>OZ004726.1:2883116-5766233 GCA_963924685.1 Dexiosoma caninum
TGTGTATGAAGTGAGTTAGACTACAACTGTTTTTTTTTTAGCATCAACATACAACGTTTTGATATACAACTGCGGCGTTAGTTAAAAAATCGTTTTAATAATACTTACCGTCATATTTCTGCACATAGTAGACATGGAAAATTGAAATAAAGTGTAAAAGACTCAGGAAATCCTAATAATAATAAAAATATTAATTATTGCTAACTTTCAGACTTAAGGTCTTTTTGACTTTTATAAAAATTATAAATGTGATATTTCTCTCTTTTTGGTGTAGAATTCCTTGCATCCATTGCCGCACACATCTATGAAATCGCAAAAACTTGTATGTTCAAGAAATTATTTGGTTTGATACTCTAAAATTTTCTTCTGATGAGCTGATTGCAGTACCAGTAAAATACATACATACATTCATAAATATTTTTAATAATAATAAAGTAATTATATAAAAAATTCAAGTAAATGCTTTTTAATTACTATAGAAAAATATTGAGTAAGTATTTATGAGGACTTTATATATAATAATACTTTCGTAGTTTTTCAATATGTCTACTAACTTCTACATCAGTAACATTTTGCTGTTTCAATAAATGTAACGCATGTTCGAAACCTAATGCGTCGTTTTTTAATTTGTTTTTGTTAAAAAAAACTGCATGTAAAATTATTGTTGATTTACCAAGGTGAAGGTAAACTTTTTTATTTATTTGAATCATACCATAAACTTTTTTATTTATTTGAATCATACCATAAACTTTTTTATTTATTTGAATCATACCATAAACTTTTTTATTTCTTTGAATCATACCATAAACTTCTTTATTTATTTGAATCATACCATAGTGCATATCGAAGGGGTGACTCACCTATTTTCAATTCACCTTGTAATTGTAATTGATATTAACTCTTTTACAACACACTAATAAGAAGTGTGGTGGTCTAGTGGTTAGTGTGTTGGCTTTGCAACTTGGTGACCGTGGTTCGAATCCCCTCATTTGTGAAGACATTTCCCAGGTTTTTTTCAGTAAGTAAAAAATATGTACTTTAATTTACAAAATTTGTTCTATCTCTCTCTTCTTCACATTAAAACTTAATAAGAATTTCTTCTTATACACTAACTTTCCACACACCCACCACCACCACCCCCAGACCTTTTGATTGTATATATTCGCTTGATTTGCAAATTAACAAAAACGACAATATAAAAACGCATTGCGACGCGAAGGCGGAAGAAAACCGCCATCAATTTTTTGGAGACGCAGTTTTTTTGGGAACGTTATAACTCGGTAACCGTTGGACCGATTTCAATGAAACTTTCCCATATAATCGAGTGAAACTCTGGCTACACGATGGCTACCTTTGGCTCACCTGGCTGCGCCCCTTGTTAGTTAGAAAATGCTTTTAATAATACTTACCGTCATATCACATGTATTTACTGGCACACCAATCAATGGAATGACATTTGTGCAGGAGACGGCATTCCTTGACCTCTGGTCCCCAATATTACCTAAGAAAGAATGAATTTAAGCCAAAAACGTTGCTTATTGTGTGCCATTGGCGCAAATATCAATCGGAAGTATATTTCAAGCCTATAATGCTCTGATTTCTACAATTTTTCTAAATTGTGAGGCAAAAATGTCATTCCATACGCAGGAGACGGCATTCCTTGACCTCTGGTCCAATAAAATGCATAAAAAAGAATTAATTTAAGCCAAAAACGTTGCTTATTGTGTGCCATTGGCGCAGAAAGGTCAATCGGAAGTATATTCAAGCCTATAATGCTCTGCTTTCTAGAATTTTTAAAAAATTTCATTTCCAATAATTTCCAGAGGCCAAGAGTGTCGTCTCCTGCGCATGGAATGATTTGTGTCCCGCAACGACTACGTCAAACCTAAATATGATATTTATGGCCAAAGGTTTAGTTTTAATTATTGGAAATGAAATTTTTTAAAAATTCTAGAAAGCAGAGCATTATAGGCTTGAATATACTTCCGATTGACCTTTCTGCGCCAATGGCACACAATAAGCAACGTTTTTGGCTTAAATTAATTCTTTTTTATGCATTTTATTGGACCAGAGGTCAAGGAATGCCGTCTCCTGCGTATGGAATGACATTTGTGCCTCACAATTTAGAAAAATTGTAGAAATCAGAGCATTATAGGCTTGAAATATACTTCCGATTGATATTTGCGCCAATGGCACACAATAAGCAACGTTTTTGGCTTAAATTCATTCTTTCTTAGGTAATATTGGGGACCAGAGGTCAAGGAATGCCGTCTCCTGCACAAATGTCATTCCATTGATTGGTGTGCCAGTAAATACATGTGATATGACGGTAAGTATTATTAAAAGCATTTTCTAACTAACAAGGGGCGCAGCCAGGTGAGCCAAAGGTAGCCATCGTGTAGCCAGAGTTTCACTCGATTATATGGTGAAAGTTTCATTGAAATCGGTCCAACGGTTACAGTTATAACGTTCCCAAAAAAACTGCGTCTCCAACGAGTGAAGAACGCAGAATAAAAAAATTGATGGCGGTTTTTTTCCACCTTCACGGCGCAACGCGTTTTTATATTGTCGTTTTTGTTAATTTGCTAATCAAGCGAATACATATAATCTAAAGGTGTGGGTGGTGGTGTGGAAGTTTGCGTATAAGAAATTCTTATTAAATTTATGGGGAAGAGAGAGAAATGATTGAAAGATGGATAAAGAACAAATTTTGTAAATTAATTATAAAGTACATATTTTTATTTACTGAAAAAAACCCGAGGAAATGTCTTCAACATGAGGGGGATTCGAACCACGGTCACCAAAAGTTCAAAGCCAACACACTAACCACTAGACCACCACACTTCTTATTAGTGTGTTGTAAAAGAGTTAATATCAATTACAATAACAAGGTGAATTGAAAATAGGTGAGTCACCCCTTCGATATGCACTATGGTATGATTCAAATAAATAAAGAAGTTTATGGTATGATTCAAAGAAATAAAAAAGTTTATGGTATGATTCAAATAAATAAAAAAGTTTATGGTATGATTCAAATAAATAAAAAAGTTTATGGTATGATTCAAATAAATAAAAAAGTTTACCTTCACCTTGGTAAATCAACAACAATTTTACATGCAGTTTTTTTTTAACAAAAACAAATTAAAAAACGACGCATTGGGTTTCGAACATGCGTTACATTTATTGAAACAGTAAAATGTTACTGATGTAGAAGTTAGTAGACATATTGAAAACTACGAAAGTATTATTATATATAAAGTCCTTATAAATATTTACTCAATATTTTTTTATAGTAATTAAAAAGCATTTACTTGAATTTTTTATATAATTACTTTATTATTATTAAAAATATTTATGAATGTATGTATGTATTTTACTGGTACTGCAATCAGCTCATCAGAAGAAAATTTTAGAGTATCAAACCAAATAATTTCTTGAACATACAAGTTTTTGCGATTTCATAGATGTGTGCGGCAATGGATGCAAGGAATTCTACACCAAAAAGAGAGAAATATCACATTTATAATTTTTATAAAAGTCAAAAAGACCTTAAGTCTGAAAGTTAGCAATAATTAATATTTTTATTATTATTAGGATTTCCTGAGTCTTTTACACTTTATTTCAATTTTCCATGTCTACTATGTGCAGAAATATGACGGTAAGTATTATTAAAACGATTTTTTAACTAACGCCGCAGTTGTATATCAAAACGTTGTATGTTGATGCTAAAAAAAAAACAGTTGTAGTCTAACTCACTTCATACACATTATAGTTTTTGGAAATTTTTTATTTACGTTACTTTATTACAAGTTTTTAATATTTAATTGATATTTTCAATTTCAAAACAAGTCTGTGTTATTTAACTACATGTTCATAGAAGCCGAGTGACAATACTCATTCGGGCATTTATATTGAAAACAAAAGCAATTTGCAAAATGAACAAGCAGTAAAATTTTGAAGATTTATCTTCAATAAAATAAATTTTAAATTTAAGCTTAAAAAGTGTTATGAAGCATATTAAGCTCTAAGAGCTACAAATTGATGGAAAACTTCTAAAATATGAGTATCCAAATCTGAAGTGAAAAGTAAAGTTTCCAAAGAAACTTTTTTTTTAAAGAAAAAAAAAAAAAATAATTTCTTGAACATACAAGTTTTTGCGATTTCATAGATGTGTGCGGCAATGGATGCAAGGAATTCTACACCAAAAAGAGAGCAATATCACATTTATAATTTTTATAAAACTCAAAAAGACCCTTAAGTTTGAAAGTTAGCAATAATTATTATTTTTATTATTACTACATGCTACTACATTTGACCTAACTAGGTAAAATTAGTTTTTCTTGTTACTTGAAGGTAGCGAAATGAGACTTTGTACGTTAGTAGAGTAGGATTTCCTTTTGCACTTTGTTTCAATTTTACACGTCTACTATGTGCAGAGATATGACGGTAAGTATTATTAAAACCATTTTCTAACTAACAGATAGCCCATCGTGTAGCCTGAGTTTCACTCGATCATATGGTGAAAGTTTCATTGAAATCGGTCCAACGGTTACCGAGTTATAGCGTTCCCAAAAAAACTTTTCCACGAAACTTACTTGCTACCAGCTTCTGTTGACCTGGTGTTTCACAAAAAAAACGGTTTTTATTTTTCAGATTTAGAAATTTTTCAGTCAAAAAATGCTTTTGGCGTTTGCTTAATATTAATAACTCGCATGTTTTTTAAGATAATTGCACGAAATTTGGCAGGCCGATCGGCGACATCTTCGAGAATAAGCTGAAATTTAAATTTTTCCACGCCCACCTTTCATTTGGCAAAAGTGGGCGTTATACAAAAAGTCTGTCGTTAAGAATATTTTTAGTTGATTTTTACTTGAAAAGTGCCCGCCTGGCGGCACCCCAAGTTAGTTAGAAAATTCTTTCTTTAATACTTACCGTCATATCTCATCACATAATTGACGTGAAATTGAAAGAGAAATAGGTAATTAAATGGCCTAATTCTATATGTATTATGAATGAAATAAAATAAATAAATAAAAAGGCATATATGTAGATATACATACATAACATATAACAATTTTTATATCTATTTTGATTTTTTGGTGGTCCTGAGAAGGACCAATTTTATATAATGTTCATTGATTTTTTTCGACCTTCTCTGGTCTAGCTCCATCGTGTTCTGTTGTAAACAGCATCACCTCTTGTAGGATGTGGTTCTTCACCACGCATGATGGTCCTGAGTAAATCCACTTTTTTTGTTTTTTTGAAACCCTAACATTTATGAAGTGCGACTGTTAGAATTTGCATTAAATTTTTTTTTTTTGGAAATTTGTAAAACATAAAAAGAGAAAAAAAATATAAAATCCATGAAAAAGGTTGCACTGAGAGAAAAAATGTTTATAATTCATGTTTTTTTTTTATTTTAATTTTTATTTGCTTAAATAAATTTACATTATCTCTTATACCTTTTTAGTTTTTAATATACAATAGTTATTTTTGCTTAAACATATGTTTTTTTTTTACTTTTAATATTTTTTAAGATTTTGTATTTTCAATAGTTGTTATTTGGGGGTTATCGATTTTTATAAAGTACGTACATTTGTATCGAGAAGGTATAAAGGACGTATAGAACAGAATAAAAAAGCGTTAAAAAAGAAACGATTAAATATATTTTTAAAACAAAATTTTATTATAAAACATTATAGCAAATGGAATGATTAGAAAATGTCTTTCAATTTATTTGTCTATTATTCATGTGAGGAGGTTAAAAGTCCAAGTTATAGTCTTTCTTTTATTAATTTTTATTATAAAGATTTTTCAGTGAAATTGAAGGGTTTAAAGTGCTGAATAATTTTATTTACTATTATTATTATTATTTTTTGTATGTAAACAATTTTTCATGTTGTTAGTTTCCTTTTCAGTTTATGTATATACAATACACTAAGTGACGAGAATTATAACTACAATATAAACTATTAGGTGAATTCCTTCTTCGAAATTTAAAATGTTTATATTATGAAAGTTAATTGCATTTATAACTAAATTTATTTATAGAATTCTTATGCTTATCTCGTTAATTATTCGGTATTTAAATTAATCTACACTAATTCACTTCGGTTTTGTAACAAATGTTTTTTTTTCTCATTGGATGAAGTGATTCAATTTTGAAATCATAAGAAAAATGTGCAATTTTTCTTTTGTTAAGAAATCTGTGATTGAATACATTTAGTTTACTTTAGTTATACTTTGCTAATTTGTATAGTAAATAGTTTATTATTTATTGCTTTTTCAATTGCTGTTTATTTATTTTAATTTTGCAGTTAGTTTTCAAGTTCCTTATTTACTCCGTAAAAACCATTAATTTTGCAAATATTTTTTATTAAATTAATTTTTTTTGCATACGTAAGAATTGTTTAGAAAATTTCTTATCTCTTAATTTTCTTTGAAATACTATATTTTACACTGTTTAAGAAGTTTTTGAATGTAACTTTGCTTTTGTGACGGAATATCGTGTAATAGTATGTGTGAAAGATAAATTTTTGAAAGTTTCATTTTTTAGATTAAATGAAGTTTTAGTTTTTTCAATTGGTTTTATAATTTTATCACAGAAATTTATTTTAGTAAAAAGTCTGTATATGTATGAGAGTGTTTTGCATTTTAATTTATTTAATGAGGTGTCGAAATACAACAATTAAAATTGCATTTAATTTTAATTTGACATTGAAATGTTTAAACGAAGAGAAAATTTTTTTTCGTTTCGGGACTTTGTGTTTTATTATTTATTCCTGTAATTCGAGCACTGGTCTTGAAACAGTTTTCTTCGATGTTATCATGTCCTTTAGCAATCCTTTCCGGCACTCTGTACCATGTGCGAATATAACGCCAATCCCTAAGAAAAGGAGGCTAGCATCCCTATAATTACCGCCCCATAGCAATATGTTCTACAATTTCCAAGGTGATGGAGAGTATGCTAAACTTCCATTTAGTTAAATATCTACTGTCCAACACCGATATGGTTTCCGCGAAGAACGCTCCAGTAGTAACTTATTACTACGAACGAAAAAAGACTGCCGATACATTCAACATTTTGGCGAAAGGTGCTGGCTCTACATATCTCGGAAGCCTTTGACTAAGTGTGTCTATTGTCCAAATTTATTGCTTTTGCTGTTGGTGATATATTCTCTCGCTTTATATCGAGATTTCTCAAAGATCACGGTGTGAAAGTTGTTATAGACGGGATCTCATTCAACGAGCTCAAGCTTAATTTGGGGCTACCACAATGCTCCATTCTCTCTACTACTCTTTTTCTTATCGTTCTCAATGACCTTTTGTCTGAAACTTTCAACCACTCTTTTGCAGTTGAAAGCAGCATTTGTCACTAAATGCATCTGATCATAGGGCAACATCAATTATGATCGTGGCGCTGAGGCAGAATATAAATGATTCATTGAATAGTAACCTCATAAAAATATCGCAATAGGATCCTGCGAACAGCATCGGTTTCAACACTTAAAAATCCAAAGCTGCATACTAACGCACGAATGTACTATCAAACTGTGATTGTAGATTAACTGAGCATATTGTTCAGGTCTCAAGTTCCTCGGATTTTTAAGACGGTAACATACTTCACTACATGTACGAATATTCGAACAAACTCCCTTCAGAGGTCTTTGATGATACTTTTGACGTGGAAAAATTTAAATGGAATCTTCATAAACACTACACCCACTATCCCCCTTCCCATAACCTAATTTCCTAGTTCCATGTGCCTGTCCAAGATAAAAATACAAAATCTTGCAATTGAGTTTTCTATCATGGAATAATTTCACTACTTTAGAAAAATTTTTGTATAAAGTTTGGCAAATAAGAAACAGTTTTAAGGGTTAAATATTCATTAAAAAATAGGTGCAACAATTTCTCCGCAACATCTGAAATGCTCAAAGTTTTTAACTCCAATTATTAATATTGTTAAATACATTTCATTCAAAATAATTTTGCTGTTTAATTGCAATCAATTAATATATGAATTTAATATATATAATTATCAAGATGTAAATGCCGGTAAAACAGTTATTTTTAAGAATGGGAATAGCTAAAAAAGCCAATTTCGAAAAAATGCAAGTGGGCCTTAATATCTAAATGATACCACCGATATTTAAACAATAACGTGAAGGTGAGAGATATTACATGCATGGTTTGGTTATGTATGACATTTTGTTAATTTTTTGTGTTTAATAATATTCAATGCAACTAAAAAAAGTTTATTAATTTTAATAATATTCTTGTTGTGCAAAATACAACATATTTACTTTCCTCCTTACTTATATGTTTGCAATATAATAAATAATTAATTTAATTTTTTTAATTCTTCATTTTAATATAATATTTTTTGTCAATTATTTTAATGTTAATTTCATTATAAAATCAGTCTCAATACAAGCCATCTTCATAATGTTTTTTTTTATATTTCATTTAACATTTTTATATCAATATTTTGCTTAACTGATACTTAAACTTAATTCTGATTTGTTGTTTTGAAAATTTATTTTATTTCGGTTTTGAAAGCAACTAAAAATTTTGTTTTATTTTCTTTCATTTATCGATGGGTTCTTAAGCAGTAAGTTTATTTCTCGTTTATTTTTGTTTTGTTTGTTTTTTGCATTAAAAGTATTTTTATTATTTTACTAAATAATTTTCAATTATAACTAGTGCTAGTTTTTTAGAAATATTGTGCATTTAATTTTTCGTTTTTTATTTTTTACTTTCCTTTATTATTATTCTAAGATATTGCTTTTAGTAAAAAGTTTTCAATGGCTGTCTGTTATTGTTTGTAAAGTTTAGTAATAATGTGTGTTTTTATTCAGTTAAAAAAAAATTCAATTAAAAAAATGTGGTTGTGAACGGAATTTTCTACTAATAGTATGACTGATAAAATAATTTTAAAGTTTCAATTAAAATTAAGGTAGTAATCATAAGGCAAACATTATACATATTTGTTTAAGCAGCGAAGGAATCAAAAATAAACAGATGTCTGAATTCTGAGCCAACTCTTGACAATCGTTGATAGAATGACTATAAATGAAGATGATAGTAGACATGCAAAATTTCCGAAGCGATAATCGTTGAAGCATGTAGAAAGTGTCATAAGTGACTTGATAGCAACATGGCGACGAATCTTACGATTTTACTGAGCATCAATACTAACTACTACGTGTTCATTGAGACTATTTCAAGCGATGAAATAACAGCTATATATGGTAAGAAGTCATTAACAATAGAGAGCAAAAGAAAGTCTGAAGATATGCTAAGTTTTCAGAGTGAACCTGACGTTAATCAACAAGCACTATTGAACTACAAGGTTTAAGAATTATTGAATGAGAATACAAAGAAAGATGTATATACAAGGTGGGCCAAAAGTCTCACCTGCGCACAGTGGTCCAAAGGCTCAACCTAGCCGGAAGAAAGTCATAACTCGCTTTTGAAAAGCCGCATTGACATGAAACTTTGCACGTTCATAGATTTTATCAATAAAAACACTCACCAAAAAATTGGCGCGATCTGCAAAATGAGCGTGGCAGATTTTTTTTTAAATAAATAAAAACAAATAATATACCTGTATTTATGTAAAACATTATTTATTTATTTATCTAAAATTTGGATTTTTTATCACAAATTTTAATTTACATTAATAGGAGCTATAGAAAGAAATAATGTTTTCAATTTAATGAAATATGAATACATATATATTTAATCCAAATATTCAGAATCTTAAAGGCAAGTGAAATGTAAAGGCAAATCAAAGACAACTGAAAATTATTCAAAAACAACGGCCTGTGGCGAACAAATACAACAAATCGAAAAAGACAATATAAGTGCTTAAATCTGATTCACTTTCTGAATCGAGGAATGACTCTGGTATAGAATGTAATACCATGAATACAATTATATATGTATATAGTTTTGCTGTATCCATGCCATACGTACGAAATGCATTCACGTTAATAGCAAAGCAACAGGCCGATCCAGTAATCTGTCATCCTGAGATGCTGAAGAAGGCTTAATTGGAATTACAAAATTCCCAGCTAGCCAATATTTATTTTTAGCCTCGAAAACTAGCTTTGTTCGATTGGCTTGAGCCCACTTCTTAGCCAGAAACCGTACAATATTCGAGCAGATTGCTTCACATGTTTGTTTCATTATTCTGAAGCCCGATCTTAGCAAAAACATATGATACAACAGAATTAAGTTTCTTATTTTGTTCTTTTTCACTATACCAAGCATCAATTAGTTCCCACTTAGTAAACCAAATAAAAAGCATTTAGGCAAAAACTGGCAGCTAATTTTGAAAACATTGACAAGCTACAATCATACAGATTACAAAAACACAAATAATAAAATTAAAGTTTTATACATTACCATTTAAAACTCTAATCGAATTTGAACATTGAGCAAAATGTTTACATATAAGACACACACGTACAAAACTGCATTTTTTTCCAAACAAAACATTTTATTTTAAATATAAAAATAGTAAAATTTTTTCCTTCCTTTGTTAAATTAATTTCAGCAAAAAAATATTTTAAAAACTTTGTTCTAATTTTTTCACGACAACTTTAATTGCGGTACTAAATATCAACTGAGCTATTAATAGAAAACCAAAACAGCAATTACTTGTGTTTAAAACAAGAAAGCAAACCTGAAACAGAAGTTAAATAAATAAAAAATGTACCGTTATGCACTGTGGGCACTTGTCAACTTATTATCAAACAAAATATTTAGTTTCGAAATAATACAAAAAATTACTTTCTTCCGGCTAGGTGGAAAATTTGGACCACTGAGCTGCGTGTAAAAATTTTTCTATTTATTATTATTTTTTGCAGTGACGATGAATGGGGACAGGTATCGTACTATGATTAATAATTTAGTACGCCCTGTGGCAGCCAACAAGTAGTTCAGCAGGATGGAGCAACAGCACACACGGCCCGTGCTACAATTAATCTTTTAAATTAAATTTTTGAATACCAAATTATCTGAAGAAATTCAGAATTCAATTGGCCAGCACGTTCACCAGACTGCCCATGATTATTTTCTATGGGGTTATCTCAAAGAACGAGTGTATATTACCAAGCCCCAAACTATAGAGTAGCTAAACCACAACATTGAAGTTGACTGACAGACTTAACTGCCCCTGATTATTTTCTATGCCGTTATCTCAAAGAACGAGTGTATGTTAACAAAGCTAATATTATATAAAAAAAAAATAATAAACAAAAATATGTAATCAATTTTTACACGCAGGCGTGACTTTTGCTCACCCTGTACCAATTTGGGACGCATGATTTTCAAAAAATGGCGATTGAATAGAATGAAATATTGCCAGATGAGTTTAAAAAGTCCAGCCGTAAGAGTTCTGTTTTTCCTTAAATATATTTTTAAATAATAAATGTTTTGAAAATTTGTTATCTTAAAGAAAAGTAATAAAAGATACTTTTATTGCGGTTCATCTGCAGTATCTTAGTATATTCTTCATATTTAAAAATTTTACACAGTTCTAGCCATTAACGTTATTAGCTACCATTGTTAACAAATTTAGTAGAATTATAATGTTTATATTATCCATTTAAGCTTCCTTCTGATTGCTATGATTGATTGATTTATGGTTGTCGATAATTCCTAAGGGTTTGATTTTAAGTATTTCTTTATAACAATTTAATCCACGATATAAGGATTTTTCATTTGCTTTTACAGCTTTTTTTTTGTTTTTAAATAACAAACACAGCACAAATTGTTGAGCACACCATTTATGTTGTTTTTTTTCTTTCGATTACATACTAAAAAAAATAAATTAATTAATTATATGTATATGCCATTTAGTTCGCATTAATGATTATTGTGATAAGGGGAATACTACAGAGATAAGTAAAAAATTTGGGTGTGGTTTCTAAAATTTCTTGATACAAGGACATGTTGAGGGAATTTAAACAACATCCAACGTTAAGATATAATATTAATTTCGTTTCGGGAGTTTTCCTTAAATATGAAAAATGTATACAGTACCAATCAAAATAATATCTCAAACCACAATTAGTTTTCATAAGCAAAATTCACGCATAACTGTTTACTCTTTTAACTTCCCGCCATAGGAAGCTACTGAATTTACCCTAACTTTCCAAAATAGAATTTTTTTTATTCCGACATTTTGAGCTTCCTTAAATGTTGTGAGATAGTGAACCGAATAAATAAATCTGAATAACGTTGAAGTAAAGTTAAAAATTTAATCAGCGCTTAACTTTAAAAAGCATTGTCGTATGCTTTTTTTTATCTTGGACAAGCACTCATGAGATGACCCCTACACATGCAATGCATTGTGCTGGCACTAGAGGAAAGGGATAGTTAGGTCTACTTTTGCAGAAATTGAAGCGCCTCTGATGTCAAGGAGGCCTATTAAATTTTTTCAAGCTTAATTTTAAGTACCCGTTATTTTAGTAATTATTTTACTTTGCCGGTGCTACACAATACCGACGAAGGAGTGCGTTCTGATGTGCCTGTGGATTGGTTACAGCTGAAGCCGTTACTGTTGATTGAACAGTGATATGCCTTTCGAAAAAAATTTTTTTTTGTAATAAATCCAAAAATTTGCGCCAAAATGTATCGAAATGTGTCGTGAAGGTAGTTCACATTGCAAAATATGAAAATTTCTTGATAAAACGTTTTGAAACATGAGAAGATATTAGAATGCCCGTAAAGACATCTTGATATCTTCGTGCATACTTAAAAAGAAACATTGGAAAAAAGTTTTGTAAAATCAATAAAAAAAAAGCTATCAAACGCCAAACCATATATCGATTTTTCCACTAACGGTAGACTACTTTAAGTCCCAAATAAATCTAAAGAAATACCAAAAGTGGTTAATGTGATGGAGAGGAGGTCAATTTTTAATTTCGTATAGATTGTTAAGGTCGACGTAAATGAAGCAAACAAGTTGAAAATATCTTTGGAAAGCTACGGGTGTAGCAACCCCGCGGTTAACCCAGCTACTATAGAGGTTAAGGAATTTCCCTCTCATTCTTTTATATTCTAAATGATATATACCCTAGCGTTAAGTAAGTCTTTTGAACTGTTTGATCTAGTCTGAATCCAGGTGCAACCCATGGTCCGCTCGCCTCAATGACTGAAGTACTATTAGTGAGTACTTCGTTACTACGTAAAGTCGCGGGGAGAATAGTTATTAGTCTGTTCGGGACATAAAGCCATTTTAATGACATTCGCCCTGATACGACTTGTTACTAGACTAGGTGCTGTTGCCACTCAACAGTAGTCACAGCAGGGTGAAAGTTCCCTATAAAGAACCATGACGCTAATACCCTCTGAAGTGACACAGGAATTAGACAGTCCGAAAAAACTTAACAAGGTGTATATCATAGGCAAGGAAAACTATGATAACGGATTCCAACCTGTATGTACTTTGCAAGACACTAGTTGCTTTCCTTGTGCCCATGCGGGCATTCACCCGGTGTTAAGGCCACCGTATGGTAAGACGATATGCGCAGGTACCCACGTTAATCTTAAACACAATCTGTATATAATGCAGAAAATAAATTAAAGTTTATATTTAAAAATTTAAGTTTATGTCTTCAAAATACTTTTTGGCGGTAAGGAGCATGAGCGTTTCTCCATTTGAATTCCTAATGTTTCAGCGTTGCTTTTAGTAGGTCTAGAGATTCTTTAAAAATATTATCTGATGTCGAACAGTATAACTTTTTAATCTTTATGCGTGTTAAAATTTTCGATGTATCAAATCATGTGTAATAAATTTTCCGCCCCTGAAAGTTTACCATATTTGATTCTGAGGCGGGGATTCTTAACTGAATACCACAATGCCAATACATATGTATGTACTTGTATGTATATGTAGTATATTTGAAGGATACATATCCTAACTAGTTTGTCTATAAGGATTGTTCTTGTGATCACAACTAAATTTTTTTAACCAATTTGACATCTAGCATCTCAATTACAGATTTCTAGACGTTATAGCCTACATCCCATCTAATTAGGCACTTGACATCTCATAACTCTTTCTAAAAGCTAAACCAGATATCAGATGCAAGAAATTTTGAAATGAGGCACTGGATGCGATATCCGAATAAAATGATTTTTATTGATAATTATATTGGAAGCTATATGTTCTTTATGGGAATAATACGGTGCTGCAGAATCTTTGCGAGTGTTATGAAAACTTTTTTTTTTTGATTTCAATGATTCTTTAGAAAAGTGGTTATAAATTATTCCTTTATGACAACATACATATGTATTTTTGTCTCGCAGATTTAAGTGATTAGGTAAATTGCATCTATGGTGCAAAATGTCTTAAAAATATATTACTACGAGATATAAAATAAAATAATAATAAGTCTTAAAAGACACGTACTGTTTGGACCTAATGCAATTTTTTTAAATAATTCTAAAATTTAATTGCACATATATACATACATATTTTCTATTTCTCATAAATATAATTTCGTCTTTTATTTGCAGTTTTATTATTGTGTGGCTGTACAATATACGCGTAAGTATGTATATATATGTATGTATGTAATATTCTTTCAATACAAAACGTTTAGTCTCGATTTACAAACTTATATATTTCAACATTATTTTAAATTCCTAAAAAATTGTGTTTTAAAAAATACTTTAATATATTTAACTACAAGATTAAAACTATGACTAGATAAGTTTTATACATAAAGCCACAGAAGGATAGATTTAGAGAGAAAGAAGTCTAAATGGTTCTAAAGAGAAATATCAATTCCATTAGTGAGTGAGTAGTTTTTTTTTTAATATGCACATGTACTTATGTGTGTAAGTGGTGGCGAATTTAATCTATTAAAGGCTTAGAATTTCGTTCTTATATACATATGTATATACAAAACTTTACCTTATTATATATATATGTACAATTTACAGTGTAAATTTTTTTGAATTATTATATATACATACATATGTCGTTTTCAAGTTTAATCGCTGTTTAAATCATCTCCAATCAAACTACGATCCATACCCTTCCAAGTACTGGAATTTAATGCCGCCGATGTTATGCCATATGTTCCACTCGAAATACGTTTTTGCCGACACAATGCCAAACGTGTTTTATTAGGTGAAGTTGGCTGTAATAGAGGTGATGAGGCTTGCGGTGAGTCCATATCGTCGGTATTTTCCTCTGGGCAGCTGTCTGAAGGAGAGGCAATGCGTTCCCGGGTTTTTAAGGATTTTTCTAGGCGTCTCAAAAACCTACAAAAGAAATATTAATATTTTTATACGTATACACGTATAAGTGTATGCAATGAATATTTATTGTTTTTTTTTTAGATGTAAAAGCTTTCATTTTAGGCTTGCGGTAATCGAAAATTGGGGTGTCAAGGGATACTTAACATAACTGCTATATTTTAGAGAGTTCATTCATTAGTACTCATTATATCTTAACAAGCTACCGTTTGCTCAGTTTGGGGATGTCGACCCATCAACAAAATTTATGCAATAATAAGTACTTGATTAAATTAGTGCGCTTCGCTGCCCTCAACCCGCACGTAATTATTGAAAATCAATTCAAAAATTCTTTAAGAAAAATTATTTTAATTTTACTATACATTAATTTTACAATACTTTTGTTAACACTTTTATTATGCACTCCCGCATAAAAATTAAAATAATAAGGGTTTTCATGGAAATGCCTTCATGGCGCTCTTTTACATACTGCTGTTATATACATACATGTATTAATTTTGAAGATCTTATCGACGTCATATTTTGAGATACTATTTGTAAACATACTTTTCACCGTCTGGACTTTGAAATCATGGATAGTAGTTATAACCGTGTACGTTATTTTTATGACATTAATATTGCGTTGCTATTAACTGCTTCTAATTTAATTCGAATAAATTTTTTACTTCTTTATGGTTTGTTTAAAATTTACTTTAAATTTAGACCTAATAAATTGATAGATAATACTTCAGGGTTAGTAAAAAATTAGTATTGTACGATGAAAAAATGTTTCATTGTTGAAAAACTGGGGCAAAAATTTGTGATATTGAAGAACTTTAGGTTAATTTTAGTTTTTCAATTAAAATTTTTCGGGCAATTAAGATGACTACAAAATGGTGATATTGTGTATTGCTTTTTTATTTGATGGATAGATAGGGATATAGATAGACCGTAGCGAAGAAACAGCTGGTGAAGTGATAGGAATAGCAGTTAATTCTTGCTAAACTCTGCTGTTGTGCGCTTCTAAAGCGGATTTGCAGCAAATTGACGCAGTAAATTTTAACTCTAAAGAGAACACTTTTTATTTCTTATTTGATTTCGCCGACATTTTCATTACTAAATTATCGACGAAGTAGGGCGCTAAAAGAGTAGGTTCAAATATCGTCGAAGGAGGTTCTTTAAAGTAAAATTAAACTTTTAAAATATTAAATTATTTAATAATTTTATACCAACTCGTCTTTGTAATGCCATATGTCACTGAAGGCTAATTTGAGTTTGTTAATAAAAAATCATTTAATATAAAGAAAATACTTCGAGAAGGTTTATGCGTACCCTTAGTATACAATAGAAAAAATAAGTGCTACACAAAAATATTTTTGTAGGTGTTGTGTGCTTTACTTTCCTGTAGATTATCGCTCAAAATGCTTCCTACCACTTCACCATTTGTCTATTCTCTACACTATTTTTCTCTCCCTATAGAGTTCCAAGGCAAATTGCATACATAGGGGGTTCCAGAAAAAATATTTAAGGAAGCATGCATTTATTATAACAATTATTACGACATTGCAAATTTTTTGTATGAATGTTTCAAAAATTTTGTTCTTAAATAGAAATAGAATTGAATATCGTTGGACCAAATACGAAATAAATAAAGTTTAAATACCTTATTTGGTTTCCTATGGCTCTTAAGCGGTTTATTTTACATTTTGGTCTAGACGATTCATCTTCTTTCACAATGTTGGGTGAAATGCGCCTTAAAATAGACTAAAAAATGTCCAGGAAAAAATTATAATGGAAGAAAAGTGTACATTTTATATTTAATAGCACTTACATCAGCCACTTCATCCTCACTTATACTTTCCTGTTTACGAGGTTTCTTCTCACGGTTCGGAGAATTAAGACCTTTAAAATTAAATAAAAAATAATATCTGAAATCTTAGTGATTAAAAAAAATTTAACGTACGCCTAGGCAACTGTCTAACAGTCAATTCCCGTGCTGAATTCAGACTCTCCGATGATGAAGAACTACTGGCCACTTGGTGACGGTTAAGTAAACGTCTTTTAGGACTTTTGCGGGTAGTGATGGTACTAGCAGGGCATGGATGGTGATGTGAATGACAATGCTTGCTGCAAATATGTGTTACACTGCTAGGCGTCGAAGAAGTGTTTAACGATTCTTTGGATGGCATATCTAGTTGTTGTTTCGTGGGCGACTGTGTTGACGAACACTTGGAGGATTTACGTTCCCGTTTTTTACTACTACTACGTCGTTGATGGGAAGATGTGTGCACTGCCGAGCCCTTGCCGTCGGACGATGGAAAATCATATAAACCGTCAGAGTCTGTGAATGGCAATTGGTCCTTGCGCCCGTAGAAATGAGGCGAAAAGCGACCAATGCCAGTTCGTTCGCTTAAAGGGCTTTCGGAACGTGAAGAAACAGGTGACAGGGCCTTGTCCCCACAACTGTCGATTTGTATCACAATGGAAGGCAGTTGCAACTGTGCCATTTGGGGCCCACAATTGCTACTAAGTAAGTTTGAGATAGTTGGAGATGGCGCTGATATTGCAGCTAAGCTGGTAGTAGGAGGTTCTTCAACTTCTATCAGTATTTCATCGTCTAAGAACATGTCAAAGCGTCTTGAGCTTAAACGCGTGTCATCTAACTTCTCGTCAATGTGATCTGTGCCTATACCTTCATCATTAGACTCTATAAGTATGTCATCCGAAAATGTTTCTGAATCGGAACGGGGGCGACGCGATTGTAAACGCTCAGTATTGACGTCTGCTATGGGCTCTGTGCATTTGCCATTTGTTATATTTTCTTTGCAACTGGGAAGCACTGACGATTTACGGCGATTCATAAGATTAACATGCAAAGATAGACCTGCTCCCGAATGACCATTTCCCGTTTCATCCATTTCATGTGGGTAGAGAGGATTGCTGGAGCCACAGCGGCTGGTACCTGGACTAGCCATGCTCGAGTATCCTGATGAGCTGAGATTACTCTCCGATATAGTACGATCCGCTCGAGTACACATGGTAAACGGACTTAGGTAACACATACCTACAGGATTTGGAGGCATTAATCTTCCACTGCCAACATTTGCTGGTGCTGGTGATAGCGGCTCTGTGTCCGATTCCAGTTCGCTCATGTTTGTTGTAACCGTTATCATTGGTGGTGCGAAAGGGAATTCCAAAGATGTCGGTTTCTCAAATTGCTTTAAGAGTCTATAAAGAAGATTTTTGGAAATGACTAACAATAAAATTATTAAAAATATTTAAGCTGAAAGCAAAAGAAAGACAATTTAAATGCAAAAAGTGTAAATAATGTATTTATGAATGTGCAAATTGGCAAATTAACATAAATTTATATACAAAGAGGAAACACAACATGTTGCTAGTAGACTTGTTTGTAATATTTAGTAAGTAATATTGTTAGTACGTAGGTATGTAAACATTACATCTAGGCTCTACGAAGGCATGTATAGAGCTACGAATACTACGGGTTGTAAAAACTAAAGAAAACAATAATAAAAAATAATTGTTTATTAATAAAATTTTACTGAGCACCATACAAAACAACCTAGTGTTGCTAACATTTAATTGTTAGTGGTACCATTGTGGTACCATTGTGTCTCTATTTGTATACCTTTTTTGTTGTTGTTTATTTGGAAACATAAAACTGGTTTCACCTATGCTGGCTCGTTGTGGTGGTGGCGATCCCGGAAATATAATCATTGGGTGCCGATTCTTTGTTGGACTGGGTTGTTCTATGGTCAATCTGGGTATAATTAAATCTCTGGGTCGGACATGCTTCTCATCTGGAGTTGGCGGTTCTATGTCTATGGTAATGGCTGGCGTTTGCACGGGTACAGCTGCAATAACTGGTGTAAAACTCAGCTTGGCTGTCTTATGATTGATACCACCAACAGGCTTATTCAAATTCGCCATTGATGTTGTTGTGGTGTCAGTTGGTGTTGTCTCAACATCGGTATTCAATAAACGTGATTTTTCGCGTTGTAAACCAAACCTTAGTTGTTCCTATGAAAGAGAGAATAAAAAGGGGAAATATTAATGGAAACTTTTTGTCAATACTTTGGTTTCAAAAACTAAGTTTATTAACTGAGAATATTAAAGCAGTTAGTGTCACTATCCTAATGTATCTAGCTTTTAAAAAGGGATTTGCATAAACTTTGAACATAACGAAATGTTTTCAACAAAATAAACTCATTTATTGCCTTTCAACTGAACCATCTTCGTTCTTCATGCTTTTTCCCAAACTCTATTACAATACCACCATCGGAATCAACCTGGGAAATATTAAACAAATTGGTTAAATACATAAGTATGTACATATGTATATATTTGTATGTAGAATCTGACGACGGAATAAATATCTTTCCAATGAGTTTGAACAATTTGAAAAGCATGATTATGCAATGATGAAATGTTGTTGAAAGGCTTCGTGTGTAAATATCGAAAATGTAATTCTTTGCCGCCATTCATATAGAAAAGAAAAATATATCGACCCCTCAGTGAAAAAAAGAAAAGAAACATTTTGCAAAAAAAATTTTATAATTTTTTATACATATTTGTTGTACAGTTATATATATATAGTGTATATGTATATTTCGTTGGTGTTTATACCAACTGATCAGTAGATCCCCAAAAATTTTTGAAAAAGCTAAAAAAAATCTCACATGTTTATAGAAAAACTCTCAAAATATGTTTGAGAATTACGAAAATACAAACAAAATAAAATATGTAGCCTTTGCAAAAATTATTTTATACAACAAGTATTTCTTTATTCGAGTTACATATATTAATTTTTCTTAACATCAACACGATGTTATTACATTTACAAAATGTCAAAATTGTGGATAATTTTGAGATTTTCGATTTGATCGTACGCCATGCTAAATATAAAGAAAAATAAGAACGTAAAAAGAAAAAACCGTCTCCTGTAAAATGTGTGTTTTATCGCTTACGATCAATTGGCGCTAATGGGTCGATATGTTGGTTTCAATTTTGTTTACCCCCGTAGAATTATGAGTAGTGCGTCAACCGGATATGTATTCCGAGTTCGATACGGGATAGGTTCAGTATTATTACAGACGGACTTTAACGGTTTGAAAAATTAATTTTGTGTAGATAACGTATCAGTTAATAAGTCCTAGGGTTATCTACATATTGTGCTTATAACAAATAATATGTTTTTATCTTGGATCAACAGTCAGGGGATGACCCGTATACATGCGATGCATTTTACTGGAACTAGAGCGCTGTAGTTGTCATGAAGACGAGCATGAAAAGACACACATTTCTTGTGCCTCCGTTCTACACTATATAACCAACACCTTGGTTTTCCCGACAGGAGGTGTTTCAGTAGACTACCCGTTGTTGACCTTACGGAACTACTATTTTTTGAAGTCGGATTAAAAGCAAATGGCTTTGCAAAATATATGCATTTGATAAAGTATATGAATGTGAGACAAAATTTATTATAATAAAATTCCATTTCTACCGTCTAATTACTGAGTAGGATAATTTTTTTAATGATGTGCTGATAAGTCTAATTTTTTCTAAGTTATTCAAATTTTTTTTCACGGCAATGAAATTATAAGTAACTTGTTTTTGTAAATCAAATCATGTAAATCATACAGATTATATTGAGTATCATATATTATTTTGTCATACTCACCGATAATTGCGTGTCACTGTGATCACTTTTATCATCATCATCACTAAAATCGGCACATAATGAATGATCTTCTTGGAATATCGGACTATTGGAACGTAGAGGTCGTGGCATTATTGGTGTTAAAGCTGGCGACGGTATTGGCGTTGGCATCTCTCTTATAGGCGAGAGACACTTATTATTAATGGTCGGTATTTCAAGCAGTATTGTCGGTGGGTGCAATAGATTAGACGATGATGATGGCGAGGATGTGGAGGCTGAAGTTGATTTGTGCGCATTTAAAACATCTAAAACCGGCACTTCTATGGTGGTAGTTTGACGATAAAACACTGGTGAATCGGGAGCACCACTTGAGAAGCTTATGGGTGTGTGCATAGACGAGGAAGAAGATTCATCATCACCTGGTGCATCGTCTTGTGGACTCGAGACGGGCGGCGTTGTTGAAGGTGATACAAAAATTGAGGTTTTTGAAGGCATTGCGTTAGTAGTTGTAATCGATGCATTTCCAGACGCATTTGCGAAACTACGAAACATAGCGAGTATTGAATCTGCACTTGAGACTTTTGGCCGAGCGGACGAACCGATACGACAGCGTATTGGCATGCCCTTGGGCAAACCTCTGAGTTGATTATTATTTGCACTGCCCATTTCACTGCCACTGGTTTGTATAGAACGTAGACCAAAATCGGTTAGCGCTAAATCAGAACTTGAAAATGATTCACTGCCATGTGTAGATGATGTACTATGAGGTGAACGTATATCGTTAGTGCATGGTGATGGTGGCATAGAACTTGCCCGCATTTGTATATCTGTTGGCAGGCTAATAGCACTGGAGTTACGATTTGCCTGTTTAAAAATAAAGTGACGATTATTGAAAAATACAAATATTTCATTTTATAATATTCAGTAATATTTTATAATATTTAGCTTCTATTTAGCATTTTTTTTGTTTAAGTAATTGCTTGGAAGGGTGGGATTAATAAAACAAACCTACATTATTTCTAATATGGTCTGTTGAAAAATGGATGTACACGAAGTATGAAAATGAATCTATCGTATTATCATTTATGATGATAACAATAAAAAAAACCCTTTTTAAAATGGAACTTTGACGAAATTCTTCATAAGATATATTTGATTTATTTTTTTTACTTTACATTCCATTGAAATTGTTTTAACTGACTTGGTAAATGACTTCTATAACTTTTGCGGAACTTCGTTGATGTTATATACCTTCTAGAGATTTAGAATCATTCATTGTTGGGCCATTTTACACTGTTTTTCACTGTTTGTATGAAAAGTACTCATATTTTTGCGCGATTTGTATTGTATTATAGAAAGTACGCCTTCATTTTTCGAGTGATATAATGAAGTTTCACTCACTTCACTAACTTCGAATATAAGAGAATAAATAATGCTAGTAAATTTTGAACGTTTTTGAGTCAAATTTGGTGTCAAATAATGAAATTTAATTGCATTTGTGTGCAGTGAATTTGAAGCAGTGAATTTGAATTAAATTTGATTCATAAACAATTTTCGACTTTGCTTTCGTAAACTGAGCGTTTTTATTCTCATAAAGGAACTGCCAAAAATTGTGTGAAAATTTTTTTTACAGGCAGTTCAAATTTACGTTATAGCTGGACAGTAGACCACCTTTCAAAAAAAAAATCCTCCGAATTACTTCCTTAACGTACATCTCTTGTTTTTTTTAACGTTAATTTTTTGACATTAAGGGAGTAGAAACAGAGATCTGGTGGATAAATACTAGAATGGCATACTGGAAGTCAATGGCCATTCATGCAGAATATTATGCTTCTCGAGCCTAAAACATTGATATATCATTCTTGAAGATCCGACTGCAAATGCCAAACATATAAAGAAAAGTTAAAAAAGGCAAAAAAAAATACTTTTTCTATAATTGCTATCTAAAAATACTTTATATTAGGCGGCGTACGGGTAATTTTTTTCCGAGGTATAGCAGAATAGCAGAAATTAGTGCTTTCTTGGAAACAGTTTTGTAAGCGGGACAATATAATGGAATCATTTGCAATTGTGTTTTTATAATGCATGATTTTAGTTCGCGATAAGCCGCTTAGAAGTATTACTTTATGTATTCAAAACGACAAAAGCATTAAAATGCATTTGTAAGTATTTACACTGCTATAAGCAGGTTTTCTAAACTTGTAGTTATAAATGCGAGAATATGAAAAATAAATTTCCAAGATGAAATTTTATGTTGTAGGACATAAACATAAATCTCTAGCAGCCGAAAAAAAATTCCCTATCCGTGAATCGTTTGTATTGAAAACATAAAATATTTACAATAAATACAAATGTAGTGAATATATAAACAAAATATGTGTATGCATATGGAAAAAAAAATTTGTCTAAACCATATTTACTAAAAGACAATTTCAACACAGGATAATTCCCAGACAAACAGTTAAAAGTGCATTAAGTGTTTCAACTACAATTTGGTGTTGGACAACCATTGATATTAATTAATATTAGTTAGGTGTCCAAACTAAAGTATAAAAAGTTATCATTTGCAGAATGTTTAAAATAGGATGACTTGATTCTTCCTATGTGCTTTTTAAATGAATTTGTTTTCACATTTTATTAGTTTGTTATACATTTACTATTCATTAAAGAAAAGCTTCTGCCTCTTGATCATGCGCGTGATTCCATATGTAATAACTTTTTCTTTTTGCCTGGGGATCATTGCCCTTGTTGGTTAAATAAGAGAAAAAAAAAGTAATATTAGTTACTTATAAGGAAATATTTGGTTTTCTGTCGTTTTTATAATTGTTAAACGAAAATAATATGCAGTTAAGTAAAAATAATGTGCAGTTAAGAAGCCAGTTTCATTTACAAAATTCGTCGTTGTTACAACAGGATAATGGTTATTACCTCAGAGCCGGAACTCATTTCCGCTGAGACTTTATTCAACAAGCGGGCAAAAGTCACTTTCTTTTCTAGCTTTGGATCATTTATAGCTCTCTCGATGGTACCGGATGTTAAAGAACCAGTATTTTCTGAGAATGTCGTTTCCTTCAGATCACTTTCCGAGTCTGCATTGCTCGTTCTTAAACGGTTCTCCGACATTGAGATCAATTCACCTAAGCTCAGCTTTGGTTTGGATGGCTGAGCGGCGGGCGATACTAATTGTTGCAGTATCTGTTTCTTTTCAGCGGCATTTTTCTTAACCGGTGTAGAATTGTTGCGTTTTTTGCGAGGTGAGGGTGAACCTAGAAATTTTCAAAGAATAAAAAAGAAGAACGAAAAATTATAATACATTAGCATGTATTGCTTAATCTTTTTTAATATATTGTTGATAGTATTTTCTAGATTTTTCTTCCAAATCATAAATAATAAAACATTTAAGATATTTTAGTTAAAGAAAGACAAAATTAAACACGTAAGAATACTGAAGTGTTTGAAAAATGCAATATTTTTTTGAAATTTGAAATTTTGTTTATAGTTTCAAATTGAAGCGCTTTACTAAAGGGTGCTTTACGGAAAATTAAAGGAAACAAAATACGGGGAAATCAAACTACAATCGCTACGAATCTAATTAAATATTTTGAAATTAATACAATAAATGAATAGTAACATGCAATTTAGGTTGACTTTTATAGGTTCAGCAATATTTGAGAGAAGTATAACAGTAATAGAGTTTCATAGTTTCTAATGTACAGTTAAATTATAAAAAAAACTTGAGTCTGAAAAAATATAGAACTGATCAAACTGGAACATTATTATATGACATTGACACTTAAGAAGAAAGAAGAGCTGATAATTAATTATACGATTTGCAGATGACATCATGCTATTGCTATTGGCGAAGCTAAAACAGTTTCAAAAAGTAGTGCTAATGAATTAGTAACTAGTTAGACATTTTGAAAGTACATCTATATACATTAAAAATCATAGCTCTAAAATCGCAATTAAAAATTGTAACACAGATATTATCTACAAATGTAATTTGTTTAAAAATTATACGGGTAATATTAATGCATTAATCCATACATATATATAACGGATAATACCTTACAAAAAGATTTGCTACTATACATACATATATAAGATGATATGAATATCATTGTTATTATCAGTGGATATTGCGGACCTATAGCTGGAAAATTGGTTGTGTTTATAGACTTCCGTCGCGGAAGTAGAGGAATAATTATGAAATGATTAGCATATTAAAGAATATTCAGTATTGCCAAATAGCGGGTGCGGTAGTCGTTCGGAATAGGCAACCAGAAATATACGTTTATATTTTATTGATGTTAATCATAAGGGTAATTTACGAGATTGAATTCCAAAGTGTAAATGAAAAAACTTTGACATTTATTTATTTCTTATTTTTCTGAAATGTACCATTTTGATGTTCATATCAGCGTTCAAAAAGTGTTCTCTCTATAGCCACAGAAAACTAATATACATAGTTATTGGATCATCTGTCAAATAGTAGTTTTTCTGCCAGCCATTGCTTAATAAAGTATTAAATTGCTGAACGCTGATCAAATTTAAAGCATGGCGCTGGTGGCACTCATTTAGTGTAATAATACATTTTCTAGAATACGTGATTAAGATTAACAAAAATGGAGGTTTAAAATTTAGTTTCAAAATTATACCGCAGATAAAAGTGAACATTTCTGCTGTGGAGGACATGTAGTTTCTGAGCTACTCGATGTAAAGTGTCGTTTTTAGCGAAGTTACTTACTAAGCCTGGTGGGTTAGACTTTAATATTTCTAATTTTATGTATAAAAACCATTCTATTTTGCTTGCAATTGTCGATTTGTATGGACCTTATGCGGTTTTCAAAATAGCTTTAATTTTTTTATTCCATACAAAGTTGTCACGATGATGATACAATATGGCGGCAAATGTTATTTTTTACCATCAAACCAAACAAGTAAATTTGGAAAATATGGTGCTTACGTGGTGTGGTTTAAGAAGAAGCACTACTTTATAGTGGAAGAATTCTTGAAGGCCATATAAATAAATATAAAAATTCTAGTGAGATACAAGGACGAGGGAGCAAAGAGCGAAAAAAGTTTCATGTTAACATTGAGCAAACTAAAATAACTCTAATTAAAACTAGCATAATATTATATTAAAAATAATCGTAAATTTAAGGATTAATTAATGGTTTATAGCAAAGGCCTACTGTACGACTGTAAAATTATCAATTCAAAGAATGTCGCTAGAAAAGGATGTGCAAGTAAAGCTTTACAGCTACGACGGAATAGGAGAAGATACGCATATGAATATAATCATAAAATTGAAACACAGTCTTCAGAAACGCGTATGCTTGAAGGACGAATATAAATTTAATAATTGTAACTAAAGTTGAATATTAAACGGAATTTATTTGTATTTTAAACCATAAATTGAAAATTTTATGGTAATGATTACAAACGAAAACTATATCCTTTTTAGTATCACAATGCAAGAGTTCACTACTCAGGCTTCTTCACCAACAAATATTTCATATTATGATAATAAATATTATTGTGTGTGTTATTGATTATAGGAACACAAGAACGGGCATTCTGTTACACAGCAAAAACCAAGCCAATTAACTACTGCATTCCTTCATGTGCTTCGTGTGGAAGTTTTAAAAGGATTGTTATAAATAAGCCCTCCTCGCTCTGCTGGATATGCATCGTTATCTTACGACTTCACATTATTAATAACATAACGGTGTAGCTGTTGAAATTTCGAAGGTTCCAGTTGTGTTTAATCACAAGGTATAATATATATAGAAAATCGTTGTGTTCAGTAATAACTACTATTGATGGAAGGCGCAAGATACGGTGCCTTGGCTTGTACGCCTCTCACCACTACTCATGGAGTAAAGATTTCATTAATTTCGGCGGATATTACTTTGGTAGCATGTCTGAATTAGTTTTCTAAGCACAATTTGCCTTTTCCTTTACCTTCGTTGGATCAGCCCATATTTCAACATTAGCAAGATAGAGCAAATATTTTAAATGCGCATAAAAATTGATAAATATAAAATTTTCTTTACTTTCACTTTCTACGTATACTTCTCTCAAGGCATGAAAATAAACAATATTCCCATTAGAGGCTACTATTCAACCAATATGATTTAGAGCTCATTTTTAAATGAAAACACAAAACATCAATTTCTAAACAAATAAATAATTTAAAATACATAAATTTGTAAGTTATATTTCGTAATATTTAAAAAGTTAATTTTTTTTTTTTGTAAAAATTATTGTTTTTATTCGCCTACCAGCAGCCACAAAAGATCTTGTTCTATTCGTATGAAAAAAGTTAAAATTGTTAAATAGTCATTATATATTTTTAATATTAGCAATTATTATCAATTGTTACATATTTATTGGTCTTTCCTTATGAACATCTTATAGTTTTGTCCTTCTTTTACATTTAATTTAATTAGTTGTTGATGTGTTGTTTCAATTTTAAATATTTATAGTCGTTTTATCTATTAATATAAGATATTAATATATCTAATTTATATTTAATTACAAATTTACAGAAAAACAAAAAAAAACATTTACAATGTTTTTTCTGGGCGGTTAACATGTCAAACGAGTCGAAAGAAAACGTTTTAGAATTACAATGTCAATAACATGCAGTTTTTGAAGTTTTCTATCGCTTGGAGTTACAGATTAAACCTCCCTCGGATTTTTATAACATAGTCAAATACTTCAGTGTTTACGTAGAAGTTAATGGAAAATACTTAAGCTGAGAGAGTTGTATCACAATGATTAATTGTAAAGGAAAACAAAACCGTTGCATTTCAATCAAGACCATTTGGGTGGAACGGTAGTTCATGAAAGTACTGTACGCTTAGAAATCTTTTCAAATACCTAAAAATGATAACGATATTGCACTAAAAATTTATAGCCTAAGCAGTTGCGCGGAATCTCTGCACCCACTATATACTGATACTATACGACTCTGGTCGTACCGTCGGACTTGAGGAACTACAGAGGAGCCGACTCCGGTGGCGGTGATGTAACGTTGGTCTGCACGCCTGGAGATTGGGGCTGGTTTGAGACCGTTGAAACGGGATGAGGACTGATCTCGCTCATGCAACACAATGGGACCTGGGACCACCCAGGTGAGCTGATTTCCTTGGAACTTGCCGGCCTGTTAACCTAACATAACCTAAACAAATTTGAAAATATCCGTAAAGATCCCCAAATAGCACAAAAAACGTTTCTGCTAAAATTAAACACAAAAATTTTTATTGACTTCTATTTATACTTGCACTAATTGTCAACATATCGACCCCTGTGCGCGAAATTATCGTATGTTACAAAAACTAAATTTCACAGGAGAGCGTTTTTATTCGTCTTTTTTTATTTGCCTGACAGCAGTAACTGTCACATACGATAAAATGTACATAGTGTTATCTCCATAACTATAACAATTATCGCTATAATACTTTATCTGCAGATGAATTAATGGATTTAGAACTATTTTGCATAAAAAAGTCGATTTCGAAAAAAGTGTAACATACGATAATTTCGCGCACAGGGGTCGATATTTTGTACTAAGTATTAAATTTTTCAAAACTATCCGGGACCACTACTGCAATTCTTATCGTTTGTTTGCTTTTAGGAAATACGCTTCTCATTACTACAAACAATTATCCAACATATCATACATGGTTTTTGTATTAAATTTGTTTATCATTTCATCGGAGGGTTCAAATGACTAACAGCAAATGTTATTTATACTAAGATGTGTGGTTATACGCAACAAGAATTCTAATAAGTATTGCATATTATTACGTAAATTTGTTTTTGTTAAGTTGATTATAGAAAATATTGTTATCATAATAAACATATTTAATACTGCTTCAGAAAGTTCATTGTAATTAAATCTTTCGGCGGTATGACGGAAACTATACATTTGACCAAAACTCATACAGATTTGTTGGAAGTTCCTAGCCAATAGGTAGAGGCAAATTTATTCCACTACGCTTCATAACTAATAACTTCAACAAAAATTTAACAATTTTTGATCGAACATAAGTTTATAAAATTATCCATAAAAAATATAATTTTAAACAATTTTATCACCAAAAAATTCCCATAATATTCATATGCCCAAGAAAATCCCCTATACCTAAACGAAATTTTTTGTCCCCAAAAAAGTTTGGATATGCCCAACTTTGGGTATAAATCCCTAATACTGTATGTTACATACATACATATACGTACGTATAGTCTAAGTGGGAGTAATGCAACGATTTTAGTTTCTTTTCCAACTTCTTAATAAACCTGAAATAAGCTTTTTTAAACAAATAAATAAAAGTTTAATAGTAATATATATATGTAATTTATGAACAATTACTTAAAAACAAAATTTACAAAATGGACTAAAATTTTGTTGGCGTGATTAATTTTTCTTTTTTAAGTCTTACCGAAATTTTCAAAAATAAAATTATAAAAAAAGTTAAATTTTAAGCTGGTGATAAATGGCTTAAGCTTTTATTACATTGTTTTTTAAAAGGGAAGGTGCTTTTTGAGGTGTGTATATACAACAGTGAAATTTCTATCAAATATATAATTTTAAAATTAATTTGAAAATTTTCTGGAAAGGATCGTTAAACAAGCAGGGGAGATACAAAGTGCATTAGCTGTTACATAATGTTTCAAGTCGAGGGGAAGTGATGTAGTAAATGACGATTCCTTTAAAGAAGTATTGGGGAAATGTTAATTCAAGAATTAAAGAAAATTTAAGACCTATTTCTCTAAAAATATATTAAAATAAATTTGCAAAATTTTCCATACACCGTTTGTAAAAAATCATTCAAACATATGCAGAAAAAATTTGTAATTGATTTAATCAGTCAATTGATTGTGGCTCACTAAATTTTAAAATTTTATTTAAATTTCCAATACAAATTCGGAACTTGTATTGCACGTTAGAACGTATATAAATATATAGTCGTCGCTGACTTAATGAAATACAATAAGTACGAGTGTGAATGTGTTTACGTTGTAAACAGAAGCAATTCTTTACTATTTTTTTTTAACTAGGACCAGCACTCAGGAGATGACTCCTACACATGCGAAGCATTGTGCTGGGAACTCTAGGAAAGGGATAGTAGGAGAAACGACAGGAGGTGAAGCTTAATTAATTATTTTGCAGCTCTGCTTTCGCACGTTCTTTTTGTTTTTTTACTCGTAGCAGTGCTGATGCTTCGGTTTAGTAGCCATTTATTTATTTTTTGTTTATTATTATTTTACTTCGCCGGTGCTATACAATACCGACGAAGGAGGGCGTTCTGATGTGATTGTGGATTGCTATCAGCTGAAGCCGGTATTGTTCAGTGACCAGTGACTATGCCTTCGCCACTGAAACCTTCCGACAACAACTGATACACAAAGACACACTAATACACATCAGAAAAATGCGAGATGTTTATTTTTATTTTAAAATTTTTTTGTCTGAAACTGGGGTTGAACCCAGGTCTGTATTTTGGTTGTGTAGTCAACGTGCAGACTACCATCCATCGTGCCATCGTCACCCTCTTTGTTGTTGTTCAGTTTGAAACGTTTGAAAGTTTTTTTATCTGGCACCTGCGCCCTATTCCACAAAAGAACTTATCAAGTTTTCACTTTGCACTTATCAAATTGAATTTTTTTGGCAAAGTGAAAAGCGTTTCAGTTCCACAATATTCTTTGCAAATCTCACTTTGAATTAAGCAAATTTTTGTAAATACTTTGCTCTCTTTGCACTTTTTGCAAAGTGTTCCACAAAGCATTTAATCATCTTTGCATTTCTGTCTTATCACTTTTTACTTTGCATTGCTATAAAAAACATTTTAAAATGAGCCGCAAAATTTATAAATGGAAAAAAAACTTGCGGTGTTACAAGTAATTCAAGAAAAAAAACATATTTTATTTCCCAGTTTTCAAAACAATAAAGTAATTTTTTTTTATAAAATTATTGTAAATATACTTAAGTATATTAAAGTTAACATTTCATTTTGAAGGTAAATAAAATAGATAAACAGACTGCTTGGGAAGAAGTTTTGACAAAAGCCCAATCCTTCCAACTGGCATCGGCCCAAAAAACATGGACCTATGCGAGGGACTGTTTTTTTGGGCTCTGGAAGAGTCGGACATGGGTAAGTAAAACAATTTATTGCTTACACATTTACATATATTTACTTCATTTGTTTTTGTTCGAATTTCTTTTAATTGTAATATTGTGCAGTGCAAAAAAATAGCTAGCATCTTATATACAAAAACAACATAAATCATCATCATATCCAGTCAAAACATATACAGTATATTATTTGTTTGAAATATTTTAATTTTGTTAATTTGCAGAGTAAAAGAGATAATGTTCGAAAAACTGGGTCTGCAGGTGGAAAGGACAGCGTTATGGATGAAGTTGACTTGGCAATCCTCGATATTCTGGAATCAGACTCAGCTGTGGTAGATGGACTGAATTTGCCGGAAAGCTATGGAAATTCAGAAATTCTACTATTAGCTGAGACTGATTCCAGAATATCCGATGACAGAGGAAACACCTGCCCACCCACCTCCAAACCCAAGGAAGAGGAACAGCTCTACCAAGTTTCCAAGTGAAATTTTAGATAGAGAGAAAAAATGTCGGCTGGAGCTCCTGCAGTTGAAGTTTACCCAGATAAAAAAAAAAAAACAAATTTTTTAATCGATCTCATTGGAAAATGTTCAATTCCTAACCATTTAATACTTCAGTACGCCTGTGTTTAATTCATACTTTTGTAATACAACAGCGCAATAATAACAAAAAATTATAACCATCGTTCGATTTTCTACGAGTGGAATATTTAATAGTATTCTAGGCTCAGGTTTAGTTATTTGTATCTTTTGTACTTTGGGATTGTACACAGTTTTGCTTTTAAACTTGTTCATGATCTCGAACGACTAATTAATGATCGAATTAAAAGCACAAATTATATTTTTTTGCGACATACATACATACATGCATACAAATGTATGTAAACATGGGCATAAAAATATCTATAAACATATGTACGCGTATGAATGGAAACGTACGTACATGAATAAGTACAAACGGTTTGCTGTTCACTGACTAACGCAATCATTCGTATTCACCCCAATTGCCGTTGATAAATTTTATTGTTATTAAAAAGCGTCGTATAAATTTGATTAGAAAAAATAAATTTCAGTGCCATTTTGCATGGAGTAGGGAGAAGGTTGATTTAAGCGTGAATAAAAAGAAAATGTTTATTGGATGTTTAATTGCCTTGGGTTTGTATACATTGTTGTACTATTTGTATGACAATTTAAGAACCCCAGTGTATCTATTGTACAACACATGGTTGCAACGTCATGAGACACAACAAATGCATTTGATGGAGAAATATGGCAACTGGGTCGGTAAGTTGGAGAGTTTGTGAGAAAAACGCAGCTAAAAGTGCGGTTTTTGATTTTCAAGCTGTAACAGGTGCAACGGATGGTATTGGTAAAGCTTATGCCAGGGAATTGGCAAGGTGGGGATTTAATATCGTTTTAGTATCGAAAACGGAAGCTAAACTGAAAGCAGTGGCACTTGAAATTGGCAAGAATTGATTGATTGATGAATATGTAAATATTTTAGTAATGCTGAGTCTAAAATATTTTTCCAGAAACTGAATTCAATGTGGAAACATTTATTATATCATGTGATTTTTCCAAAGGTGCCGAGGTTTACAATAATCTCTTCAATAAACTCTCAGAGAGGCCTATAGGAATTTTAGGTAAAAGAATATTTGGAAATTCAACATCATAATCGAATTGCATTTTATTTTTCTGGCAGTAAATAACGTCGGCATTGGTCACAATCCTCCCGGTACAATCAACAGTTTCTCCCCAGACCATATATGGGATGTTATAAATATTAACATTGGATCTGCTACACAACTATCACGACACTTCATAAACAAATGGCACCAGGATCACAAAAAGGGACTCATTGTCAATATTTCGTCTGTCTTAGAACAACAGCCTTGTCCATTTGGTTCCGTTTATGGTGGCAGCAAAGCGTACATGCGTAGTTTTACCCAGGCACTGCAGGAGGAAACCAAACATTTGGGCATATCAGTACAGTTGTGTTCACCCAGTTATGTAGTTACCAAAATAAATAATTACTCGCAGCAAGTAATGCAAGGCCATCTGCTTATACCGCAAGCAGATGTATATGCCAAATGGGCCGTCAGAACTTTAGGAAAAGTAGATGAGACTACTGGTTATTTTTGGCACGGTGTGCAAGTGAGTATTTATCCGCTTAAAGTTTATCTTTATTTATTAATTTTTTTTCTCTCTTGTATTTCAGAAAGCAATTTTGAATATAATACCTTATCGTTGGAAAACAAAAATATTTCTTTCAGTTATCGTTAATCTTATTGATAACTTGGCAGAAACAAAACCTCACCGCGATTAAAATGAAATGCAATGCATGAGTATTAAGAAAACACGTAAACCGATTCTTCTAATCAGAAGAGTTGTTTAATTTAGTGCACCGTTAATTCACAACAACAATGGATATGATGATGATTTATGTTGTTGTTGTTGTTTATAAGATGCTTGCTATTTATTTGCACTGCACAATATTACAATTAAGAGAAATTCGAACAAAAACAAATGAAGTAAATATATGTAAATGTGGAAGCAATAAATTGTTTTACTTACCAATGTCCGACTCTTCCGGAGTCCAAACAAACAGTCCCTCGCATAGGTCCTTGTTTTTTGGGCCGATGTCAGTTGGAGGGATTGGGCTTTTGTCAAAACTTCTTCCCAAGCAGTCTGTTTATCTATTTTATTTACCTTCAAAATGAAATGTTAACTTTAATATACTTAAGTATATTTACAATAATTTTATAAAAAAAAACTTACTTTATTGTTTTGAAAACTGGGAAATAAAATATGTTTTTTTTTTGAATTACTTGTAACACCGCAAGTTTTTTTTCCATTTAAATTTTGCGGCTCATTTTAAAATGTTTTTTTAGCAATGCAAAGTAAAAAGTGATAAGACAGAAATGCAAAGATGATTAAATGCTTTGTGGAACACATTGCGCACTCACTTTTGCAGAAGAGCGCAAAGACTTTGCAAGAAGAGCAAAATTTGCTCAATTCAAAGTGAGATTTGCAAAGAATATTGTGGAACAGAAACACTTTTCACTTTGCCAAAAAATGCAATTTGATAAGTGCAAAGTGAAAAGTTGATAAGTTTTTTTGTGGAATAGGGCGCAGCACTCAGGAGATGCCTCCTACATATGAGAAGAATTGTGCTGGAACTATAGGAAAGGGATAGTAAGAGAGCATGTGTTTTCTTTGATATCTAGTCGACGACTGAATGAAAGCGCTTAATTCAAGGAACACAATTGCGACGAACGACGAATTATTCTTTGCGAACTTTCGTCCTCAGAAATAAAACACATTTGTGCATATGAAAATTAACACAACATCACCGTCGAAGAAATTCGTTGTGAGGCATTCTGAGATACATTTATTTCTATTTCATAAGCCGACGAAGAAATTAGTACAGAGTTATCGTTTTTCATTTTAGTTTTCAAATATTTTAGTAAATAAAATTTAATTCTTTTAAAATTCTACATGAAGAGAAGAGAATTTCATTGATATTGGAAATATTTGTCAGTATCTGTAGAAAAAAAAATTAAATTATTTTTCGTTTTTAGCGGTCCCTCAAGTTTATTTTCCCTTCTAATTATATAATTATTATTCTAAGATTTAAAAATTTTTTAAATTCTGCTCTGTAAAATATAAATATGTTCTTTTCTAATTTTTACACCACAATCACCAAAATTGGAATCTTTTAATATCTTACCTCCAATTATAGAAAAACACTTTATAAAGCCTTGGGCATAACATACGTATCTATGACAAAATCTATATTTCAAACAGACACAGGGTTTTTAGTTGTATACCTTCTACAGCAGAATCTCTTAATTTACGGAAAAAACTAAACTATCTACCAGTTTTTATTCAACATTCTTTCAAAGAATCATTGTTTATACATATATGTATGTATGTATGTAGTATTTACATACATATAAGAAGATACGTGTATATAAGGTAATTTCTTTTTTAATAAAAAAAATCGTGTTGGCACAACATCAAGATAATTTCATTAAAAAAGTCTGGAGATGGATGTTCATATGTATAGGTATATAAGTAGGTGCGTAAGTGTGGGTATTTAAAAAAGAAAAACGATCAGATTTATAGACCAATTACAAAAAATGTTTCACATATAAAGAAAAAGAGAGACAGATAGATCAGAGAGAGAGAGAGAGATAAAAAGACAGTAAAAGGAGGTAAACGCAGTTTTTAGAAAAAAAATTAATTAAAAAAAAAATTATAAATCCGTAAGTATTGTAAATAATTGCATGTTTAAAAAATCATTGGTTGAAAAAGAAAACACTGCATTTAGTTGGGTGTTTAAGAAGACAACAAAATAAAATTATCTTCTTTTTTTGGGATTTGTTAAAGTGATTTTGTTGTTTTAGTATTCGTAATAGTTGGTTTGTTAGTTAATTATTAATTGTTCAATTTGGAATTTAGCCTAATCTTACGTCGGGGAGGCGGTCGTAACAGATCGTCAAGAGAAAATGTACGTGCTGCTGCCCCTCCCCCTCCAGGTATTGGATTGGGGCTGCTGAGGCTCAATAATGATGGTTTTCTTATACCCAATCTGTTGAATATTGACCGAGGTGCACCCGGTGCGTTATTAACGGTCGTTTGTGGTATGGCAGTTGTAAACTGTAATTGTTCACGCAATGATGTATGATGATGATGTCCATGTATAGCACCAGGTGCTGTTGATTTAAAGAAGAATTTGAACAAGTATTTTTTATGTAAAAAAGTTGTTTATTTTTTATTTGAATTTTTTTTTAATTAGTTTTTTTTTTGGCGAAAAAAATGGATAAAAGTACAAAAAGAAATAGAGAAAAAGGTAAGAGAAAATGGCATACAGTAAGGAAATATTCAAAACATTTTTCATTAAATGAAATAAATAAAGAAATTGCATTTTAAATAAAAAATTTAAAAGACCAGAAGTTAGCATATCTTCTTTAATAAATAAATTTACACATAAATATTTGTATAGGTGAAGGTGTACCCAAATCGAATATTTTGCTAAATTGTGCTTTAGTTTTTCTTATATAAAAATATGTGCATAGACATGTACATATACATACATACATATTTAAACTACTGATCAATTTAAAATGTCTGTCTCAAGCTTGAAACAACACAAAGGCTTCAGTTTTTAATGAAAATAATAGAAACCTAATTAATCCTATATAATTTGATAACTTTTCTTATCGTATCAGGAGTAAAGTATTACCTATAAAAATTATGCAACAAAATTCTAGTTTGAAAAGATTGTATTCAATTAAAAAAAAAAAATAAAAATATTCAGATATTATTGGGTTGATGTTTTCAGAATTTGTCTGAAATGAGCTGACGAGGTAGCACACATTGTGTACGAATGTACACCTACAGCTGGAAATCACTGGCATGCACATTGCGCATGTGGGTGCGATATTACACCCCATCCACTTTCTGCGTTGACTTAAATCACATGTTTCGCTCTCTCATTTGTAACTGCAATTCTTGGTGTTGCGTGCTTCGATTAAATAGTCGTCTCTTTATTTGAGACGCCAGCTTAAACCGCTAGGCAATTTTTACGTTTATATATTTTGAATATTTTCACTTTAAATTAGATATTGTATATCAAACAAAAATCCCTCACGTATAATTTCAGATAAATTAAGGTTTTTTTTATCCTGGACCAGCACTCAGCAGATGACCACTGCACATGCGATGCATTGTGCTGGAACTATAGGAAAGTGATCGTAGGAGAAATGATAGGAGGTGAAGCGTCACTATCTTACAACACTGCTTTTAGCACGTTATTTGTTTTTATAGCAGTGTTCTAACGTCTCTGATGTTAAGGAGACGTATTAAATTTTAAAGCTTCGTTTTAGTAGCCGCTTTAGTAATTATTTTACTTCTTCTGTGCTACACAATACCGACGAAGGAAGGCGTTCTGATGTGATTGTGGATTGGTTACAGCTGAAGGCGTTACTGTTCAGTGAGCAGTGACTATGTCTTCGCCACTGAAACCTTCCGACAACAACTGACACAAAGCCAAAGAAATGCACATCAGAAGAAATGCGAGATGTTTTTATGTGTCTGAAACTGGGGTTTTACACAGGAAATTTTTGGTTTTGTTGTCAACGTGTAGACTATTTCAGCTATCGCCGCCCTCGTAATGTTTTTATGCTCATCAAAAAGCTGAAAATTTATATCGTACAGTAATATTTAACTATTATTTTATTCCATTTTATTTTAGTTTCACTTTGTCAGTATATTAACATATTCTGCGGTTGCGTGAGTGTGTACGGATTGTGTCTGAGATTAATGTGGGCGAACTGACTATAGGATCTAAATTTCGTGACGTCCACAGCTGCCCCTATGGGCACAAAGAAAGCATTTAGTGAATTATTAAGGACATTTAGGTTGCAATGCTCATCATAGTTATACCTTTCTACGATGAATACCTTCCTTAGATGCTTGGGCTGTCTAAACTCGTTTCACATCAGAAACCAGGCTTCATAGATGTCTAAACATGAATGTGACTATATTAAAAAATTTGTTGTACCAATGCACAGAATTATATTTTCTAAATTATTTTTTTTATTTATTGTTTTAGAAAAAGTGTTATGCGAATATATGATAAAAAACTTTTTCGCCAGTTGTGGCTGTTTTTTCATACTCGTTCAACTCAGCATGTATTCTTCTTGGGGGCAATTTGTGTGGTTTGCCCTAAAAATTCAATTTTAATATTTACTAGTTTTGAACTACAAGTCTTTCGTAGTATATAAATATTTACATTTTTACTTAAATGTTTTTTTTTATTTACACTGGTCTGCAAATTTGGAAAAAAAAAATTTACTACAGAAACCAAACGAATTCCAAACTAATCTGGGTGCACTGAATTCGAATCTGGCATAATTTCATTTTAATGTTAATATTGTACAACAGTCAATACTGATACTGCAATTTCACAATTATTAATTTCACAATTATTTTGAAGCGCACATTCATTCTAAATCTTCATAATAGTAGCGGTTAAGCATGTCAGAGAGATCGTGTGTCAATGATTCTAGCTATATAAAACGATATATTTACATTATTTTGGTTTTGCAGTCAGAAATTTGGACAAACCGTGGACAACGACAATGTTTTGCAATAGTTGCAGGACTGTTTTACACAAGTGGGCAAATGGCAAGAAGATCTATTTCAATTTCAGTACTTTGGAGAGAATCAAGTAACCACCAAACCGATTGTTATTTCTGTTTAACAAAAGTTGCTGGATATTACGTACGCGAATATCCCATCGGTTTCCAAACCAGTTCAACGTCCACCCAATGATCCATTACCAGACATTCCCAGTGCTACGAGCAGTGAGCCCGAAACATCTTTCAGCAGGAGTGGTAATTTGTGTGAGGCTGATGATGAACGCCATTTAGTGACTCAAGCTGAGTTGAATGATCTAATTCGGAATTTACATTTAACGAAGCAAGACGCAAAATTACTAGCTTCACAAAACGTTGTTGGCTAGTGTTATTACACAAATTTCGATACCTTCTATAAATCAAAAAAATATTTATGAACACAGCAGTTAAACAATAACAATAACAATTTATCTATCCTTTTAATAAATCGTGTACAGAAGTGTGCTCTATTTTAAAACGGTTAAAACATTAAATTTTCGTTTCCCATCACACTATTTTTTCTTGATATTTTGATAGAACAAAATTGAAATTTAAATTGAATTCGCTTTTAGAAACAACCAGAAAGGAGAAAACAAAAAAACAGAAATAAGTGATATCATCACAACTCTTTTAGATTTTGAATCGATTTTCATCACATACCTAAAAATACACCTAAACATTCCTTAATGTTTCAAGTTTGACATAAAAATTTACAACTATTTCCACTTTATGTTCAAACACCAAATGGAAATAGTTTTTTGTTTTAGATCAAACTTTATATTATAAAAACTTTCTGACGGCGAAATAAACTAAAGCAATATTTAGCAAAACATTGATTATTAGTTGATTAAATAACCCTGATCAGAAAATTAACAAAAAGAAGAAGATTGATTTTATCTATTTGTTTTGCAGACTTACGCCTATTACGATCAGCTTCTTCAGCCAATAGCTTTTCGATTTTCTCTGGAAAATGTCGCTTCGCACACCAAACCAAACCTATAACAGCTAAGACCACAAATACAGTAATTAGACCCAACCAAAAGGGTTCCTGCAGCATACGCTCCGATAAAGGTTTGTAAGGTATGTGAAGCATACGTTTTTCACAGCGTTGTCCCTCCCACCAAGCATAGCAACTATAGAATTTAAGACAAGAACGAAGATTAACTAACGTTATTATTATTATTTAAATTACTTCGCATTCGCTATGAATAACAACAAAGCAGATCAGTATAAACAAGAATACTTCTGTTAAGTTCACACACATACCGACAAAAGAAACCGCCATTTTTGTCTATACAAATTCCACGCCCCTCGCATGGATTATCAGCACATGGTCTTTGTTTTTGTTCACAAGTTGTACCCATATAACCAGGGTGACACTGACACTGTAATTTAAGTTGGGATTTGTTTTAAGGACGAGTAGATAACACCCACATTTATGGGTAGTGCCTGCCACGTATTAAACTCACCTTAAAATTGTTCGTTGTTAATTCACATTTACCGAAAACACAGGGATCCAATTCACATAAATTCAAACCACAAAATCTGAAAGTTTTTTTCTCTTTTTAATATTTTTCGTTGGTGTTAAATAATTTAGTGGATGCGTTGGTATGTGTGCCGAATTAAGATGTAAATATTTCACTTACCTTCCCGTAAAATGTCCTAGACACTGGCAAAAACTAGTCCCTTTGTTAACCACACATTTACCATTGTACTGACAAGGATTTGGTTGACACGATTCGACACTTTTATCCCCAGATGCTAATTTCATTTTGTAATTGTTGTCTGAAAAGCATTGAAAAGAAGGCGTGATTAAATGAAAGAGTTTTTGGCCAATAAAACCATTGACACTAATATGCAAGAGACATGCTAATGCTGAATTTTTTTCAAAGTATTTTTAATTAAATTGTGCGGCTACAATTTAAATTTAACAAATTTGTCAGTATTAATTTCAAACCATAATAAGTAATTGTTTTTAATTAGTTAGTAGTTAGTTTGACTCTGCTCGTTACTTTTTTTAAATTTATTTTAATGTTATAACTATTTTTATTAAAAAAATTGTTTAAATTTCAAGTCTATTATATTTTCTTCTATTTTTCTTGTAAAAATTTTTTGATATTTCGCTGCTATAAATAATAATATAAAGAAATTAAATAAAAGTAGTTATAATAAAAAGGTCGAATAATTTACATTAATAAATTTATTTAAATGTATAAAAAATTATTGACCTAATTAAAATAAACACATACTATTATCGATATATTTAAGTTTCTTCTGATTTATGACCTGATATTCTAGCTTTTAATTTATTCTTAGTCGTACCATATATATATACCTTAATACAATTATCCTAATCATTGCCCCTGCAAAGTATTTTATAAAATATATTTGACGTTTCCCACTTACTTATTTTATCATTCGTTCTACTAAATAATCTATTCAATGTATTATTAATGATAATAATAATAAATTTTTTTATAAAAATCTATTTGAGTAGACGTTGAAGAAATTTCAATGGGAATAAAAAATAAATTATAAAAAAAGATTGAAATAAAAATAGTTTTGTTTCAAGCAAGGCGAACTCACTGGTCCAGTTGGCCGACTAATTATCACTGTTTAATGTCAAATTGTATGAATTATGATGAAAAATGTTTTTTGGTTATTGTTGTACTACTGAGTTTACCTGGCATCAATTCGCCTTGGTTTAAAGTAATAACTGAAACAGACGTGTTTTAATATTTACTGAGATAGCGTGTTCTTACACACTAAACACTAAAATGAATGATTTGACGAACACCAAAGTGTAATAAAATTTCGGTTTTAATAATTTCTCGTTTTTTAGAATGATTCGGTTGACAGAACATGACATGAAATTAATATTATTAATTTAATCAATTAAAATCACCAATGCGAATATAAACATAATTCAATAACTTTAACGGGTGTTATTATTCCAGTAACAGTTTTCTCTTTTTATAAAATTTTTAGATTTTCCATATTTTATTTATTTTTCCTTTTTCTATTATTTGCTGTCACTTTGCAAATAAGTCTGGCAAACGTAGAGTAAAGAAAAAACTATGATTTTAATTGTTGGTTTATTTACACCAGTGTAGCTAATGCATATCTGTTTATGTTGTTAGTGCAGAGTAAAATTTATAGCACAACTTTGCAAGATGCAAGACCATTAGCACAAGATACTGAGTTGGTCTAATATGTTTTGTCTAAAATTTTCTGTCTCTTTCCGATTTAATGGGCTGTGAATCAAATGAAATGCAAAACGAATTGTTAAAAAGCCCTTAAAACTGCTCCTTTATATAAGAAAAAGACAAGGAAAGTACGCAATATCTATACGGCCCTAAGGAAAAGGTGCTCAAGTACATTACTTTTATTCATTGCACTCAAAGCCATTTAAATTTAACTTCTTTTAGTGTTATGTTCGTTATTTTTCAACGTTGCTGATATTGTATCGTCGTCGACATCATAATTGTTACACCACTTGACGTAAGCGGCACAAATATTTATGTGCATAACAATGTAAGAATACAGTTTCGTAACTATAAACTTGTTTATTGTAGTTGGTACTTACCCCATTGTAAGCTTATGGTACAATTTAAATTGGCAATGGATTTGGCAGTGGTTCGCTGACGTATATACAATGTATTTAAATATGATGTAATGTGAACGGGTGGAGGTGGCGGCGGTACTGGCATATACTGTGTATGTTGACGCAAAAGATATTGAGCAATTGACGCTGTTGATGTTGCAATATTTCCAACGTTGTTGTCATTTGATTCTGGAAAATATACTCGTGGATTTTGTCCGTTTGTGGTAAAATAATGGTCCTCTTGAAGATTGCCAGCGTAAAAATTTGCATTTTGATATTTGCATAGTTGCCATTTGGTGCCGTTATTATCAGCATAATTATCATAGATCTAAAGGAAAAGGAAAATGCAAAAATAAAAGAAATAATATTAAATTGTTTTTGTTACTGTTTTATTATTGTTTTAGTATTGCTGCTGGACAATATTCTCACAACGGCTTTTTTTGATATTTTTCAGTTTACGGTCTTCTTATACAAATTTTTACAAATATAATGATATCAATAGGTCTTTCAAATAAATAAAAAACTTCTTCTCACACATATTTTGCTTTCTTGCAATTTAAAGATAAAAAGTGTTTAATGAAAAACCCAGTATATATGATATCCGAGTATATCCATAAAGTGTACTTTAAAGAACAGATTATTTTTATCCGCAATATATTTTTTGTTTCATCTTGTTAAATAGTCAAATATATAGTTTTTTACTTCTCCTGTAAAGTTAGAAATGTGATGTTATGTTATTTTTCATTTTAGATGGCGATGTGTTTTTCGTATACAAAATTTTATATAATGAGTACTCATGGACATGTCTTTTTAAAAGGAATAATTTATTCTAGAAAGTGCCTGCAGAAAATGTTCCTAAAAACTATTATAAGAAAATTAAAAAAAAATTATTTTTGAAGAATGTTAAAAAAATACTTCTTTAAGAAGTGCTGTTCAAAAAAGTACTTTCAAAAAAGTATTTTTTCTAAAAATTATTTTTTCATAAAAGTACCTTTTTCAAAAATGTATTTTTTCATAAAAGTACCTCTTTCAAGAAAGTGTTTTTTTTTCTTAAAAGTACCCTTCAAAAACACTGAAATTGAAGTAACTAATATTTTGAATAGCAAACAGAATATAGTTTCGCAGCTAAACAAAGAATTGTGAAAAAAATTTATTGCCATTGCATGCAAGTTTGCGAACTTTTAGCCTAATTAAAATTAATTAAAATTAAAGAAATGCAAATTTTTACAAAACTTTAAAAATTAACAAAATTTCACAATTTTAGTTTTTTGAAAATTTTATCGAAATATTTTGGGAATGTGAAAAATATTATGAAACAAAACACATTTACTTATTGTGCTTGAATTTCAAACAACAAAATACAAACTTTTTTAATACATTTATGCAAAACTAGACTGCTCATCTTATAAATAACATGCTTATTTAATTAAATCTTTCGTATTCTCCACAGAGAACACAACTATACTTTTAAGATTCCCACTTAAACATGTAAAATTGTATTTTTTTTTAATAATGGTCTCTCTCCCCTCAGTAGCTGGCCATTTTGCTAGCCAATTTGAAGTCGTGCGTTGCGCTTTGTTGACCTACTAAGGCCAAATGAATCGTAATGTTAAACTGTATATGACTCTTCAGGTCATCTTTAAGTTTAATGTTGTTGCTGCGTGTAGTAGTTGTGGCTTCCACAATTCATATCGCATTAATTTTCATTACAGGGAGCCATATGAAAAACAAGAGAACTAAACCTGATGTTCAACATGAAATTATACTTGTTTATTTTTACATCGTTCATGTACTTCAGATTTTATGCCAAGCACTCAGAGAAATAACTGAACTATATGCAAATTATATGCAAATTATTGTATTTTATCATGCAATCTTTTCGACTTTTTTTGTTGAGAGGAAAAATTTATGAAAAGATTTTCGCTGATATTTCTTCCAAAAGTGTAAAAAAAGCAATCACTTTAATGGCGAATTGCTTTTGTTACCGTGTATGTAAATATGTGCTTAAAGCGAATGTGTAAACTATCACTACATTATTCAATATCTATTTTAGTTTGTTTCTGTTTTTAATACGTAAGCAAAGTGGCCAATATTTCACACCATCAACAGCCATCAACACAGCAACCGCAAAGTATACGTTCGTAGTTTCTTTGTAATTTCCCTGTTATTAAGTTTTTCGAACACCAACACACATACGCATCACAACTTATTAACCTCGTTTTTGGTGTTTAATGATGGGTAGGGCAGTTCTTTTTAACCGCGAAATGTACATATTTCTTGGTGAGCCAATAACTACCTATACTTACTAGATTATCCCACTGAAACTTTAATTTACAGTTAGACCTACCTCAAGGATATTATCATCCGGGCATCCATTCTCTATAAATTCCACACCGTGCAATTCTAGCAATATATTATGACCGAAAGGAGCCACCAAATGTTGCGTAAAATCAACATTTTCAGGCATATCATGCGGATAGTTCAACTGATACAGATGACCAGTATTATTGCTGGTCAAGTTGATAATGCGTTCACGTTTCTCCATTTGCCCAACTGTAAAGAGTATGAAACAAAAAAATTGCTGGTAATTATAAATGGCTATGTTTTGCAAAAAAAAAAAAGAAAATAAAAGAGAATAAGAACCAAAATGTGAAAAACTGATGGAAAACTCATGTATTATGCATGCGCCACAAAAGTAAAGGTAAATAAACCAATTTGAAGAGGTTTACATTGTCGAAAAGGCAATTTATGGTAGATTTACTAAATCCACACTATTCAAATGACATTCTTTTGCAGTCTGAAAGTTTCCATGAATAATATTAATATGGAAAGAGTAGCAACGGACAAAATTAATGGAGCATTTTCATAAAATACATCGCAGATTTTAAGACCTTAAAGATGGTCAAATTGATTTCATTTTCATACATTTACTATAAATTAGAAATGGAACTTTTCGTTTTGCTATTAAGTCGAGACTATACATCTTGACTTAAACAAACATTTGCACAAAAATATTTATGACTTGATTTGTGTTCACGCACATAGACATAATCAGAATTTCTAATTGAGAAAACCAATTTTATTACACAATTTTAATCACATGCAAGTATCTTGCCTTTGAAAATACAAATAAAAAACTTGCTTAAAAAATACATACTACTTAGCGTTGCTGTAGCTGTCATAATAGTTTTGTTTTTTTGTTAGTTTCAGACACGCGGAAGTTGTCCCCTACCAGATTTTCATATTTTCCCCATTATTTACTCTCCCGTATATCGAATTTCAGCCGAAGCAAAAAAATTTACGATCAAGTCATTCAGGCCAAAATGACAAGATAAACAATAATCTTTATTTACTTGTATGGGATGTTACATGGCCACTTGTCCAATTTCGCATACTTTCTGACTGATGATTTTTTAACAAGAAAGTCATTTGAAATGTATTCCGAAATATCCCCTTCAACTGTTATCACGATATACATAAGTTGTATGGCCGTGGCAACGCCCAATTCGAGCACGTTTAGCTGTCCATAAGGCACAAAGGCACATACGTACATACAAACATGTCATTTTTATATATATAAAATTAGATTCTTTTAATAATGTTTTTGTTGAACTTCAGTTTTAGAACGATATTACTTGTACATAACACTGCACAAGTCTTATAAAAAAGTATTATTGGCATCATGTTTTACATGTTTTTTTTCATTATTTTTATACAAGAGCTTCAGGTATGGCCATTTGCAAAGGTAGATTTCATTAAGAAAAAATCAAGGAATGTTTCCAGAATGAATAACTTAATTATAATTAGTTTGTAGTGAGAAGGCTCTCTCGTATTATTTACGGTAAAAATTCGCTTTTAAAATAACCGCCCCAATAATGAGAGTGATTTGTTATTTTGAAGAAACTTTCGTAAATTAAATAAATTAAAAAAAAAAATAAAAATATCCATACTGTTACTTTAAATATTTGTGTCAGCTTACCTGTATGGTAAATAGCTTGGAAACCTTTACCCCTGGGATGTTGACCCGTGCGAAACTGTACCCGTAACTGCTCCTTCAAGCTTACAAACATGCCATCATTTAAATGGTCTGAGAGTCGAAATGGTCTTAATAAACCATTACCTATATCGACTTCCAGGATGCCATCCGCTTGAAAATCATACTCAGTAAACTCCAGCCACACTCGTTTTCCCACCGGAGCCTGTATCACATAAGCACAGTTCAAGTTATTAAGCAGAAAATGTGGATAATTGGGCGAAAAAATAGCGCCTTCTTTAGAAGTAAGAGTTCGCGATGGACACCCCGATATATCTATGGCTTTCCAAACAGCTGCAAAGCCTAGGCCTGTTATGGAATAGTCGCTGTGAAAATTCAACATGACCTCATTTGAGCGTGAAACAAAATCAAATTTTGACATGTTCGAATCGTGTGAACCACACCAACGCACATATGGGAGAAATGATTGGGCATTATCGTAGCCGGATAATGAGACGTTGCTAAATTTGGTACTGCGACGATAACGGGACCAACCAGTAGAAAATTTAACATCAAGTTTATTTTTTCCATTCCCAACATCTATTAGAGATTTTTTTCGTTTGCAACGTTTGGGTTTTTCATAAGTACAGGCTTCGCTGCGCGTATAACTTTTCTTTGCAGTTGAAGTATCTTTTTTATGCTGAGGTTTTCTTTGGCTTTTTCGTTGTTGTAGTCTATTATTATTGCTGTTATCAGACCAGTTTGTTCTTCTATGTCTTTTCTGTTGCTGAATGTCAAGTTCATTATCCAATGTTTTGTATTTGCGATAAATTATTCGTGTTAATGGCTCAGTTGCTAAATCGTGTAGATTTTGAGAGTCAGATGCCTTTGTTTTGCGCTTAGTTATTTGCTGTTTTTGTAATTTGGCAGTGTAGTTTATTTCTCGTACTCTTTTGCGGTTTGGACTTTTTATTGTAATTTGATTTTGTCTTTCCTTAATTCGGCGTCTTTCCTTGTTTCTGTATCCAAACGAAAGACTACGGCGTATTCTATTATGAAGTGGTTCATGTTGTAGCTCCTGAAGCTGTTGTTGTTGTTGTTGTTGCAACCTTGTGTTGCTATTATGTTTCATAGATTTATTAAATGTTATTGTGTTGTTATCGTTGCCACCATTATTATCATTGTCATCTGCATCCGCATCCGCATCATCACTGCTACTAACATCAGCATCATCGTCAGCACCATCATTGCCGTCACCATTATGTTTATTATTTTTAACATGTTCATCAACGCCGGCACCCCCATCTCCATCTGATTCTTCGTCAACATTTTCATTTTCATAAACTGCAAATTGTTTATCTGCCATCAACATTGCCATTGGTACTGTATTTGTGCCAGGTTGTAGGATTATTTTCGATACAATATCATAATCTTGTATGCTTATGAAATCGTAAAGACATTCATCTTGCGGCTCTAAATCGATTTTTTGGAACTGCACAATTATCCTTGTACGCTCGTTTGCTTTTATATGTATCCAGTAGTCAATGTTTAAGGGATAACTATTCGGGTATGCTGCAAAGAATTGTTAAGAAGTAAAAAATAAATTTTATACGGTGTATTAGGGAGTATTAAAAAAATTCATGTTGAAATTTTCTGGTCTTAAAAATTAATTGTATGGTACAAAAAGGAAATCTTTTACACATGAACGTACATATCGCTTCCTTATTGCAAACTAGTCATATCTCAAGAAAAAGTCAAACTTGGAAAAATGCCATTAAAGTTTTCAACATGTAGGCCTTATGATGTAAATTTGATTCAGCTTGAGATATAATGATGAATTTTTTTATATATGCCGGAGGTATGAAGGAGCACTTTTGGTTAAATAATTTAAAAAATTAAAATTTTTTGAGATACGACAACGTTGCGATAAATGCCACATGTTCATTTATTGTGTATGTGTTAGATAACCGTAAACGAAATGTATAATGTTTTCAAATATACACGTTTAAAATAAATCCTTTTCATTTGCTACTGAATTAGTGAAAGATTTAAATCATTTAGCTGAATTTTAGTGTTTTAGAATGCATATGAAATAAACAACTTATTTTCACATCGTATATGAATTCTTAAACAAGCAACATTTGATTTGATTTATGTAAAGGATGTGAAAAATAAATTGCGGCATTCCCAGTGAAATCAAGGAATCATAAATTGAAAATTGATGCCTCTCTGGAATTATTTCATTGATTGTGATGAGACAGATAGTGTGGATATAGGACACATGGGTTAAACATATATCGCACTTGATCAACAGGAAGGTATTAACTCGAAATCTTAAATGTTCCACCTTTTGCAAGAAATTAACTACCAACATTATATCGACAGCAAAAAAATTTCACTCTCAAAAAATAATTTTTGGAATCTTGGAATATTTAGAATTTTAAGTGCATTTAAAATGTAACGACAAACAATTTTTAGGCTCTGATGAAAATTTTAAAATTTCACTTGTTGAAAAGTGCAATATATTTTCTTTTTTCATAAATATGATCACGAGGGGAGAAGAACAATTAATGCCACTCCGTGAACATGAACGAAGTCACAGGCAAAAGCTAGTAAGAAATAAAATATAAATATGTATACTAGTGTAATCAAATAGAATTGCAACTTGCAAATGCATATGGCAAGATTATTTTTATATACAAAAATAAATTTTTATGAAATATTTCAATATTAAATACGAACACATTTTAAAATTGATTTATTGTGTATGTATGTACACATATATATACCTACCCGGTGATATGAGACGTCCTTCAGAGCCTGTTACGGTAAAATTACTAAAAGCAAAATTGCCAAAGGGCTCTTTGGGTTTCTTACATACATAACCGCCGACTTTGTTGCATTTTTGTGATTGCCAATAAAGGCCAGATGGCAACATTTTTGTCTGAGACATTTTCCATTTCAAACCAAGACAAATATCATCAGAAGGCCCATTCTCGAAATGTCCCTGGCCAGGAAACCAACCCTTAAAATATAAAATAAACAAAATTATCAACAAATATATCGATGTATTATTGTTTTTGTACTTAAATACGAGTATTGTACATTTTAGTGGACATAAAAAAATAATTAACTGAACTTTGAAGAATCACATTATTGTTCATTTGCCAAAGTATATCACGATGGATTACTTTAATTTTTTTTTTATCTTGGGCCAGCACTCAGGAAATGACCCCTACTCTTGCGATGCATTGCGCTGAAACTTTATTTATTTTTATAGCAGTGTTGAAGCGCCTCTGATGTCAAGGAGACGTATTAAATTTTTAAAGTTTCGTTTGAGTAGCCATTTTTAGTAGTTATCTTACTGCGACGGTACTACACAATACCGACGAAGGAGGGCGTTCTGATGTGCTTGTGAATTGGTTACAGCTTCACAAATTCACATATATGATACATATTTTCGAAGCATCTACGAAAACTCTAATTTACTGAAATAAATCTTTGGCAATATACATATAAGACTCTATTCAGTCGACTGTTATATTGAGATTCATTAAAAAGTAGAACAAAGCCTTTTTATATTAGTACGTGGACATTTGACAATCGATCGAATTGGACCTATGACTCAGATATATTGTAAGTGGAATAATTATTTTAGCTCTGACGAAGTGGAATAAACAAACGTCAATGTTGTTATAGTACTTTCGTATTTCAAAGTACAACTAAATAATATCTGAGTATCAACATATTGATATTTATCCTGGTCGTCGCTAATACGTTTAACTACAAATTCTGCTTCTTCGAAAATTATTTAAGCGTTGCAACACTTCTAAAAACGTGCAAAAGCAGAGTTGTAAGATAGTGAAGCTTTACCTTCTGTTATTTCTCTAATTATCCCTTTCCTCTAGTTCCAGCACAATGCAGCGCATCATGTTAAGGGTCATCTCCTGGTCCAAGATAAAAAAAAATTATTGTAATGATACATATGCTACATATTTTGTCAATTATGCGACTTAGGGAGATAATAACGTGAGTGAAGCTGCTGGTAAAAGCTAATTTTATATAAAATTAAGTTGTACTGGGTTTACGTGAACAAACCACAAGCAACTGACGCTCTGAAAGATGAAATTCGGCGCTGCATTGACGAGAGAAGCGCAGCTTTGTTGTTCAAAATTTTGTGAAAAGAACGGACATCTGCCGACGTACTAGAGGTCGATATTGGCCCGATAAAACTGAAGTTGTCAAAAAGTCAATTTACTTACTTACTTACAAATTTGCCAACCCTTTATTATTAATTAACTACTCGTATTAATATTCCTGTAAGCAAATTTTTCACAACAATTACAAAGAGATTCAGGCAAACAGAAAAACCAGCCACTCATAATTTGATTATTAAAGCAACGATTTATTCCTTCATACATTCATCAACTTTAATAGGACTTAATGGAATATAATAAATTAAATCAAGTTGTATGAATATGAAAAATGATTTATTTAAAATTTTTCTCCTACTTGTGCAACAAAATGCTGCAGTAATTGTACAGTTGAAAAATTTAAATAACAAGGAGTTTGAATAATGAAAAGAAAATATGAAGAAAGTTTATGAACTGAAATGAAAATAAATTTTATTTTCAAATGCATTTTATGTTCCGGTTGAATAGCATACCTGAAAACTCATTTTACTATCATCTGTCCATTCGAATTGGCCATTCTTTTCTAATTCAGCCCCCAGCCAATAAATCAATTGTGGCGAGTAGTCAATTTGATTACGGATATTGGATGTTATAAATCTAAATGTTATTTTCCAGTTTATTTTATTGTATGTATGTTTGCGAGTATGCGTGTGTATTTTTAATTTGATTTCAAATTGTTTAAAAACAAAAGATAAAAAAACATCACGTTAGAAAATCAATTGAACAATTGAATAATAAGTTAAGACTTAAAGAATAATATATGAAATTTTTAAACAATAGTTTAATTTACATTAAACTTTCTTTTCCGATTTAATAACAAGATTTTAGTAGCATTATTATTGACTTTCATGATATTTGCTATAAAATAAATTTATTATTATTCACCTGTGCTCATCTGCTGAAGACACTGATGTAAGTTTGGCTCCCATACCACGGCAGACTTCTTGTGCTGTCAACCAATTTACAGCCGGATATGATACAAATAAATAACACGAACCATTGTAGGGTTTCAAACGTTCATTTGAACATTCTGATGCAGCTGCAAAACAAAAAATGAAAAAAATCCATTGAAAAATATTTCAAAATATTTTAGTACTTAATTTTTCTTCAAACCAAGTGCAATAATATGTCACATTGAATTTAATAATTGAACAATTACAACACACAAAAACTGTATAAATATTAAATAGCATTGAAAGGTTATACATATACTCGTACCACGTGCAGCAATTTAAGTGAAAACATTTATAAAAATGCTTTTATTTACAGAAAAGACATTCTCATATACAATAAAGAACAGAATCAAATTAAGTAGTAGTAAATAGTCGTTTATATTGCTTTAACAAAATCATAGCAAAATTTAAATTTATTTGAACAAAATATGTACATACATATACATATATATTTCTGTTGGGACATTCGAACAAAATTTTTATTACTTCTACATGTGCATATAAAACCTTAAGTTTACCTTTTTTTATATCCATTTGAAATTTTTTATTGTATTTTTTCATAAAATTATTGAAGAATCTACTTTGAGGGAGAATAAATGTAACAGATGAAACCGATATTTAAATTTTTTAACGATATTAATAATCTCACAACATTGAGCAAAATTTAAGCAGTTTTTGGCCGTGAAAATTTTATAAAGAAAATAACATACAATCGAATCCCGATAATCACAAAACAACTAACATTTTTTATATATATATATTTTATTTTTAACTTGGACCGGCACTCATGGGATGACCCCTATTCATGAAGTGCATTATGCCGGAACTAATAAATAAGATTTTGGGAGAAAGGATAGAGGGAGTAGTGTTTCTTGACATTCGATTTCAATCTTCCCACGTCAAAAGTGCCAGGAAAGACCTCTGCGGGTAGACCATTCCACATACGAGCTATTCGGCCAAAAAACGAATTTTCTCTATAATGTGTAGTGCGATTCGCCGCCAAGTTGACCACAAATGGATGCGCTCTTAATCATGAACGCGTCGTGCGCGTGAATGACCGGGTTTCTGGAACAAGTTCCCTGATTTTATCAGAACATATCCCATTATAGTAACGATAGAACAACGAAACGCACCCCACGTTGCGACGATGCTCAAGAGAGTCAATAGAGTTGGCTACTCTAATGTCTCCCATGAGTTTCTTCGCTCTTTCCTGTACACGGTCGAGTAACTTCAAAATACTCTATACCAGCAGAAAAAAAGCGAAAATTCTTTTAAACAGATTCCCTATTATTTTCATATGATAAATTCTTTTAATTTTATCAAAAAGAAAAACACAGAAAATCAAGAAAAAAAACTTATTCACAATTTTTTTACTCAATTTCTGTTATTTTAGGCACCAGATAAACAAATCCATATGGATTCCTTTAAGCTACCTAATTGACTCTTTCAAAAAGGTAGGTATTCCTTATTGATTTCTTGGGTTCCTATATGATCATGTGTAAAGCATCTTCTAAACAATTGTCTTAATCAGGATATGTTATTTTATATACATACATATATAAAATTTGACAAAACCAAGAAGAATATCTAATAAAAACCTTAAGTTTCCTCCTTGATTTTTTCAAAAAGTTATTCCTTATGAAAATAATAATTATTCCTTCTTGAAAAAAAACCATGAAGATATCTTTTTAATTTTGTTCCTTTTTTTTACGTATTTACTATTTAGACACTTTTTTTCTGTGTACTAATTGCATTTTAATTTATTTTATATTTTATTATAACACTTCAGCAAATAAAATGTGAGATACAAAGTGTAGTGTATGACGAATAAACTGCAGGAGATTAACTTTAATATTATATTCCTGTAACACATTTCGTCGGCTGGGACTACAATGAGTATATCCAGTAAAACCGCACCAAAATTTTGCACGAAAAGTGAATATGTTTTTAAAGTATATGATATTAATTGATTGATAAAAACTACATAGACTAATATATGTATAATGACAAAATATAAGAACGTTTCACTTCTATAAACATTTTTAAACTTTTTAGTGATAGTCGTATAAGGCTAACTAAAGTGAATATTGAAAGTAACTAAAATGCATTAAACTCAAAAGCGCGTTCGTACAGTCGCATATTGGAAATTAACGAAACGTTGGAATCAAAAATTGTAGCAACAGTAAATAAAAGAAAGAAATCTATGGGAATACAATATAAAAAGGAATTCATGCACACGCTTTGACATTGACTTACCATTAAACGAATGACTTCCTGGATAGATTTCGTAGTTGCAATTGTGAGGTTTGAATTTTTAAAGGAAGAAGTAATAAGCAGTAGTAGTGGTGGTGGTAGTGGTAGTAGTAGAAATTATGTAGTTGCACCAAATAATTTGTTAACAACAAAATATATTTTACATTTATTTGTTGAATAAAATTTTAAGAAAAATTCTTGATTGTGCATTATAGATTTTTTCATTATTAAATAATCATAATTTTGTTGAGCAATCATAGGGAGTGGATTTTATATTCATAGGTTTGGTTTTTTAATTATTTATATACACGCATACATACATACATAAGTTTTCAGTAGATGCAGTTCATTTGTTAAGTATAGTTTATTAGTTTATTATAATTACTAAATTAAAAACATATTTATTTTAAGGTATTCATTTGTTCAAAGTATTGTTTTATATAGTAGTGTGTAATGTTAAATGATGACTACTCTCTATAAAAGTATAATAATTCTATGTCGGAAAGTTAAAAAGTGTGAAGAAAAATGTATAAAAATTATTAAAGAAACTAATTTTTAGAGGGTGCAACTGTTAGTCTTCTAGTCTATCGATCTGACTGTTCTAAGCACGATATCACCAAGTCTCTTATCTTTTAAGATTTTTGATATAATGTTTTTGAATTAATTTACACTACAATTTATAATATATGTATTTTATATGTGTATTTTAATTAAAAGAAAAATACATTAATAAATGTTTAAATAAGTCAAAAATCTTTTAAATAAACAAAACAATGAAAAATTTTTGTACTCTGCAATGCCTTTCTTTTTATTAAAAAAAAAGCACTGAATGAACAATGGGTGCACTCATTGGGGTCAGTAAAAATTTTTTTTACCTTATGACATACCGGTACCAACTCACTTCACTCTACCCTGAAAAGAAGACAATCACTATGCTTACTGGGCGTTGGTGTACATCCTTTGCGTCTTGATAAAGACTCTAGCAGTAAAGGAGGAGATATTCTCTAAAATCAACTTGCTTGGCAGTAGCATTTCTCACCATTAGTGTTTGATAAACTTTGGATATTTAAAAAAAAAATATTATTAGCGCTTGTGCACATGTGCTCGAACTTTAGAAAAGGGATAGTAGGAGAAACGACTGGAGGTGAAGCTTAATTAATTATTTTACAGCTCTGCTTTTGCACGTTCTTTGTTTATACTCGTAGCAGTGCTGAAGCTTCGGTTTTTAGTAGCCATTTTTATTATTATTTTACTTCGCGACCACGGCAACAGTGGATGATCAATTTTCGAAGAAAATCATCTTCAGTGATGAGGCACATTTTCACCTCAGTGGATTCGTCAATAAACAGAATTGCCGCATTTGGGCGAATGAGAATCCAAGAGTGATTGTCGAAAAACCAATGCACCCACAAGAAGTGACTGTTTGGTGCGGTTTATGGGCTGGCGGCATCATCGGGCCGTATTTTTTCCAAAATGAGGCCGGTCAGGCAGTTACTGTGAATGGTGTTCGCTATCGTGAGATGATAACGAACTTTTTATGGCCCGAATTGGAAGATATGGATGTGGACGATATGTGGTTTCAGCAGGACGGTGCCACTTGCCACACAGCTAACGAAACAATGGCTCTTTTGCGCAACAAATTCAATGGCCGTGTTATCTCACGTAATGGCGATGTCAATTGGCCGCCAAGATCATGTGATTTGACACCGTTGGACTTTTTTCTTTGGGGTTATTTGAAAGAAAAGGTGTACGTCGATAAGCCAGCAACAATTCAAGACCTAAAGGATGAGATAATTCGGCACATTAATGGCATAGAAACTCAATTATGCCTCAGCGTCATCGAAAATTTGGACCATCGGATGGAGGTGTGCCGCCGTGGTCGCGGCGCCCATTTGGCCGATATTTTGTTCCATACATAATTGAGTAATATCAATATATCATAATAAAATAAAATTACAATAATTTCCTAAATAGTTTGTGTTTTATTCAAAATCAACATCGGCCCTTGAAATTTAACCACCCTTTATATACATATATACATTGCATACATTTATGTCTCATGCTTATTACTTATGTTTTTTTTTGAACCCAATAAATAAAATCTTATTTCGAAAAACTTGTGGAATATTTCCTTTGAAAAACAATAAAAATAATATTTTAAACTGCAGTTTGATTGAAGTAGAAACAATTTAAATAAATTTAGTTAAATGATCAAGAATAAATGATTTTATAAGAAATTAAATACCGAAAAATTATCAGGAAATAACGATAATATTGAATACTTATAAAGTAGTTAATGCGAATCTATTTGGTGTGGTGTTAAAAAAAACAAATAAACATTACTGATAAATACACGATATTTGCACAGTCACACATACACACATACACACATACATACATAATAATAAAAGAAAAGTTTCGGTGAAAAAACATTGAAAGAAAACAAAAATTTTTACTACTCACTATTTTCCATGTATGTCTTTGCTTTGTAGCCACCAAAATGATGTGAATAATCGGAAACAAAATGTAAGCCCAAATAAGAACCCGTGGACACATAACGCAACAGTTTCAATTTCGTACTCCAGTCACCACACAGCCGTTTGGGTAAAACCTCTTCACCAGCTCTGTCATTATTGTGACTATTGTGACGATTACGACTGTTGCTGGAAGGCGTAGCAACATGCTGCAAATAAGGATTACCCTTGGGATAGTCTGGTGTTTGTATTATAAAATTATTACGTGGATTATAAAGACTTGAGTAGATTTGTAGTAGTTTCTGATAGTTATTTTCGGCCATATCATAGCTATTATAATTGGTTTTTCGTGGAGCATATACATTTTTAGTTGGAGCGTTTATTGGAATTGAATCATACGAACTACGTTTGTAGAGAGATTTTGAATTAGGATTATTGTGATTAAATTTTAGATCTGGATCGGTCTGTATTGAGGTACTGGAAGATGTAGTTTTTGTTGAAGATCTGCGATATTCAGATTTTTTTGGTTCGGTAATCTCAAGATAATCATAAGTACAACTGGAAAAGCGGATTGTAATAAAAAAAAAAGAATAAAAGTATCAAAGTATATCGGTTATTATCAAAAATTACCCCTGTTCATTTTCTATGACAAGTTCTTCAAATTCTATAACTATTCTATAGCCCACGGGCGCTGTTATTGTAGTGAAACAATTTGCATTATCAGGGTATTGGCGAGGGAAGGATGGACTCCATATCGAAGCTCTTGGATGTTCTTTGGTTAAAGACACGGTTTTATTACAATCGTTTAACCAAGTACGCCTCAAAGAATCTTTGTTAAATAAAGGAATTTATATTAATTAATTTGAAAGTTAAGTAGATTTGAGATAATTTTTCTTTACCATCACTCATGGCTCTTTCACATATTAAGAAATTACTGGCACTACAGTCTCTGTCGTTCCACATGTATTTGTTGGTTACAGGACTGCCATTTGAATGGACGCCCGGAGGTGTGCGAAAGTAACGTCTTAGCTCTATGCAGTCCTGGCTACTAAGCCCATCATCATTAGGTTGTTTATTATAGTGACCATGTTGCGACCAGCCGGGAAACCAATCTACATTGTCGCTCAGAGTGAGTTGGTCAAACTTTTGAAATTTTTATTATTTTACTTACTGGTATATTGGAAAGTTAAACCATCGCTCCAGCGAAAATCACCCTCATAGCTCTTGTCCGAACCACCCACCCAATATGCACTGTAATCCGTATAGCCGGGACTTTTCACTAACAGTGCATTTATGGTCGTCTGTTGCTGTTCGTTGCGTATTGACACTAAGTGTCCTCCCAGTTTAGAGCAATATTTTTCCGCTTCGTGCCAATTCATTGAAATCTCAATTGCGGATATACAAAATTGTTCCACAGCAATCCAACCAAAGGCACAATTTGAGACAATGTCTGTTAGAGGTCGCGCCTGATATGATAAATACATCGTAGGCAACTGTTGTCCAGTCAGCTGTCTATTGGCTGCAGATGTTTTTTGCACTTCCATGCTATTTTCTTTAGAGATTTGTTTTGCATGAAAAAGATGTACACTTAAGGTGTTACTGGATGATTCCAAAATGAAACCACGTTTATGTTTGGTATTATTTACACAGTGCGACCACTTGGAATAATCGTTTTCAAAAACTTTTATTATAACACCCACACAGTTGGATGTGCCAGAAAAGGCCATTTTCATATTTCCTTTGGTTGCGGCCAAAAAGTCAAATGAATCCAGACCTAAACTAGCAAAAGTCTTGTGCTTCAAGTCCCCTTGTAATTTACGGTTATTTGTGTTATTTATATCAGGCAGTTTAAAATACGGCAATAATGGCGACGAAAACGAAGAAAAAGCACCAAAATTATTTCCTCTATTTACAGTTAAGTTTATTACTTGTGCATCGATTGTAGTTCCCTGACTTGTAAAGATTGTATACAATTCTTCCTCTTGCACACTATCGACACCTTCTGACGTCAGAGTGAGCATGGGTAAAATATCACTATCATTATTGGTTACCATACGCAATAGAACACGATTACCATATGGCAGATGTAAACGAAAGTAACACTCAAATGTCTCTTTCATACTTGGCCTTATAAAGAACTCACCGGTTTCATTACTCGTACTTACATTATAACAATAATCGACTAATTTGTAACTTAAGCTAAACATAGGAGTTCTGTAGAATTGCACGGACAACTTCTCATCATCTCCAATGTTAAAATGAAAGACACGATCTGCGGTATCCAGTTCCTCCAGTTTACCACACAACATCTTCTGATCGTTTAGGCGTACGTAGCCGCCACTGCTACAGGGCACATTAAGTCTTTGCAGCTCAACTAGCATGCCGGGTGCGGCTAGTGGGGGATCGGAATCTGTTTCAGTTTCGTTGAGTTGTTTGTAGGAGGGAAAATGTACTGTACAATCTATACAGTATAAAGGCAAAATGGTATAGTCCAATGTACCCACAGAAGTTTCACGTAACATAAGATGACAGTCTGAAAAGAGAATAAAAAAGAAAAAATTATAATAAAATAATTAATTTATGAGACATTTAATATGAAAATTACAAAAATAACTCATGCAACCTCTGCACTTACCTTTACGTATTCGGAATTGAAAAGTTTTCCTATATACCACTATTTGTGCTCCATCGACATTTGATGTACCGGCCGTATGACCCATGCTTCCGTCAGCATTTAACCAAATATTATTGCTACCGTTGCGATTAATGTTTGCTTTAGGTTTCAGACGAAAGAAAACCCTGAAATCAGAAAGAAAAATATTTGCAAATTTATGAGTAAAATAAAAAATTGAATTTTTCTGAAAAAATTTTGATATACAATTTTTGTGCTTTAAATGTTTTATTAATTAGAATTGTTATTGAAATTTTTATAAAAAACCATTTACTTTGAAGCTAAAATTCTTCTTTTATAGCAGCAGAATTAATGATAAATTTATCAAGAAAAATAGTTTTTATATAATTTTGTTATTTTTAATAGAATGATAAATAGTTGAAAATAAAACATATAAACTTTTTATTAATATTTTTGGTGAATAAATAACAACATAAATGCATATCACAAGTATGCATATACAGTGGTTTCTTGATAATTTTAAACTCTTTAATTGAAATCTCGGAATAATTTTCCAGGTCCCTTAAAAAACATTCAATAAATTGAAACAAAAATCCAAGTAACTTAGTCCCTTCGGTAATTTGACATTTTTTGAATGGTACTTTATCGTCAACTCCCTATTAATTGAATTTTTTGAATTTTTACGTTGGAAATGGACATCACTTACTGGATATCATTTTTCAAAGTTAATTGCCAAAAATTCCCCAATAATATACTGTATTTCAAAAAAAAAAATTATAACAATCGCATAAATAAAAAAGTTATAAACCATTTAAACCAAATAGCTCCTTTTGTGCCACCCTGTATATGTATATAAATATAGATTAAAAGATATAAAGAATTTTTCAATTTCGGTGGAATGATTAATGTAATCTGCTGGTCGGTCAGATTGGTGCCATTCGTGCTAAACAAATTTTCAGTATAGTACCAGATGCATCATTGTTGTACTCTTCTATGATATTTTATCATGGTCACCAATAGGACGTAAGTAAAATTTTAGGAAATTTTTTGTAATTCTAATAAATAAGAACGGTTTAGCATCATTGGTTCTTAAAATAGAACAAAAGAATGTGGTCGAATAAAATATTTTCAAAAGGGAAGGGAAAATACATATGTAAGTATGTACGTAACGCAGAAATATATTTTAAAAATAATTATAATAATTACACAGGTGTCTGCAATGTCATTTTAATGTTAATTTAAAAGGGAAAGGGAGCGGGGAACAGTGGCGGTCTGCTTGGTTTTTCCCCTACCTTAATTTAAAATTTTCACGCCAATTGAAGGCAAATTGAAATTGTACTTGCTTTTCTTATGTGCAGAAAATAATAATTACATAGAAATTGAGAATGAGTGTAAATATGAATATCCATTTTTAAGTACTTACCTAAACTCAATAGTGTCTTCTTGTTCACAAAGCTCGTTTACAAGCCATAAGCCCAAAGATTCTGTACTAACGCCGCCCGCAGCATTAGTATTGCTTTTTGTTCTGCCCTGCCATGTATTTTCCGATGAGCAGATGTCTGTTGTACTGTTAAGCTCAGGTGGTTTTCTACGTTTTTTCTTTACTGTGGAGGACAACGATGCCAATGATGTGGCTGGAATTATTTCATCATTATCTGCGTTATGCCACTTTTTATTATTGCCGTTGTTTGCTTCATATTGTTGTCGTTGTTTTACCTTAAAGCCATCTTTTGTTGCTTTATAAAAAACGTTTTGAGATAAACTATCATTTTCTACTACATCATGTGATTGCCTTAACTGTCTATCATCATCAACATCTTGGCCATTTTCTGTTTCTTCTTCATCAGACATAAAACTTAAATTTGAATTAAATAATTTTTTTGTTAAGGCTTCGGCGTTTGCATGTAAATGAATATTGGCGTTGTTCTTTATCTGCCAATTCCCTGTATGCTGTGATGTGACGAACCGTGAAATTGGCAACTTGTTGCCTAAGGATTCACTACTGCCATCGTTACTACTTCTACTGCTGCTTATGTCAGCATCAGAAGGAGTAAAATCATCATTGGCATTGTCCCCACTGTTTGTTATAAATGTGCCACGTTCTTTGGAACTTAATAGCGAAACAGTTTCAACAAAGAAATCTCCAGTGTATTGGAGTATTGTGGGATTTTGCATTCCTGGCGTAGCTCGTTTTTGCTGTTGTTGGTGTTGTGTAACTGCTGCGGCTGGTGATGATGATGTAGATGAGAGCGGCTGCGATGGCGTTTTTGATATTGGCAAACTTGTTGTAAGACGAACTAGATAAAGCACGTGTAGAATAATTGCCAATGAAAAAGATTTAAAAAAAGAAGTAAATACAAAATTTATATAAATTAATAAATTGTTAATTTAAAAAAAACAACCTTTCTTTTTAATATTTGTGATCAAATGCGTGCATTAGCGAGCGTCTAAAATAATCAACAAACCTCTGTCTTTGATTAAATATTTTAGATGTTTTTCTTCTTTGTTGTATTTTAAAGTTTGCTTGGTAGATTGGAAGAATATATATTACACATTGAGCATAACAGTGCATTTTACCTCAATAGATAGATTTCAATTGTATATTATTCATTATGACAGTCGTTAGTACGATTATACGTCTTCAGTATTAAATTATTATTTTGGTCATTGTCATGTCATTGGCGAGCATGTGTTTTTATTTAACAAAACAACTCGCTATCTAAATGAGTACTTGGAACCAATGAATGTTTCATGATTTGGTTACGTTTTAGCATGTGGTCACATTGCATACAAAGGAAAGTACAAAAATTAAATTAAAACAGCTGTTCATGTGAATTAATCGGTAGACTTGAATGTGTTTTCCGTAAGTTCAAAAGTGTGTATGTCGTTAACATTTAAGATGTCATTAAAAATGAATTCAGATAAAGAAGTGCTTAAGAAATCATGAAAATACTAATCCATAGTGAACGCATTCACTTTTTGTTTGCTGGACTTCCAATTATCGACTTGTTTCAAGGACATATGAGTACTATTCGTACTTGAATTTTTAAGTACCACTCATACTAATATTAAATAGAAAAAACTTAAATTTTGTACGAGCTTTTACTTTCTGTGTAGAAAGCAACAATAAAGAAACCATGCTTGATTTAAAATATTAGACTGCGGATGTACATACATACATGCCTATATTATTTATAAAATTTAATACGACTTGAAGAACATAATTCGAAACCATAAAAACATACACAAATCTAACATAAGATTATGCAAATTGTCTACAACAAATACATTATTTACAAAATGGCACTTACTGTAAACACAATTCCATACTCACATGTGTATGTACACACACATATGTTCGAACAAAACAAAAACCCAGATTATTATTATTGTTACTGGTATTAGTGGGTATGTATGTCATGCGAGTTTGTATTTGGGGTTCTTATAAAGGTTCCGTCAACAGGCAATAGGAAAAAGTGCCATGACAGAAAAACCTCAAACAAGCAAGCAACAATTGATACTTCTAAAATTAAAGCCTTTGTTGTTGCTATTGTGTTCATTGTTGATTTTATTTATTTTCCAAGACTTAAGTATATTTGTATAATATAAATTGACCAAAATTCAGATGTATATCACTCCAAATTATTAATACAATATGAGTATGTAGGCAGAGAAAAGACTATTGTGACTGTGTGACAATGACAACCTTAAAGGTTACAGGCTGCAATACGGTTTCATTCTAAGATTATCGAAATTTCTTTGCCAAGTCTCTCTTGACATTTAGTAAAAAATGTAAAAACATAAAGCATGCAAATATTAAGAAGTAAACGAGCAAGTATTTCTTTAATTTTACTTTGTGAAGTGAAAAACGCAAACCTATTTTGTTTCAAAAAAATTAATTTTCAAATATATAAATTGGATACAACCCATTTTGGGAACTATATTTGAAAAGTAGAAGAAATGTAATATTTTTTAAGGCTGGAGAGATATTTATGAATATAATACACATTAAATCCCGCGTAAAACGATTTTCTTATCAACTGAAAGCAAATTTATTAAAACTCAACTACTTCTGTTTTGTGTTAATCAGTTTAAAATACCAAAAAAAATAGATTCTGATTTAAATCTTACATATTGAAAACAATGTCGCATATTGGACTCCAAATGCGGCATGAACAAATACTCATGCATAAAACAAACGATATCGATTATTGTCAATCAGCAACAAATGTCACTGCAAGTTTAAAAAAAACTCATCATCAAGTTGAAATAAATACTGCCCAGAGGAATAAAAAATGTTAATTGCAATTGTCATCTAGTTTAAGTTATCATATTGCTGTTCAAAATTGTCTTTCTAAATTTGTTTGAGTTCATTGTTAATAAATTTCCATAGGGAAGATTTTAATACAACAAAATAGTAAAAAAAAGTTTTGAAAAACTTTTACAATTTTCATCCGATTTGAGAAATGAAAACTATTTTTTTTAACTAAATTTTCTTTATACACGGGTATAAATTTTTATAAACTTTCATATCAAAATGAGCAATGAAAAGCGCCTAGAATCAACAGAAGAATTAATAACAGAAAATATATGAATTTTCTGTGCTACAGTGACCACAAATTGTACCAAAAGTTGCTTCTAGAATTTTTCAAAGCTGAAGAAATCATACATTTTCTTGTCACCCTCCAATTACAATAAAATTTTAAATACTTGCTATTTTAGCTAAGATACAAAAAATTCAAAATTTTTACCCCGCAGGGTTTGCAGGGGCCGAAAATGCAGGTACCATAATATTCCCTAAAATTCCCAAGTCGTTACACTTCCAAATTCGATATCGTCGGTGCTATTCTAGCTGCAGAGTTTAATTTTGATTTGTTTTAAAGCTATAATACTACTGTTACCATTAAAAGTTTTTTTGAAAAATATTCAGAATATTTAGAATTTAATCGAACTACAGTTATTACAAATGAATGAAAATTGTGTGTCGTGTTCAAGTTCACAGTTAATTTTTCACAATATTGTGAAGAAATTACTTTTTTGATTAGAATAAGGGAAAAATAACAATTAATCTTCAACACCAATTGAGTAGTATACGTATTTTTTATGCCACTACTCACGTCATCAGTATTCTTTGTGTCAACAGGGAGGTAGTTGCAAAGTCATTAATATCACCTGTTTAACCTGTCAGAACTTAGAAAAATTTATACGATAATAAATGTTACTGTCTACATACTATTAACAAAGGTTGCCGGCTTTGTTGTTTTTTTATGTTTTTATTAAAGGTCATACTTTATAAATTCCCAAAGATCAAAGCTTCTGCTTTCACAATTTTTTCCCGATATTGTGATAAATTAACTGTGAACTTGAACATGACAGAAAATTGTCATTCATTTGTTTTTGAAAAATATTAGGGAAGCCTTCACAATTCAGGAGTTGTGATAAAGAGTGACTTTTTGGCTCTCACTTTTGCTGCCAAAGGAATAAAAAGTAAAACCATTCGATATATAATGTATTTTTAAATTTTTATTCCTTTTCCACCCAAAAAATTATATTTTCCATTGATCTCATTTGGGCATACATTCTTTCTCATTTTTCCTACTCTTTATCACGACTCTAGAATTTTTCTATTATTTTCCAAAAACTTTTTGTAATAAAATTAGTATTGTAGTGCATATTCAGAGATTTCAAACAAATCAAAGTTGGACTCAGTAGCTACAATAGAACCGAAAATATCGAATGAAGGAATGAATGTTATATATTTGATTGATGTTGCGATTATATCTTAACGATCCCATGGCGATTTCAATAAAAATTATGTTCCACCATAAATAGAGTAACAAAAGACTTATTCAGAGCGATTCATTAAATTAAAATTCAACTTACTTAATTTGTCACTGAAATGACGCACTAAATACTATATAACGCACTGTATAATATACATATCGAGCCTTTGGTGCAATACCGTAGTAACTCAAAATTAGAATTTTTTGAGCTGGGTATGCAGAAATTATCTTTGGGAAAATATATGTATATCTAAAGGAAAAAAGATTATGGTTCTATCTCTAACTGTTCAGATTCTACAGCTACAAATGGGTTTATTGCTTCCAGCTATTTCCAACAATATTTATTTACAATAATGAAATATTTCCTTTATGACAAGAAATTTACAAACAGAAATCATTACAAAACATGCCTCTTTATTTAAAAACTTGTAAAAAAATAACTTTAGTAAACGAAAATATTATCAAAAAGAAGGCTCAAAACTTCAAATGCATTTTTCTCAGTTCACGATTTTTTGAATTACTACGGTATTGCACCAAAGGCTCGATATGCTCTAAATCCATATGCTCGTACATATATACGATGATATATAATTCTTTTTTATAATTTTGTTATTTCCTTGTAAAAACTTTTAAACCCTAGCTAAATTTTCACACATTCAGTTAAGTTTTCCCAGAAACATAAAAAAGCAAGAAAATGCCAAAATCCTTTTAAGTTAAAAAAGTTTCTTTGATAAATTGTAATTTTTCACTTTCACTCATGAAGAAAAAACTAAAAATATTTACATTTCGTATAAAAAAAAATATTCCAATCTCGTTGCATACTAATGAGTTTTAGTGGTTTTTAGTAGTGATGTCAGGAATAGCAATTTTTAATACTCGCGAGCACGAATAACTGTGCCAATATTCGCAAACAAATGACAAAAAACGAATTCTCTGAAGAGGTAAAAAGTTAATGTATACTAACAGAATGTTTCTTGTAATAATCAGTTGGCAGAACAGTGTTCAATTAGAAACCAAAACAAATTTATTTCATTTATATATGCAGTATATATTTATTTATTTATATATTCATATATTTACGAATGAATATTTTCTACTAACATTCTAATATTGTACACAGTTAAAGAAAAATCTATTCCAACCGAATTATTCATATAATTCAAAGCATTTAATGGTCGTAATACATGCTCACGCATAATATAATTGTGTAGAAACACATGTAGATATATAAAATAAATTAATGTGCCTTTCAAAGCCAACAAGTGTTCACAATCGATGAATCATTAAGCAAATTATTGATTATTAAATAAAGAGGGTTTAGTCTAAAAGAAAGCAACGAGTATGACGTTGACGACAAAGAGCAAATTTTACAAAATTTTTCTGAATTCTTTTCAATTATATTGGAATGAACGTCGTTAATGGACTTCCATACAAAAGAGCAATATTCTATGTTAGAACGAACAAAAGCGATATACAATTATTCTCAAAGAATCTAAAATCTAAAAAGTCTTTACAATTTCTTCTTATAAATGCACATATGCAGAATATGCTTTAGGTATTACATAGTCCAGATGGGCTTTAAAATTTAGCTCACAGTCCAGAAGAACGCCAAGATCCAAAATTTGCTTGACGACTTTCATGAAAAGGCATTTGGTAACATTATTTCATCTTCAAAAATAAATTAATAATATCACATTAGACGGGTATACCATTGATACAAGGATGTACATTAAAAATTTTAAAATTATTAGCATGTAAAAGAAATAGAGAATCAGAAAATGAGTGTCTATTGTCATTTAAAAAACAAAATAAAAACAGCAACATCATATGCTACGTTGAGGTATACAAGAAGTAGCCCTAGTATTTGCCCTATTTTACAGATAAGATCTTATTGGAAAAACTTACCATCAACGCTAATATTATTAAGTTTAGACAACAGCATGCTGTGTGAAATATTTGTAAGTATGTATGTATGTATGTATGTTAATGAAAATTAGATAGATTAATGACGAACACAAATTTTATTTTGACCTTCTGGTGAAAACTGTCATTAACCTTTTCATATCACATGCAGTGGTTTAATTATTTGATTAACACATGTAGTCAAATATTACCACAAATATAAGATGAAAAGATTTAGAACCCACTACCCACTAAAGCTGTTCGTTAATATTTACTGATTATATTTCACAATTTTTAAGTATGATTGAGATTTTCATTGTGCTTACCTTGGTACATTAAACCGCAGTTGATGCCAAATGTAGTTGAAACACCAAAGACGTCATGAGAAAGCTGCAGTTGGATTTTGAAACCCTGCAATAACGGTGGCAAGGGCGATGAGCTGTTAGCATTTGTAAAACTGTCATTATCATCGTCGACTTCAATCACAGCAACATCATTGAGAAAATCATTGAGATCTGTGTTGCATGAGGAGTGCGAAGAAAATGATGTTGATGATGCAGCTGAAGTTTTTTGCATATTGCCATTCATCGTTTGAGTGGCAGGCATTGTTTTTGTATGCTGATGTAACGTATTATGTGCACTTATGGGTGAATCAATATATTCATGCCTTGTCATCTGTTCTTGTCCGTCCGTAAAGGCCATAAATGCGTCTCCTTCATTTGCCTGATGATTATCATCAACATTGTGCTGCTTTTTATTTAAGGGGCTATTATAATTGTTTTCATTTGTTAATTGAAAATTAATTGCATCTTCCAAACGAGTTGATGGAAAATTGTTAATTTCACCATTAGCATTCCTTTCGTTTGTGTTCAATTGATGAAGATGTTGCTCATCATCGTCATCATTGTTATTCTCAGCATTTGCATCATTATGATTATTTAATTTTTCAGATGCTATTAAATGTTTGTAAGAGCTATTAAGTGATTCTTTATCACTATAATTCAATACCGTTTCGTTGTCATTGTTGTTGTTGTACTGTAAATTCTTTTTGTGGTCTGCATATGTTTGTTGTTCTAATATCGTGGCATTAGTTAGAGTGGCATTGTTGTTATTTTGAAATGCAATCGCTTTGTTATAATTGCTGTTGTTGGTGTTATTGCCGTCATTGATTACTATTGGATTTAGATAGTAGTCAGCAGGTGGTCCTGGAGAACGTCCTGGCGCTGGGTCACTGTTCATATGTCCCACAACAGTCTGTATTGCGTAGAGCCCAAAAAATAAAAGGCAAATGACTAATTTCCTCATTATCACAACAACAGTTGTAATTTAGTTTTGTCGACGTTGGTGTTGTTCTAATGGCAATCGAATACAGATGAGGACAATGGAAAATTCCAGCTACAAGTGCCTCTAATGATTTATCGGCTTGTCTCTTTATTGCTGCGGGTGATGGTTGTGATGGTGGTAGTGCTAAAGGTGGTGGTAATGGTGGTAGTTGTGTAGATTTGAATAGGTTTTCCATAGACCTTTTTTTGCGGGGTAGCGAAAGCGGTGGTCAGATTGTATTTTAAGAACTTAAAATATTATTTTTTTTTTGTAAATGAAAATGCCTTTGGTTTTAAAAATAAAAAATAATTAAATTTTTTTATACGAATATTTCGTGTATTGTTCGTATTGTTGTTGTTGCTGTTGACATTTATTAAGCAGTTCTGCTTTCAGTTGTTATGTTTGCTGCAGTCTGTCCAGCAATTGTTTGCTCTTTCCTATTGTTCCCTTAGCGTTTTGACTTGAATTTCTTCTACTGGCTTCTTCCGTTGCTTTTGTTTTAAGTGTATGAACAGATTTTATCTCGATTGCTGTTGTCATTATTTAATTATTAACTGTTTGCCTTTCGTAAAACTGTTTTTATTATTTCGTGTGTAATTTTTATTACAAATACATTGTTGTAATTAATCGGAGGATTTTATCTAAAATGGTAAAATTTATAAATATAAATTAGTTCAAATGATTCTTTCACAAAAAGTTTCAATAAACATACATACATATCGTTTTATGAGTTGTTAAAAGTCCTAAGTTACATTGAAAAATTTAACAGCAGACGCATAACACTTTCAAACTCTCTTTTCGGCTTGATCTTGGGGCTTTTAGAATTTTGTTGATAAGAACGTTATATCTAGTTGTCGGCATATAAAAATTTGCAGGAACATGTATTCTGATGCAATGCATCATAATCAATCAAAAAGTAATTTTAGAATTGTTTGTAACTTAGGGCTTTTTGGAAATCATATGACGATATATTTGCTGGAAAAATTATGAAAAATGTAATGCAGTTTGTAATTAAGTATATAAGATATAAGATTGTCATACGTTTTCTAATGTTAATTATACAGAGCAAACAATGTGATGATGGCTATTTGTTTATGTATTATTTTGTTGCGTTTTTGAGAAGTAAAAAAAAGTTACTTGAAATCTGATGCAATTTCATATAAATTGGATAAGTTTGCCCAACTTTCGATATAATTATAAATTTTGTGTTATAAATATTTCGTGTTAATTAATGGTAATACTGTGCAATAAATTTGAATTTATTCATTTTTGATAAAAATGCGTCTAGACTGCCAGTAATATGGGTACAGAACATTATCAAACTGCATACTCGTTTTTCTTTTTCTTATCTTTTGTCTTAATATTTCTTAAGGATATTGAAATATGTTTATTAACTCGAGGTCTTTTTTTGGTATTTTATTTGTTTTATTATTCGATATTTCGGTAACAGCTTGTTAACATCATCAGGAATAATTATATTTCAATATAATAAAAAAGGTCAATTAAGAATATAATTTAATTTTAGAGCAGATACAGCTAATGACTTAAAATATATGTATATAAATTAGAACTACGTTATAACTTTAATTTAAAATTTGTTTTTTTTTTACCTTTACAATGCGAATATAAAAAGCAAGTATTGATTTTTTTTCTGAATGTTGTTCGTTTGCACTGGTGTTGGAATGTTCCAAGTTAAAAAAAATAAATATTAAAACATAAAAATTTCTGTGATGCGATGCAAGTATTCTGAAAAATGGCAAATATGCCCTTCATTTTTCGAACACTTCATTAATTTTATTTAAGATGAACGATATAAAAAGATTAAATCAAGTGGTGGCGTGGTCAACCACCCACTATTTCTATTTTGAAAATAATTGGAAATGTTTTCGCGTTTAAATCATTTCAACAGTTCAACATCTCAAGTGTACTGCTATTAAGCAAAAGAGTAAAAATAAATATTTGGTTTTCTATTATTTCTGGTCATGATTTACTCTTTGCAAGCCGAAAAAAAAACATACAACCCAGAAATAAGCATATATGTATGTATAAATCGTAATAATAAACTAAGAGAGGTTTTAATTCAGTGACCTTGATTTGACGGTATGTTTGGATATTTTGCATATTGCAAGCAATATGATTTTAAATAGAAATTGCAGATTTATTGTTACTTTACGGATAAAGAACAGTAAAAAATTTAATTCTTCTAATGTGATTGTGGGTGCTGTTGGCTAAAGTAGTTAGCGCACTGACTCTTCAGCTCAAAGTTGTGGATTAAAAAAAGAACTATCCTTAGCCGGTAGAGTAGCATAATAAGAGATTCCCCCAAAAGTAAAGCCAAAAACGTGGCTGTTTATTTAGCAATTGAGATGTGATATCTATTATATCAATAGTTATAATCACATAAAGCCACCTCAGATAAAATAAAAAGTTGAAAATTTGTTGACAAGTGTTAACTGGTATCGCTATTTCTAAATACATTGTTCGTGCCGGCGATCCAAACTGACCCCTTTTTAAAAAAATGTTAATATATAAAATTTTGACAAACAACTTGCGGGTAGAATTGATACATTCTCAAATAATAGACATTTTCCTAAACACTAAACAAATTTTATTTATTTTAATTATATTATTAATTGACCTTTTTTATTATATTTTTTTGATATATATTTATTAAGCCTGAGGTCTTTTTTTATTTTATTTTGTTTTTTATTATTCGATATTTCGTTAACAGCTTGTTAACATCATCAGGAATAATAGGAAAAAAAAAAAAAAAAAGACCTCAGGCTTAATAAATATATATCAAACAAATTTTATTTACTTAACTTTAAAAATTGTATAATTTTATAACTTATTACTAACAGTCTTTTAGTTTCAGAAAACTTTTTACAGACAACTAATAAATATGTAAAGACTTTTTTCCAGTCGTAAGTGTACTCTAAATTTAAACAAAAATAAGCTTGTTTCAGAAATCGATGAAATGTAAAAAAATGCCAAACATAACGTAACTTCAAAATATTCAGAATAGAATTTAATCGAACTGTAGTTATTACATATTAATGAAATTTTTGTCGTGTTCAAGTTCACAGTTAATTTATTACAATATTCAAATCAGGTATGTAATTTCTTCATAATATTGTGATAAATTATCTGTGCTATGACATGTATAGCAATGCCCTCCTTTGCCTCCAGAGGTGCATTGACGGCAATCCTCAAACTTTCAGTTCGTCGGTGGTCTATTGTGGAGTCTTCTTAATTTGTTGTGTACTCCAAGAACTTTTCTATTCTTTTCGTCAAATTAATAGATCATTTTGAGTTTTCACTTACAAATAAAAAATTCTTATTTTTGTTATACCTCTACTTCTTGTAAATACTAATCGCTATACGTCCGGCACACTACTTACTGAAATTACCGGAATGCAGGTACGCGTAAGTCAGGCAGCATGAATATTATAACAATATCTATAAGTGGTGGGGTCCACTTTAACCCTACTATACCAGTTAAGGTTTAAAAGTATTTTCATTGGATATATCAATTAGTGGCCATTTCGTAGTACCTTCTTTGTTTTATATAGGCAGGAACATATTTCCTTAAAGGTATAAGTTGCATTCAGTTTGTGTTTTACTTGCAATTTGTTTATACACAAAATTTAATTTCGATTTTGATATAAAAACAAACTTCTGTTGTTACGAGCATTTGTTTGCAACATTTTCATGCAAGTGCGCTAAATTTAAGCAGTTTCTTCTATGGCATAATTGAAATATTAACAAATTTATCATTTTCTTATGTTTCTCTTAATCCCTGGAGTATGAAATTTGTTGGAAAATAATTTCACGTATAATCGTTATAAATCTTTTATGATTCTTGTTGGTGTTCAAGCAAAATCACGTTGCAATTTTAATATCTACATTGTTTGCAAAACAATTTAATACAATGAAGTTGTTAAGTGTGGAATTATTTGTAAAGTGTATGTAAGTATGGATGGAAATATATGCATATAATTCTGTGCACAGTGAACAGAAAACAATTTAAAGACATCATCGCTTTATGTATGTATAATAACGTGTGTTGTGATGCTAGAATGTTTAAAGGTAATAAAATTTTAGCAAAATTATAATATGTACGAAAAGTATACAACTACATATTTATAACTGGGACATAAAGTACTTTAAAGATATATATTACATCTTAGAGTAGATTAGACGAAATAAAATCTGGTCCAAAGATCGGTTCCGCAAAACCTTGTGGCCCAAAAGGAGCGAAGGTGTTTGAATTTCTTATAACTTTTCTATTATAATTTTTTATTTGTTTTCAGCATTTTCTGAAGAAGACTTGGGCAATTTAAAATAGAACAGTACACAATTGTACAACGTGCCAAATCCTTGAAGTTTATTTCAGAAGAAAATGATTTTATGCATAATTTAATTATGAGCGAGGCAGCCCATTTGCAATTGAATGGGTTCGTTAATAAGCAATAAGGGCTACGGAAAATCCAAGGGTAGTTCAATAGCGAGAATTACACCCACTTACATACTAAGTGTACTGTTTGGTGCGGTGTTTCGTCACTAAGGATAATTGGACCATATTTTTTTCAAAATGAACACGGTGTCGCCGTTTCCATTACTCGTCTTTGAAATCGGACAATGTTAAAACATTTTTTAAGTCCAGCTGTCCAAAACCAACCTCAAGTATGGTTCCAACAGGATGGAGCCACAACGCTCAATGCGGGAGTTACAAGGCTCTTTGAACTCAAACCCGCTCGGTCATTTTGGGCCACGCTGTACATATACTGTGCCAGCGATAAGTAGCTAATCTAACCTCTGAATGACTTTCTTTAGGAAAAGTGAAGAACAATTAATGTAATTCCAAATAAAACGTCCACAAGAGGTAGTACAGCCTGTAGTGTCAGACAGTAAACCAAAAACTCAAAATATGTCCCTCCTATCGAAACCCAGAACGCCATCATGTGAAGGAGGTTCCAATAACGTATTTGCCTGGTCCATTCTCGGGTGTTCATACTAAAACATTTTTGCCCATAAAATATCGTCCCCACTATACTGAACTAATTGTCCTACGCCGCTTCGCGCCACAAAAATATGTTGGGCCCTTCAAAGTATCAGCGGTTCTCTTTCACAATTCATCTGCTACCTTAAAGTTCAGTTTTTTTTCTGGGACCAGTGTCCAGAAGACAAATTCAAATTTTGAAACCATTTTATTAATAATTTTACTTCGCCGATGATGCTGACACAAAGACACACAAATGCATATCAGAAAAAATGCGAGATGTTTTTATGAGTCTGAAACTGGGGTTGAACTCAGCAAAATTTTTCGTTTTGTAGTCAACGTGCAGACAACTTCGACCATCGCAGTACTTGTGCAAAATATTGACAGCTGATTTATAAAAACGGAAATTATCAAATCAATTAAATATTTTAAAGGAAAATTCATTCAATAACAACTTATTTATCAATGTAAGTATGGAAACAAAGGAAATGAGGAATAGAAATAAATCTATTGCAGAGTTCTTTTCGTATTGCGAATTTCGTCCGACGTCGTGGCGGCTAATATTCGAAACAAAAAAATCTTTGATCATCCCAGTTGTATTCCTAGCATAAATTCCAATTAAAATCAGTTCATCTGATACAAATTTCAGGCACCTAATCCAGAGCACATTCAGTAAGTTATTTACTATTCGAATATACCTCAGTATTTGTATAGCATTTACAATTGAATCATTGAATAGTAACTATATCTCTTAATATATTTCAATTGATAATACAAATAATTTATGTTATTGGCTTAAACATAAAAAAAAATACATAAATTTAGTTATGTTTTCGTCTTATTTTGTTCGTTATACCTTTAGCATTAAAAATGAACCACAAAAACTGTTTTAATTGAATTACTGTCCTTCAAATTAATACCAGCGCTATTGTTGCCAACAAAGGACGTTTACAAATGTGTTGCTAAATTGTAAAATTATTGTTTTATTTTTGCAAATGGTTATTTAAACAAACTAATTCCTGGCAGATGCAACACATGATGTTATCTTACAGTAGCAATTGTACGACAAGCAATTAGTATAAGAGAGAGAGAGAGATAGAGGCATAGAGAGAGAGGAGAGCTACAATGTATAAAAATTTTATGATTCATAGTACGAAAAAATAAAAAAATACTGTTATTTTATAGTTTTTATACAGCAATGTTTTGGTAAAATCCTTGGGGGTTAAAATGTCATTACAACGATACAAATTGCATTCGCACAACAATATTCGTTTCGACATGCATATCTTTTCACATACGCATTTGTTCTTTTTTATGTATTGATTATATGAAGCAGTTATTTATCAGTACAAGCAATGTGTTTTAATTGTGGTTTAATCGATTTTCTATTTGTGCCAAATGTTTCACATACACAAAACTGTGCATTCAGTTACAAGCCAAAAATAATTAAAGTAAATGACACTGAGATGGAATAATTACTGATATTAATTACAAATTATTAAGAAGATAATTTGATATTTTATTTCAATTTGACCTTGATGTTGCTTATTAACAGACTTTTAAATTTTAAACAATTCTTTAAAAAAAATTTTAATATCATGCTGGAAAAATTAATAATATGTATTAAAAAAAAAATGTTGATTAAAATTTATTTTGTAGAACGTACGAGTAATTCTGTGCATAATGATTTTCTTGACTTAAAAGCCAGGAATTTCATATAGAAATTCTTAATGCTTAGTAAACGGTATTTAGCCTTTGATTTTAAATATTTAAGAATATAAATTGTTATTACTTCTTCAAGTTAGTCCAACTCACTTCTAAAATGCTCATAGGCGCTGAGGCACCGCATTTTTCTGAATTCACTAAATAAAATTAAAAAAATAATAAAAAATATTCGTATTTTTAATATGGCTTTAAATAAATGATTATATATTGAATTTTTTCATGAAACTACGAGGACCCAACAATTGCGCATAGATGTGTAAATATACCTGAGGACGTTTCCCGTTGGCGTCCCTAACACCAGTCAACGTATGTGCTGTCGTTATCTCAAAATTATTATTCTTTGTTGAGCAAATAAAAGTTGTACATATTACTTAAGAATAACCTCGCGAAGCATAATGCTCCTCTGCGGGAAGGAGTGTACATGGCATTGGTATTCTTCATAATTCTATTCAATTAATAATTTGGTTATTTGGATAATTCATTAAGATCGTTATAAATTATTGTAGTACTGACTACTCTTATATTGTCGCTGCTGCAGTGAATATATTAAATGGTGTTGCTATTTACAACGTTATTGTTATTGGTGTTTGCCATGTTGATGTAGTTGTACTTTATCACGTGTTTGTAATTGTTTACTCCATTGATATTATTGTTGTTTACCAAATTTGTGGTAGGTGTGTTGAAGCAGTTTTTGTTGTTGTTGCTGTTCTTGCTTTTGCTGTTACTGTCTTCTATTTGTGTGTTATCTCAGCATGTTGTTGCTGATTTTTGGACCACTTTGGTGTTGTTTACCATGTTGCTGTTGTTGTTTACCACGTTTTTATTACGGTTGTCTATGACTTTGTTGTTTATCACGTTGTTGTTGTTTTATTTATTTATTGTTGCTGTTGACGTAGCGATTATCAGTTTTCTATTTTCTGTAGTTGTTGTTTGTATGATCGTTTTTATTGTTTCGCATTTTTATTATTTTTTCATTTCATAAGATAAAGAGTAGGAGAAATCTTGAACTCGTTACATGAGATTACATCTATACCAACTCTTACAGCGCAAACCCCGAGAAAGCTCGGTTTAAACCGATAGAATATATCACCGACAGCAAAAGAAATAAGTGTAGACAAAAGTGATACATGTCATGCTCTGTCAAAAGTTTTAGAAATGTTAAGAGCCACCACCTTACTTTTGCAAAAAATTGTGAACGAAACGGTGCCATTTTCCGAGATGTTGTCGTAATTATGCATTTGGGTTATCTTTAGATAAAAAATTAAACCTTATCCAACATATAACAATTATAATTTGCTATTATTCCTAATGATGTTAACAAGCTGTTAACGAAATATCGAATAATAAAACAAAATAAAATAAAAAAAGACCTCAAGCTAAATAAATATATTTCAAAAAATAGAATAAAAAAGGTCAATTAATAATATTATTAAAATATAACAATTACTATTAACAATTACTATTAGCATCCTGGACTTTACTAAAAGATAGGCTAAGGAATTCGATGCTCGCTTTATCACTAGATCCCTTTTTACTTCGCTTATAAAAGCGATTTTTGATTGCGGTTGCTTCATTTGGGACCCAAGGTATAATGTTCATAACGATCGTATTGAGTGTGGGCAAAAACAATTCTTATTTTCTGTCTAAAAAATGTTTATAGAGGTCGTATTAGCGGACGTAGCAGCATACTTTCGAAGATTACGTGAAATTTACCTACCAACTTTAGAACTTTTATATCTAATTTTATAAATAGAAATATCTATTTCATAGTTTTGTTGAATAACGTAACAGCTACCGCCGGTTTACTGATATTTGCTTGTTCGTACCATTAGTACATTTGCATTGAAAGCAAAAAGAAAACCGGCGGTTAATATTCCTCAACATTTACTACCTATTATATGTCAGATCATGTCGCTCTAACTTGGCTATATCTGAGCCGGAAATTATGCAGTTGTTAAACGGAATGTTATTTATTTACAATCAGTAATACATTATTGTCTATCGTAATGTATGTAAGTATATGAGAGCGTAAAGAAAAGACTACAAACAGTAGCAGAAGGTGTAACTGAATTCTGTGCATGTCATAATAAAATCAAACAAAGTTTATTAAACTAATTTTATATAAATAACTTCTCTAATTATACAATTTATATAAATACAATTTGTTTTTACTACAAACTATTAAAAATTTAATAAACTAAAGGATAACGGAAACAAGTTGATTAAAAACTACAAAATTTATGTATATGAAGTGCTATAGGAATAATAAAGAACAAAACTTTAAATTAAGGAATAATATGAAAAATAAAACTCGAATGAAGAAAAAAGAAACAAGAAAGAGAAAGCAAATCTATCTGCAACAACTTTGTATGAGCTGCTGCAATATAATTTCACAAAATTGCATAAAAAACAATCTTTTGTCATGAACAACAGCAGAAGCAGAAGCACCAGCTGCAATTGAGGCTGAGAACATCATCTAAGAATAATAGTTGCTGTTATTATTGTTGTCTCTCGTATTCACGCCAACTATTTTCACAAAATGTGAATGAATATACGACTATATGAAATTTGAATATTATTGCAGCTTGTTAATGTATCTCATGACGTGCAACACTTGCCAGCTTAACAAATTAACACTAAAATCATTTTATATGAATAAAAATGATACTTTTACACAACAATTTTACTGAACACTGTCAATAAATAATGGAGAAAATTTTAAATGTTTTAGAAGTATGAATATGAAATAAAATTTAGTATTGGCTAAAACCACCCTCCTTCATCGGTATTTGAGGAATAAAACTTCGGCAAAGTGAAATAATAAATGCGATACCTCTCGTTTAGCTTAAAAACATGAATTTCTTCAAGAAAATAAAATGTACGTACAGATACAGGGTTGTCCAACTGATTGACGACTGATTTGAAATGCTTATAAATTTTTGATTTTCAAAATTTTATTTTTTATTTTTTTTGCAGGTAATAAATAAATAAATTAATTTAATTTAATAAATTTTATAATTTCATCATACTTAACGCCAGAACGTATAACAACTATCGAACATTAGCAATCCTTAAAATCTCTTTTTCATTATATGCCAATCCTCAAGCCGAATTTCAAAACTTATGCGGTGAAGTATTTTTAAGATTTTTTTAAAATTTAAAATTAAATTTAAATTAATACTTGTTTTTTTAACCTTTTTATTATTTGAACAATCTATTTTAATAAGCTTTAAGGTTTTTTATTTCTTATGAAAAATTCTGAAGATGTTAACCGAAGATTAACGAAATATCGAGATTATATAAAAATAAGAAATAAAAACCTTAAAGCTTAATAAAATAGATTGTTCAATTAAATTTAAATTTAAAAGTCCAAATTTTACCAAAAATCGGGTTTTCCGGCCGTTCTTTGTGTTTTTGTCATAAGTTTGTCAAAAACCAAGATTTTCTTCACTTTTGAGTTAACAATTTAAACAGAAAATATCCAAACTTTATATATGTGTGCAAAAAAATATGTTTTGGCAATAATTTCGCTCATTTAGGTACCTTACATTATAATTTTTCGTAATTTTTCCATAAATTTTAATAATAACTTTTGAAATTTCTGTAAAAATGAAAAAAAACTAATGAAACAGTTTGAAAGATCAAGAATTAATATTCTAAATAATTTGATAAAATAATTTTTGAATTTGTTCTTACCGCTCCTGAGTTATTTGATGATTTTGATGATTTAGAACCTGTTTCTTGATCCGATGCTACTGGAGTACTTCATATAACTATCACATCTACAGCAAAAACCAAAAACCCAATGAGTTTCTATGGATTATGCCTATAGCGTTATGGAATGTCGCCTATAGTCAAATACTGTGTTTCCTTAAGGCAGGTTCGAATAATTGTTTTGTATGGTATGGTTATATCACGTATAGTTTAACCTCAATTCATTAAGAACTTGTTTAATTTAAGGTTATGTAATTTTGCGAATAATTTTAGTTTTCGTCTTATAAGGAAGTGTTAAATATTTAGAATTGAGTAAATTTTTCAGTATTACTACCTCTTCCCATTTGGTTTATAATAATTTTTCCTTAATTAAATTTTGATGTAAAGAAATAGAGAGTTTTCTTTCCAAGTTTAGGCAGAATATTTAACTTACTTTGACTTATTATTTGCTTAGATTATTTTCTTCTAAGAATATAATTAAATAAGTATTTTCATTTCAGCCAGTCATTAGCAGCCCACCCACTCTAGTAAACATTTTATCTATTGTAGATGTTGCTCTGTTTGCTTGGTTTACTTGTTTAAAGGCTTTTTGTTTCGGTAAATAGTTTTAAGCCAAACTGTTTGGCATCCTTTACAGTTCATTTTATATGTCCTTGGGTTTTCCAGAAATTTCAAGAGAATTTATAGCAAACACATTCTTTGCTTGCTGAATAAGCGTCATTTAAGTGCATTGCCATCATTTTGTATTTGTTGTGTATATATTGTGCTGAACAATAACAAAGTGCGAATAATTTGGCGCCAGTTTAATTAGCCAACATCTGTTTTTTTTATCCTTTCTCAGTTCAATTGACCTTTGCTTTTAATCTTTTCGCTATACATGAAAGTTTGTTAGGAAGGAGGGAAAATTATGGCAAATATTATTTAGTTAGACATGTTAATACAGTGAAAGAATGCATCTTGATTATTTGCATTAGGAATTGTGTTTTTGGGTTTCCAGTCGCTCATCGCGCATCGATTAAACTTTAAACTTTTTCTATGCCGGTCTTATGTGGAAACAATTGTTCAATTCACAACCTCGTACTAACGTCGCATGCATTGTGTAATCGTTTTATTATACCGTATTGTATTTTCGTTCTTAGTAATTTTCATATAAAAATGTGTTCTGATTATACGATTTAATTTTATATATTATTTATCTATGTTTGTTGTTGTTGTATTTAGTTGTATTTAGGACATGTGTGCGAATATTCAATATTTTTATTAATTTTGCAAAAATCTATCAAAAATGTCATAAGTAATACCCGAAATTAAATTCTTCTCAATCATAAATATATATTTCATTGATTTCAATTTAGTTTTCAAACTATTTGAATCAAAATTGCTTATCGCGAAAATCTTAGTATTAAATTAATAAAATAAATTAAAATAAAATAAATAGTATTAAATTGAAAATTCCATACCTGATTTAATTTCATGGACTAAAAGGAAATGAATGTGAAATTATGTTAAAGAAGAAAATATAAATAAAAACTTAAATAAAAATGCGATAAAACAACGATACTACAAATTTGCCTGTTCACAACCACATTGATAGATATCGTCTTTTCTTAACTGGGTTTGTGAATTGAGTAAATGTTGATTTTTAAATTTATTATTGAAAACATACTTTGTGGAAATATGATGGGAGAGGAATATACTTACCACTTTTTTGCCAGTTGTCGGAAGGTTTGGTTCAAAAGTTATCTGAAATATAGAAATAAAATTGTGTTCTTAAAAAAATTACTCAGTTTACACGCAAAAGTATGTAAGTTTTGTAATAGAAAATATATTATTTAAAGATTTAATCTGCCTTCATTTCTGGAACAATTTTGGCTTATTTATTTAAAACATTTGCAGCTTATTCCTACGCTATAAAACCGTCTGATAGCCGTCTTAAAAACCGACTATAGAGTGAAAATATTTCAAAAATATAATTTAAAAAGTGAATAACTTATGAAATTGTTTACAGTCAGTTAGTTTTCCCTTCTTTATTATTATTATACACACATTTGCTTATTTTTACGTTAATAAACTTTAAGGTAAATCGAAAATACATTTAACTTTTCATAATGCTTGCCGGCGTTATGTAAATTGCCGCATGATTTGTTTCCACTCAAAAATTTTAAGTCGTAATACGATTTTAAAAGAAATGAAATATTAAAACACATGGTTTAGTTACGCAATGCTTAAAACATGCTGTTTACTTTCAATCAAACTCTTATTATTTTGAACTCTCGATTGCATGAACTTTAAATTTATCTTAAATTTTAAATTGTCAATAGTCGATGAAAACCATGTTCTCTAAACAGAGCTATGAATTTCTAATAAAAAGCCAATAAAGTCCCAGCAAAAAAACAGATATCCAAAAGAAATAGTTAAGTCATGCGTTCTATTGCAAATGAACTGGTTCTACTTAGCTGAAGAACGCATGTTTTTGATACAGGGGTGTTATTGGCGAAATGACTGCAAATGACTTTGTTGTTAAAACAAATCAACGGTCAAAAATTGGGAGTAATTAGACAAGTGAGCGTGGTACCTCCCATACAAAGTAAATATTGATTTGTGTATATCTTCAATATTATTAAAGCGAAATCGTCTAAATTTGGTAGAAATTACATTGTAATTAAAAAAAATCATCAGTAAAAATTTTAATCCTCGCAACATAACATAATCGTTTCAAAATTATGGGTTGCCAAATTCAATGTGGTAATTGGTAATTAATAAGTATCATATCTTTTTACTGCACTTCTGTCAATAGATTTTCTTACAGTTAGTTCGGCAAAAATTTTCTGCACATTTCGAGACACAAATAATTCTATATGGAAGAACCAGCTAGGGCAGTATATTCGTATTGTGTTTTAATTTAATTTTTAATTAATAATTTTAATTTTTTGTCCATGAACCTATAAATTTCCAGAAATCTTTTTTGATAAAAATTTTTTTTTAATCAAAATTTAGAGAAACCGATATTATGAAATATAGTTTAATTTAACATGATTTAAATATAAAGATATTCATAAATATTAAAAAAGTAAAAGAAATTATTCGCAGATTTATTTGTGCAGTAATTTGTCGTAAAATTAAAGGTTATCAGCAGATATCACGTTTTTAAGTGCTTGTCTTTCTACTTTGTAATATTTTTGAAAATTTAAAAACTGCATGTGTTCCAACAAATACTTGAGATGTTGTGCCTTCCACTGAAATTAACGCAATATTTGCTGTTTCATTCAATTTTTAGCAGCCATCCTACATGCTCTCGTACGTGTCATGGAAAATCTAGAAGATTTCAAGTATAATGCATTTCAAGGTTAAGCACCTGCATCAGGAATGACATTGAATGAGTTGAGCTAAAAACTAAATAAATTGAAAACAGGTATGCACAAGAGTCGTTGTTATTGTGTGGGTTGTGAAGAAAATAACATTTTAAACAATTTTCATCGGCAAAATTAAATACTGCCTTTTTCCAGCGATTAAGATTGCTTGTCCGCAGTGCGTATAAAATATTGCAATGTGTTACCAGGATATTGAAAAGTAGTATTAAAATAATAATAATTACAATCAAAATAAAAGCATGTGGAGCAAGCAGCTTAATAACGTCCGTTCCTCCGAGAGTACCAAGTTGATCTATTATACCAACTGATCGGCACTAGCAATCCCTGATTATTTAATGGGAGCAAAAAAGATATTTATAGAAAATATTTCCCAATGACGAGTCATAAAGTTGATATCGTCCCAGTATCTTTGATCAAATACCAGCCAGTAGTGCGCATGAGGTTATAATTCGAGGCTGGATTTCCTCCTCCAAATAGCATCGGCATTGACTAAAGGTCTCTAGTCCCATTTTGTGAAGGTTGTGGTTGCAAGAGTTGTGGCAATAGTTGAATTAGTTAGCACGTTGACTATAAAACCAATTTCAGTGTCCGACTGTGTCATTAAATTTATTTTGATGTGCATTAGTGTGAGTTTGTACCAGGCGCTGAGCAGTACTGCCTTCAATATCAATACACAAGCATATCAGAAACACCTCCTTCGTCGGTATTGTGTAGCATCATCGGCAAGTATAATAAATAAAAAATGCCTACTAAACACAGCTTCAAAATTGAATACGTTTTCTTGGCACCAGAGGCGGTGTAATACTGCTATAAAACAAAAAACATGCAAAATCAGAGTTGTAAAGATAATGAAGCTTTCCTCTATCTATCCCTTCACCAACTGTCATCTCCCTCTCTCACTATCCCTTTCATCTAGTAGTAGCTCCAAAACTTTTTCTCATATTACAAAATATCTAGTAGTTTTAATTGAAATAAAAAGCAATACAGACTCGTGGCGATGGCACGATAGATGGTAGTCTGCACGTTGATTACAAAACCAAAAACAGAATTGGGTTCAACCCCAGTTTCAGACAAAAATTTTAAAATAAAAATAAACATCTCGCATTTTTCTGATGTGTCTTTGTGTGTCAGTTGTTGTCGGAAGGTTTCAGTGGCGAAGGCATAGCCACTGGTCACTGAACAATACCGGCTTCAGCCGAAAGCAATCCACAATCACATCAGAAAGCCCTCCTTCGTCGGTATTGTGTAGCACCGGCGAAGTAAAATAATAATAATGGCTACTGAAAACCCAGATAAAAAAAAATGTATTGCCAGAATTTTCTGCTATTCTTATTGTGACCAATAAAGTAAAAAAATTGGTGAAATTTTCAAGTTTACAATGAAAAAGATATTGTGGAAAAAAACTTAAAGATTTGTATTGCGATAAGTTCTATTATTTTTAATTGTGATTTTCATTTTGGAAGGTGCATAGCACTTTTCACTTTGTTTATTAAAAACATTAGCACTTTCCTCTTTCACCATAATATCATTTTATAGCAGTTTAAATGCGAATGATAAAGGACAATTGTTTTAAGAAATAAAGTGAAACTGCTATGCGCACGTTTCTAGCATGGAAATGACAAAAAATTAAAGGAAATAATAATGCAACAGCATTAACCCTGGTTTCTTAATGTTAATTATTAATATTAAGAAAATAATAAAATGGTTTTTTAAATGCCTGAAAGGCTTTTTAAATTTCTTACTGTTCCCAGGTTTAATTTTTTCCAATTAATTTCTTTCACTTGACACTTTATATTTAGATTTCATTTCCAAGACGTTCATTCATTCATTATAATTATATATTTAGTAGCAGGATTTTTTTGTAAATAATAATTTGAAAATTAATCTGTTTTACCGTCTTCTAATGGAGCATAAAAATGATAAAAATAATATTCAACAATTCATGATAAATTGACTTTCTTCAGCAATGGGTTTTTCTTTGACTTAAATAATTAAAATTTAAATTTTTTTTCGAAAAAATTATACCCCTTAAAATATTTAAAATTTCTGTTTTCGAAATCGGCGCAGCCGTTAGGCTAAAAGGTATTTGCTATTAATATATAGATTAAATAAAAATCAATGAAGAGTTTAATTGAAAAGAATTGATTTTTTGTTCACTGAAGAAATAATTGAATTATTTAGCAGCATAATTGAATTTCAATTAATATCAAACATCAGTTTAATTAAAAAATAGCATAATTTTTTCAGGGTGCGGATTCAATTCAAGTCATAGTTTTTAAACTCTTTTTTTCGAATGCCTTTAAATGTTAACGCCTTTAAAATGTTAATGTCATATTAAAAGATAATGATGGCACCGAGAACTAGTACATAAAACTGAAAGAACTGCATCTCTCACAAAATATTTTGGAGAATGCAGTTAGTAATTAAGACGTCCCAGGCATAATCACTGCTAGTCTCATAGCATATTCGTATTTTTTTGTACATGCGATGTCATTTCCGATCAAAATAAAACCATTCCCAGTTAAAGCTTAATTCACATCCCTGCAGATCCGTGTTTAATTATAAATCAAAGTTGCGGCGTCTCTGATGTTATTTTTGACGAATTATTTTTAAGCTAACGGTAGGCTTTTTATTTATTATTTTACTTCACTGATGTTTTATTGCTCAAATACCGACTTTTTCTGATTTGACCCGACTGAGAATCAAACCTGAACCTTCTGGTTGCAGAGCTAATACGCTGACTACTCTCCATCAGGAAAGGACATATTTGAAGTGTCTAATATAGAAGTTGAATTTTCGATCTGTAAATAAATTGTAGTACTCTAAAAACTTTACTTTGGCAATTGCGCAGACATTTTCACGTTAGCAAATATACAAAGTGCTGAAAATGCCTTCCAAAATATGTTCGCAGAATACATTTTCCAGACCAGGGATGAAATTCCTTCCTGCAAGGAATATTATTTATTTAGAAACCCACTAAAACTTTTTTTAACTATTTGCATTTGAAACAATATAATTGTCTAATAAAAAATTCTTTATGTTTTTAGACATAAAAAAAAAATAAAAACTTTTTCGAATCGAAGATATATTTATTGGTCTCATAGTTACACATGAACACAAATACAGTTTGTATATTTAATGTTTTTATTTGTTACACAATGTTAAAATAAGTGTATTCTAATACGTGGTTATGGGAACATTTTCATCAATATTCTTTAGGGATTTATTAACTTGTGTTAGATACATAAGTATGTATGGATATGTGTAATACATATATTGTAAATGTGTTTGTACATATACATATTTCTTAAGTTTTATTCTGCCATTTTCTTATGTGTTTTATTTGCTGTTTTTTTGCGAACAGAATTCTAAAGCCTGTATTTTGACTTTCACACAAACGCTACAAACACAAATGTAAATGACGGAATATGCCGTAAAAACATACTTAACTTCGTAAATTGTTTAACAAAGTTTTTATTACAAATTCAATTTTCAAGCTAATGCAGAAATTAAAACTTTTAAAAAATTACTCTTTTATAAAAAAAGGCAAAGTTTTTGAAGTTTTATGAGATTATTTGTGTAAAATCCTTTAAATATATTTATGCATTAGACAACAGAACTTGTAAAGAAATTACTTTTGAACTTAAAGGTAGTTTAGTTTTATATCTGTTTATTTTACGATTATTTATATAATTTTGTTATATGGTTAAGCTGGTCTACATGCCGCATTTCATTTGGTGCTAAACCAAAATCGTCAGTATACCTTTAACCAAATTCTTGAAAGAACCTAAGAAATTTCACATGTTTATACAAGAATTACGAAATATACAAACAAAACAAACCAAATAACTTCTTCAAAAATTTTCCGTTTACAACAAACATTTCATTTAATTCTATTTAATTTTTTTAAAACTTTCTAAAAATATTTTTTCTTTTTCTGAATTGAGGGTGATAGTCTACACGTTGACTACAAAACGAAAAATTTTCCTGGGTTCAACACCAGTTTCAGACTCATAAAAAAAATATCTCGCATTTTTCTGATGTGCATTTCTGTATCTTTGTGTCAGTTGTTGTCGGAAGGTTTCAGTGGCGAAGGCATAGTCACTGGTCGCTAAACAGTAACGGCTTTAGCTGTATCCAATCCACAGTGCACAAAATAAAAAAAAAAGTAACAGTCACGAAATTAAAATGTCTACCAATGATAATGACATTATGTGTGACCTTATTTGCGAAGGCATTGCGTACAAAAGAGGGAAATATAGCTTAATTCTTATAGAACTGTATTCTTGCGTGTTTTAGGGAAACACATTTTATTTATTATTTTACTTTGCCGAAGCTTTATTCCTCAAATAGCGACGAATGTTATATTAATGATAAATGAAACAATTTTTACACTAACAAATTTATGTTTGTATATCAGGGTCATAAATCAACTTTTTTACATAATCATTAGATTCCTGCTAACATAATAACGTTGTAAAATAAAGCACAATTGTTCAAGATTTATTTATGTTATTTTATTTAGGTTGTATACAGTATGTTCTCTTACGAAGGAGTGCGTTCTGATGTGCCTGTGGAGTGGATACAGCTGAAGTCGTTCAGTGACCAGTGACTATACCCACTGAAACCTTCTGACAACAATTGACACAAAGACACACAAATGCACATCAGAAAAATGCGAGATATTTTTTTTTATGAGTCTGCAACTCGTGTTGAACCCAGGAAAATTTTTCGTTTTGTAGTCAACGTGCAGACTACTTCGGACATCGCCACCCCCAAACACATCGCCTGCAAACACTTATACCCACGCTTCTTTCAAGGTAATTGAATAAGAGTCTGGTTATTCGGAGACAAAAATATGGTATTTTATTTAAAAGTCGGATTCTCCGCAAGCCTACGCAAATTTAATAACAAAGTTAATGAAAACTAGAAACTACAAGCCAGAAACGACGTAAATCGAGGGATTGTTTTATTAATACGCAAAATGAACATATTTTAATACCTTTTCTAGTTTCTAGCGAGTAACCTATTGAAAAATTTTATTTAATTTATTTACTTTAGTCATTGATTTACTACATTTAATTTTTAATATCAATTTTAAAGATATGTGGAAGTGCCTGCCTAATGGAAATGATATTTTTTACTCCGCCTTTAGGAAGAAGAAGAGTTTAAGGAGTGTATAAATGTCTATCTATCATACAATGCAATAAAAAACCTTAAAAATTGTTACAGTAAAGAAAAGTTATAAAAATTCTGTAATCAGCTTGAGGTGTTTGGTTAAAAGTTTTATAACTTCGTCCCATACGTTACTTTAAAATACAGGCAACTTTTACGAGTATGTTTTTATAACCGAAATGAAATAAATAAAATGTGTGAAAGTCATAAACTACTGTAACGAAACAAGTAAGTAAAAGTAACAAAGTTGCCTAATTAAATTGAACATTTAATTTAGTTTTAAAAGAAAATTAATTAAAGACCTCCAAATTTTTGACACTGCAATATGAAACGAACATGATGGCGAGTAGTCATCGTGTTGGCTCTGCAACCAGAAGGTCCCAGGTTCGATTCCCCGATGCGTCAAATCAGAATAAGTTTTTTTTTTAGTTTTCTGTGCTACAGCACATCAAAGACGCCGCAGTTTTCAGGATATCCCATGAGCACTTGTCCAAGGTAAAAAAAAAATTTAATAAATATCTAGAAATATTTGAGTTTAGATCTATTGAATGAAAATTTATTATATATATATATATGTGACAGCGCATAGAGAAAGGGACCTAAGGGTAAAAAAAAGCAATTTTCACTTTTTTTTTTTATGTGGACAACATCGGAGCATCGAATGAGACCGATCCCATGCCCCAAAAGTGTTCCCTCCCAGAGATATGCGCGTTTTATGAAAGTGAAGTACACCAAAGATACACGTATTTAAATCTTTAAAATGGCTCTCCTGAACAAAACCGGTTTTACCCTTAGGTCCCTTTCTATTTTGCGCGTCACATATACTAGCTGACCCGGTCCGCTTTTCTGGCCCTAAGCAATCATTAGTGTTGTATTACCACACGATTTATTTATTTAAAATAAAATAAAGGAAAAAAATAAATATATGTATATATTTCATGAATTTTTATAATTTTTAATTGTAATGTTACTATTCTTTATACATGTATGTTTTTCCAAATTATTTTTTCATAAAAATGCCGACAAGAAGCAAAATGCCAACAACTTTTATGAATAAAAGAGAAGGCAATTTTGTGTGTTTGAAAACTTGTACACATTCCTATGCGCCAGCTTCTATGTGTTGGCATACATTCATGTCTCGTTAATGAAATGCAACACCGCAAAAGGTAAATTCTAACACCAGTTATTGCATCCTTAACAACACTAAATGAAGTGCAAACAAATATTTTTCCCACAAAAATATAAACAAAATGATTGCGTTTCTTTTAAATTACATCACATATGAAAGCAAAAAAAACATCACATTATTGTTATAATATTGTTGAAAAATAAATTTTTGTCTTTAAAGAGCACATTAAATTTATCAATAAAAGGGTGAAGTTATTTGAAACCATCTCTGGTGCCAAACTATTATTAAATGCATAATTGGACTACACTTCCACATACTTATTTAAGGGTGCTTTACATTGTCCCACAAGTCGTAAGACATGCCAAATTTTTGTATAGAAGAGCACAAGTCGGATCGTCTAAACGTAATATGTAATGAAACTATAAGATTTTGAGAGAAAATACGGATGAAAATTTGACAGTCGTATGGCTCTCTTGATTTTTTAAAATTTATCAAAAACCAACGCATACCATTAGATCAGGGATGCATTTTTATGTAAACAAATGTGAGAAAGCCAGGGAGGGAAACTGCTTTCATAAATTTATACCAATTATAAAATCAAAATGTACATTTTAGACCACGAGCGCACAATTTTATAAAAATATACGTATATTTTTTAAAAGTACCAAAATTTTACCACGAAAATAACATATTCCAAAGTTATAAAAATATTTTTAAGGGTTATTAAAAAAAATTCAATTGCACAAGAACTCCATCCCTGGGGAAAATAAGCAAACAGCTGTAGTTAAATTAAATGAAACTGTTTTCATCTTACTTGATTTTAACCATACCAATGGTGTAAAGGCCAGAAAACAACCATCCGATTTTTACTCTTTTTTTTTACATACGGATGGAATTTTATTTTTATTTATTTATTTTTTATTTTCTCTCACATTTTACGTACGACAAATCTTATCGTTTAAAGCGGCCTTTAGCAGCCTACAAAGCTATACGTCTGGTATGAGGCTACGTATTTAGTTTTAAGAGGCGAGCTATAGCTGATGGTTATTTGACATACATATGTACCTATTTGCAATGTACATAGGTAGATTTATTTCAGCAACATTAATATACTTTAATGTTTCAATTTCAGACCATTACTAATGCCTTAAAACCAAGCAATATTATTTAAAGCTCAGTAAATAAAGAAATAGGGAATAGCATAATTTGAACATTAAAAATTTAGGAACTGAGAATAATGCAAAATTTTAAAAGATGCATTATTGAAGGCTAAAAGTGGTAGTCTCACTGCCCTAGAAACAATTAATAAAAACAAATCATATAAACACAACAAAAACATTTACCTTTTTGTAAATGTTCAATTCTGTTTCTGCACGGGAATGCTTGACTTCCATGTAAAAGCAATAACAAAACCAAATAATTCAAACAACAACAAAAAGAACGCACACTCTACAAACTAGCCGCAAAACAACAACGACAAGAACACTCAATATTTTTTTATGAAACAAATCAACTTGGCACAACTTTAGTAACATTATTTATATTATAATAATTAACGAATTAAGATTTTTTTTTAAATATTTAAAAAATAAAACACAAATACAAATTGATTTCTTGTATATATTTATTGTATTTTAAATATACTATTTTGCAATAACACCAACTCAGAATAAAATTTTATTGGTATAAAAATAGAACACGACGACTTTTGCAACAAAAGAAAACTTTTCTAATTTTGACTTTTAACATCTTATGAACTGGCACACACGAAATTTAAGTTATTTTATTTATAATATTTATAATATTTTATTATTGCATTTCAATTTACATAGTTATCAATCAGAAGCAATTAAATTTAACACAAACCGAAACGCATAAACATAAACCCGAAGAAGACTGAAGTTTAGACATACTTGTCAGAGACGGTAAATTGAGTTTTTAAAGTGAACCGACAGATTGATAAATTATTGTACGTTTTTGTCGCTCAATTAAAATAGATTTAATACAAAATTTTGTAACAATTTAATACAACTAGCCGCAAAACAACAACGACAAGAACACTCAATATTTTTTTATGAAACAAATCAACTTGGCACAACTTTAGTAACATAAGAATAATTAACGAATTAAGATTTTTTTTAAATATTTAAAAAATAAAACACAAATACAAATTGATTTCTTGTATATATTTATTGTATTTTAAATATACTATTTTGCAATAACACCAACTCAGAATAAAATTTTATTGGTATAAAAATAGAACACGACGACTTTTGCAACAAAAGAAAACTTTTCTAATTTTGACTTTTAACATCTTATGAACTGGCACACACGAAATTTAAGTTATTTTATTTATAATATTTATAATATTTTATTATTGCATTTCAATTTACATAGTTATCAATCAGAAGCAATTAATTTTAACACAAACCGAAACGCATAAACAAAAACCCGAAGAAGACTGAAGTTTAGTACATACTTGTCAGAGACGGTAAATTGAGTTTTTAAAGTGAACCGACAGATTGATAAATTATTGTACGTTTTTGTCGCTCAATTAAAATAGATTTAATACAAAATTTTGTAACAATTTAATACATTCTTGATATCGCATAACCTCCGAACACTCCATGCCAGATAACACAACATTTTATTCTTTCTATTTATTATAATGCATTTCAAAATAACTTTTTTTAATTTTTCTACTTCCTGTTTATTATTCACTACAAAAAAAGCAACTTTTTCAACAATGCGCACATTTTTATCGATAATGTTGAAAATAAAATATAAATTGAAAAGTAGATAGTAAAACTACTTTACGCCTTCAACGCCTTCAAGTTAATGTAATGTTCTGCATTGGCGACATACAACATATTGAAATATTATTTGGACCAAGTCAAATCCATAAATTCTCCATCATATTTATAATCATTTGCCAATACACTAAAAAAGTACACTGAAAATTTTATAGTTTAAAGCACCCTCTACATGTAAATATATACGAGTAAGTAGATAATGTAACTCAGCGATATTTTGTTAAATTTATTAAGAAACTCTATTTAATTACCGTAAGGAGCAAGAATAACGTAATTTTTTTTAACTTTTTTTTATCTTGAACCAGCACTCAGGAGATTACCCTTATACGTGCGATGCATTGTGCTGGAACTAGAGGAAAGGGATAGTTAGAGAAAAGAAAGAAGGTTAAGCTCCACAATTTTATAACTCTGCTTTTGCACGTTGTTTGTTTTCATAGTAGTGTTAAAGCGTCTCTGATATCAGGGAGACGTACTAAATTTTTGTAAGCTTCGTTTTTAGTAGCCGTTTAAGAGCACAATTGTGCATCGATGAAAATGGTGGTCATCTCTCCGATATTATTTTTCATAATTAAAATTTAGATCGTACAAAGCTAATATTATATTAATAAAAAAAATAATAAATAATAATAAACAATAGAGTTATTCAATTCGACCGAAAATTAAATACAACTTTAATTGTTGAGGTATATAAAAAAAGTTAAATTTGCCAAATTATCAAATGCGATATTTTTTCATCAGAAAAATTGCGAGATGTTTTTATGAGCCTGAAACTGGGGTTGAACCCAGGAAAATTTTTCGTTTTGTAGTCAACATGCAGACTACTTCGAACATCGCCACTTCAAGTAAAAACTGCTAGGGTAAAATTTTTGTTTTGCATACGAAATGAGAAAATATTTCAAACAAACAAAAATGTTTAAGGAAACAGTTGGAAAAAATATGAGCTGATCAATTGGAGAAAACTTATTGTTTTCCTTTTTGGAAACCTCAATATCATCTTGACGTAATCGTTAAAAATTTTTGTCTTTAAAGAGCACATGAAATTTATCAATTTAAAAAGAAATGAAATGCTTAAACATAATTTCATAATTGTAATCGTTCACAAAAATGTAATTTATCATGCTGTATTCTTTGTATTCCCTTAAGAGGATTTTCAGTGAGGTCTTGTACGTACTTTACATTGTGTAAATTTCATTTTTGTCATTTCAACAATGCTGAAGGTAGTAAATGTCATTCAATGACTTTTATGGATGTGGGAACACAAATATTTCGCCTCATTCTTCTTTACAATTGTACGTTGAAACATTTTAATTTTTTTAACAAAGGCTGCTGTCATTGCTTGTATGAGGAGCTTTAAAGGATGGTGAGAGAAGTTGTTCAGAAATAAGTTAAAACTAAAAGTGAAATGTCTTTAAAGAAATACGTATGTATGTAAACACTTGTCTCAATATACGATACACACTTGTGGATGTACTTAGAAGAGATCGTAAAGAGAATAAATATTGTACTTTCAAAAGGTTGTCTGACAATGCCGTCCTGTTTTGGAGGAATTTGTGAATAAGTCAGTAAATAAATAATTTATGAGATTGATTGAGCAATCAATTCTATAATTTTGTGAGAAATCTTCGATTTATTGAAAATATTTTTATAGTTTGTTTTATTTTATTATTTTGGCATTTTCTATTTGTCTGCGCTGTTCTTTTTTGATGAAGATATTAATTTTTTAAAGATATTATTTTTCTTCCTTTTTGATTATTTCTACATTTAAAGTTTCATTTTCTTAAATTGGTTGGCATGAAAAACAAAATACTTTTGTTGAAATGTAATGTACGTGAGTGTAGATTATAAAAGCATTAAATATTTTATATTTCACTGGATTTTGTTTATTAGTCTAAAAATTCCTAAAATTAATAGAGAAAAAGGTTTACACGATTTCCATGAAATTAAATGTACACAAAGAAATATTAAAAGGAAGTTGAAAATTGTATTATTCTATTTAGGCAGACAAAATATTTATATTTTTTTATAAAAAAAAATTGGGCTGATGTGCTTTGATGCCTTTTTTTAAGTACACAGTGAAACGTCAATAATAAATGGTTTTCAATGTTATCAATTCAAATACTTCGTTATTCAGGTTTATCATAGGTTTTTCCGCATAGTTAATACAAATTAAATTGAAAGTCTTTTCAAATACTTAAATTGATTGATTGGTAAGAACTTGTCTGCTTGAATTGCAAGTCATTATACAAATTGCTTTTGAGACCCCTATGGTGCTATCGAATTCACAGATGGGGATATCTTCATTTGACGGTTCACATTATACAGTCTTTTATCTTATACGACATGGGCAAAAGCCAGCATGGAGTTTAAATATTTAATAACTTTTTCGCTTATACATGCGTTTGTTTATTTATGCGATTATTATACTTTTTTTTTTTGTTTTTAAATACAGTACATTATTGGGGAATTTTTTGCAATTAGCTTTGAAAAATTATATCCTGTAAGTGATGTCCATTTTCTGCTTCGCACATACGTGCTCTTTTTAGCATATTTTACATAACTTTTCGCAAAATTTCGCAAAATTAGATTATATAAATAACACCTTAAGAATAAAACTAAGCGCATAAAATTGTTTTCACTTTCTAAATATTTTATACATATTCGACTCGAGAAGATAAATAAGAATGTTATTGTACAGAAATATCACAAATTAAAGAAATATTCATTCGCACATAGATACTTTTAAAATTTGACAATAGAGTGATGAAGGTATGCATGTACGACATGGGTTTTTCGTCACTTATTTTTCACATATAGGACACTTTTCAAATATTTTAATTATTATTTGTTTGTTGCATCTTTTTATATTCTACTCTGCTATAAATATGTTACTTTTTTAAAGTACATTTCAACATTATAATATTTCATTATTTACTGTCGCAGTGTTTTGTGCTAGTCAACATTTATACCTACATATCTACAAATCTTAATAAGTCAAGCTATGTTCACACGATTGTCAGATTGTACAATATTGTAGGATACGAAAATGAGGTGGCAATGCACTCACAATGAAAAATTGTTACCATCTGGTAATTTGTCTGTTCACACTATTGAAAGAAAACCATACAATTTCATTGGCACACAGTTCTGCGACAATAAATTTTTTTGCAAATAATAATTGTGTGTTCACATGGTTGTCAGATTATTGTATGGCAAACGTTGCCAGATCCGACTTTTAACTTTGTATCTAAATATTTAAGGGCAGCATTGCCAACAGAAATATTTATCTGCCAATGGTGTTATTGTACGGTGCACTAAATGAAGTACATGCGACATTAATAAATGACTGTAAATTGTGTGTCTATGGAAATGAAGGGTGTTCTCACGATTGTCAGAATTGTGAGAATATTATTGGCATACAATGTACCGACAATACATTTTGTGACGATGTTGCCACACAAACATTGTGTTGTTGCACATTTTGTAACAATTTTTCTGTCAATATTGTAGTAAATGACAATCGTGTGTACATACCTTCACAACTCAAAATTCACAAATATTCAGTAGACACAAAAACGCTTTTTAACAACATAATTGCAATTTTATAATGAAATTAAGTTCCACAGTAAAGAAAGTTTACTAAATATTTCTATATTCTTTTTTAAGCTTCAAGATTTCTCTATATTTTCTATTTTTCTCTTTCTTCGATATTTTGTTAACATATTCGGTTAACATCTTCAGAAAATTTTTAATTTTTATAAAAAAAATGTCCTTTGTTCATTATGAAATATTAAAAATTTCCTGAAGATGTTAATTAAATAATGCTATTTTGGTGAAAGAAAACTAGTCATTGCACATAAGAGCACTGTCACAACTAAAAATAATACTCTTTAGTTGATGATGTACATGGCGACACAAGTAACATAGAAACAGGCATGACTGTATTTTTTCAATTTAAGAAGATAGTGAAGCAAACGCAAATTTCATGGCAGTTGGACATATCATTTGTGAACTGGTTTCTGAGAAAAAAAACACAGTTCTAATTGTTTATGATTTAGTGTGCGATATGTTTCCTGAATGCATGCACTAATATTTATTCGTCAGCATTTTTTATTATCACTCTAAAATGTTAAACATACTGAATGTGTACAACCCGACTGATTTTTTTTAGTTCTTCAATTAAATGTCAAGCAAACTGAGTTTTCAAAATATTTTGTTTCCTGTTCTTAGAAATAATTGGAAAATTTAAAGTTTTTAAGTTTAATTTTGCAAGAAAAAACCAACTCAAATTGATGGAGGTTATTAAAAAAAAAATTGTTTATATAACTTTTTCCTTTTTTATTTGTACCACTTATCAGCTTCCTGTACCACTATTCACTTCCTGCAAGGGCAATTAAAATTTTTTTTTTGTGTACTATATAAAGTATACATAAAATAGATAACTTTTTAAAGTTTCTAGCATCATCATATTATCTTTGCACGGTTGGTCGGTGTGGTCGCTTAGGTGTGTGTAATACCTGCTAACACCCATTAAAACATGTGGCAACGAGTAGTGCTACACTTGAAAAAGTAATTAAGTTGTCACAACAAAAGTGATCGATGTACAATATTGTAGCATTACAAAAAAGGACATATTTTTTTAAGAGCAACATTACTTGACGTTGAACGTTTTATGAGTGCATTTTCTAATTAATTGTATACGAAAACCTCTATTTGTATGAGCAGACCTTGCAGAGCACAGAATTTTTGAAGACAAATGCAACTTATGTGGTAACTTCCATTTTAATTTTATGTGAACACTTCATAGTAAGTTTAAATTGTGTAATAAATAATTAAATAATTGTAACCATGGTTGTGTTTAGTACATAAACAAAAGAGAAAGCTACTTATTGTAGTAGCGATTCTAAACTTTCCCTTGTTAGTTATATTTTGTGGAACTTCTTAAATATCTCATTAAATACCAAATGATAAGGTTTTCGAAATTAAAAACATAAATTATGCCTACAAGCTTTGCCCAAAATTTAAATCGTTGTAATACTGTGGATTAATAATATCGCTGTAACGTATAAATACCGTAGCGCTATAAATAGCACGGAAAGACTTTAGAAGTATAATCGATAAATATTTTTTTGTTGTAATAATTATTTTTGTTGGTCGTTATAATTCCACAGATTTTGTAACTTTACTAGAACAATATAATTGGGCATAAACTATGGCAATAGGTTTTCTTTTAAAAGTATTTTATTCTATTTTATTTGTAGAAGTTTGAAAATTTATGATAATCGAATACAATCAGTTTCCTTTTAGTTTTAAATTAAGACTGTGAATCGTACTGAATCTTTTGGAAATCTGTAAAACAATACAGATGTTTCTGTAGTTTTACGCAAAAATATAAACATGTCATTAAAAACACGCCAAATGTTAGTTTTCTTTACAATTACTCATTTCATTCTTTACAGTTACTTTTCTTGCATTCATGTTTAAGGTTTTTCTGTTCTCTTTTTTTTTAATTATATAGTTGCCAACTTTAATATAATAAATACCAAATATACATATATCGACCCCTGTGCGCGAAATTATCGTATGTTACAAAATGTAAAATTTACAGGAGAGCGTTTTTATTTATTTATTTTTTATTTTCCTGGCAGCATTAGCTGTTACATACGATAAAATGTACATAGTGTTATCTTCATAACTATAACAACAATCGCTATAATATTTGATCTAGAGATGAATTAATGGATTTAAAACAAATTTGCATAAAAAAGGCGATTTCGAAAAAAGTGTAACATACGATAATTTCGCGCACAAGGGTCCATATGTTGTAAATATCCTTAATAAATACAATCTATATATATAAAACTGAATGTGTGTTTGTTTGTTTGTATGTTTGTTTGTACTTTTTGGAGCCCAAACCGCTGGACCGATCTTTCTGAAATTTTCTCACCATATAATTGGGACTGTTGAATAAATTATAGGCTACTTTTTTTTTAATCACGCCCACCTTTACGCCTACTTTTTTAATTATGCTACTCCTTCCACATGATTTTTAACAGATTTTATAATATAAACGGCATTAACTTCAACTTTTGTGGACCAACCGCGATGAAATTTGGTGCACTTAGTCTGTGCAACTCCGGGAAGGTTATAGGTTATTTTTTTTTTATAACTAGAACCAGGAGGTCTTTAGGGGGGAAATTTCTGCCACTCCGAAACGTTCAAACAGATTTTAATGAAATTTAAAACATAGATAGATCTGCATTTAAAAATGCTCATGCTGTAATGTACAAAAAATATGACCAAGAAGACCATAGCGATAAAAATTTCGGTCTCTCCAAAACTACATAGCCGATTTTGATGAACTTTAAAACTTGGATGTATTTGAGTTTAAAAGACACATTGGCAATTGTGCAACTCCGGGAACTTTTTTTAAAACTAGGACCAAGAGGGAACCAACCATTTGCTAAACGACAGTCAAGAAGGCTTCCGTAGAGGACGCTCTCTCTTGCTGCTAAAAAAAAACACATTCCTTCTGACTGCTGCTTTGAAGTCGATAAAAACTGGCAACACTAGTTGCTGTGTTTGCTGTTGCACTTTTCTTGTGCTTTTCGGCAGCTAAAAAATTCAAGTAAACAAGATACGAAAATAATTTGTATGCAATGTCTTAAAATTTTTTTTCTTTAGTCCCTTGGGAATATGTACAACTGTTTTATGACAAAAAAAAAATTAAAATAAATAAAAAACATGGTAGTGAAATCCACAAAAGTGTAATTGGTTTAAATTTGTATGAGAAAATAACATTTACATTTATTATTTATTTAAAGCTGAAGTTATTAAGAAGAAAATCATAAAATAAATTACTCCCCTATGTATCATGAAACTATTAAAAATTTATTAAAATAAATATTTAAAACTTTGAAATTGAAAAGGTATAATTAACAGCTGGAATTAGCTATAATGTATACGAGTTGTTCAGCGTTACACAGAAGCTTTCAAAAACGGAGGACATTAAAAGGAATTAATTTGAAATTGAGAACAATGATTGCATGGTTTAAATAATGGTAATGTCACGAATTTTTGTCTGTTTGAAACCAAACGGGTTTTTGACAGTTCAAAAAACTTCATTCTAAAAACTTGGGTTCGTATATTCAGAACTAAAATATCTGCAAGCTTTTATCAGATAAAATATTGGAACAAAATAATCACTACCCAAAGCATTTGTATCAAGCAGTCGCAACTCTACAACAATAGCAAAGACAACAGCCATTTTGTTTGTTATGACGTTTGAGAATCTGTCAAGATGTCTAGTCCTCCTTTTAAAGCGTAAAATCGTCTATATTAGACAACCTGATTACCTTTACCAAAGACATTATTTTTCAAGATCAAATAGATGCAGAAAAATAAATCCTATAAAGTTTTATAAAGCTATTTCTGACCAGCGGTTCTTTATAAATTCTATACGCCTTTGGAGCAAACTAGCCCTTAAAAACAAGTTACAATACAATTTAAATCTGCTATTTATATATTTTTTTTAGTAATAAGTTATGACTTTTATAATAAAATTTTTTTTTCCTTAACTTTTGCATCCAACACTCAACTCTTTTATTGTATGTATTATTATTTTACCTTAGATATATACAATTTAGTATTTTATTTTGTTTCAATTCTTAAATATTTTTCTCTAAATACTAAATTAATGTCAATATTATTTATATTGATGTATATCAATGACTGTATGCCGAAATTCTACCCAATACTATAATATAAGAATAGTTTTTGTTGTATTGTATTTTACATAAATAAATAAATAAATAAAAAAAATTTTGGCCTTTTGCAGTGGCATCGCTCGAATGACGAAGCCATTACAGCCATTGAAATTACCAAAGACAACTCATTAGTTTGCCTTCAACTAAACTTTTGGAAATCTTAGGAATTAATTAATTAATTAAAATTAGTATGCAATGTCTACACTTTATCATTTTCTTAATTTGACTAAAGTAAAGCTCTTTCAAAAAGTTTGTATCTTTTCTTGTCAATTTACATATAAAGTTTCTGAAGTTTTAAAAACTTTTGTCTGAAAGTCTACTTGATGAGTTGGCATTAGCACCAACGAAATGTAACAACCATAAAATAATACGTGGAATTAATTTTCTTCAAAACTTTTTGCAATGTAGTTGTATGGTGAATGCTAAAATAAAAAACTATACATATTCGGAATTCATTTTGACTAGCGTCGAATAAAACATAAAGAAATATGTTTTTACCAAAGTTTTCCACAACTGTGTATAATTTTCTTTTGGTAAAGTGAATGCAATTTGTTTTCTAAGATAAAAAACATTAGCCCGAATCAGTCGTGTACTTAGTTCTTCTCTCTATTTGTGTATTTGTTATATATAATTTTCTAAAATTTCAATAATTTTCTCAAAAAATGGCCAACAAATTTGGTCAAATTATTGCAAAATTTAATAAAATATATGAATGCTGAATTTTTATTACACAGAAGTAAAAATATAAAAAGGAAATTCTTACAACATATCTTCAATATTATATGATTTTAATTTAAAAATTGTGCTTTTTCCCAAAAAAAAAAAATATAAATATATGAAATTCCTGAAATTCTCATAAAGTATTTTTTAAAAAATAAACTCGATAAAATTGATTATTATCATTATTATAATTATGACTTCTTGTTCGGGCTCAAGGTCACAACAAAATTTAAAGAAAACTCTTTTTATGAAAAAAATTATTGAATAAAAATTATTTTTTTGGATAAAACATTATTGAATAAAACATAAAAGAGCTTTATTTAAATTTTGTTCTGACCTTGAGCCCGAACAAGAAGTCATAATTATAATAAACTGAGGTCCAAGAAGATAATAACCATATACATTATCATTATTATTAAAGCAAAAGACAAATAGAAATATGTATGTATGTATTTATTTGGTACTAATATAGTAGACCTTCAACCAAATTTTTTTAAAAAAAAAAAGCTAAGAAATGCCATATCTTTATACAAAAACTTCCACAAACATTTTTGGAATCACGAAACATACAAATAAAAAACTAAATAGATTCCTTGAAATTTTCCTTATACAACAAATATTTTATTATTCCATTTAAATTTATTAAATTTTTCTAAACTTTCTTACAATAAGTTAATCCTACTCTTTCTCTGTTTACATACTATATCGTATTCATTCAAAATAATATTATTAAAAAATATTTCTGTCGTTTCGTTGCCCTTTAAAAGCAATATAATCTCTTACTAAATCTGCAGACTAGCGTCGAATAAATTAAAAAAAAATAGTTACATAATTGTACTAAGAATTCAAATTATTCATTTTACTTTTAGCAACCAATTTTAACCGTTTGTGTTTTGAAAATTAAAAAAAAACACAAAAATGTATGAAATATTTATTGCTGCCTGTCATTAATTTTTTATAGATTATTTCATGTTGCACGAGGCTATGCTGTATGTGTTGTCTACCTGAGAAGTCCAATTTTGGAATACTTCTCGCAGAATTTATAACGATATTTCACCAATAGCTGCAATTTTAGCTGGTTCGTCCCTTTACACTAGAGACTTCACGTATCCCCATAAAAAATATTATATTGGTGTCAAATCGCATGATATTGGTAGCCAATAGACTGTTCCAAAACATGAGATAAATTGCTAATTAAACTCGCTCCTCAATGGGTTCATGGTATCACGTCGTGTGTGGCATGTGACACTGTCTTCTTGAAACGACATGTACCACAAGTTCAATTCTTTCATTTTAGGCAAAAAAGGTAATAATCTCGGTCAGTAATAATAACGGATTGTTGTTTTTTTAACTGAAACTACAAATAGCAAAAAAAGAACGGCTGTAATAAAAATGTGTTTTAGTGTTAAAACTTTGAACTTCCTTCTAACGAACTATTCAAGCTTTCCTCTCATATTTATCGGCCTAGAACGAATTATTCTATAGCGTATTTTTCTCAATGAAAAACATTTCATATTGGTTGCAATAAAAAGCAAATGATTACATGAAATAAAATGTACATATTTAAAGAAGGCACATTGTCTATAATAAATTTTCTCTATAACATAGAAGTTCGTCGTTCCCCAGCTACTACGTTGCAGAGAAGTTCGTCTGTAACTAGATCTAGTCTACTGTTTATTATACTCGTAGTTATAGTATCAAACAAATTTTGAATTTAACCAAAGGAAAAAACTTTGTATTTCAAGTTAATTTCAGCGAAATTGAGTAAAATAACTTAAATATACTCACATTAAAAGCCATGATGAAATGGAACGTTATAAAATTAATAATTATCATATGTAAGCTAATCGTTCAAGAATCTAAATGAAAAATGTCACGGTTCCCAGGAAAGTAATATTCAGTTAAAATATGCCACAGAATGATATGGAAAATGCTACGGTTTCCAGGAAAGTAATATTCAGATAAAAAAAAACCACAAAGATTTCAATGTTAATTCTTCTTTCCTTATATAAAATTTAATTTAACAAAAATTAAATTAGTTAATTGGCAATAACAACAAATATTGTCATTATTTATTATTGTACTTGATACGACATTTTTTATTCCACACTACGAAATGCTAAGCTTGTATTTTAAATTATATTACGTTTCGAATGCCAACGAAAGTTTCTTTTTAATAAATACACGTTTTTTTTCTAATGCCTTAAAGTGCAAAGCCAAATTACCAAACTACTACGACTGTAGTAATATTTACCTTTCAAACTAAGGCCATGCTATGATTTTTTAAATTTTTTGTATTTAGTTTGGCAAGCAAAAAATATAAGCAACATTTCGAATGTCATTTCATATTTATGCACTCAGGGTTACTACTTCCTTTGTTCCTTTACATTTGGTTACGTTCAATATCGGTTGGGAAATTGAACTAAAAAAATGCAACAAGGAAGAAGAAGTGTAATAAATATAGTTTAAAAAAAGTTTTGGCAAACGTATTGACAGGAAAACAAAATATTTATTTGGTAAAAGTCAGGTATGTTGTGACAATTTTTCCAATGCAAATACATACATACTTACATATATCACACTCGCCTACATTTTGCAACACACGATTAAGGGAGTTGATTAAAGTACAGAAACTTGAATGTTATCCAAATAATATGTAAATTGAGCCAAACGACCGCTATTTATGTGACGAAAAACTGAAAACTGAAAACTGAAAACGTAAACGTTACCTGTTCGAAAACAGCAACAAGGTGCATATGAATGTACATTCATTTTTGTCTATCTTGCCGTTGTGTTTTCTTGTCAGCTTTTGTCCTCTTAAAGTTTTTGGAATGACTTTATCCTTCTTTGGTTATTTTCACATGCAATTTGGCATGATGATGTATGAAAAGCACATATTTTAAAGGCTGCATCGATGCAAGTATGCAATAAAATAATTTTTTATATTTAAGGGTTTTTTTTCTTTTGACTTGTATGTGTTAAGTTATAAATTTATAATAAGAAAAATGAAGAAAAATGTTCTTGGTTATTCGACATAATAAGCTGTGAATATTAATAGCAGGAAATGATAAAATTAATTTGTACTCAATTTCTTGGAACAATTTTTAAGGATATTCGCTGCATGTTACGTCATTTAACTTTGTATTTCATCTGTCTTTTAAAAAACCTGTGTGACTTTCCTTGTGACTGCAATTGGCAAAATTGCAGCCCCTCGCTTTGCATAGGAAAAAATCCATTGCTAAATAAACAGTGATAATGGACATTTCGAGTCATGGGCGTCATGCTTATTATGTTGATCTATCAATTGCTTGGCGTAGTTCTAATTGTCGTTGTTTGAGTACAACGTACACAGCGACCAGAATAATAAATTCCTTGTAACAGACAGTTATTGTAGTTTTAACTAACGTATTGTTCTACAGTATATTTTAGTAGTTCGAATTTTAAATTATAAAATAAAATAAACTTTGTAATAATTTTACTGAGCTCAAAAAATGTTTTACTTAAATTTCTTTACTGTAGATAAATGTATTTCTCTTGCTTGCCTCAGTACGGCTTACTGCATATTTATTCCCCAAGCCATACACAAATACATATTTTTGTATGGAATCGATAGATTCTTGTAATTTTCTTTTATGTATCTTTTTTATGGTTATAGTGTATCTTGCCAATTTCACATGAGCTTCAAGTAGATGGAAAGTGCAAATATTATTCTTTTTTGCTAATGGATTCCGGCAGTTAAGGAGTTCATGTTTAAGAAAAGAAAAATAAATGCATATTGAAACTTAAATCCAGCACATCATTGTGAAATATTGTAAGTCTTTTATATATCGTTACAGAAAATGCAAGAAACCCTATCGAACATTTTTTAAATTTTACCGGAAAAGCAAAAAATTTGTTTAAAGAAAATATTTTGACAGTTACCACAAATATAAAAAAAAAAAGGATCAACAAGTTTATTTGTGGAAAATTGTGAAATTTTGCGAAGTGACCTATTTGAACCTAACAGACCAGAACTAATACCAAAGTCCATTTTGAATTTTTTGTCAGATAGGGCTTTTTGCATTTTCACTGACCATATATTGTCATTATTTATTATATGTTTTTTTGTTTGTTTTTATTTAGTTATTTTATTTTCGATTATTGAACCAAAAATAAGTGCTCATATCCACCGAAAATTAAACACTTTTTTCTCTCATATTTTAAACGAGTTTTATTAAACGAAATATGTGTCCAAAACCTTTTGGATTTTTTGGGGTAAAGCCATTATTCCTTTGGCTCTTCTAAGCAAAAAACTGATCAAAGTGCGTTTGGCAGGGCACTACGGAATTATACCATTAAGGAAGACTTTCACCAAGCATATTTAAACACACTATAATTTAGTTAAAGATCATTATTTGAAATCTATTTAAAAAATTTCCATTTTCACTAACTTAAATAATGAAAGGAGAAAGTATGGCAATGCTTTGCTATTTTTGCTATTTTTGCTATTTTATTTTAGTAACTGTTAAAAAAAAAGAAAGCAAAAAGCCGTACAAAAAATGTTTCAGTATTTAAATGCAGATTGTTAACTCTTAACACAGTATTTAAATATGAAGTGAATATATGCTGATGGAAAACAAAAACGACTTTTAAATATGAATTGATATTTAAATAGAATTGGTAGAGTAGCCTCCAAGAGAGTTCTGCGGTTGCCTGATGTATTAACAGATATATTTCATTTTAGGGCCATATACCCACAATGTATAACCGAACTTTGTTGAACACCAAATATTAACGTGGTTGGCTAATCCCTACCCTAGTGTTGTAAACTTAAATTATACAACACCACACACTGGCGATTTTTGTATGGAGGTGAGGAAAAAATAAATCTTTTAAAACAATGTAGTGTAGCTGTATTTATATAGTAAAAGACAAAATTAATCAAGTTAAGAAGTAAAAAAGTTGCAGAAATATATATCGTCACCTATACAACATAAAAAGCCATAACTAAAAAATTAATTTTTAATGATTTTTTGTAAATAATTTAGTGTTTTCCTTATGAAACATAGTGCAATTAATAAAAAATCGATTTTGCTTTTTTTAACTACTCAGAGGATTTTGCGTTTTAGACCACGATATGTGTTATAAATACAACTTAACTTGTACGGAAATATATCAATTGTATTATGACTATTATTATTTAATAGAGGCTTAACTTCGTCAGTTATGCTTATTCTGGATAAACGTTAAAGTCAAATGTGAGATCATGGGATCTGATATTAAGATCATTCGGTGCATGATATATTCGTTCGTAGCAATTCGACTGCATTTTCTGTCTTTGAGCCTTTTCGGATAGAAAAACTACCGCAAAATTACACTTTTCAATTACATCTTTTCCATGAATGAGAATATGGTGGAATGTAAAAAAAAAAATATTAAATCTCTGCAGAGTTAATTTTTAAATTTTAGTATTTAGAAATATCATATTTTAAATGGCAAAAAAAAATATTAGCTCACATAATAAAATAATATTCGTCTTGAAATTCTTAGGTTTATATTAAGTCAGTTCGGTAAAACATACAACTACTGAAACTTTGAATCGGCAAAAAAAAATTAGCGGTCAGATCGCAGTAATTCTTTTTTTTTTATCTTGGACCAGCACTCAGGAAAAAAAATTTACTAAGAAAAGAATATTTTCTTTTTTGTGCAAATTATTTTTAAATAACTTTTGCACTAATATGCATAACAAGAGAGTGGTGATGGCTGAAGTAGTCTGCACGTTGCCAACAAAACTAAAACAGACCTTGGTTCAACCCCAGTTTCAGACTAAAATCATAAAAAAACATCTCGCATTTTTTTGAAGTGCATTAGCGTGTCTTTGTGTGTCAGTTGTTGTCGAAAGGTTTCAGTGGCGAAGGCATAGTCACTGGTCACTGAACAATACCGGCTTCAGCTGATAGCAATCCACAATCACATCAGAACGCCCTCCTACGTCGGTATTGTGTAGCACCGTCGAAGTAGAATAATAATAAAAAAAAATGGCTACTAAATCGAAGCTTCAACACTGCAATAAAACAAAGAACGTGCAAAAAAGCAGAGCTGTAAAATAATTAATTAAGCTTCACCATCTATAATTTCTCTAACTATCCCTTTCCTATAGTTCCAGCACAATGCATCGCCTGTGTAGGGGTCATCTCCTGTGTGCTGGTCCCAGATAGAAAAAAAACAAAGACAGCTTAAAGGTATGTCGAGCAACATTTTCCGCTTAAATAATCTTTAATGCTGAAACAGAAAGAAAGACAAATTTCAATATTTAGATATACATATGTGCATATGTTTCCCCAGCTATCCACACACATGTACGTATATCTGAATAAATTATATTATACTTCATCCTATCGCATTCGTATTCTCGCATACTTTCAATTATTGTAAGACAAGAAGTATAAAAACGTTCCTGCAGATACATATGCACACACCCGGCAATATTATCCATACAAACATAAGTGCGAATGTTTACAAACATTTATGTCATCAGTTGAAATCGCAGCATTATCATCACATTAAGTTGGTTAGAAGAAATAGGAAAGAAAACCAACAAGAAAATAAACTATAAATTTTGTCTTTAAACGGCTTTGTGCTTGAAAGGCTGACAGAACGGCTGCATTTAACATATCGATATTAACTGGTAGATATAAATTAAGAATGTGCAATGTCAAGAATAATTGCCATAAAAAAATAAAAATTTACAAAATTATTGCATTTCCGTAATTTTTTTTTTTTTTTGATTTCACCTTCACGCGTGCAAATAAAAGCAGCATTAAATGTACGAGAAAATTTTTCCTATGAGTATTTCATTTATTTAATTAGGAACTTGGAGGCCTATCAAAAGTAATGGTTGAGGTCAATGCTACCAGATGGAAGAAAAATTTAGTTTAAAAATTATATAAGACTATACATATGATTTTAATTGTGCTTTTTCCCTTATAAACTATATGTGAAATTTATTATTACATATATATATATAACGGAAAAGCACAATTAAAATCATATGTATAAATAGATATTCCCAAAATGAATTCAGTTAATATAAAAATTATTCAAGACTAATAACTAAAATTTTAAAAAATTTAATTTAATTTAATTTTAATTTTTTTAAGTCTAAAAGATTTATATTTTAGAAAATTGAGAAAACAAAATTCTTGCATATTCTTTTGGTTTGAAGTAGTTCTCGATTCAAAATCATCAACAAGACAAGGAAATGTGCTCACCCGAGAGAAGATTGCTGCTGTAGCGGGAAGTATTAAAGAAGACGCCGAGGTATCGATGCGTCGTCATTCTCAACTTGTTGGGATTTGTCCTTCGACTACATGGAAAATAGTACAAATGGATATTTGCTTACGGGCCTAGAGTATACAGCTCGTGCAAGAACTGAAGCCAAATGACCATCGCTTGCGTCGCATTTTTGTTGATTGGGCTCATTTGAAACCTACCGATGCTTAAATAGATACGTCAAGAAGGAAAATTGCAACATATTCAGCAAGGACAATCTTTAAGGCTTTAACGAATCACCATTACATTCAGAAATATTGACTATTTGGTGCGGTTTACATGTTGGCGGCATTATTGGTTCTTATTTCTTTGCAAATGAGGAAGGAGCTCCTGTTACGATGAATGGTGAGCGCACGAGTAATTCTGACTGAAAAATTTATAAAAATTAAACACCTATCCATCTACGATATATATGTAGTTCCCTTTAAGGTTTTCGTATTACTTTTCATGGGGCTATATTAAGTGATTGGTTTATACCGACAAACATGCAACTCTTGAAGCATTGGAAGCCTATATTCTAGCTTTCTTTGACGCCATATGGGCAGATTTTTTTATATTGTACCAACAATCAGGAGATGATCCCTACACATGCGATGCATTGGACTGGAACTAGAGGAAAGAGATATTGAAAGAGATGACAGGATGACAATTCTGCTTTTGCACGTTCTTTGTTTTTTTTTATAGCTGTGTTGAAGGGACGGCGACCAGGGGATACGGTTCAGGACCATGGTGCAGGCTACAAACTTGGCGGACCCAGAAGTGGGTGAGTAAGGGCGGTCCTGGACCTTCCCGAAGTAATGCGGAAAGCGGTCCCGGGAAGAAATCTATCCAGAGGAGGAGGAGGGAATTTTTTAGTAGTAACACCACTCGACGCAGATGACGGCGGTCTCAACCCTATCTCACACGCCAAAAAAAAAAAATATTATTTAGCATTTAATATTTAAATCTATATAGATTTTTCATTGCTTCACCTTCATATTATTGTTTATTATTTTAATTTGATTTAATTAATATATTTAATAACATTATTTAGCATTTAATATTTAAATCTATATTGATTTTTCATTACTTCACCTTTATATTATTTTGCTAATCATTGAACTAAACATTTACAGTTGCATTTTGTACAACCAGTATGTAATGATATTTATTATTTAATTTTTTAAGTAGATTTTAAACAAAATACTATATTCTGTTACGTTTATATTAAATATTTTAATATTTGTATATGCATATCGTTGTGCAAATTGCCATTCAATAATATTGTTCAATTCGGCAATAACATTATATAATCAGGTTAAAGGATTAAATACAAAAAAGAAACATACCGACGACATTAATAATTTCACAATATCAAAATGAAGAAATAAATTAAAATCTCAAAAAAAAATGACAACAATATAGCAACTAATTGTAATCGTTGTATATTTATATTGTTATAAGAACAAATTAATTTTGCCGTTTTTTTTTGATGGTGAATGGATAGACAGAGGTAGGCTTCATTAATTCTACAACTTTGTTTTTATACGTTTTTCCTTTTTATTGCAATGTTGCGGCACCGCTGATGTCGACGGGACCCATTTGATTTTGGTAGTCATTTTATTAATTATTTTACTTCGCCGATGATGCTACACAATATCGACGAAGAAGAGCATTCTGATGTTACTTGTGGATTAGTATCAGTTTTAGTGGATTAGTATCAGCTCAGTTCAGTGAACAGTGACTATGCCTTCGCCACTGAAGCATTCCGACAACAACTGACACAAAGTCACATTAATGCACATCACAAAAATGTGAAGTGTTTTTATGACTTATCCCAGATACTGTCCTCGAAACCAGGACCCTTGATTTTGTAGTGAACGTGCTAACTACTTCAGTCATCTCCCGACAATTGTTTTAAAAAAGTATGACAATATGATTTGGTTCCACACCATATGAATCCACAAATAATTTCTTAGTTTAAATTTCACACGATCATTAGAGCGTATGATTAATATTGTTAATAATTTCAAATCAATTATACGCTCTGCTAAAGAATGACTATTTTCGAATGTTGTTTTAATATAAAAAAAAAACCACACAAAGTTTTTTTTATAAAAAAAAATATTTACTTGCAAAGAATATCTAACCATAAATGTATTCACATACGTCGTTAGTATTGAATACACAATTAGAATTTTATGTAAATGTCACTTTGAATGGAAATAAATTCTTCGTGCGCAACAATATGAAAGAATGCAATTTAAAACAATTAAATAAATAAATTTAATTTATTTATTCTAACTGACTGGTTGATTTCTTTATTATCGTTCAATAGTTAGGCAATTAATATTAATTCCAAAAACTCAAATTTATCTTCTTATTTTATCAATATTCCAATTATAAAAGAGAAAGAAGTCACCGAAGCATATAAATTTAACAATTATGAATATCAATTAAAAATAATTATGATTATATTTATATTTATTTGTAATAAGAATTCACTTTAAATATATATAGCTCGCAAAACGAATACAAATTTAATGTAAATTGCTGCCCCTCAGATTCCACCTGCACTATAAATTATTATTGGAGAAAATTATAATTGTAAAAGTTTATTATTTTTCAATGATTTCCTAATGTTGTTGCTACATTTATGTATTCCTCTATGCTAAATCTTGATCTATTTAGTTTAATGAGTGTGTTAAGAAATAAAAATTTGTTTTTAAAAACTTTTTAATAAATATTTATTTTATAGTTTTTTTTTGTACTTTTTTATAATGCATCAAGTTTTTATTGCTCAATGATTTGAATTGGAAAAATAATAGGCGTTCGCCAGATTTGTCAATACCAGACTATTTTGAGAATTATTTGAAGGATCGAGTGTATGCGAACAAGACCGAGATAATGCTCGAATTCATGGCCAACATTGTTGCAGAAATTCGCGAGCTACAGCCACAAATTTTGAATGATATTATGGAAAATTTAGTTTTTCAGAAATATTAAGTCACAATTAATTTTTTTTGTAAACAACTAAAGCACGATTTTTCTTCAAACACCATGAATTTTCTCACACAATGAATCATAATTTATTCACTTGTTCGGCAAAGACGGATGGTTAATAATTTAGCTTTGCGTCAGAACTAGGAAATAATATTATATTAAAAACAAAGAGTACGGCACATTATAAATTCCTGTTGTTAAATAACATAAAAATAGATATTATTTATAATTTCTACAAACTGCCAATACTGAGGGTGAGTCCTGTAAAATAATGTTGAAGATATTTAATAGAACTTTAATGGGGTTTAAATTTCCAGAAAAATTATATAAAAATATACAGGTATACACATTGCTTTTAATCAATAATTAATTAATAATACATTTCATTTCTACTCCATGTAGACATTATTAGTTCAAATAGAAAAAAAGAAAACAAACAAAAAGCACTTTCAAAATGTGGATGCCTCCCACTATATATGTGCGTATGCATGAATGTGCACAAAAGCACACCGTATTGAAGACAAAATATCAAAGAAAAACACACTCACATGTGGCAGCCAGTATATCAGTCAGTATGTTTATTTATTCCCAGCGGGCTCTCCATGTACGTACTTAATTCTAATATTTGATGCTATAAAAGGTTATGTGTGGTTAGCATACGTATGTGTAATTTTTCCGTAAAGGGTGTCCCCAAATTAAGGTTATTCTTATGAAGAAAATTATAACTACCCAACAAAAATTAGAGCTTGCCTGGAAGCACCTTTGCAAGGGTAAACTTTTCTTAAGAAAAAATAATCACTTGCATTTACGTTTATATAATACTTAATTTTTGAATGGGATAAGCCCCTAGAGGGCTACTCTTTGGTTTTTTAATAAACAGTTGTAACAAAAAATGGGAAAGCGTTACCTTTTCATTTCATTTCCTTGTTTCATTATTCATGAAAATGGAAATTGTTTCAAAAAAACTTTAAATAAACGTCTTTAATTATATTAATGCGTGTTTAAATATGTTTGGTGAAAACGACTCCCCTTTCACCTTTTTTTTTTGTATCGAAACAGACATTACCATATTCTTTTGTATATTCTGTATGCATTTATACTACTAATAACACTTACTTTAGAGCATTTCAGCACGATTTGTTCTTAAATGTACAATGCATTCCTTTCGATAGATTTTAAATTTAATGATATTTTTCGGGGTAATTTGATAAAATTGGTAGTAGTTCGGCCTTAGTCTTATATTTCCAAACAAATGACAATTCCGTTCTTTTTTATTTTATTTAAATCTGGGATTAATTTTGGAACACCTTTCTCAGGGTAGAGTATTCATCTAATCCGCTAACCGTTTGATTAATCATCGATGTTTATAGTTAATCGGTTAATTTTTTGGAAAATTTCAGCTATAGAGAGAAAACTATGTAATTTATAAATTCTTAATAAAAGAGTGCATAACATATGTGCATGTCGTCATATGAAATACAAAAATTCAAAAGTTATAAAAAATTTAAAGACTACAAAAACGAAAGACCATATCAAACACCGTCTTCAAAAATATTCGTACGTTCTTATTACAAATTTTACTAAAACTATCAGTGTAAACCCAGAAGGAAGTTAAAAAGTAAGTCATCGTGACTGCGGTGAACTGCAAATATTCTCGGTTTTTATTTCAATTTTATTGGGAGGGTGGCGATGGCTGAAGTAGTCTGTACGTTGACTACAAAACAAAAACAACAGACCTGGGTTCAACCCCAGTTTCAGACTAAAATTATAAAAAAAAAAAAAAAAAAAAAGATCTCGCAATTTTCTGATGTGCATTAGTGTGTCTTTGTGTGTCAGTTGTTGTCGGAAGGTTTCAGTGACGAGGTCACTGGTCACTGAACAATACCGGCTTCAGCTGATATCAATCCACAATCACAACAGAACGACCTCTTTCGTCGGTAGCATTAGAGAAGTCAAATAATAATAAAAATGGCTACTAAAATGAAGCTTCAGCACTGGTATAAACAAAGATCGTTCAAAAGCAGAGCTGTAAAATAATTAATATGGCTTCACCTCCTGTCGTTTCTCTAACTATACCTTTTCTATAGTTCCAGCACAATACATCGCATATGTAGGGGTCATCTCCTGAGTGCTGGTCCCAGATAAAAAAAAAATATTTGAAGAAAGAATTTCCAGATATTATATTTCTTTTGTATTTATGTTAAAAAGAGGTTTGTACGATCCTTCGGTTATAATTAACAATTAATATCCAAGTACGTTGTAATGTAAGTACAGTGGTATCCGAATTTAACGAATACTAAAATTTTTATAAATTAATATATATTTATATATTTACTTACGCACCAAAGGAGTGTATTTTTAATAATAAAAGTAAATGGAAAAGGTACTGGATTTAACGATCTTTTCAGTTTAACGAATTCGCCTAACAATATATTCTTCATTAAAACGCGATATCAAACAAACAGCAAAGAACATAAACGTTCATGATGGATCATGTAAATAAACTTAAATTAACTTAAACTAAACAAGAATTATGTGTAAAAGAAGACGTGGAAACAAAATCGTGCAACTCATGGTCTTAACTTCTTTATACAAATTTCTAAATAGTCTCGCAACACTCAAATTTGGTAATGGCAACCATGTGAAAAATAGTCAACCACAACAAAATGTGTAAAATTTCCTTTAATCGGTTAGCAGACACAACATTTCAAGCTGAATTTAAAATATATCGTTAACAATGTTCGTTATTGCTTAAGATGCGCTATTGATATTATAATCGATCTTTCGAAATCAAAAGATTTGCTTATACAAACCCCAGCCCACGACGGGTGAACTCTACGAGTTCTTTTTCGGTTCTACTCAAAATTGATTGAATACCCTTCTGCATTAACACATCCATATACACATATTTATAATCATCTTTCGTATAAAATTAAGTACAAACACGTGTTGTGTATCAATCAACAAGATGTTATGCAAATGCATGTGTTTAAGTGTACATGTGGTTGAAGAGTAAATTAGATATAGGATCTTTATTTAACTCATGAACTCAGAACACACTCAATCATAAACTTGCTTATGCATATCGTTATTAGTATGGCCATTGGTCATAGCCTGGAGAGAGCGTAGTAGGGAATTTAAAATTATATAATAATGTTGCTAAAAAAATAGATTTACTTTTAGTTAATTTTTGTAAATAAGTTTGTTATGCTGTTCATTAGAAAAACTAAAAGAGCTTACTTCACTGCCAAGGGATTTAATGTTTTTTTTTTTATCTTGGAGCAGCACTCAGGAGATGACCCATACACATGCGATTCATTGTGCTGAAACTATAGGAAAGGGATAGTTAGAGAAACGACAGGAGGTGAAGCTTAATTAATTATATTTTACAGCTCTGCTTTTTGCACGTTTTTTGTTTTATGGCAGCGCTGAAGCTTCAGTTTAGAAGTTTAACTATCTTGCAACTTTGCTTTTGTACGTTCTTTGTTTTATACCAGTGTTGTAGCGCCTCTGATGTCAAGGAGACGTAAGAAATTTTTAAGCTTCGTTTTTAGTGGCCATTTTTAGTAATTAATATTTAACTTAGCCGGTGCTAGACAATATCGACGAAGGACGGTGTTCTGATGTGCCTGTGTATTAGTTACAGCTGTAGTAGTTACTGTTTAGTGACCAGTGACTATGCCTTCGCCACTGAAACCCTCTGCCAACAACTGGCACAAAGAAACATCAGAAAAATTTCCAGATGTTTTCATGAGTCTGAAACTGGCGTTTAACCCAGGAAATTTTTGGTTTTGTAGTCAACGTGCAAACTACTTTAGCCATCGCCAACCTCTTTTATCCGAAGTCAGCAATGGAGCGGCTCAAATATACGTGGAATTGGCAGATGTCATTATTTACCTTCTTTTTATTATTATAATTACTTCTTGTTTTCAAGATAAGTACTGGAAGAAACTTTTTGCAAGCACTGAGAAGAACAGTCTTACCATTTGTATATTTTAAATTATTTTATAAAACTATTTTTGAACTTAGATCATGACTATCTTAGACTAGTTATACAAGAAATCAGAAAGGAAAAATAAAACTTTTCAGATGCAGTTAAGCAAAATCAAACTTTTGCGCTTTTGAAATTCAAACAAGAGCAAAATATTGGAAAATCTTGTTATTTGTGACTTTTCCTCACGACTACAAATACTCAGCTTTGAAAAACTTTGAGGGAGGACGATGTAGATGGGTATGTATGTAGAATAAAGAGCTAATTCACTAATTGTATCTGGTTTAACTATAACATAATATGTATGTATGTGGTTGTTCTTAAATAAATTATAAAAAAAATCATATGGATCAGCAAATTGTCGAAATTAAACAAGTTGCTGGTTACACTAAAATGAAATGGTTGGTCACATTCCATTTGCTCTATTGTTAACAAATTGGAATTAACCACACAGTACATTATTTTAGGAGAAATCTTTATATGTAGTACAAAAATTTAGATCAAAGTTTAAAAGCTTTAGAAGTTAGCAAAACACCAAACGACGGGTGTATAAAATAGCAGCACCATTAGTACGCAGGGGTTCACCACCTCATGCAATATATAATCACAACAATTAATTACAAATATTTCGCTTTCAATTAAATCATTTAGAATGTGTTGATTCACAATAATTATTAAGCAAATGCAGCCATGTATAAGCAAATCCTATGAACTACCTCAAACTCACTCTCAAAGGAACGACCGACCATTAATAAAAATGTGTCTGTTTAACAAAACGAAATAGAATAAACAATAACAACACATTGTTTAGGTTCTGTGTTAACCCTCAAAAGCATGACTGCAAAAATATTGGTAAGAATTTGTCTGAATAATACAAAGAATATATATAAATATATATATATATATATATATATGTATGCACATGCCTATGTACATAGCAGACACGTAATATTTGTTCTTTGGATTGTTGTGTATTAACAATGACAAGTTCTTGTTTTGGGCATGTTTATGTAGTTTTGTGAAAATTACATGACTAAATATTTCATTTCTCAATAGCAGTGATACATGCAAGGTAAAGGCGAAGGCTTTTCTCCTTGTTTTTAGTTTCTCTAATTTTTCTTTGCTAATTAGAGATGAGCATCGTTCGTTCACGTAATTTGCGTGAATTAGACATTAGCATTGTCACCATATTTACACCTGGCAATAAACACTGCAACTTTTGTATGCAAGCTTTTAAAATTTATGGTATGCGAATGTGCGGGAGTGAAATATTTTTGGTCCTGACCAGTGAATCCACAAACACCCACGCGCAAATCTCTATTTATAACTAAGAATATAACTCATTTATTGTTTACACTGTTTTCATGAGTTCTCATGAGAAATAACGCAGTATCCACAAGTAGTTAATACCTGCCTGCAAGGTTACCTGCTAGCTTGCCTAGAAGGTAAATTTTTTTTAATTAATGATACTGTATGGTCGTCTAATCGCAATAATATTTAGCATTTATAATTCTGGATAAGTGTTGTTTAAAATTTTTGGTAATTTTTGCTGTAAGTGAGGAACATAGTGACCGATTACGGTCACAACAACTTGAAACCATGGAGCAGCGTCATCAAGGATTATGGAAGGAAAATATGAAGGGAGATTTCAATTGGTTTCATAGAAGACAGTGCAAAAATCTAAATAATTTTTAGCTCATACTTTGCTAACTACTTTATTTATTGAAATATGTCTACTCAGATGAGCTGTTGGCATTTTCGACAATGACAAAAAAATATTTTTTTTTGGCAAAACTAAGCGCTTTCATTTTATTGGGAATAAAATACGTATTTAAGCATTGTTTTCCATAAATCGTATTTTATTTTATTGCTATTATATTATATTATTATATGAATAAATAATAAAACTGATAAGTTTTTGCGGCTTTCTATTTCTTGTCTATTTTTAGAAATCAAAAATTTCATAATTTAAAAAAAAAAAATTTTATAACCTATTTCTCAATAACTTATTTATATCTAATGTTTATACTTAAAAATGATATTAAAATAACTCAACTCTAGATATTTCGACATATTGCGTAACAAAATCGTGGCGATGGCACGATGGCTGGTAGTCTGCACGTTGACTACAAAACCAAAAACAGACCTGGGTTCAACTACAGTTTCAGACTAAAATTTTAAAATAAAAATAAACATCTCGCATTTTTCTGATGTGCATTAGTGTGTCTTTGTGTGTCAGTTGTTGTCGGAAGGTGTCAGTGGCGAAGGCATAGTCACTGGTCACTGAACAATACCGGCTTCAGCTGATAGCAATCCACAATCGCATCAGAACACGCCCTCCTTCGTCGGTATTGTGTAGCACCGGCGAAGTAAAATAATATTAAAAAAAATGGCTACTAAACCGAAGCTTCAGCACTGCTAAGAGTATAAACAAAGAACGACCGAAAGCAGAGCTGTAAAATAATTAATTAAGCTTCACCTCCTATCGTTTCTCCTACTATCCCTTTCCTATAGTTCCAGCACAATGCTTCGCATGTGTAGGAGTCATCTCCTGTATCGAATATGTATTTTCAAAGTTACCATAAGATGCGTGAAGCAGCCAATTAAAAAACGCCATATTTTAGAAAAATAAACTTATCCACAGAATCTAAAATATTGATGATTTTCGTAGTTAGGCAGCCAAGGCCGAAATTGGGTATTCGATATCGATCGAAATTTCTATACATTTTAATACAATTTTGTTTAAAATTACAATTCTAATCGAATGCCTTAATTTGGACCCAGAAAACATTTGAATTCGCAGGCCCCTAACAATAAATAACTTAATTGTGCTTAGAATAAATAGCAGCACACCCGCTACAAGTCAACGTTGAATTTTTTTTTTAACTTTACTGTCAGATCCGTGTCTGCAAGCGTAGTAGCATTAGATTTATTTCAATGTTGTTATATACACAAATGTGTATTACCACACAAATAACTCCTTTGTCAGCTAAATTACAGCTTTCTAACATCAACAACAAGTTAAATTGTATGATAAAAATATAAAAATAAACATAAATAAAGAATCAACAACATTAAATAATCAAAATGATATTCTTACGTACCTTGATTGCAAAAGAAATTATTCTCTTATTTATTATTATGATGTCCTTCAAATTACGAACGGGCGGCATTGAGACTAAAAATGAGAAATAAAAGAAAATGTATTCTTGTCTTTATTGCAATTGTCGACGCTTTTCTTTCATATATTTTTTGTTTGTATGTTTTTCATTTTAAGTATAAATAGGGGAAAATAAATAACTCAATGTTATCCAGAGAAAATAATACATAAAAACTGAAATATTCATGTAAAATAGTCCTTTCTAATGCAAATATTAAAGAAAATTAAGTCTATATCTCAAACACTTTAATCAATTCGCAAAAAATCCCAGCTTTTTTTTAATTAATAACACAAAATTTTATTAACAGATCGATCATGTATACTACACAAATTTCAGTTGGGTTTCCAGTCGGTAGCTCCCAGTTCACACAATGAAATTCTCATTTCAGATAAGCGAAATTTTCTGAAAACCAGAAAAACTACTGAAGTAAAGTTATCTGCAATAGTAATACAGTTGCCAGTTTTAACAACACCAAATTTGACTGAAGTTCTGCTTCCGCGATATTAAAATGGGTTATTTTGATTTGGAAACATTCTAGTTCCTGCACAATGCATCGCATGTGTAGGACCCTTGAGTGCTGGTCCAAGACTAAAAAAAATGTGAGTCCGATCACAGGGGAGATGTGTAAACATCTAGTAATGAAATCTTTTTAAAAGTCATTAAAATTAAATGTTTTTCTATTCATTTTATTTATTTGTTTTTATTTGCCTACGATAACATAATGTACGACAATTAGTGAAAATTAGTAGCTACTACTACTACTGCTATTGCTCATTAGATGGTGTTAGTGTATTTCTATGCAGCTGTTAAGTTTCTCTGTACTTCTTGTTGTTCGTATGATTACACTAATACACTCATACACAGCTCACACCACGTTATTACAATCTTACTCAAAATTTGTGATTGTATTGGGAAAAAGATTTTTACCCCCTAGCGTATAGATGTTTACACAGCACTTTCTGGAGGAGGCCTCGGTTTAATGTCAGGAGTTCACAACGGTGCCATAATGAATTGGACCCAAGTGGTCTCGGCTCTTTATTGTCACCGTCGACCTGCCTACCTAACCTAACCTTACCTATATGTGAGCGAAAAATACAAATTATAGCGCGTCTGTGATGAAGATGTCATTCAAATAATTTGAAATTAGCGAGATTCCAAATTACATAGATTTTTTTTTTTTTTTTGATTTGTTGAATGGAAAACAATTGAAATTATCGAGAGATTCAAAGAAACGAGTTTCAAACTATTAAGGGTCTACTGTACTTGAAATATTATATTGCTACGAACCTTAGAAGATGGAAGGAAATGAACGAGACTATGATATAAAAATATATATCAGAGAGTTTCTAAAGCTACCATTATTGCTGTACTATTACTGTATATGTATTTAAAATTTCTGACAAAAATACTCGCAGCGATGTTGCTTAAAAAGTCTGATTTCAGAGGGACGCTACAATTAAGAGTAGAAAATATATAGTGAATTTCTCAACGTAATAAAATGTACAAAACAATATCTTAGAATTTATATTTATTTACTTAATTTGAAATATGTTCTCCGTTGACATAATACGTATAAAAATTGTGTTGACTTAAAGTAGATAAATGTTGAAACCAATAATACAAAAGTCAATAGAAATGACTTAAACAATTTCATATCAAATACTTAAAGAATTGCAAAAGTCGATATGAATGAACATAGCCAGTGTGTGTCAAAGTGAAGGATTTTTAACGGCTTAAAAGACATACAAACAAAACGACAGACACCGCCACAACAACACCGAAGATACATGTATTCACAAAAGTTAGTGGCAGATTATTCTGCTTTAGAATGACAAAAATGAAAGCTTACAGAGAAATGTAAACAATTGAAATAGAAATATATAAAAAAAATTATTTAAAAAAAAATCTACGGCAATAACAAATAGTGCTCACACAATGACCTTCTTTAAAATATTCCTAAAAAGATTGCATAGCAATTGTGTTGATAGAAATGCATGGCTACAACATACAATAAACATTTGTATGAATTCGTTTGTAAAATCTATTATCTTATATATAGGGGGTGCCAAAATTAACGCAGTCCTTACGTTAACAATATTATAAAATTTTTTTTATAAGATTCAAAGGGTGAGACGCATACCACTTGTCTTCTGTAGGAAACAATTGAAACTCGAGCAGCGCTCTATCTTTTAACTCTAAACTAATCTTTTTATTTGTGTCGAGTGGCCAACAATTTCCAGCATAAATAGAGAATATTCCATTATTCCGTTCTGTCGGTATTTTTTCAGTTATTCAGTCCATTTTTCTTTAACTTATGGAAAACGTCTGTATAAATGAAATTCATTGTATATATTATCAGACATACTTGAACATAGACTGTCGATAACAGTCGGTGTAGGTGTAGGTATAATCTCAAATCTTCCTTAATACTTGTTTTTTTAACTTTTTTTATTTTTTGATATATATTTATTAAGCCTGAGGTCTTTTTTTATTTTTTTTTTTTTTAATTTTTTATTTTTTTATTTTTTTTTTTTGTTTTTTATTATTCGATATTTCGTTAACAGCTTGTTAACATCATCAGGAATAATAGGAAATTCTATTTTTTTTAATTAATAATATAATTAACCTTTTTTGTTATTTGAACAATCTATTTTATTAAGCTTTAAGGTTTTTTATTTCTTATTTTTATATAATCTAGATACAGTCGAACTTCTCTATAACGTAGCAGTTGGGGACCGTCAAATTTCTACGTTATAGAGAAAATTCGTTATAGAGAAACTGCAGAAAATTTTGTCTACATTTTTTTTATGTAGAAAATATATTTATTAAGACAAAAAAATTGTTTTTACATGAACACATTAATTTTTTTTTAATAATACATACATACATATGTGACTAAATTGATGCAAAAAATCGATTGCTAAAAACTTCGCAATAGAGAGATTATTTAGTGTGAAAAATTCTATGGAGGTCTTAAAAAATTTTACGTTACAGAGAGAACTTCGCTATAGGGAAGTTCGTTATAGGGAGATCAAAATGTATGAAAATACTCGCAAAAATGTTGTGTTCACGAATTTTTTTTGTTATAGAGAAGATTTCGTTATAGAGAAGTTCGCTATAGGAAAGTTCGACTGTATTTCGTTAGCCTTCGGTTAACATCTTCAGGAAATTTTTATTTTTAAAATTTTTTCTTTTTGAATTTAATAAAATATAAATATAAAAATAAAAAGCTTAATAAAGTAGATTGTTCAAATATTAATCTTAAATGTAAATTAATATCAACTTCTATATGTGTATGTCTGCAACAGATTGAAAAGTAATGCTTGACAATTATCCAGCTGATTGGTATTTACGTATCACGAATAATCAGTCAATTTACAACAACATTTTGCAAAGTTTATTTGTAAAAATAACGGTTGTTTTCGTAATAGTAGTAGTATAATTTCATAACGATGATTTCATGTCCTACTAATCACCTTGCAAATCTGATGTAGTATCGACAAAATTTTACGATAATATGTAGTTTTAAAGTATCTTGAATTAATTTTGCTTTTTCCTTTCCAATTAGAAAAGTACATGTTTAACATGTGGCAAATTAATATATTTTCTAGCACAATCTATACACAGAAATCGTAATACACAATAATAATTGCGCTAAGAAAGTTGTTTTAATTAAAATTATTAGGAATGGACTTATTCCACTCTCAAAAGGTGTACATATATTTGCGATAATATTTACTTGAAGAACAAATTTTACTCCATTAAGGGCCATTATTACAACTAAGCAATAAAGTTACTGATAGCTAAAAGTAATTTTAGGTAAAATTAATAATAAAGTAACCTTTAAACTTGTTTTGATTATTACAACTGTTCGATAAAATAAAATTAATATTTTTAAAAATATGGCAGTACTTTTACGACAAACAAAAAAAACTACTGGCAACGACAAGGTTTTATTTTATTCTTTATTTAAAGCGTTTCTTTGATACTCTACGTTTTTGCTGTGTGTTTTGAAAAATATCCTCTAGCTCGTTTATATAAAACAATCGCGTTCTGCTTTCCATTTTAGTTTAAAAAAATTAATTTGTATACGTTTATACTTTCCATGCTGCCATATTTAAAGTGCATAAAATATGGCAGCTTCAAATGCTTTAGGCCACTTTAAAAGTTACAGGTAGGAAGAACTTTCCGTTAGCTTATCGGTCACATTAGGTTAAAGTCAACTTGTAATAACGAAAAACTAATTATTTGTCCGATAGCATCCCAACTTTAGCTATCGGCAAGTTATAATAATGGGCCTAAATCTATGTATGATTGTAAATATGTAGAAAATGTTTCTATATATTATAAAAATTATCGTTAACTGTTTTTTTGTAAATGGGCTTATACTACTTTCCAAAATAACGTCAAATTTTAATAATAGGAAACGATTATTTGTAAAAGCTTTCATTAAATTTTCGCAACTGAAAGCAACATTTACAAGTGGTAAAAGCAATTTGAAGAGATTACCGTGTAGGTCGTTATATTTGTTTTCACGTGCCATGTTATTGATTAGAATACTTTGGTAATGAGAAGAGTGCCACACATCATTGCTAGTTCGTAATTTTTCGACTAAACACAACGCGACAATTATGTCCAAAGAGATTTAATACCGTAAGGCTCATATTATTTTATTTTCTAAACTTTAAGTACTTTCTTTATTAAGTATGGTGTTTGTAAATGAAGCTAATAAATGTTGCCTAAATATAATAATGTACTTAACCGTTAATACTTGGATGTCGTGATAACATAACTCTTTCACAAATAATGGTGCACCAAAAAAGGCTAAAATTAGCTTAAAAGATGGCTAACTGACATCGAAGGCAAAACTCATTAGTAGTTTTACAGCAAATCGAGAAAAATTGTTTAAGTAAATACAACTAATAAATTAAAGTAATAAATAGAAAAAATAAATGAAATGCGTTCCCTATGAGTTAGTTAGTATTTATATGAATTCTTAAGCAATTCTTAATATTAATTAATAATTAATTAAATGCTAACAAGATTATCACTTTTAAACTCATTCAACTTTGCCGCCTAACTCTTATGAACAACTGCACAATTGTAATTATAATTTAAATAGATTTTTAAATGTGTTACAGGAACTCATTAACTAACCACTATGTTAAAATCATGCGTTTTACAGTTAATTTGTAGCAGATCCATTGCAATAGAACACATGCTTTCACTATTTATTTTGCTGGGTATGTTTCTAATTTACCAAACAATAATTTTCCACTAACTTTCAATACTTTATAAGGCTGTTCGACAAGAACAATTATAAATATCACAAAAACAAATAACACTAATAACTAACTTGGATATAACAAAAACTTTTATTTAATTAACAAAAAATCTAACGGCAATTGTAGGTCTAACATAAAATCAAATTATTTATTTGTTGCCTTCTAAGAAAATTGATAACAAAAAAAACGCCGAAAAAATAGACAACATTTTATGTATTTTATAAAATGATACAATGTTCAATTTAATGAAATACAGACAAACAAACAAAAGCAGAATCTCTATTAAGTACTTATGATTATAATAAATAAAGGAAATTAATAACAGATCAACTTTAATGTCACGTGTTGTCATCGCAATCATTCCAGTCGTTACACATTACGGCAACAAGCCATATTTTTTTGTCGTATATTGAGGATTAGGAAAAATTTATTCCTAATTTAAACTAATAGACAATTTAATAAGACAAAAGCGTATAAATGAATAATAAAACCCTCAAAATCATAAGTTTTACTCATGACTACAAGAGCATTCCATACTAAATATGTGGTGTCATAAAATATGCTAATGTTTCGAATGGCATAAATTACACAGCACAACAAAATAGAGACTTTTTTTAAATTCTCTGAAATAACCCTCGCTGATCTTTAAGGGTTTTCTTATATTGATGAGGATGGCGAGATTAGTTTTTTCCCTACCAGCTCTGGGTTACAGAATTAGTGACATTTATTATTTGCATAATTTACACTATTTATTGTACTATTCGCTGAATTTTTCATGAACGACCTTAAAATACTTTCTGTATTATTCATCTAGACAAAACTCTTTTTCAGTAGAGTTAATATTTTTTTTATTAAATATATCATTGATATTGCAAGGATATTAAAATTCTTGTGTTTTTGTTTTAGTTCTTAAAACGTTTTTGCAGAAATTTGCTGATATCAAAATAACTGATCTTTAAACTCAAAAAATTTTAAATTAACTGAATGTAAGTTATTTAAGAAGCTTTCCGTAGAGAGAAAAATTAATGAAAATTTATTTATTTTACGAAGATTTGTGATTTTTAACTTTTTGTTTATATTGTTTAAAAAAACAACTCACAAAATATAAATGAATTTCTATACTGTCAATATTTACATTTGTTTATACAGAGTGAGCCAAAAGGAGCGAATTCCTTATAACTTTTTTTTATTATAATTTTTCTGCTTTCAGTATATTGTAAAGAAGACTTGGGGAATTTAAAATGGAACAGTACACAATTGAACAAATGCGAAAATCGTTGAACTTTATATAAGAAGAAAATCATAATTTTATTCATAATTTAATTATGAGCGACGATGTCCTTTTTCAATTGCATGGGTTCGTTAATGGGCCCGGAAACATCTCCGATGGATGCTCTGCTGTGATGCGAATGCCCATCCCACGGCATGGGGGAGTACGTAATCAATTCAAGGGGTGAGTCTGTTTTTGAAGCGTATTACGCACATATTTCATACCACGTAAAATTTACATGACGTTAGTATTAACGTACTATAAAAACTCGTTAGTATTCTGGATACGAAGCAAATACGTTGCGCAAATTATGCAGACAGTTTTTGTGTTATTTGAGATGTTATCCTGGCAAATTACTGCTGGAATCGTTGAAGGGACCTTAAACAGGCTTTATTCATAAAATCCTACAAGAAAATATTTTGCATATGTATTCACATTGATTCTGTAAAATAAACTTTTTTAAAAATATTTTATTTTTATGTGAAGAAAAACATTTTTGCTACTGTTTAAAATATGTTGAAAATTATATAAAATGTGAATTCGTTTTCTAAATATTTCAGGATCGTTTTAATGGATTTAAATTTTTTTGCTAAAAATAGTTCATTCGAATATCTAGTTTGTACATATGTACACTAAAATATGCAAAAAAAAAAAAAACTATAGGCCTTCGTGGCCATTTCCAAATTTGTAATCTGCACTGAGATGAGAGACTGGTCTATTCTTGCCATTAAAAATTAACAGCTTGAATGGCCGATTATTATTTAAATAAGAAACATCTGGAAGCAAAACTTCAGCTATGTGGGAGGGCATTGACATCATAGGCAACGAATACGCGCACTCAGTTGTAGAAAAATCGAATCGGCGACATATAAAAAATATTCGACCTGCCAGGCTCGTGATATTTTTAATATCATGACGTCTACAACAAAAATAAAAAATGTCGCGATTATCAACACAATCCACTGTCTTAGAGGAGGGGAGAAAACACGCACAAATATATTAGAAATTGTGAATTTGTGAAATAAATTCAAAAACAACTGCCGGTTTTGTTTTTTTTTTTGCTCTTTTTCTATGGCATCAATAAAGACAACAACGTCAATTTTGTTCTTAGGCTTTTCTATTTTACATGTAAAAGTTGTTGTCGCCCATTAACAAGTTTATTTTGCTTTTTTTTGCCTGCCAGTGAATAAACATTGGACAAGGAAAATCGAATAATTGCGAAAATCCTAAAAAAAAATGAATATATTTGAACACATAAAGAAAATCTTAAAGCACACTTAACAGTGATTGTGTCAAACGAATGGGGAAAAATGAGTCATACAACTTGTAACACAAATCAGTTATACTGTAGTTATTTGTACAACAGTTTTATTTTCCCAAGAAGTAAATTGCTTTGTGACATTATAACAACTCACACTTGTCTAAAAGAAAAAAAAATTATGGTTCAAGTAAATAAAATTTCTTAAACGACATTTTTGTTTTGTTTTCCCTGCCACTCTGCCAAACTATTTAATTCTTTACAAAACTTTGAAGTGTTTTCTTAAAGTTTGAATAATTGTTTTTGTGATTATTTCTCAATCATATTCTAATGAATTGTTGCTTTTCGGCAAAGATCTCCATGTCACAAATACAACAATTACAACAAGAAATATAACTTAAATTCAAAAGTCCTTGATTGTATAAAAATAATAATAAGTGTATGTCAACAATATTTCAAGCTTTAAATAAAAAAAAGTAATATTTCTAATAAATCAATTCTACATAATTAAGAAAATTAATTTTTTAAATAATTCTTTCTCAGTTGAATTATGATCCAATGCACAGGTCATAGCGATTGTCCTGATGTTTTTTTTTTTATAGGTTTGTCTTTTTAACGTCATACATTCGGTCCTTATCAAAAATTGTTTACCTTCCTTTTTGTTACATTTCATATTCTATTTGCTAGTTCTGGCTAAAAAAAAAAACATGTCTGAAGGAATTTATATAAATTATTTCCAATGCACACTTTTTGCAGTAATCGACTTCTTCATAATTCCAATAAATTTTTCATAATATATGGATTATATTATATTAATAATAAAATTTACGAATATTTTTGATAAATTACAAACGCTTCACCAAATGAAAAAAAAATAATATATAGTGTTATAGAAAATTTAAAAATAACAAGAATATATTCAGTGATAAAGTTTACGCGTTAACGCTTAGTTTTCTAGTGATGGACCGAGTAAGTTTCCATATAAAAGTGCGATTCTCCACTACATTTTTGAACGTATATGATCAATATTGGTATCATTTGAGAGGTTTTTCAAACCAAAGAAGTTGCTCACAATTGGTGGAAATTTTTATAATTGAAAAGAGTTTCCATATCAGCAGATTGTGAAGTGGCCTACTGCTTGAATAGGTGTGATTATGGAATGAAATTTAAATGTATTTATGTTTTTGCATCTAGAAGGACACATATGCTACACATATATATTTTTTAAATAGAACCAGGAGGCGACGTAGGTGTAAGATATGCCTTTTTGCAACTGTATAACCGATGGAGATAATAGCGAGAGTGAAGCCGCGGGTAAAAGCTAGTAATATATAATAAATAATAAAAACAATATAGATTTATAGATTTCGTATCTACATTTCGCTACGATTTCTTATATACACATTGTAACGATTTCGTATCTACATATCTTTACGAGGTATTGGCAGAACTCTTAACGAGTTTGATAATATTTCGGTTCGGAAAACGAATGATTTTTCCGACCAGTCGCTACTTTCCGAAATTTTAAGATTTCCCAGCAAAAAATTAGACATTACCATAAAAAGTACTTGCCACATAATTAATTTAGTTTTGTGATTGCCAAATTTAGCTACTCGCCTACTAAATGCATTACACAAAATTATAAAAAACACAAGTATTCATTGAAATGGATTTTGTATTTATATTAGAATGTCCGAAAACCATTTTCAAAAGATATAGTTATTTAGAAAAAAGTGTATAAATTTCGAAATTACATTTACAATTATTTTAAACCAAAAATAAAATAGTTACTTTTTGAAGAAATTAAAAGAATATATAACCAGTTCCAAAAAAAAATATCGTTTTATTTTAATTTAAGTTAATAAAAAATATTATTCTTTACAGTAAATATTTATTGGAATCTTTAATTTTTAATAATAATCATTCGAAATGCATTAATACCTTAATTTTGTGCAATTAAGTAAAATATTTACTAGTATTTAAAAATATATTTTGATTATATTATTAATTGACCTTTTTTATTATATTTTTTCATATATATTTATTAAGCTTGAGGTCTTTTTTTATTTTATTTTGTTTTATTATTCGATATTTCGTTAACAGCTTGTTAACATCATCAGGAATAATTGGAAATTATAATTGTTTCTTTTTTCTTTTATACCTGATGATGTTAACAAGCTGTTAACGAAATATCGAATAATAAAACAAAATAAAATAAAGAAAGACCTCAAGCTTAATAAATATATTAAAAAAAAAAAAAATATATATATTAATTATATTATTAATTGACCTTTTTTATTATATTTTTTGATATATATTTATTAAGCCTGAGGTCTTTTTTTATCTTATTTTGTTTTTTTATTATTTGATATTTCGTTAACAGCTTGTTAACATCATCAGGAATAAAATAATTATAAAATAATTATTCCTGATGATGTTAACAAGCTGTTAACGAAATATCGAATAATAAAAAAACAAAATAAGATAAAAAAAGACCTCAGGCTTAATAAATATATATCAAAAAAAAAAAAAAAAAAAAATATATATAAATATTTATATTCAAAATTTGTTTTATTTATATATATAAAATTAATCTATTTGGATTACAGCTTACACATTATGTTTGCAATTCGAATTTGATTCAGAATACTGAAAAAGCGGATAAACTCAAAAGAGAAAAAAAAGAAATTTTGGTGAGAAAATTTGGTAAGAACTTCATGCTTAAAAAATAAACATTTCACAAAATAAAAAGTAATGACTACTCAAGAATCGATTATTTTAGTCTGACGGCTTGTTAAAATCATCATGTTGGTAATCCACTTAGGAAGTGATTCCACACAAAAATGATTAATTCCAAACTCGATTACCTTTTTTAAAATATTTTGCTCTGTTGGTTTTTGTGGGATATAATGAGTCAATCCGACGGCGTATACTTCATATTCTTAAATTTATTGGCACATTTTATTAATCATACGTATTTATGAAACTGTAACATACATAAATGTTATCAACTAATTTCATGTAGATAAGTATATCCCCCATTTTGTAATTAATTTATACGTACTATACATTCGCATATATGTAGTTTACTCTTTATCGTATTCAATAATCTATAAACGGCAATACAACAGGCGCCAAAGTATTAGTATATTCTACAGTGGTCATTATTCCTTTCATAAGTAGCTTAAGCTGTTTATTCTTGGCGAAAATAATGATATCAGCAATTCACTGTATGAAGTTCAAACAAGTTAGCTATGAATTAAAGTAAGCAATTTTTTGTACTCGTAATGTACGAGTATTAAGTATTCATATTTATGTCTTTAAAAAAAAAAAATTTCTGAGGCTGTATAAAAGTATTTTCGAGCGAATTATGAATTGAAATAATAAAAAATTATGAAATGAATAAAAATAAATAAAATATGTGAAAGAGTGAACAAAACTCACAGTGACACGGTCACACGGAAAATAAACACCAATTATATGGCAACATCAAAAAAGTTTCATATGGGTTTACAGACACACTCGAATGCAGAAACTAAAATCTTCTCATAGAAGAAGCTCGGAATCAAAATATAAAATTATTATTTATATTTATTAATTACAGTAGGAGTTCCTCGCCTACAGTTGTTCCTGATCGTCGGAAGCCCTACACAAAGACAACAGTCAACTGACATGAGTTTAGATAACTCAAAAACACGTCACGAAGTTATTCTGTCAGTCGTCAGGTTGTTGTTGTCGTCGTCTGGTTGTCAGTAGTCAGTAGTCAGGTTGTTGTTGTCGTCTGGTAGTCAGTCAGGTTGTCTGTCTGATAGTCAGCTGGTTGTCAGGTAGTCTGTCAGTCTCTGTCTGCATCCGTCGGTGGTCCGTCTGTGCCCCTGTTAGACCACATTATGCAGAATCTAGGCGGGGGTCGAACCCGTAAATACCAGATTGATAGCTAAACTCAGGACTACGGAAGTCTCGGTTATCCGTTATGGTTGGGACCGGAACTTTCGGAATAATCACAATTCCCGCTTAATTGAGTAAGAATGTTGATTGTTTTTTTTTTTTTTTTTGTAATTAATAAATGACGTTGTCACGGATAATCAAATGTCACACTGCATGATGGACATTGGAACTTGGTAAGTTACAAGATATTTTGTAAGTGCCAAACGGTACTAAACTTTTCAAAATTAAATCGGACATATGCCCACGATAATCTCAGCCACGCACTTCTACCCGTAAGCTAAACAACTGAATTCAATTGAGCTTTCTGAAATTTATCAATTAATCAGCAGTTACACCCTTGTTGATCTGAATTTTTCTTTAGATTTTTTAGTTTTTAAACCAGGATTTGAAACAGTTAGAAACACTCTAATATGGCGAAAAAGTCATTCATAACGATGTAGCGGTTAGCCCAACTATAACGTTCAGAAAAAAAATCATTCGACGAGATACTGGTGACCAGATATTTTAACTGAATTTATACTAATTGTTATTTTCACGCACTTTTGGTTGAGAAGGATACTCTGCAAGTAAACAATATAAAATATGTGTTCTTGTATTTGGTATTGCTCATTTCCACCCTGCATTTCACTGTGTTTGTCTCAACAAAGTCAACAAATTTCATAAGCAAATAATAATAAAAAAAAAATTATACACAAGCGTATTTCAACAAAAATTATTATCAGGGAATGTACAGTACAATAAAATTAAACAAATTTCAGTGATTTAAGAGAACGGTATTATATAAATAAATTTTATAGTTTTTATTCAAAATGATAAATAAACAATAATTAATTGAAAGCTGAACACACATTATAAATTGTTAAGGAATACGAATAAATTAATAACAATTAGAATTAGAGTGTTAGAGTTGGGGTGTTACTGGATCTGAACATTGACACATATACACATGTACAAATATAAAAACCCTGCCGGCAAATTGGTAGTCGACTACAAATAAAATTGTTGTATAATTCTCTGTTATGGTCTATCTAAAAGGTAGATCCAATGTAATGCCGAATTTTTCCAAATCAATGTGTGCGTATTCTGTGCAGTTATTTTATTTGCTTTTGGTTAACTTCTATCCGTCGTTCTTTTCCATTCATCAGTTGTTTGATTTACTTTACAAATATACATCTACTAGCTACATCGGATGTGCCCCGCTACCCTACACCAACTTATCTAATCTCGCCCCCATTTTGTACAGATATTGTTACGGTAAGCCATATGCCTAAAATTTAGATACTTTTATTGTTATGTCAACAGTCCCTTTCTAAAAAAAATAAAAAAGGTACCAAAAGCAGTTTTGCTGAAAAGTATCCATTTCACTTTATTTTACATTTTCCTCTAAACCATTTTCTTTTCATTTGGTACCCATATCATTGAAGCATATAAAAAATAGTCCTCCGCCATATTGTGTTTTTGTAGAGATTTCATTATATTTTATGCTCTTTTAAAAAATCCCATTAATTTGATACCCATACCATGGCGGTGTTTAAAAATAGTAAAAAATGTGCAACATAAGCACTATTTAATGGGATAAAAGTATAAAGATTCAATTTTTCGAATTTCGCTCATTCGAAGAAAATATTACAGGAAAAATTATTGGGATATATGGCTGCAGAGAGAAATACCAAAATTTTGTTTTAGTTCTACTCACTAAAAGCACATATCGAGCTTTTGGTGCAATACCATCGTAATTCAAAAAATCGTGAACTGAGAAAAATGCATTTGAAGTTTTGAGCCATCTTTTTGATAGTATTTTCGTTTACTAAAGTTATTTTTTTACAAGTTTTTAAATAAAGAGGCATGTTTTGTAATGTTTTCTGTCTTTAAATTTCTTGTCATAAAGGAAACATTTCATTATTGCAAATAAATATTGTTGGAAATAGCTGGAGGCAATAAAGACATTTGTAGCTGTAGAATCTGAACAGTTAGAGATAGAACTATAATCTTTTTTCCTTTAGATATATATTTCCCCGAAGATCATTTCTGCATACCCAGCTCAAAAAATTAAAATTTTGAGTTACGGCGGTATTGCACCAAAGGCTCGATATGTATACGGAAATAGTACGAAACACACGTCCGCTTATTTTTCGGCAGCATTTATATGTTTTTGTACTTTTTATTCTATCTGTGTTAGTATCTGAGATATTAGGTTATCTATTTTATTTACTCTTTCTTAAACCTTTAAAATTTGAATATCCAAAAATCGGTTCTTAGTGGATCTAAACGTGGAAAGAAGAGTCTTTATGCCGAATTTCAACCTATAACTATGGGTGAGCGGACACTTTGCCTCTGCCCCCAATTGAAAATAATTTTGAAAAGTGGTCCACAAACGCCACGTTATTTGGTAATATATATTTTTTTTTTTTTGCGGAATATGTGAAGTATGGACCTTTACTAAAAACATAAAAACAACAAAGCTGGCAACCTTTGTTAATAGTATGTAGACAGTAACGTTTATTCTCGTATGCATTTTCCTAAGCTCTGGCGGGTTAAATAGATGATATTAATGACTTTACAACTACCGCCCTATTGACACAAAGAGCACTGATGACATGCGTAGTGGCATAGAAAATACGCATTATACTCTACTGGTGTTGGAGATTAACTGTGCTTTTTCCCTTATTCTAATCAGAAATGTAATTTCTTCGCAATATTGTGATAAATTAACAGTGAATTTGAACACGACAAAAATTTCATTAATATTTTCTATTTATTTAAATTTTCATTTTGGTTTTTCTAAAACCTAAACGCTTCTAAATTAAAGGTTTTATTTAATTGTTCTTTAAAAAAATTTATTTAATTAAAAAAATAAAAAATTTCCTGAAGATATTAACCGAAGTTTAACGAAATATCGAGATTATATAGAAATAAGAATTGATTAAATAAATTGTTCAAATAATAAAAAAGGTTAAAAAAACAAGTATTAAGAAAAATTTATTTAATTCCTTTTATATTCTATAAATTAATTTCTGTTCATAAACAAATACATGACCATGACAGCATTTAGTTATGAATCCAGAAACCTTAATTGTTTGGATTCCACAACATGTCTCTTTTTCACTTGAAATGCTTTTTGTTTGTATTTTAAGCTGGCAAAATGGAAGGTCACAGTTCGAATAGCATTATTTGCGATAACAATGGGAACAACAATGGCAAATAATTGAAAATTTCATAAAATAAATATAAAAACAAAACGCAAAATCAAGTTTTATTGTAAATGGGGAAAATATAACCAATACAAGCAAAATAGTTTCCCTTTTAAACACGCCAGATCATGCGGAAATATTCCGTGGTAATAAAAAAAAACTCAAATTGCAACTACTAACGTTTTTTCTTTTTTTTTTATGCAGGTATCAATTTATATTTTATAAAAAGGGAATGCATATGGAATGGGGTGGAAAAAGATTGGATTCTATTACATTGCATTTACAAAGACTTGCGGATGTATTTTTCTATGAAACTGTTAACAGCTTTCAAAACACCAGCTACCATGACTACCAAATTTAGGAATGCTGATGGTCATGTCCAAAATAATTTGCTAAAAGAAAAAAAATTTTTGTTCTGCTTCAAACAAAAGCTCTAAAATAATACTGGGGCACAACCCTTCTATACCTGTAAGACAGTTTTGTGTGGATTTTATTGTTCTGTAAAGTGTGACGATGGTCGAAATAGTCTGCACGTTGACTACAAAACCAACAATTTCCTGGATTCAACCCCAATTTCAGACTCATAAAAACATATCGCATTTTTTCTCATGCATTCGTGTTACTTTGTGTCAGTTGCTGTCGGAAGGTTTCAGTTACTGGTCACTGAACATTAACGGTTTCAGCTGGATTAAAACCATAGGCTTATCAGAACGCCTGCCTTCGTCTGTGCTGTGTAGCACCGGAGAAGTGAAATAATTACTAAAAACGGCTACTAAAAACGAAGCTTCAATATTGAATGCGTCTCCTTGACATCAGAGAGGCTACAACACTGCTATCAAACATATAACTTGCAAAATCAGAGTTGTAAGATAGTGAAGCTACACCTTCTATGATTTCTCCTACTATCCTTTTCTTCTAGTTCCAGTACAATACTCCGCCTATATAGGGGACATGTTCTGAGTGCTGGCCAAGATAAAGAAATGTTAGCAGCAAAGAAAATTTACGTTTAGAGAGCTCCTTAAAGTTATTATTTTAAAACGTATGACTTTTTACTACTTAGTGAATCCCATTTTCTATATTAATTGATATGAAATATAAATGCCTGTTACTAGTTAAATTTATACTGTATATATGGAAACTAAATTTGTATATTTGTATATCACTGAATATGTGCACATTATAATTCTTTAAGGTTTAAGTTTGAATGCTTATTGTTACTTAAATTTCGATTGAAGATTCTATAAGTATGTTACTGTTTACAAGGAAAATAGAGCCAAAAAGAAATGAAAAAAAAAATAGATAATAATAATTTTCTCTTTCTCTCTTTTATGGAATTAATTTTATTATTTTTTTCATAATTGGAAATTCTAGGCTGCCTAATTATATATGCTAATTACTAAAACAGAAAATTATTCAAAGACTGTTGTAGCAGGGCGGAATAACAAGCTGTAATTTGGCTGCCTGGAATTTCTTGGCCTAATTAAGCAATTTGAAATAAATAATTGGAATTTTTAAAATTTTTCATTTTAACTGTTTAAATGTGTCTTCTTGCTACACCATTTAATAGATACAATTTCAAGGTCTAGTTACTAAAAGTGTATCGTCCAACGTTAGGCTTTCCAGTATCATTCAACTTTAGATGTCAGTTATTATAAACGTATCACTATAAACAAATCAGTCAGCTGTTGGTATTTAAAATAAATTTTATATATTCAATCAAACATCATTTCAATGTTTATTAATTTCCATTAAGTTAAAAACTAATTTAATTTGTTTTGCTTTGTGGGACTTTTGTTTTTTGTTTGACGTTTGCAACGAAAAAATCTACTTTCATTTGGTGAGACCATGTTATGGAGAATCGGTCTGAAGCATCCTTTGATATCTCAGTCAAGGAATTGAAACAAGATTCCCTCCTAATCGTGGTAGAAAGTAGTGGGATACCAGTCGGACAAGTTCTTACTGCAACCGTGATGGCAACACAACAACATCTTGAGTAAATTTTCCTTACGTAACCGAACAGGTACAGAAATTTTCGATTTTGATCATTTTACTTTCATCTCATTAAAAGGTTTTTAAAGAAAAAGTTGAAAAATTTAGGAATTATATCTTAGAGATTTAGCAAGAATTTCTGAAGATGCTGCTGTTGTTAGTCTGTCTTTTGAATAAAGTTTGTACAAAGAAAATTATACATAGACAATTGCTTCACAAAATTTTATATTTAGATGTTGTTGTCATGGTAACGAAATCTTTCGGTTACAATTTCTTACACCATTCTATTTTATTTTTATGGAATTAATATACAACATTTACATGAGCGAATTGTTTTTTATTTTTATCTTGGACCAACACACATGCGATTCTTTGTGCTGGAATTAGGAAATTAGGTTAAGGGAGTGGGGATAAAGAGAGTAGTGTTTTCCCTCATCAAAATTGACCAGAAAAACCTCTGCAGGGAGTTTATCGCAAATACGCACTGTTTTGCCGAAAAATTAGTTTTCCGTGTAATGCGTAGTGCGATTCGTTTACAAATCCACTACAAATAAATACGATCTTAATGATCAAAGAGTTGGCCTCAAAGTTGGGATCAAAGAGATTTTTCCAAAATCTATGTTAAGAAGAACAAATAAAAATACAGGAGGCAAAATGTGTTAAGAATGGTATTTTGTCGAAAGTGGAATAAACGAGTTTGAAATTTAAATAAAAAAAATACAATTATTTCTAGTTGTCCATCTCTGCAGTGCACTATAGGAAATTTTCACTATTTTTGGACAAACGTAAATTGATAAGAAACTTAGTGCAGTGAAATAATAGTGATTTTTAAATTAATGTTTTGATACAAATAACTAATGATTACAAAAACATTAAGAATGTCAAAAGTGACTATTTGTTCAATTTTTACTTTAATATTGGTTAATTCTTCTGTTTTAAAAATTAAAGTGGCTTGAAAATTAATAAATATCACTATTAGTTGGAATTTCACTTGAATCTTTAAAAAAAATGATTGCAATTGATAATGTTTTTTTGTCTTGGACCAGCACTCAGGGAATGACCCCTACATATGCAATGCACTGTGCTGGTACTAGAGGAAAGGGATAGCTAGAGAGATGACAGGTGGTGAATTGATAGACAGAGGGAAGCTTCACTTTCTTACTTGCTTCACAATACCGACGAAATAGTGCGCTCTGATCTGACTGTAGATTGGTAACAGCGGAAGCCGTTGTCACCCTCAGTTATAAAACTTGACCAACTTCTTTTCCCGTGACAGTCCGTGACTAAAAATGTGTGGCCTTTAAGAGGGAGACTTTCAAAGACCGAATCTATAAAATGATTTAATTTGGCTCAATCGTTTGGATAAAATTAGTTTTGGCCAAAATAAATGAAAAATTTCCTATAGTGCAGTGCTGTATATGTATTTGTACACACAAATATAAATAGGTATACAATGTACGAATCTATCTATCCCATATTTTAATTTCATAAATATTGTTTTATAAATTTTTTATTTATTTATTCGGAATTAATTTACACTTGTTTGTGGGTGGAAATGAAGCATTAACTTTAATTTGTTTCGAAAAAAATGAATTTGTAAAAGAAATCTTTTATTCGTAGTAGTTTTACCCATTTCATTTCCTGTATTACCTTGAACAAAATATTTACCCCAGGGGTTTATGCTTAATTTGGTAAAACGTTTTATTAATATCTACTATCTAGCAGTTCAACTTCATTTCCAATTTAAATAAATAATTTTTCAATTGGCAATTCCTTTTGCTCATATTTCGGCAGAAGAGGGATGATGTATTACCTGATAATTTTTCATCATTTGTAAAGAATATTTCTTTTGTTTCCTGTTATTCTATAGGGGATAATATTTAAAAAATCATTTTTCATTCAAAATATTATTAATGCCATACTTTTATTCAACTTGAAATGAAATCCTTAATAAATGAGATACAAATAAGGGTTCAAATATGTATGGTGGCTTCCGCTTCACAAAACTCTGTTAGGCATTAAAAACAGTAAATATTTATTATATTCTAATTTAGCTGTCTAAAATGTATCTATCTTTCTTATTCTTTAACCCACATCAAAAAGAAGAAAAGGGTAAATTAATTGATGGTAAATATTCTCAAATTATCCACAGTACAAGTGATTTATGTATTAATATTCTTTGAAACTGGACATGTATCAAGTTGTACAGAATACAGATTTAATAATTTATTTAATTATGAAATTTTGGTCCGATGAGCGTTAGGGACAATCTTAAACAAGAAACCTAAATTTATTGTTTCAGAATTAAACATTTATTTAAATTTTAGAGAGTGTCGATGGATAAGGTAGTTAGCACCCAAGGCCCTGGATTCCAGCACAGACTCTCATAAAAACATTTTCGCATTTTTCTTATTTGTGTCAGAGTAACATTTAAATTTAGAAACTAAACATCTTTATTGGTTACTGGGTCAAATATCAAAACATAGTATATAAAATAATTATAAATACATAAAGAAATTTTAAAATCAGTTTATGCTAACGGTATACAGCTCTAATGAACAGCCAGTAATTTGAATAAAGTAAAAGAGTATCAATCTAAAAATTGAATTGCATTCTTAACGCTCCATGGTGTATATCAAACAAAGCTATTCATGATGACTTAGCGAGTCTAACGAAAAAGGACAAAACTAAGAATTTTAGAAAAATTAATTCCAATTTTTTTACTATTTTATTTTAAATTTTTAAAATGTTTAAAAGTATTGAAACTCAAAATCACAAACATACGATTTAAAAAAAAAATACGCAACATTGCCTATGAGATGATAATTACAAATTTCAATTTTATCAGGCCATGGTCATGATCGGTATTGTGTAGCATCATCGGCGAAATAAAATAATAAATTAAATGTCTAACAAATACAGCATAAAAAATTTAATGCGGTTCCTTGATATCAGAGCACTGCTATTAAACAAGAAACGTGCAAAATCAGTATTTTAAAAATAATGACTCCTTCTTCTAAATATCCCTTCACCACCTGTAATCTCTATCACTATTCCTTTCCTAGAAGTTAAGTAATAAGCAATCATTGTCTGAATGTTACTTCTCTCTTAATAAGAAAAAAAATGGTCAACACCATGTCATTATGTTTGCAAAAATGTACCTAATTGTACATAAGGTGTATAAGGTAAATGGATCGGCTGAATCCTAACGCACTTCTGCGTTAATTTTGCTTTAAATCGCATTCAACAATAACATTCTGTCAACACCAATTCTTTACGACTTTCATTAAACTGTCACGCTTAGGAATAAATCACTATATACAAAAGTGCTGATTATTTTCACTAATTATAGTTTAAGTTTTTATAGCATGGTTCGTTTATTATAATTAAATTAGGTACCATAAGAACACTATAATTACTGCACGTTTAACAACACTGTTTTATAATTAGACCGACTTGAAAAAAAAGAACAAAAAATTAAAAAAAAAATGTTTATTTTAGCTTTGTATGCATTTCTATTGAACTGCTCGAAGTCGGAGCTAACTAGAGGAACAAAGATTATAGTCGTTATGTATTTACTAGGCCTTGAGGAAATGAGGCTCAAAATATACAGTATTGAATTTATTTAACCTCAAAATTTTTTTCACATCCACTTTTTTTTTTAAATGATTTGTTGAGTATATATACATTGACATCAGAGACGTTACAACACTGCTATAAAAACTAATAACGTTAAAAAAAGCAGTGTTCTATGATAGTGAAGCTGCACTTCCTATCATATCCCCTACAATCTCTTCCCTCTAGGTCCAGCACAATGCACCGCATGTGTAGGAGTCATCGCCTGAATGCTGGTCCAAGATAAAAAAAAATTGTTAACAAAGTTATGGGAAGGGGTAGAGGACGTAAAGTTTCTGAAGACTCGATTTGAATTACTCCGTAGCAGGCAGCGACCCTAAGCTGTTCAATAGCAATACAATTCCGTATAGAACCAAAATTTTAAAATTTTTTTAATTTCAATTCTTTTTCTAAGTCGGTTAAAAATTATTTTTTTTTATTTTTATTTTGTACTTTTTACTGTCGCATTCAAAATTTTAAGTTTATTCTCGACTCTCTTTAATAAATAAAAGACTCAAAATACATTTTTATTATTACATTTTGTCAAGTGCCACTTATTTTATTGTTCTAAAAATTCTTACAGGTCCTACATTACTTTTCGAATTTTGAATTTTATTAAAAAAAAAAATTAAATTTTTCTGGAGGGAGCTGTATTTCCTCAAAAAAGTACAAGGTAAGCACGAGCTTTCCGATGAAAAAAGAATCATTAAAATTGGTCCAGGCAGTAAAAATTTCTGGAGATAACACATATAAGAAAATCGAGTCGAATTGAGAACCTTCTCTTTTTATTAAGTTGCTTGAGAAATGAAAAACACTTATACACTTTTATGCCATAGGTTTTGCAAGAGTTGTATAGGTATCATATTTATATGAATGGCTATTATTTAGAAAAATAATATTACGATAAAAATATTTTTCTATTGGCAGAAGAAAATTAAAAAAAAATATCGGAAAAAAAATATAAATAAAAATTAATGACAAGGTAGGCAATAAATAAGAAAAACTACATTTATTTACTTGTGTATATTGGTGACTAATTGTGTTCTTCTTATTTGTTTTTAAATAAAATAAATTAATACAATATACGTTAGGTATTCACAACACAAATAAACAAAAAGTGTATAATGGGCATTATTGTGAATTCGACCAATACCATCGAATATAACAGTAATTAAATTTCTTTTTTTTTGAGCAAGGTTTGTAAAATTATATAATTTTTAGAAGAACAAGAATTTTTTGTTTGATATACATATGTAAGTGGATAATTTAATAAGTGAATTATTGAGAAACTAAGCATAGTGAAAAATTTTATTTCATCGTTCGTAACAGTTAACGCGTTTCTCTTGTCTGCATATTGTACAGTATTTTCATTCAATTTATTATTTATTTATTTAAAAAAAAATTGTTTAAATTATTTGTTTGTGATTTGATTTATTACTCCCGTGGGTATAGAATTTATTCCAAAAATAAATACTTCAATTTGTTATTTTTTATTTCTTCTTTAACCTCTGAGTACAAAATAGGTATGTAAATATATCAGCATGAGCTTAATTGAATTTGAACAGTTATTTAAATACGCTAATGAGGAAAATATTACAAACTGAAATTAACAAAAATATTCTGAAAATGTTATTTCTTTGTGCACTGTAAATGACATGTCTTTCCATTTCTGTACGGCTTTTTTCTTTTGATGAATATTTTTATTAATTGTTTAATTTGTAAAAAAAAAATATCAAAATTGGAAAACAAAATCGCCTTGCAGGGAATTAAATTAAAAAAAAAACGTTCATACAATGAAGTTAACAAACCGTACAAGGGGCTGGGTTTTCTGTGAATTTGTTACAGTCTGCATATTTTTGTAATACACAATGTAAAACATAAACAATTTTTATAATATCTGGTTTCAACAAGACTGCGCACCATGTCACAAACTCATAAAGCAATCATTTGATTTGCGTACTAATTTCGGTAATAGTGTTTCGGAGCTAAAATTTTTCACCTTTGTAATTTTTCTTATGATAAATGCTATGCGAATATATTAAAAATGATTTACACCCTTAAGGATAATATTGTTCGATGTAAATGTGATAATCATTAGCATCAACAAAGTTTTGTATACTACGAAGCCAGGCACTCAAGTTACGTTAAATAAATGCGCATATAGACCAGCTAAACCATATAACAAACATTGGTATATATTATTTATTTATATATACATACTTATATGTATATATATTCTCTTACAATTAGTTCGTCGGAAATTACAATGTAAATTGCTACAACTTCTAGTTGATAACTCCTCAAAATATATATACACGTATCACAAATAGAAAAAATGTTCAGAATGATTGATTAACATAATAAAATAGAATATTAACTAAAACAATTTAATTTATCACACACTAATTTAGAATTAGAACTTCCATTAGTGGATTTATGTTCTCTATGATAGTGACAGGTACTTGCACATGTATGGTCTTCAAACAGGCACTTCCGAACATTGACAATTGTAAACGTTCAATTGTTCAATTCCCAGCCCGGTCAAGTAAAAAAAAGTTTTTTCTTAGTTTTTTGTGCTACCGGACCCCCTTCGTCGTTATTTGAACACTAAAACGTCGGCGAAGTAACCGGTAGGTGTGCTTGGACCTTTCTTTATCAAAAAAACAAATCGACTGACCGATTTTTTCATTAAATCTATTAATTTAATAATTACACTTTTGTCGCTTTAAATTGCAGGGAGCCGTTTTACTTATATTTGCTGTCTTGTCCACATAATTAAGAAAAACTTCATCATGTGGTCAAAATATCGCTCTTTTTCCTCAATTTTTAATTTTTTTTACAGTGAGCGTATCTACCCACATCCTTTTCTGTACTCTTCGAACGACGGAATGTTAATGCAACGAAATAAAATCAAACACAGTACACAATATAGCACGTAAAGATTTTTATGATCTGCAGTTAATTATACATACTGAGAAAATACTCGTACTAATACTTTTCAAAATGGATTTTTACAATTTCAAGAATAATAATTGCTCCCTGGAGGCGTAGTATTATGTTTCCCAAATGTTGAAAGATGCTTTTATCTATCTGTCTTAATTGATATCTAAGTCAACACATACAGATTTAAAATTATTGGCAGACATACTTCAAACTACTATACACATGCTTCTGCTATATTGATTTTTAGATGGGGTTGTTTCTTAACGTTTTCATTTTTTTTCCACAATTTGAAAGTTTTTTTCCTGGCATGCCATAAAATAATAAAAAGAAAAGAAAAGAAGAAAATATACAAAATCGTAGTATGTTTCCATTTTATCCATATTGGGTTAATAATTCAAGGTCTTTTATTAAAAATTAAAGCAATAACACGCAAAAAAAAAAAGAGTCAAGAAGGTATTTGCGCTTGGAAGAACGTTGTGTTTTTTTTTGTATTTCTCCAGCAATTTAAAATCAGCCAAAACCATACAATATGAATACTTGCAAACATAAAGACCACGACTTCATTAATTTTATGTAAATTCACTTCGTTAAATTAAGTGTGTAGAAATTACGTCTATTTTTAATCCCCATAAGCTTAAATTGTTAAAAATTAATAAAAAAAAAAGAAACCAGAAAATATCTTTAAAATAACAAAATTATATGCATAATCGAATATTATAACATTTAATACACAGAGAAAATCTACATGGAGAAATGCTGATTTCAAGTTATTTTTTTAAACAACAAAACACATTATGCTTCCTAAATAGTTCGCTAAATAACAAAGAAAAATTAATTCTATATAACCAATTTTTGTTCTTAATTTCATTTTCGATTTTCTGTTTTAATATACACTTAATTCTGTTTTTAAGCCATAGATACGTTCCTCGAAAACTCTGGAAAACAACGCGAAATAAACATGGTATCCATATAAAATGAAGATTATGTGGATTCATGCACATATTTTATTTTAAGAAAAAACAATACGTAAAAATAGATACAGACAACATAAAACAGCCGAAACAACAACCTTTAGGCTTATATTGTAATTTTCTTAATACAATTATTAATATTGTAATTAAATACTAGAACGTGAAACTGGAAGTCTATGGGTATTGCTGCCGAATATTGGGCTTTTCGAGACAAAAATATTGATATACGAGTATCATTCTTTAAGATCCGACTGCAAATGCCAAAGATATAAAGAAAAGCTTAAAAAGGCGACCCTACCTCCATCAAAAAACAATTCTATGTGAACATTTTTTAATTATTAAATTTTTTAACATATAAATTTTACTGTACTTTTACCTTCAACATCACTAATTTGCAATAAACAACAAATCTAATAAAAATATATAATTATTTATCTAGGTTTGTTATATGGTTTAGCTGGTTATATGCAGCATTTCATTTGGTGCTAATATCAAAATCTTCAGTAGACCTTTAGCGAAATTCTTGGAAAAAAACTAAGAAATTTCACATGTTTATACAAGAACTGCAAAAAATGTTTGAGAATTACGAATATACAAACAAAACAAAACAAATAGGTTCTTTAAAAAATTTCCTTATACTAAAAACATTTTATTCTTAGATTTTAAATTTTTTAGACCGCGTTCAACCCAAGATAGTAAATAGATTCTGTAAGAATAATACAACTCTACTGCACAACCCACATACATAACTATGACACTTATAATTCATTACTTTTCAACTACCTTAAGAAAGAACATGTTTATAACGTGATTTATGAATACATACAAGTATATATGAAATAATAAAAACCATTTTGAATTGAACTCAAGGTACAAATAATTGTTGGCATCTCATTTACTTCCACTTCGTAAGTAACACCCGGAACAAAATAGATCTAACAGATTCAAAAGAATTAAATATTGTTTTTGCAATCGCGTTACATGAAATTCGCGTAAAAATAGAATTAGGTGTATTTGGCTTACTATTATTATTACTGTATTATTTGAAAGATTAAAATGAGTTGGGGTACGTGCGCTTCTGTTACTTTAATTTCACTTTTATTGTACTGCTGACATTGAAATATATTTTTTTTTTCTTTTCTTGGGACTAAAGTGCTTAAAAGAAACAACAAAATGTAATAATATTTTATCCAGTTATTTGGAATTTGGTGAAAGAAAAAAACCCAATTTTTTCCCCCAGAAATCTTCAAGGTAAACTTTGACCTTTTTGTGCAACTTTTTTTCTTTCCAGCTGCTTTTATTTCTTTATAATTTTATTTATATTTTTCTTTTGTTACCATTTGTGTTTCTGTTTTTTTTTTCCTATACAGGGTGGCGCAGAATGAGCTATATGGTTTAAATGGTTTATAACTTTTTTAAAATGTGTATTTTTCTAAGAAGAGCTTCTAATAATTCATACTGCATTCTATTACGAATTTTAGTTTTTGTTGTATTCATAATAGAAAAAACTCGTTGGTACAGAAAGCATATTTAAAAGTAGTTGAGCAAGCCTTTGAAAGGGTTTCAAATCACAAAAAAGTTTTGGGCTAAAAAAGACTTGAATTTTTACCCACATCTTGATCAAATAGGTCTTGCCATTACACAAATGGTTTTTTCTCCACTGTTCTTCATAGAAATGCTTTTAAAATTAAAGATCATTTTGGCTGATATATTGAGCTACTGTGCTTTTTTTTTTTTTTTTTTTTTTATCTTGGACCAGTGCTCAGGGGCTATCCCCTACATATGCAATGCATTGCACTGGAACTAGAGAGAAGGATAGGGAAGAAACAGACAGGTGGTGAAAGTGGTAGAAAGATAGAGCTTAATTCTTGCGCAACTTTGCAGTTGCGTGTAAATTATAAAGCAAAGTTGCGGCGTCTCTGATGTTTTTTTTTTTTTTTTTTTTTTTTGACGCATTATTTTTAAGCTAATTGAGCCATTTTATTTATTATTTTACTTCGCCGACGTTTTATTGCTCAAATACCGACGAAGGAGAGTGCTGTAGCACAGAAAACTCAGAAAAAACTTTTTTCTGATTTGACCCGGCTGGGATTCGAACCTGGGTCTTTCTGGTTGCAAAGCCAACACGCTGACTACTCGCCATCAGCACCCCCTGTGCTTTGTTATGCTCGAATAAATATTTGCGAACATTGTTAAAAATGTTAAAATGTTTTTTAAATATTTTCTTTGTAGTTGTCCAGAAATTCAATTAAATTATTTTTTTTATGAGTTAACATTCGCAATAACACACAGTTATCGATTTGTCAGACATAAATTTTTATATATTACAAATTTTTCGATATTACCCATCACCAATGGGAAAATATGATTTGTTAATACATAAATTCGAATTAAACATAAAATATATTATCCACATAAAACCCCAGCCAAAAAAGTGAATTTTTCCCGAAAAAAATCCCCTGGCAATTTTCAAAATCGTTGTACAAAGGTTCATATATTTTGTAATACAGTAAGGCCTCGATTATACGTTAATCGATTTAATTAGCTGGGATAGCAAGCAAATTTTTCTTTCGTTTGCTTTTGCACCATCAAATTTATATATGCTTTGATTAAATACATCAGTTTTTAATATAAAAACTAATTATGCTTTTTATGTTGGGTAAAAAATTCATACAAAGAGATTGAGATTTTCTAGAGGGTGGCGATGGCTGAAGTTGTCTGCACGTTGACAACAAAACCAAAAAGTTCTGCGTTCGAATTTGACTAAGTCGTAAAAATATTTCGCTTTTTCTTCTGATGTACAAGTGTGTATTTGTGCCAGTTCCTGTGGAAATGTTTCAGTGGCGCAAGGCATAGTCATTGAACAGTACTGACTTCAGATGATACCAATCCACAGGCACATCAGAGCGCCGTCCTGACACAAAACCACACTAATTCACTGCCCAAAACTGTGCTTAAATCCAGAACCATTGGTTTTGTAATCAATGTGGTAACTACTGCATCCATCGTCAACCTCATCTAATAAAACTTCTTACATGCAGTAAAAATATAAAATAAAATTTTCCTAAAGTACATATTTTACTTGGCTATTAACGGAGCAATTTATTAAATGTTTCTTATCTAACCAACTTGAATCTTTTTTTTTATTTCGCTCACAAGTCATGATAATACTCTTCTGTAATGAAATTATTTTCATTGAAATTTGATTTTATTATTATTATTTTTATTACCATTCATGTCGTTAGCATCTGTTGTGCGATTTGTAAATTGCGGTGTGTTTTTCATCATTTTAACGTATTTCAATCAAATTGTGTTTTTCTACTCCTACAAAAGGGAAGCGAAATTACCTCTCTATTCTTTATGTGTCTGATAGATATATAAGTGTGTGGGAGCATTTTTTGCCCTAAGTACATTTTTCCAATATTCATATTAAATCATGGGAAGCAACGTTGCAAAAATATAATACGAATTCAATAGTCTGACCAAGCAAATCATAGAGTTTAAGCACGTACAGCTTGAGTATTAAATAAAGCTTTAAAATGTTTATGACTTTGGTTAACCTGGTCTATAGTATGTGTGGATGTACGTATATATGTATATGAATGTACATATAGTATGCACTGTGCAGTTTTTACTTAAGACTCATAAACTCCATGTGTGCAATGCATCTATCTCTGCTTCTCCTTTGTTGTAGCCACTTTCGTTCAAAATTACCTTTCTTGACATTTCTAAATGTCAGGTTAAATAGGATCCAAACGATTACAATCAATTGAGGAAAATGTTGAAGGTCAATTGTTTAATGTTATTTTGTTCTACTTCACTTTCTATTTGAAAAGTATGTGGGTTTAAATATTTTTATTTTTTTTTCTTTGTTATGGCCCATCTAAGAAATTTAATTAAAATTATTTTTTGGTTATTAATAATAAAATAAATAAACGGAAAATAGCTTAATAAACTTTTCAGCCAACTTCACAAAATGTGGAGGTTTTCAATTCAGTTCCGGAGTTATTAATTTGCCTAAAATTTATGTGAAAGCAAAGACACTGGAATCCAGAAATTATCATCAGTTGGAAAATTTATTTGCAAGCGTTTTATATTTACTGAATTTTTATTTTTTGCAATTTGAAATGACCAACCACTTGCTGCCACCGTCCAGATCATTCGACTGCCTCCAGCGAAATTTCATTCAATGAAATGCTTTGACTCCTTTCTTTGATGACACCAGTAGTATAGATAACAATCTGATGCAAATTCTTTTCCGACGAGAAAATTACAATAACAGGCATTTTCCCAGTATTAAAGAATTAAAATTTAAAATAGTTAAGGGTAGGGCAAAATATATATGTATGTATGTATTTTATTTTGAAGTTTTGTATTCGTGTAGTCTGCTGTGGTGAATATGTTTAATGTCTAGCGATGAGTATAGCTTAACCATACAACATACAATAAATAATCAAATTACACATATTACTTTTTCTCAAAAAAAAAATGACAATATTGTCATCTCTCTACAAAAGAATATTTAAAAAAAAATTGTTATTGAATTTACACTTTCACATTCAAATATGAAAATTATTTTTTCGATGCAGTGAAGCTTACCGGGCTTTAGATCATTTATTAAATAATAAGAAAATATATACAAACATTCGTACATACACATTTATTGAAATGTAAAAACATTTATCAGCTTAAAAAGGCTGAATATATAAGTAGTTAAATTGAATTGAATAAACAAGTAGAATGAAAAAGAGAAGGACATGTTTTTGACATATTTGTGTTGATTTTTGGCATGAAATTCAAATTAAAATGTCAAAAGAACAAAAGCAAACGAACTGTCATTTAAATAGGAATATCGTGTGTAATTTGACTTTTTAATGCAAAACGAACACACTACATTTTTTTTCCAACTCACAAACAAAAGTAAAGAGAGCAAAAAAATTAAATTTAATATTTTAGCGTGTTGCTTAACCAACATTAAAAATTGATTTAACAAAAAGAATTTAAATTACTACAGCAGCTTTTGTTTACAAATAATATTACATATTAAAAATAATATTATTATGTATTAATATGATAGGCAAATAAAAAATTTATTTTTCTTTTAACCTTTTAAAACGGGGTGCTTTATTTTAAAATGTTGCACAACAATGACTACCCTGTAATTTAAAATATTAGTACATCTAATCAATAGCAGAGATGTTTTAAGTTCTTTTTACAAATTAACGACAGATGAGTTGTGTAACATATAATCCCTACTGTATCGCTGTATCACTTGTTTCCTCTCTTTCTACCCTTTTCCAAAATGGGTAGGTACCACACACGCTACCGCCACTTTTATTATGAATCTTAATTACAACAGTGTTAATACAAGTAAGGGAAGTACAGATAATAATTTGATGCAAATAGGCTCACTGTGCGTGACGAAAGAGATGATGGACCACGAATTGTGACAGTCGAAATTTTAGGACACACTTCTCATAAATAATGTTTAAATTTAAAGCGATTTTTGTGATATCGCGTTTGTGCATTTTCGATTTCAAAATCAAAATCAAAAAGAAGCAGAAAATGGACATCATTTACAGGATATCATTTTTCAAAGCTAATTGCAAAAAATTCCCCAATAATATACTGTATTTAAACAAAAAAATTATAATAATTCTAAGATTAAATTTAATAAATTCATTTTTGTATGCAAATAAATGTAAAGAAAAAAATACACTATATTCGAAGAAGTTCTATTTTTTTTACTTGGGTTTAATATTGTTATTACTGGGTTAGTATAATTGCATGTTAGGGCACATAAATAAAAAATATGTCACATGCTTTGCTTTTACATACGTATGTAAGTATATATGTATATACATATGTTCGAGTATATAATAACAATAATAAAAAATTGAGTACAAATAATTATATACATTTGTATTTGAATACTAATCAAACAATATGCTTCAACGATTTCAGTAAAAGTATGTACATATGTATATCCTTTAAATATTTGATATGTATGTACAAATGTTTGTACGTATATACGAGTAAATGAATTTACATATATTTATATGATCCTTTTTCATATTGTAATATTTTTGCATGTTTGTAATAAAAATTAGAAATAAGTTTCTAAGTATAGAAATACTTACGACGAAAACTTTTGGGCAAGTATTTTCTGAATGAATTAAAAATTAGAGTACAAATTTTATTAAAAAAATAATATTCAGGTACGCCACAACTACTAATTCACAATGTCCCAGAGAAAAAATGCTTTCAAAGAAGTCAATACGAACCTGAACTTGTGCTCCGATAGTACTGCTAAATCGAATTAGTTCTACTTCTTTTTGGATGCCGATTCATTGAATTCGAAGTAATGCTCGTGATGCTAAGTAAATTTATTTTTTTAATCAGAGCAATGGAAGTAATACTTGATTACTCCTATGGAGCTTAATGCTATTAATAAGAAGCAAGATCCAATTCTACAATAATTCTAATAACAAAAGATAACAATAGTCTTTTCCAAAAATCTAATAAAGCCCAAGGTTAACCTTTTCAATACTAGATAATGTCATTTCTAAAATTTAATAAAACATTTCTAACATTTACAATATTGGTTTTCGAAAATTTCAAAATTGGAAGACAATCTGCCCCGTACGTCTTCAACTACATCTATTTTTGTTGCAGCGCCAATGTAACCCAAAAAAGAACACACATTTTTTCAGGTGATTTCCTAATATCAGCAACTTTCAAGGAATTTTGTGGCACCGAAAATCAAGGCAAGCTCAAAAAATTAAAAATAAAAGGACCGACCACTAACTCAATACCGACGATGGAGGGCGTTCTGATGTGATTGTGGATTGCTATCAGCTGAAGCCGGCATTGTTCAGTGACCAGTGACTATGCCTTCGCCACTGAAACCTTCCGACAACAACTGACACACAAATTTACACTAATGCACATCAGAAAAATGCGAGATGTTTATTTATATTTTAAAATTTTAGACTGAAACTGGGGTTGAACCCAGGTCTGTTTTTTGGTTGTGTAGTCAACGTGCAGACTACCATCCATCGTGCCATCGCCACCCAGACTATGAAGACTATGATGTTTAATTTTTCGTGCCAATACACAAATTATTTCCGCCATTACAAGTAAAGCAACAAAATCAGATGTCTCAAATAATAACGTGTACACAATACAACAATGCCAATAACAACTGTGTTAGTGGTGCTAACACTTTCTTTTATCTTACGCAAATACTTATTATAAAAATTATTAATCATAAAAACTTGTTTCCCAAACAGTATCTTTCATTAAAATTTAGTATTGCAGATAGTAAAGAAATGCATTGTACAAAAATTAAGAAGACTTCTTGCAAAATCTTCTTTTATATTAAATATAAGTACCCAAATAGAAACTTTTATCAGTAAAACAGTAATAATCAGGTATGTGATGAAAATCCCGCCTTTGTTTACTACTTTTCCAATTATATTTATATGTTCTTACCTTTTTACGTTAAAAATGAAGAAATCCATGCTTGACCTCTTTTGGCGGTGATGTCTTGAAGTTATTTTATAGTTCATGCTGTTTATGATTAAAATACATGGAAACTAAAATTAAAGAACAGAAAAATTACACAAATTTTATTGTAACATTTTTACGTGTTTGAGTTTATTTTAATTAGGACACAAATATTTAATACACATTACTTTTAAATATATATTTTTTGTTTTTTCAAATTAAACTTTCATAAAAGTGGTTTGACACAATTAGAGCAATTGGAAAAAAACCACGTTTGTTAGAACTGTTACAGTAAAAGTGGCATGAGAAAACTTAAGAAAAATTATTACCGTCACTTTAAAATAATCGTGTTTAAATATAATTCATAAAAATGGTGAAAGTAATAATTTAATAATATTAATAATCATGACAGTTATATTTATGACCTCGCCTGAAATACGATAGAACGTCACAACATTTTTTTCATAACTTCTTAATAAAACAAAAAAAGGGTAAAAAAGGAAAAATGTTTCCAAAAAACTGCCAAAGACAGAAAAAACGTGAAATTTTTTCTCACTCGATATAAAAAATGTTGTTTCTTTTTTATATTGACGTTTAAAAAATCTTATTCGAAAGCAAGTACGAATGCTGGAAATCGTGCAATTTTTAGAACACCAAATTAGCAATTATTCGGTTTTGAGAAATCACTCGTTTTTAAAACGACTCGGTTTACAGAATATGGGGGATTATAAACATCTTGAAACCCAAAAATAGTATTAGAAACGCATGTAGTTTTCTTCTTTGACTTTAGCAGTGTTCCGGTAATACAAATCTCAACTTACAGCCTTAAAAAATTCACAATATAATTTAGAATCCTTTATAGATAAATTAATGCAGCTATTTAGCTCGTCCTCATTGTGCTGACATCGACGTATTTACATAATGTATTTTCTTCTTCCACTGAATTTGATAATAATTTACACACATTGCTATGGAATTTCTACATACACAGACACTCGAATTTGACATCCCTCTATAAGTTTATACCAATAAAATGAGTGTCTTTTTGGTGTCGTAATATTGTTGTCGGTCTGGTGATACTTAATTAAAGCTGCCTTAGTATCAGCTATGAAAATCTTTCAACAATTTTATTTGTTATGTAAATGATTGATCTACAATGGCGGAGTAAGTAATTTTTTTATTTATTATAACTGCAATGAAGGGGAAAAACGTATAAACAAAAAAGGCAATTTATGTTAAAAAAATTGACTCCACAACCCGATACATTTATATAATCATCCTGACATGGAATTTTAGAAGCGCGGCAAAGAGTTCATAATTATTGAAATGAAAATTAAATGTATAATTTTGTTTTTGTCTGCATGGGAAACTTAATCGATTTTACGTTTTTGTGAATATTTTCTTCTTTTTATTTATTTATTTTTTTTCATAAATAACGATTATTAATGTATGTTTGTAATAATTACGACTAATGAAATGTAGCATATATGGGTGTACATATGTTACGTTAAGCAAGAAACAAACATTAGATGGATAATCGCAATTCAATTTTACTCACCTTGATAAAATATAAAATAAGTATACTTCATAAATATATTTTTACCTCAATAATATATTCTTAAAGAAAATATAGTACTTCAATATCTGCAAATGAACACATGTATATGTATGTATGTGCAAGTTTTAATTGTAATAATAATGGAGTGAACAAAAAATACTTATAAAACCTATCCCGTTAATTTTCGTTTTTGCCTTTTTTATTTTCCTTTCCATTCATTGTTTTCCCACTACACAATTTTTTATCAAGTTTATTATAACTTATTTTTTGATTTATTATCAAACGTTTCTTTTGTATCTATAATTTTGCTATACCCTAGTTTCGCGGTGCAATTAAATCAAAGAGAAGAAAATAACACAAATAAAAAATTCAGCAAAAAATTTTACGACTTTATTATGATTTGCTAACGTCTTCAGAAGATAACGACTGGAAATATACAAAAGTTTTCAAATATACACACACACTCAAACATTATCCGAAACCACAAAATGAAAACTAAACGATGTACGTACATGTGTACGTATGTATGTATATCGTGCAAAAAGTAGTAAGTGAACCAAAGCATTAGAAAAGAAACCATTCATTCCATAATGAATGATTTATCGGATTATTTCTTCTTTCTTTCCGAAAGATTTCATTTTCTACATGTTTGATTTGAAATTTTGAAAGCAAAAAACAAAAGAAAAGCTAAATATTTTTCTTTATTCTTTAAAAAAAAAGCACGAAATTCATCCCACTTATAATAAATCTAAGAGATACCATCAAAAATTAAAACAGCTACTGTAGTTGAGTAATAAACAGAGAGTTTTGGAAGGTGGCATAAAACTTATGGAATTTTTTAATGTTCCCTAAAACAGACGTTTAGTCGCCACGAAAATTCATGTTCATATTTTCGTACAGTAGACTTCACTTGAAATATTTGAGCAAAGAATTGTTGCGGATTGTTGCCATTTCACTTAATAAAAAAAATAATAACTTCTCAAGGATCGATAATTTTAGTCTCACGCCTATTAAAATCATTAAGTAGGTAATCCAGTTGGGAAGTTACTCCGCCAAAAGTGCAAACTCGATTACCTTTTTTAAAATTTTTTGCTGGCACATATTCACATAAGCATTAAGGCTACTTTTAAAAGCTTGGCTGATGTTTCTAAAGCGGCTAGTGGGATTCAAAACAATTATGAAAATTGAAATCACACACTGTTATGCTCTTCCATTTATTAGTCAGTTAAACAGTGGTAAATGAACATGAGCACGGATTCATTCATTATAGATTTTTTTATATTTATTTATTTATTTAATTGTTTATAAATCTGGCGGCTATCTTTGCCTATCCGATGTATTGAAAATTATGCATACATATCTGGCTCGTGCAAGCATTGAGGGCCCGTGACAACTGACCATCTGCAAACTGATGAAATTTTTTACTAGACAATTAATGAAAATATGAATGACTTGTCTACTAAAATCACTGTGCACTATTTTTCCTCAACTCTTGTACCTTTCAAATAAACATTTAATTTACTAGTTGTTCCAGTTATATTTTTCTTCGTTGGTATTAGTTTTTCTCCTTTGTATTCCTATTGAATGTGAAAGTACAAGTATATTTTTTGTTACTACTGTTTTTGTTGTTGTTATTGCTGTTGTGGTTCCCATTATTGTCATACTTTTCATACCCAATTGACCTTAATTCTATATTCTAAAGCGTGGTAATTCTTTTTTTTTCTTTGTATATGTACTGATAATCCTTTCACTTGTTTGTAGTATCTTCTTAAATTCTTTGCTCTGCTAAGATTCTTAAATTCAAATATTGGCTTTTTCGTTGTTGTTGATGTAAAAGAACAAGTAATAAAAGCAAAATAAAAGAAATAAGAGGGAAGCAAAAATCAAGACGCCTTTAATGTCTGGTGTTAATATTTATTTGCGCTATAACTTCTAGTTATGACAATGTTTTTTCTCTATTGACATATATACAAATATAGAGTTATTTATTTTTTTAAGAAATTTGTTTAGGATATTCTTAAATTTTGTTATTCCTTATTTGTGTTCATACACAGAGAAAAACAAAAAGTTGTTTGGAAATTATAATATTTTTTATATAAAATTTAATTTTTCTTCTGACAAAATTTTTCACTAATATTTTTAACTAATATTCTATTCCATGGACATTAGACCATATCTCAAAAAAAAATCGTTGTACACCGCCTAATAATATTTTTGGACAGTAGTTTGAAAATATTTTTTTTCGGACGAAGGTAGGGATGGCCTTTTTAAACTTTTCTTTATATCTTTGGCATTTGCTGTCGGATCTCGAGAAGTTGAACATTCTGCATCAATAGCCAATAACTTCCAGTATCACGTTCTAGTATTTATCCACCAGATCTCTATTTCTACCATCCTAATATACCCTTCTAATGGCAGAAAATTAAAGCTCGCAAAAAAGCAACAGAGTTTTGCTAAGGAAGTATATCGATAATTCCAGCAGAAACATTTTTAAATTTCATTATACTAAAAGAGTTAAGAAAACAAGCTAAAATAAAATTGTTACGTAAATAAATAAATTAACACCAATTACTAAACCACCCTCGTATAATCGTATTTTCATTAGACAGTCCTGGATTTTTCATTAAGATTAAGATTAACATCTCATGCAGCTAAAAAAAAAACAACTTATTCATATATAGTTGCTATATGAGTTACCGATTAATATTAAGTAAAGTCCCGTACTAATTTTTCAGTTAAAAACTCATGTTTATAAAATTTGTACAACAAGGTATCGGCTACGAATTTTTAAAATTAGTCCAAGATCCTCTTCAGAAAAATTCAAATAAAGTTTTTCTTCTCAGTACACAGTTAATTGCGACAAATTTACAATTATTGTTTTCTCTGTACATTTTTCATAAAGAAGCTAAAAAAATTTCTGAATTCGGAATTTTATATATCCCTTGATTTCTTTTAATTTCTTAATTAAGTATTTTTCTCATAGCTGACTTACTGTCCGTTTCTTCTAAATTCGAACAAAAATCTCAAGATTAATAACAACAACCGAAAATTTATTTTTGCTTTCAATGTAATTTTTCGAAGAATATTTGGTTTCCATTAATATTTATTACATCACAAAATACCTCTAGCGGTAATATTTACAAATCGTTTCATTCAATCTCATTAAAGGCTACTATCTACAATAAGACAAATTTAGTAAAATTAAATATTGCATGAAATGGCAGATAAAAATTTACACTTACACGCGACCTAAATATATACAAAAGAAAAAAATTCATGCGATATTGCAAAGGCAATCACGCCCTGCAGTTCTAGTAATCGATTTTCACTTAACGATTTTGTATTTTAATTTGGTAATATTCGTATTTAACAACTGAACTGAGTATATGAGTATAACCTACATAAAGTGAAGTAGTGTGAGAATTGTACTACCGGGCAGCTCCCATAAGCAAATATATCTTATAAGCGGTCTAGATTTCTCACCTTGCCCATTAGGTCACTTTGGTTTGTGCAAAATTAATAATGACTGATAAATCCTGGTGTTTAAACCAAAACCTGTTACTCGTATTATAAACATTAAGAAAAGGTATTTAACAAATCAACAACCAAAAATTAACCCTTTTTGCAATCATGAATGCATTCATTCATTGAATGTATAGTGTAATGTGTAATAGTATATAATTGAATTGGAAACCCTTAAGAACCCACATTACCATAACTGCTCAAAAGAACAAATTGTCACATAGAAACAAACATAGTTGCGATTTAGCTGAATATTTTATCGTACAATGACTAATGTTTAATTTTATACTTATATTTACATGCATATGCAGTACACATGTTTGTTTGCTTTTAAAAATGTTTCCAAAGTAAATGTCGTGATGTTATTTATGTCGGTATTTATTTGACTTACTAACTTTTGTTTTTCTTTACTTTATGCTAAAATTACTCCACTTTATTTTAATTGTATTCGTATTTATGCATAAAAATAGCACAACGCCATTTCTGTTACAATTGCAAACTTAAAATTGTAATATATTTTAAGTTTGTATTAAAATATTGTTGTACAATTTAGTAAAGCGAAAGCTGTACTATATTAAATATTTAACGGAAAAAGCAGATATAGTAGTGACGTGTATAATTGCTACAGTAACAGTGAACGAATGTAAGGTGAAGTATCTAATAGGAATGGCAAACGCAAATCCTGAGATCGCGGAATTCAAGACTTTTCCAGCCAACAAAAATTACTTTATTTCAAATACACATTTATACACTATTATTTCCCGATAGATGTATAAAGTTGTAATCAATGCAATTAATAAAGTACGCAATGTAATGAAAAATACTGTCCGGATTTCTGATTAGCGAGGTCCGGATTATCAAGGTTTTACGTATAGTTTTGCTAAAAAAAAAAAAACTCCGGATGTGTTTGAAATATTGAAGAATAAATAAATTTTGTAAAACAGTAATTTATTTTGAAAGAGTTCTATGAGTATATTTGAAAAAATAATTCTTTTAAAAAATTGTTCGAGCACAAATTTATATTTGTATGTACAAAGCCAGTTCTTAGCCGATTTGAACGTATGACAAACAAATTGTATTTTCGTTTATTTTTTTTTTTAATTCTTGTGGCCTTGAAATGAAAAAGTGTATTCAGCAAATGTCCTTGGTGACTTTTATTTTGAATTACTAAAAATTTACTTTTTTCATTTAATTTTTTTATTTCAACAAAAATACACAATTTACATTTTTCAGTATAAAATGGTTGTTTTTTTTTTGCAAAGGCTTTGTTTAAAATTCATTTATATTTTCTTTGAGCATGAAAAGTGGCTTTACTTCCGACAAGTGTCCTTTTATTTATTTGTTATTTTCCCCCATATTTCTTCTATCGTACTACCACCTCACTCTGCCACGGAAGATTTTAAAAGCATTTCCTTAAAATAGCATGTGCGCTGATGACGATAATATTGATATACGTTAACGAATAAATAAACATACGATTTGTTCTTTAGAAATGTTTTTGCTGAATAGCTAAAACTCGATTTTTGTTTTTATGACACCAAAATTTATTCACTTATTCAATTTATTTTAATTGAACTCGTACAAAAGGTTTGCTTTTCTCGTTTCTAATATAGACTGCACACTATTTTAAATTCAGATTTAAATCTTTGATGAATAAGAACCACTCAAATGTTAAATACTTTATTACATTCCACATTTAATTGATGAACTACATATGTATGTATTTTGAATGTAGTTTTCAAAGCTGCATGAAAAAGAACTCACTCGCTGATGAGTGAGTTTTAAAATATTAAATTTAATTTTAAATATGGTAAATAATTAAGTTAGACACGTTGCAGAAGTGGCTGGAAAAGATATTTGAAAATCATTTTTTACTTATTGATAACTTATCGCACAGTATGTATTCATGAATTATAAAATTGCATTTTCATTTCTGTTCTATTTTATTGATATTGAAATAAAGAATTTTTGGGTTTTTATATAAAACATGGGACCTCTGTCTTATTAAATACGAGGTCTGTTCAAAAGAAAAGATGAATTTTGGATGTTTTTGAAAAGTGTTTATTTATTCATCAATATCCATTTTGTACCCTTTAAAGTAAAAAAATAGGACCTCTGTCTTATTAAATAAGAGGCTTGTTCAAAAGAAAAGGTGAATTTTATTTTTTTTATTTTATATCGATTATTTCTATTAAAATTTATCAGCCCTTTTTTACGTTGCTCGTGTGTTCTAAATTTTTTTTGAAGAAAATCCTTTTCCATCCATATGTGGATGGTATAGATAGTAGGGAATCAAAAGCTTGATATGCTTGGCATGAAAAGTCGCTGTGATGATCGTTGAAATAATGACTGGGCTTTTTAAAACTGTGCAAGTGATACTGATCTTGCCCTACCTGAACTTGCTAATAAATATATCACCTACATCCGTGTTGGCCGCTGCTACATAGTTTATTTGGAAGCCACTCGAGCAGATGCAGGGGAAGCGGAGAGACTTGTCGGTGACTGTAGAGTAGTCAACTAAAAAATAGAACGCTGCAGCATCAGCGCAATGGTGGGGTTAAACTGTATATTTATTTTTTCTTAATTAAATATTATAGTTCAGACCAAAAATAATAATATTTTATGAGAATCTCAATTAACATTTAGTTCTTTAAAGTTATGATCATTCTAAAACAACTGAAAATGCTGTGAAAACATTATTATAACATTTTCTATTCCAAATAATGTTTTACATAAATGTATAGGGTGTTTTTTTTAATAGCTGAGATCTATCAATATCGATAACTATGGTTTGACAGGTGAGAAGGTCAAACTGTGTAATAATTTATGGTCAGTAAGGCTAGAGAAGTCATCATGAATCGTTTAACGCCAGAACAATACTTGCAAATTGTGAAAATTTACTTTGAAAAAAAATTCTATTCGCGAAGTTCATAGATCACTTCGTCCATTCTACGGTCCACAAAATTGACCGTGAGCATGCAATTCATTTCTTTATTAATCGTTTTTGCACTAGTTTTAGTTTTCGCGATTCAAAACCATCAACAAGACAACGAAATGTGCGCATCGATGATAATATTCCTGATGAAGTGCAAAGTATTGGACAAGACGCCGAAATGTCGCTTCGTTATCGTATCGAGTGCTTTCGCGCCATGTTGACTCAATTTTGGTTTCCAAAAATTAATCAGCTAAACATCAAGCATATTTGGTTCCAACAAGATGGCGCAACTTTCCATTTAATAAAAAAATTCATTCCAAAAATATTTATATCCTATATTAACATTTTCGGTTGTCATGCAGCAAAAAAAACAGGCTTTAATATTAGAAATTTAAATTCTCTTTAATTAAAAGAAAAAACTTTTTTTAATTTCGAAAGGTAACAGGCAGCATTAGTAATAAAAAATAATCATTAATTTACAAATTTATAAATATAATGAAAATTTCTTTTGAAGATGAAATGAAATATTTAGACAACTGTTACACACATTTAAATATTTTTTTTACCTTTTACTGCTACAAAGTTTTAAAATTTTACAATGTTATTTGCGAAAATGCACAACTGATATGAAAATGTTTTATAAAAAATTATTTATTCTAGTAATACTGAAGCAAATTTATAACCTTTTCTTCTCTTATATTTTATTGTTACTTTTAACATAAATGCCCAAGGAAATTTTCATTCGTATTTAGTAGAACAGGCAGTGGGCGTCAGAAAATCGTTAACTAAACGCAGAAATATGTAAATATGCAGTATAGGAATTGCTAACCTGTTTGTCATTTTATATTTAACGTTCACGTGATAACTAATTCATTCTGTTTCGGGCAGCATACAAAGCAGAGTCTATAAAATAAAAGAGGGGTATCGTGCCAAACACTAAGTATATTTTTCGGTTTATCTGGGTAATATTGCAAATAAGCTTATGAGCGAAACAAGCACAGAATATTTTTTTATTAGTAATGGAATTTTAGATTCTCAGACTTATTAACGTCTAATAAATTACTGAAACTACCAAAACCAATACAATAGAGCATTCGATAGAAACGTATCTATTTTGGCATTTACACAATGACAAATTTATTATACAGATTAGTCATGTCACGAATGCGAAATTTTAATATTCGCCAATATGATTATTCAATATTATATTTCACCCGATATTTAAAATTGAATTAAAAAAAAATCTCGGCTTTGCGTCAATAACAATGACATTTCGATGATTGAATTTGCATTACCAACTTCGCAGCTGAATTATTATATTCATATTTTAATCTTTTTCTTGGACCACTGAGGAATATCGCCCACATATGCAATGGTTCGAACTGGAACTAGATAGAGAGAAGGATATTGTAGAGAATAGATAGGTGGTGAAAGTGGTGGGAAGATAGAACTTAATTCTTGCTTAATTGACTTGCACAAGAAAATGCTTAGAAATATATATTTTGGATCTACAGGGACTGAATTACCCAAATATGAACTTATAATAATATGAACCATAAATTCTTCTAGTAATTTTCTTAGAATTTTGTGCAGTTTTCGATTTTGCTATACGCTTGTTTACCAAAAAAAAATTTACCCATCCTAATATATATATACCCCCTATATATATGTATATACATATATATAAATATCTATGTATATATACATACATTCTTTCATGAAATCTTCATATTATTTATATCATAACATAACTATTTTGGACGGTTTAATTTCCTACAAAATTTTTTATGAATTTAAAGGTAAAAATTTTTATTATAATATATTTAAAACTAAGAAGAAGAGCAGTATTGTACAGTGTAGAACCAACACATTTCATATTATATTGCTTTGATTGTACATTAAAAATCAAAAATACTTTGATATTTACCAATATATTATGTCACCTTCGAATATGACATACACATTGGATATATTATTGTACAATACAAAAAATTGCAAGTACACAAACGTGACATACAGTGACTCAATGTTATAATGGGACAAGCTGTTTATCCAATAACTTTCGAATTATTTTTTTTAATTTATTGGTTTAAGAAGAAAATAAAATTATATTTATACTTTTATTTTTATTATTTATTAAGAACATAAATAAAAAATACATTGACTACCGTCACTGGGATATAAAAACAAAAAAACTAAAACAACACAGAAAATCCTGTCAAAGTAATAATGGGACAATGTAATAAAGTAACAAGTTAAGTATTAAATATATAATGTTTAATATTTAGTTGGAAGGCCTTTTTTCTCTATTACAGCCTTCAATCGATACGGCATAGATTTCACAAGTTTTTGACAGAATTATGGGGTTATTCTACCCCATTCATCTTTCAGAGCACTAATTAGGTCCGATTTGCAACTTATTTGGTAATTTCTTAATTTTTCTTCTAAATAGGCCCATACGTGCTCTATCGGATTGAGATCGGGTGATTGCGGAGGCGTTTCGAGCACATGTGGGCAATTGTAAAGCAACCAACACCTTACATTGTGAGCCTTATGCTTGGTGTCATTGTCTTGGTAGAAGTAATAATCATTCGCCAGTCCCAATTTATCTGCTGTTTCTGCAAGATTAGCACGCAGGATGTTGATATAATATTTATGATCCATAATTCCTTCAATAATGTGAAGGTTACCGGGACCAGCTGCTGATATTGCACCCCACACCATAACTGACCCCAAGCCATGTTTAACAGTAGGTCTCAAATTTTTTTCTGACAGTTCTTCATTTGGTCTTCTCCAAACGAATGACCTTCCATCCGATCTGAATATGTTATATTTGCTTTCGTCAGTGAATATTACCTTATTCCAGAATGATAAATCCTTGTTTCTGTGGTCTTTAGCAAAGCGCACTCGTTTAAGCTTATTAACCTTATTAATAAAAGGTTTTCTCCTAGCTACCCGGCCATTATAATTGTGTTTCCTTAACACATTTCTTACCGTTTCGGGATTAGCTTTCTTTGCTAGATGTATTTCCGCTTCAGCAGCAAGTCTGGGAGCGCTTAAGTAGGGTTTTTGTTTGATTTGTCGCATAAGCCATCGTTCATCCGCGTCGGAAAATATTTTTCTTTTGCTTGGTTTTGCTACATTTTGAAAAGTTTCTGTACCTCCATATCGCTTTATGATGTTAAACACTGTAGATTTTGGTTTATTTACTATTTCCGCAATATTTCTCACGGTTTTTCCTGATTTCGAATGTTCTAATATCAGTTTTCTGATTTGAGGCGATGTTTGTGAACCCCGTGGCGCCATATTTTAATTTTCTTTAAAAACTTATCAAAAATTAATCTGTAATACACTCTAGCAACTTTTAAACAAAAAATTTTTGCAAAATGTTCCGTTATAAAGCCTAGATTATATAGTGATGGCAGCTGTCCCATTATTACTTTGTACTGCATTTTTAACTTATTGTGAATAATTATTTATAAATTAATTTTGACAAACTTAAGAATCATAATCTTTTGAGATGGCAATTAGCACAGTGTTAGCTACACAAAAGCATGAAAATTTTGCATTAAAATCAGTTAACATAGTGCTTAATTATCTCCACATAAATCATTTTAGCTTTGTCCCAATATTACTTTGATTCACTGTATATATATTTAGATATGTATGTAATTATGCTTCTTTCTATGTCCATGATACAATGAACAAGGTAATCACAGTCGTACAACACCAAAAAACTCACGAATTTTGTTGGTAGAAATATACAGAGCGATGTCAATTTCATTTGTTTGTATATAAGTATATATATATAACTCAGTTGCATTGTTTATTAAAACAAATTTATCGTAAGGGCGAATTTATCAATTCGCTTTTCTGGTCGAACGTCAAAATTTATGTAAATAATATAAGTGATGAAATATATGTAACTCGAATTTAAATTAACTATTTCAAAAAGCAATTTATTTTCCACTTTTATTATTATAATATTAAATTATTATAATCATTAAATTATTCACAGCTACTTTTCTTATATTTTTCACAAAAGTAAACAAAATATGACGTTTGACCTAAAAATACGTTAAAAACCTTTGCAGTAGCTCACGTGTGAAATAGCTGATAAGTTTACCTGGTAATGTATTTCCTTGCTCAGTTAAGTGTATGTAAAAATAAGATAGCGATATTTGTTTTGCTAGAGTTATGAAACACATGCGCACTCTGCCTAAAGCAATTTGTAAACAAACTCTGATATCAACATAAACCATCTATGCAACTACGATTACCTTGTTTATTGTATCATATGTTTTTCTGCTGAGAGAAATTACTCTCATTTTACTAAACTTTAACAAAAGATAAAATACTATAAAAATTGTCAAACACCTTATGCTTTTTTTCTATTATGTCGTCTAAATAACATGCAGAAACTTAGCATATTTAGATCAATGAAAAATCTTGTACTTTTTCGTCATTTTCATCATATTCGCAGCAAAAATCGTCAAATATTGCAGCCATGACCAATAAGTAGCGAAACGACCTAATATATACAATCGGATTCAAAATTTCAAATAGCAAACAAATTAAAATTAATTCAGTTCAAGTCACCCTGTGATGCGTGCAAATAATCTCGCGCTATTTAACAGCTTACGTAGCCCTCATGTAAAGAGAAATAAAAGTTTAAAATGAAAACAAAAACGAAGACGCGTCGCCGAGAATGAAAAATTTTGTGTTCGATTATTTCTAGAAAAAAATAATTCGGCTCTTTTTGCATTTGGTTTATTAAAAGTGTCTTGAGAAGAATAGAAAAAGCAATAACTTTCATGCTTTACAAATGAATTTATGGAAGTACATGTGTTTAGTAATGACACCATATTAAAAGCAGAGGAATTTTTTTTGCTGCACGAGTTTTCAGATTTGTCGAGACCCCAAAGCATCTACAGACAGATAATGTTTGATATAGCTTTTGAAATACGGCATTATGCATGCCATTTTCGAAACTGTTGCTGGAAACACTATAGGCAACGCCAAGTGCTACAGAGAAGATATTGCGGGATATTTATGGACTCAAATTCAAGTTCAGGGTGATAAATTTGCTAACTATTTACAAAGACGTCAGCGGCAGTCACATGATCCATCCTTATGGCATTAATAATGGAAATATTTGTAACATTCAATGCAAACATAGTATTTCAAATAGTGAAGTTTGGTTGATTTGATTTAATTTTTAAAGAAATTTTCATATACATGTACGTAAATTTAAAGAGTGAAAGTGTTCATGCAAACTTACCAAGTTGAAACCAGTCGTAGTAAAACGCGTATCCACATTTATTTCGATTTAAGTTACGGAACGACCCGTGTCACGTTAGTTGTGGTCAGTAACATGTCTGAATGGCTGTGCTGTTCTATTTAACTACTGAGATTCATATTTTACTGGCTTTTGTAGCCAAATGTGATGCATTATTGAAAACTTATTCACCCTTAACGATTATCATTTTAATGAAATTAATAAATGGAAGATGTCTCCTGCTCAATGTTCATATATCGGTCTTGGGGCGTTCCGTATTGAAATCACAGATAATTACACATATTTTAGGATTTTATATTTCCTTTTTATTTATTTTTTACTTTTTCATTTAAATTTAACATGATTTGCATATTTGCTTCCTTTAATTTCCATTTATATATTTTATTTCATTATTAACACCTATTGCATATTTCATGCAATTTTTCATAACACACTCACGCGCGGCCGCGAACACCGGATTACACTACCACTTTCTTCAAAATATTTTCATATGGGCATTTAATGAAATATAGCAGCACTTATTACTTTCTTGATTATTACTTCGATTATTTATTATTAATGTGCTGATTTATATACGGGAGCTGTCAGATGTGAGCTAAAGTTGTTGGCAATGCCGTATAGAGGGATGTGTAACAAAAAATCAGAAAGAACAAATACTAAAGTTAGGTTAGACCCCCAAATGGAGACCATATAAATTTAGACAACGGAAATTCTGAAAATTCAGACAACTGAAAACTAGAAGTAATGTACCAAATGAAAAAGCTTTTCCTTTCCCTTCCACATTAACATTAACTATTCAAATCGTATATACTAAGTGCCGAATGCAGTAAGTGTCTCAAATGGTGGGTGTATTTTTTTCAACGTCTAAATGTCTGTCGTAGGTCGTCCTGTAATAAAATCAGGGATATTTACATTAAATTTGCGATCTGCTTTTTTAAATTTCTTACTTTTTTTTATTTCATTTGCAACATGAATTGCATAATTCATGCAATTTGTAATAGCGACACATTCACACACACTAAATTACACTAGGCATTTGCTACAAACAGATTGCATATTTCACTTACAAATTGAATGCCTACCAAACGCAGTTGATTACTATAATGATTATTGCTCATTTTAGATTTTAATTTTAAGCGCAAAATATTAATTTTTATTACTGAAAATGTGTATACCGAAAATTAGCTGTCGACGAAAAGTGCGCTCAAACTGATTACCACAGCAACTGTCAAATTTAGTGTTGAGTTAAGATCAGTAAAGATGCCATATGAAGGCAATAACAGGTGTAGAAAATATTTAACAGATTTATTAAGAAATTTTCACTAGAAACACAGTTAACAATCAGTTACATTAATTGGCAAAAATTTTTTTTCTTTATTTGTTTATTTTTATATATTCAGAATCAGGCCTTCAACGCCACACAGTGTTGAGTTAAGATTAGTAAAGATGCCATATGAAGGCAATAACAGGTGTAGAAAATATTTAACAGATTTATTAAGAAATTTTCACTAGAAACACAGTTAACAATCAGTTACATTAATTGGCAAAAATTTTTTTTCTTTATTTATTTGTTTTTATAAATTCAAAATCAGGCCTTGAAGGGCACTTTGTTGCTAGAGTGAAATTAGTCAATAAATCCGTTATAAAAATTGTACACCTATTATTGGCATATGGCATCGTTACTAATCTTAACTCAACACCAATTTTGACACTTGCTGTGGTAATCAGTTTGCGCGCTATTTTCGTCGGCAGGTAATTTTTGGTATACACATTTTCAGTAATAAAAATTAATATTTTGGGCTTAAAATCAAAAAAGAGTAATAATCATTAAAGTAATTAAATGCGTTTGGTAGATATTACATTTGTAAACGAAAAATTAAATCTTTTTGTAGCAAGTGTCTATTGTAATGCAGTGTGTGTGAATGTGTCGGTATTAAAAATTTATGTTGTAAATGAAGTAAAAAAAAAGTAATTTAAAAATGCAGATCGCAAATTTAATGTAATTATCGCTGATTTTGTTACAGGACGACTTACGACTGACATTTAAACGTTGACCAAAGAACACCCACCATTTGGCACACTTACTACATAAGGCACGTACATATGTACATACATTTGGAATAGTTAATGTGGAAGGGAAGGGCAAATCATTTTTATTACTTTACTTCTAGTTTTCAGTAGTCTGAATTTTCAGAATTCCCAGTGTATAAATTTATATGGTCCTCAGTTGGGGATCTAACATAACTTTAGTATTTGTTCTTTCTGATTTCCTGTCGCACATTCTTCTATACGGCAATGCCAACAACTTTAGTTCAGGTCTGACAGTTCCTGTATATAAATCAGCACATTAAAATTAAAAAATCAAAGTAAAATCAGTAAAGTAATAAGTGCTGCTATATTTCATTAAATGCCCATATGAAAATATTTTGAAGAAAGTGGTAGTGTAATCCGGTATGCGCGGCCGCGCGTGAGTGTGTTATAAAAAAACTGCATGAAATTGCAATAGGTGTTAAAAATGAAATTAAATATATAACAAGAAATAAAAGAAAGCAAATATGCAAATCATGTTAAATATAATTAAAAAAGTAAGAAATAAATAAAAAGAAATATAAAATCCTTAAATGTGTGTAATTATCTGTGATTTCAATACGGAACGCCCCAAGACCGATATATGAACATTGAGCAGGAGACATCTTTCATTTGATGCAACTTTATTACAGTTGTATAGGAATATTTATTTCATTAAAATGATAATCCTTAAGGGTGCATAAGTTTTCAATAATACATAAAATTTGGCTACAAAGGCCGGAAAATATGAATCTCATTAGTTAATAGAAGAGCACAGCCATTCAGACATGTTACTGACCACAACTTACGTGACACGGGTCGTTCCGTAACTTAGATCGAAATAATTGTGGATACGCGTTTTATTATGCATTAAGAGTGATTTGAACCAGGTAAGTTTTAATAAACAATTTTCATTCATTTAATTTGTGTATATGCAAAGTTCTTTAAATAAATAATCAAACCAACCAAACTTCACTGTTTGAAATACTATGTGTGCATTGAATGTTGCACATATTTCCATTGTTAATGCCAAAACGATGGATCATGTGACCGTCGCTGATCCAAATGAAATTTAATTAGAATATGTAGTACTAATATATGTACATATACAATAAAATATTTTACTACGATCTCTATGTCTGATGAACTAAATGATATATTTTATATACAATATAATAAGAAAGTTGTTTTGTTAGTTTCTTCGATAAAAATTATTTTAATGCAAATTTGGAACAAATTTAGACATAACATAAAAAATAAAAAAAAGTTATGGAAAATATTACATAAAGAGAACATTTTTAGAAATTAGAGTTGCTAGTTATAGTTGCTTTATCAAGAATTTTATATATATATTTTTACATATTATATTTTTTATGTGTTTCTAATTAACAGGCAAGGGCGCTATTATGCAGGTAGCGTTATTAGCGAAAATCTGGCGATAACGTAATTTCCTGAAAATAAGACCGCCAAATAGTATCAAAATCGTTAGAGCAATTTCGGGGAAACCAATTCTATATACATATCGTCAACTGAAATGCCAGAGAGCATAATTACCAAAAAGTACAAATTGAGTTTTTTTTTGATATTGGTATAGCGCATCAAGGCACACGTCTTTACAATTTTTTACCTTTCTATTTTTTAAAATAACAACTTTATTAAAAAAAATTCAAAAAGCAGTCTTTACTAAGCTTTCGAAATCAATGTATTTTTTGCTGTCAAGAAATAATGAATCAATGGAAAAATGTTATCAGCTTACTCTTTTTAAGACATAATTTTTAACGTTGTATATAAACTCATCATTTTATTTGGATGATATTGCAAAAAAAGTTTTTTGTCTCTCCTGTAAAATTTTTAAAAGTGATGATAGGCCCTTTTGCATTTGAAGAGACTTTGAGACTTTTTATAAACTTTGCTCGCTTAAATATATTACATTGTAATAATTGTTTTGGTTGAATAATTTTAATATTGTGCCCTTGATGGTTAGCGAATAAATAACCATTTCTTAAAAGAAACATCTAGTACTTAAAAGGAATATTCTAATAATTATATTTACTAATTTACCTTATATATAAGACATTAAACAATAAATAAAATTACCTTATTAAACAACAAACGATTATTCCCAATATATTTGTTAGTACACAGTAAAGTTTTATGACGCACAAAAACTTTTATCCTTAAACAAATTAAATTGTAATAAATTTTTCAGTTGAAATGTTGTACTTAATATTTAATATTTATAAGTTTATAATATTTAACTTCTTAATAATTTTTTATTAATATTTAGTTATAATAATAGTAGTTTAGCTTTTCATTATTTATAATTATTACAAGTACAATTGAAAATGTTTAAACACATTGCTAACTATATAAGTTAAACGCAGCATAATTTATATGTATTTTTTTTATAATTACTTAAATATTTTTAGTATTTTTAAGTTTTCACACTTAACGCGTTTGGAAAAATTATTTAAAATTTAGTTGCAGCAAATTTTTAATGCACTATGATTCTTTTCACATTTCTCTTTTTTCTTAATTCACTATTTTAATTTCATTGATATTATTTCAAACAAATAATTAAAACATTTTTTTATTAGTTTTACTTTGTTTTTTTTTTTTATTTTTTACAGTATGCGTGTATAACTTCAATCACAATGTGTTTTTTTCGCAAGTAAGGCAAAGAACGGTAAATTTATAAAGAGAGTGAGTAAAGTATAATTAAAGCATTTCTTATAAAGCAAGAGAGAGGTGATGTGTAAGAAAATTTATTGCAGTGTTTCGGTGTTTTTGTGTGTATGTTTTTGTAATACAATCAATTTGTAAGTGTTTCGTTAAAGGTATTGAGTACAAATTTTCAACGTTAGATTTTAGAATTATTCACATACACTGTTACACAATACAGGTAGAGTGCTTTACTAGTTTAGTTCTTAGTTTGCATTTTGTTAACATTTTACTATTGTTGTTGTTTATATGCAGTTGTTGTTTTTTGTTATGCTTAGTACTACACTACAAATGCTACCACTACTTTTACTAGATATTTATGTATGACTGCAAAGGTAACGACAACAACGGGAACGACATTTATATTGTATTGGAAACGAATATAACGACTATTAATGACTTGTTATTTCTTTAGCTTTTAAAAAACTTATATAAGTTTTTTTTAATTCTTATTTTTATATTACATTTTTAGATATTTTTACACTTATGTATGTTTGTTACACTATGCATTTATATAGTACATATATAATTCACTTGGATTTTTAACTGTTGGTTGTTTTTACATATTTATATTATATATTTAAAACTATATTGTTTCTTTATTATTCATTCAAAGACACACTATTTTCAATGTATTTCCAAATTGTTGTTAACACGACTAAAACCTTACGAGGACTGACTAGATTTCACTTCCTACTCTTATAAATTAGTTTAAATAAAGCTTTTTTAACGATACCAAAAATTAACGAAAGCTTTTGTTATGGCATCTCAACTACCCTTACTGCAAAAGCTTTTTTACTAAAAACACTATGTATTTTGTTTTTGTGTGGAATACTTCATTATCATCATTTTGAAATCATGCTTCTTCATTCTCCAAGAAGCTTTACTCTACTATTTAGAATAACACCGAAACAAAAAAGGAAAAATAAATAAATGTCAGACATGTGTTACAGGTGATGTTATGTTTTTTCAGCATTTTTGTTTCTTTGCTTTTCTTTAGTATCACAATGCATAACACACACACTAATGTAAAACGTGTAGTGCTATTTCCGTTATGTTGACGGGGAAAAAAGTGCTTATAGAAAATTCGTAATTTCTCTCCTTCTCTCTCTCTCTCTTTCTCTCACTGTATTTTTATTGTTAAGCATTTTATTTTATACTTGGGAGGGTGAAAGTTTGTACGTGAGTTTCTGTTTATTAGAAGTAAAAAAACTATTTGTTCTATAAAAATTGTTGCTCAGCTTATGACGTACCCAATGCATTTATTGTTGGTTGTTGTTAGTATTACATCATTGTACAATTTCATGTACTAATTTACTAGGTATTGTTTTTTTCACACATGCATATCGAATTGATGTGACCTATTTGTATTTTTAAAACAATAATGAATCTTAGCATACAAATATGTACATATCAAATTTAATCGGTAAAAACAAATAAATTTATTTTTCATTATTTATACGATTATATTAAATACATGAAAAGAAAAGATTTTAGCCTTTTTCCCTTTTTTCGAAAAAAGAATTAAATTTAAGTTAAACACAAGACAACATAACACTTAACAAAATATACGTATATCTTAGAAAATTCGGAACCACCTCAAATAAAATTTTACAGTGAGAAGGCTAAAGTACTTCTACACATTTAATTTTTTAATCGTCCCAAATTATATAGATTTCTTGTACGCATTTTTTACATGTTCTTTCGTACACGGTTTTTAAATAAAGAACAAAAATGTTTTTAACCAGTTTTTAAATTAAAAAAAAATATATATTTAATTTTGATACCAGAGGCGGTCTGTAGGCCTTAACATCTTTACTTTGCTATGGTGACCATGGTGCAATAAAACTATGCGGCAGCATTAGAAAATGTGCTATTTTTTGCTCAGTTAGTGCTTGTGAAAAATTGTTTTCTTAATATAGGCAAATCTCAGTGTAACGAATCTCGCTTTAACGAAAATCCGATATAACGAACGTCCAAAATTTTATATTAAGAACCTTATGAACGCTATATAAATATTAATTTTATACTGGATATAATAGTGAAGAGCCAGAAATCAGGTCTGGAGTGGGCATTAGTGGTGAGTATTTATTGTGCATATATATAGTAAAATAACGCGTACATTTGCTAAGATAAAAAATTTGAAGATAAAACAGGACAGCTGATCGCCGCTCACTGCCGCTTGTCGCGTACATTGGACCCCCACTACAACGAATGGTAAAAAACATCGCATAATGAAAAATAAAATGAAATCAAAAATTGTGTCCAATTTAGAAAAAATCATAAATGATTCAAAAAATCGTTCATCTTCAAAAAAAGATTCGAGATTAGACTTCTGAAGTTATGGGGAAAAAGTTATCATCTAGATCTGAATTAGTGAATCCGTTTAAAGTAAAATTACAAAAAATTATAAAGGAGCATAATTTAAGTCGTGGAGTTATTTTCAAATCGTTGGTCTTGAGAAAATTTTTTAATATAGACCAGTGCTCAGGAGAAATCCCCTACATGTGCAATACATTACATTGCTGATTGCGAGTAGTCAGCGTGTTGGCTCTGCAACCAGAGACCCAATTTCGATTCCCAGCCAGGTCAAATCAGAAAAAAGTTTTTTCTGAGTTTTCTGTGCTACCGCACCCTCCTTCGTTGGTATTTGAGCAATAAAACGTCGGCGAAGTAAAATAATAAGCAAAATGGCTCCAGTAGCTTAAAAATAAAGCCTCAAAAGAAACATCAGAGACGCCGCAACTTTGCTTTATAATTAACACGCAAGTGCAGGGTTGTGCAAGAATTAAGCTCTATCTTCCTACCACTTTCACGACCTATATATTCTCTACCCTATCCCTCTCTCTAGTTCCAGTGCAAAGCATTGCATATGTAGGGATAGCCCCGGAGCACTGGTCCAAGATAAAAAAAGTAATTTTTTGTTTATCTGAAATACAATAATAAAATAAAACTTGAAAAAACTTTGCGATATAACGAATTTTTCGCTATTACGTATGGCCGTGACATTATATTGTCCACAATAATGGATGTTATGCACACTAACTTTCGCATTCAGTCTCATGACTGCTTAGTGCCTTCCAGTCACACTCTGCAAACATTGGCTTAATCTACTCGTATTATATCTGAGTACTTGTACGGGCTTACTTACGCTACGTTTCACGAATAATTTTAACCACTATTCAAGCTTATTTTTACTATTAACCATCTTTCAAATTTCTCATCTATTTAACTTACAAAAAAAACTATTTAACTTACTTAATTATGGTGCCTATGAAATATTTGTTGTCCATTGTTGTCTTTGCATCTAAAAACAGACCCATTTTAAATGTACAGTTTTGTGTTTTTTTTATAGGTTTATTGATCATAGTATCTTCAATTGTGAATTGAAATAACTGTAGTAATTTAAATCTCAACTGTAAAATTTATATCAGAATAGTAATATATTGATTTCGTTTGTATCAAAGAAACTCAGTGGCAATCGACTTTCTTTGCGCACACAAGGTTGTGGCAAGGCGAATTCGTCAATTCGCTTCTTGTCCAAACGACAAATTTTTTGTATATATGCGTTTTGTTAAATATAACATAACCTAAAAAGAACGTGTAAAATTAGTGTAATATGAGTTAAAATTAAATTAATTATTACAAAAAGTAATATATTTTGCATTCTCATTATTATAGTATTATAATTATTAAATTATTTACAACAAGTTTTGTTACAAATTCTTGTATCAGCTGACGGGCGAATTTGCTAATGGGTTCACCTGGTAAAAAAAAAATTTTTTTTTTCAATAAAAATTATAAAAAATTTTTATAATTTGCCTTGGTCTGCAGCAAATTACCCGCCCAAAAATTGATAATAAAATAACTTTGCCATTTATGGACCAATTTCCAAAATTATTTTTGCATACGGAAAACGTACATTATTGTCGAAATTTGAGAGGGGTGGGGGCTATGTGCCGACTTTAAAACTTAACTTAGTAGTTTGTGAAGCAATTTTCAAATTGAAAAATTCCGCTAAAATTTTTTTTAAATTGCGGTGAAAGGCAAAGTACCCGCCCATTCATTATCATCAGTTAAAATTCGGAATGTAGACTCCCCTTTCCATATTTACATCCACTAAGAAGAGCTTTTTGGATATTCTAATGTTCAGAGTTCGAAAACGGGTAAAATCGATAATATAGGGTGGCGATGGTTGAAGTAGTCTGCACGTTGATTACAAAACGAAAAATTTTTCTTGCGTTCAACCGCAGTTTCAGACTCATAAAAACATCTCGCATTTTTTCTCATGTGCAAAGTTTCAGTGGCGAAGGCATAGTCACTGATATAGCACAATGCACCGAAAGTGTAGGGGTCATCTTCTGAGTGCTGGTCCAAGATAAAAAAAAATATATAATATCTTAGAAACTAAGACAAATAGAATACAAATTATAAAAGCATATAAATACTGTTTGAAAATAGCGGATATGTGCTTCGCATTAAGTATTTAAATATAGCACAAATTATTTAGAATTGATTCCTAATCATTTTTGCAACTTCATGCAATTTCGGCATTGTAAAGGGAGACTATATCTTTTCGCCACTTTATTTTCTTTTCAAAATACACCACTGTTAGTACTGTTATACAAATATTTATAACATTTTCATATTGGCACAGCTGACTGAAATTGTAATGTTTTTTTCATATTCTTGTGCTACGCTGAAATTTATTTGGAAAATTTCATAAATTCATAAATTTAATTGAAAAATAAAAGAAAATTAAATTTCAGTTTTCAATGTCAATATACGAAACTTACGGAACGGAAAAACCAGAACGGAATTGCCGAACGTGCAACGATTTCAAGTTTTGGTCAAAAAAACAGCGGCAAATATTTCACAAATCCGACGATGTAAGTTTGAAAAATTTTCCAAAAAAAATTAAATGTGTTGCAGATACTTCATTTAGCCAAAAGATCCAGACAAAATAGATAAGATAGTTGGAAGTGCTGGTGACAACAACTTAACTAGGGAAGATTGTCCTTTGGATAAAACGAAGTTAGGTCAATATACATGGGGTTTATTGCACACTATGGCAGCCTTTTATTCTGACAATCCAACAGACTACCAAAAGAAAGATATGAAAACATTTTTTGAAGTTTTTTCACGTTTGTATCCCTGTGAATATTGTGCTAAAGATTTTCGTAAAGAGTAAGTTTAATTATGATAAAATATTTGGACGAGTTAGTGAATTTTGTTGTTTTAGTTTAGAGAAATATCCCATAAATGTGGACACACAAAAGGAACTTTCACAATGGCTGTGTCAGTTCCACAACCGTGTTAATGCCAAATTAGAGAAACCACTTTTTGACTGTTCCAAAGTCAATGAACGATGGCGTGACGGTTGGCTAGATGGATCTTGTGACTAATATTATGCCGCGCTTGTTAACATTTCGAAATGTAATTGTTAATTTTTTTTATTATTTCATTATAGCTACTATGTTTAAATAATAAGAAATAATACCCAAGCCAAACAAAACTTGTTTAAAGTTTATTATTAAATAACTTCGACCCACATCCTTAAACTACATGCAAATATTTGTTTTGAAAATACAACATTTTGAAATATTTGTATATTTTAATCTTCAGTTATCGTAGTTATTTTTGATTTTCTCGTTTCATAGCAATTTTATATAATATTTAATAACTTTTGCTATGAAAAATGGGCGCATATTATTAAAGAAACCTTTATAAATAAAATTTATTAAAACTCGGTAAAAAATATCTGGAAATTTCTGATTTATTTCCAATAAAAATCCGCTAACATTGGTTTCTGTGACACCTAAAACCAACATTATTTCTAGTTCGAACATAAAACCGATAACATTGGATGTTATGACACCAAAGTATTTTTTTTATCAGTTTCAAATCCAATTCCGATAAGATTGGTTTCTATGACACCCCTGATTAAGATTTCTTTCTATTTACTGTCATAGTATTTTTTGTAAACAAACACAAACAATGTTGCCATACTTTTTGGCGAATTCTTTTGTTAAGTAACTAAATAATGGCGAAACTAAAATCATTACCGTCGATTAAATAGTGTCTGTTAAGCAAACCGCTAGTTAGTTAATTTTCTGTTAAAAGTAAAATAATCTCCCATTGTGAAAATGGCCGTAAGTATGGAAAATAATTTTGTATAACATCTCGAAAATTTGTAGCTTTAGCAATCGAATTTTTGCAACAATGTTAATCTTGAGTTCAAGGATTGTCTCGGACTTGTTCACATATACTTCAAATAAACGCAAAGAAAATAGTCGGGTACTGGCAAATCTGGCGAACGCGCTGCCCAATTAATTTTTGAATTTCTGGAAATTTTCACTCTCCAAAAATTTGACTTCAGATGTGTTGCGGGCAGTGGCTCCATACTGCTGAAACCACATCTCAGGTCTGTTTTCAAGAGCAGGACGTGAAAAATGTTCAATCATAAACCTATCATACCAATCTCCATTTACGGGTACAGGAAGGCCCAATGATATTTTCAAATGTACAACTAATGGGGTGCAATTGGCGTTGATGAATGGTTGTTGGATTTTCAGAACGCCAGAACCTACAGTTCTGCTTGGTAACGAAGCCATCCAAATGTAAATAAGGATCTTCATTCAATCAGATTTTAAAATAATTGATTATTTATTCTCCAGGTGTTATTTATATAATCTGAAAAAAAAAAACAAAAAAATATATAAACGAAAAAATTATTAAATTTTTAATGCCCACAGTCTGTACTAAACTTACGAATTCTTAAGAGTAGTTTTCAATCGATAGACTGTTGTAATTTTTCTCCATAATAAGCACACCACAACTGTTTTTCGGTTTTAATCAGTATCTTTTTATTATTTAAAACACATTCAATCAATTTTGATGTATTTGGTAGAATTTTTAATGCGTTATTATTTTAAAATTTTGTTGAAAAGATGTTGAATAACAACAAATTATTAAAACTATTTCAAAATACATTTTTCAAAAAGTATACGTAAATTTAAATTCTACCAGGGAAAGTTCCACTTTCTCTTTGTTCATCCCACTTTTCAATCCAAGCATTAGGACACAAAGAATGGTAAGCCTTCTTGAAATAGTTACAGGGTTCATAGCTTGTACCACGTTTCTTCTGGCATCTGTGGTAATCCAAATATGATTGATAGCAGTGACGAGTCTGGTTTTGGTTGGGGAAACGTGGATCAAATGGAACAGTTTCCAATTTGATACTCATTGTTGAATCATCCTTTTTCGTCATGGTATTTATATTAATGAGGTTTTGAAAATTGTATCTTTTATTTTAATCAAATATCAATTTAATATTCGTTAATGATGAAAAGCATTTAAAACATTGGAGTTTGCGTGATTTAAACAGTTAAAGGCAATTTGTTGAGAACATGCATTACCCATGTGTAATCGATTTGGCCAAAGGATTGTAATGTGGTATTCGTAATGATGGAAAAAAAGAGACCAAAAACAAATATTAATTATGTAGTATTGGTAACAAAATTGTAATGGAATTGTTTTTTTTTTTCATACAGTGGCACAGAAAACTATACATACTGCCCAAAATAATGCATTTTATTTTTTAAATTTTTTATCTACAAAATTTATATAGTATTTTTACACGGAATAGGTTAAATTTACTTTCGTCGCTAAAGACTACTTCTCCAGAAGATTTCATCGTCATTTGTATGTTTTTTTTAGCAATCTTCATTTGTTTGGCTTTTTTCGTTGCAGTCAGTTAATATAACCTACATTATTCAATATAATGTGTACTGTTTGAATTGACGAATTCGCCTTGCGACAACCTTGTATTAGTAAACCTTGGTCCCGCCTCACTCGTTTAAATTTTCGTTGCTCAATTTTTTTTAATTTTCTTTTGCTTTAATGCACATACAGAAAAATCTATTGGAAAAGATTTCGTGTCATACATGAACACAACACCAACAACTTGAGACTATTATGAATAACAAAACTAATTTCTAAGGAGTAGCAAATAGGTGCCAATTACCATTTATTTTTCAAACATATAAAACTCTGCATCTCTGATGTCAAAGAGACGTATTCAATTGCGAAATTAAATAATTTTCTTCAAGATCTGAACGCATGACATATTTGCACAAAATACCATGTGTAAATTTTTAATACAATATGAAAGTGAGTAGTGTGCAGTTGGGGTTCTAGGTTCCATTCGTAGCAGACTCAGGTCTGTATCACTGGACACGTGACAGAAAAGTCATTTTTTTTACTTATAGCGTAGGATGAACTAAATGACCAATATGTGAAAACTTTTTTTCCGCCAACAAAAAGTAAAACTTCTGGTCTTCTTTATTGCCTATTCTTAAGAGAAATTATTCTTTGCCAAATGTTTTCTACGGTTTCAGATCGTGTTTCGGAAAATTAATTTTGTTCTTTAATTAGAAATGATTATTGCAACTCAATGTATTAAAAATATAATTATTCTCTAGCTAAGAAAGAAAATAAAAATATTAATTTCAAGGTGTCTCTGCTCTGAAACTCTATTAAGACATTCGAATTTATATTTGTATACGTTTAGAAGTTGTTCTGCAAATCGATCGATTTAAATAAAGTAATTGGTGTTCTTCCGAACAATAAAATTTCGGAGTTATTCAGGGGAACTAGAAATAATATCGGTTCTAGGTGTCACAGAAACCAATGTTATCGGATTTTTATTGGAAATAAACCAAGCAGCCGACTGCCGTCGGTTTTCATTGCCATCATTTAATTTTATTAATTCCATCAGATATTTTGTTAAAATCTTGTACATTTATTTACTTAAAGTAATTAAAAACGACATTTTTCATTTTGTTTTTGTTTGCAAGTTAATTTTTTTTGCGAAAATGTAAGTAAATTTTAGTTGATAAATTTGTAAGAAGTATTTATCTCCATGTTTTTATCCTTAATAGGAGACCACATAAAAATAAAAATTTTTTATTGCTATAACTTTAATTTTAAACAGCAATTTTTTATTTTCAATAAATTCGTTTCGCATATCTATTTTCACAAACAAATTCAAACATTAAAAGTAGTAAACAAAGGAACAAAACCATAAAACAGCTGATTCGAATTTCGGTTTTATTTGCATTCGAAGATAACAAAACCGACACGTTTTCATGACACCAAATGAAACCAATATCGATTTGCAAAACCAACAATCTGTAAAACCGACTTGGATTCTATGACACCCCTGATTTGTTTGAAATCAAATAATTTGAAACTCCTCGATTTATAGAGCAAACCGGAATATACGAGTTTAGTACCAAAAAGAGTAAGAATAGATTTTGTAATGTTCAATAACTTTAGGTTGATTTTTCCAACCTAATTTTACTGACCGCTAAGATCGAACGACAGCCTTAAAGGACCTTATTATTTATATTTTAAGACAATATTTTTATACCATAATAAAATTCATTTAGTTGTTTATTTAGCGTTTCAATGATATTTTTTAACACATTGCTAAATGTTCAACTTATATATCATATTATTTTGCTTCAGTTTATATTAACTTATGTCACTAAAATCGATCCTGTCTCATTATTCGCATTAGCGAAATAGTACTATATGGATATGCTATCCTCCTCAGTTATTGAGTTTGCTTTTATAAAAAAAAATACTTTATGAGAATATCGTAAAGTATATAGTAATACATTTCATTTCGGGAAAAAGCACATTTTTAAAATTAGAATCATATATAAAGAGATATTCCCAAAATAAATTCAGTTCATAAACAATTTTTTGGATTTATAAAATGTTTTAAAATAGAATTTTATATGGAAATTTGTTTATATGAGCTTTTACAAAGCAAAAATATTTGTTATGAATACAGCAGTATGCATATAAATTTTATACTTTACTATATTAGACCATTAAATATGTAGTTCAGTCCTTATTGATAATACATATCGAAACGATTTACGTATGGAACAGATTTTGTGCGAAAATTTGTTGTATAAAACCTTTATAAATCTTTAGACACAGTATTATAAATAAGGCGTTAAGTATATAAATCTGGAAAATGAAAATAAAAAACAAAGAAACATAATACATGCTACAATCTAGAGGCTAAAACTAAAAAATTTTTGATTTAATGAGAATCGGGGAAAAAGAAGAAAAATAATAGTAAAAATATGTATGTAAAGTATGCACAGTTCGGAACAAAAATTGAGTTTAATTTTTTCTTTTTTAATCGTTCAAGTTCATATTAATGCAGTGAAATATTTTTATTTATTTGACGAGAGGCCTATTGCCTTGTTCTGATTCACAAGCTGTGTTTTTATATTTATTCACTTCGGCTAAGTAAAGGGACCAAAAGTCTTGTGGATCAGCATTGGCATCCGTTTGAATTTTTGGTTTAGCAACAACGCCGGTTTTTAAAATTTTACCACCTCTACGACGACCTACAATGGGTGGAGGAGGTGCACTTTTACCGATAGCTGCCGCCGCCAAATAGGGAACTGTGTTAGGATTGGCTGTAGCTACAATGGGGGGAACAATTGGTGCTGTTGCTTTTATGATACTCGTAGATGCAGCAACGGTTGCTGTTGACGTGGTTGCCTGTGCTTGTTGCATTTTTTTGAAAATTTCCAAAAAGGAACCATCATTGGCGAATACAGGATGTGATGCCTCCGCTTTGGGTGGAGGATAAACTTTACCTTCCTTTGCTAAAGTGGCGCGTAACTTTTCTTCCATTTCTCGGTGTATACGCTCTCTATCAATGGGTTCGTCTTCATCAAATTGATAAATACCTTCAGATTTTTGTTGCGGCAAAGGTAAATCTTCTAAATTGTCATAAGCATCATTTGTATCAGTATTTTCTTCTCTTACATTTGCCGATATAGATGTAAGTAGTTTTTCCCCTGATTGCATTCTTGTCGAACTGCTACTACCAAAATCTCGAAAATGTGAAGAACTTCTAGATCGAGAACGAGATCGTGAGCGTCTTTTGTTCTTTAATGCACAATCATCACGCTTATGCTGATAACGCTCATTTTGATGTCTGGATGAAAATGAACGAGATCTAGAGCGCGACCGAGAATGCGATCTGGATTTGGATTCACGATATCTTTTTGACACATTACTACGTCTGTCTGAACGTCGGGAATAATCGCGAGCCTGGCTCCTTGATCGACTACGTGAATAAGAGCCGTGAGCTCCTCGACGATGTTTTTGCTCTATAGATCGACTTCGGGATCGTGAACCATTGTCAAAGCGTCGACTGTAAGACCTTTTGCGTGAACGACTGCGTGTTCTTGATCCCGAAGATCCTGACTTGTATCTGCCGCGATCTTGAAATGTTTCAATTGATTCTATATCAAAATCATCCCGTCGTATACGCCGATTATATGACATGATTGCGTACTGGGTTGTTCGTTCTTTTCCTCAATGTGTACTGATAAATCTGTAAATCAAACCATTTATCCTCTTCATTAGAATTTTTGTTTTATTCTTTTTTATCACGTCAATACTACACTTTTTTACAGAAACGTTCATTTTTCATTAATATTTTCTTGTTTTGTTTTGTTTAAAATTTTGGTTAATGATACTTTTTAAATTTGGTGCAATATAAGTAAAATTATTATTTTAGCAACTGTTTGATTAATTGGTATTTGCATTTATTGGTTTTTTTTACCGGTAAATTGTTAATTTTAAAAAATTTGAGTATGTCCGTAGTGTTAACAAAAGCTTCATACAGTCCATTTCGGTATATTTCTAGTGAAATAGAAAGAGACTAAAATTTGTATAATGGCATTTTCAGGTGCCATTTTGATTATATAGAAAATCTGCGACAAAATACACGCCGCGCTAACACAGCCAACAAATTATTGCGCAAAAAAATGGAAACAATTTATCCGCGTTCTTACGGAGTAAAGCGCTTCATGGTTTGTCAATTTGTATTCTGAGTTTGTTTACTTCACAAATTTTGTTTTTATGGAAATTAAAATTTGCGTCGAAACTATAAAACAAGTAAACTAAGGGCCATTTTTCTTGGGAATAACCCCACAAATAATGTGGCTACTCCGCAGATGCATGTATAGTGTAGTCCACAGAGGTGTCGGGGTAGTCCAAGACTAACCCAAATGTATAAAGGAAACATGGTATATTTAACATTACGATGTCCTAGGGGTGGACCATATAATCGAACGTAATAACCCAAAAACTATTCTATATTAGCACTCCATGGAGTAGCTCAGAGAGCAATTTTAATGGGATGATATAAAATGATCTTTCTTTATTTCTCGGAATATCATTTGATCCTCTCGTACTGAAGTCTTATGTGGTTTTCCACCGCGGTGAACTGTTTCAATAGAACCACTTGACAAAAGCTTTTTTAGAAGTCGACTAATAATTGATTTATATATTCCAAATTTCTCTGAAATACCTTTCTGTGCCATTCCGTCTGAAAAACTCAATTAATTCAAACTTGTTTAAATTTTGATAATAACAAAAACTAACTGCATAAAAATAACGCGAAATCACCGAAGTTTAGTAATGTAGTATCCCATGAAAATCAACGCTTAGGAAGAGTTGCTTTAGTTTTTGCCAACTACTTTGTAGTTAAATAAAAACAAAAAAAATTTTTTTTTGTTTCTAAAATACCTACCGTATATATTAATGTTTCAAAATTTACAAAAATTTGTTTTAATACTTTTTATACAGGCTGGCGCAGAATGAGCATGGTTGGAATTCTTTATAACTTTTTTAATTATTATTTTTTCTTTGTTTTTTTCAGCATTTTGTGAAGAAGACTAGGAGAATTAATTATGAATCATTACACGATCGACCAACGTACAAAAATAATTGAATTTTATTTTTCAAACCAACAGTCTATTGTGTTGACACAGCGTACATTTCGTCGTCATTTTAATGTGCGCATTGTACCCATACCAGATTTAACAGCTCCTGACAGTTTTCTTTGGGGATATTTGAAAAGAGTGTACGTTAACAAACCATACTTCAACTAAAAACCAACATTCGAAATGAAATCATGGCCATTACACCCGAAAATTTGCGAAAAGGAAAATATGCTAAAAAGAAAACGTTATGCTGGCCGATGGCAAGCCTACTGTAGATAAAAAGAAAAATCTAAAAATATAAATATGTGTGTGTTATAAAAAAGTAAACTCATGGATTGTTATGTTTTTGTTTATAGATTTTTGGTTTTGTGTTTGGTATTCAATTTCAATTCTTCATTAATTAGTTGAATTTTAAACATTTAAATCTTGGGTTTGTATTCAAAAATTAGGAAAAATCCACTGATGAGCTAAGTAAGCATTAGCGAAATAGTACTATATGGATATGCTTACCTCCTCAGTTATTGAGTTTACTTTTGTAAAAAAAAATACTTTATGAGAATATCGTAAAGTATGTAATAATACATTTGACATATATTTTTTTCGGGAGAAAGCACAATTTTAAAATTAGAATCATATATGAAGAGATAGTCCCAAAATAAATTCAGTTAATATATAATTAGAATAATCGCATAAATAAAAAAGGTAATAAACCATTTAAATCATATAGCTCATTCTGGGACACCCTGTATAAGTTGAGTAACACAAAAAAAATATTTTTTGAGTTGCTTAAGTTTCTGCCACCAGTGTCATAACAATGGGTTTCTCGGGGTGAAATCGGCCGTTTTTCATCTGGAGTCCAATGGCTTACCTAACGACCGTCAATATGGCTTCCGTGGACGACGTTTCAAGGGAGACTTATTGGCCTTCTTCTCGGAACAATGGTGTCGCTCCATTCCCCATTTTGGCGGAAGTAAGGTAGTGGCTCTAGATATTTCCAAAGCATTCGACAGTGTGGCATGGAGTACTTTTGTCCAAACTTATTGCTTTTTGTGTCGGTGATATCTTTTCTCGATTTATGTCGAGCTTTCTCAGATATCGCGCTATAAGAGTTGTAATAGACGGGATCTCATCTAACGGCACGTATGTGGACTACCCGTAGAGGTCTTTCCTGTCACTTTTAACGTGGGAAAATTCAAATCGAATGTCAATTAATACTACACCCTCCACCCTCTCTCCCAAAACCTTATTTCATAGTACCGGCGCAATGCACCGCATGTATAGGAGTCATCCCCTGAGTGCCGATCCAAGGAAAAAAACGCACGCGGTAAAATTCTAATTGACAACTTTCAACGGCGCATTTTATGGAGATTTATTGGGCAGATTTTATAAACCTTTGAAAACAATGATCGCATTTAGACAGAAAAAAAAGAACAGTGCAAGAGTAAATATGCATGAATTATGCTAGAAATTATTCCATCATCCGCCATGTTTTCTGGATTCACCTAAACCTAAATAAATGACTCGACGGAATGAGATTAAACTCCAAAGATAAATTTACGTCAAAAACAAATACAGTTGATTTTCGTTTATCCAGCTTACATGGGCCAATAATAATTAAAAGGCCAAGTTATAGTATATTATATAAAAAGCACTTTGAAACAATTTAATACGTATGATTTTGCAATTTTGTTTTTAATAGCAAGTACTTCTTCTTGCTCTTTATGGCGATTTACTAATTGAACAAGCCATCACTAAAATCAAGAGCTACAAGATCAAATGTTATTTATATAATGAAAATTTAAAATACTGTGGACCACATACATTTATTTGTATGCCATATTCGAAGGTGGCACAACACGGATAATAGAAGTAAAAGCAAGGATAAGAGGTTATAAACAAAGCAAGCAACACACTTGCTACTGGTTGGATATAGCTGGTTAACGGAGGCCTAGATAATCGGGATTCAACTGTACGTATTCTGATGACCTTGATCATATCTTATTTTTTTTTTGACGAGATAAAAATTTGGAGAAACAATAGACAACGTGTACAGAGCTCAAAAGAAACTACGTTAAAAAAAAAAGATTCCAATTTAAAAAAAAAATGTTTAACGAATTGACCAACCCTCGTACTTTCTTTATTTGCTCCCAATTGGCGTTTTTCTTCGAATAAAATATGTAATGTTTTACAGCCTGGGTATTGGTCTTTCGTTGTATCATCATTTGCACTGATTTCGAAATGTTTACGCATGACGTATGGCTGCTTCGAAATAGTAATGAATACTTAAGTAACACTAAAATTTTAGTTGAAATATTTTTAATCAAACAGTGCGATGTGAATCGATATAACTTTTTTTTAAACAAAAATACTTCAACAAGAAAATATTTTTCCTGCATTTTTCAAGAACTTCTTAAAATTGTTATGTTAAATTAATTATGAAATTTATTTTATTAAAGAAAAATTAGAAACATTACTTGTCTTGTAACAGCTTCTTGAATCAATCCAGATATTTACACACTCTCACACAAATATTTTGTGTAACCGCTGTGGTCAGATTATTCTTGTAGGTTGAATTTCCAGTTGTTGCTGGGGTTGGGTGTTGCTGCAGCTGATGATGCGTGTTGTTGTCCTGTATATTTTTATTTAGCGTAGAAATTAAAGATTTTCGAAAGCCTGCATAAAAAATGAACTTGAACGCATGAATATTTTATGTTTTCCTTTAAAAACTTGTGCATAAATTTTTTTTAGAAATTTTCTAAATAAATTTTTCAATAAATACTTATTTCCTTTTTTGTAATTTTTCTTATATTCTCACAAAACGAGAACGACGCTTTTTTATATAGATTTTGTAATAATATGGTAGAAAATATTCTCGTTATGTAATTTTAGTTCTGTTTCACCCTTTTCACTTTGTATAATTCTATGAACACACTTTAAAACCATTCGCTTTGTTTTATACAAATTTATTCTTACTCTTCTTGGATTTTAGTAAATATTATTAGTCATTTTTGTTTAATGATTTGCATACCTTTTTAATATATTTTTTCCTTGGAAGAAAAATATTTTCCACAACGAAGTTTGGAACAACAGGGCCTAAAGTCGCTGGTAGAGAATTTTCATATAAAAATCAATATGGCGAAATCATTATAATGTATAATCGACTGAATTATTCGTTAATTTTCAAGGCGTTGTTACACTCTTTCTGACTGTTGCCAGAATAGCAGAATTATCTGCAATTTGCAGTACTTTATTTAATTTGTATTGTCAATTTTTCTTCTCAAAATATAGAATTTATGAAATTACCATCTTTAAAATAGTGTTTTATAAAATGATAAACGTGTAAATTAGAAAAAATATAACCAGTACAAAAAAATACCTACAGTTTTTTTTTGTAAATTTTGAAGAGGCCCTGGCATATGACCTGAAGCTACAGCGCATACCACAGAATACTATAGTTTATGGCGCATACTGCGAAAGCCACAATGGCGATTCCGTGATTTTGTAAAGGGTTACTTGAAAGAACGGCTTTACGTCAGCACACCACAAAACATATAGCAACTTAAGTCCCCGTCCATATTGTGAAACATTTGCTGCAAAACTTTTTTGAATTCTCTTTTGAAGCTTCAGCAGTGTCCATACATGAAACTTTTGCTTCATGTTTAGTATTTTTTATTTCTCCCTTCTATCTTCTTTCTTTAATTGTTTTTGACATTTCTCAATACCGAATGTAAATATAAAATAACTAACCTGTGATAGAAGGTGTGAATATTTTTTTTTGGATACACATTTGAAGCACAAGATATAATTTGAATCAAAATGGACGCTAAGAAGAAAAATTATATAATAATTTTTATATAATTTTATATTTTTTTTTTAAATTTTTGATTATATTTCACAAAAAATTAACAATAAAACAGGGTAGCTATTATTATGATAGAAGTTAACAGTATACCAAACGAAAAGAAATAAAATGAAACGTCAAATACACCTCATGTCAAAAGATGCAAATAAGAAATTCAACAAAAGCTGCATGTACATGAAACAGCGTACATACTTCCACTCCTCTTCCCCTTCTCGTCTACAAACTCAAAAGTTTTGCAGCAAATGTTTCACAATATGGACGGGGACTAAGCAGAATATTTGCGCAGAAATTTCATATTTGAAGCCAAAAACTTGAAAAACAACGTTATGATGTTTTATTGCTCTGGCCGGTTTTACATTTTTGGTTTTTATTAACATTTGTAAATATCATATGTAGACATTTTCAAAAAACCTGGCAATCTTTGCGTATATCCACTTTAAACAAAAACGCAAAAAAACAATCCCCTTTCAAAGAAACTCATTAATCAGATGTGTTTAGTGCGGTCAACTTTTAACATAGTGGATTTATGGGCGGTTTTGTACGCAATTTTTTTACTATTTACTATATATTTTATAATGTCAACAATAATAAATAGCATAAAGACTTAACGAAATTCAATAAATTATAGAAATTAATTAACAGAAAACTCTGACGAAAAAATTATTTAACATCCAACAAAACGTTCCGCTGTAAGAAAAGTAATATCAAACATAAGAAAGCGCAAAAGAAGAAAGAAAGGCGTACAACAATTTAAATAAAAAGTGCCCCTCACTAGAAACTAGTGGAAATTTTAATTGTTTGAATAAGCTGGTGTATGTGTGTGCAAAATAATATTTGCTTTTGATTGTATTACATATAACAAATACAGCACAAACTTACAATTGCAATAAATTTGTTTGCAATTAAATATCAGTAGCTGTTGCTTTAAAAGCGCATACATAAATATTGATTTATCAAATCAGTTGAGATGGCTCCTGCTTTCAGTAAATTGCGCGAAAATCAATATGCCATTGTGGGCATAACTGGAGTGTCGGCAGCTATAGGGATCATTGCATATGGGAAAATGAATAGTAAACGCAGGTTTGTAAAATAGTACTTTTGTGATTTGGAACTACGCACATACAAACATATGTATATATGCAGTGAAAGTTAAATAAAGCCCTAGATTTAAAAAATTGTTATTCTCTATTGAGATTCTTCCTTCATTCCCGGCAATGCGATATTGTTTCTAAAAGAAAAGCGAATTCAAAATTTAAAAGGTCTCGCGTCTTACATGCCCACTGTGTTAAATAACTCAATAAATTTTATAACATACTACTATTAAACATTTTTTGGTGAAAAAACATAACCGAAGCTAATAGTAATTTTTCTACGGCCCTGAAGCCTACGTTTTTTAAGAAGTCATTGTTATAAAGTTGTTTTGGTTTAAATTGTTGTTTTAATTGCTTTTATTCAATGTTTTTTTCACCTTGTTGCTCTCACTGTTGTTCGTCATAACAACATATTTTCTTAGTTCAAATACGATTCCGGTTTTCTGACGGACTGCATTATATTAGCTCTTATCAGAGGTGTTACCATGGTCTAATAATGGTTTTTGTTGTTTTACTGAGCTGCCCTTATATTGATAGATCTTGGTTGTTACCACAATAGTGATTATAATCTTATTGGTTAATAAAGCAAAATAAAAAAAAGCTAAAAAGTATCACATGTTTATAGAAAAACCCCAAATTATATTTAAGAATTACGAAAACATAAACAAAGTAAACTAAGTAGCCTTTGCAAAAATTATATTGGAACAAGTCCGGTTTAGTGATGCAGCTCCAAATAAAAGCCTATGTGATATAAAATTTAAATATAAAAAAAATGGCTCAAACCTATATTTTTCGAATTAATGGACTCACAAGTTTTCGTATATAAATGCGATTCTCTACCTACTACATTTCTCAACATATATAGCCAATATTGGTATCAATTGGAAGATATTTAAAATATCTTTCTATATACATACATACATACATATTTAAAAATTATCAATACTCAAAGTGCAATTAAAATAAATTTACTTGACGGCCACAGGCTTTACTGACTAAAATTTCTGTGTCTGACAAACCTTTGTCAAATCGTCAATTTCTTATAGTCGGGACCAAAAATCGTCAAAATGACGCCAAATCGTTAAATCTGGCAGCCATGTCTACGGACAAAATAAGGGCATATGAGACCATTTTTCGATCGTAAACGATCTCGTTGTGATCTTTGTAGAATCATAATCGGGAGCTAATTTTGGCAATTTCAGTGTTGTAAAACATTTAATGTTCTTTATTTATCAGGAAAACATTTTGACTTGACCGGCCCGGGAATCGAACCCTTCCAATCCTTCTCGTCGCCAACAGTATTCGAATATGGATTGTTTAACAACCGAAAAACGAGTAAAATAGTTAAAACTTACTGTACAAATGTGTCCTCACCAGGGGGGCGTTGGGAACGATTCTATGGACCTACGGGAAATTAGCAACCTAGTAAGAAGTTTACTCTTCGAGATCCAACCACAGATCTGATTGCGGACAAATCCTTTTGTGTGCAGTAATACAGTCTTGATATTGTCTGGAGTCTCGCGCACCTAGGTACCCGCACTGCTCTAACAATAAGTAAGAGTTTAATGACTGATGTACTCCAGGGACTGCTTCGTGTCAACCCCGAAAAGTTGTGTTTAGTGTACTGGCATGGGTTCGGATTCTTGATGGCTGTGGGAGAGTAGTTTTTTGTGCATTCGGGACAGATTAGTCGTATTTAATTACGCATATGTTCTGATAAAACTTCTACCAATCTAGGTGCTGTTGAAAATTAACAGTAGTAACCGGAGGGTGTCCTGGAGGTGGCAGTTCCCATAATGCTCTTTCTAACGATAGAGATTTGGAGAATGGAAGCCTGAATTTAAAGACATTAAGACATTAAACCTTCTGATGGGACACAAGGCTTAGACAGCCCGAAACACCTGAGGATGGTGTAATGTCATATGCAAAGGAAAACTATTGGATTGCAATCTAGTGAGTCACACGTTGTCATTCCATGAATTCACCCGGTGTTAAGCACATAATAGGATTAGGCCCTACGGGCAGGTGCCGACTTAAAACTTAAAACACAATCTGTACAAATGAGGTGGTTCAAATGTGACCATTTTAAGAGTATTACGCGGTGATTAGGTCGTAATAATCGTCCTACTGCGGAAGAAATTCGCAAAATTATATAGAAGTTAGAAGAGAATGGAAGCGTTACAGATGTGGTCAGACCTGTGCATCATCGCAATGTGCGCACTGTCGAAAATATCGTTTCTTTTAGTGTGAGTGTGTCGGAACCGTTACCGTCAATTCAGAGCGATATGGCCGTATGATAACCGACTCTTTTGGCCTGCAATTAATTTGGTACGTTTTGCTACCCCACACCCATATGTACGTGTCCGCCAGTTTGAGGCGTTCACCATTTTGTGTTTGCAGTGACATATATTACATTTTATGTTCCCTTCTGAAAAATTCCTCTAATTTGATACCTAATTTATAGTAAAAAATTTATATATTATAAACTGGGTTTCACAAGACTGTTCCACGAGCCACTCACACTGCCGATTTTGGCTTTATTGTAGCAGAAGTTTTCAGAACGTGTAATTTCAATTGGCCACAAAAATCCTGCGATTTGACGCCGTTATAACTATTTTTGTTTGAAAACCAACATTCGTGTACTTATCGCCGAAATACCACCCAAAATGTGCGAAAAAGTGCTCGAAAACTACCTCAAACGGATCGACTGCTGCATTCAATCTAGAGAATTATTATACGGAAATAAATGTTTTATCAAAATCATAGCTTTATGTGTGTCTTATTTGACTTTATTTTTGGAAACCAGAAAATGGACAAACCTCTATACTTAACAAAAATAATAAAAAGTCACAAAATATTGCAGTTTAAACAATTTTTACATATAACAATACGCATCGAATTCAAAATTCTGTTCGTTTAAAAATTGGAAGCACAAAGGAATTTTCGCGAGAATTTGCCAGCTCATAATACCTATTTAACATTTGTTGTTCGATACTCGCCAAATAATGGGCACAATAAGTGCTTCTAATTTTATTAATAAAAGAAAAGGGCAAAGATCATTATCAACAAAGAAAATTAACTCAATACTACGAACTAATACTATAAAATTTTAAAAGTCGTCAATTTGGAATACAATTTTTCAGAAAAGTTTTGCATATAAAGCATATACATATATTATACATACTTATGTATTGTACGTATTGTACGTATTAAAGTTCGCAAGTGCATGCGCTTAGGTAGACTGTTGTATACATAACGAAGTGACCAATCATTTTAAGTATTCATAAAAAATGAGGAAAAAATTAATTCTAGTTGAGCGACTAGTCAGTACAATAAACTTATTTATTTATGCAAACTTTTCTACAGTAATGATCAGAAAAAGTATGAAGTTTTTTATTCCAAATTTTTATTCGTTCAATAGCAATAAATTATTTTACTGGTTTGGCACTAAAAGGGCCAATGTCAAAATATTCACTTTTGAAAAAATTGCAGTTGAGGTTAACGTTTATAGCAGAGTTCTTAGTGACATTGCAATGCCTTGTCTAGCAAAACCCTTATGAAGCTGTTCTCGGTTAAATTACAGAGTAAGAAAAGAAACCGTATGTCACAAAAATATTGAATATTTAGCTGTAAGCCGCAGATTTTATTCGAATATGAAACAAAAAAAATCAGAATACAAACCTTACTCATATTTATTTACAAATTAATCAATGATAAAGAAAATTACAAAGTTATTGAAAAACTTTATGACCAATAGAGCAATATACAATAACAAAATACGGCGTAATACTTGTGTAATACTTGTATGGTTTAACCTAAATAAAGCAGACAAAACGAGGTTACTATCGTTTTCCAGAACTTTAGTTTGCTTTTCTACTTTGCGAAGAATCCAACTGGAAAATAGTCCCAGTAACAGCGTGAGTTTAAATTGTGGCTGAAAATATAATATTTGTTCCCGGAACATATCAATGGTTGTTATTTCATTTAAGTCAACGTAAGAGTATTTTCAGGAGCATGGCTGAATGATAAATTTTAAAGCTTCGAAATACATTTTTTGCTCTAGATCGTCATGGCAAACTTATTGCGGTTTCATGGAATTTCCCGTCAGGAGGAATAAAAGAATATAATTTCTGTTTCTATTAATAAAATTTAAAGATACACATTTACCAGATAATAAATATTTGCTCGAAACTCGACATATTACGATTATTTTTGAAATATGTATTCTATATTAGAATATCTGATTTAATATTTCTTTAATTGATGTACGCATTTGCCTCCCATTACAACTCGTAGAAATGTCTACACTCCTATATATGTATATATATACATATATATATATATATATATATATATATTTTTTTTTTTTCTTTTTTAATTTGTTTCTTTTTGTTAGGTGTGTTTTTTTACTCCAAATTGGGCGCCCGCTGGCGCTTTTACTTTTTTTTCAATTTATTTTTGTCCACATTTTACAGCCGTTACCAACGATGTTTTTGTTATGCACGTGGAACAGACCTATTTTGTGGTAAATTTTATGGTTTTTTGCGTTTTCTTACTTTTGTACATTTTTGTCTCTTATTGAGATAAATTATAGCTTACTCTCATTTTACCGAACTTTACCAGAAAAGTAAACGAACACACCTAGTAAAGGTACTTTTAGAAATGCTTTGAGGAAGAGGAGTATTTAGAGATAAAGGTGCTTTTTGGATAATTATTTGGATGTGCTAGTAATAAATATTTAACTTGTTTTTTATATTTTACTCTCGTTTAATCATTAATTGCAAGCAAATTTTAAATAAAGGTTGTTTTCAATTTTTAAATAGACACATTAAAAATTGGAATATGGACTTTGTTACTAGAACAATTTTTAATTAGTAGAAAAGTGTATATAAATTGGATTTGAAATAAAATTAAACTACAATAAATGGAAGAAAAAAACTTATAAATACATAAATGACTATTGTGTTGAAGCTGCACACACCAATGTTTTTAAATCGTGCTTTTGGTCAGCATAAAAAGTGAAATTAACTTACATTTCCCGTGTTTTGCAAAATTTCTGTTTGCTGTTAAGTTGTTCCTTAAGTTTTGCAAAATATTGCAAAATGTTTTAATCCGAAACGTCATTATAAAGTGCGTATAAAATAGGTTTAAAGCTACGAATGGAAGGTTGAAAACTTCTTAGGCTAATCGGTAAATCGTTGAAGAGCCTACACGCTCTTACCGAAAACGATCTCTCAAAAATTGCGTTCTTAATCTGAGGGATAAATAACTGAGGGTTACGAGTAGATCTCGATAAACGAAACAAGTGTCGACAAGGATTTGTATTAGATTTAGGGCCATTATTACAACTAAGCAATAAAGTTGCTGATAGCTAAAATTAACTTTAGGTAAAATGAATAATAAAGTGACCTTTAACCTGTTTTCATTATTACAACTGTTCGATAAAATAAAATTAATATTTTTAAAAATATGGCAGTACCAGAGTAAATACCGACTACTTTTGACAAACAAAAAAAAGCTACCGGCTACGACAAGGTTTTATTTTATTCTTTATTTAAAAATTAATTTGTATACATTTATACTTTCCATGTTGCCATATTTAAAGTGCATAAAATATGGCAGCTTCAAATGCTTTAGTCCACTTTAAAAGTTACAGGTAGGATGAACTTTCCGTTAGCTTATCGGTCACATTAGGTTAAACTCAACTTGTAATAACGAAAAACTAATTATTTGTCCGATAGCATCCCAACTTTAGCTATCGGCAAGTTATAATAATGGGCCTTAATAGTATAAAAAAAGAGTACATAAGGTTTTTATTTTGACAAAATCTTGGAAAGAGTAGTTCAGAAATTTCTTAGCATAATCCGATATATGGTCGTAAATCCTCAAGTTAAAAATAAATCTAGGAAAAAAAAAATATTTAAAAGCATCCTTAAAATGGACAAAAGATGGGAAAATAAAAACAAAGTATGCAGTTTAACTTTGCTTTGCGCCTATATTAATGGCCGTTTAGTCGCAATGCTTCCAAACAGAAAAAATACAAGTGCTGTTATTGCAAAATTCAATCTTAATAGTTGTTGAGTATTGAAAGAGTTTATATAGTGGTTTCCGGTATTTTTCAAAATATTTCAAGTGCATTTTAGCAGAACCATATCATAATAAATTAATTGAAACAAATTTTTTCGATTTATAATGCTGACCCATTTCAACTATAAATTGCACTAATATACTTACATACATACATACATATGTTTGTAACGTTGTTGCACTTTGTGTTTTGTATTAAAACTTGTTTTAATTTCATAACAAGTTATTAATAATTGTAATTTGTGATGTTGATTTTTATATTACAAAATCATAACGTTTCACAAAATAAAAATGAAATATTTTTGTTGCCTACTGATTATATTCCTATTTTCATACCGGCATTATATGTTGGTAATTTTTTTTATTTTTTATTTACCACACAGACACGATGAGATTTCCATAAAAATTACTGAATACGATTATGTTTACGACATGTAAAACGTACGAAAGAAAATCTGTGCACTATTATATGACCTTTTTGAATCATGTACATATGTTTGTACAAGGTGGGCCAAAAGACGTCATCCGATGTTGTTTGGCTCTAATTTTTTTTCTAAATGAAAAACTTCGATTTTGTTTTTGGATTATGTTTATCTGAACCTTTAGAATTTTATTGGTCAAGTCGAGAAGATGATATCTGCCAAATGGGCGCCATCACAATTGATTGCTATACGGGCTCGTTTTCATCACTTCGGCGAGATCTTCGGGCGACAGATTCTCGCACTCGTGTCGAATGTTGTTCTTGAGGGCTTCCAGGGTCTAGGGCTTGTTCACGTAAACACGGGAGTTCAAAAAACCCCACAAAAAAAAGTCTGGAACGGCTAAATCGGGCGATCTTGCGGGCCAGTGCAATTCGCCAAAACGAGAGAAGAGGCGGCCCGGGAACGCCGCCTTCAGAATATCGGTTGTGGCTGGCGCTGTGTGTGCCGTTGCTCCGTCCTGTTGGAGCCACATGTCCTTCAGTCCTAATTCGTTCAATTGCGGCAGAAAAAACTCGGTTAACATGGCCCTATACCGCGCACCGTCCACTGTTCTTGTTTGACCAGCGGTGTCCTCGAAAAAAAGGCCCCATTACTCCTCCCGCGTGAACAGCGCATCATTTAAACACTTTGAGCGGGTGTAATGGCTCCTCGTGCATCTCTCGTGGATTTTCGGTGCCGCAGAAGCGATAGTTTTGCTTGTTAACGTACCCGCTGAGGTGGAAATGAGCCTCATCGCTCATTATGATTTTGGTCGAAAAATCGTCCACTTCGTCCTCGAGATTGAGGATGGCTTGGGCGTAGGTTACGCGCTTGTTCACTTGTATTCTACATTTGTCTAGTTCAGAAATGTCAAAACAGATTTGACATTGGCCGCCATTTGCAAAAATAAGAGCATCTTCCAATAGGGTGATTTCTTTTGGCCCACCTTGTATATACGTGCATATGCATATGTACATACATAAATTATACTTATACATACATACATATGCTAAATGACTGAGACGATGTTTATATGATTTTAGATTGTTTGCAATATGGATTACGCTTCTTAATTTTCCATTTGTGCGTTATATAGTACATAAATATGTATCTGTAATACTGGTTTAAACAAATTTATTAAAAAATGTATGGACATACAAACATACATACATACATAGGTATGTACACATATGATTTCACGGGCAGAGATTTTAATGAAATTTAATTAATGCTTATGTATTGTATTGAAGGCATAAAATTGTAACTATGCTCCATTGTATTAATAGAAATATGCACTTATTTATGTAAATGATAAATCGAAAATATTGTAATATCAGTCATTATTGAGTGGTATAATAAATAATTAACAGTCGATATTTTTCCAGATGATACCATAACTGAAGGGTGTCTGGTAGCAGATTTATATTTTCAAACTTAAATAAAAAACGTAATAATTGACACATGTCAAAACACCGAATGCATATAATAAATTCTTTATTATTATTATTTATAAAACCGGAAAAGTACTATGAAATTTAAAGTTTTAATAAAAGAAAATTTCTTCTCGTTTTCGTACGCACAACAAGTCGTCCGTTCACTGCAACTTCTCAACATCAACTGACTATGACTTCTTCTTGACAATCGACTTTGACAACTCGGCCTTTGGACGGGGTATCATCTGACTCGTCTGCGGAATCACACGCTAAATGGATCTCTGGATTGGCATGGCACCATGGCTTCATATGATCACTTGACAACACGTTACAATATTTCTTTTGGGTTATGGGCAGATCCGGAAAATCTTCAACAATATATCGATCCTTACCCAATACTTTTGTTACAACATACGGTCCCTACGGATCTAATTTATGGGACACTCCGGTAGCTTGTGGGACATAGTCGACGACAATTAAGTCACCTACATTGTATATAGAGGGTCGTACATGACGTTCGTCATACCGCTTCTTCCATTTTTCGCGTTTTATAATGATGTTTTCAGCAGCTTGGACTTTATTCCTTTGACATCACAGTCTTCATTTAGGTCATCATGTATGGCTTGTATTATACGGTTGCAGCTAACATCCCTCGGATTAAAATTACTTTGAGAATTTATAGTCCACTGTATGGTAGGGATATTTTTATCCCATTCTTTTGAGTTTTCAGTTGAACATCTTAGAGCATTCAGGAAGGTCTCGTTTGCCCTTTCGGCTTGGCCATTGGCCCTTGGAGTTCGCACCGCCGTTTGAATGTGTTGAATACCATACCTTTGTGTAAACCCATGAAACTCCTTTGAGGTGCCTCCGTAGTCTAGTGCATGAGCATTAGTCTTATCAATATGGAGGTGCGGGTTCGATTCCCGATTAGACCCTGGGTGTTTCTACAGACAAGCTTAAGAGCTTCGTAGAGTTTGTCTTCTAAAAAAAAAAAAAAAAAAAAAAAAAAAAAAAAAGTAAACGCAGTACCTTGATCTGACACAATTCTTAAGTGTTGACCAAAAATGGACATCACTTCTATAAGGAAATTGATCACTGGTGTTGTTTTCGTATTTCTAGCAGACTTAATGATTGTATACTTGCTAAACGCACGTACTATTACTAGAACATGAACGTTTCCCCTCTTGCTCTTCGGAAATGGACCCAAGTGGTCAATATGAATACTTCTGAACGGAATGTCACTCACGTGTAACTCGCCTTCTGGTTCGCCAACTTTTACTTTATTGTAACAGCAATCCGGACATGACACTATATACATATAGTATATATATGACTTCAGGTAACATCGCATTCGTGGGAATCAGTGCAATGCTTAATTTTGTGTAAACGATTACTAAATATGTAGTAAAAATAGTAAAATCAACGACTACAAATAAGTTTAGTACTACATATGTACATACACATATATTTGTCGAAAAAGTTCTATTTTAAAAGCTCGGTGGTACGTAATTAATTTTTCTCATTTATGGTTCTTGTTAAGGAGTCATAATTCCGTATACTGTTGAAATACTACAAAATACAAAAGGTTCAAGAAAAAAAAATAGCTGTACATAGTTTGCTTATTTCAATTAAATAATTTAATAAATTTGCAAACTAATGCCTACGTATGAACTTATATGTACATATATGTTCGTATGTACTTGTGCACGTAGAATTAAGCAACTTTCAAATGGTTAAAGTATTTATGAATTAACTCGTGTTTGTTATCAAAGTTATTATTATTTGATATCGAATGTACCTACATATGTATGTATGTATGTACGATGCACACTGTTATCGTATGTCGTCTATTTCTTTGAACTATACCATACACTGGAGCCCCGATTTACTTTGTTAATGGGAACCGAGGACATGCGACGTAATCCTAAACAACGCAAAACTGATTACTTGTTTATATAAATGTACTGATTTATTATTGATTGGGTAAAAAATTTAAATATTTACCAAAGAGAGTCGTATGGATAGGAATTATTCTATTTATATCATCAAGTGGGTTTAATTATTACAAAAAAATAACTAAAATATATTTACACTAGAGCCCCGATTTGCGTCGTTTTGATTTGTGTCGCTTTTTAAAATATAGGCCAATCCGCTTTGCGTCGTTTTGATTCCGATTTGTGTCGTTAAATACCTACATACACTTGTATTTTTTAACTGAAGTGATAATTACAAGTGAGGAATTTGTCAATTTTCATGTAAAAATTGGGAGTATCCATTATTTTAATTGTACTCTAAGCAGAGTATGTGTCGGAAGTAGGAATTTAGTTGTCAGGAAGAAGTGGTTGAGTCAATAAACAACTTAAGGGTGTGGCGATGGTCGAAGTAGTCTGCACGTTGACTACAAAACGAAAAATGTTCCTGGGTTCAACCGCAGTTTCAGACTCATAAAAACATCTCGCATTTTTTCTGATGTGCATTTGTGTGATTTGCCATCCGTGTGCACTGGTAGTATTACTGGATTTTGTATCTCCAAGTGCCATGGGGGCGGTAGTGTTCGTCTAATTTCACTCAGTGTTAAGAACACCGTGGAATAAGACGCTATGCGTAGGTGTCCACGCAAATCTTGAACACATCTATCCCTTGCCTCTAGTTCCAGCACAATGCACCTCATGTGTAGGGGTCATTTCCTGAGTGCTGGTCCAAGAAAAAAAAAATTGGGAAATAAGAGAAAATGCATACAGTTTTCCTTATTTCTTTATATCTGTTCAAATAAATATATTATTTGTTTATAATAATTAACTCCACTTGCTGAAATGTATCGATTTTTAAGAATTTTGTAGTAAATATTTATTTTTTTTACCCAATCAATAAAAAATTAGCAAAATCATTATATAGCAAAAAGTGATCAGATTTGCGTCATTTCGCATGGCGTCACAATTCTCTGGTCCCCAATAACGACGCAAATCGGGGCTCTAGTATATTTGAAAAGATATACAGAAATATATGAATTATCTTTTATTTGCAGTAATTTTTTTCTTTTCTTAAGTTGTTTGTTGACTCAGCCACAGCAATTCTTACTTCCTAATTCAAGCGAATGTGGGTACGCATGTACCGAACCAAATCGAAATTGGTATTGTTTGGAGTTTTTTTTTCTTCGTCCCCTTGAAATGCTGTCTCGTGTATAAATCTTACGAACTTTAGCTCGATTTTGATTTAATAATAACCAAAAATATACTAATAACTAATAACATAGTTTAAAATAAAAACGTTAATAAAAGTACAATAAAGAGTTCATATTTAACAATTAAATATTTGAGTGCCTTAATATAATTTTTAAATTTTTTTTAAGCGGAAATTAAAAATATGAGAACTTCAATGACAAACAAAAATTAGATTGCATTTTAACCCTACACAGCATTATTTGGGAACTATAGGTAAACTTTCATAATTTTAATTAAAAATAATTTTTTTCGAACTTATGGAGTCCGTTAAGCTTCTGTAACAGTAACAATAATTTTAATAAAAACCAGTCAATATAAATATAAAATTAATAAACGTGCTACTTTTTAATAATAACAGTTTTTTTGGGGCCAATGAATGTTTGGTGTAGAAAAAGTTTTTCTGAAGATTTGAAATATTTTATGAAATAAGTGATCATATGTGTCTGTAGGCAGATACGTCGACAGATACGCATTGTGTTTTAAGCTTAAGAAAAGTCATTTTGTTTATTATTATAATCGGCCGACGTTTTTCATTCCTCAAATACCGACGAAGGACATTGTGATGCACTAATAATCAATATCGAATTTATCTAAAAGCTGTGAATAATATTGGCCGCTGATCGTTTACCCTTCTCTATTCATTTTATTGAAACTTTCGTAAATTCGCGTCTCAGGTTTCCTTTCAAATGTATACACTTTTTAAAGTGATTTACTACACAAGTTCAACATAAAAAAAACGTAAAAGATGACGATGACATATGTGGTCCATATTCACGTGAGAGGGTTAACATATAGCGAGTTCTAATTATAGATGTTCAATTGTACATTCATTAACATTTATTAACAACAATTTTTAATTATTTCTTTAGACTTTGACCGTTCGTATGGTGTGACTTATGGACTTTTGTTTGGTGAATTATTTATCTCTATTATTTTGAGAGCTTTATAGCCGATTTAACCGTAAATCTTTTTTTATTTTTTCGTAAATCAGTTTTTTTTTTCTTAAATCGTTTTTTTTCGTAAATCAGTTTTTCTCAAATCTAGACATATTGATTTTAAATTTTTTTATCTCTACTACTCATATTGCCCAGATTTTTTAAACAGACAAAAGTTTTACAAATGTGGTTGCATTATATTTAAATAAAAATACTAATAACTACATACAAATTTTAAAATCCTTCATTTGAATTAATTTTTTTATTTCGAATTCTTTAAAAATTTGTGTAACTTTTATCCTTATGAAAATAATTTTTTTAAGATATATTTACATAAATACATAAGAGTATGTATGTATGTACATTAGGTCGGGTCGATTTGTATGGAAGCAAAAAAATCGCTCAAATTACAAGGAAAATCGTATTCTAGGGATCAAAATAAGAAACTTTGCCGAAGGAACCATACCAATGTATTTTGATGTTCCGACTTTTGACCCTAAGGGTCAAATTTTGAAAAATCTCACTTTGACCCATTTAGAGTGCCTCAATCGAGTCAAAATGTATGACCGACCCCCACTAACTTTGGAGGGCCGACCCACCTATGCCAGTGGCACCCCTGGGGGTTCCCATACAAACATTTCAAAAAATCACCATTTTTGGCACTTTACAAGAAAAAATCAGAGAAATGGCTATGTTTTTTTATTTTTGGAGTTTATTTTTCTCTTTAGAAATTTATTTAGTCAGAATGATTGCAGGATTTTGTATCTCCAAGTGCCATGGGGGCGGTAGTGTTCGTCTAATTTCACTCAGTGTTAAGAGCACCGTGGAATAAGACGATATGCGTAGGTGTTCACGCAAATCATGAACACATCTACCCCTTTCCTCTAGTTCCAGCACAATGCATCGCAAGTGTAGGGTTATCTCCTGAGTGCTGGTCCAAAATAAAAAAAAAACAAACAAACACACATTCCGTTTTATATATACATATAGATTTTACTTTTAATGAATAATGGACAAATAAGACGTATAAGTGTAGTAGGAGATAAACAAGAATGTTCTTGCATATGCTGACTTTTATTGAAACAAAATACCGCCAGCAGAAAAAATTCTAAAGGCAAAAATATTACTCTACAGGTGTGTAATGGGAAACGATATAATATTAAAAATTGACTGCCGTATTCATAAAAATGTTTTTTTTTTGTAGAAGGTATATTTGTAAGCAAAATATACATACTATGTTTAAATGAATGTTAGTATCAAGCGAAGTAAAATTTTAAAATTTGACAAGAATTATTAGAAATCCGAGAAGATGAGTCTGAACTGGAGAATCAAACACTGCTAATAATATTTTTAGAAATGCATATTATAATTGGATATATTTATGAACCGTTTTTACGACGTAACTGCTCTGTTCAATAGTTACTAACAGTTTTGTAGCAGTTGAGTTCATCAACAACGCCTTATGAACTCGCCCAATAACATATAATTTGGACATTTGTTAAATTAGAGGAAATTATATTACATACTATATGAAAACCGATTGTTAAAGTTAGAGTGTACGTTAAAACGGTGTCTCCCATACAAAATTCCTATTCTCAAGCAGACATTAACTTTAACCATCCTTTTTACATAATTTTAAATGTTTTTTGTTTAATCTTGCAGAAAATATGGTTATGAAGAAAAAATCAAATACACAATATCGGAGAAAAAGAAAACAACTTCTAAAGCCCATGTTAATGCAGTTTTCTTCAGACAATTAAAGGAAATATTACGTAAGTAATAATTTAAAATATTTTTCTTTTCTTTAAATCAAAATTTATATAAAGTTCGTAGCGTTATTTTTATTTAAATACAATGGAGTTTTGTTATAACAAACTCTGCGGCAACGGGCACTTTTGTTCGGAGTTCGTTATAACCAGAGTAAAAAAATTTTTATTGTTGCCAATAAAGAAAAATATTTGTAGAATAATTTGGAGAACTGCTGCAATGCCCACAGAAAAGACGTCATTGCTGTTAAACAGATTTTCCAAGGAAAAATGTTATGCCACTGATACACGTACAGTATTATTGAACGAGATCCAGAATCGCGATATTCATTGAACGTTTAGCATGCAATATGAAACCCAGATCACGCCATAAATATTGAACGTGTACCATATTTCGTGATGTGAGATCAAACAAAACAAATAAAATAAATATATGTATAAACGGTTCGCTGCACAAAAAAATCAATAATTCAAAAACTAAAACATTTTATTTAATATAATTTTTGTGTATTTCGTTTTCCCTCATTTCTGACACTTTTTAAGCAACGATCTGCACAGCATAAAATAATTTAAATACTGACGCGATAAATCTTGAACATGTAGCATACGTACATTTCCCAATAATCTATTTACATACATATATCGCGATCAAAATATCACAATATATGTATGTTGTACGCACGAATGATAGAAACAAAGATTACACCTTGCACATGATTGCTCCCTCTATGACGCAGTAGTTCCCTCCTAAGGGTTACCAAGTCTGAATGTGAAATTTATAGTCTCTTTGAACAAATGTAAAATTTAAAATAATTAAAATTATAAAAAACCGTTTAAATTTGAATTTGTTGAAACCAAAGCTACGAATCGGAACCGAACCGAAAACCGGAATTTGCTTCACGCAAACGTTGAATAACTTCCTTGTAGTATTCTTTATTAACCGTACGGCCTGTTGGCAAGAACTCATGATGCACCACGCCATTGTAATCGAAGAAAACAAAATTCACTCTTTTCTTTTGAACAAACCTTGTATCTAAATAATAAATAATAATATAATAGTAAAAAAAGGAAATTTTTATAGAAACAAAATTTTTTAGCGCTCAATTATTGAGCAATAACGATTGCTAAAGTTATTAAAGTTCAATTTTATTTACTATTTATTATTATTGAGAAATCTATGAGGTTTTGTCAAAAATTATGATTGGTTTCTTATCTTATTGTATGTATCGGATGACTTGCTTAGTCGGCCATTATCGATATATTATTACTGTAAACATTAGATAACTTTTTGTGTCTTTGCAATATATATACCGATTATTTTCAATATGGAATTTGACGTATTTTGAAATATATTTGAAATCTAATAGATTCTAATAACAAATTTTTTTCTTTATCCCAGCAATATTGATCCCCGGCTTTTGGACTGTTGAAACTGGATTACTTTTTTTGGTGGCTGCATCGCTTGTTGGGCGCTCTGTCAGTGATATTTGGATGATACAAAATGCCACTGTTGTGGAAAGCACAATTATACACATGAATAAGGAAGCATTCAGAAAAGGTTTACTTAAATATTTGGCTACTTTGCCTATGGTAAATACATATATAGTACATACTATGTATAAATAAATTATTTAATAAAGTAATTGTAATTTTTCTTCAGATTTCAGTAGTAACCAACATTTTAAAATGGAGTTTGGGTGAATTAAAGTTAAGATTTCGATCAAATTTAACACATCATTTATATGATAAGTATCTGAAGTAAGTTTATTTTATATTTTTAGTAATGTTTTAGAATTATCAACCTTTAATTTTTTTTTTTTCATTTCAGTGGCTTTACTTATTACAAAATGTCCAACTTAGATAATAGAATAGCTAATGCTGATCAGTTATTAACAACGGATATAGATAAATTCTGTGAAAGTGCCACAGATTTATACTCGAACATTAGTAAACCTATATTGGATATATTCATTTATGTTTATCGTTTAACTGTTAACTTGGGAGGCAAGGTATGAATTTATGCATCATTTTCAGCCCTTAACACTAAATAATTGAATATACTACATACATATATGAATATGTAACTTTTTAGACTCCTTCTATATTAATGGCTTACCTGCTATTTTCTGGTGTTCTCCTTACACACATGCGTCGTCCTACTGGTCGTTTAACAGTTGAAGAACAAAAATTAGAAGGAGAATTCCGTTACGTTAATAGCCGTCTAATTACAAATTCGGAAGAAGTGGCGTTTTATCAAGGCAATAATCGAGAAAAACTTACTTTATTGTCAAGTTATTCAAAGTTACGTTCACATTTGCGTAAATTTTTGGAGTTCCGTGTTGGAATGGGTATAATTGATAATATTGTGGGAAAATGTAAGTTAAATTTAAATTTAAACTTTGTAGTATGATTTAAAATTATGTAATTTGTTTTTTAGATTTTGCGTCTATTGTTGGTTTCTACGCTGTTTCGATTCCATTCTTTACACCTAATCATCCATTGTTATCGGGGGGAAATCAAGGAAAACGTCTGGAGGTAAGACGATAACTTCTTGTATGATTACACTAAACTTCATTTTAGACGATAGATACGTTTCAATGACCTCCAATGAAAACACTATTTCCATACAAAATTGTACATTCGTTCCCACGAAATGTAATACCCAATTTAAAATTTATGAAAATTGTAGAAAAATTTGAGGACATAGAAGATGTATGTATGTACATATACAATTTTACTTTATTCAGAAAATATCTTAAACTAACAAATTGGAAAATATATAACTACGAATCGTTATATCACTTTCATCACCAAAAATAGTAGTCTTTTTTTTGCCAAACAGCACGGATGTGGAATAGACTACCCGCAGAGCTCTTTCCTGTCACTTTTGACGTGGGAAAATTCAAATCGAATGTTAATAAACAATACTCCCTCTAGCCTTTCTCCCAAAAATTTATTTCCCATCATCATCGGTTCATCCCCAGAGTGCCGGTCCAAGAAAAGAAAAAGAATAAGAATAGGAAGAATGTAAGGTCATATCCGAAAAACTCAATATACCTTTTCACCAATTCAGTCACATTTTTCGAACTTGTGAGTCTACAAATACACAAAATAACAAATGAAGAAACAGTGTTGCCAAGTAAAAGTTTTCTATTAATTTACTAGTACGTATTAAACTTGCTTTTAAACATTATTCTCAAAGGTTTTCCAAATGTGGATAAAAATGTGGAACATAAATGAAATACCATTTTTGATTTGTAAACTTACCATTTCTTCACTTTCACTTTCGCGTTCTATTTTTTATTATTGAACAATAAATAATTTTTTAATCGCAAAGAAATGCTATAATCAGTAAATCCTTACTAATATTATAAATATAAAAGTGAGTTGGTTGGTTTGTTTGTTACGCCTTAACCGCTAAACGACAGACGCGATTTTGAAGAAATTTAGAATATTAGTAGATCTGAGTCCAGAAGAACACTAACCGATTTTAATAAAATTTAAATAGCTTTGCGTCTACAAAGATACTTAGGCTATATATTTTTTAAAAACATGACCTACCTCCCGGTAGGGGGTAACTAACCGATTGAAATATAATTTAAAACATAGATAGGTCTACGTTTAGAAAGACACATAAGCTATATATATGTTTATATTTTTTTTTAACTCTGATAAATAACTCTGAAACTATCCAACGGATGTTGATAACAACGTGAGCGAAGCCGCGGGTATATATATATGCTAGTATATTATATTTTTCACTTGTAATAAGTAAAATGTTTCAAATTTATTTTTCGCTTGAAATAGTGCTGCTACGTTTATTTATAATATGATAATATTTTAATATTATTCCAAAAATGGGACTGTTTTACTGAGAAAGTTTGAGCGTGTTCAGTTTTTCGGAATTGCACTTGCATGTGTAAATGCTAGGTTAAGCTGTCTCATTAGTAAATTTAGAAATATTTTGTATACCAATGAGAGATAAATTGTGAACTACTTTTGCCGAGAAACTAGCTAGAGGGAGAGAATTCATGAAATTAATTTACGAAAGCCTTGTATACATTTCTTAATCAATAGAAGTAGTTTTTAATTTGATTATAAAATTTAAATTATAATTAACTATTTTAATGACCTTTTATACTTACTTCTTCTCAGGCGTACTACACTTATGGCAGAATGTTAATTAAGTTGGCAGAAGCTATTGGGCGTTTGGTATTGGCTGGTCGTGAAATGACGCGTTTAGCTGGTAATTTGATTTTGTCCAACTAAAACAATAAATATTGTTCAAAAATTTTTTATAAAATATAGGTTTTACTGCTCGTATGACAGAATTAATAAAGGTCTTGAATGATCTCAATAAGGGAACCTATGAACGCACTATGGTGAATAATATTTCCAACAAACATTCTGAATTTGGTCCCGGCATAGGTAAAATGGTGTTTATGGACAATATTATTAAATTTGAAAATGTACCATTGGTAACGCCAAATGGTGATGTTTTAGTAAAAGATTTGACATTTGAAGTTAAGTAAGTTCAACATAGAAATTTTGAATTAGTGAAAATAACCGTTTCCTAAAATTTTCTTTTCAGATCTGGTACAAATGTTTTAGTTTGTGGTCCAAATGGCTGTGGTAAATCTAGTTTATTCCGTATTTTGGGAGAATTGTGGCCAACATGGGGTGGCAAAGTGACAAAACCGCTCCGTGGCAAACTTTTTTATATTCCTCAAAGACCGTATATGACTTTGGGTTCTTTAAGGGATCAAGTATGTTTTTCCGTTGCAGTTCTCAGGTGTGCAGGGGTGTTAAAAAGCTTTTGATTTTTATTATTGTCAGATTATTTATCCTCATACCAGCGAAGATATGTGCCGTTGTGGTAAAACCGATGAAGATCTTATGCAATATTTAGATATTGTGCAATTGACGTATTTGGAGCAGCGGGACAATGGTTTGGATTCAATTGAGGATTGGATTGATGTATTGTCTGGTGGAGAAAAGCAGCGCATTGCCATGGCTCGTCTTTTCTATCACAAACCCCAATTTGCCATTTTAGACGAATGCACTAGTGCCGTGTCTGTGGATGTGGAGGGCAAAATGTACACTTATTGTCGTGATGCAGATATAACATTATTTACAGTATCACATCGTAAGTCATTATGGGTTCATCATGATTTCTATTTGCAATTCGACGGACGTGGCAATTACGAATTTGGCCGTATCGATCAGGATAAAGAACAATTTGGTTCATAAGCAAATTAAAGTATCAAATACAAACGACACCATCCAATTAATGTCACTTGTGATTGGAACAATGGTAACGATGGTAATGTACATTTTTATGCACCAGCATATATGTACAGACATATATCACTGTTAAAAATAATTGTTAAGTATATATATTGTAGTATAGATATGAATATCGCATAGTGGCCAATTTTTTTATTACTCGTACTATTGATAATACACAGAATGTTTCCATTTTCTAAATTTGTATTTTTTTATATTAACTAATTTTTATTGTAATTCCTTTAATTTTAGATACTAAAATTTAATTTTATGTCAAAGTAAATGAAAGAGGACAATTTTAAGGATTAAAGAATATATTTTTTCAAATGTGTGCAACTCTACAAAAACAAAATACGATGTGCAATTACCAAAGCTTTAACAGTCGTTCGTGTGTTTGTGCCATAAAGTATTAGAAAAATATTTTCTCACAATATTTAAGCACAAATAATATATTTTTTTTAAATAAAATACCGATCGAAAAATTATGCAAATTAAATTCCTTACCAATTTTTGTTAAAAAAAAACTGTTCAACAAATGTGTTGACAAACGTAAGAAGAGAAAAAAATAATCAGCTGGCGTTTTGCTGTCGCCTGGTTTAATTACATCACGATGTGTATTTTGTTTGTGTAAGAAAATCTCCGAACTGTGAAAAGCGGCTGCCTACAAAAATAAGAAAACGTTTGGAAAGAGAAAACAAAAGCAGTGCATTTTTAAATTTTTGAGTGAAGCAAAATTAAATTCTATAAAAATATAAAATTTTAGTTTTTAATATGCATGTTAAAATATTTTTTCATTAAAAAATTTAAGTAAAATTTTTCATTTACTGTGTTACTGTGAAATTATAACAAAACAAAAAAATTGTGAACGAAAAATTTAAAGAACTTTTGACAGTGTAGAAGGACGTAATATACAAACACTTGAACATAATATAATTAAACCAGGTGGCGTCACTACTTCAGCTGATCATATTTTTCTCTGCTTAAGTATGCGACATAAAATATGAAAATTCTATACAAACACATTTGTTGAACAGTTTTTTTTTACCAAAAATTGGTAAGGAATTTAATTTGCGTAATTTTTCAATCGGTATTTCATTAAAAAAAATATATTATTTGTGCTTAAATATTGCGAGTGAAAGTTTTTGCTGACATTTTATGTCGAAAATCACAAACACACGGACGCCTGTAAATCCTTTAATGCTGCCACCTTAGTAGTTGCATCATGCATTTGAATAAATTTTCTTTGGATTCCAAAAAAAATTTACAACCAATATTTTCAAAAAAAAAGTTACCAAATGGGAAAGAAACAAACAAATTTTTAAATTGCGTTTTTTATATATAATTTATTTTTTAAACTATAAATGGTAATTTAAAAACGCAATAAAACACAAAAATTAAATTCTTTTCCAAAAATAAACTAGTTTTATTTAAAAATAAAATTTTAACAAAATTGTTTCTACATACATATGTATGTAATTCACTTGTTAATAATAATAATAACTAAAAAAGCTTTTACATATTTAAAAAAAAACAATTTTTAAAAGAGCTATATTGGGGAATTGGAAATACATTTACATACATATATGTACGTATTTAAGCAGAAAAACTTAGCAGCCTTTGGAAAAATTTCGTGAAAAAGTTTTTTTGGAAACGTTATAACTCGGTAACTGTTCGACCGATTTCAATGAAACTTTTACCATATGATCGCGTAAAACTCAGGCTACACTATGGGCTATCTGTTAGTTAGAAAATGGTTTTAATAATACTTACCGTCATATCTCTGCACATAGTAGACGTGTAAAATTGAAACAAAATGCAAAAGGAAATCCTACTCTACTAACGTACAAAGTCTCATTTCGCTACCTTCAAGTAACAAGAAAAACTAATTTTACCTAGTTAGGTCAAATGTAGTAGCATGTAGTAATAATAAAAATAATAATTATTGCTAACTTTCAAACTTAAGGTCTTTTTGAGTTTTATAAAAATTATAAATGTGATATTGCTCTCTTTTTGGTGTAGAATTCCTTGCATCCATTGCCGCACACATCTATGAAATCGCAAAAACTTGTATGTTCAAGAAATTATTTGGTTTGATACTCTAAAATTTTCTTCTGATGAGCTGATTGCAGTACCAATAAAATACATACATACATTCATAAATATCTTTATTTATAATAAAATAATTAACTAAAAAAAATTCAAGTAAATGCTTTTTAATTACTATGAAAAAATATTGAGTAAGTATTTATGAGGACTTTATATATAATAATACTTTCGTAGTTTTTCAATATGTCTACTAACTTCTACATCAGTAACATTTTGCTGTTTCAATAAATGTAACGCATGTTCGAAACCTAATGCGTCGTTTTTTAATTTGTTTTTGTTAAAAAAAACTGCATGTAAAATTATTGTTGATTTACCAAGGTGAAGGTAAACTTTTTTATTTATTTGAATCATACCATAAACTTTTTTATTTATTTGAATCATACCATAAACTTTTTTATATATTTGAATCATACCATAGTGCATATAGAAGGGGTGACTCACGTATTTTCAATTCACCTTGTAATTGTAGTTGATATTAACTCTTTTACAATACACTAATAAGAAGTGTGGTGGTCTAGTGGTTAGTGTGTTGGCTTTGCAACTTGGAGACGATGGTTCGAATCCCCCTCAAGATGAAGACATTTCCTCGGGTTTTTTTCAGTAAATAAAAAATGTGTACTTTTAATTAATTTACAAAATTTGTTCTCTTTATCCATTTTCTCTCTCTCTTCCCCTATAAATTTAATAAGAATTTCTTCTTATAAGCAAACTTTCCACCCACCACCCACACCACACCTTTATTTATATGTATTCGCTTGATTGCAAATTAACAAAAACGACAATATAAAAACGCTTGTGCCACGAAGGCGGAAAAAAACCGCCAGAAATTTTTTTTATTCAGCGTTCTTTGCACTCGTTGGAGACGCAGTTTTTTTGGGAACGTTATAACTCGGTAACCGTTGGACCGATTTCAATGAAACTTTCACCATATAATCGAGTGAAACTCTGGCTACACGATGGCTACCTTTGGCTCACCTGGCTGCGCCCCTTGTTAGTTAGAAAATGCTTTTAATATTACTTACCGTCATATCAGATGTATTTACTGACACACCAATCAATGGAATGCCATTTGTGCAGGAGACGGCATTCCTTGACCTCTGGTCCAATAAAATGCATAAAAAAGAATTAATTTAAGCCAAAAACGTTGCTTATTGTGTGCCGTTGGCGCAGAAAGGTCCATCGGAAGTATATTTTAGCCATATAATGCTCCGCATTCTAGAATTTTTCAAAAATTTCATTTCCAATAATTAAAACCAAACCTTTGGCCATAAATATCATATTTAGGTTTGACGTAGTCGGTTGCATTGGTTGGTGTGCCAGTAAATACATCTGTAATCAGAATCAGTCAAATTTCTTAAAAAATGCAGGTTCAATGTAACTTTTTGCTACCCGTTGCGAGACACAAATCATTCCATGCGCAGGAGACGACACTCTTGGCCTCTGGAAATTATTGGAAATAAAATTTTTGAAAAATTCTAGAATGCGGAGCATTATATGGCTAAAATATACTTCCGATGGACCTTTCTGCGCCAATGGCACACAATAAGCAACGTTTTTGGCTTAAATTCATTTTTCTTATGCATTATTGGACCAGAGGCCAAGAATCTCGTCTCTTGCGCATGGAACGACATTTGTGCCTCACAATTTTGAAAATTCTAGAAAGCAGAGCATTATAGGGCTGAAATATACTTCCGATGGACCTTTCTGCGCCAATGGCACACAATAAGCAACGTTTTTGGTTTAAATTCATTTTTCTTATGCATTATTAGACCAGAGGCCAAGAATGTCGTCTCCTGCGTATGAAATGACATTTGTGCCTCACAATTTAGAAAAATTGTAGAAATCAGAGCATTATAGGCTTCAAATACACTTCCGATGGATATTTGCGCCAATGGCACACAATAAGCAATGTTGTTGGCTTAAATTCATTCTTTCTTATGCATTTAATTGGACCAGAGGTCAAGGAATGCCGTCTCCTGCACAAATGTCATTCCATTGATTGGTGTGCCAGTAAATACATCTGATATGACGGTAAGTATTATTAAAAGCATTTTCTAACTAACAAGGGGCGCAGCCAGGTGAGCCAAAGGTAGCCATCGTGTAGCCAGAGTTTCACTCGATTATATGGTGAAAGTTTCATTGAAATCGGTCCAACGGTTACCGAGTTATAACGTTCCCAAAAAAACTGCGTCTCCAACGAGTTGCAAAAGAACTCTGAATAAAAAAATTTCTTGCGGTTTTTTTCTGCCTTGTGGCACAAGCGTTTTTATATTGTCGTTTTTGTTAATTTGCAATCAAGCGAATACATATAAATTAAAGGGGGGTGGTGTGGTAGGTGGTGGGTGGAAGTTTGCGTTTAAGAAGAAATTCTTATTAAATTTATAGGGGAAGAGAGAGAGAAAATGGATAAAGAGAACAAATTTTGTAAATTAATTAAAGTACATATTTTTTATTTACTGAAAAAAACCCGAGGAAATGTCTTCAACTTGAGGGGGATTCGGAACCATCGTCTCCAAGTTGCAAAGCCAACACACTAACCACTAGACCACCACACTTCTTATTAGTGTATTGTAAAAGAGTTAATATCAACTACAATTACAAGGTGAATTGAAAATACGTGAGTCACCCCTTCTATATGCACTATGGTATGATTCAAATATATAAAAAAGTTTATGGTATGATTCAAATAAATAAAAAAGTTTATGGTATGATTCAAATAAATAAAAAAGTTTACCTTCACCTTGGTAAATCAACAATAATTTTACATGCAGTTTTTTTTAACAAAAACAAATTAAAAAACGACGCATTAGGTTTCGAACATGCGTTACATTTATTGAAACAGCAAAATGTTACTGATGTAGAAGTTAGTAGACATATTGAAAAACTACGTAAGTATTATTATATATAAAGTCCTCATAAATACTTACTCAATATTTTTTCATAGTAATTAAAAAGCATTTACTTGAATTTTTTTATATAATTATTTTATTATAAATAAAGATATTTATGAATGTATGTATGTATTTTATTGGTACTGCAATCAATCAGAAGAAAATTTTAGAGTATCAAACCAAATAATTTCTTGAAGATTCAAGTTTTTGCGAATTTATAGATGTGTGCGGCAATAGATGCAAGGAATTCTCTACACCAAAAAAGAGAGAAATATCACATTTATAACTTTTATAAAACACAAAAAGAACTTAAGTTTGAAAGTTAGTAAAATAATTATTATTTTCATTATGAAAAATTTCTAAATCTTGAAAATAAAAACCGTTTTTTTTGTGAAACACCAAGTCAACAGAATCTGGTAGCAAGTAAATTTTGTGAAACAGTTTTTTTGGGAACGTTGTAACTCGGTAACCGTTCGACCGATTTCAATAAAACTTTCACCATATTATCGAGTGGCCCGCCGGGCCATGTTAGTTAGAAATCGCTTTTAATAATACTTACCGTCATATCTCTGACCGTAGTAGACATGGAAAATTGAAACAACTTGTAAAAGACGCAGGAAATCCGACTATACTAACCTACAAAATTTCATTTCGCTACCTTGAAAAATTTCGGAGTTGTCGACCTTTTTTCAAAGGTCATTTTGCAACGCAAATGAGGTTTAAATAATTAGTGCTTTCTTGGAAATGGTATAACTCGGTAACGGTAAGACCTATTTCCATGAAACTTTCCCTATACGATGGGCTACCTTTGGCCCGCCTGGCGGCCACGTATGCGTGACTTTTGGCTCACCCGGTATATTTGGTATTTGACAGTATGATTATTGTGAAGAAAATATGGGTAAGTCATTAACAATTTTTTTAAGTAATTGAGATAGTGAAGGAGAAACTTCGAAAATGCTTATTTTTTTCTCGTACTAACTTCATTTCCAAATAAATGTTATAAAATATTCATTCGTTTTAATTATATTTATTTATGCTTGTTATTGACCATTATAATACTTTACAAAATTTTATGTTACACAAAACATACTCGTTGTTACATACCTACAAGAAAGAATATCTTCAATATGCTTCTGTATTCCAAAATATTTATCGGCTAGAATAACTTTTAATAACATTAGATTTTTGTTAAAGTAACTAAAGGAGAGTCACATTTAACTTACCAGCTGCTGGTAGAAAATTTAATAAAACGTATTTGGTTGGTTGTTAAATTTTGAAAAATTTTCAACTTCTTTTTTTCTTTGAGGGGGCAAAGTTGAAACTGCTTGTTATTTTCTACATAATCTGCAAACACTTTTAAGTGTAATAAATATGTATATTTAGCTAATTTTTTTTTTTTTTTAATAATGTTTTGATAATTATATTTATTTTCTATATTTTGTAGTCATTAATATTGATTCAATATTTGTCATACAAGTTTTTTTGTACACAAGAAAACAAGAAATAATCCCTTAATCAACTTAATAAACGAGTGCAAATCGTTTTATAAGCATATGTATGTTTTAAGTGTTAATTGAAATTGATTCATTTAGTGAATATTTTTATTTCTTATTTATTTTATATCTTATATCTTATTGAATTTTTATAATAATATTTTTTATTTGAATATTTACTGTGGTATTCATAAAAATTTTTTTTATTTATAAAAGGTTTATTATTAGACAAATTTCCGTACAAAATTCAATCACTATACGTTCTATAAATTCAAAAAATGTCTATGAATGCGGCAGTTAGTCTGTGGAAATGAAGACATTTTTGCTTTAAAAAAAACAAGCACATCCAGTGGTTTTATTTAGTGCATTTCTTATTTATTTTCAATGCCTAACGGTTTTGTATTTTGAATTTTTATATAAATATTAATTTTGTTATTGTTATCTTGGTACAGTATTGATTTAATCATAAAATCTAAATCAATATTTTCTAGTCAATATTTAAATGTTACTTTCTTATAATTTAAATAATATTGTTTCATTATTTTTTTTTCATATAAAATTTTATAATATTTCAAATATTTTTCACTACAAATTATTTTAATTAAATAATAATTATTATTGTTAAATTGTTTTTTTTTTTAATTCTAATGAAAAATTTTGTCTAATTAAAGTAATTTTGTGTTTGTTTTTTATTTGTAAAATTTTGTACCTTGTTTTGAAATTCATATTATGGCGATATGAAATATCCAAACAAATGCCATCTTCATCCTTTCGGCGATTTATAATGGTGTAACAAAATGGATATTTGAAACATGTTTACGGATTTTAATTACGAATACATATATAAAATGAATGTTATGAATTTAAAACTGTTTGGGGCAATCCCAAACCCATGTAACGCAAAGTTACAGAGTGCGAGAAATTGTAACTGATTTTGCTCAGAAAATATTTTTTGTTAAAAAAGATTTTCCGTTTTTGATATTCAATTTCATACAGTTTTCAAAATTTGTAAAGGTTTTATTAATCGGTTTTTTAATTTCGTTGATATAAAGCAAAATGTACGCACGCGCTACGAAATTTGCCGCTTATAAATTAAATGGCAGTTTCTATTTAAAAATTCCATGAATTTTCTTCAGATAGAGTTGTTATATTTTCTATAGCCTTTGGAAAGCCTTTGATATATATATATATATATATGTTATTTTTAAATTTTACAGAAGTATTTCTATTTCTAAATGCGAAAATACTTTTAATACCAATATTTCCGTAACCAAATCAGCCAGAAACATCGGGACATGTCGATTATTATGTAAATTCTGATGTATTACGGTATAATTGAATCGCAATGGAATGAAAGTGTGTTCCAGTTAGTACCCATTTTTAAACATTTGTATTCTATAAACATTTGCCGCTATAACGTAATTTTACATCAGTTTAAAAGCGAACAATAAAGTGCGCACGTTTTTTATACATAATGTAAAAGAATTTCAAAAAAAAAGCGAAATAACGAAAAAGACTGCCTTAGCCGATCGGAACCAAATATGGCGCATTCTAAAGTTGGTGAAGACATACTCACTGGTCACTGAACAGTACCGGCTGCAGCTGTAACCAATCCACAGTACATCACAACCCCTTCTTTCGTTGGTATCGTGTAGCACCGGCGAAGTAAAATAATTATTAAAAAATGGCTACTAAAACGAAGCTTCAAAAATTAAATTGAGCTCGCTTAGATGTCATGACCTTAACCTTAGCCATAAGTTTCAGTGATGTCTAGCAAGGTCAATGGTTCCCATTTAAAAAAATTTTTTTTTATATTTCTAACCAAAAACTACGTTCGGTAGTTTATATATTTTAAAGATTATATTTCGGGTAGCTAAATTTTTATGGTACATTAAAAAAATAAATTCAAGCATGAATATGGATATTATTTTCCAAAAAAGTGATGATAACATCACAGAATGTGACATAAGAGATCAACTTTAGCGGTTTTTTTAGAAGTTGTTATTCGTAAGCGAGAGTGATAAGTATTTGCTTCCAATGACATCCACATGTTACAGTAATTAGAAAGGGGCAAAGTGAAAGTATAGAGAAGTATGATGATAAGTACTTTAACTCATTATTTTGTTTGGTAGTTTTATAATACATAAACTGATAAGGTGAAGGAATATTTTTTATATTAAAAGAACACAAATACAAAATTAATATCAATTGAATGAATGCGTGAATGAATATTTAGTTATATTTAAATTCATAACAATAATGTGAAAATTTCCTTAGGATAAAGGAAAAAAAAAGCAATTAATCTCCAACACCAGTTGAGTAGAAAACGTATATACTCGTATGTACATATTTTCTATGCCACTACACACGTTATCAGTACTCTTTGTGTCAACAGGGAGGTATTTTCTTTCATCTTATCCTCTCTCGAAAATAAAAAACATTTAAAATATTTTTAGCTAAGAAAATTCGAATTTTTGCAAATCTTAACTTTTAAAACAAATGCCTTCACCATTATATATCAAACAAAGCACTCCCTACATTATTTTATAGTTAACACCAGTGCAACCATAACTATTATATACATATGTACATATGTATATATCAAATTTTTTCGGAACGGAAAATACTTCAGATAATTCTTCGTGAGTTTTTTATATTTATTTTTACATAGTTCGCATTTTAAAGGCATGTAGACTTTTTTCATACGAAAGTAATAAATAAACCACATTAAGCATAGAAAATAATTTTGAAATCATTTTTTTTCTGGCACATTAATGCTAATAAAAAGAAAACGAATTTTGCATATTCAGCACTAAAAGAATTTCCTAAAAGAAGAACGTCTTAATATTGTGATCGCACATTCAGTGAATCGGAAGCAGAGCTCAATATGTAAAAAATTTGATTCTGATGAAAATCCGTTTAGTGAGTTTCATTGCTGCCATGGATATATTTAGAAAAGAATTGAATTAAGTTTTAATTCGATTTAAAATTGTTATTTCTTGTTCCATAACGCGGAATATAATTGTGACACCAAATTTTTTATTTAATTTATCTTTTCTCTTGGAGTTTTTTTAACTTGATTTAAACTAAAACTTTAACGCTTCTGTAAAACATAGGCTGTTAATTCTTTCTCCGTTGAGCCTCAGAATTTATTCATATGAATTTTAAGCAGTGCAAAATATTCACAAATGAATTCTTCGTCATTCTCTAATGCATGATTTACATATTTTTGCGTCAAAATTGTGTACATACTATGTACATACATACATATATGTTAATGCATAAGTCGAAAAAAATTATTTTAGAAGCATGTCGTCAACTTCTTGAAGCATATTTTCTTCTTTCTAATGCATTTTTATATTCTGGTTGCCTCGGTTGTAATTTCAATTCTAATTATCCAATCAAATTCAATTAATTTGCTTATAAAAATCAATCTTGTCTGAATTACTACCTCTTTCCTTTAACTTGTAAAATTTTAACTTTTTTTTTAAATAGTTGTATTTGATAATATAATAATTGTTTAAAAACACTTCACAAAAATATGATTGATTACTTACATACATATATTGTTTTGATTATATTAATGACTTTCGTTCTTTGTTTTTATTAAAAATTATTATACTTAAATATTATTTTGAATATTTTGATAATAATTTGAATTAGAACTCAGTTGTATGTTTTCCTATTATTAATATTACTGTTTTTATTTAAATTTATGTTTGTTTTCATCGTTAACTAATTAAATTGTTTACCTTAAAATAGTAAAAAATTGCACATTATAATTATTATTACTTAAATAAGTTATTATTATTATTTAAATAAGTATTAGACTTAGATGGGAGTGTGTAAAAAATCATGAAATCAAACAAGAAGAAAACAATATGTAGACTAAAAGAATTGGCACAATTTTATTTATAAGTTTTAAACTTATACGCAGTTTAAATAATAAAAAAATAAAACAACAACTATAATACAATATGTTCGTAAAAGCAAATTGTTCAATAGTTTAAAAACCTTTCCAAAAAAAAATGGTGTTAAGTTTGGAAGAATTTATTGGTTCGTGTTCACACAGAAAAATTTCATTTAATAACCATCGTAAGTCATGTAAATATAACAATTTCCGGTATCGATTTTGCTGCATAGGTGCATCATGTTAAACAACATAGTTTTCTATAACATATAAACAACAAGATTCGACTTTAACATATCTTTAAGTCATGTTGATTTAATATATCAGTTAGTTGATTTAACATGAAATAAAGTTTGAAACAATGTGACACATACTGTTGAATTAAACTTGTTTAAAAATAAAGCAATATGATTTCGATATAGAATCAATATGATTTTATTGTTAATTTAACAACAAATTATTATTAATATTAAATTTAACGCGAGCCAGAATGAATTATGATTGTTTATTTATTTATTTTTGTTCTATGATTTAACTAGTTTTTATGTACACTGCGTTGATGCAACTCATCAGTTGACATTCAACCAAATTCTGGTCAAATTGTCTTTTTGAAATTAATGAACTATTTTCTATGTAAGAATATTGGAATTGCATTGCTGATGCCTTTATTTGCGCATTTGATTGTTTGCATTTACGAACGATTGAAGTGAAAAAAGTGGAAATATTTATAATAAATGTGAATTAGATGAAAATATAAATGTTGTTCGATTATAGTTTAAATAAAAAAAAATTAATGAAAAACTTACTCTTGCTTGCATCACACATTTTTATGATTTTTAATTGCGTTCATTTGCGCAACATATACTGCGCATCACAAAACACCAGAAGTGTCCGTTCAAGCAGCGAACGAGCAGAGAAAGAGACATCATCGGAACAGAAAATTAGATTTGTTGTTTCTCTCACCCCCTAACTCTGTTCGGTGGTTTCTTTGTCTTCTAAATTCCTCAATATTGTTGTTTTGTTTTGATTTTTATTTTCTAGATGTGAAAATTTGCCGTATTTTTCATCTACTTTATGCTCACAATTTCGCAATTTTTAGCACGACAATGTTACAAACATAGGTTATAGGAACCTGTGGTTACAAAACACAACAATGTGGTGTTTTGTGTTATGAAAATTAATTTCATTTAATAAAACAAAGAGATACCAAAAAATCACAAGATCACTAAAATGTTCTTTTATTGGCTTATGCACAACAAAATTTCTTTTTGGTAAGTTTTTAGCTTCGCTATGTTTTTTTTGCTATATTAACACAAAACACAATTAAAACAAGCTTCACTATGTTTTTAGCTATAATATTAACACAAAAAACAATTAAAACAAATAAAACCAGAAGAAGTTATAAATTTGTTCTTATCCACAAATTGTGGCTTATGTTTACAAAATTTTTCACTTTATGGCATTTTTCTTGTGTTTACTTTTATTTGTCCCTTTCTCCCCGTAATTTGCGAAAAAGTTGATTTAAAATTTTTTCAGACCCACTTCTAGGTATTCTATACTGCGCATATACATTTTTAACCATCTGACAGCTTCAGTGTTACCGCGCTATTCCGAAAATGATGTGCATCAGATTCAGCGGAGTGTTGCATTTACGAACAGACCCGTTATTACATAATTGCATTTAGACAATTTAATTTTCAATCTTTTACATTTACAAAAAAGCCAGAATTATAAAATTGAGAATATTAATTTTACTCAGCAGTTTTTTGTGGTTCGAATTTCAGATGTCAGTGCAACATTTTTGGAATTAAGAAACTGTTTAACAAAATAATTAAAACAATGAAACATATGTACATATGTAAAAAATAAAATTCAAAGAAACAAAAAATTCTTTTCATATACATACATATGTACATTTAAACAAATTTATTTTTTTTCACGTAAAAATTTTTAATTTTAATAATGAAATAAAAAAATGTATAAGTAATATTTATTAAAAACTAACTAAATTAAATTAAGGGGGGTTTTTTAATTAATTTAAAATTAAAAGCCATACTTTTCAAAACAAAAAAAATAAAAACTGAAAAGCAGAAAATTTTGCGAGCATATTTTAACTAAAGTAACATTTTCTATATATATAAAAAAATTTAATTAACGTACAAAGTTCTTAAAAAAAGGTGGATCACTGAATAAAGCGTAGCTAAAGTATTATGATTTAATTCATGGGGTGAAAATAGTCCGTTTTTAACTTTCGAGCCAATTAATATAAAATTATTTCATAACTGTTTTAAACAAATTATTCTTTTTCAAATTCTTTTCATAAATTTCAAATTTTAAATTTGGGGTTATGAACTAAATTATATTTTAAAAATATAAAAAGTAGGTGTGCATTTTTAAAGCATATTCAATAGTTTCTAGAAAAGCTTACAAAGCGAAAAAAAAATTAATTTAAAACGCATGTAAGTAAGTATATTGATTTATTATTTATTTATTATTATTATTTTATTTTTTTATTATTATTATTTATTTATTTATTTAAAAAAAAGCAATGTAATATTCCCAAAAATATGTTGTAATAAATAAAAAAAAAAATTATAATTAACAATTCATACAATAATGAAATTGTGTTTTTTAGTTTAAACAACTTTTAAGAAAATATGTGTAATGTTACATACATACATAAAATAATAATAATAAAATAACAAAAATATAAAAATATAAATATAAAAAAAATAATAATAAACAAAAAAGTTATTCAAATTTTAAGACGGAGGCGTGACTTTTGGCCCGCCATATATATATATATATGTATGTATAAGGAAAAAAAAGCATTTCAATGGTTGTTTGTTATTTCTAATATTTAGTTCAATTGTTATTATATTATTAAAAGTTCTTGTGGTAGTTGTTTGTTAGAAGTCGTGGGGGTAATGTGAGAAGAGTGGTAGACTAAAACCTAATAAATGCTACATTAAAATAAATTTTGGAAGAATTAAAAGAATTGCAATTATTGAAATTAAATTGAACAGCAAGTAACAATCTGAAATTGCGTCATTTAACGAAAATATTTCTAGATTTTGTTATTATTTTCGTGTTGTTTATCATTCACATATATGTATGTAATAATATTACTTAGCAATATAGGCTTTTTTTATAAAAAAGTTTTTTAAATTATTTATTTTTGTCGATATTTCGCTAACCTTTGGTTAGCGTCTTCAGGAAAATTAAATTTTTTTTTTCGAATAAAATTATTTAACAAACATAAAATCAAAATATTTTATATTATTTTTATTTTATTATTTGATTTTATGTTTGTTAAATAATTTTATTCAAAAAAAAATTTAATTTTCCTGAAGATGCTAACCAAACGTTAGCGAAAACTTTTTTATAAAAAAGACCTACATTGCTAAGTAATATTATTACATACAGTAAAGAATTGAAGGTCAAATAAAAAGAAGAATTAATTCACATATATGTTATAACAAAAAAAAAAAAAAAATTAATATTTAAGCTGCTGTATCAACTTCTTCAACCAAATGATTTGGTGGAACTTCTTTAGCCGACGTACTCGCAGTGGCAACAGTTAGTGGTGTACTAATTGTGTTGTTCGAAGCAGTCAAAGTAGAAGTTGGGGTATCCGCAACATCGTTAGCTGCTGCAGTGGTAGCAGTGCCCACAACTCGAGCTCCATAAGGGGCACCTTTCAATTTACGTGCCTCTCGCTTTTGTTTGCGCTGCTGCATTACTAAACGTAATTGATCCAATTTTGATTTCGTTTTAATATTATCGAACTCAGCTACACATTTCTGGCAAGTGTAGTCGCGTTCACGTTCACCAGTCTCCGAGTGTACACGATAACTGCACTGACACACCTTGCGTTCATCAGCTACTTGATGGTGATGGTGATGATGATGATGATGAGACGAGGCATGATGATAGTTTTGGTGACCATTCGATGTATTGGAGCTGGTATTAGACGAACTGCCGCTGTTGTTGTGTCCAACTTGATACTGCTGTGCAGAAGATGCTTCTGATGTTTTGGAAATAGTGGCATCTTGTTGACAGCAGGGATACGTTTTAGTCGATTGTGATTTACTGCTGACATAATGGCCGTTACATTCACCATATGTGCACACTGACGGCAAGGAAGCAGAGTTGTTGGAATTTATTGAGCCGTTAGAGGCGTTTGAGGCAGATCCTAAATGAATTGTAGACGATGAAGAGTTATGAGTTTTAATACATTTGACACAAGGTTGTGAAGATTGATGGTGTTTCGAGGAAATCTGAAAGAGAAAATGCAACAGAATGTGTAAATATCTCCAGATTACCTTGGCAGTGGTCTCGAAAAACGTGGAGAAAAAAATATTTAAGGCTGGTGGAATACTGGCTAGGCAATATATAGGCACTTCGTCAGCGAAACCTCTTTTTGGCGTATGATGAGGAGAAAATCTTCAAGTCAAATTTTTTTGAAACTTGTTAAATTGAATAAAATGTTGAATTTTTGCATTGTATCTAAAATTTTTCTCATTCACGTTTTTTGCACTTTTTTAATTAACAAAATAAGGAACTACATCCAACTCATTATTAAAGTCGGTTTCGGTTATATGCGTGTTATTTCATACATCCGCTACTCCTTTGTAGAACCATAACATGTTCTGAAGGAGTATCGGTTTCTCTAATCCATTGGAAAGTGCTGTTAAAACCCATAATGTAGCAAAAACTGTAAAGTCAGTGTCCCTCTGGTGCAGTCTGGTACCAGCGTAAATGTAAAAGTACAGTCCATCAGACTGGTCAGAGTAGGACCCGTCAGCAGATACCTTCCACCCCATGACTATAGCAGAATACCTACCGCTAATCAACCTCCTATTTTCCCCAACTTACAACACTTCCAAATCGTCGCAAAGAATGAAATCAAACAAAAAAGTATAAAAAATGAACCGATTTAAAAAAGGAACTAAAAAGTAAAAAATTATAAAATTTTAGTTTTGTAGACACTGCTCTTGAAGTGCTTGAAGTCAGTGTCAAGTACGAAGAATATACATATCAGGAAAACATACTGTACGCAGTCGTATTTTTTATTTTTTTTGTAATTTGCATAACTGAATTAAAATAAAATAAATGTTCGAAAAAAAAAATCTAAGAAAAAACAGAAGCAGTCGCAGAAATAGATTGTGTGGCCTACTTTTGCAACAAATTTTAAATTTCAGATTTGTGTATCGTTAGGTCAATTGCAAAACCACGAAACTAATAATTTTACGTTTTTACAGGAGGAAGAAAAACCTTTTCATTCTTTTGATTTTCGCTTATAAAATATTTAATTTTTATTATAAAACTCTAACAATTTGTGAGGATGTTAATTTTTCTGATATGAGTCATAATCAATCAAAAAATAAATTTCGAAATTATTGCTAGTTACGTGGTATTGCATTTCAGCTAACAATATGTAGTTATTGTTAGTTCGATTTATAATTAAAGACACAAGAAACGACAAATAAACTTATTAAAATTATTTTCCAAATTTGCAAAAAAAAAAAGAGAAGAGAATTAGCATCTGCTGGTTTGTTGTGTTATCGTTTTTTGCAAACTGACAGATAGTGAAGCAGTTAGAACTGTTACTTACTAAAAGCATATCACATTCGACTGTGAAATTTTCCAATATTTAAATTTAACAGAATAATGTTTAACATGAAGCAATAGTGTTATAATTCAGTTATTTTAAATAATGTACTTACATGTTTACTTTTGTAACTATGATGTGCAGTACTAGTTGAAGCACTTGCAGCGGCCACCGATGCGGCTGCCGATGCAGATGTGGATGGAGCCTCAAAGCTTATACGAGCACCACGATGATATTGTGGTGTGGCACTCAAAAGGTCATTCAATATATGTATAACGGTCGATATATCTCTTTTCGGACGGCCATATCTGTCCTGTAAAGCTGGATTTAAAGTGCCAGAAAATGTTCCAGAATAAATACCTTTACCATGATTTTTCATCGATTCAATCACAGCACCGGAACCGCTCTTGCGCGCAGTTTCTTCACTCGGTGAGAAAGCTATTTTATTAGTAAACACTTCTTTGGATAGTTTGCGCAAGGTTTGTGTTAGATTACGCGAAGCTTCAGCTAAAGTGCGTGAATCCGAAACGATACCAGAATCATCCAGTTCGATGGTTGGTGTAACGTTATTTGTTGGAGATGTAGTTAAATTTGCATTCAAAGGTGGTGCTTGACATTTAGAGGTAGTTGATGATGCTGTACCAGCAACCGCAGGAGTAGTGTTTAAATTGCTGACCGACGACTGATTCACGCTGCTAATAGATAGGGCAGATGGTCGTAAAGAGATTTTCGTTGCCGACGCATTTAAAACAGAATCATCACCCGAATTTGCTGACACTTTAATGGGGGTTGACGTAGTGTTAACTACTTTCTGACTGCTTGCACTACTAAGTTCTTGTTGTATTCCGGTACTATGGTGGTAGTGATGGTGATGATGATGGTGGTGGTGATGGTGACGATGTTTACGTGATATTGGATTGTGAGCGGTCTTATGCAAATATGTGAACGATTTTGATATTGATGTTGAGGGCGAAGACGAATTCGTTGCAGCATTTTGAATTGTTGTTATTGATCTTGGTATTAATGTTGATTTATAGTTTGGACTGCTCGCAATAATGGTGCCAGTGCTAGTGCGAGTTGCGTGTGGTTGTAGTTGCTGTTGACGAAGCTGCCGGTGGTGGTGGTGTGACGTTGTCTGCAATTGTTGTTGAGAAACACAGGATGTTTCTACACATTGCTTAGAAGAAGTATGTGGGGTATTATTAACAGTTCCCAAACTGCCACCATTTAATCTGGTACATAAACACGATGTCAGTTTAGCTGCTATAGGATCCTGGCACATGGCCGAGTTGCCGGCAGCAATTGATGTGTTTGAATTGGATGCTGGAACAGCTGAAATCGGAGCTGTGTGGGGTCCAAGGGCTACACTATTATTTGTAGAGGAACTATTGTTATTATTCGGCATTTTGGGAATGTTTTTAATTGCTGTTGTTTTTATAGGACTCGATACTAGATTCGATAAGGATTTAATGGGAGATTGTTCTAATAAAACTGCTTCGGTGGCAGTATGAAAAGTAGGTGGTCCTCCAACGGCCACACTGGCATTAGAAACGGAAGGTAGTGCTATAGTAGACGATTGAACTTCTGACGAATTTGTTGTTTTACTGGTGCCAATTGATTGTTGTACTAAACGTGATGGTTGAGTCATTGCAATACTTTTAACAATATTTTGTAAGCTTGCATAGTCGCACTTGCTTAAAAATGTCCTTAAATCTGAATTTTTTGTTACTGTACTGCTACTTGACATCGCCGTTGAACCATTTAGATTTGCTGCTGTTCTGCCTGAATGAGGTGCTGTTAATGTCGACGTATTCGTGTTATTGCTAGGTGCTTGACGGGTTGTATCCAATTCTAATTTTCGAACTGCTGGCACATTTTGTGTTGTAGTTGATACAGACACTGCGGTTGGGGATAAACTAATGGTTTTTGCTGCAGATCCAGTCAATGCTGCGTTTGAGCCATGGTGATGATGATGATGGTGATGGTGGTGATGGCTGTGATTTGGTGTAGTTTGTGTAGCTGTCGAAGCAGTTGCAGGCGTTCGACTGCTACGATGATGATGGTGGTGATGATGACCGGAACGTTGTCGCGATGAGGAACTGTTACAGTTGGCGCCATTATGAGTTACGCCATTAACAGGATTTACTGTACTTAATTGCAATTGTATTAGCATCATATGATCGCCTAAACGCATACTAAGGTTCAATGGTGTTTTACCACTGAGAAAATCGTTTACTTGTGAGTCATTTAGGGATTCCAGAGCTTGCATTACCGTGTTTTCAGGGCGTTGAGCCTAAAAAATAAGAGATATACAGAATATTGGTAAAACTAATTAAGTTGTTATTAAGATTTAACTTTTTTTAAATTTGTACTAAATATGAATTTAGATATAATATCACAATCGGCCATTCACAACTGCATAATTTCTTTTAAATAAAATACACGATGGTAATGTAATATTAAAACAAAAACACATTTTAATTCTATATTTTCTGTTCAAATTACTTTGAACATTCAAATGTCTTAGATTTAATTGAATTGAAACATTAAATTTTAATAAGCGTGCTTTTGGGGATTTAAAATGTATTTCTAAGTAAATGTACTCATACATGCATATGCTCACTTACAGAATACATTACAGAAAACTTCTGATTTGAAAACGCAAAATTTCTGAACGATTGGATTGGAATCACTAGCATTCCTCTTTTACAATTTTAAATCGTAATCGACAATTTCAATCGTTTTACTATTTGCAGTAGCTATATTCACATGAATTGCTATTCTTTTAATACTTAGACTCAATGTCTTCATGACCATGCATTTAAATATATACAGTAGCGAGCATAAAAATGCATTGCTGTGACATACTCGTATAACCTTCTAGTGAATCTGTTTCAAGAGAGTGAACAAATTTTGCTGCGCGAAGTCTGTAATGAAGCCCGGAAGCGTTCGGAGAATGCTGTTATGGTCAGACCCCGGCTTCCCTTAGGCTAATAGCACTCTGAGCCGAAACGGAGACAATAGGAAGGTCAATCGGTAAGAGATTCAGAATCGTGTTCAGGGATGCTCCGGGGAACGTTCTACTCCAACACAGATTGCTAGATCCTACCCAGCACGGTCAGATTGTGGACACTGCCGAGGGCGGCCCACCAGCAATGCAACCATTGGATAATATCGGTCTAACCTACCTTACTCGTATAAGGCTGCACAAGCCTTCCTTACACGCTTCTCAATGTGCTTCCTCCAGTTTAGCCTGGGTACTAGGATCAGCGCCAAATACCGCCGGCGGATCTGTCCTCCAAGGCGAGGAGGGCCAAAAGCAGCGGGCTTGTACCTCATGTTGAAGAGTACCACCTCATGCTTGTCCGGAATGACCTTGAGACCGCAGTCGTCAGCCCCGGAAATTGCCCCTCCCAAGACCTCACTCAACGTGGAGGGATGATTCCCGACACCAGCAAAGCCACGTCATCGGCATAAGCCACCACCTTCACGCCTCCTCGACTCAGGTCGACCAGAACAGAGTCCATAACAACCAGCCACAGCAAGGGAAATAGCACGCCCCTTGGAGAGTGCCTCTATCCACAAACCATTAAATCAAAACATTAAATTCAGCTAAAAACATAATTATGTATATTCATTCATAAATTGATTTATAAACATAAAATTTTGTATCAAGAAACGTTAATAAAAACAAATATAAAGTTAAGTTTCTATAGTACAAGTAGTACATGTATTGCGAAACTAATTTTTTTAATTAATTTCCATACAAATCTTTTTTAAGCAAGTACTACTTGTATTATAGAAGCTGCACCTAAATTGTTTTGTTTAAATAAATATAATTGTGTACTAAAAAAAATGTAACGTACGTCACTAAGGGTTCACGGCTTTTGAGAAAAAAGAATTCTAAATTATTTTGGGGCAAATAAGCTATTTTATAATTTTATTATATTCATCTTTTTTTGGCTATTCGATTTTGTGTGCTTTGTATTACAAAATTCGATAAAAATTACGAAAACATGTCTCAACTCCCAATGTTATTTCCAATTTTGTAGCGTGCGTCAATTATTTCCATACAAATACCTATTAACAAATTATGTTTTATGCCTTTCGAAAGTATACTGAAATTCTACTTACTAATCACATGTATAAGTTAAAGGTATCTCCCTTGAAAGGCCAAAAAAAATTTTATATTTTAGTCACGCGGTACTTGCCGAAATGTATATTTCAAATATACACATCTACTGCCGTATTAATAAAAATTTTATTTTATTTATAAAAGGTTCAATAGACAAATTTCCATACAAAATTTTATCAATATACATTCTTTAAATCCAAAACATTTTAATGAATACGGTACCTAGTGTTTGCAAATCATTTATTAATTTTTTCTCGATGTGAATAGCTGAATGTGTTACAATCTGCATGTTAGAATGATTGTAAATGGCGCCACTTTTATATAAAATACAATTATGTAACTTCTACAACAACCATTTAGTTTCGCACTTGCTTTCTTTAATATTTCTGTTCTACTGCATATGCAAGTATGTATGTACATACAAACATATAGACATATGCATATTGCAGAATAAGAATATATTTATACATTATATTTTAATTAAGTGTGACAGGAGGAATGAATGAATTTTTCGCAATGATATGCCTAAAAAATTGAGAAAAATTAAGTTGGTAGTAGTAAAAATATTAGTACTGATGTAAACTGTATAAAGAAGAGAGCGGAAAAATTATTTATGATGCAATAAAAAAAAATCATTCAGTTGTTTATATTTCAGAAGCAACAATTAATTTTTTTTATACATATAGAGGGAGAGTCATAACAGCACACTAATAAAAACAAGCGTTGGTAACACAGCGTAGGTGGGTCAATGTCAATGTCATTTTAAATACGTAAGTATGTACATACGTTTTTTGTTTATTCAGTATAAACAAAAACGGTTTCAGACATTCGTCGTACTGTTTTAATTACTGGAAATGAAAAATATTAAAATAATTTTAGTGTTTCAATACAGTTATTAATTTATATCACAGTATGCTTATCGTAAAACCTTTTATTTTCGCGTATTTATCAATAACATTAGAATATACATATGTATGTCCATATGTATGTAGTATGTATACAAGTAAAATCTCAAGATTGGGAAAGCACATTTAGTTTTTCGAATTAGTAACAACCACATATGTATGGATGTGCATACATACTATATATGTACATACATACATACATATATATATGGCCTAGGATTTGAAATTCAGAACAAAAAGGAATTAAATTAATTTTAGTTGAAGCAAAATTTACAATTAACTATGTTTTAACTCGATTTTTCTAAAATTTTTGCATTATTATTAGGTGAAATTACAGGATTCGATATTGACAGAAACAAAATTTTAATCGAATTGGAAGAAAATCGTAATTCGGGTCTGTATTTGTTGTTATTTATAATCCTTTAAATTTACTGAGTTAATCAGTTATCAAATTTTTTTATCTTGGACCAGCACTCAGGGGAGGACCCCTAACATGCGATGTATTGTGCTGGATCTAGAGGAAAGGGATAGTGAGAGAGATGACAGGAGATGAAGCTTCACTGTCTTATTATTATTAAAAATCAACATTTTTGTTTCAATTTTATGAATTGAATTTTTTTTATCGTATTCGCCAAATTCAAGCGAAGCAATAGCATGAAATAGGTGATACGAATACGAATATTCGTAACATCACTAACATACACATGTACATGTTGTAAACAATTTGGGTTTTATATTACAAAACATTTAATTTTATTTTTTTGGCAATTTAATTTATTTTATTTTTACATTTAAGTTTAGGGTAATTGAACTTCATCTCTGTTAAATGTTTGTTGTTTCAATGTTTCTGTTCTGCAATTTTTATTTTTATGGAATAATATAAAAAAAAGCACAACAAGAACAAAAGTTTTAATATTCCTTTGTACTGCTAACAACAACTTTTGAATCGACTTTGATTTTGTGCTGGCTGGATTGCCCTTTGTTGACATTTTGATAATTTTTATTTTTGTTTGCATTTTCCTTGTTGTTGCTGTTTTTTACAACACAGAAGAGAATGAATGCACTCGAGAACCAGTAGAAAAAAAAACAAGTAGTATATGAAAACAGTAAAAAAAAAAGAAAAAGAAAATAAATTCAATATTTATATTTCAATGATCATCATATGCCCGGCAATTAATAGATAATATTCTTAAGAATGATGAGTAATTGTATTTCAAATATGTACTTTCATTTATGTACTTAAAAATAATTTACAGTATGGCTCTAAAGAAAAAAGCTCAAGCAATAACACAAGCATGGAACTCAAGAAAGTGATATCATTATTTCAGATGATCTCCATCTGAGGTACATACATACATATATCATCGGAAATTTATTATTAGGTGTTAAATATGTTTACATACGAGTAATTTAACAGTTTAGGTGTGTTTCTTACTTTTCTGATAAAGTTTGGTAAAATGAAAGTAAACTATAATTTATCTCAATAAGAGACCAAAATGGACAAAAGTAAGAATAAATTTCCATCTTATGAAGTATCTGGAGTCCAATAGCTTACTTAACGATCGGCAATATGGCTTCGTGGAGGATGTTCCACGTGAGAATTACTAGCCTTCCTATCGGAAAAATGGGGTCACGCGAACCAGGTCGATTTCAATGCTGCATGCTTACGCATCGAGGCATGCCCGACTGCGCTGCCTCATCTGTAATTATGGGCGTTATAAATATCCAGGAATCAGAAGCTCTTGATGTTCTCGGCATTAAAATTCAGTGCGATGTTCCATGGACTGAGCACATTTTTCATGTCTCAAAGGAAGCATTCAAGTGCCTCGACTTTTTACGACGGTGTAAGACATACTTCACCCCATCTGATCTCCTCACTATTTATACCGCTTACATCCGACCGAAAATGGAATATAACTCTCATGTATGGGCCGGTGCTTCAAAGACTTTTTTGAAGTTACTCGACCGTGCACAGGAAAGAGTGAAGAAACTCATAGGATACAGTAGGGTAGCCAACTCTATTGACTCTCTTGAGCATCGTCGCAACGTGGGATGAGTTTCGCTGTTCTATCGTTACTATAATGGGATGTGTTCTGATGAAATCAGGGAACTTGTTCCCGAAAAGACGCGTTCATCATTAAGAGCGCATCCATTTTTTTTTTTTTTTTCTTTTTTTTTTTTATCTTGCACCAGTGCTCAGGGGCTATCCTCTACATATGCAATGTATTGCACTGGAACTAGAGAGAAGGATAGGGAAGAAATAGACAGGTGGTGAAAGTGGTAGGAAGATAGAGCTTAATTCTTGCACAACTCTGCAGTTGCGTGTAAATTATAAAGCAAAGTTGCGGCGTCTCTGATGTTTTTGACGCATTATTTTTAAGCTAATGGAGCCATTTTTTTATTATTTTACTTCGCCGACGTTTTATTGCTCAAATACCGACGAAGGAGGGTGCTGTAGCACAGAAAACTCAAAAAAAATTTTTTTTTCTGATTTGACTCGGCTGGGAATCCAACCTGGGTCTTTCTGGTTGCAGAGCCAACACGCTGACTACTCGCCATCAGCACCTGGTCAACTTGGCAGCAAACCGTAGAACGCATGACAGAGAGAATTCGTTTTTTGGCCGAACAGCACGTATGTGGAATGGACTACCCGCAGAGGTCAGAGTGCTTAACAATGCTCGCTAACGTGAAAAAGAGCTCTGTTAAAAGAAAATCTTTCGAAAATCATTGTACGTTGTCAAAATAATTCTTACAATGTTGACATCAAAGAGTAATAAATTGTCGATAGATGGGCTTATAAGTTCAGCTGATATGAATTCGCCCTGAGCACAACATTTCAAAAATAACAGACATTTCTTTCTCTAGACTATGTTTCCTTACTATAGTTCTCAATATCTGTAAAAAAAAAATTTATAAACAGAACATTCTATGGTGTTGGCAACTCTGGAAAACAAATCTTAACAATGTTGGTAAAAATTCGTCATGCAGCCACAATAAAATTGTTTAATTTATACTTTTTTTACTTAAATTTCATATCTCTTCTAGTCATCGTAATATAATCACACATTTCTTTCTCATAACTGTGAGTTTGTGTAACAAAGACCAACTAAAAGCAAATAAAATTCCAAGAAACACGTACATAACTTTATGGGGCGTGTTCCATATTTAAAGCTAATCTCGCATCGCTTTGTTTAAATAATAAAGTCTATAAATATTACAATAAACTGAGTAAAAACATTAATATGCATATAGTGTGTATTCTTATTTTACATTTCGCTTTGCATTGTTTATATACATAGATATATTTTTTTAACAGCAACAAACAACTTTGATATAAATAAAAACGTCAAAATTACGTAATTATTAGAACATTACCTCACGTATTTTCGAACTCGCATAGGCTCACAGTATTTATTTCATATTAACAATTTTTTTCTTCATATAGTGCCCATTTTCATATGACCAATTGTTTAAGAAAAGTTTACATCCATTTCAAAAATGGATTGGATGAATTTTTATCTTAATGGCATGCAACAGACGATGCAACGAGTTTATGCAACACGTTTACCATTCATTTTGCATATTTTGATACAAATACTGCAACCAAGAAGTAAAATATAAACGCAACATCAATTCTAAATTGAATATCGGTGGAGAAACACTGTTAAAAAAATACAACTCTACAGCTTGCTTGTTTCCACTGAAATGAATAAAAAAAACAATAAACAACGTTTCACACTATGCAACCAGAAAATTTCAAAATATTGTCATGTTTTTGAAATCTTGCATGCAACACGAATTGAGACATAAACATGACTACAGACTATGCAACCAATAACGAAACTTGTCTGGTTACATAAATCTGTTGCATCGTCTGTAGCCAGCATAAGAATTTCTTTCAAAAGTTTGAAAGTGACCTTAAGGTCCTAATAGACGACATCATTTTGAAATCTCTTTTGTGAACTATATGCATATGTAATTCTGTATGTCTGCCAAAATTGTTGTTTTCTAGAAGGTTTATAATATTGGCTTTCAGACGTATACATGTTTAATTACGTCTGGCATAATCACTAACTGACATATATACATGTGTACATACATTGGATGGGAAAATTTGGATCATATTGAAACTTTTTCTCCGAACCAAAATCAGTGCCATTTATCCTTCACTCTTATTAGTTTTCAAATTTCTAAATATATATTTTTATATACATACATCGGTAAATTTGTCACTGATTTATAACAAATTTTAAAATGCGTTCTACATTAGTAAAATTTTTCTCAAATTTTTATTCAATAACAAAAGTGGCTTTCACGATCCCATGAAGAATTCACCTTGAAATATATTTATCTTGATTTTTTTGTTGTACTCCTTAATTTAATTAAAAACCACTTTGAAAAGAAATGAAAGTGAAATAAAGAATTAATTTGTTTTGTATTTTTTAAATGCACAAAATAAGTAAGCAGATATAAAGCATTTTATAATGCATAAATAATATACTATCCTTCTGTTTAAATATTTACGTGAAATTAAATTGACATACACACACAGATACTAGAAATCTCACTTTCAAAAGAAATGACCCATCACAATAAAATTGCATGCCAGTCCATAATTAAATCTTAAAAAACTGCAATAACAAATGAGAAGACAAATCTGAAGAACGCCGACTGGGGTGTTTGTGAAAATGATTGTGTGTTCTGGTGTAATTAATTAATTATAATGATATACTTAAAAAAATAAAAAATAAAAAAAGAAACAACGGGTACTGTTTAAGGTGCAACAGGAAGATGGGAGATGGAAAAGTTAACGAAATTTCGGCAAAGTTTTGAATGGCAAACATTTAATTTTTCTAAACATATAGACAGAGGCTCAGCTGGAGGGAAGAAGATTTGCATTGCACTTGCAATATGTCTGTTATTACATGCAAGAAAAGCAAGAACGATTACTCTAGAAACTCATTATCTTCAATGATATTATACTGATGTGGGTGAGAAACCACACCGGCATTGGGGGAACGAGGCGGAGAATAGACTTGAGAGGAAGGAATGCTGTCGACCGGCGCTCAGATTTCTGTTGGGAAATTGGAGGATCCAAGCTGGGTTCATGCAGGGGTTGGACTCTGTTAACAGTGAGAGTTGATTGATGGGCGTGACATTTGTTTGGTGGACAGGCAATCGTTGGGATACATACATACATATCCCACATGCATATGTATGTATACGAGTATACAATAAATGAATATGTGTATATTTAGTCATTTATGGGTCACTGTGTTAAATATATTTATGATCTTAAATCAATTGTAAAAAAATTACAGAAATAAAAAATAACAAAGGAAATAAAACAATGAAGCTCTTGATTGAAAACGATTTGTTAGTGTATTCTACATTTAGGGCATTACAAACATAAATAAATAAAAACATGTTAAATTCATTTAAGGCGGTGTATGAAAAATTATACATACGTATTTGTACTATAAATAATCATACGGTATATCAAGAATGATAGAAAAAGGTAAAACATGATTTTAATATTAAAACCACAAACAGCTGATTTTGTGTTCTCACTGTAAATTTAATTAAATTAGGTTTTAACGCACAGTTTGTGTAATAAAATTTCATTTATTTTCTCCTCCCACAACTCGATGAAAGCATTTTCATTATGCTCTTCCAAATATGTAGCTGCTTTCACTTTTGCACATTTCTATTGTTGTTGCTGCTGTGTCCATTGTTTTAAATTATTGTAGTGACTTTATTTATGAATGAATAGAAATTTTATGTTTATTTTTAGCGGACACGTCTTTTTTGATATATGGGGATCTTTGGGGATATTTTAAAATTTGTTTGGCGATGTCGAGAAGAAGTACTGGCAGCCCTGAATAGAGCACTTAATATCTACTCATTGCGAATTTTACTGTGTATTATTAGTTTCTCCTACTAGCTCACTTATGGGGTTAAATAATACTCTCTTTTTCTCTTTCAAATTAATACATATATCTAGCACTGAAATTTTATTGCTGTTGACCTTGGTATACTTACAAATTTTTGAAAAATTAAAAAAAAAACTACACACATTAACTCTCTAAAATTGAATTTGTAATGTTAAAGCATAACTAGTGTGCATTAGTGTGTCCCAAAAACAATCTAATGTGGGGCTCAAATATAATTTGAAAGCTCAAGTCAAGTATTTTTAAGATTTTTTTCAGATTTTTCGAAAAAGGTTAGAGGTCGAATTTTTGCCAAAAATCGGGTTTGCCGGACGTTCTTTGTGTTTTTGTCATAAGTTTGTCAAAGAGCACGATTTTATTAATTTTCAGTTAACAATTTGAACAAAAAATATCCAAGCCTTTTTTCTGTGTACAAAAAAATATAAGTTTTGGCAATAACTTTGCTTATTTAGGTACCTACATTATAATTATTAATTAATTAATTATTATTATTATTATTATTATTAATTATTCCATAAATTTTAAAAATAACGCTTTGTAACTTTTGAAATTTCTATGAAAAGGAAAAAACTAATGAATTTCTGTTTTAAATGTGATTTTTTGCCATTTTTCAAAAAAAGGACAAAAAAATGGCAAAAAGACACATTCCCTGAAGAGGTAGAGGATTAAAAATAAACTAACAAAACGTTCCTTTCAATGTTCTGAATAAAACTACTGAACATATCGTATACCAAAAACATCTCATGAGATGAAAATGATTAGAGATCTAAAAATAGAAATACTCGTAAGAATGTGTAAAAAGGGTATACTCAAGGATTGCTATGATTTTCTTTATAGATTTTTTGGTTTTGTGTTCAGTATTGAACTTTAATTCTCGATTGATTAGTTGAATTTTGAACATAAGAATCTGAGATTTATAGTCAGAAATTGGGAAAAATCCACAGATGAGGTAATTAAGCATTAGCTAAATAGTACAATATGGATATACTTTCCTCCCCAATTTTTGGGTTTACTTTTATAAAAAATGATATTCTCATAAAATATGTTATAACACATTTCATATATTTTTTTTTGTAAAAAAAAGCACAATTTTGAAATTAGAATCCTATATGTAAAGAGATATTCCCAAGATAAATACACTTAATATTATTAAAAATTAATATTTTTCTTTCATTTTATGTACTTAAATTATTTAATAAATATTGAATCTAAATATATGTTTCTTTATGTTATACGCACATATATTTTAATGTACTCGTATATACTCGAATATGCAAATGTACATTTTATTTTTTCACTTTTTAGTTTAAGGGGCAAACAAACTTTACGCATGTATTTTGTTATTTTAATTTACACACTTTCGGCTGTTCATTTCTAACACCGACCGTCTGTCTATTAGCGTCAACATAAAATACGGTTTTTAGTTTTTTTTTTGTTTATAGCAAATTTACTCTGTTGCTAAGTAAGATAAATAGTTTGCTAGTGACACTTCATTTAAATAAAGGGGTTCCCATCATTTTTTTACAGGCGTTTTTCGAAATTTGTGTTCCTCCTCGCAGTCACTACTAATGCAAAGTAGAGCGGATTTAATGTTAAGATTGAACCATGTATTTAGTAGTGTAAATAACGGGAATTTTAAATTTCGTGGGTTTGGAGAGTGCTATTTTTGGCATAGTTGACTCCGAAGTATGATTAAATTTTCACCAGTATTCATATTTACTTTGTCTGTGCAGCTGCCTAGGTTAAACGTGTTTTTATGAGCTGGGCGAATTTTGTTTTATTAATAGAAAAAGATCAAACAATTCGTATAAAATTTTGCACAAAAAATTTTATAAAAGGCCAGTCGGCAATGAAATCGTGAAAAAAAATTATAGAAATGCTTATGAACGATCGCAGAATTCTAAGCAGCTGGTGTTGGAATATCGGTTGGTTAATGCCATGACATTTTGATCGAATGGAAGTTGTTCTGCAATTACTAACTGAAGTCATCGACGACGCACAATTACTAAAACGTTGACGAAATATGACGTCCAAAATAAGTCCCACGAAAATCGCCGAGCGATACGGCTAGGAAATATAAAAATTCCCGTTATTTTCTGAACATACCTTGTACTTATATACCAACACTGGTATATTTTCTTTCTAAAACCCAAATATAAACTGTACGAAAATATAGAAATGTTTTCAATAGTCGCTCTTTTTTTGCGGCTCCCATAACCTTTTGTTAGGGACTCCCATTTGATAACTGTTGACTAAAAGTGTGTCAAACTAGAAATAATTATGTAAAAATATAGCAAAATTATTGAACGCGGTGAAAACAGCATATATTGCGATGCGAAAGAAATTTGGTATTCAGCTTGAAATTAAAAAAAAGTTTTTTATGGTTTTGATTTTAAAATATATCTAGTTCAATATTTTTTTTTTATTTTGATTCAGCACTCAGGAGACATGCGATGCATTTTGCTGGAACTAGAGGAATGGGATAGTTAGAGGAAAAACTCTGCTTTTGCACGTTGTTTGTTTATAACGGTGTTGAAGCGCCTCTGATGTCAAGGAGACGTATTAAATTTTGAAGCTTCGTTTTTAGTAGCCATTTTTAGTAATTATTTTACTTTGCCGGTGCTACACAATAATGACGAAGGAGGGCGTTCTGATGTGCCACAGTAGCCACTTTTGCGGCCTGTTCAACGATGTCGAACGATATCGATCGTTCGCTTATTACATGCAATACAAAAACAAAATTTAAAATGTTAATTTTGTATTGCATGTAATAAGCGAACAAACTATATGTTTGTATTTTCTACAAACTATATCGTTCGACATCGTTGAACAGGCCGCAAAAGTGGCTACTGTGGCACATCAGAACGCCCTCCTTCGTCAGTATTGTGTGAACCTTGCAAATCTGATGTACTATTGGCAAAACTTCACGATATTAAAGTTTTCTTCAAGTTTCTTCAATTAAGTTTTTTCCGAATCCAATAGAACAAATACAAATTAAAATAAGAAATAAGTTTGATTGGTATTAATTGGCGTTCAATTTTCCTTTATTCACTTGGAATGCTGTCTCATGTCTAATTCTTTCTGACCAAAAATTTGTGTTTAATAATAACCAAAATATACTAAAATAAGAAAAGTTTTATATAGAAATAAAACACTGAAAATTTCTTCAAAAATCTTTATGGTTTTGATGTAAACTTTGTAGATCCACAAGGACTACTAGTTTTGTTAACTGCATCTGCATGTAAGTAGTATCTTGAACCCAATTATTTATATCTGAACTTCTATTACTAATATTAAAAACGCCTGTGTACGTGCAGATAGATTGACCTTACAATGAAAGGACAAACTAATTTTAAGTGGTTTTTCATTGCCATCCGAAGGAGGGCTAATAAACCAACAAAAATTAAATAAAGAAAAATACAGTTAAAAAAAGTTGTATAAAAAAATTAATTTCGCTCTCACTCGTACTGAAAAACAGAAGCTTTGTTCTTTTAGAGTGTATGAAGAATGACCTTTACTAGAAAACACAAAAAACAACAAAAAAACTGACAGCTTTGTTAATAATATGTAGACAGTGAAGATTATTCTCGTACATATTTTCCTAAGCTCTGACGAGTTAAATAGATGATATTGATAACTTTATAACTACCTCCCTGTTGACACAAAGGGTACTGATGACATGCGTAGTGGCATAGAAAATGCGCATTATACTCAACTAGTGTTGGAGATTAACTGTTTTTTCCTTTGTTCAAATTAGGAATGTAATTTCTTCACAATATTGTGATAAATGAACTTTGAACTTGAACATGACAAAATTTCTCAAGTATGTAATAACTACAGTTCGATTAAAATCTATTACTAATATTGAACTTAATAGCTTTAAACTTATACCACAGCCATTTTTTATGTGTTAGAAAATTTTTATTTAGTTATTAGGCCACCTCTTAATAGTTTGAACTAATAACAGCAGTGTAGACTTTACATATGTATGCACATACAATTACGACATTTGTTTTATATGTTTTTTATTTAAATTGACAAACTGGAACATGTACTTCTTTTTACGTTTACCAAGTTAAATTGTTACGATAACTAATTTTTATTTTACTTGTTTTGGATTTGCTAGTAGCTTTTAATTTGTGTATGAAATGACAACAAAGTTAAATTGACCAAAAAAAAAATTAAATGAGCAGTAATGCTTCTTTCTATGTTACAGTTGTTTAATAATATATTTATATTTTTCTTCGCATATAATATATTAATAGGTGTATAGTACCCCAGTTCGCAAATACATCTTAGACGACAAAGTCTACGACAATGTAGGATGCATTGTACACTTTTCTTTAGATTTTCTAAAGGAAATCGTGTTTTAAGACAATATGAGCGACAGCATCTTCTATACTACCTTCGACCAAAACCTTTTGACATGGTGCAGTACAATATTTTATATGTATGTTGTCTTATTAACGAAAATGTTTAAGACAAGTCTCAAAATAGACACATTTGTTGCTGGCGTATTTCCATCGACGATGTCACCAAAGCAATCAATAATTTATCACCTAGAAAACTGATTTAGAAATAGGTATAGCGACAAGATGATATAATTTGTCATTTTTAAAGATTTAGTTCTGAAAAAACAATAATAGTTTGTACTTGGCAGCGTTATTAGGTCCATTTGTTTAATTTCCCATTGAAATTCAGTAGTTGAGTAAATTTAATTTAATTTAAAAAAATTACTCTCAAAAATGCCTCTAACACAAAAAAGTAAACGAATAGAAAAATAATAAGTACTTAAATATATACTAGTCTTGCATCTCTAAGAAATAAGTGTAAATAAAACAATTATGAGAAAATTTTTGCCATCGATGATAAAACAAGATAACTGGATATTGTATGCTCATCTTTAATTTGTTTCATGTTGAAAACTATTATTTTCAGTTTTTGTTAATGTTTTATTCATCTTTTTCTTTTTTTGTTAAATATTTTTATGAAAAATTGTACACTTTGGTTTGCTTAACTTTGTTTATTTATATTTGAATCATATGTTTTTCCTTTCGAGTGGATTATACTGGCAAAAATTCGCTCAGTAAAAATTTACATACTCTCAGAAAAGAACTGTCATTTTAATCTCTGAAATGGTGTTTTCTTTTGTAAGTTTTTGAGTAAACGAATGGAGTTATTATTGACGAAAGGTGAAGAACAATTCCATGCAATATGACGTGTGTCAATAAAGTCATTGATAAGTCATTTGTTCGAAAAAGTCGTCAATAGTTGAACTGGATTTTTGTCGGCGATAGCCATGTTAAGTAGATATCATCGACGATGTCTCGCGAAGACTTGGCTAACTCAGTACTTTTTTTGCCAGTACATTTAAGGAAGTTCGAAGACAAATGGGAGTGATAAAGTGTCCCTTTACGCACACGTCGGCGATTCGGTAGAGGAAACTGTCGTTTATATAACCATCGTCGATAAAGTACTAGAAATTGTCGCTTTTATGTTTCTGTATGAAATTTGTGGCCATTTGCTCGAAACTTTGGTCAACGACTTGCTTAAGCTGTCCTCAATATGGACTCTATCTATATCAAGTCGTCGTCAAAGATTAAAAAAAAATTATTGGTCAACTGGGACACATCTATAGATGCAAACACAAGTAAGCGTTTTTACGTATAAAGTGAGAAAAAGCATTGTAACATTTCTTTTATTCATAATGTGATTTCTTTTGGTCTTGCGTCATAACGAAATCAGACCAAGTTTAAGCAGTAAAATAATAAGAAGGTCTTAGCAAAAGAAAATATTAAGAAGAAAATTAGAGTAGCAAAAAATAAATGTTATTTGAAATTGTTTTAAGTAGGTTATTAAGAACATAACGGGTGGAACAAAAGTAATATGAAGGCAGTTTGATAATTCTGTGAGCTTTTATAATTCCAGATCCGTAACTTGAAACACTGATTGCTTCAACTCATACATATGTATGTACTATTACTAGAGTATTCTTAAAATTTGAGGAATCTGCGTCTATTAGTTTGTTTTTAGTGGACCAGTGCTGAGGGAATATCCCCTACGTAATATATGTATAGATAGAGGGAGGCATAGTCTAGAGAATAGACAGGTGGTGAAAGTGGTAGGAAGATAGAATTAATTCTTGCACAACTCAGCAGATGCGTGTTAATTATAAAGCAAAGTTCTGGCATCTCTAATGTAATTTTTGACGCATTATTTTCAAAATAGAAAAGCCAAAGAACACCGACGAAGGCGGCTGCAGTAGCACAAAAAATCAGAAAAAATTTTTTACTTGACACGTCTCAAAACATAGTCATAGTCAAAATGCTACTCAGTCATCAGCACCCTTTAAGGAATGTATATGAATATATTCACATTAATGTCCCTAAGGTCACTTTCCTAATACTGGGAGATCCGAACAGAGTTTGATTTGTTCCCGTTTACAAATAAACCGATATTCGAATCAGTTCTTTAATTTCTTTGTTAATTTTTTTACTGCTTTTAGTGCAATTACTTTGTTTTAAGATTTTGTGAATTATAATATTTGTACTAAAATATTATTAAAATATGTGCTTTAATAAAAACAAATTATAGGTAATAAAATCAGAAGTGGTAATACAGCAAAACAAATTACATTTGTTGTTTATATCTGTGTAAATTTGTATTTTTGTTGAAAATATAAAGTGAATTTATAGAGAATATAAAAAGTTGTTTAAACTATTAAAAAATTAAACTTCTATAAATATAAATAAAATGAGCACTGCCGTTATTGCATATTTGCAAGGTTTGGGAAAAGGTGGCGCTAACGTCGTCATAAAGTGTTGCGTGATAATATGCAAGGAATTACCAAGCCCGCTATTAGACGTTTGGCTCGTTTCTTGCTATTTAATTTCCCTTTTTTTTGTATTATAATTTAAATTATAATATTTTTCAAGCTGAAGTTCTTATAATTTTTCAATATTTCTAATATAATATTCTTTTGTTTTCAGCATTTTGTAAAGAGAACTTGGGGAATTTAACAGTACACATTAAATTACAGTACACATTAATTAAATATAATTATAATAAAATATAATTTCCTATTATTCCTGATGATGTTAACAAGCTGTTAACGAAATATCGAATAATAAAACCAAATAAAATAAAAAAAGACCTCAAGATTAATAAATATATTTCAAAAAATATAATAAAAAACGTCAATTAATATAATTAAAATTAAAAAAAAATACGAAATGTCACTAAACAAGTCACTGAAGAAAATGTGGGTGGATGTCTTATGCTCAATAATTGGAGAATGCACAATTCATGCAGAAAAATAATAATAAAATTTTAAATTTTTTATTGTAAATTATGATGTTCCACACAAAAAACACAACACAGAAATTTTTTAATATTATTTAACTATAAAGACGATAATTTCGAAAAATTTAATTTTTTGCCGTAAAAAAAGATGTAAATTATTGGCTTTATATATTTATTATTTGTTATTAATAGAATGCGAGAAATTATTCCCCGTTATTTTTCTGTCCTAATGAAGCTATAAATTTACCATCTATTTTCCGTGTAACAATTTCTTGGTTTTGTTTTCATTATTAACTATGCTTGTTTTAGACCTTTTGTTTTACTTAAGCAAACTGTTTTGGTTTGATTCTCAAGTATTGTGTATAATGAAATATTACTACAAGCCCATAGCCAATAATGTACATAAATTGTTAAATATCCTCAAGTTAGTAACTTCGAGAGTGACTCATATGCTTGCAATTCTATACACAAGACCAGCTGGAAGCATTTTAGTATTCAAGTGAAATAATCGAATTATCAGGTTAGTACAAAGAAAACGCAGTGTTGTAAGATAGTGAAGCTTCACCTCCTATCATTTCTCCTACTACCGTTTTCCTCTAGTTCCAGCACAATGCACTGAGTGCGCTGGTCCAAGATAAAAAAAAAAGTTGTCGGAATGTTTCAGTGACGAGGGCATAGTCACTGCTCACTTACCAGTATCGGCTTCAGCTGATACCAGTCCACAAGTAATATCAGAGCGTCCTCCTTCGTCGGTAGTGTGTAGCATCATCGACGAAGTAAAATAATTAATCAAAATAGTTACTAAAACAGAGTTTCACAATTGAATATGACTCCTTTATAGCGGCACTTAAACGCTGCTAGAAAGAACGTGTAAAAGCAGAATTGTAAAAATAATGAAACTTTTCTCTGTCTATCCCTTCATCTTCTATCTTTTTAAAAGAAAGCTACGAGTAGCCATTGCGAGCTGAGCGTAATGTTTCAGATTAAAGGAATTCTAAGAGTATTGTGGAACAGATCCATAAATTCTATTCGATTGTATATCTAACAGTTTCTCATACATATTCCAAAAATATAAAACTCTTCTTTTTCGTAACCAATCACTATAACGCTGTCGTCCTAATTCTGTCTCTTGACAATTAAGCGTAAAATCGAAAATTAAGAAACCAAAAAAAAAAAAAAATATATACATACATATATATATGTATATAAATAATAGCATAAAACAAAGAACAGCAATCACTGCAAGGATGAGGCAAGAAAAACGTCTGAGTTCTTTTTTATGCTCGGATTTTCATTCGGTTAATTGATTGTTGGACAAGTGGGCCAACAACAGTATGAATTTTTTTTTAATACGATACATATTTTCTTTTCCTGTTGTTGTTATTTTACTCATTCAAATTTCAGATGAGCCAGTCAGAGTCATTGAAAGATATTTATTATTATTTTTTATATAAAATTGTAATAATCGTAATAATTTTGCGCTAAAGAATGTTAATGGCAGCATGTACGAGTACAGCTGCTGTTGCTGCTGATAAAAATGTTGTTGGTGTTGAAGATGATGGTGATTTTTTTTTGATATGACACAAAGAAATTGCTAAAGAATTATTTAAATTCGAAACAAGGGTGATGATTTTATTTTATTATTTTTATTCGTAAAAGCTTTTATTACGTCCAAAATAAATAAACAAAAAAAAAACAGCGAATTCATGTAAATAATATTAAAACTTTTATGAGTCTTTGTATATTAAAGAATATTTTGACAATTATTCAGAAAATTTGGAATTTACAGCAAAAAAGAACAATAAACTAAATATAGGACGTGAGTCATTTAAATTATGTATAACGTATTGCCAAGTAAGTAGTAAATTGGCTTCCGGGAAGGCAAACGTACTCTTTTCTTTTTAGTATATGTATTTATGTACATACATCTTGGTCAGACCATCATCATTATTTTCCAAGGAACTGCCTGCAATATTTAAAGTCGTTTTTTTTTTATTTTGATTATTTTGGCAACGGGCAATCAAAGCAGTGAAGTGCAATGGGGAGTCGTGTTTAAAAAAGCCAACGACTATATGTAGGTAACACATGGGAGGCGCCAGGTAAAAGTTTTTTTTAAGGAACACATTCAAGGTCGGTTATTATGTCAAGTTATTGCAACGTTTAAGTGAAGAAATTATGAAAAAAATTCAGCACTTTGCGAAAAATAAACTCTATTGCGATAGAAAAATCAATAAATTAAAGTTCGAATTGCTTCATAACTCACCTTATTATTTTTCGAAACAGCGAAAATATTTCGCAGATTTGCTGTGTTTTCTATGTTGTGTCGTTTACATTTTGGATGCACATAATGACTACGCTTATTTCGTCAAATATATGCCCAATCTGATCGTACCTTAAGGTTGCATTAACACTAAGAAATTAAGAATTTTATCTCCAAACCGCCCCACAATGTGTACAAAAACCCTTCTATAGCGGATTAATTCATATCTCCAAAAGTGCAATAGTGTTGTTCACTAAATTTTATGTGAGTAGCTCTTAAAACAAATGGATAGTTTAAATGATATTTTGGAAGTATAAAAAAAATAAATAAAACTTACAGAAAAGAAATCTTTAGTAAACAAAAAATTGTGAAATATTGCAAAATTTATGTATATGAATAACTTGATTTAGTTAGCTGCCTAGTAGCCATATGGCATATGTATGGTTGAATCAATAGTTTATATTTTCTTTATTTGCAGGTGGCAGCAGAACTAAAAAAAACTTGGCGATATGTTTGAAAAGGTACAGACCAACTTAAATCAGCGCGTCAAGCGAATCATTTTCTAGCGCATAGTTTTAATGCTCCCACGACATATAATACTTAAATTAAAACATGAATGTTCTGCCATGAACAGTAAGTCCCCGTCCATATTGTGAAACATTTGCTGCAAAACTTTTGAGTTTGTAAACGAGAAGGGGAAGAGGAGTGGAAGTATGTACGCTGTTTCATGTACATGCAGGTTTTGTTGAATTTCTTATTTACATCTTTTGAGATGAGGTGTATTTGACGTTTCATTTTATTTCTTTTCGTTTGGTATACTGTTAAGATCATCATAATAATAGCTACCCTGTTTTATTGTTAATTTTTTGTGAAATATAATCAAAAATTTAAAAAAAAAAATATAAAATTATATAAAAATTATTATATAATTTTTCTTCTTAGCATCCATTTTGCTTCAAATTATACCTTGTGCTTCAAATGTGTATCCAAAAAAAAATATTCACACCTTCTATCACAGGGTAGTTCTTTTATATTTACATTCGGTATTGAGAAATGTCAAAAAAAATTAAAGAAAGAAGATAGAAGGGAGGAATAAAAAATACTAAACATGAAGCAAATGTTTCATGTATGGACACTGCTGAAGCTTCAAAAGAGAATTCAAAAAAGTTTTGCAGCAAATGTTTCACAATATGGACGGGGACTAATGTTAACTTATCGAGTTTAATAAAATCCACTAAATAGAAATAGAGAAAAATATAAAATTTTTCATTTTATCAGGGCTGTAATATTAAAAAAGGAAATAAAGAAAATACAAACAATTTATTTACTGCTGAACCGGTTTTGTTCTTTCAACTTATACTTTTAATTTTATTTCAAGTGTGTAATATTACTTTAGATTTTTTGACAGTCGCACCAAATCTCATTAGATTTCTTACTCAGAAAGTCGAAGGACTTGTGTTATAGTCTGAAACGTCCATTGTGGGATATCAAATGTCTTATCGTATTATTTGTCTTTTTCAATCCACGTTTGCACGTAATACTTACATTTTTGACATGTTTTAAAACAAAGTATTATATATTTTACATTACTTATGAAAATTTAGCGTTTTTAAAAACTCACCAGTAAACCAGTTTCAACATTTGGTATTAAAATTATTTTTGAACCATCCATTAAATTATTATCTTTCAATAAACCATCTTGAAGTTCTCTGAAAAGATAAAAAAAAATGTATTGCAGAATACATGAAACAAAATACGAGAAAATTTTAAAAACTACAAATTCTAATAAAAATTGAAATGACAAGTACAAAGTTCTTATAGTATTTATGTACATATGTATAATATTCAATGGGAACTAGAGGACTGCACAAGCACAATGTGTTCAAAACAAACAGTTAAATGCCGAAATTTTTTATGCATTTAAAGAAACACTGTATTATAATATTACAGAACAACGGAACGAAATAAAAGTAGAAGCAACTGAAATAGAATGAAATTGAAGTAGAACATCGCTGAAGTAGTGGTTCTACTTCAATTTCGTTTACAAAGTTTGTTGTTTGAATTTATTATTATTTTTTATTCAGTACCAGTGCAGCATACGTAGTATGCGTATACATAATATTTTGGCGCATTATGTTAAAAAAGTACACAGGGGACATACTACATTATTTTATATCAATCAACATTTACTGATTGTTAGACAAAATTCGTACGTGTATTTACATTGAAAATAAAAACAATTTTTTTTTAAATTTTATCGCTCTTAAGAATATAAGTACACGAACGAATTTTTATTTTTGTTTTAGTTTTGACTGCATCGAGGTTTTCGATAATTTTACATATGCAAAATGCTTTAGTTTTACCAATTTTATTTAATGAACAACAAACTTTTTGTAAAAAAATTAGCTGAAGTACTATTTTATTGGCTTAAAATAACTGGACGTTTTTAAGGTAAGTGATATTTATTGATATTATAGTAAATAAACCAACTTTTTGGAAGATGTTTCCAATGGTGCTATTATTGTCACCGCAGCTGTATATAGGTATAAATTATTTTCGAAGTGTAGCAAATATTTTGTATATTTATTTAGAAATTAATTAATTAAATATGAAAACATAAAATGTGTTTGGAATACAAAAAGAAGTTCAAGCAATAGGCGAATATTCGGCGATACGGATACTAAAATTCTTAACATCACTAATATGTATTAAAAATAAAGTAGAATAACAATAACAAGGGCAAAAGTGTCAACTGAATGTTTAATGAGTTCTCTGTTTGAAATTACTTTGTAATAAGTGCAACACAATGGAATTGTGAATACTATTATTTAGAATAAAATAAAAATTTAAATAAATTATTTTATTTATAACTTTTACTCCATTTTAGCAAAATGAGGAACAAGTACAGTTTAGTGAAGCAGCTAAAAAAAAACAATAAATAGCCTATGTGAGAGAAAATTTAAAAATAGAAAAAATATTAAATAAACGTACATACATATCGTCATATAAAACGTAAAACCATGAAACTACATTTTTTATTAGATTTTAAAGGATTTTCAAACTTGATAACAGGGTTAAGTAACATACCTGAAAAAAGTTTCTTCAAAACTCGTATAAAATTAAAAGAATCTCATATATTTTGATAAAATAGTTTATTTTACATGGAAATGCATTTTTACATGGTACACAATATTCAATAGAGAACCCGATTTTTTAAATTTTATCACTTACATGGTTTTACGTCTTATATGACGATATGTGTATGGGTAATATTGGTATCATTTGGAAGATATTTAAAATATCTTTCTACATATTTAAAATTTACTTAAAAATTCTCAATACTTTAAATGCTAAAATGACGAATGGGATAGTCATTGGTAAGCGAAATTCACCGGCTTCAGCTGATAACAATCCAAACGTACATCAGAACGCCCTGCTTCGTCGTTATTGCGTAACACCGGTGAAGTAAAAAATTACTAAAAAGGCTGTTAAACGACAAGATATAATACGTCTCCTTGACATCATAGGCTCTTCAACACTGCTATAAAACAAAAAACGTGCAAAAAAGCAGAGTTGTAAGATAGTGAAGCTTCAACTCCTATAACCTCTCTCACTATCACTTTTCCCTAGTTCCTGCACAATGCATCGCATGTGGAGGGGTCATCTCCTGAGTGTTCGTCCAAGATGAAAAAACAACTATAATACGTATCTACGAATAAACTAAAAGAATCAATTAGATTAAACCTAAAAATTGTATAACTCAGGAACGGCAAATTCAAAAATTATTTTGACAAATTATTAAGAATTAATTGATCTTTCAAATTGCTTCATTAGTTTTTTTAATTTTCATAAAAATTTTAAAAATTTTAAAGTGTGTTTTAAAAATTTATGGAAAAATTACGAGAAATTATAATGTAAGGTACCTAAATGAATAAATTTATATTTTTTTGCACACAGAAATAAAGCTCGGATATTTTTCGTGTAAATTGTTAACGCAAAAGTGAAGAAAATCGTGATTTTTGACAAACTTCTGACAAAAACACATTTTTTTTGGGACCCCAAAAATGTACATTACACCGTACCGCGTTACAGGCAAATAAAAATACTCCGTACAAATGGTTCTTCCACAAGTTGGTAGTTTCATAAACTTTGAGAGAGACTCTTACAGTGATATGATCAATGCACCACATTCGAATTGACAGAGCCTCTATGCTTGCAGTTCTATAGGCAAGACCAACTGGAAGCATTGCATTACTTTTCATAAAACACCAAGCGTTTTGTTCATGTACTAGATGAATATTCAAAGGGGGTCACCGATGACCAACGCATGAGCCATATTTTTTCTAAGAGCCGGCAAAAATACACCAAGAACTTGAGTCACGTCGAAATATTAAAATTTACAACATATTGTACGTTTTACTTTTTTAAAACGTGTATTTTACTTGAATTCGTGATTGCAAAATAAAACAACGAATTATTACGTTTTACCTTTTAAAACGTGTATTGTTTTATTTACTACAATTTAGTTTGATAATAGTTTATTTATTTGTTCTTTTACTTTAATTGATTAATGTTCACAATCTATAGTTTACTTTCAGGCACTTAAATTCAAGAGTGTTTTTTACAATTACATAACGATTGCTCACCATCACCCTTATTTATACTCCAAATACATTTGCCACCAGAGGCTATTAGAACATTCTAGCAGTGTTTAGCAACTTTGATATCTATGTAGAATATTCCAGAAATCCGTTAATTTGAATTTAAATTGGGATTTGTGCGATTATTATCTTTATATGTTGCTTATATTATCTTAATATTGTTGGATTAGTGTGAATGTGCGTATGTCAGTCCATGCAATTGTTTACTGTTTTTCTGTGCGTAACTTTGGTATGTGAGTTGTGTGTTTGTTTATTGTATTGTCAGTCGATGAAAATCCAGAACGTTCTATTGAAATACGTTTATACGAGGGTTATTTACAAATTGCTGTTAATAAATATTTCCGTAACAATATTATTTTAGCTTAATTTTTAATTTAGTTTAATTAAATTTTAAAATGTTTCTGCTGGAATTATCGAATTACTTCCTGAGCAAACATCTATTGTTTTTTTGCGAACTTTTTCTGACATTAGGGTTGTAGACACATGGATCTGGTGGATAATTTCTAGAAAGGGATACTGGAACCCAATGGATTTTGATGCAGAATATTGGGCTTATCGAGACAAAAACATTGATATATCATTCTTTAAGATCCGGCTGTAAATGCCAAAGATATAAAGGACAGTTTAAAAATGCCACCCCACTTTCGTCCAAAAAAAAATTTTTCTTTTAAATTACGGTCCAAAAATACGCTATATTAAGGAGTGTACGGGGATTTTTTTTTGAGGTACGGTCTAATGTAAATGTTGTGAGTGAAATTCCCACAATAATTGTAATGCTTGTCTGTGGAGGGAATTCTTACTTCTCTGTACTTAAACCTAAAACAAATGGAATTGAATGTCAAAACAAAATTAAATAACGTTCAATAAATTATTTTAGAATAAGAAATATTTTGTACATGGACACGTAAAAACAAAAGTTAAATTAAGTTCAAAAAATTAAATTTTTTCCACGATTTTGTAAATTTTTTGTTATTGGACAGAAGACGCATTAACAAAAACTCATGAAAATAAATGGTAATTTTATGCTGATCCAGAAGTTATTCTTTTTGTTGAGTGAAGTGAAATATATATTGTTAAAATTTTTTTTTTAACATTTTAACAAAAAAAAAAAGTTTAATCATCATATTGTCATTCACACCAGAAACAAGCTTTGCTATTTAATACGCTTCTTTACGAAATTTCGCAAACAAACAAAATCCAATAAAAATTAAATAAACAACAATTATTCAATTATTCTGTTATAAATTAAGTTCAACAATTTATAATTTAACACCTGCGTTAACAACACAGTAAATAAGAGGGAAAAAATGAAGTCAGGTAGCATATGTATCAACAGCAATATTTGACTTTAAAAGCAGTAACAACTGTTCAAAGTTACAATTTGTACAACTTAAAATAGTCTATTTGTACAACTATATACATACATTCAAACAATCTATTTAATTAATATAAACCATATTTTGTTAGCAGCCTTTGTAAATTCCTTAAAATCACTTCTATACACAATCACATACATACAATCATAAATTTGTCCCCAACTGAAATTTTTAATTTTAAAATGCTGAAAAAGTCACTTCAACTTAAATTGACTTTAAAATGTTCCTTTCAAAAATAAGCTTAAAAGAGAAAAAATAATAAAACCAGTTACTTAATTAAGTTTAGTCGAAAAATAAGTGACAATATAAATTCGTCACATAAATAAATGTGATTAAATAAAATAAAAAGATAAGTCATTGTACGAAAAACTGCAGTATTAAGTTATTCAACTCACTTGCATTTTTTACAATTTAGACAAAAAGCAAATGAGGAATTTTCAATAAATAAGCAAATTAAGTTAAAAATTTCAAGTTCTATAAAATTTATGTTTCTTTTATAAAGTTAGTTAAAAACATTTTAAGCCTAAAAAACATTTTTTAAAAACTCGTATGAATAATCAATATTTTAATTAAAAATAATTTTTTAATATTATCGTGGCCTTTTTTACATGTCACTTGCTTCTTAGTTCTGCTTTTTTTTGTTTGCTTGGATTGTTTACACATCACTAATAGATTTTGTAGAATTATAATTATTAAGAAAGTTTATTTACCCAAAAATGATTAATGAAATAGTATTACAGTTCAAAATTAACTAATAAAAATTATTTTTTTTTTATTAAAGGGTTGTTGTATTTTGCTTATTTTTTATCCCAAAAGCGTTGTCACATACGAAAGAGAATTATGTACACACACACATCCATACAGAAACACAAAGCAAAATATCAACTCTGTCATTTTAATTTTTTAAAATGTTAATTTTTATTTGAATTTTATATAATTTCATCTGTTATTAACATTAGTTAATGCTGAATTGGTCTGTTCGGTTGTTTCTTGCTAATAAAAATATGTTCTATTGTAATTAAAAAGGACATTTTTAATTTGCCGATTTTTTTAAAATTAAAATGCCGGTATTTTTTTTTTTTTTTTTTTTTTTAAATATGCCGATTTTTTTTAACAAAATGAGGTAGCACCTATGCCAGCAGATCTAACAATAAAGCTATAGCTGGAGCGTTTGAACTGATTTCTTTAATCTTGAAAAGAAAAAATTAACACAAACGGAATTTTGAGAAAGAACCCAAGTGGGTCTTTGCATTATTTCTAAACCTAACGCAAACAAATTGTTTTGTTCTTGTTGTAATAATATAATATCAATCTCGGAAACGGCTGTACGGATTTTCCTAAGATTTACTATTTTTGGGGTTGTTTTCGGGAAGACCCGTTTTCGCTAAATTTTTACCCATTTATACGCGGAATCGATTACAATATTGGTGAATCCCAAAACATCAATATACTTTGCAACTTTGCGCTATGCCTATGAAAACAAAGCAAACAAGCTTTTTAGACTTTGTAGACGTTTTGCACTTTGTTTGACGTTTTGATACAATTAGATACTTTGGAGATGGTAATCAGCAGAGCAAATATTTTGAAATACATTTCAAAAGAATTTTATTATTTATTTACTTGATTATATAAATATACGAGTAATATTAATATGAAATGATAGAACTGATTCCTAACGCCATCGGCTAACAAAGAAATTTTCAAAATGCAAATTTTATGAAAAACAAGCAAACTTACGTCTTGTTGTCGGTTAAAAACACAGAATTTTAAGCCATCTCAATAATGAATGCATCATCAAATCAAAGGATGCACAGTTTGCTTATTGTATGGGCACTGCTTACTCTTTTGGTACATTTGGGGACAGATGACATTGAAAAAAAAAATGCACAGTTGCCTTTTGGAATGCCATACTTTGTATAGTATAGTTGCTTTGCAAATGACGTTTTCAACTCACTTTATGTTGCACTTTTATCAGCGCATAAAGTTAAATTTAATTTTAGCTTTTTTAGCTTAATTTTAAACACAATTTAGCTTTATCAGGGATTTCATGGAAATCGATTTCGAAAACAATTTTAAGGTATTTTCAAAAATTATTTCTTTATTAAAAACAATTCTATCATAAATATTCTAAAAATATTACAAATATTTTAATACAAAGTGTATTAAATTATTTTAAAATTATTTCTCTTTCCATCACATATGTACATAAGTACAAAAAATCTTTATGAAAGCAGAAAATTTACATGTAACTGGTATTCAAAGCATTTCACTTATTTGTTGCTCTAAATTATTTTAAAACTTAGCAACAGAATGTTTTGGAAGTTCAAAAATAAAAATACATATCAACTAATCTGAAATATTGTATTACCGTCATATATTTCTATAATAGTCCATAGATTGTAATGTTTCTCGACTACTATATAAACGCATATGTATGTTTGTACACGCTTAAGACTTAGCATACATACATATATATGTATAAATTAGAACAATTGTTATGCCTGACATTTAATTTTTCTAGGCAACCACAATGTTCAGTTGGTTGTCAACAATATCAGTGAGTGTAAAATTTTTCATAAACAAACCTTGGTTGGCAAGTAACGTACGTTGATCGCATTTGTTTTGGCATGTAAGTAACAGCAGCGCACTGCTACAAACTCGCACACTTGGATATAAAAATTAATCAATCTATACTCGTATTGTTGTGGCATCACAGACTAAGTACAAGTATTTGTTATTACAGAAAAACATTCTCCTTGGAATCCTTGTTTACTTTTTTTTGCTAACAAACATTTTGTGTTGGTGGAAGGAAAGCACCAACAAACAATTAGGTGCCATAGCAAATGCACCACACAACAACAACTGAAAAAAACCAAAACACTGAAATGCAACAGTACTAACACAAAAAAATAGGAGCGGTGATGGCAAAGTTTTATTTATACCGTAATATAGATACATATGTATATACCATAACATATTTAATTTTTTTCTACACCCGATTTGACATGATTTTTTTTTTTTTTTGAAAAGGAAAGGTGAGTGTTTCAGTAAAACTGGAAGAACGATACAACTGGGGTATACGTATGTAGGTACTTTGTGCTAGTACCGGGGCATGAGAACTTCAGGTATCAGGGGCGGATTGGGGTGGTGTCGTCGAGGATGATATATGCAAACTATGCATGGAGGAAGTTGACACTCGGCCACATGTTGGGGTTGTAAGTCAAGAACTACCAGTCGACTACCGGACTCAATAGAGTCTAGAGCAAATGCTGCTATTGGCGCCGATCTAATGGTTGATGAGTGTGCCACTTGTTTAATGTGGTGTGGGCAATCATTTAGATACGAGAGGGGCTAAAAACACCCGACTTGGTGGTGGTCTGCTTCGATGTCCCCTCCCACTGGAACGAAGAGTGCTTCCTATCTTCAATGCTCTTATTACCGTTTACAATTCAATTATACTTGAGATGAAATTTTGCAATCTGTAGTATTATACTATTAGAAAAAAAATGGGGAGCGCATTAATAAAAATTGATTTATTGTCTTCCCCTAATTTATTTATCAGGTGTTTCGAACTAATATAATCACAATAAAGGTACATAAAATGAACAGTAAGAAAAACTTGCTGAACTTATAGAGCATTTCCAAAATTGAAGAGTCAAGCAGTAAAAAAATACATGTTGGAAGAACTTGCAATATAAGTAAATGGCTTAGAATCGTCGTCAAAAACTGACTGCAAATAGCGACGGGTAAATAAGATTAAGAATATAATCAATTTGTGCAACTAATCAAAAAAAAGAAAGAAAGCACAAATAGATGGTATTTTTTTCTAGTGGAAATTTTAATAGAAATCTATAAAGGACATCAATGCTGAATTGATACTTTCATCTTTGTATTAAACATACATAATTCAAAACTTAAACAGTACATATATCCATTTTTTTAATTGTTTAAAAAAACCAAGTTGTCATACAGCTTGAATTGGATTCGAAATTTTATTAAAATATAAAAGAATTTCGTTCGATATCGAGTTTTTAACTATCAAATGTCAAATCTACACATTTTAGGTTGAGAAAGTCAATATAATTTACACTGGAATTGAGTTTAGACACGCGAACATTTGGAAGAAAAAAAATTGGAATTCTCTATGGTTTTTTCATTCGTGTTCACACAGACGAAAATGTTGCTGGCGTCATTCAATTATTAATGTTATTACTTCCTTTTAAGCAAAGAAAATGTAAACAAAGCGTACCGCCGATTACCGAACACAAATGCTAAATGTTTCCTTCCAAATGTTCGCCCATCTCAACTCAGGCTTCTAAAGCTGTTTCTATTACAATTCAACTGAGTATAGTTGTAAACCGTAAATAAGGGCATAAATTTAAATAAATCAAAGAGTTCCGCAGTTTAGTTTGATTTATTATTATTTTCTGTCTCTTGTCTTCACAAAATGTTTTGACTTACATATATACCAGAGGTGGCCACAACATGGGTCGTGATCCGCATGCGGCTCTCGAACTCGCCATAAACAAAAACCGTGGAATGTAGAGTGGGAGAAAAAGTTTTTAATTTGATTAAATGTTTTTAATTTAGCTGATTGCCTTGTATGCAATCAGAAATTAAAAAAAACGTTTTCTTTCAGGGCAATTGCACCAATTGATCCTCATTAGATAACAGGTAAAAACAATTGTTAAATTTAAAATTTAAATTGATTCATTTTAAAATTATATTAAACCTATATACATACATATATGTATATAGCTATGTATTGTTTTCTAAAATAAATAAATGGTTCTTTAAAATATTAATTCGTAGACGTGTCTCCCGAAGTTAGTGTAGCCGGTCATCCGTGTTATATACATACTATACTTTTTAAGTTCTAGAGTAGAGTTTACTTCGCCCGTACATTTTCACTTCTTGGGATTGATTTTTCATTTTCCCATCGATTCCCAGCAAATAAAAAACGGTATACAATATTATTTAATTTTTTGGAACAAAAAACAAAGAATAACTCATGAGATTTATTAAATAAGTTTAAAAATGTATTGAACGTTTATAAATATATATAAAAGTTCATATCATTTCATAATTACTATGCAAACAAAACATACATATCGTCATCGAAAATGTAAAATAACATAGATATGGCGATGGCTGAAGTAGTTTGCACGTTGACTACAAAACCAAAACATCCCTGGGTTCAACCCCAGTTTCAGACTAAAATTTAAAAAAAAATAAAAAAAAAAAAAAACATCAGATAAAAAAATATGGAAATCTTTATTTGGACTTTTACAATTTTTTCTGTTAATTGGAAAATTTTATCCAATTTTCTATAACTTATAACTGTGTGTGTGCTTTTGCACCGTCTTGTTGAAACCACATGTTCACTAAGCCCCGCTCATTTAATTCCGGCAGTAAGAAGTCGCTTATCATGGCCCTGTAGCTTTCGCCAGTAACAGTAACTATATTGCCGATGTCGTCCTCAAAAAAATACGGTTCAATCACTCGCCCCGCGTGACACAATTATTCCACGCTTTTGCGGAGTATAGCGCTCCATTATTTGTCTGTTTGTATTCTGCACCTGTCTAGTTCACAAATGTCAAATATGATTGACGTAAAACGCCATTTGCAAAATTTATTACATCCTACTATAGGGTGATTAATTTTGCGCCCCCTAGTACTTAAGTTCATGGTGATTTGCCAACTACACAGATGCATCTGCAACAATATGGCTGTCAATTTTCGGAATTCTTTATGAGAAGACCCGTTATTGATTAAATAGAAATCAGGGAATTTTCAAAAAATTTGTGGCAAAAAATAATAAATATGTGCATATAATATGTACATACAATGTAAATAGCAGATATTGCAAAAGCGTGTTTATAATTTGCAAAAATGCAATATTGATTGTTTTTCTTTATTTGAATATAATATCTCCATTGGTTACCATTGTTACACTTTGTATTGTCATAAAATCTATTTTACGCGTAAACAAATAAGAATGTAGTTTAAGTTATTATAATTTTTTTGTAATGGATATATGTACATTTCTTAGGAAGTCAATATTCGTTTTTCTCGAACCGGCACTCGGGGATTGATTTGTTGCCAAATCTACTACAAATGGATGCTCTCTTAATGAGGAGCGCGTTGTGTAAGGAAAGTTAAGAGAGTTGCTACCCTAAATATGTAAGTGATATAACAATAAATATTGTTTTGGTTTTATATATTGTTTTTAATAAAATATAAATATTATAAAAATAATATTAATAAAATTAACAACATCGATTTTATAAAAAAATTATTTTATTCAAGAAATATAAAGAACATACGATGAACGGCAAACCACATATTATTTATATTCAGTCCTTTTTTTAAAACTAATTAACAAGACGAAAACTTTAATGGTTTTGTTAATTATCTGTGCTTTTATGTAGAACTTAGGAAATTTTATAATTACTAAAAGAAAATAATCGAACTTTGATGTTTCATGATATAGACAATTAAATAGAGTAACAAAAATATAAAATTTTATTTTCTTTATTCAAAGATACACAAAAGTTTGCGAATTACGCCACTTCTTCAGAAAGGATTTAAGATATGATTTTGAATATCCACAGATTGTTACACAAGATTTATGTATAGCTAAACTTTGTGCGATTTCTTTTATAACCGATAGATTGAAGCGCTCCGTGACATAAATTTGCTACATGTATGTCTATTATACTTCCTTTTTTATCTTGGACCACAGCGAACGCGCGATGCTCACTTGACCACTGCGACATCGTGACTGACAAATCCGCACAATCGATAATTCCAACAGCGCCACCCTCTCTCCTCACCGTTTATTCCTTTTTGAAATAATCGTATTTAAAAATATAAATTTGCCACCAGACACCCTGTATATGGTGGAAAAAATAGAAGAAACAGAAATGATAGTATACAACAGTATATATTACAGCTCCCTTTTAATTGCTCCGCTTTTCATTCATACACATTTTATTGATGTGCATACAAAATGCTAGTTTTTGGTTTGGAAAAAAATAATAGAAACGTTTATAATTTTTTTATGCTTTTTAAGAGAAGTAACACTCAGGCAATGATTGCCTACTACTACGTGTTAACTGAGTACTAAAAGTCACAGAGTTTGTACCAGAATTTAGTGAATTCCATGAATCGTAATTGTAGGGAATTTATACGGTAGAAACGTAGATCAAACAGATATTAGCTATAAATTAATATCAGTTCTTGTTAACTGAAGTGATAAAATTATTCGGGTTTTACCTTGTTTCTATTATTTTTTCCAAAAGAAATTTTAAACAGTAACAAACTTTGTATCTTTTTAATAAAAATATTGATCAAATAAGTGCAAAACAAGATTTTGTTTTATAAAATTGTTTTAGCAGGCAAATTTTTCAGCAAATAACAAAGAATTTATAATATTTAAATTTCATTTTCCCACCACTGTATAAATACAAAACTACATATGGGCATAGATAAATACTCGTATGTATCCAATATTAATGTTCATGTGTAAGCTTTTCAAAATGATGCTATAATATTTGGCATAACATCATAACAAAAACAACAAAAATAATTATGCATTGAACAAGGGAAAATGGGGCTTGGCTCCATCAACAACAAAAGCAGCACATAACTACTGTGAACACTGAAATAACCCAAAAAAATTTAAATAACCAAACTAAATGGAAAATTAAAAATTATTCACCATTAATATTGTATGTAAAACAAACACACAATCAAAATAATTTTGTGTAATTTATTCCATTTTTTTTTTGTTTTTTTTTTTATCTAGGACCAGCACTCAAGAGATGACTCCTACATATGCGAAGCATTGTGCTGGAACTATAGGATAGTAGGGATAGTAGGAGAAACGACAGGAGGTGAAGCTTAATTAATTATTTTGCAGCTCTGCTTTTGCACGTTCTTTTGTTTATAGCAGTGCTGAAGCTTCGGTTTAGTAGTCATTTTTATTATTATTTTACTTCGCCGGTGCGAAACAATTTAATTTAAACAATCAAAAGTTATACTTTTTTTTACCGCCTTCTAGTGAAATGATCCACTGTGCGTTGGAAACTTTAAAAACTACTCCAAATATGTGGAAAGCAATTTATTGGCATCACTGTTCATGTATGTTTTGGCCGGAACTTTTGGCGAGTTAACAGTACCAGAGAGAAAATAATGAAATAAGAGTTAAATGGTGGTAAAATTAAAAGTTTGTAAACAAAAACCAGATTTTACGACTTTTTTTTGTTCTTACAATGAAAAACATGGCGTCTTCTGTTGCAGACTTTAAGAAATGTAAATAAAAATTATCAATAAAAATGTTTTTGTCTTCAAGCAAAGTAATAGGATGGATGTTGCTTGTATCTATGTATGTAGTTACATACATGCATACATACATACATATTATCCAAACTTGCTTTGGACAACAAAATTTACTGTATTATTGAATTGAAAATTATTACTAAAACTAGTCTTTTAACCAATTAGTTGTACATATAACTTTGCGAATTTCAAGAAACCAAAACTTTAGTTAGCATAACCAACCATTGTACTAAAAGTGTAACACAACAGCCCGAAGGTCATACATACATATGTCGCAATTCATTATTGGAAGTACAGAAAATAATCTAATCTGAACAAAAAATATGTAACGGAACTTCACTTGATTTTTAAATTACAATGTAAAAAGATTTCGTCCTTTCATAACGTAATCTTAAGCTTAAATAAAAAATTAAATTGACTAATTAATTAATTATTATTTACTGCTATCAATAGTTACTCATAAGTAACCTGAAGTGAAAAGAATTCAGAAAAAAATCTATACTTTGTTCTTCTTATGCTCATATCAGAAGGGGTAAGCATTAACAACACTGTACCACAAAATGAATTTGTTTTTTAAATAACAAGATTCAGCCAACTGATTCTAGTAGAGGAGACTAAAAAAAGATATAAATACGTATATATTGAAGTTTTAAGACTTTACATCTGTAACTCCGTTTACAGCCGCTTTAAAGTAAACTGACATAGAAAATCGTGTAATATTTAGAATTTTGGTATACGATGTATTCGGAATATTTATTCAGAACCTTACAAAGAACTTTTTGTTACTATACATTAACCCTCTGATTTTTCATAGAATGGGCCTTTTTTGTACATTTATTATGTTTTTTTTAATTGCAACACTCACTTTTAAAATAGGAATGTAATTACATAGTTGAAATATTCTCCGAACACACCTAAGTACAAAAATCAACTCTAACGCCAGAAATAAGCAAAAATTTAAATTTCGGTCTAGGGTTAATTTTGTAAACACCGTACAAAAATTAAATTAGTGGCTTACCTTGTACCTATAGATATGAAAAATATGATACAAATATAAAAGAAGAACTGTGGTGCCAAAATATTTCAGCACTCTCACGCTATTTCAGGATTAGTATCAGTTGAAACCGGCACTGTTCAGTGATCACTGACTAGGCCTTCGCCACTGAAAACTTCTGACAACTGACACAAAGGCACACTAACGCAGGCAAACAAATTCGAAATGTTTTATGACTTAAGGTATGTACACACGATTGTCGCAATTGTTGGGTGGCAAAATGTATTATCAGTGCATTGTATGACAATAATATTGTCACAGTTCTGACAATCTCGAGAACACCCTTCATTTTCATTGACACGTAATTGCCACAGTCATTTGTTTTTGTCACATGTTCTTAATTTCATGCACCGTACAATAACACCATTCCCAGATAAATATGTCTGTTGGCAACGCTGCCCATAAATATTTAGATACAATGTCAAACATTGGATCTGGCAACTTTTGCCATACAATAATCTGACAACCGTTTGAACAGACAATTTTTGTCGACAAATATATATATTTATATTGTGTGACCATGAAATCATAAAATTTTCTTACAATAGTCTGAACAGATAATTTACACTTCGGTGACAATTTTGCCTTCTGAGTGCATTGCCACCATATTCCCATATCCTACAATCATGTATACAAATGTAAGTCTGTTTTTTATACATATGTTTGGTAACGCGAGTTACATCTAAAACTTATTATACGGTGTTCAGACATGCATGATAAAGATAATTAAAGTCTACTATATGTACTACAAAATTCTCATTTTAACTATTGCTAAGTTATAATAATGGGCCTAAATGTACTTTCTGCCAAGCGATGACTTAAGCAGTTGTTCCACATTGCCACAGAAATACTCTGCCTTCCAGCATAACCATACATACAAAAGTATAAAGTATTTGCGGCTTTTTTAATGTTGCTTAACATGTTTGATGTAATATTTATTTGCTTACTCTCTCCGTATGTAATATTATCAGAGTTACCAGAAACAAATAAATAAAAAAAATGTTTAAAAATTACTACAAGACTCCAAAATTGTTAAAACTAAAAAAAAGTTATTCTTTTTGATTTAATAAAATTTTCAATTCCTCGCGAAACATTTTATCCCACCACTGTCCGGTCAGCCGCAAACTACAAATGACAGTATCTGTACAGAAATTCTGTAAGACATACATATATATGTACAAATATGTCTTAAAGAGGTGCAAATTCCACTTCAAGCGACCTGCCAAACAAGTATTCAGAAAACTTGCAGCAAGATGAGATTATTTGGCAAATTATAAATGCGTCAACAAATTCAATGTTTTAATACCGTCAGGCCTTCCACAAACTAACTGATGGTCATTTTATTTTACCAGTAATTAAGTAAGCGACTTTTAAAATTTCAATTTTCAGCACTGTCTGTAACATGTTAATATCTATGTTTAAACTATGTTAATAACTATGTATGTTTTTACACTGTATTTAACAACAAATTATTTTAGCCTACCAGACTGAATTTTTAGATGTGGGTTTATTCTCTATACGTCTGACTCTTTTGACTAATAAAGAGAGCTTTTTTCCAAATTATGTTCAGTTCGAAATCCAACCACCACCACCATCGCCACGACTATTCACCATAAACAATCACACCTCTGCAACCTAACGGGAGAAAACGTGTCATGGCTTTAAATGTTGGGAAGCAACACCACCGGTGCAAGTATTACAGGAGAACCAGCAAGATAAATTTGTATATGCACATGTACTTTCTTTTCACTAATACAATACATATTATACAATCTTGTCATTTTAAATTTCATACATAAATAGTGTCGTACATATGTATGTATGGATGCGATGCATAGGGTAACCAAAAACAGGCTAAACAAAGCGTTTAAAATATCTTTATATTTTTACAGTAAAAATGATTTGCAATAAGAATTCTGGAATTCATACCTTCAATATGTGTGTACGTGTCGATTTACAAACTTATATACATAAGTATGTACATATGTATATAAGTATACTTATCGCATTAAGCCTACATACGGAGTACGATAACAGAATCAATTTAGCGATGTTTCATATTTGTAAGTGTGCTATTGGGAGTTTCGAAAAAGTGCAGAGAGATATTGTCGAAGTCCATATATTAAAGCCTAAAAGCATTGTCAAAACCAAAAAATCAAATGCTCATAGATATGTCGTCATACTAATTATAATAACTCTTTGTTGCCTGAGATAAATGCCAGGACAAGGTCTTGTTAACAATTTTGTAAATTTTTCACAAAACTGTTTTTGACTAAATTTACCAACTCAATGTGAACAGATCTAATCTTAACAATAGGTCCATTTATTTACTTTCCCAGTGAAATCCAGTTGTTCAGTAAATTTTGTATAATTTCAACATATTACTCTCAATAATGTCTCTAACACAAAAAAGTAAACGAATGGGAAAAATTGCCAAAAAAATTTAACAACATTTTGTGTGATATAGGACATCCAGAGTACAAGAATTTGAATCCGCTGTGGCAAATGTGTTTCATGCTTTAGAGTTGGGCAAAATTTTTTGTGGAATCGTTGCAACCTACACACATAACCTTCGTCAAATCGACGAATGCAGAATAAAAATATCGTGATTTCTTTTTTGTATGTATGCTGATCGCTATAACCACCTTGCTTGCCAAATCAGATTTCAACGAGTTCTCTTGAGAGGCAAACGAGTACGGCGCGTAGGTGCTTAAATTTTTTAGTTATTGCAAACTTGTACATCGTTGCGACGAATGGTTAGTTTATGTGTACTTTTTTTCACAATTGTGTAAATTTTTTGCATGTGTTAGGGCTTTTATTTTATGCAGTTTTGCAATGCCTTCGAGACTATTGTTGTCTGAGGAATCTATTCTGCGCTTCTTATTGGAAGAGGTTGATGTCAATGTATTAGAGGGCGTATCTGATACCGAACTAGAAGACGATGTGGAGCCTGATGATGTAGAAAGCTGTACTATAGACGATCCTTCCAATAAGTGCTTCCAGTGCAACCTCTAGAGACGTCGGGAAGTAATCCATATATCTTAGACTCAGTAATATCATGCAACAGGAAAACGTGTGTCTTCTATGTTATGATAAATATATCGTGTATCAATAGCTACATAATTTATTGCCACAATGTTTCTGTATTAGGACCAATAATAATGCCCGGCGCACTTTTATGAAGGAGTTGCATTCAAAACTTGTAGAGCGCTGGCTCAAAACCCGATTGGCAATTCGTACAATACCGCCACACGTAAAAGGCAACATAATAAATATATTAAACTTAAAGAACGATGAAGGGTATGCTCAGCAATCGTCCAGCGATTATCTTCAATCGATAGAAATACCAAATATGAAAAAGAGCAGAATCTAAGGTCTCTGCTCATATAAAAAGAGACGCATAACAAAGTCATTAGCTCAAAATGCAAAACTGCAATTTGTGGTGAACATAAAGTTAATTTTTGCACACAAATCTCTGCAAAAAATTAAATATTAATATTTTTTGTAAATGTTATTCTCGAAATACATTGAAACGAAGACGAGATGTTATAAAAAATAGAAATAAAAATTATGAAAGTGTGGTAGCACTGCAATATACTATTGGTTATTTTTAACAATATTGCGAATTTCTCCAAGTACTGAATTTTATTTTACAAGTTCAAGTGAAAATTATGAAATAATGTACATAAATATTCATCGAAACATGTTTAAACACACGTTAATATATTTGCCATTCACGATGGTTGAGCACGATAACGAATAAACCCAGAACGATGTTCCTCGATACTCTGCATGTACTACATTAGGAACAGCTTCTTCGGATGATTGTTGTTTTATAGAGTAAAAGTAATGCAAAAACGTTTTGTAGTTGCTCGAATTAATTTCTGTTATAGACGATTGTGGCGATCACAAATATGGACGAAGTGTAGAACGAGTTTATCGAATTAAACCATATTTTGCGTAAATAAAATGCACGATTTGCAAATTTGATGATCAAGAGTCACTCCATTTATCATGAAAGAGCAAACCAACAAGAGCAACACGAAACCAGTAAAAATAGTCAAAATTGCTCACATGTAAAGCCGTATTTCCAACGCATGAGATGGCAAGTGTTAATGGCTTAAACATAACTTCCCCAGTCCAATTAATATCTCACATAGTTACTGTTTTCAACTTGACGATGCAAATGAACAGATTATCTTAAATTATTTATTAAAACATACACTTAAACAACGTTAACAACCATGTAAGTCAGTCCGGTTCAGTTGTTTAGGAGGAACTACTATGCCTGTCCGACATGTATTTGGAACAAATTAAAAATTTGATCTGAAAAAGTCTACAAACACTGAGAAAAATTAGGTGTATGTTACTAAGGTCTGGACGACTGCTGGGGTTTCAGAGGCGGCGGTGCGGAGTCATACCGCCACGATGACGACACTGGCATATTGAGATTCATGTAAGACGCATGGGTCTAACGTAGAACGACTTCTGATGTGGATGCAACGATCAGGAGTACGTGGAGAGTGCTCTACACTCAGGGACCTGCACCTCCGCGTGTTGGGAGCTACCCGAATTCATCGGAAACAGCGGCTTCTTGTCGCGTTAGCACCGCCGCATTCACCAGACCGTCGGTTTTCTCGGTTCCCACTGGACTCTTCCCACTCTAACGCATACCCGTTCAGTTATACATCTCTTTTCCTGACCTATTCTATCCTATACTATTATCTACTCCACTCTACATATTTCTCTTCTTCACAGGTATCACAAAGGGACCATGATGAATTGGACACAAGTGGGCTGGGCTCTTTATTTTCATCGGCGACCTGCCTACCTAACATACTAATACCAAAGTGGGCAAATATATTTTCTAAAAACTAAAATATGCATTTAAAAAAATTAAAGTCAAACTTTGTAAAAACTTCTGAAATCTATAAATAACTTCGAAATGTACTTATATGCTGCTCGGCGAGCAATATGCAATTCTATGTTTTTGCTTTCGCTGCTCATAACTGCATGAATTGTAAGTTGTAAGTTTAAGTCGCTTTGTTGTTGTGTTGTATGCACACACACAGCAATTCCCAGATACGTAGCTTTTGTTTTACATTCGTATTATTCTCAACCTTTTTGTCAGCTTGGCTACCCTTCAAGAAAACTTTTATGCATCATTTTTTACAGCAACTTCTGTGGTGTTTGTATAGCGGAAAGTACATACATATGTATGTATGGCAGTGTGTATGCGTATTGACTGTAAGTTTAAAGTAAAAGTAGGGTATTTTTCTTTTAGTGGCATGTAGAACTAGTATGGTGGTGGAATTTTATGTCCTTTTTGTAAATATGTATGTACGTATTATTTCTAGCTCTGCCAGAATATGTAAACGACTTCTGCTTGCTTGGCTGCGAAACTGCCTGCCTGCATCCGTATATTCATTCTGCTTTGGTCATTATCATTGTCGTAAATTTTTACTTTCTGCATTTATTTCATTCTTTAACGAAAATACTGAACAAATAGAATGGGTTTAGTACATACTACTCAGATGATGAGATGTTAGTGGCTTGATGCAGCGTGTCAAACTGTACGATATGTATGTAAATATGTACAAGGTGCTTCAAAATGAAGTTTACATTTATATAGCTTAGTGCATCACTCTTGGAAATAAGTGACTCTATGGAGTGTTTCTCGGGGATGGTAAATCGGCAGTACTTTGATCGGACAAGATTCTGCAATATTACAGGTTTGTACTACTTAAAAAAAGCACAGCTCTCCTTCGAAAATCAATTAAAACTGTTTGAAGAGACCGGCACAATATTGGAAAAATCAAAATCGGTGCGATCAAGGATTATCAAGAACGTATAAATAGTCGAAGGTGTTAATTGGTTTGTTCGGGGTCTTATAAAAATATAATGAAATCTTACGATAATAGGACTTTATGTGCTGTGGTTATTGTTATCGTAATTTTTTAGAAGAAAAGAATTTACTTTTCGCACAAACTGATTATTATTTGCGTTTCTTTACTTATTTTTGGCATTTTCGAATTAAATATGTATTTAATCGCTTTTTTCTCAGCTGATATAAATTTGAATATAATGAATTGAAATAGCACACTAAATTAAGAGGCGTTGCTACAAAGCAGTCGTCATATTTTTTCATGTTGTTATTTTACGACTATCTTGTGAATATTCCAATTGTTTTAATATTTTGCATTACTTATTTTTTATTCTATCGCCTAAACATAAAATTATTGCAACACCCTGTATATATACACAGTGCTCACTTTGCTATATTTTTCTATAACGCCAGTGTATTGTTTTTATTACTATTTTCAGCAGCAGTGAGTGATGCTGACTGAGGTTTATGCTACTTGATATATGGATATGTACTATTTTCAATTCATGTATGGGTATGTGTGTATATACATATATGTACGCGTGTGGTGGGTCTGTTTAATTTGTGGCCTATTCAAAACGGTTGTTATTTAAAATGATTGTTGGGAAGCTTAAACAAGTATTTTCCTTCTTTACTTTTTCCTTTTCTACTATTGAATTTAAGCCATCATTTATTATTATCCCCTAAAATGCCTAACGTAAACAACAAGGACATTTTAATATTTTATACATACTCGTACACTCAGTATTTTGTGTCTATTTGAAGATGATGACTTCAATTGGTCTTTTCGCTTTAATGCAGAAATATAAAGTCAGGCAAAAATCAATATGTTCCAAAAACTTTTTAGAAAAGATTGATTTAACGAAGACTATTGTACAGATGTACATATGTACATATGTATATAATTGATTCATTATTATTAATATTCACAACATTATGGTTATTTTCTAGATTCGTTTTAATTCGAAAAATAAAATAATAACGCAAAGAAAGAGAATAACTTTTTACAATTAAATTTTCAACTTTATACTAATTGTATCCAGGGCTGCCAGTATTGGGGATTTGACAACTTTTTTGGGGACGAAAAATTTCTTTTGGTGATATAAGATTTTTTTTGGGATATTCAATAAATATTATGGGGATTTTTTTGGGATAAAGTTGTTCAGAATTATATTTATTATCGATATATTTATAAAAAATGGTGATAAAAAATGTTTTTTGAAATTATATTAACATAGGGGTTACACGTTCAATTTGAGCCTTACAAATTTTAAAATTCTCTAATTTTTTACTAAACACTCATACTTTTAAAATAATGAGAGTTTGTGTCAGCATACGTTACAGCTATCAACAGACATGAATTTTGAGCGCTGATGTGTAAAAAATTTTAAAGCAAAAGTTGAACGTGTGGCTGCAGTATAAATTCGGATGGTTTTATAGGTATACGGACAATAATCAAAAAGAATCAAAAGTAATCCGGATTATATTTTTTTAATTACTTTTGATGTTTTTTGATTATTTTCCATATACCCTAATTTCAAGTAATGCCGATGTTTTTAGATTCTTTGTAATCTTAATCAATTACTGAATTACGAAATTGAAAATAATCGTATAGTAATATAAATTAGTGATATTGCCGACAAACCGTCTACACTTTTTACTTTACCGTTGTTGTGTAGATAAACTTTTGACAGCTGAAAACCTATACTTCTTCTTTTTGTTTTTTTAATTGTTTCATTTTGATGAAAATAAATAAGTAAAAATAAAATACGTGGAAAAATAAGCTTTTTTATTAAAAGATATCATAAATACAAAATCAAAAAAGGCCTGGGTTCGACCCCAGTTTCAGACTAAATCGTAAAAACATCTCGTCATTTTTTCTGATGCGCATTAGTCTGTCTTTGTATCAGTTGTTGTCGGAAAATTTTCGTGGCGAAGGCGTGAAAGTTAAAACTTTAGATTTTGTGCAGTCTTTCGAATATTTTGACTTCTACAAAATTGACTTTGCGGGAAAAATTTTGAAAATTGTCACAGCTCTCTTCAAAATTACATTGAAGAAGCTGTGGGTTATATTGCAGGCGGAAGGTTTTAAATATCAAATAGTACTAGTGCATCTCTGGCTTCAATGTCTCCATATGTACCCAAGTGGAGTACCTAGTCAGTAGTACTTATAGTATTAGTATATTCGCAATCACACGGACGTTTTAAATATCTATAGCACAGAACATTGCAAAGGATATATTAAGTCAGTAGTGGAATTGGTGACAATGTCAGTAGTAAATCAGTACTCTTTCACTATTGACATTTCCTACAGGGTATTTATATGAAGGTGCATACATATATACATAAATAGTTATATACATACATGGTTCAAAATTTCATTTGACATTTTCCTAAGAGTACAAGGTAAAATGCATTTTAATTTAAAGCACACCAAGTTTTAGAAATAAAACCAAAAAAATTATTTCTATACACATACATACGTATACATATATCTACATACTCTATATCGGCACCTAAAATACAAAACAACGTACCATAAAAAAAATTCGAAATTGAGTTTTTTATTGATTACGATTAAATGCTACAATTCATATTACATACATATATATGAGTACAAACAAATTCTTTTTATCTTGGACCAGCACTCTGGGGATGATCCCTACACATGTGATGCATTGTGTTGGAACTAAGAAATTAGGTTATGAGAGAAGGAAAGACAGGGTAGTGTTTATGTACATTTCCTTGGAATTTTCCCACGTCAAAAGTGACCATGTCATAAATAACAATAATTCAAAATAACGTATCATCAAGTGCATGATTTTCTTAAACAAAATAACGTATCATCACACTTGCTAAAGAAAATATTTTGTTTTTTTTTTATTTTTGGAATTTGTGATAAAGCTCAAAGTTATTACAGAAGTGAACAGCAGAAGAAAGTATTTGGGACAGAAAGCTAAGAGAAATGGAAACTGGATGTACGCGGAAGGATATATTTTGAGAAAACTGCTTTATTCCGAAAATTTGCGAAAGGATATAGTATGTATATTAACGTTTTCGTCAGAAGTTATTTATGTAGTTATTTTTTTAAAGTTGTATTTGGTAGTCATTTTATTAATTATTTTACTTCGGCGATGATGCTACATTATACCGACAAGGAAGTACGCACTTATTTTACTATTCCGTATCAGCTGAACCCGGTGATGTTCAGTAACCAGAAAAATGCTAAAATATTTTTATGACAGTCACATATTGGGTTCGAACCCAGAACCTTGTGTTTTGTAGTCAACGTGCGAACTACCTCATCCATCCACAACCCACATTTGTTTTGTTTCAATATTTCAAGTAGTTTTAATTTTATAAAGTTCTTTTTCTCCTTTAAACTTTAGAAAAGTGATGTTACGTTATTTTGCTTTTTAAGTGACGATATGTAGGTACATATTTAAATATATACATCCATATGTTTACAAAAACCTGACAATCACATGGCTGACTACGCACTACACAAATGAAGCTTCCCAATAAATGATCATTTGAAGTTGCAAATAAAAGGAAATGAAACAAAAACAAAACTTTTGCTGGTAGTACGACTGACAGCCATAATGAATTTCGAATACAGAGAAATAACTAAATCTTATACACATATGTATGTATGCACGAATGTATGTACTTATGTACATATGTATTTTTTGTGCCAAATCGTAAAAATTAAATTTTTTACTCAAATTTCTGAATGTTTGTATGCATATACATGCATATGTATGAATGTTCATTGAATATTTACTTAGTATTTATATAATCTGTATTTATATATGTACATACATTCATACATATGTACCTATATTAACACATCTGTATATGGATATCGATTTTGCTTATAACTAAACGTGTACAATTGAATGCTTGGGTTTGTTAAATTTTATTCGAGAAATGTGCGAGACCAGTCTACTACACATTTCGATAATCGACTTAATGATGATGTGATGTGTGTAGGTATGGTGGCGATGCACCACTCTTTAACTTTTTGTATGAGGCAGGTAACTATAATAATATACATACATATGTACGTATATTTGCCATACTACCCTGTATGACGTCTGGGATCAAGGGTCTCAAAGGGTCTCTTTTCTCGATTGGTTTTGGTGGGTTTTTGATAAAATTGTCAAGGAATCGTCTACACTTCTCTTTTGGCATTTGATGAAAATTGAAGAGAATTTATCTTTCGCTGCAAAACGGTTTTTTATTGTCTTATTTTGTTCTGGTGAAAATAGTATCTATCGACCTGAAAAGTAAGTTCGGCGACTTGAATTTGCTGCAGGGTAAGAGGAGTTACACATGTCCATATAAATTTAAGTGTGGATCCAATATATGTATGATGAAACAAATGTTTGAAAATGAAAAACAAATCTTTGCTACTTAATTAATTAATCGAGTCAGAAAGATTTGGCAGGAATCGAACTGGCAACCGACAAACTGACAGAATTTTATTAAATAATAAGAACTTTTCAAATGAGTATGTATGTTTTCACTTCATACTTCACATGTTGTAAACAAATTTCTCTTCTTGTTGTCGGTGAAACGCAGCAATTTCCATTTTGATTAATTGCAGCATTTATTTTTTTTCTTATTTTATTTTTATTTTAAATTACAAAAGAAATGTTTGCAAAAATGAGAAGAATATTAAGTATTTTTGTAGACATGCACACATAATATGTTGCAAAATTTTTTATTAAAACTGCGTTCGAGGAGGACCAACGAATCCCAAAATACGAATTTTGTAGGTGTGAGATGTTTATGTACACACGTACTGTGTGTTTTTTTTTCGTTTCTACTTTTCACACCCACACAAATCAATATAAAATTCATAAAACACAAAACGAAATTTTTTAAATCATCAAAATACGAAACCACTTCCACCAACACCCCATCACAACACTTCCCAGCTAGCATTGGCTGTTTGCTAGACGATTGTGATTAATATACAACTCCTTACGATGACTAACGAGTAACAATACCAATTACTTCTTTCTATTAATTATTACTATTTTTTCACATTTTCTCAAAGAATCAGCTCGCGTAACAGTTTATCCGTGCGAGGAATCTTCTACGATTAAAGGATAAATTAGACGTGACTTATACTTTCGCCAGAGTCATAGCCATTACCATAACGATAATAGAATGTTTTCTCGTCAATTTGTAATGTGATAGCCATAAATAGCTTTTGTCTCTCTTTTATTATTTCAAAAGTGAGAAAATATATGAGCAGCAATTCTATTTACCTCTCAGTTCACATATTAGTTTATGGTTATGGCAGAAAACCAAAATTCAATTGGTTTCTGTGGCTATGGTTATGGATTTGGAAAATCAGCTAAAGCGAATGCATTATTCGCCATAAGATTAGTTGCCTCAGTTGCTCTCTGTCTCTCTGTGGTTATGGTTAAGTCACATCTAATTTAACTTTAAACAATGTTCTGGACGACAAACCACTCCATGGCGTATCAAACAAGGTGGGGTTGGTAAAAGATGCTGTACCTACGTTTATACAACAAACGTCAAAAACACATTGTTTTTGTAATAATTGCATTAGTTGTTTTTGATATATCCCGAACAAACAACGTGTGTAGTAGTACAACAACTACTTTAAACACAACATTGTTAAAGACGTCGTAAAACACTCTTTATGCGATTTCCAGGACATTATTTAACGATTGAAAATGCAAGCTGGGTTAACGTCATACACACACATGCATAACATTGCACAGCATAGCGGTTGTAAATAAAACAGAGAGTGAGTTCACCTAGCGGAATAGTGTTGCCATTTTAGTACATACTTTCCAGTATTTTTTCAATTCAGCAATTCGTTATAACACATTAGGGCTAATAGTTAAAGATTAAACTCAGCTTTCGTTAAACGAAAAGAATATGTGTTTATAGATCCTGCGCGGGGAAGTAACAAGGGAAATAATAAACTGGTTTTTATTTTTGCAAAACCACAAACAAAGGGCACAAAATTTTAGGCATATATAAGTAATTTTGGATTTGGTCTTTTTATTTTTTTACACATACATATGACTGATGTTTGTGTGGCTGTGTGTTATATTTCTTGTTCAAAGCATATTCAAGTACGAAAAAATATGAAATAACTAAAAGAAGTTTCTTGTTTTCATATAATTCATGTGCAAATAAATTATGTAAAGCCAATTCGACTGAAAGTACATTTAGGCCCATTATTATAACTTAGCAATAGTTAAAATGAGAATTTTGTAGTACATATAGTTGACTTTAATTATCTGCATCATTGGGCATTTGTGGTTTTAGTTTTTTTATCATTTTTGTTTTGATTATTTATTTTGTAAACATTAGTTTTCATTTCCTAAGATTAAAACTTTTTCTGAATTGTGTTGCGTTTGATGAATTCTTGCCACATTGGAAAATTTATTGCTATTTGGAAATATTTATTTGAAATTTTCAACACCAATTTCTTTTCCATTGCAGCTCCTTCCGCGCAAAGTTAAGAGATTTCATGATTTCCACGGAAATCAAGTTTAAATTTATGGCATTTTCTTTTCAACAAAAAGTGCAATGCAATCCTTTCTGTATTCATTTTTTTTTTATCTTGGACCAGCATTCAGGAGATGACCTCTACACATGCGATGCATTGTGCTGGAACTAGGAAATTCGGTTATGGGAAGAAGGATAGAGGGAGTAGTGTTATTACTTCGCCGGTGCTATACAATACCGACTGGGGTTGAACCCAAGAAAATTTTTTAAAAATCTTAATTGTATACCTATCTTTAATATCTGCATGTATGTATATAACATAAGTTTGCCAACCAGAACTATTTATTATTTTATTTAAAAAATTATATACAATATGTTTTATTTATTGCTTCAAAATTTTAAGTTTTTCAGTGCTTACTTCTTTGCATTGTTCTGTTACCCATGAGGAATGTTTTCTTAAGAGCGTAAGAATTAATAAATTTAGTATTTCCATACGGTGCTTAAAGCATACGTTACTATTTTCAAACCAAAAGGAATATAATTGTATTTTTGGTACAATTTACACATAGATCAACAATAGTTTTTTTGATGTTTTTTCCTTCTTTACAATTAGAATAACATTTTCAGGAAACTTATGTGAATGTTACACACTGCAAAAAATAAGTCTGATGGATAACATAAACTTTCAAAATCTGTTTCTTTATCATGAAAAAACAGTTCTGAAGCATATGACAAGATTTGCGCCGGTTTAATTTCATCCATACGGCATTTGGCACAAGATATCCGTAAAGACGAACCCAAATCTACTATTCTTATACACTATGTCTACATGGTCATCTAAGTTTTTACATGTCTACCCCCAAGCAATTGTTTCCTATGAATGATTTTGCTTTTTCTTAGCAGAATTACTAACAAAGCATATTTATTTACTAGGTGGTGTTAATGTTGATTCTTCTGCATCGTAGAATTTTATAAGAATCTGAATATATGTTCCCGAAGGTGCGTGTTGATTCCAAATATGAATCATCAGAATAGCCCTATTATGTCAGGTTCTCGAGATATTCTATTTTAAAAGAGTTCAGCTAATTCGTCGATACTCTAAAAATGAGGAGTATCCAAATCGAAAAACTTTATTCTACACGCATTGCACATACTTGTAGGTACGCAAGACATACATAAGTTTGTCATGTTCATTTCAAAGTAATCGAAGTAGTTTCGTTAAAAATTTGCCATTATTACCGAGTTCACAGTGCCCACCCACATAACAAATTTTTTTTATTTTTTCCTGCACGATAATCTTAATGAGAAGAAAATAATAACCAAGAATCGCAATAAAAAATTTTTTGCAATAAATTTCAATGAAAATTAATCTTAAGAACGTTTCCAAATAATGAAGTGTTATAAACAGCTTTCATCAAATTTTGTCGGCCTGTATGAAAGGTTCCCACGTATAATTTATTTGAATAATTCTGTTCGTTTCTTTTTTGTTGGGAACTTTTTGTTCACTTTGCAACCATTCATGATGCTTTTGGATTTTCACAACTTGGCAAGACTATCGGTGACCGTCAACCAGTCTTTCAGTGAGCCAACAAATACAGAATAACAAGGGTTGTGTCAATTGGAGTACTGATATGTAAAGAAATTAAAGCGAATAACTCCAGTTTTTTCGTATTTAACATGTTGTTGACGAGAAAATTAAAGGAAGAGAAGAGAAAAAGATGGCTGAATGATTTAGAATATGAGGACTTTTCCCATAAAAAATACACAAAAGCAAAATTTAAGCAAAGCTTTATTCATTAGACAAACTCCAAATAAATTCATATTTACACACACAGATAATAAAATAGGCTTTTTATGATACCCAAAATCAGCCAAAGGAAGGAAAAAGAATAAAGGGTAGTTGTGCTGTGTTAATATTGCAACATCAACCATCCACAATACAAGCATTTAATATCAAAATATTTATTGAGCTCAACCACTCCCTTCAAAGTTCGCAGATTAGAAATTTTTTTCAGCATATGCGGGTCCTTCTGCAACGACTACACAACAAGAGTCAAGTTAAGTTTCGGAAAGACATTCGGGTGGTATTTAATAATTACCTTGATGACATCACATAGCAGTCATGAGTAAATATATAGCAGAATACACACCTGTATACATACAAACATACATATATATATATAAATAAATATGTATGTAAGTGTGTGCAAATGTACTCTTTCAATAATTTGAATAAACAAAAGGATTTGATAAACTAATTATTGTTTGTACATATAAAATAAAATTAATAAATAAGAGCACACTTACCCTAAAACAACGATTGTGTGTCACTCTATCATAAATACAATGACTACATCGTCATATGATTTGAAAATTCCCTAAAGGTATGTACACACGATTGACATATAGTACAATATTGACAGAAAAATTATAGAAAAATGTTCAGCAATCGTGTGAACACACTACTTTTGCATGGCAACATTATCACAAAATTTCTGTGCATTGTATTACAATAATATTGTAACAATTCTGACAATCGTGAGAACACTCTTCATTTCCATTGACACGTAATTGCCACACATTTTACAGTTATTTGTTATTGTCACATGGACTTCATTTAGTGCACCGTACAATAACACCATTGACCGAGAAATATCTCTGTTGGCAACGTTGCCTATAAATATTTATATACAATGTTAAACATGGGATCTGTAAACTTTTGCAACACAATAATCTGACAACCGTGTGAAGAGACAATTTTTGTTGACAGATAAATTTATTGTGTGACAATGAAATTGTAGTTTTCTTACAATAGTCTGAATAGCCAATATACACTTCGGTGAAAATTTTACATTGCGAGTGCATTACCACCATATTGCCATATCCTACAATATTGTGTACATAGCTTAAGTTAGAAAACGTTTTAAATCGACTATGGTGCACTGCATCAAAATATATATTCCTTCATAATTTTACACGCCTGCAATTAGAGATAACGTTCTTAAGAATTCATATGATAATATATTTTTTCCGCTTGTCCAAAGAATGGTTAACAAAGCGATTGGTGGTCAAATTGAATAACCTCGAGAATGTGGGGACAATAATTTTCTAAAATACAGCGTTGCCGATTTATATGTAATTATCCAAAAATGGGACAAAAAAAATTTTTGGAATCATCAAATATGTAAAATTTTTATGGAATTTCACCTCAAAATAATTTCGAATAATAAATTTTCAACCAAACGTTTTCATAAAAAGAAATTTACGTTATAAATTTACAACCAAACGTTTGTATAGTGTTTTTTATTCCATGTTCACACGGCAATAGGAACTACTTGGTTCGCCTACAAATTGTGGAAATGTACTTTGAAAAAATTAATCTGTTCTACATCGTCGTCCTAGTGAGCAAGCAATTCGTGCAGTTATTGATCATTTGTGCACTAAATTGACCCTTCACGATTCAAAACCATAAGCAAGATATAGAAATGTGCGTAGGATTCGTGGTCGTTGTCAACTTGTTGGCTTTTTTTTTCTTTCCAAAAATTAATCAGCTAAACATCAACGACATTTGGTTACAACAAGACAGTGCGCTTAACAAACGATTTACTGCAAAATCAATTTGGTGACAAGCGATATAATATTTATTAAGTTTTTGATTGCGATTACTTGGATATTTTTGTTTTATTATACCAACAGCGTACACTTACCGCCGCGATGACTGGACACTGGCCTATTAGGATTCATGCAAGAAGCATGGTTCTGCCGTAGACCGACTTCTGCTCTGGCAGACGGTTTCACGGTTCCTACTGGACTCTTTCTATCGCATCCCTGTTCCGACCTATTCTTTCATATCGTCTACTCTCCTCTATCCCCTTTCTTCTTCTTCAAAGGTTATTGTAATTTTGAAAAAGATTTAATTGGTGAGGGTTGTCTTGGAAATTGTTGAAAATAAGTCTGCTCAATCTTTTCAAATGAAATCATTATGGGACTTCAAGAAACGATTTCCTTTTGTAGAAATTAATATCGCAAAATGAGATGTTGAGTGGCGTCAAATCAGTTTTTTATATTGTAATGCAAATTTATGATAATTTAGTTCTTGAAAGTTACTGGTATTACAGTAGAAACTTGAAAAAGTTTATACGGAAAAGTTAAGCAGAATCTTTCAGCCACCATACGCCACTGTAGAAAGTTAAGTGCTTCTTAACTTTTTTGGGTAATTTTTGCTTTTAATTTATTTTTTCTATTTATAAGAGCATTTTGACTTCTTATATGTCTATTCGCAACTGGCATTAGAAATATTGCTTAATTAGATTGTTAATTTTTTACTCGTCCAGACGACTGTTGGTTCGCTCGCAAAATTTTGTAGGGCGAACCAAGTAGTTTCAATCATGATTGGGGTTCGAACCACGAATATTGCTGTCCATGTGAACATATAAGGTATAAGCTTTTACAATGCGCTATTATTATTTTTGTTATAAGTTTCTATTTAAGAGCATATGTTAACTTCAGTTCATGTTGATAACTCTTGCCTAATTAATTTACATAATCGCTCGAACTATTATGCAATTCAAAGTCAATAATAAATGATGCTGTAGATATGTATATGAAACTGTAGCCTTTGTGTTTTAAAATTGAAAATAGGGTTAAATATTTTCTTTGTTCTAAACTAAAATCTTTAAACTAATACTGGTTATTTATTACAACCATGTTTTTGTTTTATTTCCATAAACTGTAATTTTTTTAGATTGTGTTTTATTTTTCACTTTTTTATTGCTACAAGCAAAATGTTTAATTAGTTATTGTAAAAAAAAAAAAGAAATCGTAAATAATAAAAAAAACAACAATTGCTTAACCTTATTTAAAATATACATAGTTGAAAATTGCATACGAGTAAACATATGTACATACAGTGTAAGCTCGGTTAACGCACCAAATAGAAATTCACGTTGTTGAGAAAACCGAGTAAAAAATGTCTATACTTATTTTTCGAATACAGAGCTTATGTCAAACCAAAGAAAAGATTTATTTCAAAAAGCAAATGCTACTTTTTCAAATAAATGAATTTATTTTGATTAAAATAAAGAAAAAAAATTAATAAAAAACAATAAAGTATTAAAATGAATATATGAAAGCTTTCGATAGCATTTTTTAAGGTATTGGACATAACACAACATTTTCATTCTTCGGTCGCACTTTGTTCCAATTTCATTTCTTCTTCTGTTTAAATGTTATGACCCCGCTTTCATGCATTCACGAATTTATTTCTTCCTTTCAGATTTCTGGAGTAATTTTTTGTAGATAATCAATCACTCATTGTAGAAATGGTCAATTGTTCATTAATTAGCTCAGCTCTTATAATACTCAGTGGTAAATCATCAAATACTACGTTTATACGTACGAATTAATTGCAAATAAAAATATATTGTAAGTTTGATAATTATCGTTTATAAGGCTGATTATAAATGAAATATAATCTGTGTTATCTGATGGTTATCCGGTAGCACTATGATGAAAAACATGTGCAAATGCAAAAATCTTTGAAACAATTGCAACTTTTTGCGTTTTATTTGCAAATAGCTATCGTGAGTTAATAAGTCGCTTAAAAAAATATACGGCAATATTTTACGTTCTTATCTGCAAATAAGGCGTGCGTATAAACGTAGTAAATGTTACGAAATTGGCTGTTGCGTTAATCTAGCGTTCCGTTAACCGACGTTACACTGTAGATATATATGTATGTATGTATGTATGTATATATAAAAACTGCAATTACTGACATTTTAAAATCACTACTAGTTAACCACTGCTGACAGAACCGCTACTGCTGCAACTCCTTTTGATTTTTGCTTCTATCATACCAGCAAAAACAACAACAACTGAAATGACTGATATTCTCGGCGCCATCGATAATCAGTAGCAATTCATTGAACACTACTTGTACGTATCAGTATGATATGCAATTTACTTGTTTGGATGTGTGTAAACACATTGGATCATCATCATCAGTTTGTTCTATTATAAATTGATTACTCCACTTGTGTTATAAAACAAAAATTAAGCACAATAAAAGAAGTAAAGTATTTGGTCTACAAACCAACTGAATGTCGCTGATGATAATGTTTTACCAAAGAATTGCTGTTGATTAAGATGACATTTCCTAAATTTATACGAACACATGTGCAATATTTACATGTGTATGCATGTATATACTACCCATTTGGCCAAATCGTCATCGATTAATTTACGGCATGTCGTCTGTTGATTAGGTTTTCTAATTGACAATTTAAAAAAGTCGACGTTCATGAGAATGTGATCGACATTTTGCCTTTAATAACACTTTGTTGAGGACAATCTCAGCGACAATGTCATATATGTAGTTGTAAACGAAAAATAAAATTTTAAATAATAGAACTTTGAAATGGTACAACATTAGAAATAAAATCCGCAAATTCATAACATTCAGTTGAATAAAGACAACTCAATATAGTCCGAATATAAGGTAATAAATTTGGAGGAACAACTAAGTACACATATACAAGGTGGGCCGAAACTCACCATGGGTATTGAAAATTTAATAACTCTTTCGTTTATACATATGTATATGTATGTATCTTTTTTTTAGACTATAAAATATACAAAAAGGAAAATTTTTTTACACTAAGTATCGAAAATAATCTCACTTAAAAACCGCCGTTTTCAGCTCCGCAAGTATCGTCTTTTATATAACCGTTGACGAAATTATTAAAGAAAAATGTAATTGCGAAAAGGTCAACGACAAGCTGAGTGCAAGCTGAGTGACATTATCGGTCATCGGTTTTATATGACCTCGCCTTCGTTTGTATAAAAATTTCGTCAATGATGTTATGTATGTATTTAGGTGTCCTCAAAATGTCTTCTACGACTTGCTGTTGTCTTGTACCCTTCGTTAAAGATGTCTTAAAAGAATGTGGCCAACTGGGTATGTATGTTCAAGAGCTTTTTATACTGTTTCCTAGTTCTGTCTCTATGTCCCTGCCATTCGTTTTTATTCCTTTTTTTAAGAATATGTAAAATATAAACGTACTTTTTCCCAAAACATTTTTTTTTTAAACTTTGATTGAAGTTGTTTCAAGGATGGGGGGAAACCAGAGATGAACATATTCATTAATGGCGTTCATTATGTGTGTCTGATTGTATTTTTATGCAAACTTTCTAACTGCATATGCACGTCCATATACATTTGAACACATACATACATACATACACATAGCACGAGAAATAATTATAAGTTCGCTGGAAAGGAAAATACGATTTTAAATTACAATAATCTACACAGATAATGGTCATATAACATTGATAGTTTCTACAATTGTAGAGCTTATCCATTTGTGATCGATTTCCCAGCGAATCGTAATACGCATTACAGAGGAAATTCGTTTTTCTTTTTGTATGTACAAGGTGGGCCAAAAGAAGTCATCCGATGTTGTTTGGCTCTCTTTCTTTTTTAAATGAAAAACTTCGATTCTGTTTTTTGATTATGTTTATCTGAACCTTTAGAATTTCATTGGTCAAGTCAAGAAGATGATATCGGCCAAATGGGCGCCGTAACAATTGACTTTGGCTTGTTTACGTAAACACGAGACTTCAAAAAATCCCACAAAAAAGTCTGGAAGAGTTAAATCGGGCGATCTTGCGGGCCAGTGCAAACCGCCAAAACGGTTGTGGCTCGCGAAGTGCGTTCCGTTGCTCCGTCCTGTTGGAACCACATATCCTCCAGTCCTAATTCGTTCAATTGCGGCAGGAAAAACTTGGTAAACATGGCCCTATAGCGCGCACCGTCCACTGTTGACGTTTGACCAGCGGCGTCCTCGAAAAAAAAATAGCCCGATGACTCCAGCGTGAACAGCGCTGTGTATGGCTCCTCGTGCATCACTCGTGGATTTTCGGTGTCCCAGAAGCGATAGTTTTGCTTGTTCACGTACCCGCTAAAGTGGAAATGCGCCTCATCGTTCATTATTATTTTGGTCGAATAATCATCCACTTCGCCCTCGAGACTGAGGTTGGCTTGGGCGTAGGTTACGCGCTTGTTCACTTGTATTCTACATCTGTCTAGTTCACAAAAGTCAAAACAGATTTGACATTGGCCGCCATTTGCAAAATTAAGAGCATCTTCTAATATGGTGATTTTTTTGGCCCCCTTGGAGAATAAACTGCCTGCCAAGGCGTTTCAAACGAGGTGGGATTGTTAAAACAGGTGGCAATGTCCAGACCAAGGCGTCTTTAACTAGGTAGGTGGTGCTGAATAAAGTTGTTGTACAGCAATCCAACAGCCACCCTCGTTTTTTGTCCGCGATATATCAAACATAACTGATGCAAATATTACAAAGAATTTTTAATTTTTTGAAATCATTTGGTTTGAAATACAAAGTTTGTTCTCGCCAAAAACAGAATTTTTAATATAATGGCACTTGTAAATAAATAAACATAATAATAATAATATAATATAATTTTTTGACGTTTGAAGCACAAACGTAGGAACAGGAAAAAATTGCCACCTGTTTTAACAACCCCACCTATTTTGATACGCCTTGGTCCAGACAAAATATAAAATTAAAAAGATTCAAACTGGCAGTTGTTCGGAAAAAAATCGTTTCTTTCTCTCAAAAAGAGGGACGTCAAACTACATGTAAAAAAATTTTGTACAGACAAAAATGTTATTCGGATTGAATGCGTGATTTTCAGTTTGAGAAGAATTCATTGAATGTAGCTGTGTGAATTTTAAAATACTTGCATTTATATGTACATATATATGCATGCGATATTTTTTTGTTTTTACGTGATATGTAAAAGTTTGTGTTTATTATTATTTTTCCCACAAATTGCATGGCTTCGAATCAATAGCTTCAAATTAGAATTTTTTTATGTATTATGTGTAGCATACATGATTGTGCAAAAATCTATCTGATGCAGTCATTAACCAACCAAACAGTATTTCTGTTCGAAATAAATTTTTTTGTTAAATTTTCTCTTTAGTTTCTAGTTATTTATATATTTCTATGCAAATTTACTTGTACAGCTTTTTAAGCAATTTTTCGTCATGTTATGGATTTAACGTCAATAGCGCAGTGTGATACAAAATGTGGCACAATTGGAACGTTTGATGGCCACCTGGTACCTTTTAATCTATTTTCGCCCTTATACACAGCAAAAGTAATAGTTAACATTTTACCAATTTATGGTGTATTCTTTTCTAAACAAAAAAAAATAATCATAATGTGATATGACTTCGCTACATTTTAAATGCTCGCCTGCTTTTTTAAAAATTGTTGCATATTTTACGTCTACAAAAGAACACATGTTTCGGCAAAGTACATTTTAATTACATTTTCGTTTTTTTAATTGAATCTTGATTTTACTTTTTTTGTGCATCTCAAAATTCAACGAAGATGTTGCACGCAGACAAAAATTTTACAGAAAAGAAAAAGAAGGAAACTTTCAAGAAATAAAATAAATTGAAATAATTTTTCATAAAAAATATAAAAACGTGCGCAAAATTTTTGCGTAGAATTTCTGACTCAGACGAAGGCTACACAATTTAAATTTATATAAATGATATCAAGCAACAAGATGAAAATTGTGAAAAGTAGAAAATAGAAACATGTTCCTCCCTTCTCCAACAAACTTTGTCTATTTGACCATTACTTTCGAAAATATAAAAGAATACTCGTACTTTAAACCGTTCAGTACATTTTGCAATGTAATTTTCTTCCCGTTTCCAATAATACTTTTACAATAGGTTTCTGTTTAAAAAGCTAAGAATGAGATATATTTAAAAAATCTTGGCCATATCAATGGTATTTTGGCCCTGTTAAATTTACAATTCAACCCAATACAAAAAAATTTTAATTTCATCACTGGTGGAAAGATAGAAAAAAACTAAAATCAGGATGATGTTGAACCACAGAGAGAGAGAGAGAGAGAGAGCGAGAGACGCAGACAAGAAAAAAAGAACAAATAAAAAAACCTAACGAAAAGCATGTGAAATTTTCGTGATACAACATATGTACATACATTTTCTAAATTTATTTTTAGTTTAATTTATCTTTTGACAAAAAATGCGTTATTTTCAAAGTAAAAACAAAGAAAAAATAATTAAAAGATAAATTTGTGTATACAAATACAAAAAATAATTTTTTATTTGTTTTGTTATTATAGTATTTATTTGCTAACTGATATAACGTATTTAAAAATTTTGCTTTGTTTGAAATAAAAATTTGTCTTTTCAACTATTTATAGCGCGTTTCTTTATTTGATATTATTATTGTAATCATTTTGCAATTCTGTAATTGAATGCATATTTGTTTAATTTGTTGTATATTGAATATTTCATACTGTTTCATAATATTATTCAAAAAATTTTTCGAAATATTTTCTTATAAGCATGTTTTCTATATGCAATTAATTTATATACGAAATTTTTTCTTATAAAGGTTATATGGATATAAGAAAAATGTTTTTTAATTTCATAGTAAAACGGTTAAAGTTTTAGAGTTCATACATATGTATAAAAAAATAACTACATATAAAAAATAACTAGTGAAGAAAAGCAGTAAGTAGTGTGTGTATAAAAATATATTATAAGCAATGTTTTTCATATGGATTTAAAGTTTTAGTGCATGCCTTTCTCTTATATCAGGTTTTTTCTCATAAGCGTGTTTTTTTTTTATCTGGGACCATCACTCAGGAGAAGACCCTTACACATGCAATGCATTGTGCTGGAACTATAGGAAAGGGATAGTTAGAGAAACGGCAGGAGGTGAAGCTTAATTAATTATTTTTATAGCTCTGCACGTTCTTTGTTTATAGCAATGTTGAAACTTCGGTTTAGTAGCCATTTTTATTAGTATTTTACTTCGCCTGTGCTACACAATACCGACGAAGGAGGGCGTTCTGATGTGATTCTGATCAGATCAGAGTTGTTCTTATACGCGTTTTTCTTGTATAAAACTTGTATAAAAAAATGGAGTTTCATATATGTATGTATGTTTCGTTATGTTCATCAGTTTTATATTTGCTAACTACTTGAAGGATTTTACAATATGAAATCACACAAACAATTTGGTAATTTTTTAACTGTATCATTTAACCCTTAGCGGCTGTACAACTTTCCCTCTCCCACTAAAATCTCTGAGCCTCTCAGTAGCTTTAAGTTATTCAGTTCTACTTCATGTATTAATGTGAACAGAAACGAAAAAAGTTTTTAGTTAAAAATTTATGAAAAAGCAAAATGTAAGATTTTACAAATAAACTTGTAGTTGGTTGTCAGTACATACATATATTTGTGCTTATTTATCACTTTCATCGACACCCTTTCCAACAACATATCAAAGATCCTTGAGAATTATCGGAACAGCGAATTCGTTATTGCTGGTGATTTCAATGTTCATAATTTATCATGCCTTTGCAATGGGTTCACTCGAACAAGGTCGCTCATAAGAACCAATGCGGCATGCTTCCGCATCGACCCTTTCCCGATCACGCTGCCTCATCTGTAATTATCGGCGGTATAAACATTGAGGAATCAGAAGCTCTGGATGTTCTTGGCATTAAATTCAGTGTGATGTTCGATGTACTGAGCACACTTTTCAGGTCTCAAAAGAAGCATTCAAGTGCCTCGGTTTTTTAAGACGGTCTAAGGCATACTTTACCCCATCTGGTCTCCTTACTATTTATGTCTACATCCGACCGAAAATGGAATACAACTCTCAGGCATGGGTCGGTGCTTCGTACAGGAGAGAGTGAAGAAACTCATTATTCCCTTGAGCATCTTCGCAATTTGGGGTGTGTTTCGTTGTTCTATCGCTACTACAATGGAATGTGCTCTAATGAAAGCAGGGAACATGTTCCCGAAACTCATGTATACCTGTGCACTACGCGTTCATCATTAAGGGCGCATCCATTTGTGGTGGATTTGGCAGCAAATTGCAGCACGCATTAGAGAGGGAATTAATTTTTCGGCCGAACATAGCATATGTGGAATAAACTTCCTGTCACGTTTGACGTGTGAAATTTAAAATCAAATATTATAAACACTACTCCTACTATCCTCCTTCTCATAATCTCATTTGATAGTTTCAGCACAATACATCGCATGCGTAGGAGTCCCCTGAGTGCTGGTCCAAGATAAATAATAAAAAAGTAAAAATGGCTTTTACTTTTATTTTCAGTTTATTTTTATTCACTTTTTACAGCTGTAGCGAATGATGCAAATGTTTTGCTGTTAAAATATTATGCATTTTCAGCGTCTAAAATCACTAAAATAAAATTTATTTGAAAATTGTGGTTTTTTGCGTTTCGACAATTTTGGGCAACTTTGTCACATTCAGAGAGTAATTTTCTTTTTACTCTCAATAGTTCGTACTGTTTTGTTATGCACCTGGAACAGACCTTATATGATTATGTAAGTATAACAAATCTACACACACCCATACAAATTTACACACATTTAGACACATTTAGCCACATTACAAAAACAGTAATTTGACTTATACGTGTTAATTAAAGAAAAACCAAATCATGGAACTACTATTTTTTCATTGCAAGTTTTTAAATATTTTATAATAAAAATTTCCAACTTTTTTCATTGTTACGAAATACTTACTTTTACTTTGTTATGCATTACTTGTGAAACAGCTACTTGCTTGTTTACTTGCCCAAACTAGCCCGAAGAAAAACTACGGCCTGTTTCGTGCACGCAGAAGAAGAACATTACTCTGGGATGCCGCGAGTGCCCAATTAAGATTAAAGAAACATACCTGTACTATAATCGTAAGTTAAATTATTATTTAAAGAAAATTGTTTTTTTATTATAAAATAAAGCACAACAAAGTCACAACGTTAATAAATGTTTGCCTCTTGGCAGTGTTGCTACGTTTTACAAGCACCCGTTCCCTTCTTGTGGTTTCCATTCCCGTCTCCCAAGATTATAATCACTTCGTTGATCCTCGAGATTCCGCCTTACTAGTTGAAAAATTTCTCTTAGCATTGTATCCCGCTCAGTCGGGTATATCTCCCTGACACACGTTCCTTTAGTGACCTCGTCACACAACATTCACAGAAATCTGGGTTCCCGTCCTTGAATAATGTAAATGGGACTATAACCCGTAACCTCTGATATTCCTGAATTCATCGCCAGCATTATCTCCGGTAAGTGATCATCCCAAGTTCTCTGGTTGTCGCCCGTGTAATCTCCTAACATCGCTTTTATTGTTCGATATGCACGTTCCGTTGGATTTTCCAGTGCCGTGTACGGTGCCGACAGTTGATGCCCTATCCCATAATCCGCCAAGAACTTGACCAAACCGCGACTGGTAAACTGTGTACCATTATCGGTAATCAAACTTTTTGGTGTTCCAAACCGGCAAAAAAAATTGCGACTATAACTACCACTATTCATTACTTCTAAATTTGGGTTCTACTAGCTCTGTGACATTTAGTACAGGGTGGACACCACCCTGTGCCCAAATATTGATTTAATAAGATTTGGCGTCACAAACTGCATTTATGAAGTCATCCAAAAATATAACATGTATATCGTTACCTTAATATAAAATAACAGTCTTCACTAAAAATGGAATCTGAAATAGGGGGCAGAAGTTTTCTGCAATGATCTGGGTATTTCTGTTTTCCTCAGTCTCTCGGATACCTCCAGCGTCTTCTAGGCGGAGGTTATCGCAATCTGGAAGGATTGCCTGATAATGAGATGCGATGCGTGTGGGCAATATTTCTGTTATCTCCGATAGTCAGGCGACGATTAGGGCTCTGGCGTCGCCGTCTGCTCTCGTGGGGTCAGGCATGCACGTATATCGCATGTATGTATACTCAATAAAAAAAGCCATGCATACCCGAAATTCCTCTATCGAATTAAAAGAATATTCTGTTGATAAATTGAGAAAATGCATATCTATTTAAAATACACTGTTATTTTTTCCTCAGCTTTCCTCAACATGTACACATATTATAATCGTTGGTATCTATGAAAAGTCCAACAATTTGCACATCTTTAAATGGTTATACTTAGAAGAAACCACTGTACTTGTGTTTGCCATTGATACACGACAAGCCGAAAGCTCCCCGCTACCATCTATTTATTTAATATTACAAAAGCGTAATAATAACACACAAAAAAAAAATTACAAAATGACTGAAAGAATTCATGAATGAATAGCAGCATTAGATTAAATAAATAATTTATAACAATAATTACACTGTACAACAAAATGAATTTTTTTTAAAGTAGAGGGTTCTGCTAACTGATTCTAGTGATTCGTATACAGCAAATATAAGTATCACACGATTTTATATGTCGGTTTGCTATACAAGCATGAAACTTTAAAACGGTCGTGGATGGCGATGGCTAAAGTAGTCTGCACGTTGACTACAAAACCAAAAAAGTCCCGGGTTCGACCCCAGTGTCAGACTAAATCATAAAAACGTTTCGCATTTTTTCTTATGTGCATTGCATTGCTGATAGCAATCCACAATCACATCAGAGCGACTTCCTTTGTAGGTATTGTGTAGCACCGGCGAAGTAAAACAATTACTAAAAATGGCTACTAAACGAAGCTTAAAAAAAATTTCATACGGCTCCATGACATTAGAGTCGCTCCAACACTGGCATAAACAAAGAACGTGCAAAAGCAGAGTTGTAAGATAATGAAGGTTCACCCCTCTCATCTTTCTCACTATCCCTTTCCTCTAGTTCCAGCACAATGCATTACATGAGTAAGGGTTATCTTTTCAGTTCAAGATAAACAAAAAAAAATTGTTTTAAAATCCCGTTACACGCACTATATCTTCATTAGTCCCCCCTACTAGAATCAGTTGGCACAAATTTTTTATATGTAGTTTTTCGTGTTGTACAGTGTTATTAGAGAGACACAAATACAGTGGGGAGCAAAACCGTCAAGATGTTTGCCGAATTTACCAAAATATTGTTATATTTTCTGTTCAACCATCAATATTAGAAACATTTATACACCAATAAAAAGTTTAGCTTCACTTTTTGATTTGATTCCTTTCTTTAAGAGAAATATGCTTAAAAATTTGTTTCAATGCCATTTTGACAGTTTTGCACCAGTGTGCAATTTCATTGAAAAAGTCCTGGAATATTCATGTTGCTGTGAGCAAGACAGAGTACATGCTTTGTTTTATTTAAGTTTTGATTGTTGTATCGATATGTTTAATTAGTTCAAGTTTTTTTTGCAAAAAAAATAAAAATGCGGAAATTACCTCGCGACATCGAAGACAAAGTTGTTGTTTTGATAGAAAAAGGGTACTCGAGTAGAAAAATAGCCGAAAAAATAAATATAAGTCGACAAACGGTTGTAAATGTTAAAAAAAGACAAAATGTTATTGGATTTGTGAACGTTGGAGGCCGCCCGAGAAACCTTTCCGATGGGGATGCTCAGCTAGAACTTGATGCAAGTGTGTGCACAGTACGACGTTCCTTGAAAAAAATAGGCATGGTCGCTTCCGTTAAGCAGAAGAAGCCAGCTTTGTCTCAGCAAAATGCTAAAGCTCGCCTTAAATTTTGTAAAGAACGCAAGAATTGGACGATAGAGGACTGGAAAAAAGTTATATGGTCTGATGAGACCAAAATTAATCGATACCAATCAGATGGAAAGGCTTATTTTTGGCATTGTCCTCAAGAAAAACTTCAGCGTGGACACGTAAAGCAAACTGTTAAACATGGTGGTGGTAGTTAAATGGTTTGGGTTTGCTTCACATGGTGGAATGTTGGTCCACTGTATAGAATAAATCAAATAATGAATAAGGAGTTATATCTTCATATTTTAAATACACAGTTGCCTGATTTTGTGGACGAATGTGTCTTATCCGGCCGAAGAAATCATTTTCCAGCAAGACGGACACCCTAAGCATACTACCAAAATTGTCCAAACCTGGCTCGGAAATCAAACTTTTCACACTTTTAAGTGGCCAGCACAAAGTCCTGACCTTAAACCGATAGAAAATTTGTGGGCATACATTTAGCGTCGGTTGGCTAATCACAGAAGTCCAGCTACTAATATGGACGAATTGTGGAACCGGGTACAGACGGAGTGGACAAATATACCACCCTCAATTATTCAAAATTTAGTGGAAAGTATGCTCAGACGTATAAAAGGTGTTATAAAAAATAAGGGATTGTGGACAAAATATTAATAGCCATAAGAAAATTAGTTTGAAGCAAAACTGTAAAAATGAGTTCTAGAAAGAATTAACTGTTTAATTTTGTTATTAAAATGAATAAAATACTTTTGTTTTCCAACATAAATTGTTCAAACACGTATATTTATTTTGCTGTATAAATGTTTCTAATATTGATTGTTGAACAGAAAATATAACAACATTTAGGTAATTTCAGCAAACATGTTGACGGTTTTGCTCCCCACTGTATGTACGTACTACGTATATAAATCGAACACTTGTTTACAGTACAATTTGTTCTCGTAATTGCGACTGAAGCTAACGGACCTTATACTTTTATTCATTTTAAAAAGTGGTTATTTTCAGTTAAATTGGAAAATTCCGGCTGCTATTATTTACTCTCATTGTTTTAATTTCTCGATATATCTTCTCTAAAAAAAATTATTTCACCCACCGGTTGCTTGCGATTACACACAAACAGGTATTGTACTGACAATCAGTAGCACGTTTCATTTAGTAAACGTTGTAGGCCGCTGTTTGTTTGTTATTTGATAAACCTTTAAATGCGGTATGTTCCATCGAATTTCAAGTATGGTTATGAAAAATTTCGCTTTGAATGAAACAATGTGCTTTTTCTAAATAGTTTTACGTCTTTAATGCTATACTGCAATTTTAAAACTTATATTAATTTTTGTTAAATTTACCCTGGTTCGAATCGCATTTCAATCAATTATTTTTAAATTTTTAATAGATTTGATGGAATTAAAATATTTTTGATTATTAGTTTGAAGGAAGACGTTAATAACATTGAATATAATTTACAATAAATATAAGCCAAGATATCCAGCAAAAAACGATTTGCAAAAGAAATAATTAGTGCATGGGTTCTATTGCAGATGAACTGGTTCCAATTACATAGGTGTAGAACGCAAGAACAACGCAATAAGCTATTAAAAGTTTTAACCCATTATAGGTCGTTCTTTCTTAACGTGTAAAATATTTGTTTAAATATGTTAAAATATTGAAGATTTTACAACTACCTCTCTGGTGACACAAAGAGTACTGATAACGTGTGTAGTGGCATAGAGTATATGTACATATATATGAATGTACGTATTCTACTCAACTGGTGTTGGAGATTAATTGTTCTTTTTTCCTTTATTCTAATAAAAAGTCATTGTTACATAATTTACATATGAACTAACTTAAACACGACTAAATATGCATTCAATCATTCTTGTTTCTACTTTGTGGAACTGTATAATTATAATAATCAATATTTTTGTTTTGCAGTTAAACGAAAATTTAAACAACTAAAAATCGTGTTCTATTTTCAAGTGAAGTCTGGTCGCCCAATTTGCCTTTTCTAAAAAAAAAAAATTTGGTCTACCCTCAGAGTTCCGTGTGGAAAATTTAATACGTTAATACGTTAACATAGCTCTGTTAAGTGCTGAGGTTTGTGTCTAGGTTTATAAATTTTTATTTATCATCACAGCCATAATATTTTTCATTTGAACAGGTTTTTGCTTCTCATATAAATTATATAAACGTTAAATATGGCTTCTTGCAGTTTCTGTGCAATATAAGATTCGGTAAAGCTGAATATATCCCCTTGTTAATTTTTAGACTACTAAAGGTTTTTTGTAAATAAATTTTTAAATTATATTTTATTGACTATTGAGGTTTAAACAAGTATTTTACACGTTAAGAAGGAACGACCTATAATGGGTTAAAACTTTTAATAGCTTATTTTCATTGCTATACCATTTTGTGCTTAAAAATTATATATTTTTTGTTTTTCTTTTACCTTAACCAGGTTTTATTTATGTTTATAGCCGGTCTGTTAGCGTATTTCTTTATTTCTATATAATATGAATATGTATGTACATTGTATGTGGGTATTTAAAGTAACTAAATCTTTCCTATATAGTCTCGCTTTGAAAAAATAAAAATAATTTGCATGTTTTTTTTCTCTTTGCAAGTTTTGAATTTGTTACTATTGCGTTGTTGTTTCGAATATAAAAAAAGTACTAATTGAGCAACAACTGATTTGATAAGTGTATATAGCATAGCAGAAATATGTGATTTACTCTATAAGGTTGTCTGTTTATGGCACTATTGCGAAATTGAAATGGCTTCATTTTGGGGCTTTTTATTTGCCCTCTACAAAATCGAAACTGTTTTGTAGCCGCAATATAAACAAACAAAGTAAACGTAACCATTTGTTTAAGCAAAACAAAAGCAATTAAATATTATTTCTTTTAGAAAGTCACCAATAAGTAACGTCCAGATATTGAACACAATTCTGACATAAATATTTTGCTTTGAATATAATATTTTATATTTAATAATAGATAAAACATAATACATATAAAAAAATTTTTTTCCAAGTCTTTATATACATATAATAAAATATGGAGAAAATCAAAATATCGTTTTTACTTTAATTTATATAACCATTGGCAAAATGTTAAAGGCAATGGATATGTTTAGGGAAAATTTTCCTGCATGCGTGACGCATACGATACCAATTCAAAAATTAAAAAAAATTTTTTGTAAGACCATATTTACACCTTGCAATAAACGCCGCAACTTGTGCAAGCAACTTTTTGTTTGATAGCGAGCAGTGTTGAAAAAGCTGCATAGCGACGCATGAAGAAGAAATTTATGCCTTTTTGTTTTGCTTTATTTTCGTTTTTAAATTCAAAGTGTTGTCATCTTCCGTAATATTATTACATACAATAAAAATAGAAGGTCAAATAAAAAGAATAATTAATAAAAATAAAGGAAACATAACTAAAATAAAAAAATTAAATTAATTCAGTCTTTTAAACTTGTAAGTGAAGTTTTACATATTTTCATGTAGAAATACCAGACTAGAAACTTTGTTCCGAGGAACGAGGTGGTCTTCCGGAACTACACAACTCTAATACATTCATACATATGCGGGAGTGAACAATAAACGTAAAAAAATGTATAGTAAAATTGAAATAATTTTTCTTAAAGAATTAATGGGGGCAGCGAAGTGCACAATTTAATCTAGTATACATATATTAATATATAATATATAAAATATCAGATTCTACTTTTAGAATTAGAAAAGTAGCTGAAAATGTTTTAATAGAAATTCACAATATAACATGATCTATGTTTGTAGTTATCAATTAATTGCCATATGGCAGAAGCAAGTACGCAAATTGCCAGGGTATCCCACACAATATAAATTTAAACGACCTATGCCTTCACATAGGAAGTTAAATTATATATAAAATTCTTGAGTATGATGGTCTCCAGCAGTAACAGCCACGTGTTTAATAACGAAAAGCCACAACAACCGTAAATAATACAGTTAGCCGTGGCAAATCCATTAACCAGTGCGAGTGAGACGCAAAACTCTCGAAAGCCAAACAACAAAAACAGACCTGACCGCACTTAAAAAATAAGTACGATGACGCGTGAGTTGTTCTTCAACCCAGAGCTGCTTTCGACTGTAACATAACATAATCTATTATCAAAATACATGTGGGATATTTAAAAGGTGTGCTATTAAGTCATATTGTCATAATATCTTAATATTTTACAATAGTTTGAAAAAGTGGTTTTGCTTCGAAGAAAAAATTCTAACAATAATAAGACTTTATAAGCTGTGTTTATTGGTTTTTCATAAAATAACAGTAGAAATCTGAGTCATTCGCTGAAAGGTATTACTCGAGCCGGCCATTATATTTACAAGCCACCGCTACTTATAAATGATAAAGAAATAAAAAATTGTTTAAAAATCAACAACACTTTTATACATTTACATTAAAATAAATTTTTATAACATAAAAATAAGAAAAAAAAACACACAGCATACAAGTGAACCAATTTTGTTTGTGTAACTTAACTGGCTAGCAGCCACTTAAGTTTAGCTGCTGCCGGCCTTAAAAAAATATTAAGCTCCTATCAATGGCAACAGATGTTTTCGATAATACTTATTTCAACAATTTTGTGTGCCAAAATAAAAACTTTTATAATTTTTATTGAAATTGGACTTATTACAAGATTTACAGGTAAATTCTTAATCACTTATTAAAAAGTCGAATTATTTTATTTTTTCCACTTGTTTATAGCATTTTGATATCTAAAATTTATAAATGTTTGTTTCTTATCAGCTGATTGAATTATGACGGGTTGTTCACAAAAGTCATATTTTTATTCTTATTATTTTAAAACATAGGACTTTATGAATACCATTTGAATACCACACTAATTTAAATTTTTGTTACACAATTCTCACAATAAAGACAAGAATTGAAAAAAAACAAAAGAGCGCACTTTTGAAAAATTTGACCGGTTTTCATTCTTCCTTAAAATCTTTTAATAAAATTGCATTGTTGTACTTACTTTTCACGATGCAGTAAACATATCCGATCTTTCGCAACTTTTAACTTTTTTGCAATTATTTTCTTAAGATTTTCCACCGTAATACGACGATCTACAGAGACACTAAAGTTGCCACCAGTTGTTGTACTAATATTAAGATTAATTGGCGCCATTTGCGATGATGAAGTGGTGATGATGGAATCTGTAACTGGTGAAGATGATGATGACGTTGTGTTTGATAAAGTAGCAGTATTATTTCTGGTAGTGCTGATAGTGGTTGTGTTACTTGAACATTGATGGTCCAAAGTGGCATTGTTGGAGTTTAAATTCCTGCTACCACCAACAATCATACTACAATTGCTACCTCCTATGTTTAACGACAACGGTGTTACTGCAGTTGTTGTCGTTGATGATGGACCACACCCTAGTGAATTACTTAGGTGATTTTTAGTAGGAGGAGATGTTATCGAATTGTTGGGATGATAATGAAGATTACGCTTTTGCGAAATCTGCTCTTGCTGATTAGCATCTTTAGATGCTGTTTCTGTCGAGTTATTGCCACTACTGACTACTGCTTTTGTCGAAGTTCCACACCCTACACTGGAACTAGACGTGGATGACGTAGGTGAAGAGTCTGTTGATTTTTCCATTTTCTCTTAAATCTTACTGTTTATTTCTTGAAAATTTTTATTGTAAATAAAATTTATTTCACATCAATTCTTTTCTATGCTTTATTTTTTCTTGTGAATAAACAAATAAACACTGTTTCATAAAATCTTGTAACTTTTAATATGGAGTTTAGGAATTTTGTTTTAAATTGAGTTCGTAATTTAATTTTGTTTTAAATTTAGTTCGTAATTTTTCAGTTTCTTCTTTGTACGTAACCAATCGATTTCCCCACACCTTCCACTGTGTGTTTTAATACTTTGTTGCTGTTTTTCTTCCACAGAAAAAGAGATTATACATAAACAATGCTTAACAATAGCATTAGTGGTGGGAAGCAGTAGGTTTGCGGTTATGAGAAGCAGCACATTTATTAGCAATTACTGAATTTAGTTTTATTTATTACATTCGACTTTTTGGGAGAGAAATTATGTATTGATTTCTTAGAATTTTGTAACAAATATTTCGAAAAATTAAGATAGATAATTTAGAATATGTATAAAAAATAAGTGTCGTTATTTTGCAACTACCGCACTAAATTTTTTATTACATTACAACAAATTTGCTGCATTTAATTGAGAGCAACACTGCAACAATTTGTAGACATACAGTGAGCGAGCTTTAGAAATGTATTTTGTCCCTTTTTTTCTAAGGAAAGAAAACAACAGAAAAATTAAAAACTTTTTATCTTTGCAAATTCCGAACGTTACCGACTACAATTTCAGTACCTTTTTTGCCAAAACAGATTTTGTTATTTGTAAATAATTAACAAATTATGATATATTGTCGATACAATTTTTCAAATAGATAGTGTCTAAACCCGATTGTCTTCCCGGCAAAACTACAAAGAACAAATTAAACGACCACACGCTCTGGCAGCCAACGCACGACTGATGAAACTTTATTGATGGACGGTTTGTCCTCTGTTTGTGTTCTGTTAGTTTGCGCCACTGATGGAAATCATGCTACAAATGGACGGTTATTGATACATTTTCAACCCTGGCGGTACTGCGGTACCATAATTCAATAACTAGCTGGCATACTACGCCAGATGGCCATTTTTGCTTTAACAGTGCCTAAGGAAATGACAAAATTCCACTCGTTTTAATTCTTTGTTGTTTGAGGCTGGCAAGCAACGTATGGCTTTTGTTATCGGTGATAACTTCTCTCCCTCATTAAGAGTGCATTCATTTGTGGTCAACTTATCAGCGAACCGCACAGGTGTGTGTGTGAGTGGACAAAGCAAAATTTTTTTTATCAATAACGCAAAATACGTTCTACTGTTGCCAATTTGAGCCACAAACAAACGATTTGTTAAAGTCAACCAAAACGTGTTCCTGCAATTTTAAAATAACAGAAAATTACCAAAAACATTTCATAAATTTATTGAATAACTTATCTCCAGTATTGATGTTTCTGATGTTAAAACATGTGTATTACAAACTGGTACCGTCATGTAATGAAAAGTACATTTTGGTTTCATACTTCCCCCAAAATTTAAATATTAAGAAAATTTTTCCATCCCTATTTTGCGTGCTTCTCTGCCTTATCTGCGCTGAAATTGGCCGGCGATTTAATATTTAGAATATCAAAATGGTTACATATTTTTTCTAATACATGCAGAAATTTTATATTTGCACTAACATATGACTATCAATGCTGACCGAATTATCGGTCATCGATGTCAAATACATGTTGCAGTTTCTTTTTTTACATTATTCGACGTTAAAAAGTAAATTCTTGTGAATCCCAAAAAGTTTCATATTTCTCTTCAACTAATGTGTTTGCGATAGTTTGTGTTTAAAAACTAAATATTATAATTATAATAAGTACCGCATTATAATTACGTGTTTTATTTGATACGTATTTTGCTGTAACGCCGTCATATTTTATACGTTCAAAATTTCAGTTAATATATGAATCACTCTGTTGTAGAGAACACAAAGAGAAACTTGCACGCTATTGTGAGTGGCATGCTTTATCTAAACATAGAGCATAGATTGCAGATTCGGTCCTGCCACAAATTTGGGATCGTGAAAAAATAAATTGGTTTGCAACAGATGGTTATTGTCGAACAACCAATATCTACCAATCATTCCACCACGTCTAAAAAAATGGCAAATGTACTAATTAATTCTGGAAAAATTGATACAACGGCTGTTACAATGGAAAATAAACCAATTTTTCCTCGGCTGTACAACAAAATTGTTCTGACTTTAGAAAATAGTTTAATACCGGAGGTGAAACTTGAGCAAACTCCGTCGCACTTGGATGGCTTGGATGCTGAAACTGAAAAGGATTTACGTATACTGGGATGTGAACTTATTCAGACAGCAGGAATTTTGTTGAAATTGCCACAAGTTGCCATGGCAACAGGTCAAGTAATATTTCAGCGTTTCTTTTATTCTAAGAGTTTTGTCCGACACAACATGGAAACAGTAGCCATGAGTTGCGTATGTTTGGCTTCAAAGATAGAGGAGGCTCCACGTAGAATACGTGATGTAATAAATGTTTTTCATCACATAAAACAAGTACGAGGACAAAAGTAAGGGCATACTCGATTAGTATTAGTTTTAATATAATAAAAAATTTTTTAATTTCAGGGATATTGCGCCTATGATTTTGGATCAATATTATACAAATCTTAAAACTCAAGTTATTAAAGCAGAGCGACGTGTACTCAAAGAACTTGGTTTCTGTGTACATGTCAAGCATCCACATAAATTGATTGTCATGTACTTGCAGGTGCTGAAGTATGAACAACACGAACAACTAATGCAAATGTCGTGGAATTTCATGAATGATTCACTGCGTACCGATGTATTTATGCGGTACAATCCGGAAACTATAGCTTGTGCTTGTATATACTTAAGTGCTCGAAAATTATCAATACCTTTACCGTCCCAGCCGTATCCTTGGCATGGTGTATTTCAAGTTACCGAAGATGATATTATAGATATTTGTTATCGTGTGATGGAATTGTATACGCGCGGGAAGCCTAATGTTGATAAATTAGACGAAGCTGTTGAAGAATTAAAAAAACGTTATATGGAGAATAGAAGTAAGACGAAAGAGCAAAATACTCCTCCTGCTGTAACGGCTGTTGATCGTAGTAATGGCTCTCATAATGCATGGGGGGGTTTTATACAGCGCACTCTTCCATTGCCTTTGCCTAATGAAAAATCTCCCAATAAGGACTCCAGGTCTAGATCAAGATCTAGAGATTCTAGGAGAACGGCACGTTCTCGATCTCATACTAGGTCGCAATCACGCTCAAATTCAGCAACTCGTTATAAGAAGTCCAGACGTGACCGCGAACGTAATCGAGATCGTGAACGGTCAAGATCGCACACACTGCCTCCTACTAAAAACAAGAAAAAATCTAGACACTATTCAAGATCACCATCGAGTTCGCCACATTCCAAACATCGTAAAAGGTACAAAATTTGGAAATGGAAGTAAGTTTGAGTTCCAAAATGATAAAATACCGTGTCAAAACAAAGCAATCAATTTGTGTATTATTTATTATTATTGTATTTTGAAAATGTATTTGGATAATTTAAAAGTGTATTTAAGAACTGGAGACTTTGTTTTGGAACTCAACATATGAATTTATAAAGCCTGTTAAATTGTTTTCTTTTTCAGGAAGCAATCGCGTGACCGTCACAGTGAAAAGTATGTAGAAAGTAGGCGTGACAAATACCAGGATAAATATCAAGATAAACGATCAATACATCATCATCATACCTCTTCTTCAAATAGCAATAAGCACCATCGCGGCGATTACGCTTCATCGCATCGTGGTTCTCATCGTGATAATTCCCACGATTCTAGGCATCGCAAACGTTGATTTTAATTGAATTTGTTTAAATTATTCTTGTACTTTCAAACGCAAACTTATAGCGTAATTATCCTATAAATAAATAATTATAATAAGTAATTTTTAAAGAATTTGTTCTTCCGAAATTTATGCATGGATTTACGTACAATCAAATACCAAAACACTTAACTCTGGACTGGGATTATAAAATCCATTAAATAGACGTTAAGTCGTGGTACGTTCCATTTATACAAAGTTATTCCGGAAATCGCACCGTTTGTAAATATGGGTTCCATAATATTAGAACGCAAGTTTAAAAAAACAATTTTAAAACTAGGAAAGCACGGCTTATTAAATATTTCTTTTCCAATAGTCGTTGCCTATATATTTATAAGTAATTGGACTTTATACATCTTATTCTACCAAATCTTTGAGCTCTGTTGATTTTATTTAATTTTTTTTTTTAAATAAAATAATTGGAAAAGAGAATTTATTTTTATTTATTTATTTATATTTGTCCAAGTCATTTTTTCTCATTTCATTTTTTATTAAAGTCTTCGGAATATTGCCAAGAAATGCGATCCTTTATTGCGCACTACTTTAGCACCTTCTTCACTACTCTTATACAGCTTAGGGGTTATAGGATCATTCGCCTGAAAATCAACAAAAATATTTAAGTTTAATACAGCTATATTTAATAACACACCTCTTCTTCGATGGAAAGACGTTCAAACAAGGGGTGCTCCAGCATATGTTTTAAAATCCATTTATGTAAATCTTCTACATCAGTCATAGTATAAACAAGTCCCTATTATAGTTAATATTGATTAAGATTATTTATTTATGTTTGCTGTTTGGTTAAGCTAACATATACATACGTACATCTGTGCCAATATCGAAGAGTAGCATAAATCTAACTCCATCGATTGTTAGATGCCTACTTCGAAAAGTTAATTTCCATAAATTTAATTCTATTACTATGAAGACTTTTATTTTCCTTGAAATCCATATTAGTACAAAAATATGTTCTTTTACCTTTTAATAAAAGATTTTTTAGAACTTAAATTGACTTCAGCTACTTTTCCATATTAACACAGATATACAACAAACATAATTTATTCATTCTCCCGTTAAAGAAATAAAAAACAATTATCAATTACGGTCTGTATAATCGAAAAAAAGACTTACACCTTTTCTTAATACGTATGCATATTCCGATAGCAACGGCTGATTTATAATACGCCATTTGTGCTTTGCTTTCTTGAAATGTGGATCGGGATACAAAAAGAACATTTTGTCCAATTGATGTTTGACAAAATAATTAGGCAAATACTTCATAGCATTCGTACGTATACAAGCAATATTATTATATTTTCCTTCATTTAATGATCTCAGAGCTTTAATTCTGTCCATAACATAATCGGAGACTTTCACACGTATTTCCATTCCAATGGCCAAACGATCGGGATACATTTCACCTAATGTAACCAAAAAACCACCGTAACCACAACCAATATCAGCAAATTCCACACATTTTGGAGGGGAGTATATTTCATATTCTGGATAAAAATTCTTCCAGGTTACTTCGTCAGGATGACAGGGGCTACAAGCGGTATGAGAATAAAAAAAACAATGCACTATTATTAAGAAAAGTTCATGCTTACTATTCAAAACAATGATCAGCAATTGGATTCGAATGTGCTCTTTGCCTATAATAACGTTTTTGCGGCAATGAAAGCGTGGCTCCTTCTTCCTTACTTGGAGCCATAATATTTTTCAATAATGAAAATATGAAAAACTGAATTAAATCCAAATACTTGATGCCAAGGCGCAAGGCGAATTTATTCTATTTGAACTATTCCCCAGAGACCTGCGCCGAGACAGTTCGATTGGCGGCGGTGGCTAACGAAAAGGTTCGTGGCAGCGGCTCAAAGCCGGGAATCAATCAGCTAGGCGTTTTTTATATGGCTCATACAAAAAATCGGCTTGAATACCAAAGATGTGCTTCACACTACTTTACAACTCTTATGATTTAGTGCAATAAAGTTTATTTCATTTTTCACAATTTTTCAAAGCTGAAATGATTTTTTCATATTTTATCGAAATTTTGACGAGTTTTGGAGAATTATATCTGGCAGCCAGGGATTTTCAACACGTGGATTGAACAGTAGTCTTCTGTACACATAATAAAAATATGATCGGAACACAAATAGCCACGACTACATTAAGCTTTACAATTATTATAACGGATAAAAGATGTCTGCAAATTTGTATCAATTTCAAAAACAGCAAGCACATTTGTACGCGAAACAAAAGGTATGCAAAAGCAATCGGCGGCGGCTTTTAAAACCTGTCGGCGGCTAGTAGCCGCTCGGCGCAGGTCTCTGCTCGTCCCTACAACAACAGCATTTTTTGTTTACAAATACAATAATTTATTCAACTGAACAGCAATCAGCTGATGAGAATTTTAAGTCATAGATCAAGGCTGCCTGAATAAAAGGTACAATTTGGAAATTCAAACGCAATATTTCCAGTGTTATACAAATATTTTACTTTTGGGCTAGTTGTACTCTATGTTTTAGATAATGCACCACCTGGTATGAATTCGCCTTGCGTACAAATTAAAACTACCATTCACATAACACAAATGAATAATTCAGTATAAGAAGAAGCATCAAAACAATTACACGTGCTGATTGCTTTCATATTGTGATTTCTTATTTAGTCTGCGATTTTCTTTTAAATAAAATATAAAGTAATTGAGAGGGACAATGAACGGCAACAATTTTATGGAAGTTTTATTTGTAAGCGATACAAATAATCATCAATTGACTTGTTCCGTATGGGACTACCGTACCGGCACAAATTTAATGAACTACAAAGGTGGTGGTGGCGGTGCGGCATTTCATTCCCTGAATCTTATACGTTCCGAGCATGTAGTGGCGGCTAATTTAACAAAGCCTTTGTTGCATGTATGGCCCATCAATGTTCAAGATCAAATGACATCAATTCGTTTTGTGGTTCCCGGTGTTGTGACGTCCTTAGTTTTTTCTCCGGATGGCTGTTATATAGTTGCTGGGATACAAGAAACAATTTATATATGGCAAGTGTCAACTGGCCGCATGATGACGACTCTGACAAAGCATTATCAAACAGTGACTTGTTTAAAATTTCTAGATGATGGTTCCCACTTCGTAAGTGCCGGTAATGATGGAACTATTTTGGTTTGGAACCTAACAAAAGTGCTTTGCCGTAATATAGAAAAAAGTTCAGAGCCTACCTATTCGTTTAACGATCATGGTCTGCCAGTGACTGATATCCACATCGGAGCAGGAGGTACGGCTGCATACATGTTTACCGTGTCCCTGGATCGCTCGTGTAAAATATATGATTTAAGTAGTGGCACTTTGTTGCTAAGTGTTGTTTTCGCTGAAGGATTACAAAGCGTTATATCGAATGCATTGGAAACTGTGGTATTTGTTGGTACAAATAGTGGGAATATCTTCGAATTTTTCATTAATGACATACCAAGAGTTAAAGTGAGTTGCTACTGTGATGATATATATTTTTGAAAGTTGAAAAATTGTTTTTTTCTTATTCAGGAATATCATGTTGAAGAGCAACCTAAAACGTTTGCTGGTCATACAAAACCAAGTTGTGTAAACTGCTTAGTCCTTTCCCTAGATGGCCAAACATTAGTGTCTGGTGCCAGTGATAATCAGGTGTTGGTATGGAATATACCTAGCCGCCAATTAATACGAACATTACAATTCAAAGGACCAATTACAAACATTAAGTTGAAATTAACAAACCCATCTATTTTTCATCCCGAGCATAAACAACCACAGCTTTTTTATTCAAACCTTAAAAGAATGATAGATCCCGACGAACAAGATGAGGATCAAGTCGTGGAGGTAATGGTTTCCAATACCTATGAAGGTGAATATGACAGTAGCGACAGTGAACACGCAAAATCCGGAAGCCTTTCTACCTCCTTCACTAATCTTCCATCTTCGGGATCCACAAAATCTTATAATAATAGTAGAGAATTAGAAACGTTGCGTCAAGAGGTTCAAAAATTGAAACGCATTAACAAGAAGTTATTTGAAGTGTCTAGTAAGCAGCTATTGCGTTTAAAGAAATAATCCATTTATCTCCAATAATACGTCGATTGTTTTTTTTTTCGAATTGTACTTTATTTGTTAAGAATAACTGTTTGGAAATAATACTCCATAAAAATTTCTGTTGTGTATTCTAAGATTTTTGTTTCTCTAAGTCTATATTTTCTACTGCACTGGCTGCATTCTCTAAGGCCAATTCTTTGCGTATTTCGCGATTGGAATACAGCAGCTCCTTTAACTGTTCGATAATGTTATCAGTACGTTGTTCAAAGAAATCCAACACAGTGCTTATCTCATCAAGACTGTTATTAACATCGGCCATTTCTACAATACAAAATATAATTATTTTCGACAATATTTATTTGTCTACTACCTTGTAAGTCTGCCTCGGCCACATTTTCATTGGAACTCTCGGTAGGATCGTGATTATTTCTTGGTGACATGTTCCTCGAGTCACCTGACTTTTCATCCATAACAAATAACAGTGTTGAAAAGTCGTTTTATATAGATTTGATAATTTGTGAGAAATACCAATAGGCAATTAAGAAGAAGAGCAAAATAATACGTTTAACATCCCTGATTTATTTTTTGGGGCACGAATTAAGTGTTGATAACTTTTTTCGAAATTAGAAATGTCGAAACTGTAAAATAAAATAAAAAATCTCTCATTTATCATTACTTGTATACGCAGGCGCATTTATTACAATAGATTTCATTGTTGCAAAAAGACTTTTTTATAGAAATGCGCCGTTCACAAGAATATCAAACTATTAAAGATAATAGCCGCTCTGTAAACTTAGATATGGAGAGTGAGAGTTATTCATCTGAAACCGATTCTGGCAGTGCTAATGGTTCTTACAGCGATGGAAGTGATATGGCCAATTGGGAAGAATTTGTATTAGATGATGGTACTCTATTTTATATAGAATATATGCCAAAAGACTTGAATAAACTCCAATCGGAAAGTAAGGTCGAGTTTATTAGAAATTCCCTCCGAATGGCTAAGAAGGCTTCAAGAAGACAAATCGCAAGCGCCAAAGCGACCACACTGACTGAGGATGCAAAAATCAGAAGTAATCCGTTTACGTTTGCTACTATTGAAACATCTGAAGAAGCAAGGAAAACTTTAGAGTTAGTGATTACTGCTGCAGATCGTTTTCGCTTTGGTAGGCGTTCTACGGCCGTGGAATCGATTTTAGGGTTTCATGTAATTCCCTTCCCAGATCAGCCTGAATGTTTAATGGTGGATAATTTTGTGCATGATATGCCTGCTCTATTTCAACAAGGTAATCTTAAGCCAGTTTCTAAAGGAGACTGGTTTAAAACTTTAGATGATATAGAAATAAGAGCTAGTAATATTGACGATCTGCTTTTACAATTTGTTGAACCCACAAAGGTTTGCTTGACATTTCAGTGTAAATTAAATAGTGAAAAAATTGAAGATAGTTCCACTGTGAGTGGAGAGAAGTGTAACGAGATGCATAAAATTGAAAATTTCAGAAAGTTTTCAGAATTTTTTGAAAAACTACAAAGTCTTAATGAAAGCTGTTCAACAGCAAATACGGAAGTCGGTATGACATTTGGATTTTTAATATTACCACCAGAATGCTATCAAGATGATGAGCACAAAAACTCTTTGTACTATTATCCGGAAGATCCTTCAAATAACTTTCTGTACAAGGCACGTGGCAGTTTTTTAACATTGAACACAGTTCTCAGTGAAGAACTTAAAACGAAACCTTCTGCATCAAAATTGGATTTTGACAACGTTCAATATTTTGTATTTTATCGAAACCTAAATGGATTTCTTGTACTTTTTTCGTATCCATCCTCTATTGTCAATCTTTCGGAAGGAAATTTAAGAGCGGACGAGCTTTTGACTTATATAAAATTTATGTTTCCCCACATGAGTCTGGACAGTTTTAAAGAAGTAGCGTTCCGCCAGTTTATGCTGAACTTCTGTGAGATACAGCGCGTGCGTTTGTTAACAAAAGTTGAAAAGAAGGGAAATGTTACGCTTTTGGAAGATGTTCTGAAGGAATCGCGACATCTTCCTTTACCTAAAGAAGCACAGTTACGTATATTTGATGCTTTAAGTGAAATGGAGGCTATGGATTATCGCAATTGGAATGATGAACCATTGCATACTCATCGGGAATTCTTTATTTATGGTAGTTTACTTTACTATGATCACTATATGTTAGCTTCGCAAATGCCTATGGACATGCGACAGTACGTAGAAGTTTTTCTGAGATGTCGGGGTATTTTTGATTTTGTTAACAAACACAGTACTAAAGAGCTGTATATTTGGGAAGAAATTATATTGCCCGAGAGACCTGGACGCTATTTCTTGGCAATTTGTGGCCGTGGCCATTTGTTACTGCCAGTTATTTTAAAAATTTTCACAACTACTGATTTGGCGGAGGAAGAAAAAGTAGTGCCCTCTCTTTTCTACATAGAAGAAATACAGGAAACCTTAGACCATTTGGTTCAGTGCGGCATAGAGTCTTTGGCTATGTTTTGGTCTGTCTCAAATAAAAGGCCTGAAATTTTAGAAACCTCTGTAGTCGAAGAGGAAGCCTTGGCTATGGGAAAAGAAACAAAAAAATCAGACACTACTGCTATGGTTAAGCAGAAATTGCATGGCACAAGCTCTAAAGATAATGGATCACAGCGCACTATTATTTATGAAGAAGATAATCAACCTTGTTCTTCATTAGGCGGATCATCTGTACATAGCCTAACGCCCAGCGAAGATGATTCGAGTAAAAAACGTCTCTTAACCAGTGCTAACAATGATGCAAGCGATGACAGCGGTTCCGATTGGGAAAATTTTATAGAAGACAATTTACATTGCAGTGTTACACAAGTTCAGCTACAGACTCAGGTTACCGAATCGTTGTGGAAGGAAATAAGTAATGTTGTCCCTGTTAAAATATCAGCTGGCTGGAAGAATAATATATTCTATTATATCTATGTCGATGGAACAAATAATTCAGTATTTTGTCCACTTAAATCAAGCAAAGAAACATTTCCTTTTACTGCCGAAATGTCAATGGCGTTTCATACTATACGCAAAATTTTGCAGAAAGCCAAGATTTCAAAACGTGACCCAACTCGGCAGTCGAGTGCCAAAGATCTAATAGCTGTCAAGGAACATGGCATGACAATATGCGTACGCGATGTTAGATCATCCAATGAAAGTAAAAATACATATTTTACAGCCGTAGGACGTCTATTTTTATCTCCTCCTAAGGAAGTTTATATTTGTCATCGTCCAGATATTCCTCAGAATATGGTAGAAATGGCATTCAGATTGTCGTTCTTTTCTTTGGGTTAATTTTTTCTTAGTATAAGGTTCTTAATTTATTGAAACATTAATTATGGCAATTATGGGTTGGTGGCAGTTTAATTTTAAGGAGTTATGTAATACCTACATTGATATATATTTACAATTTTAATAAAAATATTTTTACAAATACTACATATAAAATATTTTGAGCGAAAACCGTATGGCAAAAAACTTGCAATTTGCTATCTTTGTTGAAGAAAACTTGAAACTCTGCAGTTTCTTTGTTGTGGAAAAAATACAATACTACATTTCATGACGGCTCGATTGAGAGATGTTGTCTTCCAGAAAAATAGAAAACGGTGCGCCTTTTACACTTTGTTTAAATTTTCCATGTCTACTATGTGCAGAGATATGACGGTAAGTATTATTAAAAGCATTTACTAACTAACATGGGGCACTGCCAGGCGGGCCAAATATAATAATAATAATTTCGTTGTTTTCCAATATGTCTACTAACCTACTAGATCAGTAACATTTTGCTGTTTCAATAAATGTAACGCATGTTCGAAACCTAATGCGTCGTTTTTTAATTTGTTTTTATTAAAAAAACTGAATGTCAAATTATTATTGATTTACCAAGGTGAAGGTAAACTTTTTTATTTATTTGAATCATACCATAAACTTTTTTATTTATTTGAATCATACCATAAACTCTTTTTGTTTATTTGAATCATACCATAGTACAAATCGAAGGGGTGACTCACCTATTTTCAATTTACCTTGTAATTGTAATTGATATTAACTATTTTACAACACACTAACAAGAAGTGTGGTGGTCTATTGGTTACTGTGGTGGCTTTGCAACCCGGAGACCGTGGTTCGAATCCCGTCAGTTTAAAGACATTTCATCGGTTTTTTTCAGTAAATAAATAATGTGACTTTATAATTAATGGTACAGTATTTGTTTTTCTCTATCTATCTCTGTCCCTTATAAATTTAATAAGAATTTCTATAGCAAAACACACATTCCACGCCAACCCACCGCACACCCACCCAGAGATGTAATACGGCTTGATTTCCACATTAACAAAACGACAACAAAAAACGTATTGCGCCGCGAAGGCGGAAAAAAACCGCCAGAATTTTTTTCATTCAGCGTTCCTTTTTGCACTCGTTGGAGACGCAGTTTTTTTGGGAACGTTATAACTCGGTAACCGTTGGACCGATTTCAATGAAACTTTCACCATATAATCGAGTGAAACTCTGGCTACACGATGGCTACCTTTGGCTCACCTGGCTGCGCCCCATGTTAGTTAGAAAATGCTTTTAATAATACTTACCGTCATATCAGATGTATTTACTGGCACACCTATCAATGGAATGACATTTGTGCAGGAGACGGCATTCCTTGACCTCTGGTCCAATAAAATGCATAGGAAAGAATGAATTTAAGCCAAAAACGTTGCTTATTGTGTGCCATTGGCGCAGAAAGGTCAATCGGAAGTATATTTCAGCCTATAATGCTCTGATTTCTACAATTTTTCTAAATTGTGAGACAAAAATGTCATTCCATACGCAGGAGACGGCATTCCTTGACCTCTGGTCCAATAAAATGCATAAGAAAGAATGAATTTAAGCCAAAAACGTTGCTTATTGTGTGCCATTGGCGCAAATATCCATCGGAAGTATATTTGATATATCACATCATGGTAATCAAGTGTTTGTGCACAATGTTTTCTTGTACCAACAGCCAGAACAACTGTTTTGAATTTTTTAAGAAATTTGACTGATTTTGATTACAGATGTATTTACTGGCACACCAATCAATGCAACCGACTACGGCATACCTAAATATGATATTTATGGCCAGAGGTTTGGTTTTAATTATCGGAAATGAAATTTTTTAAAAATTCTAGAAAGCAGAGCATTATAGGCTTGAAATATAGTTCCGATTGACCTTTCTGCGCCAATGGCACACAATAAGCAACGTTTTTGGCTTAAATTCATTCTTTCTTATGCATTTTATTGGACCAGAGGTCAAGGAATGCCGTCTCCTGCGTATGGAATGACATTTGTGCCTCACAATTTAGAAAAATTGTAGAAATCAGAGCATTATAGGCTGAAATATACTTCCGATTGACCTTTCTGCGCCAATGGCACACAATAAGCAACGTTTTTGGCTTAAATTCATTCTTTCTTATGCATTTTATTGGACCAGAGGTCAAGGAATGCCGTCTCCTGCACAAATGTCATTCCATTGATAGGTGTGCCAGTAAATACATCTGATATGACGGTAAGTATTATTAAAAGCATTTTCTAACTAACATGGGGCGCAGCCAGGTGAGCCAAAGGTAGCCATCGTGTAGCCAGAGTTTCACTCGATTATATGGTGAAAGTTTCATTGAAATCGGTCCAACGGTTACCGAGTTATAACGTTCCCAAAAAAACTGCGTCTCCAACGAGTGCAAAAAGGAACGCTGAATGAAAAAAACTCTGGCGGTTTTTTTCCGCCTTCGCGGCGCAATACGTTTTTTGTTGTCGTTTTGTTAATGTGGAAATCAAGCCGTATTACAATCTCTGGGTGGGTGTGCGGTGGGCTGGCGTGGAATGTGTGTTTGCGTATAAGAAATTCTTATTAAATTTGTAATGATGAGATGAGATAGAGAGATGGAGAGAAACAAATATTTTAAATTAATTAAACTCATATTTTATTTACTACTACTGAAAAAAACCCGATGGAAATGTATTCACTGAGTGTTTCGAACCACGGTCAGCGAGTTGCAAATCCAACACACTAACCACTAGACCACCACATTTCTTACTAGTGTGTTGTAAAAGAGTTAATATCAATTACAATTACAAGGTGAATTGAAAATAGGTGAGTCACCCCTTCGATATGCACTATGGTGTGATTCAAATAAATAAAAAAGTTTATGGTATGATTCAAATAAATAAAAAAGTTTATGGTATGATTCAAATAAATAAAAAAGTTCATGGTATGATTCAAATAAATAAAAAAGTTTATGGTATGATTCAAATAAATAAAAAAGTTCATGGTATGATTCAAATAAATAAAAAAGTTTACCTTCACCTTGGTAAATCAACAATAATTTTACATGCAGTTTTTTTAATAAAAACAAATTAAAAAACGACGCATTAGGTTTCGAACATGCGTTACATTTATTGAAACAGCAAAATGTTACTGATCTAGTAGGTTAGTAGACATATTGGAAAACAACGAAATTATTATTATATAGAAAGTCTTCATAAATACTTACAAAATTTTTTTTTATAGTAATTAAAAAGCATTTACTTGAATTTTTTATATAATTACTTTATTATAAATTATAAATAAAGATATTTATGAATGTATGTATGTATTTTATTGGTACTGCAATCAGCTCATCAGAAGAAAATTTTAGAGTATCAAACCAAATAATTTCTTGAACATACAAGTTTTTGCGATTTCATAGATGTGTGCGGCAATGGATGCAAGGAATTCTACACCAAAAAGAGAGAAATATCACATTTATAATTTTTATAAAACTCAAAAAGACCTTAAGTTTGAAAGTTAGCAATAATTAATATTTTTATTATTACTACATGCTACTACATTTGACCTAACTAGGTAAAATTAGTTTTTCTTGTTACTTGAAGGTAGCGAAATGAGACTTTGTACGTTAGTAGAGTAGGATTTCCTTTTGCACTTTGTTTCAATTTTACACGTCTACTATGTGCAGAGATATGACGGTAAGTATTATTAAAACCATTTTCTAACTAACAGATAGCCCATCGTGTAGCCTGAGTTTTACGCGATCATATGGTGAAAGTTTCATTGAAATCGGTCGAACAATTACCGAGTTATAACGTTTCCAAAAAAACTTTTTCACGAAACTTACTTGCTACCAGCTTCTGTTGACCTGGTGTTTCACAAAAAAAACGGTTTTTATTTTTCAGTTTTAGAAATTTTTCAGTCAAAAAATGCTTTTGGCGTTTGCTTAATAACTCGCATGTTTTTTAAGATAATTGCACGAAACTTGGCAGGCCAATCGGCGACATCTTCGAGAATAAGTTGAAATTAAAATTTTGCCACGCCCACATTTAATTTGGCCAAAAAACAAAATAATTTGGCTTATACATGTTATTTAAAGAAACCCCAAATAATTTTGAACTAAATCATGAAAGAAAATTTAATTATTCTTTGTTCATTGCATTTTTGGGAAACTTTTAATTTTACTCCCTTTGTTATTTTCTATGTTTATTATAAACCAGCTGATTGCTTGTTCTTCACGCACGAGCGAAATTTTGATACCTGTCTTTACAAACATATATCTTCAAAACTATTACACATAGAACGCAGCTTTTTTGCGTAACTTTTCTTCTAAAGAAAATCTCGAATGTGTTGTCTTAGTTTTTCGAAATTCGTACTTCAGGTAAAATTTTACATTTTATGCCATTTAAACGTTAATTGTTTTGGTTTCTATAAAAATCAATATCTATAAAAAATTATCGATAAGTTAGTGGGAGGTAGCGAAGCGCACAGGGTTATACTAGTCCATAATATAAATGCGTCTCTAAATTACTTACTTTATTAAATTTGTTATTCTTAGAACATTTTTCCCTCTCTTTAACTAGAAATTAAACTACACAGTTTCCTTATTTTTAAAATTATTTTTGGTGTAAATTTTTTCATTTCTTTGTAATTTTTATTTAATATCTTTTTTTGTAGTTTTTATAATTTATTTAATGAAACTAATTTATTTAAATAAGAATAATTACACCTAATTGTTTTAGTTTGCTTTTCTCAATTTCTTTTTCATTTGATTTTAAATTTAATATGTATAATTTGAAGTCGTTAAATTTTGAATTTTTTTCCAATTTGAATACGATTTATTTTTATTTCTTATTTTTCTTTACGAAGTTAATAGTAATAACCATAACAATAAATTTAACTAATAATTCAAAGTGTTAATATTAAATATTCTAAAGTTTTGTTTTGTTACTTTGAGGATTCCATTCTGTTTTTCTCGAAATGGATCTTCATATGAATTTCGGTTTTGGTTTTAGAATGTTAGTATGTAAGTATGTCTGTAAATATGTGATTAGAAACGTTTGTAAGGGTGAGTTTATATTAAATATGAGAAATAATTTTTAAAACTAAATAATATTCTTTTGATAGGGGAGACAACTTTAACTTGAATCATTTAATAGGCAGTACACTATATTTCAGGAAGCTTATTAATTTTGGAAAATTAGTTATTTAAATATTTTAAAGAATGAATGAGTCCCATCAATCTATTTGAGTCCCATCAATCTATTGCTCAATAAATTTTTATTATAAGAAAGTTAAAATAAACAATAAGTAAGAAAGGATGAAAAAAATGTAAATATTTCTAATATTTCAGTCTACAATATTTATTCAATAAGACTCAAAATGAAGCTAATAGATCAGCTTTACAACAAATAAACAAGCATCGATTTTATAAATAAATGAGTAGACAAATAAATAGGTTAATGAAAAAAATAACTAATAATATTTTTTGATATATATTTATTAAGCCTGAGGTCTTTTTTTTTTTTTTTTTTTTTTTTTATTTTATTTTGTTTTTTATTATTCGATATTTCGTTAACAGTTTGTTAACATCATCAGGAATAAATAGAAAAAAGACCCCAGGCTTAATAAATATATATCCAAAAATATAATAAAAAAGGTCTATTAATAATATAATTAAAATAACTAATAATAAATAAAAAAAAGAGACTTGTGACAAAAAATAAATAAATAATGGATTAGAATCCAACTTTATTATCACACACACGCTTCAACCGTTGATTCAACTTGCCTGGTACGACCTCACTATTCAACTTAATTTTGTTCGCGTTTAAGATGCAATTGCATATTGTTGCGTGCGCAATAATATGTGGGGTATTGGAGCAAGAATATTTTTTTATAATTTTCCCTTTTGTAGTTGCACAATTTTGGCATACACTTAAAAAAAATTCAATAGACGCTGTACACTTACCAATTGTGAAGAAATATTTTCTGCAGACAAAATAACTGGAACGCTTTTTGCATATTTACTGAACACTTGCCATCTCTGTTCTTTTAGCATATATCGAACTATCGACTTTAACATTAGATTGTATTAGGAGCCGCCCAACTACATCATTTTCATATACAGTCGAACTTCTCTAAACGTAGAAAATTTTGCTTACATTGAAAAAAATTTATAGTGTGTCTTTGTGTGTCAGTTATTGTCGGAAGGTTTCAGTGGCGAAGGCATAGTCACCGGTCACTGAACAATACCGGCTTCAGCTGATAGCAATCCACAATCGCATCAGAACGCCCTCCTTAGTCGGTATTGTGTAGCGAAGTAAAATTGTAATAAAAATGGCTATTAAACCGAAGCTTCAGCACTGCTACGAGTATAAACAAATAACGTGCAAAAGCAGAGCTGCAAAAATAATTAATTAACCTTCAGCTCCTGTCGTTTCTCCTAGTATCCCTTTCCTATAGTTCCAGCACAATGCTTCGCATGTGTAGGAGTCATCTCCTGAGTGCTGGTCCCAGATAAAAAAAAATAGTTATACATAAAATTATGTATTTAAGACACATTTAAAGAAAAGTTGTTATATTTGTTTGTTTTAGACTTTTAAATTCAACTTCATCGACAAAGTCTTCTTGTGGGGGAAAACCTTAACAGAATACCGTGTTCTAAAAAATAATTTCTTATGTAGAAAAATTCGTTCTAGTAAAGTTCGTTATAGTGAAGTACGACTGTGCACATATAGTTATATTGTATATATTGTATACTAGTGGAAATACTAGTTTATTCCTATTTTTGGGCTTTTTTACTCGTACGAATCTATCAGTTTTGCTTGTTCTTTTCGTGTCGAGTACCACTATTAGCAAATTCTTCGTTATCGAAATGATGCTTTATTCATATCATATCATTCAATAGCAAGGATTACTTTTATATTTATTTAGAATTTTATGGTTTAAGTACGATAGTACGAGTAGATTGAAAATCTGTTATCGAGTATTTTACAATACCGACGAAGGAGGACAATCTGATGTATCACCTGAAGTCGGGGCTGTTCTTTAACTAGTGACTTTGGCTTCGCCCCTGAAAGCTTCAGACAAAAACTGACAGATAGACACACGAATGCACATCAGACAAATCAGAAGTATTTTTATGACTTTGTCAGATACTGGGCTCAAACTCTGAACTTTTGGTTTTGTTGTCAACGTACTAACTACTTCAGCCACCTTCATTTAAAATTTCATTGTTTGATATAAATTTATGTACAAACATACATTAGTATGTACGAATGTATGTATGAATATTACAATCTAAGGAGCAGCAAACTAGTTAGGGTTTCATAGGTACCTTGTCCGTGGGTAGACCCTAAGTCGGCTGCGGGGCATGTTACCAACAATGATAACATCGTGTACACAATGAAATGTTTCATTATATTAATGAACATTTTTATTAGTATAATGCAGAATATTTAATGAATGCGTTTCATTGTCTGAATGAATGACTTTTCTATCAGTGTCTGAATCCCTACTACAATCTAATTATTGAGTTTTCTTACAGTGGCTGTTTGCAAAGAAAGTCTTGTCACTTTATATAAAATTAACAAAGAAAACATTATAGAAAAGGTTAAAACTATACCGAAGTATGGCTAAAGTTCACTAAAATGAGAACAAATATAACTCCCACTGTTCCCCTTCCCTAAACCTATTTTTCTAGTGCCGGTGCAATACGTGCAAGGACATTCTTTGTTTCAAGACACATAAAAAAAACATTAACAGAACTGTGGAGAAAATTTTCTGCTATGACAAAAATTTATTTTAGCGAGAGTATGCAATGAATATGCGAGTATGCGATAAATAATTTAAAGTTTGAAAAGACGACCGACAAACTTTACTTTTTTTTTTTTTTTGTTTCCTTATGACCGTATAAATTTCCACGCGTTTTTGTTTATTTGTGGTAAAAAAATAAAAAAAAATTCACTATAACCGGAGTTGGCTGTACCGTACTAATTTTTATGAAATATTAATGCAAAAGATAATTTGTACGCAGTAAACGAAAATTCGTTAGAACAGGCCTGTAGTGTGTATTTTCTACAAATTGTGAATTGAGTAATTTTCTTTTATGTAAATAGAGTTATCAAAACGTTGACGTTTCCTTTATGTCATAAATACAGGGGTGCTTCGCGCTTCTGGACATTTTTCTATCTTATTTAGGCAAATTATAGTTTATTCTCATTTTATCGAACTTTAGCCAAAAACGAAAATAACCGACATAATGCCACGTTATTTTCAGCACTACAGATGGTAGTTCTAGGACAGAGAATATATATACTCGCAACCAGAAATATGTGCAAGATATTTGTTGCACTATACGATAATACGACCATGGAATCGATTTGATTCCCCTAGATTTGCCTTTATTTAAATTAAAATTCAAGTTAATGTTTTTTTTTTAATAGAAAATGTGCTTAAGTTTATCGAAAGTTGAATGAAGTGTGTTATTATTGTTGTTAACATTAGTTTTATGTTATTTTTTTGTTTTAAATCTAACTTTAGCAAATGTAGGCACCCTAATTTTTAAAGCTTTTTGCAAAACATTTTTTTTTTAATAATATTTTACTTATTAATTCGTTTTAAAATAATAAATAACAACTTTTTTGTTTTAAAATATACATGTTTTCATTTGTTATATTAATTTACGATTTTTCGTGACTAATTTAAGTTTAATTCAGTTTCATGACATTTTTTAATCCATTGCTTTAGTTTATTTGTTAAAATTATTTATTTATTTGGGATTCCTTTAAAAATTAGCAACAGTAGTTAGTTAATTTAAGTTTTTAGTTATTGTTTTAATTATGTATTTACGTTTTGTCCATTAAGTATTTTATTAATTTTTTTACTTCAAATAATTTGTATGATTATAATTTTTTGTTAAAACGTACAACTCTATATAAATTGGTCTTTGTTGTCACTTTTTTAAATTAAATTGTTTTTTATATAATTTTTAAAATGTAAAAAATCTATGAAATACTGTACAAATGTTTTAAAAAGTTAATTAGCTTCTTGTTTGTCTTTAATTTATATGTATGTAATTATTTGTTAGTTTAATGAGTTATTGAGAGGGCTGAAAATATAAACATGCTAGTCAGTTACTAGATAAATAAACAAAAAAAAAAAAAACAAGGAATAACATAATCAGATGTAAATCCGTAAAGTTTAATGGCCTGGTTAGTACCGCTACTACTACTACTACTACTACTACTACTACTACCATTAAAAATTTTAACCAATATGAAAATTTTCTTCTTGCAGAAAAATGGAAGGGACACTTTATAATTTGGTGGAAATTTAAATTTACTAGTTCGAAGTAGTTTTGCCATGGAAAAAGGGACAGACACAAAACTAGTAATGTGATTCGTACTTAAGTTAAGTTACACCAGGGAGCACACCAGTCTCTTTTACATGGCAATAACCTAGGATATATTAACAGGTGAGGACACATATTAACAAACTAATTAAAATAAATTGAGCAGGGTAGGTTTCGATTGTTGAGACTTAATAGGCAGAATATTTGACACTTTGTTATTGAAGGGTGTTAATTGACACTATTTAAAAACTTTTTGATATGTCTCTGTTTAACCTTCACGTATTTGCCCAATGCCATACTAATACTGCTATTAGTGTTTGTCCTAGTTATATTGAATATTTCGACACTATTAACGTCATATGCTTTATTTTCACTTTTATACTACCTACCTGTTTTTAGAAAGCGAAAGAAAAAATTCGCTAGTGTCTTTATATTGAAAACAAATTCCAAAAATTGTTCCTTTTCAATGTAAATAGGCGAACGAATTTTTTCTTCGTTTTTTAAGAATAGGTACTACCCTTTTATATAATTCATGAGCCAAGTACGCTTGGAACATTTGATAACAATTTTCCAACAGGGTATTCAAATCGTTTGGTGGAAAAAAAGGGAGCTGAAGTAGCCACTGTGGGAAACAAGATGATTATGAACCAAATATACAATCTTGTTAATGTAAAAATAATGTTAATATATTTACTTGTGTAAAATTGGTAGAATTTTTTTCGCCTCTAAATCTTACGACACTTTAATTGTTTTCTATAACAATAAAATTTTTAACAAATTGCAATAAACATTGAGTTTTACGACTATAAACTACAAAATATTAAAATTGACGGATTAATCGTTTAAATTGTGCTTCCACTATGTGAAACAATAGGCTCTAGTAATGTTTGTCACGCTTTTTTTTGTTGTTGTGGATTACACAGTGACTCGCACTCACGGAGTAAATTAGTTCGTACATTAAGTTTATTCACCAAGAAGAGCAATTATTATTTCTTGTTAAGTTTTTTTTTTTCTGTAAACAATTGTAATTCTGAACAACATGTCGTACAATTGAAATTGAAGAAAAATTATACTTGTGACCCCATTTTAAGCTGTATTCACATTACATGTACTTGAAACAAAGAATGTCTATATTTTATACACAAGTGATTTTGTGCGTACGTCAAAAACTTTGTGATTGTTGAATTTATAGAAGATGCAGAGAGTTTTATGTACTATACAATTATGACTGCCAGATTTGACGTTTTAACGTTATTTTAACGAATTTTGATCTTGAAAATTAATAATCTAAATATACCAAATTTCTGCATTTTATGTAGGCGAACACGTAGAGAAGAAGCATTTCGGAAACGAATCAACTATAATTTTGTAAAGTCGATAACGTGCAGAATCCATTTATATACCAACATATTTTTGGCATGTACGTAATGTGATCAACAAAATAATTGTTTGGCAATCAAAATTGTCATTGCTTAATTTTTGTTAAATAAATCGAAAACCTGTAACACAGCATTAATTAATATATGGACTGCTGAAAAAAAAGCAATTGAAAATCTTCCGAGATTATTTCAACAAAACTTGGAATTTGATATTGGTTTATATACTGGAAAAATTGTTGGAATTTTGTTTAATAATAAAACTATATCGAATCGGAAATATTATGATATAATTTTGATTCTACACATATTCAGACAATGCAAGTCTTATTGATAAAATGCCTGTATTATAGGAGAGAGAGAGATGGCGCGAGTCGAAACGTTTTCGTCTCTTATTCGTAAAGCACACATGCTTACACACAATTACGAGTGTGATAAAAACATGTTTGAGACTGCCGAAGGTAGTTCAAATATGCAAGAATTTTATCTATAAGATTTGCAGACTTATTACGTTTTTTGATCTATTAAATTAAATAGAAATATTTATGTTACATAAGTAATTTTAATTTTTTATGGCCAGTGTGTAATTAATTATTTTTGTATAAGTTATTTTATTGTTGTTATCATTAGCTGTTTCTTTGTTCTAAAATTAGTCTAGTAAAGACTGCATTAAATACTAAGTTGTGAAACCCAAAGAGTATTGAATTTTCCTTTTATGGTTTTTTTTTTTTGAGTTATTCATTTTTTGTCTATTTCTCTATTCAAATATAAAGCTGTTACAATATTGTGTTTTTAATTTTGTTGTTGAATAAATTCTGTTAAAGCTTTACATTTTTATTAGTTGTTCATTTGCATTACTTTGGTATTTTATTTGTTTGTGTTTGGAGACAAACAGTCTTCATTGATGAAATGTTGTTACTTTTTTGAAATTATGAATGATAAGCTGCATTTCGAATGTTTTGCATTGAAATGCGTAAGTATCTACGAGTATTTATTTTCCACATGTTTTAGTTGTAAATAAAATTTGTTGGATGAATGAAAATTTTGTTTACTTCCAAATATTACAGTTGTTGGTCCTTAAAGTTCTGAAATATATGTATGTACGTATGTACACATTTGTTTTCTTATAATTTTCCATAGATAATTTTTTATTTTAAAATGAAAATGCGTGAGAGATTTGTGCTATATGTTTCTTTACTTTAACATTTCGAACATTACTTTCAAACAAAATACATTCTTAATTTGAAGTTTAGTTTATCAAATCGAAATATGAGGCGCGTTCTATATATAAGACGAATTTTTTAATTGAGGATGCCTGCTATGTTGCAGCCACCACGTACATAAGTAACGAATTTTGACTACAAAATAACAAACAAAAAACACTCAATTGGTCTGTTGGATGGAATTTCATTTATTATTTATACATATATATGTATATATAAAAAATTTTCTTTTTCAGAATATATAAATAAAGGAAAATTGAAAGAAAATCAAGGGAAAAAATCATTCACAATAGGGGAAAATTTATGGAAAGGGGAAACATTTCGAGGGAAAAAGTATTCACGACAGGGGTAAAAAAATGGCTAGGACATCAGCACTTCTGCGGCGCAAACAAAAAATTTTTTATGGCGGCAGCAACTCACTTTGCAAATAATTATTTAGATAACTTTGTAGTGGACTATGTCAAACATAATTAAATAAGTACGTTTGCAAGCTAATACATAATATAAATCATCTGTAAAATGGCAATTTTGACAGACATGCAGAATTACATGCCAGTAACAAAGTAAACAAGTCACATATAAAAAACATCTCTTCTAATGTGGGTTTAAATGCCTAATCAAATATGAGAACACCAATTACAGCAATCACTTCATGGAACTTGTGGCATATGATAAATATAATATTCAATATACGTATTTACTATATAATATTCATCTTCTACAGAAAATTTTGCATAATTTTATAAATATCGATGATTTCTATTTGTTCTTCGTAAACATGAATTAAATCCTGCAAGATATATTTTATCATATATGTCATAACATTAAGTAAATTGTGAATTGTTATTGAAAAACTGACGACGTGTTCATATTGTGAAATCAATTTCGAACATTTCAAATATTATAAATATTGCCACAAGATTAAGCCTATAATTTTATACCACAAAACAAATTACGCATCTTTTGCCTTTCAATCTCTTCGTATCGAGAAGCATATTATCTAACTTAATACTTAGTAATACTAACATTATAATTCCATTATAGATTCTAATTAAATCTTGAATTTAAATCCTAAATTGAACTAACTTAAACTAAGTTATCTAGCCCACTATTTGAACTACATATAAAATACGACTTAAGCAAAATAAATTATATTTGTATTATTAGAATATTGAAATAAAAGTACATCTTATTATATGTAGTTGCAATTTATTATGTTTAAATTATTTCAAAAGCACATATCGTACATATTTATGTCCTACACGTACACTCATACACACATATAGATAGGTCAACTCAAAAAAATTCACTCTTAATGCCCATTTCTAAATTGCTACCATAAAAACAACAACTTTCTGCACAGCCTGGCAAAAAATTTGATATTCTTATAGCCGGTTTATTTTATCGCGAAGTTAATTACTCGTAGTTCATTAAAGTATTCCATACTGGTACCAAATGATATTTCAATTAATTTTTCGAACAATTGATAATATTTATATACATACATATATACACGTATATACTTTTTCACCACAACCATATTTTCCTATAAACTGGAGAAAAGTATTTAATAAAAAAGCTGTAATTAAGTTGGAGTAAAAGTATTTCTCTAAAAGTCCTTAAATATATATTAACTGCCTGTTAATAGAAAGCGAATAAAAAAAATACTCATTCGGCCATTTATGTTGTTAGCGTAAACTATTTTAATTTATTATATTGTTATTTTCAATATAAATTGCAGAACGAGTGCATTCGTTCGTCTTCTATGAACAGGCAGTAAATTATTATAAAAAAAAAAAAACTTTTTAAGACAACGAACGCTTTTAACTGGCCAGTCATGTAAATATGAGCACGGTTGGAAAAAAGAGAGTTTTGTTTTAGTACAAAAACGAGACTGATAATTGTAATTTTAAGTAATAATATATTTGCATTATACCGAAATTTAGTACTTTTGATTAGAAATCCAGATCGTTTATTTTGTGACATTTTGCTAATTTGATATCTATTACATTAAAAACTGATTGAAATGTTAAGATTCTCTAAAACCTTGCTTAATACCAAAAACAATTTGATACTCGTAATACAATTTTATAATATTCTGAATTCTCCTAATGAAGATTATACACTTCAAGAACTCTTTGTCAAGCTTTGTATAACAAAATAAACAACTAGAACATGAAGTTTTCATATGTCATATGATATTTGGCTTAATAAACTGTGCGAGGTACATTTTTTTAATACAAGACCAAAGTGCTAATAGATTTTGAGTCGATTTCGCCTCAATATACAGAGATGAAGTAGAAAATGTTTTGCAAGAGAAATCTATTCAAAATCAAATATTATATGTCGAAATTATTTAAATGCACTATTAATTTCATCGTTATTAAGAAAAATTAATTTGAATGCATTAAAAATGTATGCTGAATTAATTAATTTCAACTTGATTTCGGCCGAAAACCGTGCCATGCTGAACGGGCTAATAGTTAAATTTAGTTATTTTTCTTAATACTTTTTTTAACCTTTTTTATTATTTTAACAATCTATTTTTTTAAGCTAAAAAAAAAAAAAAAAAATTAAAAAAAAAAAAATTGTTAAAATAAAAACGTCCTGAAGATGTTAACCGAAGGTTAACGAAATATCGAAAATAAATATAAAAATAATAAATAAAAAGAGAAAAAAACTTAAAGCTTAAAAAAATAGATTGTTTAAATTTAGTTATTTTAAAATTCAATATATCAACAAGAAACAAATAATTATTTTCTTTTAATTATGCATTATGCTCATTTAAATTTTATATTGTATGCTGTCCAGTCCCCAATTGGTACATAAATCCAATTTTTTTAGGAGTTTATTTGTAATCATTTTTCAGTGAATTTTATACGGGAAGTGTACCTTCCGGTAAAAATTTTTTCACCCCTTTTCTGAATATATTAAGCTTTCGATACGAGTATATGTATATTTAAAATTATCATTGTCTGCTCAGCAAAATTCTTATAATTATTTAGCCCTCATTGTTAATATTAACGATAGATATGGTTACCGTAATATAGGAGAGCCATAACTTATTTCTTTTCGAATTTTAAACTATTTTCATGGATCGATATATAATCTCTAATACAGCGTAGATAAAGAATATTTATTATACTACTATAGTATTATATAAATTTAAATTTTTATGTTTATGTTCATGTTTTTCTGTTTCTTCTTTTGTAAATTAGAAAAAACGTTAGTTATTTCATTTGCAAAATAATGTTCGAAAAGTTTAAGTTGTTTAAATTTTAAAATAAATTAAAATTTCAAAATAGAATATTATTGATTTCTTTAATTGCAGAAAATGTCATGTTTAAAATTCATTAATATAAAATTTTTTAAAATGGTAATGATATTTAGTTGTGAAATTTATTTCAACATTGAGAAACGTTTTTTTCACTTTTATACTGTGAATATTTTTCATCGCAATCGCTTTATGTTGTTTGAATTACGAGTATCGTAGTTGTCTAGATGTGAATATTTTTGTTCTTTAAGTATGCAGTTGTAAAACAGTTAATATTTTTATTTGAATAGTGAAAAATATTGTTCTGTAGTCCATTTACGGTCTCTTGTTGGCTTGTAACAAAATTGCATTGGTAAGTTGCGATTTTTGTATTGACTTGATATTGTCGTTTTAGATCTTTTCCTTTTTTTTTGATTTTCTATTTAAAAAATTAATATCATATGTTGTATTATGTTAGAAATACGTTTGGAATTCTTATATCCATTCGTGATGGTTGCATTGTAATTCTAATATTGTAATTTTCTAAGAGTCTAAGTCTTCGATGCTTTTTTATTTTACTACTGGTAGTATTTATGTATTTCTATTATTTAGTTTGTTGGTTTTTCAATTATAGTAGTTATATTCTTTCTATGAGCTCTGTACAGCATTGTTGATTTTTACTTGAAAATAAAATATTTAAATAATAAACAAAAAAAACTTTCTCTTTTTATTTATTATTTTTTTAATAAACTTTTTTATAATAACTATTATTTACAAAGCTTTTGTTATTGTTTTCGAAATTATATATAATTGGTGTAGAATATTTATTTTGTTTTCATCTCAAGAACGTTCTTCTTGTCTTAGTTATTTTATAGAATTTTTTTATACTTTTTTTGTTTATTCTATGTTTAACATACTATAATTTATTAATGTTTGTTGTTAAGCTAGCCTGTATGTAGATTTCGTTGGTGCTAATGCCAACTCGTTAGTAGATCTTCAATCAAAATTTTTGAAAAAGCTAAGAAATCTTAAATGTTTATATAAAAGTCCCCAAAAAAATTTGAGAATTGCCGAGTATACAACATAAAAAACTAAATAACCTTTGGAAACATTTTTTTAAAAAACAAACATTTTTTCATTCCATTTAAATCTACTTAATTTTATAACCATTTAACATATTGTAGTTGTAATTGGTTTTTGTATATACTATATGTATATATTTAAGTTTCCTCTAATTATATAATTGCAAGTCTTTTATCTTATGTAAAACATTTCAACTAATTTATTAATAAATATAACAGGGTTCTTAATAACGTTTATAATATCATATATATTTAATAAAATTGATTTTTTTCTGTAAAAATAATAACAATTTTCTGATTGCAATCAAATATGAAATTGAAATAAAAACTTCGCCAGCTTACCTACGAAAGTAACACACACACAGACGCAAGAAAATACATCAATACTTACGGCCTTATGTAAAAACGATTGTTAAAGTCAAAGTGTACATTAAAGACGGGCTTTCCATACAAAATTCCTACTTCAAGCCGACATTAATTTCCACAATCGTTTTTACATAAGCCCGTTCATCACTAATATAATATATTAAATATATTTTCCTTTTCACTGAAATTTCAATGATATTTTCAACAAACTAATTTTCTTTTGACATCTTTACAAAGTAAAATGATACGAGGATTTAAACAAATTGTAGTAACTAAATACAAATAACATTTATTTTGTATGTTAATTAAAAAGAATATGTGTATAACAGACAAGTGATATCTTTTTATATATTTTTGTATGAGACGATGTTCCAAATTCTATTATGGTCGACTTCCGAAGAGCAATGCATATATTTTCTAAACGCATAGAACGATTTTCTGGCAATGCCTAATGTTTCTAATCAGTTGGCAGCACAGTGTGATGAGCATCAAATACCAAACTCTTGTAACCATTTTTGGCATGTAAATATTTCCATTACAAAAGGTGAGTAAGTAATTTTGTTATTAATTTAGGACGCACAATTAATTCATGAAAGTAACTTAAAATAAATTAATTTATACCGAACATACCCATACTGTTTATATTGTTTTTGTTCATTCTAAACCAATTTATTTGAGTTATTTTTACTTTTCGATGCAAGCGATTCATATACATTCAGATTTAATAATTGTCGAGCAAATCAATCTTTACATTCGTACAATTATGAACAGAAAATTAAAAAATTATAAGGAAAAATATAGGAATATGCCAAATATACTACAATTATATATGTATATATATATATATATATATGTTTTTAAATATTTTCGAAAGCAAGTCAAAAAATTTTAAAGTACGCTTAAACTGAGAAAAATTACAAAATATTAACGGAGGGTAACATTTCATCGTATATATCGCTTGAAATCATTAATCGGTCGATATCTTAATAGACGTTTTAATTTTTTCAGTAGATATACATACATTATATCAGTTAATTTTAAATAAATTAATTAACTTTTGAAGCAGTTTTTAAAAATTAAATCCTCTAATGCGGCCCACACATTGGTGATATCAGTGATCAATGTGTACGTCATATTCGAAACTTGCAAAAAGTTTTCAAAATAAATTCAGTTAATATATAAACGAAATTATTTCATAAACTTGATGAAAACTTTCATATATATAAAATAATAGTTTTGTTACCTAGTAACATTTTCTGAAAACTACAGCTCCAAATGATTCTTCAGTAAAGTTCATATGCACATAAGGTGCGCTGCTAATGGTGATATCTTTTCTTCCACAAAAATTACGCATTGTTAAAGTGTCCGTATATAAAATGTCTTACCAGCACTGTAATAATACTATTTATTAATGGACGAGAATGAAACACTATTTATGAAAAAGTGGGACACCACAGTCGTAACATTTGAAAAATAAGTTTGTTTGAATAAATCAAAAAACCATTCCACAGGCACATCAGAACGGGCTCCTTCGTCGGTATTCTCTTGCTTTTTTCAAAAACATGTAAACACAGAGCAAAGTCCCAGATTGTTGATTTATCGAATCCCAGTTTAAACGATTTTTTCTAATGAACTCTTTTCTTGAGAACAATTTTCCAACACCGCAAACATTTACATTCTAAAGGGTGGTTAAATTTTAAGGGCCGATGTTGAATGTGAACCACACCTAAACAACACATTTTTTCTGCATTTGATTTGACATTTCTCAATTTCAGACTAACTCAATTTGAACCATGGAAAGATACACAATCGAGCAACGCGTTAAAGTTATTCTGGCTTATTATGAAAATGGGCGTTCAAATCAAAATGCATATCGTGAAAATCACATGAGGCACATTTTCACCTCAGTGGATTTGTCAATAAGCAGAATTGCCTCATTTGGGAGAAATAATAATCCAAGAGCGATTGTCGGAAAACCGATGCACGAACAAAGAGTGACTGTTTGGTGCGGTTTATAGGCTCGCGGCATCATCGGGCCGTATTTTTGCCAAAATGAGGCCGGTCAGGCAGTTACTGTGAATCGTGTTCTGATTTGAAAGCCCACTTTCATAATAAGCCTGAATAACTTCAACGCGTTGCCCGATTGTGTATCTTTCCATGGTTCAAATTGAGTTAGTCTGAAATTGAGAAATGTCAAATCAAATGCAGAAAAAAATGTGTTGTTTAGTTGTGGTTCACATTCAACATCGGCCCTTAAAATTTAACCACCCTTTATATCACTGATAGAAAAACTAGCATTAACAATGTAATTTTAACAATCTATTTTTTTAAGCTTTAAGGTTTTTTCTCTTTTTATTTATTATTTTTATATTTATTTTCGATATTTAACATCATTTTTATGAAAAAAAGGGGAAAAAAAAAAAAAAAAATTTTAAAAATAAAAACTTCTTGAAGATGTTAACCGAAGGTTAACGAAATATCGAAAATAAATATAAAAATAATAAATAAAATGAGAAAAAACCTTAAAGCTTAAAAAAATAGATTTTAAAATAATAAAAAAGGTTAAAAAAAGTATTAAGAAAAATTAACAATGTAATATTCCATAAAAAATGTGAAAATAATAGGAAACTTTGTCTGGTAGTACTATGAATATACAAAAAGTACATTTTTTAAAATGTTTCATAAAATGTGCATACCACCATTTCTGAGACCAAAACATTTTTAAGAACCAAACACCAAACTGCACGTTTTCAAAGAAATGATGCATTGACCTTAAGGCAGTACATTGCATAATGTAGCTAGAAATTAATCAGTCGATTTTCAAGCATAATTTGCAAGTTAGCAGGTGTAGGCCAATATTTCTTGCTTTGGAAAAATGTTTATTGCGATATTTTTTTTACTAGAATATAAGTACACCATATTTATTAGAAACTAAAAACAGTTATGGAAATTGAAAATAAAAATAATATAAATATTGTGTTAACTTTTCGCTTTATAATTTTTTTGTGTTTAGTTGCGTTTTTTATGTTTATGTATATAAATTCTCTCTAGGGAATGGAGTATTTATTAAATAAATTTATTTTTAAACACCTAATCGCTATATTTAATATTTGGTATTCTTTAACACAAAATATTTCTATAATTGTTTTTTAATTATTCAAACCACGCATTCACATTCACATTCACAAAATAATTTACATTTCACTTAATTATTTATACATAAGTATAAGTTTTGTTTGTTGCAATGCAATAATTCATTATTAATATAGTCATTTTATTTGTACAATAGCCTTTTTAAATTATTATTAATTTTTCATTTATTGCTAAATATGTATAACAGAGGAGAGGGTTTAAGGATAAACCAATTAAAAAATAACATATTTACATTGAATAGCGGGGAGTGTGGTGTCAGGAAATCAATCGTTCATATATGTATGTCTGTATGTATACATATATAAAGGAAGTTATTTCTAAATTTATTTTAAATTCCTATTATTATGTATGTATGTACGTATGTATATATGTACCTACAATATATACATATATATATATATATATTTTTGTGTTTAACTACTTTGTTCTTTAGACTAAAATTTTTAATTTATTTGTTTAACTTTTTATAAGCATTTAATTCTGTTGTTGTTGTTGTTTGGTTAATGTTTTTGTTTTTCTTTTTGTTTTTGTTCGAACTATTTCGAAAATGCTCTCTCTATATATTACAATTATTTAATTTCGAAATAGCACTATTTGAGTTGCTGGTTGAGTTACAGACGCGTTCACGTTTTCTAGTGAATTTATTATTGGTTGTTGAAGTATTTGCGGATGCTGCTGATACCGAAGTGGGCACTGAGGCAGATGCTGTCATAAATGAAGTATTTGTGGTGGCATCAGTGGTCATAGTGCTTGAAGGGGAGAAAGAAAACGATTGCGGTAAAGCGGTGTTATAAGTAGATAACGAAGATGAGGTGGACGAAGCTGCTAATATGCTGGCAGCGCTCTGACGCTTTTGTTGCTGCATCAGATGCAGTGATGAATTTGTAGTGTTAGTGTCGGTTTGTGATTCTGGTGTATTGGCATTTATTTCCGCGTCTTCAGCTATAACTGTTTCAATAATGCGTAATGATTCGGGTAAACAAAATTGTGTATGTGGCACAATGTAGTTTTTTGAGAATTTTTCCTTATAATGCCAATGTTGCAATTGTTGAAGAAATGCTTGCTGCTGCTGTTGTTGGTGTTGTTGCTGTAGGTAGTCGTTATTGTTATCTATACTGGCTGCGTAGGCTGAAATACTTTTTGTCATCGGCGCAGGTCTTGTAAAGGTATTATTGTATATATTTGCTGAGGAACCCATCGTGATCATTTCAATGTCCGCTACGGCTGCAGCTGAAGATCTACGATACATGTTGGTTTTGTCGCTGGTGATGATGCCGGTGTTATATTTACTACTGGTTTTTGTGTTTGCGGTAGTGCTGTTGAAAATGCCAGTTGTGCTCAGGATGTTGTTGTAGGAGCGGTTATCTTCGATTATTCAGCTGCCATACTTATTGGAAGATGTGTAATTATTAACTGCATTAGATCCATTAGATGACATTAGATGAGTGTCAGGCACTAAATGTGGTGTTCTACTTGAAATAGGTGGCAATATAGGACTTGTTGGCCAATGGTATGTGGTAGCAGCAACATTATTGGATGAGGGAACACTTCTATGCAAAAAGCAGTTTGGTCTTGGTTTAGTTTTATATGCAATTCGTCAATTAACGCATACAAGTGCAATCAACCGCACGCATACATATATTTTTATTAATTTTGTTTGGAAAAGCAAAGTATCCACGCACACAAATACATACATACACGCACACAACGACAAGTGTTAAAACGAAAAGAACAGAATTTTGAGACAAAAAAACGAAACAAAAAAACAAAGAAAAGTTTGACTTTAGTTAATTTACAAATACAAGTTTCGTCTGGTCTGGTTATATAACACTGACTTTAAGCATGATTTTTAAATATAAAAAATATATATTGTATGAGAGATGAACTTTATCGAGACGATTAAAGAAGTTGCAGAAGAAGAAGAAGAAGAAGTACGATGTATGAGGACGAAAAGTTACGTTTTGATTTGCTAGTTAATGTTATCGTTTGATTTCAATAAAGCGCTCAAGTAATAGTCAGTTGTAAGTGTTGCCATGTAATTGTTCTATGCATTTTTTATATGTAATTTTTATGTTGCTAATATTTTATCTATATTTTCACATTTTTTTTTTCCGAAACTCATCCTTTTAGTAGAAAATAGTAGAAATATGCTGTAAATATTTCTATTGTATAGTTTAAAAAAGAGTTGTATCCCAAATTATTATATTGAAAACAATAATAGAAGCAATACATTTGGTTATCGTATAAAATTTCCTTAAGATTTTTTGAAAAAAACTCAACAAAAACAACTTCAGCAGTTTGAATTAAAAATTACTGCTACTTTAAACGGTGGCTAAAATATTTTCGAAGAGTCACTTGGTGCGATACCTAACATATAAATTCTGACAGTCGCTGACAGTTGGATATGTTCGGAACAAGTGTTTATCTGATTAGAGGTGGAAAACTATCGATAGTATTACTAAGAGCACAATTATATCCTTCAGGAGTAAAAGGAAGATGAAATACCCTACGCTGTGGATAAATGGAATAGTGGTTGAACTGAGGTTGAAGAGATAAAGTTCATGAGAGTGACCCTGAGTGACTCACTTGGAAATTCCACATCAAGAATATAACGGCGAAGGCCATAAGATAATAGTGGGCGATGAAACGACTAATAGGGAAATACCGTGGCCTCAGCCCTAAAAGAACTTTCTGGATAACGGAATTGTCAGACTTATAATACTTTACGGCTCAAATCCCATCAACTACAATGACAAAATTGGCGAAAGTATAATAGGCTGCGTGCTTGTTCATCCCAGGTGACATGAAAACGATCCCAACAGCGGCAATTACAGCAGCAGTTCTCAATCTTCCATTTCATCATATAGCGATCCAGGAGGGAGGAGGCGACCATACAGACACTCGCGCTATACGTGAAGAAAGATTTGATGATGAGGTAGGCAACCTTACTGTTCACCTAAGCGTTCAGAATGGGATGAGAGGGGTCATGAACATGGCCCGTACTTCTGACCATATTGTACCAACACTCTGCTTCTCAAGGGGTTATTTTCCCTAAAAGGGATGAGTGCGGGCCGAATTCCAACCGGAATACTCTCGGCCGGTCAATATGTCCAGAAGGCTTATAAATCGAGAATCCTTTTGGAGTCTTATAGGGCACTCAATAATCTGGCATTTGGACGTTAATGAAGCGGCCGACTCGCAAGCGAAGATAGGAGTGGGAAAGGGATTCATTGAACCCGGTCCCATGGTTGGCTTTAACAAGAGTGATCTGAAACGAGAGGTAAAGCACTGGATCGAGATTAAGACATTGTATGATACTCGACAGTCGATAAACAGAAGGGGGTGCTCAATAGATGAATTATGGTCGCGGTGCTGGAGGCCTCCGCCTCGACCCTTTCCCCATTACATTACATTATATCAATATCGAAAATTTTCTATAGTTTGAAAAATCTATCGATATAGTCGATATATAATAATAGACTATGAAAAGTTGGGCAAACTATCGGCATATCGATGATACTATCGTGGTAGTATCAAAGTTTTATGCTTCTCATTGAATGTATTTAATTGCAATAAAAATGTAAAATAAAATATTTTTTCTTAAACAAACAGGAGTTTATATCTTAGTTCGATAAATAACAGGACTAAAATAATTGCTTAAAGCTTTTTAATTGATGTAAAATATAGCTTTTGCATTTTTAGCATAATCATACATTGCACTGTAATGCTTTAGGAACCGCCAAATCACTTGCTTCTTATTAACGCTTATTAGACATACATAAATGCAAAAGAATGATTTTTGATAAATATATATGGCATATTTTATATATTGTTCATATACATATAATATATGTTTATTTTTGTTTACAATCATGTGCTGCCAGAAGCAAAATTTCACCATCTTTTCTAAATTTCTGCACGCAGTAATGGTGAAATTGAAAATTTTTAGTCTAAATTGAATATGAGCGATGAAGCCCATTTTCTTCTCAGTGGCCACGTCAATAAACAGAACAGTCGGTTTTGAGGAACACAGAATCCTAAATTAATTCATGAAACATCATTGCATCCACTAAAACAGGTGTATGGTATGGTATTCATGCTGGACACATAATTGGTCAATATTTTTTTGAAAATGACCAAGGAGTTTGAGTTACTGTCACTGCTGGAACGGTAACAAGATATGATTTGAAATTTCCTTGTGCCTGAAATTGAAGCTCACAGCTCGTTCAACAATTCAATTATTGAATGACGTTTTTCCACGAATTCCAATTTCGCGGTATGGCGGTTTAGCATGGCCAGCCAGATCTTTAGATTTAACAGCACCAGATTTTTTCTTATAGGGTTTTTCAAAAGTTCATGTGAATAAGCCCCAAATCATAAAGACATTATTCGTCACGAAATTGAAGAAATTCAGCCTGAGCTGTTGCAGCATGTCATGAAAAATGTCTTCAAAATAGCCGAAAGTAGCATAGCAAATCGCGGTCACCATTTAGCCGATATAATTTTTCAATCAGACTGAAAAAAAAATGTAAAGACCAAATAAACTTTTTATGAAAATCAAACTCACTTATCTCTTCTTTGAACAAAGCTATAGGCAATCAAAATCGTAGCGGGACTTTTCCCCACACGGTACAAGTCTTACGACTTTCCTAAGAGATTTGAAGTGATTGTCAAAAAATCTATAGTGTGGGGCAATGTGGGGCATATGTATCACCCTATTGGAAAACGTTGTAACTTTTAAGGGTGACGATGGCTGAAGTAGTCTGAATGTGAGAACCTGTCATTCGAAATTCTGACAGGAGTTATGGAAAATGACATGAAACGGGCCCGTATCGCTCTTTTTCTCAACTTTCTGGAATAAATGGTTAAATAAACAAATTTCACAAGCAGAACCCAACTTTAGTCTTATCAATCTATAGGTGTGGGTGCTATTCCTGCCTACACCCTGGGTGTTACTTATGGTCTCACAATAGGCCTAAGTGGGCGTTCTCTTTCGGGGAGGGTCCGCCACTTAACATAAGTGAAAAAAATGTCTTCTTCGGAGTGTAGTGAGAAGAAAAAAATCATGGACGAAGGGAAATATATATAAATATATCTTGTTATGTACTGTTCAGGAGGATAAATTATTAATGAAAATTTTTGTAGTTTTTTTTATTCACACCTATTATTATGTGGTTTTTGTATGTTAAATAAAACACAACAATTGTAGTGTGAACACTTCGATTTAAAAGTTATAAAAGCCTATTTAAACATGTTTAACTTTAGCAGTGTGAACTCCATGTTACTTCATTATTTATTTTATGTTTATAAAATAAATAATCCGAATTTGATTTGTTTTATTTTTTAAAATTTCATTAATTTTTATGTTTATTTTATATTATTATTTGCTTTATTCATAATAAACGCTTGCATTTTTTAAATGCCTAAAAGTACGAAGAATTACTTCATGACCAAGTAAAGTAAATATAGACAACATTTTGAAGCTTTGCAATTATAAAAGAATTACAAAAAACTATGTATGTACATATATATGCCATTACATATTCTTCATTTAGGGCCAATGAGTGACTTTATGTTGTTATAAAGCCTTCGAAATATCTAAAGAATTAAAAGTTTTTGTTTTTAAAAATTATAAAATTCTGTTTTCATACCTGAGAACAACATTAGCTTCCAACTACAGTGAAGTGAAGTGTTTGCGTTTCTAATGTGGATTTCTTTTGATTTTCGATTTTCATTCTTTTCTTTTTTCGGTTAATTTGTTGCTATATTTGCATTAAAGTGACGTGGCGGTGGTATAGGTGGTGTTGTTTTTGATTTAGTTGTCGTTTTCGGTACCGGTTGTGAAGGTCGTGTTGGTGATTGTGGTACAGTGGATTTATTGAAAGGAGGAATCAAGGGTATTATTTCGGAAGGATAATGATGATAGCTGATATGGTTGAAATGATTTTGATGATGGTTTTGATAACGAGTTTGTGTTTGATTTAAATGTTGATGTTGCTGCTGAATTTGTTGATGTATTGATGTTGCAGATGTTGTTGCTGTTGTATTTTTTGTATTCAGTGTATTAAATACCAACCTTGAGTGAGGAAATTGCATTGACGGTGTATTGAACAAAGGTGCTGGTGTGTGTGGAGGTTGTAGTGCTTGCGCTGCCGTGTCTGGATGTAAAAAGTTTTTTCGTTGTTCCACCCGCTCCTGGTGTTGACTCAGGCAACGTGTTATTATATCTGGCAGACTTTCCATATGATCCTTTGTTTTTGTGTTTTGGGAAAAGTTAAAGAAAATTAATATAAACTTAAGCAAATTAATATAAAATTAAAAAATTATAGATATAAGACAATTAATTATAGAAAAATATGCTTGTACTTGTAGAGCTTGTAATTTATCTTCTAAATTTGTTAAGCGCTCCTCTATTGCATCTTGTCTGCTTGACATGTCCGATATTATTTCATACACTGTATTTTGTGTCTGTAAATTTAAGATAACAAATAAATATTAATGTATAATCATTCTAATTGTATTGTATTAATATGCTGATTAGAGTATAAAAGTTCTGCCGTGTTATTTTGAAAGAAAATGTTGTTTTAAAGATGTAAATATAGAAAGACAATTTTACATTTTACGCAAAACGCATTGAAAAAGAGCTGTGAAATATAAATAATAATTTAAAGAATTCATTATAAAAGTATCTGTGGCAAATGTATTCTTTCGGAATCCCATATGTCTACATTTCTTACCTTAAGATTAAAAAAGCTGTTCGTAGAAAATGTTATACTCACTCCCTTCAAATCCTGTGAAAGCTTTATTTTTATTATGTGGAATTAAATAAATCCGAATAGTCGGTATTTAGACCTGTTTGTCCTTTACATCTCCTCCTCTCTAAAAATATTTATATTTCTATACAGGTGGTTTCAGGTTATGTTTTACTGTTGCATGCTGAATTATTTGGGATATCATAGTCGGATAAATTTTCGGCTGATAATGTTTAATTAGTATTATTAAATCGAAAACATTTTTAAACAACTCTTTTATTGAAATCAAAATGAAACATAAAAGAACAAATTACATATATGTATTTAGAAATGGTTTGTATTAAAAAGTCATTCAATATATGTATGAATTCATGATACGATCAAAAACATAAGATTTTAACAACAAAATAATTTTTGATGCCGTAGCCTTTCATTTTTTTTTTTTGAGGAACACTTTTCAACAATTTATAATAAAAAAAACTTGCAATTTTAGTTCATGTAAAATCATCTTGTAATCACACCTTTGCAACACCAAATTCTGCTAAACAAATAAAAAAAGAAACGTTTTCATGGCACGAACGTGTTAAACTTACCTTAGCCATATCAGTTATCGTATTGGCATTATCCATCAATTTGCGCTGATCCATCTTAACTTTTCGTAACCTAATTTTTAGTTTTAGTTTATTGGTTACGATTTTAGAAAATGATTTGTTGTTTTTTTTTTTTTAAAGGGAAATAATAAAAAATAAAGAAAAAGAAGCCACAATGAATAATAAAATAATGTCAATGTATTTTGTTTTTCTTCTTTTGTTAGTAGTTGTTGTTATTGAAGGGTGGGTAAAGTTGAGGTTATGAAATATTTTTTTTTTATTTTTTTTTGTAAATTTATTGTCAATTTAATTAATTAGAGCCTGTAAGTTTAAATTAAAATTGGAAAATAGTGTCGAGGAAAAATCTGTATATGTGCTAGGGCATCAAGAGATCTCGTTTCGGTTCGCAATATTTTGCAATCTGGTTAAATTCTTGTGAAACCGGTATTTAAAATCGCCACAGAAAAAATAACTAAACGTTGTTAAATCACAAGCAATAATCGACCGACCGAAGAATGCTTCATATAGTACGTCAATTATGTCGACGGCATGTTTGCTGAAACCAAAAATAAACAATATTTTCGTTCATTTAAATATTTGCACTATTGAAAATTTTGTTGAAAAATCCTTTGTTGTTGTTTAATTTTTGTAAAATTCATCTTACAAATATTCACGAGAGGACCATTCCATGATTATGAGTTAAAAACGTTTGCGAAATGTCAAATGGAGTCCAATTCTTGCTATATCAACATAACTTCATAACCTAACATTTGCCCACTCTGTTATTTATATTTTATTAGTATATGTTATATAATTTGTTTTCGCTTATTAAGATTACATTTTGTTTTACAATTATAGTTTCGTTATAAAAATTTATGTTATTTGTATTTTATTCGAGTTATAGAAATGGGAAATTTTTTAAATAAATCGCTAAATTTTTGAATCTATCACCAATTTGCTAAAGATCGTAGAATTTCTATAAAGTAATTTCATTTGAAATAAAGAACAGTGGCGACAAATGTATGTTGTTAATTAAGCTGATGGTCAGACTAGAATTAAGTTTTCTATGAAAGAGAAGTTTTCTCTTTATCGGCGCCGGTTAACATAATTTTATTTCTCTTTGCCACACACACATTTTAAGAAAAGCAACACTCAGGCAATTAATAACTTAACTGTGTTACATTCAAAGGATTAAATTTCCCCCACTTTAATTCTTGACCATCGATCGCTAAGAAACTACATGAAAAAGTCGCATCTGTACAACCAGATTTTTTTCTGTACAGTACAGTATAGAAATTTTTGATGTTTGGGACTATATGGTTATTAAGATCTACATCTTGAGAGATTATTTCAATGTCATGACTAGCTTTCAGTATATTAATTATGCCCAATGACAAGACCATGTAAAAGTGACAAGTTGCAAATTGGCAACTAATGACGTGAGTTGTCTTGAAGTGGTTTCTCTTTTTTCAGGGCTAGTAAGAACATTAGAAGATCTTATAACGTCTTAAAGACATGACATACTTTAGTTTTCAAAACAATCAAGAAAAATGTGATTGAGAGCAAAATGCTCGGTAGGAGTATATGAGTTTTTTTTTATGGTTTTCTTCCGAATTGCATAATTTCTCTTGACACACCTTAATAAGAAAATTAAAGCAAAGAACTTTTGCAATTTTTATTATCTTCTGAAACTATTTGGAAAGGGATAATGTTGCGAAGAAACATGTGGCGAATACCGAACAGTTGCATGTTCTGCTAATTTTATAAAGCAGAGTTGTTACGCCTTTGATATTACATTAACGCATTAATTCGTTAGCTAAAGGAGAACTATTTTACTTATTATTTTACTCCGCCGACATTTTTATTGCTCAAATACCGACGACGAATTTTTGGCTGGATGGAAGCTTCAACCTACGTGCTCCTCAATGTAGAGTCAATGGATTTTTCCCATAATATAGAACTCATATAATTAAAAAAAAAAAACCCAAAAAACGTGTACACTATTTGAGAATAGAAGCCGCCCATTTATTAGGTTACTACAAAAAGAGCCTGCTAACAAATTGTTTACTGTGTGTGTGTATTTCGTAGCTGTTTTTGTATGATTGTGTCAGTATTTTTAGTCACATTTATAATATTTTGACATGTAGCTGTTTATGATGTGGTAAATTCGTCTTGCATCTTTTTAATGAGCCTTCGAACATGCCATATATGTACATATTTATATCCTAACACTTATTTTTTTGTTATTTTTATTGTTATATTTTTCATTTGATTGAGTTTTTATTTATTTTTCAATTATAATTTTAGTGATTAGAAAATTTCTCTTATTTTTAATTTTTGCTTTCAAGATTAAGGTTTTAATTTTTGTTAATTTATGAAAGTATAAGCTTAATTTTTTATATAAAAATCTAAGATTAATGTTAAGTATATATTGTATTTATACTAATTAAAAAGATAATATTTTGTAATAAAAAGTATATTATATTGAAAAATACTTAGCGATGAAAATTTTGAATTTCGTCGTTAAGATTGCAGAAAATCGTATCTCAAAATAAATCTAGAAATTATAACAGTCTCTATATCTCTCGTACTCTCGTTCTCTCTTTCTTGTTTTTCCTTTCACACACATTTTAAGAAATAAAAACCTCCACCATTTAGTTGATCTTCTTGCGGGGAAAAAATTAAGAAAACTTGTAAGTAAAATAAAAAGCAAAGGAAAAATAACTTTGTAAAAAGCTATAATCTAATGGTAGGTTTCTGCAATCTTAACTGTAACGAAATTATTTTTAGAAACTAATATTCAAAGTGAAAATTGGAGTTTACATTCAAATGTGTAAGTCCACCACTTGTTCTGTTCTATAGTCGAATTTCTAAAAGGCCTTCTTAATCACTAATATTTTGTGATTTCTTTGGAAGGGGGTTGAAGAAAATTTCTTTAAAAAAGCATTCGTGGGTTCGGATATGTTTTTACTTATTTTATTTGTTAATATATTTTGAGATACGAATTTCTAAAAAATTAACGACAAAGCAAATGCATGTTTTTTCTTATTGTTAAAGTTGTTGATTGAGTTGGTGAAAACAAACACTTTGCAAATTTGGCTTTACAACCGAGTTACAGGCTAGTAAAACGAGTTGTTAATTGGTTTGCTCTTCAATTATTGTTATTATTATTATTTTAATGTTGGGTAGAAGGTGCGACAAGACACAAGTTATTGATATAAACATGTATACGTTTCGATACTTATTGCCGGTTTATGTAGTCAGTGGCAAGCAGCAGATTTTTCAAAGAATGTATTCATTTTTCTATTGTGTAGGTTAAGAAAATGTTTTGGAATTACAAAACTTTTATGGATCGAATTGCGATAGAAAATTAAAAACTGAAATAGAAGCATTTCCGGCGTTAAAATTTTTATATCCCTCGATCTATTCAGCCCCTAGGTTTCTATCTCTCATAATTTGGTTTCTATCTCTGATAATTTGGTAAAAGTTTGACACGCGTTGTATTCCCTTATGAATCACTTGTGTATAAAAAATAAAATTTGCAACCGATTTACAAAAAATCTTTTTTTTGGAGGCATTTGCCCTTGATTATGAAAGTGGTTTAAGTTATACATTTCGTGATATTTACACCCATATTCAGAAAATTTTATGTATTTAATTTAAAATTTTTTAGCTCTTGATGTTTTTAGCATGAAAATTCAGTGCGATGTTCGATGGACTGAGCACATTTTTCAGGTCTCAAAAGAAGCATTCAAGTGCCTCGGTTTTTTAAGACGGTGCAAGACATACTTCACTCCATCTGATCTCCTCACTATTTATACCGCCTACATCCGACCGAAAATGGAATATTTTGAAGTTACTCCGTGTACAGGAGAGAGCGAAGAAACTCATAGAAGACAGTAGGGTAGCCAACTCTATTGACTCTCTTGAGCATCGTCGCAACGTGGGGTGCGTTTCGTTGTTCTATCGTTACTATAATGGGATGTGTTCTGATGAAATCAGGGAACTTGTTCCCGAAACCCGGTCATTCACACGCACGACGCGTTCATCATTAAGAGCGCATCCATTTGTGGTCAACTTGGCAGCGAACCGCACTACGCATTACAGAGAGAACTCATTTTTCGGCCGAACATCGCGTATGTGAAACAAACTCCCTGCCGAGGTCTTTCCTGTCACTTATGATGTGGGAAAATTCAAATCAAATGTCCTTAAACACTACTCCCTCTATCCTCTAACATCGCAGAAGTGTCGGTCCAAGAAGCAAAAAAAATCTTAATTTGAATATGAGATTTTTTTAAAAGCGTTCTCACAATTGGTAGATGGTTAACACACACACACACACACACTTGCAAATGAATACATTTTTTTCCAAATCTGCTGAATAAGAAGAAACGTATACACGAAACATTTACAAACATTTAATTTCTATTGCAATCAGGATTAAGTGAATTTGCTCACGAGCCTTGCTAAGGTTAGCACATTTATGGTTGGGATAAGCAATAAAGTTAGTATGACTAAGAAGCAATTTTTGTGTTATTTGCTAAAACATAAATTTCAAGTGTTTACTACTGCCATTATGTCAGCATCCGAGATGCTAATCCATGAAGGTTTGTTGATCTTTCTTTAAGAAATTATACAAAATGCTTGTACACGAATTGAAGACAAAGAACGGATATTGCTTTATTAAACAAATTGTGTGAATTTTATATACCTACATGCAATATACATACATACAACCTTTTGTGCAATACATGTACTATAATAAATACAAAAATATATACATACATATGTAGAAATGTATGTTGAAAGCAGCAGGAGGAATACCAAACTGAGTTGAAGTCTCGTGTTGAAAATATTTTAGTTTTACAAGTTTTAAAAGAAGGCAGCTAGTCCTACCATATAGTACATACATACATATATATTTATTTTCTCTGTTTGGTTAGTAGCTGCAGCTACAGCTGCAGTTGCAGTTGCAATTGTATAAATGCTGCTGTTATGTCCTTGGTGCGCATACGAACACACAACTATGCACAAAATAGCAGTTAGTTTCCTGTTTCCCTACAGGTTTTCGCCAAAAAAATCCTTTCTATTGAAACATTGAAATATAACAACTAATGGCTTTCCTTCCTATACTTATTGAAAAGCATCTATTCTGTCGACTTGTTACTATTGAAATACGTTTGAATACTTTCTACGTATCTCGCAGGGATTTATTTAGATTTTAGTTTTGGTTTTTATTTAATTTTTGTTTTGTTTTATTTAGTTACTTTTTAAAGTTTTGTTTTCTTTTTAGTTGGTGTTGCTTATTTTTTGAATTTGGTTTTGTTTTGAATACTCACGCATAAATTGCTAGAAGGAACTTTCTTTGGTGGGTTCTTACACGTCCGGGATTAACCCGTTTTACTAGTCTTGTATGTTTGTAAATGAGCCAAGTTTCACGAAGAACATTCGCCGCAGCATTTTTCAGCTAAAAAAAGTATATATTGATTGTTTTTTTTTGTTTTTTGATTTTTGGGTATGTTATTTTTTGTTTTTATTTATATAGAATTAAATAAGGGAATAATACATTTATGTGTTAGCGCTTTCAAGTTTCATATTGATAAGCTTTAGAAAATCAAATATTGTGTTAGGAAATAAATAAATAAAAAAATTATGTATTTGTACGATTGTGTAGAGTGCAAAAACAAAAAAATTAAGCAATTAAAAAAATATACACTTAACTGATTTAATTGAAAACAAAACAAAGTGAGAAGAGTTAAAATTTTGTATCATTACCAAACGCAATGTGTGGGATACGTTGTACAAATTACTGCTTCCCAGAAGTGTTTTTATATAAGAGAAAAATGTTGAAAGCTTGAAAAAAAATTTCTTTCCTTTAGCGAAGAGAATTTTGAAATAGAGAAATAAAAAATTTTAAATTCAGAGTGGCCCAACTTCGACTGACTGATTTGAAATGCTTATAACTTTTTGATTTTTACAGTTTTTAATACATTTTAATTTTTTTCATGTAATAAACAATTTAATAAAATATTATAATGTCAACGCAAGAACATGTAAAATTGTTAAAATTTTTTTTAATTCTTATTCTTTAACCTTATTTCTTTTTATAATTATTTCTATGTGCTCTTTTAAGCTTAAAGGCTTGTTTATATTTTCTCTTTTTTCTCTTTTTTTTTCCTCGATATTTCTTTATTGTTACAACACAAAGAAAATACCGTCAACATTTTAATACTGCAACAGCTCTCAGTGTGAACATGAGAAAAAGCTTAATTACCCTGTTTAAGAACCACCGTTCACAAAGATCTGTTGCTCGACCTGTTCGCACTGGAGAAGTTGTTGATGCTGCACGAGAAGCATCCATAGGGATCCATCTGAGTCTACTAGTCGAATATCGCTGCGTCGTATTCTCAAACTTGATCTGGGGATGATTTCATATAAAATTCAATGGCTCAAGAGTTATTGTCTGGGGATGCATCACAACGGATACAATATGCCAATAGATTAGTTTTAGTTGCGAGAGAAAATTACATCTTTTTTTTGAACACTCTCATTATGTGCGATAAAGCACATGTTCATTTAAATGGATATGTTAATAAACAGAACTGCTGAATTTGGGTTACCCAAAATCTTAAAGCGGCGCATCAGTGACAATTACACCCTCTCAGATGCACGGTTGATATGGAATTATGCCTAATGGAGTAGTTAGTTAGTACTTCCAATAATCCTGACATATAGTTCCAGCAAGATGGAACTGCAGCTAAAATTACAGATTTGGAGCCAGAAACGTTGCGAAACGTAATACAAAATATCTTCGAAAGAGCCATTAACTGCTAACATCAAAATAAAATAAAAAACTGCAAAAATCAAAAAGTTAAGTTCGCTCCCTGTAGTCTAGTGAGCAGTGTGCTAGTTTATCAGTTGGGGTTTCTAGGTTCGATTCCTAGCAGAGACTCTGGTCTGTATAACTACAGCATGTGAAAGGTATCACAATGAGACCATAATAAATTGGACCCAAGTGGACTGGGACCTTTCTTTACATTTACATTCAGCAAACTGCCGACCTAACCCAAGTTGGCTCACCCTGCAGTTCTGAATACTTGCGTTGAAAATTTAAAAATGTTTTAAAACAACAAAAAAAATTACAAAGCACTGTGGCTCAAATGATAATGATTGGAATGTTAAAATTACCAATTCTTTTAAATAAATTTCGGTTCATCGTACTGTTCCATATTGCAGGGCTTTGTGTATGCAGCTCTGAGAAAAATCTTAACCAAAAATAGGTTTTCCAAAATTGATGATTTCTTTGCAAAAAGTTTATATTTCCCCCACAATAATTTACTTATTGCATAATCAATTACAATTGTAATTCTTCTAATTGCAAAGTTTTTTGTTAATCAAATTAGTTCTTTGAATACGATTTGAATTCTGTCCACTGTACAATTATAGAGGATTTATTTATTGTACTTCTATATTTAGCTATGCCATTTGTTAGAATCCTTAATATATCGCTTGAGTTTCATTTCAGTTAATTAAACATTTGACTGTTAAAAAAAATTAGATTCAGAATTTGTTTGGAATTCTCTTTATGCTTTGTCAACCTATTAACGCTCATAAAAATAAATCTTTTAAATCACCACCTTTTCTCAGCCATTATCTACACAGTGTGTCAGCGTTGTTCCTTAGATTTCGAAGATATATGTATTCAACCATTATAATACGTATAAATTTGAATAAACTATACAATTAATTTGCCAATATCGATTGCGAAAAGCAAAACAAAAAAATGCTAACGCAAATTAAGCCACAATCCAATAATGTAAAATTAAATGTGAAAAAAGCAACAGTTGAAAGCAAAAATTAACATGCACTGTGACAAAGTAAAATTGAAGGAATTAAATGTGAAGGCAAATAAAAAAGTAATAAAAATAAGAGAATTAAATAAACAGTTGTTAATACTTGGTTAATAGTAATTGAAACTGAAACTGCTAAAACTACATGAAACGTAAAAACTACATTTATTTCATTAAGAACACAACTGTATATGCGCTTACAGTATACTTATGTATATATGCACAATACAATAAAAATCAGTTACTGTTCTAGCTAAAAAATACAATTAAATTAACAGCACGGCTACAATTAAAAATAGATTAAATTTTACTCCATTGAACTAAATTGTTATTTACTATATTAATACTGGGTTTCTTTCCTTTTATTCCTAAATTGAAATAAACTGTCTGTATTCTATTCTGTCTACTTCTACTGTTCATTCGATTTGCTTTAAACTATGTGAACTGTAAAGTTAATAAATGATGCAATTACAAGCAATTAAATTTAACTGAATACATTAAGAGGTCTTATTTCATATACTTGGAGAGCAGTAATAATTAAAAAAAACATTACAATTTACGCACACAAACATTGAAAAATCAAATTTAAAAGAAAAACAAAATAAAATAATTCACCGAATTAAAAATAAATAAAGAATAGAAAATATAAAATTATCACAAAAAAAAAACAAAAACAATTGACAAACGATTTAAATACCCTTTTCGTTAACTGTGTGTCCATCATAAAATTATGTACATGCTTTTCCGCTCTAGTCAATTCCAATTTTCTTGAGACAACCGCCACAAGAAGGGCCGTACAACCGGCACCCTGTAAAGAAAATATTTGGTTTTTAAGAAAAGAAGAGAAAAAAATTAATTAAGTATCATACGGATCTAAAATATTGGCCTATTCATTTATAAAACATGTGTAAATTAAATTCTTAGTTTTTTTTACGTTTGTGTTAACACGTCTTTTAGTCCGAATTCCATATAACAGTTTGTTAGTCAGAAGCTCGCCTATATTTTAATTTGCTAAGAGGGATCTTTTGCCGAAGACTTTTAGAATATTAGTTACATATGTATGTTTGTATATCCGTACAGTATTGCTAAAAACAAAAAAGAATATTTAAGGTTTCATATATGTGAGTATACACTCGTATTCATAAGTTTCCATGTTGAGAAGTAGTTTTATTGTCGTATCGCTTGTGTGATCGATTTGGAATTTAACGAGTCCAACTTTGCAAGTCCTGCCCACTATGCAACTTTCACCCAGCACTCACATACCTTGAATTCATTTATATTTTTTGATTTATTTTACTATTAGAAATTCTTAAACGGCGGCTTAACGTTTTATCTCATCGCTACTTTCGGACAGACAAAAAAGTATATATTTTGTATAGAAAAGGAGTACATAATATATCAAATATTCCCAAAATGGAGTTCTTAATATTTTCTAGTAGTGCCCACATCTCACAAAAAATTCCCTAAGCCATGCTTACAAGCCATTTTATAAAAAAATCCAAGTCGAAGTAGCAAAAGTCGTAAAATTTTTGCTTTTTGCAACGTCAACTTCTTTTAGCTGCTTAAAACTGAACCAATTACTCCGCTTATCAGCTCGAAGCAGAATGATAATTTTTAATAATTTTACAGCACCGATAGAAACATTCAGTTTGAAAAGTTTTTTTTTTCGATTTGCTTCTGGTTTCGAACAGTAACAAACCACTAACAATCTTTTTACTTTTACTAGTTGTTAGTAGTCGCAGTCGAAAAATCAGAAATTCTTAATTCCATATAACACACCTAAGCATCACATCGGACTAAAAACTATTCCATGGAGCATTACATAGAACCATGTTTGTAACCAGTCCCTTCCAGCCATAATAGTCGAAGACCACGTGTCGAACATTTTCTGCAGCGATATGCTTGCATACCGACATAATAATGTACGTACATACATGTACTGTGTATATACACACATATGGCATGGTGCAACATGTTTATGCCACCAGGTAAGTTTCGTTATTAGTTCCATAGTCTGTAGCCATTTTTATGGTTTCAATTCCTATTGCATTCGAGGTTTCAAAAACATCAAAATATTTTGATATTTTCTGGTTGCATTGATATTGCTTGCATAGTGTGAATCGTTGTTTAGTGTTTTTAATAATTCATTTCAGTGGTGACAAAGAAGCTGTAAAGTTGTATATTTTAACCGCGTTTCTCCAGCGATATTCAATTCAGCATTGATGTTGCATTTATGGTTTAATTGTTGGTTGCATGCAGTGTTTGTGTCAAAAAATGCAACATGAATGATAAACGTGTTGAATAAACTTGTTGCATCGTCTGTAGCATGCATAATGGTTCGATAAAACCTTTCTTGTGTATGAATACAATTATAACGGTTTTGTGTAGGTGGGTGTGACACAAATTATATTTTGGTTAAGTGGTTGCATATTATTTTAATCATTGAATATGATGGACGTGCCAGTTTCTTTGTGCATGTTCTTATTTGCAAGTGTCATATTGCTTATTATATAAACAATTCTTTAAATTTGTATTATTGGTGTTTATGCCGGCTAACAAATAAACATTAAACGTATTAATAGGATGGCAACACAAAACATTTGTGCATGGAAACATATTTGTGTTTGTACAAAATACAATTAAGAAACCATTATATAGGTTGGACTATCCGACGTTTGAACCTTAAACTGCAGATAGTGTCATCTAAAGTTCATTGGTATTGTGGATTTACGAAATGCGTCGATATAGACTGCAACTTTTTCTTTAATGATACTAAGAAATTTATTTGGTGCATAACTACAAGAAAATTTTGTCATTAAAGTTTTGGTGTTGTACATTGGCAATAGCGCCGCTACGACTTGACTCCATTGGATTATTACTTGTGAGAAGCCATTAAATGAGACACTCATTTCTTATTTAAAGTTATTTCAAGTTTCAATAGTTAAGTAGCCCATTCTATATGACGTAGATTTGCAGTTGTTGAGTGGCGTAAATATTTCTCAGAAAATAACACGAATGAAAGTAAATTGCATAACAGCAAATAGCACGCATAGTTTAAAATGTCTTCTATTTTTACTACCATCTATTTACTTGTCTGTGTCATTAAGTTTTAATTATATGATGGTGTTATTACATAGAACTTGGCGCATTTGAAAAATTTTAATTATCGTTATCAGGTTATGTGAAAGAACTTTAATGATTTTAAGACAGAAAAAAGAAAAACACCTTAATTATACATATATCGGGTGTTTTTTTTAGGTGCATGAGAGGTATCAATATCGATAACTGTGTCTTCAGTGATGGAACTATAAAACCGTGTTGACATTTCTGTTGAGTAATGTTAGGCAAGTCATCATGAATCGTTTAATCGTTTTCTCTTCTCGATTCAAAACCATCAGCAAGACAAAGAATGGTGCTTACCGCAGAGAATATTGCTGCTGTAGCAAATGACACTGAAATGTCGATTGGTCGTCGTTGCGATGAATGGCGAGGGCTATCGAGCCATGTTGATTGCATATTAGTTTCCTTCAACGATATTTAGTTCTAACAGAGCGCTTAATAATCGATTTTTTGCAAAATAAATTTGGTGACAACTTTATTGCCGTAAGTGATCTTATTCACTAGCCCCATCGTTCATGCAATTTACCGCCTCTGGTGTAATTTCTATGGGGCTATGTGAAGTCATTGCTTTATGCCGATAAACTAAGACCTATTGAAGCATGCGAATCCAATATTCGAGCCACCATTGACGCCGTAGAGCTAGATTTAATGGAAAAAGTAGTAAAAAATTTTACTGATCGAATGGACCATCTAATTCGTAGCCGCAGCGGACATATGTCGGAAATCATATTAAAAAAATAAATGCCATGAAATTATCCACCAGATTATAATAATAAAAATTTCGTTCCAACAATATTTCTGTCCTGTATTATTATTTTAAGTTCTCATGCAGCTAAAAAAACTCCCAATATATGTATCATTGTTAATGGATTAAAAATGAATCTCCATAGAAAGCAAAGGAAAAAGTACTTGTACTATAAGAAATTTCCTAGAAAAAAATTAGATAGTTTGTTAGTGCAGAAAAGTTTCTATAGAAAATTGTGTCGTCAATATATGCATTCAGAAAATTTTTACCTTTAAAATGGATATTTGCTAAAAAATTCTTTTAAATTTCTGAAGAAAACAAATTTTTTTTGATGAAAATTTTATTAAAGCCTTTTCTTAATCTAATGGCGTTTGATATTCAAAAACAATGTGTATCATAAGTGTTACATATGATTTGGCAATATTTTTAAATGCTCACCTGATTTTTAAGTAGTGGCGCATATTTTACGTTAACAAAAAAAAAACACAAGTTTCCTCATAAAACAACAAAGTATAATTATTCCATAACAATAAATATAAAATTCAAAAACTATGTAATTATCAGCAGATACAAACCAAAAAGTTATTTATTTTATTATTATAATTTTAACAATCTATTTTTTTAAGCTTTAAGGTTTTTTCTCTTTTTATTTATTATTTTTATATTTATTTTCGATATTTCGTTAACCTTCGGTTAACATCTTCAGGAAGTTTTTATTTTTTTTTTTTTTTTTTTCATATAAAACAAAATAAAAACTTTATATGAAAAAAAAAAAAAAAAAAAAAAATAAAAACTTCCTGAAGATGTTAACCGAAGGTTAACGAAATATCGAAAATAAATATAAAAATAATAAATAAAAAGAGAAAAAACCTTAAAGCTTAAAAAAATAGATTGTTAAAATAAAAAAAAGGTTAAAAAAAGTATTAAGAAATATTATTATAATTTTTTTAATCTTTATTTTTTAACCCTATTTTTTTTAATAACAATTTCTATATTATCTTTTAATATGAAAGGTTTATTTTTATTTATTATTTTTTTATTTCAATATTTCGTCAAAATTGGGTTAGTAAAGAAATGTAATTTCTAGATGAAAACTTGATAAAAATGAAAAAAATTTTTTGTTCTACAGAAAATTTGCAGTGGTGGTAATTTTTACATTCAAAAAAAAGGGTGTGACCAAAAATATGCATATTGAAAAATTTTTTAAAGGATAATTACTTTAGTGACAATTAAATAAATTTTCACCCAAAAAGCGTTCTCGCATCATTCTTATATTTCGCATACTAAATTTCTAAAAACTTTTTATTAAAAAATTGATTTTGTTGATATGTTAAGTATGCAACTATTCTAAAAACCAAAAGTACTTCTTCACTTAATTTTGAACATTCGTTTTATTTCTATTGACTAATTAGGGGTTCATCTGAAAAAATTCTGCATTTTTCATTCTAAGCACGGAATCAGCATTAAATTTAATTGAAACATAAATAAGGAATGGGGAGTGATAAATGAAGTGAAGCAAAAGTGTTAAAAGATCAGAAAATAATATTATTTAACAATAATAGTTTTCAAAAAATAAAACACAAATCGAGTTAGAGAAAGCAACAGCAAAATACCACTAGCTGTCCACAACCAAAAGCTTGAGATGAACATAAATTCTGCAGACATAAGAGTATAAAACGGTAAATTCGTATGAAATTAGTGAATATTTTTTGTTTGTTTTTAGTTTAATTTATTTAATTGATAACAAGTTTTGTGTGTGCCTTCTTAATTCCGTTTGACGACCAGCTTATTTTGGAGTAGACAAGTTTTATTTCAGCTTTTTCCACAGTAATGATTTTAGAACAGGTCTCAATGTTCAAAACATGTTGATGTTATAGCTCTATAGAGTATTCCAATAAGAAGCAAACTCACAAAATGTGTCAATAATGATTCGAAAGACACTCGAAAGAGTAACCATAATTTCGTGCATTCACTTTGACATCTCCGTTTGTTATTATTACGAATAGGTCTGCATTTTAGAAGAAGCGTCAAACAGTCTTCGCGTCGTTGGTATTTTCAAATTCAAACACAATTATAACAAAAGAACAAACTCACAATGCTGACCTTTGGAGGGTATGTCCATGTATGACCGGTAATATGAGCAGGACTTTTTTTTTTACCCATTTGGAATGTTTATATTTTTAAGAAAAAAAAGTAACTTTGCTTAACTCACTACTATGAGCACTCACATTTGCTAAAAATTGCCAATTTTTATCCCTTTTCGCAAATAATATAAAAAATTTATACACAGAATAAATAAAGAAAGAAAAAGAGCACACAAAATTAATCCCACTAACCTCTAGCTGATGTTTCCATTATTACTTTTAACTTTCAAAAACTATAGAAATTTCACTATGAATATTAAAAAAATCTGTACTGTAAAAAAAAGCTCTTACTTTCGAAATACGTAGCAGCAAAACAAATTTAAATCAAGAAAAGTTTAGACAGTAATGTAGAATTTTATGTACTTTAACGTGGTATACATATTTTTACTAGTTTCTGAAAAAAAATTCGTTCAATTAATTCCCATTTTTGGCATCGAGTACCCACGCCTGTGCGTCCCTTGCTGACAATTTCACTAAAATCGGCAGAATTGTTGACGAAAAATCGTTTATTTTTCCTATAACCTTCTTGTATGTAAAAACATAAGTAAATGAATTTTAAATTACTCAACTTAATCAAAAACACTTCGATAAAACCATTTTTCTATTATTCTGGATTTATTTTTAAAATTTTTAACAAATTGCTTAACTGTTGAAAATAAATTCTAATATTTATTTTCTTTTAAATAAATATTAACACTCATATTTGTTGAAGTTGTCCTACAAAAAGAAACTTGACAGATTTGATGAAAATTGCAAAATTCCGGGTTGTTGCCAGTAGTGTGATGGGTGTGTTGTAAATATATACTGTATATAAGGGTGGCCGTTAGCTATATAGCAAATTTTTTTTTTTTGTCAGATTTTTTCACTCTCACACCCGGTTTGGTGAATTTTAGTAAAACAAATTATACTGAAAAAATTTTAGGTGAATAGGTTGGCGTTCAAGCGTGCCTCAAGCCCGCTAAAATTTGGGAAAAACCATAATTACACAGAATATTTGACTTTGATCTACTGTAACTTGAAGGCTATTAATTTTACAACAAAATTTTGTAAGAGAAAATTGTTCGCCATGAAGTTTCCAATATACATACGTTACTGACAGTATTGAGGTATGTACTAATTTGCATATATTAAGATTCAAGACCTTTCCAATCATCTCTTAAACATAGTTTACGGAAGAAGGATCACTAACAAGCCCCCTTCCTGTCCCAGAATGTGAAAGCATTGAGGTGCTTTTACATTTCAATGTATACATACGCATGCATATGCATTAAAAGTCGTATTATTAAAATTCAAATTTTTTCAAAAGAGGCTTAATATATAGATTGTAACCCCAAAACTTGCAACTGCTTTGGATTCTTCCGCGATTAGCGATAGACGAGCAGTGCATATTATCAATGCGGTTATTGAAGCGCAAAATTATATAATTAATAAAAATTCCATACAAAGCTCTCGAGAAAAGATATGTCAAAAGCATATTGTAGAATTAAAGCAAAAGTTCAACACGAACAGTTTGGATGCTATATGCTTGCATAGGGATGACAAACTTTTACCTGCTCTAACTGGAAAAGATAAAGACTTCCAATAATAATTTCTAGCGGTCACATTGAGCAGCTACATCAGGTTCCTGCCTTAGAAATTGGAACTGTAAAAAAACAGGCATTAGTTGTGTGCAATGCTATTCATGAGTGGTGCCTTCAAGGCAATATTTCAGCATTGGTCTTTGATACAACAGCCGTCAATACCGTACGTATTTTTTTTAGTATAATTTTGTACTAAAATTCAGCATACTGGGGGAGTGAGATCGGACAAAATCGAAAAATTTTTATGAAGGGACGCCCTACTGTCTTTGCTTTACTATTGCAATATTTTATTTATGCGCAGTTTTGTGTTGATTTTTTATATTTTAACAGTTTCACATGGGGCATCAATCAAGTGTAAACAACAGCAACAATTATGAAGAACAATAAAGAAGCGGAAAACAAATCATAAAGATTGAATGAAAACCACATTGCAAATGGAAGTATTAAAATTGTTCTGAAAGAACACTAGAATATATTTTATGATGAGATACAATGAGACAATAAATCCATAGGGTAGGAGATATGTGGAGCTTCTTGACAAATTTCTGTATGTAATTTTTTTTGTTTGGTTTAATATGAGTCTATCTAAAATATATTGAATTCTTTTTAAGTGTAAATTGTGTTCTTTAGCAGTTTGAAATTAAAAAAAAAACAGAAACCAAAACAATAGAGAACAGATATTAATTATCACTAATTTGGCCTGATTCAGAATACAATTCTTTGAACTTTTATTTCTATTCAATTTTTGATCACTTCTTCCACAATGGACAATAAATATCATCACCAACAGTCCCACAGCGCTAACGCGGTCAATTTACTGCAAAATTATTCCTTAACTGAAAATATCTTCCAATTGTAGCACACGCTGTGTGCCATGTTGTAGCACCACACATAATCCACAGCCAGTAATCAGTAAATGTGACATTTTGGAACGATTACACAACGCACTACAGCTGCGTTCCAGATTACTCGAAGTAATTGTATAGACGTTGTTCAGGTTCCAGGACAGGCAAAACCAAACTAAAGGTAAAACATATAACGCTTCTCTAAATTGTTCACCAAATGGTGTCGTATGTATCTAATAATATTGCCGACTTAAACATAGAAAACTTTGTACAAGGAATAGAGTCACATTCGATGCATCATTATGAGCAAATAACTATTGGTGGCCCAAACGCAATGGCATGTTTGGAATTGGCTGCAGTTTTTGCAAATGGCACCAAATGTCACAATGCTTCGACATTATGGACGTATGCATAGCTACAGATTTAGTTGCCAACAAGACATGTAGCGATACACACCTTCAGAATGTCGAGTAATTTTTCCTGCTTATTCGACAAACTTTTAGTCTGAGTGAGTTTCGTCATCGTTTTCAACAATCCACATGAAATGGCTGACGAGCCACTGCATCTTCTGTTTAGTGATCATCGCTTTCGAAAACGATGATTGCCGTTACTGGCGAACGTTACACGTTACAGATACTGAGTTTTTTTTCCTGCAAGTTGTTGCTTTGGGTTTCCGACCGTTATTGTTTCTGACTTTTTATGAAAACAGAGCTTTTTCTTCGACTTCTAACAAAATTGCGGATAGTTGACATTAGTTTTGTGCCACCTTGTATAAGCTCTTATTCTACAATTGCTATGTGAAGGACTCATCACAGCTAAATTGATCTAAAAATACTGCAGAGGAAAAGGAGATGGAGAAGGTGCGCATTCCGCAGACCATCCGGAGCTATCGCAGAAGAAAAGAGCTACCCGTGTACACACGTTGCAGCCAGTCAGAATTGGAAAGCCATGAAAGCAGGAAAGAGCTGCAATGCAGTTAAGAATGTAGCGTCAAGAAGAAATTTTGTTGAGCACCTATGCTCTTTATGGGAACAAGAGAAACTAATATACAGACAAACGTCTGCTGACGGACCACAATTAGAAGCTAAGAAATTTATCCGTATAGATAGTTTTCTGTTATATTGAGATTTGGCATGTAAATGTTAAATTTTATCAAGTAAAAAGTCATTTTAGCTAGACAGGCATGCTCCATAGTGTCATTTTTTAAATTTTCTATTAAACTTATTCAATTTCTTATTACGGTCTTCTTCTGGTTATTACCAGCGTTTTGTATGTATCACCTTATATAATTTTTAATATTATAAATTAAATTTAACAAATTTTAGTATTATGTATGGTATATAAGATTGAGAAAATCTAATATTTATGAACGCCAACTAAAAATAGAAACTATAAAAAAATTATAAAAAAGAGGAAACTCACCATTATTCCTGTACTAACAGCAATACCACGTCCACAGTACGTATTTGGAACAATATCACCAAAACCAACACTCAAAAATGTTATTGCTATCAGCCACATTGCATTCAAAAGATTTGCATGTTCTTCATCATGAAACCTGAACAATTGCGATTGTGATTTTTTTTTTTGTTAATGGTTTTCATTTTTTAAGAGCAAAAAGTAGTTTCGTCAGTTGGTCGGTTGGTTAATTGTTTAACAGTTTTTTATTTTTCGTTGGTTGTTTGGGTTTCATACATTGATTGATTGATTGATTAATTGATTGGATGTTTCGATGGTTGGTTGTTTGAACGTTGATATACACGTATATATTATTTTGCAGTAGTAGAAATACAAAAACAGAGATACACACGGTTGGAGCAGAATTTTTGTTAAAGTTTTTTTTTTTCGATTTTGCATTTTTGTTGTTGGATTATAATTATTTTTGATTTTTTTCGCAACATATTTAAGCGAAAAAAGAAAGAAATGAAAAAGAAAAGAAAAATAAAAAGGTGATAAATTAAATAATAAAGAAACTTATTTATTTCAATCAAGTAAAAAATAATTTGTAACTCTCAAGCTTTAAAGCTTGCTTTTCTGTTATTCAAAAGTAAAACAAAACAAAACAAAACAAAACAAGAAAAGGAGTAGATCAAAGAGAGGCAGAGAGAGAGAGAGACAGAAGACGTAAATACAATCATAATTAAGGCACTACATTTAAACTTATCTAATTAATCTCTATGAATTTTAGCTAATATTAATAAAGATTTATCTACTTACATATTCATTTATAATTCAATAATGCCCATACTCGCAGTCTGCAGTCAACTAATAACATATAAATTGATGGACTAAACCACTGTCATTAGTTAATGATAGATTATGAATATGGCGTAAGTAATTCCGATGAGACTTAAGTTCTTTTTTGGTCGATTTGTTAAGAATGCAAATGATTTTTTTTTTTATTTTGGAACAGAACTCAGGAGATGACCCCTACACATGCGATGCATTGTGCTGGAATTAGAGGAAAGGTATAGTTAGAGAAATAATGGGAAGTGAAGCTTGCTATTGCAAGTTATTTGTTTTATAGCAGTGCTTTAGATTCTCTGATGTAGAGGAGACGTATTAAATTTTGAAGCTTCGTTTTAGTAGCTATTTTTAATAATTATTTTAATTCGCCGGTGCTACACAATACCGACGAAGGAGAATGTTCTGATGCGTCTGTGGATTGGATACAGCTGTTACTGTTCCGTGGCCAGTGACTATGCCTTCGCCACTGAAACCTTCCGACAACACACACAAATGCACATCAGAAAAGATGCGAGAAGTTTTTATGACTCTGAAACTGGTGTTGAACCCAGGAAATTTTTCGTTTTGTAGTCAACGTGCAGACTCCTTCGACCATCGTCCCAAATGAATTGACTTATTGGTTTAGACAGTAGGCTTGTAGCAAAAATTCCTCGTTAAATCTAGCCTGAAAACCTCTTCAATACAACGCTGTTTTAAATCCAATATAGCGCTATCGTTTCAGTTTCAGGGACACTGTCTCGGTATTAAATGTAGAAAAAAAAGCCTACAGATGACAGAACAAGAAGCTATGTTTGATTGCATTAGGTTAGGAAGGAAATTCTTACTTTCAGCAGAATAGAGGAGATGTAACAGTACCAAAAAACAAGCAAAGTATATATTGTATCGACTAGAGTTGGCTGGACGTTCATATAGAGTTAAAATTTCAATACTTACTGTTGGCTCAGTTCATAATTGAAGATTTAATAAATAAGTAATTAGAAATTTCCTTTTTCCAATTTTAAGAACATAAATTTAATATTCAGTTTGCTTTTAGAAATTAATTTAATTAAATCATGATAACTAGTGACTAGTATTTGAATTCATTAAATTTACGTTACTGTAATTATATAATTTATACAAGATACATTATAAAAATTTAATTTTTGAATTAAAAATAATTTTTGCATAATTAATTATGCATAAAAGGTATAAATGTATGTGGGATTTAATTTAATATATTGTTCGGAACTACTTGAAAACTTTGAGATTATTTAAATATTGGCAAGAATAGTGCACATAAATATGATTGCATTTGATTGGAACGTTGAAATATTTTTTAAATTAATGAAAAGTTAGAAAAAAAGAGTTGGAAAAAATAATAAATAATATAATTTGCGAAATTAATATATTGTACACAGACAAATGAAACGAGCTTTATTATTAAAATGAACAAACAATTGATATTGCAATTATTTGAAAGAGACGAAATAAAATATTTTATAAAGGATTTACAAAAAACAGGAATGTTTGCTTCACAAAACGCACACATGGATACAGACACACGCACACCAACAGAAAATTTGTAATATAGTAATAATATTAATAACAATAATAATAATTATAATAATAATATATAACAAATAACTTAATAATTATTTATATAAAATGAAAATAAAAAATAAAACTGAAAAGAAACTTTTTCAAAATATGAAATCAATGCTTTTATAAAGTTAATACTCATGTTAAAAAATTATACGTGGATTGAACTAAAACTGTAGTTACTCAAAAGCACTTTACCCCTTTTTCATTTGTATTTCTTTTCTTGCTATTAAATTGAAAAGTGAAAGTGGAAATCTCAACCATTTTGGACTATATTTTACATACTATCTTATCAGAGAAACCATTTCAATACAAATACTAAGATTATACAAATACATTTAATACAATGTGGTAGTTGGTGGGCAGTGGAAGTGGTGTTGGTAGTGCTGTTGCTAAATATTTCCCAATTAAACGTCTATACGTCACAGGTAATATATAAAATGAGCGCCGAACGTTCTAAAAACTATTTCATTTTAATTGCGGTTACGGAAAAAATAAAAAGCATTAAAAAATAATTTAAGCATTAGGCACAACTGTTGAATCCTTTTTGTCGTTAGTTAATTCACTCGTTGACTCTGCTAGTATATTTTCAGTGGTTGGCTAGTCGCACAGTCATAAGTCAAGTAAACACGTTTTAAATAATGATTTGTTTATTTCTGGTTTCAACATTATTTCTCTTTGCTACTTTTCATATCATTTGGTTTAAAGTTTGATGTTTTCGGCTGTTTCCGGTTGTATAAGTATGAATTTAATTGTCATCATCATTATTGTATAAAATTGTTGTGTTGAATTCCCACACACACTCTCTATTTAATTCAGTTACTTTTATCACTCAGTAAATTTCCCTCAACTAATTTTCTGCACACATAATAGCGCACGACCACACGTACACATATAAACAATTCTAAAAGTTTGGTTTCTACAGCTTATCTTCAATTGTTGTTGTTTGTCTGTGGTGTATTGTGTGATCGTGTGATTTTATGTGCTGGTATTGTTGAGAGTGATGCACCAAATAAGAGCATAAGTTAGTTTGTTTTTTTTATATTGTTTTCTGTACTGTAAGTTGTATTGTTGAGCTTTGAAATAAATACTTACCACCATACCGCATGTTAATGTTATACCACGTCCGCAGTACGTATTTGGCACTATGTCACCATAGCCCACACATAAAAACGTTATAGCTGTTAGCCACATGGCGTTTAGCAAATTCGCGTGCTCCTCATCATGAAACCTGTTTTAATTTTGTAAAGCAATTGGTGTTGACAGTTTTAATGCCATTTAATGCATTAATTGAAAAAATTACGTATCATTTTTCAGAAGTAAAAAATTTTTTTTTTACCAACATACACGCCACGTTTTTTGTTTCAATATATTTTGACGATTTTTACCAAGAGATTTTTTATTGTTTGTCAAATTTGGTGGTTGATTGATTGATTATTTTTTGGATTTGTTTCAGATTGTTGGATTTTTAGATTTTTGAATATATATTTTTGCAAGTTGTAGCAGATGGTAGGAGTAGTAGTAGAAATGGTTTTGGAAAAAATTGAAAAAAAACAAAAATAAATACAAATAAATAATATTTATATGATTTTTTTTTGTTGTTGCATATGATTTTTATTTGCAATATAAAATCAATTATTTATAATAATTAGAAATAATTTAAATAATTTTGTTTTTTACAGTCTATTGATGAATTAAAAAAAAATTTAAGGAACTAAAAATTAATTTAATAAAAGCGCTTTACAAAATTTTTACAATGAAGTTACACGAAAAACAAAATATACATTGGACGAAGAATGTAAAAGAATAAATAAAATATATTTAAATTTCTTTGATATTTAAAATAAATTTAGCAAAATTCCAATTATATATTTATTGCGGTATTCATAAAAATCTTTTGGATTTATGGAAGGTATATTGATAGAATTTTTTTTGGAAATTTTTCTAATAAACCTTATATAAAAAAGATAATTTTTATGTACACAGCGGTTAGATTATTATTAAATATTAAAAATTTGTACAAACTAATAATGTTTCTTAGGCTTCCTAATAACAATTGGTGGCTTCTCTGTACAAAGATAGTCAACTAGATTAGCTTTCTACCTTTAAAGGGTTGGAAGGTTTTATGTTTCAGTCTCAAAAAATTATTTTCTGAAATAATGAGATACAATGATGACAACAGAAATACTAATATCCATTTTAAGGTTCTTTACTAATATTTAAATGATTATAATATTATGAGTATATCGTTTATTTAAAAATGGTGAGGAGTAAAATAAAATTAATTAAAGTCACGAAGTCACAGATAAATTTGTAATATGATATGCAGTTTAGTTACTTTGCACTAACAATAATTAAATTCATTGATTCTCCATTGTAAAAAATACGCTTCCTGCATTGCCTTTCGCAGTTAAACAGATTTCTAAGAACAGCATTTAGCGCCTGCTATGGCTGAGAGATAAAATCGGTAAACTGTACCCTTTGTCCACGCCTGTTTAATTTAATTTATTAATAATTTCATTTCAATTTAAAATATGTAAGAAGTTCGTTAAAAAATATATTGCAATATATAATTAAACGAATTATCAAAAGCCACTACATGCATACACCACAATTTATGTGTTTATCTATAGATTATAGATTGCATAGATTTCTGTATTTTTATGTTAGCAGAATTAAGTTAAATATTAATGATGCTTCGCTAGAACCCTTGACCATAAGAAACTTAAAAACTGCTCAATCTTTTTTTTTAGCTATGACAAGATTCCAATTTAAGCACGTGCTGTGTAGATAATTTTTTTAATTGAAAGTTTGGTAAAATGGCGTCAAAAAAAATTTATGTGGGGTTTATCCTGCGATCGAGAAAATTTAATTTAACCGATATGCAGGAGTTACTGCAAGAATTCTTCTGCTGATAATCAATATTTTCAATGCTATGGTGATCAAAACTGTTGAACACAATAAATATTTAAATGACAAGTCACACACATAAGAGTTAACGGGCATTCGATTTGAACCCTCTAGATTATATTCTTGAGAAGCACATTAAGTTCAGGTATTATAACGACATACCAGCAATACTTGAATAATGGGAAGTGAACATAACTGTTACCATTAATGGAAGTAACACTTGAAGTAGTTCTTCAAATTGTTTAAAATCTACAAGTATGAAATTTGTTATTTATAGTTTACTATTGTAACTCGATACGGTTTGCTATACACCACACCTTTTTAGCATAGTAACACACGGTGGGTATCTGATAGTAGCGTATATATCTTTTTGGGCTCGGTTGGATAGTTTCAAAAGGCACATGTGCCCTCATATGCCCTCTTCTGGTAGCATTTAAGAAAAAAAATCGTATATCAAATATGTCTTATTGTCCTCAGATATCTCTTTGTTGTTAATTTTATAAAAATTGGTGTGAATTGCTTCGCTGAGGCATATGTTTCTCCATACGCTCGCTCCTGCTCTTTTTCTTTTAAACAATCAGTGATTGTAGGCCTTTTGAACGCATTGTATTGCTTTGTAAATTGGTTGTGTGGTTCTCGATTTATACAATAACGATCGTAGGACAACTTTTATATTTAGTTAATTTTCATTTAGTTTATGTTCATTTAAATTTAAGTTGTATTTAAATACTGCTCCAGTTTTTCACATTTTTAAATAAAATAAAAAGCAGCAGCGAACAACAGAATTTCATATTTGAAATAGCAATCAAATATAAATACGATGCAAAAATTGGCCCTTGGTTTACCGGGTAATTTATTTAGCTTTGAAACGTATGAGAGATTTCCATATAAAAAATTCATCTTAACCAATGAATGCACGCAGAAAATAACATAAAAACATTGCATTTATTCAGCGATACATTTTTATTTTTGTTTTGTTTACTTTTTATTAAAACTTTTTAATTTATTGATCGTAAAGAATTTTTTTTTCATTTTAGTATTTATTATAGTATTTAGTATTGATCTTACTGTGGGATATATATCTGATAGTCAGGCACAAAATTAATGTTTAATTTTCTGATAAAAAAGTTTAAGGTTTCATGTATTTTAAAAATTAAATAAGCCCGAGTTTTAATGAAAGAAATAGCTATGATTATAAAAACTTCAATAACATATTTATAATATTAATTGTGTTTAAATTGGAGATCAATAATAATTTCTCAAAGATAATTTCCAACCTATTTCCCAAATAGCCTGATTTTCTGAAATGTTCAATTATAACTAAAAAAAAATGGATATTCGTGAAAAAAGAAAGAACTTGTTGATAGAACTGACTAGAAATAAGTAAAAATAAATTTGTTAAAACGATTTAAAATTATTTTCAAAAACACTTTCTGTATACAATTAATTTTTAAAGTAAATATTTATTCTTTTAAAATCTGCATAAATTTAGTCTTTCAAAATTTTTTTTACATGAAGGATAAATCCAAAATTATATCAATGAAATGAATTTTAAATATGTAATTTGTATCAAATAAATAATTGTTTTTATAATTTAAAATTTTAATGCTATGCTGACTTATAGCGCATAAATATTTTTTTTGTCAATTGTTTTAATTAAAATAAAAAAAAAAAAACTCAATAATTGTATGAAAATATATTAAATAATCGCTCATGCTGATGACATTGAGAAAAACTATCAATAAATTTGCAATTATTAAAAATGACGAATAAAAAAATGATTTTTTAAATGCATTTTACACACTGCAATATAATTGTAAAAACTAACGGAGAAATAACATATAAAAAAATGTTTCTAGTTTGAAAATTTATTAGTTTAAACATTTATAGATTAAGAAACTTAAGCAGAGTAAAAAGTGTGACATTCGTTATCATCTTCAAACGCCTTAAAATATAAATTGCGGTTATGTGTATATGCGATAATGCTATGGCGTTGAACCTCTCTTCTGCATAACACAATAACACCGAACTTACGGTGGGTATTTCCCTTCTGCAGTCGGGTACCAGGCCTATTCAGTCCGTCCGCGACAACGTTACCAGTCACTATGGGTATGGGAACCAAAAATCTGAAGTTATTTTTCTGATAACTGATAAATATATGACTATATGACATCGCATGACATATCTCACAATAAATTGAACTCATTTAGTTTAAAGTAATATCGTGTGAAGAAACTGATAAACTCTTTTTATGACTCATATAATTCAAAGAAGAAAGATTTTTAGAATTTTTTTTTAGGTTTTACCAATGGGAAAGTAGGTGAGCGTATGAGCGATATTTCTATAATAAATCCAAAAATATTACGTATACGTAAGTATAGCTTTTACTTAGTCGAATGTCATGGTTATCGATTTTGTTTCTGTCGGCTGACCTTCTAAAATATGATAGCTGTTATTATATGATTTTACAGTTGAACATATCACGAACATCACTTAAGCGAATTTTGAATAAAGATTTGAATTTGCATATTTTCAAGGTTCCATTGACTCAAGAGCTGAAGGCTAGTGTCACATAGCCAACGAAACAATGACTCTTTTGCGCGAAAAATTCAATGGGCGTGTTATCTTACGCCGTGGCGATGTTAATTGGCCGTCACTATCATGTTATTTTACAGCTTTGGACTTCTTTCTTTACGCATATTTAAAAGAAAAAGTGTACGTCAATAAGCCAAGAACAATTCAAGAGCTAAAGGATGAGATAATTCGGAACTTTAATTCCATTAAACCCCAGATATGTCTCAGAGTCATTGAAAATATAGAGCATCGGATAGAGGTATTCCACCGAAGCCATAGCGAACATTTCGCCGATATTTTATTTCACACATAATTGTCATAGATTCTTCTGACATAATAAAAAATATTAAGAGAATACTCTGAAATTTTTTTTTATTTAAAGTTCACATCGTGCGTTTTGGTTAGACCACCCTTTATGTTTATTATATGGTTTAGTTGGACTCTATGTATATTTAACTTGGTGTTAATACCACAATCGTCAGTAGACTTTTAACCAAGTTCCTAAAAAAAGCTAAGAAATTCCATATGTTTATACAAGGACTCCCAAAAAATATCTAAGAATTTCGAAATATACAAACAAAATAAACTAAATAGCTTTTTACAAAAATGTCTTTATACATTTCATTATTCGATTTAAAGCTATTTAATTTTTCTAAACCTAATTTAATAATTTAATTTTGACTCACGTTGAATAAATGAAATGTAAATATAGACACATTTTTATAATAATTTTAATTATTGTTGGGATTCATCTATAAAAAAATATTTATTATTGTGCTGAAATTCCACATACTTTTTAATCTCAATTCTTCTGCCAAACATTGACGAAAACTATATTTCATTCATTTGCAAAAAAAAAATACCTTATTTAATTGAAAACTAAATTCTTGTTAGGAACTTTGCAAATTTTCCTATAAAATTTGAGTTTTTAATATTAGAGGGGTAAAACTCTCCAAAAGATAATGCATGCAATAAATACAATATTGCTTTGGTTGCTACATATTTTACCATTTTGGCTGGCCATATAGACAAACAGACCAAAACAAAAATTTAATTACGACTACACAATTTTTATGAGAAGGAAAATATAAAAATGTTTGTGAAAATTTAACATACATTTATTTGAATTACATTTGCATTTCATAACAATATCTGTTTTAGTCATCCATAAAGTTCTTTCTTTTCTTTTAACAAGTTTGAAAATTGGAATTTTTTAACTTTTTAAACTTTTTTCGTTTATGCCAGTATATTGTGTTTGATATGCTAAATATGTTTACTTATTCAAAAAACAAAAATATATGTATATACTATATATAAGTATATAAAAAACGGTTACAATTTCCATTTAGTTTTGTTTATCTAGAACATTACAGGCTTTTAGTTCAATCCTTGAAAAAATAAGAGATTATAATAAAAATCGAAAGAAAGATTATATGGTCAGTTTACAGTTTTTACTTCCATTTCATCTACATATTAAATATTTTATTAAAAACTATTGAAATAAAAAAAAAATAAAATTTTTTCATAATGACCAAAAAACTATTTAGCAAAGCGTAAAGGATATGTTAAATTCCCAAGCAAAATATGGATTAAAATTGATAAAACTTCATACACATACAAGCATATGCTACATACAAATGAACATATTATAAAAATGAAAAAAAAAAAAAAAGAAATAAACTATAATCATTTAAAGCTTTTAATTAATTTTGATAAACAAAACCTGATTTGCAATACAAACTTTAAATCTACAAAACTTCTAATGCAAAAGTACATGACAAATATGTTAAAAAAATACACGAGAGAAAGAAAAAAAGAGAGATAGAGAAAGAAAAAAAAGAAAGAAGCATTACCGTATGAAACACGGCAGCAGACTGCAGACTATAAAAACTACAAATGTAGTTGACTAGAATTATGGCCTTATAATTATGCCTTGTTTAATTATGCTGCAGAGGGAGTCACATTCTAATGTTCTACTTTTATAAAAAACATTTTTCGACCGAATTCCTAAGCAAAATTTCTGGCAATGAAAAATTTTTCGTTTTGTAGTCAACGTTAAGAGAAGTTCTACTGTATAGTGAATCAAGGAGTCTGAAGACAGAACTTTCATGTATCGTACTTGTAAAAATTTACCGACGCATCGGACCCAATAAAAGTAATTTTTAATCTTTATTAACTTTTTCGCTTCATGGATTTGGCAAGTGCCGACAATAGAAAATAAAATGAAAATAACTACAGTGATAAAAACACTAATACACATGTATGTAATATTAATGCGAAATACCTGTCGCCTTAAATTTTAAATTATTATTTTATTGCCTTTTGCTGTTCTTTAGAAGAAACACAGACTGACGTAAACAAAAGCTAACAAACATAGATTTTGATTAATACATATTGAAGTTTTTTTTATATTTATTATTCCGAAAGGTGACTCAAGGTTATGCAGGCTGTAACCATTAAAGTGGAGCAGCATAAAGGAAAAGTATAAACATGTAACAAAAATGTAACAATAAATATTTATCTATCTAAATATATACATACATATACATATATATATACTGGGTGGCGCAAAATTAATAACCCTATCGTATATTATATATAGCTTTTGCAAATGGCGTTTTACGTCAATCATATTTGACATTTGTGAACTAGACAGCTGCAGAATACAAACAGACAAACAATGGAGCGCTATACTCTGCAAGAGCGTGGAATAATTTGTAGGACTTTTTTTTAACGAATAATCGGTCGGGGTTGTTAGCTCAGCGTGAATTTCGTCGCAGATTTCTTAATCGTGTCGTGCCAAGTGGACAACCATTACGCCGCTTAGCTGCTCGACTCGAACATATTGGAACCACAACAGATGTTTCAGGGCATGGCCGCCACCAGACTGGTCGTTCTGTCGAGAATATGTCGGCTGTGGTTGCTAATGTTGCTGAGAACAATGAAACACAACCGGACAACGTGCCACGCTATTGGGCGGCACCAGGCGTACCCTACAGCGAATTTTTATGAAAGACTTACACATGTTCCCATACAAAGCGCAAACAGTGCATCACTTAAGCCTGCTGACCGTCAGACGTTTTGGCGATTTCACATGGCCAGCAAGATCGCCCGATTTAATTATTGCAGACCTCTTTCTTTGGGGTTATTTGAAGTCACGGGCTTATGCCAACATTCCTCAGACAATCGCAGCTTTTAAGGAGAATATTCGACAGGAATGCGAATAGTTATCAACAGAAATATTGCAGAAAGTTATAGAAAATGCTATAAAAGGGACACAAATGTGTATCAACACTGACAGCAGCCACTTGGCTGACATCATATTTTCCACTTAACAAAAAAAAAATTTACAGGTCCAAACAAACACTTCCACCACTCAAAATAAGTTTGTCTTATTTAGTAAAAAAGTTATTTAAAAACAAAATTGGATGATTAATTTTGCGCCACCTTGTATATATATGTATATATATAAATCAAATAAAACAAAAAATAAAACATTATGGATTATAAATTTGTATATACAAACCAGAGTGTTTCATTTTTATTATCGATTGTGTAAATAAGTACCTGCGACTAAGCGGAAGTGTGTATGTATAAATGTACACATATGTATAAAAGCAATAAAGAAAATATAGGCAAATGTCGCTATAACGAAAAGCCGATATACGTACAAATGTGTTACATTCACATACTTATATAACGAACGCTTTATTAATTTTACAGTGGGATATAACGAATGTTAAAAAAACGATCAAAGAAAAAACATTTGGCAATAAATGGAATAGCGGTAAAATTATAAGCCAGAGAAATACATAAAGTAATTTATAATGGCTGGGTATCTTCAAATTCGGGATTAAATTTCCGAAGTTATGTGCAGAAAAGTTATTATCCAGATTTGATTTAGTGAATCCGTTTAGAAAAAAATTATGAAAAGAATTGTAGAGGAGCACAATTTGGCTCTGTGGAATGACTCCCAATGAAATAAATTGCAAAATAAATGAAGCATGTCCCATACCGATGAAATTAAAGTAAATGCCACAGAAAATGAAATAGTACCCAAACTAAAAATGAAATAAATCCCATTTTTTGGAGTTATTTCATTATAAAATAATTTCTGATGAAATTAATGTAATAACTCCCAAAATCGGAGCAAGGGCCAAAAAGAAACAAAGAACCACCAATAAGAAAATAAATCAAAATGTTCCCAAAGTCCACTAGGTAACATAATGTTCTCTGCATAGCTTTCCTTCGGCCGTGCTCAAACATTTTCTCCTCTTTGCTAACTAAAACCCCTTCACATGTCATTTTGGAGGCCATCCTTGAGCATGGCCAAAGGCCGGCCATTTATTTAGTTAGCGAAGCCGGTTTTCGTTATACCTTTGGGGACAAAAATCCTGTGGTGGGCCGAATAAGCTTTTTTTAAGTTTATCAAAATGTTAAAATGTGAAGAGTGAGGGCGAGAATTGGAACTTTTGATCAATTGTGGTGTGGAGCATATGGAAACAGTGAAACGAATATATGTATAATATAAAATAATGTTGTTTGGGAGTTCTTTAATTTTTTAGCCTTATTTTTTTCTGTTAGCGGACATTTTTTGAAAGTTATTTCATAAATTTCTTTGGCAGTTATTGCATTTATTTGAATTTTAGTAATATTTTCAGAGTTGTAGACTGAAAAAAGGCAAAAAAAAATAATAGTAATGTTTTGTAGGACCTTCTTTCATTTCCCTATTTTGGAACTGTATTCCTTTTTGGGAAATTAAAAATATGACCCAAAATGAAAAATTAAAGTGTTTACCTGGGGCTTTATTTCTTTTTAAACTTTGCGGCCTTATTTTCAGGGGGCTTGGTTCACAGCGCCATTTTCTTCTCGTTGGTTTTGAGAGAAATTCAGGAAAAAGAGGCCTAAACAGTACCCACAAACACACATCAATAAGAGATTTTTCAAGCAGGATTAGCTTTTAATATAGAACCGTATAAATTAACATTTATCTACCTATTTTTGAGCTTATAATATTTTATAATATGTATGAACTGGGTACTTTAAAAACATTTTTCAATTAAAAAAATACGCCAATGATCCATAATATGCAGACAATCAAAATTACATGTGACTAGTACTAAGAAACGAACTAAATCAAAGACAGAACTTGTAAATCGCAATGACACACACTAGCAGAACGGAACGGCATGCTGTTTTCGAATGCTGCTACACCTTCATCTTCACCGTTATTTATGTTTCTTCGATCATTGTGTATGGTGATCAGTAGCTGTTTATTATTAGCTTTTTATATATATTTATTATTTTTTATTAATTGAATACGAGAAATTATTCCCCATTATTTCGTCTTATAATGAAGTTCTAAATTTACCATCTGCAACTTACATTGCCCTTTACATTTCTTGTTTTGTTTTTCTTTATAATGAACTGTCCACACACATTTATTGTTGTCATTAGCCCACTTTTAAAGCCAAAAAAAAAATAAAAACTAAGCTTTAAAATAAGCCACTACATATTTAACAATTATATAAAAATATTATAATATACAATAATAAAATTAAAAACTTAAAAAAAACTGCGATATAGCGGATTTTTCGGTATTACGAAAGGGCCGTTCGTTATGCCGGGATTTGCCAGTATATGCTCCATTTATCAGTTTAGAAGATGTGTGATAGTGTTTCACTTGCTTTGTCTACAACAATATATTTTATTAGACATTTTTTTTATAAAAGAAAATGAAAAATATTTTTCTAAAAACAAGTTATTCTTAAATAAACAAGCAAATATTATTAAATATTGATAAATTTCAGCTTTGCACGAGCAGCTTTTAAATTTTTAAGCAAAATGAGACATTTAAAGGTAAAAAAAAATGTTTTTTTTCTATATATAAATGTAATTCTGAGACCATTCGGAGGGTCGGGAACAAAGGTGACATTGAGTGTTCACAAGGGTTGAAGCGAATAGGGTTGGCTTAATTCTTACATAAATCTGCTGGTGTATGTTTGGTAATTTGTGAAGCAGATCTGCAGGAAAATATCATACGTTATCGAAAGTTTTTACCAGTATCATATTGTGTTCTTGTCCAATGTTAGTTGGGCTAAAGAAGTTCAGGACATACACCAAAATACTGAAAATGGTGTACCGATTGGCGGTTGTCAGTATGTGCTGTGTTTATACAGGGTGGCACAAAAGGAGCTATATGGTTTGAATTCTTTATAATTTTATTAATTATTATTTTTTCTTTGTGAAGAAGACTTGGGGAATTAATTAAGAAGCATTCGAAATGAAATCATGCCAATTACACCCGAAATTTTGCGAAAAGTTATGGAAAATATGCTAAAAAGAGCACGTATGTATGTGCTATTTTTCAAAGCTAATTGCAAAAAAATCCCCAATACTGTATTTAAAAAAAAATTATAATAATCGCATAAATAAAAAAGTTATAAACCATTTAAATCATATGTAGTACAGAGTCGGAAGAGTTGGCGTTTACTATAGCGTGTATATGAACTGGGACCAGTTCTTAGGAGACGTCTGGTACGTATTCAATGCATGTACCGGAAGTGAGGAAAGATATGACAGGTGGAGGAAAGCTTCATTATTTTCACAACTCTTCTTTTGCACGTTTTTTTATTTTTTTTTAGCAGTGTTGCACCGTCTCTGTTATTTTACTTCGTCCATGATGCTACACAATACGAATAGAGCACGGGAATCTGAGATACTAAAAAAGACAATTGCTTATTGAGCCTGGTGCCTACTAAAAATATATCCACTGATTTGGATTGATGAACTTGGTATGCTGTCAGCGGTGTCTCGATTTGGTCAGAGATGCCGACCTTATTTATTTCGTATGATGTATAGAGCTTGGGTATGACATCATAATTATATGCTGAGGTTAGAGTGAGCACTATTATAAAGTTGATGGTGAGTTCATCTGAGACGTCTACGACTTTCGTGACTTTGGTTATTCTACAACTTCTTTTAGAGCTTTATCGAGAGCACAGTTGGAGTTCTCACTAGAATACGGATTTGCACAGTCAATTTCTAGAAGCTCCTAGTTCTCTTGCAAAGAGTAACATCAGTGGAATGTGACCACTGATAACAGAAAATACTTGCCAATTTGAATCGATTACTATGAAATTAAGCATTTATTAATCTACTACCTCAAAATCTCGACTAATTAATCTTTTGATTAATAAAATTCACTTAGGTAAATAACGTAATTCCCACGGAAGTGTTTGGAATGCGTAATTCTTAATTAAAGCAAGCTCTTTCCATAAATTAACACCTAAATGGAGTACAACGAAATACTTCCTAATCGTCTTTTGTAGTTATTTAGCACTTAATTTTACTTAATTTGTAACAAAATTTAAATACAAAACAAAAAATTTTGTGAATACAAAATGTGTTCAAACACTTTCCTTTCGATGTTTAAAACAAGGCATATTTTAACTGATTAAATTTATTTGTTTTACACCACTGTGTGAAATTGTATTGTACAAAAAATTGTTTTTGTTTCTGGCACGCTATGAAACCATAAAAGAATAATTCATTATTTATGCAGCAAGTGAAGTTAATTTCTTTATTGCTTTTACTACCTAAAGGTATTGGAAACTCAACAGTCTTGTCGCCAAGTCAAATGGTTTGTCGTGTTTCAATTTTAGCAATTAGAGGTAATTTTTATACTTTTATTTGCTTCCTGCTTTCGTAACATTAAACTCGTTTTAATTAGTCGTACAAATATCGACTTTTGCACGGCCAGCTTTCCTCTAAAGATATTATGGCAGTGAAATTGAAATAACATGAATAAAAGTTTTCCTATTTTATTAGGTGCTTAATAGTAATATTGTGTTGCTTGATACGAATTAGGAAAATCCTATAAAATCTTATATTTGGGTTTATTTCCTTATTTAGCAAATACTTTCCGATTTTATAATGAGTCTCCCAATGATTTAAAGATGTTTAAGAAATAAGTTTGGCTTATGGCGCAAATATTTAATGCTGCATAATTTACTAAAATGCTATGTTCTCCTTTGGTGTCTGACAAAAGCATCAGTGAAATACTGAGCAGAGAAGCAAGCCGAACGCAAAATATTGCCGGCGGCCGAGAAATAAAAAATTATTAGTGGCTAAACAGCTGCACACTGATATTTCTTATTAATTTCAAAACGTTGAAAATTTTTGCTGAATATTGGATTTTTGGAAAAAATGAATGTGCGTAAACTTAGTTCTTAAATTATTTGTTTTATAGCAAATCATAATTTTTTTGTAATCAAAGTAAATGGTATTCAATAATGGTAATCCAGCTATTTTCGCGTCTAATCTAGCGTTTTCAAAATCAACGTTTAGCTATCGGGAAACTTAGCGATTTTGAATGTGCTTAACTTGGAGGTTACACGATCAAGTTTTGCTTTTAAAATTTTAATACACTCACACTTTTTTATTAACAAATTTTTATATACTTTAAAAAATTGACACGAACCTACTAAAAAAATTTCTTTCCTATTGTGTGTTTTAAATTACAATCAAGGAGCAGCTGATTGCTATTCTAGTGAACAGTTTGGATGTTGTTTTCTTGACGATGACTTTTGAAATTTTATCATGTTACCATATTTATACTCAGTTTTTATTCCGATCGAAGAATTTACGTTTCTATCATATGCGTTTAGTATTTTTGCATTTTTTACAGAGTATATGTTATAGTTTTTGTAAGTAGCCATAAAATAAATTAATACCGAGTTTTACATTTTTTCTGTTATTCCGATACGGGTTGCCACTCTGATGCTGAGCATATAAAACTGTCTACGGTCAAAGAATAGATAACAAAATTTTTGATCTTCATTTGCTCTTTGAAAGCATGTGTTGGAATATGAGTGCTACAGCGCGACATCTAATTACCACAATATGTAAACATTCGTCGCAACTAACCGCTTCATACTGTTTGAAAATCTAAATTCAACTGCAGTTGAATTGTCTGCTTCATTATTTTTTTAATGACAACTGTGCATGAGTATTTTCACTCTTTTAATATTTCTAAAATTTGCTTTGTTGACTAAAATTATTGCTTCCATGAGACATTTAGCCGCCGCTATGAATTTTACAAATAGCTAATTTGGTGGCTTCGATTGATGTGGGAGAAAATTCAGTTCTGCCAAAGGTCGGTATTACGATATAGATTTAATTAACGAGACAGGCAATGGAAATCATTCGCTATAGAAGAAGTTTCACTTGGAAAAGCTCATTTGAATATTTTTTGTTGTTGGGAAGAGCGCTCAGGGGATGTCATCTACGATGCATTGCACCGGTGTTATGTTAACGCATTAATTTTTAAGCTAGAACTGCTCCATTGCATTTATTATTTTACTTCACTGACATTTGGCAGCAACAAAATAGAAATCTTTTTCGTCTGACCTGGTATTGAATGGAGAAACAGCCGGTTGCAGGGTCAACGCGCTAACTAGTCTTCCAACTACAACTCCAAATAACTCGCTAATGCAAAAGTTGGTTATAAATATACTCGTACCAAAGAATAAACTAACTAGAATTACTTCAAAAACATCAGAATAAAAAAAAATCGATTATAAATTTAAAAAGAAATCACAGTCCTTAAACTTCCCATAGAGTAAAAAAAGCTCAATAAGAGAAAAAAAATTTATCTTCTATGAATGTGGCCACCACAAGTCATGTCTCCAGCGCTGGAAAACTTTGGTGTGTATTATAATTTGTTGTTGTTGTAACTAACATTAATTTCAATTGTTTTATTATGTGACTTGTAACAAATGGCTCATAGAGAGTTAATGGGAGAAGTTTTAAATTTTTGTTAAATAAACATTATAATTAATTTTTAATACGTTATATTCTGAGGTCATTTCAAAGATACACAATACAATTTTATGATGCAACTAAACTGACCTGAATAAATAATTGATGTTGGTTGAATGAAACAAAGTTTCATATCAAAATATAATAATTTTTATTTTATTTGTTCTACTTTCATTGAATTTGTTTGTTATTCTTTATTTTATTGTTGTATTATTTTTGTTTTGTTTGTCTAGGTACAGTACATTCTTTCCATTGGTGCCTTATCAACGTGTATTGGTATTCGTAAAGGCTACCGATACGTACAAAATAATAATCATAAAAAAGAAACTTTTTCATTCAACAAGAATGAGGAGTGTAGTTGCTCTAAAGTAATATTTTTTATAAGTGGATCATTATACTCTTTTGTAAGCTATTAAAATTTGACGTGGTAAATCAAGTTATTTAACTCACTAAACAAAAGTATTCACGCTATATTTATAACGTTTAAATCAGGTGCTGTAAGAATTTCTTTATTTTTTGTATGGCGGAGAATACCGAAAAACAAAATCAATTAAAGGCACGCTGATTTGTTTTTGACTATTTTTAACCACTTCAGTTGTTTTTTCTTAATTTTTGTCTTGAATATAAAACTGTCTTATGCTTTGTTGTTTTTTTTTTATTAAATGCTTTGTTTTTTTTGGAAAATTGTTTGTTTAAAAATTATATTTATTCTACTAATACTTGGTCGAATTAAATTAAAGTGTAACATAATGATACAATAAAATTATACACGAAATGGTAAGAATATATTATAACCCAGAAAGAAAAATTAACGCATGGTTTCTATTGCAAATGAACCGATTCAACTTAGCTGAAGAAGGCATGATTTTAACATAGCGGTGTCGTTAGCGAGCACATATTCACATTTAAAAACATAACTGGTCATTTAAAAGAAGCAAAATCATGAAGTATTCAGCGTTAAATTAGATTATTTCGATTGCATAACAATGTGAACACATCGATATCATGCAACTATTAGTTGCTTGAGTCGGTCGTGTCAGTTGACTGGCATCAGTGTGTATGCTGCCTAAAAATTTCATTATATCATGTTTTCTCACAATTTGAACTGCATAACGCACTGACCGAAACAAGTATTTGCCAGCAAACAATTGATTTAAAATATTTCGTGAAACTCTAAACTTTATTAGTATGTTCTTTGTGGAATAACTTTTACTACTTCTAACTCTTTCACATTTGTGAGATAAACTTCTGGCATATACCCAAAGAAATAGACTTCCACGCTATTGCATACCTTCTAAAAGTCCATAGCAATTACGTAGTTTGAACAAAAGTAAGCTAAACACAAAAATGTAGAAACCTTAACAATACTTTTTATAAAAATTTTAATGAAATAAAAAAACTAAAAGCAAAAACGACGCACACTTTATCATAATTTCCAAAATGCTACTAAAAAATAAGAAAAGAAATAAAACATAACAAGAAGAAAAGAGGTTAGTGCAAAGCGAGAAAAACAGAATTGTAATCTTTTTTTCTACACCTCTTGCTTCTCTACACCGTTTACATACAAACAGAAGATACGTCGAAAATTGTGTGGAAGTTCTTTCTAAGAGAAATTAAATATATTTACACTATGACTTAGTGATTTCCTAAAGTATTTAAATGCAGAACGTGTTAATTTCTGGAGAATATGCAAATTGTTCAGCTCTTAGAAAGCTAAAATTTCCTCAACAAATGCAAACATCATTCTAATTAATTTAATAAACAACTTTTCTCACAAAGTAAATGATAATCGATGTGTGTTTTTACTATTAAGCTTTTTTTTGTTATTTTTTTTTTTTTTTGTCTTGGACCGGCACTCAGGGGATGACCCCTACACATGCGATGCATTGTGCTGGAACTAGGAAATTAGGTTATGGGAAGGAGGATAGAGGGAGTAGTGTTTATTGACATTTGATTTAAATCTTCCCAAGCTAAAAGTGACAGTAAACACCTCTGCGGGTAGTCTATTCCACATACGTGCCGTTCGGCCAAAAAACGAATTTTCCCTGTAATGCGTAGTGCGAGTCGCCGTCAAATCGACCACAAATGGATGCGCTCTTAATGATGATCGTGCGCGCGAATGACCGGGTTTCGGGAACAAGTTCCCTGATTTCATTAGCACACCTCCCATTATAGTAACGATAGAACAACAAATGATAGAAGAGAAACTGTCACATTTTAGAACGACTAAATGTTCTATTTACTCGCCTACAAGTTAGTTACGTTTATGTAATAAATTAAATCAACGTGAATTATAATTCTTATTAGTCTTTTTCATATTTTATGTTAATTTTTAATTGTGGCGTGAATAGGTAATGTTGTGATTTAGTTTTAGCTATAAGAGTGTGTATGTATGTGTGCTTGCTGTAGAAGAGTACTTATTTAAGGCAGCATATGACTGTAACAACGAACGATTGCAATGCGTTGAGAACACTTAATTACATACAATCCTTTTGTTTTGTGTATACAAAGTAAACTACTTAAGGCAAACAATTTTTTTTCCTGTCTTGCACAGAGTAAATAAGTATTAAAGGACTACATAGAAACACTTATAACAATATGGTCATGTTCATAAGCAGCTAATACGTAGTGCCATCTTCATTCGTAATAATTTTAAATAGCAAGAAAATAACGAGTTTTAAAATTTATTTGGAATTTAGCATTTAATCAACAAATATCTTTTTCATTATGCTGAAAATTTCACAAGAAACTAGTAAATATTAAGAGTTTAGTAAGCAAAATTGTAACATATGCAGTCACAAATTTTCTGAAGGCGCTTTTTAGTTATTGTGCAGTCTATTGTATATTTTTATTGCAATTAATTTTTATTAGGCACAAACTATGCGAAAAACGAACCAAATTGTACAGGTTTTAAAAATTTAAAAAAAGTCCAGGAGACCAATGAAGTCGAAGTCGATATCGACTGCCATTTCAATACATTTTAATAAATATTTGATAGATATTATATACCGTACCGATATTGAATACCATAATTATAAACCCAGAATATAATATATTTTATAGTAATAGTGAAAATAAGGTATGCAAGAAGCAAAATAATATTATCTGCGGGTTATTTTGAATCCCAAACTCTCTTGGGGGGAGAATGTGATGGAGAAGGCAGATAAAGCTCCCAAAGCTCTTTACTCATGTAAGAGGTCCGTAAGTAAGCTTTGGTGGCTTAAACCTAACATGATCTACTGGCTTTATAGAACCATAGTAGAACCAGTTCTGCTTTACGGTGCTCACGATTCGTGGATGATGTGCAAATATCAGTGTTATACTGTACGCTGATTGACAAGGTGCGCAGTTGTATTGATCACCAGTGCAGTCTGTTCGACTGCAACTAAGGCCTTATTTGCTATGCTTGAATGGAATCCCACCGACCTTCTGTTGAGGCAGAGCGCAGTTGTATTGATCACCAGTGCAGTCTGTTCGACTGCAACTAAGGCCTTATTTGCTATGCTTGAATGGAATCCCACCGACCTTCTGTTGAGGCAGAGCGCAGTTGTGGTAGCATTAAGGGTAAATGCAGTAAAATTATAGCGCGAACTAAACTATGAGCACCCTACAAACTTGGGGGACCAGACGCATATACACTGGGTTTATTCATTAATCGCTTACAAAAATTGAAGTTAATCCAAAGTTGGCTATAACTACAATGATGGTTGTGTAACCTATAGCTGTGATGGCTTCAAAATAATTGTCCTCATTGGCACCTGTGTATTTTATTTTTGACAGATTGTAGCCCGTAGCATGCTTTCATGAATGAACATGAGGCAAAAAAAAAAGCTAAAAAAAAAGAGAAAATTAAACGGAAAAGAAAACGCCTTAAAAAAGAATGTATTTTGAAACGGAAAAGGTAAAATATGTCGTATGAAACAGATTTGAATTTTAATTACTTAATTTCTTTTAAATTTTTTCTTCGCTAAAACTTTCCAATTAAAATAGTTGAGGAACTATATTGAATAAAGATTTCAAGATTGTGCATACTTGAGATTAAAAAAAAAATTTATTGATGTTTCTTAATTGTTCGAAAGCATGACTATGATATCAGTTGTATGGTGAAATAACGATCCAAGTTATATTTGGTTATGCATAAATGGGTGAGGCATAATTTTCTAGATTTTAAAGTTGCAAATATCTATATAAAATTAATTAAAATACTGGTTGTTTCATTAAAGAAAAAAAATAGTTTAACTTCCAGGTAGCATGAGCTCTTTAAGCTTTCATATTTTTAGGTTTTTGCTCCACCAAATTGGTCTCCATATTCAATTCCTTTAAAAAAATTCTTTATCCAAAAACTCTACTATATCGTTTTATATACAAATTTATACACATTTATATTCCAATAAGATTATTGAAGTCAAAGTCATGCAAAGGATCTACGCAATTTCAGCTGCTAATTTAAATTAAATTTTTTACGCAATTACTTTGTGGGAATTGCGAGAACATGTCGCTGAATAGCTCTGCAAACTGAGTTTGCTAAAGAAGGAGCACTAAATACCGCGTTCTGATTATTCGCTGCTGACGTTGAGCGTGAAATTGTGAAATTTATAAATATAAACCAGAGTGGACCGATCTCTTATGAAATACGAGTATCAATTTCTGTGCAATGGCGAGTAGTCAGCGTGTTGTCTCTGCAATCAGAAAGCTCAGGTTCGCTTCCAGTCAGGTCGAACCAGAAAAATGCTTCTTCTGAGTTTTCTGTGCTACAGCACCTTCCTTCGTCGGTATTTGAGCAATAAAAAAAAAAAGTAAAATAATAAATAAAAGCGCCTCATTAGCTTAAAAAATAATGCGTCAAAAAAAACATCAGATACGCGCAATTTTGCTGTATAATGAACACGCAACTGCAGAGTTGTGCAAGAATTAAGCTCTATCTTTCCACCACTTTCACCACCTGTCTATTCTCTACCCTATCCCTCTCTCCAGATCCAGTGCAATACATTGTATGTGATAGCCCCTGAGCACTGGTCCAAGATAAAAAAACAAAAAAAAAAAAATTTTGCGTAAAAAGAGCACGATTTCGTACCAAAAAGTCTTCTCAGCAGTAAAGCCGAATTTAACTTAAAGAACAAATAAAATTTGGAGCTCATCTTAAATGTAATAATAAACATGTCGAGGTTGAGATGCCTTGGGGTGCTCTCTTTGATAACTTGGGGGTGTGATCTCGGTCGGGTCTGACAGACTTTGTGAGGTACGTGAACGGCACAGGGTGGCTGTGACGTCCTCTAGTTTCCACGAGGCTAGGGTAGCAAAACGGCACGTACGGTGCTACTTGTGTGGACCCATCTTAGTCGACTGCCCTCTAACCTAACCTAATTTCACAGTGACAGTGACAAAAACCTTAATTATATATACGACTTTAGAATATGCAAATATCAATTTTTTCGTTCTAAAAATTTCAATAATATTTACAATTTTAATATTTTTCTAAAACTTTTTATCTATTTTTGGTTTTTGTTTTCAATATAAATGCCTGAACGGAAGGAACGAGGGCATATAGATGGAGCGGCAGTATGTTTTCTTCAAGTTCACAAATTGGGTTTATGGTTTCAACTGGACGCCACCAACGTTTTTTGTTTGTTTTTAAAACAGTATATATTTCATCTCCAGTACGATATTTAAAAGGAAAATGAGAGCTGATGTTAGCTATTATAGCTCGTGTCAGATGAACCTAAAATCGAAGACGTGAAAGCAAAACAAAATTATAAATAACCTGTAAATTTTAAATTTTAACTGATAAAAATACCGGCACCTTCAAATGTGCATCAACTTGTGAGGTGGTCATTTGACCGATATAGTCTTATTTTAACAGAATCAATTTTATATCATAAAATAACTTTCCGTTACAGGTAGAATTTCTGCTAAAAGAATACATCGTGGTTTCATATGTGCAAGAAAAGTTTATATGTATGAGTAATTAGATTATAAGTCTGTCCAAGTTTTACAAAATATCTGCTCCTCTTTCCTCTATTATCGTTACAAGAACTAATTCTTTTACATGCCTAGAAAATTTAATATTTTAATTTACACCAAAAATTCCTACAAATATAATTTAATTTCTGCTCTCTTCTATGCACAAGGCTCCAATGCCTAGGGGAAGACAATTGTTGTAGCATTTTGGAAAAAAACACCTTATTTATGGCCAAAAAGCACGCCCAAACTAGCTTTTGTTTTTACAAGGGAATTAAATTAAATTAGTGTCAGAAAATGAAAAATGTTCACAATTTGTTAAAACACAAAATTGCATTGTGATGGAGATAAGAAATTTAATAAAAAAAAACGGAATGAAATTTATTAGGCAATTCATTTTTTGGTTATTTTTTTTTTTCTAATAAATATTCATTTCAATAAATAAATTCACATTTTTAAAACGAGTATTTTCCATAGATAAAAACAATACACAATATAATCTGCAATCTGAAATTGTTTGAATATATTTTTTTTTAAATATTCAATTCTGCAAATGAACTGTAGATGACAGAAAGAACTTTTGATATTCTTAAGAATACAAATAAATGGAAATTTTCAAAGCATATCTTTATTTTTTTTATCAATTAACTTGCAAACAAAATGGCTAAATATTTATTTAGAAGGAAAAAAAAATTGCAAATATTTGAGTAAAATTAATTAACTATTCTTTGCGATGAATTGCAAGGATGCAAGAAAAAAGAACAAAGAAAATTTCAAAAAAACTTTAAAGGAAACTTAAAAAGAAAAAAACAGTATCACATCAAAAGTTTTTAATTTAAATATCAAATATAAAAAATATTTGGTATGATTTTTTTCATCAAGTACTGAATGAAAATTAGATGCTTAAAGCTTAGAGCACTCTCTGAAACACGGACAACTAGCCTGAGATTAGAAAACTATTCGGCTTATTAAAGTTTGCTGACACTTAAACACTTCAAGCATGTCTCAGATAAATGCTATCGTCTTTGAAGAAATAAATTAATTAAAGCAAAAAGCTTTAGAAACTTAAACTTCAACACCAAACATAAGCACAAAGCCAAATAGATTTACCATCAACTTAAACAACCTTAAAATTTGTGGTAAAATGTTTTTCGTTTTATTTTAAATCTTTTATGTATTAATCGCACATTCAGCATGCGACGGCTCATACAGTAATGGCCACATAAAGAAGTATGAACTTTGTAAATAATATCGGACGAAAACATTTTTTTGTAGAGGTCAATGCCTTCCTACAACTATTGAGGATGGCACGATGCATGGGGTAGTCTGCACGTTGACTACAAAACAAAAACAGACCTGGGTTCAACCAAAGTTTCAGGCTAAAATTATAAAAAAACAAAAATATCTTGTATTTTTCTGATGTGCATTAGTGTGTCTTTGTGTGTCAGTTGTTGTCGGAAGGTTTCATTGTCAAACCTGCAAAGGCAGAGCTGTAAAATAATTAATTAAGCTTCACCTCCTGTCATTTCTCTAACTCTCCCTTTCCTATAGTTCCAGCACAATGCTTCGCATGTGTAGGAGTCATCTTCTGAGTGCTGGTCCCAGATAAAAGAAAATTATATCAATTTGGGTATTACAACAGGTACACTTATAAGAAAAGACATAATTTTTCTAATTTGAAGCAAAATACCTATTTCCTGTTCAAATTGTTTATTTTCAAACAATGTGTATTTAAAAATCAGCCCCATATGCCTGTGCGTAGTCTTAGGCATATCGTGCTAAAAAAATATTATAAAAGAAAAATTGTTAAGAAACTTTTTTCACAAATAATTATCTACATTGTACAGGCAGTAATTAAAAAAAATGAAATGAACTGCCTGTTCTTAGAAGCCATTTATATTGAGGAAAAAAAATCGAATATCTTCACTCGTCTTCTATGAAGAGGCAGTAAGTTTATTTTTATTATTACACATTATTTTTAATAAAAATAATCTATGGAAAATATGTAGATATGTATTTTTATTAAAGAAAATATGTATGTTTGAAATTAAATATAAGTATATATAAATATGTATGTACTAAGTAGTATATAAGTCAAAAGGCGGAAATTAGATACAATTTTTTTAGACATCTTTTGTTCAAAAATCAACGAAATGCTTAAAAAAAATAACGTAAATAAAGTAATTTTGGGCAGAGGCAACACTTTACCGAATTTTCAACAGAAGTGGTTTACAGTGTACAACGTAAACAAAATGGAAAACAAAAATTTATAAAACTTTAGTAATTTTGTTTTTGCTTTCCACGCAATGAGGTGGCGATGGCTGAAGTAGTCTGTCTGCACGTTGCCCACAAAATCACAAATTTCCTGGGTTCAACCCCAGTTTCAGATTAAAATCATAAAAACATCTCGCATTTTTTCTGATGTACATTAGTGTCTCTTCGTGTCAGTTGTTGTCGGAAGGGTTCCAGTAGCGAAGGCATAGTCACTGAACAATACCGGCTGCAGCTGTAACCAATCCACAGGCAAATCTAAAATCATAAAATCTCCTTCTTCGGTATTATGTAGCACTGGCAAAGTAAAAGAATTAATAAAAATGGCAACTCAGACGAAGATTAAAAAATTTAATACGTCGCCTTGACATCAGAGGCTCTTCAACACAGCTATGAAAACTTGAGAACGTGCAAAAGCAGAATTGTAACATATTGAAGCTTCACCTCCTGTCATTTCTCTAACTATCCCTTTGCTCTAGTTTCAGCACAAAGCATCGCATGTGTAGCAATCAGTGCTGAACCCACATTAAAAATTAAAAAATAATAGATTTGTCATTGGTAAACATGAAATTACTATGAATCTTAAAATGCTATAGAGCTGTTACTGTTCGTTTATGAATACAACTTTTATAAAATGATTTATAAGACAAAAAGAGTCCATGATAATTTTTGTACTCCTTAAACATATGATACGAACTTTTTATGAATATGGCTGTAAAAATGTGCTTGTTTCAATATTTTCAAGTTAATTTCTTTAAGATGAGCATGTAAGTAAGCACAACAGGATGTTTCATATTGAGTGGTATTATTGTGATATTCGCGTAAATATGTATATAAAGTTTTTGTTTTATGGCACCATAAATATAAACTTTTTAATACGTCTAACCGTATGCAGAGTCGACACTTTCTTAATTTTATTGCTGAAGTTGGTAAATTTTTGTTATGTGTCTAAATAAATTATATTGTGTTTATATAATTGTCTTGAACTTATCTCAGAAACTTTAGAAATTAACTTAAATTAAAATATATTTATTAAGATTGAAGCATTCACAGATACGTTCTAATCAAACAAAATACGAAACATACAGTAATCCCTTGAATTGCGTTGTTCGATTTACGTCGTCAAATAATGTGTACCTTTTAAATTTGATTTGCGTCTTCAATCGATTTGCGCCGTCATTCGATTTACATCGCCTCAGTTGCTCACAGCTTATTAGCGAAAACCGGGGAATACCTGTGTTAAAATCGTTTTAAGGTGTTTTGGCAGCGGTGATTTTCTACTGTCAGTACTGCTGCTATTATTATTCAATCTGTAGATGCATATATCATTGTTTTGTTAATCAAACGTTACCGACTGTAATATGGCTCTTATTCAGACTATGGACCAGGGCGTTATTGCAGCATTCAAAAATACTACTTCCGACGAACGTTTAACGAACTCATTGAGGCAATTGACGAACAATTAGACCAAAACAGAGAAAAACAACATTGTCAGGCAGTTTTGGAAGAAACATGATGTTATGCAAGCAGTGAACAGCATAAAGGAAGGTTGAGAAGAGGTTTCTGTATCAACATTGAGAAAATGGAAATGGAAGAATATGTGGCCTGTATGTAAAATTGAAATAAACGGAAATTGTTAACTTGGCCCATGAAATTGGTTTTTCTGATATCGAAGATTCCCAGATTTGATTGATCATTTAAACTTGGAGGATGAACCACTTACTAACTCGGAGCTGCTTGCATTAACAAATTTTTCAAGTCAATTTTTTAATTAAAGAAAGGACTACAAATATTGACATTTTTGCAGACGATTCCCAAATTCGATTGGCAATACTTTCAGAGGCCTTAGACTACATTAATAAAGGTACAAAAATTTTTGAAGTAAGTGACAAGTAAGTAACTGAAGAGTGACAAAGTTGAATTGATAAAGACATCAATTAATTCCAGCATTGCCTACTACCGGGATCTGTATGAACAGAAAATGCTAACGTTACCTCAAAAGCGAATTGATGCCTTCTTTAAGCTTATTTCATGGCATATGCCTGTCCCAAGAGAGAGAAATTGTTCTGAAGATGATGACATGGAAATGTTTATTGCTGAAATATCAACTAATTCTAATGTTTAATATGCATATCGTATATTCATACATTAATTTGTGCTCATATTTTCATTAAATTTATGCAGTATGTATTGTATCTGGTATTAAGTTTCTTATACAGAACTATAGAATTCTTTAACTTGCGTCGATTTACGTCGCTATTTTGCGGAACCAATCGCGATGTAGATAAAGGGATTACTGTACACAGATGGAGAGAAAAAGGGATAGTAAATTGTTATATAGTATGTATGCATGTATTTATACACATACACAGAGATCTGCATACATAAATGTTTTTCAATTAATCAAAAGCATGCATCTATACTCGAACACGGAATATGGGAGTACAGGCGATATCTGGATGTCTCTATCAATATATAGAGAGTGGGGCAAACAATTATTGTTAGACAAAGAGACTACGAAAACAATTGTTAATGAAGTTAAATATGTGTGTATTATTTGGATATACAAGGATTCATAATGCAAAAGCAAAATTAACAAAACAAGTATTAATGGAATTGTGGAAATGAAAGGTATAGGAAAATCATTTTTGTGGAAGTGATTTGAGAAACGTATGTATATTTGTGCCAATCGTACACAGTGACTCATAACGAAAGTTTTTTGCGAAGGAAGATATGGTTGTAATTTATATAATCAAAAGAAGAGAAACTATCTCTTCTAAAGTGTTCTAAAGAAAAAAGCTAGAAATTGGTTTAAATATGTGTAAATTTTAATATTTTATTGATTAATTATTGCATTTTTTGAAATATATTTATTAAGCTGAGGTCTTTTTTTATTTTTTTTTTTTTTAATTTTATTTTTTTTATTTTATTTTGTTTTATTATTCGATATTTCGTTAACAGCTTGTTAACATCTTCAGGAATAATAGGAAATTATAATTGTTTGATATATTATTATAATTTTTTTAAATTATATTATTTTTTTAAATTATAATATTTTTAAAATAAAAAAAATAAAAAAAGACCGCAAGCTTAAGAAATATATTTCAAAAAATATAATAAAAAAGGTAAATTAATAATATAATTAAAATTAATTATTGCAGGTAAAGAGACATTGCACGAGAAGATAATGGCTTGAGTTCATGAACTGTAAAAATTTCTCAGTTTTGCAAAGTTTTACTTGTGAAAAGTAATCTTAGTCTAGAGATTAGTTAAATACGAAATATTTCAAGATGGAAGCAACTTCTACGTACGTGTTTCTCTATGTTTTTTGTTCTAATTTTAAAAAGGTAAAAATAGCATACGCGTAATTACCAATATTAATGCAGCTAATAGAATGATTTGTGCTATGCGTTCTATTTGGCTTCAATCAAGATGAGAGAATTTCATGCCCAAATATTTGTTGGATCGATTAAAGAACTTCTATTTGTCCACTTTAGAATATAAATTAATTTTTTTGGAAAGATCAACGAATGTACGAACATTTATTTAGAAGTCCAAATTGAGAGTTTAAAAAACAATTTTAATATTTAATGTAAATGAACATTAGCAGAAGTAGTCAAAAGGTCATGAGGAGGAAGAAGAATAACTCAAAAACAATCATTATTGACTGGAAGGACCATAGGAGATATCTGTTACACTACTGCTTTGGTCTGATAAACTTCTTAGACAAGAATTTCCAGTTCACAAGAAATTGGCAAGAAATTTTTAACAAATTTCTGACAAAATTGTAAGATATGAACAGAGCTTTAGAAAATTCAAAACATGTTTAATAAAAAAAATTTCTTACAAAATTTTTTCCCCTTATTTATGTAACAAATTCCTTTCGGATTTAAAATTTCGCTCCGATGAATTTGTTTTATTAAAAGCGAAAACCTTTTCTCTTCCTGTGCGAGTTTACTTTATTAAGTGAAGGACTTATTTTAAAACCATACGAGTAAATACAATTCATAATAATTATTTTGAATGTTTTGTGAATTTATAAAAAAACACAGATTTGTTTTGCACGTGTATGGAAATTAATTAAAGGTTCTAAACTTCCCAATATAGAAAGTTACTGATTTTACTCCAATTTTCGAAAATCCAGTTTTGGACGTTTTGACGTCTAAGGAGACGATGCTGATAATTTTTGCAAATATGTCAGTTAGGATGTATGTGGCGAATATTATCGACATAAACTCACACCACCCCTTTTTGATTTCATTTTAGATGTATATATTTAATTTTAATTATATATATATATTTCCTTTAATAAAAATGCACATAAATGTATCTTAAATATTATATGTGCGTTTCATTACATTTATAATATTATATAGAAAAACAATTAAGAAAAATTAACTTAACTTCACTTATTTTTTTTTAATTACCCCCTTATAAATTAAGTTTGCAGTATTTTAAGAATTTTTCTTTTATAATATTTCTTCTAGACATGGTTAAGGTTACACATTTTGTTATTATTTCGGCATATGGGGCTGATTTTTAAATACACATTGTTTGAAAATAAACAACTTGAACAGGAAACTGGTATTTTGCTTAAAATTAGACAGATGTCTTTTCTTGTAAGTATACCTGTTGTAATATCCAAATTGATATAATTTTAGACAACAAGAATTTTTTAACTGGAATTTACACAACACATGATCCTAAATTTAAGCAAAAGTTTTAGAGCGTAGATATATATGTAAATATTCTATGGTTTTAGTATGCCTACATATATGTAAGTATATGCACACAGAAATAGTAAACATGTGTTTTCATACATATCAACTTTAATTTATTTAAATCCAAAGGGCTTTGCAGGCCTTTCGAAACTTGTTTTACCATTTGCTCAATTGCGTACAAAAAAGGGATGGTAAATATTCAACGGCTCTGAATCGTGCTTCCTTGTGATTACTAAAGGAAATGACTTTATTTATATAATTTTATTTATATGTATTGTATATATGTGTATTTTAATTCAAGTTTTTTTTTTTTATCCCAATGGTGTCATTTATTTATTTGCATTTGTAAATCCATTTTTATTTTCCAATAAAACAGAAATAAATTCTCTATTGACAGCTTTAAAGTATAATTTTAGTAACAGATAGTGACAGTCATCCAGTACCATTTGCATTTGAATAATATTTAAGTGCTACTTAACGTGGTAAGACATGTGTCACGAAATAAAGGAATAATAAAATGAAATGGGAGTTATGCGGAAGCTTCTTGAATTCTAAATGATATTTCTGTTAATTATGCCGTTAACTGAAGCTTTGTTCACACAATTGTCAGATTTTACAATATTGTAGGATATGGCGATATGGTGACAATGCACTCACAATGAAAAATAGTCACCGAAGTGTAAATTGTCTATTCTGACTATTGTAAGAATTCTGTACAATTTCATTGTCACACAATAAATTTATCTGTGAACAAAAGTTGACTGTTCACACGGTTGTCAGATTATTGTATGGCAAAAGTTGCCAGATCCGATGTTTAACATTGTCTCTTAATATTTATGGGCAGCAGTGACAAGCGAAATATATATCTGCCAATGGTGTTATTGTACGGTGCACTAAATTAAGCACATGTGACGATAACAAATGACTGTAAAATGTGTGGCAATTACGTGTCAATGGATATGAAGGGTGTTCTCACGATTGTTAGAATATTATATGCATACAATGCACGGACAATATATGTTGTGCCAATGTTGCCGCATAAAAATTGTGAGTTGACACGGTTGTTGAACATTTCATTACAATTTTTCTGTCAATATTGTACAGGGTGCCTGGTGGCAAATTTATATTTTTAAATACGATTATTTCAAAAAGTAATAAACGGTGCGGAGAGACTGTGGCGCCGTTGGAACTATCGATTGTGCGCATTTGTCAGTCACTATGTCGCAGTGATCGAGTGAGCATCGCACGTTCGCTGGGTGAGACATTTTTTAAGAGTAATGATTCTTACGTAATTACTCGTCGACAATTTTGTTCAAAGTTCGGTATTCGGCGATTAAGTGATGGACCGAGTATAAATTTAATTCGTTCGTGGGTGCAGAGATTCCGCCCAACTGCTTCGGCTATGAATTCCCCACGGCCAGGGCCGAGTCGATCTTCAAGGACTCCCGAAAACATTGAACTGGTTGAAAACAGAAACAGAAATAATGACTCATGACTAGAGTATAGTCACTTTTTCACTACTCATTGCTGATCTCTGCTATATACGTACATTACAGTGTCTTTGTTTGACGATTCTGAGCAATAACAACAAAATGCGTAAAAGCAAAGCTGTATATTGTACAACTATTTCTAATGCGCCCACCATTTGCCTTCACTATCTCACAAATAAGTAAGCATGACTGTTGACGTGAATGAAAGTTAAATGCGAAAATAGTAAATGACTTTTAGTAACATAATTCTGAATGATTTCTAAGTTCTTTATTCTAACAAAATTGCATTAAAAGTGATGATGTTTGAAAAAAATTCCCCCAAATGGAAAAATTCCTCGGATGGTATTGAGTAGCATAACAAAACAGCGCGTAAATTCTGTCAGCTAGTAGTATAATTTATACTTCTAGTATACTTTTATCATTCAGAAAACTACAGATAATAAAAAAGGCTTCATTATGTATATTTAAATTTTAATTAAGTACGAGTAAAAAGAAAAAAATTATTTAAGAAAAATTCCATTTGACTTCTCAATCTGTTATCAATAAAATATTTTCCATATTTCCCTATACCAAATTCAAAATTTGTTCCTTTAGTTGATTGCAAAGTACCATAGATAAAACTTGATTATCATTCACTGTATTTCATTTAATTGCCATCACCAAATGTGACGTCCAATATTCATATATTTTTATTCTGCTCATATTTAATTAATTTATTTAAAAGCATTTCTACTGAGTTTTTTGCTATATTTTAAGTAACACTTTTAATTATTTATACTTCGACAAACTCTACGAAAATTAAAGTAAAAAAAATTCAAGAAAATACATATTAAATAAAAGGGAACTTGCAGTAAATATAAAAAATATTTATAATAAACAATTAAAAATATTAATTGAAACAAAACGTGCAAAATTTATGTATTTATTTTATAGACATAAAAATTATAAATTCTCTCACACTCTTTTTTTCTTTTGCTTTCTCGCTTTATTTGTTTTGTTTTTGGGTTTATAGTTCAAACGAAACAACAGAAAAAAGTAATTAAAAACGAAAAAGAAGAAAATAAAAATCAACAGAAAGAAAAAAAAAGAATACAAAAAGGAAACTAGAAAGAAAATTTTATTGTGAAACTTACCGTTCGCACTGCCGTAACGTCCATGACGCTATAATCCATAAAGACACCATAAAAACTAGTAACACCGTACCCGGACATATTGTCATTAATGTTTTTAGAACAAATCTAAACGACGGAAAAGAAAGCAAGAACAAAAAGATAAGAAAATTGCAATTACAATTAAACAGAGAAGAATGTTTTGAAAATGTGATGAAATTTATGCACAGGAGCGAAAACTTTAGCGTTGCATGATTATTTGTCTTTTAAATTAAAATAATGATTATGCGCTGAGGTGCAACGCATTTGCCAAATGATGAAAAAGTTTGCTAAAAATATGCATGCATCTTCATGAGTGTCACTATAATGGGATATACTCCAATGATATCAGGAAGCTTTTCTCGAAACCTGCACATTCCAATGCACAACGAGTTGATCATTAAGAGCTCATCCATTTGTGCACGATTTGGCAGCGATTCGCCCTACGCACTACAGTGAAAACTCTTATTTTTGGTGCGAATGTGGAACAGGCTCCATGCAAAGGTCTTTACAGTCCCTTCTGAAGTGGGAAGGTTCATATAGCACTACTCCCTCTATCCCCCTCTCAAACCCTAATTTCGTAGTTGCAGTGCATTGCATTGCATGTGTAGGTGTCATCGCCTGTGTCGCGCTGCACGAATAAAAACGTAGCATTTACACGTGAAGTCAGGTATAACGAATGTTATAATTTAATACGCTTTGGCTAAACTCGGAAATTTCTTCTACGGAACAATTTAGTTTTACATGAAAACTAGATTTATTTAGCATTAAATTAAAATGTTTATGTCCAGTTTCCATCTTAATAACCCTAACGTTCTTACAATGCGGTAGTTACGACCCAAAAAAGTCAGAAAATTAGATTAACGTTTATTTCGTTATATTATATATCCCGATTCATAATCATTTAGAAGATTTAAAAAAAACTAGCTGTTTTTGGGTTTGCTTTTTCTCTTGTACCATTCGTTAAACAGGGAGTAAAATAAATTGACAGTTCGTATTATAAGGTGGCTAATGGAAAAATATCACCATTCTTTATACCGGATTTTCGTTAAACCTCTTGTGTATTATATCGGGCTGCGACTTTATGTGAAATTTCAGCGCCCTTGTTTTGAATGTAGTACTTGTCAATATAGATTTATTGTTTTAATTTCATCTCATAAATCAGTGTGAACAATTCATTATTTGATTAAATTATTATGGAAGAGTATGAGAAATTTTAATATTAATAAATTGAGATAAAATTCTTACTAATTGGCAAATACAAACATTACAAAATAATTAATTAGTGAATGTAGTATCTTGTTAAAAATATCTTTGTTCTTGTGCTGGGAAAGTAAAACAAAAGTTTATTTCGTTGTAATTAATCACCATCGTTATGTGTTTTTCTAATGAGAGGGAAAAAAAATATTGATTTTAGGGTGATTCAAGTAAATTGTATAATAATAACTTTATTATTGTATAAAATTAGGAAACATACACATGCATGTATGTATGTATGTAGGTATGTATATATGTATTGATGTATACAGGTAATCCTATCCTCTTACAACATGAGTATTATCAAAGCGGTTTTACTATAACAGGAATTGAAATACGCTACAACCCTCCTACAACGTTTAGCATAGTACTTCTCAATAAAACCGTTAAAATTACTTAAAATCGTCATATCTGCCAGTCGTGTTTGATGAGCGTATGTCATTTAATTTTCGAAACACATATGCATATACATATAACATATAGAAGATATAAAACTTACCTGGTATTAAAATTTATCCTATTAAGAGCACCTATGCTCCTCGATGAGGCATCAGTAAATAGTTTTGAATGTAAAAGCATTACGCGACATATTAAATATAAACGAAGGAACATGGGTAGTGATAAAGCTACATCATATGGCACCATTTCGGTGCCCATTGCCTTATTTTTATTCGCCAACTTTGTAGTCCACATGAAATAATATTCACCAGGTATTGGATGTATTGCACATATAAAAAGTTCTAAACTTATTTGACTAATTCGTTGCCATGTCATAGCGATCCTCCAATCGTCAGCACAATTATCAATCATGAATAACTGTTTATATTTATTTAGTCCAAATTCCATTTTAAGTGGTTTGTAGTTCATAAATTAAACATGAAAATCGTTTAGAGAAAATTAAAACGAGAAAGAAAAAGAAAAAGATAGGAAAATTTATTATAAATAACTAATTGGAAAATTATTGATTAATTATTAACTTTTGTTAAAACACAGTTTATGGCTAAGTTTAGCTAAGTATAAAATCAAATTTCTACTAGATACACTTGTTTAATATAAACTGTATATGTATATGTAGTTCATCATAATTATCGGATGCATTTATTTTACTTGTTTCTCAATTAGCGGTTTTCACTCTTGTTTGAATATTTACAACGTACATATTTTCGCTACAAACTGCGAATATCCACTCCATATACATATATTCGAAAACAAAGTAGAGACAATAGCAAACAGCACATATTTATATACTTTTACTTTAATAAAGCCGAGTTTTAGATATATTTATAAACGACAACAAAAAAATATATTTTTTATGAATCTAAGAGCTGTAATCACTTTGGAACAGATGTTTTCATACTTGTAAATATTCAAAACGTATTTACAACGGCTTTTCATATTGTTGTTAAGCATGTATGATATTTCTAAAATATTTGCAAGGCCAGCAAGGTTTACAATGGCATTCGACATCGAAGAGTGAACACCGCTAGTATAAATATGTAGATACTACTTTAGTTTTAGTTACTTTAAGTTTATTTACAATATTATATATTTATGTATGAGTGTATTTATGAATACATATGTATATGCATGTTAGTACTACAATTTTAAGAGGTTTGATTTTCAAAGAAAATAATACACACTGGCAAGATACGTTGGAAATCAATTTTTTTCGTTGTAAAATGTATACATATGTATGTAAATAAATATATATAAATATGTCAATGTTTATAAAAACTTTTAAAATGGCAGCGTAATCTCTGTATTATGTTATATCTGTGGCAATAGCTTAAGTCTAATTCGACCGATGGGAGATGCCCTGTTTTAAAATTAAAAGGAAGTATTTTTTTTTTATAAATTTAATATACAGATGACAATTATTTCCTTCAGAGTATGTAATACGAAAATATGTAATTATTTTTTTCGATAAATGTCTTACGAATATTAAAATTTAATTCGTTATTAACTTTGAAACAACTTAAGTGCTTAAGTCGGTCTAAAATACTCATCCGTATTGTCGCACAATTAATAGATTAAGAAGAATAATGCGACAGATTGTCTTGCCTGCTGAAAAAATTAAAGGATCCATTGGAATACTCTCGGTTTACCACATATATGTACATAGGACATGTTACAATTTTCTTATTATTTTATATTGATATCTAAAGGAAGCCAATGGCCATTGATGCAGAATATGGCGGTTTCTCGAGACAAAAACATTGATATATCATTCTTTAAGATCCGACTTCAAATGAAAAAGATATAAAGAAAAGTTTAAAAAGGCGAACCCTTTCTTCTTCCAAAAAAAAATTTTTTTTTTTTTAAATCACTGTTCACAAACACGTTATAGTAGGGGGTGTACGGAGCATTTTTTTTTTTGAGGTACGGTCTAGTAACCAAGTTGCTTGGCCCACTTTTTCCTTTTTTTTAAAATAAGTTTTCATCCACTTTTCGCAAAGTTTTACGACATGTGCCTTCAGTTGCTTACTTGTTCTAAAATAGTTACATTTTAAAACAATTTAGATAAGAAAAATTTTATCTTAAACTGCTTCCTCGTTCTGCAGTATAAAGAGCTTTCCAACAAGGCATATGAAAATCTAACAAACTTTACAACAAAGGGACAATTAATTTAATTGGCAACTTATGTATTTCACCATAATATGTACGTGGAGAATTTTTAAATGGTACCAAGTAAGTCGCGGTAGTACCACCAAGTTTGAAGATGTACCAAAAAAAAAATACAATTGCACCATGATTTCCACCCCATTACAGGACAAGAGATAACGTTTTAACATCACAGACATAGTGAGTTAAGCGCATGCTACACGATCAATGTAGCATGCGCTTTAGGCAGAGTTATAGAGAGAGAGAGAGCAAACGCTCAAATGTGCATTTCTTGGGTAAAGAAGATCATAGTCTTCATGCCCATATACATACACATTTCTATTTACAAAATATATGAATAAGAAAAAAGCTTATAATAAATGAAACAGTAACGTAAAGGCCTTAGTTTTTGTATTCCTCAGTCCGTAATGCAATAAGTTAAAAAGCAAGTATATAAATTGTTTAGAAGTGTATCTGTGGTTGTGTGAAAATAATGCAGTAGTTGGATAAGTACTGCACTTCAAAGGTAGAAATAAATTGTTTAAACAGTAAGTTATTTTTTTCCGTTATACATATCTACATACGAGTATATATGTATGTATATGTATGTACATCCAAGTATAATATGCATCTCTATGCATTTTATTTTCAACTGGGGAACATGTTTTTTTTCAACTTTTCCATTTCATAGATTTAAGTTTTCTATATGTACTAATACGTTCACAAGTTATTAAAAGCAAAAAGAAAAAATGCGGCGAAAAGTCAAACAGTGCTGAACATTTTTCATAGACTGCGAAATGCTCAACATGAAATTTACTGTTTTCCGGATTTTCAATTTAGACGTTTAACTGTTTTTTTTCGTTTTATAGGATATGTGTGAAGAAAAAAATTCCTATGGGCTTGTGTAACCCATTTTGTGCGCAAAACTTTCTGGTAGATTATTCACATGGCAAAGAGAATTTCTTTAAGTAATTCTAATGAAAACAAAAACAATTTTATGTTTGTTTTTTATTGCTTTTAATTCTAATATATATTTAGCAGTGGCAGTATGTTTATTGACCGTAAAAGATTAATGCATTTTTATAATTCTTTGGAGAATTTTTGGGGTAACATACATATGTATGTAAATTTCTTTTTTGCTTTAAGCTGATTTTTATTGTGGAAAGCAAATTTAAATTTAAGCAAAAAGCTTAAATCATTTAACTGCATAATAAATGTATTTACTAATGAACTGAACTGAAATCATCGCCTTAGAAATACAACTAAATATCTCAGACAATTAAATATTAAAACCTATATAAAGCCTCTAAAATAATTGTATAACAAAAGTTTCTCTACTCCAGATCCACTCACAATAGCAATCTGAGATTGCGTCACTAGACAAATGGCTCAGTTGGAAATATAATCAGAGCAATACAAAACGGATCGAATATTGTAACATTGGTGGGTTGAATCCTCATGACTATTACAGCTGAATTTAAAAAAAAAATATTGTTCTATCAAGGAAAAAGATCCCACAGAATCCAAAAATGCAGATACTTAATGTACTCCACAAAACTAGCAAAATGCTTTGTTTAATATGTTTTCCATAAATGGGCTTATTTCATTTAATAAGGATATTAACATTTTTATACAATAATTACAAAAACAACCAAAATTAACTCAGGAAATTTTTCATGTTGCATTTGCTCATATTGTAGCACTGTAAACATCAGCTACTTAATTCGATAATTTAAATTTAATATTTTCGTCAATATCTAGTTTTTTAGGTACACTTTCATTGATTTACAAATTTGCATATTTTTGTTCTTAGGTTTGCTTTGATTTTACTTATACCGTCGGTGTAAATGTGAAAAATACTTAAAACAGACTTTTGTTCACTTTTTTTTTAAACACGTAGAGAATTTCATAATAATGTGATTCTACAACATACCCAGCGCGAAAGAGGCCTTCTAGAGAGAATCCGTATTACTTCTTTTGGATGTAGCAGTATTTTTGCTCCATTCCATACTCATACCCAAGATCTATCAATATAAGGTCGGTTCAGGAAAGCAACAAAAACGTTTATTAGTGTAAAGTTAAATTCGGCTTGTCAAAAGCAGCTGAGTACAATGGCATATAAAAACGTAAATTTCATCTGTGTATTATTTTTATAAGCTGTTGTTCGTTGATGAATTTTTGAATACCACACATCGAAATTTAAAACTAAACAATTATATTTAAAAAGGGGACCGAGAAAATTAAATTACCAAATTTATTTCCTAAGACAAGAGACGAAGAAAATGTTGTTTAAAAAAATAAATAAAATTATAAAATTCAAGAATTATACGAAATGAAAAGAATAATCTGATGATGGTATTTGTATTTAAAAATACATTTCAAGTAATTTTGGCAATTAAAAGAAAAAGAAATATCTGCTGCAGTTAAAAACATATATTTTTAAAGAAATGTAATGACTTTTATGAATTATCTTGTATAATAATTTTGTTAGTGTCATAAAGCATTTATGAAGTCATTTGTCCTAGACAAAAGCTTAACACATTTAACAATAAATGTATTTCACATAAGTCATTTATCAGGCGACATTTTTCGTTTTTACGTATTTCTTTCTTCCGGCAGTATGCTTATAATGCAATTATACAAAGTGTTTCAACATGTAAATGTAGCATGTATATATGTTTAAATATATAAATTAAAATTTATTATTTGATTATTTTTTCCCTTTAAGTTTTAGTATCTGCAATTGTTGTGACTTGAAAAGTTGGGAATTTATTTATATTTTTTGGTTGTTCAACAAATGTATAACTTTTAAAATTTGCATTTATATTTCTGGTTTATAATAATCAAGTGCTTGATTGCGGTAGAAAAATATGCGTAGATACATGAATTATTTTGCACAAATATCTTCTTCTTTTAATTGAAGACAATGCGTACGCAACGGAACTACAAATGTTTCAAACTATTTATCATGTAAAAAAATATGGTAATTGTAATGTCGCTATAGGCGTTCAACAGCAAAGAACTTTTAATTAAACTCTACAGAATTAATTTCTTTAGCTAAGAGATACGCAGAAAATAGTTTTTGGTTTCCAATTATATGCTACCAAAAAAAAAACATTTTTTGTCAGAATGTATTAAAATGTATAATCCAAGAAGTAGCAGGCTAAAGTACGCACGTTGCACGTTGACTACAAAAAAAAATCCTGTGTTCGACCCCAGTTTCAAGCTGTCATAAAAATATTTCTCATTTTTTCTGATGTGCAGTAGCGTGTCGTTGTGTCAGTTGTTATCGTAAGGTTTCAGTGGCGAAGATATAGTCAGTCACAGTCAGGCACACTCCATCGTCGGTATTGTGTAGCACCAGCGAAGTAAAATATTTATTAAAAAAGGCAACTAAAGCAAAACCTAAAAGTTGCATACTTTTCCTTGACATCAGAAGCACTGCCAAAAATATAAAAAAAAACTTGCAAAAGCAGAGTTGAAATAGTGATGTTGTAGGTAGTGAAGCTGCAGCAGCTGTCATCTGTCTTACTGTCCGTTTCCTTTAGTACCAGCAGTGTTGTAGCGCCTCTGATGTCAAGGAGACGTGATAAATTTATATTATTTATTTATTTTTAGTATTTATTTATTTGTAGTAATTATTTTACTTCGCCGAGGCTTCACAATACCGACGAAGGAGGGCTTTCTGATCACATGAATAAAAGTTCTTATTTGTATGAAAAGGTATGTAATTATCAAAGATTTAAAGCAGTACCGATCTCATCTTGAGATTAGAGGGTGAAATATGTTGCATATTTTGCCAGTTATTGGTGCATCATATTTCGAAATAAACTTTATCGATCTTTAAAATGTCACAAAGGTTTCAATAGCATATATGTATGTTACCCTTTTGCCAGAAAGTAAAACGTCAATATAATTCGTAGCAAAAAAAAAACGTGAGAAATTATAGCCATATTTGATAGTTTATACTGAACATAATTTCTTGGAAACAAAATTGAACATTTATTTAGCAATATGGATATGTGCAAATATATGCTTCTGTGTTCCACATGTGAACATATTGTGTTGGCAAAACAAGTTGACAGTTGCGAATGTAAGAATATTTTTTAAACTTATGATGTGCTCCCTTGGTCGTTTATTCAGCAACTGCCTTTATACATACTTATTTCTTATTTCTTTAGAACTATTTCGGTTACCATACGTTAAATATTAAAATAGTGTTGTAAATCTAAGATTAACATATTATTTAAGCGTTTTATTTATATATTCTAAATCATAAAATTAATTACAGTATTTATTTACCCTACACGAACATAATTATTACAAAGTTTATTAAACGTGGAAACCTTAGTTATTATTAGTGAGGGACAAATAGGTACACAAATGGTTTTTATATACACAGATACACAGTCGGAGTGCACAGGCCGGAAGGTAGCACTACGATGTGCTAATATTCCTATTATGCCATCGATTTTGGGCCATAATATGTATGTATATCTAATGCTTTTAAATTTATAGATTTTTTGGGCGATTGTGAAAGTAAGTTTGTGGAAAATATTTCACGATGGAAGCTCAGTTTGGAATTACATACATAAATAATTTTCCTTTGAAAACATATTTGTCAAGAGGAAATGCATTACTTTTGCTTTTTCAAATGTTTAACAGAAAGAACTCTTTAAATTGTATGTTAATAATTGAAGGTGTTTTTAAACAAAATCTACACCACAAAAAAATGTGTTATTATTTGAAGATATTTTTAAATAAATATAAAGTGCTTATTTTAATGTTTCCTACATATCGCCAGCTCATTAGTCGTTTGGCGCATACGCCAAAGAGTCGGAGTGGAGAAGCACGACAAAGAAGGTCTACGTAAAGTTTTCTCAAAATATACCCAGGAGAATAATTTTCCCTCCTGGTGACTGCATATGTTTGAAAAAAAAGTTTTATGAAAATTCATTAATGTTCTTGAATATGAAAAATGTCGCTTTATGCCACACATACGATTTTTTCAAGTTTTTTTTTGTGCCCAATTACAACCATGTATTGAGTAAATTTCTCCTTCCGATTTGTAAATTTTTTTCCCATTCGACTGTGTTTGTCCCAACTGCGGTTCCATTTTTTTATAGTTTTGAAAAATGGGCACTTAAAGACCTTTATCCGTTTTCCACCGGTTTTTTGAACATTTTCATACATTTGCAAATACACTGGGTGCCCTTGAAAAAAATTTTAAAATTGGACAACTGTGTTGCCAGACATGGACAAACTATTTTTCGTTTTTGCCCATCCCTAGAAATTTCTCACTCACATTGGCCGAAGTCTTTTAAGTTCCTTGTTCATTGTTACGCAAATAGAGTAAAACGAAACAAAATAAATTATTGGATCGATGGTTGATAATTAGAGATACAAACGATACATCGATGTCAACACGTCTACAGGCTATTTTTTATTGACTATAAACTGAATGTTATTAGGTTGTTGTATATCAAAGTGTCCTATTTGTACGAAAAATGGTACAATTGTAGCAAATTTTGCTATTCCTAGTTAGTAGAAGAAAGAAATGCTGAAACAATTTTAAAGACAATGCAGGTAAAAGATTAATATAATCTTTAATCAACTGATTAACCGATTAAAGCAGAAGCACGATTAAATGAATACCCTAGTACTTACATAAGTCACTTAATGAAGAGTAAATGGAAATATCGATGTATCATTTTTCCAGCGATATTTTTAAGAGCAATGTTGCCCCTATTGATAATTACATTTTGATTTTAAATGGTCGGTGCGCCAAACCGATAGTAAGCTGACGATATGTATTATGCATACTGGACATCCACAAAAATCCACTCCCTTCATGCAACAAAGTAATAATCTTTAATTCTCCACATTCAAAAAAATTGACACCAATCACTCCAACAGAATTTACCAGTTAGATTAACTATTTACAGAAATGTGGTTTTAATTTCTGTTTTGGAAAAAATTCACCATTGATAAGGCTTTTGAAGCGCACTCGTGCATATGTTCAATACATACAACAGCAAAAAAAAAAAATTAAAAATTATTGTTATTATTATTTTCTCACACAAACATTGTTTAAATAAATAAAAATATTTTACTCTATAAAATTTATTTATTTTCTTTTGATTTTTTGTTTGGTTGTTTACTTACTGAATTCTGCCAAGCGATTTATTTATGAGAGAAAGAGGGGGAGTTTTCAAAACACATCGATATTAGAATTTTTAGTTTAATTTTGTTTTTGTTAAACAAATAAAGAAATATTTTAGAAATTTAGGAGGAAATAATATATTAATTTAAACGTAAAAATTATTCGTAAAAATAAATTTTAACTTATTTAAGGCTTATAAAAAGAATTTCCATATGAAAAGCTCTTTATAAAACCTTTATAAGCTAGAAATATTCTTATGAATAAGACGATTAAAATTCAATATCAAGAAATATACATATAAAATTTAATATAAAGAAATAATAAATAAATAAATATAAATAAAAATGTTTGGATTGGTTGTTTAGAACTTATGATTTCAATATATGAAGTAAATTTTCCATAGTTTAGAATTTTTTTGAAAACGAATTAATTTGTGCCATTGTCAACTATATCCTACAATAGTATTTTAATTATAAAAATGTGGTAAACGTTAGTTTTGCAAGTAAGAATTTAATTTCTTCTAACGTTCATTTATATTCTGCCGATTTGGACGTTGGTGAAAAATATACAATTGGCAGATAAAAAAATTTTAAAAACAATTTGATTTTGAATCCCAAATAGTTAAAATACAAATAAAATTTAATATTCAGAAAAAAAGAATTATAAATGAATTAATTATTTAAACTTTAAGGTCTCTTTATATATACATATATTTTTTTTTAATATTTCGCTACTAAAATGTGCAGCATCGTCAGGAAAAGTTTTCTTATTTAAAAGCAATACGTTACTCTGTTATTTCAGAGATTGGGAAGCGGCATATATTTCTTGGTATAAGTATACGATCATTGACTGGAGACTAACGTATCCGATGATACTTCCTGTATAAATATACTAGCTGCCCGTTGCCCTGATAAATTCCTAATTTCCTGATGCTCTTAGATGAGAACATGTCGGGATATCTTCGGCACATTGTTCTTTTCCAACTAATACCGTTGCAGTGCATTACTTACTTAGGAGACATTCCTGGATCACTTGTCCAAGGTAAAAAAATTTCGCCGTTTACCATGTGCATACTCCCTCTATTCGTATTCATTCTCTTGTTGGTTTCTAATTAACTTCAATAAAAGTAATTAACCAACAAAATCATTCCCATTACCTTCATTATACAATTCGACTTAATTTACATTACACCTTTTTTCTTGAAATTATAACAACGTTTTAAATATAGCAGCAGTTTTATTAAAATAATCATTTAGGACGGAAATGGCATGCTGTTGTTAAACATTATTTTTTTTTTTTAGTTAAACTCTTATAGAATGTTTTCTAACAGGAGATATAGGGAATTGCTGGTAGTATTCATATATGGAATATTTAAGTAATTTATGTATTTAAAGTGTCATGCATTTAGTCTAATTCTAAAAAAAAAATAACACGCTACAAATGGATATATATTTTAATACAAATTTCAATGTTTCAGTATATTTCCCCCAATATTACGTATTATTTAAAAATACTTTCTATTTAATTATCCCTTTTCACATTTTTCTAAAATTAACCGTAGGACCACAAGATGTAATTAAAATACTATTGTATACTATGGCAATTAGATGTAGAAATTTTTATAATGAAATATGTATGACACAACTTCTACTAAAAGAGCATGACATTTTTCCAGCTGTCAACATTAAAAGCAGTGTTTAAGCAAACTACTTAAAGCTTTTTATGTCGTTGTGTTGTGTTGTATTTACTTTCATTAGGTAAACGCTTAAAAGCATCAGACTTTTGAAAGTAATCAAAAACAATTAAACTAATTACAGCAAACAGTATGTCTAAGGTAGAAGCGAGTAAGTAATTTGATTTCGCGTTTTACTAATCAATAAAAAAATAAACAAATAAAAGACATAGTAAATCGGTAACAAATAAAATTATATAAAAATATTAACTACAAACAATACACAATAAAAGCACATTACTTAAGCATGAATGATTCACACACGTTCTAGCTATTTAGAATTTGTTTTCAAAAACAATTGCAAATACCAATACATAGTTATTGTTCATGTATCGAGTAAACTTATTAACTATACACAAGTATTACACTTGATATTTTTGTTCGCAACAAAATTCACTTTAAAGTTGGTGGAAAAAAAGTTAAAACAAACAGTCAAGTTCTCAAAATCAGTTTTCTTCAATGTTATTGGAAGTGGCAAAACAAGTGTAAAGTGCATATAATTTGATGATTTTTAAACGTTCATTTAACTCTCTAATCATTTTTTTTAGTTTGGTGACATTATTATTCTTTTCATACAATTAATTGGTTTCTTTTAAAAAAATACATTTGCAAATTTAGAAAAATTCTGAGACAGCTGTTAAAATTTTTTTGATTTTCGACAATTTAAAATCAACCCCGATAGGTAAAAAAAACTTGTGATTTGCAGAACGTCGTGTGATATAAAAATTAAGTGATTTTCAAAACTTGTCAGTATAAAACCGTTAGAAAGGAGTACGCAGCATAAATTTGTAAAATTTTTAAAAGTGATATTCAATACATGTTTATTATCAATCCTAAAAATTTGCAGAAATTTTTCACCTAAACAAGTTTGATAAGTTTTTGATTAATATTTTTTTTAAATTAATTTTTCTTAAATATTTCCTTGGAACAGTTTTTCTTCTTGCGCATTTTTTATTTCTCAATGTCGACTTTAGAACAAAATGGATATAATACACATTAAGATAATTAAAAAATTTAGAAAATTAACTATAATTTCTATCAAAAATTTAATTGTAGAAATTAATAATAAAACCATTTAAAAAGTTTTTAAATCGGTGATATGCAAAGACGAAACTAAAAATGCAAAAACAATGCACACTATACTTGTGTATGTGCCAGATTTAAGTAAAAAACATAGACAAACTAAATGTGTGTTTGTATCAAGTCTATTTTCGTTATGGAGGGGATGAGTAACAAATTAAATAGTTTTTTTTTTTTAATGAGTGAAGTTGGAGAACGGTAAAGCGATGAGAGTTTTTTGTATACAACGTTGCTGTTGTGGGTGTAATGAATGTTTAAATATTCTATATTTAACTCCGTAGAAGCTTGGTAGGTTTTGGAACAATGTTAACTTGTTTTTGTTATTTTTGTCTTAATCAAATTGGTTTCAGTCTACGGTCAAGCATACAACAGGTTAACCCTTCAAAGGAAGAGTTGTTGTTGATAAAATAAAATAAAATAAAATTAAAGCAATAAAATTATTGCATTGTACACAAATTTTGAAGAATAGTGGAAATATATTGTTATAGAAAAATTTGCCAGATGCAAGGAGTTCAACTATATTAAGATAAATATCAAAACGTTAAATCTTTCACTAGTGTTATCGACAAAAAATGAGTGACTGTCCAAAAAAATGTAAAATTGGTCAACTTAAAATCTTTAATATGTTGCTCACTGAATTCTGCGACTTTCAGCTACATTTATGACCTTTTTTGTTTGTTTGATCAGACTGACCAATGGAGAACATTCTATTGTCATTTCTGTTATTGAACTGTTCCTTTAGATGCATTCAGGTACAAATTATCTCTTATGAAAATATGGCTTTACATTTTTTTGCGTGCAACTTATTAAATTCAGAATAAAAAATTCTGCAGCTTTAATAGTTTTTCATAATACCAAATTTTAAACACAAAAACGTCCATTCTTCTAAAACTATTTTATGTAATTTGAAATAATGAAATTTTTTCATCCTAATCACTTGCAAATATTTTACAATTTATTTGAGATTTATGTTCCTTCTAATGGGAATATTATCTTGACATATGAGTATAAAACTTAAAGAAAAAATAAATGTCTACATATGTATAAGTATGTAGATGTTTTAGGAAAGATTCCATGACATTTTAGTTAAATGTGAACTAGAAACTATTATAATAAGAGCAAATTTCATACGTTAGAATTTTCATGTTACCAAGAACGATGGAGATGGTAGGTATAGGGTGATTTTTTTGAGTTAGCAAGTTTTAAAGATATTCTTTGTATCAATTAAATTCTTTTTCTTGCCATTTACAGTGATAAATGAGTTTGTTGCATTTTGGCATTTTACATTTTGTATAGTTTCATCCAAAGTACACATGATGCGAAAGCGATATATAATTAACTGATTTATTTTATTGCTTTTAAGAGAACTAACAGGCAATTAAGATGTCAACAATTGTGACATAGTGCGTTGTCTTATTTTAGAAAATTAATGCTGTATAGAAAAAATATGTGACGAGGGGAGAAAATACGGCTTAATTCTTACACAAGGTATATGTAAAAGTTAACCTCAGTAGGATAGATGCTGAATGTTTGCATTACAGAAAAGTATCCAAGTTTGTTTATAAACTGCATGAGTCACCGTTGGACACAACTGACACAAAGAAACACAAATGCAGATCAGAAGAAATGCGAGATGTTTTTATGAGTCTGAAACTGGGTTTGAACCCAGGAAATTTTTCGTTTTGTAGTCAACGTGCATACCACACCACCCTCAAGTAATGTTTTTCTTGGAAGGAAATAAGTTTATAAAAATTGAGGCTTTTCTATACATATGTATATTTTAAAATGTATTTATACACACATCCTCATTCATGTACCCAGCAAAAATTAGTAGTTGCCTGAAAGTTGAAACAATAATGGAATCACTTTCAATTGCGCTCTTATAATGCATGGTTTTTGTTCGCGATAGGAGTTATTACCAATTTTGATAATTTTTGACTGGGTATGTACGTGTTAAGTTGCGAAAAAAATTTTAAGAATTTAAAGAAAATTTCACACGGTTTTGTTAAGTAATTAAATATTTTAACCATCCTTTTTATTTATTTATATTTTTGGTAGCTGTTTAAACTCGTTGAAAAATTTATTATTATTTTCCTTCCGATTTTGCAACAAATATCAATAGAATCAATAAAATCAAACACTATTGTTATTGTAGTAATTCTGTCACTTAGCAAAGAGAATGAATGCAAAAAACGTACGTGTGTATGCAGTACATGTGGGATTCATTAAATGAAATATGTATGCATATGGAAAGACGGAAAATGCCTGTCGGTAAAAATAACTATTTGTTTTCAAATGCAAATGACTGTTCAACATTTCAATAACATACATAGCAAACATAATGTAGGTGCATTTTCTTTGCAAAATGCTCTTTATTGTGCAAATTTATTCAAATGGCCAAAGGGTACATTGCTTTTCAGACATTTGTTTCTGTAAAGTTTGAACTTCATTAAAGAGTATGTAATAATAGGCTGGTTCGTGAAATTGCAATCGCACATTTGCTATGGAAATAGCATTATCCTCCTATAAAATATGATATTGAAAATATTTAGCAGCAGTGTAATTTACAATTCTTATCTTCTTTGAATGTTTAAGCTCCTTTGAATCTTCATTGCGTTTGATGAAATATTGTGTAAAAATTTATGTAACCATTCTTTCAATTATTCTTCGTTAGTCGAAACAAGTAAGAGTGCTATATTCGGCTGTACCGAATCTTCACCTTATAACCCACATTCGCCTAAATCTCCGCCTAGTCGTTTAGTAGTACCGGAGTTTTACCTAATATTTGCATCTAGTCATTTGGACCAGTTCTTCAGACCACTATATAACTTGAAATAGCCAACTCAGCGTTTTTTTTTAATGTTTATAAAAATTAAATATAATTATATTATTAATTGACCTTTTTTATTATATTTTTTGATATATATTTATTAAGCTTTAATAAATATATATCAAAAAAAAAAAAAAATTAAATATATTTAAATCAAATAATAAAATATTTGTTCTATAAAGAAAAAATTATTGCAGAAGCTATTTGGTATGTTTTGTTTGTATATTTTGTAATTCTCAAATATTTTTTGGGAGTTCAAATATAAACATGTAAAATTTCTTAGCTTTTTTCAACTTTTCTAAAACGATTTCTTTGGTGAAACTTTAAATCCTCAAAACTAACACTACCTTTTCAACAAATAAATTCATACAGAAAATTGTTTTAAATTAAATGATGCCGGCCCCGAGTTGTCTAGGAATTAATCTCTACTCGATACATCTGTCTCTTCTCAATATTATCTCTTTCACCATTGTTCGTAAGTATCATAATTGCCTGAGTGTTACTTTTCTAAAAAATCTGATGGCTGAATTAGTCTGGACGTTGACTACTACATTTTTTCTGATGTGTATTAGTGTTTCTATGTGTTAGTAGTTCTCGGAAGGTTTCAGTGGCGAAGGCATAGTCACTGGTCACTGAACAGTACCGACTTCAGCTATAACTAATCCATTGGCACATCAGAACACCCTCCTTCGTCGCTATTGTGTAACACCATCGTAGTAAAATAATTACTAAAAAAGGCTACTAAAATGAAGCTTCAAAATTTAAAGCGTCACCTTAAATATCAGAAGAAGTGCTATAAACAAAAAAATGTGCAAAAACAGAGTTGTATGATGGCGAAGCTTCAACCACCTGCCACCTCCCTCACTATCCCTTTCTATAGCATGGCATATGTAGGGGCATCCCCTGAGTGCTGGGCAAGATAAAAAAAATCGGATGGAATAAATACGTAAAGCTGAATCCATACAAGAGTAGAGTTTTTTTGATCTTGGACCCGTGCTGAGAGGAAATTCCTTACATATGCAAAGCATTGCAGTGGAACTAGATAAAGAGAGGGAGAATATAAATGGTAGGAAGATAGAGAGATTAATTCAAAACTCTACATTTGCGTGTTAATTATAAAGCATAGCTGCCTCTTATCTGATGTTAATCTTGACTTATTATTTTTAAGGGGAGCTATTTTATTTACTATTTTACTTCGACGACGTTTTATTCATCATATTCCGACGAGGAAGTGTGCTATATAGCCTTTTACACTTTTCATATTTTGGTGTTAACCCGTTTTATTCAATAAACGTTTGCAAATTTATCTCTTTTTTTAATTCTTTTTTTAGACTCTGTATGAATTGAAATGAAATCTTCAGAAAGTATTGTTTTTCTATAGTGTTAAATAAACTGATTATACAGACATATATATGTATGTATGGGTGTCTGGTATATACGCATACGTTCTCAAGCACACTGGACCATTTAACCTAAATACTATTTATTATTTAGAAAATAATTCTTCTGCAGTTACTTTTTTCTTTTTTAATATTTTTTTTTGCTATTTTAATAAAATTGTGAAGTTTTGTCTATATTTGTTGGCATTTCTTTAGAAATAGTCTTCTTTCATATAAATATGGATGTATGTATACAATTTGAATGGAAATATTTAAATAAATTCACGAGTCCATGTGTATAAAAGTTAGCACATGCATATTTATAAAAGCACTAACACTAATCTATGCCTGCATTTAGGTATGTATTGGTATGTGTAAATATGTGTATGTGCATTTGTTGAAGTCCCTAAATAGCATAGGAGCATGAAACTAAATTCTGATTTTGGAATTTCTATGCAACTGCATCGTTAGATAAATAGTTGAAAGTTGCATTCTTCACAGTGGGGCAGCATAAAAATATTTGTACTATAATTAAGAAAACTTAATTTGGTATACGGAATACAAGACGATACTTTTTTGTTTTTTGATACGATAAGAAAATTACATGGATAATTTAATGTGATGTAATATTATATAGACATACATTTAAACCTGTTCAAGGGTTAAGAAGTAGTAACGTCAGAATTATAAATAGTTGATGTAAGAAATGAATAGTTGTAGCAGTTGCAAGAGAAGAAAAGATATAAGTTGAAAAGTTCTTAAGAAAAAAGGTGTAAGTGATTGTAAGAACAGAAGTTGTAATAGATACTAAGAAAATATATAAGTGCAAGAGCTCAAGTTGGCCTAATGCCGTTCAAAATATATATTTCAAAGATTCTCGTCATTGTTTAAAATTAATCCAAACAATATTTCATAAAAATTATTATTATTTATGAATTTATCACACATTACAAGTAAAAAATATATAAACATTTTATATATACATATTTTGAGTTGTTACTATTATTAGTATTACAACAAGCTTAACCACGGCATTCCTAAAACCCGCCCGGCTGAATTTGAATTTAAACTGAAAATGATTACAGTGACAGTGACAAATTTTCTTTATTTTAACAGAAAATGTTAAAACATTTAATAATTTGGTAATTTTTCTAACTTTTTTCCAAGTTTTTAATTTTGTTCTACGTTCTACCCAGATGGTTGGCATTAAATTCTTAACAAATGCAATACAAATGATTTAGTTATTTATATAAAAAAGTCATTTAAATCATTTATTTTCAAGATATAGTAAAATTTAAATATACGAAAATTATCTGAAGATGTATCGTGAAGTAGAAGAGCCCATATAACAAGTCTCACTTTGTCACTCTGTCTGTGTATAATCATGTTCAGTACCCACTGGTCTTTTACATGTTATACAGGTCTGTCTCGTGTTTCTCAATTTCTTCCCCTCTCTGTTTTATTCTTGGTGTTTCATCGGCGATGAATTCGTCATCTACCTCTCCTCCAAAAATTGGCTTAATTATAATCAGAAAAATTTACTAGAAGTCACTATAAGCAGGCATACCTAAAACACATTCAATTGCTGCTTTTATTCCTAATCTACCAAAACCCTATTTTCTGACCGAGCTTTTATATTTGGAATATGAAGTTCTTCTTCCAACTGTTCCAGAAAATACCTTCGTCGCACTGTGGACCATTTCACGAGAAGACGTGTAAAAATAATTTTTTTCACGGTTACCGATTTTAAAGTTATGTTACTCATTTGAAAGCAAATACCACTGAACCTCGGAAGCCAAAAAATTACAACTCTATTTTTCAACCACATCACAGCGAACAGGCTGATCTAAAATGAACTTTCACAGTATTTTGCAAAAATTAAAAATTCTTTAGTAAATTTTGATGTATATTAAGGTATTTCATAATTTTTATAATTTACACTATATTAATCGTATTTTTAAAGAAAAAATAAAAAAATTTACATACATGATATAAAATTTGTATCTCTTTAACTTTGCAAAAGAAATTACATAATAAAAGTTAAATTATGGAATGAATTAAAAATGTTTTTGATGTTTTAAAAAAAAAGGTACCCCAACTATACTTTTGCACTGTGCATAAGTTGGAAAAAAAGCGGGAAAAAATTGTGAAATACATGCAACATTATAATTGAAAGAACTCGTAATATTTACTGAGTAAAACATGCATAAAAAGTGACGATCAAACAGTTTTATTTCAATAATTAACTAAAAACCAAAAAAAGAAAACAACACAAAACAAAACTTTTATTTAATAAGAAAAATATTAAAGATTGTTCCAGGTTTGAAACATTAAAATTAACAAAAGTAAATTTTTGCAATTACAGTCGAACTTCTCTATAACGTAGTAGTTGGGGACCGTCAAATTTCTACGTTATTGAGAAAATTCGTTATAGAGAAACTGCAGAAAATTTTGACTACATTTTTTTTATGTAAAACAAAATTGTTTTTACATGAACACATAAATTTTTTTTTATTAATACATACATATGTGACTAAATTGATGCAAAAAACTTTGCAATAGAGAGATTATTTAGTGTGAAAAATTCTATTTAGGTCTTAAAAAATTGTACGTTACAGAGAGAACTTCGCTGTAGGGAAGTTCGTTATGGGGGAGATCAAAATGTATGAAAATGCTCACAAAAATGTTGTGTTCACGAATTTTATTTGTTATAGAGAAGTTCGACTGTACTCATTTGTTTCTGATAACAGCTACGTGCGCTTATTACAAACAGAATTCACACTACTATCGCGAGTACATATGTCAAATATAGGGAAATCCTGCGTGACGGAAGCTGCATGCATAAGCTTTTTCTGATTAAAAGTGAATTTTTTTCACAACAGGAATCACAATGGGACCGTGGTATCTTTATATCCAACAACTTGCCGAGATAACCTAACATTAACTACAAAAAATGGAAGTAACTTTGAGAGTTGAAGTATGTTTTCGTTATTTATAGTAAAGTCCACAAAATCTAATACCCAAAAAAAATGTAAAGTTTTTTATCAAAAGCCGTGCCCCTTTGTGTGTAAGTTATGTCTAGTAGCATATAAATAAACAAAACTGTATTTCTTTGAACAAAACAATTTAGATGCAGTTTCTAGAATGCAAGTAGTACTTGTCTGGAAAAAATTGTTTATGGAAGTTCCTAAAAATTTTCATTTTACCTTCATATAAATTTTTTTAGACAAGTACTACTTGTATGAGTAAACTACACTTTATATTTGGTTTTATTAATATTTCTTAATACAAATTATGAATTTATGAATGAATATAAATATGTTTACAGCTAAATATTATGTTTTGAAGAGTCTCAATTAATTCAGCGAAAGCCCATATATCCGAAAGAAAACTGAATAAAAAATACTTGACGAAACAAAAGTAACTCTTTGTTTCAAGTAAAATAAACAACGAAACAAAGGAAAGTCTTTGCTTCGAGTAGAACAGGGAAAAAAGTAAAAAACAAAACATTTGTGCACGATTAATGGAACCAAATATCAAGTAAATGCTTCATTTAGAAGAGAAAATAATAATGGGGAATTATTTCTCGTATTCTATTTATAGAAAATAATAAAAATATAAAGCTAATAATTTACATGTACAGGATAACCACACACGGTGGACAAAACACGATGAAAGCTGAAGATGAAAGGGTACGAACTTTCGAATATAGCGTGTTTGTCAGTGTGACTTACAATTTTTGTCTTTGACTTAGTTTGCTTCTTAATAATTATAACATGTAAGTTTTGACTGCCTGTATGATTTCGATTATTAGCCCAATTTAATTAATTACATATGAAAACCACTTGTAATTTTTATATAGTTACTGCTGACATATAAAATATGAATGCCATTTATAATTATTTCTATCAATTTATAAAAGTTGTGGGCGTTATTGAGTAGAACATTGTGAGCTTTCAACATATGTTATATTTATTTGTCTCTCAACAACTGCTCCAATTCCAACTACTGCACCCTTTGCGAGAGAAATTACAAAAAATTCAAATCACATTGCTTTTTGTTGTTGTCATGTCAAACAAAGTTATATGGAGTAAGTGTTTAAATGAATGTGTGTATGAAAAAGTACGAAAAATTTGTTTTGAAAAATTGTTTGTTTTTAATTTCTGTTGGCGCTTTCACTGACAAAAAAAAAAAAAATACCATTTCTATTGAAATGTGTTATTATTCTGTTTTCCAATATTTGGACATACTTTTTGAAAGACATAATTAATCAGCGGTCATTTAACTGCAAAATAACAACAGACAAAACAAATCGAAAGTAATTGAGCATCTTTACTGTCTGAAAAATTAGAAATTATATTTCTCTGTCAAGCAACGGAATTTTCATTAGATCTGAGGACATCTGAAGAAATTTACAGTCATTTGATGCTTAACTTGTTTTAAAATGGTGCTGTAATTTAGGAATTATGTAATGATTCTTGTACGTACTTGTACGTATGTTATCCGTAAAAATGGGACTACGACTAGTTGTTGTGAAATTATTTAGTTTGCCTTAATTTTGTTTATGTCCACCATTTTTTATCTGTTTGTATTTTGAAAATAACAAAAAACACAGAAAATTCGCAAAAGTGAATGAAATATTTATTTGGGCTTATAAATGAATGCCTGTCATTTATAGAGTAAAGTATTATTCATCAACCACTCCCATTTTACCATTAATAGTTCTGACATACTTATAAAGTCGTGACCGCAGTTTCACGATGATACCTATACTGGAAGTATTTTTGGTCGCCGACTCCATACAGATCACCGACAACGTGCCAATGCACTGCTGTAATGTTGTCTTCCAGGGCAGGAATTGTGGCTCGCTTGCGCCTGTATACGAGAGACTTTTCGTATCCTCACAAAAAGTAGTCCAGTGGAGTCAAATCGCATGATCTTTGCAGCGCCAATAGACTGCTTCAAAACGTGAAATTAACTGCTCACCAAACTCGCCTCTCCTGGTATCGGGTACCGTGTAGCATGTGTCACCGTCCTTTTGAAAGCACATCTAAACTAAGCACATGTTTTCCATTTTGGGAAAAAAAAGTCGGCAATCATCGCTTGGTACCTTGCGATTTCTATTGACACTGGCTGATACAGTAGTAATATTTTCCTCGGTACGCACTCTTCGAAAATGGGTTGGTGGATTAATGTGCAATAAAGTGTAATTGGTGCGAAATTTTGACACAACAGCTGAGTAGTTTGTTCTCTGAACGACCACAAAATGAACGTAATTTACGAAACACATTTCTCACACGGTACGAATTTTTATAAAAACATTTAATGATTCGTAAGCGTTGTTCGTTTGTTAGGCATACTTTACTGAGCATTTTAGTCATAGCCACATGTCTAGAATCAATTTTTTACACTAAAAAATATACACTGAAGACCCAAAAAAAAATCTGTGTATGTGTGTATTTTGTGATATAAAACACAAATAAAATATTTTGATGTGAAGATGTTCGAAAAGAGCTGGGTTGTTTTATTGTATTAAATTCGCTGTGCCCATAATAATGTTGCGTGGCGTTTTTGAAGTTTGAAATTCTAAAATTTTTTTGAACATATTTTGTTAAAATAAAAAAGGATTTAAAGTTTAACTTCATGCTATTTTTACTTTTCTTATATTAAAAAATATGTAGACATTGTGTTCGTGCAGAGCACTCAATTATTTATCATAATAAAAATTAATTTAGCTCTTTTATATTTTCCATTTCCTTTAATCAAAAGAATACAAATAGACTAAAAAAATTAAGTAGATTATAGTTTTTGAATAAATATTTTTTATACTATTGCTACTGTCAAATACGGCAAAATTAAGCATCAATCAATGTCATTTTTAAGCAAAAAAAAAAAAAAAAGAAAGAAAAATAATAATAATTATAAATAAATGAAAGAAATATCGTACAGAGTAGTTGCTAGTTAAAGACAATAACGTTAACAAGTCAAAAACTAGAATAGAATAAAAGAAAGAGCGGAATATCGGAGTATGTCATTATGTTTACGATTTCTTTTACTTGTACACTTTTGAAAAATAAACAAATATATATGTATGTATATATTGTATATACATATATATGTATGTATGTGGATAAAGCAGTAATGAGTTGGTAGTGAAAATTATTATTCTTTGTACTTTCTGACGGAGTAATGGTAAGGAAATAATAAAAATTCTCAAGTTGTCAAAATATGAGCAATAAGAAACTACCAATTTGCTTGCTAAAAGTATAAAGTGTGTATGTGCTGTATTCGCTACAAATCGTATGCTGTAAATTAGTAACAAGCATTTGGTAATTTTCAACAATAATTCACATTAATTTATTTTTCTGTGAATTGTGGTTGCAATTTAAAAGAAGAAAAACAAAAATTATTTTAACATTTTTGTTTGTAATTCATTTATTTTGCTTTTCTTTGGTGAACCAAATTATGCGTGACACACAATCGACAATTTTTTGCTCAAAACTATGGAAACAATTGTTACGCGTTTCTCGCTTCTCGAGTAAACCGTTTGTTTACTGCACAAATTTCAAAACAGAACTGACATTCGGCGCCATTTGCAAAAGTTGTAGAGTTTTTCAATAAGATGATTACCCCGCCTTGTATTTTGTAATACAAATTAAATATTAAGTATACGTCATTAGGTATGGCTAAAAAACAGAATTGATTTGTGTCAGATGCGTGTGTCGTATTTAAAATCAAACTAATGTAAACAAACCATTTCGCATTTATTCTGTTGTAGATTTATAAAAATATATTTCTGCGAATAGACATGCTTAAGGTACTTTTCCATAAATATAATACAGCAATTCTTGCTTGCAAAGTTTTAGAATTTGAAGTTTTACTATTTCAGAGAACATATACATATACTCGTACATATGTATATATATTTATATATGTACAGTTTAAAAGTTTCAAAACAAAAATTGTCGGGTTATGCAAACTGGAAATTACTAATAAGAAAAGAACTTATTGATTTATTTTTATTCGAAAAATCAAATGCATTTCAAATATTATTACAATAATCGAGCGAATAAAGGAGGAGCCTTTTGTTGATTTCTTTATTAGACACAAAATAAATTTATTGGAAAAACAGAAGAAATTTTTTAATAAAACATTTTCATAATATTAAAAATAATGGGAACATATCATAAGTATCTGTGTACAAACTAATTATGTTAATGACCCAGACGTGGGTGAGTGAGAGTGATCCTGATTGGGACGTGGCTCTGGGCCTTCCCGAAGTAATGCGGAAAGCGGTCCCGGGGAGGAATCTACCCAGAGGAGGAGGAGGGAATTTTTTAGTGGCAACACCACTCGACGCAGAAGACGACGGTCTCTGTAAGCGCGAAGGCATTTTCAACCCTACCTCACACGCCAAAAAAAAAAAAAAAAAAAAAAAAAAAAAAAAAAACTAATTATGTTAATCAATTTTTGCATGTAAAGCGATATTTTTAATATTAATAAAATCCATTGTATATTTTTAGCAATTGTTTCAGTTATCAAGGACATTAATGTCTGCAATATTTCTTTGAATTTTTTTAAGCACTTCATAAACTGTTTTTGATCACCTAATAAAATTTTATTTACCATCGTATTAACAAACATCGTCAATTCTTACATCTTATTATTTTTTGTTAGCTTTTTCCATCACAAAACAATCATGAAAACTGAAGTATTTGCATAATATTTTTTGTTTTGCGTTCCCCTGCATGGTATGGATAAATAAGCGGATCCGTATGTTACAATAGAATTCTCGATCTTAAGGGTGGTTTTTGTTATATTTGTTGTTGGCATGCTTTGTTTATATTACAAAACACTCCTTCCTTTTCATTTCATCAAATTTTGGTTTTATTTGATCAGGTTTTTTCTATTTTTGTTTATATAAAAGAAAATGTATTATTTGACAAACTTAATTTATATTTGTGTATCGTTTCCTTTTCTTTTTCAATCAAACAAAGTAAATTCTTTTCTACTCAACGTGTCAACACAAGCTAAAACTTGTTTTTACATGATTTACAATGTCGGATGAGGTATACAAAAACCCTCGATATGTATTAAAAACGCGGGATTCACAAAAGTTGGCATCTGTTTGAACGTAGTTTTTCACGTTAACAACTCATATGTCAGAATAAAAAAAGGTGTAGTATTAACTGTAGCTGACGACGTTGCAAATATCGCTGTAAGAAAACCTGAATTTTTCAACATAATACGTATTTCTTTAATCGTTACTTTTTAACGTTATTTCTCTTAATAAATATTTCTATATTATCTTTTAAGTTTAAAAGATAACATACAAACACGTAATACGTATTATTAAGTATGCAAAATGCATTTCCTACAACGTTCTCGCTCCATAGAAATAATAAATTCGGCATTTCTCATATTTTAATGCAATAGTTTATTCAAATGCTCGTATTCATTCAGGATGGAAATTTGGAAATTTATTATTGAGAATCAGCTGACAAGGCACTGTCGCACTACAAAATTCATGAGTTAGAATTTGCGCTTCAAGTTCTATCACAACGACTGCACATTGCATTCATTATCAATTAAAACGCCCGTTTCTAACTTCTGACAGCTTATAACGTTATTCGCTACGTTGTGCTGCAACCTTATGTGCTTATGGTGAATACCTTCCACCGGTTTCAACCTGAGCGAAATTGTTTGTGCGAAACAGAAGTACTGACTTTGACACGAAAGACAAAGAAGGCCCAGGCCAGCCAATCAATTTGGAAGACCTTTTCAGACCTTTATATTAATAATAATTATATTATATTATAATTATATTTATATTAATGTACTGGAAAATTTTCAAAAGCCGCTTGTCTTTTCAAAGTATTGAAAAATATTTTTTAATGCATCCAATTAATTTTCTTTTAACAAAAACCATATTTAACAATAATACAGATATTTTTTGTTATACTGTATTCTACTTTATATTTCTTTCCCACCTTTTTTGCTAAATAAAATACATAATACAAATTATTAAAATTGCACAAAAAGTGTTCAACGTAAGTACATGAAAAAAAGTAAACTGTTGACCTTTACTTTTTATATTAAATAAATATAAATATAATATGCAATAAAATTACTATAACACCTGTAATTCTAAAGAAAAGTACAACTGAATAAATAAAAAATATTATTCTGTCAAGAATTGGTCAAAGGAAAAACATGCCTTGGGCGATTACAAAGTCTTGTCTATTCATGGATAATTGTGTAGTTTATTGTATATACAAGTACAATGAATTTATTTGACAGGGTAGAAAAAAATGTCGTACAGACGGATCTTCTCAAAAAGAAAATTATGCCAATGAATAAAATTAAAAAAAAAATAATAATTATACTCAATTCGAAGCAGAACTTGTGATGGTTTATAAATTCGTTTAAAAGAAACTAAAGTGATCCATGCGACAGCAGCATTAATGAAAGTCTTAACAAAAATATTCTGCTAAACCGTATTACAATTTAAAATTCTCTGTTGCCAGTTGCAATTTGTAATACCATATTCGGCAAGTGGCACTGAGGTTTGGTTGGCGTCCACAATTGAGCCGCCAAACATGTGTACTTTCTCAAAAGCTCTAGAAGAGACTTAAAATAGTCAAGAGATTATCATGGGAAAGGGTTGAGATTAGTCTATACGTTATACTCGCTATTAGCGGACATTTTTTAAATTAAATTATTTTTTGTATCGTTCTAAAATTGTGGTTGTGTGATCAGCGTTTCTATATAGTTAGCTATCAGTAAATATATTCATATTGTATAAAAATATGCGTGTTTGATTTCTTTCGATTTCGAAGGGATATACAGAATAAACTTTCAATTTCAGTAGTTCTGCATAAATACACAAACTTAATTATTATGATTTTATTTATTTCAGTTTTATTTAAAAAAGAAATCAATTCTAAGCATTCTGTTATACGTTTTTAATAAAAAATTCCAATTTGTTGAAAAATAGAAGAATGGAGGTATAAAAATCACAACGAATGCTTTTTTTTAGGAAACAAACAATATAATAATAAGTCTAATGCTTTGTACACACTAAACACTTCTGTTGTTGTTGTTGTTATTTTGTGAGGCCATAGTTGAAATGTGTGCAATGCGTGCAATACCTATCGGAAATAACAAACGCTACCACTAGTACACACTATAATGTTAGCTTGCGATGTCACAAAATGCCATAGTGTATACCCAGCATAAGATTATGACATTATTATTTCCACAAAATATTCATTTTTTGTAGTAATTGTTTTTGCTAATAATTTTTTCTCTGTATACTGACATACGAGTATGTATGTACATATGAATGTACATATGTGTTTGTTTAGTGTTTTTTATGTTTTAGCATTCCGGCAAATACGACGATATGTAATACTTTTTTGTAACTACTAAATATACAAATTTAAATAAATTAACAAACTACAACAAGTCAGTTAAGTTAGTTGAACATGTGAGCGACGATATACATACTCGTATGGTAATCGTCATATGATTTCAAAAAAGCTCTAAGTTACAAAAAAAATTTGAAATCATTCGAAATGATTGATAATGAGCCATATTATCAAAATACATGTGCCTGCAAAATTGCACACGCCTGAAATTAGAAATAATGTTTTATTGAAAAAATTTCAGAAATGTCTAAGCATGCAAGCGTAGAAGTTATTTTGAAAGTATTTTGTTGAATGTAACTTAGGGCTTTTGTGAATTCACATGACGATATATATGTTTTTATATACACGAGTACATATTTATATTTATATATGTATATATATGCTCAAATATTACAATTGTATGCATAAAAAAAATTACGTATCTTTAAATTAAGGCATTTACTCTATCTAAATACACATATACAGGCAGACACTGAAAGCATTCTAATAAATTACATACACAACAAATTACGTGGTGTGTATGGACTTGCAAGTATCTTACCAAAAAGGAAAAAATTCCATTGCAAAGATCTCTAATATTTATTTTAGACGAATTAATCATGTAATTAGTTTTAGCTACTGCGCCAGTTACAGAGGATATCTTGCTTTACTAACCACTACTAAATGCTCCAAAATTATTTATATATATCTCTTATGGATATAAATAAATATCAATTAATTTAAAAGCGATTACAAGTTCGTTGAATTTCTATATGGATTATCATCGCCCAAACCAAACAAATAAAGCTGAAGTCTTGAAATTTTGATTATATGCACGATCAAGGGTTTTTTGGAAGTTCGAATACAAATGGGGTAAAAAGGAGTAAATTCTGTAACTTTAGATTCCAGAACTAATAAAGATATAACTAAAATTATAAATATATCTTAATCTAGCAAAAAAAACAAGCGGTATCTGGTAATTTCTAGCTATTTATACCTTTTAGGGAATATACGCATAAAAAATTAGTTTTAGTAGGTTTTTGTACCACATCTATTTTCAAATGTAATAAACATACAAAATACAATTTAAATTACATTCTACTTTCATTGAGACAATCTTTAAAGTGTTTGGGAATTTTTGGAAATTAGAACATATAAGAAGAAAAATAGGTCCATTTTTTAGGTACTTTATTACATACACGATTTTTAAGTATATGATAGATATTTCACAGGAACATTTTACATGAGTATTTTATTATGGCACCGTAACAGTCGATAGAAAATGATTTTAAAAAAAGAGTTGTTCGTTTTGACAAAAAAAAGTACCAAAAAAGTAATTATGGGGAAATGAAATGCAAATTTCTGCATATCTGGAGAATGAATGAAAGTAAAAGTTCCTTCATGTGGTAAACTTAACTTGGTTATAAATATCCAATATCAATATTAAAAGACATATTTGCATATTATTTTTACAACGCAAAGTTGCGGCGTCTGTGATGTTAATTTTGACGCGTTATTTTTAAGCTTAAGGGAGCATTTTATCAATTATTTCACTTCGCCGACGTTTTAAAAACCTTTTTTTTACTTGACCGGGTCTGGGAATCGAACCCGTGTTCTTTAGTTGGAGAGCCAACACGCTAACTACTCGCCATCAGCAGCCATGCCTATTCTCATATATTATATATGTATTTATTTTTTAAACGTTTATCATTTAATTATTATAAAAAACCAAGAACAATACTGACTGCAGAGAAACATAAACTTTCACATCATCATCTTTGCAACAAAATTTTTTCCATTTCTTCCTTTTCTCAACTTAATTTGCTTGAAATTTTTTAATTTAATAATTGAGTAAGTGATGATGAATGTAAATTTTTTCAGAAATTCATTTTTCAAAATTGCTTTTGTTACAACAAATGAAAATGTCAAGGGAAAAAACAGCAAAACAAGTATAAAAATAGTTGGATTAAGCGAGCAGTCTCACATTGCACCACATAACTGTTGTTGATTATATGTATGTATGTATGTATGTACGTATCTACATATGTATAATATATAATGAATTAACAACCAAGACGACGACCAATTAATGAAAATAAAATAAAATTATTAAATAGTAGTATATATCATCTAACATCTGAAAGAAGAAAATTTAATTAGCACTCACTCTCACCTGCACTTCCAAAGCATGATAAGCTACAATAAGACCTAAAAGAATCACAGTCGAAACCGATATTAATGTTTTAAGCGCTGTAGAATAAAAAGATGCCTAGAAAATAAAATAAAAAAAAACAAATTGTTTCAATTATTTAAATAATATAAATTCTCTATGTTTTACTAAAAATTAAATATTGTAATGTGGAAGATTAGCTTAAATCGAATTTGAGCAATTGTTAGATGCCCTCCTTTAAACTTGTTTGCTTTAAAAATAATTTTAATAAATTTAATTCTTTTAACTGAAGATTATTAATTTTGCTACACTGCCAAATATTGTCAGTACCCAGCAAAAAAAAAAAAAGACATGCAAAAGATATGGATGGGCTTTATTGCAAATAAACTCGTACAATTAGGCTGAAGAAAGCATAATTTTAACTTTGGGATGTCATTGGCGAGCATGTGTTCATACTTAACAAAAGAAATCGTCATTTGAGTGCTTTGTTTCTTTGGAACGGTACACAGTGGATGACCCGTACATGGGATGCAATGTGCCGGAAATAGGAAATAAGATTTTGGGAGATTTTATAAAAAAAGGAGTATTTTTAAAAGACATTCGATATGAATTTTCCGACGTCAAAAGTGACAGGAAATACCTCGGCGGGTAGTTCTTGCCACAAACGGCCAAAAGACGCATTTTCTCTGTAATGCGTAGTGCGAGCCGCTGTCAAGTAGACCATAAATGAATGCCCTCTTAAAGATGAACGCTTTGTGAGCATGTATGACCGGCTTTCGGAAACAAGTTTCTTGATTTCTTTAGAACACATTCCATTATATTAACGATATAACAACAAAACGCATCCCACGTTGTGACGATGCTCAAGAGAGCCAATAGAGTTGGTTACCCTACCGTCCCCAATAAGTTCCCAGAGAAAGCTGGATATAAATCGAAAGAATATATCACCGACACCCACCATAAATGTTTTAAATGAATGTTTTATGACTTGATTACGTTTTAGTATAATTTAATGAGTTTTTGTAACACATTTAGAAATTTATTTAAATTATAATTACAACTGCACAGTTGTTTTTATATAAATTAATCAGCAAAGTTGAATGTGCTTTCCAGGAGTTCAAAAGTCATAATATTTTTAACATTTAAGAAGGCACTAAAAATGAATTCAGTTAAAGAAGTGCTTAAAAGTGCTAAATATACCAATTCAGAGTGAAGGCATTCACTTTTTTTTGCTGGGTATGTATGTATGTACGTATGCATGTTGAAATCGTTTTAATTGAAGACGACTTAAACTTATCTTCCATATAGTCACAAATATGTTAATTATCTTCGTTCACTTACCTTTGTGTAAACCCCAGCGCTGCTTAATTCATTTTCAATAACCATCACCACAATTCCAAACATGCCCATGACTAGCGCATAATCACTTATACGTTTACGTTTTTCAAATAAAGCTTTGCGTTTCCCTAGTCGATAACCAACATTGGGTTTATGTTTAGCAGAGTTTGTTGATGGTTTCCGGGATGTATTACCGCCAGTTAAAGCACGTTCCTCCATATACCTTGCATTATAATTGACATGATGGTGAAGAAAAAAGTAGAACAAGAAATGATCATGTAATAAAAATTAATTTTGTAATGTTTGCCTACACCCGTAAAATCGTACTAGTGCAGTTTCCCTTTGCAGTTTGTTGAATTTATATATTCAAATATATTTTTTTTTAAATTTTTAATCTAAACATATCAGTTGTTTATGTTAGAATCATAGTAATTTTGAATAAAGAGACGATAATAATTATAAAAAAAGAATTAATAATTAAATTCAGTTTAACCTTCCGTTAAGCGTCATGTATCATATTGGCACAAATTAGATCAGTACTTAATTTCATTAACATAAAACAATTTAAAACTCTAAGTATTTTAAAAAATTAAAAAAGTCGCTGTCAGATATGTATTTTTTTTATTATTTTTGTTTATCTTGGACCAGCACTCAGCAGATGACCCATGCACATGCGATGCATTGTGCTGTAACTAGCGGAAAGGGATAGTGATTAAAGAATACTTCAAACAAGTAGAGTCACTGAGCATCACGAGCATTACTTCGGATTCAAAGAACCGAAATCAAAATCACTGTTTTCACTGAGAAACTTAAACAATTCATAAATTTAACAGTAGAGTGTTACTTTTAATCTTCACATTTATATACATACATACGTTTGAATTGTTTTCCCAGTAAAATCGTAACTGGAAATTTCACAGGTATGATATTTTGTGAGATGAGGCGACTAATCGAGAACTGTTGATGTTTCTCAACAAAGATAGTCGTGGCACGTATGGCTGCTTGGCGGTTTTGTTCGATTTCTTTGAAATATTCCACGCCATTACATTTATTTTTCTAAAGGACTAAAAACTAAGCCAAAGAAATCCAGTAAGTGACTAGAGTTAGCAGTGTCTACGCTTTTCAGTGTTGTCAGTTTTAGTATTATCTAATAAATGTAAGCGTTGCCAGATAATAAATTATAGTATATATCATTAAAAAAAAATTAATTGTATTTTCCGAGTTATACCTTGTTTGAGTAAATATGCGATATAAATATTAATATTTTGAAGTTCTAATCTTTCTTTCAATAATATTGGTGCATGTGAAGCAGTAAATTCATATAAAATATTTTACTTCCATTGATTATGAGTTTTTGTAAATTTTTGTCGTCAAAAGCATGAATCATTTTGACATTTGCGTTCTCATTGTAGGCGATGCTTTTGACATTGGTGAAACGTCTTTTTTGTATGAAAACATTTCCGGGTCCTTTCTACTTGTCTACTTGTCATTCATATAGGCATTTGCTGTTGCAGAACCCAACTCAATTATCGTTTGTTTGGAATGCCATCTTTTTTCTGCTATTGTTCAAATCGCTTTCATAATTTTTAAACGAACTGCTTTCCTTTGAAAGATTTGCAGTAAATAAAAATTTTTCGGAAGTTGACATTTAAGGAAATTGACTTGCACAGTTAAATAAGTTAAAATACCTCCTTTGCTACTCATAAAGCTAGAAATATAAAGGGTGGCGCCAAATGAATAATCCTATCGTAAGATGTAATAGCATTTGAGAATGGCGTTTTACGTCAATCTTATTTGACAGTTGTAAACTAGAGAGCTTCAGAATAAAAACAGACAAACAATGGAGCGCTATAATCTGCGAGAATTTCGTCGTACATTTCCTAATCATGTCATGCCAACTGGACAAAAATTACGGCGTTTACCTGCTCGACTCGAACAGACTGGAACCACATACGATATTTCAGGGCGTGCCCGCCACCGGACTGGTCGTTCTGTCAAGAATATTGCGGCTGTGGCTGGTCGCATAATCCTCCGTTTTGGCGATTTGGCGTGGCCTGCAATATCGTCCGATTTAACTATCCCATACTAGTTGAAGTTGCGGGTTTATGCCAACAAGTCCCAGACAATCGCACCCCTTAATGAGAATTTTCGACAGGAATACGAAAAGTTATCACCAGAAATATTGCAGAAAGTTATGGAAAATGCGATAAAACGCGCACAAATGTATATCAACACTGGCGGCCGGCACTTGCCCGATATCATATTTTCCACTTAACAGAAAAAATTGTACAGGTCCAAATAAAGATTTCCACCACTCAAAATAATTTTTTTTTATTTATTTTTTGATATATACTTATTAAGCCTGAGGTCTTTTTTTATTTTATTTTGTTTTTTATTATTCGATATTTCGTTTACAGCTTGTTAACATCATCAGGATAATAAATATATATCACAAAATTTTATAATAAAAAAGGTCAATTAATAATATAATTTAAATTTTTTTTATTTAGTAAAAAAGTTATTCAAAAACAAAATTCGATGATTAATTTTGCGCCACCATGTATATTTAAAGTGACACATACGCACCTCTAATATTATTTTTTTGTGTGCAAGTATGTTCATGAACGTCCTTTCCGTTGCTGGTTTTGTTTATCAAAAGCACAGTAATGGAATGCCTATACTACACTTTCACTAAACACCACAAATAAATAGTCTCCAAGTATAAGAAATGATTTTTATCAATAAACATTTCTTGTATACTTAACTAAATGACAGAAAAGTGATTGCCTTTGTATGTACATATGTTTGTGCACATACTTAAAAGTGAAAACAGTGTAAAAAACATTACAAACTGGCCCAACAAAATATAAATATAAATGGCTTGCTAGAGCATCGTTAAAGTTTATATGTATGTATTGAAACGTATTTTATATTTGTGACAACAGAAGAAATCCTTTTGACTCCATAATGGCTAAATTTCTTAAGAAAACTCAATATGTGAATATTGTTCTTAACGATGCAGTGAAATTGATGTTATCGGTTGATTAGACCGAAAGTTACTGGGTTACTGAAAGCAAAAAATTACAAAAAAAAAAAACTCTATATCACAAATATTTGTGTGGATGTATTTTATTGGTCTCTGTTAGTGAAAGGAAATTTGTTTTATGTTGTGTGTCATTAATATATCAACAGCCTTTAATAATATTAATTTTATGGCCAGGCCTGATTATATATATTTTATGGCATTAAAGTAGTAATTTTATTACTAACGCAATGACTTTTGAACCATCCTGAGTGTGTGCTTTAGATTTATGAAAATAATCTTAGAAAGGAAGTGGAATATTTTATTAAGCAGATACAAGCAGATTAATAACCGAATCTGAATTTAAATATTTAAGGGTCAAAACGAGAAAAAAATTAAAATAAGCAAAAAGTGTTTTAGAGCACTTTTTTGTCGCTATTTTTTTTTTAACTTTCACATTTCAGTATTAATTTATTTAATTATAAAAGATAATTTCAATTATAGGAAGCATTATATTAAAAATGGAAGTACTGGTGTTAAAATATTATATCTGACGGTTAAAAATAGAAAAATTCTTTGAGTGTTATTTCGAAATTAACTGAGAAATGAGCGCAATACCTATTTTTGACACAGGCATAGTTCACAAAGGGAACTTTACAGTTTCTTCAGGTATGTTTTTTTTTATTAACTCGTACTCAGAAAATCTACATGTCTCTATATGATGGGTGTACTCGTGACTTTCATTAGCTTTCAGCTTTCCCCGAATTTTCCCACAATGCAATGTCTTCATTCGCGGTATACGAGGTTTTTATACGACTTACGGCCATTTTCACAATGTCTGATTAAAACTTAATTGAAACTTATATATATTTCACAATGTATGATTAACTTTTAACTGACACCATTTAACGAAAAAGTGTATGTTAAATTTAACCGAACAAAATGTGGCGGTTAACAATATATTAGACACCTATTATGCTAATTTTAATTGATAAATAGAAAAAATGTACACATGTGAAAAATGGGAAAGCAACACTTATATTTTTTCAATGTTTATAATTTTAAAACTTTGAAACAAAAAAAGAAATCTTGCTGTGATATTAGAGGCTCTACAAAAAACATTTTAACATGTCTCATTTGTCTTGTTTTTTTGAATGTTCCAAGCTGGAACAATTTGTTGCTTATGAATGTTCCGCCATTTTTTTTATTTTTATCTTGGACGAGTGCTCAGGGGCTATCCCCTACATATGCAATGCATTGCACTGGAACTAGAGAGAAGGATAGGAAAGCAATAGACAGGTGGTAAAAGTGGTAGGAAGATAGAGCTTAATTCTTGCACAACTCTGCAGTTGCGTGTTAATTAGAAAGCAAAGTTGCTGCGTCTATAATTTTTTTTTTGACGCATTATTTTTAAGCTAATGGAGCTATTTTATTTATTATTTTACTTCGCCGACGTTTTATTGCTCAAATACCAACGAAGAAGGGTGCTGTAGCACAGAAAACTCAAAAAAAACTTTTTTCTGATTTGACCCGGCTGGGAATCGAACCTGGGTCTTTCTGGTTGCAGAGCCAACACGCTGACTACTCGCCATCAGCACCCCCTTTCAGTATATTTCAATGTTTTTTTTTTTCACAAACATTAAGCTTTTTTTCTATTCTCTGTCATTATAGTATTTTTCGTAAACAAACACAAACAATATTGCCATACTTTTTAGCGAATTTTTTTTTTTTTTAAGTAACTGAAGGATGGTGAAACTGAAATCATTAACCGTCGATTAAATAGTGCCCGTTAAGCAAACCGCCTGTTAGTTAATTTTCTGTTAAAAGTAAAATAATTAGACATTGTGAAAATGGCCGTTATAGGGATTTCGTCAGACAACGGATTAAAAAAAAAAACCTAAATTCAAATTACCGCTCGCATGAAAATCCGTGCGATTTAAACAAAAAGAAAGAGTGTTTCCAATGAATTGTGTTCCAATTGTCACTGTTTTACTGTATTTCTAGTGTTCTCATTGGCTTTCCTGAATTATTAATGCAGACAGCATCTATTCATAAAATTAAATATTTATAAACCCATCAGTATAAGTATTCATTATATTTTTTATTTTATTTATATCCTGTAGGGTTAAAAACAAGTAGTTTTGCTACTTGATATTCAGACCACAGATTTAGATCTAAATATTAGCCCTAATGAATTTAAATTGATTTTGTTTCGTTTTGTATAAGGAATACTTGTTAGATTAAGAAGAAACAAATGCTGTAAATTCGAGTATGTATGAAAACGAGACAAGTGAAAGATTCGCATGCTACATATTAATAAAATAAAATACAATAGCATTTGCTTTGTACATACAAATAAAGCTGAAAAGTAGCCACTGAATCATAAAGACCATAATAAGTAAACAAAGGTATGTATGTACAAATATATACATTTGTATTACAAATTCCACTGAAAGTTTCTGTTCGTTCGTCTCTTTATGTTTGTGTTTGTTGTGTTTTCCTTTTTTATTTTTATTACATCTCAATATGTACAAGTACATGTGAAAAAATCTTTTACACAAATGTTTTCCTGTTTATAGTCGTAGAAAGGAATTGGAGAGATATCCATTATTTCAGATGTATGTATGGTTAGGGTGTTTTTTTTTTTAGCTGCATGAGAACTATCGTTGTACAGAACTATGGTTTGGCAGCTGAGAATGTCAGCGATGGCGATGGCTGAAGTAGTTTGTACGTTGACTGCAAAACTAAAAAGTCCTAGGTTCTCATTTTTTTGCATTAGAATGTCTTTGTGTCAGTTGTTGTCGAAAGGTTTGAGTGGCGAAGGCATAGTCACTGGTCACTGAACAAGTACCGGCTTCAGCTATCGGCATTATTAGCACTATTACTAAAACAAACCTTCAAAAATGAATACGAGGCGCTGCAGCACTGCTATAAACAAAAAACTGCAAAAAAAGCAAAGTTGTAAGATAGTGAAGCTTCACCTTCTGTCATTTCTCTAACTGTCCCTTTCATCTACTTTCAGCACAATGTATCGCATGTGTAGGAGTCACCTCCTGATTGCTGGTCGAAGATAAAAAAACTTTCATTATGAAATAAATCCTAGGCAAAGAAATTAAATAATTCCCAAACAAATAATGTAAACCCAAAGGTGTACCAGTTATTTTATAATTAAATAACTCTCACATTTGTGTTGAAAATATTTTGGGACTTATTTAATTTTTCCTAGCGACTTATTTCACCTGGGAGTTATTGCTTCGCATATGTAGGAGTCTTCCGCTGAGTGCTGGTCCAAGATAAAAAAAACTGTGTTGACATTTCTGTTCAGAAAGTTTGGCAATAGCGGGATTTATCTTCGAATCAGGGTGGTTTCGTGTGGCGAATGTCTTGCATGTGAACGGCTTGTAATATCGCAATGGGCTGAAGCTCTGCCCTAAGTGGGGCGTTCTGCTTCGGTGAGGGTCCGCCACTCAACCTAATCTATGGTTTGGTAGGTCATCATGAATCGCTTTACTTAACAAAATAAATCTGTTCGCGTAGTCCATAGAGCACTTCGTCGATTTTACGCCCAACATAATCAGCCCAGTGAGCAAGCAATGCTGCATGCTTACACATCTCCGTATGCATGATCACGCTGGGTTATCTGTAATTATGGGTGCTACAAGCGTTAAGGCATGTTCCTGATGTTCATGGCATGAAAATCTAGTGTGATGTTCGATGGACTGAGTACATTTTTCCGGTCTCAAAGGACGCATTCAAGTGCTTCGGCTTTTTAAGATGGTGTAAGATATACCTCACCCCATCTGATCTCTTTACTATTTATACCGCCTACAACCGACCGAAAAAGGAATACAATTTACATGTATGGGCCGGTCTTTCAAAGACAATTTTGAAGTTACTCGAACGTGTACAGAAAATGGCGAAGAAGCTCATTGGAGATAGTAGGGTAGCCAAGTCTATTGACTCTCTTGAGCACCGTCGCAACGTGCGGTGTATTTCGTTGTTATGTCGTTACTATAATGGGATGAGTTCTAATGAAATCAGGGAACTTGTTCCCAAACCCCGGTCATTCGCGCGCATAACGCGTTCCGATCAGCATATATGCGGACTAGACTACCCGCAGAGGTCTTTTGACGTGGGAAAATTCAAATCGAATATCAATAAACACTACTCCCTCTACCCTTTCCCACAAAACCTTATTTCCTAGTTCCGGCACAATGCACGGCATGTGTAGGGGTCATCCCCTGTGTGCCGATCCCAAAAAAAAACAATTCGTGGAGTTATTGATCGTTTTCGCTCTAATTTTACTCTACTCGATTGATAATCATCAACAAGACAAAGAATTGTGTGTATCGAAGAGAATATTGCTGCTCTTTCGAAATCAGCAAGGAGCTGCCGTTATGGTGAATCGCCAGTGCTATCGAGCCATGCTGACTGAATTTTTATTTTCAAAAATTAATTAGCTAATCATAGTCTGTAGATAAATAAACATCGACGACATTTGGTTCCAAAAATGCAGCTCAACTTACCATACACCACGATTAATAATTGGTTTATTGCAAAATCAATTTGGTGGCAACTTTATTTCCAGAAGTGCTCCTCGTTCGTAAAATTTAACGCCTCTGGATTTCTTTTTTGGCGCTTTTTTAAGTCATTGGTTTATGTTAACGAGCCAGCAATTCTTCAAGCATTGGACGCCAATATTCAAGCCACCTTTGGTGCCATACCGACAGATTGATTGGAAAAAGTAGTCAAAAATGGGACTAAATGAATGAACCATGTAACTCGTAGCCGCGGCGAACATATGCCGCAAATCTTATTTAAAAAATAATAAATGTAGTGAAATTATCTATCAGTTTATAATACAAAAAAAAAAAATTCTTTTCAACAATATTTCTGTCTTGTATGATCATTTTAAGTTCTCATGCAGATAAAAAAAAAAAAACACCCGTTAACATGAACAACGTCTGTCATTATTGCTAAATTATTCACACACAAACAATCGGCTTAAATTCGCTCACGCACGCATATTTATTAGGATTTACACCCCCTCAGTGTGGAGTTACCCCAAGATTTTCAAACGAATACTATCAGTCTATTTCACATGACGAACATAAAAATTCAAGCACGATGATCTACTTGATAGTGTATAAACATTTGTTTGCTGGAAGACAAATGCATGTGTATTTATATGGCTGCTTGTATGTTTGTGTACTCATATGCACTATATGTTTTATTATAAATTCGAACGTGTGGTTTCATGTGAAAAGTTTCCCCTTTCATTTCAGTTAAATACACCTACATACATACGTATAAATAAATTGTTTTTTTTTTTTTTTTTGAGTAAAGTGGTGATGAAACAGTCTGAATATGCTGTTTGGCAAAAAACATTTTTGTTTTTCGTTTATTTGCTACTCCTAACACATTTTATACATGTTAGCACTATAAACATTCAAATCGTTTATTGCATGGATACATTTGTATTATATTTTGTTAGACTGTAGTTTAAATGGATTTTCCATTTATTGCAATGGATTTAACAAAAACGGCAATTTGATTTAAATGGATTGAAATTCAAAGCAAAAGAATTCATATTTGCAACTAAACATACTCGGACGTGCAATTAAAATTTTTTTTCAGTCACAAAAAAATAACATTTGGCCGAATGAAAATTAAATTTCGATAGTGCAATAAGATTTCGTAATAAAAAGTAGTGAAAATACTCACATATATTAAACCGTTTAAAGAGTCAATATTTCTATTCAACTGGCATGAACACGTGCACGTCGGCCAACTGAGTCATTCCATAGACCTTTCACGAGTCTAGCACGCTGCAGTGATACGTTTTGCTAATTTTGAATTATAATGAATATAATTACTAAGAGAGTCAAAATTACGCATGATTATCTCTTTAGTACAGAGCAATGAGGTTGCGGATGATCTGACGGGAGGGGGGCCCGCCTCGGGGACTGCGATGTGGACGGATTCTACCGGCTCCCTTTGTGTGGTGCTGGAGGCTCTTGTATGAGCACTCCCGGGAGATGCTCAAAGCAGGTGGCTCAATGAGCTGACCTGTACGATCGCGAGGACAGTATGGCCTCGGTTTGATGCCAGGAGGTGTGGACATCTGGTGCAATTTTCGAGGCTGCGTTGTCTTACCACCACGATGACTGGACACTGCCCTATTGGAATTCATGCAAGACTTAAGGGGTCTGCCGTACAATGACTTCTGCTCTGGGTGCAACGATGAAGAGGAGCAGGAGAGTGTTACTCAATTCCTCTGCGAGGTCCCTGCACTCAGGGACCTGCGCCTCCGCGTGCTGGGGTCTGCCTTGTTCGGCAGCCTCTCGGAGCTGTCGGAGATGGGATGCTGAGTGAGCTTTTCTTTGATAAACACTATTTTTTTTTAATTCGCTTGGTCACTTTACAACAAAAATCATCATTATTTCATATTCTATGGTAAGGGTTTTGTAAAAAATTTTTTTTAAATTTGGCGTTTTTGAATCTGGTTGTAACTTTGGAAGAAAGACTTTTTCAATCTTGCTATGGAATACGTCGAAAAATTTTAAATTACGACAGCTTTAAGTGTTATTGCAACAATTATTTGATTTAGTCATTAGTTTTGGAATTAATGATGAAGAAGGGACAAAAAAAATTTTTTTTTTTTTTAGAAAAATTACCAAATTTTTTAATTAAAAAAATTCATAAAAAATACAAAGAACCAAATAATTACCAGTTATACTACTTAAAAAAGGTGAATGTAATAGAAATAAAATAAACTTTATTTCATGAAAATCCCTGGATAAATGCCTCTTTTAAAGCCGATTAAGTAAAAATACCTATTTTTGAACATTTTTATCCAAAATTTGTGTAGAGCCAAAAAAGGTGTGATTGTTTGTTTTGTCTACCTACGCGCATGCATATTTAAATTTTCTTTTTATTAGAAAAATGAGGCTAATGAAGAGGGCTTATAAAAAAGTTATATAAAGGGTTTACTTTGCACAATCAGCATTAGTTAACTAGTGAATTCCGAGGAGACAAGTGTTTATTTGAGATACAAAAATAAAAAAAATTAGTAAAAAATTAGAAAAATGTTGTGTAACAATATATATATATATATATGTATATCTGAATTTCTTATCAAACCATCACCAAAGATTATTTTAAAATAAAGGTAGACAACATTGCCCTGTACTGAACACCTAGTTCAATATGTGGGAATTGCCGAGTTTTTTTTAGGAAATCTATCTTTATCGAACTCTCAGTAAGTATTTTTAAATGAATAACACTAATTATTTTAAGCCTAAGATCTTTTTATATATTTTATATTTATTTCAATATTTCGCTACTCCTTTGTGTAGCTTCTTCAGGAAAATTGGTTTAAAAAAAAAACTAGAAAAATTTTTAAATGAAGTTTTATAAATATCTATACTTTCTCTCACAGCAACTTTTTCTTTATTTACAGAGCACTCAAGAAAATGCTGCCACCTACGCCGTGGAGAGAATTGCTATTTTTGTTTAAGTACTAAAAGAGGTTTTGGAAGACACATGCGATGGTCCAACCCACTACTTCAGGCGGTGGATTTACAATGCCTATTTACATCACGATAGGAAGTCATATTTTGAAAATCCTTGTGATATACAATATGGTAACCTTCATCTTCGAGCATTTGTAGTACATCAGATGGTTTAAGACCGAAACTTTATAATCGACTTGAGCTCACTCAATGATCTTATAAGAGACCTCGAGCTAACAAAATAGAAGTTGAAGCTTTTAAGATCTCGCTTAAGAGACCGAAACTTCTTAGAAAAAGCGTCAATTCAACTACGTACCGGAACCGGCATAAGCCATATGTGAATTTTCATAAAACAAAAGAAAATATGTGTTTTCGTTACGACATAAATAAATGGTATTTTTGTGAAGCTTGGTCAAAAATATGTTGCACGTGAGTGGCGTCTGCTTGTTGATAGCAGCAGAGAAAGCCTTAAGAAATTTGAAAGTGTGTTGAGCTTTGAAGCAATTGATCTTAAAAGAGTTGAAAAGGTATCAGCGAGCAGAGTGCTAGCCGCCTCACACAGCACTTGAAAAATAAGCTTTATGTTATTAAGAAATTATTACCGATATTAACAATATCACTATATTTTAGTTTGCACATTGAAAACCTTAATTATCTCAAATTTCAATCTTTGCATAGTCAACCCTCACTTTTATTTTGTATAAAATCAATAAATAATTTCAGTGAAAAACTTTTTTAATTTTATGTCTGAGAATGAAGGAATACATATAAAATATTCTTGAAAATATCAGTTTAAGCAGTTCATAAAGCAAACTATTTCCAACTGCGTTACCAAATAAAAAACCATTCTCAAAAACTTCTTCTTGCGTTTTTAAACAACTTCCATTACAACAATTCGTTCTTCGTTCAACTTACACCGACTGCAATAGTGAAATTAAAAAATATTTATTTATTTATTTAAACAAACCACAAAAACCGCACATTTGTCTTGCAATATGAGAAATGTGCCATTCGAGCCATACATGCAAATGACATTTGTTTGTGCCGCAGTAAATGTTGGCTACAATTTTAAAATGAATAGGCAGACACAACTTAAAATGATGGAATTAAGCAAAAACTTGCTCTAAGCTTATTTGTTATACATATATAGAATTGAAAAGTACTGCCTAATATTTATTTCATGGTTATCAATCTGAATTAAAGTAAAATTTTATTTTTAAATTGCCAACATTTATCGCGTTTAAGAAATTGTGACTGAATGTTTAGATATTGAGTGCTATAATTTACAATTTTTATTGACATATGTATTTATTTTAAAAAGGACAACGTTGTAAGTCTTATGTTCGAGCTCATTCTCCGACTAATTTCTAAAAACACTTTGCATTTTTCTGATGTGCATTATACTATCGTTGTGTCAGTTGTTGTCGTAAGGTTTTACTGGCAAAAGTATTGTCTTGTTTTTTCTTTGGAGACAGACTCCTTGTGCATAGTTGTTCTTTGAAAAGTATTTATTTATTCATCAATATACATTTTGTCCCCTTCAAAGTAATCTCCCTCAGATATAAAGCACTTATGCCAGCGCTTCTTCCAATCCTCGAAGCACTTCTGAAATGCGCTTTTCCGTATGGCCATCAGCTCGTTCTTCATCAATTGTGGTGAAACCTTTTTCTTTTCATTAGTCTCTTCAGTTTTGGGAATAGGAGAAAAAGTCGTAGGGAGCGAAATCTGATAAATAAACGCAAAACATTGCTTAACTTCCTTGTAGTAGTCCTTATTAACCGTACGACCTGTTGGCTAGAACTAATGCTGCACCACGCCATTGTAATCGAAGAAAACAAAATTCACCTTTTCTTTTGAACAAACTTTGTATATTCCTAATATAAATAAAAATTACATTAGAATATATTTGTCCACTGTGATCGTAGATCAAGGAATTAAGATCTTTTAAATAAAAAATGTCCATGAAATGAGACTTGCGATTAATTATTTAGTCAATGAAACAGAGTTTCTCCATTTAGTAAAAATCAGTCTTTTGTCGTTAATTAGTTATTGGCAATATATAAAATTAAAACTGAGTGTATCTACTGCATTCCGGTAATATTTCCGCTGTATTCATTAAAACGAGATTGAACTGTACTTAGAAATTGTTTTCATATTTTTCCATTATTTTGTAAGCAAAATGTGCAGATGTAAATAAATAAAAAAAGATTTAAATGAACTTGTTTAGATATACTATGTGTGTTTCTAAAACATGTGACCCCTACAACTAAACAATGTCTGACAACTAGACAACAAATGATGCCTCTGCAGCAAAATACCCACATATTCACTTCATGCCTGGACAAAGAAATGTATGTAAATGAAATGTGGTTAATGGCGATATAAAAATTCTTGCTGATTTCTTTACTTCTCTTCCATTTTTCTTCATATGCTCGTACACTGCTAAAAACTTTTTCCTAGCAGAAATAAATATGTAAAAGCTACTTGGACAATGATTAAGTTAATTTAAAAGTAATCGCATGTTAATTGGAATGGTAGTTAAGAGCATTTCATAGAGAAAAGGAAGACACAATAATAATGACAATGCTAGAGCAGGAAATCGAAAGGACAAACTACTTTAATCTACACTAATACGATTTTGACTAGAATGTTTGAATATAGAGAGATATTTTCAATGGCAACCAACAATTAAATGAATACACATGCAGCCATAGGCATATGTGTACATGTTTGTATTTATTATTGTCTTGTAAAAACTTCAAGCATTTATCGCAAGGATTTATTTATGCAATTCTGATGCACTTTTAATACCTTTTCAAATATCTCTCTGCTACTTTTACTTTGGCTAATACTTTGGAGACATTAGCAAAAATGAGAAGGTTTATTATTTAATTAAATTGCATGATTGTTTACTAGCATGGCTTTGATTTATACATACATTTCATACCTTGGGTAGTCGGTATTTATGCCAACTAATGCCTCTGCTGCTTCCTCGTTGCATCCTGATGAGATCTGTTCCCGATTCGCAATGGAAGGTGTTTTCATCGAGCCAGGAATTGAAAGAGTGGATGCTGGTTTGCGGAGCTGTAATCAATAAAAAAAAAATCAATTGATTTCTTAATTAAGAATTGCTCTACATTTTTGTAACTATTTGTTTGAAAATATTTATCTTTTTTATTTATTTGCAAATATTAAGTAAACAATGCCGCTTCAACATAAATTCCAATAAAAGAAAATAATTTTTAAATATATTATTAATTGACCTTTTTTATTATATTTTTTTAAATATATGTATTTATTAAGCTTGAGGTCTTGTTTTATTTTATTTTTTTAACAATCTATTTTTTTAAGCTTTAAGGTTTTTTCTCTTTTTATTTATTATTTTTATATTTTTTGATATATATTTATTAAGCCTCAGGTCTTTTTTTATCTTATTTTGTTTTTTATTATTCGATATTTCGTTAACAGCTTGTTAACATCATCAGGAATAATGATTATTATTTTTATATTTATTTTCGATATTTCGTTAACCTTCGGTTAACATCTTCAGGAAGTTTTTATTTTAATTAATTAATTTATTTTATTTAAAGCTTAAAAAAATAGTTTGTTAAAATAAAAAAAAAGGTTAAAAAAAGTATTAAGAAAAATTTATTTTATTTTGTTTTATTATTCTATATTTCGTTAACAGCTTTTTGACATCATCAGGAATAATAAGAAATCATAATTGTTTTTTATTTATTATTTATTTTATATTTATACAATTATAATTTCATATTATTCCTAATGATGTTAACAAGCTGTTAACGTAATATCGAATAATAAAATAAAATAAAATAAAATAAAAAAAGACCTCAAACTTAATAAATATATTAAAAAAAAAAAAAAAAAAAAAAAAATAAAAGAATTACATTTTAATTTTTTGGCTACATTTCTTACAATGTAATACAGGACATGATATGGAGTCAGATAGATACATTACAGGCACGTAAATATTAGTAAAATTGCTAAATAAAAACCATCCACAGCGTAAGTTACAAACAAACATCATCAATTAAAGTAAACTTGTAGTTATTGTTAACAAAGAATACCTGAATGTAGAGGTTCCTACGTTATTATTGCATGACTGTTATTCAGTTTTTATTTTTTTTGTAATTACTAAATAATATGTTTGGAAAAGCTTAGATAATTTTGTAAATTTTACTAATAACAAAAAAAAAAAAAAAACTAATAAAAAAAGCAAAATAATAAAACTTGCAAAGACTGAAAAAGATTCAAACTATTGGCAATCGCACTAAAGAATCATTGAACTCTACACAAATATTTTGCTTATCACACACGTAAATATAAGTAGTTTCTTTGTGTAATTTTGATGTACAAAAATATCACGTTCTTTGGTTTGTGCAAACTTCTGAAGTTAATGGGATGGCGCTGGCTGAAGTACTTAGCAACTTGACTACAAAATCAAAGGTCCGAGGGTCGAGCACAGTGTCCGACTAAGTCATAAAAACATTTCTCATTTTTTCTGCTGAGCATTAGTGCGTCTTTATGTTATATTGTCGGAATGTTTCAGTGGCGAAGGCATAATCACTGGTCATTGAATTTCTGGCTTCAGCTGACACTAATCTACTATGCCCTTCTTGCTCGGTATTGTATAGTAGAATGATCGGCGAAGTAAAATGGTTAATAAGAATGGCTACCAAACACAGTTTTAGAATTGAATACGCCTACTTGAGATCAGAGGCGCTGGAATACTGCAATAATAAAAGAACGTGCAAAAGCAGAGTTGTAAGCATATTGGAGCTGTCCACTGTTTATGCCTTAATCACCTGTTATCACTATACCTTTCCTATAGGAGGTAACAACTAGTTGTAGGCAATCATTTTGTCATATTGCCATAAAGAAAACAATTTGCGATATTAAATATTTGTGATTTATATTTTTGGATAAGTAAGTTTTTAAGCAACTGTTAGATGGGATGGCGTAACATCCAAGAAAATAATGTTCATGAACGTTATTATAGAGAAAATGTTTCGCAGCGTCCATCGAGATTATGGTACTTTTTTTTACCAGTGTTCAGGGGACATTTTCTACGCATGCAATGCATTGCACTGCACCACTGCAGCAGCAAGATATAGTTTAATTCTTGAAGAACTCTGCTGTTGGGTGTCAATTATAAAGCAACGTTGCGGCGTCTCAGATAAATTTATTTACTTTTAATTATATTTTTTTAATTGACTTTTTTTATTATATTTTTTGAAATATATTTATTAAGCTTGAGGTCTTTTTTTATTTTATTTTGTTTTCTTATTCGATATTTCGTTAACAGCTTGTTAACATCATCAGGAATAATAAAAAATTATAATTGTTTGACATATAAAAATATTTATAAGCTTAATAAATATATTTCAAAAAATAAATTTATTTACTTAAAATTGAAATTAAATTTGATTCCAATCAGAAGTATAATATAATTTTATTTGTGTTTTACTATTTTCTTTTTTTGATATAAAATTAATACCAAATTTAAATACATTTTTTTTTTGTAATTTCAATTGATGAATATTTGTTGTCATTATTGAAGTTTCTTGGCGTAGCCGACCTTTGAAATTATATTAAAGAAACTGGTATCATTTATTGTAATGTGGTATTTATTTCGACAAATATATTTTTTGTTATTATTAAATCCAAATTAGGCCTATACGTACATATGTATATGCCAACATGAAACAATTTCTGACTAATTTTTTTGCGAGTAGCTGAATAGTTACTAAAATAAATTATATGTTCATATATTTTTCCGGGACTCTTAGACTCACTTAATAAACGAGAAGAACTTTAAAAAATAAAAATAAATAGTGTTTACAGGGCCTTTTTATAAAAAAAATCACACTATATGTAGAAACACACTGGCGGTGTCCATAGACAAACAAATCGTAAAAAAAAAGGAATTTTTTACCACAAATCTGAAAGACCTCGGAGACCGCACTGGGCATTTAAAATAAAAAATCTTATGCTGCACACAACTGAAAGGTATAATAAACTTCGTGTAACTTAAAATAAAATGGACGGACTTAATGTGCTAAATAAATGTAAAACTTTAATATTCAAAATATGTAAAACTTAGAAGAACAAGAATATGAACTGGATTTCATTTATTCTGTTGTTATTCTACACATACTATAATAGAGAAAAAAATTGCACAGCCATTTTGGTATTTAATCAAAGTTTAAAGGATTCTTTTAATTATTTATTTTTATTATTTTACTCCATTAACTTTGCCTACAAGTACTAGATGTGCCAGACAAAATAATAGATGAACACAAAAAGAAAAGAGCAAAAGAGCAAAAGAGCAAGACGGTTCAAACAATTCACTCATTTCTAAACCAAAGTGTATATTTATTTTGTGTTAGTTGAACTTTATCGCGGCAAACAAACCGTGTTCTTTTTTTAATGACTGTCATTTGCACTCCGTTGTGTTTATTTATAAATTAGTAGTATTGTCATGTAATTTAAGAAATTGTAAACGGTCAAAGTAATATTAATATTTCAAATAAAATTTACATATTTTTTTATTATTTGCCATCGTGTTGTATAGTTCAAGGCCTTTATTAAGTAATGATGTTTGTGTCGCATTTGTAATTGCCTTCTGTAGACTAAATTGTAAGACTGAAAATATATTATATATATCTTAACTATTCAGTTATATAAACTCAAGTCCTTAATAAATTCAATAAAATTTCTTGTATTAAACTTTTAGTTTTTTTTTCATATTTACCCATTTTCAAGTATCCAACGGAAAGTTGGTAATCTGAAAGGCTTGCATTGCACATTGATATAGTCAACTGTTCGATATCGATTGTTCTCATGCAGCTAATCAAATACTCGATATATTAATGGCCGCTTTAATAGACATTTTATTTCTTTCTCTTAGCTCAGTAGTCAGAACGTTGACTCTACAACAGGAATATTGTGGATTCAATCATCCGAAATTGACTCTCACATTAGATTTATATGATATTGAATATTACAATATTGCTAATGTCGTTAATTTGGAGAACGAACCAATAGTTATTTCTTTCTCAGCAGTGCGCAAAACATTTTGTTTTAAAGCGAGTTCTATTTTCAAGTGACAAAGTATCTGGCATCAGTTATTTTGCAAAATTAAAAAAAAAAATTGATTCCATTTGTATGTATATTAAAAAAAATTTCTAAAAACGAGTTTTAAAAAGAAATTTGGATTTTATTTTTGCAAAGAAATATAACCATTCAGTAATTTTAAGGTTTACATTCTTATGTGAAATGTATGAAACAAAAAGTTATAAACTTTACAAATTGACAAATAATAATGGAAAAGAAAAATTAATCGAGTTTTTGCGGTTTAAGACAAACTGCCTCAGTTAAGACCCCCAGAGTAAACTACTAGAAATTATTAATTATAATATACAATTAGCTGATAGTAGTGCAGATTGCATATGATTTTTTTTATTTTACTTCACTTTTTTATTTTTTTTTTTTATTATAGTTTTTTTTTTATATCAAGTTGAATTAGATATTTTTTATTTTCTCCCAAAAAATATTTGAGAGTTCCTTGTAAAAACATGTGAAATTTATTACTTTTTTTTTTAAATGAAACATAGATAAATAATTATTTAAATTATAAATTAAAATTTAAAATAATTGATTTTTAAAAATAAATAAATTTGTAATTTTAAATATATTTATCTTTAAAATTATAAATTTTTTTTTTTTAATATAATTCTTTTTATATAAAAATTTTGAAAATTAACTTTCTATAAAAATATTCTAAAGACGACGATATATAAATTAAAATTTTAAGTAAGATTCATCGTGAATTATCGATTAAAAAACAAATAATAGATAAATAATAATAATGAATTATGACGAACGTTGAATAATTGAAAGAATAGTTAAATAATAAGTTTACTGTAGCAACTGAGCAGACAATAATTTCATATCCACTACACATTTATAAACACCTTAGCCAGTCTTATAATACTCGGTTTATAAATGGGAAAACCGAGTAAAACATACACCCAAAAAAATGCTAAACCACTTCAGGGCTGTTTTTATTTTTAATGATGATTAATAAATAAGGATATATAAAAAAAGAACATAAAAAAGGCAACACGTACATGAAAGGAATTTGTGGATGTTAACAAAATAATTATTGGTATTTTTGCTGGTGAATAGAAATTAAAAAAAACATAATTATACTATAGCCCAACTCACAATCTTGTGCATATGGTGTTGCATCATTGCATTTGCAAAAAGGCATAGCATATTTTTGCTCTACAGTAACAAAATACACAGCGATGCACATGCTAGACTTAAATTTATATGCAACACCTAAAACCAATAGGATTTATTTGCTATGAGTATGCAACACCTAATTGCAAATAAACAGCTGACTAACAATAATCCAAGGCAATCAAATCGTAATCGCCGCATACTTGCCGCTGCTTATTTTCCTCCAAAAAAACCAGTAGTGCGATTCATTAACTTTTATATGACATATTTTTTTTTGGAAAATTTGAAGATCATTTTTCATATTTTTATCATAAAGGTATTTTGTCTAATCAGTATGTTTTTACGATACAGTACTCTCAGAAATTAGAACCACTTTCTTGCGGGGTATTAAAATTTTTTAAATGTTCTGGAATTTCTGGAATTTTTTCTTTCTCTAAGAAAATAAATTAACGTGTTATTTTAGCATAAATGAATGTTTTTTATGATACAATTCATATAAAATTTTTTATTTACCATTCGACGTTTTTTAAACATAAATTCAACAATCTCTACACTTTTCCTTATGTGCATGTATAACCCAACATTATTTTTGGACATTTTAAGAGTATTTTTACATTCTTGAAAATTAAGAATATAATTAAATCGAAGTGTAGTTATAACATATTAAAGAAATTTTGTCGTGTTCAAGTTCGCAGCTAATTTATCACAATATTGTGAAGAAATTACATTCATGATTTGAACACTAGTTGAGTATAATGCGCATTTTCTATGCCACTACGCATCTCATCAGTACTCTTTGTGTCAACAGGGAGGTAGTTGGAAAGTCATCAATATCATCTATTTAACTCGTCAGAGCTTAGGAAAATGTGTACGAGAATAATCTTTACTGTCCACATACTATTAACAATGGTTGTTAGCTTTTATTGTTTTTTATGTTTCTAGTAAAGGTTATACTTCATACACTCCCAAAGAACAAAATTTTAATAATTATTTAATATTAATATATTAAAAAAAAATATTAAGAAAAATTTAATAATTAGACTTAAGTACTTTTATAAAAACTTGTAGTACGTGAAATATCGTTAAATAAATTGAATTTTTTTAAAATGCCTTAAGCCTAAAAATTTAGCATATTAAATATCTACTAAAAGGATAAAAGTGAAATATATTAACAACTAATTTATATTTATTTAAATATATTTTTATTTAAAAATTAATTAGTTTTTTATTTCACATTTTTCACTGCATTATTCTTTTTCATACAATTCAATGAAATTAAACGAATAATAAAAAATAGAAATATTTTAATATTATGCTCCGATATAAGAGTATTCTTTCATTCTTTGCAATATTAGATTTATAATAAGTAGCTTCTTTCACAGTACATATTTTAGATACACCATCAATCCAGTCACACTCATTGTACGAAAAAAGAAAAACAAAACCAGTACTTTCGCGTTTCGCTGTGTCGTATAATGAACGTTACAATGTCTATTTTGGTTATTTTTAACAGTTTTGTGGCGCCATTTTAGTTTCAATAAGCGTTTTCAAAATCTTAAGAATACAAAGCACATCGAAGTATTTATCCCTTAACGCACACTTTAATCGGCTTGAAACAGCAGAGAAGGATATACATGAAAACAAAAAAAACCAAATAACAGAGCAGTGTTTCCTCAAATGCCATTCATTAGATATTGTTGTTTTGGTAGCTATCCGATCTCATATGTATGTCCTGGGTGTTTTGTATAGCCATAGTGAATATGTTACTATCAAAAAAAAAAAGTTTATTTTTTTCCTATTTAAATGGCATAACAAAAAAATAAGAAAAATAAAGCCTTTTTTTGTGATGATTTAATAAATTTTGCTACACAGAATTTTTGTTCCATTCTTTTACTATATATATGTATATTCAGTTCCATACATAAACTAGCAATAAGCAAATAATCAAATCTTAAATCTAAATGCTTATTATTGTAGACCGAATGGAGCCAGACTATATTATAGGTTCTTTGTTCAACTCCATTGTATTACAGCCAAAGCAATAACAGATTTCCTTGTCGAACGTTTATTTACTTCTAATAAATTTATTTTAGTTGTGGCTCCAGTTGAATTGTTTTCAGATCGTTACCATCAGAGCAAAATAATTTTCTTACTTAAAAAAAAAACTCACCCTTAGTAAACTTCTTTCATTTAATTTTTTTAAGACGCCGCCAGAAGTTTGAGTTTCGAAAGATGCAGAGATGCAGCGACTAAGCCATCAATAGATTGCTCTTATATCTGCCTTACTTCAGCATAATAATATTACTTACTTGCTAGAAACAGATGTCCGGACTTTGATTGCAGTATTTTTCTATACTCAGTTTTCAAGCTAATATTGTGTTATGGAATCATAAGTCTTCCAAAGTAAAAAAGTTCACAGACACCAAAACAAAACTCTACGTTTGATGAAAACATTTCCATAATACATTCGTAAATATAAATAAATATTAATAACACTAATTATTTTAAGCCTAAGGTCTTTTTATATATTGAAATAAATATAAAATATATAAAAAGACCTTAGGCTTAAAATAATTAGTGTTATTAATATAAAAAAAAGGTCAAAAAACTAGAAAAATTATAAATAAATATGCTAAACACATCTCGACATATATAAACAGAGAAATAATTAAAGAGCTCCTCCGTTTCAAAACAAAAGTTAGCCTCTCGCAGGAAAATTCATTTACCACACCTTTATGAAACTGAAATATATATGAATCCTGATAAATATTTTTTAGGTTTAAAATTTTAAGCCTTATTTTTAGTTGAACTTCCATTGAATATTAACACCCCATATTCATAAAATTTAAATTGATTTTAAAATGTTTTTTTATTAAAATTTTTTTATAAAAAAACCCTTAAGTGAATACCAAGGTACCCGTATACCTTTAGCATTTTACGCTTAATTTTTTATAGAAATTGATAATCCACATACTTGAGACTTCTGGACAACTTCTAACTTTTAATAAATCTTAAGTAATATATGATTTGGGATAGGGAAATATTAAGAATAAGGTTGTCGGACCAATTTACTTCTAATACCTTTTACAGTACGGCAAGGTACCTGGGCACCTTTATATAATTCATATCAAAACATGTTACCAATAACAAGTCGAAAGTTGATATAAAAATGCCAAACCGAAATCTTTTTTTGATTAAAGAATAATAAACCAACAAAAACTCATTTTACCTCTATGTGAATGGCCAAAAATAAAAAACACTTTCTAGAGCGGAGGCATGTTAGGCCAGTATCTACATAGGTTAACTATTAGAAACCAAAATATCGGTAACAATATAATAAAATTTTACTTCAAATGTACGTGTATTGTAAATCTCAAACTTATTTAATTTATTTAATTTTATGCAGATTTTTGTGAAAAAATTTTGGTTTGCAACACGATTTCAATGTACCCGGGTACATTGCTATGCACTTAAAGGTGTTTTACCGTACACATAAGGGTTAAAATAGATTTCAAATACATTTTGTTTTTTTTATGAATGTGAGCGTAAATAAATAAATTATAAAAGAAACAGAAAAGACACACACACACCTCATAGTTTGAATTTATGTTAATACGAATAAAAATTAACATTTTTAATAAAAAAAAAATCAAAGCTTAAGGAATGTTAGATATGAGTAGGCAGTAACCATATTAAATATTTCGAGATTTTCTATTCGGCGTAAAAGTAAAAAATTGGATAAGGTAAAGGTCACACACACACGCGTATTTTGAGGGAGTGTATTTGAACTGTAAGTTTCCATGTTGTTTTTATACAGAATACGCTCATCTCACTGTTGTTATTTTGTGGTTAGGCAACAATATCTAAAAAAAGAAAATACAAAACTTCTGCTCTTCAGGATTTACACGTACATACGTGCATTTGTCTATGATGACAATAACACACGCTATGTTACCAACGTCAACAGCACATATAGAATATATTACCGCCCCTTCGCTTTTTTTTTAATCCACATACATTTGCTTATGGAATTAATGACGTCATTAAGTTTTCGCAAATAACTATTTTAAGGTACAGAATGCGGCATACTTATGTCATTTTCTTAAATTTAGAATTTTTTTTATCTTTACGGCTGGAAATGGCCTGCCATATTTATTTCTAATTTATAATTCAGCATTCTTTTTCTTTTCTTTTTATCTGGGACCAGCACTCAGGAGATGACTGATTCTGGTATAAATATTGAGGTATCAGAAGCTTTTGATATTCTTGGCATGAAAATTCTGTGTGATGTTCGATGGACTGAGCACATTTTTCAGGTCTCGAAAAAAGTACCTCGGCTTTGTGAGATTTTGAAAAAAAGTTTTGTACAATTTAAAATTTTTATTTTTCAAATAAAACTTGTTATCATTTATTATAGTTAACATATATTATTTTTAGTTATTACGATATTTTTACCAAAGATTTGCTGAATTTATTATTATTGCATATTTCGCTGTAATATTTTGTGACTTACCAAACCATGCAATACTCCTATAACACTTTTTAAGCTGCATTTTTATCTGCATTTTATTACCAGAACCATAATACATACTTAAGTATCCTATAAAAAATTTAAAATCGTCTTCATAATTTTATCAGCTTAACTTTTTTTATTCCACGAGTGAGTGCCATCAACTTAAATTCAAAAAGTTTTTTAATAGATTTTTTCCTCATAGAATTCTCGTAAAAAAGAACAATGAAAAATTTAATTCTTAGAAAAGAAAGTAAACTGAAATAGTATTTTAACAATAATTAATCTTTATTATTCCATTGCGTAATTTATTTAATTTTCTTTTTCTACTGAAATGCTCTTAATGAATTCTGTCTTGCAATTTTACGAATGAAAAAAATAGTTTTAAATCTCCATTGATATGTTTTTACTCTTTCCTTTCATTTGCCAATATTAGAAGGCAACATCTCCAATGGAGTTTTAACAGTGTGCAATGAAAAAATATTTAAGATCGTTATTTGTAACAGCTCATTAGTTTTAATCTTTATTTTTTTCCCCTTTTAATCCTAAAATTAATATGTACAAGCAAGTAAGTAACTGTCAGGAACATCTTACCACCATATTTAACGAATAAAAAAAAAACATAGATATTCCGGTAGGTATACAACACTGAGGCAATTACAGATTGGTTAAAGATTGGAGAATCACATAACACAGGATTATGCTTTTTACTGTACGCTACTGTATTTCCGAAAAATTTTAATGGTAATTTTGTGTTTGTGTGCGTATGCTCTACTACATACAATATATACAATTGGGATATTCACAAGGTAGTCATAAGGTCATATGTTCCAGACTGACTGAATATGACATATGACTGTTATGAACAACCCGTCATAATTTAGTGTGCTATTTCATGAAATTCATTCAGCGGTTAAGAAAAAACACTTTTAATGTTTGATATCAAAATGCTAAAAAAAAGTGAAGAAACTAAAATTATTCGACCTTTTTGATATAGTAAATAAGTTTTGTAATAATTCCATTTTTAATTAAAATTATATAATTGCTTTTTTGGCACATAAAATTGTTGAAAGAAATATAATCGAAAAAAGCTGTTGGCAGTGCTGTGAGCTGAATTATTTTTTGGACGGGGGCTAGTGGCTGCCATTACATATTGTGGGCTTTTTTTCTTTCTTCTTAAAAAAATATAATTTAATATAAACGTATAAAAGTATTAAAAATTTTTAAACAATTTTTTATTCCTACATAATTTGTAAGAATTGTAAGGATTGAATGAAGAGTTCAGTGTACGACTCAGGTTCCACTGTAATTTTATGACAAAAGAATAGACATAGTTCGAAAAGTTTTATAATTTTATAACTTTTTTGTTTAAAGCACAACAGCAGTTTCTTCAAACTATTTTAAAATATTAAGACATTATGACAATATGACTTAATAACATTGACATTGTGAATACCCCACATGTATAAATCTGAGTAAATAATTACATGCATTATTCAGGACTTTAAATAAGTATTTAAAGTATCTTAACTAAAAAAAAAAATATTCACAAGATGTAAAGACGGCAAAATTAGAATTTATTGTCTCAATTTGATTCTCAATTTGAATGCAGCTTAAAAAAGTACTTCGCACAAGATAATAAGAAAATTATAATAACTTTTTAACTTACTAATAATCCTTTCTAGTGCCGCTCAACAACATATTTTATGCGATAAATAGTTCTTTTTTTAAAGAAAATTAAATTGTATTCAACAAATAGCAACTTCGAAAAAAAATAATGTAGAATCGTGACCATAAATAAATATAAATAATAAATAAATAATATCTTTTTATGAAAATAACGAACCACAAAAGTTATAAAATATATTTAAATTGTACAGCGTGGCTGCAACTCTGCTATAGAAATAAACGAAATGAGTGACAGTAACAAACTAGCTCTCCTCTATCACTGCGCAACCCGTCTTTTCTTTACACTATCCTTCTTAGAAAACAAAGTAAGCTACAATGCGTGTCGTTTTTTGCAGTTATCTTAATTATCAGAGTGTCACTTCTCGTTGAAAAATTAAATATAAATACTTTCTTTTAATGTTAATTTTGCTTCTCTTTTTGCACGCGCAAATGAAGAAGGTATTTCCCTCGATTATGGATGGCAAGCCAAAAAATAAAAATTTTTTGCCCGCTATGTCTACAAGGGACAAAATTTCTCCTAAAAATTGTGAAGTCATTGCTCTTTTGCTTTCTCAAAGTTTAATATCTTCGGTTATATCGCCAAAAAGACATAAACGCTAAAAACCAAATTTTACAGCAGAAGGATTTTTCTTCCAAAATTTACATACATAAACTGTACATATTTCTAAATTGCTTTCACTATTGCAAACGTAACGGCACATATCAAAGTCATAATACATATTTTTTTTGAGATGACGCGCCTGATTAAGACCAGGATTATTATAAAAAAAAAGGTAATCATCTAACGACTTTTTGTCAGTTATAGCTCAATATTGCAGACTCACAGTCCTATATTGATTTGTTTTAAAGTTCTTAATATTCACTAAATGCTACAAAAAAAGTTTTTGAAAGGGTCTTGTAAAAAAAAGTGAGAAAATGAGAATGGGAATGTATCAACCGATTAAGTGGAGTATATTGAGAAATTTTTGTTTTGGGATAGAATCCATGGGCCACAAAGAAATAAAAAGTAAAACAGTTCGATATACAATTGCTTAATTTACAAGCTCATATTAACGTCATATGTATGCTGTAATCATTTTTAGTATTGTTATTGCTGTTGTCGGGCATTTTCATGCAAAAGTATATTATGACTATTGAATAGAATTTTATATGTTTTTGAAATATGTACTTGTATTGGGCAGGTCGGCAGGCGGGCATATTAAATTTCTAAAATTAATTTTGTAAAAATCTTTCAAATATGTGATAACTAAACCAGCAATTAACTTCTTTTTAATAACAAATATATATTCAATTCATTTCAATTAAATTTTAACACTATTTCAATAAAAATTGTTAGTAGGTGTTAGGGATAGTGATAGACATTAAAGATAGTGAACGGAGATGCAGAGAAAGCTTCGTGAGTTTTATTTAATTTTATTCATATAGAATTAAAAAAAAAACAAAATAAGAAATTAGCTGAATTAGCAAAAATTACTGCTTGCCTGGACGGGTATTTATCATGCGTATTTTTGTTCGCTGTGAGTTGCTTATAAGCCTTACTCTATTCAAATAGACAAACTGAAAAGAATGCATTTTTTAAGCATTTGTTCTTAAATATACAATATATTGCTACCGACAGTGCTTCGAATTTTTTTTTTGTGCATCTAAGTCCAAGTATTTTTTTTAATAAATTAATTTCATAAATAAATACTTTTATGTTTTACTCGCTCGCCAGCTTAAACTGATTATTAGACCTAATGAGGCTCTACTGTACGTATCTTAGAAGAAAAATAACATATAAATTTATTTTAAAATTAATTTATAAATATTTAACTCAACTATTTATTTATTCGTATGTTTTTCTCAAACTTTCAACAAATTTTGTGGCGAGTACTCATTTGTTATTTAAATTTTTTTTGAAAACGCACTGTATTTATGGTTTTTCTTCATAAATTAAACTTTGTTATTAAAAAAAATTAAAAATACGAATTGAAGAAGCTGCAAAAATATTGTCTTTTTCCCTCAATATAATATTTTTTAGTATTTACTTAGTGATTGGGTGGAATTTTAATAAGATTTTTCATTTTATTTACAAACAACAACAATAAGCTTTTTTAAGTGCCAGTACTTCGAACTCCTTCAAAACCACTGAGTATAACATTTCTTATCCTGACGCCAACCAACACTACTTACTATTGTTTGCCTCCACATTGTATTATGACTTGAATTTTTTTCCTCCTCCAAAATGTATGATATTTTATAGTTATTTTGTTTATTGTGATTTTATCCAAAAATAAGATTTATGAATCCATATAATTCAAAAGCATACTTCTTTACAAGCATGTTTTCCGCCCTATTGTTTATGCCAACAAAAAAAAAAGAAAAGTTCTGATAAATATAATTTTAAGTTACTGTGTTGTAAAAAAAAATCTGTAATTTTTTGCTGTAAACCATTTAATGCTTTAAAAGAAACATGTAACAAATTGTCTACCAAAAAAAAAAAAAAAAGGAAATATATCAACGCTCTCATAAGAATTGTGATTGTTGTTTAAAACAGAGGTTTGCTGCTGCTGAATTAGAAATTGTAGACAATTCTATTATGCTTGAAAATTGGATGTTTAAAATGAAAAAAATTAATTCATAGTAACCGAACATTTTAAAGCTTGCTACAAAGTGGGTCATAAATTTACATTAAATTTTTTCTATTTTAACTTTTTCATGCAGCAGAATATAATTTTTTATAGAGTTTAAGACCTATTTAACTTTTCTGAAATGGAGAAAATTTTGTAAACAATTACTTAATAAAATTTAATAGGAAATTGTTTTATACGAAAAATAAAAAACAAAATACTGTAAATACATATTCACAGTGAGTATTAAACAATCATACAACCAAACTGCTCAACTCAATTGTAAACTGTGAATTATTTTAAATAAGAAAATAAAAAAAAAAATTAAATCAAGAGAAAATTATTTCTTTTCTGACACACAACAGCATCAATACAAGGTTTATTATAATTTTCACTATTCAAATCCTTATTTACAAACACCACACTCAGTTGTATTAAGTGATTTAGAGTCAAAATGAATTCCGCCATGCTGAAGGCAAACACATCAATACTACCAGAGATTTTGTACAATGTGTGTGTCTATTGCAATTACCATGTCTAATCATGATTTTACTTTATTGTGCCAAAAATTACCATACAAAGAGTAAGTGAGTTGAGTGTTCCTTATAATCATGTAAAATGTCAGCTCTTATAAAGTCTTCCATATCTAAAAATCAATATCAATTAACACCATCAAAGATGAGGGTACTTGCAATTAAATGGCTGAGGATTAATGTATCATGAAATTTGCCACACATCAAAAAGACAACAGCAACAGAAATGATAAAGAAAAAAATAACACAGTCATTCTTAGTATCGATTTAATTGTTTTTATATCAAATATATTTTCTGTTAAATTAACAAAAAAAAAGAAATTTTGTTATATTAAGTTATTCAATCAATTAAACAGTAATCGCTTTATGCTCGATTATGCAAATGATTAATGCTCTTCTTTAGTTTTTATCCAATATATTCATTTGTATAAAGGTAAGTATTGTTTTAATATTGAAAATGTTTTGTTTTGGATTTACAAAAAAAAAAAAGAAACTGTTCTGCAGGGCCTACAAACCAAATTCCGCCAGCAGAAAAAAAGGGTTCTGCAAACCAAATTGTAGTTATTTTTTTAATAGACATACTGTATGTATTTTTACTCACATTAAATTCGGGCATTTCATGTTATGAAAAATTGAGAAAGGCTCACCACAATGTATGATAAAATATTTGTTTTAAATTTAAATAATGTAGAAAATTATTAAATCCTGACTGCAGAATCTTTCGCCAAGTTATAAAAAAAAGCAGATCACCGCTCTTCAATCTGAATTTGACAATTTGTCAAATGCTTTCTTATGAGAGGTTTCACAAAGGAGCAGAATATATAAAATCACTTATTTAAAAAATAAACCGCGAATCTTTTGTCGAGAGGAGCCAGCTCGTTAATATATTTTACGGCCTTGAATGTTCCGCATATGCAGTAACTTTCATAATTTCATGTTTTTTTTTTTTTTTTTTTTTTTACAAATTTTCCCTTATTTTTTTGTTATTGAGAAATATTTTTGGAAGCTTTTGTACGTGATTAAGAAATATTTTACTTCATAAAGCTCTTAGTGCGCCCAATTTTTCATTTTTGGCAGACTGATGCTTGTGTAAAATGAACGGTAAGGCCATTAGTTTCGTTATTACAACAGAATGTACAAAATCTGAATATTTAAAGGGCAGAATATTAAACTTCTCTTAACGACGTATACTTAATATTTAATAAGTCAATACATACCATATTACTTATACGTATTAATATAAAATATTAGATACTGGAATGCAGAGCAAAACCGCTTTTGCTTGTTAAACTTGTTAAATGGGAAGCTACTTAAAAATTAATGTATTTATTTAGAAATAAGGCTTAGCAAATAAAAACGGATTTAATTCAATAAAAAAAGTTTTCTATATGAAAGTAAAATATGTGAATACATTTAGAAATATTTTTATATATAATGTATAATTTCCAATATACATTTATCTAACGCATCTCGCAAGAGCAACAATATGATTTTAAAGAACATAGCGATATATCTAATTGAAATACTGCTGAAACTGATTTTTGCGCCGTCTTCGTTTTGTGAAATATAATGATTAAAATTCATAAGAAATTCATTTTTGAACACAACTGTGTTGTGTTTCATCTTTAATTTTTTAAGGTAATTTCGAATACTATATAAAACGTGAATCATGTTTATGTTTTGCCTTTTCATTGTATACACTTGTGCTGTACATCCTTTTGAGAATTTATCATCGTCTGAAGCATTTGTATATTAAAAAGAAAAGCATTGAAATATGCTTTGATGTTTTCCCTACGAAATTTTTCAGTACACACATTGTCATTTACACACACTCTAATTAGTCTTGTTGTGAATATTAATCGTCTTTAGTAGTTTGTTTTTATTCTGCTGATTGTTGTGCTCATGTGCGTATGGGTGCAGCAGACTCATAATAATGATGACTGTTTACGAATGACTCTTTTCTTTTTTTATTTCATCACGTGACTCATGTCTGTTTTAAAAAAATAAAAGTGAAAATATAAACGAAACCTACAATGAAATGCGTTCTACCACATTATTTTGAAAGAAAATGATTTTAAAACGAGAGAGTTATGAAATTTTAAGCAAATAAGCAGTGTACAGATTAAACAATATGTGAATAGTTCTGAATTAAAAGCATTAAAAATAATTATTAATATTTTTACTATCAACTGTATAGTGAGTAAGACAGGAGACCGGCTTCGTTCTCATCCCTTTAGTGTCAGTCGCCATATTGGACTTAGGTTGATGATAAACTTTTTAAAAACTCCACATTTTTTTTTTTTTTTTTTTTTTTTTTTTTTTTTTTGGCGTGTGAGGTAGGGTTGAAAATGCCTTCGCACTTACAGAGACCGTCGTCTTCTGCGTCGAGTGGTGTTGCCACTAAAAAATTCCCTCCTCCTCCTCTGGGTAGATTCCTCCCCGGAACCGCTTTCCGCATTACTTCGGGAAGGCCCAGAGCCACGTCCCAATTAGGACCACTCTCAATCACCCACGTCTGGGTCCGCCAAGTTTGCAGCCGGCGCCATGGCCCCGGCCCGTATCGCCTGGTCCCTGTCAGAGGGGGCCCCGATATGCAGCAGCGCATCGAGGTCCCTCTTCTTCCTCCGCAGAACGTATCCCACGTACTGTGCCACAGCGTCCCAATTGTCTTCACAATCGAGCATCCTCCCTATCACGGTGGCAGGAGCGAACCCGCCAACCCGCTGCGCCATTGCAGCTCTCTCAGCATGCCACCTGGGGCAGTCGAAGAAAGTGTGTTCTGCATCATCATCCGCATCATACCCCTTCATTTGATACCCATATTGCAAAAAAGGAAAAAGTACGTAAAAGAAAGTGGGAGTAAAGTGGGCGTAGTTAATTGTAGGGGTATGAAAAATAGATATTGTTCGATTTTCAGAATCGGTCAAGACGTTTCGGAGGAGTTTAACTACAAACACTGCGACAGGAGAATTTTATATATTAGAAGATTAATTAAACTTATTCCTTTTTATTTATTATTTATTCGACGCGACCCAGAATAAAATTATGTCGTCAAAAAAATTAAAAATTCACTTTTTTATTAGTAGTGGTCTGGTAGTTCCGAAGCATGACTTCTTTTTTTTTTTTTATATGGGACCAGCACTCAGGAGATGACTCCTACACATGCGAAGCATTGTGCTGGAACTATTGGTAAGGGGTAGTAGGAGAAACGACAGGAGGTGAAGCTTAATTAATTATTTTTGCAGCTCTGCTTTCGCACGTTCTTTGTTTATACTCGTAGCAGTGCTGCAGCTTCAGTTCAGTAGCCATTTTTATTATTGTTTTACTTCGCCGGTGCTACACAATACCCATGAAGGAGGGCATTCTGATGAGATTGTGGATTGCTATCAGTTGAAGCCGGTATTGTTCAGTGACCAGTGACTATGCGTTCGACACTGAAACCTTCCGACAACAACTGACACACAAAGACACACTAATGCACATCAGAAAAATACGAGACTTTGAAAAATTTAAAATTATTCCAGAAATAAATCTGTTGATCCTTTTTCACTTTTATGGCAAAATTGTGTGGTAATTGTTAGGAAGGGGTTTTTGAATTTTCCGTGGCGATATACTTGATATCTATCTGCACGTTTTGTTGGTACTTATACCAACACATAATTAGCTAAAATCTCGGTCATGTTTGAAAAAACCCCAAAAAAAATGTTTTATAATTACAAAATTCTAACCGAAAAACTTAATATGGTATTTAGTTTTTTCTGTTCGCTTTTTTGTAATTTTCTTTTCAGTATTCGTGGCATACATTTTTCGGTTTGAAGTATACAATTCTGAATTTTCTGTCGACGTTTCTCTCAGATATCTGACCAATGTCGAACTATTTTGCATGGCTGGGTTCGGACAGATGTGTATTTGTATTTTTATTTATTTTTTACTATTGAATACTAAAAGTCGAACCGGCAGATTTAAGACATTAATTGAATACAAATCAAAGTTGCATATGATGTTGCTGCACTGCAGTTGTCACTGCGTTTCACACTGGGTAACAAAGCCTTTGTAGCGCCGGAAAAACCTAACTTCTAAAATAATAATCTGATCAACTGTAAATGTATGGAATTATTATAGGTACAATATAAGTTCGACAAAAATTAAGCAGAAATTTTTTACACAGTAGGTTCTATATGTTGTTAGAGAAGACTAGTTTTACCTTAAAATTCTATAGTCTACAACTGTATCAGTTTTCAATTTTATATTTTTAATTATATTTTTATTGCTAATGCAAAATATGTGAGACGTTGGAAAAGTTTCCTACATGCGGCATTGTTTTAAAATTAAATTTAAATGAAACACCAATTGCCACCATTTATTTTATTTAAACAAGTTTAATAATAAAATTTAAATTGTGTTTCCCACGTGACGTGCTTAGTTACTTTCGAATTCTAAATCTTCTTGTATACTAAATTTCATCAATAAATTTTGTATAGCAATCAATTTGTTTAGATGATGTCCGTGAAGATATGGATGATATAACGGTGTGTGAAGTTTAGAGTAACGTATTTTAACAGATGAAAGGACCTATAATTTCAAAACACTATCTTTCTTCACACCATTTCTTTTCTGAGAATATTCTAAGAGGCAAAGATACAGATTTTGTTACTTTAGCACCATGAATGAAGATTTTCTGTAGGTTGGAAGCAAAGTTTTATCAAGGATATAAATTGAAATATGGCAGAATTATTTCACCAGTAAGTTTTCCGAGTTTTTCTGTATCATATTTCTTAGAATGGTTCCCTAATTCTGCAGTACATTTTCGTTATGTTTTGCAGAAAGTTTAAGATATGAAAAAAATTTCTGGAGGTATTGCTTTTTTATTTAGAAGTTATTTCTTAAGCAAATTAGAACAAAATCAGATAGAAGTATAAACGAGTAAACAAAAATATGAAAAACAAGGTATAGTTAGAACAACTGATGTAAAAGTTGCATCCGCAAGTCTCCGAAGATACTTGTTGGAATAATATTACCCCTGTAATATCTATAATGATGTTCCACAAAAATTTCTCTGCTATAATCGGGTATATTTTTTTGGATCTCTATAAATATATAGAACGGTTCTCAAAACAAGTTTGTCTGTATTTGAGCTTCTAAAACTTAACTAGGAAAGCAAATATATAACGAAAAGTTGTTTAAAATAGCCTAGATAACACTTTATAAAAAAAAAATTACCTTGTCAATTCAGTACATCAACAAATTTGATAAAGAATTACAGCACAGTATTGCCCAATATTTAGAGGGTCATATTTTCAGAATACATTGATTTGTCCGGTTTGATGTTGGGTTTAAATATTTTTAAATTCAATATTTTTTTTTTAGTTTTCCGCCACTACATTGACTTTTTTCCCAGTGTGCGTATGGGAAATTAAATTTTTGTTCATTCGTTACAAATATCTGAAAGGTTTTAATAAATGCCTTTATTTTCCTCACACGTAAACACATACACATGCAAAGGCAAACATATAATTTGTTTTGTTTTGTTCTGTTTTGTTTCATTTTGAAGTACCACAGAAACCTGCTCGAAATATTTTAAACAATTGGTGCATGAAGAAAAAATTCTCTTCAATTTGCAAAAATATTTTTTCTTATTCATGCTTTAATAAATCCATGTCCTAAAACATTAGTCGCAAATTGTATAAATGGCTGTGCATTTGTATGCATATGCGAGTGCACATATGAATTAAAATATACAAATGTCGCAAACAACTGGCCCATATTTTATGTACGTTTATAATTCGTACTATACTGACGGAGGAATGAAAGCAAAGCGTTCATATCAGAAAATAAGAAATAAGAACTGTGTGACATAACGTGTAAAGGTGTTACGAATTGCTGATTATTGTCAATGTTGCTAGTTACTAAATCAAATTTGATAAACAATTTGAATTTGTAAAACTCAGTTAAATTACGATTTTGCAACGAATATAAATAATAAATGAATATGATAATAAATTTAAAGGTTTAAAATAATGAAATAAACAAAAACTGAAAAGTACTTGGTTGAACTGTAAAAACTGTAATCCGATTTAAAATTAATATATGTAAATATGAATATTAATGTAGTATATGCAAGGCAAAATATAAAATATTATAAATTTCTTGGTAGTATTGGATTCCGAAACTCTATGGAGCTCCTTATAGTTTAATCAATTGTAATTTTTATTTTACTTTCTTATGCTATGTCATGTCTTATGTCATTTATATTGCTCAAGAAATCTTCAGGACTAAATTATTAGAATTATGGCTCCACATACTCTCCTTATCAATTTGTTATTTTATTATAATAACACCCTATTTTTACTACACATACACACGCTCTAGCACACAAACATAAATATATATATATGTATGTACAATAAAAAGGACAAATATAGTAATTTGTAAGCACTTATGAAATATTACTTTATTTGTCGATTTGATTGAGAAATCACAATATCGTAACAACGACAAACAAGAACAGTGGTATGGGTTTTTTAAAATTATAGCAAAATTAAAAATATAATAAAAATGGAGATACAAATTTAGAGGCTGGCCAAAGATGTCACAAGATATCGATCGGTCATTTAATTGCAAAATTGGACATTTGTTTTGGTTTTTTTTTAGTAAATAAGTGAACGATCGTTGTGATATGACATGGTGAGCCAAGCACTTGGTATTCGAAATAATTAACACATGAAATAATCGATTTCAAATAAAATAAAAATAATGCCATTCAGTACAAAGAGTATTTGAACAAAAAATAATATTCATTTAAAATCAAAAGTGACTAGTGAGGGTGGTATGATAAGGCAGAATAATATTTGCCTGTGGAAAAGCTCACTCTTCAGCAAAATTAAATAATTTCAAGATTTAAATACACTTAATTGCTAATTTCGGATAAATGACTTGTAGACGTGTGAGACAGCCCTTGAGTATTGGTCGAAGAGAAGCTAAAAATTTATAGAAGTTTGAGGTGCACTCAAAGTGGTAACATCAAAAATTATTCTCACTCTCAATCGGCTGACTAGTACATTAAAAAGCGCTCTATTCCTTCATTACACTTCCCGAACTTATCTCTTTTATACAACTTCTCTTTGCCATTAGTTCCACTAAAATAAGTATGCAATGCAATTTAGTGGAAAACATTTCCTGAGTCTGGTTCAAGAAAAAAAAATATATATCTTTATAACAGCTTGTATCGCCCATATGAATTTACTTTAATTTATTTTCTCGAATTTTCGTTCGTATTATTGCACGGTTTTGAACTATTGCCAGGTAGATTGGACACGTTTTTCTAAATATAAACAATTTATTGAAAAAACTTTTTATACTATAATTGTTTTTACAGAAATGCGATTCACGTGGAATCTGGAAGAGAGCAAAGTTTTTCTAAATTATTCAGTTATGCTTTTGTAACACCAATTTAACGAAAATCGATATAGTAAATTCACTATCAATTATCAAGCCATTGTTCCCATATATACAAATGCGTGCACAAATATTGTATACACAGACACACATATGAACTAATGAATGTCAACAAATGCATGTCGTATTTATTTTTTGCTTTTGCATTCGATTCATGTTGCTTGCAATCAGCCAGTCGTAAAAAATGATAAATATTCTAAAATAAAACACATACAATAGTCCAATTGAATACATGTACAAGCTTATGTGTGTGTGTGCGTGTGTGTGTGTATGTGAGTGCATTTAATGATTATATGTGAATGTGATTTGTTGTTGCTGTTGAAAATACACAAATTCATAATATGCAGTCAGCAATTTATTGTACATGCTTATTTGTTGTTGCAATTTTTATTACATTTATTTTTATACGATTTTATATACATTTGTGTGCACTCTATGGCAAAAGTACAATGACATTAAAGAAACCGAAATATATTTATTTATTCGAGAAAAAAGCAAAGTTATTGCAAGGAATATTTAAAATAATAAAAAGTCTTTTATGCAAGAAAAAAATATAAATTATATGGCAGAGCATGGGGCAAAATTGAATTATTTTTTAAGATATTTTGGCATCATTATTTTAGTTTTAATGCCACTATTTCTCTTTTGTAGCGCAAATAAGGGATTTCATTTTTATGGTCAATATTTTCTACAATAGCAGATAGATATCAAATTTCTTTTAAATGCTTTTCCATATTTTATGATACTGCTTGTAAATAGTGGTATACGCGTATGTATTTGTCTTTTTATCGTTATTATTTATCACTGCATTTTATTATTTTATTAAACTTTCTTGAAAAGTTGTAAAGTTAAACACTGTTTAAGCTATAGAAAAAACAATGTAAAAGAACATATACATATAACATCGTGTAACATCTGTGTTTTAAGCCAATTGATTTGGTAGAGCTGAAACCAATTGGAAACAAATTTTAGTTTTCTCTTATACACGATACACGATAAAATTTTAATGCAACAACTGATCATTCACATAACTATCTTTGACATTAAAACCCAAAATCATTGCAATGTTTCTTAAAAATCAGTTACGTAGTCGTAATGTTGTCTGAAATATGTAGCATATGGACTGTAATCCTTCTACAAGCTAATCTATTGTTTGGTGCCCTTTCCTACACTATACCATATATTTTGTTAAGATTATTCGTAGGCATCTTATGTGAAAGGTAAAAAAAAAAAACACCTTTAATTAAGTGAATGGCATGGTATATGCAATGATCTTTTTTTTAAGTGAATTGTATGAAGGTACTCGGGGGTACCTTGCCTTACTTTTAAGGGTATTAGCAGTACATACAATGGGGAGCCACGCCTATTCAAAATATTTCATTAGCTCAAAGTCGGCATTTATTTAAAATTTATTACAAGTTAGAAGTTGCAAAGAAGCTGCAAATATGCGGATCATCAACTTCTATAAAGAAAATTAATCGTAAAGTGCTAAAGGTACCCGGGTAGGTACATTGCTATTCACATAAATGTTACGTTTTTAATTGCTTAAAACAAAAAAACCTGAAATATAATTTTGAATGTATTTAATTTTATTAGTGACACTAAAGAAAAATAGGGCAACAACAGTTAAAAGAAGAGCTTTCCGAAACTAATGAAAAATAGACAGAGTTATCCAAACTTTGCACAAAAATGAAAATTAAACCGTTTTGCCTAAATATTTCAATATTTCGTGATGGTATCCTATAAAAAAAACTTCGATTCACAGTTTAAAAAAATTGGACTATAGCAAACGGAAGTATTCTATAAGACTTGATATCGATTTTGAAGTCGGAATTTAGTGCGTAAGAGTTTTTTTTTGTTAAGAAAGAAGAGGCTTTGGAAAACTGTCTTTATTTTATCAAACCAATTGAAAAAAATCAAAAACTGAATATTTTCAAATAACTTCTCAGGAAGTTATTAAGAAACACTTCCCAAAAATTAATATAAAAGTTGTTTTGTTCTACAAAAGTCGTTTATATTTATTTATTTATATACTTGTACATACAATGAAACATTTGACTTCCTTTATTATCAATTGTATTTCAATGAAATAAATTAAATTAGAATCTTTCATAATGTGGTCCGAAGGACCAAGTACTCTGAATAGTAATATTGTTAATTTTTCAGGTACCATTAAATTTACCACTTTTAAGAAATATTCTATAAAAATTGGTTTTAATCATTATGTATAATGAAAATCTAAAAAATTAATATGATAGTGGTTTTGTTCTACAAAAGTCTTTTATATTTATTAATATGAAACATTTGACTTCATTTATAGTCAATTGCTTTTCGATGAAATAAATTACTTAAATTACTTCTCCTACTATCCCTTTCCTCTATTTATAGCACAATGCATCGCTTGTGTAACGGTCATCTCCTGAGTGCTGGTCCAAGATAAAAAAAAAAATTGTAAAATGATTTAGAAAAAGCAGATTTAAATCGAATAAAAAAAATGTTTGTATTATCAACTAATTGTTGTAAAGGTTTATAGATTTTGTTTCTGTTTGTATACTCAGTAATTCTCAAAGAAGGAAATGAACATATAAACCAGCTTAACGATATATACTACATAATAGCAATTCATTCTGCGTCCCGTTGAATAAATCAATAAAAAATAAAAAAAAGAATAAGAAATTTCTTTTTATTTTTACAAATCAGTTTAAAATTTTATATTTATTTTCACTTCTATATAAAATAACTGTGTAAAAAGCAATAAAAATATGATTTTTTTACAAATTTTTATTTTTTATAATCTTAACGTCATACCTGAAAACATGGACTTTGCTGGAATCCTATTATAATGCTTTGCTGGATTTCTTTAATTAAAACTGTAACATGTTGACCTTTACTCTCTCACTCTCACTCTCACTCTCTCTCTCTTTGTTTAACTTCCCGTTATGTGAAATTTGTTGACAAGAAAATTTATTTATTTTTTTCTGATATTTTCCTGTGTTTTCTTGTGAACCAACAACTACTACACATATGGAATTTTATTGTACATATGAAGTTTGTGTATTTTTAATATATAGAATATTTATAGTATTATTGTGGTTAAATTATTGTTATTATTATTAATAGCATGTTTCACAAACAGTTACTGTTTATTAGTAGTTTTTTTTTTATTATTGGTTATTTTTTAATTTCAACATTTGTGGCTGAGATTTGCTTTTGGAAAAATTAACAGAAGTTATATTATTATGTTAAATTGGTAATTTAGTATATTGGATATTTAGTGTATTATTTACTTTATTATTATATTTAGTTAATGATATTAATGGTTGTATAAGAATAAAATAAGTATATGTATAGTAAAAATTAATAAAACTGTAATGTTATCTACGAACTCGTCGTTAGCAGGTAATAAAAAAAAAAACAATATAAATAAGTGAAAGTGTAAGTTGTTGAATAAAATAAAATTTGTAATGAAAACAAGTTCAACATGAAATAGAAACTTGTTTAGTATATTACATTTATTGGTATCCATACTTGAGTTGTTTAAGACTAAATGACCCAATTTTGTTTTTTTTAGTTTAATTTAAAGGTTTGTTTGTTGAGGAATTCCAATATGTTTTCAATGTCATAGACGATACATCAAGGGCAGAGTTCATTAAATTGAATGTATTTCGTAGTAAGAAATAAATTATATAGTTTTCTATATCTATTCGTGTCTCATCTATTTTCCACCAAAAAATTTAATTCTTTCTTTTATTTTCTATTACAACGTCAATAGAAAACCATAATTACTGCAACCTCAACCTTCTTGCCTTCTTACCTTAAAAACTTTAAATTTCAAGGCTTCAGTTTTGTTCATTGCATTTGCTACCTAATGTTTTTAGTAATTTATTTCATATTCTATAAAAATCATTTATGATAGTTTTTAGTTGTGCAAAATATTTACTTTTCCTATAATTCTTCTTTACTTTTTTTGGTTCTATTTTTTCAGCAAATTTTTTTTCCAGTTTATCGTGCCGCGTACTCGATAACATCCAATGTGCATTTTAAATATTCGTCAGTTTGACTTAATATTATATGTACATACATCCAAATATTGTTTATAATTTATATCCCAACAAAATTTCTGCCCGCCCGAAAGCATTTTTGTAAGGAAAAAATTTTCCAAAAAAAAAAAAACGGAATCAGTTGAATTTTTTTCTGGGACCAATAGTCACGACATGACCCCTACGTATGCAATGCATGCAACGGAACTCAGGAAAGAGATAGTGATAGAAATGACAGGAGAAGGAAAGCTTCGTTATTGTTACAGTTCTGCTTTTACACATTTTTTGTTTTTACCGCAGTGTTGCAGCGTCTCTGGTATCAAGGAGACGCATTTGTATTTTGATGCTGTATTTGGTAGGCCTTTTTTTATTAATTATTTTACGTCGCCGAAATTGCTACACAATATCAGCAAGGAAGCACGCTCTGATGTTACTTGGGGATTACTGTCAGCTGACGCCGGTATTTTTCAGTGTCCAGAGACTATGTCTTCGCCAGTGAAACCTTCCGACAATAATTGACACAATAATGCGCATCAGACAAATGCGAAAATGTTTTAGTGACAGTCATATACTACGAACGAACCCAGAAATTTGGGTTTCGTAATCAACGTTCTGACTACTCCATACATCGCCACACTCATTTGCACTTTTAAAGTGCTTTATTTATATTTCCAATGAGTAGCTTAGAAGCAATAGTTTCTGTATCCATACTGGCATTACCTTGCTCTTGTGCGATGGCTGAAGTAGTCTGCATGTCTTGGTTTCATCTCCTGAGTGCTGGTCCAAGATAAAAATTATAATAATAATTTATTGTATCTGGCAACTTTTATTGCTTTTACATTTCGCTATTTTTTTTTGCTGGGATACGACACATTTTTTTACATTTTCCGGTTGCTTTCTCGTAATTGGAATAGAATGAAAGAATACCACTCAAATGGTGAAAATAAGTACAAGTAGTTTGATAAGTTCTTTTTTTTCGATAATAGAGCTGGAAACACAAAACCATCGGTAAAACATGTTTTGTAAAAATAATTTCCCACCAAAATAATAACAAGACTCTTTAAAAATAAACATGAATAGTAAGGGTAGCCTAAGTATCTTTGAACCAATTAGAAGCATAATTAATTCCTTCTTTATAAAATAATAATTTCAATTAAATAACATAAGGAAAATATTAGTAACGAAAAATATTAAAATGGTTGAATCAGTTTTATTAGTAAAAATGCCGGCAAAGTGAAATGTGGAGCTGGTACCATACATTTCTGTAGAAGATGGCTTATTTTTTTGCACTGCTGCGAATGGATTCATGTTACAGCTTGAGAAAAATCATGCGAATGCTGAATGTGATCTATTTGAAAGGCTCTTTCAATGTTATGCTTTCCAGATTACTGTCTCAGCCTTATTACATTTACTTTTTTAATGCCAGTACGAGGGGTTAGCCATTCACTAAAAAAAAATCTATGTTTCATTAAAAACAAATTAATCTTAAATTACTAAATAAATTGTTTTATCACTCAGAGAAAAATGTGTGTACGCAGTGATGACACCGTGTTATCAGATATCTGACATCAATGCTATGAAAAATGTAATCAATAAAACGAACACTGACATCAGTTTGATGACAAATGTCAACATAGAATTTTTTTTTTTTTTTATCTGGGACCAGCACTCAGGAGATGACTCCTACACATGCGAAGCATTGTGCTGGAACTATAGGAAAGGGATAGTTAGAGAAACGACAGGAGGTGAAGCTTAATTAATTATTTTACAGCTATGCTTTCGCACGTTCTTTGTTTGTTTATACTTGTAGCAGTGCTGAAAGCTTCGGCTTAGTAGCCATTTTTATTTAATTATTATTTTACTTCGCCGGTGGTACACAATACCGACGAAGGAGGGCGTTCTGATGTGATCATTTCTAAAAATGACTTCGTTGCAATTCGACTGCAGTTTTGTTTTCGATGAGCACTAAAAACAAAATTGAGATGTGCCTAAATTTCAAATTCATAAAACTTGAAGGCGTTGTATGCTATAAAGGTACTTACGTTCATAGAAGGATGGGGATCATTTTTTATAAGCATATGTATGCCGCTAAAGAATTATCTAATTTTTTAAAATTTTGAGTTATGACGATATTGCAGCAAACGTTCGGTATGCATCTATACATTTGCATCTTACATAATATTTCTTATATTTTATCCTAAACAAAAATAAAAAATAAAAAATTGCACCTATTTATTGTTTACATTCCAGTGGATAAAATATAATAATCTTTCAAACTAATTTCCAAAAAGAAAATTTATATATATATAGTACATAGAAAGTCTAATTAAGGAAAAAAACAATTGATGAAGAAAAAAAAAATTTTTTAATTTTTGGTTCTTTTTATTAACGGCTGTGTGGGTGTGTGTGTGTGTGTGTGCGTTGCGTTTCTATAAGGAAATCAAAGTGCAATTACCCGGCAAATGTACATGAACGAAAAGTTACCGAACAATGAAATGGAAAATAAATTAAATTCTTTTCTATTTCAGACATAAAAAAGAAGATCAAACAATTTATTCGATTAATTGTTTCGAAGTCAAACGCAATGATTTGTATTCTGTAACAGTCTGCTGTATAACGTTCGGGGTTAAAGGATTTATTTCTGTAAAACTGTAAATCTTTAAATTTTTTTCATAAAAAGGCTAATAATAGATTAAAAAATATTTTAGATATTCACAACAGAGAACAGCAATTAGTGTGGGTAGACGATATTCTTGAAATTTAAACAGTAACTGCCGTATTTATAAAAATTTTTTTCGATTTATAAAAGGTTAGTCAATAAATATATTCTTTTAGATCCCAAATATCATACAGAGAACAAAACAATTTTCACGTTTCAATAGGAAAAGTGGCATTTTATTTCCGTTGAATGATTTTCGTATGTTTGTTAACAAAGCATTTGTGTTTGTGTGTCTGATTTTTTACTATTTTCAAGGCAATTAGTGAACAGAATATTTCTTTTTTAAATTTTAATTCGAAATTGTATTTAAATTGTTGCTCAAATGAAATTCGTGAAGTGCTATTATAGAAATATGTATTTTTGTTCATGATCCAAAAGGACCACGGTTCACTGAATTTATTTTTGTTTGTTAAATACTTTCGTAACAAGCTATCATGCTGCTGGGTGGCTGTTCATCACTCCGGTGTTTGAAGTTTGTATTTTCATTAAATACATTATTCTGCTTCAGTAAATATATTTATGTACAGCGGTAAGTTAAGTTAAACGTAAGAATAATTAATAATTTTTTTAAAGTCAGCATTAATTTGCAAAATTTGCTGGCGATGGTCGAAGTAGTCTGCACGTTGACTACAAAACCAAAAATTTTCTGGGTTCAACCGTAGTTTCAGACTCATAGAAAAATCCCGCTTTTTTCGGATGTGCATTTGTGTGGCTTTGCATCAGTGTAAAAGTTATCTAGTGAGTGCTGTTCCAAGATAAAAAAAAATATTTAATTCACTATTTCAATCTTTTAATTACGAAACTTAATGCTTAGATAAACAAAGATGAACAAAATTCATTACGACGATAAACAAATGATTTTTTTATTCCCTCTTTTTATTATTTTAATTTATGAAATTAATGCGGACAAAATAATTTTCAAAACGGTATATGAGCTGCAAATATTATTGTAGTAAAACAGAATCGATCAAACTAATTTCTTTTGATTTAATGGTCGTAAAATGCGGCAGGAGTGCAAAGATAAAATTTTTCCTTAATAAATCTCGACTACAAACTGATCCTGCTACACTGATCATAAATCAGGTATTTTTTGTTACAGTCTTTAATTAAATTTTTCAATTTAAAAATATGTCAGCAAAATTAACGTTACTTGCAGTTGCCAATGCCTTAATGGAGCTGTAACCTCCATAACACATTAACATTATGCTATTGCTGGTGACAGCTATTACAGTAACACGATAGAAACCAAAGGCAAGAATGGTTGGACAAAACCACGCATAATTAAATTATTTAATGACTACAAATTGTTCTAAGTAGGAATGTTATAGGAAAAATGCCACACTCGCGACTCGCAAGGGAGCTTTTGTAAAATCTTAACTTGACTGGCAATATTTCAAACACATCAATTTATAAGGAAATGCTTTGGAAAAAAAAAACACAAAAAAGTATAATAAATTTTGTGTGTAATCAGCAGTATAATCGGTGAGTTGAGTAAAAATTATTTTTATTGGCAAATAGTGTGCGTATGAACGTAGTTATCATTATTAAACGTGACGGATCGGTGGAATAGTCTGGTAGGACGCCTATTTGTCCGACAGTCTATAATTTCAGCTGAAACTATTGAATTGACAGAATGGCCGTCAGCTGATTTATCAGTTATGCACTTGCTTTTGATATGTTAGATAAAGTACTCATACTATTCTACTTTTGTTGCAATATTTCTCAATCTCTTTTTTTTCTCTCTCTCAGTCTCATCTAACCGAGAATCGAAAACTTTTTCATTACCTTCTTCTTCCTAAATAACATTCTTTCTAGATGTGCAGAGTAAACTTTACTACATCTCATGACCTTAATGACATATTTAACATGCAGTTAGTAGTGAACTAGTATTTATACTCCGACCAATTGATATGTGTACCTTTTATCGGTAAATCAGCGACACCGCAATGTTTTTTTTGGCCCAGTGCTCACGGGATATTCCCTACATTTGCAATGTATGGCACTGGAATAAGATAGAAAGGTGGATAGTGAAGAGAACAGACAGGTGGTGAAAGTGGTAGGAAGATAGAGCTTAATTCTCTTCAGTTTCGTGTTAATTATAAAGCAAAGTTGTGGCGTCTTTGATGTTAATTTTGACGCATACGTTTTAAGCTAAGGGAGTAGTTTTATTTATTATTTTATCTCGCAAAAATACCAACGAAAAAGGGCGCTGTAGTACAGAAAAATAAACAAAAAAATGTTTACAAGGAAACATGGTCCTAGCGATTTATAAAAGTGCACTATATTCATTTCCCATAATTAAAAATGGAAAAATCTTCTCAAAGTTCACTTTAGAATAAATTGCAAGTATTCGTGAATCTCTAAACATCAGTATCAGAAACATATCTGTATCAAATTGAACGGACACACATCAATCGACTGGTGACACGTAAGTCTTGTAAAAGTGCTTATCATACTAAAAACTAATAAATCACTTATTAAACAAAAGTATAACATGTGTTTCTATTAATAAATACTCTAAGAGAGCGGAATATATTGGCTGAGTAGGATAATGTGTTGACTTTATAACCATAAGATCGTGAGTTTAATATCCCGTCCAGAAATGCAAAAATTTATATCACAGCGTCAACCTTCATCGGTAGAAAACTATTTAAACTTTTTTTTTTATAAATTATTAATAATATTAGTCAGACTTCTATTTTTATTTTGACCTTTATTACAATTTTTTAATTATATTTATTTTTGAGCGATGGTCTTTTTTATGAAAAGTTTTTTAATAATTATTTATTTTTCAAATATATAATTATATATAATATATTATAGAAAAATAAATAATTATTAAAAAACTTTTCATAAAAAAGCCCATCGCTCAAAAATAATTATTAATAATTAAATTTAAGTTTTTCGTTCCTTAGAAATTGATAAGAAAAATTTAAATGAAATTTAAAACTTTTAAGCCGCAATTTAAAACTTCTTAGAAGATTTTCTATAAGGGGAATAATATAAGTTAAAGAAGAAACTTTGCACATGACATGCTAATCTTCTTTTATTTTCCACAAATACAAACACACACACACATACCAGCGTTTGCAAATTATATTGCAATTTTCACAGGCACCACGCAAAAACTAAACCTCGAAATAAAATATTACTCCACACAATTGACTTGAAATTAAGTGGGATGGTTAGCGAACGGCAGTGACAAAAGCATATACAACTGTCTGCACTAAATAATGTTACAATATAGTTGACACACTTTCTGAGCAATAAAGTCCTCCCTAGAGCAAGTTATTTTCAAGAACAAAGAGCAAAACTACATAAATCTGCACAAATTGATGGCAAAACTAAAAGTTCACTGCTTTTTTTTTATAACAAGTTTCAAGAGAGGTCATGATGGCAAAAGATTCACATAAAATATTTCTCCATTTTTTCCTTTCGAAATAACTTTTTTCTTATGAAAGTGGAATGGGTGGAAGAATATATTTAAATTTCTATTTTATGTTTTCAGTAAATAATGCTGGAGTGTTTAACAGTTTCCGCTTTCCGTTACAATACAGACAAAGAGGAGAGCAACTGATTTGAAATCAAATGAAAATTCTTGGAAATCTTGCAGTTTTCTTTTACAGATTTCTCTACAAAACCCGTTACAAAATGCGTTATTTTTTTTTCTTTTTAGTTTCTCTGTTACAGATATATTTTGATGGAAAGCACAAGCATGTGGCACATTAGGAGGTACTTTTTGTATCAAAAAATTCTTAACTACCAAAATAAGACATACAAAGAATAAAAGAATTTTCATATTCAAAGACAAAGAGCAAATCAATTAAAAATATTTTGAAATATTCTATACAATTGAAATTCCTGCAGGCAAACAGCGAGCGTCGGCGTGGTCAATGATTTCAATATATTTATAAATATATACATATGTATATATACATATGTATATATACATATATGTACATAAAGAAAACAGAAAATATTATAATTTATTAGTTTGTGGTTTATTTAACAAAAGTGATTGTGTGGATTGGATGATTTCCTTTAAAGAAGCAAGCAAAAATACAGATACTCCTCATGATCCCTTGGTTGTAAGCGATGGAAGCCGGTTTTCTTAATTATAGAAGATGAATTTTAAGAAAATCTAAAAAGCGTAATTTCTTTTTTGTTAAAATAATATGTAAACTGCTTGTCATAAGTATCTACTTGTAATATAAGTAATAAAATAAGATTCGTAAGTATACACAACCATATTAAGTGCAGATAATTTATTGAACTGCAAAGCGTATTTTTAGGGCAAAACCACTTTAAATTCTTCATGATAAAATTGAAGCAACAAAAAATAGTAACTTTCGAACACATAAATTATGAACTCTTGATAAAGAGACGTAACACTCACGCAATAATTGCCCACTACTATGACCTTGCATCGGAAAAGGATAATAACAGAGATGAGATGTGATGAGAAGAAGAAGCGCCTCTGATGTTAAGGAGACGTCCTCTATTCTAAAGCTGTATTTAGTAGCCATTTTTATTAATTATTTTACTTCGCCGATGACGATGCACAATACAATACCAACGAAGTAGGGTGCTCTAATATACCTATGTATTGGTATTGCTCGGTGACCTTTGTTACTGAAACCTTCCGACAACCACTGCCAAAAAAAGCACAATAATGCGCCTAAGAAAAACTCTAAAGTGTTTTTATGACTTACTCGCACAGTGATAGAAAAACCGTCATAACGGTGATGTAATTTGGCATCAACGCTATATCAAAGAATATATGTGACACTAAAATAATGACATCAACAGATTGATATCTGTTTGCGTGTTATTAATGACATTTGTCATAACATTGCTGTCAGAATTCTGTTGGCACGGCGTCGTCATAGTAAAGGCACATTTTTCTATAAATGCTGGTAAGAAAGTGCCTCTTCTCTGCCCTCTTCGCGACAGCTGCAACAGAATGTGTTAATGGAAGAGCTAGCTCTGACTGACGACAGCACAGTACCCTGTGAAAAGCGCGACCAATCGCCACACGACATAGAAAAAATTTTTTTTAGTAAATGAAATTATTTGTAAACAGAGTTTTGAAACAAAAAAAATTTATTAAAAAAAAAATTTTTTTGGCTTTTTAAATTAAATTTAGGTTTTTATGCGTGCGTCCGTTTTACCGCATATTGTTCTATTTTAAAGGAAATTACTTCCTAATAAATTCCGTAAACTAGCTACGATAATTGTCAAAAAAGAAAATCAGTAAGAAGTACTTTAAAGCAACTGAATTGTAGATAATTTTATGTTACACTCGATAAAATTTAAGCTGCGAAATTTATGCTGCTTTTTTTCTTTAAGAATATTTTAATTTTGAAGACAGACGAATAACTTTCACAAGTTTATATGCTAGTAGTTTTTACACTAGTTAATGTAAAATGTAATAATCATAATTTCTATTTTGTTTTATTTTATATGACCGTATTTATTTCCATGCTTTTAAAGATGATTTTAATTTCCACTCTGCTAGCAGAAATTTTAGTATATTTTATTGTATACAAAATTATTAAAATAAGCATTAAAAATTTGTGTCTTGACTTTTAGTTTCTAAATATACATTTTTATTTGTTTATTAAAATTAGGATTTTCACAAAGTTCTAATTTTGTGGATTAAAGTCGGTTCATTTTCTTGCATGTTCCCCATGAATTCCTTTTTTATATGATATCGATTGTTGTTTTAGTTATTTGAGGCTCACTGCAAACTCATATATTTAATATTTTTGATCGAAAATCAATAAACAACAACAAATAATAAATGTAAATTGACTTAAAGACAAAACAAAACTAAATTTACTTTCAAATATATGGGACACATAAAAGATATGTATGACGTCACTAGCAGACACTGTGGCTTTCAAGTTGGAATAATGTGTTGAAAAATTCAATGAAGTGATTGAAAAGTTTCGTAAAATATGTACATATTTAATCGAAAAGACGGTTCCATTTTGTTTATTATTTTGCTTCGTCTTTGTCGTCCTGAACTGTCAATGTTCCAAGTATTTCAGCCAAGAGTAACACATAATCTTGTCAAAGCCACAAGAGACCGGATAGAAAGTTCAGCCATAAATGACATTTTATGACTATAAATAAAAATTGTTTGCGCGTCAAATATTATTGCAACATTAAAAAATAATTTCTTTCTTCCTTTTGTTTTCATATTTTAATTATAATTGTATTTTATATGAAAATTTCATTTATTTTTCAAAGTTAGCTTAGAAGTGAATTTGCTATTGTTTATGATGCCAAGGCTGAAATAGTAAAAGGCTCAAAGTGAAAACAATTTGAATTGAATGCACAAAAAAAAAACTTTGCATTAAAAAATTGCCGATTTTGAAACAAAATCAATACAAATGAGATGCAAAAGTATTTGGAAATAAGCGTATGTCAGATATCGGCTACGCGAATAAACAGTTTTGTATGTAGCCAACATTCGGGCAGGCTTAAAGATTTTCACATTCCCGTATATCAAATATCGGCTTTGCGGATGAGAGATTTTACTGAAAAAGAATTTTGTGATTGCTCATCAAATTTATGTGATCTAATATTACGTAAATATAATTTTTCTAGTTTTTTTACCTTTTTTTATATTAATAACACTAATTATTTTAAGCCTAAGGTCTTTTTATATATTTTATATTTATTTCAATATTTTGCTACTCCTTTGTGTAGCTTCTTCTGGAAAATTGGTTTTTGTTTATAATAAAAAATTTTTTAAAAATTAAAAAATTATTTTTAAAATAAAAATATTTTTATTTTAAATTTTCATTGACAAGAACTTTTCCTATATTGTGAATTTAAAAAAAAAAAAAAAAAAAAAATTTTTTATTATAAACAAAAACCAATTTTTCTGAAGAAGCTACACAAAGGAGTAGCGAAATATTGAAATAAATATAAAATATATAAAAAGACCTTAGGCTTAAAATAATTAGTGTTATTAATTACGTAAATATATTAACATAATCAACTGCATTTCAGAATTCAACTAATTTGGTTCACTTAGGCAGCCGAAAAATGTTTTTAGCATTTTCCCAAAAATTCGGTTAACGAGCGAGTTTTGCATCTCGTTATGCTACTCATAAGTTTGGTGAAAGAGCACCCAAATTAAACAAATTTTTAATTTGTGTTTATTTATATGGTTTATGTTGTTATGTAATGTCCACGTCTAAATAAATTTTCTGCAGATTTCTGTGCCGCATAATCAATGATATGCAACGGGCTTTATTTATGTTACAGCTTTCTCTTCCAGTTGATCCCCATGAATGCAATACGTTTTCGTAACTATATGTATGTATGTATGTCGATTGTATACGCGACAAATAATAAAACCCTTTCGTAACGTGGCACGGGCTTAACTATCAAATTACAATCTATATAACAATAATTTCCGAAACTTTTTGTTAGCTTTTAGCCCATTGTTCATAAATCTATGTACGAGTATATGTATGTATATATATGTACATACTTATACGTATGTCTCTAGTAATATCATGTTATGAAAGCAATGTGCATGCCATGTGTTAGTGGCAGTTGTCCCAATAGGGTTGTACTCAAGTTGACTTTTAATTTTAATCATTGAATTGGGTGTCTACTTTTTGTAATGCGAGTACTACTGCAAGTACACTAATGTACATATATGTATATGCATTTGGGTGAGTGTGTCTGTCCCTTTGGTTAGATTTTTTTTACTCGTTATTGACTTACTGACTGACATACATATATGTATATGTATATGTATGTTCAAATATCGGCACGTCTTTTACAAAAATTTTTTTTTCTCTTTTTTAATTCCAAATACGTATGCAAACCTTTATTATTTAATTTCTTTAGTGCTTGTCAAAGTTGTTCTTTTTGTCTCTACCTTGTTCAGCTGCCCCTTTTAATTTTAGAGTGTTTTTTATACATTTTTTTCATGTCGTTGCATGACAGTTTTTCTTCTTTTGTTAACACGAATATGTAGGCAGAGCCTGACGTGAGAAAAAATAAGCAAAAACTAAATGACAAACTTACAAGGCACTCAAAATGTAACACACTACACAAAATATTCAACCATACAGCAGTCAGTCTATCACAGCTAGCATTTGCTGCATGTAGACTTTTTTCTAAAATCACCTTGATGAGTATTCTTCTTCGAGTGCTTATCGTGATCAATAATTAAACACTTACTTGCTTCTTAAAAAAAAAGACTCGAAAATGATTTCCGCTTATGATTTAAAACGGCTTTTATGATTTACAATGCAATAAAAATTTGTGCAAATTGATCATTCCAACGTTTAAAATGTGGTTTTTTCATTCTGTATTTTGACAATATTTCGTGCATTAGAATACGGAAAACTAATATGACTGTTGGCTGAGCAGTTAGCGTATTGACACCGCAACCACGACACCCCTATTCGAATCCCCGATCAGACGAACCCATTTTCAATTGTCTGCGCTAACACCGCCCTACCTTGGTCGGTATTTGAACACTAACACCTCGGCGAAATAAAATAATTCATAAAACAAAACAGCTTTTCAATTAATGCGTCAACATAACACTGGAGACGCAGAAACTCTGCTTTACAAACACTCAAATAACACGCAACTGCACAGTTGTGCTCTTGTTATACACTATAGGTTTCCCACTAGTACCGCTGCATGCATTGCCTATGTAAGAGACATTTCCTAAGCACTGATCCCAGAAAAACAAAAATGATTCTAAAACAAAACTGAAAATTTACTTGGAAAAAATATACTATGAAAAGAAAAGTTAAAATAAAGAAATAATAAATGAAGGATTCTCGCGATAAGATCCTATTTTGACCCTGCAAAAGTATGGCTGCTTTCCTAAACATCTGTATGGGATGTCAAAGTAGTGTTCAAGTAAAGCAGTAATATTTTACCAACCTTGAGGGTGGCGATGGCACGATGGATGGTAGTCTGCACGTTGACTACGAATCCAAAAACAGACCTGGGTTCAACCCCAGTTTCAGACAAAAAAAATTTTAAAATAAAAAAAATAAACATCTCGCATTTTTCTGATGTGCATTAGTGTGTCTTTGTGTGTCAGTTGTTGTCGGAAGGTTTCAGTGGCGAAGGCATAGTCACTGGTCACTGAACAATACCGACTTCAGCTGATAGCAATCCACAATCGCATCAGAACGCCAAACAAAGAACGTGCGAAAGCAGAGCTGCAAAAATAATTAATTAAGCTTCACCTACTGTCGTTTCTCCTACTATCCCTTTCCTAAAGTTCCAGCACAATGCTTCGCATGTGTAGGAGTCATCTCCTGAGTGCTGGTCCCAGATAAAAAAAAAAAACCTTACAAATCATGCAATCATTTTAAATATTGTAACACCGTCGACGTTTAGGAACATCTGTTTGCTTTGCATTATAAAAAAAGCAATGTCTGCAGAAAACTAAAATTTTCGAAAGCAATTAATAAGAATAATAATTATTATTTAATAAAATAATTAAATTTTTAATTGAAGTTAAGTATTTATTTCATTGAAATTATGTGACTTTCGTCTTTAGTCGCCATTGTTTATAAAAAAAACATTGTCATTGTTATTTGCTCATCAACTGTGCATCTGATGACTTTAGGAATGCCATACATCATCGTCAAAGTTCTCACGGTTGCGTTTGGGAACATAAGACATATTGTCACACTGCAAAGCAGCTGACGTTTAGGAAGGCAACCTATTTCTTATGATCAGAAAATGAGCAGCTATTCTTTATTTTTAAATGACGCAGAAGAGTCGAAAAAAACATGTTTGAAATTTAAAAATTTTAAAAAATTGCTGGCTGGGAAAACGTTTGTTCGTTATTATTTTAATACTAACGAACTTTCTTATAAATGGATATGTATGTATGTACATACGAATATGTGCGCATACGTAAATGTGTGTGATAAAATATACATAAGTATTATTTGGGGCGTATATGTGTGTTTTTAGTTTTGTTGTTGTTATATATTCATCAAAGGAATCCAATAATGAATATAAGAAAACTAGCACCAGTTAAATAATACAAGCAGGACAGGAACAAAGAATTCTGACAAAGCAAAGGGCCGGCAATAAGCCAAGAATTTGCCATGCGTGTATGTCATATCATTTTTTACTTTGTTAAACAAAAATACTAAACAATGGATATGTTTTCCATAATAATTTGTCAAGTTTGTTTTTTTTTTTTCGATACATACAATACATAAGAATGCCTACTATGTGAATGGGAATTGCTTAGTCACGTGACTGGTCGCTAAGTATTGGAGATATGATTCAGTAGTAATTAAAAATAAGTTGTTTGGTGTTGGCGAATATCAAATAGCCTACATCTAAGACTCAATATGAAGAGTACGGTAACCTTTGTTTATTGACTATTCTATTTCAGTTACGAGTATATCGACTAATTTTGAACAGTTAGAAATGAGTAACTTTTCGACCGAACATAATTATAACACTCACTATTTCATAAAAGTGCTGCTGCCTGAATAGTTAGATCGTTCACTGTACCCTCGTTCAGTTAGTCCCCGTCCATATTGTGAAGCATATGCTGCAAAAGTTTTTTTGAATTCTCTTTTGAAAGTGCAGCAGTTTCCATACATGAATCTTTTGCTTCATGTTTAGTATTTTTACTCCTCCCTTCTATCTTCTTTTTTTAATTTTTTTTGACATTTCTCAATACCGAATGTAAATATAAAATAACTACCCAGTGATAGAAGGTGTGAATATTTTTTTTTGGATACACATTTGAAGCAAAAGTTATAATTTGAAGCAAAATGGATGCTAAGAAGAAAAATTACATAATAACTTTTATATAATTTTATATTTTTTTTTAAATTTTTGATCATATTTCACAAAAAATTAACAATAAAACAGGGTAGCTATTATTATGATAGAAGTTAACAGTATACCAAACGAAAAGAAATAAAATGAAACGTCAAATACACCTCATCTCAAAAGATGCAAATAAGAAATTCAACAAAAACTGCATGTACATGAAACAGCGTACATACTTCCACTCCTCTTCCCCTTCTCATCAACAAACTCAAAAGTTTTGCAGCATATGCTTCACAGTATGGACGGGGACTTATCAAACATTTTCCTGATGTGCTTAAGTATCTCTGCTAATGTACATTAAAGAGCTGCATGATCTAGCTTTATAGATGAGCATGCTCATGTGTTCATTATAAATTGCCTATGTTCGAACACAATGTAACTTACTGACCATACGTTTGATTCAACTGCGATGCCAGTGAGCAAAAGTTTGTTCATACCATCAACACATGAACTCTGTTTGTTACTGATTGAAGGTGTTCTTGTGATCATGAGCATGTGCCCGTGTTCGCGATTATATGGTTATGTTCGAACAAAGGATTTTAAAAGTTCTTGCATTTGAAATAAGTTTTGGATTTATAATCTGTTTTTTACATTTCATTGTTGTATGTATATGCCGCCTACAAAACTATACGGTATATTTGTATACTTATAGAAACTAAAAAATTACTGTAAGTAAATTTTAATATTTTTTATTCTTTTATTATTTATGTTTTTTTTGTAATTTTTTGTATTAAAAAAGTGAAGAGAATTTGTTCGTTATGTTAATAAAAAAAACCGTATTTTCCCACATTTTACTTGATTACCCGAACATGTCATCGTGTTTGTTTTTGCTCATAGTTATTATGGTTGTCTGCAACTGTGATCATGATCATAAACACAATTGCTCGTATATGTTCATGTTCAGCTCATGCTTGCTCGCAAGTGTTTATAGTTCATACATGTTTACTCATCGTTGCTTCAATACAATGAACACAGTCGAGTATGATACAAAAAACAAGCCGGTCATGTTCAAACATGTTTTTTCTTTTGTTCATGCAGCTCTTTAATGTTCATCTCAGCGCCCTTCTTCATTCGCCTTTGAGTCATGAAAATGTCACTCTGCTTTACAAGAGATGTTTAAAAATTAAGAACCCAAAATCAAATATGTTTTTTCTACTATAAATTATTGCTTTTGTTAAGGCTATACATATGTAAATAAAATTTATATTACGGAAAATGTATATACTGCTTTTAAAATATTAATTACTTTTTACCCGTGATATTTCACTGTTCAAAAGTTATTGAGACTATAAAAATTTTTTTGGCTTAATATAACAGCAGGTTTAAGAGAGCATTTTTCAGAGGAAGCTCTGGGAAAAATTAGTAATAGTAGTAATAGTACGAGTAGTACTCCATTTCTCACAAATTCCCAGTGAAAAAAATTATTTCCAAAGAATTCAGTAAAATTCTGTACATGTGCTCTGGAAGTAGTGCAAAATCGAATTAGTTCTACTTCTTTTTAACCCTAATCAAATTAACATGTGCCTTTCAGACATATCTTTCACTTTGAAGTGTTCTAACTTCTTTAAATTGAAGTCATGGTTCTTGGTGCTTCTGGAATTCGTACTTTGAATTATTTTATTTCTTTAAAAAAAAAAATGAGCTCTCTTTAATTTCTCTTTATTGATTTATTTATTTATGTAAAACCACAAATATACTTAATGATGTCATAATGCGCCTATTTTAAATTAAATTACGGGTAATTCCCATTCAATTTTTATCATTCAATGTAAACTTATACAGTTTATGCAATTGTTGGCTAATTTTCAAAGAGAAAAATAATAAAGACGAAACTTTTTTCCACAATGTATAAAAAATATAATTATCTGTAGAAATCGAGACAATTATTAAAGAGAGATTGATTTTGAAGAAACTATAAACCAAGATTAAGATTACGACAGTAAATTTTCGGAGGATGCGGATTTTATTCTAAAATATGAAAGAAGTACTTCTTTGAAAGAAAAAAACTGCAAATAAGAGATATAAATTCCCAAATATAATATGCAATGGGTTTATATATGCCTCTGCAGCACATTTTGGTTGGATGCGTTATAAAGTTTATCTGACTTGATTAGGGTTTAATATGCTTGTCGCGCCCCGAAATTATCGCTTTGCTTTAATTCTACAAAAATTCTAATTTAATTCAAGTTATTTTATCGAAATGGACTTGAGTTGCAATTTTTATTTTCGATATTCTTGATGTTGTTCTTAATAACTTTTTGAGATATATCTGATATACCGATTTATCGTATGTGGATCAAAAGTAATTCAAAAGTAATGAATTCTAATATTTTTCACTGGGTTGTCTATGAAGCAAATTGGTTATTTATTTTTTTCTTCTGAAAATTATTAACAGAAAACAAATGAAAGGAAATAAATTTTGCTTTTAAAATGTCACTATTGATGAGCATACAAATATTAAAAAAAACCATGGGAAAAGAGAAATTCAAGCTGTCACAACTGATCAACATTTTGACAAGTAAATTCTAAATAAAAATAAGCTAAATAATAAGAAATAAATAAAAATATAAAATAAAATTGACTCGAAATTTTTTAAAAATAATTACAGGTTTTGGTTTATTTTACTTGAAAATGTATTAATGATTTACATTTGTTCCTTCAAACAAATACATGTGTATGTGTAGTACAAAATTTTATTTTAACTGATTTGGTAAGAACTTTATTCCTTAAGAAAATTTCTAAATACAATAAAATTATAAAAATAAGAGCACGCACAACAACAAAGAGTGCTTGTCTCCAGTGACATATGCACACACACACACACATATGGATTTATGTACTTGTGTAGGCGTTTTTTTAACACTTCCACATGGAAATTTTCCAATCTAAAATAATATACTAAAATTTCTGATGTGGCGCTTACAAATCAACATACACCACAGCACGACTGCGAAATCATGTAACGTTTAAAACTCCCTAAGAAATTTAAGCAAAATGAAAGAATTTTCAATTTAAAGCTAAGAGAAAGCATCTCATATTTTAAATTGATATACTTATAGAAAGAGGAAGTGAAAAAGGCAAAAAATAGTGTTTAAAAAGTGTGAATTTCAGCGAATAACTGGCACTGTGAAGCATACAACATAAATAACCCACAAAAATCAACAAAATTATAAAAAGAAAAAGTATAAAGAAATTACAATTTAAGATTTAAAACTCAATTCTCATAACAGAATACAAAAACATAACCATATACAAACATTCATACCCACATACATACATACATACACACATATGTATGTATGTATGTATATATGTATGTATCTATACACTTTCATATCCCAGTCAGCATTTGGAAGATTGTTTTTGTCAGAAATCACCAAACTGAGTCTTTTAAGACTACCTCAGATGACTAAAAACGGATTAATCAGTTGTGCGCTTAAAAAAACGACCCGAAAATGAATCCGACAAATGCTTGGAAAGCGACTTGTTTAAAAAACGCAAACAATATGTATAGAATGTGCGCAATCATAAATACATCATGTAGATGCCCGAAATGTGACTGTATTAAGAATTTTTATTTTTATTTTGGAGTCATATTTAGCGCATCTGGACGATGAAAAATTGTTTCTTATGGTTTTTGCTACTGTTTATAACGAAAAAAATTTTCTTACTGATTTTGAAAGAAATGAGTTTTGTGAATTTATATTTATTTGTGTGGTAAGCTCATGGTGCAAGGAACAATCAAAGTTGATTAAATTAAAGAAAAATAAAAGAATATACTTTCTCTTAATACTTTTTTTAACCTTTTTTGTTATTTTAACAATCTATTTTTTTAAGCTTTAAGGTTTTTTCTCTTTTTATTTATTATTTTTATATTTATCGGTTAACATGTTAACATGAAGATGTTAACCGAAGGTTAACGAAATATCGAAAATAAATATAAAAATAATAAATAAAAAGAGAAAAAACCTTAAAGCTTAAAAAAATAGATTGTTAGAATATACTTTCTTTATGTTATACCAAATAAAACAAGACTCACTAGTACGGCTAGTAATATGACTGTAAAATGGCTTGAAAAAGTGTCGTAATTGATTGTAAGTACTATTGCAAACTGCCTCGAAAATGAGTCAGAAACGCGAGTCATAAAAGACTCGTTTTGAAGAGTCGTATCTAGGGTACCATTTTCTCCCGACAAAACAGTCGTTTTCGATTCAGAAACGTGCGCATAAATGATTAATTTAATCGCGAAGAAGAATAAAAATAAGACTCGAATATGATCAATAATTAATTAAAATGCTGACTGGGATACTACATATTGCCATGCTGCAATATTTAAGTATGTACGAAAGAAAGACTTTTATTGTGCGAGTGAAAGAATTGTAATGGGTTCTTTTGTACAATTGTGTTGTGGCAGCTGTTCCAAAGTTTTGAAAGTGTGAACCGCATAAGAGGTTAAAGGTATACAAGTTCAAGCACATAACCGCACACACACACACACACACGCACACACACACCCATATATATAAAGATACTTGAGCCACACGAGCTGAAGACTTTGTTAAGAACTTTGGCAGAAAAATTTTTTCAAAGCAGGTGAGTCGGTGAAAAGTATTACCGGTATTAAATTCAAACTAATACATAAGCCCAAAGCATACATTAAGAATACATAATGTAATACGTGTGTATACGTATGTTTTATTTTATCTCATATATTTTGGTTACTAATTAACATTTAAAGCTTTTATACCACTAATGGAGTCGGTGTACGAGTACATAAATTCATCAACGATTTAACGCAGTTTCAAAGCAAAGAGTAAATACATCGTTTTTGACATTATTCCCTCATTTAATTATAAAAGTAAAAAAACAAACGTTTACTAATGGGCACTTCAAAATGTACAGGTGTTTGATCAAATTTGGCGGATTTCCTGATTGGGAGTTATTTATTATTCTTTTAAATGTTTAATTTCTTTTTTATTTTCACGGCCGTACCATGTTCTTTAGATTTCCAAAAAGATTTTAAAAATTCTTATAGTTGGAAAAACACAACACAATAATTTTTTATATGCTTGAAATCCTACCGCTAACATCAAAAATTTTCATGATGTCCATTAGTGTGTATGATCGGTATTTGTGCAAATGAAAACGTTGACGAAGTAAAACAATAAATACAAAAGCGGACTAAGTCTTAAAAGATAAAGCGTTAAAGGTTGCTTAATACTATGTTCACACCTATGGTGTTTAATATCTCAATCGTGTTTAAGGATTAAACACATCGATTTTGAGATGTTTTACCATACATTGACGCGTTTTGTTAAACAACTCAAATGAAATGTTTTTGATTTAAACACTTCGTTAAACGCGTAAATGGCAGGGTTGCATTTAATTTTGGGATATGTTCAGTGTGTTTTTGACGAATGTGTCACTTTTTTATGGCTATTAAATCCATATTAAAATAATAACAACAAATAAGAAAATCCAACGCCATGGACAAGAAAAAGAGAAAGAAGCCCTGGCAATTGCAGGAGGAAGAGCTTCCCAAAACGACTTACATCGTTCCTAGAAGGAGAAATGCTTAGAATTTTGTGCTTATGTACATATAGCAAAATCATTTTAATACCAATTGCCACAATCTCTTTTCGCCACTTAATTCAATGGAATGAGCCGCCATTAACAAGAGCATAAGTTGTTTTTTTTTAAATTAATTATATTTTTTCCTAGGACGCGACGTTTTTCCTTATACATCTTTTATTTCACCTTTATATAGTTCATCAATGTTAACAATTCCAACATTAACAAAACTCAAATATGCAGCTGATAATTTCACAATTGTACTTTTCTTCATTTTAATAGATTTTTAATTTTCTCAGACTTGTATACAATTGTTTACGAAACCATAAACAGCTGATAAAACGTCCTACTTAAACATCTCAAATATAGTGTGAACGGTTGTGTTCAGTTATTAAAACTTAACGCTTAAAGCTTAAACGCGTTTAAAAACATAAGTGTGAACGTGGTATAAGACTAAAGCCCCACCCTATAACTTCACCATTATTCTCTTCTCGAAAGTATCACTTTTTTTTTTTTAAAAAAAACTCACATACGTTGTCACCATTATTGCCAACTAAAAAAATTCTTTGAAATTTTTGGGCACAGCTTATGTTCGCCGTGACTTATGCAATTTTTCATATTTTCCAGCCATAAAAGAACGTCCAAATAAGTGATGAAAATCCTATATTGTGTCCCTTAAGTAGTGCAAGTGTGGATCTTCTCCTGATAGCAATCCACAATCACATCAGAACGCCCTTCTTCGTCGGTATTGTGTAGCACCGGCGAAGTAAAATAATAATAAAAAAAAATGGCTACTAAACCGAAGCTTCAGCACTGCTACGAGTATAAACAAACAAAGAACGTGCAAAAGCAGAGCTTTAAAATAATGAATTAAGCTTCACCTCCTGTCGTTTCTCCTACTATCCCTTTCCTATAGTTCCAGCAGAATGCTTCGCATGTGTAGGAGTCATCTCCTGAGTGCTGGTCCCAGATGAATAAAAAAAAAAGAATAGAAGCTTGTTCTTGCGGGATGTTCGATGGCGCTCATTTTGACTCTGATGAAGACCGCTGTAGTGAGTTGCATTGCATCCGTGCAGGTAAGAAAATATTAAAAATAATTTTTAATTAAATTTAGTTTTATGTCCTGTTCAGAGGCCCTTAACTCGTTATCGACGGGTGACCACAAATTCTTTAATTAACTTTTATTTTCCAAGAACCCTATCTTTTTCGAACTCGAATTAAGCTAAAGCTTTAACTCTTCTTTAAAATATGTATATGGATTGCTAATCCTTTCTCCGTTCAGTGTCAGTAGTTATTACTATGGATCTTGAGTAGTGCCAAATATTCACATATGAATTTTATACTTTCCGTTTGTTGTATATATTTTGTTCGCAAAGAATTGTCTGATAGTGGGTGGTTGGTTGATCACAAAATAACTAATTGTTTTACCATTGAACATTCATTCGGAGCCAGCAAATGACTTGCCGTAAAATGCAAGAATCTATCATCCTATTGCATTAGTTGCTCGGTGTTTATTAAATTAAATCCCACATAATGGAACAAATGTTATATGTTAGGCGGCAATGGTGCACTTTGCACTTCTTTGAATTGCTATGTTGCTTAAATTCTTCTGAGACATTCATAGGGGACATGACACTGAGCAGCGCTCTAAGTGAAAAGAGGCAGCTCCCCTCATCAACAAATCATTCAAATGTTTCTCAAAAAACGTATTTTGATGGTGTTTCATACGTATTATAATTAAAATGGTGGAATATATTTAAAAAAAAACCTAGAGATTAAATTTAAGTAATATTTTAATAAAATTTTCTCAAAATGTTCACAATTTTTTCAAATGTTTTTCAACATACGTTCGCAAATCTCTCTCAAACCTCCTGCCACCGCTACTTTACTTTCTACCAAAAAAAAGTAACACAATTGCCAAGCAGAAGAAATTCATTATTGTATCTAAAAATATTTGTATATATGCATATATAGAAAATAAATATGAGTTGTAGTGATTTTAAATAAAAAACAATTTGTTTTCAAAATAAACATCTGTATAAAAAACACAAAAACGTTATTAACGAGAAAAAGTCACATCAGCTTATTTCCGATAATTCTAAATCGCAATGTTTCAGTGTTGTGTAGTCGAGTTCCATTTGCGAATTTATGTTATTTATGCTCTATTTATTTGTTAACAGAAATTTCAAATGAAGCAAAAGTTAGTGTTGTGGCATTAAGAACAACGAAACAAATTGGTTGAAAACCATTTCCAAATGTCTATGTTTTTCGTTTATTTTCTAAAGAAGTGCTGAATTTAATTCGATTGTTGGTTCCCAAATGCTTTCACCAAAATGAATTTCTATTTGAATTGCGGATTAAGAATAATTTGTGAGATTTTTCTCATTATTATTATTTTTTTATTTTTTTATTTTTTCTAGTTCTTACTAAACATGGGAAAATTGAGTTAAATCTTCTTAAATGGTTTTATTTTAGTGTTTACATAACTTACGTTAATAAAATTAGAATCTATCAAAATATGCTTATAAAGCATGTTATTTTTTAATTAAATTTAGCTTTTTGCATTAATAAACTTTTGATTATTTAGATAGGCGTTGGAAAGCGAATATGACGTCAAAGCAAATGATTTTCTTAATCTTTAAAAGCAAATTATTTTTCGAAAATAAATGGTTTTATTAAGAATGAAATTATTCATCAATTGGCCCTCTTTTATTTTAAGACATTAAAATTCAGAAAAAGAAGAAGAGCAGACAATCCCTCATATTCCAGTTGTCAATGTTGACGTCAAGAATCGGTATGTGGTAACTTTCAGTTCAAAGCTTAAGCGACATTTGCTACAGATGTTTAATTTTTGTATAAGCTAAACTAAATTTGAAATAAAGCCGCATCATATCGACATCCCAGAGGCTAATTTTTGGTTTCGACGCAGACGTTGGCAACTTTCCCAAGAAAAATTCAATATTAATTATTTATCTTGCCATATCTGGTTTTCACTGCTCCAATTTTTTCATTATATTTTTCCCTACTAAAATTTCTATAATTATATAAAAAAAATTTATGTTATTTTTTTTTAATTTATAAAAAACTTGCGAAACCTCTGCATACGTCGTAGTACAAAACATAAAAATAAATAATCTCAATTATATTATTAATTGACCTTTTTTATTACATTTTTTGATATATATTTATTAAGCCTGAGGTCTTTTTTTTTATAAATTCTTTATAATTATAAAGAATTATAATTTCCTATTATTCCTGATGATGTTAACAAGCTGTTAACAAAATATCGAATAATAAAAAAAACAAAATAAGATAAAAAAAAAAAAAAAAAAAAAAAAATAAATAATCTCGACAAACTATTTTTAATTAAAATTTTTTCTTTTCCATTTTGTGTTTTTTTTTTTACAAACTCTACGAAGCTCTGACTGCTTGTCTGTAGAAACACCCAGGGTCTAAGCGGGAATCGAACCAGCACTTCCATATTGATAAGACTAATGCTCATGCACTAGACTATGGAGCCACCCATAAAATATACAAAATCTATGGTCAACTAATACTGGAACATACTTCGTACAACTGTCCTTGTGAGAAAACTGAATTCTCTAAGTTCACTCCACTAATTCTTAAGGATTGCATTTTTAATAGTAAGCGCAAATGCAAAGGCGAGGCGAACAGGAAATTCAAATAGCATAGCGGATGGAATAATTTGGACGCGTGGAATGAATACATCTTCGCCTTTGAACATAGTAGTTTCAATGACAACGGTCATTAATCTTTTCAGTGGAAGTGTTGTCCCATTAGACAAACGGTGTTGATTAATATTGCGAATAAAAATGATAGTGACTTCAATTTTGAACTGGAGATTATGCGGAGGTAATCCTGGTAAATCCAACGAATTCAAAAATTCCTTTGGATGATTTACAAAATCTTCTCCATTTGTAACAGTATCCACAAACTTGTACGAAACCAAGTCGCCAGAAATCTTTCATTGTAATGTCATGTTTACATTACATGTTCGGCGGCCCAAATTGCTCTGGCAGCGTACCATTTTACGTTAAAAAATATAACAATGCGATGCACTTACACTTTTAAATGTACTTAATGCAAGGATCAGAACATTTGTTAATTTGTTTTGTACAAAAATAATTATCTGAATATTTTAAATTATTTTCATTTGTAACACATCTTTCGTTTATATAACTTGTTGTTTAATTTTCACAATTAAAATTTATACAACAATTGAAGAAGATTTTTTTAATAATTTTTTTTTTTTTTTGTTTTTGAAATTTATTTTTTATCTTGGACCAGCACTCAGGAGATGACCCCCCTTACACATGCGATGCATTGTGCTGGAACTATAGGAAAGGGATAGTAGGTGAAATTGCGACATGTTATAAAGTTGATATTTTAGACTATTTAAAATTCATACAGACAATGAAACATCTGCAGCAAGAAGAAAATTCAACTCATTCCGATTTATTGTTGTTAGCCTTTTCATCACCAATGTCAAAAGTTTCGCAAAATATATTTTATTAAGCCTATTTAACCACATATTTGGTTACAACTGACAAATCCTTTTTATTGAAAATGTAATAGAACGAATTTGAAGCCCGGCCAATTTTTGTAGCGTCTAAGAGAAGCTATTTTTCTCACTGGGAAATTAAGTGCTATAAATACAGGAAATATGCGCTGCTTTGCAACATTAAACTGTGGCCTGCAGGCTTTCTTGAATGATTTTTTTTATTAACCTGCTTGATGAAACACTTCGTCATCAGAATTATAGCCGTAAGTGGGTTCAAATAAAAAAATAACGATTTTATCACTTGTGTTTTTTTTTTAAATTCTTATTCTTATTGATAAATTTTTCATCGTATTTTTTCATATATATTGTTTTTCATATTTATTGAAGTTTTCACTTCTATTTCGACACGCACTCGCTATTAAAATGTAGATACAATTTTCTGTTTCGTTTGTGTTTCTCGTTTATAATTAGTTTTGATACTGAATTTCTTTACTTTTTTTTTTCTGGGTAATGGTGTTATCAATTTTGTTATTGTTTTGTACTGACAGCAACTTGATGTTGATTTAAGCCCAAAAGGTACCATAAAACATTAAAAACAAAGTAGCAGAAAATAGTAAAAAAAAATCACAAAAAACAAGAAGAGAAAACTCGAAAAAAAGATGAAATCATTTATGCATTGAATTAAATACATGTAATAAAAAAATCATTATGCCAATGTGTTTATTAGTTTAATAATTTAATTATTATTGAATTACTTGAACCTACTTTTTCTTTATAATTATTTAATATTAACTGTTCAGCATTTAACGGCCGATTACTTAAATTCTTATACACTGGTAAATTTTAAAATTTATTTATTGAATTCTTTTCTTTAAACTCTTTAATAACTTCTAAACCATTAAATTGCAACGGCTTTATCAACCGCTTTATTTATATGTTCATACACTTGAATATTTTATTATCTTTTTAATTAATTTGCTGCACTTTACTTCAGTATTCTTCTAAATATTTCTATATTTTGATATTTTTCATATGAATAATTTCTTTTCAACGAGTTTTTCGTTACACAAACGTCAAACATGGGTGTAAACACAATAAAGACTGAAATCAAGCGTATACAATGACAAACCGAGTAGCCTAGCCTGTATTTCAACAGCGAAATCATCATCATTTTTGTTATCATTATTATCATCGGAAGTGTAGTGGTTATCTTCTTTTTCAGAGCCAGCCATTCACAAAAAGCTGTTAAAGGAAACAATATGGCAATGAAACTTAACAGGAACTGGAAGAAGAAACTATCGCACGCTTAAACATTTATTGCATATTTCTAGGCTCACAGTACATTTTCATCATTTTCTCTTTGAAATGTTATAACAAAAAAAATCTCTTAATTAAACAACTACAGTTTTCGCTGAAGAGCTTAAAATTCTTCTGAAAATTGTAGGTCAACTGTGAAAGTTAATTTTTAAATTTATTAATTTTTTTTATAACCAAGAGCATTATTATTAACAGTGCAAATGAAAATATTTCTTAAAAAATTTTATATTAAATGTTGCACAAGAAGATATTTAAATTATTTTTTAATACAATTGAATTCGATAAACATTGGTTGTTAACAAAATCATGTTAATTGAACAAAAATATTTTATTCATATTTATTATTTAATAAGAAATTTACATGATGTCAATTAATTTATTAAATTTTTTTAAATAATGAAGTCTTTTTTTATTTTCTTTTATTATTCGATATTTCGTTATTAAAATAAAATAAAGAAATACCTCAAGCTTAATAAATATTTTTAAAAAAATATAATAAAAAAGGTTAATTAAAATTAATTTATTAAAGCTAAATGTAAATATTCCCAAAGATCTTGGTGAAAGGAGCACTACATTAGCCGCTGATATGCTTTAGAATATAGTAGATAAAAAAAACGCTTAAAATATTTAGAAGTATTGAATATCATTAATCCCATTAATTCAAAATATAAATTTTTGTGCTTTGTTTTATTATATGGAAACTTTTGAGGAAAAAGTTTTTTGTTCAAAAATTAAGTTTTTTTTTTTTTTTTTTTTTTAAATAAAAAGTTTTTCATAAAAAATATATGGCAGCATTGCTGTTAGGTGTGATATTGACCAGCAAGACAAACAATCCATAAGAAGTCAACATTAAGTTAGGAAATGTCCTAAAATAACAACCCAAATGACCTGTCACAGATTAACACTAGAGTATCAAAGGAAGTACTCAACCTTGAGTTAGGTATGCCAAACCCTAATAGTGGCTGTGTTAATTACTAATCAATAGAGAGATACTTGCGATTGTTATAACCGAAATATCAAATATTTACCTTGATGGAGTCTACCAAGTAAAAGCTTCGTGTTAAGCACTGTCTTGTCATCCATAGTCGTACACTGAACAGTGTCAGTGTGCGTATTTCTGTTTCTTTGCCTTTGTCTTGAACATTGTGTACATTTCACACCAACAATGTTCAGAAATAAAAAAAAAAAATAAGTAAATCGTTGGCACTGCTATCCTTTTATAAGTAATACAATGTAAGCCAACAAGATATTTCAATGCGTACAAAAAAATATTTATTCGTAGGTATACGAGAAAAGAAAAAATAATCATTCACGAATACACATACGGACATGTGAAATAATGTGTGTGAACATATACATGGTGGCCCAAAAGGAGCGTAGGTGTTTGCATTTCTATAACTTTTATATTATAAATTTTTTGGTTTGCAGTATTTTGTAAAGAAGACTTGAACAATTTAAAATGGAACAGTACATAATTGAACAATGTGCCAAAAAATGGTTAACTTTATTGCAGAAGAAAATCATGAGTTTATTCATAATTTAATAATGAGCTACGAAGCCTATTGTAATTGTATGAGTTGGGCAAAAATGGCTACGGAAAATCCAACAGTAGTTCAGCAGCGAAAATTACACTCGCTTAAGTGTACCGTTTAGCGCGATATTTCATCGGAAAGTATAATTGGCCCATATTTTTTATTTTTATATGAACACGTCGTCATTTTAATCACAAATGTTTGATATCGGACAAGGTTGAAAATTTTTTAAGGTCAGCCATGAAAAACCATCCACAAGTAGGGTACCAACAGGAAGGGGCCACAGCGCACACTGCGAGGGACATTTTGGGTCACCCTGTATATAAGGGAATGTATCTAATATTACTTGAAAACTAATTAGAGTTAAGTGTAATATAAATCAGATTAAATACATTATAAAATCATGTGTTACAAAAGCAAAAACTTTTGTAGATTTTTTTTTAATGATGTTATAACGTAGTACGAGTATATATTTAAAAAATACTGGCATAACAGTATAAAAAAAACTTGGCATCTCCAAAAAATTTAAAAACCAAGAACTGTATGTTCATAAGGCAAACAAAAATTGCCACAATCCTTTGAACCAGTTTGACCGGAATTTAAAATAAAATGAATCTAAATAGCGTTTGAAATAAAGCTAAAAAGAGCTGAAGAAGGAAATTTAAAACCAAAAAATAAAGCTGATTTTTTTTTTATAGTTTTCCAATAGTAACTTCCAATTATTATGTTTCATAGTGGAAATAGTATTTATTTATTTATTATATTAAAATATATTTCAGTAAAAATTATTGAATCAGTAACAAAAAAAAATTATTTATTAAATTAAAGCGAAAACAAAAGCAAGCAAAAAGGTACTCAACTAAAACTAAACTAAACTAAAAGTTAGAAAAAACTAAATGAAATATTCCAAGCTAAACATTAAAAAATAATGAGAAATTTAGCTCGACAAAAGCTAATATGACCGCACTGTTTTTAACGTAAATATATATATTTTCTCTCTCTCTCTCTCCCTTTCTCACTATATTTACCGGTCTATGTTTTTGTAACCAATTTGGGATAATTTGAATTAAACGTAATACAATCAAATAAAAATGAAAATCCTTTTTACTGGTCTCTATGTCTATAGTTTTTTCTGGCTATGTGCGTCAGTAATGTTAAATAATACAGTTTAAAATAAAACAGTTAAATTCTTTTTGTTGTTTTCCTTTTATTTATTTTATTTTATATATGTAGTTACAAGCGACCTACAGATTATAAATTCACGTTGATTAGCATGTGTAAATATTCTTTTTAAAATTATAGAAACATAAGTACGTGAGAGAGTTATATTTGTATTATATGTTGTTTATACATAGTATGTATGCATGTAGATATACAGACACATGTATGTTTGCATATAAAATATTCCAAGTATTGTGTGAATATAGACGTTACTCTTTCAGTTTATTGTTGCCGACATAAAATAAAGAGTGTTTGCAGGCTTTTGAATTTTTTTTTTGACTGACGACACAGAGCCAACATAAGAGCTTCTTTATACTTCAGATGCAAGTATTTTCCAGGTACATATGTGATTATATTCATTTACATAAATATGTAATATAATTGTAGGTTAGTTTTGTTTTCTTTGTTGGTATATTGACAGCTCTGGTGTTCGTGTGTCATCCTTTTTTTTTTTTTAATTTCAAATTGTATCATTAACGAACACGTTTTTCACATTGTTTCACTTGCCACTTTGTTTCTATCTGTTTTGTTTTGTACTTTTATCACACTTTTATAAAAAATTGTCAACGTATTCGTAGTTGTACTCATGTTCTCAAATACGATTTCTTTTATCTTTTCAATGTTTATTTTATTGGAATATCCAGTTTACCCATTGAATTTTGTTAAGGGCTGCCATGTTAATTAATGGCTGCCATGAAAACTATTGAATTCATTGAGATGGAAAGTAGTTACGACTGTTGTTAAAAATTTATGCATTTACTAGCCAGAGAAGTTGTAAATATCCGATTATAAGTATCTTTAGAAAAAAATTGCTACTCCATGCATGAATGCTTTATTGGTAGAGCAATTTAAGTTTGTTATTATTTTACCATAATTCATATACTAAATATTAAATCTTTCATGATAATATGTTTATTTTATTTTTAAGGTTTTCTTATTTTCATATCGTTAACGATCCTCAGAAAATTTTAATAAATAACAAATAAAATAAAAAATAATAATGAAAAAAAAACTTAAGGAAAAATAGTTTAGTATAGACGTATGGTCACATAGAAACAAATGTCAGCAACAATTTTTGACATATCAACAGTCATATTTTATATTGTAAATAATGTAAAGCATTAGGTCAAATTGTATAGCAGAAAATTAATAAAAAAACATGTATAAATTAAATATCTGAAGAGCTATAACACTTTTTATTGAGTTGTAATATTTTTGTTTTTTATAAATGAAATGGAATGTATTGTAAACGGCATGCTCACGAACAACAACAATATGCACAGCCAGATTGTAAAATGAAAATTTGCACAGCCACCATTGTGATTACCCCTAATAGTTAAAGTAAAAATTGTCGTCTTCAGAACAGCAGTAATGAGACTTTCCGCAAACAGTACTTTCGTCAAATAAATTAATTACTAATGGGAAAAGTTCACTTGGCAAAGATCGTCATAATCTCTTGATTGGTTTTAAAATACAAAGAATTTAATTAGGGTGCCTGCGTAGATTAGTTCATGAGCATTAGTCTTATCAATCGGGAGGTGCGGTTCGATTCCCACCTAGACCTTAAGTGTTTCTTGTGGTATGCATCACAATGGGCGCAAGCTCTGGCCTATGTGGGGCGTTCTCCTTCGGTGAGTGCCAGCCAACTAATCTAGCCTAACCTAATTAGGAATTCAGCTGCTGTACACATGGTTGTGTTTAATGACTTTCTTGCACACAGTATAATTAGAAAAACGTGTTATGATTGCTTGCTAAAATATTTCTTGTAGAATAAAAAACTTGCTGTGAAAATTAGTTTAATTGTATAAAAAAAAGTGTATCAACTATAATTCCGTAAAGTTACAAAACCAAAGTAAAATATTGTTATGTACATATGTACATACAATTTTGAAGACTTATTGTAACGTGAAGAAAATGTGCCACGTGCAGATTTCTTATAGGCAATTTCTAAGCATTTAACAACCATTAAATATAAAATCACTCCCTAAACAATGCGACTAAATTAATTACAATTTTCCACGCAAAATTATGCACAAAATCTACACGAAAGCAAAACAAGAAGAACAATTTATGTAAATTAGAAAAAAATATATTTTTTTTTTTGTTTTTTTTTAACGTAGCACTTGGTTTGACATACAGCTATATTGGTATCATACATATAAAACTAAATAATAATTATATGTACATTTAATTTCCACGTAAATCAAATTGTATACATAAATTAATGGATATTAATAATTATCTGGAATAGACCATTTGTAGTTATATTACTCTCGCATGCTATGCATTTATAAGAATTATCATTGGGGCTAAAGTACCGCGACCAAAAAGATCTATTGTGCAATATTTATAAAAAATCACATCGGAATGGTTGCCCAGAATAATAGTCACATTAAACAATGAACTTTCAACTGTAAACTACGTTTATATTTCCATACTATTAAGAAAAATATTGAACATTATTTCAAAGGACTTCTAAAGTTGTTGTGTTAAATTACAGATTTTTAACAGCAAATTACTCTTGCCGCATGCTATAGAACAGAATGAAATTGAAACAATTTTTAAGAGCACTGTTAAATATGAAAAAAGCTTTTGAACTCAACATTATTGAAAGTATACTTTTGGCTGGTTTTTGTTAAAGTAAATACATATATATAAATATATATATATATAGATTTTAGGCGTAAAAGCTACGAATTATGGTAGGTCATATAATACGACAGTAACTGTCATATTTGATGTACCTTACACAATGTTTCGTCGTTCATTTCAGATATGCATTCATTGGTATTTGTTCTATTTTACTGTAAATGAGACAGCTACTAAGCCTGTTATAATAGTTTCATGTTATTTCGCTTATAGGTAAGCTTTCTAACAGTACACATTTACATATCTACGTATGCACGAGTATATAACATACACATTCTTTCACAGTTGTATGTCTACTAGAGCGTACCACTTTAGATGAGAAAAAAGAGCGCCGTACACAATCTAATATAAAGTACCCATCAAAAAATAGTGCTTGCAAATAGAATCACTATTGTAAGGGAGAGAACATATCGGAATCACTTGCATTTGCGCTTTTATAATGCTTATTTTTATTCGCGATAAGCCGGTTAGAAGCATTTCTAGTGCTACAAACAGTGTATTCACTTACTTTAGTGCATGTCGGCAGCATTTTTGTAAGCATTTGTTCGTAAATGTACCTGCATCCGGCAGCTTTTAGAGCTTCGAAATTTCGAAAAATTTTTTAGTTTTATTTTTCGCTTTTAAAATCGGATCTTGAGCATATATAAATGTTTTTGTCTAGAACAGCCCAAGGTTTTCCATTAAGAGCCATTGACTTCTACTATTTATCCAGCAGATCTCTGTTTCAACCGCCGCTGCGCTTCATAGGGTAGTACCTAATGTCAGAAAATTAAAGCTCGCATCATATCATCATCAATACAGTTTTCTTAAGGAATTAATTCTATAATTCCATCAGAAACATTTTAAAATTCTATTATTCACTAACAGCCAGTTTATAGACTACGACAAAACTGAAACCCGGATGGGTGATACACGGGCGACTACGTAAGAAAATGGGTCCATATCTATGTATCGCGCTAATGGCAAAATATAGTAACGTCGTAATGTTACCTACATGTTGATGCTTTTTGTTTATTTTTTTTTTCATATAAAATTCTATTTTCCAGTTGAAAATGAGGTAACCCTATATTACGAAAAAAAAAATGTTTATTAATATTATCATGATTGTTATTACTATACTATATATTCTTAATAAATGAAACTCAATTAAATCATTCTTTACAGGTAATGGTGGTTATAAGTTTCAGCCATATGTTATGACTTCATATAGAAATCCTACAGGCGCCCATGAAACAAATTTCAATGACAATCACCGTCAATTGCGGAATGTAATTGAACGCTGTTTTTGGTGTTTTGAAATACCGTTTTAGGTGCCCGATTGGATCTAGAGGGCTTCATTATTCAATACAAAAAGTAACTCAAATGGTAAATGTTGTTGCCATGACTAGCGGTACTTCCACCAAGCTCAGGCATCGGTGAACGTATCTCAGACTAGTTCCAACCCTTCCCACTAGGTACGCTGCACATAAAAAAATTTATAAGGATTCTCAAAAATAACAAAACCTACAAAAAAAAAACAAACACAAAGACACAAATGACAACCTTTGTTCGCTTTCATAAACTCCTCTCCTTTTTCTTTCTCAGAGGCAGATGGTCTCCTCTCACCTATTCCTCCCACACACAATGATATTCATCCATATCATCATCACTAAGTCTTGTGACCCACCTTCACTGGACTTTTCCTCCCTTAACTCACCTTGCAGTCTCAAGCAAGTTTCCTTTCAAATGACTATTCGTGAAAATAAAACCAAATTAAAGTAAAAATGTAAATAAAAATATAACAATATATTTGTTTTAAATTCACAAAACAGCAAATTTTTCATTTCAATTCACAAGGGAAATTTTATTTCACTTTTGCATTTGTTTTCCTATAAATTGTTATTTTTCTTAAGCGCCTTAAAAAAACGCCTTAAAAAAGCCCCTAAAAACACCTGCAATATAATTCACACACACTGCTTACACATGTAAGAAATTATATGAACTGCACATTTTTTTCACGGAACGCTGCCTTTGTTTTACTTACTGCAAAAAGATCACGTTCTCTTGACTCTATTTTAGTGGACAATAGTGCAAAGAAGTAACAACAAGGCAAAAGAAAAAGTGCTATCGATAACTTATTTTTTTTGATGTTAAAAAAACTAAAGATATTGCACAGTGGGAACAGTTTAACAAATGTAGAGTCAAGAAATAAATTCGGTTGTATGTCCTTATAAAATAGTAATATTTTCAAATTGTTGATTTCAAATACATATGTATTTCTCTAATAGTTTTCTTTTCCTTTACAAAAGAATGTTACCATCTATGAAAATTAAGCCTTTTTTATATGAATAAACAAATTTGCCATTCATTTCCTTTAAGTGGACTATTTTTATATCTAAATAAATAGTGCTCTCAGTAAAATTTATAGAATGACTATGTTAAAATAAAATCTGATGACTCCAAGCTTCCACAAAATTTTAGTTAATCAATGCTTTAAATAACACTGTGCAACAGCAAGTCATCCATAGAGAACGAAAATAGTTTTATGTTTTTTTACATCACTTCGAAAAGTGATTTTATAACGGTAAATGTAGTGAAAAACGTGTTTCTTAAAGGTTCAAATTGAAAGAGTCATAACTTCTTGGTTTCCCAACCGATTTCTATAATTGTTTTTTTTTCTATTTGAAGGATATGATATTATATTTCAAACAATGCATACTTTTCGTAATTCGGTTAATAAATGGCTATAGTTATAGTGGTTGACGTGTAAAAAAAAACACATTTTTCAAAAAAAAAAAAATTTTGCTCAGGATCTAACTTGCTTATGAGATACCAAACAATATATATTTTTGTTATTCTGAAAAAGAAATACTAAATTAGCTTTCCATACAACTAAATCGGTTAAAAAATACAAGACTTATGCTATGTTTTGTGCTTTGACTTTTTGGTTTCTTATTTAGAAATGACATGTTTTTCTCAACTTTTTATAAACTGGACTCCAACAAAACAGAATTGGTACATGAGAACCCCTGCATAATTTTTTTCTCAACTTTTGTATCACAGTGTAATCAATACCATTGAAGATTGCATGTTTGGTTGGAATGTATATTCATTCCCCTTAGCACATCTTACAACCATTCAACGGGACTGTTACAGTTCAGTAAGTACTACACTGTTTTCTAATCAGTTGTCGCGCCTACATTAAGCATTTTTTTTTTCCAAGGTATGATATTGAGTCGTAGGTATGACTCTGTCATGAGGCTGTCGACCGAGAAGTATCGCTTTTGTAAAGAAAATCGCCTACGCTTTTATCGTGTTTTTTTGGCTGGAAAATTTATCAATTATTTTTTAAAATACACAACCAGCCATTTACCAATTACAAGTTTTTTCTTCGGTTTAATATTATTAATAACCCCTTTAGTGAGTTTAGAAAATATTCACAGAAAAACGGTAATTGCAGCAGGGTCATGCAAGAATTATACTATATTCCTGTCAGTTCACTACATGCCTTTTCTTTACACTATCCCTCTCCGCTCCAAAGTTTTGCATACATAGGGGATATCCACTGAGTACTGGTCCAAGAAAACAATAATAATTTGGGTTATTAATTTACTAAGTTTAAAAACAAAATGCACAGAATATCATAAAAATTTAACGCTTAGTTACTGCACAAACATGGAACATAGTTGTATCTCAAAACAATCGAATTTGGCAAAATGATATTGCATTTTAAAAATTTAGCATTTATAATGTATCATATCGCAACTTTGCTGAATTTTTTTTGCATATCTATGTGAACGATATGAAGGAGCACTTTTGCTTAAGTAATTTAAAAATTAAAATTTTTTTTTTCAATATATATCTACGTTATAATAAAAGAGCAATATGTAGATAGATTATTTTTAAAATATTTAACGAGATTTTTTCAAGAAACTGTCTGTTTTTGAAGAATAAAGCTATTTACAAATTAAAGAGGGAACCGGTTACTGGTATCGCTAGTATTATAGTAAATATACACTCAAATTTCGAACATGAGGCTAAAAAAATACAACAATAAAAGCAAAAATATTTTCTTATGAAAACAATTGAAAAAATATGAATATTAATATACGTTTGTACGTATGTATTTAGTATTAAAAAATTATTTATGAATTATCTGTATTTTATAAACCAGCCCCAATGTGCTCAGGAATAGAAAGAAAAAGAGCCATGTACATTTGTATACTGTTTTTGCTTTTTGTTAGTTTTAGTTTAGTTAGTTTTTTAAGGCAGCATTTTTTATGTAGTTATTTCAGATATTGTTTATGACATTTTTGCTATTTTTTCCATTAAACATACTGTTAGTTTATTGACTACATCTACAATTCTCATTCACAAGTCCTAAATACACAAGAACCACTTTATAATAATAAAATGAACAGCTGTTATTTATGAAAAACTTTACGCCATAATTACAAATTAATTTAAAAAAAATCAAACTTCACTGCATATATTTAAAAAAAATATTATAAAATTTAATAAAAAATAGTTTAAACTAAAAATATTTACTTTTTATGCAGTAGGAAGTGAATAAACAATTAATAATCAAAATAATTGAAAAGAGTAATATTTCACCCTGAAAGAAAGTTTTATGTTTAGAAAGGAACAATATTTTGGTACATATTTTTTCAAGATTTATTTATTTATAAACACATATATACATATATCTTCAATATTTGCAAATGACATTAACAGCTGCTTATATTCTCAGAGTAGTTGCGTTTTTTCGGCGAATTTTATTTAGCACCGAATTGTTGTCCACAAGTTCGCCGTACTCTGTGAAGTTCGTGGTTTATTTCAGTTGTGATTATAACTTAATTCATTTTAAGTTAACAATTTATTAAACAAATTTCGAAAACCATGCTTCTAAATATTGTATTGACCATTTTATTTTGATTGATATTGCTATCATTTTCACTGTCTAAATCATTCACAATAACATAATAGTAAGTTCTTGAAAATATAATAAATCTTCAAAGTTAATAAATAAAAACTGCCAGATATGAAATTACTTGAAATGTGTGCCCTTTCTCATATACCAATGCATAATCAAAATCAAACACGAATATAGCGGTCACAAACTTTTAAGCACATAATTTAATGTACTTATTCATATTAATAATATTTGTTTGGTTAAGTTTTTAATTGGAGTATTCTGTGTATTTGTTAAGAATTTATAAATGGGAACATGTAATAACAGTTGAAATTTTTTTTAAATATATGTATTTATAATTGGACTCGTAACGAATTATAATATTATTTATTGTTAAAACTATTTTTAAGGAAGTGCCTTTTGAAAAAGTACTTTTTGGAAAAAGTAAATTAAAATAAATTTTTTTTTTTTTTTTTTTTAATTTTTTTTGCAAAAGTACTTTACGAATATAGTACCTTATAATGAAACAAAACAAATTCTATCAAGTAACGTCAAGTATTCGGGCAGCAAAATATAATGTTAAGACTATCTACGGCGAAGAGGAACGAAGGCCTTAAATTCAACCTAAAACATCTTAATAAATGCTAACGTTAATTGAAATGTTAAAACAACATCATCTTACGAATAATGCTAATATTGATGCACGAAGTGAAAACCACTCCTCTAATCGTTAATATATTTAGCAAAAAATTCAAACACTCTTTGACTTTAGTATTTAAATATTCCCTTAACAGAAAAGCTAATACAAAACTTGGAGAATTTAACTTCAAGGAAAACATTTGCAAAATTTTGTTAAAAAAAAAAAACTTCCAACACGTAATCTAATTATTTGTCTTAAATGCTGCATATAAAATCTTATTGACTTTTTTAAATAAAAAAGTTCCAAATTTTTTATTTGCTAAAGCAAAAACTTTCCCTTTTAAAAGCTTAATTAAGGACATTTTTGGCTACTTATTTTTCTTTTCCTAAATGAACGTTTAAATGATTATTACAATATGGTCACACGGAGCGTATACGTTATATTTTATTATACCACAAATATTTAAATAAAGTACACGCCAAAGTACAATTTAACAAACGTTTACAAAAAGCTTTAATAATACGGTTATTAAAATTAAATTGAAAACGAGACTTACATGCATAAATAGCTTTAAATACCACCTCATTATAATAAGAAAAAACTATACACGCGTGAGAAACAAAATATGGCCTTTAAGAAAACATGTTATTGGAGAAGGAAATGCATACAAACGACTGAACCATTAATCTCTTCTATGTTTTAATATTTTTACTGTGTTTATTGAAAACAAGCATAAAAAAGTCAAAAATTAAAATGTACACTCAAAAAAAAAAGATGTCAAATAATCAATAATCAATTAGTAATTAAATTACAGGCGCTGCTTGTGTAAACATTTTTGGACTGTAAAACAGTCCAAAAATTAATCTGAAACAGAGATTCTCCGTTCAATATGAATTACCCTAAAATTCAATCCAACTAATTATTGATAATGCGTCAGTATTGTAAATGTTTATTAGCAGCGATTAGAATTTATTAGACTTTCTGATGTGATTTGATGGTTAACAAAATAATTATAATTCTAAATAAATATTTATCTTCCAATAAATTATACACTTTAAATTTTTTAACTTTGAAGGCAAAAGTGCATCTTAATTTTTCTAAAATAAATAAAAAATTATTAAAGCAATAGGAAGAAAAATAATAAAAAATATTTTCTTTCCTGAAGAAACTACACAAGGGACTAACGAACTATTTAAAAATAAATAAATATTATATATTAAATGAATTTAATTTTATATTCGCATAAAGTATATTTCAAAAAATAAACACAACAAAATTGATTATTGAGGAAGAAAGCATATCTATATAGTAATATTTGGCTAATGCTTAGTTAGCTAATCAGTAGATTTTTCTTAATTTCTGACTCATGAAAGTGTGTAAGTGCTAATCGTTAGCGCTACTATATGAAGTAGAAAGTGTGTAGCTGAAAAATGTTGTAGAGTTAAAGCAATTGTAAGATTGTAAGAGGAAAATTTTCTACTGCTTTAAATATCAGTACATACATTGGAGAGAAATAACAGTCTTTTAGCTATTTTAACAAAATTCAATATTTTTAATTGTTAAATGCATGCATATGTTAGCAGTGTCTTATTTCGAATCTTAGTTTGTGCAATTAGATAAAATTCAGTTTTGTTATAAAATATATCCTTTATTAGCAAAAAGCAAAAAAAAATATGCCAGTAGATATTCTACCGATGTCTCGAAAGATGTCGCTGAGTGTTTAATATATAAAATAAAGTTTAACTTGTATACACCTGAAAGACTATATAATTAAGCTTTGACTTAAAATAAAGAATTTTCTTTGGGATAACAAAATAAAGGAATAAAAGTTATTGACCTAAATTTATCCATACAACTCGTCGGATTACCTTGCTTGGCGAATCACTATGAGTTTCAATGAATAATTTGAGCAAAATAAAATTTAATATTATTGAAATTTTTTTTGTAAATAATTCATATCTTAGTATTAATGAATTTCATTAGTATTAATTAATTAAAATAATAATTAGTCAATTAATTAAATAAATAAAAATTTTGTGTCATTTAACGCCGAATTTGGATTCTAAATTTATTCAATTTATTCATTGTTGTTTGGTTAAACTCAACAACTCTTTAAAGTTAATACATTCTTGTATTATTATTATTATTTATATTTGACAATCACACCCATTGTGAAATATATTATATATATTTTTCCAGGTGACTCCTTCTCAGTCGCAGATGAAGGCGTAAAAAAACATTTCATTGTATATAATGAATTTTGTATGTAAAGAAATAAATTCAAATTACATTGGTAAGAATTCAAGAATATACGTACGCCTATTTATTTTCCATTTCATGTCTCTTTACATTTTAATTTTTGTTAGGTAATAATTATTTGAAACAAGCACATATTTTTTATTTCAGTTAATAAATGCTGCAGCTTTTAAATGATAAATGGGTGTTTTTTTTTTTTTTTTTGTATATGGGCATCATGGCATATAGAAAACAAACATATTTAAATAAACACAACACAATTCATAAAAATTTACATAAATTAATTTTAACAGTTTTCGTCTTTCACACACTTTGTTTACCTGCTAGGCTTGCTATTCACAATTAATATAATTATTGTTGCTTCACGCATACAATCACTAATGAAATAATGGTGATGTTTTAATATGTGACACGAGCCCAACTATGTAGGAACCTGAGGATGTGGCTAACAAAAACGTTAACAAAACGTGTAATTTTTAAAAATAAAAACTCGTCAACTAATAATAAAAAAAAATTTTAAATAGCAACAAAAATCTAAATGGAGAAAAAAAAAATAAAACCGTCAAAAAACAAAAAATATAACAATAAAAACACTAAACTAAAAATTAAATTACCAGTAATAATACTTTTATTTGTAAATGAGAACAAAGCAAAAATTTAAGTAAAAAATAACCATAATATTTGGCAGAAGGGTAGAGAAAAAAAATGTATATCGGTTTTTAAGAATAGTAGAAAAAGCTAAGTCGACCTTGACATCTTTAAAATTATATCACTTAAATCGTAAGGACAATTATTGCAGGCAACCTTTCGTATGGTGTTTGAAATTTTACAATCAAAAAGTTTCCGCGATATCCGCCTGTCAAAAGTACAAATTGCAATACAAGCTGACTCACTGACTCAGTCACCAATATAATGGAGCATTTACTATATCTGTAAAATTATGGTATACAAATACCTGAGGGAGAGCAATTAACTAAAAAGTAAAAACTACGAAATCATAATCTTATCAACCATGAACGCTACCATATCTAGCCTAACGGTTCTGACGAATGTTTTTGCACACATAGGTTTCTTAAATGACACATGCTACTAAATATAAATAATAGAGAAATAGGTGTGGTCACGCCCACGCATTTTTCATTATATATTCTTTAATTATACCGAACTAATACTCTTTTTTTGAAATTGAACCATTCAAAAACAATATAAAAAATTGAAAAATTACAAAAGTAAATAGCGATTATTTCTTTGTTTCTCCTTTTTTTTTGCTTTGTTTGCTTTAAAGAATGACTATGGCTCTAATTAATTTTTACTTTTTTTTTTGATCGGACTAATAAAAAAATATTACTTTACTTTACATTTTCTCGTTTGTTTTGTTTCTGCAAAGAAATATTTTGTTATTGTAAAAAAACATTTTTTTCTGATTTAATATTCGCTAGCTATCACTGCGAAGCAAGAATACCAATTGTGAATTTAATTTTATTTAAATAGTTATATGCTTTTCTTAAAATGTTTGTTGGTTTGTTTGTTGTTTTTTTTTTAATAATCTTTTCAAAGCATATTAAATCAACATACGGAGTGTTAAAGAGAATTAGATTAATTACTTTAAATCGTACTCACGCTGCAACTGCAACGATGAAAGGCACCAAACGAAGAGAAATGAATTAAACCTCTCCTAAAAATATCACTAATTCTCTCACATATATTTTGTCCGATATTTTTTTTATAAAACTTTGGATTTTAGTGTTGTTGTTTTTTTCTTCTTCTTAATTACGAATAAATTATTTACATTATATTACATATATAGCTATTTCTTCGTTGAAAAAAAAATATGTTTCTTCTTTTTACACCGGGCTACAAATTATGACTTATTTGTTGTTCTCATGTATATAATACTTTTAATGTTGCATGTGTTTTCTTTTTCTTCCTTCCTTGAATTTACTTTACATGAATTTTACTTTAATGAGGTTTGGCTACATATTTATCAAAAAAGAATTATTCGTTCTTTCTCCATCAGCAACAAGTTAATATGTATATTTCTTAATATTGTCACTTCATGAATCCTCTTACTAATACTATTACTATTACTCTCAATATTACTTCATTCGAAGTGTTATTTTCGAACGGTTTATTATATACATTAGAGTAGTATTGTTAGTTGTAAAGCAGAGACTAATGTATAATGCTTTACAATGATTTTAAAAATAAAAAATTTACAAATAAATTTAAATAATTTTCTAAAAAATTTTTCTTTTGTATTAATTTTAATTTTATAAATAAGAAAAAGTCATTAGCTTTAACGTATGTATATTTTCAGACAAAAAAAAACAAAAAAAAAATTAAATCTAAACCAAAAATGCTGGAAATAATACTAAAAGTTATAATAAGAAAGGAAATAATAATAAGAAAGAGTACAGTAATTAATTTTAAAATTTATGGATGTACAAAAAATTAATAAACAACAACTTTATTAATCCCATTTCCATACAAAAAGATTTGATGACGCTTTCATATATTAAAAATATTTTGATGAGGTAATTTTTGAGAATATCAGATTATGTACTTCAAAAAACAAATTTCGTCTTTGTAGTAAAATTTTTTACTTTTGTTATTAAAAATATTTTGCTGCAAAGTCTCTTGTACATTTACATTTAAATCAGAACATGAATTTTAATTAACGCATTTATTTAATTTTGAGAATTTGATCATAATTCATGAACATAGATGGGGCCAATAAATTAATTTTAGCATACCAATTCGCACGCACAATTATAAATTAAAATATCTGTAATAACAACAGCATAAAAGTTTTCTAACAGAGAAGCAAAATTTTAACGGCGATTAACTATGGGAGATTTTCTAATCTATAAAATGGTATTCGTTTGTCTATCCTCAGCCAACTGCAATGTTTTCCAACAAATATTTCATGGGATGATGTGTTTTAACTTGCGAAATTGATAAAAAAAAAAAATTAATATTTATGCTTTTGCAGAAGGCAAATTTCTTTGAATTAAACTCAATCTCAGTGATTGAGAGAGACACTTTAAATTATAATAATATGTACTATCAGAATACACATACATATGTATATACATACATACGCTAAGTGATCACCTTTATATTTTATAAAAAAAATTTTTTGCAATAAAAAAATTTCAAAAATTTTAGGAAATGAAATTAAAAACAGTGAATTGGAGTAATATATCTTGTTTTTGACAAAAAGATAATGCAATTAACAAAAAAGCTTTGTATGTTTTTCATGTTCTATGCGAAGAAAACTTACGTGTTTATTATTAAACAAACATATACACCATCATTTTCTTGCATTCTCCCATTAAAAATTTTATATTTTCGCAAGACATCATTGTTCGAACAATTTCTCTGCTAATGTTGTGTAAGAAAAGCATCTTAACAACGATAGAAGTCTTCATATACGCACAAAAATTTGTTCGTGTTAAACGTGTAAATTTTAAAATATTTACATACATATAAGCACGTGTTCTTTGTTCTCACGCAGTAAGAAATAGTAAAACAACAATAATCAAAAAAAAAAAATAATGCCAGCTTTCACAAAGTTTCTGAAACAATCATTTGTCTGATTAAAACAACAAAAAAGTAGGTCATTCCATTTGTATTCCTGATTTGTCATTCACTGACCTCCGCAAACATAATTATTTAATAACAAGAAAATATTTAGGGTATTCACGTAGTGTGGTATTAAGGCAAATTGCAGTAACTTCTTAAAATTTAAAAATAATTTAAACAAATTGTTGCTGTACTTCGAAGAAAAAGAACATAAAATAATAATACTTTTTGAGCTATGTTTATTGGTTTGTAATAAAATAACAGCAGCAATCTGAAACATTTGCTGAAAAATTTTAGTCGAGCCGGCGATTATATATACAAGCCGCCGCTACTTATAAATGATATAAAAATAAAAAAAATTCTTTAAAAATCATTCACAGCATCTCACAATATACAAGTGAGCAAATATAGTTTGTGTGACTTATAAAGGGTGGTTAAATTTCAAGGGCCGATGTTGATTTTGAATAAAACACAAACTATTTAGGAAATTATTGTAATTTTATTTTATTATGATATATTGGTATTACTCAATTATGTATGGAACAAAATATCGGCCAAATGGGCGCCGCGACCACGGCGGCACACCTCCATCCGATGGTCCAAATTTTCGATGACCCTGAGGCATAATGGAGGTTCTATGCCGTTAATGTGCCGAATTATCTCATCCTTTAGCTCTTGAATTGTTGCTGGCTTATCGACGTACACCTTTTCTTTCAAATAACCCCAAAGAAAAAAGTCCAACGGTGTCAAATCACATGATCTTGGCGGCCAATTGACATCGCCATTACGTGAGATAACACGGCCATTGAATTTGTTGCGCAAAAGAGCCATTGTTTCGTTAGCTGTGTGGCAAGTGGCACCGTCCTGCTGAAACCACATATCGTCCACATCCATATCTTCCAATTCGGGCCATAAAAAGTTCGTTATCATCTCACGATAGCGAACACCATTCACAGTAACTGCCTGACCGGCCTCATTTTGGAAAAAATACGGCCCGATGATGCCGCCAGCCCATAAACCGCACCAAACAGTCACTCTTTGTGGGTGCATTGGTTTTTCGACAATCACTCTTGGATTCTCATTCGCCCAAATGCGGCAATTCTGTTTATTGACGAATCCACTGAGGTGAAAATGTGCCTCATCACTGAAGATGATTTTCTTCGAAAATTTATCATCCACTGTTGCCGTGGTCGCGGCGCCCATTTGGCCGATATTTTGTTCCATACATAATTGAGTAATACCAATATATCATAATAAAATAAAATAACAATAATTTCCTAAATAGTTTGTGTTTTATTCAAAATCAACATCGGCCCTTGAAATTTAACCACCCTTTATATCTGGCTGGCAGCCACTTAACGTTTAGCTACCATCCAAAAAAACTATTCGGGTCCTTTCACTGGCAAAAGTTGCTTCCGATTGTATTTACTTCAACAATTTTGCGTGCCAAAATAGCAGTTTTATAATTTTTATTAATTAATTAATTATTTAATTTCATTTGTTAATTTCTTATTTACTACATATCGTCACAAAAAATGCAAAAAGCCCATCTAAGATTTTAAAAAATTTACAGAAGAAGCAAAAAATCGTGTTTAAAAGAAAAATATATTGATAATTAACACAAAATTTTGCAATATAAGTAAAAAAAAAAAGATCAACAAATTTATTTTGGGAAAAAATTAAAAAAATTGCGACGTGACTTATTGGGAATTAACAGACCAGAACAAACAAGTAAATTATGAATTTTTAAAATGTTAGACAGAGCTTCTTGCATTTTCTGTGACGATATATTTAAACGTCAAATTATTTTAGTTTTTTTTTTATTAGCTGAAAGAATTTTTTTCAATTTAATTACATATATTTTCGTATTATTATTTTACCCCCATGAATACCCCCATTATAATTCGAGGAATTATTTAATGGTTTCAAAACAATACCAAATCTCGGGTATAGTCATAGAGAATGAGAATGAAAGGAAAATTAAAACAGACAAATATTTTAAAATAACTGTAATGAAACTTGGCGGGGTACCGCATAAACAAATGCACACAGCTGAAGTTCTTTAGTTGTTGCTTTTCGTTAGATAATAGAATTATTCGAATTTATTTTTTGAGGTTTGAAGTGCGTAATTTGCACAAGTACTAATAAATAGATTTGGCAACATATCTTGTAAACAAATTACACCATTTTTACAAGATTAAAGAAGATTTCACTAATTCACACAAAGAAAAATAGTTTTTCTTGTTTTATTTTACAAATGCAGTTCTTTCAATACGTCCACAAATATCAAATACCAATCGTTTGTGATGTCAACATATTAAAAAAAAAATACGCATTACAATCTATAGCTTTCAAGAGATCAAAAATTATCATATTTAATGTTCATTGGATTAGTATGTATTAGAGGTGGCGTACTTCATTAAAGTTTTGATATTCAACGTTTAAAATAAAATTTTATAACAACTAAAAGTAATGTTTATTGTTAAAAAAAACATGTCGTCTTATATCGGGTTTTTATTAAGGACATAATAATTTATATCTATTAATAAAACAGAATATTTGAGATATGGGTAACTCTCAGAAACAGTCAAACAATCAAATATTTTTGAAATTAATACAAAATTTTTTTTAATGGAATATTAGATGAAGATTATATATAGGATGCTCCGATCAGAAGCCATATTTTTATTCATTTATTATTCGAAATATGGTTGTCATAATAGAGGATATATAGGCCTATGCGGACCCAGAATATTTAAGAGATTTTCCTTACCCGACCATTTGCAGGTCTTATTCTAAAAATTTAATATTCAATATGCGTTTAATTTCTGACCAACGTACGTTTTGCCAAAATATACTGCTAAAATCCCGTTAAATTATTATGAATGCTCTGTTCCCTTGACTATTAAAATAAATTCGCGATATCTCTCACCCAACTTTTTCTAGAATTTTTCTAAATTGGCTAAATTTTTGGATATTTTTCTACCCATCCGACGTTAAAGGGTTAACAGTATTCGCTGTATTAAAAGAAGCACAAAAACGTGGTGGCTACAAAAAAGAAAGTATGTGTACGTCATATATTAAAAACCAAAAAGCTATAAAAAATACGCACAAGTTTTTATCTATAAAAATTTAATGCATAATAAAGAGACATACCGCTGGTGATGTACGCTGCTGAATTTCATTTTCGCTTGACAGAACACGAGTATTTATCAGCAGAGCTTCTGGCCACAAACTGCCCCTCATCTGTTGCGTTAGTTTTGATTGTTGTTGCTGTGGCGGCTGCTGCAATTGATGGTGATGACGCTGATGGTGATGATGATAATGATCTTGCCGATAATAACTATGGTGTTGCAAAGAGTGTAAACTTTGCTTACTGTTATTGCGATGAAATAGTGGAATTTGGGAGGATGAACACGATTTCTGTAATATTAAAGCCTCTGCATCCTTAATTGTTTTAGCCGAATGCCTTGAAGATGGATGATACGAATAACGTCTATTTTTATAGCTTAAAAATTCAGTGTTAATAACGGTATCACTACCTCGATTTGTTGATGGAACATTCGACGGTTGCGATAAAGTAGATGACGAAGATGAACATGTAGACGAAAGCGATTTATCGCCTATACTCTCTAAACTTTCTCGACTTTCTTTAATAGATGTTATTGTTGATGTACGTGAAGTACGCGATATAAGCGATTCAGATCTATTAAGTATAGGCGACATTTGTAACGCTATAGCTGTTGTTGTAGGAGACGGAGGCGAAGGAGGAGTGTACGAGCATGGTTGAGCACCATTTGCTGAGCTGTTATGTAGTTCCATGCATACACTTTCTGTGTGCTTGTTAACGTTAAAATCCCAATGAACTTTTCGACGTTTAGAATATAAATCACTAAAGTTTTGAAAAACAAAATTTTTTCCAATTAAGAAAAAAAAGTATGAATTATATATTATGTGCATAAGAACTGGGAAAGCTACTGGTATTGACAAGTATTTAGAAAAATTTATTTTCCACAATATTAACACAGTGTCGTTTTAAAATTTTTCACAGATGCTAGAATATTTAAAATGTTTTTCATGAAATCTTTTTTTTTTTTTAATAACAACACTCAAAATATATTTTTCAATTTTATTTTGTGATTAAATATTTTCAAACTATTTTTGGCTAAAAATATGGCCTTTATTTTTTTAAGACTATTTTCGTGAAGAATTTTCCGTTAACTTTTTTAGATTAAATAAAATTTTTATTTATTACTTTTTCATAAAACACTGAGTATATTGCTTTAATTTTTTTTTATATTTTGTAGAACTGAACCTAAAAATATGGGAAAATTGTTTTAAACAATTTTCAATAGCTTTTTCATGGAATTTGCTTCTTTTAAATTAACATTTTATTTCTTTAAATAATAAAATTTTTATTAGCAATGGTGTTTGCTAATAAATTAAGATTTTGTGATTTAATTTGTTATTTAAGAGATTATTTGTATGTTTGTATTATAAATCTTTTCCCACATTTATTTACTAAATAAATTTTTATCGATCTTAATTTTCAATATTTGCACAACAATGAAAATCATCAGTATATTTCCCTTTCTTATTTCAAGCTTTTCAACGCGAACTATTATTTAAATTTTTTTTTTATTAGGAAGCACTAGACGCAAAGTAAGTTTTCAATACTTTTCTGATGCAAAAGATTTCCGCGTATTCATCTTTGCCCGTGAATTTCATTGATTTTACTAAAGCACTTTACTTTTGCGGCAATGCGTAACGGTCAACATATTGAAAATTTTATAACAAAACAAAGAGCAAAAAACAACACTAATAAAAAGGGAAAAATAATTCATTGATCACTCAGTGGAAACTCTCTTTCTCTACAGCATCATTAACAACATCATAATTATCATCGTCACCGCACAAATCGACATCAATGGCAATTATTCGCCTCAATAGAGAGTGGATGATACATGCTAGGAACACAATTGGGGTGAACGACGACGAATTATTTGTTGCCAACTTTCGTGCTCAGAAATAAAACACATTTGTGCATATGCTAATTAACACAATACCGCCGTCGACGAAATTCGTAATTTATTTTATACGGTAACACAGTGAGGAAACAACTTTGCTAATTATCACAGCTGCAATTTTTTCGTTGTTATAGTGTGCCACACTGCGAATTTCCGCAACGATCTTTTACCGACGAAGTTCGTCGTTCGACCCAATTGTGTTCCTCTAGCAACACTCGTCACAATCTTTATCCGCAGATGTTATTCATTACATAGGCGACAGCACGACACAAGTTACAATCTGTTAAAATTAAAATACACGCTTGTTTTGATGACATCACAGCCACATGGCTACATAACCCTCGCTACCGCTGTCGTTGCCCACTTACGCAAAATTCTATTTTTGTAAACGGCAACAAGCATATCTATGAGGTCAATATAAATAGAAATATAAAATAAATGACAAAATATTTTAGTAATGATAATTAAAAAAATATTTTATTATCTTAAATCGAAAAAGATACCAGAAACAAAAAGAAAATTCCTAGATGTTTTAAATAAATGAATTGATTTATGTGCATATACAACGGAGAATGACAAAAATCTCTTTTCTCTTGGATTTCATCATACAAAAAAATTTTGTTTACATGTAATCATGCAACAGAAATCGACGTTAAATGAAATCATGAACGCTTCATGCATGAGAATTGTGAGTTGAGTGTTCGAAGATATTTCATTCAATCCGTTCATCTTATGCGTGTGATGAATTTAATCGCCTGCTCTGATTGTGGAGTAGTCTACGATTGATACTTGTCGGAACGAACGTTATTGCGTTCAAACGATCAAACAGCCGAAATTATTGAAATGTTACGACACATTATTAAAATCACTGAGCCAACAATAACGAATGATTGAAAAGCACCAGCCAATAATATTTTTTTTATATTAGTTGCATGCAAAGGCACATTTTTAGGATTTTAAGATTAAGTAGTAAAACTGGTAGCTATTTTGTGCTTTCTATTTTTTATGAATTTTTTGAATTAAAAAATTTGGTAAATTTTCCAAAAAAAAAAAAATTTTTTTTTTTTACTTTTTCATCAAGAACTCCAAAATTAATGGCTAAATTTAAAAAAGATAGTAATGAAACTTAAAGCTGGCGTAATATTATTTGACGTATTGCATAACAAGATTGTATAAGTTTTACCAAAGTTACGACCAGAGGTAGGGAGGGAGCAACCTCTTCAGAAACCCCCAATTTTAGAAACAAATTTTTCTTACAAAAACGTTACCATAGAATTTTAAATAATAATGATTTTTGTAGTTAGGTGACCACAGCGGATTAAAAAAAAAATAGTGGTTCTCAGTGCAAATTTTTCGTGTTGCATAGTGTTATCAGTTGCAAAACGGTAATAAGATGGACAGAGTTCTGGCAACTGACATTTTTTAGTTGCATTGAATACTATTCAATATAAGTGTTAGATTTATGTCTTTAGCACACATAATATAGCTGGGTCTGTATCAAGTAAACTCAATTTTGGAAAAAATGGCGTTTATTCAATTTCTCCAACTGATGCACAGTTGGGGCAAAAGCCCTTTTTCAGCGGATTAGTTCATATCTCCACAACTGCAATAGTGAGAGTCTATAAATGTTATGTGAGTAGCTCTTAAAACAATTGAAAAGTTCCAACGAAATCTTGGAAGTATAGGAGTGGGAAGACCGGTACCCCCAATCAAGGTAATTATTAATTAATTAATAATCACGCACGCTCCTGCTGAATTTTACGCCATTGAATGACTGCGAATTATGTAAATATCGATTTTGCATCAGTTCTTTTTTAATACCATTAGAATTAATCAAAACAAGTAGTTTTCAAGTAAAAATAGATGAAGTTTTATTAAAAAAAAACAACTTTTTATTGGTAAACTCCACGCGTGAGGGTATTACTAATTTGTACATAACTTCTTAGGCGTTACGATGCGCAGCATACATTTTTCTAACATAACTCTCATTTGTTCAACCTTTAAAATAAAATTAAAATCTCTGCTTAATTGAGCCCCATTAATAACTTTATGGCAACTTAAACCGAGAAAAATCGATTTTTTTTGCATTTTCAATATAGGCATTAAAAATAAATAATTATTATAATATTAAGCAAAACATTTCAATACATAACTAAACTTCCATTGATAGATTTTTACTTTTTCAAAATTACTTGATCCAAATATAATTTATCTACACAAAGTTTTTCTGTATATTTTTTCAGTTTTCTCTCAATGTTTAATTTCAACGCGTTACTACAAAAGCACCGTTACCTATTTGACATTTATTTTTTGCCTATTTTTGCGAGTACTTTGCGAGTACTTGCGAGTCTTCACATGCATACATATGTATGTGTGATGGTTCAATTAACATGCCGCTGCTTTAAAACAATTAAAACTGTAAACAATAATAACAAGAACAAGTATATAATTAATAAATAAAAATACTTGAAGAAATTTGCCGAAAGCCAACACATGAATGTCGGTCAAATGCGGTGAATCATTTATGCACAATTGCAATTATAAAAATTATTCAAATATAAAAGTGCTGTTTTTCCAATTCATATTTTATACTGGCGTCTGCAATATAGACTTTTGCCATTTTTTAAATAACAAAATTAAAAAAACACTGAAATTACTGAACAGAAGGCAATCAACAATATTCCGATTTAAATGCACCATGGGCCAGATGTGCTTTTGACTTTTTAATATACAATACTTGCATATGAACATACATACATACATACATATATGAACATGTAAACGTATGTAGCCACAAAGTTACAGTTCAATGGCATGTAAAATAAATATAAAAAAAAAATCCGTATAAGTAGAATAGAGAAAATAAAAGCAAAATTGTTTTTTTTTTTAAATATGTAATACTTTTATACTTAAATGCCCACGTAATAATTGAGTTAAAATCAACGCCTTTGTTCTCATGCAAACAAAAAGATATTGAATTTAAAATTTTAAAAGGCTTTCAACGCCAAATTTAACTAACTCAACGGGAATTTTTTTCCAGTTTACAGATTTACTGCTTTAAAATATTACTGCGAAGTGAAAGGAAATATATTCAATTTAATTGGTTTTCAGTGTATTAAGGCACCATTTTGACGTGACATAAATTCACCAACATTAACATTAGTGTTGGTGTTATGTGTACACTGCTGATTTGAGTGTTTTGCTAGTTTTTTAACAACGTTGTCTTGTCTTTTGTGAAATTTATCAGGAATGAGAATTCTAAATTTGGTTCTTTAATTTCTCAAACTATAAACGAACTTACAAAAATGTTTGCCAATGCGCATATACATAAGTATCTATGCGTGCGTCTGCTTTTTTTCGTTTCAATGAGAAACCATATAAATTTCTGTTGGTCATACATATATGAACGGTGAGAAATGAGATGAGAAGAATTGCCTTTTTCTTAACGTAACAGTTACAAGAGATATAACAAAAATGTTATATTTAACCAATAATATTTATGAACTCATATAAAGGTTATTTTTAACCATTATTGTATTTTTTTAAATTTTGAATAACATTCATACAAAACCAATATAAACTATCTTAGAGTCGGCATTATGTTACGCTCATGAATTTAACAGCTGCTATAGCACGACCATGCTGATAAACACCACTACTAACACATTGACAGTTGTGACAAAATGTGAGCATGCATGAAATTTTTTTATACGACATGCTCACTTATGCACTTACATCATATATAAATAAAAAAAACATTTCGTTTGCATTTTATCACATGTGAATAGCAACCAATAAAATACAACTACGCATATATATGGTGGACCAAAAGGAGCGAAAGTGTTTGAGTTCTTTATAATTTTTTTATGATAATTGTTTTCAGTATTTTGTAAAGAATACTTGGGGAATTTAAAATGGTACAATATACAATTGAATAACGTGCCTAAATAGTTGAACTTTATTTCAGATGAAAACCATGATTTTATTCATACTCTTTAACAGATTTGCAGCATTTCTGTTGTTAAAAATTTCAATACTTCAATTTATTACTATTTTTTTTACTATTATTTTTACTATAATTTATCGCTATTTCTTATTTTAAAATTATTTCCCATTAATCTTTTCTTCGTTCTTAATTTCATTATTTAATAGATTTCTAAAAATAAGTCTCAATTTTTTGTTATTTATAACGAAATGAACATGTGAATTACGTAGCTAAAGCGAACAAAATTGTTGCCACAAAGATCTGGGCAAAAAAGAAAAATATTCAGTCAAAATATTGAAAATTTGATCGATTTCATCCCAGCAGTCGTTTTGTGAAATTAAGAAAGATTTAAATAAATAAACATGAAAATCATTTGTAAACTTTTCTTTCCTGATGTTAAAAATCGTGAATTACAAAAAAAGTAATTAATAAATAATTAAATGTAAATAAAAACGTTTTTTTTCAAAAAAAATAAATGAACCTTGAAACAAAATAAATGAATGATATGAAAACTTATTTAAATTGTAAAACTGACAGCAAAATGCACATAACAATATTTTCTCAATGATTTCAACAGGTACACTAAAGCGGTGAAAGCAATGGAATGATAATACTTTAGAAATCTATACGAAAACTAATTTTAGTATGCCAAAAATTATAAAAGTGGCAAATCACTGTATGCGTTTGAAAAATATTACCAAGAAAAATATTGTCATGAATTGTTTGTTTCAAATTGTTCAGTGACCAGTGACTATGCCTTCGACACTGTAACCTTCCGACAACAACTGACACACAAAGACACACCAATGCACAGTTTTCCCAAAAAGAACCCACTTTAATAAATTTTTAGTTTTTAGATATCTTCCTAAATTTTTTTTTCAGTTAAAATAAAAATATTAATTTCAATTTATTAAAGCGTTTTCATCATTTATTATTAGTCGTTCTATGCCATGCCTGTCTATTTTATTCTCCACATTGGCATTTTCCCGATCTATCTGAGCGGTAAAATCACCCATCATAATGATAACGTCCCCCTTCCGCACTGTTGCTAGGACGCTATCGAGCAGGTTATAAAAAGATTCTTTTGTGGAGTCATAACATTCTATTTTTATTAATTCCCAAATAATATTTGTAAATATTTATATAAACCTGTGAGACTTCTTAGCTTTTTCAAGAATTTGGTTGAAGGTGTACTGATGACTTGGAATTAGCTCTACAGAAATACAACATATACACCAACTTAATCAAATAATTAACAAATATAAGCAAATAATCGTATTTCATTTTAAATCGTATTAAATCAATAAAAATAAAACGGATTTTATTATTTACTTTTTTTTCGTTTATTCTTCTATTTCTTGGCGGTAAAAGTGCACCTAAGAACTCTGAGTACATTCGTAGCAGCAATATCCTTAAGAAATAAAATAAAAATAATACATGTTTGTTGTCTTCCAAAAGATCAAAAAAAAACGCCGAAGTCCTTGAAATTTAGTTATTTGGCATTTTTTTATTATTGTTTTATTTTTAATACAAAAAATTAGTTCTTATACTGAATATATTCTAGTAAGCAACAGCTACAAAGGTTTTCCGCTTTCTAAAATTAATTGATGCGATGCAGGGTTTTCAATTAAAAATTATAATTATAAGATTAATACTTCACTGTTATGCAAAAGTATTATTCTATAAAAACAAATATAAAAGTCTTAAGAAAGAAATGTAAATAAAATCCATTATTTTTTTTAAAGAAACTTCATGTGTTCAAATAATAAAAAAAAAGCCATAAGCTTTAAATAGAACCATATAGCAACATTTCAAAGATGATAGTAGTTTAAATGACTAAGAGAGACATGCTACCACCACTTATAGACCCAGAAAAGCTTTTATCCAACAACAGAATATTTGTATGTGCTCCAACCTATATTGTCTGGTCTATATTAAGGCGACCTCTATACGTAGAACAAAAACAATTGTCAGTGAGCTTTTGTTGCTTTTTACCGTTAAATATGAAATTACTAGCAACAATAAGAGGATAAAGAAGTAAAAAATTGATAAGCTTACAAGATAATTAATAAGTATTTAAAAAATACCATCTGCTGTTGGAAGAAACTTTATAAAGAAAAGAGAAAGCTTTTCTAGTTTAACCCTTAAAGCAACAATAGAACACACAAAAGTTCAATATCTTCCTGTTTTCATAATAATAAAGTGGGAATTATTTATTATTAAGTTTATTTTCATTATTTCAATAAAGCAGTTAATATAATATATATACCATTGCGTGCGTAATTCGATAAAATATCATCATTTTATAATCCCTGTTACGTTTTTTAGATACTTGTAACATTTCGGTTTCAGTATGTAATTGTTAGTTTAGGAAATACATGTTTTGCTGCTAGTAATAATTTCACTTCAACTGCATACATATATGCATATTTGTGGGTAAAAAATTTAAAAAAATTTAATAAAGTAAGTAAATAAATGCTGTTCCGCAGTTTTCAGTCATGTCTGTCAAGATTACGGCAAAGTATGGCATGGAGGTTTATTAGATAAATTAAAGGTGGTATTTCCAAAAAATACTTGCAAACGTCTGAAAACCAATATTAGCTGTACAAAGTTTATTATCAAGAACGGGAATCATTTCACACATGATAGAAAGCGGTGTGCCTCCGCTCAGCCTAACTTTATATTTGATACTCAACTCTTTCTTTACACGATTTTGTAAAAATACGGATCACAAATAAGAAAAAATTATATTATATTATATTATATATTATATTATATTATTATATTATATTTTATAATATTATAACAATCTATTTTTTTTAAGCTTTAAAGTTCTTTCTCTTTTTATTTATTATTTTTATATTTATTTTCGATATTTAGTTAACCTTCGGTTAAAAAAAAAAAAAAATAGTGAAGATGTTAACCGAAGGTTAACGAAATATGGAAAATATATATAAAAATAATAAATAAAAAGAGAAAAAACCTTAAAGCTTAAAAAAATAGATTGTTAAAATAATAAAAAAGGTTAAAAAAAAGTATTAAGGAAAATTATATAATATTATATATGTACAATGTTAGACATCGCCTGCATATGTATATACATATATAATAAATACATGTCGTCTTATGATTTAAAAACAGCCCTAAGTTATAACAAAATTCTAAGTTGACTTTTTGATTGATGAGGCACAGTATAAAAAAACATGCTCCTACAAAATTGTACACCCTTGTAATTAGAAACAACGTTCTTATCAACAAAATTCGGAAATGCCTAAGTGCAAGCCCAGAATTTAGTATAAGAGTATTTTCCTTCTCTAGTAATATTTTTTTTAAATGTAACTTGTGATTTTTATGAATTCATATAACTTTCGCTGAAACAACAAATATACATTCTGTGATACCTGAAATTCCTGTAAATAAGAAAATTATATTTTTTATGACATGCTTTCGTTATATTAACAATATTAAAATGTTATCAAAAGATGCATCAGTACAAGTCTAACTAATTTAATTTTCATACTTAACTTATAGATAGACTATTATTGCCAGATCAATTTAATTTTAAGATGCAAATAAGTAAAGTTACGAATAAATTTTTTTTTTAAATTTTATTTTATATAATATCTTTTTCAACTATTTAATTTAAATTGATTTAATTTCCTCTTTTATGATATTTAAATTTATTTCACTTTATTTCGTTTCTATAACATGAAAATTATTTTTTTTATTTATTTAAGTTATTTAATTTATTTTATTTATTATATTTATTTTAAATTTTTTCTCTTGGACCAGCACTCAGTAGATGACCCCTACACATGCACTGTGCTGGAACTATAGGAAAGGGATAGTAGGAATAGTAGGGATAGTACAACACTACTTTTTGCTCGTTATTTGTTTTGACAGCAGTTTTGTAGCGTCTCTGATGTCAAGGAGACGTATTAAATTTTTAAGTTTCGTTTTAGTAGCCTGTCTTAGTAGGGCGTTCTGATGTGCCTGTGGATTGGAGACAGCTGGAGCCGTTACTGTTCAGTGGCCAGTGACTATGCCTTCGCCACTGAAACCTTCCGACAACAACTGACACAAAGACACAGAAATGCACATCAGAAAAAATGGCATATGTTTTTATGAATCTGAAACTGGGGTTGAACCCAGTAAAATTGTTCTACTACTTCGACCATCGCCACCCTCATATTTTATTTAATTTATTTATTTAATTCCTTTAATTTATTTAATTTATTTATTTTAATATTTTATCTTATTTTGTGTTATTCATAAGTTTTAGTTTTTGTTTGACATATTTCGGTTTTTTTTTTAAATTTATTGTTATCGGTACATTTTTTATGTTGTTGAAAATAAATTTTATATATTTTTTTCTTATTTGCATTGAATGAAACATTTGTTCTGTATATAAGAATTTAAGTAAAAGCCATCATGCATCTATAAATTCTACTGTAACAAATAACTACACACAAATATATGCATCTACATATACATTTACAAATGTAAGTACTGAGCTATACATACATATGTAATATATGTACATATATGTATGTCCACTTACATACATGTACATTCTCGTATGTAAGGGCAAAACAATGTAATTATACGTATTTTGTTACAACTTTTTTTTTCTGTCTAAATACTAAGAGGAAAAGGCTAAGAGAAGTGGTCAAAAAAGTGGGAGTTGCAGTTTTAAAGGGCAGACAGGCAGGCTTACAAAATATGCAAATATTAAAAGCATGGGGTAAGATTCGTAATTTGATGCAAGAGAATTAATTCGAACTAAAAATTAAATGAGAATGAAACGAAAATAATTTATGGAGCAGTATAAATTTTGCAAACAATAATTCTAATTTATATAACTGGTGCAGTTGGTAAAAAATTTAGGAACGTAAATCAAGGTCATTAATTAATTTATTACAGGTGACGGAAAATGCATTTGCAAGGTTCAAACAATATATCATAAGTATTTTTTTAAGAAAGATAATCAATTTTTATTTAAATACCATTTTCGAACATTGCAGTGTTTCATTAGTTGCCTCTGTAAAAGCTCTTCGAAGTCGCAATTTTCGGCTTTCGGACAAAGTACGGGGCATTAGTAGTACACCCTAAAGGAAGACGTTTTTTAGTTTGTAAGTAGTTTTTGGTGTTAAAGATTTTTTTTATTAAAAACAAAATGTTTTAATGCAAACAAGGAGAAAAAAAGTCTTGAGAAATAGTTTGTAAATGAAAAGAGAAAAACTTGAATTCTACTTCTTAATTAAAAGTTTAAAATTTTACAAAAAGTAGTTAGGATTATTTACATGTTTTTTTTTTTGCAAAGAAATGGTGTAAATTGTACTTTGTATTGACCAAACGAACCTTAAAAATTTTTCATCGAAAATTTCTCTTCTGCATCGCTTAAAAAGTTGTCCATAAAAAAAAAAATCGTTAAAAATATTTTATCTATAGTAGAAAATTTAAAAATTGTATTGTATTTTTTTAATTAATAAATAATCAAGTAGAGGATTTTAAATATTTCTGAGATAAATTTGCCGAAGAAAAATTGTTTCAATGTATTTTTTCAATTTATTTCAAAACATTTTATTTCGATATTTCTTTCGGTATCGAATTTAACAAGGCACTATTACCTTCGTCGGAAAGAGTTGTAGCGTAAAGAAGACAGAACGACGACGAAATAGAGTGGTAATAAATTTTTACACAACTATATTGTTGGTCCTTTTGTTAATTTATAAAGCACAATAGCATCAGTTCCGAACGTTGAATTATAATTTTTAAGTAATTTTTTTATTTTTTATTATTTTATATGAAAATTTTCATTCAGCACGCCATTTAATGTGCGTATTACATATTAATTTCTTAATAATTTATATATTATCTTTTAAGCTTAAAGTTTTTTTTTTTTAATTTGTATTTATTCCACTTCGATATTTCGTTAACCTTCGGTCAACATCTTCAGGAAAATTTTTTTTTCTTTTTTTATTAATTTGTATAAATTTTTTTCCTGAAACTCATTGCCTACAACGAAGCAATTTCTTTATAAGTTTATAACAAAAAATTTTCTATAAATAGAACTTTATCGTGACAATTTACTATTGACAGCTAAGGAACGTACCGAAAGTTTCAAGAAAGTTTTATTAATTTTCGGATTGAGGAAATTCCGAGATTCGGATTTGGAAAATAAATGCCCATCGTTATAAAGCGTTACCTCTTCGCTAAGCTTTTGAATAACTTACATTAAAATAAGATAATATATCATTACTTGCATATAGCAAGGCCCTAACTAACAAAAGTTTGATGAATAAAATTGATGTGCTCAGTGGCATTTGCTTGGAGAATTTAAGGAAAAATTTACTTAAAACATAATGGCGATAAAATAATTGATTTTTTGGAACTTTCTGCTGCATAGAAAGAATAATTTTTTTAATACTTATTTTTTATAATAAACATTTCTTGATTCATTGTAAAGCCTAAAGTTTTGTGTATTAAATATTTTCTATTTGCTTCTATATTTCTTTAACCATCGCTTAACGAAATACAGGAATTTTTTTTAGAATTGTTACCAACGTCTTTTAATAACATTGTAGAAAACCGGTAGCACCGCATGAGTAATAAAAAATTAGTTCCTTTGCTCTGATTAAAGATATTAAAAAAGGAAATTTACTGAGCGTACCAAACAATATTTTGAATTCAATGAATCGGTATCAAAAAAGAGAACTTCCGGCAACGACAACCTGATGCAAAAAAAAAATTAGCAGAATTAATTCCATTTTTCACTACTTTGGATGCACATTTTTCACTGGGTAATATTTTGGATTACAATATAATAAATTACATTAGGATTGCACTGCACCTTTCCTCAAAAAATATTTATGGCTCAAAACATTTCAATTGAAATTTTATTAATAAAGAGAAAAAAAATATTGTGCATGAAATTTATCGTTCAAATGTTTACAAACAAGTAGCGGTAGCAGAAGCACTTGTCTTGTTTTGCAGCATTACCTTTTTTAAAACTACAACTAATAAAAACAGAAAATTGAGTAGCAACAGTAAAAAGCAAGAATAAAGTAGCAACTTGAAAAACTAAATAGTTTTCTACTGGGTTATTTGAGGTTTTAGTTTTATAACTACTATCAATGTAGTACATTTGGAGAATTATTTTATACAAAATTTTTAACAGAAATCCTTAGCCTTAGGTGCTAAACCAGATTTATTATATTTTAGCAATTTTTTTTCTCAATGTACAAATACATACAAAAAAATGTTGCAGCTGTAACCCTGTTACAGGCTATTGACAATTTTCCTGCAAAATAAGAGATTTCTCTAATTTTTTTTTGGGGGTTTTTTTTAATAGTATATTATTTTTGTTTAAAACACACAACCTGCAAAGGATTTTTCTTTCGCTTGTCTTTACACAACACCCAGGTTTTTAGACGAGAATCGAGTGTCGTCTAATGATCAGATACTTGAGGCACTTTCATAGGAAAAGAAAATGTTATTATTTGTTCTTTATGCACCAGTCGCATTTTCAAATTGTTTATCAATTGAGCGATTATTTATTTTCCATAATAGTTCGCTAATCGTTCGTTTTTACAAATACAGTCGAACTTCTCTATAACGTAGCAGTTGGGGACCGTCAAATTTCTACGTTATAGAGAAAATTCGTTATAGAGAAACTGCTGACAAAATTTTTTTTATGTAGAAAATATATTTATTAAGACAAAAAAAATTGTTTTTACATGAACACATTAATTTTTTTTTATTAATACATACATATGTGACTAAATTGATGCAAAAAATCGATTGGTAAAAACTTCGCAATAGAGAGATTATTTAGTGTGAAAAATTCTATTTAGGTCTTAAAAAATTGTACGTTACAGAGAGAACTTCGCTATAGGAAAGTTCGTTATAGGGAGATCAAAATATATGAAAATACTCACAAAAATGTTGTGTTCACGAATTTTATTTGTTATAGAGAACATTTCGTTATAGGGAAGTTTGCTATAGAGAAGTTCGACTGTATTATTTTCCATTGGTGCTGCATAACACAACAGCTCTTATCGATTGTTTATTATTTAAAAAGCCGAGGCACCCGTTTACGGTTACTGCAGAAAATCAAAGTTGAATCTAAGGATATGGTTACGACTTTGACATTATTGTAACTCACAATAAATTGGTTGGTTCGAAAAGCTCTTTAATATTGTTACGGCTATTGTACGTCTAAATGAACCGAAACAATTGGTCATACTTATAGATCACATCTGTTACATAGAAAATTTTAGTTTAAATAAAAAACAGTTCCCTCGATTATAAAATGGAATTATTATAAAGCAGCTTAAATAATGGTCAGATAAAAGCTTAATCGTATAATAAATTAAATTCAATTTGTGAAACAGGGCATAATGTCGTTTGTAAGCGAATAAAATCTTTGAATTATTAGAAATCTTAATGACAGCAAAAAAAAAATATAAGAAAAATAATAATTTAACAAAGAATAATACAGGGTGGCGCAGAATGAGCTATATGGTTTGAATTCTTTATAACTTTTTTAATTATTAATTTTTCCTTTGTTTTTTTTCCAGCATTTTGTGAAGAAGACTTGGTGAATTAATTATGAATCATTACACGATCGAACAACGTACAAAAATAATTGTATTTTATTTTTCAAACCACAGCGTTGCATATAGTCGTCATTGTAATGTGCGCATTGCACCGACAGCGTCAGCAATAAACCATTTGATTGGAAATTTTCGTCAATATGGGTCTGGAAGAAACCTTCCTGGTGCCGAAAGAACACCTACCGTTTATACTGGTCAAAATACGGGAGAGCGTGCAGCATAGTCCATCACCATCAACAAGGCGGCGTTCGACACAACTTGGACTACCACGGCGCTCGCTGCAGAGAATTTTGAGTACATTAGACTTGTTCCCATATAAAGTTAAACTTGTGCAAGAATTGAAGACGACAGACTACCAGCAACGGCTTGAATATGCCATTCGTTTCCGTGAAAAAGCAGAGGAAAATTCCGACTTTATTCACAATTTGGTAATGAGCGATGAAGCCCATTTCCAATTAAATGGGTATGTCAACAAGCAAAACTGTAGGATTTGGGCTACGGAAAATCCAAGAGCAGTTCATCAGCGACAATCACATCCACTTAAGTGTACTGTTTGGTGCGGTGTATCATCCTCCGAAAGGATAATTGACCCATATTTTTTGAAAATTAATGTGGTGTCTCAATCTCTGTCAGCGGTGGTGCATATCGGACCATGTTATTTTGTTAGGCCAGCTGTGGAAAACCATCCAAACTTGTGGTTTCAACAAGATGGAGCCACAGCACATACTACAGGTGCCTCAATGGCTTTGTTAAGGGACATATTAGACCTCCACACATTGGCCTCCACGTTCACCAGATTTAACAGCTCCTGACAGTTTTCTTTGAGGATATTTGAAAGAAAGAGTGTACGTTAACAAACCAAGAACCATACTCCACTCCAACTAAAAACCAACATTCGAAATGAAATCATGGCCATTACACCCGAAATTTAGCGCAAAGTGATGGAAAATATGCTAAAAAAAGAGCACGTATGTGCAAAGCAGAAAATGGACATCACTTACAGGATATCATTTTTCAAAGCTAATTGTAAAATATTCCCCAATAATATTCTGAATTTAACAAAAAAAAAAATATAATTATAATAATCGCATAAATAAAAAAGTTAGAAACTATTTAAACCATATAATAGCTCACTCTGCGCCACCCTGTACTTCATAAAGATGAATAGGAACAAACATGAATGTGAAGCTTAAGTGAATATGTTGTGCGTGTAGGAAAAAAATATGAGAAGATGTCGGTAAACGCAACATATAGAATAAATATATATAAAAGTATTGGATGTTATAAGTGGATAAAAGCAGATGTGGTACATATTTATGAAACGGGTTTCATTTTATTTAGTTTGTTAGTACGAGTTGACAACAATTAACACAATAAATTTTGTGAATAGAAAATTGAAATGGAATGACATTTATTGGTTGGTTGTCTGGACAATAAGAAGTACATTACACACGCACACAAAAATACAATATAAATTATTGGGGATATTTTTAGTAAAGCAGAAGGAGAAAATAAATTATATAATAAAAGTTATTTTCAAAGCATTTACTACTAATTGCCATATTCGTTAATAAAAATATTTTGTTTTCTAAACGGTTTATTAAACAATATTCGAAAGAATTTTTGTTTGATAAAAGTTTGGTAAGTCGAAAATATTTTTAATAAATACTGACTGCATTAAATGTATTATAATTTTGGAAGCTATTAAGTTCAGGGTTATTACAAATAATATCTTCTTTTCATGTAATTTTCTCATAACTTTAAGGAATCGGTAAACATTGTATTGTTTAATATTTGGCTTTACGGGTTTTTTAAAAATAAATAATATAATAATAGAGGAATTCAATGTACACACCTGCTTAAATGGTCGCATGCCACCATTTATTCTTAATGAATCGGCTGCAATGCCGGCAATACCATCACTCTGGCTCGGTTCGGTACGTAATTGTTTGAGGGAGACATTAGGCACCGTGTGGGAATGGCCGCAGCTGCTGTGGGCGCCACAGCAAATTGCCAAAGTACTAGATTCCGGCTGGGAGCTTTGTCGTATTATTCGGGAGCCATTAGTTGGGGAAGATGTTACTAGGACTGGCGGCACATTGTGAGGCAGAGCATTACTGGAGCCACCGTATGCTATTAGGGAGCTACCCAGATTTCCTTGCTGAAAGGCACTTTTTACACTATCACGTGAAGTTGAACGATCCATTTGAGTTGTATTCGATATGGGTGTGGTCGAAGCACGCCTACTACAGTTTCTGCAGGCACGACAGCGCGTTTGGGCATTCGGAGATATTGGATTAGATGATAAATTCTGATATGATGTTTCTAAATTCGAACCATGATTTAAATTCGTTATTGATATGGTTGGTTGCTGTTGTTGCAACTGCTGACTTTGAGCCGCAGTCGGTGTAGGGGATGATAATGATGTTGATGGTGCCACAGCAGTTAATTGCTGTTGATTTTGTTGCCCTTGGTTATGGTGTTGTGAATGTCTTTGGTTCTGATTGTGATCTTGGTCCTCTTGATAAACTTCTATGTCAGGCACTGTGGATGTTCGAAGACCTTGTTCCACATCATCGTCGGCGATATGAGTACTGCGTTCACTTTCTTCTGAACCCAAACGGGTTTGCTGTGACAACTGTGGACTGGTTAGGTACGTTGAGGTACGATCTTGTCGCATCAGTGTTGGCTTAGTCGATCCTGTGGAAGTCATATTGTTCGTTGTTGGTCCATTGGCGGAATTCATTTTAATTTGTCTCAAGACAGACGCTTTGCACTTGGGTGTATTGGAAACCAGAAGAGAATCGGTCTCTTCAGAGCTGACATATCCGGAATTGGTAGCATCAGTCAATTTTTGCATTGACATCTAAAATAAAAAGAAATTCAAAGGAATTATATTAAAAAAAGTATTTCCTCACACATCGACTCAACAATTTTCTTTTACGACTTGTTATAAATTTTAACACAATAAAAAACTTTGGACGAAAATACAGCATCGTTTTGCTTTTCGAGGAAATGAGTAAATAAACCGCGAATGAAAACATCGATACAATTTTCCTTCTGCCTTACAATACAAATTCGAAAACTGGTTGCCTGATTGCTTTTATAAATTTTTATAGGAATATGTTTCGTATTGTATTATTTCTAATATAAATTGCAATTATTTTTGACTACAAACCCAAGATCCTGGGTTCGAGCCCAATATCCGAATGTCATAAAAAATGTTTTTTCTAATGCGCATTATTGTACTTTGCCATCAGTTGCTGTCGGACGGTTTTAGTGGTGAACGGACAACGGTACGTCCGTTAGATGGATATTCTCAAAAAATAATTATATTACCGCACAAACCCAGCACCAAACGCATAGCTATTAATGACGATGGAGAATATAGAGGACAGTGGCTACTTCTCTTAGTAAATACGGAAGAAACAAAACAAACTAAAAAGACATACGTCTTTCAGGCGTACGCTATCTTTCCAGGGTTAAAGATACAACCAAAAAAAGGCCGATTTTCAGATTTTGTCAAGCCTATGTTTTTTTTTATCTTTTTTATCATCAGAAAAAATGCGCGATATTTTTATGATTTAGTCTGAAACTTGCGAGCCCAGGAAATTTTAGGTTTTGTAGTCAAAAAGAATTAGTCGTTTTTTAAAATTTACACTGAAAAAAATAAATTTAGTAAATTATTTTATTTTAATTTTACTTAAATTTTTTTTTTCTCTGATAGATATACTAAATACAGCTTCCTTTTTTCTGTGAAACTATAATGTTACCAAATGTTTATATATATACATACATACATATATCAAACATAGATAAATAATCATAATTAATTTTGACTCGCGTTGAATAAAAGAAAAATAGTTATGCACAAATTATTTCATTTAAGTTTTTTCGCTAACATTTCTGCTATCTTCTGTTAAAAAAAAATGAGAACGTACCAAGCGCTCTCATTTCATATCACGCTCACAAATCCTCATTTGACATGCTGGTAACATGTTCTCAATTTAATTAATTTATGCACTGAAATCCCGTTATTTTTATGTAACATGCAAAAGTGCAATGAATCGTGCAGAAACTATTTAATTAAGTTAGTTGCATTAATTTTCCAAAGAAGTAGACAAACAGTATAACAACAGAGTGTAGATATATAAAATTTTGAGAAGAAAGAAATTTAAAAATAAAAATGATGACTATTTAATCCATGTGTCAAGTTGTTGTTATTCGTTCCTTTATGCAAAACATGATATAAGGTACAGGAGTATTCCAATTTAACGAACCAAATTGTTGTCAGACATGTTTTTCTTTAAACTGAACTGTTCTTTATCCAGTACAAAATTGAAGCAGAAAAGCGTCGCCTATTGTATTCAAAACTCAAAATATCTATATTATTTTTTAATAGTCTTACTTCTATTTTTATTTTGACCTTTATTAAAATTTTTTAATTATATAATTATATAGACCATCGCTCAAAAATAAATATAATTAAAAAATGTATTATTTTTTTTAATATTTCACTAAAATTATAACATTTTAAAATACTCATTTCATTAAAAATATAAGAAAAGGAAAAAACACTCTCATATGTATAAAAATAAATTACATACACATGTTAAAAATTTTTTTAATATATATATTTTTCTGAAGGGCATATTCTTAAAGCTCTCTTATAAGCATTAAAATCGTGCCACTAATATTGTTTTGCTGAGCCCTTTTAACACAAACTTCGAAGTGCTTAATTACATCTTTAGCTCAGTTTTACTTTGGGCCTTAGAATTTCTAATTCGTCAATAAGAATAAAAAACAGAAATCCCAGAAAAAGGAAACTAACGGTTATATTTAAATTTTTTTTTTTTTTTTTTTTTTTTTTTATCTGGGACCAGCACCTAGGCATTCGTTTTAAGTAACTTTTGAAATTTCAAAATTTTTTTTTACATTTGTTCGTTAAACCCAGTACAAGATGAAATTTTTGCTCGTACTCAGTGGAAAAAATTTGGGTGTTCGTTAAACGCGATGTTCATTCAATCAAATATTCGTTAAATCGGAAACCTACTGTATTTGTACATTGTCCAGCTAGTTTGTGTTAGAGTGGTAATATTTTACTGACTTTAGGAAATGCATTTATAATAAAAGCAATGTGATACTAAGGACGAAGATAAATGATAGAGTGCTTTCTCACATGTCAGTAAAATAATTTTATGAAGCAGGATTAAATTTTTCACATCTATGTCTGTAAGTCGGCGAAGGAAATAATAGTTTCTGGTAATATTGTCAAATGCAAATGCATTCGCAGCGAAAACGAAATTTTCTGCGACATCACGGGCCTGTGCAATTAATGCTTTAAGTTTAATTTTTACCATTTGCGGAAAGATAAGAGTTTGTCATGTTACTTGTTTATTATTATCCAATAATTATTTTTAGCAATAGACCGTTTCTTAAACTTAAACTGAAATAGTAGATATTTCCATGTCAGACTCATCTGATCCTGATATTTTCTACGTTCATACATACATGTGCTGTAAGTACTTACATTTGAATGTGTTTATCTGTGCGCTACATTCCCAAATATTAATAAGTGAATTAATGCGAATGGGAGGAACAGTTTGTTAGAAGGAAAACAAAGGAAGAGGAAATGCTGACTTATGTAAGTATCAGTATTATGTGTATTTGTATTCAAATATTTATATACGTACTTGGCAATAGTTAATACAGGGTATTTCATTAAGCACTTCTTTTCTTTAAATTTAACATCGTTCAAATGTTCGCATGGATTCTCTGGGTGGAGCTCATCCGAAATGTAAAATGTTTCATGACTGTCGGTCATTAAACAGTCTGAACTTGATCAATGGCATGGGTTATGTTGACTTGGAGGACCGCTGTGGTTTGTGGCATATTTGAATACACCTGCGACTTAAGAAAACCCTACAAGTAAAAGGCTAACGGGTTTATATGACACGATTTAAGTAGACAGTTGACATCACCTTCACGTGAGATGACCATCATCCTCGTTATATATGGACGTTTACCTTAAATTAATGGGTATGTTGAAGTTTGCACAAGGAACAAGTCACGACGCAAAATTCGCCAAGTTGTGATCTGCGAACGGCCGAATTCTTGTGAGCGGCGAGAAATCGACTGCCTCGAATTCTTCTGCACACTCTTACAGTTACTGGCAAAGTTTTCGGCAAATCTTGCGTATTGTCGACTTACGGGAGTGGGTCAATCCTTTACAGAACCATTGGACTCAAATTTTTCCACCACATTGTGAATAGTGCTCGCGGTAGGACGAGTATGGCGACCATAAAATGGCCGAAGCACGCTGTACAAACAGAACACATTTTTTGTTATATGCATATGTTATATATAATAATATTGTTATTATTATGCACGTGTTGTTTAATGCTATATCCGTCCATGGTGATTTACCGAAACAGACTAAATAAATGACATTTGACAGGTGTAGCTTCAACAAGATGGCCGTTTGGAAGTCCCTGTTGGAAGACCCTTTGCAAAATAAGAATCTTAAGGATACTAAAATATATGTTGCATTTTATTTTAACAATATTTTTATGTGAAAAAATATTTGCTTGTTTGGAAGCAGCTTTTATACAAGTTGCATGTTTCAGTTAAAGACATTCTTCTGCTTTAAACATCTAAGATGGTAACTGCTCCTCTGTGCTTGGGAACGAGCAGTATTATGAAAAATATAGGTCATGGAATATAAATGAGAAACATGCATATATTTATGGCATTCTTACTTAGTCATCTTCATAAGTACGAGAGAGAGCAATAAATCTTTGGAATAACATAGGAAGACACATTTGTTGTTGTCAATTTTTTATTTATTTTTATTTTATTAATTTTTTTTTTTTACAGTGGTCGGAAAATGTTTTGTCGTATTCTTTTCTAAGAGTTCTATCGCAGAAAATTTCATGTAACTTTTTAGAGATAATATTTACTTTCAAAACGAATATTTTCAGTTCGATTTTAATTGAGTCAAACCAAAGTGAACATGGAAGCAAACTGTAAAAGTGGCTGCAGAATACTTTGCGTTATGTGCAATAGCATTGAAAAATTTTTAAGTAATCAAAAACTCTGCAGCAGAATATAAGTACATAATTGAAAAAAAATTAATCAGCAGAAACCACACCATTACAACCCCCTCCCGACTATGAAGGCGATCCAATTGGTGTTCCTCCTTGCGAGGTGGGGTGTAATGGTGTGGGGAGCCATTTCCTACTTTGGTATGAGCGAGCTACAGTTTTTGACAGCAAATATGAACGCCAACACTTATAAAAACGTTCTTGGAACAGCTTTTCCCCAATTTAAAAATTTATTTGGTTTCCCATGGCATTTTCAACATGATAATGCCCCTATTCACACTGCTCGGGTGATTAAGTCATGAATTGAGGGCCAAAATGTCAGTTTAATGCAGTGGCCGCCTTACTCACCCGACATCAATATAATAGAAAATGTATGGGGATGGCTCGTTCGTAAAATCTACGAATCTAGAAGACAATATGGCAATAAAACAGAATTGATTGACGGCATCAAGCGTGCCTGGTCAGAGATTTCCTTGGGTTATATAGGAAAATTGTAGGACTTGCTCCCAAATCGAATGTATGAGATTATTCTCAATAAAGGAGGATCAACCCATTATTAAATTATGTAAAAAGATTTAAACAAGTTAATTGATAAGTTTAGAAATAAGTTCATGCCTGAAATTAAAAAAAAAAAAAGTAAAACAAGTAGTATGTGCTAACATGGTGACCAAAATAGAATTGGTATAATTTTTTCTATTTAAAAAAAAAAAAAAAAAAAAAAAAAAAATCATAAAAAATTTGTTTGTTATCGTATATCAACATTTTGTGTTTTAGTTAATTGAGGACTTAATTAGGTTAAAATAAAAAAAAAATAATAATTTTAATGCACTTAGTTTGGTTGCAATTGATCCTAAACAACTTACGTGAGGGAACAATTCGAACCACCCAACGACGAGCACAGCCGGTATATATAGGTAGCCAAGTTCCTAATAAAAACTGTTTGACATGAACAAAGAATCGTTACAATGTATACTTATACATATGTGGTGGCAGTTTTCATCAATTCTTTTAATTATTCTTAAATGATTTGCATATTTATGCCACGATTGTGAACACATATTATGCCTCACATGTTGTTGGTAGACATTTTAATTGAATGAAATAAAAATATTGTCGTCATTTATTTAGTTACAAAACATTTTTTTTAAGCTTCTATTTTTGATAGATGTTTTTCTTTCGCAAGAATTGAAAATGCCTGTGTAAAATAAAATTAATGAAATTATGTGTATTAGTCAGAAGACTCTTATGATAAGAGTAGCTAATTACCTTTGCGTCAACGTTGCCCTTTTTAAAAACTGTCGAATAAAATTCTGAATACTTTGTCGTTTCTCTATCAACCATTATCAAAAAACTAAATAAATACATAAGTAAAAATGTATATTTACCAGAGCATAGGAGTTACATTATACACCCTTCTGTGTACTCGTACATTTAGGAGTTACTTATGGAACCACCCACATCAACTGATTAATGTCAGGGAATTATTCAAACCCATTTGGAAATAGTTTCGTTTAAGGCAAGGTTTTCTTTCTCTGCACTTTTATTACCCTTATATTAAAGCACAATTTGAAATTTTTTTTTTATTTGCTATTTTGTCAGCCTGCTATTACATTTGATTAGTGTACAAGCAATTACATTAACGAAGTAATTTTCGAAATGCTTTTGTTACCTTCAAAACTAGTTCTGGCTAATACATAATATATTTGTCTCCTGGCACTTATTTTAAGTGACAGTTGAGTTTTTATTTTTTTGTAGGGATGAGAAAATGTTGCAGTAAATACACTGTTATACTTTTAGAAAAATTCTTTTTTTCTCTTTTTCCGGTTTTTTCTTATTTGTCAACATTGTGGCCATACATTGGTGGGTGGCATCATGTTGAACACATTTTCTCCCTCGAAGAAGTCATATTGCAATACAGAAGCACAAAATCAGACTGATGTTGGAAAACACAGATTCGCAGCCAAACAAATTGTTTCAATATACAAACAAAAGAAAAGTGTAGAATGAAGATGTCCCTCAAAAAGTTTTATAGAGAGGGAAAATTAAGGTAGTAAACTCGATTAATGGACAGGAAGTGACTTTACAAAAAATTTAAAAAAAAATTTTCTTTAGGCAATTGTAAATTTGAGAGTGGTCCAAAAATATTTTATGTGACTTCCTTACTTTGGAAATTAAGCTGAACACAATTTTAAAAAGTCATCAGATTGGAATTTACATAGATTTCGCTAAAGCTTTGATATATGTTTTAAATAAAATGGAAAAAGTGAATCAGCATTTGCTGGAGAAAGAACATGAGATTGAAGAGGAGAGAGAAACAGTAATTTTTTTAATATTTAGAATTAGTGATATTTACTTGAAGTACAATTATTACAAATGAATGAGTAAAATTAAATTCATAGTTAATTTATCACAATAATGTGAAAAATTACTTTCCATTAAATAAATAATAAAGGAAAAAGAACAATTAATTTCCGACACCAGTTAAGTAGAACACGTATATATGTACATATTTTCTATGCTACTACATACATCATAAGTACTCTTTGTGCCAGGGCACAAAAAATAATATAAAAAATAATATAAAAATAAAAAAAAAATTTTAAAAATAAAAATTTCCTGAAATATCGAGATTATATAAAAATAATAAATTAAAAAAACCTTAAAGCTTAATAAAATAGATTGTTGAAATATTTTTAATAAAGCCAGAACCCAGTATTTCTCAGAAGCTCATTTACCATTCACAACCCAAAGCTATCATAGATTTAAAATTTAAGTAATTACTGTTATCAAAGAAACTTGAAATTTATCGAAATTCAAATAAACACTTTCGGAAGAAAATTAAAAACTGAAAGAAATGCTATATTTAATAAGATGCTATATTAAGCGAATTTAACTTTTTTGAAGATAATTAAGTATATACATTTCTTTGGTATCTCATTTTGTTTGCCACTTTATGTTAATATTATTTTCCACTTTGTTCGTATTCCCAATTTCTTTCGCCTGATTACACGAAAGATCATTGCCGTTACGATTTTATAGCGAAAACAATTTGCACGTATATGAAGATTATACGTGCGCGCACAAAAGAAACTGTACACCTCAAGCCATTATATTTACAACATTATTTTCTTAATAATATATCTACCCCTGTGCGCGAAATTATCGTATGTTACAAAAACTAAATTTCACAGGAGAGCGTTTTTATTCGTCTTTTTCTTATTTGCCTGACAGCAATAACTGTTACATACGATAAAATGTACATAGTGTTATCTCCATAACTATAACAATTATCGCTATAATACTTTATCTGCAGATGAATTAATGGATTTAGAACCATTTTACATAAAAAAGTCGATTTCGAGAAAAGTGTAACATACGATAATTTCGCGCACAGGGGTCGATATTTTATAATTTGATCAAATATTGAAGATTTTTATTTAGTATATTGCCCGCTTTCGCATTTTATTAAGAAGAATAACAAAACTGCAATAACAATAAAAAATACATAAGAAAAACAAAAAAATCTCATATTCTTAGCGTCAAAAGAAATTGTACATTATCTCTATTTTGAAATAATAATGTTGTTTTCAAAAAAACTTAGTATTTAGTTTGATTGCCATTTGACTTTGTTACAGCTTCCAACAATTCTGGGCTTCGATTCCACTTGCTTCCTTGTTATTTTGGGGGATATTTTTTGCCATTCCTCCATTATCCACGATTAGAGCAAATCCTTGGTTGGGGTTGAGATCGGGTGACTGGGAAGGATGATCCAACTCTTTGGGAACATGGCAAAGCAGCCATTCCTTTACTATTTTGGCAGTGTGCTTGGGATCGTTGTCTTGCTGAAAGACCCAAGTTCGATCCAAGCCCAATTTTTCGACGCTCTGTGCCAAGTTATTTTTTAAAATGTTGAGGTAATCTGTTTTATTCATAGTGCTTTCTATGAAGATCAAATTCCCTACACCATTGGCTGCCATGCATCCCCACACCATAACCGAACCACCACCATGCTTCACTGTGGATATAACATTTTGCTGGGCAAATTCAGATCTTTTCAAAAAAAATATTTCACTGAATAACTCGATATATTAAACTACAGCTATATATAATTAATTGTAATTAATTACAAATACCATTTCATTTTATTGATATCTTCACACTTCATTAAAAATTAAAAATTCATTATTCTTTAATTTGTTCCAATAAAATATTCTCTATAATGAAGGCGCCCAGCTCTATCCCTTAAATCAATACATAATAATATTTACCAAAAAATATAAACATTTTATTATTTTGCCGCAAAATTTAAAAAAGAGCCTAAATTTTATGTATCTATGGCTTTGTGTTTTCAATGTAACAATATGACAACTGAAATACACTTGCATGTTTGTATTCACCATTTAGCAATGTGCAGTAGGCTGGTAAGTTGCTTAAACATGAAACGGAAATGTCTGTAAGTTCGTTTATATACATATGTATATATGTATGTATGTGTATTTATGTATACTCGTATTTTTTGATGTGTTGGGCATTTGTAAAGTTGAACTAAATTTTTTTTTTATAGCAGCTACATTTTCATGTTGTTGGCTGTCATTTGCAATGTTATTAATGCTCTCCGTTTCAATGGCAGGTTGCATTTACTTTAAAACAATTATTTGAAATCATTATGATTTGTTAAACAATTACAATGCTTTAAAAGCATTAACATTTAATTTTTAAGCATATTGATGTGAACATATAAAAGCTTTTATGCCAAATTATTAAATACACGTAAATTTAATAATCAATGCCCTATAAATTTTGTTGTATTTTTTTTTCCTCCATAGAAATCAGGCTGAAACTATGCAAATAGAACGTTTATATAATAATTATTTATATAAAATCGTACGACTCATTTAACGGAATTAATTTATTTTTTTACAGAAATAAAAATATATGCCACGAAATCCATGTATCCATGTATCCATGTTAGAGCATGCAAATAATTGTAACGGATTTTGTTGAGCAAATATTTTTTGTTAAAACACTTTTGTTGTTTTTATTATTAAAATTTATGTTTCAAAATATGTAAAGGTTTCATTACAAGGTTTTTTATTTTTGGCGATATAAAATAAAATACATCGTACAAAAACCGAATTTTCTCTGTAATGCGTAGTGGGGTTCGCTGCCTAGTTTGTTATATGGTTTAGCCGGTCTATATGCGGCATTTCATTTGCTGCTAATATCAAAAACCTTTAATAGACCTTTAATCAAATTCTTAAAAAAAACCTAAGAAATTTCACATGTTTGTACAAGAACTCCCAAAAAATATTTGAGAATTATTAAATATATAACCAATACATTTCAAATAGCTTGTTTATAAATTTTCATTATACAACAAACATTTTATTATTTAATTTTAAATCTATTTAATTTTTCTAAACCATTCTTGTATAAACATGAGAAATTTCTTAGCTTTTTTCAAGAATTTTGTTAAATTTTGTTATTTTTTACTTTTAAGTTCTTTTTTAAGTCGGTTATATATTTTTTTTTTTAATTTTTATTTTACGCTTTCTAGTGTCTCATTGTGTTAATTTTTAAAATTTTTATTTTCTTCTTGGCCCGCTTTAAGTTTAACTTATTAAAAAAAATTAAATTTTTGTCAAGAGGGAGCATAAGTCCCCCGATTCGTCGCCATTAAAATGGTATCACACTGTAATTACGACCTTCCCATTGAAAAAGGGTCAATGACATCTTTTCACCGTGTAAAAAGTTCCATTTAAGGGGACCTTCCAATGCAAAAGGCATCATCAAAATCGTTCCACCCAGTAAAAAGTTCTAAGATAACGGACATAAAAAAAATAAAGTCGCAATGAGAACAGCCTCCCTTTTTGGAATCGGTTAAAAAAGATGATTTGCTAAACACGTTTCACATACATACATATATAACATGTTTGCATGTGTGCCTTTGTTGATATAAAACTTAAAAATTTTTCATTCTAAATTTTGTACGAATATGTGAATAAGTTTCTTGTTTTCCATTTGCTCTAACATGTTTTTATATGTTCATGTTTTTAACCTATAAAATAGTATGTCTTTGTTTTACCCATCGATTTCAAAAAGGCAGCGTAATGAAAATTGCAAACATTGTAACAGAAACATATACGTATGATGTCTTTGTATGGTATACAAGTATACATGTATTTACATATGTATGTATGTATGTATAATGTATGAGGACTGATATTTGTTTATATATGTATGTGAGTACGTTTAATTACATGTATTTTGGTTTGTTTAGTCTTGCTGGCTAAAAGTGGGAATGTTTGCTAAATGAAAGTAATATTTATATTACACTATTAAACTACTAATCAAGAGATCAGTAAACTACTTAACCCAAGAGCCATATAATGGCTTAAATGTTCCTTGAAGAGATTGAACTAAAAACTTGAGATATCTGCTATGCTTTAAGGATGTAACAAGTAGTGAGTGTTCTGCTGGCAAATCAATAGGGCAAAAACTTGCTAGCAGGAAACAATTAAAAAAAAATACTATTAATTTTTCTAAAAACTTCAAACGCAAAGCAATAAAATTCTATTTCGAAGTAATTTCAGTTTACTTCTCTATGATGAAGTTAATACTATAGAAAAATTTACACGGAAAATGAATTTCGGGTTTTATTTTATTCCACGATGTTCTAATGTATCCAATTTATTTCATAGGGCTTATGTCTGCAACGAACATTATATAACTCTGATTATTTTGTAAATAACACATGAATACCATCTGTCTACATTCAAACGATATTTCTCAAAACTGAGAAATAATAACTGAATGGCACTTAATTCATGTGAAATACCCTTTTTGCCACAGAACGAAATAAAATAAATTTTAATAAATCGGTTTGACTACATAAAGCAATGACGGATATTTAGCATATTTTGCATATAAAACAGATAAATTTTTAAAAACTGCTACTAAATCGTCAAATTCATTTTGTTTATTGAATATCAAATCTTTTATGTGATGCAATAAATGTTGCTGAATAAATACTTTCAACAAAATATAACAAAGTACTAAAATTAAAGGGGCCTAAAACTAAAGCGCCATGATTAAATTTTGCGAAACTACATCCTGTATATGACATGAATGCGAATTACTTGCTTAGCAAAACTCTATTTCTATAATTTTCTGACATTAGGGTGGAACATAAAGTTGGTTGGTGGATAAACACTATAATTCGATACTGGATGCCAATGGCCATTGATTTAGAATATTGGCTTCTCCAGACAAAAAAATTGATTTATCATTCTTTAAGATCGGACTGCAAATGCCAAAGATATAAAGAAAACTTTAAAGAGGCGTTCCCTACTTTAGTCAAAAAAAATTTTTTTTTTAAATCACTGTCTAAAAATACGTTATTATAGGAGATGTACGGAGTCTAGAAGGTGGTACCGTCTAATGTACATATACAGCAGTATTCGCAAGTACAGTCCAACTTCTCTATAACGAAATCTTCTCTATAACAAATAAAATTCGTGAACACAACATTTTTGTGAGTATTTTCATACATTTTGATCTCCCTATAACGAACTTCCCTATAGCGAAGTTCTCTCTGTAACGTACAATTTTTTAAGACCTAAATAGAATTTTTCACACTAAATAATCTCTCTATTGCGAAGTTTTTACCAATCGATTTTTTGCATCAATTTAGTCACATATGTATGTATGTATTAATAAAAAAAAAATTAATGTGTTCATGTAAAAACAATTTTTTTTGTCTTAATAAATATATTTTCTACATAAAAAAAAATGTAATCAAAATTTTCTGCAGTTTCTCTATAACGAATTTTCTCTATAACGTAGAAATTTGACGGTCCCCAACTGCTACGTTATAGAGAAGTTCGACTGTACATATTTTTGTAGTTTCAGTTTTCATTGAATAAATAAAAAATAAATTCTTTCCCAAAAAATAACCAATGGATACATTCCTCTGTTATAACTGTGTTTTAATACCAGCTCAAATGAATGTGACCTTCTCTGACCATAATTATGCGTGACATACTATGTATTTTCAAATACGTTCTTATTTTGCTGTTATTGTTGCTGCTATCATCATGCTCTTAATGCCTTATGGGAGGGAGTTTGTAATCGGCGAACGAAAACCAGCTCTATACAAAGAATTTATATAACTGTTAAATTTTTTTAATACAAAATGAAGATGTTGTTATAAAACGTCAAATATTTTTTAAGGCTGTACCCGTAAGTGAATTTCTTATCAGCATGTAGGATCGAAATGCCAGTTGTATAATATAAATTTACTATTCCCGGCGGCTTTTTACAAATTAAAAAATTTTACCGAAGATTTTATTGATCTTTCTTATACAGTATTAACTTTTACTCTGTATTTTATTGAATATATGTTTCTTTCCTGCATCAGTTAAATATTACATGAACCAATTTAATGTAAAAGATTCAATAAATAATTTATTACAAAATTAAACAACTGAAATCTTTAATTGATTTGGAAGTTAATTATGTTTTCTACATACTTTTGAAATTAGTCAATACATCGGATTGTCTTTGAAAGGTAAAGTGAAAAATAAAATTGTTCTTAGCCCATTAATTGCAAGAAGGTGTAGAAGCATCACATCGATCCAAAATTTAATAAATATGTTGGTTGTTAATTTTTGCAGAAGTTCATAAGTTTTATTTTTTTTTTGTTGTGTTTTGAGGATTCTCAATTATTTTTTGGGAGCTTTCATATAAACAATTGAAATATATAAAAGGAAAATGTTTGATAAATTCACTTATACTAGAATAAATCAGTGGGCTTCGCTGCCGTCTAAAATACTCTAAAAAAAAAAGTTATTTTAATTTAAGTAAATATTTTTAACACTTTTATAATGCACTGCCGCATAAAAATTATCTAAATAAAATTAAGATTGCGCACATCTGTACTAAAAAAACCTTAAAACCACATTCTTTTCAAAATCGGGACTGGAAAAGGAATTACAAAAAAGTGTTTGCCAATTAGTAAATAAATTAATATTAATAATTTTTCTATTTTTTTTTTTTTTTTTTTTTTTTTTTTTTTATATTAATAACACTAATTATTTTAAGCCTAAGGTCTTTTTACATATTTTATATGTATGTATGGATATACATACATATATCATATTTTTCGTTTCAATGCTCACAATTCTTTTGGGTCGCCTTTCACAAAAGAAACATGTGAATTTGATTATTAATTTTATTATTATTTTTTTTTATAGAGTATCCAATGTTAAACTATCATTTGATACTTTTTGTTCTCAATATCAAAATGTTTTTATATGGATTAAATTTTATGTTTTTGTCATTTAAATTTTTTTCCCCATCTCTCTGTAACTGCATGCAGTTATGAGTTTTTCTTTTTTTGTTACTCATTGCTTCTATAATAGAAGCAAAAAAAAAATTAAACGTTGAGTTCAAAAAGCAAAGTTCAATTAAAAAAAGAAAAACACCCAAAAGTAATGAAGTTTTTACATTTGGTGATTTTGTTTTTACATCTCTGCAGTACAATTATAATGAAATTTATTTAGTTTTTCCTTTTTTCTTTGCTACAAATATTTTATATACGAAGTACAAAAATGAAAAAAAAATTTTAAAAAACACTGGTAGCGGAAAAGTTATTTTTAAATTGCACTCAAATTGTGTGCAAAAGAAATTTTATGTGTTGAATTAAAAAACAAAGTTTATTTGGATCAAAAGTAATTTTCTTTTTCGAATGCCAAATAATTTAATTTAATTTTCTCTCATATTGAATGTGTGCTCATCTTTTTATTTAATTTTCAGCTCACTACTAAGAAGTAATTTCAGAAATGGTCTGAAACCTTCCACGTTAATTGCGGTTGCGAGAGATGTTTTTTTATTTTTATAATTTTTAGTCTGAAACTGGAGTTGAACCCAGGTCCGTTTTTTGGTTTTGTAGTCAACGTGCAGACTACCATCCATCGTGCCATCGCCACCCTCATTATGTATTTTTTACGAAAATCGCCAAAAAAAAAAAATCGCATGTATATTGAAATTGCTAAAAAGGGATATATTAAAACAAAAGTGGTTAAAGAAAGTCTCTAATAGCTAAATTAACTTTTCTTTTGGCTAAACGGAATGAAAAATAGCTAAATTGGCATCACTAGTATATTGTAAAATTAAACTTTTTAATTTTATTACTCATGAGTTCTGCTCTGGCCTGAAAATGTCTGTCGTATGCCTCGGTTAGCACTCTAATTTACTTTTCGTGTCTCGTTTGATCATTGGAAATTACAAATAACAATTAAATCATCAGTCTAATTAGACTGGAATTTATTGAATATTAATATAGTTTATTCTGACCGCTGTTTTGTTATTCATTTCATAAACTCTACTCTCAAATCAAAATTGATTTAAATTCGACACAATGGATTTGTTATTAGGAAGTGATTGTAAAATTTGGCTTTCTTAATTAAGAATAGAATGGCTTAATAATGTTTTTGTTTATACGCGATTAAACATTGTTCCATCATGCTTCCGCAGTTTCTAAATGAAATGCTTCAAATACAAATAAATGAACGAACAAACATATGAATGAATCGTATTTGAAGGAAATACAATATACTCATGCATGCATTGCTAAATAAAGCATATTCACGCACTAAATAGGGATCTGTTGGTTATTTTTATATACAAAGTAGCAGATTAAAGCTTTTTCTAGCTCAAATAACGTTTGCTTAATTAACTGAAAACAATACACAAAACATATTGAAATGATATAATTTCAAATTACAACCACAACCATATAAAATTTACACGCTACAAATATTATTGGTGGAAAATGTAAATAAACAGTTTTACAACATGGCCTTTTTAAAGGCCAAGGTAAATTTGTCGGCCAATAAGGTGATGGCAACAGTTTTTTGGGATGCACGCGGGATAATCCAAAAGGGAAAAACAATAAACGGCGAATATTATGCCAACTTATTGACCGATTTAATGAGGATTTAAAAAGAAAACGAACCCATATGGCCAAGAAAAAAGTTCTTTTTCATCAAGATAACACACGGGTGCACAAGTGTGCAGTCTCAATGGCAAAACTCTATGAATTGGGCTACGAATTGGTACCTCATCCGCCATATTCTCCGGATGTAGCCCCTAGTGACTACTTCCTATTTCCAAAACCAAAGAAATTGCTCGGTAAAAAGAGATTTAGCTCCAACGATGAAAACAAATGCCTATTTTAAGGACCTCGAAAAATCTAATTTTTTTGGACACAAAAACTGGAGAAACCTTGTATTGAGTTAAAAGGAGTTTATGTTGAAAAATAAATTTTTGTTTTGCAAAAAAAAAAAAAACTGTCACGGACATATTGATCCGCCATCGTATATGAATCAAATATGAAAAGATAAAAATTTTAGTAAATTGAATTTAAAATACTAGGGCCAAAAATCAGAAGGGGATGACATGAAATGGTGCCAAAAATTGCACAATTTTGCACATTTTCCATCACTATTTTAAATCGTTGCATAAAATCAATAAAAAAATTTTGTAAAAATGTGTACCAAATCGACATTAGTTATTCTCCCTTCTGGGAATAGATTTATAATGCCACAACTGTACACCGTAATGTAAAACAATAAACTTTTAACTTTAACTGTACGTGATACTAAAATTACTTTGAGATTATCAGATTTGTCACAGAAACCGAATTCGTACGAAAGTGAAAAAGAACACTTGTTTGCCTTCTCTAGAAAATTCTTTTCAAAAGGTGAAATTATCAATTGGAGAGCACTTAAATAAAAGAAACACATTTCATTCGGAGGAGAACATATTATGAGCACTGCTCCAAGAAAAAAAAATAATACCTTATTATTGAAATTTAAGTATAAGAGCGCGAAGTCAGTTATGAAAGAAACTGACACATATATTTATATGTATATATATCTCGAAGTAAAAATAAAATAAATCAATTATTTTATTATCTCGAGTGCAAACCTGCCGATTTTGCTATATATTTATTATCTACATAAGTACGTCTTCCGTATCTACGAAAATCATGTAAAACTTTTGCAAAAATAAGCAGTAAAGAGGCCTTAGAGAAGGCTTCTCTACTCTTTAGTTCAGTCGCGTTTTTAAGTTTTTTCTATACGTATGCCTAAGCCACAAAACCTTTTCCATTATTTTGTTTTTTTTGTGGTTTGAGGAAAATTTATCACATGTTCTCTCACACGTGTATTAGTGTGAATGAGTGTGCTTTAAACCTGGTGTTGCCGAATTTCTCTAAAACCACAGCTGTTAAATTTCAATTACGATTAGGAATCAATTAGATTACATTTTAAAAAGAATTGTACAGCTTCAGAATACTGAATTGTCGTTTAAACAATTTCAGATTACTAATTGATTACGTTTACTAATAATCGAAAAATAATCTGGATTAATTGGAAATTACGATAAAATAATCAAAAAGAATCAAAAGTAATCAAAAAACAATCCGATTACTTTTGATTCTTTTTGAATATTTTCAAGAACATTATGAATAAATATTTTTTGACTAAAATTGAGAATATGTTTTTATATTTTATTTACGCTTCAAGCGTAAATGCAAATCTCAGAAATATACATATGTATTTCGTACAAAATAATTTTTTTTCTTCAAATTTGTAATACTGATAAATTTGGAAAAAAAAAAATAATGGCTGCTTCGATAGTCTAGTGAGTAGTGCGGTAGGCTATCCATGTGGCTGTTCTATATACAACAAATAAAATCTGTAGTAAGACTTTTGAAAAATAATCATGAAATAAATATAAACGAATTAGAGGAATTGAGTACGGAAAGTGAAAAATTACTAAATGACGAATATAATCCCAAAATCACTTATTAAAATAAGTAAATAAAATATTTGGTAAAAGTCGACCCAAAGGAAATTGTCAAACAAACCCAGAATTAAAAAAAAAAACAGAATTAAATCTTTTGTATTTTTTAAAAATTTCAAAAATACGTCACATTTAATTAATTAAATTTTTACTGTGCACTGGCAACACCGTTCGAATGACAACGAAACTGTATTACGCACATTGAAAAACAGAAAATTAAAAAAAATCTTCCCCTCTTTAATCACCTTTTATCTTTATTGTTTTCAAAAATCCTATAAATAGTTTTTTACATGCCAAAGGAAAATGAAAACAAAACTTCCGAAATAAAAGTGGTTATCAACGAAAACATGAGGTCGTGGTTATGTGTGTGGATGTGTTTGGAGATTTAAACTTGAAACACCCATATGAAATACAAGAAAATCACAATAAACAGAAAAATCAATAAAAAGGTATTAGTTATTATTAATTATTTTTTTCTTTTCTTTTTTTAGTATCTATATTTAATTATACAGGGTGGGCTTTATAACGCTTGGCAAGTTCAACTATTGATCTGTTTTAATGTGTTAACTAGACAGCATTTGTTATACGAAAGTTCTATAATTATGTTCAATTACCTCTAGATCAACAAATGTAACAACAACTTTATTTTTTTTTAGTGTTAGTGAACATTTGTAAAATGATGAATCGAGTTCACAAAAACAATGTGGTGATTCACAAAGTGACATAATGTCATATGTTCTCAAATAAACACATATAAATGTCATAACTGCTGTGACAACTCATAATTTAGTATACAATCGAGAAGAAAGTGAAATAATAATGATTAGTAACGACAGAGCTACAATGATATAGTACAAAGAGTTTTATTAATTTAAGACGTGCTACTGCCATTAAAATGGAAGCACACGCTTAGTACGAGCTTTGCACTAAAAAAAGAATAAACAAAATCGACAAAATAGACTTTACTATTTTAAATCCTGTCCCAAAATATATTTTGTTTCTTATTTTTTACTTTACTCGAAGTAAAGCTTTTTTTTTCTTTCATTTTAAGTATTTTGTTTAAACTTGCTGTATTTTGTTTTGGAATGTATTCCCGAAATATTTGCTTAAATTTGGCGAATACGAATTCGAATAGCATGCAATAGACGAATATTCGGCGATACGTATATGAATATTCGTAGCATCACTAGTATGTAACAATTCATAATCGGAAGATTTGAAAGTACTCGCGTCCATGTATTTCATTGTGTATTATTAGAGCTCAGTCATATATAAAACAGTCAGTCATATATTTTCATGTAAGTTCTAATGGTCGACACAATATTTGTTACAAATTGTTAGAGGGATTATTTATCACTGTATTGTCACTTGGTTGTCTATAAATATTTTCATGTTGTTCCCGGTGAGAAGTTTTACACACTAAAGGATATATCGGTGGTACTGATAGCAATTGATTGTTAAATGGATTCCTTTCCGCAAACGTTTCTGTAACACAAAACATTCGTATATGCTTCTCTGTAAGTTTATAAGCAATGGAGCTGGTAAATGTTTGTTATTTGTTTGCTACAGCAGCATGAAGCTTCTTGCAGCACAGCACATTGGCTTACTAAGAGAATTGTTAGTATTAAAAGGGTATTCTTACTATTTTTTTTCACACTGTATATTTTTCATGGGACTCAATAGCAATGGTGCATGATTTTCGTTCATGTTTCTATTTTTGAAATCGATAGTAAACTATATACGTGAGTACGTGCTTGGGTAATAATCGTATTATTTTTATATTTTTTTTTTGCTATTTTGAATACAAAAATGGTAAAAAATGGAAACATAAAAGGAAAGTACTTACATTTTCTAAACTCGTTATATGCCATGGACAATAAAATTACTATGGATAAAAGAACGGGCAATAAAGTCAATAAGTATATTGTAACACTTTTGTCTAATAGCACGTTTTTCTAAATGCTACAGTAAAATAGGTCTCTCTTATTTCTAATAGAATCGCATTAGTATGTTAAGCATAAAGCTGGTGTCGCAAAGTGCTTTGATTTTAATAAATTTCAATAAGAAAAAAGCAGAAAAAGAGCACATCTACCTCCCATATATATATTTCAAAATTATTAGCTGTTACAGTTTATATAGCGAAACACCCTTTTTGTAGCTGATTCGCAACTTTAGCAAATATGCCATTATTTTCTTCTTAGAAGTGTGTATGCGATTAGAAAATTTACTATTTTTCAAATAGTGTGTAATAAGTTTTGTGACTTGATTACATTAAGGCTTGGAATAATTAATTCTTTTGGAGGAATTTTTTTTGAATATAATAAATTATTATAAAGCCAATACAATATGGTGCAATTATTTTGCTAAAATCATAATTTTATTTTTTGCTTTCTCTAAATTCATTTCGACTTATTTAGTTTAGAAATTTTAGTTTTTTTTTTATCTTGGACCGGTGCATTGTACTGGAACTAGAGGAAAGTGGTAGTGAGAGAGATGACAGGTGGTGAAGCTTCACTCTCTTACAACTATGCACGTTTTTTTCATTATAGCAGTGAGTGAGTTTTTATAATTGAAAAAAAATAGTTCAATAATTTAAAAAAAGGATTTGGCAATGGATCAATCCATTTTAATAAAGTTTTCAGCAATCGAAGATTTTTTTGCGAATCCCAAATGCAAAGCATTACGCAACTTCCTAAATAAAAGATCATACTATATTCCATACTCATAGTTCACAATATGAAATTTTTATTTCAGAAATTCTGAGTTTATAGATGAGAGGGGATGGAGAAAAATGTAATTTTCTCATATTCTATTACTCTCATCAATTACTTCCGACAATTCTGTTCATAACTTACATCGAATCTTCAATGACTGACTATTTCGAATTGAATTGTGAAAGCGATAATATACATAATTTTAGCTGATTTGATTGTTAATGGCATTTTGCAAAAACTTAAATATTCGCGTGATCATTCTATCAAGTGGTGGTACTGAACAAACGTCAACGAGAAAAGAAAAACAGATAAAGAAGAATATGTTAACTTATATTGTGATTTAATTTTTTTTAATTGCCCTTAGATACAATCATTGTCAACCAACGTGTTGACTAATTGCAAAAGTTAAGTCGAATAAAAAATACTTCCGGTATAACATAATTTTTACAAAGTCCACCTAGCTTGTTTACATTTATGTAATTCTCAAAGCTTTTTTGGGGAGCTTTTATATAAATATTTGAGAATTCCTAAAAAAGGTATGCTGACGAGTTGGCATAACCACCAACAAAATGCACATATAACCATACAAAGTATGTACAAATAGTCGTATTATACTGGATAACATCTTTGAATGTACAATTACTAAATTTAAATTCTGAGTTATAACGCTCCTGCAGCAGCGACTCGACATATATTTAAAAATCTCTTCAGCGAAATATACCCTGCAGGCAAAGTATGTTGTTAGAAATATACTAGTAGCTTTTTACTTGAGACTAGTTGCCTATCTATCGTTTTTTTTTTCATATATCGAACTATCGGTTTTAACATTAAGTTGTCACAATATCCCAACTAATGTCTGTGTATATACTAGTTGAAATATTATTTTAGTCCGTTTTTTGGACTAACCCAAAACGTGACTAGTTTTCAATTTAGCTGCAGGGTATGTATTGTGAACAGAAATGAGACTAAAATGGTATCCATACTGTTTGAAAATTCTTACTAAAGTCCTCGAGCTGTTGTATTTATGTTAAAAAAAAAAAATTTTTTATTGCCACACATTTTAAACCCTGAAATTAGGTTTTGGTTATTGTCATTTTTTTAGGTCAATTAGCTACAGTAAAATTTCCTTTAATGGTTTTTAGAAAAAAAAAATGCTATTGAAATAACAAAAATCTACTTTTTTATATAAACTTTTAGGTGTTTTTGCTTTCATGTTGTTCTTTTGCTCTACAAAAAATTGCCTTTTGTAAATTTTTGTTTTTCAGGTCAATTACCTCGAGTACAAATTCTTTCAAAGAATATTACATCAAAGAGGAATGCATGCATTCTTTTCTACCACCAAAATTGCGGTGTTTCACAATAGCTTTCTATTGTTTTATTTGATTTTTGTTAGAAAACAATCTTAAGTCTTATTGTTTACAAATATAACACTTTTATATTTAGGTTTATCTTTATAAATTCAATTTATTTCCTATATAATAAAATACGAAGGCAAATTAAAATATTGTAACCTCGGTTAATGCAACAACCCTCGATAAGAGCAACTCCTCGGTAATCGCCACACCAAAATTCTTAACATTGGTGACTCTGTTGACGCAACTTTTCAAAAAACAAAACCTCAATTAGCCCAACTTTGCAAACAAATTTAAATTGTACTCTTTCGAGTTGTTTATTATTTTAGTTTTTTTTATAAATACAGTCGAACTTTTCTATAGCGAACTTCTCTATAACGAAATCTTCTCTATAACAAATAAAATTCGTGAACACAACATTTTTGTGAGTATTTTCATACATTTTGATCTCCCTATAACGAACTTCTCTATAGCGAAGTTCTCTCTGTAACGTACAATTTTTTAAGACATAAATAGAATTTTTCACACTAAATAATCTCTCTATTGCGAAGTTTTTAGCAATCGTTTTTTTTTAGTCACATATGTATGTATTAATAAAAAAAAAAATTAATGTGTTCATATAAAAACAATTTTTTTTGTCTTAATAAATATATTTTCTACATAAAAAAAAAATGTAGTCAAAATTTTCTGCAGTTTCTCTATAATGAATTTTCTCTATAACGTAGAAATTTGACGGTCCCCAACTGCTACGTTATAGAGAAGTTCGACTGTAAATTCAAAAATACAAACCTCTGTGCGTGTAACCCAAACCTATGGTGAAAACATGGAATCTAAAAGCACTCATCCGAATTCGTTCCGTCGGTTCATTATGTTCGTTGCAGCTCGTAACATTGCTTATTGTATCATTGCCTTAGAGAAGTGCTTTTTAGTGTGCACTAAAGTAAGGGAATGCAGTGGACACTAAAATAATTTTTTTTTCTTATATTGTTCAAGGGGGTGCTGATGGCGTGTTGTCATCAGCGTGTTGGCTCTGCAACCAGAAAGACCCAGGTTCGATTCCCAGCCGGGTCAAATCGGAAAAAAGTTTTTTCTGAGTTTTCTATGTTACAGCACCCTCCTTCGTCGGTATTTGAGCAATAAAACGTCGGCGAAGTAAAATAATAAATAAAATGGCTCCATTAGCTTAAAAATAATGCGTCAAAAAACATCAGAGACGCCGCAACTTTGCTTTATAATTTACACGCAACTGCAGAGTTGTGCAAGAATTAAGCTCTATCTTTCTACCACTTTCACCACCTGTCTGTTTCTTCCCTATCCTTCTCTCTAGTTCCAGTGCAATGCATTGCATATGTAGGGGATAGCCCCTGAGCACTGGCCCAAGATAAAAAAAAAAAAAAAAAAAAAGAAGTCAAAAACAAATATGTATTTTTTTTTACCTTATATTATTGCTCTAATTAAAGCAAAACATTAGTGCTTACTCTAAATCACATTCATAAGGCAGAAAAATGCTACTTCCAAAATATAAATTACTTTTACCGTGGATAACTCCAAAGTTCAAACTAACAACGTTGTTATCGTAGTATACAAATGTTGATTTGATGGTGACGATGATGCCCACAACAAACAACAATTTTAAAGCCAAAATGCAATTAATAAAGTTTTATTTGTTATTTCGGTTATACCTTTACGTTTGTTCGATTGGCCAGATGAAAAAGTAGTATGATTAAATGATAAACACGTATGTTGGGGGTCATGTGTACCCTTCAAAATAATATTTCCGAAGAAAACCTAACTCATTGAGGGAAAACATACCAACGGATAGTTAGTTACAAAGTTTGTAGCTCATTTGCATACATTCGTGAGTTAAGCGAACACTACAAGCAAAAATCATAAGGATTCAAATGTCACGAACTCGGTGTAAACTTAAAGTTTACATAAAATGATCATGTTGTTGAACGATATAGTTTCAAAACTATACACTTTCTCAGCTGTCAAAGTTTGTAAGTCCGGCTGACTTCCTAAACGCATGTTGCTTTGTAGTAATACATTGCATCGTGTTCGTAAATGCAACCGTGTAAATTATGACAATGTATTTTGTTCCTATTTGCAACACTATTGTATTTAATACGCAAGAAAAAGCAAGAAAGGCATCCAAAAAAAATTTAGATGCAAAATAAATACAACACGCAATACAATGGCGACGCAAGAAAATAAATAAGCGAATTTTCTTATAATTTAATATATTTCTATTGTACATTCACTTATTTACTTTACTTTACAGCAAAAAATGGACACATAATTACAAAATCCCTATTAATAAATTCCCGATTGGAAATGGAAAAGCAATTTCGTGAAAAAAAAAGAAACGCGTTGTACTATGAGAACGTGTTTTGCAAAATATTAAGTCCATAGATGACACGTTACCTTTTTCACGAGACGACATATACCGAAAATTTTTAAATTTCATGGTGACGTATAAACGTAATACAATAGTAATACAATGTATATAAATGTTCCTAAACGTTTTCAGGGTTGCAAAGTATTAGTATGCAACGTGTTAAAAAAGTAACTACACGATGTATCAACTTGGTTTTAATACTGTATTGATACATTGTAAATATACGTTTAGGAATTTTGTTATGGACTGAATTGATGGAATTAAAGGGTGGTTAAATTTCAAGGGCCGATGTTGATTTTGAATAAAACACAAACTATTTAGAAATTATTGTAATTTTATTTTATTATGATATATTGGTATTACTCAATTATGTATGGAACAAAATATCGGCCAAATGGGCGCCGCGACCACGGCAACAGTGGATGATAAATTTTCGAAGAAAATCATCTTCAGTGATGAGGCACATTTTCACCTCAGTGGATTCGTCAATAAACAGAATTGCCGCATTTGGGCGAATGAGAATCCAAGAGTGATTGTCGAAAAACCAATGCACCCACAAAGAGTGACTGTTTGGTGCGGTTTATGGGCTGTCGGCATCATCGGGCCGTATTTTTTCCAAAATGAGGCCGGTCAGGCAGTTACTGTGAATGGTGTTCGCTATCGTGAGATGATAACGAACTTTTTATGGCCCGAATTGGAAGATATGGATGTGGTTTCAGCAGGACGGTGCCACTTGCCACACAGCTAACGAAACAATGGCTCTTTTGCGCAACAAATTCAATGGCCGTGTTATCTCACGTAATGGCGATGTCAATTGGCCGCCAAGATCATGTGATTTGACACCGTTGGACTTTTTTCTTTGGGGTTATTTGAAAGAAAAGGTGTACGTCGATAAGCCAGCAACAATTCAAGAGCTAAAGGATGAGATAATTCGGCACATTAACGGCATAGAACCTCCATTATGCCTCAGGGTCATCGAAAATTTGGACCATCGGATGGAGGTGTGCCGCCGTGGTCGCGGCGCCCATTTTGCCGATATTTTGTTCCATACATAATTGAGTAATACCAATATATCATAATAAAATAAAATTACAATAATTTCCTAAATAGTTTGTGTTTTATTCAAAATCAACATCGGCCCTTGAAATTTAACCACCCTTTATAAGCTTTCGGTGAAACTTTTCATTGCAAAGATTAGCCATTAGATTAGTGTTTCACTTGCGATTTTGTTAGTTACTATTTTAAAATTTTGTCTTTGTCGAATTTGTTTTTTTAACCTTTCTCTTTTGCTTCTCAGTGTTAATAAATAATCTATGACGTATGACAATTTTATTTTATTATTATTAGTTCAGATATCGTTATATTGTTGATATTTGTCACACTGTATTGATTAAATATTCCTCTTTATTTGACATTTATTTATTTAGATTTATTTGCAGATAACCCAATAAAAATAATAATAAAATATTCGTATGTGCGAGACGCGGATACATGGGGGAATAATATTTACCACCATATAGTACAAAATATGTTTGGTTATTTCGTTGATATCAAAACGATTTCACAATAATTAGATTTTTTAATACAAAATTTATTCGCTATGGCAAATATGCAACTGTGTGCGGTAGATGTTGCTTTTGAAAGTATTCATATTGTAAACATTTGGAGATGTATTGTTTGATTATCGGATGTCGAAAAAGTTCCTTTCTGACAACATTGTCTATTATTTGTTTGCAACGCGTACTTAAGTATAAGTTTAACAACAGTGGTAACATCTACCATTACTACTTTTTAAAAGGTAGTCGGCATTCAAAGCGATATACAGAACCACACAAAATGTTTTTAAAAGAAATGTGTTTTAAAGACATAAAAACATTTTAGCCTCGAGGTACTAAATCAAATACGAGGGGTGTACAGAGTCGAGGGTTTAACCCGCCAATGGTAACGCAAATTTGACTTTGATTAATGGTGACGCCGGTCTCATGCACCGGTGTTTTTAACTGAAGATTTTTTAAAACGTGTTTCTAATAGTTAATGTTTTTTTTTTATTTATGCACTTTGACAATAAAACAAAGATATTTAATCATTTTAAGCTCTTTTATTTCAATATTAAAATTCACAAAAGCATTAAAAATAACAATGTTTTAGCAATACATTTTTTAAAATTAAGAAAAAAATAAAAAAAATCACATATTTATTAAGGAAAATAATGTTTACATACACGGTGACTCACGGTCTCACACACCAGGTTAGAAAAAAAAAATAGAGAAGTGCTCACTAAGCAGTTTCGTCATGGTGTGGGATGGGCAATGCTGCAGCTACTCGAAATCGCAACAAAAAACAATAACGGAGAATAAAGTTATACGAATTTTTTAACACAATCGGTCTCACAGACCATTGACGGGTTAAGGGTTATTGATGATTACGTTGAAGTGTCAATTGAGGCGAAAGCACTATCTTCAATAGTTCTCAGATCTTTGACAAAGTTTAGTCTCGACCTAAAAAATTGTACAGGACTTGGAACAAACTGTTGACTTCTGACGTTTGCAGAAAATGCAGCTATTAAACAATTCTTTATAAGTTGTAAAATTTCTTTTTAAACATGCAAAAAAAAACAGGCTTAGAAATAATATCTAAGTGGAGATATAAGAGTAATTCATCAAAACCTAAATATATTAAGAAACTCACTTCGAGCTTTTCAACTTATTTCCGCAATATTAATTTTAAATTATACACAGCCGCGCAAAGAAAGTTATTCGTGTTTGCATGTTATTAATATTGTTATACGATAACATTTTCCTTTGACTCGAATTGCAGAGGAATCTACCTGCATTTAGATTTTCAAGATGGTTACAGTCTTATAAAAAAAATGTTCCTTGAGGAGAAAACAAATAAATCCTGAAGCAATTTCAAGTGATTTGAAAATTAAATTTTTTGTTTTTTCTGTTCCAGAAATAAACGCAATGGACCTTTCTTTATGGTTCACCATGGAAATCAAAGAATTACATAGATAAAATTTGATAGGCGATTAAGACTTAAAAGTTTTCTCTTCAACGAGAAAAGGACAAAATGAGGTCAAGTTTCCTTAAAAGCAAAAATCTTTTTTCAGACAAATATTCGTAATGAAAAATGCATCCTTCATTCTAGTTGACTTATTTATCGAAATATATATTTTTGATTTGTAAAACGTTAATAAAAATTTACTGAATTTTGACTCTGCACTAACACACTTTTTGAGTTACTACTATAACTCTCTAGGTACTTGCAGATATTTTTATGTTCTTCATAAACAGACTTTTTTTGCTTTGCAACAAATATGAGTTCTCAATTGATGATTCCACTTAATTGATTGCTATTAATTTACCCTTTTTAGAAAGTTCTAGAGTTTTACGTACAACAATGAACTGAAATATTTAAGCAACTCACCTGAAAAGAAAAGTCATTGGAGTGAAAATATTACTGATGAAAATCTTAAATAAATTTAAAATTCTTGTTTTATCTTACATTTGTTGCGGGTTATGAACAAATGTATGAATGTGCCAACTATTTATGAATCAAATTTTGAACGTAAAATATAAATTTAGTGTATCGAAAAGGACATAAATGCAAAAAAAAATTAATTTATATATTTTCTTTAATTCAATAAATTCACCATCGAATCCTTTCACTTTCATTGGCCAGCGTAATAATTGGAGCATTTGATTATTTTTTTTGTTTCATAACAATTAACATCACTCAACTGGAAATAATGAAAATTAAATAATTCAAAATGAGATACAATAAAAATAACACACTACATTTTTACCAATAGAATACACAGATTAGCTTTAAGATTCGATTTAGCTTTAAGAAAAAAATTTCCAGACAAAATTTTATATTTAAACGTTTTATAAATTAAAAAAAATTTTTTGAATACGGCAGTTAAATTTTAAGAGCAACACGATTAATAGAGAACAAAAATAAACGAAAAATTACATTTTTATATCTGAACAATCTATTATTTTTAAGCTTTAAGGTTTTTTCTCTTTATATTTATTATTTCTATATATATTCTCGATATTTCGTTAACCTTCGGTTAACATCTTCAGGAAGAAAAAAAAAAAAACTTCCGGAAGATGTTAACCGAAGGTTAATGAAATATCGAAAACAAATATAAAAATAATAAATAAAAAGAGAAAAAAAAACCTTAAAGCTTAAAAAAATAGATTGTTAAAATTATTTTGAAAAAAAAAAAAAAAAAAAAAAAAAAAATTCCTGAAGATGTTAACCGAAGGTTAACGAAATATCGAGAATATATATAGAAATAATAAATATAAAGAGAAAAAACATTAAAGCTTAAAAAATAAAAAAAAATAAAAAAGGTTAAAAAAAGTATTAAGAAAAATTTTTATATCTGGGTATTAATTGCTTGAACATGTGAAAAAACTGTTTTAAATAATGCTTGAAAATACACATAAATCCGTGCTATCGTATGTATATATGTATGTATGTATATATGTATGTATGTATACGTAAGTCCCTGTTAAGAAAAAACTTGTTGAAAGTTAAACCTAAAAAAAGTTAAACCTAAAGAAAGTTAAACCTTTCAATTAGTCTGCCTGCATGTTTCGTATTTTAGAAACCAAATAGTCGTGTGCTTCGTCAAGAGACAAAGTTTTCTAAACTTTCACCATAAAATTATTGCTAACCACATCTTTTTGCGGATGTGACTGAGAGAAATAGACACACTTTTTGAAAGCCTCTTTTGCTACGTGAGACTTAAAGGTGGTAAATAAACCTGAGTTAACGAAACTATGACTGTGAGCAAAAAAGAGATATACAGCAACTTCGTTTTACATACATAAATGGGCATACAGAGTTTAATAGTTGATTAAATCAGAATACATTATTACATACAAGTCAGTATTAAATTATATAAATGATACCATTAGAAACAATTTTTAACTATGTAGAAATTCAATGTTTTTTTTTTCAATTAAAAAAACTAACGTTAAACAAACAGCTTTTAGGGAAATGGGTTTTTATTCTTAAAGTAGCATTTCTGCAACGAAAATTCAAAAAGTCATGGATCTTTTGACATTTCAAATTTTTAAACCTTTTTACAATTAATCAACCTTTGGTTGACAATGGATATTTCGTAATTCTTCATAAAGTAAGACACATTATTATTAAATTTTACAGAAACATTAAAAGGATTTAAATCGACTAATAAAATATTTGCTGTATAAAGAAAATTTTTGTGGAGAAACTAATTTATTTATTTATAAATAAATCTAATAAATATTGAAAGGATTTTGTGCAAATTTATTTGGTTTGCCACTCTATACATATATATATATAAAAAAGTAATAAAAAACATTTCAATGGAGTGAAGTTTAAATTAAAGCCTAATGCATATATATACCTATATATCTATCTAACATACCCCAGTTGTGGTCATATGAAAAATAACAAACATAGATTGTGCATATCTGTAAGTGGTTTTTAGTTGTCATCCAAAGAAAAGGAAAATTTAATTAAAATAAAAAATAAAAAGTATTTCTATTCATTTTAAAATGTCAAGTAGGTTTAAAAATGTTTCACTACAATCTGTGAATAATTGGTTAGTTTCTTAAGTCTTCTTCAAGTTGTCAATATTTTCTGATACAAGTAGTGCCAAATAAGAATATTCAAAACCTCAATTCTAGCACATTGTTTAAAAGAAACACAATCACATGGCGTCGTCTTTCATCATTGGTTTCTTCAGTTGAGTGTAAAAATTCCCTTTGTGGTTATATAAGGCACAAGTATCGAGTACTGTAACATAAGAACTGCTGTGTTTTTGCTATTTCTGTTTCTGTTTCTATAAAGTATTTCCAAATGTAACAATCACAAACAAGTAATTTTATGGAATAGTGCATTTAGATCGCTTTGAAATTTTGAAGCAAAAACGAGACTATATTTCCAATACAAAAGAAAATTTATTTTGTCTCCGGTTTATAACGAAATCTACTTAAAATAGAGTATTATTTAAAAATGCAAATACGGCCATTTAAAATGTATCCTACACAAATACATTAATGTGAGATTTCGGTTTTATAGATTTAATTTATTTAGCCAAATATCCGTCCGACTATAATAATATAAAAATAATATTTGTTTTGAACATATTATGGTATTAAATTAGTTTTTTGGCATTTAATTTAGTTACTTTTAACACAGAGATAAAATCTTGCTAAATACCATACAAGGGTAGTGTGTAAAAGGTCTGGAAAGCAATACAGGAATCTAATTCAAACTTTTACATTTTCCTATAATGTAATGTAAATACTCTATAATAGAGAAATAATTTATATATGATTCTAATTGTGCTTTTTCCCTTATAAACTATATGTGAAATTTATTATTACATACCCTATGATATTCTCATACAGTATGAAAAATATCATAAAGCATTTTATTACAAAAGCAACTCAATAATTGAGGAGGAAAGCATATCCATATAGTACTATTTCGTTAACGCTTACTTAGCTCATCAGTGGATTTTCCTAATTTCTGAATACAAACCCAAGATCTATATGTTTAAAATTCAATTAATCAAACGAGAATTGTTTGAATATTAAACATACAAACCAAAAAATCTATAAACAAAAACATAACAATCCATGAGTTGACTATAACACACACAAAAAAAAAAAAAAAAAAAAAAAAAAAAAGCACAATTACAATCATATATATAAATAAATATTCCCAAAATAAATTCAGTTAATATAGAAATAAATTTTTTTTATTTCATAAATACAATAAATTTTTCTAAAAATTTTAATTTGCATTAACTGAATTTATTTTGGTAATATTCTCTTTATATATGATTCTAATTGTGCTTTTTTCCCCTTTAAAAAAATATCTGTGAAATTTATAATTACATAAAGTATGTAATAATAAATTTCACATATATTTTTTAAGGGAAAAAGCACAATTAGAATCATATATAAATTTAAATTTACTATCGAAAAAGCATACACAAGCTGTACTAAATCACCTACTGGTGCCTTATAAGTTTTGTGAAAATACTAATAATACTCATAAATGTTTCGAGTCATTCGAGCCATTCCAGTCATTTAAATATCTAAGCAGGTCATTGCCGGCCAAGAGTGTGACCACAATTACAAACAAATTTAATGCTCAACATATTCTAAAATAATGCTAAAAAGCCTTGAGACATTACTAAGAATCTTGACTCTCCCATATCAGCACTAACATTTATTGATAGTGCATTTATTATTATTTTATTTGGTTTGCGATATGAAAATTTCAGTATCAAGCAACACTATTGTTAGTAGTTTAACAAATCTTTGCATTAAAATTAAATTACTTTGATTTAAAAAAACCATTCTGAAATTTATTGCAACTTTTACTGCTGCAATCTATCTACATTTATTTATCTATATTTATATTTATATTTATATTTATATTTATATTTATACAGAAAACATAAAAGTGTTTTAGTTTTCAATACCCATATAAATGTATATATACATATGGAAATTTATATAAACCGGCAGTTAATCTTATACATATATATGTATGAATATGCACATGTAAAAATATGGATGTGAGTAAAGTTTATTATAATCAGGTATGTGATGGAAATCGATAGATTTGAAAAGTAAATCGTCTTTTGAAATCGACAGTAGTGTGATGAATTTCGATCGATTTCATATTCCATATTTGTTTCGTTTCCACATATCTTCTCTAAATACAACTGTATAAAATCTAATAATACAACTGTAAAATATGTAAACATATGTGTATGTGAGTGACGTTTGTAAAATATTTAAACAAAATAACAAAATAAAATTCGTATCAACATATTTTATCATTTTTATTTATAAAATGCCTTTTTTGCTGCGGTTTCGCTAATTCTCTCGGAAGAAAACTAATGGGATGAATAGCGAAAATATTCTAAGAAAACGTTTAAGAGATAAATCGGATTCCTTAAATTTGCCAGATGAAATGTGGGTATTTAAATTTTTAAATTTCACTTTTATATTAACTAGTATTTATTTAAATACATACATTTGTTGAATATTTTCGTTTAAATAAGGACGGATTTATAATAATTTTTTATTTATTTTTTTTACTTTTTTTTTTGCATATTTCCAATCGTGCAATCGAGATAGAGCAAAGCCTGTTCACTCTATTCAAAAAGTTCATTTAATTAAAGCAGTCATTGAGAAATATTTTTTTTTAATCCGATCTCGAGGTGTAGAGAAGAGACAAGAGAAGAAGTGATAGAGCATCGTTTAATTTCAAGAAACCACTGTTGTGCGGTTTATTAATTTATGGAAACATGTACAATTTATAGAATTTTTATAACAAATAAAGAAGACTAAAATCATTCTACGCATTGGAAACAAATTCATACTTTAACCCTCTAGTGCGCCGTGATGCAAATTTGAAAAAGAACCAAAAACATTGTCCATTTAAATCACTATTGAAGTATAAAAATTTTAGATGTTTAATTTACAGCTAAATGCGCAATGATGCAAATTTGCATCAAAGGATTTTTCGCCTCCTGCGCCCTTATAAACGAAAATTATACGAACTACTAGAACAAAAGTTTGTTTTTTAACCATTTCCTTTCGTTTAAGTAGTATTTTATTTAATTTAGTTTCCTTGCGCACTAGAGGGTTAAGTTAATTTATTATATTAGCACAATTCAGTTTTCTGTGAAAATTTGATCTTTAAAATGTCTCTATTCGTTCTTTGAATCTACTAATAATTATAATACATAATAAATAAATAATACATTCACTAGTTCATAAATAGTATGCTATAATCTATATTTTGCATACTCAGAAAATTCGTTTGCTGTGATCTGTAAATTTTATGTTCATCAGCATTGTCTGAATTCTTTTCTCTAATCTATTGAATAATTTCATAAAGAAATTACATTTACCGAGAACGGAGTGAAGTCGATCGCAAAATACATATAAAATTGCGAAACGGTTTTTGTTATTTCATTAAAATGTTTTTACCTTAAACTACTTTATTTCGTATCCATGATAATTTTGCGTCTCATATTTAATTCAGCAGCTTATACTGTCATTACGAAAATCTGTTTCAGTTACCAGTTTAGTTTATATTTGCGAGGATACAATTGTAATACAAGGTTTACGTGAGCCATAATAAACTTGTGGAATTGTTCTTTCTTCTTTTGTGTAGTCATACCTAACAGCATAATTATTTTAAATGGAAATCATGATGTTAAGTATTCTTCACACAAAATCTCTATTTACCCTTTGCTATGGCTGCCTTTTTTTTATTACTAGTACAGCGTTATTCAGAAACAGACATTGCAAGAGGGCTCGTTTATTCGGTCGCAGTCATTTTTAGTTGTGCGACAAAGAACGAGTCGTTGCAACAAAATTCATATGTAATCCAAGTTGTCGGTGGCTGATGTTCAGTATGTTTGCTTTTTACTCTAATTTTTTAAGTGTCTGGGTAGCAAAGTAAACTTGAACAATACCTTAAGCGGTATTATATTATGTATATGTGGCTAAGGATGACTTTAGGGTAGCTGGATGTGTGTGTGTGTGTGTGTGTGTGTGTGTGTGTGTGTGTGTGTATGTTAATATAAATGTTTTTAACGAGCCTTAAACAAGGAGTGGCTCTATTAATGTCATTTTACCTTTAGCTTATTCTGTGACTGTTGGAATTAAATTGACTCCTACTACTGTAAACTTGAGTACAATACTTTTAATTTTTCTTTCTTTGGCAGTAACTGCAGTAGAGAGCATCTACAAGCCAATGACACTAATGCCCTAGTTAGCGCTAGAGAAGCATATTTCAAATGACACCATTGAAAAATGATATTTATATGCACGGATACATATAAATTTATTTTAATTTATTTTGAACGCAATTTCCGTGTTTCACCTGTTTTCTTTTCTTTTTAATTCTTTTTGACTGCATTTTGTTTGCATGGGATTAATAAAATTTTGATGTCTGTTTTATTTTCGTAAAATAATATATTCCAAATAGCTGGAGAATACAGAAAGCAAAAATGTTTAATCTCTTAACTTTCAAAGTGTGTTGTAAAGTTCTAAAACAATTCAGCACTCATGTTTCTAAATTATGAAATTGCAAGTTCATTACCATTGACTTTTAAGAACTTAAATGTCCACTACCATGTAGTCCTTATTTTCCCCATTGGTAATTGGTTTGTTAAGAATATATTCACTTGGAATGAAGCTTTCTACGTTTAGGAAGAGCTTAGTGGAGGGAATATTTAGTAACTCCTCTTATGGGAGAAACTTTAGAAACAGTATGACTATTTTCCCGAATCAATTGTCAAGGTTCCACTAGAAAATTAATTGAGGGGCAGTTCGCTGCTTATTTAATCTTCATCTAGTCTAAGAAACTTTGCAAAACTATTGCGAAATTTTTAAATTTTGTGGCGAAAAAGAAAAGATCGATGGATTGGATAGAATAATGCGTCCGCCTTGAAAATAAGTATAAAGTTAGTATACCGAATATAAATCTGACAGAGCGGCACTTTCGTCCAATAGTCGGAAAGACGCGATATAGTCAGTTAATTTTTTTTATCTGGGACCAGCACTCAGGAGATGACTCCTACAAATGCGAAGCATTGTGCTGGGAAATATAGGAAAGGAATAGTAGGAGAAATGACAGGAGTTGAAGCTTAGTTAATTATTTTGCAGGTCTGCTTTCGCACGTTCTTTTGTTTTTATACTCGTAGCAGTGCTGAAACTTCGGCGTTCTGATGCGATTGTGGATTGCTATCAGCTGAAGCCGGTATTGTTCAGTGACCAGTGACTATGCCTTCGCCACTGAAACCTTACGACAACAACTGACACACAAAGACACACACTAATGCACATCAGAAGAATGCGAGATGTTTATTTTTATTTTAAAATTTTAGTCTGAAACTGGGGTTGAACCCAAGTCTGTTTTTGGATTCGTAGTCAACGTGCAGACTACCATCCATTGTGCCATCGCCACCCTGAAATAGAAAAGAATCACTAGTCCTGGAAACCAAATTATATAAGAAAATTATTAAGAAATAACTGACCCCGCACCTTTTATTTCATTGTCGTTGACTACAAAACGAAAAATGTTCCTCGGTTCAACCGCAGTTTCAGACTGAAAAAACATCTCGTATTGTTTCGGTCTACTACTTAAGAGCGGCACGCAAAATTTGCTGCACATTTCAAGAGCGGCATGCAAAATTTGCTGCATATTTCAAGAGCGGCATGCAAAATGTGCAGCAGTATTTGGCACATCCACATGTCCATATGACGCACAGAGTGTGCCAATCCGTACCCTGCTCAGCAGACTTACGAATATGCCAATCTTGCTTATCCCATACAAAGGAATAGGGAGTTTCGAACATGACCTTATACTTATTACAAACTAAACTCCGAAATAACTGCGTAGTTAGCGCATTGACTATGCAAAGATCTTCGTTTGAAAACCCTGTCAGACCAAACATTTTTTTTATTGTAGCTGTGTTAACAGCGTCCTCTTTCATCGGCATAAAAAATACATTAAACGTAGCCATAATGATGGTGCAACGTTCATTTGTTGTATATTTTAAACTAAAAGTTCCTCAAACTTGTTTATATGCAATCTGGAAAGAAAACGGAATGATTTAAAGTCACGCGATTCCGCTAGACCGAAATATGTAAAATATGTACGTATTTCTCCTTAAATATAAAAAAAAAAGGAATACATTTTTAATCGCAATTTATTTCATATAAACTGTAAATGTATAGAGGCGTTATCATTTCCTCATACAAAGGTAAATGTATGTGTGACAACACCTCCGTATTTGTAGCAGAAACGCAAATGTAGCTGTGCGAATAAATAGTTTCACGAGTTAATTGAATGTCTGCATTTTAAATGGAAACATGTCATTGTTGAAGTGTATGTATTTATGTACTGTGTATGTAGTTCCTATCTGAAAGGATAATAATAACGATATTCAAATAAATTCCAATAAAACTATATATACTTAACTATTTTCTGGTGCTCGTTGACTAGAAATATACACTTTCTACTGTTGGAAAACAAAGTTCCAAAGGTACGAAACTAACACCGTTCACCAACGATAAGATCACATAACGGAAAAATACGACTTAGAAAAAGAAAATTGAAAAGAAATTCAAAGTTTCTTTTCAAAAAACTAAATAAAATATATAACAATAAGAAAAAGATAAAAAAAAAATATTCCCAGAATATGCATTGTAGTTCTGAAGTGCTTGAAGTAGAGAACATTACAAATATAAATTTTAAACACGAATTCGTTAAAATTCAAATGTCTCTCCAGAACAAAAAAAAAATCCGTACGGTACGGCTTTTCAGACAACATGTCCTCGTTTTAGTTTCTCTTTTTTTTTCTTTCGTACTCGTCTTTCAACAAAGCCTTCTACAATTTGGTTCAGTACAGAAACCATTGTAGAAAAACAACAAGAATGAATTTTAAAATTCTTGGTGTATAAAATAAATATTGTAAATGGTTTTAGTAATTAATTTTTTATTATATTTAGGCATACCCACAACATTTTAGTAAAAGAAAATTGATTCAGGAAACATACAAGTAAATGCATGTCAAAAGTTCTAAAGGAATAACATTTCTCTAAAATTTAAATCAAATAAAAAGAACAGAAGAAATATATTTTTTTTTTAATAAGTAATGCGCAGGCAATTAAAACTACGATTTGCAACGGGGTTTATACAAATTTTTGATAAATAAACACGCGCACAGTATTTTTGAAATTCTTGGAAGGGCATATTGCTATAAAATTATCACTAAACCAGTCTGTTTATTCCCACCAAAAAAAATTAGACATTATCATAAAAAGTACTTGCCACCATAATGACTTATTTATTTGTGTGATTGCCAAATTTAACTACTCGAGTACTACACAATATTATTACATTATTACTTCAGACAAAATGATAAAAATCAGATGAATTATAAATGAACTGGTTCTTTTATTTGTATTAGAATGTCTAAAAACATTTTCAATTAATATAGTTAATTTACTATTTGGAGAACTAATTTTATGTTAACCAAAAATATTATTCCGTACAGTAAATATTTTAAGAACTATTGTAATCTTTAATTTTTAAAAATATTGATTCGAAATACGTTAATAACATCAATAACACAATACCGACGAAGGAGGGTACTCTTATGTGATTATGGATTGCTGGATTATGCTGAAGCTGGTACTTTGAGTAGTGTGGCCAGTGCTAACTTCGCATGCAGTTTGAAGACTTCGTCTATAAGGCATCCTCGAACCTTATGGTGTTTTCTTTTCCCCACAAAACAAACAAAAAATACAAAGTTGATTTATTTAATCCCAGTTTAAACGATTTTTACAGCTGAACTCTTTTTCTTCAGAACTTAGATTTTATATGACAGACAAACCAACATTAACCATATAATATTTTCTTACGTTTATTGCATACAAATTATGAATATAAAGGTTATTTTTTTTTATTTTATAACTGTTACCAATCCCACAGGCACATCAGAATGGCCCCCTTCGTCGTTATTGTGTAGCACCGGCGATGTAAAATAATTCTCTAAAATGGCTGCTAAAAACGAAGCTTCAAAATTTAATATGCCTACTTAACATCAAAGACGCTTCAACACTGCTATAAACAAAACGATGTGCAAAAGCAGAATTGTAAGATAGTGAAGCTGCACCTCCTGTCATTTCTCTCTAACTATACCATTCCTCTAGTTCCTGATCGCATGTGTAGGGGTCATCTCCTGAGTGCTGGTCCAAGATAAAAAAGGTGCCTTAAAAACGAAACAAGTAAATGTTTTTTTTAAAGAGGAATTAACAGTAACTGGCATTACCTTGTATAGGAAAAGGATACTGAAAGAGATAAAGGGATAGATAGAGGAAAACTTCATTATCCTACAGCTCTGCTTTTGCACGGTATTTGCATAGATCAATGATGTCAAAGAGACGTATTCATTTTGTATCTGTATTTCAGTCCATTTTGATTATTTTACTTCACCGTTGCTATATAATAGCTACTAAGTGGGCCGCTCTATGGATTGCTATCAGCTGAGGCCGGTGCTGTTCAGTGACCAGTGACTGTGCTAATTTATGCACCAACAGAAAAAATGCGAAATGTTTTTATGACTTTGTCGAAAACTGGCCTCGAACGCAGTTCCTTTGGTTTTGTAGTCGACGTGCGAACTACTTGAGCCATCACCATCCTCAAAATTTACTTAGTGCACTAATTACTAAACACTAAATAGATGATTATTACAATTAAATAATTTAATTTAAAGAATTAGTTAATTTAGTGCAAGTGAACTGTAAAGAATTATGTGAATTATGTACATCGATTTGTATTTAAATTTTTTGGATTCTTAATTCACCATAATGAATACATAAATATTAAAGGTTCTTCACGTCGACACTGTAAAACTTTTCAAATAAAAATTAATGATGGTCTGCGGAAAAAAGTTTTTTATGAGAACTGACTGCTACACTAAACGACATGTCATCGTTCAGTAATAAAAATTAATTTTTTTATATATTTTTTGCATAATTTTTTTTCATTTTCTTCAACCATAAATACAATATTTTATTATAAATAATACGCTAAAAATACACAATAAAACTTTGTTAACCCAATTATAATGTTTGGATGCAAACAATTACATTTGGCAGCCACCACATCAACAATATATTTTCATCACCCAAAGTTAACAGCCAGCTACTAAATCAAAATGAATTTTCAGCGAATTTTTGTTATTTGCCATTTAAATAATTACATTTTGTTAAAACTTTGGCAGTTTTTTGTTTTACATTCAACGATTTTTTCTTAGAAAATTTCAATCGAAACTGTCAAAACAATATCTGATGTGAACAAAAATATGTCAATTCCATTTTATGATTTTCAAACACCGAAAAATTAAATTTAAACTGAACTTATGTACTATATTATGAACAAACCATTTTTTGCTGCTCACATTCAAAGCTTTGTACATGCATATATTTATGTTATTTAATTAAGATTTTTTTATATGACAAACTAACCAGTATGGTGTAAAAGGTTTTATACGTTCGTTATACGGAATTTATACGTTCTTAGATTTTGTAACATTGCTGCAAATATTCACTCAGTCAATGTCTAGGTAGCTGAAATTTATTACCAAAAAGAAGAAACTCTTATGTTGTTTATTTCTTATTTCTAAATCTGAAAAGAATTTTATTTGAAGTTAAGAAATGTGCATCAAATTCTGTCAAGTATACTACAAGCAGAAAACCTTTTTTTATTTTATTTTCTTTTCTGTTCCTTCAGTTGCTTTGATTGAACAACTACGTAAATAAGGAAACTTCAAAGAGCCAAGTTTCTTCAACAGTTTTAAAAGCCAAAGCGGTTTTTTTATTGGAAAAATTTAATATAAAAAATGTAGCTCAAATTAAATAAACAATAAGCTCAAACAATATATAAAAACTAATTTCATAACTTTTTTAATATGCGGCACATATGAGAGGCTCAACTAGAGTACGAAGAAGATGATCTCAAATCTATTTTTTTTATTATGATTTTCACCAAACTTGGCTATTTGAATTGTCTGAATTCTTACCATTAGAATTAAACAAGATCACTGCAGTATTTTTTCAAATGCTTGGCCCTCGATCTCTTTAAAGCCTTGTACTATTTAAATCAATTTCTAAGATGTGCGGCCAGTTGAATTGCAAATAACTGCAGCCTGGTATTAATACCGGTGTGTCTGCGAAATTCCGGGGCATTTTACGATAATTTTGTTTGACATTTCGAATGGAACAAATGGTGAAATTTGCTCCTATATTATTTTAAATTAATCCACTCAACAGCAGCGATGCTTCAACTCAGCTTAAGAAATTAATAAAAAGTTCTAGAACTTCAGAAAAAAAATGGCGTGGGAATTCTATGAGCACTTATCTTTCAGAAAATGTATGCTACAAAAAACTATAGAAATTTCAGAGTTTTATTACATGTATAACCAATTCGCATTCCAAACATTAGTGCTTTTTAATATAATTCTTCATATAATTGCGATAGTTAGTATGTAACTAATTACGAATTAGAACATTCATTCATACTACTGAAAAAAAATCTTATCATTGAAACCACCACATTGAAATGTAGAAAAATTTTGAACACTTATTGTGCTTCCATCGTCTATCGTCTTCATATAAATATTGTTTTCACATCAGAGTTTTGATTTTTCTGTTAAAGCTTTAGCTTAATGGCTTCATAACGCAACAATAAAGTGGAAATATTTTAATAAAATAGTCCAAATTGGTTAAATAAGTATAATGGCCCTTTGGTTGAAAATAAAGCGTCATAATTTTTAACTTTCGGTTAATGTTGTATTAAGTATCTAATGTCGGTATATATAAACTTAATTTCTTCCTTACTTGCTTGCACTTAAATTAGATTTTCTATTAACCAGAGCCCTTTGAAAAGACATATTATAAACATAAAATAATACATTTGTGTCGTGAACCATGATTAATGAGTTCAATTAAATATAAATTGAAGTTCTTAAACAGTACCAAAAGATCACTTCAATTAAAACTTTTATTTGACTTGATTTTAGTTTTTTTTTTCCTGCATTTAAGAATAAAGCTGAAGGATTTTACATCTTAGAAATGCTTTTTCGTAGTAATTTAAGGAACGAAATTAGATAAATTAATAGGAATGTATAGAGTGTAATGTCCACTAACGGCCAATTTTTTATCACATGTTTTGATGCCTCTTTTTTGATTAAATAAGGTTCTGCTAAATTTATTTTAGCCAGACCAAAATTATGTGCCATAAATCTTTTGTGTTAGAATCAAAAGGAAAATTAATGTAAATACATAAAAAAGTATATTGCACAGCATTAAATGTATCACTATTTAGCGGAGATAGTTGAATGAGTCTCCTCTGTTATTGGCTAAAAAAAAATTGCCAATGACCTTTTTAAAAATAATTTAAAGATTAAAGCACATAACGACTAAACAGTTCATATGCCGTTCTCTTTCTTAGTGGTTAATGAATAAAAGCAAAATTTACTGTGGCTGTTTCAGTATGACATACATATCGAGCCTTTGGTGCAATACCGTAGTAACTCAAAATTAGAATTTTTTGAGCTGGGTATGCAGAAATGATCTTAGGGGAAATATATATCTAAAGGAAAAAAGATCATGGTTCTATCTCTAACTGTTCAGATTCTACAGCTACAAATGTCTTTATTGCCTCCAGCTATTTTCACCAATATTTATTTGCAATAATGAAATATTTCCTTTATGACAAGAAATTTACAAACAGAAAACATTACAAAACATGCCTCTTCATTTAAAAACTTGTAAAAAAATAACTTTAGTAAACGAAAATATTATCAAAAAGATGGCTCAAACTTCAAATGCATTTTTCTCAGTTCACGATTTTTTGAATTACGACGGTATTGCACCAAAGGCTCGATATGTTCATTTATTTTGTATCTTTCAAAGTTTAATTTTAGAAAATCAAAATCTGCACCAAGACATATAGAAAGAAGGGAAGTTGTCTGAATTTCTTAGTATTCCTCAGTATTTTTTAAAGAAGTCTTGAGGAATTTAAAATGGAACAGAATACAATTGAACAACATCCTAAAAAATCGTTCAACTTTATTGCAGAAGAAAATCATGATTTTATTCATAATTTAATTATGACCGACGAAAACTATTTTCAATTGAATGGGTTCGTTAATATGCTAAAAGGACTACAGAAAATCCAATAGTAGTTCAACGGCGAGCATTACACCCACTTAAGTGTGCCGTTTGGTGCGGTGTTTCGTCGGAATGGATAATTGGCCCATATTTTTTGGGAATTAAAACGGAGTCACTAGTGTTACATATCGGCCAATGTTGGAAAATTTTTTAAAGCCAACCGTAGAAAACTATTTGCAAATTTGGTTCCAACAGGATGAAGCCACAGCGCACACTGCGAGGAACATCATGGCTGTGGGTACTGAAACTACTTCAGCCATTTTGGGCCACTCAAGAGCCAAATAGTTTCGCTTGTTTTTTTTGTTTTTAATATTATTTTTTATTTGACTTCTTTTTTGTTAATTATATTAAGATAATCAAGCTTAAAGTGAATTTGTTAAAGCAAATTTAAATATTAATTAAATAAATTTCCTGAACAAGACAATCAATGGATACAGGCGAAATATGGATATAAAAAAGATTATTATTACCTCAAAGTCGGTATTTATTGAAAATTTATTAAAATTTAGGAGTTCTCAAGAAGTTTCAAGTATGTGGATCATCAAATTCTATGAAAAAAATTAAGCCTAAAACGCTAAAGCTACCCGTCTACCTTGCTATTCACATAAGGGTTAAACAGCTTGTTCTAATAAGCTTGTTCTTGGTTTTATCTGTTTAACTTTAATTTATTTATTTACTTTAAAATAAAACTAAAATAACTAAAACTAAAAATAATGTAACACGCCAACTCCCAGCTGTCAAAGTATTCTACGTCGGTTATAAGTTTAAGGTTTGCTAACATGTGTACTTTACGATGACGGAGAGAGAGGTATTGAATGTGACAAAGCTCATAAGAAAATATGCATTTAAATTTATATTCTAATTGTAAGGTAACATGTATAACCTGCCTCGCCCTTGAGCTATTTAATATGTGCAACGTAGTACAAAAATGTTTAATCTTTCATTGTGGTAAAATAAACACCCAATGACTTTATTATTATCGTAATGCGAAAAGCGGTCCCGGCAAGAAATCTACCCAGAGCAGGAGGAGGAAATTTTTTATTGGTAATACCACTCGACGCAGATGACGACGGTTTCTGTAAGTGCGACGGAATTTTTAACACTACATCACACCCAAAAAAAAAATCTCTTTATTATTAACATTTTTAAAATTAAATATAAAATATAAAAATAAATTTTTTTTTTTTTTTTTTTTTTTTTTATATATACATATTTATTAAGCCTGAGGCCTTTTTTTCAGAAAAAATAATTTTATATTTCAAAGAATTATAATTTCCTATTATTCCTGATGATGTTAACAATGTTAAAACAAAATAAGATAAAAAAAGACCTCAGGCTTAATAAATATATATCAAAAAATATAATAAAAAAGGTAAATTAATAATATAATTAAAATATAAAAATAAAATAAAAATAAAAAAAAAATATGAAATTATTACTTTATAGTTACCAAAGAAATTAAATAATTTCTTGAAACTAACATTAATTTTTATGGTAAAGTAGTATTTATTTCGGAATTTATTTTGTTATTCGTATATTTTTGGTTATTATTAAATCCAAATAAGAAAGAATTAGACATGAAATAAGATTCCAAGAGAACAAGAAAAAAAAATTTTTATACAGAATGACATTCTGTCTTCATTGTCGTTAATTTTGCAAAAATTACACTAATGCTAATAATTTATTTTTTTATAATTTAAACATTTAAATTTCATTATCAGCAAATCTTATGTCTTTAAGCACAATAGTTGCAATATGAAATGGCCAATAGCAGAATGTTACGGAAAGAAAGCTCAGTATTCTATGGCATTATAGTTCTTTATAATGTTTCTTCTACAATTCATGTTTACACATAAAAACAAATGTGAGTAATATCATCAAATGCCGAAATGCATTTTAGTGCAGGAATGTGTAATCTTATTCCTTATAATCACATAAACTTTTACGACGTTTTCTTCAGTAAAATGTTTTAATTTTTATGAATTTTTTACTTCCATCTGAAGAGCAGTAAAATGGAAAAGAACTAAATAAAAAATTTTCTAATTTTTTTGTAATAAATAAATAACCAACAAACACACTTCATATCTGTTGTATATTTTAAGCTAAAAAAAAATTTTAACGAATAAAAAAGTATTATTTTTAAATTAATTTTTATTTAAGAGATTTTCTTGTTTTTTTTTTTTATTGACTGGATTTACACCAGGATTTTCTTCATACAAATTGATGCATGAATATATGTATGTTTATTTGCCAATATGCCGACCGCTGTATAAAAAAAAATGTTGAAATTTATTTTTGCAATTGCTTGTACATATATTCATCGCATAAAAAATAAAAATAATAAATGCATGCAACAAGTTTTATAAAAAAAAAAAAACATACAGAATGTGACTAATAAAATGAACTACCCAAAATTAAATGTTAATTTTTGTTTTTCAACTAAACAATCAATTAATTTGTTTTTAAATTTAAACTTTCTGTTTGAGTTTCACAAAAATCGATAATTAGTGTGATGAGACACGTATTTAACTTTTATTTCCACATTAAGTTTATAATTATTGCTCACTAAAGATATTTTCGACGCAGTTCATAATACGAAAATAGATAGAATACAGAAATTATCACGTCAATTTGATGTCGTTCAAATATCCATATAATAATTATCTGTCATAGATAAGATACCTCATCCGCGCTGCAAACCGTTAGAGGAAATTAAATGAAAACATTTTTCAATTTTCCAAATTGACTCTGTGTTCCATTTGAGATATACATATACAGTGCACTCGCGATAATATGAAAATCCCAAAATATGAACACCCCAAATTGTGAACACTCTTTTCCTTCCATCAACTACTCTAAAATATGAAATTGTGCGAACCTCTAAAATATGAACAGCTTATTTTGGTAGTTTTTTTTAACGGATTTTATCTAGACAGTTTTGAAATCGAACTTAATTCCGATTCAACTGCATAATAATTTGGAAATTTCCTTAGCAATTTGTTTTTAACTTATCTTCAACTGTCCATAAAAATTTCATTCATTCACCAAAAGGTGAATCACAGAATTTTGAACATAAGTTTAAGTTTGACAAAGATTGAATTGCTGTTTTGTTAATGCAATAAACAATAAATAAAAAAAATATCATAAGAAACTTGGTTTTTTTTATGGGAAAAACGTTTTTAAAGGTAAATTAGTTGCCATTCGCAAATAAGAACAATCTCGCAAAAGTCAACTGGGTTTGTCTTCATTAGGTCATATTATCGCGAGTTCACTGTATATAAATACCAATAAAATTTTTTAACCAGCCGAATTTTAGAAAATATATTTTTATCAGATCAATTATTTACAAAATTTTTACGTTTGTGCTTTAATAAAATGAAATATGTAGTTTTAAGCTCAGAAATATAGAAATTATCTTAAATTTACTATTTTTGACAGCCTGCTGTCGTCAATGAGTTTAATTAAACCATTACACGAAATCTTCTATTCCGCATTTGTAATAAGTTGTAAAATAGCAAATCAATATATCTGTTGTTAAGAGAAGCATTAAACTTTAAATTAAACAAAAAAGTCACTTTGTATAAACAAATATATATATTGATGGCGCGTATGCGATGACCATTCAAAGTTCATATTTTATTATGTTTTTCCTTTTTTTTAAATTATTTCAAATTCAAGTTAGTACCAATATATTCAAATAATTTTATTCCCAAAGCATATTTGAATATTCAATTCAATGTACTCTATTTTTCTTATATTGATATTGATGTAGCTGTAATTTTTATCTTATCGGTCTCTTGCCGTTTGTGCAATTGTTTGCGTTTTGCACATTGGTGAAAGTACAATATTAATTATTTAAAAAATTTATACTGCATATACCTCTAAATACGAATAATAATTTCAGGTGTACATGAAAACAGCAAAAAATATGTATTGTAAACAGCAAAAAAAAAAAAAGGTAAAATTTATTTTTGTACAAACCTTTTGAAATTTATTCGAAAGAAATTTTTTTCCCATCTTTAGGATTAGGAAGGTAGTTAGTTCTCTGTACTGAGTTCTTAAAAAATTAATTAATGTTTTGAATAGCTTCTCAAGTATAGTCAAGCAAAGCTCTAGAAAACAATGTTTAACAATTCAATAAGTTAATAAAAAAAGAACCTGAATAGTATTCACGCCGAAAATTGCCTGCAGAAAATTTCAACCTTACTTGTGAATTTATTTTTCTATCCTGCTGGTGGGGGTTATAACTTTTCACACTCCCAGACAGCGAATAAATTATCAACAGAAAGTAAATGCAGACTTAACAAGAAATTTACATTTCATAAACGGTTGTCACCTTTTTAAAATAATTTCCTATAGAATTTACAAGAAGGAACGAAGAATATTTTTCTGGCATTTTACAAAAGAGCTTCAGTCTAATTTTAAAACTTTTCAGTACAGCAAAAATATACTTTTAAAATACTGAACAAAAATATTTCAAAATACATTTAAAGAAAGGGAAAAATTATTGAAGATCAGTTGTTTTGTCAAACGTAAATCAAAAATAACTTGATATAAATTGATTTTTCATATATTGTATTTCTGGAACTACATATGTATAGTAAAAAAAATACATAAAATTTTCTTAAGTCGATTTAAGTTCTTTTTTCAAAGGTCCACAGATTTATATTTTGGGTTTATTCTATTAATTTAATTCAACTTTTGAAAGAGAATTTATGAGTCTTTATATTCGATAAAGAGTTTCCTCTAAAACTATTTTTTAAAAATAATTTTGACATAGAAATAAAATGGATTAGTGAATAGTGATATTGGATACTTGACTTTAATATTCACACATGTCTATTAAGAGGAAAGACTTTTGCAAGGAGTTTATTCCATATATAAACGGTTCGCTTAATAAACAAATTTCCTCTGTAATGCGATATGCTCTCGATGTCATCCTTGTGGTACATAAAATATATCAGTTTTGTGAAAAAGAAAGAAAGAAATAGATGTAGCACACAATAAACGTTGAAGGTAGTAAGGAGACCCGATCAGAGTGGACTATTTCTTGCACCGCACAGAAGAGTATATGAACCGCAAAGCTGAACAAAATTATTAAACGTGTTTTTTGAATTAAAAGTTAGATGTCACAATTCTGACAATCATGAGAACACCCTTCATTTACATTGGCACGTAATTGCCATACATTTTACAGTAATTTGTTATTACAGTGTACAATAACACCATTGGCAGATTAATATTTCTGTTGGCAACGCTGCCCCTAAATATTAAGAGATAAATAATGCTACACATCGGATCTGGCAACTTTTGCCATACTGTAATCTGTCAACCGTGTGAACAAACAACTTTTTTTTTCACAGATAAATTTATTGTATGACAATGCAATTGTACAGATTTCTTACAATAGTCTAAACAGACAATTTACAATTAGGTGACAATTTTTCATTGTGAATGAATTGTCACCATATTGCCATATCCTACAATATTGTAAAATCTGACAATCGTCTTATCATATTCGATTGCCACTTAACCGTCCTACATGGAAAAGACAAAGAAATGCATAAAAAATTATTCTTAAACATATTTATAGGAAATCTTGATTACATTGGACTTTACAATCAAATTGATATCATCATTTTAAGGAGGCAGTTTAGCTCTTATGAACCCCTACTTGTACAATTTCTAGTAAAAATTTTCTGAATTTAGATCCATTTCGTAGAGTTTGTTCAGACATTAACAATTATGGTCCCATTAACTTATCAGAAAAGGTTACTCTTTTTTCATTCTATTTATTATATTTATAATTGTTTTATAACTTTTATAAATTACGTACTATATTGGTTGTGGTCAGCTGTTATTATAATGTAGCTGTAAATATAAATAAATAAATAAAACATTAACAAATAAAAAGCTTGATACGTATATATGAGCATATAAAGGGTATCTCAGTAAGAACACACTTTTTCATTTAAAAAAAAAACATGTATTTTTTGAGATAGTTTTGAGCTTTTTATTAGATTATAAAGAAAACATGTTCCAATTAAGTATGGAAATATCCGTCAAATGGCCCACACCTTTAAATTATGTTATTATACACTTTTTGCGAATTCTTATAGTTTAGGAGATATTCAGAATGTTTTGAGAAAAAAAACCTTTTTTCTAGGAATTTTTACAAAAAATTTCTTTTAAAAAATTTATTACTAATTTTTTTTTTTTTTTTTTTTTTTTTTATATATATTTATTAAGCCTGAGGTCTTTTTTTATTTTATTTTGTTTTTATTATTCGATATTTCGTTAACAGGAATAATAGGAAATTATAAAGAAATATCGAATAATAAAAACAAAATAAAATAAAAAAAGACCTCAGGCTTAATAAATATATATAAAAAAATATAATAAAAAAGGTCAATTAATAATATAATTAAAATTTATTACTAATTTAAAATAAACTGAATCTGAAAAGTTTTTATTAATTTTGATACAAATAAAATGTAAAAACAATTTTACAGAAAAATTTTGTGGTTTCATTTTAAATTGATTAACACAAGACAAAAGTAGTTGAGTTTTAATGAATTTGCTTTCAGTCGATAAGAAAATACGCGGGATTTTCTACTGTATGTTTGTTCAGGACAATCTCTTTGTAAGTTCTAGCCTTTCTGCCTTCATATCACGATCCCATCGGCCTTGATAACTTTCCTCCATGAATTTAATATCTTCGTGCAATCTAGCATTTTCTACAAAGAATTGTAGAACAATTCTTGCCCCTGAATGAAAGAATTTTACGTCCTAAATACTTGACGCCAATCACGCCGCCTAACCAAAATCGCCACCAGACGGTTACTCGTTGTGGGTGCACTTGTTTCTCATGGATTTCATGAGGATTTTCTAAGCCGCAAATTCAACAAGTTTGTGTATTCGTGTAGCAGATGCAGTTGGAAATATGCTTCATCGGAGAAAATGATGTTCTTCGAAAAAAAATTTTTTATAAATTTTTGTAAATCACCCCATTTTTATTAATCGGAATAAACATATGTGACAGCTGTTTCAGAGTTGCCACCTTCCCAAAAAAAATTACACTAAATTTCAAAAGTGCATTCTTACTGAGACACCCTTTACATATGTACTCGTATACAAAATGAGCACAGTAGGATAATGAATAATCAATGAAAAAGAAGGTCTCTATTACTATTTTCCAGTCAATATTTTATGTTTGCAGAGGACAAGGCAATAAAAATTAAATGCTATGACATTTTCTTCCTACTTTTTTTATTTATTATTTCTACATTTCATTTTGGAATAGTCAAAAGGTTGGATATTATAAATTGTTAATTTGTTATGCGCATTAAATTGATAAGGTTGCTAGCGAAGAAGAAATTAAAAGAGTGAAGGGATTGCGTGCCATTCGACAGTTAAATTAAATTTAGTATTTCTTGGGCTTGTGTGGTTATTTTTAAAAAATTTTTAATACCTGTCAAGATTCATTAGGTAACTTTCTTCATCATGATTATTAATTTTTCTCACTTTAATAGTGCGAAGTTATCAATTAAATGTAACATAATATATAAAAAATATTTCGCATTTTTTTTTTTATTAATATTAATTATTTTTTTAAATATTCCTAAAAAAATTATTCCATGAGATCAAAACCAAACAAAATATATCAGTTTGGAACGTTCTGAAATGTAGAAGTAACGTGCTATTTTTATAATGAAGTTTACTTTCCCAGCCGAGGTATGACTCAGTCAGTCCTGCATCGTACCAAAGGGTCGCTGCCTTCCTAAATAATAATACGAAGATGTTAGTGCGTGAATACATTATTCTTTGAATACATTATCCTTTGTTTACGATACTTAACTTAACTTATACCATCTTAGACTAAGTCCGGCTTAAATATACCAGTCTCTCGAACTTGCGGAATATATATTACTTCGCCGTGTAGACTAAAGCCGATAATTCTTCTATGATTTTGTTAATACATTCTTTTAACAGCAATGACCTTTCAAGCATTCAAGCAACTCTAAAAGTAAACTAAGCTCGTGACCATGCTTTTTTAACGTTAATTTGTAAAATATTGTTGTGAAGTGAAGAATTTTAAAAGTATCGAGCATCTTTTCTTATACATTTCAGATTCACATTTTTAACAGCGTTCATTATTTGAAATGTTCAGAATTTTACAAAAAACCCTGTCAATGTTACAGACTGTTTTGTAATGCATAAACTTTTTCAAAGTAAAGTATTATGTATGTACATATAACTTGCAATTTCTTTAAACATAAAAATATTGTCAAAGTAAATACAAAAATTTGTAAAAACTGATGTTTATCGGTATCGGTTTTTACGCCCCAAAACCCGCGGTTTCGGTGAAAACCCAACATTATTCCGCAGTTTTAACTCATGACTTCGGTACGTAAAGTATACGAAGTAAATACTCCAGCCTACGGAATACCGAAAGTTTTACTTCGAGGTTTTGTCATTATAAGAGTTTGGATTCATGAACGAAATTTCGTTTGAGTCGTTTTTGGTAGTAGCACAACATTTTTATTACCAATATAATTTGAATAGAAATATCATAGCGTATGAAAACTTTTATGGGAATTGTTTCCTTAAAAGTGTATGAAATATGATGCTAAACTTTAGTTGGTATGGGTTCCCCCACTTTTTAAAACCAAAGGCAGCTATTCCATTTCAGACCCAACCCAATTTTCGAACTACGTAGAATAAATACCAATGAATTCACAACCTCTTAACACTTAAAAGATTAACTTATTATTTCACCGCACACCTAATACATCTACAACAACAATAAAACACAACAATAAAATTTTAATTGAAATCCACGGCGAGCAGGAATGTTGGTTGCAACGAACGCCTAAAGAAAAACTCCACCCAAAAATATATCATCATTTAAAGGTACGCAAATTCGCATTAAAATTTAATTTTTCAAAATCTGCCATTTGACTGTAGATATCAGTAAAAGCACATGCTGTGTTCGTGAATGCGTGTCTTAATTTCCTTCATTTCATTATTAAATTTACAACTCAAGGTTTCAAGTTGATAATGAGTTGATAGTAAATATCATTTTTATTGTTTTGGAACAGGATATGAAATGAAAGAGGAACTATAAAATGTTAAAGTGTTTTTTTAATAAAAACTTAAACAGAAATTTAACATTTTATTAAGCTTTAACATCACTTCTATTTTTATTTTGACTTTTATTAAATATTTTAATTATATTTATTTTTGAGCGATGGTTTTATTTATGAAAAGTTTTTAACAATTATTTATTTTCAATATTTCGCTACCAAATAGCAAATAATAATTTGTAGAATAAAATACAAAAATAAATATAATTAAAGAATTAAGCTTTAACGTTTCAACATATATTTATTTTGAAGTATTGACTATTATAAAATTTCAAGGATCTTGCAGCTAATACGATAAAGCGTAAACTACACGCCTACTTTTAAGTACACTATATAAGTTTTTTTTAAACTATTTTTGATACAAAATATACACTTTTTTATTTATAAAGTTCTTTGATTAACCCCAATGATATTTTTCTTCCAAACATTCGGTATTATCGAGTGGTACGTTTAGCGGTTGCAAAACCGCCGGTCTGGCAATGCTGTCAGCTGTTAAATATCTGTCAGCTGTGGTGTCATTTATTTTGCGAATTTGGATCTTGAAAATAGTTAAAACTTACTACAAATCGATTTACTGCGCAATGAATTGGCAAGATTATAAAGAAATTTAAAGAGACTGGAAACACTACAGATGTTGTCAGGCCGTACATTATTGCAATGTGAGCCCTGCCGAAAATATCGCTTCTGTTAGTCAATGTCAAAAAGGGTGGCGATGGCACGATGGATGGTAGTCTGCACGTTGACTACACAACCAAAAAACAGACCAGGGTTCAACCCCAGTTTCAGACAAAAAATTTTTAAAATAAAAATAAACATCTCGCATTTTTCTGCTGTGCATAAGTGTGTCTTTGTGTGTTAGTTGTTGTCGGAAGGTTTCAGTGGCGAAGGCATAGTCACTGGTCACTGAACAATACCGGCTTCAGCTGATAGCAATCCAAAATCACATCAGAACGCCCTCCTTCGTCGGTATTGTGTAGCACCGGCGAAGTAAAATAATAATAAAAATGGCTACTAAACCGAAGCTTCAGCACTGCTACGAGTATAAAGAAAAACTAAAGAACGTGCGAAAGCAGAGCTGCAAAATAATTAATTAAGCTTCGCCTCCTGTCGTTTCTCCTACTATCCCTTTCCTATAGTTCCCAGCACAATGCTTCGCATGTGTAGGAGTCATCTCCTGAGTGCTGGTCCTAGATAAAAAAAAAAAAAAAAAAAAACAAAATGTCTGGTGGACCATCCGAATTTATCGATTCCCCGGCATTGTCAGCTATGGCTGTACGATAACTGGCCGTTTTTGGCCTACAATTGAAGATTATAAGCTGAACGATATGTGGTTTCAGCGTGACGGTGCCACAAGCTACACAAAATGACCAATTATCGCTTTATTGCACGAGAAGTATCTATAAAGCGCAATTTCAGTGTTAGAAGTCCAAATTTTCTGTAGGGCTACCTCAAAGACCATGTCTACGAGAATAGTCCCCTAACGTTGGAGTATTTTAGAATCAACATTCGTCAAGTTATCGACGAGACACTACCCGAAATACTGGTAGAAAACTACAAGGCAAAGTCCAAGCATTATAAAGAAATTAAAGTTTCATTGAAATCGTAGCTTTCAACCCACATGCATATGACTTTACTTTTGAAACTGAAAATGGACAAAATATTGATAAAAATCAAATGCTACCCAAAAGAAATTGCCATCGATAAATCAATGGATATTATTAAAAAACAAAAGAAATTCTAGTACTTTTAAGAGTCTTAATTCATTTATTTTTTTCTAATAGATACACAGTGTCATTAATCCAATATTGAAATTATTTATATTGATAATTTTTCTAGTTTTTTTGACCTTTTTTTTATATTAATAACACTAATTATTTTAAGCCTAAGGTCTTTTTATATATTTTATATTTATTTCAATATTTCGCTACTCCTTTGTGTAAAAAAAAAAAAAATAAAAAAAAAAAAACCAATTTTCCTGAAGAAGCTACACAAAGGAGTAGCGAAATATTGAAATAAATATAAAATATATAAAAAGACCTTAGTCTTAAAATAATTAGTGTTATTATTATTTATATTGTTTAATTGATATATACATAATTTTTAATAAAAGAATTTATGAATTATATAGTAATACATCTTAGGTTTCTTTATTGAATTACTTTTTTTATTGCATATTGTCATACATTGTCAACAACTTCTCACATTCCTAAATCTAATTACATATAATAATAAATCCTTAAAATTCTCTAAGGCCCAATTTACATGGTGAATTTTTTTTCATGCAGTTTTTCTATGTTGCTTTGGAAATTACTCCAAAAAAAACTTCTTACTTTTTTACCGTGAATTATAATTCAAGAATATTATTATTTAAGTATTGATTTTTTTTAATGTACAATCACTTAATATTTTTTATTTGCTCAAATATACAAATGAGTACAAAGAGAAATATGGAAAAAAACATGAAAAACACAAATCAAGTATTTTTTTATACCCCTCTTTCTTCTCTAACCCGTCCGACAACAAAAATAAAATTAATGAATTTTATTCATCGTCTAAATTGGTTGTAAGTGTAAATAACTTATCTATCTGCCCGTCACTGTTTTAAGCAAAGAAAAAATTTTGTGCACCGTGACGTATGAGAACTATATTCTGCTACAGAATACAGAAAAATAACAATCATACGTCGTTGTTTACTATCGTATACATATTAATTCATTCGGATAATTAGCATTTGTTAAAAAAGTATATTTCAACAAAAAAAAAATTATATACAGGGTGGCGCAAAATTATATTATAATTTGTATTGCTTCCAAATGTCATTGTATTTTGACATTTATGATGTATGTACTCGTATATACATACATACATATGCAGTCGACTATCGGTCGTTTTTCGGAAATCCAAGGAACCAGGAAAAAGTTTAAATAATCGAGAGTTCCTATTAACCCTTTCCGCCCACACCTACACATATTTGTAGGTGAATTTTAGTTATTTCAAAGAGAAATTTACACATTAGTTAATTGTTTTTTCTAATTGGTTTCATTTTCATAGAATTATGTGTTCTATTATTTTTGTTTTCTTATAAGTTTTTGTGCGTTTTTGTTTAAATATCTGTGTGTAGGCGTCCAAGAAATGTGATCATGTTTAGTAGTGCGGGAGACAGCAAATGTAAGTGCTGTTTTTTTTTTTTTGTATAAATTAAACTAAATATATAAATATTTTTGCTATTTTTTTTTAATAATAAACACATTACATATTTAAATTTTAAGCAAATATTTGAAAATGTGTCACGATTTGTAGCATTTTTTTTAAGCATTATACGTGCCTACACAAATGTGTAGTATGGCCTTTTACAAGCACAAATTATCGTTACATTTTACAGCAAAAGTACTGGAAAACAATTTTTTTTTTGTTAAAGTCAAATTCCAAGATATCCATATGTGTATGTCCTGCTTCTCGGGACATGAACGTCGTAAGGATGTAAAAAAATATATTTTTGTGGTCTTTTGGGATCAATTGTCACGTACCGAAAATTTCATTGAAATCCAAACATTTTTAAATTTCTTGGCTCGGAAAGGGTTAACAACAATCCAAATTATCACGAGTTGTTTTGCTAAGGTTTTTTTTAATGGCCGCTACATTAGGTCTTCCAATAATTAACGAACAAAGGACTTCTTGAAAGCTATAAATAACACATTAAACATTAATTTAATAATACATATCACGACAAAATACTTTAATAAAGCACTGTCTTTCCACTGCATTTTGCGCTTTAATTTTCAGGGGTGTGTGTTTTTTTTTTTTAAGGAAAACTATGCTATTACTGGGCAAATTTAGTTGTAAGTAGTTTGATAAACTTAAATTGTATATATATTTAGTCTTCTTTTAATGATACCGAATTTCACCTAACCAAATATGGTTTGTACTAAATAAACAAAGGCGTTAATGTTAATTTCGAAATTTAATACTAATGAAAATTGCCTAAACATTATACACAGCAAAATCATCGTAATCATACATAGCGCAAATAATTGGGTAATTTATTATGTAAAAAACAGTTGCATTAGACGGGTTCCTGAAAGCATAATACTTAAGAAAATCGTTCTTTTTTTTTATGTCGTTCACCTTAGATGGTCGGGGTATATATAAGTTGATCACTCCGTTTGTAATTTGTGCAGTATTAATTTCCGACCCCATAAAATATGTATATTCTGTTTCCTTATAGATAAATCTATTTAAAGATGTCCGTCTGTCGTAAAGTACCCATCCCAAACAATTATTAGCAAATAATTTCGTTTTTGGTGGACCAATTTTTCAAATTATTTTTGCATATGGAAAAGGTCCAGAAAAAAAATTCTTTTTGGTAAAGTACTAGCCCCAAAAATAAATTATCAAATAACAAATATGGAAAAGATTCCCAAATTTTTTTTTGGAATTTTGGGAGGGGGGAAAGGCAAAGGGCCCGCCCCAAAAATTTTTATGAAATAACTTTGCCATTTTTGGACCAATTTTCAAAATTAATTTTGCATAAGGAAAAGGTTTATTATTGCCGAAATTTGAGAGCGGTGGGGCATAAGTGGCCGACTTTGAAAAGTGAATATCAAATAAATTCGTCGTTTGTGACCCATTTTCCAAAATTCTTTTTTCAATGGAAAAATTTTGCTAAACTTTTTTTGGAATTGGGGGGAAAGGCAAAGTGCCTCCCACCTATCATCAAGGGTTGAAATTCGGTATGTAGACTTCTCTTCCATGTTTAGATTCGCTAAGAAGGAATTTTTGGATATTCTACTGTTAAGGGCGTAAAAAAGGGTAAAACCAGGTAAAATCGATAATATAATATCTCAGAAACTAAGACAAATAGATTAAAAATGATAAAAGCATATAAATGCCGTTGAAAAATAAGAGGACATGTGCTTCTTACACTAATGCATATATGTGGGTAAAACTAAAAAAAAAAAATTTTTGGAATTTCTCTTTGCAACCACATTTCTCACAAAGTATTGGAGCAAAGGGAGCATTAAATATAAAGATATTTGTCTCTGAAAACAATATATGTGGTGGACGACTATTTTTTACCCACATCAATGATATGGGCACCAAATGGAAAAAAACCTGATATGAAGTGAAATGGATACTTTTCAGCAGAACTGTGTTTTGTACTTTTTTTTATTTTTTGGTTAATATAACAATAAATGTATTCACATTTGATGCAGATGGCTTACCGTAACAATATCTATACAAAAGTGGGCGAGATTAGATAAGTTTGTGTGGGGTAGCGAAGCATACCGGGTGTAGCTAGTAATACATAAAATAAAAGAAGACATGTGCGTGCCACAGCTTTTATTTAAAAGATTTTTCGTTTAGTTCTAGGCAGTTTTAGATAAGTATCAACAAATGTCCAACATATTTCAGATATAAGACAATGAATGTCTTTCTCTTTTGTAGTGCTCTTTTAATGCACAACAAATTTGTGCAAATAAAGTGATGAAAATAAGCAAAAACCTGTCGACCTAACCTTATTGACAAGTTTAGATAGGTTTGGAATATTGACACCTATTACTGGAATCAGTTCTGATGTCGAGTAGACACATTAATTTCTTAAGTTAAAGCGTGCCTCCGTAGCCTAGGGCGTGAGCGTTAGACTATCAATATGTAGGTGGCGTGTTCGATTTCCGCCTAGACCATCGGTGTTTTGTGGAGACAAGGGACAAGCTTCGCAGAAAATTAAAAATATTATTTCGTTTCAGTGGTAAATTTAAATTTAAAAAAAAAACTCTAAAAAACAATATTGTTTATATTTTACTACGCAGACATTTTTCATTGTTGAAATACTGACAAAGGAGAGGGATCTGTTAAAATATTGCACATCTACAACAAGTTTCGATGAGTGGACTAAGGGGTAAGTTCACGACTTTACGGCTGTAGAATTATCGCGCTAACTACTACATCCAATTAATTAATTTCCAAAGTTTCCAAAAGAGTTTCGTTATTTCTGTAATTAATTTTCACAATTAGATTTAATTAATAGGGTGGCGATGGTCGAAGTAGTCTGCACGTTGACTACAAAACGAAAAATTTTTCCTGGGTTCTGCCCCAGTTTCAGACTCATAAAAACATCTCGCATTTTTCAACACTGCTATAAAAACAAATAACGTGCTAAAAGGCAGTATTGTAAGATAGTGAAGCTTCACCTCCTATCATTTCTCCTACTATCCCTTTCCTCTAGTTCTAGAACAATGCACCGCATGTGTAGGGATCATCTCCTGAGTGCTGGTCCAAGATAAAAAAAAAAAAAAAAAAAATTAATTACTTACTGGCTTTTACCACCAACTTCATCCATATATATTATCTATCTACATTCATATTATATTACGTATAAATTAAGTTATCAATATTCTCAGAAAGAACATAGAATGTTTAAATGTAAATATACTAGAGTGTTCGAATATGAAACACTTACTCTTTGTTTATTTATAGTGTAATATGTTAAAAAGTTTTGTTAAATAAACGTTAAACAAATACGCTTTCGCGTGATGGTGGAACAAGTTTCCAAAATCAAAAACCAACAAAACTTTCACATGTCTAATATACAAAACATACATTAGTAAGATACCGAATATATGTAAAATAAATCAGTATTCACTGCTAGACATTTCACAAATTAACAGCCAATAAATTTACCCACTCTGTTCCGATGAGAGCACGTTTTAGGTTCAATGAAACTGTTTATAAACTTGTTTTAGGGAGAAAGAAATTCAAAGTCGTAAATACATACGTAGTATATCGCACAATTTATTCAAAAATAACTTAAATTATTTCCCCCAAAACGAAATAATTATTTCATCGCAATGCCTTCATTAGCCATACACGCCTTCGCCTAGGCAAGGTGTAACAGCATGCAATTCAGCAGCAAAAGAAAAAATCACAATACAAATTTAAGTAGAGAAACACTACAAGTTTCATATTTAAAAAAAATAAGAGTAAATTAATTACACTTCAATGTATCTTCCTTGTTGTACGTAAATATTTTACGAGCAATCGTTATGGCACAATATTTCACTTACCTTGTGTTTGACTTTGAACAAAAACCCAACGTTTTGGCCGGCTTATCCTTGGGCCGAAATACCTTCTCATAAAAACCCAGTGAAAGTGTACTATGGTGGGTGGTAGAACAATGATTGTGTGCTGTTGTTGGCTGTTGGCTGTTGGCTGCTGGCAGTTGGTCGAATATCTTTAATTCAATAAGTCAAGAGAGGTTGTGGATTTTTTTTTCTATTTCACGAGGAAAGCACTCACAGAAAATCCCTTTGCCAGTGTAAGTTGCAAAAAGAAAAAGTATTTATTTAATTTTGTTTATTTAGTTGAAATGCACGAACGCGCCCGTGGGTGTTTTATTGTTTTCTTTAATTTCGGTACTGGGTACGTTATTTGTACTCTTTTATTCTTTTATTACTTTCTCTACAGGCACTGCTATTTTTGTTTACTTCAATTGTTGTTCATGTCATTTTGATATTTCCATAACAAGGAAAGGTTTTTGTTTTATAGCTGTTATTGTTTCAGTACCCTTCAGTTATTACCCTTCCTCTTGACTTGATATTGCAACGTGCTTCACATCTAGTTTGTTCTATTCGTGTGCAACATGCTCGCTCCAGCGCTAGAATGAAAAAAGCGATTTTTAGTTTATTTGTTAGTACTTGAATGTAGTATTTTCTTCTTAAGTAAGAATTTATGAACACAACAAATGTCATAACCTTCACCACACAGATGGTGAACAATGTAAAGTTTATTATCAAATTTTTTTAGAATATTTTATTTCATTTCAATAAAATTTCTAATAAAGTGAGATTATTTAGATTAACGGCTTGATTATGATTATGGTAAACGAACTTCAGTTGTATTGTCCGCTACCAGAAATATTTAATTGTTAAAAAGAAGTACTAAAATGCGTTGGAATTTACGCAACTGGAGATAATATAGTTTCGTTCGGCATCATCTGCATTAAAATTTGTAGCCATCCATAATCAAGCCATAAAATAAAATAATGGCCTTGCGAGTGTTGCCAAGCTGACATGAAATTGCTTCATAGCCATAGTGTTAGCTTAAAAAAATTTTTTTTATTAATATTAGGCACTGTGCATAAGACACTTGCAAAAGACAGAATTTGTTTGTGCTTCAACAGCAACAAATATACGTTAAATTAATGTGACCTAAAATTTATTACGACTTAAAATTCCGTGATTTTCAAAACTATCATTAAAGATGATTACAATTTTAATTAGGGAACATTACAATTTCAAATCGTAGGATAATATAGAAAAATATGTTCCCATGTGCATCCTTCAAATTATATATATATATTATATATTATAGAAATATATAATATAACTAGCTGACCCGGTCCGCGTTGCTGGCCCTAAGCAAACATTAGTGTTGTATTACCACACGAGGTATTTATTTAAAATAAAAAAAAGCAAAAAAACAAATAAATATATGTATATGGTATTGGTGGTGCAATATGAAAATTGGATTTTGACACGCCCCTCCGCCAGCAGACCGAAAATCAAAAATCAGACTTCACAGTGTCACCGGCCTGAATATTCTGAAGATTCATCAAAATCGGCCCATCCGTTTTGGAGTCCATACGTTACATACATACAAACATCCTGTTTTATATCTATAGATATTATCTATAACTATTACAGATTTAGCCAGAAGGCGGTCATATCTTTCTCTGCACTGTGGTCGATACCATTGGTCAAAAATAAAAAATCAAAGTCAAAAGTTTGTCCTCAAAAGTGGCATCACTATTTCTTATAAAAACACGATTTTTAAATTTATAGTTTTTTTTTTGTTTTCTTGCAACTGTACATTTTAAGAACAGCTCCACAAAAGAGAACGAGTGAACAATTGGTTTTTGCAGTGTGAAAAAGTAGAAAATTAACTGTACCTTTAAATTAATTAAAACAAAAGAAAAAAATTTGTGTTGAAATCAAAGTGAAAATTGAACTAAAATTGAAATAATAATAACAATGTTTTTAACTTGTTGTCATTTGTTATAAAAATAATATTTTTCCAGTGTGATTCTTAGTGTTCCATACATATAATTAAATTTCAACTAGAGATAATAAGAGATTTAATTCTATCTATTTATGTCTTGTCAGCTGCTGCAGAAATCACAATACGCAACAACTGGTCTTTGCGTATGCATATCTATGACATCATCAGCGACACCAAAATCGTAATCCATTTATTAGATCTGGAAGTCGTCACAAAAGCTTTTTTCCTTCTCTACAATATAATTCACTAATAAATGTTGGAGAAGAATTAAAGGCACACTAGCATTGCAATACAAAAATTTTTAAATCTCTGAATTTCCCAGCCCCATTTCGTGTAAATATTATCGAGTATTGATTCCACTTTATTGAACCATTCGGAAGCATTCCATTCGTCATAGTTTGAAGTTTTTTCCGAAGATTTGGCATGACGCGCATACGTTTTATGTTTTTATCACAATTTTTAATGAATTCTTTTGCTACGTTAAACTTTCTGCACTGCACAGATTTTTTCACTATTGACGACGTCTTTTTAGTCGCAGGCAAGAACGTTGAACCACTTTTCATGCGCAATTAAATTTTTATTGTTTATTGTTGAATTTAAGATGTTGGCATAAGTTTGAAATAATAATTTCTTTAAGGCTTTGTGAAATGATTAGTGGAAAGAAAAAAATTAATATTCTGAGATTTAGTTGTGTCGTCATGCCAGAAACCATATCAAACATGAAATTTCAGTTTGGATTATATTCTCTTCAATAAACGCTCAAAGCCAAATGTCAGAAAATATGCCTGTTTTTTTCTAACAGTTGGTTACTTAAGCTTCAACAAATTTTAATCACTTAAAATTTTTCAACTTTGAAATTAATTTACTGTGAAATTTAACCATGACGATGTTCATTTTGCATATAAGTATAACGTCTTAACCAACAATGTACATCATTCACAAAAATTTCACTCTTTGAAGGACCTGTACTGAATTTCAAAAGTATCTTTTTCTTTTTATTTCATATAAATATATTGTCTATATTGTACGTAGTATATGAGCACTATGTATATTGCTTTATCATAACAAGTCAAATGACCAAGATAATGAGAAACAACGAAATAATGATATGACTACAAAATAGTTGTAAATAAAATGAATGCACAACGCAAGTCACTCTTGGGCATATGCCAAAAGGCATATCATCTGATATATTTAATAATGGCTTCAATTTTACTTAAAATTTTACACTCGTAATAATTTTAGATTTTCCTTTAGGAACAGCACTCAGAATTTGATGATGAGTTTGTTCTTTTTGAAGTTTTTTTTTTTTTTTTGCTATTGAATAAACCAGATGGTTGCTGAGTGGCGAGAAAAGGAAGGAAATGGCAATTTGCTGGAATGTAATATATTTTAAGTAACGACAATAATTTTCAACAAATTTATTAAGCGTAGCGTCTTTATATGTAAAAAGCTTTCAATTTTTTTTTTTAATATTTCGCTAAACTTTAAAAAGAATAATGAAAGATTTTTATAAAGTTTTGCCTGATGATGTTAGAGAAATATCGAAAAAAAAATTTTTAAAAACAAATATTTGTTATTAATTAACGAATATAATTTAGTAAGTGAAAAAATATGAAAACGTTTTTAGGAACCATTTTGAATGGAAATCGATCATTCTAAAACTTTTCCTTATGGTTTTGTCAATACCAATAGCAACAGCCAACGGTGAAAGAATTTTTTCACAAAGCAATTTCAATAAGAACAAAACAGGCTTCAGAGAGCAGAGCTGCAAAATAATTAATTAAGCTTCACCTCCTGTCGTTTCTCCTACTATCCCTTTCCTATAGTTCCCAGCACATGTGTAGGAGTCATCTCCTGAGTGCTGGTCCTAGATAAAAAAAAAAAAAGAAATTTATATAAATTATATATGGCAACATTCTGTAGGGATGCCAACGATACATCGATATTTGAAAAACATTAATGTATCGTTCACAAATATCGATGTTAACATGGATGTTTTAATGGACGGTACATCGGTCTCAAAACTAAAAACATCGACATCATTATTTATCATTTTTTTTTTTTACATTAATTCTTCTAGTTTTTTGACCTCTTTTTATATTAATTACACTAATTATTTAAGCTGTAGGTCCTTTTTATATATATGTAATATTTATTTTTTTTATTAGATATTTCGCTACTCTTTGTGTAGCTTCTTCAGGAAAATTGGTTTTTGTTTATAATGAAAAAAAATTTTTTTTTAAAATTCACAATAAAGAAAATGTTCTTGTCAATGAAAATTCAAAATAAAAATATTAACAGCCATATTCATAAAAATATATTCTGCATTTGAAATAGGTGTAAATATTCGAGTTTGTATTGAAATTTGTTTTTGAACCAAATCCAAAATACATTTTTACGAATATGAAACATAATAAAATATTTAAAAAACAATAATTACAATAATAATAATAAAAATAATAATAAAAATCTTTTTTATTAGTATCACTTCTATTTTTATTTGACCTTTATTAAAATTTTTTAATTATATTTATTTTTGAGCGATGGTCTTTTTTATGAAAACTTTTTTAATTATTATTTATTTCTCAATATTTCGCTACCAAATAGGTAGCATCGTCAGGAAATAATAATTTGTATTGATATACAAATATATATATATATATATATAAATATAGATATATATAATATAGATATACAAAATATAAATATAGAAATAAATAATAATTAAAAAACTTTTCATAAAAAAGACCATCGCTCAAAAATAAATATAATTAAAAAAAAAAAAATCTTTTTTCTATATGTTTTTAAATAAATAATTAAATATATATAATACATATATACTTAATATACAACTTGCAAGATCGAAAATATCTAATACTGAAAAATATAGGATAACATATAAAACATATAATACTTTAGGAAAATTATTTAATAAAATGAAAGATAGAGTTAAAAACACAGAATTATCTAATTTAGTATACAGGATACCTTGTGGAGGAAATAATTTAGAAAGTTATAATAAACAATATGTAGGAACAACAAAATACAAACTTAAAACTAGATTAGCAGGACATAAGTCAGATCAAAAATACAGACATATAAATACACAAAAAAACAGCATTAACTACACATTGTGCATCATTAAATCATTATCAAAAATTTGAAGACACAACTATATTAGAGACAGAAACTAATTATAACCGACATTTTTTGTTGGAAATGTTACAGATAATAAAAAAAAATACCTGCGGACAATAGAATAAACTATAAATCATATGTAGATAATTTAGCACAAAATTATAGATATTTAGTTAATAGAATTTAGATTTAGTTTATGTATTATATATATATTTTTATGCAAAAAATATAGTTAATGATAGATAGTCATAGGTCATTTATTAAATTATTTTTAATAACTATGTTATATTGTTATAAATATATGTATGTTATTATTACATTGTAGAAATATGTTATTTTACATACATACATGTATATACATATGTATGTACAATAGAAAATAATTTTGAAAACATGTTTATTTATGTATACAGGTACACACATTTATACCTGTGTATAAAGAATATTTTTAATATTAATGACAAAAAAAATTTTCATTTACTTTCAAGTGTGAATATTATAAAGCATACCCTAGAAGAAAAAAAGTACTGCTCAGCCCTCTTTATCGATGTTTCCCAAGCTTTTGATAAAGTGTGGCATAAGGGATTAATATATAAACTGACCCAGTACCTTCCTGAAAATATTTGTAAGCTACTGGAAAGTTACCTGCTTTGTCGCAAATTTATTTTAAAACAAGGTGATTGGCTGTCATCACCGCAGCCGATTGAAGCTGGAGTTCCCCAAGGCAGCATATTAGGTCCATTGCTGTACTTGATATACACCGCAGATTTGCCAACAGTCGCTAACATCCATATCTCAACTTTTGCCGATGATACAGCTTTCTTAAGCATTCACGAAAGTGCTGACGAAGCATCTCGTCGCCTACAGCACGAAACTTCGCAGCTGGAAAGCTGGCTAAAAAAATGGCGAATCAAAGTTAATGAGAATAAGTGCGTACATATAACCTTCACCCTGCGCAGAGATACATGTCCTCCTATTCTGATCAACAACCAGTTAATACCTCAACGTTTGGAGGTCAAGTATCTAGGGATGCACATTGATAGACGGCTAACATGGAAACAGCACATCGATGCAAAATTAAATCAAATGAAATTAAAAGCAACTCAACTAAATTGGCTTATTGGTCGAAATTCTGTGCTAAAACTGGACTGTAAGCTTTTGCTTTACAAAGCAATTTTAAAACCAATATGCAGCTATGGTATCCAGCTATGGGGCACTGCCTCAGCTTCCAATATAGAAAAAATTCAAAGGTGTCAAAACAAAATACTGAGAATGATAACAGATGCGCCGTGGTATATAAAAAAATTCTAACATACACAAGGATTTAAATATTCCGACAGTCAAACAAGAGATAACAACATACGCAACGTCATACCTAACCAAACTCCAAGATCATCCAAATATACTAGCCCGAAATATTTTAAGCGAAAGAGGGTTCATTCGACTGAAAAGAAGGGATACTCTTTCCCTAGCCCGAACGTAGTAGACGCGGAAATAAAACTATACGAGCAATAAATAATTTTGTACAGCTAGGCTGTACTTAATAATAATTAGCAATTAGTTCTTAAGATTTGAATACTTATTGTTAGTTCAATTGATTTTGAAGATTCAATAAATAATATATATTGTGTGTATAAAAAAAAAAAAAAAAAAAAAAAAAAAAAAAAATTCCTTTCAAAAATATTTTCTTTTCCTTATTTTAAAAAATATTTTTGTTAATTCAAATTATTATTTCCTGACAATGCTACCAACCTATTTGGTAGCGAAATACTGGAAAATAAATAACAATTGAAAAACTTTTCATAAAAAAGACCATCGCTCAAAAATAAATATAATTAAAAAATTTTAATAAAGGTCAAAATAAAAATAGTGGTGATACTAATATAAATAATTATATGTTTATAGTTCTAATTTATAAATAAAATAGAGACGCCTAAATTAAAGATAAATTCATTATGAAAAAAAAAAGAAAAGAAACCAAATGAGGGTGGCGATGGCGCGATGGATGGTAGTCTGCACGTTGACTACACAACCAAAAACAGACCTGGGTTCAACCCCAGTTTCAGACAAAAAAATTTTTAAAATAAAAATAATCATCTCGCCTTTTTCTGATGTGCATTAGTGTATCTTTGTGTGTTAGTTGTTGTCGGAAGGTTTCAGTGGCGAAGGCATAGTCACTGGTCACTGAACAATACCGGCTTCAGCTGATAGCAATCCACAATCACATCAGAACGCCCTCCTTCGTCGGTATTGTGTAGCACCGGCGAAGTAAAATAATAATAAAAAAAATGGCTACTAAACCGAAGCTCTTCAGCACTGCTACGAGTATAAAAAAACTTAAGCTTCACCTCCTGTCGTTTCTCCTACTATCACTTTCCTATAGTTCCCAGAACAATGCTTTGCATGTGTAGGAGTCATCTCCTGAGTGCTGGTCCTAGATAAAAAAAAAAAAAAATCACTGCATCGGTAATCAACAAAAATTAAATTTAACTTAGAAATCCAATTTCGGTGAAAACTTAAAAAGGATAATTATGGTTTTGACTCCCTCAGTAATAAATTCAAAATTGGTAATACTTATCACAGCGGGATGTTTGCCTCGCAATAAGTTAATACAGCGGCAGGTCGATTTATGCTGGCTCGAAATTAATATTTATTCTTTTAACGCGCATGCGTATATTTTACGCAGATTATCCTTCTAGGGTAAAAAAAAACTCCAAGTTTAAAATTTGTTTTTATTACAAATTCTTAACTGCTTTACTTTTGCATAAACGCCTCCTTTCTATACGGGAATAGCAAATATAATTTTGTATTATTTTTCTAAACCTTTTTGCAAACATTCGAATAAAAATATATTATATAGGCGAATATTCCATGGCATAATCAGGAAAATATAATTTCATACTATCAAAAATTTTTTCTATTTTTACAATCAATAAATAAACACATTATTGTAAAATTTCCTTCAAACATCCACAATATAATCCAAACAAATTTAATTTTAAAGGGATACTAAATTTGAAACACATCAAATATTTGTCGGTCGACATAAAAACACTTGGACTACGCTTTAAGTTAACAAATACTTTTTAAATATCAGCAAGAAGTATTAAGTGAAAACATATACACATATATTATGAATCATCATCATCATCATCATCATACTCATAAAGGATATTAAACTTCTAGCAGCGTAAATTGCAAAAAGAAATAATAAAAAATAACATGAGAAAATAACTAAATAAACAAGCGAAAGAAAAATTCCCTTTTGAATATGACCACAAACTAAGAAGAACTGTAATATAAAATATAACTAAATTTTCAACAAATTGTGTAGTTCATGTTGTTTTTCTTTGGTGCCTCTTGAAACGATCAGCAATAAAAACAAAATAAAACAAACTGTAAGCCCGCCTGCCATCATCATCCTTCATAAAAAAATCCCATTGTTCTCTGCATAGAAATAGTTTCATATGCTTTTTAACCCCAACAAAAAATTGCCTCTTTTTAGAATTTTATGCATTACAATTTATTAGTTTTGTGCTTTTTTATTCTTTAGATTTCATTTCCTTCTTTATTATTCAAAAAGGATATTGCATTTCATTTTAGGTCCTTCACTTTATTTGTCTTTAAGCTAAAAAATGTGCTTCTTAAAAAAATCACAACATTATTCCGCTTCATTAAGTTTATTTAATATAAAAAAAAAACGTAAAACGGAAACGCAATATTAAAAAGACTGATGGTTACAAAATCTATGGTCAAGGTCATTACTATTGAAAAGAAAATGTAGGTTTTTCTATGTTTCGAAATAACTGAACAAAATTGGTGCTTGAATTTTGGCAACATAATTTTTTTTTTTATTCAAATGGCATCAGTGTGATGTTGTATTTATAAAGAGGTTTCCAAGTGGGGCATTACTTTAATATTCTATTGTGAATACTCTCTGTTAAAGTTCTCAGTGAACTGTAAATGTCAAAATTATTACTAAAGGTTTATATACAGGGTGTCTGAAAGCAAATTTATATTTTTAAATACGACTATTATTTGAAAAAGTAATAAACGGTGCGGAGGGAGGCAGGCGCCTTTGGAATTATCGATTGTGCGGATATGTCAGACACGATGTCGCAGTGGTCGAGTGATTATCGCCCGTTCGCTGTGGAGACACTTTTTAAGAGTAATGATTCTTACATAATTGCTCTCGTCGACAATTTTTTATTTTTTTTGTAGGAGAAACGACAGGAGGTGCAGCTCTGCTTTCGCACGTTCTTTGTTTATACTCGTAGCAGTGCTGAAGCTTCAGTTCAGTAGCCATTTTTATTATAGTTTCACTTCGCCGGTGCTACACAATACCGAGGAAGGAGGGCGTTCTGATGCGATTGGAGATTGCTATTAGCTGAAGCCGGTATTGTTCAATGACCAGTGACTATGCCTTCGCCACTGAAACCTTCCGACAACAACTGACACACAAAGACACACTAATGCACATCATTTTAAAATTTTTTAGTCTGTTCGGTATTCGGCGAATAAGTGATGCACCCAGTGTAAATTTAATTCGTTCTTGGGTGCAGAGATTCCACGCAACTGCTTCGACTATGAATGCCCCACGGCCAGGGCCCAGTCGATCTTCAAGGACTCCCGAAAACATTGAACTGGTTGACAGCAGTTTACGTGAAAATCCGCGACTTTCAATACGGAAAAGAGACCAGCCACACTGGGACTTCTAAGAGCGATTATTCATTAAATTTAAAAAAAAGATCTGAAGGAGCTGGATAAAATAATTTTTAAAAAATAAAATCGGCATTTCCATTCTCTCGTTCAATGCTCTTCATAAAACTTTGAAAATATAAATCTGTTACCAGACACCCTTTATAATTAGCTGACCTGTGCATACGTTGCTGTAGCTGTTAGAATAGTTTTATTAAAAAAAAAATATATATGCCATAAATGTCCTTTATTCAAATCGGAGATCTGGAAGTTGAAATCAATATTTAATTTGTATGGGAGGTAACCTAACCACTTGTCCCATCTCTGCCAGTTTGTGACTGATGATTTTATTTAACTACAAAGTCATTTGGACCATATTCAGGAACTTTCACTTCAACCGCTCTCAACACATACAAAAATAAATATTTACTTTGTATGGGCATAGCAACGCCTAGTTGGATTTTTTTCAATTTATATAGCCTATAGTTCTTCCCAGATATATAGGAGAGATACTGCGAAAATTTCAAGAAAATCGGTTTTGCCGTTTAGCTTTCCATAAGGCACAAACATTTATATAAGATCGCAATGTACTAAGAAAATTTAGAGTCGCCGGCGATCGCAACTTTTTGCTTGCTCCAATATTTGTCCGCAGTAATCGTCCCTACGCGAAAAGCTAAGCATGCTATAGTGTCCAAATTTGTTTTCTTGGTCAATAGTCCGCTAGAATGGTAGCCTCATTCATGCGATCCAACGCCATTCGATTTCGTTTTATGGAGCCATTTACAGGTACTGGTCTACACCAATAAGTCAGCAAGCTCAGAGCCAATATCCAATGATAAATTATCAACGTTCCGGTCGAAATATCTTTGAGAGTGATGGCAAATCGCTTAAAACGAGTGCATGGTATTCACACATAACCGAACTCGAATTTCTTTTTTAAAATGTAATATTTGCACTACACCTGGAAAATATTATGTATTTTCTGAATGGATAAAATTGTTATGCCCTTAATGGAAAACTCGATACATACATTTATGAAATTTTAAGCTGTTTGTATTACATCTTCCTTTCCAGCAATTTGCATGTCCGCAAAACGTGCACTATTTTAATGGCGGCTTATTCTGTGCGGTTAATAACGCAAGAGGGACCAAAAAGGCACTTCATATGAGACTTTTAATACTGCTTTTTTAAGACTACGACCAGTATTAGTTTTTGTGCTTTTCTGTGAAGATGATATTGCAGTAGAATATTGTAGTGCAATATTATAGTGGCATATTGTTTGGAAGAGTTTTCCGTAATTCCACAATAATTAGAAAAACTCACACTGACTTACAAAACGGAAATTAGTATAGTGTTTCATAATCATGTGGCACAAGAAATTTACAATCTATGTATTTTCAAAACGGCACAGACAAGTATTAGAAACACAGACAAAGAGCATTTAGCGCATCAGTTTCAAAGTTGATGCCGCGACGTTCTATTCCCGGCAGTAGCAAACGCAAACTTATTTATTCTAATTATAATTATATTATTAATTGACCTTTTTTATTATATTTTTTGAAATATATTTATTAAGCTTGAGGTCTTTTTTTATTTTATTTTGTTTTATTATTCGATATTTCGTTAACAGCTTGTTCACATGATCAGGAATAATAGGAATTTATAATTGTTTGAAATATAAAAATATTTTTGAAACATGTCACAAAATTTTTGTTATAAAATTTGTTTGAAAAGTTAAAAATGTGTAGTAGTAACAACAACATCTGAGATTTTGTTAGCAAGGTGGTTGGGTTAAGAATTTGTGTAGCGGATGACATCTTAGGCTACACAACATTGTCATTACCTGTTCCTTTTCTTTATATTTATGGTATGTATAAATTGTATCTTAACATTTTGTTCCGTAGCTACCTAAATTTAAAATCTTTATGATAATGATTCTACATGTATTTTTTTTATATCAATGAACTGAAATAACACACCCCTCCCAACGACGAGCTTAGCCAATGTTATTAGGTAGCACAGTTCCCGAAATAATAAAAAAAAAAAAAAAAAAAAAAATTATACCACCGAGACAGTGAATCGTTACAGGGATTTTTATTTTTATATTTCAAACAATTAAAATTTCCTATTATTCCTGATGATGTTAACAAGCTGTTAACGAAATATTGAATAATAAAACCAAATAAAATAAAAACAAGACCTCAAGCTTAATAAATATATTTCAAAAAATATAATAAAAAAAAGGACAATTAATAATATAATTAAAAAAAATATATTATTCGTTTAGAATATTTTTATAAAGAAAATACATTATTATTTTAGTTTTTTCTTATCATTATACTAACAAAACACATTATTGTTATATATATATTTCGCAACTTTGCATATCTACGTTGTCTAAATAGTGCAGCAAAATTGTATAAATACGTTTTGGAAGTCAGCCATACTGCAACATTTAAAAATTTTACGTATAGTAGCGTACACGACTCACACGTGATCTGTTAAAAAAAAAGGCTATTGAAAAAAGTATCTCTACCTGAATCACCCATTATTACAAATAAAGATCAAAAGCGTGCAAGTATTTTCTATTCAAAGCACCTCCATAAACATTTTGTTAACAGGATTCTTACGTCTTTTTGAGCTTAATCTCTCCTCAATGTCACGAAACTCAATAGATTTCCTTTTTTGGAAACCGCTTCTTGTTCAATTACTATTCCAATATTCGCAAGCACGTTTGAAATATTAAATTAGTTTAAAGAATAATAGTAATAATAACTTGTAAAATTCTTCAAAGTTTATGAATCAGTAGTGGCCCTTCAACTCAGTACAAGTAACGCATAAAGTATACAAAATTAAAGTTATTTTTATGAACAAAAGCAAAGCAACCCTGTACGTATGACCGGGTGGTAATATATGCACGTGTGCATCATACATCGTGACAACAAGCAATGGAGCGTATACATGCGTCCGAAGAATGTAAGAGTTTGGACACAACTTATTTCTGGTCTGTTGTTCAACACAGCGTGAATTCCATCATCGTTCTCAAAACTAAAATGATCTGTGTTAATTATGTGCCGCATAAACGACCAGAGTATCCTCATTTCATAGGAAATACAGAATAATACTGTAATTTTTTTTTAAACTGGCTCAGTGCTCCGGCAAAATCCCCAATATATAATACATTGCTTTGAAACTAGATAGAGAGAGCCTTAGTATAGTGTATAGACAGGTGATGAGAGTAGTAAGAATATGAGCTTAATTCTTGCACAACTCTGCAATTGCGTGTTAATTATAAATCAAAGTCGTCCTTGATTATAATTTAAACTTATTATTTGTAAGCTAAGGGAGCCATTTTAGTTATTATTATATTACTTTGCCGACGTTTTATTGCTTAAATACCGACGATGCAGGGTGCTGCTGCGCTCAAAAAATACAGAAAAAAAATTTTTTTTTATTATCCCGAGATGGGCATATGGTTGCAAACCAACACAATACTACTCAGCACCCGCAATTGTCGAATGATTGCGTGCAGTACTTAATGGATATATATTGTCCTATTTACGAAAAGAATTATTGAGAGTTACAGTAGTAGATTGATAGTGGATAATTTTTTTAAAGGAAAGCTGTTTACCTGCTTTTTATATTTATGTACATATTTTTAACCAGAACACGCACACACAAGCACATGCATTAAAGCAACTGCCTCAAAATCAAACACAGTTTAATTGCATAAATATTTCATCACATTATCTGTGAAGTAAACGACTGAATATAAAATAATATTCAGAGAAAGACGTAAAATGAAATACCAAACAAATTTTTCGTCAGACTCTTTGAAGGAATTAAAAAATAAATAAGAAATGTAATTGATTGAGTATCAGGGGAAAAACTTAAAAAAATAACTCGCTTTCTTTACGTTTATTGGAAAACTTTATTTACAAAAACATATGGATACAAAAATGATTTTGCCTGAAAGAAAAATTATAAAAATATTGAAGCCAATATTGCGAAGACTACCAACAAAAAATTCATTACTTCGGTTATAGCGAACAAAATTTCCAGGTACCGCGGAGTTCGTTCTAACCCAATTCTACCGTAATATTGTACGTAGTAATATTTTATAGCGAAGATTTCATTTCTTACCAATCACCTGGAAAACCTGATGTAGTATCTGTAAACTTTTACGATAATAAACGTTTATTAAAGTTTCTTGAATTAATTTTTCTTGTTCGTTTCCAATAAGAGAGATTCAAATTAAAATTAGAAATACGTTTAGCCTGTGTAGGTTGGTTTTTCCTTGATACCCTTGCAATGATGTCTCATGTCCAATTCTTTCCGACTAAAAACATTACAAACTTTATACTAATTTGGATTTAATAATAACCATAATATATCCAAATATGCACATTTTAATAATTTTGTATTGCATTTTATGTTCTCGGATGTTGGCAACAATGACTGTGTATTATAAAATTACGCTGTGTAATTGTGCGTGAGAAATGTAACATGTACGTGACGATGTTAAAATTTAAAAAAATATGAAAATTCTATCTGAAGTAAACTCACTGAAATTTGAGATAGAAACTGACATTTTATTTTCTTCAACGGCAATGTCGTAGCGCGGTCATACGATACATTTTTCTTTAAAGCAACTACATTAAAAACCAATTAATAACATATTTACACATTTTGTAAAGAATATAAAAATCAATAATAAAGACGTCAAATCTGCTTTAACAAAAAAAAATATTCTCTCAACAAAATCAGTTATAAAAATTCGCACGCTGTAAACGGGCGCTAAATGAATTTCGTAATATTATAACTTTTCATTAAAATTAAACGAAATTAATAACAAAAATTAACTTAAATAAGCTGACTGGTCTTTCTCTCAGCTTTTGTACATAAAACTTTTCTTCATAAGAAGGAAGGAAGACATGCACGTACAAACATTTAAATTTCATACTGACCACATAATAAAAGTAAAACGCTTCATGTTTAAGTCTCGAAAAATTATTGTCTATTTTACTTTGCAAAATAGAAGTTATGTTAAAGGTTGTTTAACTAATTATTTTTTTTTTATAGCCAACATTTCGCTTGAGGTGTAGGGCAAATATAAAAAATGGTAACCAACATTGTAAAATAAATTTCGCTGCAGAAAAGTTAAAGAAATGTAATGGCTTTATAAAAAAAATTAAACTTCAGAATTTTATTGAAAACTTTAATAGTGTAAGCAATTTTTTTAAAGGACGTAAGTCTGTATGTGTTGGTAAAAAATGGCTTAAGATATGTGCGTTGGTGTGTATATGTACTTAAGTTTAGTTATTTTTCCGGTACGCCGGGAAGCAGAAAGTAAATTTTTATCTTTATTTTTATATTAATATTTATGTGTATAATTTGGGATATAAAGTGATAAATTGCAAAGGAATAAGTGGAATATAGAAACAGAAAAAAAATCAGTGTGACCATTTTAGCGTTTTCGCAGATAAATGTCACCTTTCCAATTTAGCGTTTTGTAGTAATTATCAATTATTTGTTTATGATTGTTCGTTAAAATATATATATTTATCCGCATTATCTTTTAATAAAGGAATTACAACGAAGTAAAAAATGTATTATTGGAAAACTTTAAATGAAATTTTGAAAAAAATTTTTAGCACCACTTTCCAACAGCACCAATTCTAACAGAATTTTTGCCCACAATTTATATTGAATTTGACAAGTTGAAAAAGTGTTCTAATGTACATTTATTTTTGCAGTTCTTGTTTAAAAACAACAATCGCTTCAAGATAATTGCGGTTTAGCAAATGCAAATAAAATTCATTTATGTTTACTTTTCTCAACCAAAGTTTTGCTTATTCTCGTGGTTTTAAACATTTTCAGGCAGTGGGTTTTATTATTGAATTACGTTTTTTTTTGTCGCTCTTCTTAGCAATTAATGTTATTTATTCATTAAAAGGAAAAACCAAAATACAAACAGTACAAAACTTTTTTTATTGCATCTTAATGCTGATATCAGAGGGTAGTAAATTTAAATTAGATTTCATTCCAAGCGTTGACATTAGTTACAACTGAAAATTACAAAAAAAAAAAATATAAATATGAATTTATATAATAAAATATTCAGATTTAAATTATCTTGTAGATCTCTTTAACAATTTTAAATGAAATTTTATAAATCTAGACGTCACTGTGGGGCAACACTCAAGGTCACATACACTTAAACTCAACACAGCATACACAGCCACATTAAGAGAATAAACGTTTTTTAAGGAAAAAATTCAATTTAATTTTACCACCTGACTGAACAATAAACTTTTCAAATACCTGCTTAAATATGCCAACACACACACACACACAATATATTTACACCCTCTAAAGATTGTGGGGGGGTATCAACTGTTAAGACCAAAAGTTAGGAATTTTTCCTCTATTTTAAATATAATTTTTATTTTTTAAATATTTTCTTTTTCTTTATACTTTTTATGGTAAATTATTCCGTTGAAGGAATGCTTTACAAACATTATTTAAAACAATGTTAATTTAAATGTTTTGAATTTAAATGTGCTCATATTAGAGAGAAATATGTACATTGACATCACTGTACCGCACAAAAAAATTCCTCGTCCACGCTCTAATATAAAATATTTTTAGACGAGAATTTCGAAAAAATAACAATTTGTAAACTTTTCTTTATATCTTTGACATTAGCAGTCGGATCTTAATGGTATGTATGTCAATGTTATTGTCGCGAGAACACCAATGATTTGCATCAAGGGCCATTGAGTTTAAGTATCCCATTCCAATATATATCCAGCAGATCTCTGTTGCTACCACCCCAAAAGTCAGGAAATTAAAGCAGGATTTGTGGCTGGCTTGTCCTTCTATACGAGACACTTCACTAATCCCCATAAAAAATAGTCCAGTGGGGTCAAATTGCATTACTTTGGGCGGCCAAGAAACTGTTTCAAAACGTAAGATTAATTAATTATCGGGTGTCGCCTGGAATTGGTCATTTGGCATCGTCTTGTTGAAACTACATGTCAACCAAATCAAGTTGGTCCACTTTTGGCAAAAAAAAAAAAAGCTTCAATTATCGTACGGTACGTCGCTCCATTGCCTGTAACGTTGGAATTTTCATCGTTCTGGTAGAAAGATGGATCCAACACACGAGGTTGTGGTACGTCACCCAGCTTCAGTTCTTGTATGTCTTCTACTTTTCTTCTTACGTAAAATCGTTTCATCTTAGATCTATCGATTTGAACAGTCCTCTAAATTTCTGTAACTCAATATCTTGAATGCGCTTTTTTCTTGAAAACTTACAATTCTTTTTCTTCCGTGTCAGCAATTTTCAAAAAGGAGAAATTTACTGGAAAACATTGGCAAATCTCTTTATTTCTATTTTGACTGTCGCATATGTCACTAAAACATCATATGTAACTTATTCCACAAAACAGTAGAAAGATTTTAGTTTTTTAACGAAATTGAACAACAATTAATTTGACTTGGGGGAAAAAAGGAAGTGAAAATAGACTTATTCCCCTCTTTCAACTAACTCTTTTTTTTTAGTCGCATGGATATATATTAACTCCAAGATTAGAGCTATGTTCCATGTTCACCAAGTATATGTATGACCCAATTGGTTTTATTTCCCTTCTTCCAACTGATGGTTCTCTTATGGTTAAAGAGACATGAGTGAGTTTTTTTTTTTTAATATTTAAAGCTATTTTAAATTCTTTTGTCTCTTTTAAGCAACTCTCTTCTACATAAACGATATTATTACCCGAAAAATTTCTTAAACATTTAAGTTTTTAATTTATTTCGTCTTTCGTTTTGTTCTTAAAGAGAGTTTCCCCGAATGCCTTTTACTCTCAAGGTCATCATAAAAAATATACAACAAACTCATTAAAGCAGCACACGCACACCCAATTGCACATAAATGTGAATATTATATTTCTAAGCAGTAAAATTTTAAAGCTAAAAAAGGGCTGGCTATAGAAACACTCAATTTAGTTTTACAGTTGGTTGCACTAAAACTTAGGAAATGCTGAGAAAAACATAAATGCTAAAAATGCCTTAAAATATGCTATAATTTTACTTTGCTTCTGAAAGAATATTTAATATTTTACCACATTTAGAACATGTTCATGCGATTCAATATTTCTATTTTATTTTACATTCTGATGAATGCTGGTGTTCTTTTGTTATTTTCATAAATTTTTTTGTAGTTCCTTTTAAATGTGGCTGGTGTCTTTTGTAGAGGAAGTTTGGAATTTGTTTTTTCATATAAAGTTAAACCTCAAAATTAATTAATATATATTATGTATACATATGTATGTATGTATATGTATAAATATATATGTATATATATTACATAACATTATTCAATAAGGGTAGAAAGAATTTTCATAATAAATTTAGGAAGAAATTCAAAGGTACACACAAGGGAAAAAATTTACATATCTAAATATGTTAAATGGAAATATTGTAGGTCAAGCTAAATGGAAATTAAATTCGAGGAAAATTTATATAAAAAAAAAAAATCAACAAACAAAACACACTAATTTTGACATAAAAGTAATCTGTAGAGGTCATATGATACATCTAGAAGGAATGACCATGTTAACAGATGAAACTAATATATGTGAGTGTGTCTTTGTCAATTAATAAGGGCTTTATCAGAACTATTGTGTTTATAATTGACATCAAAAAATTTACTTAACAATAGTAATGTGTACATTTAAACTTTATGGTTGTTGTGGTATAATAATTCCTTATAAAAAAAAAAACGTCCATACATTTTTCAGGCAAGAACATCACATAATTTTTATGTATATTTAGTTTCCAAATATCAAGCTTTATAGCAGGGTAGTATAATAATATATGCAGGTATGTCGAACACATTATCTTTGGATAGACGGAAGAAAGAAGGTCACATTTTACTTCTCTCCAGTTCAAAATCTATTGAGCTTTTAACTTTAGGAAAGTGGGCTGATTCGTTCGAGAGATGTCGTTGATGAAAGATTTCCAAAAAAAAAATTTTTTTTTCTAATAAGCCGAATGCCTTTGTGAATTTAAATTTTTTTATTCTGTACGTTGACTACAAAACGAAAAATTTTTCCTGAGTTCAACCCCAGTTTCAGACTCATAAAAACATCTCGCATTTTTCTGTTGTGCATTTGTGTGTCTTTGTGACATTTGTTGTCGGAAGGTTTCAGTGGCGAAGGCATAGTCACTGGTCACTGAACAGTAATGACTTCAGCTGTATCCAATCCACACGCACATCAGAACGCCCTCTTTCGTCGGTATTGTGTAGCATCGGCGGAATAAAATAATTACTAAAAAGGGGTACTAAAAACGAAGTTTCAAAAATTTAATACGTCTCCTTGACATTAGAGACACTGCTGTTAAAAACAAATAACGTGCAAAAAAGCAGTGTTGTTAGATAGTGAAGCTTCACCTCCTATCACGTCTCCTATTATCGCTTTCCTCTAGTTCCAGCACAATGCAGCGCATGTGTGGGGGTCATCTCCTGAGTGGTGGTGCAAGATACAAAAAAAAAAAAAAAAAAACAATGTGTAAACTGATTCGATAGATATTGAAAATTAGCGAAAAAAATTTTTTTTTTCTTTTTTAATAATTTCGCAATTTCTTGCAAAATGAATTGCGATGCGTAATCATTTTTCTGAACTTAAAAACTATGTCGAAAACTGCAATTTGCAGTTGTGGTCTGCAAGGTCAACCGATTCTCAATTTTTTTACAGTACCTGGGTATCTATTTATAAGGAAAAGCTATTGGGAACCAAAATATCGTTAACAATAGATTGAAATTTTTCTACAAATATATATTTAATGTAAATGTCCGATTTATTTCGCTTAAATCGAGTTAATCTACTCTTTTACATTGCCACAGATATGTAAATAGAAAAATCTAGTGAAATTTTATTACTGTTCCAGATGAGTGCGTTTATTAGACGTGTCATAAATCATGATTTTGTTAGCGCAGTATGTTGACACGGATACATGTGTTTATTTATGAAACATTTTGTCATATTTCTAAAGAAAAATTCACATAATGCATGTATACTCGGCTTAAAAATGTACACCATCATCATTAACCTCAGCTGCGTAAGTAAAATTTTAATACAATTTCTTACTTTCGTTTTACATATTAATATGCATGTATGTACATATGTACATCCATTCATGCATAGGTACTTATGTGTATATGAATGTTTTTAAAACTGTTATACGTGATATTGTAATGCGTTTCAAATATATATAAATCATACGCACAAAACCTTGAAATTGAATTAAAATGGTTGGTTTAACTGCACTGTTGGGTAAATAACTGTACACAGAGAAGAAATACTTGCAAGTATGATCACAAATAAATATATTTTAATTACACTAATTAAATTTAAAAATAAAATATTTTAAAAAAATATTTTTTCTTTATAAACAAAAACCAAAGGAGTAGCGAAATATCGAATAAAAATAAATATTACTTATATAAAAAGGACCTACATATTAAATAATTAGTGCAATTAATATAAAAAAAGAGGTCAAAAAAACTAGAAGAATTAAAAATATATTTTGTTAAATAATTTGAAATTGTTTATTAAATTTATTGATTTACTAATCTGTATGCGATTATAAGAAAATTCTCCTTTATGGGTAGATAAAATTGCTGATAAAAGGGTGGTCTTCTCAATCCATACATACATATAATTTTTTATGTGCCAAAAGTATTAATTCCACTTTCATTCCCTGAAGAAAATTCAATGCTCTATTAATTATATTAATTGCTTTTAAAATGATTTAGGTTAAAATAACTTTAATGGTATAATTGATATACAGAATTCAAGGTGCGAAGTTAAATACAAAATGTTATCATGATTGAACTGTAATAATAATTTGTGGTAAAATTTTACATTTTTATAAAAGTGATGTTAGCTGCTTTCCAACGAATAACTATTCAATATTAACCATTAGGTTATTAACGTTTTTCATATGCAATTCTTCTTATAAATTCTTCTAATAAATTGTGTTTATTATCCAAAGTGTAGTATTTCACAATTGTGTAGTATTTTCCAACAATTTATAATAATTTATACAAGACTTATATCCCAAGTTATAAAAAAATAAAATGCAAAAATCAATATTCACCACCTTTTACACATTTATTGTTAAAAATTTTGCCACTGTACTGCTAATCAAAAGCAACTGTTACGAGCAGAATTAATATTAACTAACATATTTGAACAATAATCAACAATTCTAATTTATTCCATAACTTTTTTTTTATATTCATTTAATAATTACACACGTGTATTCAAACAATTAAACTTAGAAAATTTTAAACGTATTGTATTATTAACTATAAGAAGTGCACTAGAACTAATGAATAAGTTGATTAAAATAATGCAAATTTTACTACAAAACACTTTAATTTTCAGTAAGAATGAATTAATTATTTTTGATTTATTTAACGCGATTCGAAGGCTACTTACTTTTTTGCTTTACTTTTCGTTGAGGAATTGGCATTAGCAACGAAAAACGTACATATAGCCTACCTTAACCAAACAACAAGCATAAATAAACTAATTTCAAGTTAAAATTATTTGTTAATAACTGAAATATGCTTCTTTTTTGATTTCGTTTATCTATTAAAGGAGAGATGGAGGTCATTTTCAAAATTGTATCATGTTTGTGATATAAAGACTGTAATAAATCACGCTTCCGCCAACCATTAACAAATGTTCGAATGTAGTGTTTATGTTAGCGTACCTCATAACAGTATTTATGAAACTAATTGAAGGAGAAGTTCACAATTGTTATTAAAATAACTCGTTCCGCTTGAAAATTATCAACAAATAACATTTTCGTCCGCTTTTGCAAGAAATACATAACTTATGTGTCCTCTTATCCTACGTACAAGAACTTGCATGCATGATGGAATTAAATTTTAGTCGTATTCTTTTAATGACATTTATGTTTGAACCCCCAACTAACTGCTGGAGTTACAAATATTATTTTAACTAAAATTATTATGGACTACATGCAATCCATAATTATTTTTCTATAATTATTCTCTGTGTCGAAAGTATCATACCTTGAAGACATGAACAGACATAATTTAAAAAATTTAGGTTTAGCAAAATTTACCATCGGAATGCACTGCAAATTAATGCAATCCCTTACAGCGATATCTCCACCTTCCAAATATCACTAATTTTCAACATAAATTACAAATTTCACAATATGCTGGTGACTTGGCATAGCAAATTAAATAATAAACGACCGACCACGAAAGTCATAACTGCCACTTGGAAAAAATTTGTTTTTTTTTTTTTTTTTTTTTTAATTATATGCGAGTGTAACAACTGCTGGACATGTGTAATAAATTACAACTTTTAAGTGTGTGTTTTAACAATTTATGTAAATGAAAATATATAGAAAAAATTATATTCATATGTAAAGCGAAATCAACAGGAAAGTGGGGCATAATTTATTTACATCTGTTTTTAGAATTTTTTTTTTTGGGGGTTAAGTTTTTTATTGTTTAACAAAAAAATTAACATTACAACCACTCAATTTCCGCACAACATGTTGAAAGCAGATTAAAAATAGCGGAAAGGTTTTAGTATAAAAAACTTAATTGCAAAAAATAACTTCATAAATAAATTCATATTTAGTTTTTCTTAAAAACAGGAAATTTTTTTTTATAGATATTAAATTTTTTAAAGAGTACATTGTTTTTTGTAATAAAAAGCTTTTTGAATAGTACTCATTCCACAAAGTACCCTTTCCAAAAAGTATAACTTTCTAAACAATATATATATAAATTTTTTAAAAATTGCAAATAATTATTTCGAAAAGGTACATTTTCAAAAAATTATATGTGTATAAAAAAGTACTTTTGCAAAAGGCAGTTTTTGTGGAAAAGATCCCTTCGACTTTATTTTTAGTTTTCCTCTCAAAAATCCCCTTCATTTAATATTTAGCTCATGAATATTGGTAAAAAAAAAAAAAAAAAAATAGTAGTCCGTCATTTTGAAGCGCCCGCCACATTGTGTTTGCTGAGATTTATGGCCTGTTCGGCGATATCGAACGATAGTGTAACGATATCGTTCGTTCGCCTATTACATGCAATGCAAAGCCAACATTATAAATTTTTTTTTTATTACCATTCCTTATAAGATCGTTTAAGACTCGACCATCTCAAAGTTTAACAAGTAACGAATTCACGTCAGCACTTTTCTCAAAAATTAGAATAAATTTCCGGCACAATATTTTGGCACATTTTAGTTGCAATTTAGTGTTTTCTTAATGTATTTGACTAATTATCCGGATAGCATGCCAACATTTTTTACACACGACTTATTTGTTCATCATTTTCTCCATTGCAGCAATAAAATAGTTGTTATTTAAAAATACAACATCGTACGTAGAGTTTTAGCTCGCTGCACGAACATACATACAACACACAGTGCAATATAATTGCTTTTCCTTTTACTGAAATTCTACATTATATATTTTACATGCTTTTCTTTGCTGTTCAGTTAAAGTATTACAACAAACAATAAATTATTTCTATAATTTATTATTAGACATGCAAACACTTTTCAGTAGTGGAATTCATTTTGATGTATGAAAACATTGTACTTTACGCATTTAATTGCAAATGCATTTTTTTTATTTCACTTTTCTTTTCCGTTTTTTACTATATATTATTGTAACGGGTGTTTTTTGGCTCTTTGGGAAATGAAAATGATAATACAACACAGAAATATTGTTGGAAGGAAAAAAACAAAAATTCAGTCAGCATGGCTCGGTAGCGCTTGCCATTCACCGTAACGACGTCGAATCGGCATTTCGGTGCCTCCTTCGTTACGCACATTTCTTTGCTTTTTTGATGGTTTTCAATCGAGAAGATTAAAAGTAGCGCGAAAACGAATTTCTTCCTTCCGACAACAACTGAAAAAATGTAAATTGTTTTTGTAACTTCGTCCGAAACTCGGGTTGAACCCAAGATTTTTTTTGGGCAGACTACTTCAGCCATCGCTACCCTCAAATTTTTTTTTTCAATTAAACAATTACGAATTGTAGTATTTAATTTTATAAATTCTGTAGTACGATCTAGTTAAGTAAAAATAATATACGTGTTGCCGCCACTGTAAATAGATGAATAAATATACCGATTACCAATTACTGATTACCTTTCGCTCGAGGCCAATTTGAAAAGAAGATACTTGCTGATTAACTTATTAACAAAATGTCATATTTTTAACTTAAACGCTTTATTCTCAAAGATTTTAAGTTGTTGCGGGAATAAACCCGGCCGCCCAATGTTCTGGGGTGTTACTCTCCATTAAAATTAATTGCATAAACTGAGTGCCAAAATAAGGCACTCCATATTTAACAATTAAGCTGTTATATGCTCAGCAGTTGCACTCATGTGCGAAGTTGATAATCTCAAGCTCTGTCATCGGTATGTCAGTCAAAGAACCCAGACGTGGGTGAGTAGAGGCGGTCCTGATTGGGACGTCGCTCTGGGCCTTCCCGAAGTAATGCGGAAATCGGTGCCGGGAAGGAATCTACCCAGTGGAGGAGGGGGGAATATTTTAGTGGTAACTCGAAGTAGTCTAGGGTCAAGCTCACACGCCAAAAAAAGGAGAGTTTTTGCGTTAAAATTAAGTTCATATTGAATATTAATTTTCGCCGAATACTGGCGCAGACATTCCTATTCTTGTTCGTGAATATTAAAAATTTGCTATTTTTAACATCACTATCACCAACACACTAAAGACTGCAAAATATTTTTGTCTACTAAATCGTTTATACATTTTAGTTACATATATAAAGACAGGACCTATTTTCCCTTCTTTGTTTTTACTATTTCTACTTGGCCTGCTAGTGTGCATTGTATTAATTTATTTTTGTATTACTTTCATATGCTTTTTTGCTGGGCATCATGTACATTCTAAATATGTTTGCTTAAATATTATCCATTAGATTTTCTTTTCACTTCCTTTTCTTGTTCCGTCTGTTGGTCTAAAAATAATTCAAGCTGCAAGCATTCAGCTTTATATTGTCTTGCCAATTTTTTTATTATTTGTTTTTTTTTTTTTTTTTTATTTTTTTGTTTTAATATTGTTGTATTTTAGTTTAATTTTTCTATTCTTTTTTTTTTCAGCTCAAACTGACAATTTATTTGAATATATAAAGTGACAGTGATGAATAGAAAATGCGATTTAGTAATTTGTAAGTATGTTTGTATGTCAATTGCATACACATGCTGACATACAAACAGGAAAAGAAGTAATAACTTCTTTATTTGCCAAGTATAAATAAAGTATGTTTGAAAGATTCGCACAGTTTAAATACAATAAATGGAATTCTTATTAACGTGTAAATAAAAATATTAGCGAGAATTTTATTATTGATGCCAGTTAAAGAGAATGTGCGGGGAACTAGACAATTCCGTCAGAGTTATTGTGTGAAAGAAAGTTTTGCTTTGTTTAAAAGTTGATACTTAAAATGCGATCGCTACATATTTCTTTAAATTTCAACCTCTTGTTTCATTTGTAAGATGTACAAGAAATTAATTATTAGATTTACAAAAATAATTTTTCTGCTGAACACTTGTAGCTAATCTAAACTATTTTAAAAAGCCGTGCTCTTCTTCATCGGTATTTGAGAATTGTATTGGTAAAATAGTTAATAAAAATTCTATTTCAACTTAAAAGTTAGCGCGGATTCTCTTCCGCTTTACAAATTAATAGAAATGCAAATTTGTATCAGAATTAAACCTTCGTCAATATATAATTAATTCCCTTCGCAGAAAAAGATGACACATTAAATTTACTTTGTAAGCAAAAATTTCTAATAACTTTTACGATTGTAATATTGTACTTAAAGAATTGCTTACGTCTTAGATTTGTGTCCCAGATATTAAACTTTTACGCTGCTCAGAGCAGTTATTCTCTCGATATGGACAATATTACCACAAGTACAACAGTATAAAACCAATATGGAATTTAATTATTGTTTCGTATTCCAAAATATCTAAATATTATATTATTATAAATATTATAATATTATTATAATAAATTCTCACTGATATGAAAAAAGACAAATGTAGTGGGCCCGTAGTGGGCCAAACGTAGCCCATCGTGTAGAGTGGGATTTCCAGCGTCTTTTACATTTTGTTTCAATTTTCCACGTCGACTCTGTTCAGAGATATGACGGTAAGTATTATTAAAAGCGATTTCTAACTAATATGGTGCGCAGCCAGGCGGGCCAAACGTAGCCCATCGTGTAGCCTGAGTTTCACTCGATCATATGGTGAAAGTTTCATTGAAATCGGTTCAACGGTTACCGAGTTATAGCGTTCCCAAAACACTTTTTCACCAAATTTGCTTCCTACCAGCTTCTGTTGACCTGGTGTTTCACAAAACAAACGGTTTTTATTTTTCAGTTTTATAAATTTTTCAGTCAAAAAATACTTTTGCCGTTTGCTTAATAACTCGCATGTTTTTTAAGATAATTGCATGAAACTTGGCAGGCCGATCGGCGACATCTTCGAGAATAAGCTGAAATTAAAATTTTGCCACGCCCACCTTTCATTTGGCCAAAGTGGGCGTTATACAAAAAGTCTGTCGTAACGAATGTTTGTAGTTGATCTTTACTCAAAAGGTGCGATGCGTATAAAAGTAGAATTCAAGACCTTTCATGTGAAAAAAAATTCATCCAAATACATGGACCCGTTCCCGAGATATGGACGTCGACTTTCGGCTAATATACCCTTTAGGGAAAGGTCGACAACTCCGAAATTTTTCAAGGTAGCGAAATGAAATTTTGTAGGTTAGTAGAGTGGGATTTCCTGCGTCTTTTACATTTTGTTTCAATTTTCCACGTCGACTCTGTTCAGAGATATGACGGTAAGTATTATTAAAAGCGATTTCTAACTAATATGGTGCGCAGCCAGGCGGGCCAAACGTAGCCCATCGTGTAGCCTGAGTTTCACTCGATCATATGGTGAAAGTTTCATTGAAATCGGTCCAACGGTTACCGAGTTATAGCGTTCCCAAAAAACTTTTTCACCAAATTTCCTTCCTACCAGCTTCTGTTGACCTGGTGTTTCACAAAACAAACGGTTTTTATTTTTCAGTTTTATAAATTTTTCAGTCAAAAAATACTTTTGCCGTTTGCTTAATAACTCGCATGTTTTTTAAGATAACTGCATGAAACTTGGCAGGCCGATCGGCGACATCTTCGAGAATAAGCTGAAATTAAAATTTTGCCACGCCCACCTTTCATTTGGCCAAAGTGGGCGTTATACAAAAAGTCTGTCGTTACGAATGTTTGTAGTTGATCTTTACTCAAAAAGTGCGATGCGTATAAAAGTAGAATTCAAGACCTTTCATGTGAAACAAAATTCATCCAAATACATGGACCCGTTCCCGAGATATGGACGTCGACTTTCGGCTAATATACCCTTTAGGAAAAGGTCGACAACTCCGAAATTTTTCAAGGTAGCGAAATGAAATTTTGTAGGTTAGTAGAGTGGGATTTCCTGCGTCTTTTACACTTTGTTTAAATTTTCCACGTCGACGCTGTTCAGAGATATGACGGTAAGTATTATTAAAAGCGATTTCTAACTAATATGGTGCGCAGCCAGGCGGGCCAAACGTAGCCCATCGTGTAGCCTGAGTTTCACTCGATCATATGGTGAAAGTTTCATTGAAATCGGTCCAACGGTTACCGAGTTATAGCGTTCCCAAAAAACTTTTTCACCAAATTTGCTTCCTACCAGCTTCTGTTGACCTGGTGTTTCACAAAACAAACGGTTTTTATTTTTCAGTTTTATAAATTTTTCAGTCAAAAAATACTTTTGCCGTTTGCTTAATAACTCGCATGTTTTTTAAGATAATTGCATGAAACTTGGCACGCCGATCGGCGACATCTTCGAGAATAAGCTGAAATTAAAATTTTGCCACGCCCACCTTTCATTTGGCCAAAGTGGGCGTTATACAAAAAGTCTGTCGTTACGAATGTTTGTAGTTGATCTTTACTCAAAAAGTGCGATGCGTATAAAAGTAGAATTCAAGACCTTTCATGTGAAAAAAAATTCATCCAAATACATGGACCCGTTCCCGAGATATGGACGTCGACTTTCGGCTAATATACCCTTTAGGAAAAGGTCGACAACTCCGAAATTTTTCAAGGTAGCGAAATGAAATTTTGTAGGTTAGTAGAGTGGGATTTCCTGCGTCTTTTACATTTTGTTTCAATTTTCCACGTCGACTCTGTTCAGAGATATGACGGTAAGTATTATTAAAAGCGATTTCTAACTAATATGGTGCGCAGCCAGGCGGGCCAAACGTAGCCCATCGTGTAGCCTGAGTTTCACTCGATCATATGGTGAAAGTTTCATTGAAATCGGTCCAACGGTTACCGAGTTATAGCGTTCCCAAAACACTTTTTCACCAAATTTGCTTCCTACCAGCTTCTGTTGACCTGGTGTTTCACAAAACAAACGGTTTTTATTTTTCAGTTTTATAAATTTTTCAGTCAAAAAATACTTTTGCCGTTTGCTTAATAACTCGCATGTTTTTTAAGATAATTGCATGAAACTTGGCAGGCCGATCGGCGACATCTTCGAGAATAAGCTGAAATTAAAATTTTGCCACGCCCACCTTTCATTTGGCCAAAGTGGGCGTTATACAAAAAGTCTGTCGTAACGAATGTTTGTAGTTGATCTTTACTCAAAAGGTGCGATGCGTATAAAAGTAGAATTCAAGACCTTTCATGTGAAAAAAAATTCATCCAAATACATGGACCCGTTCCCGAGATATGGACGTCGACTTTCGGCTAATATACCCTTTAGGGAAAGGTCGACAACTCCGAAATTTTTCAAGGTAGCGAAATGAAATTTTGTAGGTTAGTAGAGTGGGATTTCCTGCGTCTTTTACATTTTGTTTCAATTTTCCACGTCGACTCTGTTCAGAGATATGACGGTAAGTATTATTAAAAGCGATTTCTAACTAATATGGTGCGCAGCCAGGCGGGCCAAACGTAGCCCATCGTGTAGCCTGAGTTTCACTCGATCATATGGTGAAAGTTTCATTGAAATCGGTCCAACGGTTACCGAGTTATAGCGTTCCCAAAAAACTTTTTCACCAAATTTGCTTCCTACCAGCTTCTGTTGACCTGGTGTTTCACAAAACAAACGGTTTTTATTTTTCAGTTTTATAAATTTTTCAGTCAAAAAATACTTTTGCCGTTTGCTTAATAACTCGCATGTTTTTTAAGATAATTGCATGAAACTTGGCAGGCCGATCGGCGACATCTTCGAGAATAAGCTGAAATTAAAATTTTGCCACGCCCACCTTTCATTTGTCCAAAGTGGGCGTTATACAAAAAGTCTGTCGTTACGAATGTTTGTAGTTGATCTTTACTCAAAAAGTGCGATGCGTATAAAAGTAGAATTCAAGACCTTTCATGTGAAACAAAATTCATCCAAATACATGGACCCGTTCCCGAGATATGGACGTCGACTTTCGGCTAATATACCCTTTAGGAAAAGGTCGACAACTCCGAAATTTTTCAAGGTAGCGAAATGAAATTTTGTAGGTTAGTAGAGTGGGATTTCCTGCGTCTTTTACACTTTGTTTAAATTTTCCACGTCGACGCTGTTCAGAGATATGACGGTAAGTATTATTAAAAGCGATTTCTAACTAATATGGTGCGCAGCCAGGCGGGCCAAACGTAGCCCATCGTGTAGCCTGAGTTTCACTCGATCATATGGTGAAAGTTTCATTGAAATCGGTCCAACGGTTACCGAGTTATAGCGTTCCCAAAAAACTTTTTCACCAAATTTGCTTCCTACCAGCTTCTGTTGACCTGGTGTTTCACAAAACAAACGGTTTTTATTTTTCAGTTTTATAAATTTTTCAGTCAAAAAATACTTTTGCCGTTTGCTTAATAACTCGCATGTTTTTTAAGATAATTGCATGAAACTTGGCAGGCCGATCGGCGACATCTTCGAGAATAAGCTGAAATTAAAATTTTGCCACGCCCACCTTTCATTTGGCCAAAGTGGGCGTTATACAAAAAGTCTGTCGTTACGAATGTTTGTAGTTGATCTTTACTCAAAAAGTGCGATGCGTATAAAAGTAGAATTCAAGACCTTTCATGTGAAAAAAAATTCATCCAAATACATGGACCCGTTCCCGAGATATGGACGTCGACTTTCGGCTAATATACCCTTTAGGAAAAGGTCGACAACTCCGAAATTTTTCAAGGTAGCGAAATGAAATTTTGTAGGTTAGTAGAGTGGGATTTCCTGCGTCTTTTACACTTTGTTTCAATTTTCCACGTCGACTCTGTTCAGAGATATGACGGTAAGTATTATTAAAAGCGATTTCTAACTAATATGGTGCGCAGCCAGGCGGGCCAAACGTAGCCCATCGTGTAGCCTGAGTTTCACTCGATCATATGGTGAAAGTTTCATTGAAATCGGTCCAACGGTTACCGAGTTATAGCGTTCCCAAAACACTTTTTCACCAAATTTGCTTCCTACCAGCTTCTGTTGACCTGGTGTTTCACAAAACAAACGGTTTTTATTTTTCAGTTTTATAAATTTTTCAGTCAAAAAATACTTTTGCCGTTTGCTTAATAACTCGCATGTTTTTTAAGATAATTGCATGAAACTTGGCAGGCCGATCGGCGACATCTTCGAGAATAAGCTGAAATTAAAATTTTGCCACGCCCACCTTTCATTTGGCCAAAGTGGGCGTTATACAAAAAGTCTGTCGTAACGAATGTTTGTAGTTGATCTTTACTCAAAAGGTGCGATGCGTATAAAAGTAGAATTCAAGACCTTTCATGTGAAAAAAAATTCATCCAAATACATGGACCCGTTCCCGAGATATGGACGTCGACTTTCGGCTAATATACCCTTTAGGGAAAGGTCGACAACTCCGAAATTTTTCAAGGTAGCGAAATGAAATTTTGTAGGTTAGTAGAGTGGGATTTCCTGCGTCTTTTACATTTTGTTTCAATTTTCCACGTCGACTCTGTTCAGAGATATGACGGTAAGTATTATTAAAAGCGATTTCTAACTAATATGGTGCGCAGCCAGGCGGGCCAAACGTAGCCCATCGTGTAGCCTGAGTTTCACTCGATCATATGGTGAAAGTTTCATTGAAATCGGTCCAACGGTTACCGAGTTATAGCGTTCCCAAAAAACTTTTTCACCAAATTTCCTTCCTACCAGCTTCTGTTGACCTGGTGTTTCACAAAACAAACGGTTTTTATTTTTCAGTTTTATAAATTTTTCAGTCAAAAAATACTTTTGCCGTTTGCTTAATAACTCGCATGTTTTTTAAGATAATTGCATGAAACTTGGCAGGCCGATCGGCGACATCTTCGAGAATAAGCTGAAATTAAAATTTTGCCACGCCCACCTTTCATTTGTCCAAAGTGGGCGTTATACAAAAAGTCTGTCGTTACGAATGTTTGTAGTTGATCTTTACTCAAAAAGTGCGATGCGTATAAAAGTAGAATTCAAGACCTTTCATGTGAAACAAAATTCATCCAAATACATGGACCCGTTCCCGAGATATGGACGTCGACTTTCGGCTAATATACCCTTTAGGAAAAGGTCGACAACTCCGAAATTTTTCAAGGTAGCGAAATGAAATTTTGTAGGTTAGTAGAGTGGGATTTCCTGCGTCTTTTACACTTTGTTTAAATTTTCCACGTCGACGCTGTTCAGAGATATGACGGTAAGTATTATTAAAAGCGATTTCTAACTAATATGGTGCGCAGCCAGGCGGGCCAAACGTAGCCCATCGTGTAGCCTGAGTTTCACTCGATCATATGGTGAAAGTTTCATTGAAATCGGTCCAACGGTTACCGAGTTATAGCGTTCCCAAAAAACTTTTTCACCAAATTTGCTTCCTACCAGCTTCTGTTGACCTGGTGTTTCACAAAACAAACGGTTTTTATTTTTCAGTTTTATAAATTTTTCAGTCAAAAAATACTTTTGCCGTTTGCTTAATAACTCGCATGTTTTTTAAGATAATTGCATGAAACTTGGCAGGCCGATCGGCGACATCTTCGAGAATAAGCTGAAATTAAAATTTTGCCACGCCCACCTTTCATTTGTCCAAAGTGGGCGTTATACAAAAAGTCTGTCGTTACGAATGTTTGTAGTTGATCTTTACTCAAAAAGTGCGATGCGTATAAAAGTAGAATTCAAGACCTTTCATGTGAAACAAAATTCATCCAAATACATGGACCCGTTCCCGAGATATGGACGTCGACTTTCGGCTAATATACCCTTTAGGAAAAGGTCGACAACTCCGAAATTTTTCAAGGTAGCGAAATGAAATTTTGTAGGTTAGTAGAGTGGGATTTCCTGCGTCTTTTACACTTTGTTTAAATTTTCCACGTCGACGCTGTTCAGAGATATGACGGTAAGTATTATTAAAAGCGATTTCTAACTAATATGGTGCGCAGCCAGGCGGGCCAAACGTAGCCCATCGTGTAGCCTGAGTTTCACTCGATCATATGGTGAAAGTTTCATTGAAATCGGTCCAACGGTTACCGAGTTATAGCGTTCCCAAAAAACTTTTTCACCAAATTTGCTTCCTACCAGCTTCTGTTGACCTGGTGTTTCACAAAACAAACGGTTTTTATTTTTCAGTTTTATAAATTTTTCAGTCAAAAAATACTTTTGCCGTTTGCTTAATAACTCGCATGTTTTTTAAGATAATTGCATGAAACTTGGCAGGCCGATCGGCGACATCTTCGAGAATAAGCTGAAATTAGAATTTTGCCACGCCCACCTTTCATTTGGCCAAAGTGGGCGTTATACAAAAAGTCTGTCGTTACGAATGTTTGTAGTTGATCTTTACTCAAAAAGTGCGATGCGTATAAAAGTAGAATTCAAGACCTTTCATGTGAAAAAAAATTCATCCAAATACATGGACCCGTTCCCGAGATATGGACGTCGACTTTCGGCTAATATACCCTTTAGGAAAAGGTCGACAACTCCGAAATTTTTCAAGGTAGCGAAATGAAATTTTGTAGGTTAGTAGAGTGGGATTTCCTGCGTCTTTTACATTTTGTTTCAATTTTCCACGTCGACTCTGTTCAGAGATATGACGGTAAGTATTATTAAAAGCGATTTCTAACTAATATGGTGCGCAGCCAGGCGGGCCAAACGTAGCCCATCGTGTAGCCTGAGTTTCACTCGATCATATGGTGAAAGTTTCATTGAAATCGGTCCAACGATTACCGAGTTATAGCGTTCCCAAAAAACTTTTTCACCAAATTTCCTTCCTACCAGCTTCTGTTGACCTGGTGTTTCACAAAACAAACGGTTTTTATTTTTCAGTTTTATAAATTTTTCAGTCAAAAAATACTTTTGCCGTTTGCTTAATAACTCGCATGTTTTTTAAGATAATTGCATGAAACTTGGCAGGCCGATCGGCGACATCTTCGAGAATAAGCTGAAATTAAAATTTTGCCACGCCCACCTTTCATTTGGCCAAAGTGGGCGTTATACAAAAAGTCTGTCGTTACGAATGTTTGTAGTTGATCTTTACTCAAAAAGTGCGATGCGTATAAAAGTAGAATTCAAGACCTTTCATGTGAAAAAAAATTCATCCAAATACATGGACCCGTTCCCGAGATATGGACGTCGACTTTCGGCTAATATACCCTTTAGGAAAAGGTCGACAACTCCGAAATTTTTCAAGGTAGCGAAATGAAATTTTGTAGGTTAGTAGAGTGGGATTTCCTGCGTCTTTTACACTTTGTTTCAATTTTCCACGTCGACTCTGTTCAGAGATATGACGGTAAGTATTATTAAAAGCGATTTCTAACTAATATGGTGCGCAGCCAGGCGGGCCAAACGTAGCCCATCGTGTAGCCTGAGTTTCACTCGATCATATGGTGAAAGTTTCATTGAAATCGGTCCAACGGTTACCGAGTTATAGCGTTCCCAAAACACTTTTTCACCAAATTTGCTTCCTACCAGCTTCTGTTGACCTGGTGTTTCACAAAACAAACGGTTTTTATTTTTCAGTTTTATAAATTTTTCAGTCAAAAAATACTTTTGCCGTTTGCTTAATAACTCGCATGTTTTTTAAGATAATTGCATGAAACTTGGCAGGCCGATCGGCGACATCTTCGAGAATAAGCTGAAATTAAAATTTTTCCACGCCCACCTTTCATTTGGCCAAAGTGGGCGTTATACAAAAAGTCTGTCGTAACGAATGTTTGTAGTTGATCTTTACTCAAAAGGTGCGATGCGTATAAAAGTAGAATTCAAGACCTTTCATGTGAAAAAAAATTCATCCAAATACATGGACCCGTTCCCGAGATATGGACGTCGACTTTCGGCTAATATACCCTTTAGGGAAAGGTCGACAACTCCGAAATTTTTCAAGGTAGCGAAATGAAATTTTGTAGGTTAGTAGAGTGGGATTTCCTGCGTCTTTTACATTTTGTTTCAATTTTCCACGTCGACTCTGTTCAGAGATATGACGGTAAGTATTATTAAAAGCGATTTCTAACTAATATGGTGCGCAGCCAGGCGGGCCAAACGTAGCCCATCGTGTAGCCTGAGTTTCACTCGATCATATGGTGAAAGTTTCATTGAAATCGGTCCAACGGTTACCGAGTTATAGCGTTCCCAAAAAACTTTTTCACCAAATTTCCTTCCTACCAGCTTCTGTTGACCTGGTGTTTCACAAAACAAACGGTTTTTATTTTTCAGTTTTATAAATTTTTCAGTCAAAAAATACTTTTGCCGTTTGCTTAATAACTCGCATGTTTTTTAAGATAATTGCATGAAACTTGGCACGCCGATCGGCGACATCTTCGAGAATAAGCTGAAATTAAAATTTTGCCACGCCCACCTTTCATTTGGCCAAAGTGGGCGTTATACAAAAAGTCTGTCGTTACGAATGTTTGTAGTTGATCTTTACTCAAAAAGTGCGATGCGTATAAAAGTAGAATTCAAGACCTTTCATGTGAAAAAAAATTCATCCAAATACATGGACCCGTTCCCGAGATATGGACGTCGACTTTCGGCTAATATACCCTTTAGGAAAAGGTCGACAACTCCGAAATTTTTCAAGGTAGCGAAATGAAATTTTGTAGGTTAGTAGAGTGGGATTTCCTGCGTCTTTTACATTTTGTTTCAATTTTCCACGTCGACTCTGTTCAGAGATATGACGGTAAGTATTATTAAAAGCGATTTCTAACTAATATGGTGCGCAGCCAGGCGGGCCAAACGTAGCCCATCGTGTAGCCTGAGTTTCACTCGATCATATGGTGAAAGTTTCATTGAAATCGGTCCAACGGTTACCGAGTTATAGCGTTCCCAAAAAACTTTTTCACCAAATTTGCTTCCTACCAGCTTCTGTTGACCTGGTGTTTCACAAAACAAACGGTTTTTATTTTTCAGTTTTATAAATTTTTCAGTCAAAAAATACTTTTGCCGTTTGCTTAATAACTCGCATGTTTTTTAAGATAATTGCATGAAACTTGGCAGGCCGATCGGCGACATCTTCGAGAATAAGCTGAAATTAAAATTTTGCCACGCCCACCTTTCATTTGGCCAAAGTGGGCGTTATACAAAAAGTCTGTCGTAACGAATGTTTGTAGTTGATCTTTACTCAAAAGGTGCGATGCGTATAAAAGTAGAATTCAAGACCTTTCATGTGAAAAAAAATTCATCCAAATACATGGACCCGTTCCCGAGATATGGACGTCGACTTTCGGCTAATATACCCTTTAGGGAAAGGTCGACAACTCCGAAATTTTTCAAGGTAGCGAAATGAAATTTTGTAGGTTAGTAGAGTGGGATTTCCTGCGTCTTTTACATTTTGTTTCAATTTTCCACGTCGACTCTGTTCAGAGATATGACGGTAAGTATTATTAAAAGCGATTTCTAACTAATATGGTGCGCAGCCAGGCGGGCCAAACGTAGCCCATCGTGTAGCCTGAGTTTCACTCGATCATATGGTGAAAGTTTCATTGAAATCGGTCCAACGATTACCGAGTTATAGCGTTCCCAAAACACTTTTTCACCAAATTTGCTTCCTACCAGCTTCTGTTGACCTGGTGTTTCACAAAACAAACGGTTTTTATTTTTCAGTTTTATAAATTTTTCAGTCAAAAAATACTTTTGCCGTTTGCTTAATAACTCGCATGTTTTTTAAGATAATTGCATGAAACTTGGCAGGCCGATCGGCGACATCTTCGAGAATAAGCTGAAATTAGAATTTTGCCACGCCCACCTTTCATTTGGCCAAAGTGGGCGTTATACAAAAAGTCTGTCGTTACGAATGTTTGTAGTTGATCTTTACTCAAAAAGTGCGATGCGTATAAAAGTAGAATTCAAGACCTTTCATGTGAAAAAAAATTCATCCAAATACATGGACCCGTTCCCGAGATATGGACGTCGACTTTCGGCTAATATACCCTTTAGGAAAAGGTCGACAACTCCGAAATTTTTTAAGGTAGCGAAATGAAATTTTGTAGGTTAGTAGAGTGGGATTTCCTGCGTCTTTTACATTTTGTTTCAATTTTCCACGTCGACTCTGTTCAGAGATATGACGGTAAGTATTATTAAAAGCGATTTCTAACTAATATGGTGCGCAGCCAGGCGGGCCAACCGTAGCCCATCGTGTAGCCTGAGTTTCACTCGATCATATGGTGAAAGTTTCATTGAAATCGGTCCAACGGTTACCGAGTTATAGCGTTCCCAAAAAACTTTTTCACCAAATTTGCTTCCTACCAGCTTCTGTTGACCTGGTGTTTCACAAAACAAACGGTTTTTATTTTTCAGTTTTATAAATTTTTCAGTCAAAAAATACTTTTGCCGTTTGCTTAATAACTCGCATGTTTTTTAAGATAATTGCATGAAACTTGGCAGGCCGATCGGCGACATCTTCGAGAATAAGCTGAAATTAAAATTTTGCCACGCCCACCTTTCATTTGTCCAAAGTGGGCGTTATACAAAAAGTCTGTCGTTACGAATGTTTGTAGTTGATCTTTACTCAAAAAGTGCGATGCGTATAAAAGTAGAATTCAAGACCTTTCATGTGAAACAAAATTCATCCAAATACATGGACCCGTTCCCGAGATATGGACGTCGACTTTCGGCTAATATACCCTTTAGGAAAAGGTCGACAACTCCGAAATTTTTCAAGGTAGCGAAATGAAATTTTGTAGGTTAGTAGAGTGGGATTTCCTGCGTCTTTTACATTTTGTTTCAATTTTCCACGTCGACTCTGTTCAGAGATATGACGGTAAGTATTATTAAAAGCGATTTCTAACTAATATGGTGCGCAGCCAGGCGGGCCAAACGTAGCCCATCGTGTAGCCTGAGTTTCACTCGATCATATGGTGAAAGTTTCATTGAAATCGGTCCAACGGTTACCGAGTTATAGCGTTCCCAAAAAACTTTTTCACCAAATTTGCTTCCTACCAGCTTCTGTTGACCTGGTGTTTCACAAAACAAACGGTTTTTATTTTTCAGTTTTATAAATTTTTCAGTCAAAAAATACTTTTGCCGTTTGCTTAATAACTCGCATGTTTTTTAAGATAATTGCTTGAAACTTGGCAGGCCGATCGGCGACATCTTCGAGAATAAGCTGAAATTAAAATTTTGCCACGCCCACCTTTCATTTGGCCAAAGTGGGCGTTATACAAAAAGTCTGTCGTTACGAATGTTTGTAGTTGATCTTTACTCAAAAAGTGCGATGCGTATAAAAGTAGAATTCAAGACCTTTCATGTGAAACAAAATTCATCCAAATACATGGACCCGTTCCCGAGATATGGACGTCGACTTTCGGCTAATATACCCTTTAGGAAAAGGTCGACAACTCCGAAATTTTTCAAGGTAGCGAAATGAAATTTTGTAGGTTAGTAGAGTGGGATTTCCTGCGTCTTTTACATTTTGTTTCAATTTTCCACGTCGACTCTGTTCAGAGATATGACGGTAAGTATTATTAAAAGCGATTTCTAACTAATATGGTGCGCAGCCAGGCGGGCCAAACGTAGCCCATCGTGTAGCCTGAGTTTCACTCGATCATATGGTGAAAGTTTCATTGAAATCGGTCCAACGGTTACCGAGTTATAGCGTTCCCAAAAAACTTTTTCACCAAATTTGCTTCCTACCAGCTTCTGTTGACCTGGTGTTTCACAAAACAAACGGTTTTTATTTTTCAGTTTTATAAATTTTTCAGTCAAAAAATACTTTTGCCGTTTGCTTAATAACTCGCATGTTTTTTAAGATAATTGCATGAAACTTGGCAGGCCGATCGGCGACATCTTCGAGAATAAGCTGAAATTAAAATTTTGCCACGCCCACCTTTCATTTGGCCAAAGTGGGCGTTATACAAAAAGTCTGTCGTTACGAATGTTTGTAGTTGATCTTTACTCAAAAAGTGCGATGCGTATAAAAGTAGAATTCAAGACCTTTCATGTGAAAAAAAATTCATCCAAATACATGGACCCGTTCCCGAGATATGGACGTCGACTTTCGGCTAATATACCCTTTAGGAAAAGGTCGACAACTCCGAAATTTTTCAAGGTAGCGAAATGAAATTTTGTAGGTTAGTAGAGTGGGATTTCCTGCGTCTTTTACATTTTGTTTCAATTTTCCACGTCGACTCTGTTCAGAGATATGACGGTAAGTATTATTAAAAGCGATTTCTAACTAATATGGTGCGCAGCCAGGCGGGCCAAACGTAGCCCATCGTGTAGCCTGAGTTTCACTCGATCATATGGTGAAAGTTTCATTGAAATCGGTCCAACGGTTACCGAGTTATAGCGTTCCCAAAAAACTTTTTCACCAAATTTGCTTCCTACCAGCTTCTGTTGACCTGGTGTTTCACAAAACAAACGGTTTTTATTTTTCAGTTTTATAAATTTTTCAGTCAAAAAATACTTTTGCCGTTTGCTTAATAACTCGCATGTTTTTTAAGATAACTGCATGAAACTTGGCAGGCCGATCGGCGACATCTTCGAGAATAAGCTGAAATTAAAATTTTGCCACGCCCACCTTTCATTTGGCCAAAGTGGGCGTTATACAAAAAGTCTGTCGTTACGAATGTTTGTAGTTGATCTTTACTCAAAAAGTGCGATGCGTATAAAAGTAGAATTCAAGACCTTTCATGTGAAAAAAAATTCATCCAAATACATGGACCCGTTCCCGAGATATGGACGTCGACTTTCGGCTAATATACCCTTTAGGAAAAGGTCGACAACTCCGAAATTTTTCAAGGTAGCGAAATGAAATTTTGTAGGTTAGTAGAGTGGGATTTCCTGCGTCTTTTACATTTTGTTTCAATTTTCCACGTCGACTCTGTTCAGAGATATGACGGTAAGTATTATTAAAAGCGATTTCTAACTAATATGGTGCGCAGCCAGGCGGGCCAAACGTAGCCCATCGTGTAGCCTGAGTTTCACTCGATCATATGGTGAAAGTTTCATTGAAATCGGTCCAACGGTTACCGAGTTATAGCGTTCCCAAAAAACTTTTTCACCAAATTTGCTTCCTACCAGCTTCTGTTGACCTGGTGTTTCACAAAACAAACGGTTTTTATTTTTCAGTTTTATAAATTTTTCAGTCAAAAAATACTTTTGCCGTTTGCTTAATAACTCGCATGTTTTTTAAGATAATTGCATGAAACTTGGCAGGCCGATCGGCGACATCTTCGAGAATAAGCTGAAATTAAAATTTTGCCACGCCCACCTTTCATTTGGCCAAAGTGAGCGTTATACAAAAAGTCTGTCGTTACGAATGTTTGTAGTTGATCTTTACTCAAAAAGTGCGATGCGTATAAAAGTAGAATTCAAGACCTTTCATGTGAAAAAAAATTCATCCAAATACATGGACCCGTTCCCGAGATATGGACGTCGACTTTCGGCTAATATACCCTTTAGGAAAAGGTCGACAACTCCGAAATTTTTCAAGGTAGCGAAATGAAATTTTGTAGGTTAGTAGAGTGGGATTTCCTGCGTCTTTTACATTTTGTTTCAATTTTCCACGTCGACTCTGTTCAGAGATATGACGGTAAGTATTATTAAAAGCGATTTCTAACTAATATGGTGCGCAGCCAGGCGGGCCAAACGTAGCCCATCGTGTAGCCTGAGTTTCACTCGATCATATGGTGAAAGTTTCATTGAAATCGGTCCAACGGTTACCGAGTTATAGCGTTCCCAAAAAACTTTTTCACCAAATTTGCTTCCTACCAGCTTCTGTTGACCTGGTGTTTCACAAAACAAACGGTTTTTATTTTTCAGTTTTATAAATTTTTCAGTCAAAAAATACTTTTGCCGTTTGCTTAATAACTCGCATGTTTTTTAAGATAATTGCATGAAACTTGGCAGGCCGATCGGCGACATCTTCGAGAATAAGCTGAAATTAAAATTTTGCCACGCCCACCTTTCATTTGGCCAAAGTGGGCGTTATACAAAAAGTCTGTCGTTACGAATGTTTCTAGTTGATCTTTACTCGAAAAGTGCGATGCGTATAAAAGTAGAATTCAAGACCTTTCATGTGAAAAAAAATTCATCCAAGTACATGGACCCGTTCCCGAGATATGGACGTCGACTTTCGGCTAATATACCCTTTAGGAAAAGGTCGACAACTCCGAAATTTTTCAAGGTAGCGAAATGAAATTTTGTAGGTTAGTAGAGTGGGATTTCCTGCGTCTTTTACACTTTGTTTCAATTTTCCACGTCGACTCTGTTCAGAGATATGACGGTAAGTATTATTAAAAGCGATTTCTAACTAATATGGTGCGCAGCCAGGCGGGCCAAACGTAGCCCATCGTGTAGCCTGAGTTTCACTCGATCATATGGTGAAAGTTTCATTGAAATCGGTCCAACGGTTACCGAGTTATAGCGTTCCCAAAAAACTTTTTCACCAAATTTGCTTCCTACCAGCTTCTGTTGACCTGGTGTTTCACAAAACAAACGGTTTTTATTTTTCAGTTTTATAAATTTTTCAGTCAAAAAATACTTTTGCCGTTTGCTTAATAACTCGCATGTTTTTTAAGATAATTGCATGAAACTTGGCAGGCCGATCGGCGACATCTTCGAGAATAAGCTGAAATTAAAATTTTGCCACGCCCACCTTTCATTTGGCCAAAGTGAGCGTTATACAAAAAGTCTGTCGTTACGAATGTTTGTAGTTGATCTTTACTCAAAAAGTGCGATGCGTATAAAAGTAGAATTCAAGACCTTTCATGTGAAAAAAAATTCATCCAAATACATGGACCCGTTCCCGAGATATGGACGTCGACTTTCGGCTAATATACCCTTTAGGAAAAGGTCGACAACTCCGAAATTTTTCAAGGTAGCGAAATGAAATTTTGTAGGTTAGTAGAGTGGGATTTCCTGCGTCTTTTACATTTTGTTTCAATTTTCCACGTCGACTCTGTTCAGAGATATGACGGTAAGTATTATTAAAAGCGATTTCTAACTAATATGGTGCGCAGCCAGGCGGGCCAAACGTAGCCCATCGTGTAGCCTGAGTTTCACTCGATCATATGGTGAAAGTTTCATTGAAATCGGTCCAACGGTTACCGAGTTATAGCGTTCCCAAAAAACTTTTTCACCAAATTTGCTTCCTACCAGCTTCTGTTGACCTGGTGTTTCACAAAACAAACGGTTTTTATTTTTCAGTTTTATAAATTTTTCAGTCAAAAAATACTTTTGCCGTTTGCTTAATAACTCGCATGTTTTTTAAGATAATTGCATGAAACTTGGCAGGCCGATCGGCGACATCTTCGAGAATAAGCTGAAATTAAAATTTTGCCACGCCCACCTTTCATTTGGCCAAAGTGGGCGTTATACAAAAAGTCTGTCGTTACGAATGTTTCTAGTTGATCTTTACTCGAAAAGTGCGATGCGTATAAAAGTAGAATTCAAGACCTTTCATGTGAAAAAAAATTCATCCAAGTACATGGACCCGTTCCCGAGATATGGACGTCGACTTTCGGCTAATATACCCTTTAGGAAAAGGTCGACAACTCCGAAATTTTTCAAGGTAGCGAAATGAAATTTTGTAGGTTAGTAGAGTGGGATTTCCTGCGTCTTTTACACTTTGTTTCAATTTTCCACGTCGACTCTGTTCAGAGATATGACGGTAAGTATTATTAAAAGCGATTTCTAACTAATATGGTGCGCAGCCAGGCGGGCCAAACGTAGCCCATCGTGTAGCCTGAGTTTCACTCGATCATATGGTGAAAGTTTCATTGAAATCGGTCCAACGGTTACCGAGTTATAGCGTTCCCAAAAAACTTTTTCACCAAATTTGCTTCCTACCAGCTTCTGTTGACCTGGTGTTTCACAAAACAAACGGTTTTTATTTTTCAGTTTTATAAATTTTTCAGTCAAAAAATACTTTTGCCGTTTGCTTAATAACTCGCATGTTTTTTAAGATAATTGCATGAAACTTGGCAGGCCGATCGGCGACATCTTCGAGAATAAGCTGAAATTAAAATTTTGCCACGCCCACCTTTCATTTGGCCAAAGTGAGCGTTATACAAAAAGTCTGTCGTTACGAATGTTTGTAGTTGATCTTTACTCAAAAAGTGCGATGCGTATAAAAGTAGAATTCAAGACCTTTCATGTGAAAAAAAATTCATCCAAATACATGGACCCGTTCCCGAGATATGGACGTCGACTTTCGGCTAATATACCCTTTAGGAAAAGGTCGACAACTCCGAAATTTTTCAAGGTAGCGAAATGAAATTTTGTAGGTTAGTAGAGTGGGATTTCCTGCGTCTTTTACATTTTGTTTCAATTTTCCACGTCGACTCTGTTCAGAGATATGACGGTAAGTATTATTAAAAGCGATTTCTAACTAATATGGTGCGCAGCCAGGCGGGCCAAACGTAGCCCATCGTGTAGCCTGAGTTTCACTCGATCATATGGTGAAAGTTTCATTGAAATCGGTCCAACGGTTACCGAATTATAGCGTTCCCAAAAAACTTTTTCACCAAATTTGCTTCCTACCAGCTTCTGTTGACCTGGTGTTTCACAAAACAAACGGTTTTTATTTTTCAGTTTTATAAATTTTTCAGTAAAAAAATACTTTTGCCGTTTGCTTAATAACTCGCATGTTTTTTAAGATAATTGCATGAAACTTGGCAGGCCGATCGGCGACATCTTCGAGAATAAGCTGAAATTAAAATTTTGCCACGCCCACCTTTCATTTGGCCAAAGTGAGCGTTATACAAAAAGTCTGTCGTTACGAATGTTTGTAGTTGATCTTTACTCAAAAAGTGCGATGCGTATAAAAGTAGAATTCAAGACCTTTCATGTGAAAAAAAATTCATCCAAATACATGGACCCGTTCCCGAGATATGGACGTCGACTTTCGGCTAATATACCCTTTAGGAAAAGGTCGACAACTCCGAAATTTTTCAAGGTAGCGAAATGAAATTTTGTAGGTTAGTAGAGTGGGATTTCCTGCGTCTTTTACATTTTGTTTCAATTTTCCACGTCGACTCTGTTCAGAGATATGACGGTAAGTATTATTAAAAGCGATTTCTAACTAATATGGTGCGCAGCCAGGCGGGCCAAACGTAGCCCATCGTGTAGCCTGAGTTTCACTCGATCATATGGTGAAAGTTTCATTGAAATCGGTCCAACGGTTACCGAGTTATAGCGTTCCCAAAAAACTTTTTCACCAAATTTGCTTCCTACCAGCTTCTGTTGACCTGGTGTTTCACAAAACAAACGGTTTTTATTTTTCAGTTTTATAAATTTTTCAGTCAAAAAATACTTTTGCCGTTTGCTTAATAACTCGCATGTTTTTTAAGATAATTGCATGAAACTTGGCAGGCCGATCGGCGACATCTTCGAGAATAAGCTGAAATTAAAATTTTGCCACGCCCACCTTTCATTTGGCCAAAGTGGGCGTTATACAAAAAGTCTGTCGTTACGAATGTTTCTAGTTGATCTTTACTCGAAAAGTGCGATGCGTATAAAAGTAGAATTCAAGACCTTTCATGTGAAAAAAAATTCATCCAAGTACATGGACCCGTTCCCGAGATATGGACGTCGACTTTCGGCTAATATACCCTTTAGGAAAAGGTCGACAACTCCGAAATTTTTCAAGGTAGCGAAATGAAATTTTGTAGGTTAGTAGAGTGGGATTTCCTGCGTCTTTTACACTTTGTTTCAATTTTCCACGTCGACTCTGTTCAGAGATATGACGGTAAGTATTATTAAAAGCGATTTCTAACTAATATGGTGCGCAGCCAGGCGGGCCAAACGTAGCCCATCGTGTAGCCTGAGTTTCACTCGATCATATGGTGAAAGTTTCATTGAAATCGGTCCAACGGTTACCGAGTTATAGCGTTCCCAAAAAACTTTTTCACCAAATTTGCTTCCTACCAGCTTCTGTTGACCTGGTGTTTCACAAAACAAACGGTTTTTATTTTTCAGTTTTATAAATTTTTCAGTCAAAAAATACTTTTGCCGTTTGCTTAATAACTCGCATGTTTTTTAAGATAATTGCATGAAACTTGGCAGGCCGATCGGCGACATCTTCGAGAATAAGCTGAAATTAAAATTTTGCCACGCCCACCTTTCATTTGGCCAAAGTGAGCGTTATACAAAAAGTCTGTCGTTACGAATGTTTGTAGTTGATCTTTACTCAAAAAGTGCGATGCGTATAAAAGTAGAATTCAAGACCTTTCATGTGAAAAAAAATTCATCCAAATACATGGACCCGTTCCCGAGATATGGACGTCGACTTTCGGCTAATATACCCTTTAGGAAAAGGTCGACAACTCCGAAATTTTTCAAGGTAGCGAAATGAAATTTTGTAGGTTAGTAGAGTGGGATTTCCTGCGTCTTTTACATTTTGTTTCAATTTTCCACGTCGACTCTGTTCAGAGATATGACGGTAAGTATTATTAAAAGCGATTTCTAACTAATATGGTGCGCAGCCAGGCGGGCCAAACGTAGCCCATCGTGTAGCCTGAGTTTCACTCGATCATATGGTGAAAGTTTCATTGAAATCGGTCCAACGGTTACCGAGTTATAGCGTTCCCAAAAAACTTTTTCACCAAATTTGCTTCCTACCAGCTTCTGTTGACCTGGTGTTTCACAAAACAAACGGTTTTTATTTTTCAGTTTTATAAATTTTTCAGTCAAAAAATACTTTTGCCGTTTGCTTAATAACTCGCATGTTTTTTAAGATAATTGCATGAAACTTGGCAGGCCGATCGGCGACATCTTCGAGAATAAGCTGAAATTAAAATTTTGCCACGCCCACCTTTCATTTGGCCAAAGTGGGCGTTATACAAAAAGTCTGTCGTTACGAATGTTTCTAGTTGATCTTTACTCGAAAAGTGCGATGCGTATAAAAGTAGAATTCAAGACCTTTCATGTGAAAAAAAATTCATCCAAGTACATGGACCCGTTCCCGAGATATGGACGTCGACTTTCGGCTAATATACCCTTTAGGAAAAGGTCGACAACTCCGAAATTTTTCAAGGTAGCGAAATGAAATTTTGTAGGTTAGTAGAGTGGGATTTCCTGCGTCTTTTACACTTTGTTTCAATTTTCCACGTCGACTCTGTTCAGAGATATGACGGTAAGTATTATTAAAAGCGATTTCTAACTAATATGGTGCGCAGCCAGGCGGGCCAAACGTAGCCCATCGTGTAGCCTGAGTTTCACTCGATCATATGGTGAAAGTTTCATTGAAATCGGTCCAACGGTTACCGAGTTATAGCGTTCCCAAAAAACTTTTTCACCAAATTTGCTTCCTACCAGCTTCTGTTGACCTGGTGTTTCACAAAACAAACGGTTTTTATTTTTCAGTTTTATAAATTTTTCAGTCAAAAAATACTTTTGCCGTTTGCTTAATAACTCGCATGTTTTTTAAGATAATTGCATGAAACTTGGCAGGCCGATCGGCGACATCTTCGAGAATAAGCTGAAATTAAAATTTTGCCACGCCCACCTTTCATTTGGCCAAAGTGAGCGTTATACAAAAAGTCTGTCGTTACGAATGTTTGTAGTTGATCTTTACTCAAAAAGTGCGATGCGTATAAAAGTAGAATTCAAGACCTTTCATGTGAAAAAAAATTCATCCAAATACATGGACCCGTTCCCGAGATATGGACGTCGACTTTCGGCTAATATACCCTTTAGGAAAAGGTCGACAACTCCGAAATTTTTCAAGGTAGCGAAATGAAATTTTGTAGGTTAGTAGAGTGGGATTTCCTGCGTCTTTTACATTTTGTTTCAATTTTCCACGTCGACTCTGTTCAGAGATATGACGGTAAGTATTATTAAAAGCGATTTCTAACTAATATGGTGCGCAGCCAGGCGGGCCAAACGTAGCCCATCGTGTAGCCTGAGTTTCACTCGATCATATGGTGAAAGTTTCATTGAAATCGGTCCAACGGTTACCGAGTTATAGCGTTCCCAAAAAACTTTTTCACCAAATTTGCTTCCTACCAGCTTCTGTTGACCTGGTGTTTCACAAAACAAACGGTTTTTATTTTTCAGTTTTATAAATTTTTCAGTCAAAAAATACTTTTGCCGTTTGCTTAATAACTCGCATGTTTTTTAAGATAATTGCATGAAACTTGGCAGGCCGATCGGCGACATCTTCGAGAATAAGCTGAAATTAAAATTTTGCCACGCCCACCTTTCATTTGGCCAAAGTGGGCGTTATACAAAAAGTCTGTCGTTACGAATGTTTCTAGTTGATCTTTACTCGAAAAGTGCGATGCGTATAAAAGTAGAATTCAAGACCTTTCATGTGAAAAAAAATTCATCCAAGTACATGGACCCGTTCCCGAGATATGGACGTCGACTTTCGGCTAATATACCCTTTAGGAAAAGGTCGACAACTCCGAAATTTTTCAAGGTAGCGAAATGAAATTTTGTAGGTTAGTAGAGTGGGATTTCCTGCGTCTTTTACACTTTGTTTCAATTTTCCACGTCGACTCTGTTCAGAGATATGACGGTAAGTATTATTAAAAGCGATTTCTAACTAATATGGTGCGCAGCCAGGCGGGCCAAACGTAGCCCATCGTGTAGCCTGAGTTTCACTCGATCATATGGTGAAAGTTTCATTGAAATCGGTCCAACGGTTACCGAGTTATAGCGTTCCCAAAAAACTTTTTCACCAAATTTGCTTCCTACCAGCTTCTGTTGACCTGGTGTTTCACAAAACAAACGGTTTTTATTTTTCAGTTTTATAAATTTTTCAGTCAAAAAATACTTTTGCCGTTTGCTTAATAACTCGCATGTTTTTTAAGATAATTGCATGAAACTTGGCAGGCCGATCGGCGACATCTTCGAGAATAAGCTGAAATTAAAATTTTGCCACGCCCACCTTTCATTTGGCCAAAGTGAGCGTTATACAAAAAGTCTGTCGTTACGAATGTTTGTAGTTGATCTTTACTCAAAAAGTGCGATGCGTATAAAAGTAGAATTCAAGACCTTTCATGTGAAAAAAAATTCATCCAAATACATGGACCCGTTCCCGAGATATGGACGTCGACTTTCGGCTAATATACCCTTTAGGAAAAGGTCGACAACTCCGAAATTTTTCAAGGTAGCGAAATGAAATTTTGTAGGTTAGTAGAGTGGGATTTCCTGCGTCTTTTACATTTTGTTTCAATTTTCCACGTCGACTCTGTTCAGAGATATGACGGTAAGTATTATTAAAAGCGATTTCTAACTAATATGGTGCGCAGCCAGGCGGGCCAAACGTAGCCCATCGTGTAGCCTGAGTTTCACTCGATCATATGGTGAAAGTTTCATTGAAATCGGTCCAACGGTTACCGAATTATAGCGTTCCCAAAAAACTTTTTCACCAAATTTGCTTCCTACCAGCTTCTGTTGACCTGGTGTTTCACAAAACAAACGGTTTTTATTTTTCAGTTTTATAAATTTTTCAGTAAAAAAATACTTTTGCCGTTTGCTTAATAACTCGCATGTTTTTTAAGATAATTGCATGAAACTTGGCAGGCCGATCGGCGACATCTTCGAGAATAAGCTGAAATTAAAATTTTGCCACGCCCACCTTTCATTTGGCCAAAGTGAGCGTTATACAAAAAGTCTGTCGTTACGAATGTTTGTAGTTGATCTTTACTCAAAAAGTGCGATGCGTATAAAAGTAGAATTCAAGACCTTTCATGTGAAAAAAAATTCATCCAAATACATGGACCCGTTCCCGAGATATGGACGTCGACTTTCGGCTAATATACCCTTTAGGAAAAGGTCGACAACTCCGAAATTTTTCAAGGTAGCGAAATGAAATTTTGTAGGTTAGTAGAGTGGGATTTCCTGCGTCTTTTACATTTTGTTTCAATTTTCCACGTCGACTCTGTTCAGAGATATGACGGTAAGTATTATTAAAAGCGATTTCTAACTAATATGGTGCGCAGCCAGGCGGGCCAAACGTAGCCCATCGTGTAGCCTGAGTTTCACTCGATCATATGGTGAAAGTTTCATTGAAATCGGTCCAACGGTTACCGAGTTATAGCGTTCCCAAAAAACTTTTTCACCAAATTTGCTTCCTACCAGCTTCTGTTGACCTGGTGTTTCACAAAACAAACGGTTTTTATTTTTCAGTTTTATAAATTTTTCAGTCAAAAAATACTTTTGCCGTTTGCTTAATAACTCGCATGTTTTTTAAGATAATTGCATGAAACTTGGCAGGCCGATCGGCGACATCTTCGAGAATAAGCTGAAATTAAAATTTTGCCACGCCCACCTTTCATTTGGCCAAAGTGGGCGTTATACAAAAAGTCTGTCGTTACGAATGTTTCTAGTTGATCTTTACTCGAAAAGTGCGATGCGTATAAAAGTAGAATTCAAGACCTTTCATGTGAAAAAAAATTCATCCAAGTACATGGACCCGTTCCCGAGATATGGACGTCGACTTTCGGCTAATATACCCTTTAGGAAAAGGTCGACAACTCCGAAATTTTTCAAGGTAGCGAAATGAAATTTTGTAGGTTAGTAGAGTGGGATTTCCTGCGTCTTTTACACTTTGTTTCAATTTTCCACGTCGACTCTGTTCAGAGATATGACGGTAAGTATTATTAAAAGCGATTTCTAACTAATATGGTGCACAGCCAGGCGGGCCAAACGTAGCCCATCGTGTAGCCTGAGTTTCACTCGATCATATGGTGAAAGTTTCATTGAAATCGGTCCAACGGTTACCGAGTTATAGCGTTCCCAAAAAACTTTTTCACCAAATTTGCTTCCTACCAGCTTCTGTTGACCTGGTGTTTCACAAAACAAACGGTTTTTATTTTTCAGTTTTATAAATTTTTCAGTCAAAAAATACTTTTGCCGTTTGCTTAATAACTCGCATGTTTTTTAAGATAATTGCATGAAACTTGGCAGGCCGATCGGCGACATCTTCGAGAATAAGCTGAAATTAAAATTTTGCCACGCCCACCTTTCATTTGGCCAAAGTGAGCGTTATACAAAAAGTCTGTCGTTACGAATGTTTGTAGTTGATCTTTACTCAAAAAGTGCGATGCGTATAAAAGTAGAATTCAAGACCTTTCATGTGAAAAAAAATTCATCCAAATACATGGACCCGTTCCCGAGATATGGACGTCGACTTTCGGCTAATATACCCTTTAGGAAAAGGTCGACAACTCCGAAATTTTTCAAGGTAGCGAAATGAAATTTTGTAGGTTAGTAGAGTGGGATTTCCTGCGTCTTTTACATTTTGTTTCAATTTTCCACGTCGACTCTGTTCAGAGATATGACGGTAAGTATTATTAAAAGCGATTTCTAACTAATATGGTGCGCAGCCAGGCGGGCCAAACGTAGCCCATCGTGTAGCCTGAGTTTCACTCGATCATATGGTGAAAGTTTCATTGAAATCGGTCCAACGGTTACCGAGTTATAGCGTTCCCAAAAAACTTTTTCACCAAATTTGCTTCCTACCAGCTTCTGTTGACCTGGTGTTTCACAAAACAAACGGTTTTTATTTTTCAGTTTTATAAATTTTTCAGTCAAAAAATACTTTTGCCGTTTGCTTAATAACTCGCATGTTTTTTAAGATAATTGCATGAAACTTGGCAGGCCGATCGGCGACATCTTCGAGAATAAGCTGAAATTAAAATTTTGCCACGCCCACCTTTCATTTGGCCAAAGTGGGCGTTATACAAAAAGTCTGTCGTTACGAATGTTTCTAGTTGATCTTTACTCGAAAAGTGCGATGCGTATAAAAGTAGAATTCAAGACCTTTCATGTGAAAAAAAATTCATCCAAGTACATGGACCCGTTCCCGAGATATGGACGTCGACTTTCGGCTAATATACCCTTTAGGAAAAGGTCGACAACTCCGAAATTTTTCAAGGTAGCGAAATGAAATTTTGTAGGTTAGTAGAGTGGGATTTCCTGCGTCTTTTACACTTTGTTTCAATTTTCCACGTCGACTCTGTTCAGAGATATGACGGTAAGTATTATTAAAAGCGATTTCTAACTAATATGGTGCGCAGCCAGGCGGGCCAAACGTAGCCCATCGTGTAGCCTGAGTTTCACTCGATCATATGGTGAAAGTTTCATTGAAATCGGTCCAACGGTTACCGAGTTATAGCGTTCCCAAAAAACTTTTTCACCAAATTTGCTTCCTACCAGCTTCTGTTGACCTGGTGTTTCACAAAACAAACGGTTTTTATTTTTCAGTTTTATAAATTTTTCAGTCAAAAAATACTTTTGCCGTTTGCTTAATAACTCGCATGTTTTTTAAGATAATTGCATGAAACTTGGCAGGCCGATCGGCGACATCTTCGAGAATAAGCTGAAATTAAAATTTTGCCACGCCCACCTTTCATTTGGCCAAAGTGAGCGTTATACAAAAAGTCTGTCGTTACGAATGTTTGTAGTTGATCTTTACTCAAAAAGTGCGATGCGTATAAAAGTAGAATTCAAGACCTTTCATGTGAAAAAAAATTCATCCAAATACATGGACCCGTTCCCGAGATATGGACGTCGACTTTCGGCTAATATACCCTTTAGGAAAAGGTCGACAACTCCGAAATTTTTCAAGGTAGCGAAATGAAATTTTGTAGGTTAGTAGAGTGGGATTTCCTGCGTCTTTTACATTTTGTTTCAATTTTCCACGTCGACTCTGTTCAGAGATATGACGGTAAGTATTATTAAAAGCGATTTCTAACTAATATGGTGCGCAGCCAGGCGGGCCAAACGTAGCCCATCGTGTAGCCTGAGTTTCACTCGATCATATGGTGAAAGTTTCATTGAAATCGGTCCAACGGTTACCGAATTATAGCGTTCCCAAAAAACTTTTTCACCAAATTTGCTTCCTACCAGCTTCTGTTGACCTGGTGTTTCACAAAACAAACGGTTTTTATTTTTCAGTTTTATAAATTTTTCAGTAAAAAAATACTTTTGCCGTTTGCTTAATAACTCGCATGTTTTTTAAGATAATTGCATGAAACTTGGCAGGCCGATCGGCGACATCTTCGAGAATAAGCTGAAATTAAAATTTTGCCACGCCCACCTTTCATTTGGCCAAAGTGAGCGTTATACAAAAAGTCTGTCGTTACGAATGTTTGTAGTTGATCTTTACTCAAAAAGTGCGATGCGTATAAAAGTAGAATTCAAGACCTTTCATGTGAAAAAAAATTCATCCAAATACATGGACCCGTTCCCGAGATATGGACGTCGACTTTCGGCTAATATACCCTTTAGGAAAAGGTCGACAACTCCGAAATTTTTCAAGGTAGCGAAATGAAATTTTGTAGGTTAGTAGAGTGGGATTTCCTGCGTCTTTTACATTTTGTTTCAATTTTCCACGTCGACTCTGTTCAGAGATATGACGGTAAGTATTATTAAAAGCGATTTCTAACTAATATGGTGCGCAGCCAGGCGGGCCAAACGTAGCCCATCGTGTAGCCTGAGTTTCACTCGATCATATGGTGAAAGTTTCATTGAAATCGGTCCAACGGTTACCGAGTTATAGCGTTCCCAAAAAACTTTTTCACCAAATTTGCTTCCTACCAGCTTCTGTTGACCTGGTGTTTCACAAAACAAACGGTTTTTATTTTTCAGTTTTATAAATTTTTCAGTCAAAAAATACTTTTGCCGTTTGCTTAATAACTCGCATGTTTTTTAAGATAATTGCATGAAACTTGGCAGGCCGATCGGCGACATCTTCGAGAATAAGCTGAAATTAAAATTTTGCCACGCCCACCTTTCATTTGGCCAAAGTGGGCGTTATACAAAAAGTCTGTCGTTACGAATGTTTCTAGTTGATCTTTACTCGAAAAGTGCGATGCGTATAAAAGTAGAATTCAAGACCTTTCATGTGAAAAAAAATTCATCCAAGTACATGGACCCGTTCCCGAGATATGGACGTCGACTTTCGGCTAATATACCCTTTAGGAAAAGGTCGACAACTCCGAAATTTTTCAAGGTAGCGAAATGAAATTTTGTAGGTTAGTAGAGTGGGATTTCCTGCGTCTTTTACACTTTGTTTCAATTTTCCACGTCGACTCTGTTCAGAGATATGACGGTAAGTATTATTAAAAGCGATTTCTAACTAATATGGTGCGCAGCCAGGCGGGCCAAACGTAGCCCATCGTGTAGCCTGAGTTTCACTCGATCATATGGTGAAAGTTTCATTGAAATCGGTCCAACGGTTACCGAGTTATAGCGTTCCCAAAAAACTTTTTCACCAAATTTGCTTCCTACCAGCTTCTGTTGACCTGGTGTTTCACAAAACAAACGGTTTTTATTTTTCAGTTTTATAAATTTTTCAGTCAAAAAATACTTTTGCCGTTTGCTTAATAACTCGCATGTTTTTTAAGATAATTGCATGAAACTTGGCAGGCCGATCGGCGACATCTTCGAGAATAAGCTGAAATTAAAATTTTGCCACGCCCACCTTTCATTTGGCCAAAGTGAGCGTTATACAAAAAGTCTGTCGTTACGAATGTTTGTAGTTGATCTTTACTCAAAAAGTGCGATGCGTATAAAAGTAGAATTCAAGACCTTTCATGTGAAAAAAAATTCATCCAAATACATGGACCCGTTCCCGAGATATGGACGTCGACTTTCGGCTAATATACCCTTTAGGAAAAGGTCGACAACTCCGAAATTTTTCAAGGTAGCGAAATGAAATTTTGTAGGTTAGTAGAGTGGGATTTCCTGCGTCTTTTACATTTTGTTTCAATTTTCCACGTCGACTCTGTTCAGAGATATGACGGTAAGTATTATTAAAAGCGATTTCTAACTAATATGGTGCGCAGCCAGGCGGGCCAAACGTAGCCCATCGTGTAGCCTGAGTTTCACTCGATCATATGGTGAAAGTTTCATTGAAATCGGTCCAACGGTTACCGAGTTATAGCGTTCCCAAAAAACTTTTTCACCAAATTTGCTTCCTACCAGCTTCTGTTGACCTGGTGTTTCACAAAACAAACGGTTTTTATTTTTCAGTTTTATAAATTTTTCAGTCAAAAAATACTTTTGCCGTTTGCTTAATAACTCGCATGTTTTTTAAGATAATTGCATGAAACTTGGCAGGCCGATCGGCGACATCTTCGAGAATAAGCTGAAATTAAAATTTTGCCACGCCCACCTTTCATTTGGCCAAAGTGGGCGTTATACAAAAAGTCTGTCGTTACGAATGTTTCTAGTTGATCTTTACTCGAAAAGTGCGATGCGTATAAAAGTAGAATTCAAGACCTTTCATGTGAAAAAAAATTCATCCAAGTACATGGACCCGTTCCCGAGATATGGACGTCGACTTTCGGCTAATATACCCTTTAGGAAAAGGTCGACAACTCCGAAATTTTTCAAGGTAGCGAAATGAAATTTTGTAGGTTAGTAGAGTGGGATTTCCTGCGTCTTTTACACTTTGTTTCAATTTTCCACGTCGACTCTGTTCAGAGATATGACGGTAAGTATTATTAAAAGCGATTTCTAACTAATATGGTGCGCAGCCAGGCGGGCCAAACGTAGCCCATCGTGTAGCCTGAGTTTCACTCGATCATATGGTGAAAGTTTCATTGAAATCGGTCCAACGGTTACCGAGTTATAGCGTTCCCAAAAAACTTTTTCACCAAATTTGCTTCCTACCAGCTTCTGTTGACCTGGTGTTTCACAAAACAAACGGTTTTTATTTTTCAGTTTTATAAATTTTTCAGTCAAAAAATACTTTTGCCGTTTGCTTAATAACTCGCATGTTTTTTAAGATAATTGCATGAAACTTGGCAGGCCGATCGGCGACATCTTCGAGAATAAGCTGAAATTAAAATTTTGCCACGCCCACCTTTCATTTGGCCAAAGTGAGCGTTATACAAAAAGTCTGTCGTTACGAATGTTTGTAGTTGATCTTTACTCAAAAAGTGCGATGCGTATAAAAGTAGAATTCAAGACCTTTCATGTGAAAAAAAATTCATCCAAATACATGGACCCGTTCCCGAGATATGGACGTCGACTTTCGGCTAATATACCCTTTAGGAAAAGGTCGACAACTCCGAAATTTTTCAAGGTAGCGAAATGAAATTTTGTAGGTTAGTAGAGTGGGATTTCCTGCGTCTTTTACATTTTGTTTCAATTTTCCACGTCGACTCTGTTCAGAGATATGACGGTAAGTATTATTAAAAGCGATTTCTAACTAATATGGTGCGCAGCCAGGCGGGCCAAACGTAGCCCATCGTGTAGCCTGAGTTTCACTCGATCATATGGTGAAAGTTTCATTGAAATCGGTCCAACGGTTACCGAGTTATAGCGTTCCCAAAAAACTTTTTCACCAAATTTGCTTCCTACCAGCTTCTGTTGACCTGGTGTTTCACAAAACAAACGGTTTTTATTTTTCAGTTTTATAAATTTTTCAGTCAAAAAATACTTTTGCCGTTTGCTTAATAACTCGCATGTTTTTTAAGATAATTGCATGAAACTTGGCAGGCCGATCGGCGACATCTTCGAGAATAAGCTGAAATTAAAATTTTGCCACGCCCACCTTTCATTTGGCCAAAGTGGGCGTTATACAAAAAGTCTGTCGTTACGAATGTTTCTAGTTGATCTTTACTCGAAAAGTGCGATGCGTATAAAAGTAGAATTCAAGACCTTTCATGTGAAAAAAAATTCATCCAAGTACATGGACCCGTTCCCGAGATATGGACGTCGACTTTCGGCTAATATACCCTTTAGGAAAAGGTCGACAACTCCGAAATTTTTCAAGGTAGCGAAATGAAATTTTGTAGGTTAGTAGAGTGGGATTTCCTGCGTCTTTTACACTTTGTTTCAATTTTCCACGTCGACTCTGTTCAGAGATATGACGGTAAGTATTATTAAAAGCGATTTCTAACTAATATGGTGCGCAGCCAGGCGGGCCAAACGTAGCCCATCGTGTAGCCTGAGTTTCACTCGATCATATGGTGAAAGTTTCATTGAAATCGGTCCAACGGTTACCGAGTTATAGCGTTCCCAAAAAACTTTTTCACCAAATTTGCTTCCTACCAGCTTCTGTTGACCTGGTGTTTCACAAAACAAACGGTTTTTATTTTTCAGTTTTATAAATTTTTCAGTCAAAAAATACTTTTGCCGTTTGCTTAATAACTCGCATGTTTTTTAAGATAATTGCATGAAACTTGGCAGGCCGATCGGCGACATCTTCGAGAATAAGCTGAAATTAAAATTTTGCCACGCCCACCTTTCATTTGGCCAAAGTGAGCGTTATACAAAAAGTCTGTCGTTACGAATGTTTGTAGTTGATCTTTACTCAAAAAGTGCGATGCGTATAAAAGTAGAATTCAAGACCTTTCATGTGAAAAAAAATTCATCCAAATACATGGACCCGTTCCCGAGATATGGACGTCGACTTTCGGCTAATATACCCTTTAGGAAAAGGTCGACAACTCCGAAATTTTTCAAGGTAGCGAAATGAAATTTTGTAGGTTAGTAGAGTGGGATTTCCTGCGTCTTTTACATTTTGTTTCAATTTTCCACGTCGACTCTGTTCAGAGATATGACGGTAAGTATTATTAAAAGCGATTTCTAACTAATATGGTGCGCAGCCAGGCGGGCCAAACGTAGCCCATCGTGTAGCCTGAGTTTCACTCGATCATATGGTGAAAGTTTCATTGAAATCGGTCCAACGGTTACCGAGTTATAGCGTTCCCAAAAAACTTTTTCACCAAATTTGCTTCCTACCAGCTTCTGTTGACCTGGTGTTTCACAAAACAAACGGTTTTTATTTTTCAGTTTTATAAATTTTTCAGTCAAAAAATACTTTTGCCGTTTGCTTAATAACTCGCATGTTTTTTAAGATAATTGCATGAAACTTGGCAGGCCGATCGGCGACATCTTCGAGAATAAGCTGAAATTAAAATTTTGCCACGCCCACCTTTCATTTGGCCAAAGTGGGCGTTATACAAAAAGTCTGTCGTTACGAATGTTTCTAGTTGATCTTTACTCGAAAAGTGCGATGCGTATAAAAGTAGAATTCAAGACCTTTCATGTGAAAAAAAATTCATCCAAGTACATGGACCCGTTCCCGAGATATGGACGTCGACTTTCGGCTAATATACCCTTTAGGAAAAGGTCGACAACTCCGAAATTTTTCAAGGTAGCGAAATGAAATTTTGTAGGTTAGTAGAGTGGGATTTCCTGCGTCTTTTACACTTTGTTTCAATTTTCCACGTCGACTCTGTTCAGAGATATGACGGTAAGTATTATTAAAAGCGATTTCTAACTAATATGGTGCGCAGCCAGGCGGGCCAAACGTAGCCCATCGTGTAGCCTGAGTTTCACTCGATCATATGGTGAAAGTTTCATTGAAATCGGTCCAACGGTTACCGAGTTATAGCGTTCCCAAAAAACTTTTTCACCAAATTTGCTTCCTACCAGCTTCTGTTGACCTGGTGTTTCACAAAACAAACGGTTTTTATTTTTCAGTTTTATAAATTTTTCAGTCAAAAAATACTTTTGCCGTTTGCTTAATAACTCGCATGTTTTTTAAGATAATTGCATGAAACTTGGCAGGCCGATCGGCGACATCTTCGAGAATAAGCTGAAATTAAAATTTTGCCACGCCCACCTTTCATTTGGCCAAAGTGAGCGTTATACAAAAAGTCTGTCGTTACGAATGTTTGTAGTTGATCTTTACTCAAAAAGTGCGATGCGTATAAAAGTAGAATTCAAGACCTTTCATGTGAAAAAAAATTCATCCAAATACATGGACCCGTTCCCGAGATATGGACGTCGACTTTCGGCTAATATACCCTTTAGGAAAAGGTCGACAACTCCGAAATTTTTCAAGGTAGCGAAATGAAATTTTGTAGGTTAGTAGAGTGGGATTTCCTGCGTCTTTTACATTTTGTTTCAATTTTCCACGTCGACTCTGTTCAGAGATATGACGGTAAGTATTATTAAAAGCGATTTCTAACTAATATGGTGCGCAGCCAGGCGGGCCAAACGTAGCCCATCGTGTAGCCTGAGTTTCACTCGATCATATGGTGAAAGTTTCATTGAAATCGGTCCAACGGTTACCGAATTATAGCGTTCCCAAAAAACTTTTTCACCAAATTTGCTTCCTACCAGCTTCTGTTGACCTGGTGTTTCACAAAACAAACGGTTTTTATTTTTCAGTTTTATAAATTTTTCAGTCAAAAAATACTTTTGCCGTTTGCTTAATAACTCGCATGTTTTTTAAGATAATTGCATGAAACTTGGCAGGCCGATCGGCGACATCTTCGAGAATAAGCTGAAATTAAAATTTTGCCACGCCCACCTTTCATTTGGCCAAAGTGAGCGTTATACAAAAAGTCTGTCGTTACGAATGTTTCTAGTTGATCTTTACTCGAAAAGTGCGATGCGTATAAAAGTAGAATTCAAGACCTTTCATGTGAAAAAAAATTCATCCAAGTACATGGACCCGTTCCCGAGATATGGACGTCGACTTTCGGCTAATATACCCTTTAGGAAAAGGTCGACAACTCCGAAATTTTTCAAGGTAGCGAAATGAAATTTTGTAGGTTAGTAGAGTGGGATTTCCTGCGTCTTTTACACTTTGTTTCAATTTTCCACGTCGACTCTGTTCAGAGATATGACGGTAAGTATTATTAAAAGCGATTTCTAACTAATATGGTGCGCAGCCAGGCGGGCCAAACGTAGCCCATCGTGTAGCCTGAGTTTCACTCGATCATATGGTGAAAGTTTCATTGAAATCGGTCCAACGGTTACCGAGTTATAGCGTTCCCAAAAAACTTTTTCACCAAATTTGCTTCCTACCAGCTTCTGTTGACCTGGTGTTTCACAAAACAAACGGTTTTTATTTTTCAGTTTTATAAATTTTTCAGTCAAAAAATACTTTTGCCGTTTGCTTAATAACTCGCATGTTTTTTAAGATAATTGCATGAAACTTGGCAGGCCGATCGGCGACATCTTCGAGAATAAGCTGAAATTAAAATTTTGCCACGCCCACCTTTCATTTGGCCAAAGTGAGCGTTATACAAAAAGTCTGTCGTTACGAATGTTTGTAGTTGATCTTTACTCAAAAAGTGCGATGCGTATAAAAGTAGAATTCAAGACCTTTCATGTGAAAAAAAATTCATCCAAATACATGGACCCGTTCCCGAGATATGGACGTCGACTTTCGGCTAATATACCCTTTAGGAAAAGGTCGACAACTCCGAAATTTTTCAAGGTAGCGAAATGAAATTTTGTAGGTTAGTAGAGTGGGATTTCCTGCGTCTTTTACATTTTGTTTCAATTTTCCACGTCGACTCTGTTCAGAGATATGACGGTAAGTATTATTAAAAGCGATTTCTAACTAATATGGTGCGCAGCCAGGCGGGCCAAACGTAGCCCATCGTGTAGCCTGAGTTTCACTCGATCATATGGTGAAAGTTTCATTGAAATCGGTCCAACGGTTACCGAGTTATAGCGTTCCCAAAAAACTTTTTCACCAAATTTGCTTCCTACCAGCTTCTGTTGACCTGGTGTTTCACAAAACAAACGGTTTTTATTTTTCAGTTTTATAAATTTTTCAGTCAAAAAATACTTTTGCCGTTTGCTTAATAACTCGCATGTTTTTTAAGATAATTGCATGAAACTTGGCAGGCCGATCGGCGACATCTTCGAGAATAAGCTGAAATTAAAATTTTGCCACGCCCACCTTTCATTTGGCCAAAGTGGGCGTTATACAAAAAGTCTGTCGTTACGAATGTTTCTAGTTGATCTTTACTCGAAAAGTGCGATGCGTATAAAAGTAGAATTCAAGACCTTTCATGTGAAAAAAAATTCATCCAAGTACATGGACCCGTTCCCGAGATATGGACGTCGACTTTCGGCTAATATACCCTTTAGGAAAAGGTCGACAACTCCGAAATTTTTCAAGGTAGCGAAATGAAATTTTGTAGGTTAGTAGAGTGGGATTTCCTGCGTCTTTTACACTTTGTTTCAATTTTCCACGTCGACTCTGTTCAGAGATATGACGGTAAGTATTATTAAAAGCGATTTCTAACTAATATGGTGCGCAGCCAGGCGGGCCAAACGTAGCCCATCGTGTAGCCTGAGTTTCACTCGATCATATGGTGAAAGTTTCATTGAAATCGGTCCAACGGTTACCGAGTTATAGCGTTCCCAAAAAACTTTTTCACCAAATTTGCTTCCTACCAGCTTCTGTTGACCTGGTGTTTCACAAAACAAACGGTTTTTATTTTTCAGTTTTATAAATTTTTCAGTCAAAAAATACTTTTGCCGTTTGCTTAATAACTCGCATGTTTTTTAAGATAATTGCATGAAACTTGGCAGGCCGATCGGCGACATCTTCGAGAATAAGCTGAAATTAAAATTTTGCCACGCCCACCTTTCATTTGGCCAAAGTGAGCGTTATACAAAAAGTCTGTCGTTACGAATGTTTGTAGTTGATCTTTACTCAAAAAGTGCGATGCGTATAAAAGTAGAATTCAAGACCTTTCATGTGAAAAAAAATTCATCCAAATACATGGACCCGTTCCCGAGATATGGACGTCGACTTTCGGCTAATATACCCTTTAGGAAAAGGTCGACAACTCCGAAATTTTTCAAGGTAGCGAAATGAAATTTTGTAGGTTAGTAGAGTGGGATTTCCTGCGTCTTTTACATTTTGTTTCAATTTTCCACGTCGACTCTGTTCAGAGATATGACGGTAAGTATTATTAAAAGCGATTTCTAACTAATATGGTGCGCAGCCAGGCGGGCCAAACGTAGCCCATCGTGTAGCCTGAGTTTCACTCGATCATATGGTGAAAGTTTCATTGAAATCGGTCCAACGGTTACCGAGTTATAGCGTTCCCAAAAAACTTTTTCACCAAATTTGCTTCCTACCAGCTTCTGTTGACCTGGTGTTTCACAAAACAAACGGTTTTTATTTTTCAGTTTTATAAATTTTTCAGTCAAAAAATACTTTTGCCGTTTGCTTAATAACTCGCATGTTTTTTAAGATAATTGCATGAAACTTGGCAGGCCGATCGGCGACATCTTCGAGAATAAGCTGAAATTAAAATTTTGCCACGCCCACCTTTCATTTGGCCAAAGTGGGCGTTATACAAAAAGTCTGTCGTTACGAATGTTTCTAGTTGATCTTTACTCGAAAAGTGCGATGCGTATAAAAGTAGAATTCAAGACCTTTCATGTGAAAAAAAATTCATCCAAGTACATGGACCCGTTCCCGAGATATGGACGTCGACTTTCGGCTAATATACCCTTTAGGAAAAGGTCGACAACTCCGAAATTTTTCAAGGTAGCGAAATGAAATTTTGTAGGTTAGTAGAGTGGGATTTCCTGCGTCTTTTACACTTTGTTTCAATTTTCCACGTCGACTCTGTTCAGAGATATGACGGTAAGTATTATTAAAAGCGATTTCTAACTAATATGGTGCGCAGCCAGGCGGGCCAAACGTAGCCCATCGTGTAGCCTGAGTTTCACTCGATCATATGGTGAAAGTTTCATTGAAATCGGTCCAACGGTTACCGAGTTATAGCGTTCCCAAAAAACTTTTTCACCAAATTTGCTTCCTACCAGCTTCTGTTGACCTGGTGTTTCACAAAACAAACGGTTTTTATTTTTCAGTTTTATAAATTTTTCAGTCAAAAAATACTTTTGCCGTTTGCTTAATAACTCGCATGTTTTTTAAGATAATTGCATGAAACTTGGCAGGCCGATCGGCGACATCTTCGAGAATAAGCTGAAATTAAAATTTTGCCACGCCCACCTTTCATTTGGCCAAAGTGGGCGTTATACAAAAAGTCTGTCGTTACGAATGTTTCTAGTTGATCTTTACTCGAAAAGTGCGATGCGTATAAAAGTAGAATTCAAGACCTTTCATGTGAAAAAAAATTCATCCAAGTACATGGACCCGTTCCCGAGATATGGACGTCGACTTTCGGCTAATATACCCTTTAGGAAAAGGTCGACAACTCCGAAATTTTTCAAGGTAGCGAAATGAAATTTTGTAGGTTAGTAGAGTGGGATTTCCTGCGTCTTTTACACTTTGTTTCAATTTTCCACGTCGACTCTGTTCAGAGATATGACGGTAAGTATTATTAAAAGCGATTTCTAACTAATATGGTGCGCAGCCAGGCGGGCCAAACGTAGCCCATCGTGTAGCCTGAGTTTCACTCGATCATATGGTGAAAGTTTCATTGAAATCGGTCCAACGGTTACCGAGTTATAGCGTTCCCAAAAAACTTTTTCACCAAATTTGCTTCCTACCAGCTTCTGTTGACCTGGTGTTTCACAAAACAAACGGTTTTTATTTTTCAGTTTTATAAATTTTTCAGTCAAAAAATACTTTTGCCGTTTGCTTAATAACTCGCATGTTTTTTAAGATAATTGCATGAAACTTGGCAGGCCGATCGGCGACATCTTCGAGAATAAGCTGAAATTAAAATTTTGCCACGCCCACCTTTCATTTGGCCAAAGTGAGCGTTATACAAAAAGTCTGTCGTTACGAATGTTTGTAGTTGATCTTTACTCAAAAAGTGCGATGCGTATAAAAGTAGAATTCAAGACCTTTCATGTGAAAAAAAATTCATCCAAATACATGGACCCGTTCCCGAGATATGGACGTCGACTTTCGGCTAATATACCCTTTAGGAAAAGGTCGACAACTCCGAAATTTTTCAAGGTAGCGAAATGAAATTTTGTAGGTTAGTAGAGTGGGATTTCCTGCGTCTTTTACATTTTGTTTCAATTTTCCACGTCGACTCTGTTCAGAGATATGACGGTAAGTATTATTAAAAGCGATTTCTAACTAATATGGTGCGCAGCCAGGCGGGCCAAACGTAGCCCATCGTGTAGCCTGAGTTTCACTCGATCATATGGTGAAAGTTTCATTGAAATCGGTCCAACGGTTACCGAGTTATAGCGTTCCCAAAAAACTTTTTCACCAAATTTGCTTCCTACCAGCTTCTGTTGACCTGGTGTTTCACAAAACAAACGGTTTTTATTTTTCAGTTTTATAAATTTTTCAGTCAAAAAATACTTTTGCCGTTTGCTTAATAACTCGCATGTTTTTTAAGATAATTGCATGAAACTTGGCAGGCCGATCGGCGACATCTTCGAGAATAAGCTGAAATTAAAATTTTGCCACGCCCACCTTTCATTTGGCCAAAGTGGGCGTTATACAAAAAGTCTGTCGTTACGAATGTTTCTAGTTGATCTTTACTCGAAAAGTGCGATGCGTATAAAAGTAGAATTCAAGACCTTTCATGTGAAAAAAAATTCATCCAAGTACATGGACCCGTTCCCGAGATATGGACGTCGACTTTCGGCTAATATACCCTTTAGGAAAAGGTCGACAACTCCGAAATTTTTCAAGGTAGCGAAATGAAATTTTGTAGGTTAGTAGAGTGGGATTTCCTGCGTCTTTTACACTTTGTTTCAATTTTCCACGTCGACTCTGTTCAGAGATATGACGGTAAGTATTATTAAAAGCGATTTCTAACTAATATGGTGCGCAGCCAGGCGGGCCAAACGTAGCCCATCGTGTAGCCTGAGTTTCACTCGATCATATGGTGAAAGTTTCATTGAAATCGGTCCAACGGTTACCGAGTTATAGCGTTCCCAAAAAACTTTTTCACCAAATTTGCTTCCTACCAGCTTCTGTTGACCTGGTGTTTCACAAAACAAACGGTTTTTATTTTTCAGTTTTATAAATTTTTCAGTCAAAAAATACTTTTGCCGTTTGCTTAATAACTCGCATGTTTTTTAAGATAATTGCATGAAACTTGGCAGGCCGATCGGCGACATCTTCGAGAATAAGCTGAAATTAATATTTTGCCACGCCCACCTTTCATTTGGCCAAAGTGAGCGTTATACAAAAAGTCTGTCGTTACGAATGTTTGTAGTTGATCTTTACTCAAAAAGTGCGATGCGTATAAAAGTAGAATTCAAGACCTTTCATGTGAAAAAAAATTCATCCAAATACATGGACCCGTTCCCGAGATATGGACGTCGACTTTCGGCTAATATACCCTTTAGGAAAAGGTCGACAACTCCGAAATTTTTCAAGGTAGCGAAATGAAATTTTGTAGGTTAGTAGAGTGGGATTTCCTGCGTCTTTTACATTTTGTTTCAATTTTCCACGTCGACTCTGTTCAGAGATATGACGGTAAGTATTATTAAAAGCGATTTCTAACTAATATGGTGCGCAGCCAGGCGGGCCAAACGTAGCCCATCGTGTAGCCTGAGTTTCACTCGATCATATGGTGAAAGTTTCATTGAAATCGGTCCAACGGTTACCGAATTATAGCGTTCCCAAAAAACTTTTTCACCAAATTTGCTTCCTACCAGCTTCTGTTGACCTGGTGTTTCACAAAACAAACGGTTTTTATTTTTCAGTTTTATAAATTTTTCAGTAAAAAAATACTTTTGCCGTTTGCTTAATAACTCGCATGTTTTTTAAGATAATTGCATGAAACTTGGCAGGCCGATCGGCGACATCTTCGAGAATAAGCTGAAATTAAAATTTTGCCACGCCCACCTTTCATTTGGCCAAAGTGAGCGTTATACAAAAAGTCTGTCGTTACGAATGTTTGTAGTTGATCTTTACTCAAAAAGTGCGATGCGTATAAAAGTAGAATTCAAGACCTTTCATGTGAAAAAAAATTCATCCAAATACATGGACCCGTTCCCGAGATATGGACGTCGACTTTCGGCTAATATACCCTTTAGGAAAAGGTCGACAACTCCGAAATTTTTCAAGGTAGCGAAATGAAATTTTGTAGGTTAGTAGAGTGGGATTTCCTGCGTCTTTTACATTTTGTTTCAATTTTCCACGTCGACTCTGTTCAGAGATATGACGGTAAGTATTATTAAAAGCGATTTCTAACTAATATGGTGCGCAGCCAGGCGGGCCAAACGTAGCCCATCGTGTAGCCTGAGTTTCACTCGATCATATGGTGAAAGTTTCATTGAAATCGGTCCAACGGTTACCGAGTTATAGCGTTCCCAAAAAACTTTTTCACCAAATTTGCTTCCTACCAGCTTCTGTTGACCTGGTGTTTCACAAAACAAACGGTTTTTATTTTTCAGTTTTATAAATTTTTCAGTCAAAAAATACTTTTGCCGTTTGCTTAATAACTCGCATGTTTTTTAAGATAATTGCATGAAACTTGGCAGGCCGATCGGCGACATCTTCGAGAATAAGCTGAAATTAAAATTTTGCCACGCCCACCTTTCATTTGGCCAAAGTGGGCGTTATACAAAAAGTCTGTCGTTACGAATGTTTCTAGTTGATCTTTACTCGAAAAGTGCGATGCGTATAAAAGTAGAATTCAAGACCTTTCATGTGAAAAAAAATTCATCCAAGTACATGGACCCGTTCCCGAGATATGGACGTCGACTTTCGGCTAATATACCCTTTAGGAAAAGGTCGACAACTCCGAAATTTTTCAAGGTAGCGAAATGAAATTTTGTAGGTTAGTAGAGTGGGATTTCCTGCGTCTTTTACACTTTGTTTCAATTTTCCACGTCGACTCTGTTCAGAGATATGACGGTAAGTATTATTAAAAGCGATTTCTAACTAATATGGTGCGCAGCCAGGCGGGCCAAACGTAGCCCATCGTGTAGCCTGAGTTTCACTCGATCATATGGTGAAAGTTTCATTGAAATCGGTCCAACGGTTACCGAGTTATAGCGTTCCCAAAAAACTTTTTCACCAAATTTGCTTCCTACCAGCTTCTGTTGACCTGGTGTTTCACAAAACAAACGGTTTTTATTTTTCAGTTTTATAAATTTTTCAGTCAAAAAATACTTTTGCCGTTTGCTTAATAACTCGCATGTTTTTTAAGATAATTGCATGAAACTTGGCAGGCCGATCGGCGACATCTTCGAGAATAAGCTGAAATTAAAATTTTGCCACGCCCACCTTTCATTTGGCCAAAGTGAGCGTTATACAAAAAGTCTGTCGTTACGAATGTTTGTAGTTGATCTTTACTCAAAAAGTGCGATGCGTATAAAAGTAGAATTCAAGACCTTTCATGTGAAAAAAAATTCATCCAAATACATGGACCCGTTCCCGAGATATGGACGTCGACTTTCGGCTAATATACCCTTTAGGAAAAGGTCGACAACTCCGAAATTTTTCAAGGTAGCGAAATGAAATTTTGTAGGTTAGTAGAGTGGGATTTCCTGCGTCTTTTACATTTTGTTTCAATTTTCCACGTCGACTCTGTTCAGAGATATGACGGTAAGTATTATTAAAAGCGATTTCTAACTAATATGGTGCGCAGCCAGGCGGGCCAAACGTAGCCCATCGTGTAGCCTGAGTTTCACTCGATCATATGGTGAAAGTTTCATTGAAATCGGTCCAACGGTTACCGAGTTATAGCGTTCCCAAAAAACTTTTTCACCAAATTTGCTTCCTACCAGCTTCTGTTGACCTGGTGTTTCACAAAACAAACGGTTTTTATTTTTCAGTTTTATAAATTTTTCAGTCAAAAAATACTTTTGCCGTTTGCTTAATAACTCGCATGTTTTTTAAGATAATTGCATGAAACTTGGCAGGCCGATCGGCGACATCTTCGAGAATAAGCTGAAATTAAAATTTTGCCACGCCCACCTTTCATTTGGCCAAAGTGGGCGTTATACAAAAAGTCTGTCGTTACGAATGTTTCTAGTTGATCTTTACTCGAAAAGTGCGATGCGTATAAAAGTAGAATTCAAGACCTTTCATGTGAAAAAAAATTCATCCAAGTACATGGACCCGTTCCCGAGATATGGACGTCGACTTTCGGCTAATATACCCTTTAGGAAAAGGTCGACAACTCCGAAATTTTTCAAGGTAGCGAAATGAAATTTTGTAGGTTAGTAGAGTGGGATTTCCTGCGTCTTTTACACTTTGTTTCAATTTTCCACGTCGACTCTGTTCAGAGATATGACGGTAAGTATTATTAAAAGCGATTTCTAACTAATATGGTGCGCAGCCAGGCGGGCCAAACGTAGCCCATCGTGTAGCCTGAGTTTCACTCGATCATATGGTGAAAGTTTCATTGAAATCGGTCCAACGGTTACCGAGTTATAGCGTTCCCAAAAAACTTTTTCACCAAATTTGCTTCCTACCAGCTTCTGTTGACCTGGTGTTTCACAAAACAAACGGTTTTTATTTTTCAGTTTTATAAATTTTTCAGTCAAAAAATACTTTTGCCGTTTGCTTAATAACTCGCATGTTTTTTAAGATAATTGCATGAAACTTGGCAGGCCGATCGGCGACATCTTCGAGAATAAGCTGAAATTAAAATTTTGCCACGCCCACCTTTCATTTGGCCAAAGTGAGCGTTATACAAAAAGTCTGTCGTTACGAATGTTTGTAGTTGATCTTTACTCAAAAAGTGCGATGCGTATAAAAGTAGAATTCAAGACCTTTCATGTGAAAAAAAATTCATCCAAATACATGGACCCGTTCCCGAGATATGGACGTCGACTTTCGGCTAATATACCCTTTAGGAAAAGGTCGACAACTCCGAAATTTTTCAAGGTAGCGAAATGAAATTTTGTAGGTTAGTAGAGTGGGATTTCCTGCGTCTTTTACATTTTGTTTCAATTTTCCACGTCGACTCTGTTCAGAGATATGACGGTAAGTATTATTAAAAGCGATTTCTAACTAATATGGTGCGCAGCCAGGCGGGCCAAACGTAGCCCATCGTGTAGCCTGAGTTTCACTCGATCATATGGTGAAAGTTTCATTGAAATCGGTCCAACGGTTACCGAATTATAGCGTTCCCAAAAAACTTTTTCACCAAATTTGCTTCCTACCAGCTTCTGTTGACCTGGTGTTTCACAAAACAAACGGTTTTTATTTTTCAGTTTTATAAATTTTTCAGTAAAAAAATACTTTTGCCGTTTGCTTAATAACTCGCATGTTTTTTAAGATAATTGCATGAAACTTGGCAGGCCGATCGGCGACATCTTCGAGAATAAGCTGAAATTAAAATTTTGCCACGCCCACCTTTCATTTGGCCAAAGTGAGCGTTATACAAAAAGTCTGTCGTTACGAATGTTTGTAGTTGATCTTTACTCAAAAAGTGCGATGCGTATAAAAGTAGAATTCAAGACCTTTCATGTGAAAAAAAATTCATCCAAATACATGGACCCGTTCCCGAGATATGGACGTCGACTTTCGGCTAATATACCCTTTAGGAAAAGGTCGACAACTCCGAAATTTTTCAAGGTAGCGAAATGAAATTTTGTAGGTTAGTAGAGTGGGATTTCCTGCGTCTTTTACATTTTGTTTCAATTTTCCACGTCGACTCTGTTCAGAGATATGACGGTAAGTATTATTAAAAGCGATTTCTAACTAATATGGTGCGCAGCCAGGCGGGCCAAACGTAGCCCATCGTGTAGCCTGAGTTTCACTCGATCATATGGTGAAAGTTTCATTGAAATCGGTCCAACGGTTACCGAGTTATAGCGTTCCCAAAAAACTTTTTCACCAAATTTGCTTCCTACCAGCTTCTGTTGACCTGGTGTTTCACAAAACAAACGGTTTTTATTTTTCAGTTTTATAAATTTTTCAGTCAAAAAATACTTTTGCCGTTTGCTTAATAACTCGCATGTTTTTTAAGATAATTGCATGAAACTTGGCAGGCCGATCGGCGACATCTTCGAGAATAAGCTGAAATTAAAATTTTGCCACGCCCACCTTTCATTTGGCCAAAGTGGGCGTTATACAAAAAGTCTGTCGTTACGAATGTTTCTAGTTGATCTTTACTCGAAAAGTGCGATGCGTATAAAAGTAGAATTCAAGACCTTTCATGTGAAAAAAAATTCATCCAAGTACATGGACCCGTTCCCGAGATATGGACGTCGACTTTCGGCTAATATACCCTTTAGGAAAAGGTCGACAACTCCGAAATTTTTCAAGGTAGCGAAATGAAATTTTGTAGGTTAGTAGAGTGGGATTTCCTGCGTCTTTTACACTTTGTTTCAATTTTCCACGTCGACTCTGTTCAGAGATATGACGGTAAGTATTATTAAAAGCGATTTCTAACTAATATGGTGCGCAGCCAGGCGGGCCAAACGTAGCCCATCGTGTAGCCTGAGTTTCACTCGATCATATGGTGAAAGTTTCATTGAAATCGGTCCAACGGTTACCGAGTTATAGCGTTCCCAAAAAACTTTTTCACCAAATTTGCTTCCTACCAGCTTCTGTTGACCTGGTGTTTCACAAAACAAACGGTTTTTATTTTTCAGTTTTATAAATTTTTCAGTCAAAAAATACTTTTGCCGTTTGCTTAATAACTCGCATGTTTTTTAAGATAATTGCATGAAACTTGGCAGGCCGATCGGCGACATCTTCGAGAATAAGCTGAAATTAAAATTTTGCCACGCCCACCTTTCATTTGGCCAAAGTGAGCGTTATACAAAAAGTCTGTCGTTACGAATGTTTGTAGTTGATCTTTACTCAAAAAGTGCGATGCGTATAAAAGTAGAATTCAAGACCTTTCATGTGAAAAAAAATTCATCCAAATACATGGACCCGTTCCCGAGATATGGACGTCGACTTTCGGCTAATATACCCTTTAGGAAAAGGTCGACAACTCCGAAATTTTTCAAGGTAGCGAAATGAAATTTTGTAGGTTAGTAGAGTGGGATTTCCTGCGTCTTTTACATTTTGTTTCAATTTTCCACGTCGACTCTGTTCAGAGATATGACGGTAAGTATTATTAAAAGCGATTTCTAACTAATATGGTGCGCAGCCAGGCGGGCCAAACGTAGCCCATCGTGTAGCCTGAGTTTCACTCGATCATATGGTGAAAGTTTCATTGAAATCGGTCCAACGGTTACCGAATTATAGCGTTCCCAAAAAACTTTTTCACCAAATTTGCTTCCTACCAGCTTCTGTTGACCTGGTGTTTCACAAAACAAACGGTTTTTATTTTTCAGTTTTATAAATTTTTCAGTAAAAAAATACTTTTGCCGTTTGCTTAATAACTCGCATGTTTTTTAAGATAATTGCATGAAACTTGGCAGGCCGATCGGCGACATCTTCGAGAATAAGCTGAAATTAAAATTTTGCCACGCCCACCTTTCATTTGGCCAAAGTGAGCGTTATACAAAAAGTCTGTCGTTACGAATGTTTGTAGTTGATCTTTACTCAAAAAGTGCGATGCGTATAAAAGTAGAATTCAAGACCTTTCATGTGAAAAAAAATTCATCCAAATACATGGACCCGTTCCCGAGATATGGACGTCGACTTTCGGCTAATATACCCTTTAGGAAAAGGTCGACAACTCCGAAATTTTTCAAGGTAGCGAAATGAAATTTTGTAGGTTAGTAGAGTGGGATTTCCTGCGTCTTTTACATTTTGTTTCAATTTTCCACGTCGACTCTGTTCAGAGATATGACGGTAAGTATTATTAAAAGCGATTTCTAACTAATATGGTGCGCAGCCAGGCGGGCCAAACGTAGCCCATCGTGTAGCCTGAGTTTCACTCGATCATATGGTGAAAGTTTCATTGAAATCGGTCCAACGGTTACCGAGTTATAGCGTTCCCAAAAAACTTTTTCACCAAATTTGCTTCCTACCAGCTTCTGTTGACCTGGTGTTTCACAAAACAAACGGTTTTTATTTTTCAGTTTTATAAATTTTTCAGTCAAAAAATACTTTTGCCGTTTGCTTAATAACTCGCATGTTTTTTAAGATAATTGCATGAAACTTGGCAGGCCGATCGGCGACATCTTCGAGAATAAGCTGAAATTAAAATTTTGCCACGCCCACCTTTCATTTGGCCAAAGTGGGCGTTATACAAAAAGTCTGTCGTTACGAATGTTTCTAGTTGATCTTTACTCGAAAAGTGCGATGCGTATAAAAGTAGAATTCAAGACCTTTCATGTGAAAAAAAATTCATCCAAGTACATGGACCCGTTCCCGAGATATGGACGTCGACTTTCGGCTAATATACCCTTTAGGAAAAGGTCGACAACTCCGAAATTTTTCAAGGTAGCGAAATGAAATTTTGTAGGTTAGTAGAGTGGGATTTCCTGCGTCTTTTACACTTTGTTTCAATTTTCCACGTCGACTCTGTTCAGAGATATGACGGTAAGTATTATTAAAAGCGATTTCTAACTAATATGGTGCGCAGCCAGGCGGGCCAAACGTAGCCCATCGTGTAGCCTGAGTTTCACTCGATCATATGGTGAAAGTTTCATTGAAATCGGTCCAACGGTTACCGAGTTATAGCGTTCCCAAAAAACTTTTTCACCAAATTTGCTTCCTACCAGCTTCTGTTGACCTGGTGTTTCACAAAACAAACGGTTTTTATTTTTCAGTTTTATAAATTTTTCAGTCAAAAAATACTTTTGCCGTTTGCTTAATAACTCGCATGTTTTTTAAGATAATTGCATGAAACTTGGCAGGCCGATCGGCGACATCTTCGAGAATAAGCTGAAATTAAAATTTTGCCACGCCCACCTTTCATTTGGCCAAAGTGAGCGTTATACAAAAAGTCTGTCGTTACGAATGTTTGTAGTTGATCTTTACTCAAAAAGTGCGATGCGTATAAAAGTAGAATTCAAGACCTTTCATGTGAAAAAAAATTCATCCAAATACATGGACCCGTTCCCGAGATATGGACGTCGACTTTCGGCTAATATACCCTTTAGGAAAAGGTCGACAACTCCGAAATTTTTCAAGGTAGCGAAATGAAATTTTGTAGGTTAGTAGAGTGGGATTTCCTGCGTCTTTTACATTTTGTTTCAATTTTCCACGTCGACTCTGTTCAGAGATATGACGGTAAGTATTATTAAAAGCGATTTCTAACTAATATGGTGCGCAGCCAGGCGGGCCAAACGTAGCCCATCGTGTAGCCTGAGTTTCACTCGATCATATGGTGAAAGTTTCATTGAAATCGGTCCAACGGTTACCGAGTTATAGCGTTCCCAAAAAACTTTTTCACCAAATTTGCTTCCTACCAGCTTCTGTTGACCTGGTGTTTCACAAAACAAACGGTTTTTATTTTTCAGTTTTATAAATTTTTCAGTCAAAAAATACTTTTGCCGTTTGCTTAATAACTCGCATGTTTTTTAAGATAATTGCATGAAACTTGGCAGGCCGATCGGCGACATCTTCGAGAATAAGCTGAAATTAAAATTTTGCCACGCCCACCTTTCATTTGGCCAAAGTGGGCGTTATACAAAAAGTCTGTCGTTACGAATGTTTCTAGTTGATCTTTACTCGAAAAGTGCGATGCGTATAAAAGTAGAATTCAAGACCTTTCATGTGAAAAAAAATTCATCCAAGTACATGGACCCGTTCCCGAGATATGGACGTCGACTTTCGGCTAATATACCCTTTAGGAAAAGGTCGACAACTCCGAAATTTTTCAAGGTAGCGAAATGAAATTTTGTAGGTTAGTAGAGTGGGATTTCCTGCGTCTTTTACACTTTGTTTCAATTTTCCACGTCGACTCTGTTCAGAGATATGACGGTAAGTATTATTAAAAGCGATTTCTAACTAATATGGTGCGCAGCCAGGCGGGCCAAACGTAGCCCATCGTGTAGCCTGAGTTTCACTCGATCATATGGTGAAAGTTTCATTGAAATCGGTCCAACGGTTACCGAGTTATAGCGTTCCCAAAAAACTTTTTCACCAAATTTGCTTCCTACCAGCTTCTGTTGACCTGGTGTTTCACAAAACAAACGGTTTTTATTTTTCAGTTTTATAAATTTTTCAGTCAAAAAATACTTTTGCCGTTTGCTTAATAACTCGCATGTTTTTTAAGATAATTGCATGAAACTTGGCAGGCCGATCGGCGACATCTTCGAGAATAAGCTGAAATTAAAATTTTGCCACGCCCACCTTTCATTTGGCCAAAGTGAGCGTTATACAAAAAGTCTGTCGTTACGAATGTTTGTAGTTGATCTTTACTCAAAAAGTGCGATGCGTATAAAAGTAGAATTCAAGACCTTTCATGTGAAAAAAAATTCATCCAAATACATGGACCCGTTCCCGAGATATGGACGTCGACTTTCGGCTAATATACCCTTTAGGAAAAGGTCGACAACTCCGAAATTTTTCAAGGTAGCGAAATGAAATTTTGTAGGTTAGTAGAGTGGGATTTCCTGCGTCTTTTACATTTTGTTTCAATTTTCCACGTCGACTCTGTTCAGAGATATGACGGTAAGTATTATTAAAAGCGATTTCTAACTAATATGGTGCGCAGCCAGGCGGGCCAAACGTAGCCCATCGTGTAGCCTGAGTTTCACTCGATCATATGGTGAAAGTTTCATTGAAATCGGTCCAACGGTTACCGAATTATAGCGTTCCCAAAAAACTTTTTCACCAAATTTGCTTCCTACCAGCTTCTGTTGACCTGGTGTTTCACAAAACAAACGGTTTTTATTTTTCAGTTTTATAAATTTTTCAGTAAAAAAATACTTTTGCCGTTTGCTTAATAACTCGCATGTTTTTTAAGATAATTGCATGAAACTTGGCAGGCCGATCGGCGACATCTTCGAGAATAAGCTGAAATTAAAATTTTGCCACGCCCACCTTTCATTTGGCCAAAGTGAGCGTTATACAAAAAGTCTGTCGTTACGAATGTTTGTAGTTGATCTTTACTCAAAAAGTGCGATGCGTATAAAAGTAGAATTCAAGACCTTTCATGTGAAAAAAAATTCATCCAAATACATGGACCCGTTCCCGAGATATGGACGTCGACTTTCGGCTAATATACCCTTTAGGAAAAGGTCGACAACTCCGAAATTTTTCAAGGTAGCGAAATGAAATTTTGTAGGTTAGTAGAGTGGGATTTCCTGCGTCTTTTACATTTTGTTTCAATTTTCCACGTCGACTCTGTTCAGAGATATGACGGTAAGTATTATTAAAAGCGATTTCTAACTAATATGGTGCGCAGCCAGGCGGGCCAAACGTAGCCCATCGTGTAGCCTGAGTTTCACTCGATCATATGGTGAAAGTTTCATTGAAATCGGTCCAACGGTTACCGAGTTATAGCGTTCCCAAAAAACTTTTTCACCAAATTTGCTTCCTACCAGCTTCTGTTGACCTGGTGTTTCACAAAACAAACGGTTTTTATTTTTCAGTTTTATAAATTTTTCAGTCAAAAAATACTTTTGCCGTTTGCTTAATAACTCGCATGTTTTTTAAGATAATTGCATGAAACTTGGCAGGCCGATCGGCGACATCTTCGAGAATAAGCTGAAATTAAAATTTTGCCACGCCCACCTTTCATTTGGCCAAAGTGGGCGTTATACAAAAAGTCTGTCGTTACGAATGTTTCTAGTTGATCTTTACTCGAAAAGTGCGATGCGTATAAAAGTAGAATTCAAGACCTTTCATGTGAAAAAAAATTCATCCAAGTACATGGACCCGTTCCCGAGATATGGACGTCGACTTTCGGCTAATATACCCTTTAGGAAAAGGTCGACAACTCCGAAATTTTTCAAGGTAGCGAAATGAAATTTTGTAGGTTAGTAGAGTGGGATTTCCTGCGTCTTTTACACTTTGTTTCAATTTTCCACGTCGACTCTGTTCAGAGATATGACGGTAAGTATTATTAAAAGCGATTTCTAACTAATATGGTGCGCAGCCAGGCGGGCCAAACGTAGCCCATCGTGTAGCCTGAGTTTCACTCGATCATATGGTGAAAGTTTCATTGAAATCGGTCCAACGGTTACCGAGTTATAGCGTTCCCAAAAAACTTTTTCACCAAATTTGCTTCCTACCAGCTTCTGTTGACCTGGTGTTTCACAAAACAAACGGTTTTTATTTTTCAGTTTTATAAATTTTTCAGTCAAAAAATACTTTTGCCGTTTGCTTAATAACTCGCATGTTTTTTAAGATAATTGCATGAAACTTGGCAGGCCGATCGGCGACATCTTCGAGAATAAGCTGAAATTAAAATTTTGCCACGCCCACCTTTCATTTGGCCAAAGTGAGCGTTATACAAAAAGTCTGTCGTTACGAATGTTTGTAGTTGATCTTTACTCAAAAAGTGCGATGCGTATAAAAGTAGAATTCAAGACCTTTCATGTGAAAAAAAATTCATCCAAATACATGGACCCGTTCCCGAGATATGGACGTCGACTTTCGGCTAATATACCCTTTAGGAAAAGGTCGACAACTCCGAAATTTTTCAAGGTAGCGAAATGAAATTTTGTAGGTTAGTAGAGTGGGATTTCCTGCGTCTTTTACATTTTGTTTCAATTTTCCACGTCGACTCTGTTCAGAGATATGACGGTAAGTATTATTAAAAGCGATTTCTAACTAATATGGTGCGCAGCCAGGCGGGCCAAACGTAGCCCATCGTGTAGCCTGAGTTTCACTCGATCATATGGTGAAAGTTTCATTGAAATCGGTCCAACGGTTACCGAGTTATAGCGTTCCCAAAAAACTTTTTCACCAAATTTGCTTCCTACCAGCTTCTGTTGACCTGGTGTTTCACAAAACAAACGGTTTTTATTTTTCAGTTTTATAAATTTTTCAGTCAAAAAATACTTTTGCCGTTTGCTTAATAACTCGCATGTTTTTTAAGATAATTGCATGAAACTTGGCAGGCCGATCGGCGACATCTTCGAGAATAAGCTGAAATTAAAATTTTGCCACGCCCACCTTTCATTTGGCCAAAGTGGGCGTTATACAAAAAGTCTGTCGTTACGAATGTTTCTAGTTGATCTTTACTCGAAAAGTGCGATGCGTATAAAAGTAGAATTCAAGACCTTTCATGTGAAAAAAAATTCATCCAAGTACATGGACCCGTTCCCGAGATATGGACGTCGACTTTCGGCTAATATACCCTTTAGGAAAAGGTCGACAACTCCGAAATTTTTCAAGGTAGCGAAATGAAATTTTGTAGGTTAGTAGAGTGGGATTTCCTGCGTCTTTTACACTTTGTTTCAATTTTCCACGTCGACTCTGTTCAGAGATATGACGGTAAGTATTATTAAAAGCGATTTCTAACTAATATGGTGCGCAGCCAGGCGGGCCAAACGTAGCCCATCGTGTAGCCTGAGTTTCACTCGATCATATGGTGAAAGTTTCATTGAAATCGGTCCAACGGTTACCGAGTTATAGCGTTCCCAAAAAACTTTTTCACCAAATTTGCTTCCTACCAGCTTCTGTTGACCTGGTGTTTCACAAAACAAACGGTTTTTATTTTTCAGTTTTATAAATTTTTCAGTCAAAAAATACTTTTGCCGTTTGCTTAATAACTCGCATGTTTTTTAAGATAATTGCATGAAACTTGGCAGGCCGATCGGCGACATCTTCGAGAATAAGCTGAAATTAAAATTTTGCCACGCCCACCTTTCATTTGGCCAAAGTGAGCGTTATACAAAAAGTCTGTCGTTACGAATGTTTGTAGTTGATCTTTACTCAAAAAGTGCGATGCGTATAAAAGTAGAATTCAAGACCTTTCATGTGAAAAAAAATTCATCCAAATACATGGACCCGTTCCCGAGATATGGACGTCGACTTTCGGCTAATATACCCTTTAGGAAAAGGTCGACAACTCCGAAATTTTTCAAGGTAGCGAAATGAAATTTTGTAGGTTAGTAGAGTGGGATTTCCTGCGTCTTTTACATTTTGTTTCAATTTTCCACGTCGACTCTGTTCAGAGATATGACGGTAAGTATTATTAAAAGCGATTTCTAACTAATATGGTGCGCAGCCAGGCGGGCCAAACGTAGCCCATCGTGTAGCCTGAGTTTCACTCGATCATATGGTGAAAGTTTCATTGAAATCGGTCCAACGGTTACCGAGTTATAGCGTTCCCAAAAAACTTTTTCACCAAATTTGCTTCCTACCAGCTTCTGTTGACCTGGTGTTTCACAAAACAAACGGTTTTTATTTTTCAGTTTTATAAATTTTTCAGTCAAAAAATACTTTTGCCGTTTGCTTAATAACTCGCATGTTTTTTAAGATAATTGCATGAAACTTGGCAGGCCGATCGGCGACATCTTCGAGAATAAGCTGAAATTAAAATTTTGCCACGCCCACCTTTCATTTGGCCAAAGTGGGCGTTATACAAAAAGTCTGTCGTTACGAATGTTTCTAGTTGATCTTTACTCGAAAAGTGCGATGCGTATAAAAGTAGAATTCAAGACCTTTCATGTGAAAAAAAATTCATCCAAGTACATGGACCCGTTCCCGAGATATGGACGTCGACTTTCGGCTAATATACCCTTTAGGAAAAGGTCGACAACTCCGAAATTTTTCAAGGTAGCGAAATGAAATTTTGTAGGTTAGTAGAGTGGGATTTCCTGCGTCTTTTACACTTTGTTTCAATTTTCCACGTCGACTCTGTTCAGAGATATGACGGTAAGTATTATTAAAAGCGATTTCTAACTAATATGGTGCGCAGCCAGGCGGGCCAAACGTAGCCCATCGTGTAGCCTGAGTTTCACTCGATCATATGGTGAAAGTTTCATTGAAATCGGTCCAACGGTTACCGAGTTATAGCGTTCCCAAAAAACTTTTTCACCAAATTTGCTTCCTACCAGCTTCTGTTGACCTGGTGTTTCACAAAACAAACGGTTTTTATTTTTCAGTTTTATAAATTTTTCAGTCAAAAAATACTTTTGCCGTTTGCTTAATAACTCGCATGTTTTTTAAGATAATTGCATGAAACTTGGCAGGCCGATCGGCGACATCTTCGAGAATAAGCTGAAATTAAAATTTTGCCACGCCCACCTTTCATTTGGCCAAAGTGAGCGTTATACAAAAAGTCTGTCGTTACGAATGTTTGTAGTTGATCTTTACTCAAAAAGTGCGATGCGTATAAAAGTAGAATTCAAGACCTTTCATGTGAAAAAAAATTCATCCAAATACATGGACCCGTTCCCGAGATATGGACGTCGACTTTCGGCTAATATACCCTTTAGGAAAAGGTCGACAACTCCGAAATTTTTCAAGGTAGCGAAATGAAATTTTGTAGGTTAGTAGAGTGGGATTTCCTGCGTCTTTTACATTTTGTTTCAATTTTCCACGTCGACTCTGTTCAGAGATATGACGGTAAGTATTATTAAAAGCGATTTCTAACTAATATGGTGCGCAGCCAGGCGGGCCAAACGTAGCCCATCGTGTAGCCTGAGTTTCACTCGATCATATGGTGAAAGTTTCATTGAAATCGGTCCAACGGTTACCGAATTATAGCGTTCCCAAAAAACTTTTTCACCAAATTTGCTTCCTACCAGCTTCTGTTGACCTGGTGTTTCACAAAACAAACGGTTTTTATTTTTCAGTTTTATAAATTTTTCAGTAAAAAAATACTTTTGCCGTTTGCTTAATAACTCGCATGTTTTTTAAGATAATTGCATGAAACTTGGCAGGCCGATCGGCGACATCTTCGAGAATAAGCTGAAATTAAAATTTTGCCACGCCCACCTTTCATTTGGCCAAAGTGAGCGTTATACAAAAAGTCTGTCGTTACGAATGTTTGTAGTTGATCTTTACTCAAAAAGTGCGATGCGTATAAAAGTAGAATTCAAGACCTTTCATGTGAAAAAAAATTCATCCAAATACATGGACCCGTTCCCGAGATATGGACGTCGACTTTCGGCTAATATACCCTTTAGGAAAAGGTCGACAACTCCGAAATTTTTCAAGGTAGCGAAATGAAATTTTGTAGGTTAGTAGAGTGGGATTTCCTGCGTCTTTTACATTTTGTTTCAATTTTCCACGTCGACTCTGTTCAGAGATATGACGGTAAGTATTATTAAAAGCGATTTCTAACTAATATGGTGCGCAGCCAGGCGGGCCAAACGTAGCCCATCGTGTAGCCTGAGTTTCACTCGATCATATGGTGAAAGTTTCATTGAAATCGGTCCAACGGTTACCGAGTTATAGCGTTCCCAAAAAACTTTTTCACCAAATTTGCTTCCTACCAGCTTCTGTTGACCTGGTGTTTCACAAAACAAACGGTTTTTATTTTTCAGTTTTATAAATTTTTCAGTCAAAAAATACTTTTGCCGTTTGCTTAATAACTCGCATGTTTTTTAAGATAATTGCATGAAACTTGGCAGGCCGATCGGCGACATCTTCGAGAATAAGCTGAAATTAAAATTTTGCCACGCCCACCTTTCATTTGGCCAAAGTGGGCGTTATACAAAAAGTCTGTCGTTACGAATGTTTCTAGTTGATCTTTACTCGAAAAGTGCGATGCGTATAAAAGTAGAATTCAAGACCTTTCATGTGAAAAAAAATTCATCCAAGTACATGGACCCGTTCCCGAGATATGGACGTCGACTTTCGGCTAATATACCCTTTAGGAAAAGGTCGACAACTCCGAAATTTTTCAAGGTAGCGAAATGAAATTTTGTAGGTTAGTAGAGTGGGATTTCCTGCGTCTTTTACACTTTGTTTCAATTTTCCACGTCGACTCTGTTCAGAGATATGACGGTAAGTATTATTAAAAGCGATTTCTAACTAATATGGTGCGCAGCCAGGCGGGCCAAACGTAGCCCATCGTGTAGCCTGAGTTTCACTCGATCATATGGTGAAAGTTTCATTGAAATCGGTCCAACGGTTACCGAGTTATAGCGTTCCCAAAAAACTTTTTCACCAAATTTGCTTCCTACCAGCTTCTGTTGACCTGGTGTTTCACAAAACAAACGGTTTTTATTTTTCAGTTTTATAAATTTTTCAGTCAAAAAATACTTTTGCCGTTTGCTTAATAACTCGCATGTTTTTTAAGATAATTGCATGAAACTTGGCAGGCCGATCGGCGACATCTTCGAGAATAAGCTGAAATTAAAATTTTGCCACGCCCACCTTTCATTTGGCCAAAGTGAGCGTTATACAAAAAGTCTGTCGTTACGAATGTTTGTAGTTGATCTTTACTCAAAAAGTGCGATGCGTATAAAAGTAGAATTCAAGACCTTTCATGTGAAAAAAAATTCATCCAAATACATGGACCCGTTCCCGAGATATGGACGTCGACTTTCGGCTAATATACCCTTTAGGAAAAGGTCGACAACTCCGAAATTTTTCAAGGTAGCGAAATGAAATTTTGTAGGTTAGTAGAGTGGGATTTCCTGCGTCTTTTACATTTTGTTTCAATTTTCCACGTCGACTCTGTTCAGAGATATGACGGTAAGTATTATTAAAAGCGATTTCTAACTAATATGGTGCGCAGCCAGGCGGGCCAAACGTAGCCCATCGTGTAGCCTGAGTTTCACTCGATCATATGGTGAAAGTTTCATTGAAATCGGTCCAACGGTTACCGAGTTATAGCGTTCCCAAAAAACTTTTTCACCAAATTTGCTTCCTACCAGCTTCTGTTGACCTGGTGTTTCACAAAACAAACGGTTTTTATTTTTCAGTTTTATAAATTTTTCAGTCAAAAAATACTTTTGCCGTTTGCTTAATAACTCGCATGTTTTTTAAGATAATTGCATGAAACTTGGCAGGCCGATCGGCGACATCTTCGAGAATAAGCTGAAATTAAAATTTTGCCACGCCCACCTTTCATTTGGCCAAAGTGGGCGTTATACAAAAAGTCTGTCGTTACGAATGTTTCTAGTTGATCTTTACTCGAAAAGTGCGATGCGTATAAAAGTAGAATTCAAGACCTTTCATGTGAAAAAAAATTCATCCAAGTACATGGACCCGTTCCCGAGATATGGACGTCGACTTTCGGCTAATATACCCTTTAGGAAAAGGTCGACAACTCCGAAATTTTTCAAGGTAGCGAAATGAAATTTTGTAGGTTAGTAGAGTGGGATTTCCTGCGTCTTTTACACTTTGTTTCAATTTTCCACGTCGACTCTGTTCAGAGATATGACGGTAAGTATTATTAAAAGCGATTTCTAACTAATATGGTGCGCAGCCAGGCGGGCCAAACGTAGCCCATCGTGTAGCCTGAGTTTCACTCGATCATATGGTGAAAGTTTCATTGAAATCGGTCCAACGGTTACCGAGTTATAGCGTTCCCAAAAAACTTTTTCACCAAATTTGCTTCCTACCAGCTTCTGTTGACCTGGTGTTTCACAAAACAAACGGTTTTTATTTTTCAGTTTTATAAATTTTTCAGTCAAAAAATACTTTTGCCGTTTGCTTAATAACTCGCATGTTTTTTAAGATAATTGCATGAAACTTGGCAGGCCGATCGGCGACATCTTCGAGAATAAGCTGAAATTAAAATTTTGCCACGCCCACCTTTCATTTGGCCAAAGTGAGCGTTATACAAAAAGTCTGTCGTTACGAATGTTTGTAGTTGATCTTTACTCAAAAAGTGCGATGCGTATAAAAGTAGAATTCAAGACCTTTCATGTGAAAAAAAATTCATCCAAATACATGGACCCGTTCCCGAGATATGGACGTCGACTTTCGGCTAATATACCCTTTAGGAAAAGGTCGACAACTCCGAAATTTTTCAAGGTAGCGAAATGAAATTTTGTAGGTTAGTAGAGTGGGATTTCCTGCGTCTTTTACATTTTGTTTCAATTTTCCACGTCGACTCTGTTCAGAGATATGACGGTAAGTATTATTAAAAGCGATTTCTAACTAATATGGTGCGCAGCCAGGCGGGCCAAACGTAGCCCATCGTGTAGCCTGAGTTTCACTCGATCATATGGTGAAAGTTTCATTGAAATCGGTCCAACGGTTACCGAGTTATAGCGTTCCCAAAAAACTTTTTCACCAAATTTGCTTCCTACCAGCTTCTGTTGACCTGGTGTTTCACAAAACAAACGGTTTTTATTTTTCAGTTTTATAAATTTTTCAGTCAAAAAATACTTTTGCCGTTTGCTTAATAACTCGCATGTTTTTTAAGATAATTGCATGAAACTTGGCAGGCCGATCGGCGACATCTTCGAGAATAAGCTGAAATTAAAATTTTGCCACGCCCACCTTTCATTTGGCCAAAGTGGGCGTTATACAAAAAGTCTGTCGTTACGAATGTTTCTAGTTGATCTTTACTCGAAAAGTGCGATGCGTATAAAAGTAGAATTCAAGACCTTTCATGTGAAAAAAAATTCATCCAAGTACATGGACCCGTTCCCGAGATATGGACGTCGACTTTCGGCTAATATACCCTTTAGGAAAAGGTCGACAACTCCGAAATTTTTCAAGGTAGCGAAATGAAATTTTGTAGGTTAGTAGAGTGGGATTTCCTGCGTCTTTTACACTTTGTTTCAATTTTCCACGTCGACTCTGTTCAGAGATATGACGGTAAGTATTATTAAAAGCGATTTCTAACTAATATGGTGCGCAGCCAGGCGGGCCAAACGTAGCCCATCGTGTAGCCTGAGTTTCACTCGATCATATGGTGAAAGTTTCATTGAAATCGGTCCAACGGTTACCGAGTTATAGCGTTCCCAAAAAACTTTTTCACCAAATTTGCTTCCTACCAGCTTCTGTTGACCTGGTGTTTCACAAAACAAACGGTTTTTATTTTTCAGTTTTATAAATTTTTCAGTCAAAAAATACTTTTGCCGTTTGCTTAATAACTCGCATGTTTTTTAAGATAATCGCATGAAACTTGGCAGGCCGATCGGCGACATCTTCGAGAATAAGCTGAAATTAAAATTTTGCCACGCCCACCTTTCATTTGGCCAAAGTGAGCGTTATACAAAAAGTCTGTCGTTACGAATGTTTGTAGTTGATCTTTACTCAAAAAGTGCGATGCGTATAAAAGTAGAATTCAAGACCTTTCATGTGAAAAAAAATTCATCCAAATACATGGACCCGTTCCCGAGATATGGACGTCGACTTTCGGCTAATATACCCTTTAGGAAAAGGTCGACAACTCCGAAATTTTTCAAGGTAGCGAAATGAAATTTTGTAGGTTAGTAGAGTGGGATTTCCTGCGTCTTTTACATTTTGTTTCAATTTTCCACGTCGACTCTGTTCAGAGATATGACGGTAAGTATTATTAAAAGCGATTTCTAACTAATATGGTGCGCAGCCAGGCGGGCCAAACGTAGCCCATCGTGTAGCCTGAGTTTCACTCGATCATATGGTGAAAGTTTCATTGAAATCGGTCCAACGGTTACCGAATTATAGCGTTCCCAAAAAACTTTTTCACCAAATTTGCTTCCTACCAGCTTCTGTTGACCTGGTGTTTCACAAAACAAACGGTTTTTATTTTTCAGTTTTATAAATTTTTCAGTAAAAAAATACTTTTGCCGTTTGCTTAATAACTCGCATGTTTTTTAAGATAATTGCATGAAACTTGGCAGGCCGATCGGCGACATCTTCGAGAATAAGCTGAAATTAAAATTTTGCCACGCCCACCTTTCATTTGGCCAAAGTGAGCGTTATACAAAAAGTCTGTCGTTACGAATGTTTGTAGTTGATCTTTACTCAAAAAGTGCGATGCGTATAAAAGTAGAATTCAAGACCTTTCATGTGAAAAAAAATTCATCCAAATACATGGACCCGTTCCCGAGATATGGACGTCGACTTTCGGCTAATATACCCTTTAGGAAAAGGTCGACAACTCCGAAATTTTTCAAGGTAGCGAAATGAAATTTTGTAGGTTAGTAGAGTGGGATTTCCTGCGTCTTTTACATTTTGTTTCAATTTTCCACGTCGACTCTGTTCAGAGATATGACGGTAAGTATTATTAAAAGCGATTTCTAACTAATATGGTGCGCAGCCAGGCGGGCCAAACGTAGCCCATCGTGTAGCCTGAGTTTCACTCGATCATATGGTGAAAGTTTCATTGAAATCGGTCCAACGGTTACCGAGTTATAGCGTTCCCAAAAAACTTTTTCACCAAATTTGCTTCCTACCAGCTTCTGTTGACCTGGTGTTTCACAAAACAAACGGTTTTTATTTTTCAGTTTTATAAATTTTTCAGTCAAAAAATACTTTTGCCGTTTGCTTAATAACTCGCATGTTTTTTAAGATAATTGCATGAAACTTGGCAGGCCGATCGGCGACATCTTCGAGAATAAGCTGAAATTAAAATTTTGCCACGCCCACCTTTCATTTGGCCAAAGTGGGCGTTATACAAAAAGTCTGTCGTTACGAATGTTTCTAGTTGATCTTTACTCGAAAAGTGCGATGCGTATAAAAGTAGAATTCAAGACCTTTCATGTGAAAAAAAATTCATCCAAGTACATGGACCCGTTCCCGAGATATGGACGTCGACTTTCGGCTAATATACCCTTTAGGAAAAGGTCGACAACTCCGAAATTTTTCAAGGTAGCGAAATGAAATTTTGTAGGTTAGTAGAGTGGGATTTCCTGCGTCTTTTACACTTTGTTTCAATTTTCCACGTCGACTCTGTTCAGAGATATGACGGTAAGTATTATTAAAAGCGATTTCTAACTAATATGGTGCGCAGCCAGGCGGGCCAAACGTAGCCCATCGTGTAGCCTGAGTTTCACTCGATCATATGGTGAAAGTTTCATTGAAATCGGTCCAACGGTTACCGAGTTATAGCGTTCCCAAAAAACTTTTTCACCAAATTTGCTTCCTACCAGCTTCTGTTGACCTGGTGTTTCACAAAACAAACGGTTTTTATTTTTCAGTTTTATAAATTTTTCAGTCAAAAAATACTTTTGCCGTTTGCTTAATAACTCGCATGTTTTTTAAGATAATTGCATGAAACTTGGCAGGCCGATCGGCGACATCTTCGAGAATAAGCTGAAATTAAAATTTTGCCACGCCCACCTTTCATTTGGCCAAAGTGAGCGTTATACAAAAAGTCTGTCGTTACGAATGTTTGTAGTTGATCTTTACTCAAAAAGTGCGATGCGTATAAAAGTAGAATTCAAGACCTTTCATGTGAAAAAAAATTCATCCAAATACATGGACCCGTTCCCGAGATATGGACGTCGACTTTCGGCTAATATACCCTTTAGGAAAAGGTCGACAACTCCGAAATTTTTCAAGGTAGCGAAATGAAATTTTGTAGGTTAGTAGAGTGGGATTTCCTGCGTCTTTTACATTTTGTTTCAATTTTCCACGTCGACTCTGTTCAGAGATATGACGGTAAGTATTATTAAAAGCGATTTCTAACTAATATGGTGCGCAGCCAGGCGGGCCAAACGTAGCCCATCGTGTAGCCTGAGTTTCACTCGATCATATGGTGAAAGTTTCATTGAAATCGGTCCAACGGTTACCGAGTTATAGCGTTCCCAAAAAACTTTTTCACCAAATTTGCTTCCTACCAGCTTCTGTTGACCTGGTGTTTCACAAAACAAACGGTTTTTATTTTTCAGTTTTATAAATTTTTCAGTCAAAAAATACTTTTGCCGTTTGCTTAATAACTCGCATGTTTTTTAAGATAATTGCATGAAACTTGGCAGGCCGATCGGCGACATCTTCGAGAATAAGCTGAAATTAAAATTTTGCCACGCCCACCTTTCATTTGGCCAAAGTGGGCGTTATACAAAAAGTCTGTCGTTACGAATGTTTCTAGTTGATCTTTACTCGAAAAGTGCGATGCGTATAAAAGTAGAATTCAAGACCTTTCATGTGAAAAAAAATTCATCCAAGTACATGGACCCGTTCCCGAGATATGGACGTCGACTTTCGGCTAATATACCCTTTAGGAAAAGGTCGACAACTCCGAAATTTTTCAAGGTAGCGAAATGAAATTTTGTAGGTTAGTAGAGTGGGATTTCCTGCGTCTTTTACACTTTGTTTCAATTTTCCACGTCGACTCTGTTCAGAGATATGACGGTAAGTATTATTAAAAGCGATTTCTAACTAATATGGTGCGCAGCCAGGCGGGCCAAACGTAGCCCATCGTGTAGCCTGAGTTTCACTCGATCATATGGTGAAAGTTTCATTGAAATCGGTCCAACGGTTACCGAGTTATAGCGTTCCCAAAAAACTTTTTCACCAAATTTGCTTCCTACCAGCTTCTGTTGACCTGGTGTTTCACAAAACAAACGGTTTTTATTTTTCAGTTTTATAAATTTTTCAGTCAAAAAATACTTTTGCCGTTTGCTTAATAACTCGCATGTTTTTTAAGATAATTGCATGAAACTTGGCAGGCCGATCGGCGACATCTTCGAGAATAAGCTGAAATTAAAATTTTGCCACGCCCACCTTTCATTTGGCCAAAGTGAGCGTTATACAAAAAGTCTGTCGTTACGAATGTTTGTAGTTGATCTTTACTCAAAAAGTGCGATGCGTATAAAAGTAGAATTCAAGACCTTTCATGTGAAAAAAAATTCATCCAAATACATGGACCCGTTCCCGAGATATGGACGTCGACTTTCGGCTAATATACCCTTTAGGAAAAGGTCGACAACTCCGAAATTTTTCAAGGTAGCGAAATGAAATTTTGTAGGTTAGTAGAGTGGGATTTCCTGCGTCTTTTACATTTTGTTTCAATTTTCCACGTCGACTCTGTTCAGAGATATGACGGTAAGTATTATTAAAAGCGATTTCTAACTAATATGGTGCGCAGCCAGGCGGGCCAAACGTAGCCCATCGTGTAGCCTGAGTTTCACTCGATCATATGGTGAAAGTTTCATTGAAATCGGTCCAACGGTTACCGAATTATAGCGTTCCCAAAAAACTTTTTCACCAAATTTGCTTCCTACCAGCTTCTGTTGACCTGGTGTTTCACAAAACAAACGGTTTTTATTTTTCAGTTTTATAAATTTTTCAGTAAAAAAATACTTTTGCCGTTTGCTTAATAACTCGCATGTTTTTTAAGATAATTGCATGAAACTTGGCAGGCCGATCGGCGACATCTTCGAGAATAAGCTGAAATTAAAATTTTGCCACGCCCACCTTTCATTTGGCCAAAGTGAGCGTTATACAAAAAGTCTGTCGTTACGAATGTTTGTAGTTGATCTTTACTCAAAAAGTGCGATGCGTATAAAAGTAGAATTCAAGACCTTTCATGTGAAAAAAAATTCATCCAAATACATGGACCCGTTCCCGAGATATGGACGTCGACTTTCGGCTAATATACCCTTTAGGAAAAGGTCGACAACTCCGAAATTTTTCAAGGTAGCGAAATGAAATTTTGTAGGTTAGTAGAGTGGGATTTCCTGCGTCTTTTACATTTTGTTTCAATTTTCCACGTCGACTCTGTTCAGAGATATGACGGTAAGTATTATTAAAAGCGATTTCTAACTAATATGGTGCGCAGCCAGGCGGGCCAAACGTAGCCCATCGTGTAGCCTGAGTTTCACTCGATCATATGGTGAAAGTTTCATTGAAATCGGTCCAACGGTTACCGAGTTATAGCGTTCCCAAAAAACTTTTTCACCAAATTTGCTTCCTACCAGCTTCTGTTGACCTGGTGTTTCACAAAACAAACGGTTTTTATTTTTCAGTTTTATAAATTTTTCAGTCAAAAAATACTTTTGCCGTTTGCTTAATAACTCGCATGTTTTTTAAGATAATTGCATGAAACTTGGCAGGCCGATCGGCGACATCTTCGAGAATAAGCTGAAATTAAAATTTTGCCACGCCCACCTTTCATTTGGCCAAAGTGGGCGTTATACAAAAAGTCTGTCGTTACGAATGTTTCTAGTTGATCTTTACTCGAAAAGTGCGATGCGTATAAAAGTAGAATTCAAGACCTTTCATGTGAAAAAAAATTCATCCAAGTACATGGACCCGTTCCCGAGATATGGACGTCGACTTTCGGCTAATATACCCTTTAGGAAAAGGTCGACAACTCCGAAATTTTTCAAGGTAGCGAAATGAAATTTTGTAGGTTAGTAGAGTGGGATTTCCTGCGTCTTTTACACTTTGTTTCAATTTTCCACGTCGACTCTGTTCAGAGATATGACGGTAAGTATTATTAAAAGCGATTTCTAACTAATATGGTGCGCAGCCAGGCGGGCCAAACGTAGCCCATCGTGTAGCCTGAGTTTCACTCGATCATATGGTGAAAGTTTCATTGAAATCGGTCCAACGGTTACCGAGTTATAGCGTTCCCAAAAAACTTTTTCACCAAATTTGCTTCCTACCAGCTTCTGTTGACCTGGTGTTTCACAAAACAAACGGTTTTTATTTTTCAGTTTTATAAATTTTTCAGTCAAAAAATACTTTTGCCGTTTGCTTAATAACTCGCATGTTTTTTAAGATAATTGCATGAAACTTGGCAGGCCGATCGGCGACATCTTCGAGAATAAGCTGAAATTAAAATTTTGCCACGCCCACCTTTCATTTGGCCAAAGTGAGCGTTATACAAAAAGTCTGTCGTTACGAATGTTTGTAGTTGATCTTTACTCAAAAAGTGCGATGCGTATAAAAGTAGAATTCAAGACCTTTCATGTGAAAAAAAATTCATCCAAATACATGGACCCGTTCCCGAGATATGGACGTCGACTTTCGGCTAATATACCCTTTAGGAAAAGGTCGACAACTCCGAAATTTTTCAAGGTAGCGAAATGAAATTTTGTAGGTTAGTAGAGTGGGATTTCCTGCGTCTTTTACATTTTGTTTCAATTTTCCACGTCGACTCTGTTCAGAGATATGACGGTAAGTATTATTAAAAGCGATTTCTAACTAATATGGTGCGCAGCCAGGCGGGCCAAACGTAGCCCATCGTGTAGCCTGAGTTTCACTCGATCATATGGTGAAAGTTTCATTGAAATCGGTCCAACGGTTACCGAGTTATAGCGTTCCCAAAAAACTTTTTCACCAAATTTGCTTCCTACCAGCTTCTGTTGACCTGGTGTTTCACAAAACAAACGGTTTTTATTTTTCAGTTTTATAAATTTTTCAGTCAAAAAATACTTTTGCCGTTTGCTTAATAACTCGCATGTTTTTTAAGATAATTGCATGAAACTTGGCAGGCCGATCGGCGACATCTTCGAGAATAAGCTGAAATTAAAATTTTGCCACGCCCACCTTTCATTTGGCCAAAGTGGGCGTTATACAAAAAGTCTGTCGTTACGAATGTTTCTAGTTGATCTTTACTCGAAAAGTGCGATGCGTATAAAAGTAGAATTCAAGACCTTTCATGTGAAAAAAAATTCATCCAAGTACATGGACCCGTTCCCGAGATATGGACGTCGACTTTCGGCTAATATACCCTTTAGGAAAAGGTCGACAACTCCGAAATTTTTCAAGGTAGCGAAATGAAATTTTGTAGGTTAGTAGAGTGGGATTTCCTGCGTCTTTTACACTTTGTTTCAATTTTCCACGTCGACTCTGTTCAGAGATATGACGGTAAGTATTATTAAAAGCGATTTCTAACTAATATGGTGCGCAGCCAGGCGGGCCAAACGTAGCCCATCGTGTAGCCTGAGTTTCACTCGATCATATGGTGAAAGTTTCATTGAAATCGGTCCAACGGTTACCGAGTTATAGCGTTCCCAAAAAACTTTTTCACCAAATTTGCTTCCTACCAGCTTCTGTTGACCTGGTGTTTCACAAAACAAACGGTTTTTATTTTTCAGTTTTATAAATTTTTCAGTCAAAAAATACTTTTGCCGTTTGCTTAATAACTCGCATGTTTTTTAAGATAATTGCATGAAACTTGGCAGGCCGATCGGCGACATCTTCGAGAATAAGCTGAAATTAAAATTTTGCCACGCCCACCTTTCATTTGGCCAAAGTGAGCGTTATACAAAAAGTCTGTCGTTACGAATGTTTGTAGTTGATCTTTACTCAAAAAGTGCGATGCGTATAAAAGTAGAATTCAAGACCTTTCATGTGAAAAAAAATTCATCCAAATACATGGACCCGTTCCCGAGATATGGACGTCGACTTTCGGCTAATATACCCTTTAGGAAAAGGTCGACAACTCCGAAATTTTTCAAGGTAGCGAAATGAAATTTTGTAGGTTAGTAGAGTGGGATTTCCTGCGTCTTTTACATTTTGTTTCAATTTTCCACGTCGACTCTGTTCAGAGATATGACGGTAAGTATTATTAAAAGCGATTTCTAACTAATATGGTGCGCAGCCAGGCGGGCCAAACGTAGCCCATCGTGTAGCCTGAGTTTCACTCGATCATATGGTGAAAGTTTCATTGAAATCGGTCCAACGGTTACCGAATTATAGCGTTCCCAAAAAACTTTTTCACCAAATTTGCTTCCTACCAGCTTCTGTTGACCTGGTGTTTCACAAAACAAACGGTTTTTATTTTTCAGTTTTATAAATTTTTCAGTAAAAAAATACTTTTGCCGTTTGCTTAATAACTCGCATGTTTTTTAAGATAATTGCATGAAACTTGGCAGGCCGATCGGCGACATCTTCGAGAATAAGCTGAAATTAAAATTTTGCCACGCCCACCTTTCATTTGGCCAAAGTGGGCGTTATACAAAAAGTCTGTCGTTACGAATGTTTGTAGTTGATCTTTACTCAAAAAGTGCGATGCGTATAAAAGTAGAATTCAAGACCTTTCATGTGAAAAAAAATTCATCCAAATACATGGACCCGTTCCCGAGATATGGACGTCGACTTTCGGCTAATATACCCTTTAGGAAAAGGTCGACAACTCCGAAATTTTTCAAGGTAGCGAAATGAAATTTTGTAGGTTAGTAGAGTGGGATTTCCTGCGTCTTTTACATTTTGTTTCAATTTTCCACGTCGACTCTGTTCAGAGATATGACGGTAAGTATTATTAAAAGCGATTTCTAACTAATATGGTGCGCAGCCAGGCGGGCCAAACGTAGCCCATCGTGTAGCCTGAGTTTCACTGATCATATGGTGAAAGTTTCATTGAAATCGGTCCAACGGTTACCGAGTTATAGCGTTCCCAAAAAACTTTTTCACCAAATTTGCTTCCTACCAGCTTCTGTTGACCTGGTGTTTCACAAAACAAACGGTTTTTATTTTTCAGTTTTATAAATTTTTCAGTCAAAAAATACTTTTGCCGTTTGCTTAATAACTCGCATGTTTTTTAAGATAATTGCATGAAACTTGGCAGGCCGATCGGCGACATCTTCGAGAATAAGCTGAAATTAAAATTTTGCCACGCCCACCTTTCATTTGGCCAAAGTGGGCGTTATACAAAAAGTCTGTCGTTACGAATGTTTCTAGTTGATCTTTACTCGAAAAGTGCGATGCGTATAAAAGTAGAATTCAAGACCTTTCATGTGAAAAAAAATTCATCCAAATACATGGACCCGTTCCCGAGATATGGACGTCGACTTTCGGCTAATATACCCTTTAGGAAAAGGTCGACAACTCCGAAATTTTTCAAGGTAGCGAAATGAAATTTTGTAGGTTAGTAGAGTGGGATTTCCTGCGTCTTTTACACTTTGTTTCAATTTTCCACGTCGACTCTGTTCAGAGATATGACGGTAAGTATTATTAAAAGCGATTTCTAACTAATATGGTGCGCAGCCAGGCGGGCCAAACGTAGCCCATCGTGTAGCCTGAGTTTCACTCGATCATATGGTGAAAGTTTCATTGAAATCGGTCCAACGGTTACCGAGTTATAGCGTTCCCAAAAAACTTTTTCACCAAATTTGCTTCCTACCAGCTTCTGTTGACCTGGTGTTTCACAAAACAAACGGTTTTTATTTTTCAGTTTTATAAATTTTTCAGTCAAAAAATACTTTTGCCGTTTGCTTAATAACTCGCATGTTTTTTAAGATAATTGCATGAAACTTGGCAGGCCGATCGGCGACATCTTCGAGAATAAGCTGAAATTAAAATTTTGCCACGCCCACCTTTCATTTGGCCAAAGTGGGCGTTATACAAAAAGTCTGTCGTTACGAATGTTTCTAGTTGATCTTTACTCGAAAAGTGCGATGCGTATAAAAGTAGAATTCAAGACCTTTCATGTGAAAAAAAATTCATCCAAGTACATGGACCCGTTCCCGAGATATGGACGTCGACTTTCGGCTAATATACCCTTTAGGAAAAGGTCGACAACTCCGAAATTTTTCAAGGTAGCGAAATGAAATTTTGTAGGTTAGTAGAGTGGGATTTCCTGCGTCTTTTACATTTTGTTTCAATTTTCCACGTCGACTCTGTTCACAGATATGACGGTAAGTATTATTAAAAGCGATTTCTAACTAATATGGTGCGCAGCCAGGCGGGCCAAACGTAGCCCATCGTGTAGCCTGAGTTTCACTCGATCATATGGTGAAAGTTTCATTGAAATCGGTCCAACGGTTACCGAATTATAGCGTTCCCAAAAAACTTTTTCACCAAATTTGCTTCCTACCAGCTTCTGTTGACCTGGTGTTTCACAAAACAAACGGTTTTTATTTTTCAGTTTTATAAATTTTTCAGTAAAAAAATACTTTTGCCGTTTGCTTAATAACTCGCATGTTTTTTAAGATAATTGCATGAAACTTGGCAGGCCGATCGGCGACATCTTCGAGAATAAGCTGAAATTAAAATTTTGCCACGCCCACCTTTCATTTGGCCAAAGTGGGCGTTATACAAAAAGTCTGTCGTTACGAATGTTTCTAGTTGATCTTTACTCGAAAAGTGCGATGCGTATAAAAGTAGAATTCAAGACCTTTCATGTGAAAAAAAATTCATCCAAATACATGGACCCGTTCCCGAGATATGGACGTCGACTTTCGGCTAATATACCCTTTAGGAAAAGGTCGACAACTCCGAAATTTTTCAAGGTAGCGAAATGAAATTTTGTAGGTTAGTAGAGTGGGATTTCCTGCGTCTTTTACACTTTGTTTCAATTTTCCACGTCGACTCTGTTCAGAGATATGACGGTAAGTATTATTAAAAGCGATTTCTAACTAATATGGTGCGCAGCCAGGCGGGCCAAACGTAGCCCATCGTGTAGCCTGAGTTTCACTCGATCATATGGTGAAAGTTTCATTGAAATCGGTCCAACGGTTACCGAGTTATAGCGTTCCCAAAAAACTTTTTCACCAAATTTGCTTCCTACCAGCTTCTGTTGACCTGGTGTTTCACAAAACAAACGGTTTTTATTTTTCAGTTTTATAAATTTTTCAGTCAAAAAATACTTTTGCCGTTTGCTTAATAACTCGCATGTTTTTTAAGATAATTGCATGAAACTTGGCAGGCCGATCGGCGACATCTTCGAGAATAAGCTGAAATTAAAATTTTGCCACGCCCACCTTTCATTTGGCCAAAGTGGGCGTTATACAAAAAGTCTGTCGTTACGAATGTTTCTAGTTGATCTTTACTCGAAAAGTGCGATGCGTATAAAAGTAGAATTCAAGACCTTTCATGTGAAAAAAAATTCATCCAAGTACATGGACCCGTTCCCGAGATATGGACGTCGACTTTCGGCTAATATACCCTTTAGGAAAAGGTCGACAACTCCGAAATTTTTCAAGGTAGCGAAATGAAATTTTGTAGGTTAGTAGAGTGGGATTTCCTGCGTCTTTTACACTTTGTTTCAATTTTCCACGTCGACTCTGTTCAGAGATATGACGGTAAGTATTATTAAAAGCGATTTCTAACTAATATGGTGCGCAGCCAGGCGGGCCAAACGTAGCCCATCGTGTAGCCTGAGTTTCACTCGATCATATGGTGAAAGTTTCATTGAAATCGGTTCAACGGTTACCGAGTTATAGCGTTCCCAAAAAACTTTTTCACCAAATTTGCTTCCTACCAGCTTCTGTTGACCTGGTGTTTCACAAAACAAACGGTTTTTATTTTTCAGTTTTATAAATTTTTCAGTCAAAAAATACTTTTGCCGTTTGCTTAATAACTCGCATGTTTTTTAAGATAATTGCATGAAACTTGGCAGGCCGATCGGCGACATCTTCGAGAATAAGCTGAAATTAAAATTTTGCCACGCCCACCTTTCATTTGGCCAAAGTGGGCGTTATACAAAAAGTCTGTCGTTACGAATGTTTGTAGTTGATCTTTACTCAAAAAGTGCGATGCGTATAAAAGTAGAATTCAAGACCTTTCATGTGAAAAAAAATTCATCCAAATACATGGACCCGTTCCCGAGATATGGACGTCGACTTTCGGCTAATATACCCTTTAGGAAAAGGTCGACAACTCCGAAATTTTTCAAGGTAGCGAAATGAAATTTTGTAGGTTAGTAGAGTGGGATTTCCTGCGTCTTTTACATTTTGTTTCAATTTTCCACGTCGACTCTGTTCAGAGATATGACGGTAAGTATTATTAAAAGCGATTTCTAACTAATATGGTGCGCAGCCAGGCGGGCCAAACGTAGCCCATCGTGTAGCCTGAGTTTCACTGATCATATGGTGAAAGTTTCATTGAAATCGGTCCAACGGTTACCGAGTTATAGCGTTCCCAAAAAACTTTTTCACCAAATTTGCTTCCTACCAGCTTCTGTTGACCTGGTGTTTCACAAAACAAACGGTTTTTATTTTTCAGTTTTATAAATTTTTCAGTCAAAAAATACTTTTGCCGTTTGCTTAATAACTCGCATGTTTTTTAAGATAATTGCATGAAACTTGGCAGGCCGATCGGCGACATCTTCGAGAATAAGCTGAAATTAAAATTTTGCCACGCCCACCTTTCATTTGGCCAAAGTGGGCGTTATACAAAAAGTCTGTCGTTACGAATGTTTGTAGTTGATCTTTACTCAAAAAGTGCGATGCGTATAAAAGTAGAATTCAAGACCTTTCATGTGAAAAAAAATTCATCCAAATACATGGACCCGTTCCCGAGATATGGACGTCGACTTTCGGCTAATATACCCTTTAGGAAAAGGTCGACAACTCCGAAATTTTTCAAGGTAGCGAAATGAAATTTTGTAGGTTAGTAGAGTGGGATTTCCTGCGTCTTTTACATTTTGTTTCAATTTTCCACGTCGCCTCTGTTCAGAGATATGACGGTAAGTATTATTAAAAGCGATTTCTAACTTATATGGTGCGCAGCCAGGCGGGCCAAACGTAGCCCATCGTGTAGCCTGAGTTTCACTGATCATATGGTGAAAGTTTCATTGAAATCGGTCCAACGGTTACCGAGTTATAGCGTTCCCAAAAAACTTTTTCACCAAATTTGCTTCCTACCAGCTTCTGTTGACCTGGTGTTTCACAAAACAAACGGTTTTTATTTTTCAGTTTTATAAATTTTTCAGTCAAAAAATACTTTTGCCGTTTGCTTAATAACTCGCATGTTTTTTAAGATAATTGCATGAAACTTGGCAGGCCGATCGGCGACATCTTCGAGAATAAGCTGAAATTAAAATTTTGCCACGCCCACCTTTCATTTGGCCAAAGTGGGCGTTATACAAAAAGTCTGTCGTTACGAATGTTTGTAGTTGATCTTTACTCAAAAAGTGCGATGCGTATAAAAGTAGAATTCAAGACCTTTCATGTGAAAAAAAATTCATCCAAATACATGGACCCGTTCCCGAGATATGGACGTCGACTTTCGGCTAATATACCCTTTAGGAAAAGGTCGACAACTCCGAAATTTTTCAAGGTAGCGAAATGAAATTTTGTAGGTTAGTAGAGTGGGATTTCCTGCGTCTTTTACACTTTGTTTCAATTTTCCACGTCGACTCTGTTCAGAGATATGACGGTAAGTATTATTAAAAGCGATTTCTAACTAATATGGTGCGCAGCCAGGCGGGCCAAACGTAGCCCATCGTGTAGCCTGAGTTTCACTCGATCATATGGTGAAAGTTTCATTGAAATCGGTTCAACGGTTACCGAGTTATAGCGTTCCCAAAAAACTTTTTCACCAAATTTGCTTCCTACCAGCTTCTGTTGACCTGGTGTTTCACAAAACAAACGGTTTTTATTTTTCAGTTTTATAAATTTTTCAGTCAAAAAATACTTTTGCCGTTTGCTTAATAACTCGCATGTTTTTTAAGATAATTGCATGAAACTTGGCAGGCCGATCGGCGACATCTTCGAGAATAAGCTGAAATTAAAATTTTGCCACGCCCACCTTTCATTTGGCCAAAGTGGGCGTTATACAAAAAGTCTGTCGTTACGAATGTTTGTAGTTGATCTTTACTCAAAAAGTGCGATGCGTATAAAAGTAGAATTCAAGACCTTTCATGTGAAAAAAAATTCATCCAAATACATGGACCCGTTCCCGAGATATGGACGTCGACTTTCGGCTAATATACCCTTTAGGAAAAGGTCGACAACTCCGAAATTTTTCAAGGTAGCGAAATGAAATTTTGTAGGTTAGTAGAGTGGGATTTCCTGCGTCTTTTACATTTTGTTTCAATTTTCCACGTCGACTCTGTTCAGAGATATGACGGTAAGTATTATTAAAAGCGATTTCTAACTAATATGGTGCGCAGCCAGGCGGGCCAAACGTAGCCCATCGTGTAGCCTGAGTTTCACTGATCATATGGTGAAAGTTTCATTGAAATCGGTCCAACGGTTACCGAGTTATAGCGTTCCCAAAAAACTTTTTCACCAAATTTGCTTCCTACCAGCTTCTGTTGACCTGGTGTTTCACAAAACAAACGGTTTTTATTTTTCAGTTTTATAAATTTTTCAGTCAAAAAATACTTTTGCCGTTTGCTTAATAACTCGCATGTTTTTTAAGATAATTGCATGAAACTTGGCAGGCCGATCGGCGACATCTTCGAGAATAAGCTGAAATTAAAATTTTGCCACGCCCACCTTTCATTTGGCCAAAGTGGGCGTTATACAAAAAGTCTGTCGTTACGAATGTTTGTAGTTGATCTTTACTCAAAAAGTGCGATGCGTATAAAAGTAGAATTCAAGACCTTTCATGTGAAAAAAAATTCATCCAAATACATGGACCCGTTCCCGAGATATGGACGTCGACTTTCGGCTAATATACCCTTTAGGAAAAGGTCGACAACTCCGAAATTTTTCAAGGTAGCGAAATGAAATTTTGTAGGTTAGTAGAGTGGGATTTCCTGCGTCTTTTACATTTTGTTTCAATTTTCCACGTCGCCTCTGTTCAGAGATATGACGGTAAGTATTATTAAAAGCGATTTCTAACTTATATGGTGCGCAGCCAGGCGGGCCAAACGTAGCCCATCGTGTAGCCTGAGTTTCACTGGATCATATGGTGAAAGTTTCATTGAAATCGGTTCAACGGTTACCGAGTTATAGCGTTCCCAAAAAACTTTTTCACCAAATTTGCTTCCTACCAGCTTCTGTTGACCTGGTGTTTCACAAAACAAACGGTTTTTATTTTTCAGTTTTATAAATTTTTCAGTCAAAAAATACTTTTGCCGTTTGCTTAATAACTCGCATGTTTTTTAAGATAATTGCATGAAACTTGGCAGGCCGATCGGCGACATCTTCGAGAATAAGCTGAAATTAAAATTTTGCCACGCCCACCTTTCATTTGGCCAAAGTGGGCGTTATACAAAAAGTCTGTCGTTACGAATGTTTCTAGTTGATCTTTACTCGAAAAGTGCGATGCGTATAAAAGTAGAATTCAAGACCTTTCATGTGAAAAAAAATTCATCCAAATACATGGACCCGTTCCCGAGATATGGACGTCGACTTTCGGCTAATATACCCTTTAGGAAAAGGTCGACAACTCCGAAATTTTTCAAGGTAGCGAAATGAAATTTTGTAGGTTAGTAGAGTGGGATTTCCTGCGTCTTTTACACTTTGTTTCAATTTTCCACGTCGACTCTGTTCAGAGATATGACGGTAAGTATTATTAAAAGCGATTTCTAACTAATATGGTGCGCAGCCAGGCGGGCCAAACGTAGCCCATCGTGTAGCCTGAGTTTCACTCGATCATATGGTGAAAGTTTCATTGAAATCGGTCCAACGGTTACCGAGTTATAGCGTTCCCAAAAAACTTTTTCACCAAATTTGCTTCCTACCAGCTTCTGTTGACCTGGTGTTTCACAAAACAAACGGTTTTTATTTTTCAGTTTTATAAATTTTTCAGTCAAAAAATACTTTTGCCGTTTGCTTAATAACTCGCATGTTTTTTAAGATAATTGCATGAAACTTGGCAGGCCGATCGGCGACATCTTCGAGAATAAGCTGAAATTAAAATTTTGCCACGCCCACCTTTCATTTGGCCAAAGTGGGCGTTATACAAAAAGTCTGTCGTTACGAATGTTTCTAGTTGATCTTTACTCGAAAAGTGCGATGCGTATAAAAGTAGAATTCAAGACCTTTCATGTGAAAAAAAATTCATCCAAGTACATGGACCCGTTCCCGAGATATGGACGTCGACTTTCGGCTAATATACCCTTTAGGAAAAGGTCGACAACTCCGAAATTTTTCAAGGTAGCGAAATGAAATTTTGTAGGTTAGTAGAGTGGGATTTCCTGCGTCTTTTACATTTTGTTTCAATTTTCCACGTCGACTCTGTTCACAGATATGACGGTAAGTATTATTAAAAGCGATTTCTAACTAATATGGTGCGCAGCCAGGCGGGCCAAACGTAGCCCATCGTGTAGCCTGAGTTTCACTCGATCATATGGTGAAAGTTTCATTGAAATCGGTCCAACGGTTACCGAATTATAGCGTTCCCAAAAAACTTTTTCACCAAATTTGCTTCCTACCAGCTTCTGTTGACCTGGTGTTTCACAAAACAAACGGTTTTTATTTTTCAGTTTTATAAATTTTTCAGTAAAAAAATACTTTTGCCGTTTGCTTAATAACTCGCATGTTTTTTAAGATAATTGCATGAAACTTGGCAGGCCGATCGGCGACATCTTCGAGAATAAGCTGAAATTAAAATTTTGCCACGCCCACCTTTCATTTGGCCAAAGTGGGCGTTATACAAAAAGTCTGTCGTTACGAATGTTTCTAGTTGATCTTTACTCGAAAAGTGCGATGCGTATAAAAGTAGAATTCAAGACCTTTCATGTGAAAAAAAATTCATCCAAATACATGGACCCGTTCCCGAGATATGGACGTCGACTTTCGGCTAATATACCCTTTAGGAAAAGGTCGACAACTCCGAAATTTTTCAAGGTAGCGAAATGAAATTTTGTAGGTTAGTAGAGTGGGATTTCCTGCGTCTTTTACACTTTGTTTCAATTTTCCACGTCGACTCTGTTCAGAGATATGACGGTAAGTATTATTAAAAGCGATTTCTAACTAATATGGTGCGCAGCCAGGCGGGCCAAACGTAGCCCATCGTGTAGCCTGAGTTTCACTCGATCATATGGTGAAAGTTTCATTGAAATCGGTCCAACGGTTACCGAGTTATAGCGTTCCCAAAAAACTTTTTCACCAAATTTGCTTCCTACCAGCTTCTGTTGACCTGGTGTTTCACAAAACAAACGGTTTTTATTTTTCAGTTTTATAAATTTTTCAGTCAAAAAATACTTTTGCCGTTTGCTTAATAACTCGCATGTTTTTTAAGATAATTGCATGAAACTTGGCAGGCCGATCGGCGACATCTTCGAGAATAAGCTGAAATTAAAATTTTGCCACGCCCACCTTTCATTTGGCCAAAGTGGGCGTTATACAAAAAGTCTGTCGTTACGAATGTTTCTAGTTGATCTTTACTCGAAAAGTGCGATGCGTATAAAAGTAGAATTCAAGACCTTTCATGTGAAAAAAAATTCATCCAAGTACATGGACCCGTTCCCGAGATATGGACGTCGACTTTCGGCTAATATACCCTTTAGGAAAAGGTCGACAACTCCGAAATTTTTCAAGGTAGCGAAATGAAATTTTGTAGGTTAGTAGAGTGGGATTTCCTGCGTCTTTTACATTTTGTTTCAATTTTCCACGTCGACTCTGTTCACAGATATGACGGTAAGTATTATTAAAAGCGATTTCTAACTAATATGGTGAGCAGCCAGGCGGGCCAAACGTAGCCCATCGTGTAGCCTGAGTTTCACTCGATCATATGGTGAAAGTTTCATTGAAATCGGTCCAACGGTTACCGAATTATAGCGTTCCCAAAAAACTTTTTCACCAAATTTGCTTCCTACCAGCTTCTGTTGACCTGGTGTTTCACAAAACAAACGGTTTTTATTTTTCAGTTTTATAAATTTTTCAGTAAAAAAATACTTTTGCCGTTTGCTTAATAACTCGCATGTTTTTTAAGATAATTGCATGAAACTTGGCAGGCCGATCGGCGACATCTTCGAGAATAAGCTGAAATTAAAATTTTGCCACGCCCACCTTTCATTTGGCCAAAGTGGGCGTTATACAAAAAGTCTGTCGTTACGAATGTTTCTAGTTGATCTTTACGCGAAAAGTGCGATGCGTATAAAAGTAGAATTCAAGACCTTTCATGTGAAAAAAAATTCATCCAAATACATGGACCCGTTCCCGAGATATGGACGTCGACTTTCGGCTAATATACCCTTTAGGAAAAGGTCGACAACTCCGAAATTTTTCAAGGTAGCGAAATGAAATTTTGTAGGTTAGTAGAGTGGGATTTCCTGCGTCTTTTACATTTTGTTTCAATTTTCCACGTCGACTCTGTTCAGAGATATGACGGTAAGTATTATTAAAAGCGATTTCTAACTAATATGGTGCGCAGCCAGGCGGGCCAAACGTAGCCCATCGTGTAGCCTGAGTTTCACTCGATCATATGGTGAAAGTTTCATTGAAATCGGTCCAACGGTTACCGAGTTATAGCGTTCCCAAAAAACTTTTTCACCAAATTTGCTTCCTACCAGCTTCTGTTGACCTGGTGTTTCACAAAACAAACGGTTTTTATTTTTCAGTTTTATAAATTTTTCAGTCAAAAAATACTTTTGCCGTTTGCTTAATAACTCGCATGTTTTTTAAGATAATTGCATGAAACTTGGCAGGCCGATCGGCGACATCTTCGAGAATAAGCTGAAATTAAAATTTTGCCACGCCCACCTTTCATTTGGCCAAAGTGGGCGTTATACAAAAAGTCTGTCGTTACGAATGTTTCTAGTTGATCTTTACTCGAAAAGTGCGATGCGTATAAAAGTAGAATTCAAGACCTTTCATGTGAAAAAAAATTCATCCAAGTACATGGACCCGTTCCCGAGATATGGACGTCGACTTTCGGCTAATATACCCTTTAGGAAAAGGTCGACAACTCCGAAATTTTTCAAGGTAGCGAAATGAAATTTTGTAGGTTAGTAGAGTGGGATTTCCTGCGTCTTTTACACTTTGTTTCAATTTTCCACGTCGACTCTGTTCAGAGATATGACGGTAAGTATTATTAAAAGCGATTTCTAACTAATATGGTGCGCAGCCAGGCGGGCCAAACGTAGCCCATCGTGTAGCCTGAGTTTCACTCGATCATATGGTGAAAGTTTCATTGAAATCGGTCCAACGGTTACCGAGTTATAGCGTTCCCAAAAAACTTTTTCACCAAATTTGCTTCCTACCAGCTTCTGTTGACCTGGTGTTTCACAAAACAAACGGTTTTTATTTTTCAGTTTTATAAATTTTTCAGTCAAAAAATACTTTTGCCGTTTGCTTAATAACTCGCATGTTTTTTAAGATAATTGCATGAAACTTGGCAGGCCGATCGGCGACATCTTCGAGAATAAGCTGAAATTAAAATTTTGCCACGCCCACCTTTCATTTGGCCAAAGTGAGCGTTATACAAAAAGTCTGTCGTTACGAATGTTTGTAGTTGATCTTTACTCAAAAAGTGCGATGCGTATAAAAGTAGAATTCAAGACCTTTCATGTGAAAAAAAATTCATCCAAATACATGGACCCGTTCCCGAGATATGGACGTCGACTTTCGGCTAATATACCCTTTAGGAAAAGGTCGACAACTCCGAAATTTTTCAAGGTAGCGAAATGAAATTTTGTAGGTTAGTAGAGTGGGATTTCCTGCGTCTTTTACATTTTGTTTCAATTTTCCACGTCGACTCTGTTCAGAGATATGACGGTAAGTATTATTAAAAGCGATTTCTAACTAATATGGTGCGCAGCCAGGCGGGCCAAACGTAGCCCATCGTGTAGCCTGAGTTTCACTCGATCATATGGTGAAAGTTTCATTGAAATCGGTCCAACGGTTACCGAGTTATAGCGTTCCCAAAAAACTTTTTCACCAAATTTGCTTCCTACCAGCTTCTGTTGACCTGGTGTTTCACAAAACAAACGGTTTTTATTTTTCAGTTTTATAAATTTTTCAGTCAAAAAATACTTTTGCCGTTTGCTTAATAACTCGCATGTTTTTTAAGATAATTGCATGAAACTTGGCAGGCCGATCGGCGACATCTTCGAGAATAAGCTGAAATTAAAATTTTGCCACGCCCACCTTTCATTTGGCCAAAGTGGGCGTTATACAAAAAGTCTGTCGTTACGAATGTTTCTAGTTGATCTTTACTCGAAAAGTGCGATGCGTATAAAAGTAGAATTCAAGACCTTTCATGTGAAAAAAAATTCATCCAAGTACATGGACCCGTTCCCGAGATATGGACGTCGACTTTCGGCTAATATACCCTTTAGGAAAAGGTCGACAACTCCGAAATTTTTCAAGGTAGCGAAATGAAATTTTGTAGGTTAGTAGAGTGGGATTTCCTGCGTCTTTTACACTTTGTTTCAATTTTCCACGTCGACTCTGTTCAGAGATATGACGGTAAGTATTATTAAAAGCGATTTCTAACTAATATGGTGCGCAGCCAGGCGGGCCAAACGTAGCCCATCGTGTAGCCTGAGTTTCACTCGATCATATGGTGAAAGTTTCATTGAAATCGGTCCAACGGTTACCGAGTTATAGCGTTCCCAAAAAACTTTTTCACCAAATTTGCTTCCTACCAGCTTCTGTTGACCTGGTGTTTCACAAAACAAACGGTTTTTATTTTTCAGTTTTATAAATTTTTCAGTCAAAAAATACTTTTGCCGTTTGCTTAATAACTCGCATGTTTTTTAAGATAATCGCATGAAACTTGGCAGGCCGATCGGCGACATCTTCGAGAATAAGCTGAAATTAAAATTTTGCCACGCCCACCTTTCATTTGGCCAAAGTGAGCGTTATACAAAAAGTCTGTCGTTACGAATGTTTGTAGTTGATCTTTACTCAAAAAGTGCGATGCGTATAAAAGTAGAATTCAAGACCTTTCATGTGAAAAAAAATTCATCCAAATACATGGACCCGTTCCCGAGATATGGACGTCGACTTTCGGCTAATATACCCTTTAGGAAAAGGTCGACAACTCCGAAATTTTTCAAGGTAGCGAAATGAAATTTTGTAGGTTAGTAGAGTGGGATTTCCTGCGTCTTTTACATTTTGTTTCAATTTTCCACGTCGACTCTGTTCAGAGATATGACGGTAAGTATTATTAAAAGCGATTTCTAACTAATATGGTGCGCAGCCAGGCGGGCCAAACGTAGCCCATCGTGTAGCCTGAGTTTCACTCGATCATATGGTGAAAGTTTCATTGAAATCGGTCCAACGGTTACCGAATTATAGCGTTCCCAAAAAACTTTTTCACCAAATTTGCTTCCTACCAGCTTCTGTTGACCTGGTGTTTCACAAAACAAACGGTTTTTATTTTTCAGTTTTATAAATTTTTCAGTAAAAAAATACTTTTGCCGTTTGCTTAATAACTCGCATGTTTTTTAAGATAATTGCATGAAACTTGGCAGGCCGATCGGCGACATCTTCGAGAATAAGCTGAAATTAAAATTTTGCCACGCCCACCTTTCATTTGGCCAAAGTGAGCGTTATACAAAAAGTCTGTCGTTACGAATGTTTGTAGTTGATCTTTACTCAAAAAGTGCGATGCGTATAAAAGTAGAATTCAAGACCTTTCATGTGAAAAAAAATTCATCCAAATACATGGACCCGTTCCCGAGATATGGACGTCGACTTTCGGCTAATATACCCTTTAGGAAAAGGTCGACAACTCCGAAATTTTTCAAGGTAGCGAAATGAAATTTTGTAGGTTAGTAGAGTGGGATTTCCTGCGTCTTTTACATTTTGTTTCAATTTTCCACGTCGACTCTGTTCAGAGATATGACGGTAAGTATTATTAAAAGCGATTTCTAACTAATATGGTGCGCAGCCAGGCGGGCCAAACGTAGCCCATCGTGTAGCCTGAGTTTCACTCGATCATATGGTGAAAGTTTCATTGAAATCGGTCCAACGGTTACCGAGTTATAGCGTTCCCAAAAAACTTTTTCACCAAATTTGCTTCCTACCAGCTTCTGTTGACCTGGTGTTTCACAAAACAAACGGTTTTTATTTTTCAGTTTTATAAATTTTTCAGTCAAAAAATACTTTTGCCGTTTGCTTAATAACTCGCATGTTTTTTAAGATAATTGCATGAAACTTGGCAGGCCGATCGGCGACATCTTCGAGAATAAGCTGAAATTAAAATTTTGCCACGCCCACCTTTCATTTGGCCAAAGTGGGCGTTATACAAAAAGTCTGTCGTTACGAATGTTTCTAGTTGATCTTTACTCGAAAAGTGCGATGCGTATAAAAGTAGAATTCAAGACCTTTCATGTGAAAAAAAATTCATCCAAGTACATGGACCCGTTCCCGAGATATGGACGTCGACTTTCGGCTAATATACCCTTTAGGAAAAGGTCGACAACTCCGAAATTTTTCAAGGTAGCGAAATGAAATTTTGTAGGTTAGTAGAGTGGGATTTCCTGCGTCTTTTACACTTTGTTTCAATTTTCCACGTCGACTCTGTTCAGAGATATGACGGTAAGTATTATTAAAAGCGATTTCTAACTAATATGGTGCGCAGCCAGGCGGGCCAAACGTAGCCCATCGTGTAGCCTGAGTTTCACTCGATCATATGGTGAAAGTTTCATTGAAATCGGTCCAACGGTTACCGAGTTATAGCGTTCCCAAAAAACTTTTTCACCAAATTTGCTTCCTACCAGCTTCTGTTGACCTGGTGTTTCACAAAACAAACGGTTTTTATTTTTCAGTTTTATAAATTTTTCAGTCAAAAAATACTTTTGCCGTTTGCTTAATAACTCGCATGTTTTTTAAGATAATTGCATGAAACTTGGCAGGCCGATCGGCGACATCTTCGAGAATAAGCTGAAATTAAAATTTTGCCACGCCCACCTTTCATTTGGCCAAAGTGGGCGTTATACAAAAAGTCTGTCGTTACGAATGTTTCTAGTTGATCTTTACTCGAAAAGTGCGATGCGTATAAAAGTAGAATTCAAGACCTTTCATGTGAAAAAAAATTCATCCAAATACATGGACCCGTTCCCGAGATATGGACGTCGACTTTCGGCTAATATACCCTTTAGGAAAAGGTCGACAACTCCGAAATTTTTCAAGGTAGCGAAATGAAATTTTGTAGGTTAGTAGAGTGGGATTTCCTGCGTCTTTTACACTTTGTTTCAATTTTCCACGTCGACTCTGTTCAGAGATATGACGGTAAGTATTATTAAAAGCGATTTCTAACTAATATGGTGCGCAGCCAGGCGGGCCAAACGTAGCCCATCGTGTAGCCTGAGTTTCACTCGATCATATGGTGAAAGTTTCATTGAAATCGGTCCAACGGTTACCGAGTTATAGCGTTCCCAAAAAACTTTTTCACCAAATTTGCTTCCTACCAGCTTCTGTTGACCTGGTGTTTCACAAAACAAACGGTTTTTATTTTTCAGTTTTATAAATTTTTCAGTCAAAAAATACTTTTGCCGTTTGCTTAATAACTCGCATGTTTTTTAAGATAATTGCATGAAACTTGGCAGGCCGATCGGCGACATCTTCGAGAATAAGCTGAAATTAAAATTTTGCCACGCCCACCTTTCATTTGGCCAAAGTGGGCGTTATACAAAAAGTCTGTCGTTACGAATGTTTCTAGTTGATCTTTACTCGAAAAGTGCGATGCGTATAAAAGTAGAATTCAAGACCTTTCATGTGAAAAAAAATTCATCCAAGTACATGGACCCGTTCCCGAGATATGGACGTCGACTTTCGGCTAATATACCCTTTAGGAAAAGGTCGACAACTCCGAAATTTTTCAAGGTAGCGAAATGAAATTTTGTAGGTTAGTAGAGTGGGATTTCCTGCGTCTTTTACATTTTGTTTCAATTTTCCACGTCGACTCTGTTCAGAGATATGACGGTAAGTATTATTAAAAGCGATTTCTAACTAATATGGTGCGCAGCCAGGCGGGCCAAACGTAGCCCATCGTGTAGCCTGAGTTTCACTCGATCATATGGTGAAAGTTTCATTGAAATCGGTCCAACGGTTACCGAATTATAGCGTTCCCAAAAAACTTTTTCACCAAATTTGCTTCCTACCAGCTTCTGTTGACCTGGTGTTTCACAAAACAAACGGTTTTTATTTTTCAGTTTTATAAATTTTTCAGTAAAAAAATACTTTTGCCGTTTGCTTAATAACTCGCATGTTTTTTAAGATAATTGCATGAAACTTGGCAGGCCGATCGGCGACATCTTCGAGAATAAGCTGAAATTAAAATTTTGCCACGCCCACCTTTCATTTGGCCAAAGTGGGCGTTATACAAAAAGTCTGTCGTTACGAATGTTTCTAGTTGATCTTTACTCGAAAAGTGCGATGCGTATAAAAGTAGAATTCAAGACCTTTCATGTGAAAAAAAATTCATCCAAATACATGGACCCGTTCCCGAGATATGGACGTCGACTTTCGGCTAATATACCCTTTAGGAAAAGGTCGACAACTCCGAAATTTTTCAAGGTAGCGAAATGAAATTTTGTAGGTTAGTAGAGTGGGATTTCCTGCGTCTTTTACACTTTGTTTCAATTTTCCACGTCGACTCTGTTCAGAGATATGACGGTAAGTATTATTAAAAGCGATTTCTAACTAATATGGTGCGCAGCCAGGCGGGCCAAACGTAGCCCATCGTGTAGCCTGAGTTTCACTCGATCATATGGTGAAAGTTTCATTGAAATCGGTCCAACGGTTACCGAGTTATAGCGTTCCCAAAAAACTTTTTCACCAAATTTGCTTCCTACCAGCTTCTGTTGACCTGGTGTTTCACAAAACAAACGGTTTTTATTTTTCAGTTTTATAAATTTTTCAGTCAAAAAATACTTTTGCCGTTTGCTTAATAACTCGCATGTTTTTTAAGATAATTGCATGAAACTTGGCAGGCCGATCGGCGACATCTTCGAGAATAAGCTGAAATTAAAATTTTGCCACGCCCACCTTTCATTTGGCCAAAGTGGGCGTTATACAAAAAGTCTGTCGTTACGAATGTTTCTAGTTGATCTTTACTCGAAAAGTGCGATGCGTATAAAAGTAGAATTCAAGACCTTTCATGTGAAAAAAAATTCATCCAAATACATGGACCCGTTCCCGAGATATGGACGTCGACTTTCGGCTAATATACCCTTTAGGAAAAGGTCGACAACTCCGAAATTTTTCAAGGTAGCGAAATGAAATTTTGTAGGTTAGTAGAGTGGGATTTCCTGCGTCTTTTACACTTTGTTTCAATTTTCCACGTCGACTCTGTTCAGAGATATGACGGTAAGTATTATTAAAAGCGATTTCTAACTAATATGGTGCGCAGCCAGGCGGGCCAAACGTAGCCCATCGTGTAGCCTGAGTTTCACTCGATCATATGGTGAAAGTTTCATTGAAATCGGTCCAACGGTTACCGAGTTATAGCGTTCCCAAAAAACTTTTTCACCAAATTTGCTTCCTACCAGCTTCTGTTGACCTGGTGTTTCACAAAACAAACGGTTTTTATTTTTCAGTTTTATAAATTTTTCAGTCAAAAAATACTTTTGCCGTTTGCTTAATAACTCGCATGTTTTTTAAGATAATTGCATGAAACTTGGCAGGCCGATCGGCGACATCTTCGAGAATAAGCTGAAATTAAAATTTTGCCACGCCCACCTTTCATTTGGCCAAAGTGGGCGTTATACAAAAAGTCTGTCGTTACGAATGTTTGTAGTTGATCTTTACTCAAAAAGTGCGATGCGTATAAAAGTAGAATTCAAGACCTTTCATGTGAAAAAAAATTCATCCAAATACATGGACCCGTTCCCGAGATATGGACGTCGACTTTCGGCTAATATACCCTTTAGGAAAAGGTCGACAACTCCGAAATTTTTCAAGGTAGCGAAATGAAATTTTGTAGGTTAGTAGAGTGGGATTTCCTGCGTCTTTTACATTTTGTTTCAATTTTCCACGTCGACTCTGTTCAGAGATATGACGGTAAGTATTATTAAAAGCGATTTCTAACTAATATGGTGCGCAGCCAGGCGGGCCAAACGTAGCCCATCGTGTAGCCTGAGTTTCACTCGATCATATGGTGAAAGTTTCATTGAAATCGGTCCAACGGTTACCGAGTTATAGCGTTCCCAAAAAACTTTTTCACCAAATTTGCTTCCTACCAGCTTCTGTTGACCTGGTGTTTCACAAAACAAACGGTTTTTATTTTTCAGTTTTATAAATTTTTCAGTCAAAAAATACTTTTGCCGTTTGCTTAATAACTCGCATGTTTTTTAAGATAATTGCATGAAACTTGGCAGGCCGATCGGCGACATCTTCGAGAATAAGCTGAAATTAAAATTTTGCCACGCCCACCTTTCATTTGGCCAAAGTGGGCGTTATACAAAAAGTCTGTCGTTACGAATGTTTGTAGTTGATCTTTACTCAAAAAGTGCGATGCGTATAAAAGTAGAATTCAAGACCTTTCATGTGAAAAAAAATTCATCCAAATACATGCACCCGTTCCCGAGATATGGACGTCGACTTTCGGCTAATATACCCTTTAGGAAAAGGTCGACAACTCCGAAATTTTTCAAGGTAGCGAAATGAAATTTTGTAGGTTAGTAGAGTGGGATTTCCTGCGTCTTTTACATTTTGTTTCAATTTTCCACGTCGACTCTGTTCAGAGATATGACGGTAAGTATTATTAAAAGCGATTTCTAACTAATATGGTGCGCAGCCAGGCGGGCCAAACGTAGCCCATCGTGTAGCCTGAGTTTCACTCGATCATATGGTGAAAGTTTCATTGAAATCGGTCCAACGGTTACCGAGTTATAGCGTTCCCAAAAAACTTTTTCACCAAATTTGCTTCCTACCAGCTTCTGTTGACCTGGTGTTTCACAAAACAAACGGTTTTTATTTTTCAGTTTTATAAATTTTTCAGTCAAAAAATACTTTTGCCGTTTGCTTAATAACTCGCATGTTTTTTAAGATAATTGCATGAAACTTGGCAGGCCGATCGGCGACATCTTCGAGAATAAGCTGAAATTAAAATTTTGCCACGCCCACCTTTCATTTGGCCAAAGTGGGCGTTATACAAAAAGTCTGTCGTTACGAATGTTTGTAGTTGATCTTTACTCAAAAAGTGCGATGCGTATAAAAGTAGAATTCAAGACCTTTCATGTGAAAAAAAATTCATCCAAATACATGGACCCGTTCCCGAGATATGGACGTCGACTTTCGGCTAATATACCCTTTAGGAAAAGGTCGACAACTCCGAAATTTTTCAAGGTAGCGAAATGAAATTTTGTAGGTTAGTAGAGTGGGATTTCCTGCGTCTTTTACATTTTGTTTCAATTTTCCACGTCGACTCTGTTCAGAGATATGACGGTAAGTATTATTAAAAGCGATTTCTAACTAATATGGTGCGCAGCCAGGCGGGCCAAACGTAGCCCATCGTGTAGCCTGAGTTTCACTCGATCATATGGTGAAAGTTTCATTGAAATCGGTCCAACGGTTACCGAGTTATAGCGTTCCCAAAAAACTTTTTCACCAAATTTGCTTCCTACCAGCTTCTGTTGACCTGGTGTTTCACAAAACAAACGGTTTTTATTTTTCAGTTTTATAAATTTTTCAGTCAAAAAATACTTTTGCCGTTTGCTTAATAACTCGCATGTTTTTTAAGATAATTGCATGAAACTTGGCAGGCCGATCGGCGACATCTTCGAGAATAAGCTGAAATTAAAATTTTGCCACGCCCACCTTTCATTTGGCCAAAGTGGGCGTTATACAAAAAGTCTGTCGTTACGAATGTTTGTAGTTGATCTTTACTCAAAAAGTGCGATGCGTATAAAAGTAGAATTCAAGACCTTTCATGTGAAAAAAAATTCATCCAAATACATGCACCCGTTCCCGAGATATGGACGTCGACTTTCGGCTAATATACCCTTTAGGAAAAGGTCGACAACTCCGAAATTTTTCAAGGTAGCGAAATGAAATTTTGTAGGTTAGTAGAGTGGGATTTCCTGCGTCTTTTACATTTTGTTTCAATTTTCCACGTCGACTCTGTTCAGAGATATGACGGTAAGTATTATTAAAAGCGATTTCTAACTAATATGGTGCGCAGCCAGGCGGGCCAAACGTAGCCCATCGTGTAGCCTGAGTTTCACTCGATCATATGGTGAAAGTTTCATTGAAATCGGTCCAACGGTTACCGAGTTATAGCGTTCCCAAAAAACTTTTTCACCAAATTTGCTTCCTACCAGCTTCTGTTGACCTGGTGTTTCACAAAACAAACGGTTTTTATTTTTCAGTTTTATAAATTTTTCAGTCAAAAAATACTTTTGCCGTTTGCTTAATAACTCGCATGTTTTTTAAGATAATTGCATGAAACTTGGCAGGCCGATCGGCGACATCTTCGAGAATAAGCTGAAATTAAAATTTTGCCACGCCCACCTTTCATTTGGCCAAAGTGGGCGTTATACAAAAAGTCTGTCGTTACGAATGTTTGTAGTTGATCTTTACTCAAAAAGTGCGATGCGTATAAAAGTAGAATTCAAGACCTTTCATGTGAAAAAAAATTCATCCAAATACATGCACCCGTTCCCGAGATATGGACGTCGACTTTCGGCTAATATACCCTTTAGGAAAAGGTCGACAACTCCGAAATTTTTCAAGGTAGCGAAATGAAATTTTGTAGGTTAGTAGAGTGGGATTTCCTGCGTCTTTTACACTTTGTTTCAATTTTCCACGTCGACTCTGTTCAGAGATATGACGGTAAGTATTATTAAAAGCGATTTCTAACTAATATGGTGCGCAGCCAGGCGGGCCAAACGTAGCCCATCGTGTAGCCTGAGTTTCACTCGATCATATGGTGAAAGTTTCATTGAAATCGGTCCAACGGTTACCGAGTTATAGCGTTCCCAAAAAACTTTTTCACCAAATTTGCTTCCTACCAGCTTCTGTTGACCTGGTGTTTCACAAAACAAACGGTTTTTATTTTTCAGTTTTATAAATTTTTCAGTCAAAAAATACTTTTGCCGTTTGCTTAATAACTCGCATGTTTTTTAAGATAATTGCATGAAACTTGGCAGGCCGATCGGCGACATCTTCGAGAATAAGCTGAAATTAAAATTTTGCCACGCCCACCTTTCATTTGGCCAAAGTGGGCGTTATACAAAAAGTCTGTCGTTACGAATGTTTCTAGTTGATCTTTACTCGAAAAGTGCGATGCGTATAAAAGTAGAATTCAAGACCTTTCATGTGAAAAAAAATTCATCCAAATACATGGACCCGTTCCCGAGATATGGACGTCGACTTTCGGCTAATATACCCTTTAGGAAAAGGTCGACAACTCCGAAATTTTTCAAGGTAGCGAAATGAAATTTTGTAGGTTAGTAGAGTGGGATTTCCTGCGTCTTTTACACTTTGTTTCAATTTTCCACGTCGACTCTGTTCAGAGATATGACGGTAAGTATTATTAAAAGCGATTTCTAACTAATATGGTGCGCAGCCAGGCGGGCCAAACGTAGCCCATCGTGTAGCCTGAGTTTCACTCGATCATATGGTGAAAGTTTCATTGAAATCGGTCCAACGGTTACCGAGTTATAGCGTTCCCAAAAAACTTTTTCACCAAATTTGCTTCCTACCAGCTTCTGTTGACCTGGTGTTTCACAAAACAAACGGTTTTTATTTTTCAGTTTTATAAATTTTTCAGTCAAAAAATACTTTTGCCGTTTGCTTAATAACTCGCATGTTTTTTAAGATAATTGCATGAAACTTGGCAGGCCGATCGGCGACATCTTCGAGAATAAGCTGAAATTAAAATTTTGCCACGCCCACCTTTCATTTGGCCAAAGTGGGCGTTATACAAAAAGTCTGTCGTTACGAATGTTTGTAGTTGATCTTTACTCAAAAAGTGCGATGCGTATAAAAGTAGAATTCAAGACCTTTCATGTGAAAAAAAATTCATCCAAATACATGGACCCGTTCCCGAGATATGGACGTCGACTTTCGGCTAATATACCCTTTAGGAAAAGGTCGACAACTCCGAAATTTTTCAAGGTAGCGAAATGAAATTTTGTAGGTTAGTAGAGTGGGATTTCCTGCGTCTTTTACATTTTGTTTCAATTTTCCACGTCGACTCTGTTCAGAGATATGACGGTAAGTATTATTAAAAGCGATTTCTAACTAATATGGTGCGCAGCCAGGCGGGCCAAACGTAGCCCATCGTGTAGCCTGAGTTTCACTCGATCATATGGTGAAAGTTTCATTGAAATCGGTCCAACGGTTACCGAGTTATAGCGTTCCCAAAAAACTTTTTCACCAAATTTGCTTCCTACCAGCTTCTGTTGACCTGGTGTTTCACAAAACAAACGGTTTTTATTTTTCAGTTTTATAAATTTTTCAGTCAAAAAATACTTTTGCCGTTTGCTTAATAACTCGCATGTTTTTTAAGATAATTGCATGAAACTTGGCAGGCCGATCGGCGACATCTTCGAGAATAAGCTGAAATTAAAATTTTGCCACGCCCACCTTTCATTTGGCCAAAGTGGGCGTTATACAAAAAGTCTGTCGTTACGAATGTTTGTAGTTGATCTTTACTCAAAAAGTGCGATGCGTATAAAAGTAGAATTCAAGACCTTTCATGTGAAAAAAAATTCATCCAAATACATGGACCCGTTCCCGAGATATGGACGTCGACTTTCGGCTAATATACCCTTTAGGAAAAGGTCGACAACTCCGAAATTTTTCAAGGTAGCGAAATGAAATTTTGTAGGTTAGTAGAGTGGGATTTCCTGCGTCTTTTACATTTTGTTTCAATTTTCCACGTCGACTCTGTTCAGAGATATGACGGTAAGTATTATTAAAAGCGATTTCTAACTAATATGGTGCGCAGCCAGGCGGGCCAAACGTAGCCCATCGTGTAGCCTGAGTTTCACTCGATCATATGGTGAAAGTTTCATTGAAATCGGTCCAACGGTTACCGAGTTATAGCGTTCCCAAAAAACTTTTTCACCAAATTTGCTTCCTACCAGCTTCTGTTGACCTGGTGTTTCACAAAACAAACGGTTTTTATTTTTCAGTTTTATAAATTTTTCAGTCAAAAAATACTTTTGCCGTTTGCTTAATAACTCGCATGTTTTTTAAGATAATTGCATGAAACTTGGCAGGCCGATCGGCGACATCTTCGAGAATAAGCTGAAATTAAAATTTTGCCACGCCCACCTTTCATTTGGCCAAAGTGGGCGTTATACAAAAAGTCTGTCGTTACGAATGTTTGTAGTTGATCTTTACTCAAAAAGTGCGATGCGTATAAAAGTAGAATTCAAGACCTTTCATGTGAAAAAAAATTCATCCAAATACATGCACCCGTTCCCGAGATATGGACGTCGACTTTCGGCTAATATACCCTTTAGGAAAAGGTCGACAACTCCGAAATTTTTCAAGGTAGCGAAATGAAATTTTGTAGGTTAGTAGAGTGGGATTTCCTGCGTCTTTTACATTTTGTTTCAATTTTCCACGTCGACTCTGTTCAGAGATATGACGGTAAGTATTATTAAAAGCGATTTCTAACTAATATGGTGCGCAGCCAGGCGGGCCAAACGTAGCCCATCGTGTAGCCTGAGTTTCACTCGATCATATGGTGAAAGTTTCATTGAAATCGGTCCAACGGTTACCGAGTTATAGCGTTCCCAAAAAACTTTTTCACCAAATTTGCTTCCTACCAGCTTCTGTTGACCTGGTGTTTCACAAAACAAACGGTTTTTATTTTTCAGTTTTATAAATTTTTCAGTCAAAAAATACTTTTGCCGTTTGCTTAATAACTCGCATGTTTTTTAAGATAATTGCATGAAACTTGGCAGGCCGATCGGCGACATCTTCGAGAATAAGCTGAAATTAAAATTTTGCCACGCCCACCTTTCATTTGGCCAAAGTGGGCGTTATACAAAAAGTCTGTCGTTACGAATGTTTCTAGTTGATCTTTACTCGAAAAGTGCGATGCGTATAAAAGTAGAATTCAAGACCTTTCATGTGAAAAAAAATTCATCCAAATACATGGACCCGTTCCCGAGATATGGACGTCGACTTTCGGCTAATATACCCTTTAGGAAAAGGTCGACAACTCCGAAATTTTTCAAGGTAGCGAAATGAAATTTTGTAGGTTAGTAGAGTGGGATTTCCTGCGTCTTTTACATTTTGTTTCAATTTTCCACGTCGACTCTGTTCAGAGATATGACGGTAAGTATTATTAAAAGGGATTTCTAACTAATATGGTGCGCAGCCAGGCGGGCCAAACGTAGCCCATCGTGTAGCCTGAGTTTCACTCGATCATATGGTGAAAGTTTCATTGAAATCGGTCCAACGGTTACCGAGTTATAGCGTTCCCAAAAAACTTTTTCACCAAATTTGCTTCCTACCAGCTTCTGTTGACCTGGTGTTTCACAAAACAAACGGTTTTTATTTTTCAGTTTTATAAATTTTTCAGTCAAAAAATACTTTTGCCGTTTGCTTAATAACTCACATGTTTTTTAAGATAATTGCATGAAACTTGGCAGGCCGATCGGCGACATCTTCGAGAATAAGCTGAAATTAAAATTTTGCCACGCCCACCTTTCATTTGGCCAAAGTGGGCGTTATACAAAAAGTCTGTCGTTACGAATGTTTGTAGTTGATCTTTACTCGAAAAGTGCGATGCGTATAAAAGTAGAATTCAAGACCTTTCATGTGAAAAAAAATTCATCCAAATACATGGACCCGTTCCCGAGATATGGACGTCGACTTTCGGCTAATATACCCTTTAGGAAAAGGTCGACAACTCCGAAATTTTTCAAGGTAGCGAAATGAAATTTTGTAGGTTAGTAGAGTGGGATTTCCTGCGTCTTTTACACTTTGTTTCAATTTTCCACGTCGACTCTGTTCAGAGATATGACGGTAAGTATTATTAAAAGCGATTTCTAACTAATATGGTGCGCAGCCAGGCGGGCCAAACGTAGCCCATCGTGTAGCCTGAGTTTCACTCGATCATATGGTGAAAGTTTCATTGAAATCGGTCCAACGGTTACCGAGTTATAGCGTTCCCAAAAAACTTTTTCACCAAATTTGCTTCCTACCAGCTTCTGTTGACCTGGTGTTTCACAAAACAAACGGTTTTTATTTTTCAGTTTTATAAATTTTTCAGTCAAAAAATACTTTTGCCGTTTGCTTAATAACTCGCATGTTTTTTAAGATAATTGCATGAAACTTGGCAGGCCGATCGGCGACATCTTCGAGAATAAGCTGAAATTAAAATTTTGCCACGCCCACCTTTCATTTGGCCAAAGTGGGCGTTATACAAAAAGTCTGTCGTTACGAATGTTTGTAGTTGATCTTTACTCAAAAAGTGCGATGCGTATAAAAGTAGAATTCAAGACCTTTCATGTGAAAAAAAATTCATCCAAATACATGGACCCGTTCCCGAGATATGGACGTCGACTTTCGGCTAATATACCCTTTAGGAAAAGGTCGACAACTCCGAAATTTTTCAAGGTAGCGAAATGAAATTTTGTAGGTTAGTAGAGTGGGATTTCCTGCGTCTTTTACATTTTGTTTCAATTTTCCACGTCGACTCTGTTCAGAGATATGACGGTAAGTATTATTAAAAGCGATTTCTAACTAATATGGTGCGCAGCCAGGCGGGCCAAACGTAGCCCATCGTGTAGCCTGAGTTTCACTCGATCATATGGTGAAAGTTTCATTGAAATCGGTCCAACGGTTACCGAGTTATAGCGTTCCCAAAAAACTTTTTCACCAAATTTGCTTCCTACCAGCTTCTGTTGACCTGGTGTTTCACAAAACAAACGGTTTTTATTTTTCAGTTTTATAAATTTTTCAGTCAAAAAATACTTTTGCCGTTTGCTTAATAACTCGCATGTTTTTTAAGATAATTGCATGAAACTTGGCAGGCCGATCGGCGACATCTTCGAGAATAAGCTGAAATTAAAATTTTGCCACACCCACCTTTCATTTGGCCAAAGTGGGCGTTATACAAAAAGTCTGTCGTTACGAATGTTTCTAGTTGATCTTTACTCGAAAAGTGCGATGCGTATAAAAGTAGAATTCAAGACCTTTCATGTGAAAAAAAATTCATCCAAATACATGGACCCGTTCCCGAGATATGGACGTCGACTTTCGGCTAATATACCCTTTAGGAAAAGGTCGACAACTCCGAAATTTTTCAAGGTAGCGAAATGAAATTTTGTAGGTTAGTAGAGTGGGATTTCCTGCGTCTTTTACATTTTGTTTCAATTTTCCACGTCGACTCTGTTCAGAGATATGACGGTAAGTATTATTAAAAGCGATTTCTAACTAATATGGTGCGCAGCCAGGCGGGCCAAACGTAGCCCATCGTGTAGCCTCAGTTTCACTCGATCATATGGTGAAAGTTTCATTGAAATCGGTCCAACGGTTACCGAGTTATAGCGTTCCCAAAAAACTTTTTCACCAAATTTGCTTCCTACCAGCTTCTGTTGACCTGGTGTTTCACAAAACAAACGGTTTTTATTTTTCAGTTTTATAAATTTTTCAGTCAAAAAATACTTTTGCCGTTTGCTTAATAACTCGCATGTTTTTTAAGATAATTGCATGAAACTTGGCAGGCCGATCGGCGACATCTTCGAGAATAAGCTGAAATTAAAATTTTGCCACGCCCACCTTTCATTTGGCCAAAGTGGGCGTTATACAAAAAGTCTGTCGTTACGAATGTTTGTAGTTGATCTTTACTCGAAAAGTGCGATGCGTATAAAAGTAGAATTCAAGACCTTTCATGTGAAAAAAAATTCATCCAAATACATGCACCCGTTCCCGAGATATGGACGTCGACTTTCGGCTAATATACCCTTTAGGAAAAGGTCGACAACTCCGAAATTTTTCAAGGTAGCGAAATGAAATTTTGTAGGTTAGTAGAGTGGGATTTCCTGCGTCTTTTACATTTTGTTTCAATTTTCCACGTCGACTCTGTTCAGAGATATGACGGTAAGTATTATTAAAAGCGATTTCTAACTAATATGGTGCGCAGCCAGGCGGGCCAAACGTAGCCCATCGTTTAGCCTGAGTTTCACTCGATCATATGGTGAAAGTTTCATTGAAATCGGTCCAACGGTTACCGAGTTATAGCGTTCCCAAAAAACTTTTTCACCAAATTTGCTTCCTACCAGCTTCTGTTGACCTGGTGTTTCACAAAACAAACGGTTTTTATTTTTCAGTTTTATAAATTTTTCAGTCAAAAAATACTTTTGCCGTTTGCTTAATAACTCACATGTTTTTTAAGATAATTGCATGAAACTTGGCAGGCCGATCGGCGACATCTTCGAGAATAAGCTGAAATTAAAATTTTGCCACGCCCACCTTTCATTTGGCCAAAGTGGGCGTTATACAAAAAGTCTGTCGTTACGAATGTTTGTAGTTGATCTTTACTCGAAAAGTGCGATGCGTATAAAAGTAGAATTCAAGACCTTTCATGTGAAAAAAAATTCATCCAAATACATGCACCCGTTCCCGAGATATGGACGTCGACTTTCGGCTAATATACCCTTTAGGAAAAGGTCGACAACTCCGAAATTTTTCAAGGTAGCGAAATGAAATTTTGTAGGTTAGTAGAGTGGGATTTCCTGCGTCTTTTACATTTTGTTTCAATTTTCCACGTCGACTCTGTTCAGAGATATGACGGTAAGTATTATTAAAAGCGATTTCTAACTAATATGGTGCGCAGCCAGGCGGGCCAAACGTAGCCCATCGTTTAGCCTGAGTTTCACTCGATCATATGGTGAAAGTTTCATTGAAATCGGTCCAACGGTTACCGAGTTATAGCGTTCCCAAAAAACTTTTTCACCAAATTTGCTTCCTACCAGCTTCTGTTGACCTGGTGTTTCACAAAACAAACGGTTTTTATTTTTCAGTTTTATAAATTTTTCAGTCAAAAAATACTTTTGCCGTTTGCTTAATAACTCGCATGTTTTTTAAGATAATTGCATGAAACTTGGCAGGCCGATCGGCGACATCTTCGAGAATAAGCTGAAATTAAAATTTTGCCACGCCCACCTTTCATTTGGCCAAAGTGGGCGTTATACAAAAAGTCTGTCGTTACGAATGTTTCTAGTTGATCTTTACTCGAAAAGTGCGATGCGTATAAAAGTAGAATTCAAGACCTTTCATGTGAAAAAAAATTCATCCAAATACATGGACCCGTTCCCGAGATATGGACGTCGACTTTCGGCTAATATACCCTTTAGGAAAAGGTCGACAACTCCGAAATTTTTCAAGGTAGCGAAATGAAATTTTGTAGGTTAGTAGAGTGGGATTTCCTGCGTCTTTTACACTTTGTTTCAATTATCCACGTCGACGCTGTTCAGAGATATGACGGTAAGTATTATTAAAAGCGATTTCTAACTAATATGGTGCGCAGCCAGGCGGGCCAAACGTAGCCCATCGTGTAGCCTCAGTTTCACTCGATCATATGGTGAAAGTTTCATTGAAATCGGTCCAACGGTTACCGAGTTATAGCGTTCCCAAAAAACTTTTTCACCAAATTTGCTTCCTACCAGCTTCTGTTGACCTGGTGTTTCACAAAACAAACGGTTTTTATTTTTCAGTTTTATAAATTTTTCAGTCAAAAAATACTTTTGCCGTTTGCTTAATAACTCGCATGTTTTTTAAGATAATTGCATGAAACTTGGCAGGCCGATCGGCGACATCTTCGACAATAAGCTGAAATTAAAATTTTGCCACGCCCACCTTTCATTTGGCCAAAGTGGGCGTTATACAAAAAGTCTGTCGTTACGAATGTTTCTAGTTGATCTTTACTCGAAAAGTGCGATGCGTATAAAAGTAGAATTCAAGACCTTTCATGTGAAAAAAAATTCATCCAAATACATGCACCCGTTCCCGAGATATGGACGTCGACTTTCGGCTAATATACCCTTTAGGAAAAGGTCGACAACTCCGAAATTTTTCAAGGTAGCGAAATGAAATTTTGTAGGTTAGTAGAGTGGGATTTCCTGCGTCTTTTACATTTTGTTTCAATTTTCCACGTCGACTCTGTTCAGAGATATGACGGTAAGTATTATTAAAAGCGATTTCTAACTAATATGGTGCGCAGCCAGGCGGGCCAAACGTAGCCCATCGTTTAGCCTGAGTTTCACTCGATCATATGGTGAAAGTTTCATTGAAATCGGTCCAACGGTTACCGAGTTATAGCGTTCCCAAAAAACTTTTTCACCAAATTTGCTTCCTACCAGCTTCTGTTGACCTGGTGTTTCACAAAACAAACGGTTTTTATTTTTCAGTTTTATAAATTTTTCAGTCAAAAAATACTTTTGCCGTTTGCTTAATAACTCACATGTTTTTTAAGATAATTGCATGAAACTTGGCAGGCCGATCGGCGACATCTTCGAGAATAAGCTGAAATTAAAATTTTGCCACGCCCACCTTTCATTTGGCCAAAGTGGGCGTTATACAAAAAGTCTGTCGTTACGAATGTTTGTAGTTGATCTTTACTCGAAAAGTGCGATGCGTATAAAAGTAGAATTCAAGACCTTTCATGTGAAAAAAAATTCATCCAAATACATGCACCCGTTCCCGAGATATGGACGTCGACTTTCGGCTAATATACCCTTTAGGAAAAGGTCGACAACTCCGAAATTTTTCAAGGTAGCGAAATGAAATTTTGTAGGTTAGTAGAGTGGGATTTCCTGCGTCTTTTACATTTTGTTTCAATTTTCCACGTCGACTCTGTTCAGAGATATGACGGTAAGTATTATTAAAAGCGATTTCTAACTAATATGGTGCGCAGCCAGGCGGGCCAAACGTAGCCCATCGTTTAGCCTGAGTTTCACTCGATCATATGGTGAAAGTTTCATTGAAATCGGTCCAACGGTTACCGAGTTATAGCGTTCCCAAAAAACTTTTTCACCAAATTTGCTTCCTACCAGCTTCTGTTGACCTGGTGTTTCACAAAACAAACGGTTTTTATTTTTCAGTTTTATAAATTTTTCAGTCAAAAAATACTTTTGCCGTTTGCTTAATAACTCACATGTTTTTTAAGATAATTGCATGAAACTTGTCAGGCCGATCGGCGACATCTTCGAGAATAAGCTGAAATTAAAATTTTGCCACGCCCACCTTTCATTTGGCCAAAGTGGGCGTTATACAAAAAGTCTGTCGTTACGAATGTTTGTAGTTGATCTTTACTCGAAAAGTGCGATGCGTATAAAAGTAGAATTCAAGACCTTTCATGTGAAAAAAAATTCATCCAAATACATGCACCCGTTCCCGAGATATGGACGTCGACTTTCGGCTAATATACCCTTTAGGAAAAGGTCGACAACTCCGAAATTTTTCAAGGTAGCGAAATGAAATTTTGTAGGTTAGTAGAGTGGGATTTCCTGCGTCTTTTACATTTTGTTTCAATTTTCCACGTCGACTCTGTTCAGAGATATGACGGTAAGTATTATTAAAAGCGATTTCTAACTAATATGGTGCGCAGCCAGGCGGGCCAAACGTAGCCCATCGTTTAGCCTGAGTTTCACTCGATCATATGGTGAAAGTTTCATTGAAATCGGTCCAACGGTTACCGAGTTATAGCGTTCCCAAAAAACTTTTTCACCAAATATGCTTCCTACCAGCTTCTGTTGACCTGGTGTTTCACAAAACAAACGGTTTTTATTTTTCAGTTTTATAAATTTTTCAGTCAAAAAATACTTTTGCCACGCCCACCTTTCATTTGGCCAAAGTGGGCGTTATACAAAAAGTCTGTCGTTACGAATGTTTGTAGTTGATCTTTACTCGAAAAGTGCGATGCGTATAAAAGTAGAATTCAAGACCTTTCATGTGAAAAAAAATTCATCCAAATACATGCACCCGTTCCCGAGATATGGACGTCGACTTTCGGCTAATATACCCTTTAGGAAAAGGTCGACAACTCCGAAATTTTTCAAGGTAGCGAAATGAAATTTTGTAGGTTAGTAGAGTGGGATTTCCTGCGTCTTTTACATTTTGTTTCAATTTTCCACGTCGACTCTGTTCAGAGATATGACGGTAAGTATTATTAAAAGCGATTTCTAACTAATATGGTGCGCAGCCAGGCGGGCCAAACGTAGCCCATCGTTTAGCCTGAGTTTCACTCGATCATATGGTGAAAGTTTCATTGAAATCGGTCCAACGGTTACCGAGTTATAGCGTTCCCAAAAAACTTTTTCACCAAATTTGCTTCCTACCAGCTTCTGTTGACCTGGTGTTTCACAAAACAAACGGTTTTTATTTTTCAGTTTTATAAATTTTTCAGTCAAAAAATACTTTTGCCGTTTGCTTAATAACTCACATGTTTTTTAAGATAATTGCATGAAACTTGGCAGGCCGATCGGCGACATCTTCGAGAATAAGCTGAAATTAAAATTTTGCCACGCCCACCTTTCATTTGGCCAAAGTGGGCGTTATACAAAAAGTCTGTCGTTACGAATGTTTCTAGTTGATCTTTACTCGAAAAGTGCGATGCGTATAAAAATAGAATTCAATACCTTTCATGTGAAAAAAAATTCATCCAAATACATGGACCCGTTCCCGAGATATGGACGTCGACTTTCGGCTAATATACCCTTTAGGAAAAGGTCGACAACTCCGAAATTTTTCAAGGTAGCGAAATGAAATTTTGTAGGTTAGTAGAGTGGGATTTCCTGCGTCTTCTACACTTTGTTTCAATTTTCCACGTCGACGCTGTTCAGAGATATGACGGTAAGTATTATTAAAAGCGATTTCTAACTAATATGGTGCGCAGCCAGGCGGGCCAAACGTAGCCCATCGTGTAGCCTGAGTTTCACTCGATCATATGGTGAAAGTTTCATTGAAATCGGTCCAACGGTTACCGAGTTATAGCGTTCCCAAAAAACTTTTTCACCAAATTTGCTTCCTACCAGCTTCTGTTGACCTGGTGTTTCACAAAACAAACGGTTTTTATTTTTCAGTTTTATAAATTTTTCAGTCAAAAAATACTTTTGCCGTTTGCTTAATAACTCGCATGTTTTTTAAGATAATTGCATGAAACTTGGCAGGCCGATCGGCGACATCTTCGAGAATAAGCTGAAATTAAAATTTTGCCACGCCCACCTTTCATTTGGCCAAAGTGGGCGTTATACAAAAAGTCTGTCGTTACGAATGTTTGTAGTTGATCTTTACTCAAAAAGTGCGATGCGTATAAAAGTAGAATTCAAGACCTTTCATGTGAAAAAAAATTCATCCAAATACATGGACCCGTTCCCGAGATATGGACGTCGACTTTCGGCTAATATACCCTTTAGGAAAAGTTCGACAACTCCGAAATTTTTCAAGGTAGCGAAATGAAATTTTGTAGGTTAGTAGAGTGGGATTTCCTGCGTCTTTTACATTTTGTTTCAATTTTCCACGTCGACTCTGTTCAGAGATATGACGGTAAGTATTATTAAAAGCGATTTCTAACTAATATGGTGCGCAGCCAGGCGGGCCAAACGTAGCCCATCGTGTAGCCTGAGTTTCACTCGATCATATGGTGAAAGTTTCATTGAAATCGGTCCTACGGTTACCGAGTTATAGCGTTCCCAAAAAACTTTTTCACCAAATTTGCTTCCTACCAGCTTCTGTTGACCTGGTGTTTCACAAAACAAACGGTTTTTATTTTTCAGTTTTATAAATTTTTCAGTCAAAAAATACTTTTGCCGTTTGCTTAATAACTCGCATGTTTTTTAAGATAATTGCATGAAACTTGGCAGGCCGATCGGCGACATCTTCGAGAATAAGCTGAAATTAAAATTTTGCCACGCCCACCTTTCATTTGGCCAAAGTGGGCGTTATACAAAAAGTCTGTCGTTACGAATGTTTGTAGTTGATCTTTACTCAAAAAGTGCGATGCGTATAAAAGTAGAATTCAAGACCTTTCATGTGAAAAAAAATTCATCCAAATACATGGACCCGTTCCCGAGATATGGACGTCGACTTTCGGCTAATATACCCTTTAGGAAAAGGTCGACAACTCCGAAATTTTTCAAGGTAGCGAAATGAAATTTTGTAGGTTAGTAGAGTGGGATTTCCTGCGTCTTTTACACTTTGTTTCAATTTTCCACGTCGACTCTGTTCAGAGATATGACGGTAAGTATTATTAAAAGCGATTTCTAACTAATATGGTGCGCAGCCAGGCGGGCCAAACGTAGCCCATCGTGTAGCCTGAGTTTCACTCGATCATATGGTGAAAGTTTCATTGAAATCGGTCCAACGGTTACCGAGTTATAGCGTTCCCAAAAAACTTTTTCACCAAATTTGCTTCCTACCAGCTTCTGTTGACCTGGTGTTTCACAAAACAAACGGTTTTTATTTTTCAGTTTTATAAATTTTTCAGTCAAAAAATACTTTTGCCGTTTGCTTAATAACTCGCATGTTTTTTAAGATAATTGCATGAAACTTGGCAGGCCGATCGGCGACATCTTCGAGAATAAGCTGAAATTAAAATTTTGCCACGCCCACCTTTCATTTGACCAAAGTGGGCGTTATACAAAAAGTCTGTCGTTACGAATGTTTGTAGTTGATCTTTACTCAAAAAGTGCGATGCGTATAAAAGTAGAATTCAAGACCTTTCATGTGAAAAAAAATTCATCCAAATACATGGACCCGTTCCCGAGATATGGACGTCGACTTTCGGCTAATATACCCTTTAGGAAAAGGTCGACAACTCCGAAATTTTTCAAGGTAGCGAAATGAAATTTTGTAGGTTAGTAGAGTGGGATTTCCTGCGTCTTTTACACTTTGTTTCAATTTTCCACGTCGACTCTGTTCAGAGATATGACGGTAAGTATTATTAAAAGCGATTTCTAACTAATATGGTGCGCAGCCAGGCGGGCCAAACGTAGCCCATCGTGTAGCCTGAGTTTCACTCGATCATATGGTGAAAGTTTCATTGAAATCGGTCCAACGGTTACCGAGTTATAGCGTTCCCAAAAAACTTTTTCACCAAATTTGCTTCCTACCAGCTTCTGTTGACCTGGTGTTTCACAAAACAAACGGTTTTTATTTTTCAGTTTTATAAATTTTTCAGTCAAAAAATACTTTTGCCGTTTGCTTAATAACTCGCATGTTTTTTAAGATAATTGCATGAAACTTGGCAGGCCGATCGGCGACATCTTCGAGAATAAGCTGAAATTAAAATTTTGCCACGCCCACCTTTCATTTGGCCAAAGTGGGCGTTATACAAAAAGTCTGTCGTTACGAATGTTTGTAGTTGATCTTTACTCAAAAAGTGCGATGCGTATAAAAGTAGAATTCAAGACCTTTCATGTGAAAAAAAATTCATCCAAATACATGGACCCGTTCCCGAGATATGGACGTCGACTTTCGGCTAATATACCCTTTAGGAAAAGGTCGACAACTCCGAAATTTTTCAAGGTAGCGAAATGAAATTTTGTAGGTTAGTAGAGTGGGATTTCCTGCGTCTTTTACACTTTGTTTCAATTTTCCACGTCGACTCTGTTCAGAGATATGACGGTAAGTATTATTAAAAGCGATTTCTAACTAATATGGTGCGCAGCCAGGCGGGCCAAACGTAGCCCATCGTGTAGCCTGAGTTTCACTGATCATATGGTGAAAGTTTCATTGAAATCGGTCCAACGGTTACCGAGTTATAGCGTTCCCAAAAAACTTTTTCACCAAATTTGCTTCCTACCAGCTTCTGTTGACCTGGTGTTTCACAAAACAAACGGTTTTTATTTTTCAGTTTTATAAATTTTTCAGTCAAAAAATACTTTTGCCGTTTGCTTAATAACTCGCATGTTTTTTAAGATAATTGCATGAAACTTGGCAGGCCGATCGGCGACATCTTCGAGAATAAGCTGAAATTAAAATTTTGCCACGCCCACCTTTCATTTGGCCAAAGTGGGCGTTATACAAAAAGTCTGTCGTTACGAATGTTTGTAGTTGATCTTTACTCAAAAAGTGCGATGCGTATAAAAGTAGAATTCAAGACCTTTCATGTGAAAAAAAATTCATCCAAATACATGGACCCGTTCCCGAGATATGGACGTCGACTTTCGGCTAATATACCCTTTAGGAAAAGGTCGACAACTCCGAAATTTTTCAAGGTAGCGAAATGAAATTTTGTAGGTTAGTAGAGTGGGATTTCCTGCGTCTTTTACACTTTGTTTCAATTTTCCACGTCGACTCTGTTCAGAGATATGACGGTAAGTATTATTAAAAGCGATTTCTAACTAATATGGTGCGCAGCCAGGCGGGCCAAACGTAGCCCATCGTGTAGCCTCAGTTTCACTCGATCATATGGTGAAAGTTTCATTGAAATCGGTCCAACGGTTACCGAGTTATAGCGTTCCCAAAAAACTTTTTCACCAAATTTGCTTCCTACCAGCTTCTGTTGACCTGGTGTTTCACAAAACAAACGGTTTTTATTTTTCAGTTTTATAAATTTTTCAGTCAAAAAATACTTTTGCCGTTTGCTTAATAACTCGCATGTTTTTTAAGATAATTGCATGAAACTTGGCAGGCCGATCGGCGACATCTTCGAGAATAAGCTGAAATTAAAATTTTGCCACGCCCACCTTTCATTTGGCCAAAGTGGGCGTTATACAAAAAGTCTGTCGTTACGAATGTTTGTAGTTGATCTTTACTCAAAAAGTGCGATGCGTATAAAAGTAGAATTCAATACCTTTCATGTGAAAAAAAATTCATCCAAATACATGGACCCGTTCCCGAGATATGGACGTCGACTTTCGGCTAATATACCCTTTAGGAAAAGGTCAACAACTCCGAAATTTTTCAAGGTAGCGAAATGAAATTTTGTAGGTTAGTAGAGTGGGATTTCCTGCGTCTTTTACACTTTGTTTCATTTTTCCACGTCGACTCTGTTCAGAGATATGACGGTAAGTATTATTAAAAGCGATTTCTAACTAATATGGTGCGCAGCCAGGCGGGCCAAACGTAGCCCATCGTGTAGCCTGAGTTTCACTCGATCATATGGTGAAAGTTTCATTGAAATCGGTCCAACGGTTACCGAGTTATAGCGTTCCCAAAAAACTTTTTCACCAAATTTGCTTCCTACCAGCTTCTGTTGACCTGGTGTTTCACAAAACAAACGGTTTTTATTTTTCAGTTTTATAAATTTTTCAGTCAAAAAATACTTTTGCCGTTTGCTTAATAACTCGCATGTTTTTTAAGATAATTGCATGAAACTTGGCAGGCCGATCGGCGACATCTTCGAGAATAAGCTGAAATTAAAATTTTGCCACGCCCACCTTTCATTTGGCCAAAGTGGGCGTTATACAAAAAGTCTGTCGTTACGAATGTTTGTAGTTGATCTTTACTCAAAAAGTGCGATGCGTATAAAAGTAGAATTCAAGACCTTTCATGTGAAAAAAAATTCATCCAAATACATGGACCCGTTCCCGAGATATGGACGTCGACTTTCGGCTAATATACCCTTTAGGAAAAGTTCGACAACTCCGAAATTTTTCAAGGTAGCGAAATGAAATTTTGTAGGTTAGTAGAGTGGGATTTCCTGCGTCTTTTACATTTTGTTTCAATTTTCCACGTCGACTCTGTTCAGAGATATGACGGTAAGTATTATTAAAAGCGATTTCTAACTAATATGGTGCGCAGCCAGGCGGGCCAAACGTAGCCCATCGTGTAGCCTGAGTTTCACTCGATCATATGGTGAAAGTTTCATTGAAATCGGTCCTACGGTTACCGAGTTATAGCGTTCCCAAAAAACTTTTTCACCAAATTTGCTTCCTACCAGCTTCTGTTGACCTGGTGTTTCACAAAACAAACGGTTTTTATTTTTCAGTTTTATAAATTTTTCAGTCAAAAAATACTTTTGCCGTTTGCTTAATAACTCGCATGTTTTTTAAGATAATTGCATGAAACTTGGCAGGCCGATCGGCGACATCTTCGAGAATAAGCTGAAATTAAAATTTTGCCACGCCCACCTTTCATTTGGCCAAAGTGGGCGTTATACAAAAAGTCTGTCGTTACGAATGTTTGTAGTTGATCTTTACTCAAAAAGTGCGATGCGTATAAAAGTAGAATTCAAGACCTTTCATGTGAAAAAAAATTCATCCAAATACATGGACCCGTTCCCGAGATATGGACGTCGACTTTCGGCTAATATACCCTTTAGGAAAAGTTCGACAACTCCGAAATTTTTCAAGGTAGCGAAATGAAATTTTGTAGGTTAGTAGAGTGGGATTTCCTGCGTCTTTTACATTTTGTTTCAATTTTCCACGTCGACTCTGTTCAGAGATATGACGGTAAGTATTATTAAAAGCGATTTCTAACTAATATGGTGCGCAGCCAGGCGGGCCAAACGTAGCCCATCGTGTAGCCTGAGTTTCACTCGATCATATGGTGAAAGTTTCATTGAAATCGGTCCTACGGTTACCGAGTTATAGCGTTCCCAAAAAACTTTTTCACCAAATTTGCTTCCTACCAGCTTCTGTTGACCTGGTGTTTCACAAAACAAACGGTTTTTATTTTTCAGTTTTATAAATTTTTCAGTCAAAAAATACTTTTGCCGTTTGCTTAATAACTCGCATGTTTTTTAAGATAATTGCATGAAACTTGGCAGGCCGATCGGCGACATCTTCGAGAATAAGCTGAAATTAAAATTTTGCCACGCCCACCTTTCATTTGGCCAAAGTGGGCGTTATACAAAAAGTCTGTCGTTACGAATGTTTGTAGTTGATCTTTACTCAAAAAGTGCGATGCGTATAAAAGTAGAATTCAAGACCTTTCATGTGAAAAAAAATTCATCCAAATACATGGACCCGTTCCCGAGATATGGACGTCGACTTTCGGCTAATATACCCTTTAGGAAAAGGTCGACAACTCCGAAATTTTTCAAGGTAGCGAAATGAAATTTTGTAGGTTAGTAGAGTGGGATTTCCTGCGTCTTTTACACTTTGTTTCAATTTTCCACGTCGACTCTGTTCAGAGATATGACGGTAAGTATTATTAAAAGCGATTTCTAACTAATATGGTGCGCAGCCAGGCGGGCCAAACGTAGCCCATCGTGTAGCCTGAGTTTCACTCGATCATATGGTGAAAGTTTCATTGAAATCGGTCCAACGGTTACCGAGTTATAGCGTTCCCAAAAAACTTTTTCACCAAATTTGCTTCCTACCAGCTTCTGTTGACCTGGTGTTTCACAAAACAAACGGTTTTTATTTTTCAGTTTTATAAATTTTTCAGTCAAAAAATACTTTTGCCGTTTGCTTAATAACTCGCATGTTTTTTAAGATAATTGCATGAAACTTGGCAGGCCGATCGGCGACATCTTCGAGAATAAGCTGAAATTAAAATTTTGCCACGCCCACCTTTCATTTGACCAAAGTGGGCGTTATACAAAAAGTCTGTCGTTACGAATGTTTGTAGTTGATCTTTACTCAAAAAGTGCGATGCGTATAAAAGTAGAATTCAAGACCTTTCATGTGAAAAAAAATTCATCCAAATACATGGACCCGTTCCCGAGATATGGACGTCGACTTTCGGCTAATATACCCTTTAGGAAAAGGTCGACAACTCCGAAATTTTTCAAGGTAGCGAAATGAAATTTTGTAGGTTAGTAGAGTGGGATTTCCTGCGTCTTTTACACTTTGTTTCAATTTTCCACGTCGACTCTGTTCAGAGATATGACGGTAAGTATTATTAAAAGCGATTTCTAACTAATATGGTGCGCAGCCAGGCGGGCCAAACGTAGCCCATCGTGTAGCCTGAGTTTCACTCGATCATATGGTGAAAGTTTCATTGAAATCGGTCCAACGGTTACCGAGTTATAGCGTTCCCAAAAAACTTTTTCACCAAATTTGCTTCCTACCAGCTTCTGTTGACCTGGTGTTTCACAAAACAAACGGTTTTTATTTTTCAGTTTTATAAATTTTTCAGTCAAAAAATACTTTTGCCGTTTGCTTAATAACTCGCATGTTTTTTAAGATAATTGCATGAAACTTGGCAGGCCGATCGGCGACATCTTCGAGAATAAGCTGAAATTAAAATTTTGCCACGCCCACCTTTCATTTGGCCAAAGTGGGCGTTATACAAAAAGTCTGTCGTTACGAATGTTTGTAGTTGATCTTTACTCAAAAAGTGCGATGCGTATAAAAGTAGAATTCAAGACCTTTCATGTGAAAAAAAATTCATCCAAATACATGGACCCGTTCCCGAGATATGGACGTCGACTTTCGGCTAATATACCCTTTAGGAAAAGGTCGACAACTCCGAAATTTTTCAAGGTAGCGAAATGAAATTTTGTAGGTTAGTAGAGTGGGATTTCCTGCGTCTTTTACACTTTGTTTCAATTTTCCACGTCGACTCTGTTCACAGATATGACGGTAAGTATTATTAAAAGCGATTTCTAACTAATATGGTGCGCAGCCAGGCGGGCCAAACGTAGCCCATCGTGTAGCCTGAGTTTCACTCGATCATATGGTGAAAGTTTCATTGAAATCGGTCCAACGGTTACCGAGTTATAGCGTTCCCAAAAAACTTTTTCACCAAATTTGCTTCCTACCAGCTTCTGTTGACCTGGTGTTTCACAAAACAAACGGTTTTTATTTTTCAGTTTTATAAATTTTTCAGTCAAAAAATACTTTTGCCGTTTGCTTAATAACTCGCATGTTTTTTAAGATAATTGCATGAAACTTGGCAGGCCGATCGGCGACATCTTCGAGAATAAGCTGAAATTAAAATTTTGCCACGCCCACCTTTCATTTGGCCAAAGTGGGCGTTATACAAAAAGTCTGTCGTTACGAATGTTTGTAGTTGATCTTTACTCAAAAAGTGCGATGCGTATAAAAGTAGAATTCAAGACCTTTCATGTGAAAAAAAATTCATCCAAATACATGGACCCGTTCCCGAGATATGGACGTCGACTTTCGGCTAATATACCCTTTAGGAAAAGGTCGACAACTCCGAAATTTTTCAAGGTAGCGAAATGAAATTTTGTAGGTTAGTAGAGTGGGATTTCCTGCGTCTTTTACACTTTGTTTCAATTTTCCACGTCGACTCTGTTCAGAGATATGACGGTAAGTATTATTAAAAGCGATTTCTAACTAATATGGTGCGCAGCCAGGCGGGCCAAACGTAGCCCATCGTGTAGCCTGAGTTTCACTCGATCATATGGTGAAAGTTTCATTGAAATCGGTCCAACGGTTACCGAGTTATAGCGTTCCCAAAAAACTTTTTCACCAAATTTGCTTCCTACCAGCTTCTGTTGACCTGGTGTTTCACAAAACAAACGGTTTTTATTTTTCAGTTTTATAAATTTTTCAGTCAAAAAATACTTTTGCCGTTTGCTTAATAACTCGCATGTTTTTTAAGATAATTGCATGAAACTTGGCAGGCCGATCGGCGACATCTTCGAGAATAAGCTGAAATTAAAATTTTGCCACGCCCACCTTTCATTTGGCCAAAGTGGGCGTTATACAAAAAGTCTGTCGTTACGAATGTTTGTAGTTGATCTTTACTCAAAAAGTGCGATGCGTATAAAAGTAGAATTCAAGACCTTTCATGTGAAAAAAAATTCATCCAAATACATGGACCCGTTCCCGAGATATGGACGTCGACTTTCGGCTAATATACCCTTTAGGAAAAGGTCGACAACTCCGAAATTTTTCAAGGTAGCGAAATGAAATTTTGTAGGTTAGTAGAGTGGGATTTCCTGCGTCTTTTACACTTTGTTTCAATTTTCCACGTCGACTCTGTTCAGAGATATGACGGTAAGTATTATTAAAAGCGATTTCTAACTAATATGGTGCGCAGCCAGGCGGGCCAAACGTAGCCCATCGTGTAGCCTGAGTTTCACTCGATCATATGGTGAAAGTTTCATTGAAATCGGTCCAACGGTTACCGAGTTATAGCGTTCCCAAAAAACTTTTTCACCAAATTTGCTTCCTACCAGCTTCTGTTGACCTGGTGTTTCACAAAACAAACGGTTTTTATTTTTCAGTTTTATAAATTTTTCAGTCAAAAAATACTTTTGCCGTTTGCTTAATAACTCGCATGTTTTTTAAGATAATTGCATGAAACTTGGCAGGCCGATCGGCGACATCTTCGAGAATAAGCTGAAATTAAAATTTTGCCACGCCCACCTTTCATTTGGCCAAAGTGGGCGTTATACAAAAAGTCTGTCGTTACGAATGTTTGTAGTTGATCTTTACTCAAAAAGTGCGATGCGTATAAAAGTAGAATTCAAGACCTTTCATGTGAAAAAAAATTCATCCAAATACATGGACCCGTTCCCGAGATATGGACGTCGACTTTCGGCTAATATACCCTTTAGGAAAAGGTCGACAACTCCGAAATTTTTCAAGGTAGCGAAATGAAATTTTGTAGGTTAGTAGAGTGGGATTTCCTGCGTCTTTTACACTTTGTTTCAATTTTCCACGTCGACTCTGTTCAGAGATATGACGGTAAGTATTATTAAAAGCGATTTCTAACTAATATGGTGCGCAGCCAGGCGGGCCAAACGTAGCCCATCGTGTAGCCTGAGTTTCACTCGATCATATGGTGAAAGTTTCATTGAAATCGGTCCAACGGTTACCGAGTTATAGCGTTCCCAAAAAACTTTTTCACCAAATTTGCTTCCTACCAGCTTCTGTTGACCTGGTGTTTCACAAAACAAACGGTTTTTATTTTTCAGTTTTATAAATTTTTCAGTCAAAAAATACTTTTGCCGTTTGCTTAATAACTCGCATGTTTTTTAAGATAATTGCATGAAACTTGGCAGGCCGATCGGCGACATCTTCGAGAATAAGCTGAAATTAAAATTTTGCCACGCCCACCTTTCATTTGGCCAAAGTGGGCGTTATACAAAAAGTCTGTCGTTACGAATGTTTGTAGTTGATCTTTACTCAAAAAGTGCGATGCGTATAAAAGTAGAATTCAAGACCTTTCATGTGAAAAAAAATTCATCCAAATACATGGACCCGTTCCCGAGATATGGACGTCGACTTTCGGCTAATATACCCTTTAGGAAAAGGTCAACAACTCCGAAATTTTTCAAGGTAGCGAAATGAAATTTTGTAGGTTAGTAGAGTGTGATTTCCTGCGTCTTTTACACTTTGTTTCATTTTTCCACGTCGACTCTGTTCAGAGATATGACGGTAAGTATTATTAAAAGCGATTTCTAACTAATATGGTGCGCAGCCAGGCGGGCCAAACGTAGCCCATCGTGTAGCCTGAGTTTCACTCGATCATATGGTGAAAGTTTCATTGAAATCGGTCCAACGGTTACCGAGTTATAGCGTTCCCAAAAAACTTTTTCACCAAATTTGCTTCCTACCAGCTTCTGTTGACCTGGTGTTTCACAAAACAAACGGTTTTTATTTTTCAGTTTTATAAATTTTTCAGTCAAAAAATACTTTTGCCGTTTGCTTAATAACTCGCATGTTTTTTAAGATAATTGCATGAAACTTGGCAGGCCGATCGGCGACATCTTCGAGAATAAGCTGAAATTAAAATTTTGCCACGCCCACCTTTCATTTGGCCAAAGTGGGCGTTATACAAAAAGTCTGTCGTTACGAATGTTTGTAGTTGATCTTTACTCAAAAAGTGCGATGCGTATAAAAGTAGAATTCAAGGCCTTTCATGTGAAAAAAAATTCATCCAAATACATGGACCCGTTCCCGAGATATGGACGTCGACTTTCGGCTAATATACCCTTTAGGAAAAGGTCGACAACTCCGAAATTTTTCAAGGTAGCGAAATGAAATTTTGTAGGTTAGTAGAGTGGGATTTCCTGCGTCTTTTACATTTTGTTTCAATTTTCCACGTCGACTCTGTTCAGAGATATGACGGTAAGTATTATTAAAAGCGATTTCTAACTAATATGGTGCGCAGCCAGGCGGGCCAAACGTAGCCCATCGTGTAGCCTGAGTTTCACTCGATCATATGGTGAAAGTTTCATTGAAATCGGTCCAACGGTTACCGAGTTATAGCGTTCCCAAAAAACTTTTTCACCAAATTTGCTTCCTACCAGCTTCTGTTGACCTGGTGTTTCACAAAACAAACGGTTTTTATTTTTCAGTTTTATAAATTTTTCAGTCAAAAAATACTTTTGCCGTTTGCTTAATAACTCGCATGTTTTTTAAGATAATTGCATGAAGCTTGGCAGGCCGATCGGCGACATCTTCGAGAATAAGCTGAAATTAAAATTTTGCCACGCCCACCTTTCATTTGGCCAAAGTGGGCGTTATACAAAAAGTCTGTCGTTACGAATGTTTGTAGTTGATCTTTACTCAAAAAGTGCGATGCGTATAAAAGTAGAATTCAAGACCTTTCATGTGAAAAAAAATTCATCCAAATACATGGACCCGTTCCCGAGATATGGACGTCGACTTTCGGCTAATATACCCTTTAGGAAAAGGTCGACAACTCCGAAATTTTTCAAGGTAGCGAAATGAAATTTTGTAGGTTAGTAGAGTGGGATTTCCTGCGTCTTTTACATTTTGTTTCAATTTTCCACGTCGACTCTGTTCAGAGATATGACGGTAAGTATTATTAAAAGCGATTTCTAACTAATATGGTGCGCAGCCAGGCGGGCCAAACGTAGCCCATCGTGTAGCCTGAGTTTCACTCGATCATATGGTGAAAGTTTCATTGAAATCGGTCCAACGGTTACCGAGTTATAGCGTTCCCAAAAAACTTTTTCACCAAATTTGCTTCCTACCAGCTTCTGTTGACCTGGTGTTTCACAAAACAAACGGTTTTTATTTTTCAGTTTTATAAATTTTTCAGTCAAAAAATACTTTTGCCGTTTGCTTAATAACTCGCATGTTTTTTAAGATAATTGCATGAAACTTGGCAGGCCGATCGGCGACATCTTCGAGAATAAGCTGAAATTAAAATTTTGCCACGCCCACCTTTCATTTGGCCAAAGTGGGCGTTATACAAAAAGTCTGTCGTTACGAATGTTTGTAGTTGATCTTTACTCGAAAAGTGCGATGCGTATAAAAGTAGAATTCAAGACCTTTCATGTGAAAAAAAATCATCCAAATACATGAACCCGTTCCCGAGATATGGACGTCGACTTTCGGCTAATATACCCTTTAGGAAAAGGTCGACAACTCCGAAATTTTTCAAGGTAGCGAAATGAAATTTTGTAGGTTAGTAGAGTGGGATTTCCTGCGTCTTTTACACTTTGTTTCAATTTTCCACGTCTACTCTGTTAAGAGATATGACGGTAAGTATTATTAAAAGTGATTTCTAACTAATATGGTGCGCAGCCAGGCGGGCCAAACGTAGCCCATCGTGTAGCCTGAGTTTCACTCGATCATATGGTGAAAGTTTCATTGAAATCGGTCCAACGGTTACCGAGTTATAGCGTTCCCAAAAAACTTTTTCACCAAATTTGCTTCCTACCAGCTTCTGTTGACCTGGTGTTTCACAAAACAAACGGTTTTTATTTTTCAGTTTTATAAATTTTTCAGTCAAAAAAATACTTTTGCCGTTTGCTTAATAACTCGCATGTTTTTTAAGATAATTGCATGAAACTTGGCAGGCCGATCGGCGACATCTTCGAGAATAAGCTGAAATTAAAATTTTGCCACGCCCACCTTTCATTTGGCCAAAGTGGGCGTTATACAAAAAGTCTGTCGTTACGAATGTTTGTAGTTGAGCTTTACTCGAAATCGAAACGTAATATGTACTCGTAAATGGTTTCACCAAGAGAATTCGTCGCATTAATATACAAAATAATTCTATTTAAATCTGGATGTAGAATTTATAAAATCCCATTATAAAGCCAGAGAAAGAAAAAGTAATAAGAGGAAAAAAAAGAGAAAATAAAAATTTTCTACAATTTTTGCACGGATTTGGAAATTACAAAGTGACCTATCATACCCGCCGACAGCCAGGCAGCGTGAAATTATTTTGATGCTTCAAGCACTTCAATATTTTAAAAAGTTAAAACTCTATAATATCTTGCTAATATGCTCCTGTATATAGTCGAATGATATTTTGCAGAAACATTTGTTAAAAATACGCTTTAAATTCGTCATAATGTTTTAATGTAAAAAAATTAAAACATTTCTATTTGTAAACATGCAATTCACACAATTAAAACGAAAGGAACTTTATCATTTTGTAGAATAAATTGCCGGCAATATTAACAAACCGCAACATTTCCATAAAATTAATGCAGTCCTTAGTCAGCCGTTTTTTTGTCAGTTAGTCTCTTAACTACTCTTCTGTGCATGTGCAGAGCTAATTGTACAGCTTGTAATCTTTTTTTTTTTTTTTAATAAATAAAATTCTTATTTGCCTTCTATTTATCTATTTATTATTAACAACACTTTTGTCATCATTTTTCTGCCATCTTGAGGGAATTAATTATTTTAATTTGTTGTTTACACCTGCTAACATTTTTTCACTTTACAAAATATAATATGGGAAAATGTAAATAAGTCGAATTGTAAGGAACAGCAAATATAACATGAAAATAGTTAATGCCCTGGAGATATAAAGCAACAAATAATGTTCGAGGATTGTGAACGAAGTATATGCAACTAGAATGAACATTAAACAAGAAACTTTTTATACAGGGAAAGTACTTTTTGAAAAATTACTAGAATTCGCGCTCAAGCTGCATTTTGTATTTAAATTTAAGCGTTTTTAAATTTTAACGCATTTCATGTCTCGCAATTTTTATTTTAATAATCGACGCGCGTTCTTCGGTTGTTAAACGATCCATATTCGAAAATGGCAAACATTTTAATAAATAAATGGCAGTTCAGCAGATAGATATTTAAGAGCCTTGCCAGACCGGCGGTTTTGAAATCACTAAATGGATAACGCTACAATAAAATTTACTACTTTTGTACTTAAATGATAAAACACAATTTATTTCGCAGTAAAACTGATGTTAGTCCTTTTGACTAACGAAGTACTATAACGTAGTAAAAATATTGAATTATATTTTTTTTTACCTTAGAGCATTTCAAGGGGAAATCCCCTACATATGCAATATATTGCCACTAGAACTAGATAGAGAGAGGGCTAGATTAGAGAATAGACAGGTGGTGAAATTGGTAGGAAGATAGAGCTGAATTCACAACTCTGCATTTGCGTGTTAATTAAAAAGCAAAATTAAGGCAAATGGCGTTGTTTCTGCTTGTCATCTGTCAAATAGTTACAAATAGCGTTTATAATTAATAATTAAACGTCTTCTTGCAAATTCCAATGTAGATCTCGCCGATTAATATATGTATGTCCTTTTGTCAATGTTTAATTGTATATTTATTTTTCGAAACTACAATAACTATCAAAATCCATTTCCAATGGGAGAAACAAGAAACGCAGATGACATTGCATGCGTCATTATGGCTCGCAACATGGATGAAGCCTGACTCAAGTCATGCTTAGGACAAAGGCATGGTTGGATTCACAATGTCTCAGTCTGGCAACGGAAAAAACGGAATTGCTCATAATCACGAGAAGGCACATTCCTATCGAGCAGGATATACCTTATCTGAGACAATTAGGACGAGTAGGTGCGTTCGATATCTGGGACTAAGGTTAGACCCTAGCCCAACGTTCAGGGACCAGCTCCAACATGCCGCGACAAAAGCCGCCCAAGCGACTGCTTCTCTTAGCAGACTAATGTCCAATATTGGAGGACCACGCTGCAGTAAAAGGAAGCTGATAATGGCAACGACCCAGGCGATTTTATTGTATGAATGTGAAATGTGGGTCGATGCACTACACGCACAATACCGGAAGAGGATGATTGCAGCTGTACAACGCATCGCAGCCCTTAGGGTGACAGCGTACCGTACAGTATCGGAACCAGCAGTCCTAGACATAGGAGCGATAATACCAATTGACCTACTAGTTGAGGAACGCAAAGAACTTTGGAACGAGCGTAGACATACCGGAAGAACAAGCGTTGAGGCAAGGAGCTCAGCACGAATGCGGATAATGCAGAGGAAACACGGGGTAGATGGACAGGTAGGCTGATAACCGAATTGGACAAGTGGGTGAATAGAGGACATGGCGAGATAAATTATTACCTCACACAGATGTTGTCAGGACATGGCTACTTTCTCAAATATCTCCACGAGATGGGTAAGTCGGACACATCTCTCTGCATCTATGGCGACAACTGCATAGACGATGTATGGCACACTTTTTTCAAATGTAAGAGATGGAGTGCGGAACGGGTTGTCGTGGAACACCACGTTGGTAAAATTACTCCGGAGAACATAATAGCGGGCATGACGCAGAACGAGGATAATTGGGTTCTTATAAGAAGATATGTAGAGAGTGTGTTGCGAAACAAAAAACCGGACCAAGACGTAGGCACGACGATGGTGGTTTCATAGGAACAGGAGGGAGCCCCACCCCGAAGCAATGCGAGAGTGATGGACAGGCTCAGGGATAAAGGGGCGGTTTTTTAGTGGGTGCAAACCTCACATACCAGAGCTGTGACGACAGCATCTGAGATGCGTTAGGCATTTTTCCTCCCTACCCGAAAAAAAAAAAAAAAAAAAAAAAAATGGGAGAAACAAGTAATCATTACCCGTTAGTTCCGAATTACTGGGTTACTATTCTTCCAAGCTATTGTCACATGAAAAATATATTTGTTTTATTTTAATTATTTTAGATTTGCTGTTTGTATAATTTTAATAATATGAACAATAAAAATCCTTTCGAGTACAGTATCAGTGATATTTTTATATTAAATGTGTACGCAATTCCCTCTCGTTTTAATTAGTTGACATTATCCCGAGCGCACTGTAAATAAATAACAATTATTTCTTGCTTCGAAGAAAACAAAATTATTCAAAAGCCACAAACACATCATTATTTACAAAGGGGAACGAAACTTAATGTGCAAAACCGGAAGTAAAGGTCTCGTTTCAGTAAACAGCTTAATAAATCAATGTTAATGATCAAGTTTTATATTTTTAACAACTAACCAGTCGTGTAAATTTCCTTAAGTATTCATTGGACTAAAAGATAACTAAATAACATTGTAAAACAAAATCCTCGTTAAAAAAAAAGTGTCAAAAGATGTTCTACTTCATTTAATTCTTCTTTTTCTCTGCTGTCAAAATGAATTAAATTTAATGCCAATGACTATGACTTTAAATAAATAGGGTATTAATTTAATTGAGCATTAAAGTGATTCTTAGCAAATACCACAATCAGTGAATATTTGTTTAAATAATGAGCTTTTAAAAAATAAAGAATTTTAAATAAAAACAGTGGCTATTTGATTAAGTCTTATATGGTCATATTCTGTAACTTTAACACCGTATTTAGTTATACTGCGGAACAAGTCGCTGAAAATATTTTCTTTTGGAAACCCAAAAGTGGGTGTGTTGGCTGTGCAACCAGAAGGACCCGTGTTCGATTACCGCCACAGTCATGTGTGAAGTTTTTTCTGTGCTACAGCACCCTCCTACGTCGGTATTGGAGCAATACATCGTCGGAGAGTTGTTCAAGAATTAGGCTCCATCTAGAAGTGGTACTTCCACACCGGTAGAAGACTAGACTATCTCCCCTTTTTATGTAATTCTAGTGCTATACATTTTATACGTACGGGATATTCCCTGAGCACTGGTCCAAAAGAAATAAATTAGAAGTGCACAAAATTGTAAAATAAAATCGGATTCCAACACGTCGTTATTCCACGATTTGATAAATTGGAATTGGGATAAATGTAACAAAAGAAACGATAATTTAGAAAAGATAATGAATTACTTATTGACTATTTGTGCAATTTCAACTTTCAGTGGGAGAGTGTATTCGATATCAAATATTATTAAAAATTAAAAAATTATTAATTTGAAGTAGTATTATTTCTTTTTAAGTAAATTTATTTTTAAATAATATAATTTTAAATTTTAGGTGAGTTATAACTTCTCATGTTAATTTAATATTTTTATTATATTCATTTTCTTTGAATTGTTAACTAATTTTTATTTTTTTTATAAAATTCAAAGAAAAAAAAAAAAAAAAAATTTTTATAAAATTAAAAAAAAAAAATATTACAACTGTTGCCACTGCAGTTATAAAACTTTTTTTTAAGGCAAGTATTTAACACAGAGACATTTAAAAGGCACTTGAATTTGGATTTTGTTCGTTCTTATTTTATGAATGCTTCTTCGGCCAATGTAGAAAAAGAAATTCTTTCAATATTTTAATTTGGTTCTACTCATACACGAGTAATTATATAAATACAAAGTCTTATTACTTCAATTGTGCAAACAATATTTCATTCCTCAAGTGTAAATTTAATATTCATGAGTCATGGAAGGTTCAATAAAAAAAAAAATTATATAAAAATTCATTTATTACCGAAAATTAATCAAAAAGTCTTCTTTATGAATAAATTTGTTAATGCGTTGACATTAATTAAGCAAAGTAATATACATATATTCAAATTAAAAAATGTAAATGCTTTTTCTCGTGTAGTCTAGTCCTGTCTTGGATTATTTTTTTCAACTTAATATTAATATTAATATTATTTATATATGATTTTAATTGTGCTTTTTCCCTTAAAAAATATATGATATATATATATGATAGAGATATTCCCAAAATAAATTCAATTAATATTATTTTCTATAATTTAAATTATTTTTCTTTTAAGATGAACATTTTTAACAAAAATTCGTACTTATACAAATTTGTAAAATTTTATTTATTTATTTTACTGTGCAAAAGGTCTGATGAATTAAAATTTGGCCTTCGTTAAATTAAACTGATATTGCAAGTATGATTTTAAAGTAGCCATTAGAATTTGGAAATAAAAAATAAGGGATAGTTTTCCTGCTATTCTATTTGTGTTATACTAATCTTATGGCATATTATTTTTCACATACTCTATGCATTTTCTTGCTGAACCACAATCTGCTTTTCCTTTGTTTCCTTTTGGTATTGTTTAACGTTCTTCTTTTTATCGGATTTCTAATGCCAGGAGCAATAGCCTGGTATCCCTTCTTTTTCCAAAAAAAAAAAAAAAAAAAAAATATGAAAATATGAAAACATTAAAACTCACTAAATACAGCTTTGTATTTTTCTTTCATGCTCTCATGGAATATTTAAAAATTTTAAATGAATGGATAGCATGTGTGTATCCAACAAAGTACCCAGTTGGTTTGTTAAGATTAATTAGAGATTCTAATGCTTTTAGAATTGCATATGACTGCGAAATAACTTTCCAACATTCGAAAGAAAATTAACTTTTTTTTAATTATCTATACCTCACACATATGAGGTTGCATTTTTTTTTTTTGAATAATAATTCGATAATTAAATATTTAGGTATGAATGGCCGACCAGCACGTATGTGGAATTGATAAGGCTCGTATCTGTACTGTTTTTCGCTGTATTATACTGCTTTTCTCCCTCAAAATACTGTTTTTCGGCAATGTTTCGATTGTGGATCGGTGGGTGGAGATATTTATTCATCTCAATAACGCCGATTGCGCATTCAAAGAAATGGCCACGATCGTTGAATATATTTTATGTTTGCCAGGAACTTCAGCATCAGTGGAACGAATCTTCTCTGCAGTGAACAAAACTCTGACGTCAGACAAAACCCGATTAGATGTACAAACATTGAAGGCGATTCTGACCGTCAAATGTAATTTGAAGTACAAATGCGTTGATTTCTACAATTACCTCAAAACGAAGCCGGTATTGCTTATTCAAATTGCTTCAAACGACAAATAGAAAACAACCACAAAAGCTGATTTTGATGGAAATGATTCAGATGATGGAAATTATTGAATAAAATACTTATATACTGCGAAAAGTACTGTTTTTCCAAATCGATTTACTGCTTTTTTAAAAAATTTCAGTGAAATGTACTGTTTTTGGTCCAAAAAAATATACGAGCGTTAGGAAAGGACTATCCGCAGATGTCTTTCCTGTCACTTTTGGCGTGGGAAAATTTTATTAAAATGTCAATAAACACTACTCCCTCTATCCTCCTTCCCATAACCTAATTTCCCAGTTCCAGCACAAAGCATTGCATGTGTAGGGGTCAACCCCTGAGTGCCGGTCTAAGAAAAAAAAAGAAAAAAAAACATGTATTTTTTCTATATTTTTTTTAAAATATGTTCAGCTTACAACAGAAATATTTGGTTCAACTTTTTCTGAGTAGAAAAAGTTTATGGTATAAACACAATTGTGACGAATGACGAACTTCGCACAGCACGACGAACTTATCATCAAGAATTCGTTGCGTAAATTCGTCGAATAAGACACAATTAGAGCGAAAATAACAGCTGTTAATGTCATTTAAAATTATATGTTATTTAGATACATAAATAAATAAAAATTCTTAAAACATGAACAAAAACATTTTACGTTTTGAGCAAATTAGTAAAATTATAAACATCATGTTCATGATGGTAGAAACTTTTATTTCAATCAAATTCCACCAATTTTCATTAATTAATGAATTTTCTAATACATTGTTGTTTACATTTAGCAGGTGACAGTGTGACCATATTTCAACAAAAAAAAAAAAAAAACATTGATATGAGAAGATAAAATAATGACAAAAACGAATTAAAACAATACTGTATATAATTAAAAAAGTGGTTATTGAATTTATGTCCTGTAAATAAAAAAGAAAACAATTCTTAAAGCAAAAAGTTAATTTATTTACTATACACTAAAAAATGTAAAAGGAAAACGGCCACTCTGCACCAATTTATTCGTCATTCGTCGGCGTAAGAAATAGAAATAAACCTATCGCAAAGTTCGTTGTGCACGACGTATTTCGTCCAACGTACATATTGTGTGTATTTTCATTTACACAAATGTGTTTTATTTACAATGACGAATATTCGTTACGAAAAATTCGTCGTTCGTCCCAGTTGTGTTTATAGCATTATTTGTAACTAAAATTTGTTTAAATTTTCTTGGAATTTACCAAATTTTTAGGGCTTTTTAGCACATTATTGTATTATAACATTTTACTATTTTAATGTGAATTTGAACCCCATTCATTAGCTCACCGTCGGCAAGACATTTTTATTTTAAACTGTGTTGTACACGAATTTAGGATCCCACAATGATGTAACAAAAAAAAAAAATAAAGGGCAAAGCCCAACCTAAGCTATATTTACATTATCAGCTGTTTTGCAAGTGAATTGTGTTTGCAGTTTAACAAATATATATTAAATTGTTTTTATGTATGAATATTCGTTACAAGCAAAATTTTTAATAAAATTGAATGCAATTAAAAGTAAATAAAAATATATAGCTGTATATAATTTTGCTTCAGTATATTTTGTTTTGAATTTTTATAGGTTAAGTCACATGTACGTAACATACAAACATGTGAACATAAAAATTATGAACCTTTTACAAAACGTAGCTTTTTGACAAATTCACCTGTATATAAAACTGTGACATATCTTGTTACAAGTACATATAATGTGAATACAGCTTAAGCCATACAAGAAACATAAATTAGCGAGTACCCCTAATTCTATTTTGACTCGCATTGAAACAACAAAAGTTATTTAGTTTCAAATAAACTTTCCTATGGAATATTGCTTCAACCCTGCAGAAATTAGTGGATTACATGATCCATATTAGTTAAAAAGGAGTAGTTACAAAATGGTCCCATGTAATGCAGGTATGGACCATGTTATTTTCAAGCAAGAGCTTATTGCTGACCAACAAGTGTTCGTATTTTAACGACTGTATGCTTTAAGGCATCGTGTTTAATTTGTGTTTAATTTTCTGCTGATAATGCGCGGAGTAGTGACATAGAGTAGTTTTGGGATTACTCTGATGTAATGCATGGCTGGAGTATATGGTCCTCACCTAGGACATCGGAATGTTAAAGGGCACACGTTTATTTCATACATTTGGGTTATATTTGGACTAGTCGTAGTCCCTTATGGAGTATACTTTACAGGCGTGTGTAGAGTAGCCGCGGTTTCTGCAGGGAATACTCTGTTTTGGAGGAATTTTTTAATACAACTTAAATTTTTGGTGTTATACATTTGGTCAATGTATTTCCGATGGCATTTTCAAAAAAATATTTAACTTACTTCCAAAGCATTAGGAAAATGTTATTAAGTTTTGTAGGGGCTCAAAATACCTGCACATAAAAAATATTTTATAGACTGCAAAGAAATATTTGCTACTAAACGTTTTTCAAAAGTTCTATTTAGAAAAAAAAATAAAATGCTATCCCATTTCTTTTCAAGTTTTTCATAACAAAAATTTCTATAACTACAATCCTATCCATTTATTATAATAAACTGCGTAGGAAACTGAATTAAATAAAAATAATCATACAATAACAATTTAAAAAGAAACTTTTCCAATATTATGTGCATTATCGTACATCCATAGGCCCCCATTTATTCATTCATTCTTTATTAATAATCCATTTATGCAAACTTCATGGGGTTGAGAAAAAAAATATATATTTTGTTAGCCCTAAACCTTTTTGACACTTCTGGCTTATTTCATCGTTATTTAATTCAATTTACTTTATTCGTTATCAAAGCAGGAAAATATGATTTATGTGGAGGATGCCATAAGTAATTGTTCTTTTGTTATTCAAACGTATTTTCAAATGGGTTGAAATATTTGAACAAACTTATTAATAAAAAAAAAATAACTAAAGAAAACGGATTTGTTCTATTCAATTACATAATTGTGGGAAAGCATTATCTGTTCTATAAGAATATTGCTGAGGCCCTGCGACAATCTATATTGAATATTTAAATGAAGAAAGTTGCATTTTAAGGATGAAAATAATTTTCATTTGTTTTATCTTCTTTTTTTTTCAGTGATTGCTAAAGAAAATAATTTCACATTAATTATTGACAAGAAATCTCACTTAAAGAAAGAAGTTAGTTTTTGACAAGACGTGTATAAACTAAATAAATTTAAGTATATGATGTGTATAGCAATAACGTAGGGTGAACTTTTCCAAAAAAAACTTGATTGAAAGTGTACTGATGAGGTGGCATTAGCTTAGCATAATCAAACAACATTTATAAATAAATAAAGAACTTAAGTGATTGATGAACTTATGTTAAGTTTAATAAATCATTTTACTATTGCTAGAAATTTAGATGATTCGTCTAAGACAAAATGTAACAGTAAGACGTGATTAGCTGCCCGTTGTAAGAGACGCTTCTTAGTTTATCAAAGATGAGTCTCAAAAATCATTTATTTAAGAAACAAAAAGATAAAAATGTTACTGAACTTTAATAACACAATTTAAGATAAAATTATTTGACAGAGTTTTTTTTAAATTGGGAAAGTTTTCCTGACATACCCCGCCTCATTTCATGGATAATTTTACTACCATTATAATCCTACTGGTTTATGTTATCTCATATGTACACGTAGTTATGAATATTATATCACTAATTCCACAGAAAAGTCGTCCGCAAATACTATGAAGGCGATCCAACTGGTGTTCCCCCTTGGGAGGTGGGGTGTAATTGTGTGGGGAGCCATTTCCTACTTTGGTATGAGCGAGCTACAGTTTTTGACAGCAAATATGAACGCCAACACTTATAAAAACATTCTTGGAACAGCTTTTCCCCAATTTAACAATAGATTTGGTAATTTACCATGGCATTTTCAACATGATAATGCCCCTATCCACACTGCTCGGGTGATTAAGTCATGAATTGAGGGCCAAAATGTCAGTTTAATGCAGTGGCCGCCTTACTCACCCGACATCTATATAATAGAAGATGAATGGGGATGGATCGTTCGTAATGTCTGCGAATCTGGAAGACAATATGGCAATAAAACGGAATTGATTGATGGCATCAAGCGTGCCTGGTCAGAGATTTCCTTTGATTATATAGAAAAATTGAATGAGGCGCTCCCAAATCGAATGTATGAGATTATTCTCAATAAAGGAGGATGAACCCATTATTAAATTATGTAACAAGATTTAAACAAGTTAAATGATAAGTTTATGCCTCAAATTTAAAAGAAAAAGTAAAACAAGTAGTATGTGCTAACCTGGTGACCAAAATAGAATTGGTATAAGTTTTTTCTATTTTTCAAAAAAAAATCATAAAAAATTTGTTTGCAATCGTATATCAATATTTAGTGTTTTAGTTAATTGAGGCTTAATAAGGTATAAATAAAAAAAAAATAATAATTTTAATGCACTTAGTTTGGTTGAAATTGATCCGAAACCACTTACGTGAGGGGGTGTGCTAACCTGCTGACGCGCAGTGTATAATATTTCGATTTACAACAACATTATTTAAAATTAATTTGTAAAAACAACGGTTCTTTTCTTAGCAGTACTACTAAAATTTTATAATGAAGATTTCATATCCTACCAATCTAATGCATTATCGCAAAAATTGACGAGAATAACGTTTTTTTTGTTTCCAATAATAGAAATGCAAATTAAAGTAAGAAATAAATTTAGTCTGTGTAACTTGGTTTTGATTGACGTTGATTTTTTTCTTTTTTGTGAAGTCGGAATGCTATCTCATTCAATTCAATTCTCTTCGTTCAAAAACGTTACAAACTTTTCCCTAATTTGCAATTAATAATAACAAAAATATCCTAAAATAAAATAATTTTACTAATTTTGTGTTGCTTTTTTTTTTGTTTTACATACTTCGAAGCAAACGAGTATGTAGTTTTTTTTTTAACTGGGACCAGCACTCAGGAGATGACTCCTACACATGCGAAGCGTTGTGCTGGAACTATAGGAAAGGGATAGTTAGAGAAACGACAGGAGGTGAAGCTTAATTAATTATTTTACAGCTCTGCTTTTGCACGTTCTTTGTTTATAGCAGTTTTTATTATTATTTTACTTCGCCGGTGCGTTCTGATGTGATTGTGGATTGCTATCAGCTGAAGCCAGTATTTTTCAGTGACTATGCCTTCGCCACTGAAACCTTCTGACAACAACTGACACACAAAGACACACTTATACTAATGCACAACAGAAAAATGCGAGTTGTTTTTTTTTTTTTTTTTTATATATAATTTTAGTTCTGAAACTGGGGTTGAAGCCAGGTCTGTTTTTGTTTTGTGGTCAACGTGCAGACTTCTTCAGCCATCGCCACCCTCATTATAATTGTTTGTTTCGTTTCGTAACAAATGTAACATTTGAGTGACGTAGTTAAAAATGTAAAAAATATTTTCCATATATTCTCCTCCAGAGAATTAACTATTTATATAATCCGTTGTCCTTCGGGGAGGGTTCACCACCGAACATAACCTAAGCCAAGTCAATCAGATTCAAGCGCCTATTTCGGTCAATGATTACAGCGAGACATCAATTATCCGCCATGACTGTGACCAGGAGCCTTTTGGATAATAAATTTTGTATGTTATAATAATAATAATAATAACACTAATTTTTTTAAGCCTAAGGTCTTTTTATAACTTTTATATTTATTTCAATATTTCGCTACTCCTTTGTGTAGCTACTTCAGGAAAATTGATTTTTGTTTATAATAAAAAAAATTTTTTTTTTTTTTTAAATTTAAAAATTTTTATAAAAAAAAAAAAAAAAAAAAAAAAAAAAAATTTTATTTTTATAAACAAAAACCAATTTTCATGAAGAAGCTACACAAAGGAGTAGCGAAATATTGAAATAAATATAAGAGTTATAAAAAGACCTTAGGCTTAAAATAATTAGTGTTATTAATATAAAAAAAAAGGTCAAAAAACTAGAAAAATTATCAATAATAATAATAATAATAATAATTAGCGCGTTGACTCTAGAACCGGAATATACTCGGTTAAAGACCCTGTGTTAACAGCGCCCTTCTTCGTCGGTATTTGGGCAAGTAAAAAAATATGATTCAAAAAGAATTTCATGATATAACACCAGACAACTCTGTTGTATAAATTAAAAACCAGGACTTATCTCCCCTGTACACTAGCCCTTTCCAAAGAGTTATTAATTAATAAATGAATATTATTGCGAACATATGCACATTTGACCGTACAACCTGTAATATAAAGCAAAATAGAAAAATATTTTCGCACTATAAACGCAATCCGTACGTTTCATCTCCTCTTTTTCGTTTAGTTTAAATTTTGCGTTAAATTATGTTCGAGAAATTGTTACTTACAATTTTTAAATAAGTTAGCTCACCTGAAAAGAAATAAAAGTAAAAATTCTATATTAATTAAATTAAATTATTATTTGTATTAAAAAATATTTATATTAAATTAAATTAAATTAAAAAAAGACCTCAGGCTTAATAAATATATAGCAAAAAAAATTCTATATTAAAATTAATTAAATTAATTAAAGTATAATTATTCACTAAATTAAATTCTTTGCAAATTATTTAATAGCACTGTAGAAATATATCGACCCCTGTGCGCGAAATTATCGTATGTTACAAAAACTAAATTTCACAGGAGAGCGTTTTTATTCGTCTTTTTCTTAGTTGCCTGACAGCAATAACTGTTACATACGATAAAATGTACATAGTGTTATCTCCATAACTATAACAATTATCGCTATAATACTTTATCTGCAGATGAATTAATGGATTTAGAACCATTTTGCATAAAAAAGTCGATTTCGAAAAAAGTGTAACATGCGATAATTTCGCGCACAGGGGTCGATATGACCGAAATGCACGCACAGTCACCTCAAAAAAAAAAGGTTGTACTCTCCCAAATACGGGCGTACAGAATTTAAAATCTCCTGAAGGACTAGGACAATTTTAATTAACGCATTAGATATTTTAATATTTATTACCAGTTTACAGCTCAATAATGGCGCAACTATAATTTATTAATAATATGGATATCAAGTTAAAGTTTTATTAATAAAATGTGGAGGGAAAAAACGTAAATGCATGTGGAAAGATAATGGAAGATCTGATACAAGACACCTGATGAATTTTTTTTTGGTTTCCTTTTGTGGGTCTCAACGTCAAAGTCAACACAGCAGAGTTTGGCGAAAGCAGCAATAATTATAAACAATTTATTTTATTCGCATATGTATTAAAGTGTAGTGTACCCTAGATTCTTACATTGCATACACTAACAGTTTTACTAATAACAAACACTACAGAATATGCTGATCAAACATAATTTGAGTGACACACTCTTGATGTAACTCATTACCAAATCACTTGACGTTGTGATTGGATAATAATTTAATAAGATTCTTTACTATTCTTATTGTACAGAAAGAAACAAATAACAAAAAAAACAAATATGTAATGCAGGGTTAATTACTGAATAAAATTAGACTTTGATTTGTAAATTGAATTTAGCAACAACGGTCTTGTTTATATTTTAAAGCCTCAGAAATCCTTTGGCAGTTCTTTTGAATGTTTCAAACTTAGCTGTGTCTCTATTGTGCTTTCAGGTGTTGAAAATAAATATAAGGACAATTAATATAGTTCTTTTGATCTGATTTTGTAAAATGGCTATTACTGCATTCGAAATTAATGCAGTCTGTTCCACGGATCTTATAATATAAATGGAGGGCGGCAATGGCTGAAGAAGAGTGCACGTTGACTAAAAAATTAAAAAGTTTTCTGGATTCAAACCGTTTTTTGATTAAATCATAGTGTGTCCTTGTGTTAGTTGTTGTCGCAAGGTTTCAGTGGCGAAGGCATAGTCACTGGTCACTGATTACAACTGAATGCAATCTACAGGCACATCAGAACGCCCTACTTCGTCGGTATTGTGTAGCAGCCGGTGAAGTAAAATAATTACCAAAAAGTGGTTACTAAAACGAAGCTTCAAAAAACTTAATACGTCATCGTGCCATTGGAGGGGAAAAAAACACGAAATTCACTTGGCCATTAAAATAGGTACGAAAAGTAGATCCTGAAAACGAATGGATTGTTAAGTCATTTTGCACAAAAATGATATTGAAACAGCTAAATTATTTTTAGTAGCATTATCTAATCTGTTGGGCATAGAAGTGATAATCTTGCTGCAGCTGTCAATATAAGTATCATACCATATTTCCAGCAATTTTTGATACAATTGACTCTTGTTTTGAATATTTTCTTTTGCAATCCTTGTTTAAAAGATGCCCTCACAGAAACTCAACTGAACTGAGATCGGGAAATTGGCTTGACCACTCGATAACATTAACCTTATTTTGCTTAAACCAACCACTCACTAACTTAGAAGAGTGGTTGGTGTCGTTATCTTTCTGGAACCCCCAATGTATTAAAATTTCCTCCTCAACATAAAGCAACATAACATCTTCTAAAATGGTTTTGTAAATATTGCCAAGAAACACATCCCCAAACCATTATATTACCGCCACAATCATTGTTTGCTTTTTTCATGCAACGTGACTTGAATTCCTGGCCCTTAGGTCTTTCTTTATTTAACATTTCCCCTAAAACAAACAATTGTCGTTAAAATTGCTAGGGAAGTGCGATTCCTGAGCACAATTTACTTGTTTTACAAGAGTAGATTTTGTGAACAATCTTTGTTTTTATATGCACGAATTCATTTCTTGAACTGTTTCTGTTAATTATTTTTCATTAATACATCCGTCTTTGCATTTGCTATTTAAGTGATTCCCATTAACAAACTAATAAATTCCTCATCTATTTGATTTTTAAATAGAAAATAGTATTTTTACGAATTGTGTGTTTATATAAATTGTAAATAAAATTTAAAATTTGCACAGTTTGTGATCAATTTACCAAACAAATAAATTTAAATTTTTATTTGTCAGTACGAGACACATATTCCCAAAGTGAACAGATGTTTACAATTCAAAAACCTCACTTCTCCGTAACTGTCGACAAGAAAATCTTCTAAACTTTTCCTTATTTTTAAATATTCTTTACCAATTAAAAAGCACTAAAAAAATTTCAATTTCAATTGAATGGTTCTATTAAGAAAAAGTAAGAAAAATGAAAACAAGCAAATCTTTTGAAATATAGTATTTTTGCCAAGGACGTTAAATACATTTGCACCTGGTGCTTTGCAATAAGCAATTCAAAATCAAATGTAAACAAATTAAATGTCAAAAAAGTAATAGAAATAAGAAAAAAAAAAAATGCTAAATTACTTATGAATAAAAACCTCAAACAATCACAGTGGGGTTGTTTTGCGAATAAAGAAATAAGAATGAGAAAAATATATACAAAGCGAAACAACTATTGAAATGAATTCTAAACATTTTAAATTAAGCCAGAGCTGGGATAGTTAAGAAACGAATATGTAATATGATGCGGCGAGAGAATTAAAATTTGCCAAAAAAAATATATATCTTGTGGCAAATCGGCTGGTTTGTCTTCAAATAAATCCGGTGGGGAAAGTGATAATGATTCGTCCTTCGAGAAAAAATTACGAGTGTGCGATCTTACTTTTCGAAATTCGAAAATATATGGAGTAAAATTGTACCTTTGTACTTTTATCGCACTTAAATAGTGCTTATGATGTACATTTTTTACTATTTTTAAACACCGCCATGGTATGGGCATCAAATTAAGGGGGTTTTTGAACTGCAATGTTAATGTCGTAGGTGCATTATACATATGGAAATCTTGTCTGACTGAAATGTCACGTAACTGTAACGTCGTTAATCTGAAAAAAAATGAATTTTATTACGACGTTACGTGACATTTGTAATCATTTCCATCTCTAAAGGGTCGTAGTAAATGTGTCTACAAGCATTCAGCTTTACTTTTACTGGAAATAGTACATTAATTTCTGTTTTGCTTGCCTCAATTCAAAGTACTCATCACTTTTTTTAACAGGATATAAAAATTAACAACAACAACAACAACAAATAATCAAGTCAAACAGAGCTTTCAGTAATTGTTATTCGCTCGACATGCTTGTCATGTCATGTGCAGAAAATAAGCAAAAAGTGAGTATTATAATAAACAAGTGTTTAAGAACTTAATTTTAAATAGTTGAAATAATCAAGGCGCGTAATAACGCGCCTCTTCTTACCCGAGGCTTTGAAAAGATAAACGTCGTATTAACAAAATGAGTAACTTTCGATACACTTTACACTTTAGTGTTCATTACAAAATATACATACATATTTATATGCACATGACTATGTACACATATTTCAGATTGACAAAGAATTCAGCGTTGCTTTCGAGAAACCAGAAAATAAAAAACAACGTGTTTTTTCAACAAAATACATAATTTTATATGAACAGAGCTGTTATTTTGTTTATTTATTGCGAAATATTTAATGTATAGGTACATTGGGTCGTTGAATAGGTTCAGTGAAGTCAAGGTATAAATACATTAAAATCAATGAATAAGTTCATTGAGTTGAGGAATCTACTCATATAAAACAATGAACAGGGGTCAAATCGCCGCATTCGTATCGAATAACATTTCGTGATGTATCGAATAGCCAGATCGAGGCATTCGATAGCGTTCGAATCGAAATTTGTTTTAAAATGTAAAAGATTTATGTGCGTTGTCATAGAATAAAAACATATTGTTACAATCTTTATATATAAAAATGATATGTTTGTATGTATGTATGTGTGCTTCTTGAAATTTTCAGAGTATCCCTGGTATGTGGAATGAACTATATAAAATTCAAAAATTGGCAAGCAAGGTAACAGCGATCATCATATACACAAGAAAGATATATCGGTATTTTTATTTTGTATTCGTCGATTTGACGAAGGTTATGTGTCTAGGGTTAAATAAAAAGAAATCTTTCTAAATATATTTACTTGAAGAAAAATAAAACCGTTATACACATCCAACATAAATTTTAGCTGTCAATAGTTTAAGTTCTTCATTAATAATTATGAAAAAGTATGACATTTTTGACAACAAATCTCATGTATGTTGTATATTGGACATATTTCAAATATATTTTTACTTTTAAGCAAACATTATTTTCATGCTATTAAAAGAAACATCATTAAAATAAATAAATACGCATAAACCTCTAAATTATTTTTGTGTAAAAATAATGAAATGACCTTGACAATTGTTTTAAAATAGAAAGTAATTTAACAATTTGAATACTACATAATTAGACAGACATATTTTATTAGAATTAGATGGAAGAAAATTTTAATATACTGAGTATGTAGAAATATATTCATTGTGGAAAAAGTGTTTCCACAGAAGTCAACAAGAACTTGAACTTGTGTTCCTGAAGTAGTGCAAAATCAGATCAGTTCTACTTCTTTTTAAATAAGGTTGTCATTGCAGGAAGTTCCATATTTTAAAGTCGATTCAATGAATCAGAAATAAAGCCAGTGAATATATATAATAGTAAATATATATTTTTAAAGCTTTTTTTAATCAGTGTAATACAACTAATTTTTATTACTCCTACGGAGCTATGAAAAGTTGCTTATCGTGAATAGGTGATAATGTGATTTTTTGAATTTACATTAATGTTCTTAATCCGGCTGTTAGATTTTAGAAAATATGGGAATCCTTTATTAAAATACCATTTGGTCCAAACTACATACATACCAATTTAATCTTATTTCCGATTGATTGAATACTTCAATGCAAATTGTAAACATAATTATCATACATTCAGACATGCATTCTTAAAAAGGCGCATTTTAATTTGTTCAATTTTTTTCAAATAAAAGACGAATTTATCACAATACGGTTCGGTCAAATAGATTTTTATGCAAATAATGAACTTTAGCTTTAGTTGGTTTTGCAAGCATTAATTTTTTTTTTTTTTAATTTTATTTTATATGAAAAATTTCCTGGATTGAACAACTTTTTCAGACTCATAAAAAGTACTCGCATTTTTTCCGATTTGCATCCTAGTGTCTTGTGTCAGTTGTTGTCCGAAGGTTTCAGTGGCGTAGGCATAGTCACTGGTAACTGAACAGTAACGACATCAGTTCCACACAAATTTTTTGACAAACTATCTTAAAGTGAAGTTACTACATTTATGCATTTATTATAAAATACAAACTGTTCGCTTCAAGTTCACAAGAACTATTAAGAAAAAACATCAAAACAATTCTGTATAAACAAATAAATTAATAATAAACATAATTATTAATATCAATTAGGATTAAGTTATTTAACACAGATTTAAATAGCAAATCATTAAAACTACAAGCCAACATTATTTCTATCGATTAAAATAAAAAATTATTTTATAAATTCAAACAAATTAAGAAAAACGACAACAAATCGCAATTAACGGTTCAGAACATTTGCTGCACACAAATATACGAACTTATAAAGGGTGATTTTTTTTGGTAAATTTTCAGTGTAAAAAATATAATCGTGACAGGTGGCAATGCCAAAAAATTTCAGTATGGTTTGCCATTTCACAATGAAAACACAAAATCATTGAATTTTATTATCACAATTCTAAATGTGTTTTTATCATTTTATAGTCGTCATAATAGATCAAACAAACAGGCTATTCCAGCTGTGGTGACCAAACTCTGACCGCTTTATTAGACATTAATTCCCTAACCCGTGTGCCAAGAGTGCGTACGGAGGAAAATACTGCTCCTGTATGAAGCCAGCGAAATGTCAGTTCGACGTTAGGAACATTTTACGTAAGGACGTCGATATGAAACTATACAAAATACTAGATATGCAGCTAGCCGACGTACCACAACATCGCAACGGTTGTTTGGTGAATGGGCCTTAGACAATAAATCTCACCTTTTGGAGCAGTCCAAGAACACGCGATTTGACCCCACTAGATAATATTTTGTGGCGATACCTGAAGTCTCTCCTCTACAGAGACAAGCCAGCTACAATTCTAGTCTTTGAAGATAATATTGTAACTGCCATTGGTGAGATACAGACCTAAATATTCGAAAAAGTATCTTAAAATTTGAGCTAAGTGATGGCCTACCTGCGGCATAGCCGCGAGTAATATTCACATTAAATAATCATTAAAAACTAAATGGCAGACATCGTTTCGTTTAACGCCCCCAAATAAATATTTCATTCACTTTAGCAAATTTGATGTGTTCTTTTTTTTTAATTTTCAAAACCGGTTACAAAATCACCCACTACAAAAAAAAACCATACACACAAACACACACTTCCCCCAACAATTGCACATGTACACATCAAAATAAAAAATTTATCAGCATTTAATTAACTGACTGTAAATAATTAATGATTGTAAAAGGGGTTTTAAATAAAAAAGGAAATATGAAATTGAAATTAATTTAAAAATTTATGATTCGAAGCAATAAAGAAAAGAACTGAAATAATTACTTTCATTATTTAGAGATGTGGGTCAAACAGTAGCGCTCGCTGTATGATGAAATAAGAAATATTTATTTTTTTTTTTTTTTTACTTTTGCAATTGCTGTTAAAATATAATTTTTAGGATACATAAGGTTTCATATATTTTAAAATTAAAATAATAACATTAAAAGCTATGAATGCTAAGAAAAAATTAATAGAAATATAAACATGCAATAAGAGGGTTTCAGAATGATGATGATGATCACGAGCGTAAAAATACAATTCGTTTTGTTTTTTTCTTATTTCTCTCCTTTTAAAATTTGTTTCAGTGCACAAATGTTACCTTAAATTATTCTGATTTTTATTATGCAAGTATTTAATATGGTGGTGTAAGCTATAGGCCTATAAATTGAATGCCTGCGTGTTCAGTCATTTCGTCTATGTGGCCCTGTTAATAACGTAACCGTTATTCAAATATTAATAGGCATGCATACATGTATGTATGTATGTATGCATGTATATTGCGACATAAACACTATTAAATGCTATACGCACAAAATTTTGTTCAAATTTACTGAAATACTTATGTAAAAAAAATGAATATTTGCCTCGGAAATGAACAATAGCGTGACAATACAAGGTTTCATAATATGGATGGGTGGGTATATTATATTGAAAAAACTTTGTTTAAGAGAAGTAAAGCGGATGACAGATACAGCAAACAGTCTCATCAAACACAGATTTTTTTATTGTGTTAGTAAGTTACCTCACACGTATAGGTTGTAAAATAGGTGTAGTCAGTGCGAGGCCTTGGCGTACGTTGGCATATACGTTTAAGGGAAAAAGAAAATCTTAACTACCAGGAATCGCATATAATTATTCTAAGAATATAAATTTATCTTATTGACCAGTTGATAAATCATGCAATTTGACACAAAACTTTAACACGTGTCTGTAAATTAAAAACAATTGGAGATTTTATGAACGCTCTAAATGCAAATAAAACTGGTCGGTATTTATCACAAAACTATTTACAATATAAATACGTTTACTATTTGTATATGAAAAAAAGACAAAGAAAAGTACAGAAAAATTGTTTTGCTTGAATGCAAAAAACGAACACTACTTTTTTTACAGAAACGGCTGCAAACAGTTGTCAGCAAAACAAAAAATCTCTAAAAATACAATAGGAGACTAAGGAATGTGAATGCCCGGAATACTTGCTTTTGTAAAAATGTACTAAAAGCAAGTTTCAAATGGGAATATTATAAAGAGAATGAGGCTATAGGAACAAAATAAATTTGCATTTTTATTAAACATTTGTATAATTAACCCCTTGTTGGTCCATAAATCAATATTAGAAGATGTCTTTTGACATTTCGCTTCAAAATAAACAAATAAAATATATTATTTTATATCAAAGTAATTCGGACGGGCAATTTTGAATATATTTTTATGCCTTTTCAGATTTTTCTCTACAATGGCGGTGGCGATGGCACGATGGATGGTAGTCTGCACGTTGACTACGAATCCAAAAACAGACCTGGGTTCAACCCCAGTTTCAGACTAAAAATTAAAAAAAAAATAAACATCTCGCATTTTTCTGATGTGGATTAGTGTGTCTTTGTGTGTCAGTTGTTGTCGGAAAGTTTCAGTGGCGAAGGCATAGTCACTGGTCACTGAACAATACCGGCTTCAGCTGATAGCAATCCACAATCACATCAGAACGACGCCCTCCTTCGTCGGTATTGCGTAGCACCGGCGAAGTAAAATAAGAATAAAAATGACTACTAAACCGAAGCTTCAGCACTGCTACGAGTATAAACAGAGAACGTGCGAAAGCAGAGCTGCAAAAATAATTAATTAAGCTTCACCTCCTGTCGTTTCTCCTACCATCCCTTTCCTATAGTTCCAGCACAATGCTTCGCATGAGTAGGAGTCATCTCCTGAGTGCTGGTCCCAGATAAGAAAAAAAAAAGACAAACAAACCCGTGCAAATAAGTTCCTATCTATTTTGAATTTAAATAATTTGTTCTTTTATTTTTGTTTCTGCAGCAGTCTTGAATTTTTTGTTACAACACAAACGATTTTGAATAAAACAAATATAAAACCTGATTTTACAACTTTACAAGTAAAATTTACGTATTGAGTACTGCTTAGGCTGGAAAAATTTACCAAAATAAAAAAAATATTCACTTCTCCACACTAAAAAAAATTTAAGCAATTTTGGTCGAAAATAACCTACAACGGCAACGCTGTTCCTAGCTGTCAAAGTATTCAACGTACGTTAAAAGTTAAAAGTTGTCAAACTTTCGTACTTTGCTTTGACGGAGACGTACTGAATATGACAAAGCTCTTAAGAAAACGTGTACTTCAACTTACTTGTCAGTTGAAAGAGGCAAAGTATGACGATTCTGTTTACAGATAATAGCAAAAAAAAATTACTCTCTGTAGAAATCAGTTTTGCTCAAGGTATATTTATTAGGTCTATGGCTGTGACTCTATGCAGTGTAAGTTAACTTTGGGATGTCCAAAGCAAGACTACACTTCTCTCAAAAGTAAACACACATGATAGAATAGAGAGGAAAACATTCATTTCATTTATGTATACCTTATTTGTTTTTGCCAGCCTCTCTCAAAATAAAGAAATGCGTTAAATTGTTAATTACGTGCTCTCTGAAATTAAACAAATGAGTAAAATGTAAACAAATGTTGACACTCAAGTATAAAATACTTCAAAAACATATGGCGAGTTGCCCATATCTAATAAATAGACCTTGGTTTTACTTTGCTCCGCCCTCTCATAAAAATTTCAAGCAATTTTAAGATTTCTAATTTTTTAGGGACAAATCACAAAAGTTCTCTAATGATGAAACCGTAAAGGTACGTAAAAGATTTACAAAAAAAATATTATAATAATGGGAAATAAGTACTTGCTGCAAATTAGATTTCAATAAAGAAAATCATAATTCAAAAATGTTTGTGTATTAATCAATATTATTGTAATATTTATATTTCGTATAAATAAAAAGATTCAATTACAAAAGAAATTAAAATTTTTATTCAAGTAGCAAATTTATCTCTACTTATTTTTTATAAAAAAATTCATTACAATTATTTTAAAATTTTACTAACATTTTTTATTATATTTTATTTTTTTAATATCAAGTAGAAAACATTTACAATTATGTTAAAGTTTCTTCAGGTATTTCTATGTGTGTTATTAACATGAAAATATATTTATTGTTGTTCTTTTTAATTTGACATTTTTACCGCGTTCAAATTAACGGTTACAAGTAGCACAACAACAATTTAAAAAGAGGCTGTGGCTCGTCGCACAAATGGCAATTAACATCCCTAGAGGCTTGAAGAGAGAAAAAATAAAAAAATTAATTCTAAAAAAATTGAAAACGAATTAGTTATGCCAGTGTCTATTTGAATGAAGTTGAAAGTGGGTTAATTGGATATGCAAATTTTTTGGTCATTGTTTTCCATTTTGTTCTAGTTTTTTAAAAGTCAATTGTTTTATGAAAAAATTTACTTGTTTCTTTCTTTTTCTAATTTTAAATATCTGCGCGTATATATACAAATCAAATTATTTTTATTTTCATGTGATGCTAAACATAATTTAATGTTCAGTTGAAAATGTGCTGAGTTTTTTCCTTATCACTGGAAATGCAGCAAATAATAATTCAAACAAACTTAATTGTTTTGAATATTTTTCTCAAAATAGATGATTTACAAAAAAAAAACATGTTTTTTATATAAATCACTCAGAGCACATGCGCTGCATTGTGCTGACACTACGAAATTATGTTATGGGAGTACGAGTTGAAGGAGTAATGTTTACAGACATTCGATTTGACATTCGTTAAAAATCACAGGAAAGACCTTTGCTGGTAGTTTATTCGACATACGTCAGACGTTCGTCTAAAAAACACGACCTTTCTGTAATGTAATGCGTAGTGTGCTTTGCTGCCAAATCGACCTGAAAGGATGCGGTGTTAATGATGAACGCGTTGTGCATAAGAATGTACGGGTTTCGGCGACAAGTTCCCCGATTTCATTGGAGCACATTCCATTCCAATAGAGTTGGCTACCCTACCGTCTCCAATGAGTTTCTTCACCCTCTCTACTGTACTCAGTGAAGAACGTGCCTTGTTTTTCTACACCGCAGAGAAATAAAAGTCTTCCCAAATACTAAAAAAAAAAAATAAAGTTTCTTAAACAAAAGGAAAGCTCGACATATCCAGCAATGAAAGTTAGATTTAGGGCATGACAAAATTTTAGCAGTAAAATTTACGAATTTTATGTTTCTTTTCGCATTACGATTTAAAATTACAAATATAAAATTTAATTCTACATCATGTATGTCAACTTCAATAAATATCTCTTCATTAAATGAACACAGAAAAATACTTATAAATTAAGCAAGAATATTTTCCACTCTCCTTCAAACTAAGCCCTGCCAGTTGTTGGTGTGAAAGACAAATTTTAATTTTTGTACTTTCAAAATTAAAATGGCATTTCGTTAAATACTCACATAATGAAATGCATCAATAAGCTCAATAATAATTATTCAGAGTTACAATTCTTTTATGGTTCCTCACTGTTTTCACAGTTCAGCTTTTTTTCCTGTAGAAACTAAATACGTACATTTCCAATGAGGTAGTCGACATATTTCATTTCCTAACATGTCAGTTATTGAACATTGTAATAAGCTATTATTTCAAGCTCACTTATGTCTGTGAAATAAATTATAATGCAAAAAAAAAAACCGAAATAAAAAATATAAGGAGATTTTGTTTTGTGGAAAATTTGTATGAAAACATAACCGTTTTCCTCAACTTCTCGTTCGAATAAACATTTCCTGATACCCAAATCAATTTTCATTCGCCAGGCAAATAAACGGCCTTTTTCAGCATCAGTGAATCGCAAAAGCGAAAATACAGATTGAGCAAATTTGAGAGTTTGTCATAAATTGGATGGCAAATCCTAAAATGTCAAAAATTCTGTTATCGTCCTTTTACATCTATTTAGTATTAAGTGGAGAAACTTGTACAAAAAGTAAACAAGAAAGTGTAATTGATAAAATATTTGGTAGAGGATTAAGCACATACATACATATATCCCACGGTAGGTAAATCTGTGGAAAATGATAATTTGTCGAAGGCACAACCAGTAGATATTTACGTCGAAGCCGTTGATGCTTTAGGAAAATGTAAAACAAAATATGATCAAAGTGTTTAATACACAGGCCTAGTGGGCATGTCACATAAACAAATGATAATAAAATAAATCCTTTGCATTGGAATTATCCAGGTCTGACTTTCTTAAACCAAAACACGTATTTAATCTTAGAAATTTTTAAGTCCATAGAGAAATGTATAATACGCATAGTGGAGGTGTTCTAATTACAGTTAGAAATAGTATTTCGACGAATGTCTCGCAGGAAAACGTTTCCATAATAATTAAAATATACAATAATCTACTCGTATGTATAAGATTTACTTCTATTTATTTTTCAAAATATACAAGCAATTTCGTCAACGATATTGACTCAATAAACAAATCTATCTCAGATTATTTAATTTTTGTTGAGTTAAACGCCCATCGCCCATCATTTAAAGTTCGGATTTGTTGCAAATTTTAAATTTGACCGATAATGTTAAAAATTTTAAATTACAAAAAAAAAAACTTGTCTAGATTAATCACGTAAACCTTTTGGTTTAAGAATTGTAGACAAATAAAATCACAAACCCTTATTAGGTAACTTTTGGCCACTTAAAAGCAAACCGCTTATATTTCAATATTGCTATATTAAAATAATTTAGTTTTATCAAAAACAAATACTAACTGAAACTATATTTAAAGCACGTAAATATGTAAAATAGATTTATCGCAGTCTTTTCTTTTAAATGAAAAAACACAATATTTAAAGTTATAATTTAATTTTTTTTAACTTGGACCAGCACTCCGGAGATGACCCCTACACATGGGGTGCAGTGTGCTGGAATTAGTGGAAAGCGATAGTATGAGAAATGACAGAAGGTGAAGCTTCACTCTCTTGCAACACTGCTTATTAACGTTATTTGTTTTTTAGCAGTGTTGTTGCGTCTCTAATGTCAAGGAGACGCATGAAATATTGAAACTTCGTTTTTATTAGCCACTTTTAGTATATATTTTACTGTGCCGGGGCCTGTGGATTGGATACAGCTGAAGCCGTTACTGTTCAGTGGCCAGTGACTATGTCTTCGCCACTGAAACCTTACGACAATAACTGACACAAAGACACACAAAAATGCACATCAGGAAAAATGCGAGATGTTTTTATAAGTCTGAGACTGGGGTTGAACCCGGAAAAATTTTTCGTTTTGTAGTCAACGTGCAGACTACTTCAGCCATCGCGACCCTTATTTTTTTTTTCTTTTATTATATATTTATTGAGAGTATATGTTTGTAACAATAATAGATAATGTCCTTGCGAAGCCGTTGTGGCTTGTCTGCAGGTACAGTATATATATTATAAGTTGTGAACAGTATAAATTCAATAAATTATATGTTGTGAACAGTATAAATTATATTTTTAATTGCATTAATTCCTTTATATTCATTATATTTCTAATTCAGTTTTAGTATAAGGCAATGTATTTTAATTTTGACAGCTGTGTTGAAATATTTAACAGAAACAAAGTAATCAAATTCGTTTAAAATTATGCGATTCTCATTATCGGTTCAATACCGGGTCAGAGCAAAAATTTTCCTGCTATGTCAATGATAACAGAGACCTGCTTCGTCGATATTTGAGCAATAAAACGTCCGTGAAGTAAAATAATAAATTAATAAAAAAAACATAAAATTAGAGACGCAGCAACTTTGTTTAAGGGTGCTTTACATTGTCCCACAAGTCGTACGACATGCCAAATTTTTGTGTAGAAGGGCACAAGTCGGATCGTCTAAACGTAATACATATGTAATGAAACTATACGATTTTGAGAGAAAATACGAATGAAAATTTGACAGTCGTATGGCTCTCTTGATTTTTTAAAATATTTCAAAAACCAACGCACACCATTAGATAAGGGATGCATTTTTATGTAAACAAGTGTGAGAAAGCCAGGGAGGGTAAACTATTTTCATAAATTTATACCAATTATAAAATCAAAATGTACATTTTAGACCACGACCGCACAATTTTATAAAAATATACGTATATTTTCCAAAAGTACACTAAAAATTTTGACCACGAAAATAACATATTCCAAAGTTATAAAAATATTTTTCAAGGTTATTAAAAAAAAATTCAATTGCACAAGAATTCCATTCCTGGGGAAAACAAGCAAACACAGCTGTAGTTAAATTAAATGAAAATGTTTTCGTCTTACTTGATTTTATCCATACCAATGGTGTAAACGCCAGAAAACAACCGTCCGATTTTTATTCTCTCTTTTTGACATACGGACGGAATTACATTTTATTTTCTCTCACATTTTACGTACGACAAATCTTATCGTTTAAAGCGGCCTTTAGTAATATTGTGTAAAGAACCTCAAATTTACTCAACGTTATTTTAATAATTTTAATATGGAAAAATTAAACGCAAAACCCACACTATTTTATGCACAGGTACGTATGATAGTTGCTTTGGTAGAAACGCGGTTTTCGATAACAAGTATACGCCATCGTAAATGTGGTATTTCCGTATAGAAAGAGAATTAAAATGATCTTTTTAAATTTTTTATTATAAAAAATTACACAAACTAAACATATGAAGCAGAAATTTAACTGCAAAAAAACAAAGATAATTTCTGTTGTTTTACTTGCGTGGATTGCACTTCGAGGGTGCTGTTGGTTAAGTACTTAACGTCTTGACTCTGCAACCGAAAGATGTGCGGTTCGCATTCCAGATCAGACCAAAACTTTAGTAATTGTGCCTAAGATAACAGCGCCCGCCAGCGTGCTAAAGTTGGAGTTAGTGTTCTGGAATGGATTGGGATTTATGCTGACAGTGGTTAATAGTCAGAGTCACGCGAGGAGAGTGGGGACATATTATTCCTATTAAATTACACATATGTTCTGGTGTGACTTTTACTAATGCAGGTGCTGTTGCCACTCAACAGCAGCCACCGGAAGGTGTCTCGGAGCTGCAAGTTCCCATAGTGCTCTTTCGAAGGATAGAGATTTTGTGAATGGAAACCTGCATTTACAGATCGTAACAATAAACCGTCTGATGTGACAGCAAGGTGTAATATCATAAAGAAAGTAAAACTATGGTTATTGGATTGTAACGTATGTGTATCCATGTGCCCAAGGGGACGGTAGTGAATATCATAATTCCTCCGGTGTTGATAGCAACGTCAGATTAGGCCGGTGCTTTGTGTAAATCTGAAATCTTGATCACCATCTGTAGCGTTTAACACCTGTGTACTGGTGGCGGAAAAAAATGTTTACCAAGATAAAGAAAATTTGACATAAGAATAGTCATATTACGCAGCGGTTAGCTTCAGGTTAAATGCTTATATGTTATTTATGGCAAAAAATAAAGTAAATCTAACTTTCTTAAAAAAAAAAAATTTGCCCCCCTTTATTTGTCAAATAAATGTGTCGTTTTGCCAATATATTTATTTTAGATTTTTACATTTTGAAAAGTTAATTCATTCTTAAGAAAAAGCATTTTAAATTGTACATGAAAAATCAAAAGGTTATGTTTCAATAAAATACTTACAAAATACAGATCACTGTGGGAGGTAAAAGGACTTCAATCGATTAATTTGCCTCACGTATTTTCAAAAGTAAAATTCTTTCTAATACAAATACACATGAATATTATATTTCATTGTATGCTGATGTTCTACTTTGTTTGCCGTTAAACTTAACACATTTCATAAGATTCCTAAGGGAGTATTTTACTTTGTCTTTCCATGATTTTAAGGTCGTGAAGCAATTTCATGCATTCCAATAGCAGTGCCTACCCAGCAGATGGGAGTTTGTTTTAGGATTAGAAGAAGTTCATGTCAATATTATGATTTTATTCTAAAGAAATTATGAAGCTCTATTGCAGTTATAATTTTTACAACTAACACTAAGAGACTTACTAATGCATGATATACATTGACAGATGATAACATTATCACAATATGTCCGAATGATAAGCGATAAGTATCTGAGTGTTATTGAAGTTTAGGATTTGCGTGGGAAAAACTACTCGCTACTTTATAACACACAGCAAGAAAATATATGAGGTTGAACAATCTTTTTCCCCAAGAGTTTCCCACTCTAACACAATCCAAACACAAAAACTAAATAATAAAACCACAAGTTCAGCAAAGCAAACGCTACATTCAAAAGTTCGAATGATTCAAAATTGTGGGTAGTCTTTTATTGAACACTTTTCGTGTTCAAATATGAAAAGTTTCTAAATGGTATCCACTTTATATTATTTAAAAAGTCAACGTAAAAAAAAAACTACAGCCCCGATTTGCTTCTTAATGGTGACGGGGGAAATGCGACGCAAACCGAAACGACACAAATCCTAAATTTTTTTTTTGTAAAAATATTCTCTGATTTTTTGCTGATTGGGTCAAAGATTTAAATATTGAGTTATAAAATTACAATACTGATTAAAAAAAATTCCTATGAAAAAATCAAATGAGCTGTTGGATCAATTCAATTCGGACGAGGTCTTGGAGTAGAACAAATGAAAGCAATAAAAACATTAGACGTATTCTCTTTTATCAATTATTAGTTACTTTCTTAGTCTTTGTACTTCCAGAAATGAGTCTTCCAGCAAGCTATCTGGTGTGAAATATAAATATCCAAAACTAAAAATGTTTCCTTATGTTTCGTATGTTTTGCGAATGAATTCCTGATACTTTTAATTGTTAATACTTTTTGATTAGATCATTTCCAAAAGCATTTTTACATAAATCATGTGTGTCTTCTGTGAGAAATATGGCCCCTGCAAATGGGTTAATATACTAATATTTTTTGGAGTATGCCGGGTCAACTAATTGCGTAGTTTTCTTTGTACGTAAACCAAATATCAAAACGCAAAGCGAATTGAACCAAATTGATAAAAGCGACACAAATCGCAAAGACGCATATAATGTATAGATAAATAGGAGTTCTACAGGGTGGCGCAGAATGAGCTATATGGTTTAACTATATATATATAATATATAAATATATAATCGCAGTTGGCGGGGAACAGTCAAATCTGTCTGTATTTGTTATATATAAAATTCTACGACGAACGTCCTAACAAATGCAAAATTATAGAATTATTGTACCGACTCATGTTCGCTGATTTGGTAGATTAGTAATATGTACTAATTGTTTAGAAATCAGACGGATAATACAGGGTGGCGCAGAATGAGCTATATGGTTTAAATGGTTTATAACTTTTTTATTTATGCGATTATTATAATTTTTTTTTTAAATACAGTATATTATTGGGAAATTTTTTGCAATTAGCTTTGAAAAATGATATCTTGTAAGTGATGATGGCCATGATTTCATTTCGAATGTTGGTTTTTAATTGGAGTATGCTTCTTGGTTTGTTAACGTACACTCTTTCTTTCAAATATCCCCTAAGAAAACTGTTAGGAGCTGTTAAATCTGGTGTACGTGGAGACCAGTTAAAATCGCTTATGCACGAAATAATGCGTTCGTCGAATATGTCCCTTAACAAAGCCTTTGAGGCATGTGCAGTATGTGCTGTGTGATTCATAATTAATTCCCCAAGTCTTCTTCACAAAATGCTGAAAAAAAAAACCAAGAAAAAATAATAATTAAAAAAGTTATAAAGAATTCAAACCATATAGATCATTCTGCGCCAACCTGTAGTGCTTTTTAATATGTTTTGACGTTACAGTGATTAATTTAAGTTTTCTGAAATGCCCATCTGTACAAAACAAACTAATTTCCATATAATTTCTCACATTACTATTCCGTGAAACAGATTTTTTTTTAATTAGTTGAACACTGCAGGTGACTTTCCTCTCAGCCATAAGCTTCTTCGCCCAAAATATCTTAATGCCGAAAATACCGACAATTTTAAAAACTTTATATATTCAATAATCACCGATGAGACAACACCATATATAATTACGGGTAAAGTTAATAAAACAAAAACAACTGAGACATGCGTACATACTTATGTTTTACGAGTCATAACGGATATAAACATTTTTGAACTGGGCCAATATTGAAAAGTAAAATATCAATGATTTGAAACAGGTCCTTGACTTCCAATATTTCAATACATCAAATAATTTTATATCGTTCATCGTTTGATTAGTCCATTACCAACCACGGCTGTTAGTTACACTTATTTCGTTTATTATTCCCCCTTAAAATGATACTAATCCGCAAGTAACATCAGAGCGTCCTCCTTTATTGGTATTGGGTAGCGTCATCGGCGAAGTAAAACGATTAATAAAAATGGCTATTAAAGAGGCCACTAAAGAGAGCTTAGAAAAATTTAATGTGTTGTTTGACATTGGAGTCCTTACAAGACTGCTTTAAAAACAAAAGCGTACGATAGCAGTGTTGTAATAATAATAATAACGCTTTTCTTTGTCCCTTCACCACCTACCATCATTATCAAACAGTAGTTGGCAATTATTGCCTGAGTGTTACTTCCGTTTACAAAATAAATAAATAACACTGTATAACAAAAAGATGTTCATTATATGTATATCACACAGTGTGATATATTATTAAAAAAAAAAATTTTTGTAATTCAAGGGGTCTAAATCTCTTCTTTTTTCTATTAGTTTATGAATTTAAAAGCAGTAGATATTCAACAAAAGTTACAGGCTGAGAGGACATACGGGTATGAAAAACCTGTTTTTACGGTGTTTAGAAAATTTCAAAACCCGATCTACCAAACCTACCAGAACAATAGTATCACATCGCAGGTGTTTCTTCTTCATTAATTTTTGTCATACAGTGTTATACAGAAGAAAAAAACAGTTTTTTAAGTCGTATCATTTTACTTTTTTTTTATTGGAAAAACAAACAAAATAAAATGAATTTTTTCCCCCAACTAATCGATAAACCAACATCTCTTCCTTTTGTTTGGTTGTTTGTTTGTTGAACCTTTGAAGTCTATAAGCAATACACAGCATTTAAAAGAAATAAGCAGTTAAATTCCGTTGCGTATTGTTAACATGGCCATTCCAAAATCGACATATTAGTTTTTGATTACATTTTGGGAATCTTCATGTTTTAAGTTCATTTTCAATTTCTAAGTAGAACGTAAAGTTATATTAAGTTACCGTTGCCGTTATTTGGGGGAAAATAAAAACAAAATTTTTTTTTGCTTTTATTCAATACAGATATTTTTATTTATTGCAAATTGTTAGAGTTCTTCTCGTTGGGGATGGAATAGTTAAATTTAAATATATTTTATTCGTCGTCAGAGAAAATGACTTCGTATGAATTTAATATTTTTGGATTAAAAACTTCTAATACGAGTGATGGGAGTGAACTTTCCTTAGTTTTCCGCATTTGTATACCAAAGAATTCTCTATTAGTTTTTGTAGTGTCGATTAAAGAAGAAGTCGTTGATAGTGGTAATTTTTTGTTGGTTACTAGCCATTCTCTGTTACTTTTTCTATTGATGGGCAAATTTATTCGGTGGTATAGGTTTGTCAGCAGGTGCCTATCGATACGTTTTTCTTTTTAACCCATGACTTAAGCAAGGCAATTTCAACAAAAATGGTTGCTCTCTCATATTGGATTATGCTTAAAATTTTGCTGCAAAACCTGACAGGATGAATACGAATGAACAGTGCACATTTGCCTCTGTATATGTTCAATTCCTTAGCAGGATTGAAATGTTGCACATAGCTTTAAAAAAAAAAAAGAAGATAAAGAATGTATCTTACTGTGTATGCTTTTACATTTATTTCTTCTTTTTATTACTATCATTCAAAAAAATCGTTCTCTCTAACAGACTGACCCGTTTTCTATGCACACTAAAGTACACACATTGTGCACATCGTTAGTAGGGAATTTAAAATTAATTTAAAAAATATATCTCGGCAGAAGAAAACAATAATAACACAGGGCAACACAGCAAAATTTTCCTGACTTCTCTTTTTTGAATTGAGAATGGTGATTACGACGGCATCATTATTTTCTTTGCAGCATCTCTATTTCGACACAATTTACACAATTTTTTTTATTATTTGGCTAATATTTCATGAATGACCTTGCAATCCTTAAAATATATTCTGGATTAGTAAATCAAAAACAAAGTCTCTTTCAAGTGAGCTTACTGACATTGGTGATTTATCAGGATATCTAAGTTGCATTGCAACGATGTTTAAAATTATGTCTTTATTTTCTTTGTTATGCCTTAAACTTTGCAAAATCCAATTTCTTCCCGCAATTTTCTATGTATGCACAAAATATACATTTCAGGAAACTAATTGTTTAGTAAAGAAAATTATAAATCCATTAAAAGGGTCTTGAAATATTTTAAAAACAACTTCACATTTTATGTAATTTTCTACATGTTTTAAATAGTGCCAAAAAAAACTTTCTCTTCACATAAAAAATTTACAATCAAATGTTAAGCAACACTGAAATTTTGATTACAAATTTCTTAATTATAATCAATGTTACCATTAACTTGATATGTTTGAAAAAGTGACTTGTGCCACTTTCAAAGTAAGCGACTCATATATTGAGGCAAAAAAATTAGTAAAATATGCACCCGATGCGTTTTCATTTATTAATGTTGTTTTTTACTTTTTTTTTTGAAAATCTTTTCATTATAAATCTAATTAATTAATTATTTAATTGCAAATAAATCGAAATTTATTTGTAATTTTCATTTGATCAACTGTGTTTTTTATCTCGCCCAGAATTATAAATTTATTCCATTCTATTTCCCATATCATTTACTTTTCACCTGAAGGCATCTAAAACCATGTTCATACAAAAAATATAAGCGAAAACAAAATAATTAATGAAAGAGCACATTTTCAATTTTCAACTTTGGTTTGAAATGTAGAAAAAAAGTTTTAAATCTAAACTAAAGCCAATGCTGCTACGTATTTTTTTGTTTTTTTTTTCTGTGAAAGAATTCTCTGCCATGTGCATTTTTGAAATCAACTGTCTCTTGTTATGTGACTGAGTGTGAGAAAATATGCTGCCGCAACGGAAAATGTTTTTGGTTTGAACACACACGCATTCTGTCACATAAATACATGGCGTATACGACACCGAGTATTATCAGTTGCTGCATGAATTTTTTTATCGCTCCTCGAAACTATATTTTGTTTAAAATTTCGTACTCTTTGTATCCAAGTGTATACTAGAGACTATAATGTGGCACCATATTTTAAGTTAACCAAAAATAAATTTATTTTAAATCTTTAAACTTTTCATTAATCGCATTAATTTATGTCAAATATTGTGGCATGCCATAGAAATTTAAGAAAAAAAAGAGCAAGAAAGCGCACTATCTAGAACACATAATATATTAAGACCATAATGCTATTTACGAAATTATAATAAACTAAGATAGAAAATAGTTCAACTTATATGCAGAATGTTCGGAAATACGACTGCTAAGAGTTTTTAATTAAAATAAAAATGATAAAAAAAACATGAGAAATACCATATTGAAGTTTTTCTTCTCGTCAGTTTAAATTTAAAAGTACATAAATTATTCTTTAAAATGGGGAAATTTTCAAAATTCAAAATCCCAAAAAAATTTACAGAAAATTTAATGTAAATTCGTTCAGTTCAGAAGTAGTACATGAATTTTAAAGAGCGAGGCACTATATTTTGAAATTTGATATTATATCGAATAAAGAGCACACACAATAACATGCAGGCGAACCCTCCCCGAAGGATAATGCCGCAATTATGCCAAAGGTTCGGCCCATTGTGATACCACAAGATATTCACACCGAAGGCTGAGATAGTCGTCACATGATTCTGATTCCAAAAAAAAAAATTCCTCTATTGCGGAAATCCTCATCTGGAAGAGTTAAGAGGATAACAAGAGCTTAGCACTGATACATGAGGCGAGCAAACGTCTTGTCCATCTCCACAGACCCATAGAGCGATGGACGGATGGATGTAGAGCCTTGTGATTGAAGGAAAGAAGACACTTCGACCTCTTTCTATCTAGCTTGGACCCTCAGAGCATAGCAATACTGCACTTCGCCTCATGCTGCCAACGAAACTGGGTCTCCGCACACACACCGACCGATAACATGCAAAGTGTCGTAGAAATCGGTATCTAAGAATTTTTTTAAATTTATAATGCACCAAATTTCTGCTCTATGACTGTAGTAGAAATGCGTCACAGTTCATGTGTGACACATTCAAACTGTCAGTCAGTCAATATGTCTTACACGTCTCATAGCATAAAATATAGTAGGAAGCTTTTATTGGAAAACCAACTAACTTCGTCTATAGGGTTACATATATTTACTGGCTGTATGTTTTTTTAGTTTCGTAATTTTTTTTGAATACGTGAAGCAAAGTTATGATGTGTCTAAAAACAGCAGGATGCAATTCACTGCGTGCATAGAAATTACCTTGGCCTGTCACACTTATGCGTGCTCAAATAACAACACATTGCTAAAACATTTTCCGAATTACCTAAATATTTATCTGAAATATCCATTGTATTCTCACTGGCTACAAGAATACATATATACTCGTACATATTCATGTAGATACTTTTATAAACATTTATCAGGAACACTCACTCATTCATCAATTATGATTTTGTTTAATCACCCTTGTGATTTAACAAGTTTACGTCAACACAGAAGATGAAAGAGCAAACTGTGTGTAGCAAAAAGAAAAACTTTAAATCAAATCAAAGAAAATGTTATTAAACGCATGGTGTTCGCAGGCACTGTATAAAAACAATTGAAATTTTCCAAACATGTACGATTTCCTTCTTGTTTTTTTTTTTTTTTTTGCTTTAATGATTTTAACGAATTAATTTTTTTTTGTGAACAATGGCGCATAATAATAGTAATAAAACTTAAGTGTGGTGGTCTCGATTATAAAATAGATATAAAACAATGTAATGAAAAGCCTTCCTAGGCGTACGTTAAAATATATATGTACATAGTTTGTGTGTGCACACACACACACATACGACTTTAAAAATAATGTAGAAAAGTAAAACAAGAAAACGTTGCATAGACAGAATATGCTGATTGAATGATTAAACATATTTTGCTTTAACAGCAAAAAATATGCTCCTGAATATAGAAACTAAACTAACAATAAATAGCCATGTCTTAAATCTAAAATATATGTGACAATATTTAGGAGTAGCTAAATGCGAATTCGAGCGATTATATTTTAAGCATGAAACAAGTTGAGTTTTATAAATTTAATTGTATTAAGCTGCACGTTTTTAGTTGACACAGCGTTCCTATTAAAAGAAAAATATATATTTGCTCATTTCACAAACTCAGGCGTATGGGTTTTTTTTCTTATTTTTATTTATGTTTTTATTTATATTTTTTCCTTGAAAAAAAATTTGACATTCACTTTCTTTTATTGCACGAAATTAAACCAGGTATGGAAATTTCAATTTGATCAGAATTAGTTTTTAAGTTATGCACGATAAGCAATTTTGATTTAAATAGTTTGAAAATTGAATTAACATTCCCAGACCTGCAACTACAATGCAACTATTTCAAAAAACATATCAATCATATGAAAATTACCAACAGCAAAAATACAATACTCTATAATAAAATGATTACACAGTGAATACGACGATAATACGAGCTTGTGAATTGAATAATTATTTCACTTTTTTAAAGAAAATTTTATTGTGAATTCATATATTCATAATACATACATTAAGTGCCTAAGCCGCGTTGAGACAAATAATATTAACGTGCGACCATTCAGCGATCGTCACATATTTACTTTTCGTCTCAAGTTTTATGTGTAAATTCGAGAAGCAACGTTCCATAGCGTGGCGTTTTCTTTTTTTTTTTTTTTTTTTTGCAAGTAATAAAAAATTTAAAAACGCAAGAACTTGTGAAAATTTTTCAATTTCATTATTTTTAAGAACGATTAATTGTTACGTTACGAAGAAAATGTTGTCAATATTTTAATATTGCAACAGCTCTCAGTGAACAGATGATAAGAAGCTTAATTACCCATTCCGAGAACCAGTGTTCAGGAGGTAAGGACCTGTTCGACCTGTTCGCACTGTGTCCACACGGATCCATCTGAACATACTCCTGCTTAATTGGGAAGCTCCAGGATATCGCTGCGGTACATTCTAAAAGTTCATCTGTTTTCATATTAAATTCATTTGGCTCAAGAACGATTGCCTATTGAGGCATCAAAATGATCAATAGATTAATTGTGCTTGCGAGAGAAAATTACAACTTTTTGAACAATCCCATTATGAGCGATTAAGCACATTCTCATTCAAATAGATATGTTAGTAAATAGAACTGCCGCCGAATTTGGGGTAGCCAAAAAGCTAGAGCAGTGCATCAATGACAATTACACCCTCTCAGATGTTCGGTTTGATGTGGAATTATGGCTGATAAATTTTTTCGAAAATAATGTTGGGAAACTAGAAACCATCTCCGTGGCGGTATATCGGACCATGTTTGAACATTTTTTTGACGTCCGGTAGTTCTCTATAATTTTGAAATGATTTCAACAAGCTGGGTAATTTGAAAAATTCAAACATTCAGCAAGTTAGGCAGAATATTCGCACAGATATTGCAGAATTGGAGCCAGAATCATTGCGAAACGTAATGCCAAAGTGGTTGGTGTTAAGTAGTGTATATGTTCCTAGGAACATACCCATTAATCTATGAAAATATTGAACCAAAAATATCTTCCTTTATCTGGAAAGTATATTAATAATGTAATTTAATATAATTTAAGTAAATCCTAGCATATATTCAATTTGAAATTAGTTCAAAATCTTTTTTTATCTAGCAACTTTCTGGCTCGGCATTCCACTAAGGTATGTGAAAAAAGTTTTTTCTTGAAATAAACTCAAAGCGCGTTTATTGTATTTTATGCCTTCAAGTCTTTAAAATATGCCACTACAAACATGTGTTTATGTAAACTTTCCATTTCTTTAATGTAAAAAGTATAGAAGCATATAGATATACATACATATGTGTACATAGTTATACATACATAAACATATACGTACGTATATGTTCGTATATATTTTTCTTTCACAATTGATGCTCCATGAACAGAAGCAAAAGACGACTTTATTTGCATTTAACTTTGAAATTTGAAGAGCTGAAACGTATAAGAAATTCTAAAATACTTTTCGGCGTAGAAATGAAAATTAAAAAAAGGAAAATCTGCCTACTAATGGTATGGGTATGGGGTGCGCTTAAAATATTTTGGCATATGACAGCGATTTTTGGTGCTACACACGCATAAATGGGGGAGTGTTATAATTTTATTTTTTTTATTCCTAATTATTAACTAAACACACCTTCAAATTACCAAGTTTAATTTCTATTGATTTTGAATGTTGTTAAACTGCTCGTTCTCTAAAAAAAAGTATCTGGCATGTTCTGCAAATGATATTTCCAGAAAATGATTTGAAACCACAAAGATGGTGTTCTGTGCATATAATTTTGTGATTTTAAAACGTTCAGCAAATTCACTAACATTTTCAAATCACTTGGTAATTTTTGCGACAATTATAATAAAATATTTAAATCAATTACTGAATGTGTTATTTATTAATTTCCTTGAACAGTTAGTTGTTTTATTAAAAAAAGCACTTAAAAATTTAGAGATAACTCTTGTGCTGTTAAAAATGTTATTTGCTTTAGTGCTGTACATATAACACAGGAAAAATCAAGGGAATCGGTTTTGTCTTGTGTTTTAGTTGAGCTAAATAACACCGAGCAACAAAAAGACGTGATATCACGTGATTTTCAGAACAGTTAAGAATACTTTGGGTCTGAAAAAGCTTAGGGGACCACTATATTTCATATGTACTGTATATGTAAAAGCTTAAATATAAAGAGTATCGAGAATAAGCTATATAATTAAAATTTCTCGTAAATGTGTTATTTATGCGATTATAAGTTTTGCTACGCTGTTCGATTGTGTAATTATTTCTTATAAATTCCAACAGTGTTCTTCATAAAATACTGGAAAAATAATAATTTAAAAAGTAATAAAAAAAAAATTCAAGCCATAGCTCATTCTGCGGCGCCCTGTATTTCTGACATGCATGTGTTTTAAAAATTATAATATTTACACAAAAAAATCGAAGTCTCATATTTTCATTTAAAATAAAAAACTTTCATAAATATATTTTACTTTCAATTGCTAGAATTGAAAGTGTCTGCTTGTCAACACCACGTGTTTCTTATGGCTGAAATGTCAAGCATCATACTGAAACTAATGTACGTGTTGTCTAAAAGGATTAAACTTTTGCTTTTGTAAACGTTGGATGACTATCTCAGTGATAAACTTTCAATTACACCGCGTTCTGTTTTGAACAGACACAACAGCTGGCATCATCTGCTTTCTCACAACGAAAATGTAACAGCAGATTATGGCAGATGTGTTTACATACGTATGTACATGTGAAAGCTAAATTATAAATCATCTGTGAATTGGTAAATTTCAATGTCATACAAAGTTACATGTACCGATATAAAAAACGTGAGATATAATGTCAACTTAGTGAAAATGTTGAAATCCTGTGACTGTTGCTAAATGTCACTACTTTTCAAGTATTATTGTAATCTTTGGCATTAGAAAAAAAAATTCACTTACAGATGAGTATAAAGCTACTGATTCTAGTTTCTTATTGCGATTTCTGAGATTGACAATGACCTGTTTCCTTATGAAAGTACAGGGTTCTGTTCCAATATTGCTATATTTTTCATTAGAGAAAACTACATATCGTTATCTTAATATAGAACAGCCTTAACTTTTGTTCTTAAATTGCGTTTCTTGAGTATTAAGTAAAAAGTCAGCAAAGCAAAAAAAAAATATTAAATTGGCCTTCTTTAGCTTTAGCTATTGCATACTGTAGGATTCCGCCCCTGATTAATCCGACAAGAACAGAACATAATCCTTTAAAACAATTAAAGTAAAAATTTGATATGTTCCAACTGAGAATTGATTAGGGAATTTAATTAAAAAAAAAAAAAAACTGCTTAATTTAATAGAAAAAATCCGAAATATTTTTATGACTTAGTTTCAAACTGGTCTCAAACCCTGAACTTTTTGATTTTATAGTCAACGTCAATAGACAGATTACAGAACAAAAATAAATTTCTTAATATTATTTCATAATTATAATTTTACATTTTTTTTAATTGATTTTAATGAAAAAATTACCTTCTGTTCTAAACTAATTGGAAATGTAAATAATTTTGTAACGAATATAAACAAAATCTTCAAAATGAACTAATTTCACACTAATTCTAATTGCAATTTATTAACTTTTTACAGTTGATAACAAAATTGAAAATTTAAGAAAAAAGTCTGAATATTGTATATTTCTTTCATTTTATTTGAATAAATTTATCTTTCGTGTTCAAATTATCAAAGAATTTCTTTTGAACAATTTAAAAAAAAAAAAAAAAAAAAAAAAAAAAAAAAAAAAAAATTTCAAACATTAACCATTAACAGCGTGCGAATATATTATTTGATTATTTATTTAATTATTTATTTTTGAATCTTTTTTACATTAAACATTGGTAAAAGATCTGTTTATTCATGTCAAACGCTCGTCACAACATAATTCCATTTCGAATTTAAAAGGAAAAATAAAATCATTTACTAATAAATAATTAAAAAGGAATTTAAATGTATAACAATTTTTGCTTTTAGTTGTTTATTCAATAGGTATAAAAGTAAACACAATGTTCAGTTTATTTTTAAATTCATAAAAATATAAGACGTATTCGGCAGTACACTGTGTACTCGTATGTGTTTTTAGTAACAAAAACGTGTAAATAATGGACTCAATTCTTATACAGTTCTGCTGTTGGTTGTTTTCTTAATTTGCAAAACAGTGTTGCAAGTCCTCTTCTGTTGTGTAAAGACGCATAGATTTAATAATTAATAGTCTTACTACACCCCACTATCGTATGGAGAAGCCAAAACGTCACCTGTACCCACATGCGACAGTTCTTGGATCAGCACTCAGGAGATGACACCTACACATGCGAAGCATTGTGCTGGAACTATAGGAAAGGGATAGTGTAAGAAACGACAGGAGGTGAAGCTTAATTAATTATTTTTGCAGGTCTGCTTTCGCACGTTCTTTGTTTATACTCGTAGCAGTGCTGAAACTTTGGCGTTCTGATGCGATTGTGGATTGCTATCAGCTGAAGCCGGTATTGTTCAGAGACCAGTGAATATGCCTTCGCCACTGAAAACTTCCGACAACAACTGACACACAAAGGCACACTAATGCACATCAGAAAAATGCGAGATGTTTATTTTTATTTTAAAATTTTAGTCTGAAACTGGGGTTGAACCCAGGTCTGTTTTTGAATTCGTAGTCAACGTGCAGACTACCATCCATCGTGCCTTCGCCTGCGGTTTAAGCTTTTCTCTGTTTATAAAACTAAAATATTTCTTTCTGTACAAAGGAAATATTAATTGCTGCTCGTGGCAAAGGGAAATCTGACTTAAAAAATTAGAAAAAAAATTATGTGTCATTTTTCTTTCAACAGACCGCATGCACATTTAAAGCCTGATATAAATTCATTATTTATAATTATTTCGTTTCTTACTACTACATTCCAACGTGCTGGTACTAACATTTTTCTGCACTTACACATTTGTCGGAAATCGAGTCCAGAATTCACTTTTATTTGCTTGATTAACTTTTTTGTTCAAAAAGGGGAAAAAAAAACTGTTGTGGAGTAGCACTTGGCATTTTTTGAGAATTAATATTTCCGCTATAAAACTCATAAATCTTTTATGAAATAAAGTTCTTATGGTCAATTTACCTTTTAACATTTAAAATTGTTGCTATTGTAGTATGAAGTTTTCGCTCTGGTTGAATACTGAGTGCACAATAACGCCGTTTTCAAAACTTAGAGGGTAATAAATTACAGAATGGTATTTAACGATCACCATAAATCATTTTTATTTATTTATTTATTTTTTCAATAATTTTTCGCAATAACTTTTCCGGTTTAATACTTTTATTAAATTATTTTTTCCTTGTACTACGACTTTAACAATAATTATAATTTTATTAGCACTATCAATTTTTTTTATTTATAAACAATTTCGCGTTATATTTTTATGATTTAAATTCTACTGTTTAATTTTCACACAAATATTTAATATATTTTTTTTGCATTATTTTAATAGTGACTATTTTATTACTTGATTTGATTTTTTTCTTATTTCAACTTATTTTATAAATCACTAGCGTATATTCAGTTAATATTTATGTATGTATGTATATTATTTTCCGGACTGTAAAATATAGTCAAACAAGCTACTGCATGTAATGTGTCTTTTTTGCTGCTGCTGCTGCTACTGCTGCTGCTGTCAGTATTATACATGTCATTTGACGTACAAGTATATTTTAAGTTGTATGTACTTCTATTTAAAGAAGATGCATGGCGTTCTTTTAGTTTCTAAATTTATATTTGTAACTATATATTTTTTATGAGTAGGTACTTGTACATTTTTATATACTTAAGTACTGCTTTTACTTTATATACAGAAATTTACCAGACATTAAAGTACATTTCTCCATGTGTTTAAGTTATGCATTTTTTATTAGAATAAAATTGATGTATGTACATGCATACATATGTACATGCTACATACACAGACATGTATTTATATATCGTAATACACATTTGCATGCATGTTGTTTAGCTATAAAATCGTATATACTACATTAATAATTTTTACCCATATGTTGGCTATTTTCCTTAATAATTATTATATTCAGCACGTTTTTATATGAAAAAAAAAATTGTTACACTTTTATGAAACACTTTTTTTTACAAAGTTCTGTTGTACTTCTACGATATTATCTTCAAGAAATTCATATTTGCAAAATAATCATTGAATTTCTGAAATTTCTGGGGTATTAATGTTTCTTGTTATGCACCGTTAGGGACACATGTAAACGTGACAGCGGTAAAACAAAGTAATAAAAAGAGAAAAGTTCATTGCGATTGTACTATTGCAATGCGTCCCCTGATATGCGAGCACCGAAAATCCAGCAGCTACATGGCAGCACAATGTTTAACAAAAATTAAATAATAACAAAAATCGAAAGTATTTTTTAGACGGTTGTATGATGCATTCGTTTGGCCATTTAATTTTGAAATTTTTATACTATTATATTACTGCACATGCATACACACGCATACACACATAAAAACAACACAATTAGTCAAATAATTCTATACAACTCTCCATGAAAATTAGTGCAAAATAAAAGCCAACCAACTATTTAAAAAGTTAACATTGTTTAGAAAAATTCTTTTCGTAAATAGAACAATTTTGTTTTTGCTGTGTATCGCAATTAAATACACATACTAGCTAAGTGAGTTAGTGTTTATTTTAGCTGTTGTTTTTCATGTACGAAAGTTCACTCACTCTTACAGAAGCGGCAAAACTTTTTTTGTTGTATTTCATTTTATATATTATTATTACTTTGTGGTCCTGTCTTTTATTATTTTTTGTTAATCGGAAAAAAGGAAAGGCAAAAGTATTAAGTACTCCCGTTATATTCGCTCGTTTCTTTTCATTCTCAACACGACTTCAATATACTAAAAGATGTTTTCGTTAGTATTGTTTGCACGGTACTAAATGTTAATGCACGACACAGTATTCCTTTTACTCGCTTCAATCATTCAATAAGAGTTTGTTGTTGATGTTGTTGTTGCTTTGGAATGTGTTTCTTTAAAAAAAAAAAAGCAAAATATAAAAACTAAACACACAACCAAAGTCATGTTAGCCTGCTCCATCCTGTCTCACATATTCACGTATAACCAGCGTTGTCAACTCAGTGCTTTTAGCACTGTTTTTAGTGCTTTTTAAACTTGTCGACGCGAACATTTCTCAAGTCAGTGCTCAGTGCTTTTTTTCTACTGCAGTGACACTGAATTACAAATTTGTTTGTCTTATGTGATAACACAATTAAAGCTACAAAGTTTGATTTTTAACAACAACACTGACGAAACGACATACTAAGGGCCATTATTACAACTAAGCAATAAAGTTACTGATAGCTAAAATTAACTTTAGTAAAATGAATAATAAAGTGACCTTTAACTTGTTTTCATTATTACAACTGTTCGAAAAAATAAAATTAACATTTTTAAAAAGATGGCAGTACCAGAGTAAATACCGATTACTTTTGACAAACAAAAAAAGCTACTGGCAAAGACAAGGTTTTATTTTATTCTTTATTTAAAGCGTTTTTTTTATAATTTTGAAGACGCGTGTAGAGCAAAACAAATAAACATAGAAAAAAAAAACTGAAATTTCAAACAATTGTGTTAAATTTGTTTAAAAAAAAAAAACTAGTGGAAGAAATACGGGCAAGGCTACCTACTAATTTTGAAATGTTAAGCAAAATTAATATTATTAATGTTAAAAATGTTTTGTCACACATAAAAGACGACATCATGCCTTTAGCTATACTGCTGGAATCAGATGGTGCACACTTGAGAAGTATTATAAATGGATGGCAAACGATTCATCTCATACAATGGCAAAATATTGGATCTACAATTGATCTTTGGATAGAGGTAAAAGCTTCTCGGGATGCAATTGATATAAATCCATTTGAAGCCTTAGCAAGCCCAGCTTTTAAACTTCTGTCGTTGCCATATTCCAACGCTGAAGTTGAACGGGTATTTAGTGCCATGAACATGTTCAAAACTAAAATTCGTAACCGAATGTCACTGAAGTCTATTAATGCTTTACTGCACATAAAAAATGTTGTGGCATTGGAGAATTCTTGCTGCGTAATGTACCAGTTACCTGACGACGTAAATATTAAAATTAATACTAACGATGTTTACAAAACATCCGAATTTGATATGAAAATAGTATTATGGCCAGAAGATGGGGAGGATGAGGAACTAAAAGACTTCGATATATTTATGTGATACATACTTTTAATTCACAATCTTAAAGATATTTTAACTTTTGTTTTAAAAAGAACATTTGCATTTTTAATTTAATTTTTGTATTCACTACAAACTAAACTTTTTATTTAATATTCTTTTAGTTTTGTTATTAATTTTTATTTTACATATTTTTTAATAAAATAAAATTTTTTTTTGTTGTTTTTTAGTTACCTTAATATAAAAAGCTTGTATTTTTGTATAATATGCAAATATATTTCATGAATTTAATAAAATAAAATAATTTAATAGTTTAGTGCTTTTTATAAAAAAAAATACTCGTTTTTTTTGGGCTTTTCAGTGCTTTTTGAAATTTGAAAGTTGACAACGCTGCGTATAACAATTGTTTTGGGTGGTTTGAGAGAACAGGTTGATTGCTTGTGCTCAGCAGTACCCACTCCCTCACTCTCTGTATCAACTCAATACGAGTACAATAGAAATAATAACAACCCACCTTAATGTACTTTCAATTTAGTTTCTGTTTAATTTTAGTTTTTCTTTTTATTTCGTTATGCGGATGTTTTTTACTTGGGGAGGAAGGTACGTTTGCGTTTGCATTTTAAAAGACTTTGCTATACACACTTGCACCAGAAGAACAATTCCCGTTGGATGGTCCAATACATTTGGAATGCAGTGTTGAAAAAGAAAATTGTGTAGATATGTTTGTTTCTATGTTCGTGCCACACAATATTCACCACATTTTGCTTTTTGCTTTCGATTTAATTCTACTGATTGCCGGAAAATTCAAATTCTACTAAGGGGAGTATTAATTTGTATTATATCAAATACATTAATAAGGAGTGGACAGCTGATTGCGGTCATAATTTTTATATACACATAGTAAACCTAAATTAAAAATGGTTGGGTGGCAAAACATGAACACGTCATCAATATAATACGTTATTATTTTTCAGATAACGTCATTTGAAAGTATAGAGTGGCTATTAAAGTGTCCTTTTAAAGCAGCTTAGAGAGTCTAGCGTAATTTTTTCTATTGATTAATAGTTCGATTAGTTAGTCCAGAATTTTAACTAATAAGTCAATGTTAAATTAATTAATTTGCCATGTATTTTTTTTATAAAGCGGACCCTGGATAATATGAAATCCAACGAACCAAAGATGAACTTCAAATAATCGAGATTGAAAATGAACAAGAGTTTAATTGAAAACAAAGCGAAGGGTAAAAGCACTGTGATACTAAAGTAAACAACAAAAACCCAAATCCATTCACACTAACAGTTCAAATAATAGAGTGTTTCTACGCCATGCATATAAACTAAAGTAAATAATTATATTATTTTTATTTTATATTTGTCATAAAACAGTGCACATTAAAATAATTCAAACTATTGCGCATAGGCAATGCCGAAGCAATTCAAATAATTTCAAATTACTGAGATTCCTTCAATTTCTTGAATGTTTTTCAAGCGAAATTAACCAAATACAAATATTATTAATTTAAGTGGGCGGCAAGAACTATATCCCCAAAACAAAAATTAACTAACTCCTCAAATTCATATAGAGACAACAACAAAAGCAATATTTGTAGACTTATTTAACTTTCAGTTAAATTTTCGGGGTCCTAGTTCAGTTTTAAATTTGGACGCTTTCTTCATGTGACCTAATTCCGCATAGTGTGAGGAAATTTCATGCGGGCAAATGTTATTAATGATTTGGTTCCTACCATGTGGGTGCCATACGAATTAAGTCCTTTGTGAATTAAGTTCCTAAACACAAACGAAGTAAGTCCCTAAAATATTTATATGCGCGGATAATTTTAAGTGAATTAGTTCTTTCTTTGAAGACTCAATTTATGTAGAATATATTATGCAGTCGCCAATCTCAAAAACGAAATAAATAAGTGCCCAAAAGTTTGAGAATATTTTCTACCGAATGTGGTCAATATGGATATCATAGGAAGGAAGCTGTTGCAAATCTGCTGCAGTTCCAAAAACAAATAAATTCTTAAGGGACGGTTCAAGGAATACCAAGCCACACATAGAGCTTCGTTAGTGAATTCACAACTCTGTCATTACGTGTTAATTATAAAACAAAGTTGTGGCGTCTCGCATTATTTTTAAGATAAGGGTGCCATTTTATTTTACTTTATTTTATTGCTCAAACAACGACAAAGTAATGTGTTGTAGCACAGAAAGCTCAGAAAAAACTGTTTTTTTGGTTTTATAAATGTGGGAATCGAACCCTGGTCCTTCTAGTTCCAGAGCCAACACGCTAACTAGTCGCTATCAGCACGCCGTCGTTCTTTCAAAATAACTTTGAGTTTTTTGGAGACTAAGTTCATTGAGGACTTAGTTCCTGTTATTCGTTCTGGCGGTAGGTATATGTCTTTTATAAACAAAGTCCCCAAAACAAAAATTAGAATAGATAATTTTGTGAGGTAATAAATAATATTTTGTGTGATACTTTAGCAAGTATACATATATGTATGTATGTTTGGATAGAATACTTTTAACAAATGCTTGGTGAAATTAATAAAATCTTTTCGGTATCTGTTAAGGGCTCCGTTAAAATTTCTTAATATATTCCTAAATTGTATGGAATAATGTAAGAACAAAATTTATCCATTTGGAAGAAGTTAATGTTGAAAAGAATACAACAAAATCAATACCAAAAAATAAGTTTTTCCATATTTTTGCAATAACTTTTGTACGTGAATATTTAAGGACATTGAATATAAAGCAGTACTTACCATTCAACGTAATAAACACGTATTGGCTAATTAGTATAGGCCAATAACAGCATATAAATATTTAATCAACGGTGACAACTTTAATTTGCTAATAGAGTTCGAACTGTTTATCAATAAGGAATTACGTTTAAGCACATAAATAAATAAGTATGTATGTGTTTTATTTCAATGCTCCAATTTTACGTAAACATTTAAGTATAAACATTATGTTGGCCAACAACATCTAAATAAATTAGCTTCTTAATTTAACAACAAACGTACTAAAATTCTATATAATTAACATTCAATCGATCATGTTGTCAAGTTGGGTATATTGAAACGAAAGTTTAACGATGTCCTTTGAAAGCCTTTAAAAGCTCCGCTTTAGTTGTATGGATGGCAGTGAAGGGAACTGTTAGTTTGTGAACATAAATCTCCTTTGGCATACCAAAATCAGATTTAAGCACATAAACGCCACACAGCCACACACACCCGCGCATACACGCATACACATTATAAAAACAATTTGTTGTACTTTGTAGTTAATTTGACTACATAACAGCAAAGGTCCCTTAAGAGTGGCCGTTTCTGGTGTTGTAAAAGTTAATTTAGGTTACAAGATAAATAAGTATAAAAAATAATGAGATGGTGTCGCGTATCTGAAATGTGGAATTACTCCAAAAATAGGAAGTTTAGGTGTTGGAGAACATTTTACTTTGTCGTTATTACGACTATTCTTTAACGACCATATTAATTCGCCAAGCTAACAGGTCGTGGAAGAATTATTTTCAAAGTTAAAAATTTCTACAAAGTTTAATAATCTTAAATATGAATCCTGAGCTAGAGGTTAACTGACCTTAAGTGTACCCCAATTTAGTTAAGTGTGTTTTTGAATTTCCGTTTACGTTCAATTACACCTTTAATACATTTAGTTAAAAATATAATTAAATATTTTGAAAATTTCAAGCAAATTTTGAATAGCAAAAAAAAAAATTTTAATTCAATTCGAATGCTATTGGGCATTAATGTCCATTTGTATAAAGAGTGTTGCATATATGAAATTGTGTTGCAATCAGATAAGCATTTAAATAAAAATAAGCCGTAATTTTGCGTATTTCATAGCAAAAAAATTAATTAAAAATTTAATTGTATTGTTTAAACTTTTAATTGAAAAAATATATTTTTTCCTCTATCCATGACATATGTGAACCAGCACTAACGTATTGCAGATTTTAATTAATTTCCATTTCAGAACGCATTTGAAGATGCTTGTTCCAGATCAACTCAACAATAATCTTATTTATTATATAAGGGAATATAATATCAAGTTAAATAAATCAAAATATATCCACCATATGAGAGAAGCGGTTAAAAAATTCGTACCCTTAAACTTGACAAAACAGGCTTACTGCCTGACTAACTATCATTTTTTTTGGCACACCCCAAACGATTAAAGCCGCAAACTTGAAATCCGATGTCTGATTAACTAATCAATAGATTAAATACTGAACACAAAACCAAAAATTTGTAAACAAAAGCATAACAATCTATGAGTTTACATCTGGCTGATAGACAGCCTAGTTAAGATGAGAAGAAAAATATAAAAATAGAAATAGTATGTATGTTAAGGTGGATAAAATTTTTTGGTCAACAGGCGTATGGCAAAAACGTAATCTACGAGATATCAAAACCTAAACCTAAGTCCCGTCGAGAGACATCGAATTTCACATTTGAGTAATTCCAAGACAAATCAAACATGGAATTTTATAGTCTGCCTCTGATATCGATAAATGTTGGTATTCTCGCTAAGAAATCAAAAAATTTACATTTTTGGCCCGCTAGGGCGGCAATACTGGCGCCACAATTTCCCTCAAAATTCCGAAATCATTACACTTTTCAACTTCTAAATTCAATATCTTCGGTTCTATTGCAGCTACAGTGGCCAATTTAGATTTATTTTAAAGCTCTAAATGTATACTGCGAAAAAAAACTTTTTGAAAAATATTAGCGGAGCCCTCATAAGGTTTGCGACAAAGAGTGAGAAAAATGAGAAAGCCCAGCTCTTAAAAAGTAACGACTGTATGCAAAAAATTTCTTACTTGAGACTTGCAGCTTACCAGTCAGCTACCAGCGACATTGAGGCTAATAAAAATAGAAAATGGTATGAAAAACACTATTTTATTTGATGTATGTGGCACCAACTTTTATATGTTGATTCTGTCAACATTATCACTCTCTTTATAGCTAACAATGCTTAACATGGGTTTACCAACCTGAGTTAAGCTTTTGCACAAGGCCGTAAGTCTTAAAGAGCACATTCTGACATTTTTGCTTTGTCCGATATAAATGTAATTTCCCCATTACTTGTGACGACACTTAAGAGCTTTAAAATTTTACTCTGTTTTATTACAATCAGTGACAGACAAGAAAATTAATGATTGATTTGGATGAAATTACCCAAATATGAATTTTGATGTGTATACACGGAAGTTAAGTTTTTATTTAATACCCCTACTTTCGTAATGTACTTATAATTTTGTGCAGATTTCGATTTGTTCGGCAACGCGAGTTAAATTTTACGTCTTAAAAAAAATTTAGAATAGCAGTTTATTATTTTTAATTAGTTTAGGAATCGCTAATTTACAAATGCACTATAAAACATAAAAAAAGTAATTATTTTTAGCAAATGTTTACTTTAAAAACACATTAAAAATCTTATTTATTTTCCATATTCAAAGAAATATTTTCTTCTATTTGCGCGATGACATCAATCCACAGGTTGTTTATTGTAGAAGTATTTTTAGAATAAAATAGCAGAAACCACCAAACAGATTAGTACAAATAAATAAATGAAAATGCATTCCCTATAACTTTGACACAAGGTGTATACAGAAATGTGTAATAAAAAATATGTATTTCAGTTGTTCTGCACTACAGGAAACATAAATTCCTATAAACGTGAAACGTCAGCTATTTGTTATTTTTTGCACTCGGAAAACACAAACTTATGGCACCGGTTAAAACAGCAACAACAACAACAACAACTAGTGCCATCTGATATTAAAATTAATTTTTGTTGTTGAGGTCAAAAGCACCAAAATGTTTCTTATTGTTGGTTTCTTTTTTTTTTTTTTTTTTTTTTTTAATTTACCATTTACTGTTTGTGGATTGTGTAAACACGCGCATGCTCCTGATAACAAGAAGTTATGCGTCCCACTGTGGGGAAATAGTATATGAATAATATTCTAGTGGTATGTTTTGTTGTTTCCACATGTTTTATAAATGAAAGTTTTCCAAAAGTAAAAAATTCATGCGGTAGTGGTAGAGAGCGAGAGTCTCTTTATTGTCAAGGAATTTTTATTTGTCTTTTTTTTTTTTTTTTTTTTTTTCACGTTTTGTTTAAAAGTTTCTTGCACTACAAGTGACAGTGCACTTCGTGTAGTGCAATGTAATGTGCTTACCACTGTGGTATTTAAGTAAAAAATATATTTCTAGCATATAAAAAATATTATTTGAACAAACTACTTTCCAAATAACAAGTTTCCAAAAAACATCGTAGATCGTGCACAAAAATGTACAGGTGAAACGCCAAAGGAAATCTTACAATTTCATTTTCATTCCTTCATTTTTCATTCATAATTGTATTTCAAATAAATATCACTAATTCTAAATATTCAACACGCATGTGTGCAGCGAACAAGTTGATCTGCCTTTCAATGAAGGAGTAAATAATTATTATGTTTTTTCAATGCCATCCAATGGTGGGCTAATGAAGCAAAAAAGTTTGTAACGTGGTTTTGTCGTCGGCTGAGGTTGTTCAGCGATGTCCAGGGTCAACTTACGGATCCACAAGTGATAACACGATTATTAACTCTCTATAGAGGTTTAATTAAATATTTCTTAACTTATAAATTGAACAAAATTCAAAACAAAGTTATATATTCATTGATGACAGATTCAGTTGGCGACGTTCGGGTGCAGACTATCAGCAGTTCGGGAAAAGGTGTTCGCAGCTCCCGGGAGTTCTCGGTGGTATTGTCGGTAGGTATGGAACTCGGAGAATAGTATCGGGGGTTCTGGGAAATCGGTGTGCAGTACCAGCGGATCTCGCAGAAGCTCGGATTTATACTATTGACTCGGTAATGCGGCGAACGTCCTTCAGGTTACTCATAACTAGGTCTATACTTATATTAACGGCTAAATATTTACAATGAGTACTTAGAGCTAGAGCACTATTACTACGGTTCTACGGTCACCGTCAGCCGAAGCCGCTGTGATAAACAGTCAGTCGAAACCGCTGTGATAAACAGTCAGCCGAAGCCGCTGTGCAATTTAATTATGGGGTAACCTCACCAAAGCCGAGGTTTGTTATTATAGCAAGTATTTACGATCAGACGTTTCAGTATGGAAAGACCAATCGACTCTAGAAACATTCACAGCCCTTTCTCGGCTTAAAAAAATCGGTTATTGTCTCCGAAACCTGTCTACTTAAGGGGATTCAATCATCAATCGAATGAGAATTATATCATTTTGTTGTGTACATTGGTACTGATATATGGATGGTTGGTGCATGTGGCTATGGTAGTCTCGTACTGATGCTGTTGTTGTGTAAATGGTTTGCATATGGCCTGTGTGTTTGTTGTTGTGGGAGGTGTAGAAATAAATATTATCAATGTAATGTAATCTACGTTACAAGTTGTAAAAAGCTAATTTCGTTCTCCGCTGTACAAAAAACAGAGCTTTGAGCTTTTGGGAATACAGTAGATTCGGACCTATACAGAAATACGTGTTCTACACAACGGCTATGGGAGATTAATTGCTCACTTTCCTTCATTCTAAAATCAAAAATTAATTATCACATTATTGTGATAAATTAACTATGAACTTAAACACAAACAAAATTTCATTGAATTCTTGCAATTTTAGCTATAGAGTTAAGCTATGTTCACACGATTGTCAGATTGTACAATATTGTAGGATACGGCAATGTGGTGGCAATCCACTCACAATGAAAAATTGTTACCATCTGGTAATTTGTCTGTTCACACTATTGAAAGCCAACCATACAATTTCATTGGCACACAGTTCTGCGACAATAAATTTTTCTGTCAATAATAATTGACCGTTCACACGATTGTTAGATAATTGCACGGCAGAATTGCCAGATCCTGGAAATTATATAATATTATATACTATGTATATGTACTTCTAACCACTGTCCCTTTAAATTCAAATCTTTTTAAAGATATATTTCTGTGTTTGCGTTTTGTTACCAGGGGCAACAACATGTTTATTTTCTACATTAAAAATCAACTTCTAACACAACAACTACTGCTAACTATTGTCTAACTTCAAACTAAGAAATAGAAATTGTAGCAACTGAAGCAATAACAAAAAAAACCGATACAAAAAGTAGCATTTTAGAGATAAATGACCAACAAAGCGACGAAGTTGCACTCGCCTACCCTCCCCAGAACAAAGCGAATACAAGTTGATTAAATAATGAATGTTGGCATGGATGTGTTTCTTTTTCCGTTAGATGATGGTCTGGTTGTATCGCGTTTAATAGCAATAGTGTGTTCTCAAATCATAAAAGAATCAAAAGGGAAATTTACTATTAGACCATCAACAACTAGAAGCATGATAATATATGTACCTGCATACATATAAGAACAGAAACTTTTTAATGTAACGAATTGGTCTGACATTACGTTCTTTGTTAAGCCGGGTTTTGTCAGTTTTACTCCTACTACAGTTTGGAAAAAAATTAAGCAAAAGCAGTGTAAACCATCAAATACTTTTGCGACTTTAATTAAAGTTCATATAAATCTGCATTTCTGTTTGTGGTTTTTTTTGTTCGCAACTGTATATGTTATAAATGCATTTGTTTATGATTTGATGCACTCTCATTGTTGTCCGACACCAAAATCATGTATATCTGTGCTGCATCATTATTAAAAGGGACTTTAGCAGTTTCCTCTTGATTTTTGTTGATTTTTTTAGTTTTATTGTCCTTTGTTTGCGTTTCTTCTCACCAAACAGAAGTTGCTACTGAGTGTCGTTAATTGAAATTTTTGACAAAGAAAACAAAACGCTTAAATTATAAGTTGCTTTAAGATGTGCTATATGGAAGGTGACTTCAAATGTCTGAAGAGAGTTTGAAAACAAGATTTGTCAAAATATGTGTATAATTTTAAGTGAACATGAATTGAAATTTTTTAGATTCTATATTATTTATAATATTTTAGTTTTACATAAACTCAAAAAAAAGTTTAAAACATATGAATGTATAAAAAACATAGTGTTCGTTAAGGAGTATTTTAGATTTTACACTGTGAAGAGATCATTGAACCAAACTGTCGAATGTGGAAAGAAGCAAAATGGAATGAGTTCCAATTCATTTTCCAATACATTTTTATATGAATGAGAACCAGAGTAGATCTGCTTATTTAAAATATATTGTCGCCAAAAGTAAATGAAAACCTTGAACGTTCATAGAGTGCTGGTCCAAGATAGAAAAAAAAAAAAAAAAAAAACGGATCAGAGGTTAGCAAAATTATTGTGAAAAACATAGATACATATCAAATCCGTACGTTTTTTAAAGATAACCAACATTACGGCTACTGTCAGAGATATACCAAAAATAAATTAATTTTTCCTGGATTTTTTCTGAAAATGCTAACCATAGGTCAGCGAAATATCGAAAAAATAAATAAATTAAAAAACTTTTTTGTAAAAAAGACCCACATTGCTAAGTAATATTATTACATACAAAATAAATTCAGTTAATATTTAAATAATTTTTAAGTAAAATTGTCAACATTTATGTTGTCATAACTCAAAAACATCTAGTCCGATTTTATTTAACTAAATTTATAAAAATTTTGGTTTACAATATCTTTAAATGATGTTTACAATTGTTTTTAATGCGATCAGTAGTTTCAAAGTTATGAAACAAATTGTTACACAGAAAATAAGAAATTGGTAAAAAAAAAAAAAGTATTTTTTTATATTTGGAAAAAAGTGAAAACTGCAAAAAGTATTAAATTTTATTTTTATTGTAGTGAAACTACTATCATGTGAATTAAATTCGATATGGATCATGAAAATCGATGCATGCTTTCCGTTTTTATTTACAATTAATTGAAGGTATAAAATGGGGTAATGAAAATGCTGAACATTAAAACACATTTGCATTTTACGACACGGATTTAGAAAATTGTTTGGAAAAAACCTTTATGACATTTTTATGATTCTCAGAATAAAAAATAAACATGTAATAAACAAAAGGTTGTTTCATTTTTACGATTGCGGTGGCAAACTACGCTCATAAATGTCCGTGCACGCTGGATTGCTCTTCTTTTTCGTTGGCTATCTTGATTTTTTTCTAGGATTCCTGGGAATAACAAACCACTACACAAACTGTACTCCATAAATCTGTACAATTATTGCCGTTTTCGATTTTTTATGATTTTTTTAAAAGAAAACAATTTGCTATTTTCACGTAAAAAATTGATTTTTTGCGCAAATTTTTTATTATAACTCCGAAACTACTGAGCCGATTGAAACGCAATATATAAACGCATTAAACGTGATATAAATTTAAATTTTTATAAGTTTATTTTAATAATGTTGGACCAACCCATTTTGAGTTATCATTATTTATGTGTAGAAACGTCTAAAAACTATTATAATTTTACTGACATAGAATTTCCATAGAATTTAAAATTTTGCCCATATTTGTACTACTGAACCCGATGGCGATGGCACGATGGATGGTAGTCTGCACGTTGACTACGAATCCAAAAACAGACCTGGGTTCAACCCCAGTTTCAGACCAAAAATTTTAAAAAATAAAAATTAACATCTCGCATTTTTCTGATGTTGCATTAGTGTGTCTTTGTGTGTCAGTTGTTGTCGGAAGGTTCCAGTGGCGAAGGCATAGTCACTGGTCACTGAACAATACCGGCTTCAGCTGATAGCAATCCACAATCACATCAGAACGCCCTCCTTCGTCGGTATTGTGTACCACCGGCGAAGTAAAATAATAATAAAAATGGCTACTAAACCGAAGATTCAGCACTGCTACGAGTATAAACAAAGAACGTGCGAAAGCAGGGCTGCAAAAATAATTAATTAAGCTTCACCTCCTGTCGTTTCTCCTACTATCCCTTTTCTATAGTTCCAGCACAATGCTTCGCATGTGTAGGAGTCATCTCCTGAGTGCTGGTCCTAGATAAAAAAAAATACATCAAAATTTTATTGTGGGTTTTCAAGGTTTTAAAATTTTTTCATTCTTGTTGCATTGTGTAATCAGAGTAGAGCGGCTATTTCAAAAGGAATGCCAATTTTAGAATAAGACAGAGAAAAAACAATCCACCAGCTGTGAAGAAAGGACATTCTTGCTTTGGGTCGACCACGAGCCCAACAATAATTTGTAAAATTTACTATTATTGTTCTTTTGAATTATTTTTGAAAATTGTAAAATTTACTATTATTGTTCTTTTGAATTATTTTTGAAAATTGTAAAAAAATCAGTTTTTAAATTCATGAATACTTTTCTAGAGAAAATTAAAGTGTATAATATTTAGTAGTTGCGCTTATTTCGTCACATATTTACCCAATGCCACCATTCTTTAGCACTATAAAAAGATTTTGAACAAACGATCGAGTGTGCTGCTGGGTGAGTACTTAGCGTATTAAATCCCCGAAGCCTTATCGAGCAGAATCGTAGTAACCACTTTTATAAAATTTTTTTTTAAGATTTTTAACAATATGCTGGAATTTTTTAATAAAACTTAGGCTTTAAACTGATAGCAATTTTAAATAGCAACTCACAGATGGTGTGGAAAGTAAAATAATGTTTTACTTGTTTCCATGAACATGATACTAAAAATGTTGATGTCATACCAAAAGTTAATCACTATGAAAGAGGGTACAATCTCTAAATTGACAATCGTAAATTGACTTTTGCAATAAAATGGAATTCTATAATAATTAATAAAACTTATCCTCTGTTTTTATTTTTAAAGTTACTTCAAAGAATGGAATTGCGTTCTTTAAAAGAAAATACCTTTTTCAATTTTTACAAATTAATATTTAAAGTGAAATCATGTAACAAAATTCAAAATATTCCTTAGAAGTTGGCGAAAATGTTCATATTTTCAAATGATTTGGGTACAGAAATGTTCTTAAATTTATTTTCATCAGTCACTTTCGATTAGGCAATCTGCCATTATATCCTCCTTCGAAAAATTGTTAATAGAAAACAGTATTAAAGAAGAAAAATAAACAAAATTGTATTTTTGGGGAAATGACCATGGAGTACCAGTATAATAACTGTCTGTTATTTGAATAACTGACAGTCAACTGCCACTCACATAGTCAATTAATCATGGTCTATTACAAATTCAAAAGAATGTATTTAAAATAAAAAATAAAACACCTTTCTTCACAGCTGATTCCCACAGTGAGGACGATGCCCAAAAAATGTTATTAAATTTTTACAGTTGAAACCTCTGAGCCAATTAAAAAGACTTAAGATTGCATAAGTTGTGAAAATTATTTCTGGCATAGTAATTAAACCACTATAACATCAGACGATTTTAGGGGAACAGGAATGGATGAAAAATTCTTTGTGAAGCTTATGAACGTATCAGTAGTTCATATCTCTGAAATAACATTTCAACGGCGCTGTATTTATTTACGAAAGAAACTAGTACCCTTCATTATCCTGTAAAGACTAAGATAACTTAGTTGGTAACAGCTGACTAAACCGAGTTAGCATTCGTACGCGTTTTAAGGTGTGATGGCCATGTTCATTTTCACCCGACGGGGTTGAAAGATAATGCTTGAAAGCTGTGTTGGTAGATTCTGCGACTGGCTTTAAGTGAAGTGTGATAACAATGTCAAGTTACGTAGGGATTGGGAATATTTTCTTGCATTGCAATAAATAGTCACTTTGTGGCAATAAAAATTAAATTTTTATATTACAGGCATATGAATGATAGACTCACTGTTACTTTAACCGTCTAATTCATTTAATAAATGATACAGTGGAAACCTGCAATAATTCTGTTAATAATTCGCAAAGTATTTATCGTTTTGTACAAAATAATTTTACATTTTTATATAATATATTTTTTAATTGAAAATTTCAGCAGTTTTTTTAAAGAATTTTTGGACTTAATACTTAAATATATAAATAACTTATTTTTTGCTATAAAACACACAAAATGATGGGTTATTTTTATTTAAATGCTTATATGATTGTTTTATTTCATAACAGGCATTAGAATTGCATTCAGATATACATTTTCTATATCTATTAAAAAATTTTTTTTGCATTTTTAAAATGGAATTAACTTTTAAATTGATTCTAAAAATTTTTTTTAATTTTTTTTTAATTTTTTTTTTAATTTTTTTTTTAATTTTTTTTTTAATTTTTTTTTTAATTTTTTTTTTAATTTTAATTTATTTTTTAATTTTTTTTTTAATTTTTTTTTTCTTTAATTTTTTCTGTCTACATTTATTTACGAATTCATGCGGAATATTTCAGCTTTTCCGAAATTTTTCTTTTCATTATATAAATATTTGCGCTAACAGACACCGCAATTCTATTTTCAGCCTGTTAAAGTTACTAACGAAGAAAGAATAACTCTGTTACAATATTAATTGCCGATAAGTTAAAAATTTTTTGTTTAAAAAAACAAAAATGTTTTTTAGGAATCATAAAACAAAACCTAAAAACAGAAATACTCCATATGGTCCCACATTAAGCTACTTTACTTGCCATTATTAGGCAAAATTCTTAAATATTGTATACATAAACGATTGCTAGCTTAACAAGTCTTTAGTGAAGCATTATTATTTAAGACTGTTTTATTTATTTCTTTATTTGCTTCATCTATTTTCTTTTTCTGGTTTGTATATTGTGCATGTCAACAATTTTCTTCAAAAAACATTATATTAAATAAAAGTTTATTTGTGAATAATTGACTATTGAGGATGCCTTAAATTTAATGATTCATTAGTAAGTCAGTAATGAAGGAAATATAGTATTAATAGATTTCGGTTTTTCGATAGAAAATATTGCCCAAATTATATTGTTTTTCTATTCAATTTAATTGACTCTTAGTTTGACAATATTTTCTTTCCTAAAATGTTGTTATATTTTATATTCTGGATGTTTGTTTCAAGTCAATAGATCGTTCAGGCGAAAAAGAATTGCCTTCTTCAGATGCAGACGAAATGTTTGACTCTCTTACGTATTGTAAGAGAGAAGCACGATGTGAACTTACCCATACAGTTATCATTTCATTTTAGAAAATCGCTAACGAAAAATGAATTAAATATCTTTATATGATTCTTCGTTTCTTCAAAAAATATAAAAATGATAATAGAAATAGAAATAGAAATAGAAATATGTATGTATGTATACATACATATATAAAAACTAGACTCATAGACTGTTATGGTTTTTTGTTCGGTGTTCCACTATTTAATTCTCAATTGATTAGTGGAATTTTTAATATACGAACGTAAAATTTGTAAAGTTATGAAGAGCTAACTAAGCATTGGCAAAATTGTAATATATGGATGTACTTGCCTCCTCAATAATCAATTTCATGGAGTTTGTATTTTTAAAAAATACTTTACGAGAATATCATAAGATATTTCCAAATGTGTTTCAAATCATAGAACAATTTAACTTTATAGAAATATATTAAACAAGAAAAGGCAAAGGAAAGCGACTTATTTTAGACTGTAAAAGGAGATTCAATACACTCTTCTATATGTGTCAAAAATTCTTAGAATAATGTTACCGGTGCAAGAAAAAAAAATTAATGGTAGAATATAGAGATTAATTTTACTGTTATACCCACTGTCTTTCAGTATATTATTGATGGGACGTAATTGAAAGTGATGTAATTGATGTAAAAGCATTTTCCACTATTGATCACTTCTATTTCGATGTCAATATAACAAGTAAATAAACTTTTTTAATGTTGATATTAGACAAAAATGAAAAAAAAAATATTAATCTCAAAAAACATAATGAGATAATTGAAAAATGTTATAAATTTTTGAACAGCCTTCTTTACAAATTATAACATTGGAAATTTTAGCAATAAATTTAAAAATAACATATAAACAAGTCATAGTTTTAACTTTCACTGTTAAATTAATTTTCAGAATCACATATCTCTTTCTTCCATTATATTACTTAATTAACTGTAGAATTTTAATTTATTTAAATTTTTTAATTTATAAATTGAAATTTTTTTTTTTCAATTAAATAGATTAAATGAGTTCGAATTAATTAATTATTAATTGAATACAATTAAATACATGAAAAGTGACTAAAAAATTAACATTTATTTATAGAATAGATTTTTTTTTTCTTGAACCGGCACTCAGGCGATGACCCCTACGCATGCGGTGCATTGTGCCGGTACTAGGAAATAAGGTTTTGGGATCAAGTGTATAGGGAGTAGTATTTATTCGTATTCGATTTAAATTTTCCCACGTATAAACTGACAGGAAAGATGACAGACGCTTCGTGAACAAAAACTACCAATATCGTAAGTGATGTGGTAAATTTCTTTCGCGTAATTATAATAAAAACAAAAATAATTGATAGATTTTAGTCATTGCTTTTAATCATCCCTATCGTGAATATTATTTCCCTGGAAATGTGTTGCCTTCTTGTGACAAAATATTCAAAAACGCGTAACAGCAGAGTTGTTCTATTCAGCACATGTCTCTGCTCTACATTTTTTTTTTATCTTGGACCAGCACTCAGGAGATGACTCCTACACATGCAATGTGCATTGTGCCAGAATTATAGGACAGCGATGGTAGGAGAAATGACACAAAGCCAACGACATGCACATCAGAAAAAATGCGAGATGTTTTATGAGTATAAAACTGGCGTTGAAGCCATGAAAATTTTTCGTTTTGTAGTCAACGTGCAGACTACTGCGACCATCGCTTTTTAACTAATTCTGGCGCGATGCATTGCATACTTGGTGACATCCTCTGCGTATTAGTTCACGAAAAAAGTAACAATTTCTCTATTGGTTGGTATACAAAATCTAAAGGTGAACTATAAATTGCTACCAGTGCAGGAATCTAGTTCTACTTCTAAACCTGGCATTCATATGCATTAATTATAAATAGTCGAGTTCGATCAATTATAATTACGATCATCTTAATAGCGTCACGTAAACTTCGCGATACCAATATCTCTCTCGAGGGGAGTGAAAATTTAAAAAAATTTAAATTTTTATTCCCAGTACTGGCGATTAGAAATGTACGAAGGAAGTAATCATGATATTTGAATAAAAACATATCAACCTAGAACAATGACGTGTGTGCTGACAACGTGTGTTGTGCCAATGGAAATGTGCCTTATTTACTCAGCGAGCTGTCTAAATTGGTTTGCTTTATTCTTTAATAATTTCGAAATTGTGAAAAAAAACTCCTTCTATATATTGTGTGGGCGGAGGATTAAAGTTTAAGTTCTTTAAAAAGTTCACTTGATTTATTTTAACTGTCAGGCCTCCATCAAAAATATTGAAACAATGAACCGAATCTGCACACAAAAAAGACAAGTATTTATATTTGTGAGGCAACGAATAAGACGAATGTGCGGTTTTTTCTATCACCAAATAGAGGAAAATAAAGATATAAAATGCCCCAGTAATCCTTGGAATTAAAATTAAGCTTAAACGCACTGATAAGTAAAAAACTTCAATTATTTTTTGGGGCTAATTTCATACTTCTGGTGAAGTATCGTTAAAACGTCATCAATATCGATTTTTAGGAGTTACATTTGCGTTGGAAAAAAAATGTATTGAGACAAATTTAACTATGAGTCATCATATTAACGAAAACTGTAGTCTTGAAATTTTTTCCACAATTTCTCTATTCCAGTGTTCAATGACAATTGAGCTAACAATATAGCCGCCTCTGGCAGATGTCAAAATTTGTTTACTTTTTTTTATTTACATAAACATGTTAAATAAATGATTTTGTTATTGGAATTGTAATTAAAAGTTGTTGGGGAAACATTGTACTCACACATCGTGGAGCAGAAACGTGTGCATTAAAAGAAATTCTTGGTATGGGTATTATTTCAGCCTTCGTAACGAGAAATATGTATATAAAAAATGTTTAAGGCTTCATCATTGACATGAGTTGTCGCACACACCACCGGCAGTGTTTAAATGTTTTTGATCAATGGGTTACGTTCATGATTACGTATGTACGTGGTTTGCTTTGTTGCTAACTTTGATTTTTTCATTCATATAATTCGTTAAGAATAATCTCCCTTATTGTAATTATCAAAGTTGGCGTCGACACCAAAAGCCAGCTTCTCTCAAATGGATATGCGAAAGCTTTCAGTTCAAATTTTCATTGAAATTTACTAGTGGAAATAAATTCTGATAAATACCAATTTAAATTTTAATATACCTAGAGCACTCGTCGAAGAAAAGAAAATAAAAAGAACAATTTTGTAATGTCTAACTTCTTGGATGCGTAGCACCATATAAAGCGTACTTGGTCGAAACTTATATAGTTGATCACATTTAAATCAACATTTGTTGAGACAGAATTGCTCAGTTCTTACAATATTTATTACACAGTGTGACAGCATTGCGATTATACACCCATTAATCGAGGCACAAAACAAAGTCAAACTGCCTAATTGGTATTTCATTTCCTCTTCTTCTGTTCAAATAAAAAAAAAAAATTGACATTAATTTTTTTTCCTATTAAGATAAAATATTTGTTAAGTATAAAAAAATTGTTTTTAATTACATGTTCTCGCGCTACTAAATGAATTTCTATAGAAATTTTTTTCCGATAGAAATTTTTAATTTTAACACATTTGGTTAATCATATATGATTTGATTACTTTTCTAGTTTTCTGTTAGGCTTCCTACCTAAAATTATAAGTATTTATATTATGACTTCTTTATGTCTGCTTTGAGGTTTAAGTCTCACCCTCTTAAGCAAAAATTATTATTAAAGTCAATGTGTACGTTAAAACAGGTTTTCTATACAACATTTATACTTCAAACAGACATTAAACTTTAACAATCGTTTTTGCACAAGAGGTCAGTGAACAAAATATATTTTTTATAATTTATTTTCCTAAAAAAAGGCTTTATTTTCGTTTTAATTCATGAATAATTCAGACGCCAATAATAAAAAAGTTTGAAAAGGACAAATATGTCTGAATAAGAATAAGCCAGAGAAAATATAACAAAGGGTTCGAAAAGTGGAAAATTACTTATAATTTTCAATTTTGATATTCTGTGTTTTTCTTTACCCATTTCATTTAGTCATTCATAAACTGCATCGTCATGACTTATCAGTCAGTCACAGTGTAAATATGGTCAGTCATTGCCTCCCTAAAAAATTAACAAGATGTATAAATTGTTTGTCTTGCTTTTATGTTGTAAAATTTTGATAAAACATTTTACTTTAAACAAATTTATGTCTTTAAAGTATTAAAATTTTATATATGATTCTAATTTCAGAATTGTGATTTCTCCCGAAAAAGTATATGAAATGTATTATATTCTATGTATATGAAATGTATTATAGTCTATGTAATATTCCTCATATATATATTCTATATTATATTATATATATATTATATTCCTTATGATATTCTCATAAAGTATTTTTTAAAAAAGCAAACTCAATAAAATTGCTTATTGAGGAGGAACGCATATATATATAGATAATGCCAAAGCATTTGACAGACTGTCGCAGGGAGCACTTTTGTCCAAACATATTGCTTTTGGTGTCGGTGATATCTTTTCTTAATTTATAGAGAGCTTTCTTAGGCAAAATAAAGCTTTGTTTCTTATTTAAGTTTCAAAATATAAATCTTCTACCAGACACCCTGTATAAGAGACAGGAAAGGGAAGAGCACATGAAAATAATACCATTCAAAGAATAATCATTGCGAGTATATACATATATAAAAATAAGTTGCATTATGTGTGTAATTTATATTTTCTGTACTGTGTGAAGAAATTTTCTTTTTATTTTTCATGACAGGAGAAGTATATATGTATGTACCTAAGTTTGTATGTATATTCGGTCATTGGTTTATACGGTCATTGTTATATACGGTCATTGGTTCATACGCATATTTGGTAATATTGAAAATAAATAATTAAAAAAACGTTTCATAAAAAAGGCCATCGCTCAAAAAAGAAATATAATTAAAAAATTTAATAAAGGTCAAATAAAAAATAGAAGTGAGTGTAAAAACAGGAATTTTTCTCTTTCCCTCTTCCTCCTATTAAGAATAAAAATTCACTTTTCCCTCAAAATATTTGGCTCTGTGAACAGTTAACCACATTGATTTAGTTAAAAAAAATTTTGAACTCAACAATTAGTTATACTAATTATAACTGGTAATGGCGCTAAGTACGAATGTACCGGCCAAATAACTCTTAGTTAAAAACTAAGTAACTTAAAACTAAAACAAACCAAACTAAATTATGCATGGCACTAATAAATCCATTCAGTGTGGATATTTCTACATTAATATCATCAGTAGACCAAATGTAACAAGTATGATTCCTCTCAATAGTTCTGTAAGCGGTGCGAAAAATTCGAAGAAATGGAAATGAAGCTATCCTATTAGGAAGGAAAGGCCTTTTTATTTCTGATTATTCTGTACAAGTTATGATAGTCGGGAGACAGTTATGTATGCTTTAGAAAAGCAAGTACATAATTGCAAAAGTAAACTATTTGTTAAGATGCCTTTACACGGTAATACAAAGAATTAGAATATGTCGAAAACTGCTGTAGAATGAAATGAAAAAAAATCTTATCATATCAAAGCAAAATGTATTGCATAGTTGAGATACTTATGTGTTCTCATCACACCAGAAGTGTATTTGCGCATTTTTTGTTATTAAATCAGCTGTTTAATTATGATTTTACTTATATCATCCGTGTAAACATGAAAAATACTTACAACAGAATTTTGTTCTCTTTTCTTAAACACGAAATTTCATAATAATTTGATTGAACAAAGTGTTAATACTTTGTATTACCATGTAAGCCATCTGTAATAGATTCATTATTGTCAGCTTTTATACTTAATATTATAATTTATTTGAATTGAATATTAAGTATACGCGCCTTATCGTATGATTTATAATTGTGAGCAGTGAACTTGGCACAGTAGTGAACAATCTTCGTTCAATACAGATCGGTTTAGTAGTAATACCACTTTAAAGTTATTATTCACACAATTAAATAAAACACTTCTCTTCTTATTAGATGCAAGCCAGTGGTTTACGGGACTAGTGCGGCGAGTGTATATTCCCTAACGCTTAAAGAACTACCGCTAGTGTTTATATATATGTATGTATGTATGCCTTATAGACAGCTAAACGGCTGATCCGATTTTCCTTCAATTTTTACAGTATCGAACTGTATATCTCGAAAGAACTAAAGGCTATATATATTAAAAAAATTCCAACTGGGGGTTGCCACGCCCATGCAAAGTAAATATTTATATTTGTACATTTTGAGAACGGTTGAAGTGGTGGTTCCTGAATATGTTCCTATTGACTTTTTAGTTAAAACAAATCGTCAGTTAAAAACTGGGAGGGATTGGGCTAGTGGACGTGGTCCCTCCCATACAAACTAAATATTGATTTCATTAAATCTTGAGAACGGTTAAAGCTAAAGTTTCTGTATTTGGTATGAGTAAGTTAATGGTCAGTACAAGTCATCAGTAAAAAAGTGGGTGGAATTGGATAAGTGGGCGCCTCAAAAATTGATTATCAAATAACATCGCAATTTTCAAAATGATTTTTGCATATTGAAAAGTTTCACTAAATTTTTTTTTTTGAAAGTTTAGGGAGCGGAACGCAAAGTGTCCGCCCCAATAATTGATTATCTAATAACTTTGCCTTTTGTGGACCAACTTTCAAAATAATTTTTTTTAATGGAAAAGATTTTTTTGATTTTGTGGAGGGGAGAAAGCCAAATTGCCCGCCCCAAAAATTAATAATCAAATAATTTCGCCATTTGTGGACTAATTTTCAAAATTATTTTTGCATATTGAAAAAAAGTCTACTATTACTGAAATTTGGCAGGCGTGGCGGGAAAAACCCCGACTTTCAAAAATGAATATCAAATAATTACGTCGTTGTGAACCAATTTCCAAAAATTCCTTTTTCAAATGGAAGAATTTTGCTAAACTTTTCTTGGAATTGGCGGGAAAGGCAATGTGACCGCTCACCCATCATCATCGGTTGAAATTCGGTATGTAGAGGTTTCTTTCCATGATTCACTAAGAACGGATTTTTAGATATTCTAATGTTAAGGTCTAAAAAAAGGGTAAAAACGGGTAAAATCGATAATATAATAGCTCAGAAATCCAAATAGAATAAAAATTATAAAAGCATATAAATGCTGCTGAAAAATAAGCAGACATGTGCTTCGTTCTCTTTCCACATATATGTGGGTAAAACTTTAAAAGAAATTATTTTGGTATTTCTCTTTGCAACCATATATGGTTCTCCCAAAGTATTGGGCATAGAAAAAAGCTTTTTCCGTAATCTTTTCTTCGAGAAAAAAATTTCGATTATGCGATCGTACTTTTTTGACATTCGAAAATATTGTACTTTTGTTCTTTTATCCCATTTAAATAGACACTATGATGCACATTTTTTCCGATCTTTAAACACCGCCATTATATGGGTATCAAATTAAAAGGATTTTTGTAGGGACTATACAATATAATGATATGATGTATCTCTGAAAGCACAATATGGTGGACGACTATTTTTTACCCATTTCAATGAGATGGGTACCAAATTGAAAAAATGGTTAAGAAGAAAACCTGAAATGAAGTGAAATTGGTACTTTTCATCAAGACAGCGTTTTGTACCTATTTTCTTTTTTGTTTAATATATAATATAACAATATTCACATATGATGCAGATGGCTTACCGTAACTATATTTATATAAAAGTGGACGTGATTATATAGGTTGGTGTGGGGTAGCGAAGCACACCATAATGACTATGCTGAGTCTTGTTATAAAAAAAGAAACACTTAATAATTTCTCCTCTCTATTAAAATCTTTTAGTTTAAGGATTCGGTTGCGAAATTTTCTTTACAGCCTTAAACTGTTTAAAGGCACCGCAAAACGACTTTAAAAATCTGAGATTTATAAGTCCCCCCTTAACGCATGTTAGCCATTGCAATAAAATTAAGAAAAAATTAAGCAAAAAAGCAATTTAAAGTTGCAAACCTTTGTCAGCATAAAGTGTCAACTATCACAAAGTGTCATATACATTAAAGACAAAAACAAAAATGTATTTCACAAATACGAAAGGAAGGTAAGAATTAAAAAAATCCACTAAGCCAACCAAAAGGGCATCAATGTGAACAACATAAACACATTCTTAAGTGACTCTAGTCGATTTGTAAAAAAAAAAAAATACTGCCAGGGATAAAAATGTTCTCTTGTTTTTATGTTGTCATAATATTACAATGTTTAATCAATATTTCCTTTCCGACTACAAAATAGACTTTGATGTAGATGTTCATCAGTTGTGACGGTAATTGTCTATACAGTTATATCCAATAGAGTGCCCTAAAATAATACAGGTATTTATTTGGATGTATTAAACATCAATAAATAATATTTCATTACAAAATTTAATAGAGTGACTGATAGAGTGAATGATAATAAATGTGTATTTGACTGCCTGAAAATGGCTTTATTGATTAATAATGTGTTTTGTTCTGGAAATTTTTAAATATAATTTTTTTTTTGCTTGTTATAAAATTCAATTCGGGCTTGGAATAAAATGTTTGAAGGAACTCATCTGAAGAAAATTGCTACACATAGAACTTTTAAAGCAGAATTTGTTAAAGCAAAACTACATGAATGTATAAAAATTTTTTCAGAAATAATATAATATCGAACATAATTTTTTTCTTAAACTAAACAATGCGAATTATTATTTACAGTTATTGGAAAAACTTTTCCAGATTTTGTATTTATAACCCGTATCTACTGTTGCACCAGTTGCAACTTTTACCTCTGCACCAAACAAGATAATTGACCTCTGTTCTGAAAATCGCGTGATTTCAAATCACATGTCGTTTTAAAATCACATGTGTGGTTGGTTGGTTCCGGTGGTGCCCTATAAGAAGGAAGTAATTTGGAAACTATGAAACTCACGAAACTTAAAAAAGGTAATAAGAAGTAACTGACTTGGACCGTAACAGTCAGCACCATGGGCGGCGATGGCTGTAGTAGTCAGCATGTCGACTACAAAAAAAAAAATTTTCTGTGTTCAACCCCAGTTTCAGACTAAAATTATAACGCAACTGTCATTTTTTCTCATGTGCATTAGTGTGTCTTTGTGTCAATCGTTGCCTTAACTTATGGCGAAGGCATAATCACTGGTCACTGAACAGTAACGGCTTCAGCTGTATCCAGTCCGCGGGCACATCAGAATGCCCTCCTTCGTCGGTATTGTGTAAATAAAATGGCTGTCCTTAGCTTAAAAATAATATCTTGCTACCACTTTCGGCAATTCTGTACAATATCCCTCTCTCTATCTAGTTCCAGTACAATGCATGGTATATGTAGGAGATATCCTCTGAGCAGTGGTCCAAGACAAAAAATGTAGCAGCTATAACCGCAAAGGAAATGTAATTTTATCGCTTTTGATTTTTATTTATATTGGTACTGCATTTCGTAATATTGAGTATAACATAAATGGTTGAAAGAAACTAGTCATAGCAATATCATTGAAAAGAAACTACAATTACTCATATCAATTTATTTAAATGCATTAACAATTAGCTTTTCAATATACAAATAAATTATACGGTAGTACAAATCGAAAAGGTATACTCGTGCATATATACAGATTTTCACAGCTTCCATGTTTTTCATCCTTTTTTTTAAACTTTTTTGAATATTAAAATTTGAATTTGATTTGTTTAAAATTGTATTTTATTTGAATAAATTTTGTGCATTAATGTGCCTACATTTTAGACATCATAAGCAAATATTGATTTAATAATTATCTATAATATAAGAAGATTACATAAGTGCAAGTGTATGTACGTCAATGGGTTTCATAAAATTTTACAAAACTCATTTATCATCTTAAAATTTGCAAGGTATTCAAGCATAAAAATGTTAATTCCAATCGATAAATTATAAAGAAAAAATACTGTATACAGCAAATAAATTTGCTTAAGGCTCAATTCCCATTATACTATTTATTATAGACGCATTTTTGTGAAGGCATCCTTTTAAATCTGTAGAGCTTAACAAAGAAAGCAACCAAGCACAATCGCTCCTATTTACTCCAAAACCAACAAACAATGGATATAAAAAGCACTTTTGAGTTGAGAATAAACAACTCTTGTAACGAACAGAACTTTAAGATGAACGTACAAATATAAAACTAAACATAAAACCCTTTAAGTTCCACATCTAGCCACTCAGACTTCAACATTAATATTTACGAACACACGACGTTAAGCTGGAAACAAGTTAACAATCCTTATTAAAACATCCTTAATCCTTAAAACATACAAACAATTTAACCAAGCAGTATATCCTATTAGATAATCAACAACTCAAAGCTTATCTAAGTAGTATGTCAATGTAGTTAATATTGTGCTTCGTCGAGAGCAGTAGTCAAAGTTGTAGCAAATGTTAATACTATAAATGGATTGTTTTAAATTGTTGACGGTCTGCTGTCAAATGGTATTTTAAGGATATCCCGGATGCATTGCACCAGAACTAGGTAACTAATTTTTAAGGGAGGAAGATAGTGTTTGTTATCGTTTACTTGGAAATTTGTGCAGTATTTATAAGTTATAGGTTGGGTGCCCCGATAGTCCACTGAGTAGTGTTCTAGTTTATCAGACTTTGGTATGTATCACTACACAACAGATATCACAATGGGACCATAATAAATTGGACCCAAGTGGGCTGGGACCTTTCTTTACTTTTACATTCAGCAACCTACCGAATTTTTGGTAGATATTTTGGTTTGCTGAGGTTTAGTTTTAAGTATTAAAATAACAAAACATAACCGCATATTTTAATTTTTTAAAAGAGTATTTGACCTTCCTAGAGTTATAAATATAGAAATAGAATATGAATATATGTATGAGGGTGGCGATGGCACGATGGATTGTAGTCTGCACGTTGACTACACAACCAAAAAACAGACGTGGGTTCAACCCCAGTTTTAGACAAAAAAAAAAAAATTTTTAAATAAAAATAAACATCTCGCATTTTTCTGATGTGCATTAGTGTGTGTATTTGTGTGGCAGTTGTTGTCGGAAGGTTTCAGTGGCGAAGGCATAGTCACTGGTCACTGAACAATACCGGCTTCAGCTGATAGCAATCCACAATCACATCAGAACGCCCTCCTTCGTCGGTATTGTGTAGCACCGGCGAAGTAAAATAATAATAAAAATAGCTACTAAACCGAAGCTTCAGCACTGCTACGAGTATAAAAACAAAAGAACGTGCGAAAGCAGAGCTGCAAAATAATTAATTAAGCTTCACCTCCTGTCGTTTCTCCTACTATCCCTTTCCTATAGTTCCCAGCACAATGCTTCGCATGTGTAGGAGTCACCTCCTGAGTGCTGGTCCTAGATAAAAAAAAAAAAAAAAAAAATGTATGTATAAAGAATTATAGCCGCATAACGTTTTTAAGGATTACATATCATTAAAATCAGTTTACTATTTCTTTTGACTGTCGTTTTTCGATGGGTTATTACTTTTTAGGTGGTATAAATAGATATTTGCCAACTTTTTTATGAATGTAACGACGTAATCCACCGCAGTGTATAATAATTTCAATACAAATAATACGAAGCCAGAACTTATCATTTCCAGAAATATACATTTATTTCAAATTATGTTTTATATAACCAAATCACTTTTCGAACGGCCCATCGTTCACTTGGAAATGTTAAATATAGTACAATGTAACATATTCATATTATATAATAAACTTTATATTAATTACGTAGATTTAATGTAGATTAATATGATGTTTATTGAATTAAAACGAAACTTTTCTAATTAAGGCTTGTTTATACGCATTATGTACATTAACTTGAGCAACTCGCTTCGGTCTGCGGCCGCGAGCCCCCAATCTTACCAACAAGCATTTTCTTACGCAAAAATTGGGTAAATGCGAAAGGTTTTGAGAGAGTAATATTCTTGTTCTTCACGCACGAGAACGCCCGTACTTTTTCTTCGACTGGGCTCCCAGATAAAATACTATAAAAATCGTCAAACTCCCGATTAAATATAATCGGGTGCGCATTTGAAATGTCAACTTTACAAAAAAAAGCTTCACGGAGACGTTCGAAAAATGTAAGCATAGTAAAATTTTTTTTTTTATCTTGGACCAGCACTCAGGAGATCACCCCTACACATGCGATGCATTGTGCACTCAATTGATTTTACAAAATTAAAGTTTACTAATTTACGAAATGCTTATTTTCTAGTATGTCGTCTAAATAACATGCAGAAACATAGCATATTTAGATCAATAGAAAATCTTGTACTTTTTCGTCATTTTCATCATATTCGCAGCAAAACACGTTAAATATGGCAGCCAAATCCAAAAAGTAGCGAAACTACCTAAAATATAAAATCGAATTCAAAATTTCAAATAGTAAACAAATTGCTATTAATTCAGTCCAAGTCACCCTGTGATGCGTGCAAATAATCTCGCGCTATTTACCAGCTTACGTACCCCTCATGTAATACAAATTTGTACTCCGCATCGAAAGAGAAATAAAAGTTTAAAATGAAAACAAAAACAAAAACAAAAACAAAAACGCAGACGCCTCGCCGAGAATGAAAAATTTTGTGTTGGATTATTTCTAGAAATAAATAATTCTGCTCTTTTTGCATTTGCTTTATTAAAAGTTTCTTGAGAAAATATATCCATAAACAGAAAGAGCAATAACTTTCATGCTTTACAAATGAATTTATGGAAGCACATGTGTCATGTGTTTAGTAATGACACCATATTAAAAGCAGAGGAATTTTTTTTTCTACATGAGTTTTCGTATTTCTCGAGACGCCAAAGCATCTACAGACAGATAATGTTTGATATAGCTTTTGAAATACGGCATTCTGCATGCCATTTTCGAAACTGTTGCTGGAAACAGTTTAGGCAACGCCAAGTGCTACAGAGAAGTTATTGCGGGATATTTATGGACTCAAATTCAAGTTCAGGGTGATAAATTTGCTAACTATTTACAAAGACGTCAGCGACAGTCACATGATCCATCCTTATGGCATTAATAATGGAAATATTTGTAACATTCAATGCAAACATAGTATTTCAAATAGTGAAGTTTGGTTGATTTGATTTAATTTGTAAAGAAATTTTCATATACGCAAATTTAAAGAGTGAAAAGTGTACATGGAAACTTACCAAGTTTCAGTCGTAGTGAAACGCGTATCCACATTTATTTCGATTTAAGTTACGGAACGACCCGTGTCACGTTAGTTGTGGTCAGTAACATGTCTGAATGGCTGTGGTCTTCTATTTAACTACTGAGATTCATGCCAAATGTGATGCATTATTGAAAACTTATTCCCCCCTAACGATTGTCATTTTAATGAAATTAATAAATGGAAGATGTCTCCTGCTCAATGTTCATATATCGGTCTTGGGGCGTTCCGTATTGAAATCACAGATAATTACACACATTTTAGGATTTTATATTTAATTTTTATTTATATTCATCATGATTTGCATATTTGCTTTCTTTTATTTCCTTTTATATATTTCATTAAATTTTTAACACCTATTGCATATTTCAAGCAATTTTTTATAACACATTCACGCGCGGACGCGAATACCGGATTACACTACCACTTTCTTCAAAATTATTTTCATATGGGCATTTAATGAAATATAGCAGCACTTATTACTTTATTGATTATTACTTCGATTATTTATTATTAATGTGCTGATTTATATACGGGAGATGTCAGATCTGAGCTAAAGTTCTTGGCATTGCCGTATTAGAGGGATGTGTAACAAAAAATCAGAAAGAACAAATACTAAAGTTAGGTTAGATCCCCAAATGGAGACCATATAAATTTAGACAACGGAAATTCTGAAAATGCAGACAACTGAAAACTAGAAGTAATCTACCAAATGAAAAAGCTTTTCCTTTCCCTTCCACATTAACATTAACTATTCAAATCGTATATACTAAGTGCCGAATGCAGTAAGTGCCTCAAATGGTGGGTGTATTTTTTTCAACGTCTAAATGTCTGTCGTAGGTCGTCCTGTAATGAAATCAGCGATATTTACATTAAATTTGCGATCTGCTTTTTTAAATTTCTTACTTTTTATATTTCATTTGCAACATGAATTGCATATTTCATGCAATTTGTAATAGCGACACATTCACACACACTAAATTACACTAGGCATTTGCTACAAACAGATTTCATTTTTCGCTTACAAATTGAATGCCTACCAAACGCAGTTGATTACTATAACGATTATTGCTCATTTTCGATTTTGATTTTAAGCGCAAACTATTAATTTTTATTACTGAAAATGTGTTTACCGAAAATTAGCTGTCGACGAAAAGAACGCTCAAACTGATTACCACAGCATCTTTCAACTTTAGTGTTGAGTTACGATCAGTAAAGATGCCATATCAAGGCAATAATAGGTGAAAAAATTTTTAACAGATTTATTAAGAAATTTTCACTAGAAACACAGTTAACAATCAGTTACATTAATTGGCAAAAATATTTTTCCTTTATTTATTTGTTTTTTTGTAATTCAAAATCATGCCTTGAAGGGCAAATATGACTCATTGTTAACTGTGTTGCTAGAGTGAAATTAGTTAATAAATCCGTTATAAAAATTTTACACCTGTTATTGGCATATGGCAACGTTACTAATTTTAACTCAACACCAATTTTGACACTTGCTGTGGTAAACAGTTTGCGCGCTATTTTCGTCGACAGATAATTTTTGGTATACAAATTTTCAGTAATAAAAATTAATATTTTGCGTTTAAAAACCAAAAATAGTAATAATCATTAAAGTAATTAAAATGCGTTTGGTAGACATTAAATTTGAAAACGAAAAATTAAATCTTTTTGTAGCAAGTGTCTATTGTAAATCCGTGTGTGTGAATATGTCGGTATTAAAAATTTATGTTGTAAATGAAGTAAAAAAGAAAGTAATTTAATAAAGCAGATCGCAAATTTAATGTAATTATCGCTGATTTCGTTACAGGACGACTTCCGACTGACATTTAAACGTTGACCAAAGAACACCCACCATTTGGCACACTTACTACATAAGGCACTTACATACATACATTTGGAATAGTTAATGTTAATGTGGAAGGGAAGGGCAAAGCATTTTTATTACTTTACTTCTAGTTTTCAGTAGTCTGAATTTTCAGAATTCCCGTTGTCTAAATTTATATGGTCCCCATTAGGTTATCTAACATAACTTTAGTATTTGTTCTTTCTGATATTCTGTCGCACATTCTTCTATACGGCAATGCCAACAACTTTAGTTCAGGTCTGACAGTTCCTTTATAGAAATCAGCACATTAAAGTTCTTTAAATAAATAATCAAACCAACCAAACTTCACTGTTTGAAATACTATGTGTGCATTGAATGTTGCAATATTTCCATTGTTAATGCCAAAAGGATGGATCATGTGACCGTCGCAGATCCAAATGAAATTTAATTAGAACATGTACTACTAATATACATATACAATAAAATATTTTACTACGGGATCGCCCCTATCAGTCGTGCTATTCCAGATTGCTTTCAATGAAATTGGCAAAATAATTAAAAAACACTGCCACATCGAACACTGCTTATATGCTGACGACCTTTACATCCTCTGCAAGAAAAACGATAACAAAGAAACCAAAAATGTCCTACAAAATGTACTTCAAGACATAAAAATATGGAATGAATACTCCGGCGGGAAAATTTCTATAGACAAAACAAAGAAATTTCACATATGCAGGAAACACAATTGTGACTCCGACACCTACACCATCCAATTTGAAGGTTCTACAATTGAAAACGTAGAAAGACTAAGAATCCTAGGACTAATTTTTTCAAGGAAGTACAATTGGAAAGATCAACTATTACAGCTCAAAAACGCAATAACATCCCGATCAAACATTATACGTTATCTCTCAACTAAAAGCTTTGTGCATATAAACACATTAACCTACCTTACTAAAACCATTATATTAAGCAAAATAGACTACGGCCTTTTCATATACGGAAACAGCTGTAAAACCAACATCAACATCATAAAATCCGCTTACCACCAGGCCGCTAGAGCATGCGTTTATGCATTCAGAACAACACCCATCGACAACATACTGTTCGAAGCCAACCTCCCATCAATACAAGATAGAATATACCAATCGAAAAGCAGAATGCTGCCGAAACTGCTAAACAGCACTAACTCAATCATAGACAAAGACATTGCATCAATTACAAAAACAAAAAAAGAGAAACGAATACCATCCGCAATAGCACAATCATTATCCCTCCGCGAAGAACTGCATATACCCCTCTCCTTTACTAGGAAGCATGTTAGAAAACCCCCTTGGAAATTCAACAGCATCTCACTAAACTTTTCGCTTTCACGGTTGAACAAAGCGTCCACCCCAGCAAATGCCTATGTCAGTCACCTGTCCGAAGAGCTAACTCATTTAAAAACCAACAATTGGCGTATCATATACACAGACGGCAGTAAATCAGTAGCTAATATACCAGGTTATGGGGTAGTAGACGAAGCTGGAGCAAACATCATTCTGGGTACCCTCACCGAACAATCCTCTGTTTTCACTGCAGAAGCGTGCGCTATTTACCGGGCTATTCAAAAAATTTTATCCAGCAAACATAAAACTGCAGTGTTCACGGACAGTCTCTCGGTTATCAAAGCCATAAACAACCCTTTCAACAACAAATGGAACACCATAATCAAAATAAGAGATGCACTTATCGACAATGAAGACAAAGTCAGAATCCTATGGATACCCAGTCACATCGGCATCCGGGGAAATGAAAGAGCAGATTCAGCCGCAAAATTTGCTACATATGCTCCCATAATAATGGATGATACCGTGGAAAAAATTGACATCCAGCGATATATTGCCAACTACAACAAGAACAGAATGAAACAAAAGGAATTTACACATCATCATTATTCAAATATTATTGCTCATTGCAAACACCCCGTATATCCTACGACGCTTAACAAACATAAAATAAAAACATTTTCCAGATTACGCCTTGGTCACACCCAATTTTCCCATGGATGGATTTTAAATAAAACACCACAACCATCTTGTAACCATTGTAACACCTCACTCTCAATCCAGCACATCCTTACAGAGTGCCCATTATTCTCGGAACAAAAAACAAAACTGTTTGGCAATACATCACCTCTAGATACCCTAAAGGACCCAACCGTTGACAATATCAGAAAAATATTCAATTTTATAAAAGTAACAAAACTTCAAATATAGCCCAACAATATTATAATCAATAGCACATGATCCAAAACTGTAATTAAGTAATACACTTACTACACTAATACTTATAGAGCTGATGGCCACTGCTGCTAGTGCTCCTCTTTTTTTTCTAATTTAATCTTAGAATTATATTCCTTAAGATTAAATAAATATAATAATAATAATAATAATTTTACTACGATCTCTATGTCTGATGAACTAAATGATATATTTTATATACAATATAATAAGAAAGTTGTTTTGTTAGTTTCTTCGATAAAAATTATTTTAATGCAAATTTGGTACAAATTTAGACATAACATAAAAATAAAAAAAAGTTATGGAAAATATTACATAAATAGAACATTTCTTCCATGCAGTGTATTGTACCAATTCATTCTCAGTTTTATTTTAAATCACCAATACTTTCTCATTTCTCTTTGTGGGTACCACTGCTTTAAAGTTTCAACTGATTCAATTCACAATTATATTAATTTACGTAAAAAAAACTTTTTCTATATACATACATATATAGATGGGAAGAAAAATTTTCAAATAGAAAAATGGGCTTTCAGAAATTAATGTAAATAAACCAATTATAATAAATTTAGCTTTTAGACCTCTGCGGTTTAGAGTTCTTATATTTTGGATATATTTTATCACAAAAAAGTGTTGTGAACACACAAAAGGGAATTATGTATGCACATCCATAGTGCATCCATACGTGCACAAATATCAACAATGCCTCTAAAATAAGTTTAAGCATGGGTGCAAAAAATTTTAAAATTTGCGTATTTACACAAGGCTTTTTAAGTTAAAATTCTGTTATGAATACAATATTAGAGAACATTGCTTGAAACAGATTTGAAATAATGTTTAAAATTTTTATGATTGCGGCCTTTTACGGTTTAGTGTATAAGTACGTTTTGGACCTGGTTTTTTTATATATATAATGAATAAATATTACTTATTTAAGAAAACATCAGTGAAGAAATAGTTTCTCTTTTAATTTCACCAGAACTACACGAAAAATTGTCTTCTGGTTTGTTAACACCTTCTAGGCTTGTTTGAAGTAAATCTATTTCATTTGAATCAATGCAATCATTTGTTAAAATGTTGTGTAGAATGCAGCAAACAAGAAACCAGTCGCAGCAAAATTTATGACTTTTCTTATTGGGAGTGCGCATTCTTAGCAGTTTAAGACTACAAAATCTTTCTTTTAAAAGTCCGAAACAATGCACCACTCTGAATCGATACTTGCTATGCTGTAAATTAAAAGCACTTTGGGCATTTTTATCTAGCTGCCGCGAGTTACTTCTGTAAGGAGTAATTAATACTTCCGATAAGGGGAATGCTGAATCTCCTGCTATCCATTGCTGCGAAGAAAAGTATTCCTTCTTTCGTTTACATAACAAACTATTTCTAAATATTCGGGCGTCATGCCAGCTTCCAGGGAGTCCAACCACCACATGGCGAATTTTACGTTTGTAGTCGCAAACTATTTGCGCTTTTATTGAAGACAGACGTTTTCTGGAAGAGGACGATTTATGATCTGCGATTGGCGACTCTGCTAATTTTATTTCAATTCCATCAATATACCCAATGCAGAAAGGAAGCTCGCCAAATGTATCTTTCACTAATTGAGATCGTTCAGTCTCATTTGGCCAGCAAATGTATTTAGATTGGAGTTTTAAGAATGCTTTGAAGATTCGCTGCGTTATTTTTGATATGGTTCCGCCATTTCCAACTCCAAAAATTGTTGCAATTTTCCTAAACGACAAGCTTTCCCCCGATGAGCCCAGGCGGAAAAGAACTATTGCTAGTTGCAATTCAATAGAAAATTGCTTACAGGAGTGTGCTTTATTGAATTCTATATCGTTTTTGATCACATCACACAACATCGAGAATTGTTTTCTATCAACTCTTAACATTTGCCGGAACCTGTCGTCGTCCATAGTCGTCAAAATATTGTTGCGCCAAATATCAGATTTGGGCACTGCACTCACAAACCCTCGGCGACATTGCATCACAACAGATATATTTTCTGTCAGCTCGTCTAAAACTTCTTCTTCTGCCTCATCAGAACTTCCCATATCTAAATAAAAATAATTGTTTGTATTGAATTTTGATAAAAAAAAATTCTTACCTTCGCTGAATATAATATCCTCAAGAGCTGACTCTATTAAAGAGTTCACTAATTTTTCTTTAAAGGTTTCCTTGGGCATAACTTTTCTTAACATAGAAAACTCAGTGGGAAATTATAGCAAGCCGCTGTGAAGATCTGTTTATCAACAATTATTGCAAACTTAACCAAAAAAGCCATTCGCAATTGCTAGCAAATGTTTGCAATTGCACAAATTTGTTATCTCAAACGTACTGCCATGCATTCATAAAATTTTTTTGAATTTATAGAAGGCATATAGATTGAATTTTGTATGGAAATATGTATAATAAAACTTTTATAAACAAAAACTATAAATAGGGCACATAAAGTATACTCCTTAAGTTTTGAAAATAAATTTGACAATTGCTCTAAAATTTGACAATCGGTAGCCAATTTATAATTGAAAGGTTTGTTTAAGGCGAATTCAATACCATAGGCCTCTTTACCATTTAGACCTCTGTGATCACTATAATAAAATTAATTTCAGAATGTAAGCAGCACAAAGTATTTCAAGATGTTCAATTGCTTTTTTTTTGCGTAGGAATTAAGTACACAGTCCGATAGACAACAAAATTCTACATAATAATGAGAATTTTCAAGACAAAGGTGAGTGAGATTTGTAGTTCGTTAGTCCTGCTAGTCAGGAAAGTGAAGAAAATTATACGTTTTTAATGCTTTTTTTCGGTTCCAAGATGTCTGATATTGTTTTCACTGGTATAAATATAAAATTAATTAACGCTTGAATATAATATTGGAAGCAATAACCAGCAGACACCGCATAAGTATAGAAAAATTTGGGGCATTTGCATATAAAACTGCAGAGATGTATGTGGAACGCTGCTATTGGTACCCCATGAGTCCAACGTTGGGCAAAATTCTTATGCATGGTGGTAATGTAATAAAACAAGCAATCTTGACAATTAGCAGAAGCTCTTAATGCAAAAACTAAGCTATTCCTAATATATCTTACGTATTATTCCAGGAAATTCAAATTGAGATGTGAATAGGGTGTTTTTACGCAATGACAACTTTTAAAGCTAAAAACGCAAAGAGCACGAAACAAATGCCATTTTTTCATAAACTTAAACTATGTACTTCTTCCTACTACGCGGATGATGGCACTTATAATATGACATGGCAATGACTTCTATGTTTCGAATTAGTTTTACTTTAATATAATCTATACATACATACATATATAAATTAAAATCTGTGTTTGATTATACTATAATTCTTTGTTCCTTACTGCGAGACATATCTTATTTTTGCGACTGTTTTACCGCAAAATTCAAATAGCATAACGTACTCCGCATACAAAGGTATTTATATTTTCCTATATCTGCACAACTACAACAGTGTGATTCTCTACATTTAATTTGGGTGCCTACTTGAAAATCCGCGAATTTCAATACGGAAAAGAGCAGCCTCACTGGGACTTCCAAGAGCGATTATTCATGAAATTTTGAAAAAATATCTGAAATTCCATACTTTTAAAAAATAAAATCCGCATTTCGATTCTATCGTTCAATGCTCTTAATAAAACTTTGTGTCAGTTATTACATTTTTTCACTTAAGTTTGAAATTATAAATCTGCTACCAGACACCCTGTACATTCTCCTATGTTCCCACAAAATCCCGTTCAAGACGCAATGAATTAAACGCAAAGGGGAGAAGATGCAAACAAGATTAAAGGAAAAACCTTGAGTTTCAATTTAAAAGCATTATTGGCCTGTGAAAATATTCGCAGTTCTAAAGCAAGGCAATTACAAAGGCGTGATATCCTTATGACAAAGAACTACAAAAAGATGATCGGAAAATACGGGCTATATGTCGGTTCGTATTACGGTGAAAAAATCAGAAGTATTTAGTAATTCTACAGGCTTGCCTATAAAAGAAACACAAACCTCGAATTTGCAGAAAATTGTAAAAAGAGCAATCTAAAAAATGCGAGTCCTAGCCAAAAATTCAATATTTGCTTGATTAATTTGGTATATTTGTGGTAATTGTTTATGTGTTTTTTATTTAAAGAGGTTTTTGCTTCGCCCGTAAAAATTCAAATAGGGCTCCATGCATTTTCTGTAACGATATTCACATCAAAATATGATATTTGTTGTACCATTAATAAATTTGTTTATATATATATATAGTATATACATAACTAATATTTGTAAAATAATTAAAAGAACATGAAAGCCAAGTAGTAAATTAAATTTATTGTTAGTCTCTCATTTCTCCTTCTTCACTTTCATCATCAACCCCCTTAATGTACAAGACGTTGTTACAACGAATTAGAACTTCACCCAAGTGGCCTGTAACCCAAAATATTCAGATTATGAGAATGGAGATACATGAATAGTCGCTTACCTGTTCCTGCACCGTCAATTTGTTCTTCTGTATTGGCCAACTGCATGTTCATGTAGCCATCGACAGATACTAGATAACCCTTATATTCATGCCCCCATTTAAGTTTTATTATGACTGCCTTACCAGTTAGACCATTAAGGAATGGTTTAGGATTAATAGGCATAGCAGCACTCATCATGTTTAATATGTTTTATTTATTTTTTAGGGTAAATACGATAAATTTATTAAAAAAGCCGGCACACTACCAAATAAATGTCAATTGTTGCAGAGTAAGAAATTCTTTCTATTAAAAGTCTACTGTGCGGTTTACACTAGCCTTTATATCTATAAGTAGAGTCTACACGTAAGATTATATCTGAGAGAATTTTATGTTACGAGTAGACATTTTTAAAAATATTTCAATCTTTATGGGCACCTAAAATACGCGTCATAGAAGTGCAAATTTTCATTAAAATAAAATTTTAAAATCTGTCTTTGTTTCACTCGATTAACACCCTGATTTTTAATCATACTAAAATACAAGATTCACTATCCTACACAATCGAACAATCTGTCAAATATGGTATGTGTGTGTCAAAAAGGTAAGTTAATGTGTACTAAAAATGCATCTATGACAAATTTTCCAACAAGTGTTGCTATATAGATAGCTAATAAAACAATAAATTTTAAGCGATTTTAGCTAAACAGCTGAGCATTTTGTGAGCACTAAAGCCTTTATCTACGCAAATTCATTACCAGGTAAACTCACTAGCAAATTCGCCCGTCAGCTGATACCAGAATTATAATACTATAATAATATGAATGCAAAATATATTACTTTTTGTAATAATTAATTTAATTTTAACTCATATTACACTAATTTAACACGTTCTTTTTAGGTTATGTTATATTTAACAAAACACATGTATACAAAAAATTTGACGTTTGGACAAAAAGAGAATTGACGAATTCGCCTTGTGACATCTTTTTCGCTTTAGATGCTGTCAGTTGTACATGCTATGTAAAGACGCCTTGTTATAAAGCGAGTAAAATTAGGCGCTTTACAACTAGCGAATTTTCAAGAAAACGAGTACGTAGAATTTCCCAAAAAGCAAATTCTTTTTATAAAATATTCCTTCGATAGAGGTTGTAGTCGGCGATTATTTTAGTAGTACGTCAAGTAATAAATGAAGGCAACTTGGAAATGGTAAATACATAAAATTTTTGTTTGGATAATTTTCTTTTTGTAATGATGATACCGATGACGAGACTGAGTTTCATAATTTGAGTCGTAGAGTTCTATGTATTTTTCATAGAAATTTACATTTATTAGTTATGAAATCCAAGATGCCATTGCAATCTGAACAAAAGTACAAAATTTTTAAGCCGATGTGGTTTTTTTTTTTTTTTATTAACCAGATTGTTATTTGTTAGGTTACATGACAATGAAAACACGTGCTGTGCTAGTGAAGAAGTGAAATGTATCGTGGCTATGCGTGAAACACTGAAGAATGGTAGTTGTTTTTTTATTTATTAATTTAAATTACACTTTTATGATGAATATCATACACAGACCTGTACTTAACATACATATGCATTGAAAGATATACAATCTCCTGAAATATAATATCTTTATTATAATTAACGTGGAAGAAACTAAACTGTATAAATAAAATGTCTATTTTATTTTCTTTTTGCAGGACTGCCTTTAAGTATTTGTTCGTCAAAATTAAATTCGGATGAGAGGTTAGTATAAATTAAAGTTTTAAACCAAATTTTTACTTTAAAATGATAATCTAAACGGGTTCCACCGGAAGTTTTGTTAACCGTTTTAGATGCCTGTTTTTTTATTTTGTGATTTACAGAACTAAAATTATTGTTTTTTAAATAATTTAAAATTTTTCAGCAGATGAAATGTTTTTTCCCTAATTTGTAAGCAAGTTTTGTGGTGCAAATGTACTTCCATGCATTTACGTCAAGGTGTGTATTTAAAAATTTAATTATATGTACATAATTTATTTAGTTAATGATGATATTTTATAAACATTTCTTTTGTGGTTTCCACCGGAAGTTTACTAATGATGGTTGATAGAACGTCTGAATTTTTAAATTGAATTAGCTTATAATAATCTTTTTCAAATCTTTATTTCATAAATATTTTTAAATTTCAGAATTTCTGATGTGAAGGAGGAAGAAACTATCCAGCTATTTAATTGCAATAAAAAAATAGTAACTAAACACATTTGATTATTGTAGTTCCATAAATTTTTAATCGCCAATAAGCGAAGTGTCCTCAAGATTCAAATATTTACTTATATGCAAGATTTATGGATTAATGGGACCATTGCAGACGCATACATTTGTTTCAAAGGTGTGTATTGGAAAATATATTGATGTATCCAACCTTATTGCACTTGTCGACACCAAAATGTCATTCAAAGCGATATGCTACGTTTTTTTTTTTTATATTTTCTAAGCCGCCATATATTGACGTAACAGGCTATATTTTATTGTGGACGTTGACAACTGCAATAAGGCCAATTAATATTTATATATTTGATGATGAAATTATTATTACATTCCTTTTGTGGTTTCCACCGGAAGTTTGCTAATGACGGTTGATTGGACGTCTGATATTTTACAATTATATTAGATTATAAAAAACATTTTCAAATTCTTTATTGGTAAATAATTATTCTCCGTTTTTAGGTTTCAAGGGAAATCCGAGATTTGCGGGAGGTTAGTTTTGACGACTACGTTAACAACTGGAATGAATATATACATGACAATGGAGAAGTGCTACGAAATTGTAATTAGAAAAAATAAAAATAACTGAATCTTAAATTTATAGAAGTAGCTTTTTGTTTGAAATTTGGAAGAACACGTGTAGGTAAAATTCAATTAAATAAATTTATTTTGGGAATATCTATATACATATATGATTCTAATTTCAAGATTGTGCCTTTTTCTCGAAAGAAATATATGAATTGTATTATTGGCATACTTTATATTTTCATAAAATATTTTTTTTTTGAAAATAAGCTCAATAATTGAAGAGGAAAGCATATCTATAGTACTATTTCGCTAATGTTTAGTTGGCTCAACAGTGGATTTGTCTCATAAGCGCACAAGAGCGGCCACGTTCGTCGGTATTCTCAAGCACCAGCTTTAAAATTGAATATATTTTGACATCAGAGGCGCTGGCACACTACTTTAAACAAAAAACGATCATTTCAGCTTCGTTCAGTTCCCTCTCTAAAAATTTCCACTAGTTCCACAAAAATGCATCGCATATGTAGGTCACTGGGTCCAGATAAAACAAATACCTTCCAAAGCTTTAGATATGTACACTGAGTCGCAAAACTACATACGATATCGAAATTTTATTTAATCTCTCATTTACACAATTTTTTTTTTATCTGGGACCAGCACTCAGGAGATGACTCCTACACATGCGAAGCATTGTGCTGGAACTATAGGAAAAGGATAGTAGGAGAAACGACAGGAGGTGAAGCTTAATTAATTATTTTGCAGCTCTGTTTTTGCTCGTACTTTGTTTTCATACTCGTAGCAGTGCTGAAAGCTTCGGTTTAGTAGCCATTTTTATTATTATTTTACTTCGCCGGTCCTACACAATACCGACGAAGGAGGGCGTTCTGATGCGATTGTGGATTGCTATCAGCTGAAGCCGGTATTGTTCAGTGACCAGTGACTATCCCTTCGCTACTGAAACCTACCGACAACAACTAACACACTAATGCACATCAGAAAAATGCGAGATGTTTATTTTTATTTTAAAAATTTTAGTCTGTAGTTGGGATTGCAGCCAGGTCTGTTTATTTTGTAGTCAACGTGCAGACTACAATCCATCGTACCATCGCCAAAGCGTAAGAAAACGCTTTTTGGTAAAATTTAGAGTAAACAAACACACCTTTTTTTGTTTTCATTATTAATGGATGGGAAAAAAGCAGATTGAAAATCTGGTAGGTTCTGCAAGTTAATTCCGGCAACGAAGTGGCTATTTTCAGCAATATTATCACAGATAATATTATATTAAGTTACTGGACTAAAATGTTTTCGATTCTTTGCATATTGAGGCCTGGAAAGGGATTGTGATAGAGATGGCAGCTGATGAAGGGATATATAGAGGAAAAATTCACTACCTTACAACTCTGCCCTTGAACGTTTTTTCTTTACAACAATGTTGCTGGGCCTGTGATGTCATTGAGCCGGATAGGCACTGAAATGGAAGACAATAAATCTGCAGATTATAGTACTGATGGCTGAGCAATTAGCATGTTAGCTTTGCAACTATAAGGATGCGGGTTCTGTTCTTGGCACGTTCAAGTCCTTCATCGTTCTCAGTTGCCATCCGTAATACCGTATTCGCCAATTCTCTAAAGTCCATTTGCCATCTATAAGCGAATCATTTATTTTTGAATACGACTGTTAAGTTTAACAAATTCGAATTTAGACATGAAATACGCCCAATGGAGATTACTATGTACATATTTATGGTACATACATTTATGGTTTGGCTGGTCTATATGTATGAATGAATAGGTCAGGAAATGTATACCATTTACCAGATAAACCATATAACAAACATAAATGAAAAATAGTTACAAAAATGTGCATCCGTACATTACATAAATAGGAAAATAGGTATAATACCAAGGCAGATTCAATTGAAAAAATTTGTAGACGCCTTGGAATAATGCTTTTTGAAACATACATACCTGTTACGAGACAGCATTGAAGGGCCGACGAATACTGGATGTCACATATTTAACGTTTTTGGAGAAACAAAATGCATTTCCACGAAAAAAGAAATTACCTAAGCCCCATTGCAGTAGGGCCAACTGAAGCCGAAGTACGTGTACCGCGTAAGAATAATTCACTAATATATTTATATATTCACTCATTTACCTACTCAGTTGGATATACTACAATTTGCAATTCAAGTGTGAAAATTGTACTTGACCTCTTATAGGAGCTTAGTTAAACTTATAGTTACATTCCAAGCAGCGAGACAGGTGCCCCCTGGCTAGGATCAAAGTCGTAAGTAGGAAGTCGTTCCGCGGTAAAACTATAAACACAAAATTTATTCTCTGCGTTACACGTGGACTTTTTCTGCTTTCTTTTATTTCATATTTGCTTTTTTAGCAGAACTTTCATATTTAATTACTTTTTTCAGCCATATGCACACACCCACTTTTACTTTAGAGCTTATTTTTATTACATTGATATTTTCTTATAGAAATTTGATACTTTATCAAAACTTTGCTTTTTTATTTTTAATTTGCTATTATATTTTGCGATTTGTACACTAAATTTTATAAAATACGCATATAAAATGTTTTTTTTCACTTTTACATACACAGACACTACACTAGGATTTTAACAGATTTCAACATGATTTATTCAATGCAATTTAATAGAAAACGATAACACGAATCTACCCCATTAGCCGATTACATTAAAAACTTTTCTATCACACGCGATTAATATTTAATATATTAATTTTCGATCGACATTTTATTTTACATTTAGAAATTTTGCTTGTACCGTGGACAGAAATGGCGCGGAAACTAAATCACAACTCTGGTATGTAAAAGAAATGAGCGGTTGAAATGGAATGATGCCAGATGTGTAAATTAGAATATTTTGACGTTTAAGTTGTTGAATTCAAACAGCAACTTTGCTAATGTAAGCAATACTTCCAAAAATAAAAAATTATTATTGGAGAAAATGTTATTGAAACATATTTTGATCAAAAAATAATTAAAAATATAATTAAGTCATAATAGTGGTTTCCAGCGAAGTACTAGGCATAAATAACATTAAACTAATAAATATACAAGTGTACAGCTTCAGTAAATTATAGGTAGAAAAAATAAATGTGCTAACCGAATGATAAAATAAAAAAAAGACCTCAAGCTTAATAAATATATTTCAAAAAATATAATAAAAAAGGTCAATTAATAATATAATTAAGATTATTATAATTTTTTTCTTTTTTAAATAGAGTATATTATTTTGGAATTTTTTGCAATTAGCTTTGAAAAATGATATCCTGTAAGTGATGTCGATTTTCTGCTTCGCACATACGTGCTCTTTTTCCATAACTTTTCGCAAAATTTCGAGTGTAATGACCATGATTTCATTTCGAGTGTTTAATAATTAATTCCCCAAGTCTTCTTCACAAAATGCTGAAAAAAGGCAAAGAAAAACTAATAATTAAAAAATATTTTTTGATATATATTTATTAAGCCTGAGGTCTTTTTTTATCTTATTTTGTTTTTTTATTATTTGATATTTCGTTAACAGCTTGTTAACATCATCAGGAAAAAAACAAAAAAAAAAAAGATTCCTGATGATGTTAACAAGCTGTTAACGAAATGTCAAATAATAAAAAAACAAAATAAGATAAAAAAAGACCTCAGGCTTAATAAATATATATCAAAAAATATAATATAAAATGTCAATTAATAATTAAAAAAGTTATAAAGAATTCAAACCATATAGCTCCTTTTGTACCACGCTGTACAACAAACATTTTACTATTCGATTTATTTCTATTTAATTTTTCTGAACCTTACAATTTTCTTTTTCATCTCATTTATTAATTCTTTTCAAAAAGACCTAGCCTAATAGGCCACAATCGGTTCACAATTCTACTCATGAATATTCTACACACAATTAGTCAACCTTTGGTTAACAATGATTGTATCTGAAAGACAAAATGAAAAATAATTTTTTTCAATACTATTGTGGAAAAGGCGAGATTTTAATGCACTGATCACCAAAAAAATTAGCATATATGAATTTTTCTTTATACAGTGAGATAAAAACTTGATATTGATTATATCAGTTTAAAAAACTAATTTATGAACTAAATAAAAAGTAAGAAACGTTTAGAAAAATTAAATAGATTTAAAATCCAAATAATAAAATGTTTGTTGTATAAGAAAATTTTTCAAAAAGCTATTTGGTTTGCTTTGTTTATATATTAGGCAATTCTCAAATATTTTTTTTTGAGTTCTTTGTATAAACGTGTGAAATTTCTTAGCTTTTTCAAGAATTTCGTTATAGGTCAACTGAAGATTTTGATATTAGCACCAAATGAAATGCTGCATATAGACCAGCTAACCAAACAAACGTAGATAAATAAATAAAAAATGTTAAAAGTGCTAAACTGGCATTTAAACCCGTTAATAGAAATTCTTCATGTTAATCAAAAAAGCAAGTGCTAAATCTAGCACTAAAAGTGCTAAACTGAGAACATTGCCGTTAATATAAACTTATTTCCATTCTCTTTCCCGCCTTCTCGAAAAAGTAAACTTTCTTCGTTTATAAGGGGTATAATTTTCTGTTTGAACTTATTAATTCAATTTTATTGCGATTAAGATAAATGAAAAAATTGTTACAGAAATGTGTTCAGAACAATAAATTACCAGATAATTTTAAAGGAAATTAGAGTTGCTCGCAAATTTGATCAAGAAAATATATAATGTATGTACATAGTAAGTATAAAGAATTTTCTTGCAAACTTACAAATTTAATAACAAAAAATATAACATTTTAGGAGTACTTCAATCATATTAAAGAAAGAATAAAATAATATTTAAATCAAAGAAACGAACAACGAATTATTAATTTATAAATTAAAATTAAAATCTGGTTAAAATATTTATCACTTCTTTGGGGATGGCCATTTATTGCGACTATTCGTGTGACGTGGACAATTATATTTGCCAATTTTTATAGTATTATTGTCTTTATATGTTAAGACTAAGCCGGAGCGTCTGGCTTCCATTTGGACGGGTGAATTATTTTGATTACTTTTGTAATTTCTGGCAATTCTTCTATTTTCTTGATATAATTTAGAGTCAGCCTCGTTAAAGATTTGTTTAGCATTTTTTTCTATTGTTTTCAATTTTATCGACTTATTTTTATTTCCTTCAGATATTGTACATGCAGTAGACAATTTAAAATGCCAGGACATTTCCATTTCTACGTCTGCTTGCTTTGGGTCGCCCAAGAGCAATTCCAAATTAACAACTATATTATTAAGATTTACAGGTTTTTCTAAGGAAGTAAATTCAATGCCACCATAATATATCGAACCGGAGTTAACTGATAGTGATTGATCGAAAAATAGTATTGTTTGAAGCCAATTTGTACGGGGCGACCACGGATCTGTACTAAATCCCAAGGGTGTATGTGATTTTGTAAAACAAATATGAAAGTATAATGCAATTCCATCCATGGGCCCAGATTTTTGTATGGGCAATATAAATTTGCTTCGAAAGGTGAGATCATCAAGTGTAGCCGTATTCAGATTAATAGTTTTAATGGGAAATTGTTTGCTGATTACCTTTCAAAATATAAAGTGTAATAAGAATTTTCATTAAAAATTTTATATTTACCTGTTCTGTCCTAATACTTTGACATCGGGGTTCATCCAAAGCAACATCTCTAAAACAGCGCATATTGAAGCCATATACATTTGACCACCAATTAATATTCCCGTTCTTGTGTTTAGTATCTTCTAACGCCACCATATATAATTTTCCTTGATCGGGAAAGATTAAACCTCCTGGGTTTTTTAGCCATTTATCTCGAGCGTAAATAACAGTATCACAAAGAGATTGGTATAGAAGAGCATAGCCCATCCAATCACAAAGAATAATGTCAACTTTTTCAACAGGCAATTCAATTTCTTCTATTTCACCCTTCATAACTTTTATTATTTCAGAGTAACCATTAGTTTGCACAATTTTTTTTGTATAATAGACAACATTTGAAGTATCAACAGCAAACACTTTTTCAGCTCCGGCTTCAGCCGCAAACATTGCGTAAATTCCAGTACCGCAACCAACATTCAAAATGCACTTACCTTTAAATAAATGTTTATTATGTAGAATGGCTGCTTTGAAGGTGTTTATGCGAACAGTGTCCTTGAGGACTTGAAACATCATTTCTATGTGGGCATTATAGTCTATATGAAAATCTCTTGATGTCATGGTTTCCACGGGAGTTAGGAATGTAGTAGATGTACCCGAACTATCTCCGTGGCCTGAATCGTTCTTATCCATTTTCTTTTGCAATTTTTTAGAATAACGTTGCGGCTTTTTTTTGGAGTTCCCATTGCAATCCATACCAATAATAGCAGAATGCATAAATTAGATACCTATAGTATATGGTGATGCAAATTGCTTTTAATTATTGACAAGTGACAAACCAACTAAATCTTTTATTATTTTTTTTTTTTTAATTTCAGGCGCTAGTATTTTCTTTGTACACAAGGAGTATATATTATAACAGAATATATAGAATATATACATATATAGTTTATGTATATTATACTGTCAGTTCAACTAAACAGGTAATTTTTTGCGTCTATAAAATGGGTATGTTTCACGTGCATAACAAAAGTGCCCAAATAAATTTTATTTTTGTAATTTTAGTCGCCCGAGGCGCCCAATTTAGAGTAAAAATAAATCTCACCTATTCATACAAGGTTGCCGCAAGGCAAATTCGACAATTCGCTTTGCGTCCAAACGTCAAAGTTTGGTAATTTTTTGCAAGGTTTATTTATACAAGTTTGTCGCAAGGCGAATTCTTCATTTCGCTTTTTGCCCAAACGTCAAATTTTTGTATACATGTGTGATGCGGACAAGAGCTTTTTCTTGCCCTTTGATGACTTACCAAATTCCAAAATTGAATTCTATGTAAACTTAAATCACTTATCGTTAAATAATTATTCTTCACAAATTGTTCAGAACTTATTTATTCAAAGGTTTTAAATGGACTGTACTTAATGATAACAAAAATTCATTTCAACCCTTAATATATTTTAAGTATTGTTGGGTACTCAGTTTTACGTTTTTTATGCATAGTTTTTCAATTATTGTCTTATTAAGCGGTTAATATTGATAGCTGTAAAGTTTTGGTCCAAAATTCTTGATTTTTTCTACATTGATTTACAATGATGACAATGACAATGACGAGTAGCGGTAACTTGCATTATATTTATGTATTTGTTGTTATTATTTTAATGCACGAAACTAGTGCATTGACCACTGCATACGAATTTGACTAATTGAGACAAGTAATAAAAAGTATACCCAGTTGGAAATTCAACAATGTGTTTTGTTAAATATAACATAACCGAAAAAGATACGCCCCTGGCCGTATTTACTCTCAAAATCGTGTAGTTTCCTTACTTATTTTAGGAAAATTTGATAAATGTTTTACATATCAATCTAATAAATAGAAACTGCAAGACAGAAATATATTAAAAAAAAATTGTGTTTACACTATATCGCTAATGACGTGAAATATTCGCATCTGGCATCATACAAATTTTATTTAAGAAAATTTTTTAGTTCTGGTAGCACTGAAATTACGAAAAAAACATGGCAACTCTCTTCACTGAAGTATAATCATCAAGCGCTCACTTCGCTCAGTTTAATCGAACAACACAGCTCTAATAAAAATAGAAACAGCGCTATATTGAAATAAAAAGGCGATTTATACTTACTACTTTGTGTACCAGATAATTTTACCAAATCGCTGAAAAAATTGATTTTCCGGCACTGGTATATCATAAGCAAAATGACATCTGTTGAAAATGGTAAGTGCATACATTTACTGTGGCGTTTTATAAAAAAAATTTACTAACTTTTCTATTGAAAGTTGAGAATAAACAGGCAAGGTTTTTATTTATAAAAATATAATTTTAAATTTAAGGTCAAAGCGATCCAACGGAGTCAAGTGCATATAATTCAATAGAAAATGAAAAAGTAGAACCCGCTTTGGACGAAAAAATACCTGAAAGTGGAAATGGCAGCAGATCTGTGTCGCCAGATGTGGATAATGCTAATATATCTAAAGAAGGAAGGTTTAGTAAGTCACCATCTCCCGCTGCAAATGAGGCAAACATATCTAACATTTTAGAGAGTAAATCACGTTCGGAGTCCCGTTCCCGCAGTTCGAATGCTCCTCCCCTATCTCCTAATGCAATATGTGAAGCAAATGGTAAAGATTGTAATAGAACTTCTAAATCCCGAAGTCGTAGTATAAGTCCTAACGTAAAAGGGGAGACTATTCGTAAAAGTCGTAGCCGCAGTCGACAAAGTCATAGCAATTCGAAATCGAAAAGTCGAAGTAAATCTACATCACCAACTGGTTCTTCAGGTAGACAATCATGTAGTGGCTCTCATCGTACCGGTTCCATGTCCCGACTTAGAAGTGCATCACAAATAGATGTGTTGGATAGTACATCAAAAAGTCGTTCTCCTTCTGCATCGAGGTCAGGTTTAAGAGAATCAAGGTCTTGTTCCAGAATATCAAGACCTGGTTCACGGAGATCAAGATCTGGGTCAAGAAAATCAAGAACGCCATCAGTCAAATCAAGATCTGGTTCGAGAAGGTCAAGATCTGGTTCGAGAAGATCCAGATCTGGTTCAATAAGTTCAAAATCTGGTTCAAGAAGATCAAGATCTGGGTCAAAAAGATCAAGATCTGGTTCAAGAATATCAAGACCTGGTTCACGGAGATCAAGATCTGGGTCAAAAAGATCAAGATCTGGTTCAAGAAGATCAAGATCTGGGTCAAAAAGATCAAGATCTGGTTCAAGATCAAGATCTGGTTCAAGAATATCAAGTTCCGGATCAAGAAGATCAAGATCTGGTTCCAGAAGATCAAGATCTGGTTCAAGACGATCACGGTCAGGTTCGATAAGATCTGGCTCTGGTTCTTCTACACGCTCTCATTCAGCGTCGAGATCACGTAGTCGCTCTAAGTCTGGTTCTCGTTCTAGTTCACGCAGTGGCTCTAGACGTTCGCGGAGTGGTTCGAGGCTTTCACGTAGTCGCTCTAGAAGTGGACGCAGTCGCACAGGTAGTGGTTCTCGTTCACGTTCACGTAGTGGCTCCCGACGTCATTCTATATCTCCCAGCAGACGTTCTCGATCAAAATCAGCCGTTTCTCCTTCTAGATCACGTTCTCGCAGTCGTTCAAGATCATCTAGATCAAGATCTCGTTCCCGCAGTAAATCCGGTAGCAGATCTCGTTCCCGCAGTAAATCCGGTAGCAGATCTCGATCTCACTCAGTATCTACATCAAGATCCAAGTCAAAGTCTAGAACACCTAGTGGTTCTATATCCCCCACTTCTAAAGCTAAAACAGTTAATAAACGTAAAGTTGTTAGCGATTCAGAAGGTGAGTGTATAATAATTCATTATAAAAACATATAATAAATATAATAAAACTCAGGTGAAGCTGATCCGTCTGCTGTTCCAAATAAACGGCTAAAAATTACAGATACCGATAATGAAGATGACGATGATCACAAAATTGAAACTGCTGGTGAGAGCGGTACGCAAACGGATAGTCAAAAAGTAGTAGATAGTTCGGAAGACGAAAACATACCAATAGACAATGACAGACGGTAAGTTGAACATTTTTACTTTATTTTTGCTTCAAAGATGTCTCGTACGGGTGATACATTGCATTGAACTAGCAAAAATGGCTTTTGGGAAGAAGAATAGGGTATTGTTTGTGGACATTACACTTGAACTTAAACATTGCAGTTGCATCTTGAAAAATAAATATTCACATTTTAAGCTCAGAAATAAACCGAAGAGACGATCTTAATTTAAAGCAATAAAGATGCAGACTTAATTTTTTACGATCCCACGGATTCTTTATTGTTAAAAAAAATATAACAAAGAAATGAACATATTTTTCAAGCTCAAGGGCAGGAACGTTGTATTGTTGTTTTCAATATTATCGCTACTGCTTTGTGTAGCTTCTTCAAAAAATTGCTTTTTGCTATTATTTTTTGAAAAATGAAAGGGTTAAAGGTCTACTCACGATTTTGGTATTAGCACCAAATGAAAATATAGACTAGGTAAACTATATAACAAACATAGGTAGGTAGCCGTAATTAATTTTGCCGTACAATGTTTAAAAGAAAATATAATTACCAATTATTATTATATTCTATAGATGGCAGCTGGAGCTTCAAACACCCTTTTCAATAAAGTATATTTTTGAAGTGTTTCATAAAAATAGAACATTTCCAAATTTATAAGCAGTAAAATTCGTTTTTCAAAAAGTATTATTACTAAAAAGCCTGTTTCCCAAAATTAATTAAAAATATATTTTAAGAATATATCGCATATCATTATGATTAAAGCCATACAAATTATTTAACACAAAACTTAATGAAGAAAAATTTAGTTGGGTGGTAATTTATTACAATAATACCTTTTGATTTTAGAGTAAATGAAAAAATAACAATTAATATCCAACAGCAGTTGAGTAGAACACATTAATATTAAATTTTATTTGTATTTTCAGTGGTGATAATTTTATGTCCGACTTTGATGCTATGCTACTACGCAAAAAAGAAGAAAAACGGTTTAAGCGTCGCAAACGTGACATTGACTTAATTAATGACAATGATGATCTTATCGATCAGCTCATAATGAATATGAAAGGTGCTTCGGATGAAGACCGCCAATTAAATGTAGAAGGTAAACCGGCTACTAAAAAGATAGCAATTTTAAAACAATGCATGTCACAATTGATTAAGAAGGATTTGCAATTGGCTTTTCTGGAACATAATATACTCAACGTACTCACTGATTGGTTGGCTCCTCTACCAAACAAAAGTCTGCCCTGCTTGCAAATTAGAGAAAGTATTCTTAAATTATTAGCTGATGTGAGTATAAAACAACAAAAAAAAGAACAAAATTAAATATTAATTTTCGAATATACATTTTATTTTCGTTCCAGTTTCCTCCCATTGACAAAGTTTATCTTAAACAGTCTGGCATAGGAAAAGCCGTTATGTACTTATATAAACACCCAAAAGAAACAAAACAAAATCGTGACAGAGCTGGACGTTTAATATCGGAGTGGGCTCGACCTATTTTTAATTTAAGTTGCGATTTTAAGGCCATGTCTAAGGAGGAACGGCAAGAAAGAGATAAGCAACAAATTCAAAATATTCGCAAAAAAACACCTGAACCAGAACCATCAACAACTAAAAAGCGTAAAGGTCTGCATTCCGCTCTTACAACTTCCGAGGTTAAGCCTTTAGGTCCCGGGGATCCGGGATGGGTTGCACGTGCCCGCGTACCTTTGCCTTCTAATAAAGATTATTTGGTTCGACCTAAGTCAACCGTAGAAGGCACAATATCGGGTGAACAAAAACGTAAACCAAATCGTTTTGAAAAGCATATGAAAAAATTTTTGGATCAAAAAAGACTAAAGGGAGGCGCACGCAGAGCTGTGGACATTTCAATAGAGGGCCGTAAAATGGCTTTATAAATATATATTTTAAAGAATAATTAGAAATTGACATGATCGGTAATTTTAGAATTCCGGAAGCTTTGTTTCTTTTGTTTTTAAATATCCACAACTTCTTTATTGTAAGTTTATTAAAATATATTTTCAAATAAGAATTATTTTCATTTAAATTTTAAAATTAGTAATCTGTATGTAGTTGCCTATTTGTACACCCTTATGAATAGTTAAGTTTCGAATAAATATTATACATATTTATGTAATACGTAACTTCAATATATTGTTTGATTAAAGGCAAAATTTAAGAGAAATAAATATAAAAATATAAGTTACTTCCTGGGACCGGAGTCGTAATTCGCAATAAATATCTCAAAGAAATTATAATGTTATATTACACTTTTTAGAACCTTCCAAAATTATTTAATAAATAATAATTTCAATATTTATTGAAATGGTTTTATTACCGATAAATATATATTTGTCTAACTTTGCTAACCGGTATATTTTTGTTGTTTGGCCGACTCTCAGGCGATGACTCATACAGATCTAATGCATTGTGCTGGAACTAGGAAATGAGATTTTGGGAGGGTGATATATGGAGTAGTATTTATGAGTATTCGATTTGAACCTTGCCACATCAAATGTGACAGGCAAGACCTTGGCAGGTAGTTTATTCCATACACATATATGCTACTCAACCAAAAAATACGTGTGCGATTCGTTGCCACAAATGGGTGATCTCTTAATGAATAGCGCGTTGAGCGTATAAAGTAGCGGGTTTCGGGAACTAGTTCTCCGCCCGATGTCAGTCAAAGTCCGCCTATAATTAAATGCATGTGTATGAATGAGAAATGCTGCTGACATCTGCTAAGGAGTGTATAGGGTAGAAGGTTTGACATAAAATGTCAACAAAAATATCAAAATTGAGCCTTGCAGTAGCTCTGAATTAATTTTTGATGCGTTTGGATCTCTATAACAATTCTTATACCGCGACTCCTGAGAAAGCTCGATATAAATCACCAATACCAAAAGTAATAAATGTTGACAAAAGTGCTGCATGTCACACTCCGTGTAGTTTTAGAAATATCTAACGCCATCACTTTACTTTCGCACAAACAGTAATTTGCATCATCTCCTGAGTGCTGCTCTAGATAAAAAAAAAGTGAAATAAAATAAAATTACATATTGGACGCCGGCTTCGCTAACTAAAGTACTTTTGCATGACCGGCCTTTCGCCGCGCGCAGAGATTTTCTCCTCTATGGTATAACAAACACCGGATTCACTCACTCACAGCCGGGCGCAAAGACTTCCTCTTCTATACTCTGTACAAACATTGCCATCGCAGGGGGCAGTGCATTTCTCCTGGGACCGAAAGTGAAAAATTATTTTCATATATATATGTATATATAACTTATGTGTCTTTCTAGACATAGACCTATCTATGTTTAAATTTTTTTCAATCGGTTAATTAGTTTCGGAGACAGGGAAAGTTCCTCCCTACCTCCCTTCGGGCTCTTGTTTTGAAAAAAAATATAGCCTAACTCTCTTTCCAGACGCTGACCTATCTATGTATATTTTAAATTTCATTAAAATCAGTCAGTTTGGGAAACGGCGGATATTGCCCTCTAACTCCCCTCGTGGTTCTAGTTTTGAAAAAATGTTTACTCTATGTGTCCCTCAAGACAAATTTCGATATATATTTAAATTTCATTCCAATCGCTTAGTTAATTTTGGAGACCCTAAAATTTCCCCCTACCAGCCCTCGTGGGCATGCTTTTGAAAAATTGTATATCCTGTGTTCTTCGGAACTCAGATCTACCTATGTTCTAAATTTAATAAAAAAAAAAGCGTAACAAACGAACGAAAAAATAAACTCACTTTTTACATTTATACAGAGTGGCCGAAAATGACCGCAGGCGACACCGTGTTCATTTTCCAAAAAAATATGTGCCAATTATTCCTTCAGACGAAACACCGCACCAAACGGTACACTCAACTGAGTGTAATTGCAGCAATTGAACAACTTTTGGATTTTTCCGTAGTACTTTTTTGCTTAATAACGAACCCAGTCAATTGGAAATGGGCTACGTCGCTCTTAATGAAATTATGAATAAAATCAAGATTTTCTTCTGAAATAAAGTTCAACGATTTTGGCACATTGTCAACTGTGTACGGTTCCATTTTAAATTCCCCAAGTCTTCTCTACTAAATACTGAAAACAAAAAGAAAATTATAATAAAAATTTTACAAGGAATTCAAACCCCTTCGCACCTGTTTTAGTTTCAGTTAAGTAACTCAATCTCATTCTGCACATGCACTATAATTATTAGTTTTATTCGTAGAATTTCTATGAATTATATAATAAGATTATTAGATTTTAACGTTTAACACAGATGTTTATTATCAGTTAGTGCAAGTGTTGCATGTTATTTAATCGTTTGATATTAAATATGTATGCATGTATGTCGTATGTCTATCAACCTTCAATAGATCCAACTTTGATGTAAATACGACAATTCAGATTATGTTTATTTGGTTCCTTCTTATCAGCTGTATTAGTAACGGTATTGACATACGTATACAAAAGATTGAATCCAACATAAACATTTTCACCAGATTTCAAATCGGCATCGGGTATGAACTCTAAACGAAGTACAATTTTATTGGATTTGCGCCACACGATAAATCTGCAAATAAAAATATTCAAAAAAATAACAAATAATAAAATAAAAGAATAAAATAGTACATAGCGGAAGAACATACTTCGGTTCCTCTTGAGAGGATTGCGTCTCCTCATCATATTCCTTTGAGTCATCACGCAAATTTAAAATAAAACTCTTTTCCAACGGTATCAATTTGGAATTCACCTTTTCCTCAACCACTCTAGGCTCCTCATGTATGAAAGTGTGTCTAACCAACGAAGTATTGGTTAAACTATTAGAAGCTGTTAAACTAGTTAGAGACTTTAAAGATTCCATTGCTGTTGCATTTGTAACAGAAGTGTCTTTTAATGTGCAGGAGCGTTTAAACTCTTCGATCACTTTCTGTTCATTTTCTAGTGAAGGCAACTCTTTAATATTAACATCCATGTCGTGCATTGTGGGATTACTTAGTTTCAGAGTAATAGAATTTAATTGGCCAGCCTTTAGAGGCTGTTCACAACTAACCAAAAGTACATCCGGTACATGGTAACTGGCAAACAATTGTATACGATATTTAACCGAAGTTGGATGATATTCTGGCTTAATGACATTGTGTTCGCATTGTCTACAACGCAAAGAACGTTTAATCCACATGCAACGCCTTTGTGGATAAAGTTTATTTATAGTAAATGGTTGCTCAGAGGGTTGATTGTGTCGTTGTTTAACAGTGGTAACTATGAAAATTTATAAAAATTTATATAATTCAATATATCATTATACACCTCATCGTTATACTTACTGTTTCTCAAATTAATATTTTGGGTAAAGATGCTATCTGGTAATTCACCCACATCTTCACTTCCTTGTGATGCAGCTATATTAACAGCTTTAGCCTTCTGAATATTCTTATCGGGCCATCCCATTTGACGTCGTATTATAGATACGGTTAGGCCCGTACGATCGGTTAAATTGGGAAATTTGTGCGCTTTGGGAGCTTTACGTCGTAAATACTCTTGTCGCTCTTGTTTATCTTGTTGTACAACGGCTTGATAGTACTCTGCCAAGGCATTAAAACGTGTCTGATAGGCACATTCATTATCAGGCCAACCGCCAGTAGCTACAAATATAGTTATGTTATTGTGGTTTATTTTTTAATCGAAATCAGAGAAAATAGTGCTTCGACACATATGGGCTGTATATTAAGGTGTATTGTAAGGATAGATATCACTGTATTATAGATTGATTATTAAGAACAAACGTGTTTTCCAAATTCACCACAACTTATGTAGAAAAACTTGAAGTCCACCCGAATCCACTGGCTCGAAATATCAAAAATTTCTCAGGTCATACCAGGCTGAGAAGGAGGGATACTTTAGCCCTCTACCTGTCTCAACTCACATAAAAAAAAAAAAAAAAAAAAAAAAAAAAAAAATCTGAAACTACTGTGGAACCAATGCTTTCGCCCTGGCGCTGGCTGGGGTGAATATTTTCTTGTTTTATTATTTAAGATTTGATTACTTGTTGTTAGTTCAATATACATTGAAGATTCAATAAATAAATAAATGGAAAAAAAAAAAAAAAAAAAAGAACAAACTATTTATAGTGAAGTTAAGAAGCTCTCCAGCCACAAATATTGAAGAACAAAAATTATTCCCATTATATTATTTCCATTATTCAGATGCCTTGTGGAATACATGCAATTTGTTTTTATATTTCCAAGATATGGTGACGGCAAGCTAGGTATAACCATTCTCTTCCTCATATTTGCTATAATATGACGCATTTGAGTCTTCCCGTCAACATCGAAAGTTGCCAAAACATTAAAAGTAGTTAATGATATGGCTGAGTGTGCTGTTAAATGAATAACCGACTTTCTGAACCTTCTGACAAAAGAAGAATACCAAAGGCAGTATGTCCTGCAAGTTATAAGTAAATACCGAGCATTATATCCAAACGTTTCACAAACTACTTTAACAAAAGCTCTTGTGGCTCATCAAGATAAGAATTGGGCACCTCATATATGCTGTACGACATGTGTAAAGAATCTTACAGGTTGGGCGAAAGGAAAGCGATATATATGTCTTTTGGAAAACCGATGATTTAAAGAGAGCCTGTAGACGACGTATCTGATGGTTACTTTTGCCCAACTTGTATGGTTTTACCACAGTATAACAGTACTACAGTACACAAACTACCCTTTGAATAAACTGTACCAACACAACGAATTCACTGATCACAAATATGACGCGACTGATTCGACACGCAAATTCAGATTCCCAAATTTAATTGTCCTTATAAATTATAAAAGGTTTTAAGGAACGATGGCTATTTAATTTTTTTCTATCTTGGACCAGCAGGGGATGGCCCCTACACATGCGACGCATTGTGCTGGAACTAGGAAATTAGGTTATGGGAAGGAGGATAGAGTGAGTAGTGTTTACGGACATTTGATTTCAATTTTCGCACGACAAAAGTGACAGGAAAGACCTCTGCAGGGAGTTTTGTTCCACATATGCAATGTTCGGCCGAAAAATGAGTTCTCTCTCTAATGCGTGGTGGGATATGCCACCAAATCGACCACAAATGGATACGCCCTTAATGATGAACGCGTTTTACACTGAAATGAACGGGATTCAGAACTAGTTCCCTGATTGAGGACGTAAAGCGATTTCAACAGCACCGAACATCTTATAGGGGTGTTTGGGCTGTTTTTAATATGCAGCCATGGTTTCGTGGCCGCACGCGGTCTTGTCGTTAGCTTAAGATCGGGTGATCTCATTGTCAGGATGGCCGAGTTGTATATCATTGTTATGCTTTTCTTACTCTTATATACATGTATTATAATTCAATAAAATAAGATACGATTGTAATGTAGACAAAGTTTGTACGGTTGAGAAGGTATTCTGTGATCATTATTATTTGAGCATTGAAATCATAAATACGTATTTTTATTTAAATAAAAGATCGGTTACAATCCATAAGCGAGTCATTAAGTCTAGTGTCTAATCATTTCGGTTCATATAATTTGTGAATTCTTTAAGAAATCTTAAAATTATTGTCCCACATATATATTAAATTTTTTTTTGGTTATAGTAGCTACAATTTGGAATTATTTGCCTAGACATTGCCGCTAATGTCCGTTGTGACTTAAAATAAAAATCTCTGAAGTTTTTTATCGTATCGTATACTATTCAATAACATTTTATGTTTACCTTTAATTTTATATTTTGAATTAATGAATTAAATTAATAAATAAATAAAAGCAAATATAGCTTTTCTTAACAAAAAAATACAACTTTAAACACATACCTACAGATTGATCGGGAATTCCAACATCTCTTGAAGTCCAACGACATGCCAAACAAGACAAGTAATACATTTTTTTAGTTATAACCTTTGTTACATCCGGTTTAGCTTCCTGCCCTTCTTTATCCTCATCTGGCTTTCTATGTAAATGTAAACAAAAGGTGTTTAAATTATATATTTAAATATTGCGATTCCTACTTCTGAACAATCACAGTTGTTCCACGAGCCGTTAGAGTATGCTGACAGCAAGGGCAATCAAAACAATTAGCACAACAGTTCTTTTTATGACGCACCTCTGATGAGGGTATATTTTCTAAACAATTCGAGCAGAAATGTGAATCAACCTTAAAAAGGAATATTAATTAGAAAATTTGTGCACGGACAGTGTAATTACTCACTTCGTGGCATACACAAAAACCACACCTTAGTTTAGGACAATGACGACAAAAGAATAGATTATGAATCGGATTCAAAATACCACAGGAGCAGGCATATTTTACAATACTGTCTTGTATAAAATTTGCCATTCTTGTATAACTAGAAATCAAAAAATTTACAAATGCCTGTTTTAAATTTTTTTTGGAAAAATTTAATTATACCCAAACAGCTGTATTTTTTATCTTGTACAACTCTGTTAAGTTTTTATAATTAGACCGCACTCTGTGTTTAATATCTAGTGTAGCATGAGTCACATTGTAATTTGCACCTTTTCCCCGTATTTATTTTGTCAGCTAAAAAATTTATTTACATGGGCGTTACACGCTCTAAATTTAAAAATCACTTTTGTACAACAAACGTCAAAAACACATTGTTTTTGTCATATTTGCATTAGATGTTTTTGACATATCTCGAACAAACAACGTGTGTGGTAGTACAATAACTCCAATCTATACCGCCTTGTTAGAGATGCCTAGCTACTTATATACTTGCTGGCGCCTGCCACTGCACGTCTCTACATTCAATAATTATTTCTGAACATAAGAAACAACATCAGCAGAATGACGTTACAAAATATGTTCTGATTTAAGCGATATATTTTCGCGGCGGCTAAGTAAATACGAAAAATTTTTGCGGCGACTTTTATATAGTCGGCTTCGGCCTCTGATTACTGCTTACTTTCTGAAAGGTTAATAATCATAGGCATGGGAATCTGTGATAATAATAATTTTCTGTAAATTTTGTATTTCATGTTAAAAACTGGAATAAACTTTTTTTATTCGTTCAAAAAATAAAAAAGAATGTGTGATTTAAATTCCGTTGATTTAATAGACTTAAGTGTGGAAGATGAAATTCCTTGCAGGAAAACACAAACAAAGACTGAAAGTCTACCAACGTTTCTTGAAGCCAATTCAAATTTTATACCGTCCAGTTGGAAAAAACGTGATAGTTTTGAAAATGATCCTTTCGATCTCATACAAAGATTGGCAGATCATCCAGATGATCCTTTTGATGTTGTAGAAAAAGAGGCAAGTTTAAAGGCGCAGCAATCTTGTAAAGAGCATACTGACGTGAAACTGGGTAATCTCTTGTCATTGAGTACAGATAATATTTTAGACAGAGACAAAATTTTAGCAACATCTCTAGTTAGAAAAGAATTAAATGATTTGAAAGTGGAAGAATTGGACTTCTTAAGTCCTACTGTTTTTTCAGAAGAAAAACATAAGTTAAATACCATAACTAGACATGATACAGATTCTACACCAAATAGTAGTGCAGATACCTCTACATCGGGAAAGATAAAGAGAACTACAGAATATCGGAGAAGATTGTTAAAATTGAGCATATCAAATTCCACTTTTAGCTCACCTACCGCTCTTAAGAGATCCTTGGAATCTGAGGATATATTATGCACACCAGTCTCTTCTATGCTAACAAAAGCAACAGACTTCGGCGAATACTCATTGGCAGCAGAATCTCCTTTAAAGTTGGTTGACGATGAAGATTCGTTATCGGGGAATTATAAAAGTTTTTTAGATTCAGAAAAAAAATTTCAGGCTGACTTGGAAATGCTGAGAATTCCGATATTAAGTGAACTATCTTCTCCAACTGTTGAACAGATGTTAGTGAAATCTGTTGAAAATTCAACTGAAACGTTTACTGATTCTGATATAGATAAAGAAAACGACTTGAACAATTTAGAGGCAATAAAGTTGAAAATAAAAATTAAAAAAGAAAAGATTAATAACAGTCATCAGGAGGAAATATCGTCACTCATAGGGAATCTTAAAACATTGATATCAACTGGTGAAATGGTGGATGAAAATAAAAAACAAGCCACCGATCTATTAGAATCTCTTAGTTCGGCCTTAAATCTGCCTAAAATAAAAGAAATGCTTGACGTATCTTCAAAATCTATAACACGACAAGGTACCTTCAATATGGATCTACAAATAAAAAGCGAAAACAATAATAAGTCATTACATAATGACATATCATCGGCCACATATGAGGGTGAGTCATCCAAGTTCAAACGAGATTTTAATATAGCTGAATTTGGACTATTATCACCAAAAAATTCGCCATCTGTGGATTCAAACACAAATAATTTGCAAACAGATGTAAACGACGTAATGGATCAGTTAAGCAAACTATTAATAAATAATTCTACCGATAGCCAGGCAAGCTGTACTAATCCTACTTTTATAGTTGTTATGAATACCAATCAATTCAATCATTCAAATAATACTTCCAATCAAAGCACTGCTGATGCCAAGTTAACGTCTCCATTTGTAGTTAACTATTTAGAAAACTCTGTCAATGATAGCACCACTGATATAGCACGTCGTCGTTCACAATCATTGTCGCTTCATGATAAAGTTAAAATCGTTCGTTTGCCGCCTAAACCAAGTTGCATCCAGGCACAAACTGTCGTGCAGGAATCGACGGCAATAACGACAACGCCTCCTTCAAACAGCAAGGAAGCACCCGATTTTAAGACGCCAGCACGATTGAGGTCTAATTCATATTCAACTGTTAGCTCATATACACCGCAATTGGGAATGAGACGCTCAGGAATCGGGTAAGTCAGAAACATAAATAAATATAGTGTATTCGAAATATTCCAATGATTGCATTTGTGACCACACTTAGGTCTGAAAACAAAAATTTCACCAAAATACGAAAAACTCAAACTCTTGATACTCATCATGAAGATCAACATGGTATTGTGAAATCTATATATATGCCGTCTAATAATTTGCTAACATTTAAGCCCGACCTCAAGAAAAAATTCAAACAGAGTACAGAGTCCATAATGAAGTCATCTATGCCTCTAAAGGCAACAATACCTGTAAAAAAACTTACACCCTTTCTAAGAACATCACCCCTCACTCCCGTCAATAATACAACCCCGAAAATAACAGCATTAGCAACACCTTTAGCATTAAAAGAAAATTGTACATTTGTTGAAAAAGTTGGTTATCCAAGTGCCTGTTCAACTCCCGAAGTCTTGAGTTCACCTGTAAAACGAACTACAGGTGTAGTTAGCAGACCCCGATATTCGTATATCTCTACTACTCCAAAACCTAAATCATCGTTAACTAATTCGCGCACCTCTTTGAATAATAAGAGACGTACTGTTGGCGAATTTAAATCCAAGTCCCCTCTCAAATCGCGCGTTAATAACACAAGCTTAGCGGTAGGTGCCTCTGCTCCATCTTCCAAAGCTACGGCCGAAAATTCTAGATTATCAACGTCAGCAGGATCTAGAATTAGTAAGACTCCTGTTAAGTCAACCTTCGCCGATGTAGCCGCCGTTAAATTGGTATGGACAATTTTAGTCATTTATTTCTTCGTTATTTAATCAATAACTTTATTTTTCAGACAAGTCGTTTTACTTCTCGAAAATCCATTGGTGGCCTTATAGTACCACCCAGAAATAAGGAAAATAAACTTCCCTAATTTAAAAGTATATGTTTTGTCTATTTAAGATTTTAAATGCTTTTGTTAATCATCCAAATTCTTCACATTTCATTCATCTATATTGCGAGTGTTATCAAATTAAAATTTTCTTAGTTTTCTTATTTAGTCAAGAAACAAAAAAACACTCGCTTTGAATTACTTAAATTGTATGCACTGTTGTCTTTGTATCAATATTAAAAAAAAAGTGATATTTAAATTTAAGACATTTTTTATATACTACATTAAATATTACAGTATTGACAGACATTTTTGAAAAATTTAATTTACACATAATTTTTTAATAAACCGGTAACTAGTAATTTAAAATTGTTTTGCAGCTACACCTTATTTCACTTCACTTTTTTTTTATATGCAGTAGTAACTCGATTAAAGCTCATAATTAAAATCATGCTTTGTGGATGCTTCGGGGATGTCGCAAGTATGAAGTACGTTTATTTATTATTCACTGTGATTTCAACTTCCTGATCAAATTTATAAATATTAAACAAATGAAACAAATAAAGTTTAGGGCACCCTCGTAGATATGAAATAAAATATGCCACCCAATCGAAAATTTAAAAATAAGAAAAAATAAAATAAAAAAATTATCGGAAACTTTTAGCGAATAAAGGGTGTATTTTCCATCGAATACCTGAAACTACCTGAGAAGTTACTATCCATTGCGATACCAAAGCTAAATGCGTTGAGATGTCAATTTGGAACTCTCTGTTACTTTCTCAAATTTTTTTGAAGAAGTGGCACCACTGACATTTTAAAAGAAATAATGACGTAGATTAATAATAATGAAATGTCAAAATAATTAAAAAACAATGTTAAAAAAGGGCAGTGTAACAGTTTTTAATTCAAAATAAAATAAAGTGATGGATTCTGAGCGTTGTGGTTTGATGAGGAAAACGACCGTGCAGAACGAGATGATAGACGAGTCTTAAGAGATAAGTTCGACATACTTTCTTTAAATGACCACATGTATGAAAAAAATCTCTAGCGGAATATGTTCTCAAATACATAATGCTTTATTTTAAAAAACTTTATTTGTACAAAACTTCGGTTTGAATTAAAAGGCGTTTCTGTATGTTCTAAACGCTATTCAACCCAAGCTAAAAGTTTCAAGGAGATCCACAGCAATTCCAACTATTTTTTTGAAAAGGTGCAATGACTTTCGATCGAATTAGAGAATCATTTTTAAGCCAAGCTCAAAATATTGACCTTTAAAAGCACGCTAAATACAGATAAATTATAAACAATATAATAGTTTTGAAAAAAACTCTCAAAAATTATTGAAAAAAACTATTAAAAGCAATTTTGAAAGTGATTGACAAAACGACATTACACGTTTTATAAATTTCAAATCGGTTTTGTGTCTAAATCATCACATACCTGAATAAAAACCACATTTTAATAAACTTATAATCTACTCTTAAAGTTTGCCTTTTCTATGATGTCGAAAGAATTCTTTCTTTCGTACAATTATATTTAAATTATACAAAACTTAAATTGTACAATTATATTTCAAACTGCAGTTTTGTTTATATTTTTTTTTTGCTTTTTCCCTAAATGTACCAATTTAAATATCAAATATAAATATTTTTTCAGCGTGCTTATATGTTTTTCTCCATTTGCGTTTGATATTGACGTAACGCAAGATATTTGCGCTTATCGAACGATTTTGAGAGAAGCTTTCGCCTTACAGAGTGCGGTGATACCAGACTTGCGAAAGGCTTATGCGCAAACGGATTAGAGAGTACCCATCGTTCGATTTAGTACCATTTTTCTTCCGCATCGCAATAGAGAGTAACCCCACAGAACTTCTTCTTCTATTTGAAAAACAAATAAAACCATTAGAAATTAACGTATTGGAGTATTGGAAAAAAATTTCTCTAAAAACTTTAAAATAATATCAGCTTGCCGAAGTTAACATGATTTTGAAAAAAAAAAAAAAATTGGCAACACTAAACAATTTAGATAAATAATCGTTTTTTTAAAGTTTTAACAAATACTGGGAAATAGTAGGAGCTTTATTTAATAAACCAGTATTTCCAGATAAAGAACGAAAGCACACACTGCATAACAAACAAAACAGCTGACAGTTTTAAACAATGGTGGTAAATAACTGCTTAGAGTTGTCAAACAATGGCTGATATCGAAAGTGAAGAGGTGAAGAACCTTGTAAGTGTTCAATTAAAAACTGATTAATTGATATAAAAATCTATTAATAATTAATAAAACCTAAATTAATTGAATAATCATAATGTGAAATTTATTAACATAACAAGAAAAAAATTTATTTAATATATTTTAAGTGTTTTAAACTTAAAAATTAAAAAAATGTAAAACAGAATCCAGCTAAAAATCAATAATTTGAATAAAAGACCCAAATTAAACGTTCAAAAACTATCCATACATCCAAATGTATCAAAAAAATTTATGCATAAAAAAAACACTAATGCCGTGTTTTGTGTGTAGATCATTAACACTGAATTAAATTAAATTAATCAAAGTAAAAAAGGAGAACAACAATAAAATTATCTATTGATTGACACAGCTTTTTGTTTTAACAAAATTGAATTGAAATATTTATTATTCAATAGAATAAATTCTGTTAATACCTAATAATAAATAAAAAAGAAAAAGATTTCTATAATTTTTTTCCGAAGTACTTTCAATTAAATTTTATAATTTCTTTTAAGCAAATTGAATTTGAATGGGTAATGAGGGATGAGGTTCACTCTATATTGAAAAAGTTGCGAGAAATATTAGTGGTATGTAGCATTTATTTAATTAATCAAGATGGTGTTAACTTTTTCAACATTCAAAAGGAATGTGCACAACGCTTTCCTGTTCCATTGTATGGTAATGAGGGCAAACGTACAGAAAAATTCCTTTTGATTGCAGCCCATGATCAAGTTAAATGTGCTGTTACATTGACTGGCGATAGCATTACACAAGCGGTAGGTGTTGCTATTAATAGATTTTATTTTTGAAATTTCTCTTTATTCTTTTTTGTTAACTAACAGGATATAAGCTTTAAATTGAAACGTTCCTCTAGTCAAGTTCAACGCACTGCTATAACATCTGATGCCCCTTGGAAATTGCAGCAAGTTCAAGATGCTGCCAATCATTTGCAACAGGCGATAAATTACATCGATAATGTTGATGAAAATTACAAATTTCGGTAAGTTTTTGTTTTAAAATATTCAAAAAAGTTTACCTCTGTCGTGTTCTTAAAAATGTTTTCGTAACGGTACGGACTCAGGGTATATTAAGTTTTTAGTTCTTAGTTTAATCTAAAAATTCGGAATAACGGTTTCAGCACTCAGACAATGGTGTCATTGTGTGTTACTCTCTTTTTCAAAAGGAATAGTGTAGGGAGAAAGCACGTGGCAAAGTGATAGATATTTACGGCATGTAAAAGTGTTTTAAAAACTAATCCAAGAAGCACGTTTTGTTGTTTTGAACAATAATTAACGGTTTGGTTATTTTTATTAATAATTTGTTGAACAGTGTAGACGTGTACTTCTTTTCTTTTAGTTAGATTTCTAATAAAAATAATTTAATTTTAACTTTTGTTTTCAAAACTTGTTTTATAAGCTAAAATTTACATAACTGTTAATTAATTAAAAACTCGTTTCAAAAGCTGAAATTTCCATAATTGTTAATAAGTTAGTTTCTAATTTAAGAACACAAAGTGGAGAAGAGTAGAGAAGAATTCAAAAGGAAATATAAAAAACGTAAAGTTAAGATTGATCACCTATAATAACGGAAAACTGAGTTTTGATTTGCTCATGTTTTTAATATAAATGTATATATGTATGTAAGTATGTATATACACATATAGTATGTATGTACACATATTTTTTCCAAAAGAAATTTGCGTTCGTACAGGGTGTCTGGTGGGAAATTTATATTTTTAAATACGATTATTTCAAAAAGTAATAAATGGTGCGGAGGGAGGGTGGCGCCGTTGTAATTACCGATTGTGCGGATTTGTTAGTCACGATGTCGCAGTGGTTGAGTGAGAGGGTGCTTCGGCTATGAATCCCCTACGGCCAGAGCCCAGTCGATCCGAAAACATTGAACTGGTTGAAAGCAGTTTACGTGAAAATCCGCGACTTTCAATACGGAAAAGAGCAGTCTCACTGGGGCTTCCAAGGGCGATAATTCATGAAATTTTAAAAAAGGATCTACAGGATCTGGATGACATACTCTTTAAAAAATAACATCCGCATTTCCATTCTATCGTTCAATGCTCTTAATAAAACTGTGTCAGTTATTACCCTGTATTTAGTGGCACTCCAGTTAATTTATTAAAAGACGAAAACAATTAAATATACATAACAGAAAACTGCAAAATTCTAATAATATTTAGTAAAATGTTAAAATAATCAAAATTATCAACAAAAATTTACTTCGATTTCTAAATAAAAAGAATCTTGAACTCGAATTACAAAAGTAAAATTTTTTAAATGCAAGAAGAATTAAAAAAAAATATTCTTAAAAAATTTGCCTTAATTTTAATAAAAAAATATAAAAGCTAAGTAATTTATTTCGAAAATAAAGATGTAATTAAATTATGAATTTCTAGAAAAATATGCCATTATATTAACACACTGGTTCCCAATAAGATGAGAAATTTCGTTTGCATATATTGTTTTCAATAACAAATTCAAATTAATCTTTGTTTTAAAAATCCGTATTTGCATTAAATGAAACAGGCTGCTAATTGAACTGCTTCAAATAGAACGGAAAGCATGTGTATATCACCCACTTTGAGTACAAATTCTAATGCTAGTGTTATCTTATAATCATATATTTTCCTGGATTTGTTTCGTACTGTTTTTATTATACAACTAGATTACTCTAAATGGAATCTATCATTTGTTCGATAACAATATTGTAGTACGTAAATCAATTGCTGGCGAAAAATCCATTTTAAGGTACAGTAGTATTCTAGTTTAACGAACCTCTTAATAATCAGGACTGTTCTTTATATTGAAAGTTGCTTGTATGCCGTACATACTTTAAATAATCATCTTTATTATAAAACAGAAGTATTATTTTTCATATAACATTTATTTTTCAATGATTTTTGTAAGCAATATTTTATAAAAAGATGAACAATTCATATCACATTGTGAAGTAAAACAAAAAATTTAAGGTAAATAATCGATTTATTTACAATTGCGACATATCTTGCACACTGTGGCTTTATATGTATAAACCATATTCTTTGCACAGATCTGTTACTCCCGCCCCCTTTCGATGTTCATCAACAATTTTGATTTTACCACAGAATAATGTACAAAACTTATATAAAAAATCGAAACAGAAACGGAAAAAAAACTGAAACAGCACATACAATAACTCAGTATGTTCTTAGTTAGTTAAGAACAAAATAAAATTATAATTCCAGATCGTCAGAAGAAGTTTTACAAATCACAACTGAACTTATCGGAGCTCTACAACGAGGCCGTACTAGTCTAATAATACCAAAGAAAAAATCTATTGATGATTTAATGAAGGGTCGTAATATGGTAAGTAGATTTTTACAAAAAAAGGTCACACAGTTCTCAATTACCTTAAGATTATCCAAATCTTACACTGTCGAATGGTTTCTTAATAAATTTCAATTTAGAAATCCTTAACGCCCAATCTACCTGAAGATCAAGCAATATCGTTTTTCTTACAATGTCACAAATTGATAATAGCCGTCTATCAATTGTTAAATGTCCAAGGAACTATACAAATGGAAGCCACTCAAGCAGAATGTTCGGTAGGTTGGCTTAATGAAGTTCTAGTATCATTTACCGTAGGTTTGACATTATGCCAGCAACTCAAGGATAAAATGAATGCATTTAAAATGGATACCACAAGTTAGTAATATTTGTGCTTAAACAGCACCCGTACATAAATAAATCTGTTTGATTGCTATGAACAAAGATTTTTTAAGTTAGGGCAAGATCATATATACCATACATATGCATCTGTTAAATGTACTTATAAAAGAACTGTAACCAATGTGTGGAATGTATTAACTATCTATTGTACTTAAGTTCTTAAAACAAAACGACTTAATAAGTTATTCAAATTGTTAACATTGGATTTACTTGAAAATATTTTAATACGAAAGTTCTTTCTATTTTAGGTAAAAGCAATTTCTTCATTGTTTTATTTTTAGTATAGAAAAAATTTATCCTATTTAAATAAAATATGCATAGGTAAAAGCTAATCAGTAATGCATACCATAATGACAATAACCTTTAAGCAAAATTAATTAGATGAAAGTAGAAAGCAAATAAAAATTATCTTAAACTTGTCTTTTCCAAAATGTAAAATTCAAATTTAATATTACTTCCATTAATTTTAATGTTAAAAAGATCTCAAATTATTTGGTTTTGTTAACTATGTATTAACTTTTTTAATAAATAATTTATGTGTCAATTTTAAAGCTAAAAAACCAAGATTTTTAAAGTAATGGTTTATTAGACAAATTTGCATACAAAATTCAGTCAATATACCTTCTATGCATTCCAAAAAAGTTTATGAATACGGCAGTAAATTTTTAGATACATTAAATAAATCTTTGAATAAATTTTATTTTGTGACAAAAAATATTGAAATAATTTTACATACATACATCTATTATCCAAAAAAAAAAGAATAATAATAACTATGTTAGATTGTACCGTTCATCGTTTAAAATGAGCTACAAAGTGTTTGCACTAATGCAAAAATATCTTAATGCTTTAATCAATTAATTGGAAAGTCTTTGACGTTGATGGACGATAGCACTGGGCAAAATATGAACATGAACATGCATGCATATTTCTTAAATTAGAAAAGAGCTTGCTAGAAACTACCAGTCGTATTCATAAGAAATTTCAGAAGATTTATAAAAAGTTGTATTCATAAATGATTAATATACGTTTAATAAAGCATCTATGAAATATGAAATTTTTTGCCCTTCTTTAAACCAAAAATAAAACGATGTCCTTGTACTTAGACATTTTGTTTGACCACATTTTTACATATAAAAACATTTAAAAAATTATTTAATAATATGGACTCGATAAGTACAATTAGACTAATATGTGAAAATAAGTGAAGTGCAATGGAAAGAAGAAAATTAATGAACAATTAGAAATATTCACGGAGACTTTGTTCCAGATGTCAAATAATCGGTTTTATTAGTACCAAGAAACAGTATCACTAATTTGTGGAAGAGTTGCTCGTGCTTTGGCATGTCATGGCAGAAGTAGAATCAAAGAAATCCGTGATATTTGGGGGGTAATTAGGACCATTATTGGACGCCATATAAAAATAAAAAATTTGCTGGTTTACATTATTTTCGCATTTACATATATACTCAAACTTGCAATCGTTAAAAATAAATAATAATAATGATTCATCTTACTCAAAGAAAAAGTGTACCGGCTGTTTCGTGCAAGAAGAACAAGAACATAACTCTCTCAAAACGCCTCTCATTTATCCAATTTTTGTGTAAGAAAACGCTTTCTGGTAAGATTGGGATCCCGCGGGTGCACAATTCAGAGTAAAAAACACCTATTAATACTTATGTTAGAAAAGTATAAAATGGTTAATAATTTTATGCTGAAAAATTTACTACGAATTTTCATCCGATTTCTGTAAATTTTTTTTTATCAGAAATGTCGACAAAAGAACTCAGATTTTCCATCGGCATGGCTGTCAGAATTCGCGTCAAGCATTTCATTTATTTTTCGGTCAGAAATGTGATATAGTTCGTCTACGAGTCTGAATTTTTGTAAATCTCTCTCTGAGATATTTGACAGACATTTACCTATTTTTCTCACTGTGCTGTTTCACAAAAACGAAAAAGATTTAATAAATAAAAATTTAATTTAAAATTAAAAATTTTAATGTAATTAAATTATTACAAACATGTTTAACTCTGCTTAATACTTTTTTTGTTTATTTTCTATTGAAATTTTTTAAAAAAGTACGTGTAATATAATATCAGTTAAAATGCAATCTGAAGGCATCATATTTAATAATATTAGCTAGTAAATAAAAAAAAAATAATAATTTTATTGGGAAATTGTTCTTTCAAACATTTTTATTGCAAAGAATGTCAAATATGCATACATATACATATATATATGTATGTATGTATATAAAAAACATTTAAGAAAAATAAATAAAAAGAACAAATCCATATACATACATACATACGTATGTATGTATGTACATAACTTGTAGTATTGTTAAATATATGTAGGTATGTACATATATAATAACTATGTACATATGTTTATTGAATTGATTATAATAAAAACGAAAATATATGCACATGATCCAATTACAATAAAACGTTAAGAATCAAAAAACTATAATCTTAATCTTTTTTATTTAACTTTTTTTTTAGTATGCTCAATTGAGTCAAGCAATTATCGCGATAATTTCTGCGCTCTGTCAATTTCTCTAATGGTACCATTAGCTCCATCTCTTTAGCAATTCCTACAGCTGTAGGTCCTTCCATTTTGGGCGTTGGTTTTAAAGTCTTACTTACAGCATAAATTGTATTTGTATAACGTTCGAAATAATTGGTCAAGCCTTCGGCGTTAAGATGAGCTGTTTCTAATGGCCCCAAAAAGGCATAACGCATACCCAAGCCTTCTGACATAACAATGTCAACATCCTTGACATCTAACAGTCCGTCATTAATTAAATGCCAACATTCATTGAGGATGGCATATTGGATGCGGTTAAGAGCAAAACCCTCAATTTCGCGGCTCATTGTAACGGGTTTTTGACCAATTTCTTCCATTAAAGCTCGTGTTTTAGTAACAACTTCAGGCTTAGTCCATGGAGCTGGTACTATCTCAACTAATGGAACATAATAAGGTGGATTTACAGGATGTGATACGAGAACCTAAAAAAAAGGATAATCATATATATGTAAGTAACTCACGAAATTTTTTTAAAACGACATTATGAAATTAGTACTTTATTTTGTGTTATAAAAGTGTTATAAAAAGTTTTTCCATAATTCTCATTTCCCTTTTGTCAAGTTTTGTTTTGTTATTTTAGATAAATTTTTCTTAATACTTTTTTTTTTTAACCTTTTTTATTATTTTAACAATCTATTTTTTCAAGCTTTAAGGTTTTTTATATTTTTATTTATTCTCGATATTTCGTTAACCTTCGGTTAACTTATTATTTTAACAATCTATTTTTTCAAGCTTTAAGGTTTTTTATATTTTTATTTATTCTCGATATTTCGTTAACCTTCGGTTGAAAAATATTTTAGATAAACATATCTAAACTTTCGTGGACGACCATTTATGGGTTTTTTATAACTTGACTTTAAAAAAGTTCTTTCATGTTTTAAGCCATAATGTAATTACTTTGTCAGGTGATTATTTTTTCCTCTGCTTAAGTTTGCGACATAAAATGTCAGAATTCTATACACAAAATGCTATATACAAATTGTGAGAAGGAATTTAATTTGCGTAATTTTATTGCAATCGGTATTAAAAAAATATATATATATATTATTTATGCTTAAATATTTCAAGTGTAAATTTTTTCTGACATTTTATGTCGCAAAGCACAAACACACGAACGCGTGTAAAAGCTATGCAAACAAATTTATCATATCAATTAACATATCTGTATTCATTAGGTTTTTCAACATTTAAAATTCAAGTAAAATGCTATATTCCTCTTATACAAATTGTTTTAACTAAATAATTTAATAGGCGTAATTAAAAGATTGTTTGAAAAACATTTGAAAATACTTTACATTTAATAGAAATCAAGCCCGCGAACATTTTTCCTGTGTTGTCAGTAAGAACTATGAATATATCAAATTCAGAAATATAACGAATCTCTTTTCTTTCACAGTTTTTATAAAACCAGGTAAAAAGCTTTTATTATTATCATATTAGTAAAATTTTGCGATATTTGCGTGCCAGCTTGTGACCATCTTTTTTATGGTGTTTTTGATTTACAATTTATCTAATCAGGCGTCTTTCTATTTAAATAAAGATTTGAAGTACATATCCATACGTATATCAGTTGTGTTTCAAGTATTTAGATTATACTTTTAAATTGCATATACATATGTATGTACATAATTTGTTTTTTGTTTACCAAACTACCTGAATTAGTCTCTCTTGTTTATTCATTTCAAAAAAAATTTAAATTCTTTTAGAAGTATTTGTTTTTATTCATGAATATGTTTTTTCTTCTTATTTTTAGCTTATTCCATTTTGTAGACTATGATAGAAAATTTGGATTGTAATAAGCATAAAAAATGAGGGATTGAAATTTCGATGATTTCTAAAATAAAAAGTAGATCTGTTCAGATTTTTTTTTTCTATCTTTGACCAGGACTCAGGGGATGACCCCTACCCATGCGATGCATTGTGCTGGCACTAGGAAATCAGGTTATGGGAAGGAGGATAGAGGGAGTAGTGTGAATGGACATTTGATTTGAATTTTCCCACGTCATAAGTGACAGGAAAGATCTCGGCAGGGAGTTTGTTCCACATACGCGATGTTCGGCCGAAAAATGAGTTCTCCCTGTAATGCGTAGTGCGGTTCACTGCCAAGTTGACCACAAATGGATGTGGTCTTAACGATGAACGCGTCGTGCGCGTGAATGATCGGGTTTCGGAAACAAGTTCCCTGATTTCATCAGAACCATCCCATTATAGAACAACGAAGCGCCTATTTGCGTGGCACGTCGTCTGGTTGATGTTTCGTTGTTCTCAGCAATATCAGCAGCCACAGCCGCGATATTCTGGCATAACGAGCAGTACGGTTGCGGCCACGACTTGAAAAATATGTTGTGGTTCCAGTCTGTTGGAGTCGAGCAGCTAAGCGACTTAATGTTTCTCCAGTTGGCGCGAAACGATTAGGAAATGTACGACGAAATCACGATTATTGTTTAAAAAAATCGACACAATTGATCCATTTGCAAAAGCTATAACATCTTACTATAGGGTGATTCATTTTACGCCACCCATTATTGCATGAAACCCTTTAAAGATTTCGACAATAGTATCGTTCTTTGATTTCAAAAACATTCCATCTACGATATTCTGTCTATTATTCGTTAATCGTTTAAACCGTTGACTTTTGCTCGACTAAACGGCCATTAATTTAAAACTGACTGTAACTAAAGATATAGGCGTAGTTTGTGTAAAACAATTAAATACAATAAAATTTTGAGTGCTTCTATGATACATAATCGGTTATTCTAATAACCAATTATTTTGTGCTAATTTTGGACATTTTCTAGTTTGTTGCTTTTATTTATAAAAGTGGGCGTGCTCAAAATATATTTTACAAAGAATTTTAAAGTTTCAAAAGGCTAAAACATTAAAACAGTTCTTCGACTTTTTATTAGTAAGTAAAAGCCAATAATACCATAAAATCATTTCTTTCCAAAATCAAAATTCGTACTTTTTGTTCCAAATTTTAGTTTCAAAAAACAACTTTTTCAAAAATTAATATATTAATTATAATTAAGTAATAACTTTCTTCATGTAGGCGTAGGCTTAGGTTTTTGCCCGCATACTAATTTTTATATTAAAATGTTAAGTATTACAAAATAAAGGGTTTCATCTTCAAAACTATACAAAACCAGATGTCAAACAGAATTCTATTATATATAAAAAAATTTATTACGAATAATGATTTCAATCAATCACTATTTTGAATATACAAACGGCATTTTCTTTAAGTTCATCTGATAGGTGGTCAATTATTTTGTTTGCTGATAATTGCTTTTTGACTTACTATCTCGAATAATTTAAAATTGCATTTATTTTGCCTATGTATGTAGGTTATTTGGTTTTGCTGCTCATTTTCTTGTTGATGAAATTACGTAGCCAAATAGCTTTTTTTTATACATATATATATATATTGTAGATAAGGAATTTTCAATTTAGACAGGTTTAGACAGGCAAAATTTATTGTATATGGAAGGTATTTTTATTGAATAATTTTGGTGGATTTATTCTTTTAAAACTTGCAATGTAGTTTGATAATTGATCTAATCCCAAATATTTACGCTATTACATACTTTTGAAATAGATATGTATGTGTAACATTTTTTGAGAAGTTTTTTTTCTATAATCATATTTTCTACCATTATTAATTTATGTTGGTTGTGTTGTTACTATATACGAGTATATGATATCTTTCTTTACTCTAAATTAGGCGCCCGCGGTATCCACATTTTACCAGAAAGCGTTCCCGTGCACTAAAATTAGGTAAATGAGAGACGGTTTTAAATATAGTAACCAAACCACAGTGCACTTGCGATAACGTGAACTAATTAAAAACGGCTGTCTTCACGTTTTCGAATACTAAAAATAGGACAAATTTTCATTGTATTTTTAATACGAATCCATATTTACAAAATTAGCTATTATTAAATAGTTATACAATAAATCATACAAAATTATATAATAATGTGGAATTATTGACATATATACATGTTAATATGTAACTTGACAAGAATTCGATTTTATTGTTCAAGTTACACAGTTACACATATCTACATACATACATATACATATATATATTTTTTTTTATCTGGGACCAGCACTCAGGAGATGACTCCTACACATGCGAAGCATTGTGCTGGAACTATAGGAAGGGGATAGTAGTAGGAGAAACGACAGGAGGTGAAGCTTAATTAATTATTTTACCATTTGACCAGTGAGTATGCCTTCGACACTGAAACCTTCCGACAACAACTGACACACAAAGACACACACTAATGCACATCAGAAAAATGCCAAATTTTTTTTTATAATTTTAGTCTGAGAAACTGGAGTTGAACCCAGGTCTGTTTTTGAATTTGTAGTCAACGTGCAGACTACCATCCATCGTGCCATCGCCACCTTCAAATTATTTATAAAATGGTGCACCGTACAATAACACCATTGGCAAATATATCTTTCTGTTGGTAACGCTGCCCTTAAAAATTAAGATGCAATGTTGAATATCGGATTTGGCAACTTTTGCCATACAATAATCCGAAATTGTACAGATTTCTCACAATAGTCTGAACAGACAATTTACACTTAGGTGACTATTTTGTCATTGTGAGTGCATTGCCACCATATTGTAAAATCCGACATTCGTGTTTACATACGCAGCTTAAGTCTTGAAGGTCATTAGTAAGTCATAGGATAGAAAGGTTTTTGTTTCAAATACTCACATTTGCTTGATGTTTCATATCTTTGCTAAACAATGAAGGAAGAAAAGTACTTGTCGAACTTGACATGATTGCATAATCCTCAACCACCTGGTCCAATTCTTTGAAAATATTTTTTTTCATATCCAAACGTTCTGGTATACATTCCTGTATAAAAATGGCACCTTTTGCAAGTACTTTTAAATCCGTGGTTCCCGATAGGCAGGTATATTGTTCCACTGCATCCAGTTTACCACGTAATAGACCTTTAGATTCCAAGCTCTTTAATTCTTTTTCTGTTTCTTTTAAAGCATTTTCTACTTGTTCGGGTTGAATATCAAATAAAGTTACTCGATAGCCAACAGAAGCAAATAACATTGCCCAAGAACGTCCAATAAGGCCGCTGCAGCAGAACAAGACAAAATTCAAATTCATAAATAGAAATGTACAACCATGTAAAACAGTCGTTTAACTTGCAGTGTAACTAGGTCAACGTTAGTATATTTTTTATTGTTTTAATTTTTATAAACACTTTTCGTACAGCACAACTTACCTTCCTACTATACCAATTTTTTCTCTTTTACCAGTTGCAGCCATTGTTTTACGTTTTTATTTGTTTCGTGAATTAATGTTGTTTAATTATTTACTATTATATAAAGAACTGGTAATAATTTTTGCTTCAACTATTTATTTCGTTTTTAATATTTCGGTAACCAGTGCGTTGTGCACAAAAGCCAGTTAAGTTTTAATTCAAAATTTGCCATTTGTTAAATTCAGTAAAGTAAAGTTTTCTCAACCAAATGAACAAACTTGTAAAAGCTCTTTCAGGTTAATTTTCAGTAGGGGGCAATGGAATATAAAACATAGATAAGACGGCAATAACTGTTGCATTTTGGCGATTTTGAAAGCTCTAAGCTATTCCAATATTTTCAATTACTATTGACTAATTAAACTTTTGCTCAGATATGTTGTTATTAAAGAAATATTGGCAGAATAATTATTGGATATCTATGATACATGTATCAGTTATGGAAAATGTGGCATTTTTGGCACTCTCATCGAAGTTTCGGCCATTTTTTAGTATGTATTTTAAATTCTTTTTACTAAAACTGTTATCTTTTCATACTCGTATTTGTCTAATATGTACATATATAATTTGGAAATAGTGGCTACAAATTTTGTGGCGGAACACAATTTGTCGGTTTCTATAATAGACCATCTTAGTATGTTGGGCAAAAACGGAATGACTGACTCCTACAGCGTAAAGAAACTTTGTATTTATATACCTCAAAAAGGCCACAAGAATAAGAAAAATCATTGATAAAAATATGGTCTGCACAATATCGAAAAATTTAACAATATTGGTCCGAGTTCTTAATGGAGCATGCGCTTGTCGGTTTGGCTTCCCAAAACGCATCCGAATGTTTACCTAAAGGCAGAATTAGTCTTCACTTTCTGTTCTGTTTGTTTGTAGTTATCAATTGCCATATGGCAGATTGCAGAAGCAAGTGCGCAAATTGTCAGGCTATCCCACACAATAACGCCGTCACTGTATGACTAGTCTTTCCTTTACTGGCATTCACGTTGGAATCACATGGATAAACAAACAAAGAAAGAAAAAACATCTCGCGATTACATTCTGCCTGCAGGCATGAGAACCAACCAACCAACCCTTCAAAATTCTTTTTAATTTGATACCCATATAATGGTGGTATTTAAAAATAGTAAGAAATGTACATGATAAGAACTATTTAAATGGAATAAAAGAATAAAGGTACACTTTTACTCCATATATTTTCGAATTTCGAAACTTTTCTCGAATCTCGAATTTTTTTTCTAGAAGAAAAGTTTACGGAAAAAAGCTTTGTTCCATGTTCAATAATTTTGAAGATCCATACATATATGGTTGCACAGAGAGATACCAAATTTTTTTTTTTTTTTAGTTTTTCCCACTAAAAGAACATATATGGAAAGAGCACCAAACATATGTTCGCTTATTTTTCAGCAGAATGTATATATATGCTTTTGTAATTTTTATTCTATCAATTTTACTCGTTTTAACCCCCTTAACATTAGAATATCCAAAAATTCTATCTTAGTGGATCTAAACATGGATAGACGAGTCTACATACCGAATGTCAACCGATGATGATGAGTGGGCGGGCACTATGGCTTTTGCCTTAACGGAATTTTTCCTTATGAAAAAAGAATTTTATAAATTGATCCACAAACGACGAAGCTATTTGGTATTCACTTTTTTAAGTTAAGACCTCGCCCAAATTTCGAAAACAAATTTTTGTTGACCTTTTCTATATGCGAAAAAAATTGTTTGATTTATTTGATAATGAATATTTGGGGCGGGTACTTTGCCTTCCCCTCACAATTTCCAAAAAAATTAGTGGACCTTTTCCATATGGAAAAATAATTTAAAAAATGGTCCACAACCGGCAAAGATATTTGATAATCAATTTTTTTGGCGGGCACATTTCGCTCCAAATTAATTTATTCATTCTTGTAGCAAAAGCGACCTTAGAAGCCGTACTAGTTTTATTGCGATCTGCTTTTTTAAATTACTTTCTTTTTTACTTCATTTACAACATAAATTTTTAATACCGACACATTCACACACACTGAATTACAATAGACACTTGCTACAAAAAGATTTAATTTTTCGTTTACAAATTTAATGTCCACCAAACGCACTTAATTACTTTAATGATTATTACTCTTTTTTGATTTTAAGAGCAAAATATTAATTTTTATTACTGAACTTTTATATACCAAAAATTACCTGTCGACGAAAATACCGCGCAAACTGATTAACACAGCAAGTGTCAAAATTCGTGTTGAATTAAGATTAGTAACGATGCCATATGCCAATAAAAGTTGTAAAATTTTTATAACGGATTTATTAACTAATTCCACACAACAACACAACACAACAAGCAACACAGTTAACAGTTATTGCCTTCATATGGCATCATTACTGATCGTAACTCAACACTAAAGTTGAAAGATGCTGTGGTAATCAGTTTGAACGTTCTTTTCGTCGACAGCTAATTTTCGGTAAATACATTTTCAGTAATAAAAATTAATAGTTTGCGCTTAAAATCAAAATCGAAAATGAGCAATAATCATTATAGTATTCAACTGCGTTTGGTAGGGATTCAATTTGTAAGTGAAAAATGAAATCTGTTTGTAGCAAATGCCTAGTGTAATTTAGTGTGTGTGAATGTGTCGCTATTACAAATTGCATGAAATATGCAATTCATGTTGCAAATGAAATATAAAAAGTAAAAAATTTAAAAAAGCAGATCGCAAATTTAATGTAAATATCGCTGATTTCATTACAGGACGACCTACGACAGACATTTAGACGTTGAAAAAAGTACACCCACCATTTGAGACACTTGCTGCATTCGGTACTTAGTATATACGATTTGAATAGTTAATGTTAATGTGGAAGGGAAAGGAAAAGCTTTTTCATTTGGTACGTTATTTCTAGTTTTCAGTTGTCTGTATTTTCAGAATTTCCGTTGTCTAAATTTATATGGTCTCCATTTGGGGATCTAACCTAACTTTAGTATTGGTTCTTTCTGATTTTTTTTTACACATCCTATACGGCAATGCCAACAACTTTAGCTTAGATCTGACAGCTCCCGTATATAAATCAGCACATTAATAATAAATAATCAATAAAGTAATAAGTGCTGCTATATTTCATTAAATGCCCATATGAAAATCATTTTGAAGAAAGTGGTAGTGTAATCCGGTATTCGCGGCCGCGCGTGAGTGTGTTATAAAAAATTGCATGAAATATGCAATAGGTGTTAAAAATGAAATTAAATATATAAAAGGAAATAAAAGAAAGCAAATATGCAAATCATGTTAAATATAATTAAAAAAGTAAAAAATAAATATAAAGGAAATATAAAATCCTAAAATGTGTGTAATTATCTGTGATTTCAATACGGAACGCCCCAAGACCGATATATGAACATTGAGCAGGAGACATCTTCCATTTATTAATTTCATTAAAATGATAATCGTTAGGGGGGAATAAGTTTTCAATAATGCATCACATTTGGCATGAATCTCAGTAGTTAAATAGAAGACCACAGCCATTCAGACATGTTACTGACCACAACTAACGTGACACAGGTCGTTCCGTAATTTAAATCGAAATAAATGTGGATACGCGTTTTACTACGACTGATTTCAACTTGGTAAGTTTGCATGAACACTTTTCACTCTTTAAATTCACGTACATATATGAAAATTTCTTTAAAAATTAAATCAAATCAACCAAACTTCACTATTTGAAATACTATGTTTGCATTGAATTTTACAAATATTTCCATTATTAATGCCATAAGGATGGATCATGTGACTGCGTTTTTGTTTTTGTTTTTGTTTTCATTTTAAACTTTTATTTCTCTTTCGATGCGGAGGGGTACGTAAGCTGGTAAATAGCACGAGATTATTTGCACGCATCACAGGGTGACTTGGAATTTGTTTGCTATTTGAAATTTTGATTCCGATTGTATATATTAGGTCGTTTCGCTACTTTTTGGTCATGGCTGACGAAAAAGTACAAGATTCGCCGATGTATCTACTTGATAATCAATTTGCTTCGGAGAATTCCATCCCGTGAAACAGAATTTTACAAATTATATTTAAATTTCAAAATACATGCTATAAATTTAACGAAAACAATTTTTTTTGTAGGTATGGTGACCATCCGTTCTGTATTATACAGAACAGCATTGTTCGGTATAAATTATTCATTAGAAAAAACCGCTAAACTGTTCTGTATCTTAATTACTCTACTCGATTACAATGGCGTGTTGCATCATGAGTTCTTTTTTTAACTTGGACCAGTTATTTGTTTTTCTAGGAGTGTTGTAGCGTCTCTGATGTCAAAGAGACGTATTAAACTTTGAAGCTTCATTTGTAGTACCCATTTTTAGTAATTATCTTACTTCACCGGTGCTACACAATACCGACGAAGGAAAGCGTTCTGATGTGCCTGTGGATTGGATACAGCTGTTAGCATATTATTGATTACTTTACAACTACCCCCTGTTGATACAAAGAGTACTGATGACATGCGTAGTGGTATAGAAAATGCGCATTATACTCAACTAGTGTTGGAGATTAACTGTTCTTTTTTCCTTTATTCAAATAAGGAATGTAATTTCTTCACAATATTGTGATAAATTAACTGTGAACTTGAACACGACAAAATTTCTTTAGTATGTAATAATTGCAGTTCAATTGAATTCTATTAGTAATATGGAAATTTAATTTTTCATTTTAAATACAATCATTGTCAGCCACAGGTCGACTAATTGTTAGTAAGGCTTAGCAAAATTAAATAGATGTAAATCAAATAATTAAATGTTTGTTGTATAAAGAAAATTTTTAAGGAAGCTATTTGTTTTGTTTGTATATTTCGTAATTCTCAAATATTTTTTGGAAGTTCTTGTACAAACATGTGAAATTTGAAGATTTTGTATTAACATCGATGAAATGCACATATAGACCAGATAAATCATATAACAAAAGAAACATGTACAAATATTGAAAAATATCAAGATGCTGGGTGGCAGAAGTAGTCCATGTCCCAGTCATCAAAATTTTTTCTGATGTGTATTGCTAATGTCAAATACAGTATCCTCCTTCGAGTGTTTGAGTAATCAAATGTACGTGAAATAAAATAATAAACGCTGCAAATGTCTTATATTTGAATAGACATTACTTTATTATATTAAGTTTTATGTTAAAAAAAAATTTAGCTTCGTGCAAGTTAAAGATTGACGCCAGCTATGGCGAGAAAATAGTTATAGAAAAATAAGGAAGTTATGGCGCCAAAATAATTATAAAAAATAAATAATTATATAAAAATATGTAAAATAAAATTAACAACATTATCGGAATCTTTTATCAAGATAACTATTTCATCACTTTGTATATGCAAAATAAAAAGTATAACTAGACCTGAAAATACTTTCTTTCAGGAGTTCATAAGTAAACTCGATTAAGTTCTGACATAACTAATTAATAAGTGAAAAAGAAATAAAAGTAAAAATTAAGGAGTATTCGTGGATACCAAATGTATCACGAATTTAATTTTTTATTAACTAAAAAGAATAGTTTTTCTAACTTGCAACTTATTTTTAATTTTAATTATTGGAACAGTTCAGTGAAACAGATTCAAAAATATAAAAAAATATGTGATAGAAAATTTAAAAATAAAAAGGAAATATAATATAAAAATGTTACCGGCAATCCATATTTTCCGAATTTTGGCCCTCTGAAGTTTTCGTATATAATATTAGTATCATTTGGAAGATATTTAAATTATATTTCTATATATTTAAAATTCTCAATATTTTAAGTGCTAATACAGTTTTTGCATAATAGCACATTCTTTCCGCAGTACACTACGTAAATAATATTAATTTTAGAACTGTAGTTTATTCAAAGTGCAATAAAAATAAAATTACATAACGAACACCGCCTTCGCTGATTAAAACTTCATTGCATGGTCTTTGGCCGGGAGTAGGGATTTCTCTACGGTATAAATTTCGGCCGGTCCCAGAAATTTTCTCCTGGGACCGAAAGCGAATAGATATTTTTTTTATATTTAATTAGTGTACTCTTGTGTGTAATTAATATACCATGGTATTTCCCGAAAAGGCACTGCGTAGTAAGACTTAGGCCGCGCTTAGGGATTTTGTTCGCCATTATATATTCTAAATCTTTTTAACATCTTCAAAGTGCAAGATCTTCTCAACAGCTCTAAAATGAAAGCAATATTGACCAAATTCGATGAAAAACTATACCTTGTACTAGAACTTCACAGGCCCATAAATCGGAAAATATGCGTTACCGCCACCTATTTTATTTTATATTTTTTTCTTCTTATTTTTCAATTTTCTATCACAGATGCTTCAGATAAACTGAACTTAGCCCAAATATTAAAAATTATTTTTGAAAACTATTTATCTACTTAAAGCTAAAAACATACTAAAAATGTATTGCTTAAAAAATATCACTTATTTAAAATCTCCTCATGGAAAAAGTGAACTTTTTAACTTTTGACTGGAGGTTTTTGCGAATTTGTTGTTCCATGGCGAGGTAAAAACAATATAAAAATGGCACAAGACATCATAGCAAGACAAGCAATATAAAATGTCATCTCACATTGAATGGCCAGAAATGCACCCACTAAATTTGTGCCAACTACGCTGCCAATGCGGCCCATCATCAAAGAAACGCAAATGGCCATCGCTCTATAGAGAATATGTTAAATTTAGAAAATATATAATATAAATAAATGAATATAAATAAATATAAATAATGAAAAAATAAACGCACCTTAATTGCGTGGGATATAATTCAACAGTAGCGCCTCCCAAAACATTGATACTCACGCCAACTACAAAAAATAATACATAAAAAATGGCTGCTATTGGCGTATATGGAAGCAAAACGGCCGTCATACCACAAGAACTGAAAAATATGATGCAAGAAACTGAAAAAAAAATTAGCATTATGTATATATGTATGTATATTATTTAATATTGTGTATTTGACAATCGATGAAAGTGGACTTAAGCTACTCTTCCATATTGTCACAGATATGCATAGAGTGTCCCATAATTAACACAATTTTGGAATTTGTCGACATTCGTGTACGAAAAACAAAACAATTTGACAGCTGATAGTTTACGGTTAATAGATACGTACATACATATAAGCACAATGTCATGTTGAAATAGTTGGAAAGTAATACACGTTTTAAGGACACAATAGCTGTATTAGATTTGGAACACGGTATATTCAATTAAACGCTTACATAATATTAGGGTTTTCCCCAAACGGTTAATTATCACTCCAATCAAAGCAAAAGACGAGACATAAATTATTTCCATTAAAAATGAATACATATACGTTGTGTTTTCCAATTTATCGGGGCAATCCTCGATCTAAAAAACAAAATGAAGTTTAATTCGAGATTAAGACAAATGCAAAGCGTCACAGAACTCTTACGCCATCCGTTTGATTTCCTTGCTTAGCATAAACAATTTGACATAACTTCTCATTAGTCCCCGGATTATTACGCATAAACTCTCCCATAGCATTTATGATGTAGGGAAACCACATGTACAGACCATTTGTTATAACATACAACCAAAACTGTGTAGTACACACAATCAATGTAGTACGCAGATACTTCCGACGAAAGAGTGGCACTGTTTGATTCCACATGGTCAGCAGTAGCTTAAGCAAGAAGTTAATGTTCTTATTTTTTATAGTCGAAATCTCATCACAATCTTCATCAATTTGTATACGAGAAATCTATGTAATATGCAGAAAAAAGAAACAATTTTAATATAATGCTTTCGAATATTGCTCATTAAATCTTTTACCTTCAATTTCTCTTTGCCGCCATTCATTTTATACATCTTTTGTAAAACTTCAATTGCTTCATTTTCTTTCTTAACAGACAGTAAAAATTTCGGACTTTCAGGGAGAAAATACAAAAAAAGTCCTGCTAAGAAACCGGGTAAACCGCAAACTACTGCAAACAATCGCCAGGGCTTATATGTGATGCCCAGAAATGGCAATGGCAAACGCCAGTCTTGATTTATAACCGCAAATGACAAGACGGGCATAAGCATGGCACCTAAACCGAATATAAAAGCTGATATCATTAAGGCTCTGGAACGTGTACGATCAATGTGGAATTCTCCTAAATAGGCGTAAACTGTGGCAGAAGCTCCCGAAACACTAGAATATTTTGTACATTATTATTAATAATTAATTGTAAGAAAGGCTAAGAAAAATTAATTAGATTTAAAATCAAATAATACAATTTTTGTTGTATAAGGATCATTTTAAAATTTTTTGTTTTGCTTGTATATTGAGTAATTCTCAAATATTTTTGAGGAGTTCTTGTATAAACATGTGAAATTTCTTAGCCTTTTTCAAGAATTTAGTTAAAGGTCTACTGAAGATTTTGATATTAGCACCAAATGAAATGCTGCATATAGACCAGCTAAACCATATAACAAACATAGATAAATAATCGTAATGAATTTTAGTACCGTTGAATAATTGAAAGAATAATTACATCATTTTTTTTATTTAATTTTTTAAGAATAGTCACAATATTATTTAAATGTTTTAACATAATAATAACAACGACTGAAAACTTGTGTTACTATATTCAGTAAAATTATATCAGATTAGCGATGTTGCATTTTAGAAGAACCAAGGTGAACAATTTTGTCGGGTTATTAAAGTAGTCCGCTTATAGGAGCTGTTTTTTTAAATGTTCGATAAGAAAAAAGAAATTTGGTCGTTGAAATTTGTTAATTAAATTAAGGCACTTTTTGGTTGCAGAAATTGGAACGAAGTCACGGTATAATAAATAAATAAACTGGTTATAACTTATAAACATCATAACAAAAATTACTTACGAACAATCTATATATTTTTTGATATATATTTATTAAGCCTGAGGTCTTTATTTATTTTATTTTGTTTTTTATTATTCGATATTTCGTTAACAGCTTGTTAACATCATCAGGAATAATAGGAAATTATAAATCTTTGAAATATAAAAATATTTTTGAAACGTCACAAAATTTTTGTTATAAAATTTGATTGAAAATTCAAAAATGTGTAGTAGTAATATAGGCCCATATAAATATAACGAATTTTAAACCTACATAAATATATATACATATATGCATACACATATATATATATATATACATACACACATACAATATAGACCGACTAACATGTATATATATAAACATATATGCACATACACACACATATATAGATATATACACAAATATAAACTTTCTTAACAAACTAATACAAATATATATATAAATATATACATACATAAATATGCACACATGTACAAATATACATACATAAATACATACATAAACACATAAAAATGCATATACAAACATACACACGAGCATATTCATATGTATATATTGTTTGCTGTTTATATTTTTCTTTCATCTTGGACCAGCACTTAGGAGATGACCCCTACACATGCGGTGCATTGTGCTGAAACTAGAGGGAAAAGGGATAGTTAGAGAAATGACAGCAGGTGAAGCATCACTGTCTTACAGCTCTGCTTTTGCACGTTCTTTGTTTCATAGCAGCGTTGAAGCACCTCTGATATCAAGGAGACGTATTACATTTTGAAGCTTCGTTTTTAGTAGCCATTTTCAGTAATTATTTTACTTCGCCATTGCTACATAATACCGACGAAGGACGGCGTTCTGATATGTCTGTGAATTGATATCAGGTAAAAACTGTTGCTGTTGAGCAGTGACTATTATTTCTATATTAGATTCTTCGAAAAGATTGTTGTTGCGTTTTGTTATTATTTTGTTTTCCTGAAATGTTTTCTTTATGAAGAGAATATTATAAAACAATTTCTTATAAATTTCCAATAAATTTGGTGATTTTTACCGGAAAATTTACGTTTTTTCGATTTTGGTGTGTTTTGAAATTTAAAAGTTGTCAACGATGATCATAAATACTTATATATGTTGGAAGGTGCGGTACGAAGGGAAGAAGAAGACTGTTGTCGAACATGATGGAAAGAAGTTTAACATACAGATGTATAAAAATATGCATTTGCCCTGCCGGCAACTCAGTTAACCTGAAATGAATTTTAAGCTAACTTTTTTACAACTGAAGGCGTTTGACGCCTAGATTATTTTTAATGCATAAAAATCTTTTGATTGAAGAAAAATAATAATTTAATAATTGAAATTTTGATTATTCACATAGCAGTAGTTTTATTGTCAGGGACCGACAAATTAAATAACTGACTTGAAGCCATTGTACTGTCTTTAAGCAATGCTTTTAAATTAACGATGCTTTAAAATACATGAAAAATAAATATATAAAGTAAATCAAACAGTTGATGAATGGAGAAACAACAGGAGAACAACGAATTAGTATGAACCAAATGCAAATTAAATAACTGCACAAAAAACACACATTATGATTGGAAGAAATTCGCCTTTACATTGTAATTAGTGTGGTAATTGGAACATAGAAGTGAATTATAAATCGATTTTATTTATAGTCGACTACCAAGTTGCCGGCAGGGTATGTTTCGAAAAGTATTTCCTATAAATATGTATGTATGTATGGATGTATGTGCATGCAATCTACAATGTTGATCAATTACTGCATACATCTAGTTGAAAGTTCGCAACACATGTTGCATGCGCAATTGGATTTATTTTGTTCTCTCTACTGTGTTGATTTTTGCATTCGGTTGAGTTGGGATGTGTTTGTTTATAGTTGTTGCTTTTGTTTCTACGCAAGATTTATAACGTCTGCATATGAACTGTGAAGGGCTTTCAATAATGAAAGGTGTAGAAACTTCTTCTACAATTCTATTACAGTGAAACCTCTCATAACGGACAAACTTTGCAGAACAAAGATTTTCATCAGTTTTTTTCATAAAAATGTATTCTCATAACCGGACACTCTATTAACCGCACGCGGACACTAAATTTTAAAAAAATGTGTTCAAAAAGCTATTCATAAGCGAACAGAAGCTTTAATTTTAAAAATTCATTTTCCTTCATTGAAACTCACCATTTTTCAACTTCGATTCATATTTGCGTTAAGAACCAATAGACAACACAAGCGATTTGAAAAACATACTTTTTTCATTTGCACAGTCTACGCAAAACTAATTTGTGCAACCATCGGGTTTTCATTATTTTCTGATTTTTATCCATTATCTCCCACAATGGCCACACTCTATGGGAATTTTGGTAGAAATGGAAGAGATTGACAATACACTACACAAACGGCTTCCTACAAATTAAAAATATCAGCCAAAATAGGTTTCAGAAACACGCAAAAGCCGGATTAAACTATACAACTGGCTTGTACAAACACATATTTCTCCCACGTTCGGCAAGCCGCATTGAAATTTGTAATCCCCTGTTAACACGAATGTACAGACTGATATATTGCGGATGACACAGAAATTTCTGCTTATCTGAAGATATTGATTGCTTAGCTCGTGTTGTCAGCTTTAAAGCCACAAAATGCCACACAAATATATATTGTCAATTAAAAAAAATATCAAAATTATATGTACTGATCCCATAACTAAGTACTTGGCATTAAAGGAAATTGTCCTCTTGAAGTATTTTCCTAGACTTTGTCGCATTCGAGCACATCAAGACAATTAAAATCATTTTGAAACTCAACGGGTCAAACTGAACCGATCTAAGTTAAAGCAGTCAAATCTGAATAAATTTTTGTTGACCGCATTTCACATAAATAAAATATTTAAAATAATAAATGTGCACCGTCGCGGTCCGTTTATGAGAGGTTTCACTGTGCAGTGTATCACCGGTTAACGCATCCAATAGAAATTTGTCATAGAAATGTCATACAATTACAAAATTCCATACATTATGTTTGATAATAAGTTGCCTTTGGTATTGTTGAAGATGTTGTCGAAGATTGAAACATAAGTATGTGAATATGTATGTTTGTGCGTATTATTTGCATTAAAGTAAAAGTGCGAACTCCGACCAACGACTTTTCTAGAAAATTCTTTTTGATCAAACATTTAGTTCTCTCGGTGCCGGCAATTAAAAAGGTCGTTGAAAATAGTTGCATAAGTTTGAAATTAAAAAAGTAGTGAAATTTTCTCAATATTGATAAATTTAAGCAATTAAAAAGATCCAAATTAAATGTTTAAATTAATTTGTAAATTGTAATTTTTGTAAAATATCTGTGGGAGCATGATGTGTGTAAATACGGTGTATAAGGTTACGGTTATTTTTTTGTTGCTGCCAATTATTGTGGTTCTTAATTCTTGTTGTTTGTTAAAGGTGTGTATGATTGTAGCAAGTGCAAAACATGTCGCGATCTAAGTACATATATATGTACAATATGTCGGTTTGTGTGATTTGATAATGATTTGATTTAATAAATAGACCCTGACTTTGACCATTAATAATAAATCCATTTTGAACTCAACTGAAGTAATGTGAAGTACTGGAATAGAAAAGTCTATACGAATGCTTTAGTGTAGAATTAAAAGTATACAAATATCCACCTACCAACATACATACATACATACATTCATATACATAGGGAAATGTACGGTATCCCAAAATTTTTAAATGCTGCATTGTAGCCGGCAGTCTATTTCCTTATTTTTGAAATGTCATACAATTAGAAAAACATGCTGTATGATAAACCAACATTGGTGAATATTTTTTTCGCTCTTAAGCATATGTAACTGCTATAATAGCGATAAATCCAAATTACATAGTTATATTGGGACACCCTTTAGATACAAAAACGTCTGATTTTTCTCTATTGTATTCCAAACGGAACTACAAGTCTAACTGCGCAGCCAACAAAAAAGCGCGAACTACTCAACTTCATGGGGTCAATCGTCAATACGTTAACCTACATTTGCATCACACCAACGTTTGTACATCCATACATACGTACGTATATACGTAAATACATACTAACTACATGCGGGGGCTTGTGTAGGCATAAATCTTTTTCTCCTTCCCATTGTCATGCATTATGTTTGACGATAAGTTGGTTTTGCTATTGTTGAAGATGTTGTTGGAATTAAAGTCGAATATCAAAACATACGTATGTAAATATGTATGTTTGTGCGTATTTGTATGAAAGTAAAAGTACGAACTCCGACCAACTACATTTTCAATAAAATTAAGTGGCCAAAAAATTCAGTTCTCACCGTGTCTACAATTGGTTTCATATGTTCGAATTAGAATTGTTCAATATTAATTTGCATTTAAGAAAAGCCTAAAATAATATTGAAAATATTGAAATATAATATAAATTGAAAAGATCCAAATTAAATAAGTGAAATTAAGTGTTTATTTGTAGTTTCTGAAGAACTTATTGGTGAAATAGGATTTGTGTGTCTGAATGTAAAAATGTAACCCAATTTAAAGGTTCTTTTTCGTTATTGAAGATTTTTGTGTTTTCTTTATTGCTTCTTTCTTACGCCCTTTGCAAACGTGTTAATAATATTGGTGTTGTGTACCCCAAAACAACGATCAACGTATTTGCCTTCGACTGTTGTTTTTGTAGTTGGTGCTGAAAATTTTTCCTTTTCCTATTTTGTAAAGTTTGAACATATTTCACGTTAATCTTTTGACCTGCTTTTCGTAGTTTTTGAAGACAAATTCATAGTTGATGAAAGTGGTGTTGAAATAGACGACGAAAATCAAAACGAATGCTTTTGTTGGATGTGGGTGCTGTTGCGAAGTTCAACTTGTTGTCCGTCAACTTGTATGTTTGTGTTTCGGTTCGGTTAAATGCGAGGGTTCATATGCAAATGGTACTTAGTTGAGTTCTTAATAAAAAGTATATTTAAAGTGCATACAAGTGTGTTAAAAATTAATAAAACGATTATCGGTACGCGCGTTTTAATTAATAAAAAATAATTTCACACACAGTGGATCATTGTTAAAGGTGAGTTATTCAAAGAAAATATTTTAATTAATAATGTTGGGTGAGAAAATTTAAATGCCTGCAAAATGCGCAAAAACAAACTCTACACAATTTATTTAATATAAAATAATATATTGGTATACTGCAGATATAAGTAGTGATGATTTTCAAAATATTTAGCAATGCGTACGGTTACAGAAAATTTTTCTTTAACAATGGTTTTTGTTTCTCTCAAACATTATGCATTAGCGCAAAAGCTGACCTTAAGATATATATGTAAAAAAGATGAGTTCGCAATATTAAGTCTGTTAAAGTTTAACATTGCAAACTTCGGGCGAAACTGTGCGAACCTGTTGAATATTACTACTGGGTCTACCTTCTCATGTAAACTTAATTCTGTTTTTACGTGATACATACGTTCCTCGAGCACAAAGTATTTTAAAACTGTCTTTGGCATATTCAATTGTTTCGCAGATAAGATGATACAGCAGTTTCATGTAAATATTGAGTAAACTTGAAATGCAACCGTTCAACCAAGTATATTTGCTGTGAAGTATGTTCAGTGAAAAGAAAAATATCTGTACAATTGCAAGCCAAATGTGAAAATAATGAATAGTAAAAAGGAAAAAGAGATAAATCTGTGAAATGGTAATTGAGGAAGCAGAATTGACTAATTGTTAGTCAAATAAACTGCTTAAATTATCGCCATTAAACATAAATGTCTGAGCACAGTATAAGCCACTGTCGCTGAAGCTCCCTTACAATGTCTTTAGAAAATCGAAAAGCAAAAAAATCGTGCAGACATCGTCGCAGACTTTTCCATATCGCTAAATTTTGCCAACTGGGATAATAAGAGTTCATATACATGCATACTAATTGGCAATTTATGGTATTTTCATATTTTAAAAAGTATCACTTCTATTTATATTTGACCTTTATTAAAATTTTTTTTTTTTTTTATTTTAATTATATTTATTTTTGAGCGATGGTCTTTTTTATGAAAAGTTTTTTAATTATTATTTATTTCTCAATATTTCGTTACCAAATAGGTAGTATCGTCAGGAAATAATAATTTGTATTAAGAAAAATATTTTTTTAAAATAAAAAAAAAAAAAATTTTTTTATAAAATAAAAAAAAAAAAAAAAAATTTTTTTTTTATTTTAAAAAAATATTTTTGTTAATACAAATTATTATTTCCTGACGATACTACCTATTTGGTAACGAAATATTGAGAAATAAATAATAATTAAAAAACTATTCTTAAAAAAGACCATCGCTCAAAAATAAATATAATTAAAAAAAAAAAAAAAAATATTTTAAAAAGTTTAAATGGCAATTTTCTAACCAAAAAAAAAAGAAAGTTTATATTTGTGTATATATCTATATATGTGTGTGTATGTGCATATATGTTTATATATATACATGTTAGTCGGTCTATATTGTATGTGTGTATGTATATATATATATATGTGTATGCATATATGTATATATATTTATGTAGGTTTAAAATTCGTTATATTTATATGGGCCTATATTACTACTACACATTTTTGAATTTTCAATCAAATTTTATAACAAAAATTTTGTGACGTTTCAAAAATATTTTTATATTTCAAAGAATTATAATTTCCTATTATTCCTGATGATGTTAACAAGCTGTTAACAAAATATCGAATAATAAAAAACAAAATAAAATAAAAAAAGGCCTCAGGCTTAATAAATATATATCAAAAAATATAATAAAAAAGGTCAATTAATAATATAATTAAAACAATCTATATATATATAAAAAGAATTGTACACTTTGATGTCACCACTAACTACGGAAACGGCTGGTATTCTCCCCAAAAATTGATTATCAAAAAACTTCGCCTTTTGTAGACCAATTTTCAAAATGCGTTTTGCACATGGAAAAGGTCCACAAAAATTATTTTTTTTGGAAATTGGGCGGAAGGCAAAGTACCCCCCCCCCCCCCCAAATTGAAAAATTGATTATCAAATAGCTTCGCCGTTTGTGGACCAATTTTCAAAATTATTTTTGCACATGGAAAAGTTTCACAAAATTTTGTTTGTTTGGAAATTGGGCGTGGGAAGGCATAGTACCCACCCCAAAAATTTGTTTATCAAATAACTTTGTCTTTTGTGGACCAATTTTCAAAATGCTTTTTGCATATGAAAGAGGTCTACTAAATTTTTTTTAAGCAGGGCCGGTGAAATGTGTCCTCCAAAGAAATAGTTTACCAAATAACTTTGTCGTTTGTGGGCCAATCTTCAAAATAATTTTTCTATATAGAAAAGATCCACAAAATTTTGTTTTTAACGGGGGCAAAAGCAAAGTGTCCGCGCAACCCTCATTATCGGTAGAAATTCGGCATGTAGACTTCTATCTATCTCCATGTTTAGATCCACTAAGAACGGATTTTTTGATATTCTAATTTAAAAGTAGTAGAAAAGGTCAAAACCAGGTAAAATCGATAATCTAATATCTCAGAAACTAAGAAAAATAGAATAAAAATTGCAAAAGCATATAAATGCTGCTGAAAAATAAGTGTACTCTTTCCTTATATGTATGTACTTTTAGTGAGTGAAATTAAAAAAAAATTTTGGTATTTCTTTTTGCAGCCATAGATCTCCCAAAAAAAAAAAAAATTATATATGTATCAAATTAAAGGGATTCTTAAATGGAGCATAAAATGTAATGAAATCTCTGCAAACACAATATGGCGGATGACTATTTTTTATCTATTTCAATGATATGGGTACCAAATGGAAAAAATGGTTGAGAAGAAAACCTAAAATAAAGTGAAATGGGTACTTTTCAGCAAAAATAGATTAGGTTAGGTTAGACAGCAGATGAGTCGACGCAAGTAGCACCGTAGGTAACGTGTTACTACACTATCCTCGTAGAAACCAGAGGGCTTCACAGCCACCCTGTGCCGTTCACGTACTTCGTCAAGTCCGTCAGATCCAACGGAGAGCACAGCCCCATGTTGTCAAAGAAAGGCGCCCCAAGGAATCTCAGCCAGACCGGGGTACTAAATCCTGCAAGACACTGAAACTATCTGTAAGCCTATAGGAAACAGAAACTCCCAGATAATCGGAGAAAACACCCGACCCTACTCCTGATTCTGTCTGAGAACCATAGGTGAAAATTGCCATGACGGCACCCGCAAGGACCCTCCCCCTTCTGCAGTCATTCCTACAGGGGAAGGTGGCGAGTGCACGCCCCTTGAAGACAAGTCTTCGAGTGGAGATGTCCAACGGAAAGTCCGTAATGAAGGTCGAAAGGGTTCGGAGAATGCTGCTATGGCCAGACTGGGATTCCCTGAAGAACCCGGCCCCCTTATCGTAATAGCACTCAGAGCCGAAGCGGAGAAAATATAAAGATCAATCGGTAAGAGATTCAGAATCGTGTTCAGAGCCGCTCCGGGGCACATCTTGCATGCGCCGGTAACCCCAACACATGCAGATCTCTGAATCCTACCCAGCCTGGTCAGATTGTAGGCCTTGCTGAGGGCAGCAGGAGATAATGAATATATTCGTCTGATTTGTTGCATTACCGAATATACATATTGAAAGATTTTGTTATATGAAGTTTATATATATTGGTAATATGATATAAATACTTCTGACAATTAAATTTTTTATTTTACTTATAGATTCCTTCTACTAATATCTGTTTTAGAAGTTTTACTGCGAATATTGCGAAATAGAATAAGTGAAAATTGTTAGTTTCTGATAATGATTCAGTTTAAAAAAATATGATGAAATGATATTGTGGATATGCTTCGTATACTTACAATATTCCATTCACGAGTCTTAAAACCAGCAAAATCCAAAAATTCGTTGAGAAACTTGAAAGCACAGTCACAACAAAACCCCACAATAATGTTGGCCTCATGACCAGTCTGCGACCCTGGGTATCTGCTAGAAATCCCCATAAATGGGAACTTATAACCATGCCCACGTAACCAATTGCACTTAAAAGACCCTTACGATAATTGTTCAATTGGAGATCACAATGTGCTACAGGCATATAAAATGCAACCGCTGAAGTTTCCAACAAAACATTGGCTAATATAACGCCACAAGTAATAATGAGAAAATAATTGAAGAAACCAAATTCTAAAAAATAATAAAAAATAATTAATTTTGATATGATATTTCTATTAAATTATATTATTATATTACTTTTATTTATTTTCGATATATCGTTAACAGTTTGTTAACATCGTCAAGAGGTAAATTATATAAAATAATATATAAATAAAATAGAATATTGAAATAATAAATATATTCAATTAATAGCGTGTCAGAAATTGTTACAAGTATACACGGTTAACCACTAAAATAACAGAGTAAAAGACATGCCGTTGAATATTATGTCTAACTCGGATGATGATGCAGACTCAGAACATAAATATGAGCAACCTACGAAGAAAACAAGATCATAAGAACCACAAACGTCCACTTCAACGAGGATGGATATTGACAAAAATGTTCTAAATTTTGTTCCCATGCATAGATAACAGATAAAAATCTCATATTTTCTGTGTAAGAATAGCGTAATATGAATCGGAATTTTTCTTTTCATGCAAAATAAAGTTTGTAAAGAAAAAAACAGTAGATTTGTAATCCAGTTATTTAGAAAAAAAAAGGTGAAAAATGTGTATTTTTCCGATTTTTATGGCACTGGATGCGCTTTTTTCGGGTATGTTTGTTCGCTTCAATAACGAATGAGATTATTACTTTTGAACTCATGCAAAAACGCATTCAAATCTGCCGATTAATTCATATGAACAACTGAGCAGTTGTAATTTAATTTTTGTACTTTGCGTTTCATGACGACCTGTTTTGTTAAATGTACACACATTTTAAAACGGAACCAAATCATATAACATGCTTGGGCTCTAAGCGCTCATTCCAATGATGTTTTGTTAAATGTGAACACGTGCTCGTCATGCGTTCTTCAGTTAAGTTCAACAAGTTCATTTGCAATATAACCCATGCATTAAATATTTGTTTTGCTTTTTTTTTTTTGCTGGGTGCAGATAGTATGAAGACTTTTTACTAATGTTAATAAAGTATTAGTGAAGTTTTTAAAAGCACTTACTCGTTTTCTCTAATGCTTCCGCAAATGGTATTGTATCTTCAAAATCTTTAAATTTTCCATTTGTTACGGGAACTGGATGTTGCGTTTTGTCACTTGGTAGTACTACAAATAGAAAAAAATACATTTTAATAATATTGCATGACAAATGCCAACTCAATTATTTAAATAATTAATTTTAACTTTAATGTTTAGAAAATTTTTAAGTTTCTTTCGGTATTCTCATCACACAAATTGGTGTAAAAAAATTTTATTTTTCCCATTGTATATGCATGTCAATGGGTTAAAAATTGTTTTTTTTACTTACGAAATATTACTGGATATGCAATACGTAATTAATAGTATCGGTTTCGAAATTTCGCGGGATTTTTAGAACCTGTATTTTCTTGTAAACTGGTCACGGTTTTGTTTTTTCTGCAGTTCATTTCTTAATAAAGAATAATAAACATTTGTTTTATATTTTCAATATGTAGTGTGTGCGTACCGAAAGTGTCAATAAAACCGACGTAAGAAAACACGTATGAACACTTTCATCAATACGCGACGTACGCTTTGCATATAAATACAGTTTATTATTTTAAAGTGAAAGATAAGTTATGTGTTATTAATTTTTAAAGGAACAAACATGAGAAAGAAAAGGTTTCAATATGGATATTGCCGCATGCTCCCTTGGCTTATTAAAAATAATACGTTAAAATTAACATCAGAGTTGACGCAACTTTGATTTATAATTAACGCGCAAGTGCAGAGTTCCGCAAGAATTAAGCCGTATCTTCTTACCACTTTCACCACCTGGGTATGTTGGCAATACAGGGGATTTCGCCTGAGCACTGGTCCAAGATAAAAAAAAATAACAAATAGCATAATTTTAATGCACCTTTATATAATGTGTCATTTTTGTGGTATAAAATAAATCACCAATGGTAAAGTATTTTATCATGTTTGTTGTGCCCAATACTGTTCATAATAAATAAATACATACATATGTATGTTGCCATAGCAAGACAGACATATTAATGTATTGTTCTCATTTCTCTGTCCCTAATAAATATTTGATTGTTTCTTTATTACAAATTATTGTTCTCTTAGTTTAAAAAACTTTTTGTAACAGCATTTTTCTTTAAACTTTGATTGGTATCGATAATGGAGTATATTTATAATGAGCGTACGAATTTTCAATATTCAAAAATTTAAAGGCAAGACGTGAATTTATGTACATTTTTTTCTTTTTATCTTGGAGACAAGAGAGCAAAAAAAAATACAAAAACAAACATTTTAGTAATACTGACTATATTAAAATATCGGATATTATTGGTTAAATGTTACGAAGAATTATTTATGTTAAAATGCCAAAATGTTTTAGCAATGTTCGAATTTCAAATTGAAAATTTCTGCACTATTTTTACTGTTGATTATAAGATTGTTTAACCGACTATAACAAATAAAGAGTTTGGAATTCGGTCCTGTTTTTATATGTCGGAGAGATTAATCTATCAAATTGAACTCTTGTAATGTCATATACAAATTACATATTTTCTTTAATATCATTCTCTACAAATAACTGTACCAGACCATACAAAAATATTTGGATCAACGTGTGACAAATTCTTTCGATTTCTTTAAAGTTAAATTTATTTGGCGCTACACGGCGAAACATGTTTATTTTTATATGTTAATATTTTATTTTAATTTTTTCGATGCAATATTATTATCTGCGACTCATTACTTGATATTGATGTGTACACAAGCCTGCTTTATTAAGGAATTGCGTTAAATATTTTACAATACGGTATAGAAGATTCGTTATTGCTGCCTATAAAGGCTCTCTTTGTGTCGTTGTGCAAGTTTTTCTGCACCAAATAATTATTTCTTTTTTTGCATTTATATTTATTTCTTTTTGTTAAACAAAGAGCAAAAATTTATTTGTTAAGCTTAGTTGTATTCGATTGATTTTCATATAAACAAATAAATTGAACGTCTGCATAGTACATAGTAAGTTTTTTTTTTAAAATACAAGTTGCGATCTGAATGCATACCATGTCGTTAGAATTTACAGTATGTATGGTTTTTATTCCCAAGCAACAAAAATGTTTTTTTTGTTTGTGTTTTTTTTGTAGAAAAAAACATTTAATTATACACATTATTATTAAGTAGAATTTTTTAAATGATTAAGATGTGAACAATAAGCAATAAAAGGTGTTTGTTTTTATTTTAATATTGTTTTGCAAACAAAAAAATTTTTAATTATTTAATTTTTCAGTTTATTAGTAAGTTGCTATTTTTAAAGTTTAAGATTTAAACAATAACTTTGAAAACATTTTATTTAATGAAAGAGATTTATACTTTTTAGAATACACTTACAATTTTCACTAGCACCATCTTTAATGTCATTAATTCTTAAAGTACTCATTTTTTATCTTAATAATTGAAATTTAAATTATTTCGTTTAATAACTACCGAACCAACAATATTGCTGTAAAAAATATTTATTAGTGAATATTATTATTAAATTTCTATATCCGTGCTGTTGTTGCTTTTACGAAAAATTTACGTGAACTGAGTGATATTCAATACAAAATCGAATGAATTGTTCATGTTGTTGGTTGGACAACGATAACAGTGGTTGATAAAAGTGGTCAGAAAAGTCTGTTTAGGTAAATTTTTGTTTGTTTGTGTAGCAGTATTTTTTAACATAATAACTTACCATACTCGACTGTACTTTAACGGTGATTCTATATTCTTACAATTGGTTACAATTAAATTACAATTAAATCAATTACCGTATTAATATTACTATCCCAGCAATAAAATTCAAGTAACACCTACACACGGAAAAATGTAATTGTAAAAACCATAAAAAATCATGTACATTTAACATTTTTCGGAATCGATTTTGTTTTATAACTGTATAATATTAAATCAACATTATTTTTTATAATATCATAAAAACAACTAGATTTCACTTTAGAACATCTTTAAGTCATATTGATTTAATATATCAGCCTAGCCGATTTAATGCTAAATTAAGTTTGAAGAACGTGACACATCCTGTTGTATCACACTTGTATAAAAATAAAACAAACAGATTTTGCTATTGAATCAATATCATTTTATTGTTAATTTAACATCAAATTAATATTCATATTAAATTTAACGCAAGTGAGGATGAATTATTTATTTATATTTGTTGTATGGTTAAGCTAGTCTATGCGTACATTCATCCAAATTTTTGAAGAAATATCACATTTTTATATAAAAAGTTCCAAAAAGTATTTTTAGAATTTCCGAGTATACAAACAGAAAAAACTTTTGAAAGTAGTTTGAAGCTGATTTAAGTTTGATTTAAAGTTTGTCGTTTGTTTATTTAACATTGCCCAATGTTCGTTTTAATTGATTAATTTTACTTTAGCATATCTTTGTACGAAAATCTTGCATTTTGCTGTATTGATTTAGTAGAATGCAAGTTGCAACAGTTGCAAGTTTTAACGTGATAAAACTTTAATTTTAGCATAAGACGCGCTTTTTTGCATTTAACATTGTGCAACATTACTTTTACTACGAAAAATATTGAAACAATTTGTTTTAAAGCATATAATCTTGAATTTTTCGTTTGAACTTAATGTGCATCAATATTCAATTTAAATTATGTCATTATTTTTGAAGAAATTTAACATTATTTTAATCAATCATTTTAATCAAGTCACGTTAACTTTACATTAGAATTTTGTCTGTGTGTACAGAATGACATATTCATAGCCACTAAAGGATGCATATGTGAATATTTTGATCCATTCTGAAGCTCAACAAAAGACCGATTAACAATCTATATATTTTGAGGAAGAGTTAAAGCTTTAGCTTAAAAATTAAGCCTTAAATTCAGTTCAAAAAGCAACGGCAAAAAAATTAAAAATATGAAAAAAGGAATATTAAATAACAAATTTGCGGTCCACCTTAGATTCCGAGTTATGGGAATTAAGGGAATTAATTGGAATTGATCTACTGATTGATTCATGTGCACCACTTCCGGATTTTCTTCTATGCCACTTCTCACCCTTCATGTTTATTTTATCTTGAATATATTTTTTACATATGTACACCTACACAAAATATTTGGTTGTTTCTTATTTTGCTAATCTCATACCAGGATATTGTATTACAGTTGCATGCAAGGCTGCCTCAAACAAAAAAAAATTCTACCAAAGCTTTCACCAAATTCTACTAAAATCTACCACAACCGTATCTTGTTTTATTCGACAAAAATCCGTATTTTTAGTTAAAAAGTTAATAACGTAGATTTAAATAAATAACAGAGAAAACAAAACAAATCCATTAAAAAGAAAATGACAAAAATAACCCCCATGTGCAAAAACGATTGTTAAATTTAAAGAGTATCTTAAAACAGGTTTTCCAATACAAAAATTCCGTACTTCAAACAGGCTTTAATATTAATAACCGTTTTTGCATAATGGGGCACATATTAATACTATTAAACAATATTTTCACACTTATGAATTAGTGATGGTACGAATACCAATTTTTAATATTTGCGAATACGAATATTCAATATTTGTACAAATAATGGCTGAATATGAATATTCAATCACTCGATATTTAAAATTTAGTTGAAAAAATTTCTCCTTTGACTAAATTTGAGATTATCAATTTCGCATCTGAATGCCAACTCTGAAAATTTCTCAATTTAGTTTCCAAGTTCCTAACCATCTTTTAGTTCGAAAAATTTTTTTAAATCAAATAAGTATCTCTTAAACTGTAAGAGACTATAATACTAGTATATCGACCCCTGTGCGCGAAATTAATGTTTTACTTTTTTTTGGAAATCGACTTTTTTATGCAAATTGTTTCTAAATCCATTAATTCATCTGCTGATAAAGTATTATAGCGATAATTGTTATAGTTATGGAGATAAAACTATGTACATTTTATCGTATGTGACAGTTACTGCTGGCAGACAAATAAAAAAAGAGGAATAAAAACGCTCGCCTGTAAAATTTAGTTTTTGTAACATACGATAATTTCGCGCACAGGGGTCGATATAGTGAGCATGTTTTTTCTTAACTTTTTCAAGTAGTTTTCGATAATTCAAAATTATTTTTAATCGGAAAGTTATGCGGACCAATAGATTTAACATACCCGATTGGCAACTTTGTTCCACTGTAAAATCCACTGTGCTAGAAATACACACGTACACCGCTTTGAAAGTCTAACATCTCTTCTGCTGAGTCTCCAAATTTCGTCAAAATCTGTTCAGTAGTTTGGAAGTTAATGACTTAATACCAAAAAGAAAACCTTTCACCCACTACTTTCACTTGTTGTAGTTGCATCTTTTTTTCTATTATTCCTGATGATGTTAACAAGCTGTTAACGAAATATCGAAGAGTAAAACCAAATAAAATACCAAAAAAAAGACCTCGAGCTTAATGAATATATTTCAATATAATAAAAAGGTCAATTAAGAATATAATAAAAATTACGTCTTTTTGTTTAAAAAAAAATAGAAAGTCAAAAGGACGTAACTAACATAAAAACTTAAATGTTCAAAAAAAATTAAAAATATCTTCACCAATAAATAAATCTCCACAATTTAAAAAAATTACAAATAAACCATAATAATGGTTGATTTTAGAAGGTTTTTTGCTTCTCCTGTAAAAAAACAAAAAGTGTAGTTACGTCCGTTTGCATTTAATATGACGATATACAAAGTACATTGCGGTGTACAGAGAAAATTCACATGAAATAAGAAAACAGATGTGGTTTAATTTCAAGAAAATTGGTAATAGTAAAAAATTAACTTATCAGAGCTTTTGAAAACATTCTACAGAGTACCATATGTTGTAAATAAAATTCTTGTATTTTATTTCTGTTAATGATTTGTATAACAAAAAAAAATGTTTGGTCACATACAACAGACCCATCTAAAAACCCTTGGAATACAAATGAACATTAAATAAGCTCAGCTAAAAGGTGAGTAGTAAGTTTCTTCACTTTACAGTCATCAGACTCCCTCTATTCCCCCTGTTAAAAAATCATTTCTTAGTTCCAGCACAATGCATAGCATGCGTAGGGGTAATCCCCTAAATGTCGCTCCAAGATAAAAAAGAATAATAGCGACTACAAAACTTTAATCTTAAAAAAAGATATCCGCTTATTCAGAAAAATATTTTAAATTATTTAAGTTTCATGAAATAACTAGCTGACCCGGACCGCGTTGCTGACCCTAAGCAAACATTAGTGTTGTATTACCACACGATTTATTTATTTAACTTAAAAAAAAAAAAAAAAAAAAAATAATCAAAAATAAATAAATATATGTATATGTCATTGGTTTAGCTTTTAAAATTTGAATAAATAAATTGTGTTTACACGAGTATATTGATATCTGCGTAAATTACTACTCTATGTATGTATTTATTGTTATGAATCATGAATTGTTGTTATTTTTTATTGCTTTTTAATGAATATAAAAAAACTATTAAATGTACATTTTCCATTGTTGTAGAACCGCATAGATCTAATAATTGGATCATGGTGAAATGTAACAAAAAGGAAAGTAAACAATTTTTGACAAGTGCCTACAAAAAATCAACAAGAGAATCGGTCTGACCTGTTTATTGGAACCCATGAGTATTTCGTACTGTATTTAATTTAAAATCCTCCAAAACGGGTATAAATATATAAACAAATAAAAAAAATTTAACTTTTAGACCGCGTTAAATCAAATCAATCATTTACACTAAATAATTTTTGAAATCACGTTAAATCACATGCGCATAAAAACTGAATTAGGTGCATTTGCATAAAAAGTTTTCGCACTAAATCCGCTTCCCATACATGGTTGACTTCCCAAATGTATGTTTACAATGTATCAATTACAGTATTAATACCAAGTTGATACATTATGTAGTTACTTTTTTTTAATACATTTTATACTAATGCTTTGTGTCCATTTTTTACTGTATAAAAAGACGAATAAGTGAATACAGAAATAAGTATATTAAATTATAAGAAAAACCTCTCACTTATCTTCCTGCGTCGCCATTGTGGCGCGTGTTGTATTTATTTTGCATCTAAATTTATTTGGATGCTTTGCTTGCCTTTTCTTGCGTATTAACTGCAACAATGTTGCAAATGGGAACACATTACATTGTCAAAATTTTGAGGGTTACATTTATGAACACTGTATGATTATTGTATTACTACAAAGCAACATGCGTTTAGGAAGTCAGCCCATATGTATTTGTATTTTAATCACGGTAATCTAAGAAAAAATTATTCATAATCATTTTCTCCTAAAAGTATGCACACAATGTTAAAATTTTTATTTTCATTGTTTACTTAAGAAAAAAAATATTACCTTTTTTAAAGAGTTATGATCAAATTATGGCGCTGTTTCCATTACACAGGGCTAAATGAATTTAGTGGCCTGAGTTTTTTAGTCAATTTGAATGCATAATGGTCCTCCGAGTCAATGCCTATAAATTACTTTTTTTGGTTTGACTCTAGTTTTCAAGATTGACCGTTATAAAGAATAAAGCGGAGGTTGCACCACGCTTCGATACAACTAAGAAAAAAACGAAAAACGAGCGTACGCATACTCGTACATACATTACTCGCAGTGTTGTCAAATATAGTGCTGTGGCAATTAAACGAATACAATTTAGGGGACATTTTATTTTGAGAATTTAACTTTTAACTTAACTTTTTTAAGTAAATAAGAGTGAACGATGTTTAATAGTACGGTAATTAAACGGGTTATGCTGTATTTGTTACTTCATTAGTATTAGGTGAACAGTTTCAGCACGAAATAAGCATGAAAATATAATATAATAATATAAGTAATACTGATAAGTGTAATGATATATTTTATTTTAAAATAAAAAAAACCAGGTATATAATACATATAAAACAGACACAGAAAAGGTACAGACGTAGTACCTACATGAGTTGGTAATTTTACATAGTTATGTAATCTATTCTAGATTTTTTGTTAAACTAGTTTTTGCAACGTCAGGATATAATGTTTTTATTATTTACAGTTCTGGAGTTATCGCTCCATATGTCAGATTTTTGGCCAAAAATATCGATTTTTCCAAATTTTGAAAGACGAGCGCATGTGTTAGCATTGTTTAATCGAGCTGAAATTTTGGCTATCTCAATATCTGGAATGGGGAATCGTTTTGTGGGGTTAACCCCAAAAAAAATTCCTACATTTTTATTCCCCCATATAAGATCCGTTCATTCTAGTGAGCATCAGCAAAATTCAGAAAATACTGAAACTTGTTTGCTCTAATTATTATATTAAGATTTGTTTATTTATTTGTTTATTTAATGATTTATGATATTTTTACACCAAGTGTATTCAAAATAATATATGTATGTATGATAACAGAATTTTAGCTTATCTGTGAAAACGCCAAATTGCGCAAATGTGCACCTGTCAGAAATGTGACTGAGTAAAACGTGAAAAATATTTTGCTGTTATTCAGATAATTTTATGTTTTCTTAATTTCGGTGATTCCACCCTCTGACTTCAGGATGTATGCAAATTGTGTTATAATATTCAAACAATTTCATCTTAAATTCTATAGTATTGAAAATTTAATGAGAATTAGGAAATTCTGCCTTCTCAATATGTTCAAATGAGACTTGAATCTTCTTAGAATATAAAATATATTTCTATATTATTTTAATATCTTCTGTTGTTCAAAACCTTATCTATTTATTTTTTTATTATTTTGAAATCAAGGCATTTTTCTATACATACATAATGTGAAATGTCAAATAAGTACAGTACGTTCTACAAACATTTATTTCGTGTTAAATTTTATTTATTTTATAAGAGAGGAGTAATATTCAGGCAATTATATCGTGAATTATAATATTGCGCTTTACCTTCTTTTTGGTAGGGTATAGTGTAGGGAACAGTCAGCCTTACCATATCACTTCACCGATACTGGAGGGCTTTATTTTATACAATTCTGTTGTTGCACGTTTATTTAATTTTTAAAGCAGAGTTGATGCGTAAATGCTACTATTGTTACGGATATTCGTATTCGTGCAGCACCGGCGAAGTAAAATAATAACTAAAAATGGTTACTAAAACGAAGCTCCAAAACTTAGACGGTCTCCTTGACATCAGAGGCCCTGCAATGCTGCTATAAACAAAACAAACGTGTAAAAGCGGAGTTGTATGACGGTGATGCTTCACCTTCCGTCATTTCACTAGGGGTCATCTCCTGAGTGCTGGTCCAAGATAAAAAAAATTCTAAAATTTATAACTCTAATAAACTGAATTCAAAATTTATTTAAATTGTACTGATTTTTCATTACCAACCCAATCAATTACAATTACTGGAATGTAGTTACAATTAACTGTCTCCCATTTAGCACATTTATATTTTGGCATTGACATTAGATCTTCTCTGAAGTATTCAAAATAAGAATTATAATAAATTTGGTCATACAATTTTCTTCATGGTATGTAAAAGGCATTGTTCTCAATTTGATTTTTTGATTTGCTGTTTCTCATGTTGATTATAAAATAAAAATACGACCGAAATTGCTTCTAGGAAATTAGGTTTGTGATCAGTCGTTTTAAAATTTGCCGCTTTTAAAAGTTTGTGAATGACATTTTAAACTCAAATCGTAGTTTCCGTTCGACATTTAATATTTTTAATATTTATGTATTTATTTTTCTAATTTCAATTACTGAATCTATTTAGTTATGATTAGTAACTTTTTTTTTTGTGTGGCAAAAATTTAATTCTCTTAACACCAGAAATTAAAACGTATTGTTTACTTACCATCCATGTTTGCATTTCTGTCTTTAATGTCACTCATTTTGAAATATTTTTTTATTAACATAAATTTTTGTTGTTTTTTTTTTTGGTAATATCTTTAATTAAATTAGTAAACAAAAAATAGTTAGTCTAAGGAATATACTCATATTTTCCATTCTTTCTTTTTTAGATAATTATTTTTCTTTTCGGTATAGCGAATCTTTTCTACATCTTTTCTTTTATCTCAATTTTCTCATTTGTACTTGCTGGTTCTTCACATTCTAATTAACTGATCTTTACATTGCCAAATGCTACTAGTATTTATACTTCATATGCTTCATATTCATATTCCACTGGAAACTTTTGTCTAAGAAATTAAAATAACAAACGAAAGCAGACGATAATTTATCACAAAGTGTAATAAAAGTATTAAAATATATTATACGAATATATGTACATCCATACATACATTGGCACAAATACAATACAAACTACAAATACATACATATGTACTTCGAGAACAGAAAACTTAATTTTAGACTTTTAAAACTCTACACCCTATAATGAGTTAATTGGTATCTAAAGAATATCTATAAAAAGAGATGAAGGATCCCATTATTTATTCAAGTGTCTTGCTTATGATACTTATACTGTGTTATGTTACGTGTTCAAAATATTTACTTAAGACTTGGTATAGAAGACCTCAATTCTTTAACCGCTCAATATATGAGTCGACTTCATTAAAAGTGGAAGACTTCTGCAGGAAGTGATGATACTTCCTTTCTCTGTGTTTAGTAATCTGCCAATGATTGGTCATCTAGGACTGTGTTTATCCTAAACCTCTCTGTGATGTTTGCTAGAAAAGTTAGTTTACTAACCGCTGTAGGAAGGCTTTAGGGTCATATTGGGCGATGTTCATATGACTCAGAGAAACCTAACGTTCTCAGAAATGTTGAATGTATACCGTAGTCTGTTGACATACGACGTAAGGACAATACAAATATGAGTAAGGAAGGTGATGCATGGCCTTGAGCCTCCTTGGGTTTGAAGATGACCGAAGATGTGGTTCTTCGAAATCTCACAAGAGATCTGACTTGTATTGTTTTACGGTCTTTGGTTGCTTAACAGCCCTTGTCTAGTCTGGCTCCACGCGCAACCGAATTGCCCGGATTTCATTAGATCATATTCCATTGAAGTAATCGCAAAATCTAAAGTTTATAGTAATAAGAAAAAAATCCTTTATTTCATTAGATCACACTTAATAGTAGTAGACATAAAGATTTGGTATACGCACCGTGCTGCGACGATAGGCATTGAAGTACCGGGACGTACATGAGGGTTATACATATTTCATATTGGGTGATATATGCGGTACTGTTAGTAAGGAGATCACATGCTGTGAATTAATTCCTCCACCGTTTTGAGAAGCTTTTTGCATTTCCGACTTTAAAAATTAGTACCTCGAACATTTCACCGCATTTTCTGCGCTTTATAATTTTTAAAAAGGATCATATTATAAAAGTCATACCGCTGAACGCTGATTAAGGTTCAAATAATTTTTTTTTTTTTTTGTTTATCTAGGACCACCACTCAGGAGATGACTCCTACACATGCGAAGCATTGTGCTGGGAACTATAGGAAAGTGATAGTAGAAGAAACGACAGGAGGTGAAGCTTAATTAAGTATTTTGCAGCTCTGCTTTCGCACGTTCTTTTGTTTTTATACTCGTAGCAGTGCTGAAGCTTCGCTTTAGTAGCAATTTTTTATTATTATTTTACTTCGCCGGTGCTACACAATATCGACGAAGGAGGGCGTTCTGATGTGATTGTGGATTGCTATCAGCTGAAGCCGGTATTGTTCAGTGACCAGTGACTATGCCTTCGCCACTGAAACCTTCCGACAACAACTGACACACAAAAACACACTAATGCACATCAGAAAAATGCGAGATGTTTATTTTTATTTAAAAATTTTTTTGTCTGAAACTGGGGTTGAACCAGTTGGTTGTGTAGTCAACGTGCAGACTACCATCCATCGTGCCATCGCCACCCTAATGGAATGTTGCAGTCACTTTGGAATGTGCAAGTGATTAATATTCAGATACAGTACTGACCTCTTACTTCTTTTTAAACATTTCACATTGGTAACATTCCAATTCATAAAAATTTTACCAGGAGTTCACAAAGAGTTGATGAGTTTTACCAACAGACGTGGTAGCATCAGAAAGCGGTCCTTTAATTCCATATACTGAAATTTCGTACCGCCCGGAAGACTTAGGTTTAGTTTCCTTAATATGTACGATAAGTTCTATTTTAAAAAATTTTTTATGGAAATAATTTACAAGTCTGAGTGATTTTCGTATTAATTTTGTTTAGTCAAGTACTACTTGTTTTAGAGAAAATTAACCTTATTTAACCATGTAGCTAAAACTTTTTAATTTTAGGTGCTCTTTATCTTTATCACAGTTAGATATACTCTCTCAAACACAAATAGTTGGTTTTTTTCGGGCAAGTAAGTGTTATTTGTAAATAATACAACTGTAATGTTAACTTCAACAACATTGGTGTTCTTTAACACATGGAAATTGTTTTGGCGCATTTGCTAATAAAAAGATGATAGCAACAGGGTTACCAGAAGAAGGCAGATTAAAAGTACTAAATCACCAAAAAAACAAGTACTAAAATGTTATATATGTAGTTAGAAAAAGTGCTAGTTTTTGTAACGGTGTTTTTTTTAATGTAATTAAAAGAAATAGTTTACATTTCAATTTTTAAAAATTCAACATTTAAAAATTTTTTCATCATATCATATTTTACACACCTACATATGTATACGAGTATAATCGAAAATTACTTTTCTTTTAAAAATTTTTTTACAACCCAAAATGCCAAATATATAATTTAAATTATGTTACTAAGAGTATTAAAAACTAGCATTTATCAATTTATCATTATCGCAACCCTGGACAGCAAATTTCGAATGTGGGGATTTGAGTAATGAATTAAACTCTTGCTTTTCTCTCTCTTTAATATATATACATATATATATATATGTATGTATATGTACTATATATATGTGATACACATTTATACATATGGATATGTGTACAATTATAATTTTGAAAACAATTCAAAATGAATATAATTTTTTTATAATCCCAGCAAAAAAAGTCATGCAAACAAATACTTAATGCTTGGGTTCTATTGCAAATGAACTAGTTCTATGATTTCATTTAATGGTGTCACTGCTAAGCACGTGTTCACATTTAACAAAACAGCTCGTCATGAAAACAATGCAAATTACAAAACTGAATTTTCAACAGCGCAGCTGTTCATATGCATTAATCGGCAGACTTGCATGCGTTTTCTATGAGTTCAAAAGTGATAATCTGTTTAACACTTAAGATGGCATTAACAATTAATTCAGATAAAGAAGTGCTTAAGAAGTCATGGAAACGCATTTACTTTTTTTTTTGCTGGGATGTGATATGTAAAGCATTTATTAACGTAGTAATTGCACGTGACTAGTTTACATAATGATAAATGCCACATTTGTAAACATGTCACGTTTATTATGACATAAATTTGTCAGATCTTTGAGGCTATGTAAGTACTAAGTCGATTATTTCACCAATTATTCGAATATACGATAAGAAAACATCCACTGTTTTTCGCACAAAAAAAATTTTACTTTTTTTTTTCATTTTATTTTTTATTAAAAAAGCAAGAAAAATTTTTTCTTGCGAAATATTCAAAAAAGGGAATTTAAAATTTTTATATTATTAATTGACCTTTTTTATTATATTTTTTGATATATATTTATTAAGCCTGAGGTCTTTTTTTATTTTATTTAGTTTTTTATTATTCGATATTTCGTTAACAGCTTGTTAACATCATCAGGAATAATAAGAAATTATAATTCTGTGAAATATAAAAATATTTTTGAAATATGTCACAAAATTTTTGTTATAAAATTTGATTGGAAATTCAAAAATGTGTAATAGTAATGATGATGTCCTCAGGCTTAATAAATATATATCAAAAAATATCCCTAATTTTTTTTATTCTCAAAATTACTCGTAGAGAGAGAGCAATATATTGACTTAAATTGATTTTGAGTTAGAATATTTTTACTATAAATACGCTTCGGGAAAGGAAGTACCCCGAAACCAGTCACTGGACAGGTCCTTAAGGTATAGGGACGGTGCTAGTTTAAACCTTTTATATGAAAGAGACCGGTCACTTTAACATGGCGATGCCCTATAAACGTGTTAATTGATAGTTTTTAAACAGTTTGTGATGTATTATGGAGCAGACATAAAGATTTGGTACTCTGATTGCTTTATATACAAGTGGTATCAATGGTTATTCTATCTGAACTAGTGACATAACAGGTTCTAGGAAATATGTCGCAGTAAAGTACAATGCCACCAGTGACAGCAAAAGTCCCAAACGATTCTATAACAGTTTTATTTCAATAAAATTCTATTTTAATTATAAATACATATGTACATATGTATATATCTCAATTTTAAGTTTTTTCATGAACGTGTTTAAAAAATTATAGATTTTCACAAAAAATTTTTATCTATCCTGTTTTAACTAGTTCGAATGTTTTTCATTGATAACGGAAAATGCCCTTTATAAAACAATTGGAACAAAATTTTCCGCAAGTTAGTTTTAAAACTAAAGTAAAGAAAAAGTATGAAAGAATAAAAATGTTCCCCACAGTGTTTAGATAGGTAATAAAGTAATTCGAAAAGCTAATAAAAGAAACATCGGCTGATGAGATAGAATAAGGGCAGAATACAAAGCCAGGGTACTGTTTTTAAAATTTATTTTGAAATACGGAATAGTGTACGAGTATATGCCAATCTACATCACAACGCTTTCGTTCGTTCAGATAAGAAAAACGTGGGCGAAATGAATTAATGATGAACAAAATATGTAGCTCTTTCTTGTTTAGTTTAAAGGCTCAAATGCGAGGTAACGACGGATGAAGTTAACACAATGCAGTTGTTCTTCAATCGCATGGAAGCATTTTAACATCTACAACATCAACTTCTTATTGATTTTAATTGTATATTTCTTTTGTATTTTATTTTATTTTTGCTGCCAAACAAAACGAAAATATAATTCAAAATAATGCAAAAAAACCAAGTTAAAAGTTTGCCAATTTCATTTGACGTGTCTGTTGAAAAAGACGACGTATGTATAACGTAAGACGGATTCTATGTGCCTCTATTTAACAACAGACACGCTCCAACTCTGATTTATAAATTAACAAATGCGCAGCAACAGAGTTGTATTAGAATTATATACATATATTGTATATGTATATTTTTCCAAATTTAACTTTTAATCGCATTTTATAAGCTGCGTTGCATATTTTTTTCAAGTGCATTTGTTTTTACCTTTCCTGTTCAGCATGATCACTGAAAATAGCTAAATTAAAAGTGCAACTACCTTTTAGCCCTTTTTTGCTTGTTTAATTAATTGGTAAATGGAACAGTTCTACTTATCATAAAATTATTTTTAGAAAATGTTATCTTTCTTTTATAGACTTTAAGTAAATACATTTTAATTAATTAATAAAAAGAGGAATTAAGCTAGAATATTTTACAGAATTAACCTTGTAAAAGTTTCCTTATACGATCCCACTTTAATTTAATAAAAAATTCATGAATTGAATGAAAGTTTTGGTAAATTTCATTAATGACATGCTTTATATGTATTTATATTCAATTGCTCAGCATAGCACATAGAGTTAACATACATACGTTAACATTTTATTTTGTTTAATCATTTTCCGTTTCCTAATTGCACAAACTTAAGAAAATATACGTTTTTGAAAAAAAATCTAACGTTTTATATATGTATGTATGGAATATACCTATGTATGCGTGTATAGCACGCACAGACTTATAATTCACTTTTATAATCTAACTACAATGTAATGCTGAATTTTCACAAATCAAAGTGTGTAAAAATTTAGCTTAAAATTCATTGGAAGTTAACTGAGTTGCCGGCATGGATGCTCACAAAGCACACCACACATACATACATACATACATATGTAACTCAATGTTACAGTCTGATTGCCCTGATGTCACTAAAATTTATATATTATTTAAATTTCTTATACGTATGTATGTATATTGTATATCGAATATTGCATTAACTAATGGTTAAGTATGTGTGCATGTGCATATTTGTATATTTTAAGTCTAAACTGATTATTATAGCGCAGGTAGACACACACTCCGTTAAGTGTAATAAGCTGCCGTATATTTTTATTAAAGAAATAATTCTTGCAGGCAAATAATTACATGTACATATACAAGGTCTGTTCAAAAGAAAAGGTGAGGTTTGGCGTGGTGGTGCATCATGAGTTCTTGCCAACAGGTCGTACGTTTAATAAGGAATACTACAAGGAAGTTATGCAACGTTTGTGTGAAGCCATACGGCTCAAACGATCGGAATTGTGGAAAAAAGAATCAAGGATTCTGTATTGCGATAATGTACCAACTCACACATCAATGCATGTTCGTGATTTTTTGGCCAAAAACAACCCCTTAATCATGCCTCAACCACCTTATTCTTCAGATTTGGTTGCCTGCGACTTTTTCCTATTCCCAAAACTGAAGAGACTAATGAAAGGAAAGCGTTTTGCCACAATTGATGAGATAAAGTCAAAATCGAAGCTGATGGCCATATCGGAAAGCGCATTTCAAATAGTGCTTCGAGGATTGAAAGAAGTGCTACCATAAATGCATTATATCTGAGGGGGATTACTTTGCAGGGGACAAAATGGATATTGATGAATAAATAAATACTTTTCAAAAAATTTCAAAATTCTCCTTTTCTTTTGAACAGACTATGTATGTATGTAAAGCTTGTTTTTTGGAGGTTCCCAAATTAACAAAACGCTTTATTTGATAACGCTAAATTTAATAAAATTTAACAGTTGGTAGTTGCTTTTTTTAGTTTGGTTTGATATTTCATTATGAATAGGCTTAGACTAGAGCAACGCTTAAAAATAGTTGATATTTTTTTTTATCAAAATAAAGGTTCTGTTCGTCACTCTTCAGAAGATTTTATTAAAGCTTTCAAGGTTCAAATTGTGCAGGAATTAAAGACAAACAACCATCGTATGTGACGCCAATTCGGCGAATGTGAAATTGAAATTGAAGCTGAAATTGATATTGATATAGAATTTCTATTTAAAATTTTGTTCTCCGATGACGTCTATTTTTGGTTGCATGGGTACATAAATTAGAAGAATTATCTACAAGCATTTGTCGAAATACCATTGCAACCACAGAAAATTACTGTTCCATTACGTAAGGTTTTTCCGCAAAATACTGCGGGATTGCCTTTCTTAAAGCGCTAAACGGGGTTTATTGCCGAAGTTTTTTTTTATTAATTCCAACTTATTATATAATTAGTTTATGTTTTATAGACTCAGCCAATACATTTAGTAACTCATAACGATAAAATTAAATTAATTTTGATACCGCCGATTTTATTTAGCTTACAAGCTTCTTCAAATCTGTAATCGAAAAAAAGAACAACTTATTCTGATTAAAATTTTGTTTTGCACAAACATTTTTGGATTTGTGATAAAATTATACTTGGTGCCACCAAAAATATTGAAGCGCACTAAAAATTAAAAATAAACGCACAGAAAATTTTTCGCGTCGAAAAGCACCGAGTTGGCAACGCTGATTTTAGTACACACAAAACCGGAAATATTTTCCTTTATGTACTAACAAATCAAATTTTTTAATTCGACCAATTGTTAACTTTATATCTTATCGTTTTTTTTTTGATAAAAAGTTGTATTTTTTCTCTCTGAGTTATCCGAGCATGACTCAGCGAGCTGGAAATTTTTTCCTTCTCAGTGCTGCCAATTTAGCCCTTTTCGCGATAGATTTATCTCGTTTTTAGAAATCGTTATTTTATTATTGAACACTTTTAAATGTATTATTTGCGTACGCTTGCAATTTTTGCTGCTGCAATTTTTCAAAATTCCATTAGTTAAATTGCATTAGTGTCTATGAAATTGTAGTTTTAAAATTGTTATATTTCTTAGGCCTTTTTGCACCTACAATACCAATACACTTTCCGCAAACTTCATGTTGAATAGTGAGCATTGTAAAGCAAAAGAGCCTTTTTCAAAAATGTTTACGCGTTTTGAGTCTGGCATCGCTGCTCCTTCTGTTATATACAGACATGGAAATGTCCAGTTTCGTTGTTGTTTTCTCAGAAAATTTTCTTTACCCTGTGTCGTAACGAAAATCGAATGTCTTATGTACATTTTCGCCAATGAAATTTACAGGCATTTGTTTATGTGGAATTATTTTTCAATTTCTTAAAACCCTTTTACGGGAATTATAATCATCATAAAGTTTATCATTTATCAAATAATATTATAACAGCCCGATACAAACATACACCAATGTATATAAACAAATTGTAATTTACAGAGAGAAAAATTGAATTGATGCATACCCGGCAAAAACTTTGCCGGCAAAGTAATGAGTTCAAATACTAATTATATCATCGTACTCTTCAATACTTCTACTTTGGCTTTTATTTATTTATTTATTTATTTGTATGTTCACCTCCTGCATAACAAGAATTAATCTTATATTTACAATACAGGAAAGTAGTATCCATATCTAGATTCAGGCAGTAAACAAATAGACATTAAGATACACTTTAACAAAATTAACTATATCTTGTGTGCATTATAAGAGCAATATTTAAGAATTTTTAATGTGAGAAGTAATTAAATAAAAATTGCTTAAAACTAGTTGCGTTGCTATTAAGTTTTTTTTTTTTTTTTTTTTTTTGTTTTCTTGGACCAGTGCTCAGGGGCTATCCCCTACATATGCAATGCATTGCACTGGAACTAGAGAGAAGGATAGGGAAGAAAATAGACAGGTGGTGAAAGTGGTAGGAAGATAGAGCTTAATTCTTGCACAACTCTGCAGTTGCGTGTAAATTATAAAGCAAAGTTGCGGCGTCTCTGATGTTTTTTCACGCATTATTTTTAAGCTAATGGAGCCATTTTATTTATTATTTTACTTCGCCGACGTTTTATTGCTGCTCAAATACCGACGAAGGAGGGTGCTGTAGCACAGAAAACTCAGAAAAATTTTTTTTCTGATTTGACCCGGCTGGGAATCGAACCTGGGTCTTTCTGGTTGCAGAGCCAACACGCTGACTACTCGCCATCAGAGTATTCCAAAAACGCGCAGCGCTATTAAAAACTGACATTCGGAAACAAGGAGACGATTAAAAAGTACTATAATCTTTTTCCCGCTAACCGATCATGCAAACCTTATTTTATCAACGAGATATCGTGGCATTTCTGGCCTTACGAAATCTAAGCGAGCTCAATACCTTTAGATTGCGCCATATTTGGTTCAGACTGGCTAAGCCATTCTTATTTCGTGGTTTCGATTTCGCTAAAAATCTGTGCAGTTTATTGTCATCTTTTAAAGTGTACATCACTTTATTATAAAGTGGAATTGTTTAAAAATCGGGGTATTTTCTTTCCTTTGCAATTCAGTTACAGAATTCACATAAAAATCGGCATTACCCGATGTTTCAGGCTGATTTTGTTACGAAAATATACTTATAAGTGTTTTTGCATTTAGAAACATTTTTATTACTTTTTATTATGTGTAATAAAATAAAAAAGAAGTCATGGATTGTTATGTTTTTGTTTATGGATTTTAGGATTTAGATTTAGGAAAAATCCACTGATGAGCTAACTAAGGCATTATCGAAATAGTACTATATATGGATAAGCTTTCCTCCTCAATGATTGAGTTTGCTTTTATATAAAAAAATACTTTATGAAAATATCATAAAGTATGTAATAATACGTTTCACATATTTTTTCGGTAAAAAGCACAATTTTGAAATGCGATCATCATATATATAATGAGATATTCCCAAAATAAATTCAGTTAAGAAACATTTTTTGTATAATAATAAATACTTCCGTAGCAAGTGACAATCAAGCGAGTACATAACTGCTTCTAAGTAATGCAGACTGTATGTGGTATATGTATGGTTGTTTGGTAGCTGTAACACATTATATAGTTTTTGCTGGGTACTAGTAATTAATTGCTACATGTTTAATAAACTTTTATCACATATTTCAATTGCTTCACGTTATGACTATTAAAATATTTGTTGTCGCTTCAAATACAATGCTCTCTGTGTACCTTTCTTGCTCACATATCATTATTTTTTATACATATTTTATTATTCTTTATCACGCCGTTAGAAGACTTTTAGTTGTCATTAGTAGAGCGAACAGTTTTCAGCACGAATAAAACTGTTTTAAACACGTAAATAAACGTGAAATAAGCATGATAAGTTTTTTAATTTAATATTTATTTTTTTGCAAAAACAAAATAAATTTCATTTCAAAAAATTTAATTTTAAAACTAAAAAATTATTTTATGGTGATTTGATTTACGAACAAAGATGTTGCCTTTCGATGGATAACACTTTCAACAGTTTTCCAATACAGTTTACATTTGGTATAGAATATTAACATTTATGTATAGTTAGTATTTTTTTTATCTTGGACCAGTTTTCAAGGGAGGCGATGGTCGAAGTAGTCTGCACGTTGGCTACAAAACGAAAAATTTTCCTGGGTTCAACCCCAGTTTCAGAAAAACATCTCTTATTTTTCTGTTGTGAATTTTTTTCTTGAATTTTAATGATTATAAAATCAGCAAAATCGTTTGAAAAAGTGAAATTATGCATCATCAGCACTATGTAGCAAATACTGAAAATTGTTCACCCTAGTCTGAAAAATTTTCGCTTTTCTTCTCGTTCTCTTTTTTTTTTTTATAGAATATAAATGTGATGAAATATTGTTATTTAACTAGAAATTAACATGAATCTTAAATTCATTTCAGTGGAAATAATTTCAAACAATGGAATGCTGATAACTTTTCTTTAGAAAAACGAATTAAGATCATAATCGTATTTAATTATCATAAAATTTCTGTTTTTAAACGTTCACATGTTATATAGTCTACAATACTATTGCTACTAGACAGCTCACAGGTTTTACTAACGGTTGATTTTTACTTCGAATTTTTCACTTCTATGCTAATATTATAAATTTGTAATGTTTGTATGCTTATATGTCTGTATGTTTGTAAGGGTGTTTAGTTTGTAAAGGGAGACGAGTTCGATTACCGATCCGTTCAAAACAAAAATTTTTTTTGATTTTTCAGTGCTACAGCAACTTCCCTCCTCGCTGTTTCAGCAATAAAACTTCGGAGAAGTTAAATAGTAAGCCATCAGCATCAAATTTGAATACTTTTAAGGTTATACAGGGTGGCGCAGAGTGAGCTATATGGTTTATGGCGATTATTATAATTTTTTTTTTTTTAAATACAGTATATTATTGGGGAATTTTTTTGCAATTAGCTTTGAAAAATTATATCCTGTAAGTGATGTCCATTTTCTGCTTCGCTTTAACGAATAAATGGCTAAACCGATTACAGACTATGTATGTATTAGGTCGGCAAGTTGCTGGATGTAAAGGTAAAGAAAGGTCCCATCCCATTTCGGTCCACTTTATTATGGTTCCATTGTGATACTTGTTGTTTTGATACAGACCAGAGCCTCTGTTAGGAATCGAACCTAGAACGCCCAACTGATAAACTAGCGCACTACTCACTAGACTACCGGGGGCAGCCTGCAGGTAATATTGTACTACGTGGTGCATTTTAGCTGAACCATGTCATGGACCATGTCATTGAAAATAATAGCTTATTGTTATACACAACAACTGTTCGTTGTTTTCTTTGTATTTACGATTACTCCGTGGCATTAAAATCACTCTCTGAGATACTCCATGGAGTAATTTTTTGGTTAGTCCGATGGGTTATATGCTCGACCCCTCGGACATCGTAATAGACCATGTATTTTGGTTAGACTTGGACTAGTCCTAGTCTTCTGTGGACTACACTATACGAGTACATGCATGTGTGGACTAGTCACATTATTTGCAGGGTCGATTCCCTCCTATATCCTGTGTGTTTCCTGAAGACAACCGATGAAGCTTCGCAGATTGTGTGTGTGTGTGTGGTCTTTCATTATAACAATTTATAATTTATCTCTAGATTCCGTTCAATAAACTCTTATTTTTTAAATTAAAAATTATTTTTATTTCCAAGCTAAAAATTTAACCACGAAAAAGTTTAAAAAATATTCATTATTTTCCATACAAAAAGGAAAACTTGAGAAAGTTTCTTTTTTTCCCAAGAGAAAATTAAAACAGAAAATAATCATTAAAAATTGTATTTGTGTTTTCTGCAACTTTACAGACTTAGAAAAGTTTTCTTACAATATAAATGTATATACATATATATATTGTATCTATAAATATAAATGAAAAACAAAACATTTTTCTGACGTTAGTAGTTCTCTTATAGATTAGTTGATTTGGAATCGTGTAGTTTTGAAATATGTTGGGGTAAGAACAGTATAAGCAAGGCACATGATATTATAGATAAACATGATGCATAAAATGTCATCTCACAAAAAGTGACCAGAACTGCGCCAATAATATTTGTGGCAACAATGCCGCCAATTCGACCCATCATCAAAGAAACACAAATTGCCATTCCTCTACAAAGCAAAGCAAAACAAAACAAAAGTAATAAATTAAAAATGTCTTGATATTTCTTTAAGGCAAACCTTAACTGTGTGGGATACAAATCGACGGTAGCTGCTCCCAAAACGTTAATACACACACCCAGCATAAAAAACAGACAATAAAAAATGGCTGCAGCCCAAGTATACGGAAGCAAAACTGCCAATAAACCACACGTACTGAAGACTAAAATGCAGCTAACTGGGAAAATATAAATTTAAATCAAAAGATAGTTTAAAATTGCTGAAATGTCTAGATTCTGAAAGAAGCTAACTACTTACATAATATTAATGTTTTTCTTATGCGATTTATTATCGCTCCTAGCAGAGCAAACAAACATATATAAAATAATTCCATAAATAATGAATACATATATGTTGCGTTTTCCAACTTATCTGGACAATCCAAGACCTAAAAAAAATTACATATACAACTGAAAAACTATTTATCTATGTTGGTTATATAGATACATAAATAATCGTAATTAATTTTGATTTGCGTCAAAAATAAATGAAGAAATAGTTACAATTGAAAAATTATTATACAAATTTTATAGCACCTACACCTTTTGTTCGATGTGCATCTTTAACATAAATGATTTGACACAATTGTTCATTCTTTTCTGGACTATTTCGCATAAACTCTGACATTGCATTAATAATATATGGATACCACATGAACAGACCATTTGTTATAACATGCAAAAAGAACTGCGTCGTGCATACAATCAGTGTACTACGCAGATACTTGCGACGAAAAAGTGGTACTGTTTGATTCCACATGGTCAGTAGCAACTTAAAGAAGAAGTTCATGTTGTTATTTTTTATAGTGGTAATATCGTTGGTATCCTCTTCCGGAATTATGCGAATAATCTAATAAAGATGAAACTAATCAATATCAAACTGCATTGCACTAGGTTTTTTTTATAATAATTGTACCTTCAATTTATCCTTGCCGCCATTTATTGTGTACATCTTTTGTAAAACTGCAATTGCTTCATCTTCTTTCCGTATGGTGAGTAAAAATTTCGGACTTTCAGGTAGGTAATATAAAGAAAGTCCCGCTAAGAAGCCGGGAAGACCACAAATTATTGTAAATAAACGCCACGGCTTGAAAGTAATGCCCAAAAAGGGTAGTGGAAAAGACCATTCTTGATTTATGACCAACAATCCCACAACAGGCATAAATAAGGCACCGCATCCGTATATGAAAGCTGAGATCATTATGGCTCTAGAGCGTGTTCGATCCGTATGGAATTCTCCCAAGTAGGCATAAACTGTCGCTGAAGCACCAGAAACACTAAAATATATACATACATTTTGTATATAATCGGTTGCCAAATAATTAGGAACATACACAGTGCTTTTATATCACTATGTGACGGTGAGGGCACGGAAAATCTAAGAGTGAGAATTACACCCACTTAAGTGTACCATTTAGTGCGGTGTTTAGTCGGAAAGGATAATTAGCCCTTTTTTTGAAAAAGTACACGGTGTCGCCGTGAAAGGAAAAGTCTATATTAATAAGCCTAGAACTATACAGCTGAAATTTTGCGAAACGTTATGGAAAATGTTTTTGAAAGATATAATTTTTCATAATTAATTTAAAAATAATCTTCATTAATATACTGTATTTGAAGTAAAAAAAATTTAATAATAATGTCTTTAATAAGAAGTTATAATGAACTCAACCCCCTTCGGTCATTTTGGGCCACCCAGTATATAAAATTCTCAAATCACAGTGTTTCTATCAAAATTCCTCCGAAACGGCTTGAGCGATACTTATGAAATTGTATGTGTTTATTTACAAGGTTTGACAAGACGACGTAAATTAATTTTTATTCAGCATATAGTACTGTAGACTATGCTACACTTCCACTATATAACGGGGAGTAAATAATGGGAAAAATATGAAAACGGGCAATTCTTATCGGGGTACCAAGGTCAGCTTTATTTGTATTGGGCACTTGCATTATAGGTACAGACTTAATATTCGCTATACGGAAGAGTAAATATGGGGGTGCTGATGGCGAGTAGTCAGCGTGTTGGCACTGCAACCAGAAAGACCCAGGTTCGAATCCCAGCCGGGTGAAATCAGAAAAAAGTTTTTTCTGAGTTTTCTGTGCTACAGCACTCTCCTTCGTCGGTATTTGAGCAATAAAACGTCGGCGAAGTAAAATAATAAATTAAATGGCTCAATTAGCTTAAAAATAATGCGTCAAAAAAAAAAATAATATGGGAGAAATATGGAATAGGGTATATGAGGAGTCACTCGGAAGGTTTCCGAAACTAACTAATGAAATACTTACGTCTACGTTTAGAAGGACACATAAAGCAAATATTTGTTTTAATAAAGCTACTCGTGACCGCATCAGCTAGTAATGTTATACGAGGTTTGTTCAAAAGAAAAGGAGAATTTTGTTTTCTTCGATTACAATAGCGTGGTGCGTCAGGAGTTCTTGCTAACAGGTCATACGGTTAATAAGGAATACTAGAAGGAATTGATAGATCGGAATTGTGGAAAAAAAAATCATGGATTCAATGCTTGTTCGTGATTTTTTGATAAAAAAAAAAACACCTTAAACATGCCTCATCACCTTATTCACCAGATGTGAGTCCCTGCGATTTTTTCCTATTCCCAAAACTGAAGATACTAATGAAAGCAAAGCGTTTTGCCACCATTGATGAAATAAAGTCAAAATGGAAGAACGAGCTGATGGACATACGGAAAAGCGCATTTCAGAAGTGCTTCGAGGTATGGAAGAAGCGCTGGTATAAATGCATTATATCTGAAGGGGATTACTTTGAGGGTACAAAATGGATATTGAAGAATAAATCAAAAATTTGAAAATTCACCTTTTCTTTTCAATATACCTCGTATACCTTACAATGTCTTAAGCTTAATAACTTAAACATTTTCAGTGCATTTTACTAAACTCGTTTTTTGATAACTTTTCTATCATAATAGAACTTTTTTATAATTGAGTATGCTTTTATGACAAATACTTTATGAGAATATCATAAAGTAATACATTTCACAATTTTGAAATTAGAACCATATATGTATATGAAGAGATATTCCTAAAATAAATTCAATTAATATATAATAGAACATTATTACATTTTGCTTGTTAAAATTTATGTGTGTGTGTGTGTATACTTACAATATGCCATTAATTAAACGCAAAATTAGCATGGCCCAAAAATTCGTAGAGAAGCTTGAAATTAGAGTCACCAGAAATGCTAGCAATAATGTCGGTCTCATTACTAGTCTTCTACCTTGGGTATCGGCCAAGAAGCCCCATAAATGAGAACTTATAGTTATGCCCACATAACCAACAGCACTAAGTAGGCCTTTGCGAGAGTTGTTTAAGTCAAGATCACAATGCGCTACCGGCATGTAATATGCCACACCCGTAGTTTCCAACAAAACATTGCTCAGTATTACACCAGAAACGATTATAAGTAAATAATTGAATAAACCAAATTCTAAAACAAATAATGAATGCAAAAAATCAGAAAGGTAATCAGGGCTTCTGTTCTCAATTGATATTTCTTTAGAATTCTAACGAAATGTCAAACGATATACAATGTATGTACGTGTAATGCTGCAATTTCATTACATTATGCTTCAAATTTTTATCAAATTTGATTTACATTAATTGTAGTTTTTTTTTTTTCAATTTCTTGTTAATAATTATAGTGAATTTGTCACACATTCCCTTCTATATCATTCATGTATAAAAATTATAATATTTTTCTTCTTACTTGTTTTCTCTAATGCCTCTGAAAATGTTAACACCTCTTGCGAATCTTCTAATTTCCCAATTGTTCTGAAATTTGACTCTGGATGTTTGTTGCTGTAAATTCCTAAAATAATAAATTAATTCGAAATATGTATGCGATTGTTTTATACATAAAATAAAAAATATAACAAATTTATATTGAAAATTTTCCGATCATTCCGTTAGGGTTAAGGTGTGTATCAAGACCGCTCAAATATTAATTTTATAAAAAAAATGTTGTTAGAGGAAAATCTTTAAACGTTTTTCCAATTCTCATACTTAAGAAAATAGGATGTGGGATCTTAAGTCTAGGATCGCCCTCTGGACATACAGTACCGTGGTTAGACCGATATTATCCTATAGTTGCCTTGTCTGGTGGGGGGCCTCAGCAGGGCCTACAATCTGACCAAGCCGGGCAGGATTAAGCGATATGCGTGTGTTGGGATTTTCGGGTCATGCAGGACGTGCCCCGGAGCGGTCCTAAACACGATTCTGCATCTCTTACCGATTGATCTTAATATTTTATCCGCTTCGGCACTGAGTGCTATTAGCCTAAGGGGAGCCGTGTTCTTCAGCAATCCGGTCTGGCCATAGCAGCATTCTCCGAAACCTTTCGAACTTCAATACGGAGACTTGTCTTCAAGAGGCGTGCAGTCGCCACCTTCCCCTGGTGGGAGTGTCCTTGCGTGTGGTGTGAGGGCGATCTTCACCGATGGTTCTCAGACGGAATCAGGAGTGGAGACGGGTGTTCTCTCCCATGATCTGGGAGTCTTTGTTTCCTATATCAAATTTTTGGAGAACACTACACTCTCTTTTTTAAGAAACTGTTTATCGTCGTCATGTTTTCATGAGCTCGAAGACGTTTAAGTGACCAACGTCAAACATATTTTCTAAATTTTAAACCCATATTTTTGACTTTTTACATTTCTTTATATTTCTTCTCTTTGAACTTTTATGTAAATGGCGCCAATAAGAATAAAGATTCTCCAGTTTAGTTATAGTGTTGTTTATCTCAAATTGGAATACTAGGTTTTTTCCAAAATATTAAAAGCTCTTCAATTACTAATTATGCACTTTTTCGCAAATCAATTTTAACAACACGTAGACTAAAAAATAAAACTTTAAGCAGTACTCTATTTGACGGCAATTTATGTACTTGCACTTAAACTTGAAGAGAAATTTCCGACTAATAACATATTTTGCTATATTCACTATGAGTTCAAATTTCAAATAATCAACATTAACAAAATTATTCTAACACAAAAGAATTAATAACGTTGAAGTGTGTGTGTGTCGCAGTTTAGATGCTATAAGCGTACTTAAAGTGTTTCCATTTTTATATAGAGCTAAAACCACCAGCATTGAAATAAACCATAGATTTACATGCAAACCTTCTATATTAATTTTTGTAAAGTTTCTTAAATACAAGATTTTTCTAAATTTGTTTTTTTTTCTAAAAGTGGTTAAGGAAAAAAAATGTTTAAAACTTCACATTTTTTTTATAATATTAATATTTTTGAAGTTATCAGGCAAAAAACTGAAATTATATGGTTTCTCCAAAATTGAGGGGGCTTGCGATACGTCTTAACCGCCAACTTATTGATCAGAAAATTTGACGGGATCATTATTTTATTTTTAGCAATATTCACCAAAGTAGTGAAAGTTAGGGCCTTTCTATATTAATGAATTATTTAAGTAAACTTCAGATTTATATGCATATTTATTTACCGAATACGAGTATATTTTTACTCTTTTTTTTTTGGCAATTTTTCTTTTTTTCGATACGTTCTTATACGGTATTTTTTGATTTTATTTATAAAGTATAATTGACTACGAGTAAAACGTGTGCTGCTTGCGTTTATAATTCTGTTAGAAATTCACCAAGTTATTAAATATTTTATTGAAACAAAATTTTTACAAAAATATAATACTGTGTGACAAAAAGAAAAACCTGCGATTTGATATCACTTTTCTGGTACGTATTGTTCAGTACAACACGGTACGAGTATTGATATTTTGTAAAAGCCTTCAAAATATCGAGTTATGGTTAAAAGAAATTCGGTTTTTCGTACCTGTACGCACTTATCAGACCATAACTTAGTTAAATATCAACTGATTTCACATTTATACACGGATTTGGAAAAAAAAACCATAAAATATATTTTGTAAAAAAATACCCACATATATCTAAAGTTCACTTAAATTAAATACATATTTTAATTATATTATTAATTGACATGTTTTTATTATATTTTTTGAAATATATTTATTATAAACAATTATAAATATAAATTATAAACAATTATAATTTCCTATTATTCCTGATGATGTTAACAAGCTGTTAACAAAATATCGAATAATAAAACAAAATAAAATAAAAAAAGGCCACAATAAATATATTTCAAAAAATTAAATATGTACATATTGTTCGAAAGGTCTAAGTCTCATCTGTCTAAATTAGTTTATAAATTTTAAATCAGCTAATATTCTATAAGATTTTAGAATCATTTTGTTATGCTCTCTAATAGCTACCACTACTATCATATCATCCCAGGTATTTTGACTTGATTCATTTTTGTCTTCTTTTACCATGAACACACATTCCTTTAAGAGGGAGAGACAGTGCTTAGAAAGTCTTTTAATGCATAACTTTGAACAAAAACATTTACGCAGCACATGGAATTTTTTTGTGAATTCACTTTAAGATACTCCTCATTTTTTTTTTCTGTAGTTGAACATTGTAAATTTAACTATCATAGAATATTTTTTTTATTTACTTACCAGCCACATTATCACTTTGATCTGTAATGCCAGTCATATTAAAGGTACAATTATAAATTTCCAATAAAAACTGTGTAAAATTTTTTTCTGTTTAATTTTACTATTTTTTCTCAATTTAATATTTCATTTAATGAAAAAAATTTTCTCAAACAACCTCATTAACATGATACAAAATTAGAATTGTTTAACAATTTTCTGTGATTTTTCTTTATTCGTACTTTACAGGTGTTATTTATCTCATATTTAAGATCCACTTGCTTCACATTTTTCATAACTAATCTTTCTAGGACGTGTAATGCCGGTTTTTGTTCTTGAATGTACAAATGAATAAATACATTCTACTCTCGGTAATATTAACCCATTAACCGCCAAAAAAAATACTACTACTGCTTGAGTATATTTGCGAAACATTTCGCCACTAAAAGTTTTCGACAACAACAGACACACGAATGCACGTCAGAGGAAATGCGAGATGCTTTTATGATTTTAGTTGAACCCAGGAAATTTTAGGTTTTTTACCCAACGTGGTATACTACTTCAGCCATCGCCACCCCCCCATCTACACTATCCCTCTCTTCCTCTATTGCATATGTAGGGGCTATTCTCTGAGCACTGGGCCAAGATAAAAAAAAAAAAATTTGGCTGTATTAAGTAAAGGGTGTTTAAAGAGCCCAATGTTTGATAACTGACGTGATAATTAATTATCACATGCACTTTGTAAACTAAGTCAAAGCAGATAAATCTTTAAGAATCATCCAGCTCCCATTTATAGTTTTGCCATATTCAATTGAGTTAACAACAAATGGGTTAACAACTTAATGCGAATCTATGTCAACATTCTAAAATATTATATATATTATTACTGTTGGTTTATATTAGGGATTACGCAATAAGTCACGGTAGTCAAAAATATAATACAGTCGTGTCTCGATAATTTGAAATGCAGCAGACAAAGAATTCAAATTATTTGAAGGGAGATAGAAAAATATTCAACTGAACAACAATTCAATAAAAATAAAAAAAATTAAATATTAACTGCAGTTTGAAGCAGAGAAATTTGTTTTTAAATTTAACTGCTAAATGGCAATTGTTCCGCATACTAAAAATAATGCAAAGAAACTATCGTTTATATGGTGGAAAATGCAGCATTTTCAAATCGTGAGAAGTTGTATTCCAGCAATGAACGATTTAGGCTTTTCAATCAATAGAACTTCATAAGTAAATGGATGAGACAGACGATTGAGAAATTCAGAGCAAATTTTTAAATTTCATATATTTAATTTAAATCCTGAGAATAAGTTACAATATTAAATTTAAAGTGAGCATCATTTTATTTTATAGGCAAATGTTTTTTCTTTGATCGAGAAGCCAATCATATAGCTCCTTTTTATAGTCTGAATTTTTTAAAGATGTACGACTTTTTGGACCATTATAGTTTTTTTATCCAAATTGGACGCAATTTTTGATTCCATTTTGTTTTTTTTAATCTGCGATGTTTTTTACCATTCGTTATAGTCAGAAAAAAAATTAATGTTCTAATTCAGACACAAAGTTTGTTGAACAAATACTTTTTTGTTTAAATTAGGCCCTGCAAACGAATTTATAAATTTAAATAATAAAATCGATCACTAGCCTGTTTAAAATTGAAAAAATTTTTACTAACGTAAAACAATTTCTTTGAAAAATATCTTAATATTTTCAATAATAATAATGTGACTGTCAAACAAAAGTGTTTTATAAAATTATGAAAACATTCAAATTAATAATAATAAGATTCTTCCAAACTATATGTTCTCCAAATCTAATAAAATTTTGCTTGCAAATCTGGCGTTTAAAAATAATTATCCTCAGATTCTTAAAGAAGGGAGTTTAATTTTATTATTTATATTATTATAAATAACGATAATTTTAATTAGTTAATTTTTTCAACAAACCAATCATACTTTCTGAGTATTAGCTTTTTTTCTTTTTTTAGGATATTCATCGATTTCATTTGTAAGAGCTTATTATAAATTTCGCTCCTTCCTAAAAAATATTGTAAATGGTAACTTAAAGAGATTTATATAAAAGATGTTTTTCACCAGGTCATCGTTCTTTCTACAAAAAATTCTTTATTTTATGTCCATACATATTTATCTATATATAAATTTGAAGAATAACGCAAACCGAATAAGTGTATAACTTTTATTATCGACATTACTCCCATGAAAATAAAATACGAAAGAATTATTTTTAGAACCCAGCAAAAAAAACATTAATAAAATATGAAATAAAAATCATTGGCGAAACCATAGTCACTGGTCACTGAACAGTAACGGCTGCAGCTGATACCAATCCACGGGCACAGATACTGTTATTTTTTTTTTTAAATGGCAAAAATCACCTTTAAAACAGGAATGTATTTGTTTGAAATATTCTACGAAAATGTTGGTCATAAAATTTTACTACGAGTCCCCGAACGCAATTAAATACAAAATTCAACTAACACCAGAAATAAGCTTAAAACTTAAAATGCGGTCTAGGGTTAATTTTGTTAAAAATCGAGCAAAAAGCAAATTAACCGCTTCCCTTGTACCTATAGAAATGGAAAATATGTTACATGAAATAAAATAAGCAATGAGACTACCGAAGCATTTATTTACAACATTTTTCGTTTAGCTCTAGGCAATTATCGAACAATATTCAACATACATATTTCAGCTATAATAGAATAAACGTTTTTTTTTTCTTTATCCTCTTCAATAGGGTCATATGTTCACCATGTTAATCAGATTTTGTGGGGAACTGACTCTCAAAGTCCTCCATATTTGAATTCAGGATATGAATTATTGTCTTATTTTTGTCGACGTATTTCCGAGCAATAATAGGAGAACGAGTTTTACTTAGAACATTATGATTGATATCTGTAACACATTTCCAGGCGGAAATTGCTCTTTTTGATAGCTACTGATCAAATTCGTCATTTTGCATTTTGCTTTCTTATTTCTTATTAAAAATTCGTATTAAAAATTTTCTATCTTTAAGATCTTTTTACCAACATTTCTTGCTATTCACCATCCGGTAGAATAAAGATTTATTATTTCATATTATCGAATGTTCTCTGTATGTATAAACATATTTTAAATTATCTTTTTCGTCATATTGTGAAATCAGACATTTATCACCCACAGTAATAAAAACCTTTAAGTATTAAAATTATATATTCATAGTATAGTATTTAAGCGGAACAACCTCCAACCAGCGGAAGACATCGATGCCACCAAACAGATAACGAAGGAAAAATGGGAAATGCAACTTTTACCTAAATCAGATGTTATCTGGCCACGGGTATATGTATAACGCCCGAAAACATTGTGGAGAAGATAACGAGCAGCGAAGCATTTTCCCATCTTTCCCCAAAAAAAAAATACCTTCTAAAAGCTTGTTTGCTTTTGACGCTGGTAAGGTAACGAAGGCACTTCTTTATTCCCTACTGTTTATGGCCGTTATATCCTCTGATGGTGTATTTGTTTCACTGTTTGCAGTGGCAACAACTTCATCTTCCGTGTTTCTGCGTTCAAGCTCTTCTATCTCTAGCTTTAGGTTTCAGGAATTCCTCTCTTGGATTCGATGTTTTCCGCCTTTTTCTCTTTCGCTTTCCGCAGCCTACCAATTTCTACGATAATCTGTGATTATGTCCATGAATTCCTCCGTCCATTCTGGACGTCTATGTTTATATTTCTCTATTTACTCATTGCCAATTGCATCTTACGGAACTTCTTTTGACACCCTCCAAAGGTTTCTCCTTGAGAAAGTCGAATTTTGAAGATGAATTCTTGCCTAGATGAACTGTGTCACCGTAGGTTTATCCGAATCCTTTGCCCTATTGATGCTCTCTTGAGGTATGCCTTGTGGTTTTCATCCGATCCCTAGAGTAAAAAGTGGTTAGTCAACAGTGGATCTTCTGGTTCTACCGGTACGCCCGAACAACGCAGTAGTTCCTTCCCCCCTTTGTCTTTGGTATGTTGAAATTTGACATTATTTTCGGTGCTGTTGGGTCCCTTCTTAAAGTTGTTGTTCGGATCCGTTTGTGCAGTCACTCTTGTGATTATGTCCGGGGTTCCTTTGCAAGCAGTGTAGTCCCGCAAGCGTTGACACAAGTTCTTATGGGAGTATGTCTTCAGGGCCAAATCAGGCATTAGTAAGGATATCATATCAACTGAGTCTACAGGCCCTACTGAATGGCTTCGAAATTACAGAGCGTTCTCCAACGCCTCGCCAAGGCTTTAACGGGACGGAAAGCAGCTGTGACATTGGCCTAAAAGACGTCTCTACACAGAATGCCCCACCTATCGGCCCAAATTCCGACTGTTCAGAATCTTTGTTGAACTCGTCCACTAAATATTCGTTTTCGTAGCCAGTTCAGCTGGGCAGGATATTTGCTTCTTCTCAATACGCCGCGTGCGACAATGAGAGCTAACAGACGCGTGCTTCATCTCCAATCGGTGTATCCATCCTGTATCCATGTCCATGTTCCGGTCCGTCAATGTGGTAGATTTTGGTCACCCCAGTATATTTTATTTCTCCGGTACACGCCATACACTGGTAAAAGCAAGATGAGCTTTTGCAATTCTATACATTTTAGTCGGCCGTTTAATCCTTGTGTTCAAATATCAATTATCACCCATATTGGATTTAGAATCAAATTTAATGTTTAAATGGGTATTTGCAACAAAAATGAAATTAAAATTACAATTTGCCTTTGTCTGTAATGGAATTTTAATGAAATATTTTTTTTAAGTGTTTAATTGCAACAAAAATGCATTTAAAAATACGATTTGAGTTTCTTCGAAACGGAATTTTAATGAAATTGTAATGTTTAAATGTGTATTTGCAACAAAAATGCATTTCAAATTACGACTTGACTTTGTTCGAAATGGAATTTTAATGAAATTGTATTTTTAAGTGTTTAATTGCAACAAAAATAAAATTAAAATTAGGACTTGCATTTTTTGAAATTCATTAAAATTTTCAAGTTTTGTTTATTAATTTTTAATTTACAGATATATGACGAAAATATTATTTGATTTTATAATTTATCACTATTAAATATGACTATTCCCCCCTTAATACAATTGTGCTGTATTAATAATATTATAGTTTTTATGCCAGTTTTTTTGTTTTCTAAAAAGTTTTCTATTTCAAAAAAGCATGAATAAATATTTAGAGAGAAACGGTAAGTATTATGGAATATTTTTAGTTTTTGGTATTATTAGTTTTAAGCAGCAATACGAATGGAATACGATACAGACACATCGGAGGGTCCAACAAAAAATGGGGATCTGCTCAAAAGCGTGATAAGAATAAGTTTGTTGTTGTTGTTCAACTATTTTTGTTTATTTTATTTTGAGTAAAAATGAATTCTAAATATGTATATACATATGTTTGTGCTTTTTTTCATTATTTGTTGAATAAATTTTTTCTTGCAAAATCTATTAAAATTACAATTGTTTTAATTTTATAATATATTTTAATTTTCGAAATATTTTAAAATTATTACCTATGTATACTAACTTGACTTTTATTATAAGACAATAAAAATTAAATTGTTCAAGAATAACTTATAAATCAAATTAAACGTAAAATAGTATAATATAATCAATTTTTTCAATACGTTGAAACTGATACTTGATACCTTTACAGACAATGAGAATGAGATGCGATACTTATATGTATATCTATTAAGAAACAAACTATATCAAAAGCAAAAAAATTGTAAATTACACTGACATACACTAGCAGAACGGAACAGCATGCCGTTTTCGAAATTTGCTACACTTTCATCATCAGCGTTCTTCGTGTTTTGTCCACTGTGTGTGTGCTTGTGAGTAGAGGTAAAAGATAGTAAAGATATCAATTATCATTTTCAACCTATAAAAAATTGGATCTAATTATTCCTAAAAAAATTTTAAAGAATATCCTGATTTAGGCGATACGTTATACAGCAGGTTTAGAGCATTATTTGATTGAATAATGCTGTTAAATAAATTGTTTACATTATAATCAAAAAATTTCTTCACTTTAAATGAAATTGTATACCTTTTTGAAAAAGTAGAAGTGTATTCTTTCCAATCACACATTTCAATGGCTGGTGAATAATAGCTTACTCTCTTTATGTGCACTTACTTAAATACGAATATTTTGTTTATTGTTAACTTATAAGTTATTTAATAATGTGATAAAAATAAAATATTAAAATTCTTTGGGAAAAAAAATACAAGTTAAGACAAAATATGGCAAAAAGTAAATTAAGTGAATAATGAGCGACACTATAACAAAAGTAATTAGTGGGACACACTATAACAACGTAACTCGTGTGTCGGCCAGTTACATCTTTCCTGTGGTGTGCCAGACTTTTAAGAGCCTCACTGTCTTGGTTGTTTGTTATGTGAAGACATATTTTCCCTTTTTCCTTAAGTTTATAAAAAATCCATTGTCTTTGATCGTGTATTATTTTTTACGGCTTTGTGCTCTTTCAAATGATATACATTTCGTTTAGATTTATTAAAATTTATTTATTTATTAGTGTGATCTTTGCAGTTTTACCTTGAAGTCCTGAAACTTCTAAGCTAAGGGAGTCCGCCAAAAAAAATTCTCGGTTTCTTAACTACATTATCAATTTTATGTCTGGTGAAAAAATGAGGCAGCTCAAGATATTGTTGATTGGTTAAAAATTCATTCTATCCATTATGTCTACATACATAGTACCTTAAAATTTAACCCACTCGTATTTAGTCGTATTGTCGTAATATTGTAATATTTTACAACAATTAAAAAAAAAATTGTAAAATAATAACACTTTTTAAAGTATGTATACTGATGTGTTGTAAGTAGTAGTAGAAACCGGGATCGAAATGTTGAGCCGCCTTAGTCAAGCGTCTGATATTAATTGTAAGACGCCGCTATTAACGTCAGTAAAAATGATCTTAAATAGGAATGAAACTAAAAAGCGCATATTTTAATTGAATATACATATATTTAAGTATTACACATATATTCTAATGCATACATATCGTCAAATGTAATTCAAAAAGGCTTTAGTTACAGAAAATTCAAAATTTTTGCTTCTCCTTGTAACTTTATTGAATGTAACGGACAATAATACAAGTTTTACGCTTTTTATAATAGTTTGTGAGAAAGAAATCTACTGAGATTTAGTACGACTGTCAAAAAATGCGTCACCTCCCCTCCCTACCTTTCGAGTCCCAAAATCAGCTCTATGGCTATGTGAAGAGTGAGCACCCGTACATCAAATTGGAGTGCCATATGCAAAAAATGATTATCCTATCTCCCTGATAAAAATTGCCAGTTTTCATATTTTTCCCATTATTTACTCTCCCGTATACCGAATTTCAGCCCTGTATCTAAAGGGTGGTTAAATTTCAAGGGCCGATGTTGATTTTGAATAAAACACAAACTATTTAGGAAATTATTGTAATTTTATTTTATTATGATATATTGGTATTACTCAATTATGTATGGAACAAAATATCGGCCAAATGGGCGCCGCGACCACGGCAACAGTGGATGATCAATTTTCGAAGAAAATCATCTTCAGTGATGAGGCACATTTTCACCTCAGTGGATTCGTCAATAAACAGAATTGCCGCATTTGGGCGAATGAGAATCCAAGAGTGATTGTCGAAAAACCAATGCACCCACAAAGAGTGACTGTTTCGTGCGGTTTATGGGCTGGCGGCATCATCGGGCCGTATTTTTTCCAAAATGAGGCCGGTCAGGCAGTTACTGTGAATGGTGTTCGCTATCGTGAGATGATAACGAACTTTTTATGGCCCGAATTGGAAGATATGGATGTGGACGATATGTGGTTTCAGCAGGACGGTGCCACTTGCCACACAGCTAACGAAACAATGGCTCTTTTGCGCAACAAATGCAATGGCCGTGTTATGTCACGTAATGGCGATGTCAATTGGCCGCCAAGATCATGTGATTTGACACCGTTGGACTTTTTTCTTTGGGGTTATTTGAAAGAAAAGGTGTACGTCGATAAGCCAGCAACAATTCAAGAGCTAAAGGATGAGATAATTCGGCACATTAACGGCATAGAACCTCCATTATGCCTCAGGGTCATCGAAAATTTGGACCATCGGATGGAGGTGTGCCGCCGTTGTCGCGGCGCCCATTTGGCCGATATTTTGTTCCATACATAATTGAGTAATACCAATATATCATAATAAAATAAAATTACAATAATTTCCTAAATAGTTTGTGTTTTATTCAAAATCAACATCGGCCCTTGAAATTTAACCACCCTTTATAAGGAAAGCACCCGAAGAAAAAAATTTACTATCAAGTCGTTCAGACCAAATACAGAAACTTTCACTTCAACCGTTCCCTAGCTATACAAAAATAAATATTTACTTTGTATGGGCTTGGCAACACCTAGTTGGGATTTTTGAAATTTATATAGCCCATAGTTTCTTCCCGATATACAGAGAGATACTGTGTCATTTTTATATATAAGATTATTCGTCATTGCATTCATACTACCCCACTTGCACGAAATACGTTAATTTTTGATATGCCTTAATACAAAGTATTATAACGTTTTTTAATTTTAGGAGTTATTTTTTGATATATATTTATTAAGCCTGAGGTCTTTTTTTATCTTATTTTGTTTTTTATTATTCAATATTTCGTTAACAGCTATTAAAAATTTTTTTTTTTTTTATATTTCAAAGAATTAAAATTTTCTATTATTCCTGATGATGTTAACAAGCTGTTAACGAAATATCGAATAATAAAAAACAAAATAAGATAAAAAAAGACCTCAGGCTTAATAAATATATATCAAAAAATATAATAAAAAAGGTTAATTAATAATATAATTAAAATTTTAGGAGTTTTTCATTTCATTTGACGATATGTACATTCTTAGGAATATCCAATTCTGAAATTTGTTATAATTCAGTTATAAGTAATTAAAAAAAAAATAACATTATTTTTGTTACTTCTTCCCGAATTGCCGAACTCAAGTCGCCGCAAAATGTTTGTAACTAGCCGCCGTTCACAAAATAATTTAAATAACATATTAAGTTATGATGGATGGGTTGCTCACAACAGTCATATTTTTTTGTGTTATTATTTATGACTACCTTGTGAATCCGCCAAATATGTTTACATATATTTTTTGTACTTGTTAATTCTTTTTGATTCCTTAATGCTCAAATTCACAGTCATTAGTTAGCTAGAAGAAATAGTTTAACCAATAATATTTGATTCACAGCTTTTTGTTTGCTATTAGTTAAACCGCCAAATGTCATTGGTTCGCAAATAGTTAGACAACATCTGCATAAGTGGAATTCAATACTTTTACTTTAATTTGTTTCAACTAAATTGTGGCAAAGAAATGTTTTACCACGCGTCAGATTATTTTTGAACGATTTTCGGCCAGCAGTAAATAAATTTTAATTTGCAAATTTTTACCTTTGTTAGTGTTTTGCTAACATTGCAATTTTAACTTTATATTTTTAATTGTAAGCTCTCTTGTTATTTAGTATAAATAATTTTGATTTTTTAATAAACATCATCATCATATAATTACTTAGCCGACTCGTTGTCTTGTGTTCATCAGTTTCTTTATCGTTATCCTTGTGTAACACTTGGATATAATTATAAATGAAAATACCCACTATATAATAGATTGGTGAACTACCAACCTATTAAAAAAGAACAAGTTAAGTAAGGCAAACGAACCCTTATTAACAGTAGTGATATCATGCTTTCGATTTTACAAACAAAGACCAGATTAGTTTGACCTTCACCGTTAATGTTGTCTATAATAGAAAATGCAATGATATGCTCGGCGGATCCTGTGAAAACCCTTATTTCTTTTATAAAATTGCCAAAATTTATTTGATGTACGATGTACCCATTTTTCCTCTAGTACGAACACGATACATTGCATGTCTAGGGGTCATCTGAGTGCAGGTCCAATATAAAAAAAGTTAAATAATTATATTTATATCAACTTTTATCTGCAAAAAAAAACAATTTTGAATTGACTTAAACTTAATGCCTATAGTTAGCTTTTAAAAGAAAACTTATAACTAGCTTCGGAGCAGTTATTAACAAGTTAATTATAGGCTAACGTTTTTGTAATTAAAGTAATGCATATTTAAACAATTGACTACCTCCTAGGATATCGCAATGTTAAAATAGTCAGTTATCTTCATTAAAAATAATCTAATGGAGTTTTCGATTCTCGAAAAGTGCATTAAACTTTACGCTTTATTTATTAAAAATGTTTACACTTCATTATTTTATTTAAACTATTATTCTATTTTATTCTCGAACGTTTTCGGGCGAGTCGGCTACTTTTTGTAGTCTACCTCTATAGAGGTTTCTGATGAATGTTTTTCTTAGTTTCGCAATAAAGAAAAACATTTACAGAATTTTTCACAATAAAATATTATATTTTTCCCCTTCTTTTATTTACATCGCTATCATAATATATATCAAATAGAAATAATACAGACTTATTGATTAAAACAGAGTGATCAGGTAATTACGATAAATTCAGACTTTGAAATTAACACTAATTAAAGTTCCAAACTAAACTCATACATAGTACAATAGTTTTGAAGTAAAGTAACTTAATTGTTGAAGATGCATGTAACTAGTTCCCTCTAATTGAGACAATGCTACTGCGTCTAGATGAACTGTCAACTACTTTTGAATTTTTTGATATGAAAAAGCCTAGAAAGGCAGCAAAAACTAAAGATATTCCTGATGATAAAAACGCATATTCACAGTGATGTGTTATAAGAGCGCCTACAATATTAGCACCCACCACACTGCCTAAACGACCCATCATGAGGGAAATGCATATAGCCATGGCCCTGAAAATTTTTTAAAATATAAATATTTCAATAAGTAAACATTTTATTTATTCGATATTTATGTGGAATTTGGAATTTAGCTCAAACCTTAGATGTGTTGGATAAAGATCCACTGTAGCGGCACTTAAGACATTAATGACCAGACCGCATAGCAAAAGGATCACATACAAATATATTGCCAGCATGGGTATATCAACATATATGATAGCTACACCGCAAATACCACAAATGGCCAGGCAAACAACTAAAATAGTTAATAAATTTAAAAATGTCTCAGCTGTATCGTTTTCTTTTTTTTTTTAACGTAATACTTACACATTATTATCTTTTTGCTTATTTTATTGATTATTAATCCAATCAAAGCAAAGCCTATAGCATACAACACTTCCAATACGAACGAATGTTTATATGTGCTTATTTCCAATTTCTCAATACATTGATGATTTAAATGTCCCATTGTACCATGTTGAAGCATAATATGCTGCTTGGCATATACGACGTCACACATATACGTTCTATTACCAGGATGTTCAGACATAAATTCGGCTAAATTATTCAACATGTATGGAAACCACATATACAAGCCGTTTGAAGTCAGAAAGATGATGAACTGTATGCAACAAATAAGTAAAGTGTTGCGCATATATTCATTATTGAATAAGGGTTGTGTTTGATACCACATCAATCGCAGCACCACGAGAATGCAATTTTTACTTTCCTGTTTAGCTGCAACGCGCCCTTTCATATTGTTGTCTAAATCTTCTAAGACTCGAACAATCTAAAACATCAGAAAACATAAACGTATATATCTAAAATATACTTATGTATGTATGTATGTATGTATGTATATGTATCATATTGCGTGCTAAATATACTTTTAAACGTTTTATATTGCATAACATATTATTAATATTTGATTTGTCCATCGATTTCTCAGCATGTGCACCCCACTTACTTGCAGGCAAGAAGATAAAAGTGCAACGTAGTGTCTTTTTGTCGGGTTTTCAATTGTTTTAAAATTAATTTGATTTAGCAATAAAGTGTCTTTTAACGCAATCGATGCACTTACCGGGAACGAATCCTTTGGCTTGCCGGTATTCATATAATATATATCTTTTAAAATCTGCAACGCTTTCTCATCTTGGCCTTGGCTTAAGAAAAACTTGGGACTTTCGGGAATTTTAAACAAACTTAAGCCACAAATGAAACCAGGTACACCACAAATTATCATAAAAAGTCTCCACGGTTTATAGGTGATACCCAACAATGGCAAATCCAAGCGCCATTCTTGATTAATAAACAACCAAGCAATGGCTGGCATTAACATAGCGCCCACGCCAAATATAACAGCAGCGCCCATAATAGCTCGTGAGCGATTTTTTTGAGTATGAAATTCACCCAAATAGGCATATATCGTGGCAGAGCCGCCGGAAATGCTACAGAATATATTCAATATGAAAATGATTCGTACAAATAATATAAAATATAATAATTTCAATCTCACCAAATGCCATTTATGAATCTCAATATTACAAAAGACCAAAAGTCGATGGAGAAACTGGAGAAAACTGTTATGACGAAACCTGCTAATAAGGTGGGTTTAATAATCTTCCTTCTCCCTATGGTATCAGCCAAAAATCCCCATAAATGTGAGCTTACAATAATTCCAGCAAAACCTATTGCACTCATAACACCACGTTCTTGAATCGAAAGTACAATGTCACATTGTGACACAGGTAATACAAAACTGATGGCCAGGGTCTCCAATAAAACGTTGGCCTGAATAAGACCCGATATAAATATAAGCACATAATTAAATTTACCAAAAGCTGAAAAAGGAGTAAATTCTGTTAGAAAATCTATTCTATAAATTCTATAAATTCCAATTTACTTGTTAATTCTAAAGCCTTCTCAAAATACTCAGTGTCTTTGCTCAATTCTTGTTGACCGGCCACAACATTACCGCCTTCTATAGTTGACACTGTAGTTTTTGTCTTTTTCACTATGAAATAAAAAAACAGTTAATAAAAATATTAATAAAATATGTAAATAAAAAATATTTGCCAGATAAGCCTTTATCTGTATACATATGTATTATTTTACAATAGCAGTGTTAATAACAAATTCATCAAAATAAGTGGACATACCACATAGAAACACATGATATCTTATGAATGAATGAATCACAATTTGCACAGTATTTGGTTCTCTAGATAGAGAACAGGTAACATTTGCCAAGAAAAAAAAAAACGATTTCTAAATATAGGAATACAATACATATGCACCCAGGAGTATGTTAAAATGATAACGGAATATAATTGTTGTTGTTCTGCAAATAGTGCGTGTTAGCACACAGTGGTGCCAACTCATACTTATGTACATATATTGTTGTTTCTGTTGGACTGCTACTCAGGCGATGCCACCCGTATTGCATCACCTGAGCACTGGTCCAAGAAACAAACAAAACACGGCGAGAGACAAACCCCTTCGCCTTCTCCTGTATGCGATTGAAAATCTTCAAAGTAGACTTTGAAGTACATGACAGTCGTCTTCTAAGTTGCTCAGTAAACTGTTTGTTTGATTCCAAATACCTCACAAGATGGTAATTGTTCATCTGGTACCTTTCATCACTTTGAAAAGTGTCGAGGATATTGGGCGCTAATTTTCAGGATGACGAGCCAATACTACCTATTTTTGAGAATCAGCGTTACATTGGCACGTCCGAAATACCAGAGCATAGTACAATGCGCTGTAAATGATTGCTGCAAGACTAGTGCTGTTATTCCATCCGAGCCAGGAGACTTGTTAATGTTGAGGCCGTTCATTCAATTGCAATCACCACAATCAATAGTGTACACTTATGAGAGTTGCGCATACCTTTAGTTTATGCATTCATGCCATTTCTTTTACATTTTTTATTTTCATAATGGATATACTATATATCAATATTCGTAAAAATGCGATGCAGAACGACTTCGAATTGTAGCGCTGAAATATCATTTCAAACATGATTTTCGGGGTCTCTTGCTTTGCTTGAATTATTCAATAGTATATATAGTCGTATAGCATATATAGGCACGTCGACATGTAAATTTTACATCACGCATGAATTAAAAATTTCAAATTTTCAAAATTTAAAGGAATTAAATGTAGCTTTCAGCCGCGATAACTTTCTCAAAAATTTATCCACTGATACTCGTGTCAGCAAATAAACTGATTAAAAGCAGGAAATTATTTTTTTTCTAAATTTACATAAATAGATCCTTATCATTTTGATGCGTATCTTGTAACTAAATTTGGATTAATAGTTTTGTTATCGTAATGTAATTAAAACTAAGAGTATCAACAATCATTATACGACAATTATAATTAGAATCATAAGGTCGCAATTTATATTGTTAATTGCGTTTATTAAATTTAAAAATATCTCTCTTAGAATAATAATCACAGGAAGCTCACTAAAAGTTGTTTTAAAATTTTCGAATTCTTCTTCATTTGTATTTGAGCAAGCCTCCTTGTTCAAAACATAAGCAGAAGATGCGTTAATTAAAATTTTTCAATTATAAATAGGCTAGTGATCGATAACATACAGGCAGTCAAAATTACATATGATAGTTACTATGAAACAAACTAAGTGAAAGACAAAATTGTAAATTCCACTGACAACACTAGCAGAACGGAACAAAATGATGTTTTCGAAGGTAACTACACTACACGGTCTGTAGCCTCTTTAAAATTGAAAAATTTTAATTAACGTATAAACAGGGTTTCGAATTAAGGCACTGCATACATATGTATGTATGTATTAACAATTAAAATAATGGCAGAAGATGTTTCAAATAAAAATATTCGTATAAATGCACTTTTAAACAAAGGAGTTATGATGGTTTAAAATTAAAAAAGTATGCGCTAGAATTACCGATATATATTTAGAAGTGAGAAAATATAATACCAGCAAAAACTAGATAATATGTTAATAAAGCTACCATACAGCATACCTTTCAAGCATGTACTACATATCGTCGTCTGGATTACTTAGAAGAATCTGCATTAGCGTCAGACATCGGGACATGTCGAATTTTATGTAAATTCCGATGTATTACGTAAAATTTAATGACAATGGAAGGAAAGTGCGTTGCATTTTTAAACATTTGTACGACTATAAATCCATCTTATAGCACTTCAAACAGTAAAGTGAACACATCAATAAATAAGTGCAGTGCACTTTTTGAGAATTGAAATCGAAATAACGGAATACGAATAGTTTAGCCGAGCTTTACTTTAGCCAGAAGTTTCAGTGATGGCTAGCAAGGACACACGATTCCCATTTTTCAAAAAAATTTCTTTTTTTTTTTTTAACCAAAAACTACGTTCGGTAGTTTAGCATGTTATTTTCATATCGTAAAGGTTATATCTAAATAAATGATTAACACACGCACATTTTATGCCAGATGAGTTAGTCTAGTGTGTTTTGGAAAGAACAAAAATTGTGCAGCTTAAATATTATGACAGTGTGAATTACATCAATAATTCACATCTAGCGATAACCACACACAGTGGACAAAACACAAAGAACGCTGAAGATGGCATGTTTCGTTCCGATAGTGTTTCTCAGTGTGATTTACAATTTTGTCTTTGATTTAATTTGTTTCTTAGTATATACATAACTATCACATGTAATTTTCATTGCCTGCAAAGGTATCAATTATCAGCCTATTTAAAAAATGAAAAATTTAATTGACGTTTCGCAAACATGCGTATGTACACATATGTATGCATTTTTAACAATTCACAATTAATTATTTATTTTTGAATGCAATATTCATACAACTATAACATTTGCAATAACAACATTGCTTTTTGTTATTGGTTCTCGACTATACATATATGTATGTGTGTATGTATTTTAAAAAAACGTAAGTACTTGCCTACAATGGCATCGCCATGTTAATGTAATGACTTAAAATAACGTGGAAGTAGTGAAGAGTAGGATTATTAGTACTTTAAAATTTTAGCTGGGTACAAAAACTAATTCAACAGTGCGCTGTGCGACTGGCATGTTCAGTCGCATGCAACCAGTTCTTTTTTTTTAAGAGCAACAGTAACACTGGCAATTTTTGTCTACTACTAGGTGTTCCCTTTTATAATATAAATAATATAAATATGTCGTAGTGCCCAAAGAGGGATGTTATTTAAAAATTTCAAAATTTAAATGTCCCAGATATTCAGCTGCATCGATCGAATATTTATCTTCTATTAATGTATAATTATTTTTATTTAAGTTAATAGTTAATTTATTACAATAATGTGAAAAGTACTTTTGATTTTAAAATAAAGAAAAATAACAATTAATTTCCAACGCTAAATAGTTGAGTAGAATGCGTATACATATTTTCTATTCCACTACATACGTAATTTTCACAATATTGTTATAAATTAAATATTGACTGGAACACAATTAAATTTTCCTTCATTTATGTAAAATTTTTTTCAATAAAAAAGATAAGATTTTGCTGATTTGTTAATACCTTGATTCTACCCTAGAGTGTAATGTTACATTTGCCATAAACTTTTTTCTAAATAAATTCTAAAATTTACTTCTGTTATAAATACGTTTTTAGCATTCCATAGAAATTAAAACATTTTACTTAAAGCGTAAAACGTTGCTTAGAATTTCAAATAATTAACAGCCATTTTAAATAGTATAAGTTGACTATAATCGGCAAGAAAAAAATATTTACACAAACCGAAATTTGCTCATCACTGGCACTGTTTATTTTTAATAGTTCATATTTTCTTTCAAATATCTCAATTATTAAATTGCTTTTCGCATACATTTCATATATTATTTTTTATTTTTTACTATGTTTAAAGTCGGTTGCTTCTAATTCGTTACAGGTTGTTCGGAAAGCCTGTTCGAGTTGAAACATATTTAATTTTTGAATATTTTTTTTTTATACTGGACCACCACTCAGGAGAGAGATATGCGATGCATTGTGTTGGAACGAGAGGAAAGGAATAGTAAGAGAGATGGCAGGTAATGAAGGTTCACTATTTGACAACTCTGCTTCTGCCTATGTCTATCTAGGAGACATATTAAATTTCGAAGCTTCGTTTTCAGTAATAATTTTACTCCGCCGGTGCTACACAATACCAACGAAGGAGGGCACTCTGATGTGCATGTTGATCGGTTATAGATGAAGCCAGTACTGTGGCCCATTCACTATGCCTTCGCCACTGAACCTTCCGACAACAACTGCCACAAAGACACACTAATTTATGCACATCAGAAAAAATGCGAAATGATGAGATCATTTAGTCTGAAACTGGGATCGAACCCAGGAAATTTTTGGTTTTCTAGTCAACGCGCATACCACTTCAGCCATCGCCACACTGAACATACTAACAAAATAGTTAATATAGACCATTAATTTAAAGTTGCTTTTACAAAATAACCGTTTTTACGTGTGGCTATAGTTAGAGGTCAATGACTTCCGATGAGGAATTGTCATACGTGCTGAATTATTATTATTATTATTATTGCATCAGGTATCTTTGTTATCACTTTTGTATAATACATAAATGAAGTATTTTTCGCCATAATTATAATTCATAGTCATAAAATTGGTCAATTAACCTGTAACAATAAATCCACGTTAAATCCCCTTAATTACTTGTTATCAACTTATCTGTCTGTAATACAGGAGATATCAAAGCGCAATGACATTAGCCGCCATTTGCAAAATGTGAGTGTGTGCATTACGATATTGTTTTTGAGACATATTCATATTGTCAGATTTGTTTTATTTTTTTTCATCTGGGAAGGTAGTATCATCAATCAATATGTGTTCAAATTCCAAATGTAAAAGTTATTCCAAGAAATGGAAGTCATTCTTAGAGCATAACATATTCCTAGCTTCCAACGTATTCATATGCGAATATTCTGAAGTCGACGAGATAAACCTTTAGCTTAATTAAAAATAAATAATAATTTTTAATTATATTATTAATTGACCTTTTTTTATTATATTTTTTGATATATATTTATTAAGCCTGAGGTCTTTTTTTTTTTTTCTTTTTATTTTATATCAATAAATATATATAAAAAAAAAAAATAATATTTATTTTACTAATTCCATACCTCCACGGAAACAACGAAACTCACTAAAGTGAGCTTTATCAAAAAAAAGAATATATTTTTGTAATATTGAACACTGCTTCTAATATAAAATTCAGTGGAAATGATCTACATTTGCACTACTTCCGGGGATCACAATATTAGTATCTTCTTCACTTCTTTGCTGGGTAAGACCGACTAGTGTCAGACAGTTTAAGAAACGGTTTTCCGTTTTTTCTTCATCAAGAAATTCAAAATTCTGCACACTTCTAGTTCCAGCACAATGCATTGCATGTGTAGGGGTCACCCCTGAGAGCTGGTCCAAGATAAAAAAAAAAAAAAAAAAAAAAAAAAAAAAGTCCTAACAGACAATTTACTCAATTTGGGGGTGGAAATAATATTTTTGTTCTCAAGAGCCGTCAAAGGTTTCCTCCAAACTTTGTTGGGACCGTCGTGAGCTTTATTTTTGTTTTATCACAAAAAATTACATCATTTCAATACTCAATAGACCTGCGTTTAATAGTTTTTTTTTTTTTTTTCACCAAACTTTTTAATTATAATATTTAAATATTAAATGAATTTACTTTAGAAATATCTTTATATACATATTTGTATATTATTCTAATTCAAAAATTGTGCTTTTTCCCGAAAAAATATATGAAATGTATTATTACATCCCTTATGATATTCCCATACAGTATTTTCTAAAAAATAAATTCAATAATTGACGAGGCAAGCATATCCATATAGTATTATTTCGCTAATGCTTAGCTAATTTAATTACAATTATAATTGTCTTAAAGTATGTCGCGAAATTGCTTATTTATGAAGCGGTAAGTTTGCTTTCGTAAAAAAAAATACTTTATGAGAATATCATAACGTATGTAAAATTTTACATATATTTTTTAAGGGAAAAAGCACAATTATATAATCATATATAAAGAGATATTCCCAAAATAAATTCAGTTAATTTATATATTAAATATTAAACTCTTCTATTAATTAAGCAATCATTAAGCTGAACTTTTTTTTATTTTATATTTGAATTTATTATAAGAAATATTTGTTTCCTTAACTTACGTATTAACAACCAATACATTGAATGGAATATTAAAAGCAGTTGCAACTTGCTTGATTTTTTACACAGCAAGTGCAAGTCTATTTCCAAAATATTCTCGAAATGTGGCTCTTTATGGTCTAACAAACAAATTAATTAGTTCTAGATTTAAGTTTTTTATTTATTTTATTTTTTTTTTTGGAAATTAATTTCATACATAAATATACATATATAGCTTATGTACATACAAGTTGCAATAAAAAAAAAGGGAAATTATGTAATATTTTCATATATATATATGAATGTATCAATTATATAAACGTAATCCTTCCCAAATATATAAGATTTGCATACGTGTATTACTCTATACTGAAAGAAGTCATTTAATTTTTGACATGTATGTACATATATAGACACATGCTAGGTGTTAATACCTATTAGGTAAAATAGAATACCTGCTGTTAACTTCAGATGCCATTGATTTTAAAAACTCAAAACTAGTGTTTTAAAGAAATTATGCATTGAAAAACACACGTTCTTTAAAAAAAACAAACTAAAATAGAAAAAGGAAATACAGTTGAACTTCTATAACGCGAACTTCTGTAAGTCGAAGGAAATGTCTTGCCAATAACGGTAGCGAGACCAATTCATATGATTTTGTTTCTATAAGTGGAAATAATTCTTTATGTAGAATTTTTCTTTAACTTGAAGAAAAGTAGTTCGAGCAAACTAAAATTTTTGTTTTATTTAAATTGGTTAGCATTTACAATATGCTTTTGTTCAATCCAAATTTATTAATAGTTCTTAGTTTGCTATGTAAAGCGAGTGCATTTAATTTTATATTTTTTTTTGAACAAAACTCCGTAACTTTTTTGTCGGAATAATAGAGTTTTAATTTACAGAAGTTTAACCATACTTGAAAATTCGTGGCTCATTATTTTTATACAAACAATAGTTTGTTTACATTTATTTTTAAGTATAACACTTAATAAGTTCTTCATATAATTATTGAAGACTTTATTGTCAAATCCAATTTTTGTATTATAATAATTTACTTACCAGCCACATCGTCTTGTTTGTTTTTAAATTCACACATTTTTTTTTTCCAAAATATTCAAGTTAAAAAAAAAATACTAAATATGTTAGATATGTATGTATAAAGCACGTATACTGAAGTACACAACTGCACTGTAACTTATTTTTTCACAACTTTATTATTACGATTTTTTCTAATGACGGGAAGAATTATATTATTTAAGCCACACTTTTTGGTTCTTCACATCTAAACTAACTGATCTCCAAAGTAAAAAATAATTCAGTTTTATAGTCTATATTGGACGTAGAAAGCAAAACGTTTCGTTACTTTTTTGTTTTTCGCAAATAATATTAAAAACACACTCATACGTACATATTGAGCGCCAGCATCTTACGCTCGGCAGAAGAAAATATAAGTAGACAATTTATCACGAGTAATAAAATTATTAAAATTTTAGATATGACTGCATGCAAATAGGTATAGTACATAGACAAATATCTACATATGTACATAGATAAGTACGTATTTATTAATGTTACATGTTTACGTTAATTGCTCTTTAACATCATCTATAAAATAATAAGTGACTTCTTTTTCTAATTTGCATAGAAGCGCTTCTGTGATCTTGCATAAAACAAATGTGCGTTTCGTTGTTCTATCGTTACTATAATGGGAGGTGTTCTAATGAAATCAGGGAACTTGTTCCCGAAACCCGGGTATTCGCGACGCGCACGACGCGATCATCATTAAGAGCGCATCCATTTGTGGTCGATTTGACGGCGACTCGCACTACGCATTACAGGGAAAATTCGTTTTTTGGCCGAACGGCACGAATGTGGAATAGACTACCCGCAGAGGTGTTTCCTGTCACTTTTAGCTTGGGAAGATTTAAATCAAATGTCAATAAACACTACTCCCTCTATCCTCCTTCCCATAACCTAATTTCCTAGTTCCAGCACAATGCATCGCATGTGTAGGGGTCATCCCCTGAGTGCCGGTCCAAGACAAAAAAAAAATTTACACAACGCTCATTTACCTCACAGGGTCATAATTCTAAAAAAAAACTAGTTTTGTATAAAACGTATTTAAAGTTTTCAATTAACATACACCTTAATGGGGATGTGAAAAATATTCTTCCGTCAGGACGAATTTTGTTTTACCTACTTCTATGAAACACCAAGAAACACCTTATTTTTTAAACTTGCTCACTTCTTACGTACATTAATAGACGGAAATGCCCAGATTTGGTAACACCGTCATGTTGTAAAGCACGCGCTAATAAAGAAAATTATATCAATTGATTGAAATTTCATTTTATCTACTCATCTAAATTGTTTATCTGTACAAAAATTAAGACATAAAATTTGTAAACTTATCATAGTGCTATTTCTCATTTTTGCTACCTGTTTTCTGGGGTGTCGGATATTTTTTTGCTTTTTGTATGGTATTTTTTTTTTTTGTTCAAGTACCATTTACATACTTTATTATAAACTATTTTTCCTGCTAAACGAGTTATCTAAGAACGTGTTCTGGATTTTATTCAACGAGTTTCCTAAAGATTTTATTAAGGGGGCGTCTTCTCTAGTAACAAGGACTGAAAATCGTGCCTTTGCGCTGCATAATTTGCAACCAATTGCTTCATGCTGAGTGTGATGATGTAACAAAGCAGATGTTTGTACATAGGCCTGGACAAAAATAGAAAAAGAAAAAAAACCTGCAAAACCTGTATTGCGAAACCTTCCGATGCACAAATTGAAAATAATACATACGCTGCTTTGGATGATTGTAAAAACGAAATGAGAGGAGAATTTGTAAGTCTTAAGATTTCTTTTAGTGATTTATTCAAAAAGCATTCTGACGAGATCAAATGTGAACAAGATAAGTTGGCAGCAAAGTTTGAATATATTAAACAAGAAATTCGCTCTGACCTATTTAGAAATCTTGATGATATTAGACCTAAGGTTGATAAATGCTATAATCAAATAGACTCCAATTGCAATATATCTAATAAAAAAAATATGCGACCTTGAACAGAATCATGTCTTGCAAATGAGATTTAACCGTAATGATATTGTAATTACTGGCCTTTCTGATAAATTGGAGAATCTGCAACAATCAATTTTTTTTTATTATGTGACCACTTCAAAGTAGAGGTTACACAAATGGACATTGCTAATGTGATTTACATAAAAAATAAGAGAGCTGTGCTTGTGAAATTCATCAACGTTGTCATAAGGGTTAAAGTAATGTAGAAATATTTTCGCTCAAAAACACTGAAGAGGAGTAATCTTGATGGGAGTGATACTCCAACTCGCATTTATCTAAACGACAACCTTTCTCATCTGGCAATTAAGATTTTAATGCTTTGCTTTGACGTAAAGAAGATTTTATTGGAAAAAAAATTACGGAAAATGTAAGGAAATTTTACGAATTAACGAGATTTTTTCAAGGGCCCTACAGTTTATTACGAATTATCGGGATTTACGATTTATCGGGCTACGAATTATAGAGATTTGACTGTACATATGTAAATCAACGTTGACTACGGAACAAAAGTGATCCCCGCTCTCATTCTCTCTTCCACATCTGTTGCGTTTTTGAATTTTGTCATTTTCAAGGTAAATTCATTACCAGGTGAACTCACTAACCAATTCGTCCTGATTCACCGATTTTAAAAAGTATTCTTACGCCAAACGTCAAATTTTGTTTACTTTTGTCAACAGGTTAAGAAAAGTGGTTGTGAATAATTTAATAATTGTAAAAATTATTATATTATAATTATAAAAATGAAAAATAAATTGCTTTTTGCAATAATTAATTGAAATTGAACTTATATTACACTAATTTAACACGTTCTTTTTAGGTTGTGTTATATTTAAAACATTTATATGTTTGAAGATACAGAAAATTTGACGTTCGAAGAGCAAAGTGAATTGACTAATTTGCCTTGCGACAACCTTGCATTAATAACCCTTGCTTCTTCTGTTTTTGTTAGAAATTTTCGTCGTTGAAATGTTCATCGTCGTCGTCATTATCGTCGCATTCGTCTGCCCTAGTATTTAAAAATTAGGTTTTTTCTAGTTCAAAAATGTGTGCAGCTTTAAATCTGGTTCGTTTTGGCTGATGTTAAGAATATTGCAAATGGTTGTCAGTTCATATAACGTCAAGTCTTTGCCTATGTATTGGCATTTGGCTGTATACTGTTTATCATCCTCATTAAAATTAAATCCTTCGAATGCAGGCAGCCATTGCCTGTTTGCACTCCTTCGCTCTCAAACACTCTCTTTTCTGCTACTTTCTAAGTAATCTCAAACAAAAGGGAAATGTTTAAAAAGATGTCATTGTCCTATATTTGTTTATTCTTTTGCGCTTCGTAACGAAATTTTCTAGTTTTTTATTAACACGACAAAACTGTCGTAAATACATAATTGTTGTAAATACACGTACACAAACTTACCACACGTACATGCAATAGTTTTTATTTATTTTATATGCTTTTTTATGTACGCAATTAACATCATCAATATTTATTAAAGGCAAACACATTGTTTGTTATCCCATTTACAGCTGTGCCGATTTTGAAAAGATACACATGGTTTTAAAGATTTTTCGGCATAGATGTGCACAATCTTAATTTTATACAGATCAGTTTAGTGCTTTAGTAGTAATAAGACTTTAAATTTACTACCCATACCATCAAACAAAACTCTTTTTCTTTTTATTAGATGCAAGTAAAAACATAAACTGAAACGAGTTTTTCCGGAAACAAAAACAAAGTGAAGTTGAGAGAATTAAATATAAAGAGTTTTTTCTCACTCTCTCTCTCTCTCTCTCTATCTCTTTAAGTAAATAAAGAAATGAAGCCACACACACATACTTAAATATACATATCTGAACGCATTATATTAATTTTTATGCTGGAGTGCATAATAAAAGTGTTAAAAAATTTATAGTAAAATGAAAATAACTTTTCTTAAAGAATTTTTGAGAGCAGCGAAGCGCACAATTTAATCTGGTATTTATTATTACGAGCGTATTCAGTATGCAATTTTTCTAATATCTTAATTGAGACACAAAATTTATAGTTTTGTTTATGAATGTATAGAAGACTTTAACTGCATAAAAGAAAAAAGTAATATTATAATATGTATATAGTATATAATAGTGATGCCTGCGATGAAAACACGTGAAATGGATGATTGTTAATTTTTCAGTAATCCTTGTCCAGCATACACACGAGTTTCGTTTCAAATTGCTCAGCAAAGCAAAGTAAAAAATTGTTCCTGCGTACAACATAGACACAATAACACAAATTCTTATTGTATTATCCTAAGTCATCCAAGAGTACATATTTATAGCGGTTTGTTTATAATTCTTTTAAAATATAAAGTCAAGAAAATGACATGCGAAAGGTGCTTTATGATGGTAAGCAATGGTTTTGGAAATATTCATGTCCTTCAAAACAATTACAAAATGTATGTTTTAAATTTTAAATATGTGCTTACTTTTTTTACTATTCCAAAAAAGCGTCACTTCATACAATACAAAATGTACAGATATTTAATTTGAAGATTTTTATTCACTTCGAACTACTATAGATTAAATTTATAATTGGCTACGTTTTGTAATATTTTCCATTTCACACAAAGTCTGAATATTTTCAAAAACAATTTTTTAATAATTGTAAGGAAATGATAATGTTTTTAATGTCGTTAAAAAAAATTTAATTATTTGTTGGAAAGTCTAAAACTTTGCATAAGAAAATATTTATAATGCACTTATAATTTTTCAAATTTAGACATTATGTATGTTGGGTAGCTCTAGAGCTAGTTTTTGTTTTTCTTCGGTAACACGTCTTTATTACACGGCGTCGTCAACACTACTGACTCTCTGGCTTCAACAAAGCCTGTCCTACATACATGCATATTTTTCATTTATTTATAAGAAAAACCAGTTTAAACAGGGTAAACAGCACAGTAGACAACTACCTGATTTTATAATAATATATCTCTCTTTTTCTGATGCCGAACATCACACATACTAATGTAGAACAGTCATGGCTATGTAGATGTTCCGACTTCGATGCCCGAACATATGGCTACATCCTGTAAAATAAAAAGTAACGCACAGTGCTCTTTATTACTTCTCTTAAAAAAGGATCATACAATAGTTTTATATCCTTATCACTGCACTGCAAAAAAATACAACAAAATTTAAATTACAAATTTGGCAATGTAAATTAAACAATTAATTAGCTTTTCTACCTGTAAAGAAAATAATAGTTAGCATCAATTAAATTATTATGGAATTTAATTAATTTTCAATAATAATAATTAAAAATTATTTTTGCATATGGAAAGGTCTACTTGAATTTTGTTCTGGAAATTGTGAAGAAGGGCGGGTGGGCGCAAATTGCTCGCCTGAATAATTGATTATCAAATAACTTCGTCATTTGTGGACCAATTTCCAAAATGCTTCTTCCATATGAAAGAGATACACTAAAAATTTTTTATAAATTAGTAGGGGGCGAAATGTGCCTCCCACAAAAAATAGATTATCAAATAACTCTGCCATATGTGGACCCATTTTCAAAATTTCTCGTATGGAAAAGTTTCATTAAAATTGTTTTTGTTTTTAAAATAGAGAGGAGGTGCAAGTTGCCTGCCCCAAAAAATGTATTATCAAATATTTTTGCCATTTGTGTATCAATTTTCAAACATTCATTTTGCATTCGGAAAAGGGTCACAAACATTTTTTTCTAAATTTGACTTTAAGTCGGTGTGTTTAAAACGGAAATATGTATTATCAAAATCTGGATAATGGTCTAAATTCGAACAATGATAAGACACACAAATAATGCTGTTTTTCGTGAATTAATACTTGTATATTTTTGATCTATGATTTTTAATATTTGGGTAGAAAATTTCTCCCACTTTTCCAGGATATTATTTTGAAAACTTCGACAATATTTTGTAAATTTGTATAACAAAACTTATTATGCTATTTACTATGAAAAAGAAATAAGTAACTAAAATAAATAAAGGCCATTATTCATAAAAAATTTGCGCCAAACCAGTCTCAGATGACTTTATATACTTTGTTTTAATTTGGAATGTGTTATCCAATTTTCGAATGACATCACAGATTGGCTTATTCTTTATCATTTAGCTTTTCATTTTCATCTGAAAGTTTATTAATTATTTTCTTTATATTTTATAATGTCGACTTAGTTACGTATGTATGTATGTATCTATATTTTTAAACTTTTATTTCAAATAAGATAAAAAATTATTTATCTATGGTTTTTATATAGTTTAGCTGGTCTATATGCACATTTCATTTGCTGCTAGTACCAAAATCTTCAGTAGAGCTTTAAACAAATTCTAGAAAAAAGCTCAAAAAATTTCACATGTTTCACATACAACAAACATAGATAAATAATCGTAATTAATTTTGACTAACGTTGAATAACTAAAAGAAAACTTACGTAAGATAAAATTTAAAAAAAATTTACTTTATAATATCTACATATATTAAGTAAAAAATTGTGAATGAAATCAAAACATTTTCATAGGTTCTCTTCTGGAGAACTACTTGAAAGGGACACTCTTTGTGACATACTGGGGTCTTTGGCTATGGAACACTAAAGGTCTTTAAGCTTCCCAATTAAACTAAATCATTGCAATCGTTTCAAAAAAAAAAGCTACCGCTTTAGCATGTAAAAAAATTGATTTTTATAAAGTAAAATTTCAAGACTTATGCGATATTTTGCATTTTATATCACAAACAATAATTTCGTAAAAACTCAAATTAAAAAATTATTTATATTATCATTCATGAAATTGATGACCGCTACATATGCAATGCATTGTGCTGGAGCTGGAGGAAAGGAATAGTAAGAGAAATGAAAGGAGGCGAAGCCTCACTATCTTACAACTCTGCTTTTGCACGTTCTTTGTTTTATAGCAGTGGTGTAGCGCCTTTGATGTCAAGCAGACGTATTAAATTAGAAGCTTCCTTTTAGTAGCCATTTTTAGTAATTATTTTACTTCGCTGGTGCTATACGGTACCGACGAACGAGGGCATTCTGATGTGACCAGTGACTATGTCTTCGCTACTGTAACCTTCCAACAACAACAACAACAACAACAACTGACACAAAGGCACACAAATACACATCAGAATAAATGCGAAATGTATTTATTAGTCTGAAACTGCTGTTCAACGGAATTTCTATATTTCTAAATATTTCTGTATTATTCTAAGGAATTTCACAAATTCCTTCTTTTCTTAAATTAGATATGGCATTATGATATTTGGTGTACAAACAAACACCTGCTTTTCTGCCTTTCTTTGTATTTTGTGGAAATATTTTGAAATTGTTTCAACATAATTTTGGGTCAATAATTTACTTTGCTTTCTGTAGTAAAATATGGAACAATATTTTCAGCAATTTTTTCTTTGGTTGTAGTTATCAATTGCCATATGGCAGATGGCAGATGGCAGAAGCAATTACGCAAATTGCCAGGGTATCCCACACAATATATATTTAAACGACCTATGCAATTTTTTCAAAATAATTTGAAGAGGAATTTATTTCATTTTCAATTACAAAATCTTTAATACAGCTTGCTATCATTCTCCCAAATTTTATAATTACTTTTTTATTTACAGCATAATAAATAAAAATTGGGTTTCTAGAAAAGGATGACTTTAAAAATACTTCAATATTAAACTATTTTTTATATAAAAACTAATTAAATATTTTGAGAAAAAGTGATACACCGGCGGGTCGGAGAAGCAGGATGATTACGTCCGGCGCTGCCCATGGATCTGTGCTAGGCCCGGACTTAGGGAATCTGGCCTACGATGGGATCTTTGGTGTGGAAATGCTCGATGATAATCACCTCGCGGACGATATAGCGGCGGTCATCTCGGCGCGGGATATGGATGACGCCAGGGAAAGCTGAACTGGGTCATGATTAGGACTCGGTTGTGGCTTGAGGACTACTGCCTGGAACTGGCTGGGGAGAAGACCGAGCTGATGTAGATGACGCGGGGTCGCATACCACTCGTGGGCGTGAGACTCGACTGCAGGCTTACTTACTGGGCCCAAGTAAGTCATGTGGCGACTAAGACGGCAAGGATGACTGGCATGTTGAGACTCATGGCGAATGTCGGCGGGCCGACACAGAGCTAAAGGAGGCTGATTATGGCAAACACGAATTCGATCTTGCTGCATTGAAGTGAAATTTGAGGCGATGTACTGGGTGAGAGAACCAAACGCGGGGGGCTCGAGGCGGTACAGCTTCGGCTTACCCCACGATCTCGGGCGCTGCGGTTCTGGTGATATTTGGAGAAATACCCATTGACCTCTTGGCGCGCGACCGGAGGGAGGGCTTGGTGCTGGTTCTATGGGGCTGAGACCCCAAACTGTCCGGTGGTGGCACGACGGATGGAAGGCGAGGCTTATTCTCTGTGCGGAAGTCTGGATTCGGAGGAAATTTGGATAGGTTAACTACTTCCTGACACAATTCCTCTCGGGCCACGGATACTTCCGAAAGTACCTGTACCGAACGGGCAGGGCAGATGGCCCCGACTGCATTTACTGCGGTATGACGGATGATGATCCAGAACACACTTTCTTCGACTGCATCAGATGGCATACTGAAAGGAATACAATGGCGCAGCGCGTTGGCGGATTCAGTGCTGCTAGCACGATAGGGGGATGCTCGATTACTAGGACAATTGGGCCGCTGTGGCGCAATACGTAGGGTACGTCCTACGGAGAAAGAAGAGGGACCTCGATGCGTTGCTGCAGAGCGAGGCCCCCTCTGACGGGGACCATGGGATACAGACCATGGTGCCGGGTACAAACTTGGCGGTCCTGGTTGGGACGTCCCTCTGGGTCTTCCCGAAGTAATGCGGTCCCGGGAAGGAATCTACCCAGAGGAGGAAGAGGGAATATTTTAGTGGTAACAAGAAGAAATAAATAAACATGCGACAATAGTCTACCCATAACAGTATTTTGGTCTTAAGGTAACGTGGGGTCGGGCAGATCTTCACGTTAATCTTCAACACAGTTCATGTACATAAATACAATTAATATTGTATTGAATATTAAACACTAATTAGCCCAATTAGTTTACTTAGTTTTCTTAGGAAAAACATGCGCATATTCTATAAATATGTACGTAAGTATATACATATGTACATATATTTTTATGTACATAGAAACAAAGCACACGATTCAAATGCTTTAATTAACTTCACAATCAACGATAAATTTAAACAATAAACAAAAAATACATATGTACATACATAATTAACAAAAGGAACAATTTTAGATCTTTGTGTATGGTATCGTGCGTAGTATTCGATGCTGATGGAATATCCTACTGTTTATAGAAAAATTTAAACCGATTTTATTGTATAATTTTGTTTCAACAATAGTTTTTGGAGAAAGTCGGAAATATAAACAAGAAGATTTAGGCAGAAAGAAAAATTGTCACTCCAATGACATGTTGCTGTTAGACTTTTTCATATTACTAGTATTTGAATTTTTGACAATCATTTTCACTCAGTATTTTAGTGTCAAACGGTATTTATGAGATCCTGTTTCAAGTAGCTGAATGATTAAATTTCTCATATCATTTAAAAAACAATGTATTTTGGTAAAAAGTATAGTTTTTGTAATTAGTTAAAATTTTTAATTTTTTATATAAAAAAATATAAAAATATATTTTTCTTAATACTTTTTTTTTTTTTTTTTTTTTTTAACCTTTTTTATTATTTTAACAATCAAAAATAATTTTTTATTATTTAAAAATATATGTTTAAGTATCCAATTTCACTTTGGATGCTTTCTCTCAGCGACCTAATTAAATCTGGATTCTCTTTAGTAAATGTTACTTTTATAGGTCTACATAACCTCCACGGTGAATGTCTATCATTTTGCTATTACTCTTTTTCATCTGTCCCGTTAAACACACATGATAAACGAGACAGCAAGTATGAATTTATCAGTATCGTCTTTAGTACCAAAATTCAAAGTGCTGTTAGCTGTTTTTGTTTGCAGGGGAACTTCTACTGAAGTTCCTGCTACATTAATATCATTTGCTATAAATTTTTTAGCTTGTAAAATTAAATAATATGATTTTTCTAGTTTTTTGACCTTTTTTTTTTATATTAATAACACTAATTATTTTAAGCCTAAGGTATTTTTATATATTTTATATTTATTTCAATATTTCGCTACTCCTTTGTGTAGCTTCTTCAGGAAAATTGGTTTTTGTTTATAATAAAAATTTTTTTTTAAAAATTCACAATATAGGAAAAGTTCTTGTCAATGAAAATTCAAAATAAAAATATTAACAGCCATATTCATAAAAATATTAAAAGTCATATTCATAAAAATATATTCTGGATTTGAAATAGGTACATATAAATATTCGATTTTGTATTGAAATTTTTGTTTTTGAACCAAATCCAAAATACATTTTTACGAATACGTTACATATAATAAAATATTCAAAACAATAATTACAATAATAATAATAATGATACTAATAATAATAATAATAAAAATCTTTCGTCTATATCTTTTTCAATAATAATCTATACGTTTATAGTTCTAAAAAGTTTTGTTCTGTCTCTAAATGTAATTCTATGTATAAAAATAAAAATTACAAATACAATTATAATATATTTAATCTCTTATTAACTAAATGTCTATAATTTTGAGCAACATTTGCTGTATCTGCCTTAAAATTAATTCTGTTGGTAATTGGTGTATTAATTATATGTAACATTTCTAACATATATTAAATAATATGACGAAAAACTATCTTCATGAATAGATTTCACAACTTTTCTCATTATTTCACCTCACCTCGACTTAAAATATATTTGTGAGACGTGAGTGTGTGGTCCATTTCCGGCTGCATTTTAAAAGTTCTAGTGTTTGTCAGTGTATATGCATTTTAACTCTGTAAAAAATTCAAAATTTCAAAATCCGAAAGGGTTTTTTTGTAGCCCTAAAAAGACATTCACCTAAGAAATTCGCAATAGGTGCAGCTGAAATTTATATGTATGTATATGTAATTTTGTATATGGATATGTTATTTTTTGTGATGACCCCTACACATGCGATGCATTGGAACTAGAGGAAAGGTATAGTTAGAGAAATGACAGTAGAATAAATCAGTGATGAAATTCTAATCAGATAACAGGTTTGCATTATCAATAATTTTTTTAGTGTCTGTTAGCAAAAAAAAATTTTTAATGCCACGCAAATTGCCAGTGATATTCTTTGAATCTGTTATGTTGAATACAAACACTAACTTTGAGTTGCAACAACCCAGCAATTTTCATTCACATTTTACATATAATCTAATTAAAATATGTTCTAGTTAAATATAAAAAAGTGTTAAATTAATAACACTAATTATTTAAGCTAGGAGGTATTTTTAATATATGTAATATTTATTTTGATTCGATATTTCCCTACTCCTTTATGTAGCTTCTTCAGGAAAATTGGTTTTTGTTTATAATGAAAAAATATTTTTTTAAATTCACAAAAGTTAAATGTAAATTGTTAAATTTTAACTATTTTTGGCCAAAGTCTTAAGAGTGTGGATCAATCTGTGAGTGCCAGTCCAAGGGGGTGGCGACGGTCGAAGTAGACTGCACATTGACTACAAAACGAAAAATTTTTCAACCCCAGTCTCAGACTCATTAAAACATCTCACATTTTTTTTGAAGTGAATTTTTGTTTTTTTGTCTCAGTTGTGGTCGAAAGGTTTCAGTGGCGAAGGCATAGTCACTGGTCAATGAACAGTAAGGGCTTCAGCTGTAACCAATCCAGAGGCACATCAGAACGCCCTCCTTCGTCGGTATTGTGTAGCACCGAAATTTAACACGTCCCCTTGATATCAGAGACACTACAACACTGCTATAGAAACAAATAACGTGCTAAAAGCAGTATTGTAAGATAGTGAAGCTTCACCTCCTGTCGTTTCTTCTACTATCCCTTTCCACTAGTTTCAGCACAATGCACCGCATGTGTAGCGGTCATCTCCTGAGTGCTGGGCCAAGATACAAAAAAAAAAGATAAATAAACCAAATTGTATTTTATTTTACTTGACTGTCGTGGTTACAAAAGCTTTTATTTAGTTGTTATATACATATTTTCAACGAACAAATGAAACATAATTAAGCAACCATTAACAATAATAAAAAAAATTAAGCAATGGAAAAAAGCTACACAGTATAAAGGCTGGCGGCAGGGATGAAATTTTTGTTAGAAATAATTTCAAAATACTTATACGTACATTCATGCATTGTATATAGTATATATGTATATATTATATACTTATTTATGTATATAATATTCTGTTGCCACATTATTTATAACGAGCAACAATAGTAACTACATTAAGACAGAAATAACACTTGTGTTATTATTTACCAAAATTTAGCGCGTTGTCGTTGCTCTTTTTTTTTAACTGGAGGTTAAAATAAGTTGGTATCATAAATTCAACTAAATATTATGTGTTAAAAACTTATTCTTATCATGCTCAAGTACAAAAAATTAAGAAAAATAGGATCTATGCATTAATTCATTGTACCCATCAATCAAAATTGGCACACATCCGTTAAACTATCTAAATTCCCACGTGGGATTTTTGCTGGAGCAGGAGGACACGGCCTCACGTGGCACTATGCAATGCATTCCAACGGAACTAGTTGTAAATGGCTAGTATATAGAGAAAAGACATGTGATGAAGTTATAGAAGAATAGAAAGCTTAATTCTTGCACAACTCTGCAGTTGGGAATGGCAATTTTTAATACAGAGTTGCTGCGTCTCCGCTTTACCTTGACGCATGAGAGTTGCTTTATTTTTTATTTTACTTGAGCCTAAAATGTATATTTATTGGCTTAAAGTAATACGAGTATGCATACTTATGATTCCCAGCGGAGATTCTGATATGTTTCACTACAACGTTAGACGGACTCAGTGATGAGTTTGTAAGTCGTGAACTAGCACTCGACTACATTAGGTCAATAGAGTCTACGTTTGGCGCAGATCTGAAATATTAATGGGTGTGCCAGTTATTGTAGTAGTCTACTTCGATTGTCTTTAGCACTGGAGAAAAGCAAAGTTCTATTGATTTTTGTACACAACATAATTTTTAAGTCTTTAATTTGATAAACGTGTTTTCTGCAATTTTGTGCAGTGAAAAAAGAATTGTTGTCTTCGTACATTTTCTAATTCTTCTTAAAATATACAGAAAGTTCCGCTGCGTCGCTTATAGAAAGGGCAATTAAAACAACTTGTACAATATATTTATCTGTAAACAATCACAAATCTAAAAATCATCGGTATAGCGTCAAAATCTATCGGTTTATAAAATTCCGCCAATCTATCCATACGAAATCGATCATAAATATATCCGAGATGCCCTGTACGAAATGTGCCAATGTGAAATTTAACAGAATTACCTGGCTCAGACAACGTCGGTCAGTTTTGTGAGTTGGGTAGTCATTTTTCCTTCATAATAATTATACGCACATACATCTACATATTTATGGACTTTTATTGGTGGGTTAAACGTACATACATACATACATACATACTTACTGCCCTCTCTTTCGTTTTCTCGAACAATTACCAGTTTTATTAACACCACGACCACGTTAATACACTTATTTGCGTTAGTTTGTTTGTCTATATGTGAGATAAGGGAAATAATGTTATTTGTCTTAAACGTACATTTCATTCATTAGGAATTTGGGGAGACAACTCGGCTTTATCATTTTCTATTATTTTGCTAGCTGCTGCAAGTCGCGAGACTTATTTTTACTGTTTTCTACGTTTAATAATATTATTATTATTTTTTTTTATATTATAGTACATGATATAATATGATGATGTAGATGGCGCTCCCCCTTAAATAAATAAATATTATAACAAGATTTTAGGTTAAGAGTTTACTTTCAAAAACAATTTAGTTTATCATTAATAAAGATATTGCATTTACGATATCGTTTTGAAATTCGCACCAACTGGGGGGGACTTTCACCTGTTTTAATGCACAGTTTTTACAACATATGGACTACATACATATGTAGTATGTACATTTTTTTTTTTTTTGTTAAATTAAATTTGAAGATTTTTAAACTTTTAAGGTTAGTGACCTGGTCTATTACTCTGGAGTTCTGCATTTGAATATCAATACAAAACCTGATCTGTTCCACTACAACGAGTGAAAGTCGGTGTTAATACAGACCTTAAAGAAGGTTTCACAAAAAATTTTAATTGAAATATGAACATTTAAGAAAATAACAAATGAATAAAATAAAATAAATTAGTATCACTTCTATTTTTATTTGACCTTTATTAAAATTTTTTTTTTTTTTTTTTTTTTTTTTTTTTTACAAATTATTATTTCCTGACGATGCTACCTATTTGGTAGCGAAATATTGAGAAATAAATAATAATTAAAAAACTTTTCATAAAAAAGACCATCGCTCAAAAATAAATATAATTATAAAATAAAATTTTCAATCCCTGCTTGTTACAAATGACAATTTTATTTCCTTTTGTAGATATAGATAGATAGATTTGTTTATATGTACATACATACATATGTACATATATATGTTTATTTTCCCGCAACAATATCAAATAGCAATGATGTGCAAATTAAATAACGGCTATTATAGTCCATTGAGGAGGAGCCATCAATAACACTTGTTATTTATTTTTCCCATGCTCCTATTTCATTCTTATTCAAAGCTCAATCTGATATAATTTATGTAAGTAATTAATTCTACAAAATGATCACATTTACTAAAAACTTTACCATAATCAATAACTAAATTTTTTATCTAAACACATTGAATATTCATATATACATTTTTCACACAATTATAAAAAGTATCGAATTAAATAATTATCACATTTATGTACTACATATAACCCACGATTAAAGTATAACAGTGTTAATACTCGTACATGCATTGATATTGCGACTAAGCTGGATATTTAAAGAAGCAATACCATGAGGTGCGTATGACTAATAATCACCACATACTTGCATACATATTTACATATCGTTACCTTAATATACAAGGTGGGCCAAAAGATCCCATCATCCGATATTGTTTGGGCGACAGATTCTCACACTCGTGTCGAATGTTGTCGTGGAGGGCTTCCAGGGACTTCAAAAAAACCCCACAAAAAAAGTCTGGAACGGTTAAATCGGGCGATCTTGCGTGCCAGTGCAAATCGCCTAAACGAGAGATGAGGCGACTCGGGAACGCCGCGTTTAGAATATCAGTTGTGGCTCGCGCAGTGTGTGCCGTTGCTCTGTCTGTCTGTTGGAACCACATGTCCTTCAGTCTTAATTCGTTCGATTGCGGCGGAAAAAACTCGGTTAACATGGCCCTATAGCGCGCAGCTCGAAATAAAAATGGCCCGATGACTCCTGCAGCGTGAACAGCGCACCATGCAGTCACTTTGAGCGGGTGTAAAGGCTCCTCGTGCATCACTCGTGGATTTTCGGTGCCCCAGAAGCGATAGTTTTGCTTATTCAAGTACTCGCTGAGGTGGAACTGAACTGTTGTTGAACATTGATAGCCAGTTGCCAAAAATTGTAATACAGATCGAAACTTTATTAGCTGCAGTTGCATAAATTTCAGTGTTTTTGGCAACCATAAATTTGGAATTTTGGCAACTGGAGTTAATGTAGTTTTCGGTTGCCATTAATAATCGTTCCATTAGTGTCTTTTGGCAGGCATAAATTTGTGGTTGAACGCTGACAACGCAACTGAAGTTCGGCCATAATCGACCCATAAAATTTTGCTTGAATTTGCTGCAGTTTCTTACTATTAATGCAATTAAATTGCCGCATGTTGCATACACTTAGTTAATCTAAGGTTTTGTTTTGCTGTTAAGCGATACGGGGTTCAAATTCTACTGAATTGACGTTCCTCCCTTACGGGAACCAGGGGATACGGGCCGGCTGCAAACTTGGCGGACCCAGACTTGTGTACTTAAGTTAAACGATTGACGTTAAACGATGTACGGGTTTGCAGATGTAATTTTTTCTATCTCCACAAGCCCTTCACAGCTCCATTCATCCTAAAAAGTATGCATGCCAAAAATTTGGAATGATCGGACCATATTTAGAGGTCGATAGAAGTTTTCACTTTTACGTTTCGTATATCAAGTTCCATATAGTTTACAATGTAAAATCGTACATTTCTAGCGAAAAGATTTTAATATTATTGAATTTTTTTAGCCAGTCTAATATACATACATATATATATATATATATACACATATATGGATATTGCTCGACCTTAATAAAAGTGAATTATCTTCTATATTTTGAAATCTCTAAATCGAGTTTTGAAAAAAATGTGAAATTTAAAAAAAAAAAAATTTTTTCGTAAATTATCTTATGTTAAAGAAAACTTCATTATTAAAATCGAAAAATGGTAAACTAAAAATGTATTTTTAATCATTTCGGCATACATTATATTACAGAATATTTCATAAAATCTTCAAGTTTGGTTACATGATTTTTTTTAGCAATTTGTTTCTTTCCAGAAACGAAAATAGTAAGAATTCTTAAGTTTTGATCTCAGTAAATCGCAAGTAAATTTCTATTCCATTTCTTAATGTTATTTTATATTATACATATGTGTAAATATATATTTTTTATATAATTTTTATATTATTTTTTTGTATTGTTTAATGATAATTTCCATTTTACTCATTTAAATAAAGATAGAGTCTGTTGTTTAGCTTCATTTCATTTAATTTTATCTAAATTTAAGTGAGTAGATTATTTTGGCATATAAAATACAAAGACGAGATGCGCAGTGTGGCACATTTTTAAGTGTTAAGCAATAGAAATGTATATACGAAATGAGCAATAACAAAGACCAGTATTCAACAACAATCCTTAAACAAATAAAATTCACTTTAAGAAAAATAATGATAAAATACATTTATATCATTAGTGTTGTAAAATTTTATTAGTTGATTTATAAAAGCTATAACAACAACAATTCCTTTGTGCTGTGGTTTAAATGTCATTGGAACTTTTTAATGCTTAAGATAAATTTTTAAGAGGCTCCAGTTTGCCACCGTAGTAAACGAGAGCAATAAATAATAATTACTTTTAATGGTTAAACTGTTTCGACGGTGTACTGTTTAAAAGAAATTATATTGTGAGACTTCCTATACCATGTTAGAGTTAAGTGCTTGTGAAGGCACACAACATAGACTTTTAGAAGGTTTCCGATTTTCTACCTCATATTTCGACTAGTCTTACCCGATCACTTGATTTCAAAATGATTAAAGACAGACGCTTCCTTATATGTGCAGCTTTCCTTCAGGTACTAGTTTTCTTTCATTCATATCATTTTCTAAACTTGAAGAGCTCGAAGACTTTTCTTGCTCCTGATATCGATATTTTATATTTTTCTTGACCATTCTTTATACATATATCATTCCATTTTATCTTATTTTCTAATAGATCCTTAACAGTTTTCTATTACGGTTTCATTTTGATGTCTTGTAGATATGTCTCAGGATATGTTTATTTTTTTATCTTGGACCAGCACTCAGGAGATGACAGGAGAAATGATAGGAGGTGAAGCTTCACTATCTTACAATACTGCTTTTTGCACGTTATTTGTTTTTACAGCAGTGTTGTCAACGAGACGTATTAAATTTTAGAAGCTTCGTTTTAGTAGCGTTACATTTGCAACTTTCCAGCACGACGCAAATTCGCCAGCATGGTATAGGGTGCTGAAAAGGATTACCAGAGGACGCGATAACGTCGAAGAGCACTGCTTCAAGACCAGTGTCGGAATGCCATCCGTTTTAACTGCACGAGCTCGAAAGTATATCTTTGACATAGTTACGGATACGCTTTCGGGAGCGGGCAGTGGTTGATTGCTTTTCGGCAGGTGAGAATTACCTGTAAACATTTCAGCCAGGAGGTTAGCCTTTTCAACCTGGTCAGTGAATATTTGATCATCTTTTAATAGATGCGGAATAGAAGAACTGCATTTTTCTTTACTCTTTTTACGAATGACCAAAAGCTTTTAGTTCCCCGTGGGACAGTAGGAACTTTAGCGCGAAGACGCTGCTCGTATAAAGTTTTTGCACGTCTTAGCACTTGGCTATACAATACCAACAAGTAGGGCGTTCCAGTGTGCCTGTGGATTGGATACAGCTGAAGCCGTTACTGTTTAGTAACCAGTGACTATGCCTTCGCCACTGAAACCTTGCGAAAACAACTGACACAAATACACACTAGTACACTTCGGAAAAAATGCGAGATCTTTTTATGATTTATACTGAAACTGCGATTGAACCCAGGAATTTTTTTTTTTTTATCTTGGACCAGTGCTCAGGGGCTATACCCTACATATGCATTGCATTGCACTGGAACTAGAAGAGAGAGGGATAGGGTAGAGAATAGACAGGTGGTGAAAGTGGTAGGAAGATAGAGCTTAATTCTTGCACAACTCTGCAGTTGCGTGTTAATTAGAATGCAAAGTTGCAGCGTCTCTGATGTTTTTTTTTTTGACGCATTATTTTTTTTAAGCTACTGTAGCCATTTATTTTATTTATTATTTTACTTCGCCGACGTTTTATTGCTCAAATACCGACGAAGCAGGGTGCTGTAGCACAGAAAATTAAAAAAAACTTTTCTGATTTGACCTGGCTGGGTATCGAACCTGGGTTTTTCTGGTTGCAGAGCCAACACGCTGACTACTCGCCATCAGCACCCCCACAGTAATTAAAATGTAATAAACTACTTTTGGTTTAAAAACATTTCTGCTTATGCTTTTGGGGTGGTGATTTTCTGACATTTTGGGTATATACAGTGCCAGTCAAAATAATAGCACCATATGTAATTATTTTCTTGTAAGGATTAAATAATAAAGTTTAGAAACAAATTTTTTTACGGTTGCCGAAATCAGTTACATATGTATGTTGTATACTCTCAGAGTATGATTACCTTTTGTTTGGTTATGAGAGGTATTTTTCAATATAACAAAATTCGCGCAGTCAATATAATAGCACCAGCCGTTTGTATTTAAATTAATCCCGTTAATTTTACAAAACAAAAATAAAAGGGAGTGGTGTTATAATTTTTGTTTTAGTTCAATTTTGGTTTAGATTGATTGAGCATGGGACGTGGAAAACACTGCACACCAGAAAAGCGCGAGTTAATTGACAACTTGTCATCTCAAAGCAAATCCTATTCCGAAATAAGAAAATTACTTGGGTATTCTAATATATTGATTATAAATGCTTTGAGATACCAGCACAAAGTGGAATCCCGTGGCCGAAAACGAATTTTGTCGCCACTACTGCTGAACCGTTTAGTTGGAAAATGCAAAAAGGATCCATTTATGGCAGCAACAGAGATTATGAGCGCATTAGACATACCAGCAAGCGTATAGCCAGTTCGTCGTAGGCTACGAGAAATTAATCTCAATGCTTGCAGTCCAAGAAAAGTGTCACTTCTCTCTTCTAAGCACGTGGCAAAAAGGCTATCTTTTGAAAAGCACATATTAATTATCTAGTGAACAAATGGAGGAATGTTGAATGGACAGATCAGTCCAAAATTTTTCTGTTTAGTGGAAAGGGTTCCAGATCGTTCGTTCGAAGACCACCTAATAGTGAATACACGCCTCAGTTTACAGCCAAAACTATAAAACATGGTGGTTACAGTATTCTGGTGGGGGATGTTTTTCATATTAAGGTGTGGGTCCCATACATTGGTTCAAAACAACTATGGATACAGCCGTATATGTTAGAATCCTTGACGGGGTAATGTTGCCATACGCTTCTGATGAAATGCCACGGAAAGACCCATCTCTTTCAACAAGGCAATGAACCCAAACATGCCAGCAAAATGGCAAAAAAAAAAGTGGATCAATGAAAAAGCAATCAATGCGATGGAGTGGCCGTGATTGCTAACAAAGGGCACGCAACAAAGTATAGGCAAAAGTCTGATTGATATATCTTTTCTGATCTGAAGTGCTATTATTTTGACTGACAGTTTTTTGAGCTTTCCGATAAATTAATTTCTCGTTATTAAAATGTCAAGAGTAAATGATAAATATAGTTACTGTAATAAACAATATATACCACAACATATTTAATTAAATTTTCGGAGAAATAAATTTAGAACTTAGGGAGGTATAAATAAATAAAAATGTTTCAGTTGGTGCTATTATTTTGCCTGCAGCATACATATGAAAACAATTAAATATTGTTCAGAAAATTGTAAGATTAATTTTAAGATATTAGAAAAGAAAAAAAAGAAAAATGGAATTCTACCAAAGTTGTAAACAATGCCTTAATAAATGTACAAAAAAAAAACAACAAAAAATAAAAAAAATTTATTAATCACAAATTGACTACATACAACCATATACATATGTAAGTATATAATCATAAAATATTCTTTAACAAATTCCAAAAGAAAGACCTCAAGAAAAATAGGAACAAAAGAAAACATGAAGTAACGATTCCAGTAATTGTGGTATTGTTAATTCAAAATTGAAAAAGAAACCCCAAAACGGTAATAAATTCAACATTCCATACAAAGAGAAATTTTTTGTTTTTTTTTAATAAAAACTTAAACAGAATTTAACATTTTATTAAGCTTTAACGTTTCAACATACTTATATTTATTTTGAAGTATTGACTCTTATAAAATTTCAAGGATCTTGCTGCTAATACGATAAAGCGTAAATTACAATCCTACTTTTAAGTACACTATATAAGTAACACTAATTATTTTAAGCCTAAGGTCTTTTTATATATTTTATATTTATTTCAATATTTCGCTACTCCTTTGTGTAGCTTCTTCAGGAAAAAAAAGGAGTAGCGAAATATTGAAATAAATATAAAATATATAAAAAGACCTTAGGCTTAAAATAATTAGTGTTATTAATATAAAAAAAAAGGTCAAAAAACTAGAAAAATTACACTATATAAGTTTTTTTTAAATTATTTTTGCTGATGGCTCTGCAACCAGAAAGACCCAGGTTCGATTCCCAGCCGGGTCAAATCAGAAAAAAGTTTTTTCCGAGTTTTCTGTGCTACAGCACCCTCCTTCGTTGGTATTTGAGCAATAAAACGTCGGCGAAGTAAAATAATAAATAAAATGGCTCCATTAGTATAAAAATAATGCGTCAAAAAACATCAGAGACGCCGCAACTTTGCTTTATAATTTACACGCAACTGCAGAGTTGTGCAAGAATTAAGCTCTATCTTCCTACCACTTTCACCACCTGTCTATTCTCTACCCTATCCTTCTCTCTAGTTCCAGTGCAATGCATTGCATATGTAGGGGATAGCCCCTGAGCACTGGTCCAAGATAAAAAAAAAAAAAAAAAAAAAAAAAAAAGAGGATGTCAGTGTTAAATCAAGAACACCTGCCGACCCACCCGACTCTGGGAAGGCGAATATTGATGTGTGCCCCTGTTAGTGTAAAGAATAAAATATAAAAGATCCTCATCTAGTGCGTTGATCTGATTACTTCCCCAAATGGTGTGCCTGGCATTAGCATTGCAGTCCATCAGAACGTATTCCAGGAGGCTGTATTACCCATTGAGACCGTACCGTCCTTCCAATGTTGGTCGTTGCGTTCAAAAGTGCAACAATTAGGTGACCTTGGCACCTCACTGTGTGCCTTTACGGCATACCGGGAGAAAGCACTTATATCACCGGCCTTGAGCCGGCACCGGGGCGGACTGTTTGCAATTGACAAGTATTACTACCTACCAATCATTCAGCCTTCGGCAAGGGTACCTCAAGACCTTAGGCAGGTTGGTGCGGTAATCTTCACATTGAAGACAGAGGTTGGCGATGGTCAAAGTAGTCACATGACAACAAAACGAAAAATTTTCCTGTGTTCAACCCCAGTTTCAGAATCATAAAAAATCTAGCATTTTTCTGATAAGCATTTCAGTGGCGAAGGCATAGTCACTGGTAACTGAACAATAACGGCTTCAGCTGCATTCAATCGACAGGCACATCAGACGTCCTCCTTCGTCAGTAATATGTAGCACCGGCGAAGTAAAATAATTACTAAAAAATGGCTACTAAAAAGGAAGCTTCAAAATTTAAGGCGTCTCCTTGACATCAGAGACGCTACAACACTGCTATAAAAACAAATAACGTTCAAAAACAGTGTTGTTAAGATACTGAAGCTTCACCTCCTGTAATTTCTATAACTATCCCTTTCCTCTAGTGCCAGCACAATGCACCACATGTGTAGGGGTACTACACAATACCGACGAAGGAGGGCGTTCTGATGTGATTGTGGATTGCTATCAGCTGAAGTCGGTATTGTTCAGTGATCAGTGACTATGCCTTCGCCACTGAAACCTTTGGTTGTATAGTGAACGTGCAGACTACCATCCATCGTGCCATCGCCACCCTCTAAAAGTTCTTATAATTTATGTATTGAAATTAACAGAAAATCGTATGTAACAACATAAAAACGAATATCACATGCATGTAGTACATCAATAAAAATAAATTGTGATTAGAATTTACAGTAGTCTTCAAGATGTTCCAAAAAAAATTACGAAACGTTGAGAAAAAGATGAAATATGTAGAAGTGTTTTACTTGCATCGTAGATATTTAATAAACTGAGCATAAACATTCCAAATTATAAACATTTGTTTTAATTAGTAATTTATTTTCGAACTAAATAGCGCAAATATAATTGCTGATAAAAAAATTATATTCTTTTATTAAAAATGCAAGTATAAATTTTTCGTATAGAAAATCTTGTTTAAAAAAGCTTTAAAGCAACAAACTTAGCCAGGCTAATGTTAAAATTGTGCGACCTACGGGAACCATATGGGGATTTGCCTTATTACCAGTAAATGCCCGGTAGTAAAGGGCGCCGCTAAAAAGTGAAATGCCCAAAGCCATCAGTGTACCTGACTGAAAACAAAAAGTCATTTCTTTGTCGTCAATGGAATAATGGAGCAATACATACCACGATAGGATATTTTGCCAAAGGCAAACCTAATAGCACTACTGTATGAATGAAGTGAAACCGATTTGCCGTCTCAAATCTGTGACGAAGTTCAGAATTATTTTGAATAGTCAACATATGACTTGCTGCAGCACCCAGCATAACACCCGCAGCACCACTTAAACCGGCTAACCGCAGAAAATAATAATTACCACCAGCTAATTTCCACAAAGGGGGTATAATCACATTCTGGGGGTTCCTCATAAGCGACTATATAAAAGAAATTTAATACTGTACTAATGTGACTTTTTAAAGTCTACCTGCGAGGCTTTAGAATATAAGGAAGCGGTACTTCCAATTACTACTTTGCTCAATGGATTTCCCACTGCCAAATAGTGTAAGGTATCACCGAAAATCATTTTTGATTTTCTCAGAGTTCCAATTTTTATCCACTAAATTTTTTTACAAAAATTTTAAAAGGTTTATAAAGTACAATAGATAACTATTTCCATCCAAGGCAAATTAGTTACCACGTAAACTCACTAGCAAGGTTTATAAAATAAGGTTGTCGCAAGGCGAATTCGTCAATTCGCTTTTTGTCCAAACGTCAAATATTTTGTATACATGTGTTTTGTTAAATATAACATAACCTAAAAAGAACGTGTTAAATTAATGTAATATGAGTTCAAATTAAATTAATTATTACAAAAAGTAATATATTTTGCCTTCTCATTATTATAGTATTATATTATTATAATTATAAAATTATTTAGAACCACTTTTCTTAACTTTCTCACTTTGACGTTCGGCACATAAAAACTTTAAAAATTCTTATAAAAGCTGACGGGCAATTTTGTAATGAATTTGCCTTGTTTTATACCATTTTGTGCACGTATGTAGCTTTCAGAAAAATGACAGCCAAATGTGACAGTTTATTTCCAACATAATTGCTTGAAAATATGTTAGAACAACTATTGCGCATTGCTTTTTTTGCAGTACACAGGAGAACATATGGTTTTGAAAATTGATTTTGACAGTTGTGCATATAATTATTTCCAAATTTATGACTCGTGGAGATCCCCAGTAACTATAATTGCTTATATAAAATGTCAAGTTGGGTTGCTAAATAGAGAACGAAAAATTAAAAAGAAATTTTATGTTTTATTTTTGCTAAATTTAAGATATTTAATTAAAAGTAATAATAAAATTTTAACAAGAAATAAAATTTTAAAGATATTGTAAAATTTTCTTTTCACTTGTAGATCCCCCAGTTCAATACACTATGTAAAGACGCCTTGGTCTAAAACGAGTAAAGTGAATGCTACACACATCAATACTCAGCTTCAATATTTAGCTTTGGGTGAGTATAAATATTGAAGCCTATGACACAGTACGTCAAAATTTTTCATCAATATAAATTTTTTTGTGTTTTTTTCAAGTGTAAACATATAGAAGTTACCGTCGGATAAAATATTTTTTGAAGTTACCGTCGGCAAATTACATATTTGTTTATTTATAAAGAAAACGCACTGATAATATTTTTTATATTTTTGTCACTATATTTTTTTCTTTTCAATTCTCGAAAAGCTATTAAAGAATGATATACTTTAATTAATTCGATTACAAACATTTTTTACTATATTTGTAATGTGTGATACCTACGATGTGCATTCATAGTATCCACTTAAAATTAAGCGCTTTGTAATTAGTGAGTTTTCAAGAAAACGAATTTATCGCTTTCCCCAATAAACAAATTGTTTTTATAAAATATTTCTGAGCGAAAATTGTGCTCAAGATTTACGTTAATAATACGTCAAGCAATGCGAATTGATACCATGTAAACTCAGTAGTACAACAACAACAACCAAAAATCAATGTGATGCTGTCAAAATAATTCAGACAATTTGACATGAAACGATAAATCAAGCCGTAGCAAACAAGGTGGGGTTGTTGAAACATGCGCCAATTTTTTGTACAAAAAAGTCAAAATCACAGTTTTTGTCAAGGCAAATTCATTACCAGGTAAACGCACTAGGAAATTCGCCCGTAAGCATGCTTTGAGCCGCCGCTGCGTATTTTTTCGTTAACCGCCGCCAGTGGAATTGTCTCGACGCAAGTCTCTGGTCATAACTCGTTCATTTACTTTTCTCCGTTCTCCGTATTAACCACTATATTTTCTACAAGTAAGTGAAAATTTAATTTATTAATTAAATATTTGAGAATATATACAAAATGCAAGCACGGATGTCAAATAATATTTAAAAATTAAATATTTTATATTGTAGTGCTTTTTTATGTTTCTAACAATTAAAAAAAAATAGTTTTTCTGACACGTGTTCAAAATGGTGTTATTTTTAAGAATATTTTTAATTGATGTCTTGCCAATTTGTTTTCACATGATGATACTTATAATTTCCTTTTGCGGTTTCCACCAGAAGGTCAAATTGCAATAACATGGTTTTGACCTAAAGATGGTTAAGGTGTCTGATTATTTAACCTCAAATTTTTAAACGTGTTCATTATTATATTTGTTAACAAGTTTATCTCTTTTGGTCAACAGAATGGCGGACGCAGCTCCAGCCCGTGGTGGTTTCCGTGGAGGATTTGGTTCTCGTGGCGGTCGTGGGGGCCGTGGTCGCGGACGTGGCCGTGGACGCGGTGGTCGTGGCCGTGGTGGCAAGGAGGACTCTAAAGAATGGGTACCAGTTACCAAGTTAGGTCGTTTAGTTCGTGATGGCAAAATCAACTCTTTGGAGGAGATCTATTTGTACTCTTTACCTATAAAAGAGTTTGAAATTATTGACTTCTTCTTGGGATCCGCTTTGCGCGATGAAGTGCTAAAGATTATGCCTGTTCAGAAACAAACTCGCGCTGGTCAACGTACCCGCTTTAAAGCTTTTGTCGCCATTGGTGACAACAATGGTCATATTGGTTTGGGTGTTAAGTGCAGCAAAGAAGTCGCCACCGCTATTCGTGGTGCCATCATTTTGGCTAAATTGTCTGTTGTACCTGTACGTCGTGGTTACTGGGGTAACAAAATTGGCAAACCGCACACTGTACCCTGCAAAGTTACTGGCAAGTGTGGTTCCGTATCTGTACGTTTGATACCGGCTCCTCGTGGTACAGGCATTGTGTCTGCTCCGGTTCCCAAAAAGTTACTGACTATGGCTGGCATCCAAGATTGTTATACATCTGCTCGTGGCTCCACTGGAACTTTGGGTAATTTCGCTAAGGCTACTTATGCTGCCATCGCCAAGACCTATGCTTACTTGACTCCTGATTTATGGAACGAAATGCCTTTGGGTGCTACTCCATACCAACAGTTTGCCGATTTCTTGGCCGACAAACCCACCCGTCACAACATAGATGCTTAGAAATTGTTGAACATCGAGAATTTTAAATACACGAATTCTTAAATGAATAAAAATGGTGTTTTTATTTTTTGTAATTAAGATGATTTTTTAATTCGACATATTTTAGAAAAAGAAATGAGTTGGCATACTACTAATTTTTTTAAATAAAAGAAGCATGATCGGGCAAATTTCTTCAATAAATTATTTTTATGTTATGTAGCCTCACACATGGTGCAAATGAGAATAGTAACAAATCACGGTCATTTAGTTCCCAATTCGACGGTTTATAGTAGCAAATATGTAAAAATTATTTTCTATTAAGCTTAGTATTGTATTTGTATTTTTTAATGCCATTGTTGAGTTTGTTGGCGAGAGTTGTGCGAAGATTAGGGAATGGTATAAGGTATCTTTGCTTGAGGTATGAAAAGTAAGTAAGCTATTGGACTCTAGATACTTCGTCAGGTGGAAGTTTACAATATTTTTCATTTGTGGGGATCGGCGTTATGTATGTTCCACTGCAGTAGAATCCCGTTAATTCGTAAACGTCAGGACCAACTATGTTTTACGAATTGCTGGAGTAGTCGAAATAAAGGGATTTCGGATAAGCGATGTTAAAATTAAAAAAAAAAGATTTACAGGGGTTTGGTTTTTTATGTTCCAAAAAAATTTTAAAGGTTTCAATTTATTTAATTAAACTAATAATAGCAAATCCGAAAAATATGTATACGTTCATATCGAGCCTTTGGTGCAATACCATACTAACTCAAAATTTTAATCTTTCAGCTGGGTATGCAGAAATGATCTTTGGGGAAATATATATCTAAAGGAAAAAAGATTATGGTTCTATCTCTAACTGTTCATATTTTACAGCTACAAATGTCTTTATTGCCTCCACATTTACTTTTTCTACCTATAATTTGCTGAAGTTATACACTTGTATATTTATTAGTTTAATGTTATTTATGCCTAGTACTTCGCTGGAAACCACTATTATGACTTAATTATATTTTTGATGATTTTTTGATCATAATATGTTTCAATAACATTTTCTCCAATAATAGTTTTTTATTTTTGGAAGTATTGCCTACATTAGCAAAACTACTGTTTGAATTAAAAAACTTAAACGGCAAAATATTCTAATTTACACATCTGGCATCATTCCATTTCAACCGCTCATTTCTTTTACATATCAGAGTTGTGATTTAGTTTCCGCGCCATTTCTGTTCACGGTACAAGCAAAATTTCTAAATGTAAAAAAAATGTCGATCGAAAATTAATATATTAAATATTAATCGCGTGTGATAGAAAAGGTTTTAATGTAATCGGCTAATGGGGTAGATTCGTGTTATCGTTTTCTATTAAATTGCATTGAATAAATCATGTTGAAATCTGTTAAAATCCTAGTGTAGTGTCTGTGTATGTAAAAGTGAAAAAATGCATATGGCTGCAAAAAGTAATTTCTAAATTCTTTTTTCGTGGAAATACATTTTGTTTCTCCAAAAACGTTAAATATGTGACATCCAGTATTCGTCGACCTTTCAATGCTGTCTCGTAACAGGTATGCATGTTTCAAAAAGCATTATTCCAAGGCGTCTACAAATTTTTTCAATTGAATCTGCCTTGGTATTATACCTAATTTCCTATTTATGTAATGTACGAATGCACATTTTTGTAACTATTTTGCATTTATGTTTGTTATATGGTTTATCTGGTAAATGGTATACATTTCCTGACCTATGCATTCATACATATAGACCAGCCAAACCATAAATGTATGTACCATAAATATGTGCATAGTAATCTCCGTTTCCGTTGTCTAAATTCGAGTTTGTTAAACTTAACAGTCGTATTCAAAAATAAATGATTCGCTTATAGATGGCAAATGGACTTTAGAGAATTGGCGAATACAGTATTACGGATGGCAACTGAGAACGACGAAGGACTTGAACGTGCCAAGAACAGAACCCGCATCCTTCTAGTTGCAAGCTAACATACTAATTACTCAGCCATCAGTACTATAATCTGCAGATTTATTGTCTTCCATTTCAGTGCCTATCCGGCTCATTGACATCACAGGCCCTGCAATATTGTTGTAAAGAAAAAACGTTCAAGGGCAGAGTTGTAAGGTAGTGAATTTTTCCTCTATAATCCCTTCATCAGCTGCCATCTCTATCACAATCCCTTTGCTGGCCTCAATATGCAAATAATCGAAAACATTTTAGTCCAGTAACTTAATATAATATTATCTGTGATAATATTGCTGAAATTAGCCACTTCTTCAGCACTCTATTCCTTTCCAACTAGTTCCGGTCCAAGCACTGACCCAAGAACAAAAATGGTGTCTTAGTATGAACACAACATGTGCGTAAAGTTTCGCAGGATTTATTAGGAATTATAAAATGTAATATTATATTTGTATGTATCGCATCAGAAATAAAAGTACTTGTATCATGAGTAGAATAGTGGGGCCGATTATGGCCTATTTTTAACTAGGTCTTTTTGAAAAGAATTAATAATTGAAAAAAAGGCTTTACTTTTATTTTCAAATTTAACCTTTCATCTCTTACATTTTCTTTTGTTTTTTTTTTGTCATAAATTTTCGAGTCTTTTGTTTTTTAAACTTTTACATAGTAAAGAATAAGTTTATTTAAATAAAAAACTATACATTTAAAAATAATAAAAAAGATAGCAACTATCTTGCCGAAAATATTTAACATTTCCTTCCTAAATATAAAATGTATAAAACCCTTTATCCTTTATGCTTAAGGAATTAATTAACAAATATCATCTGAAATTCTAAATTCCCCTATTCTATATAATCTAATTATTGTTGTATGTTAGGTAATTTTGTCATTTCAGTTGAGGTTTTATGTTCTTTTATATTAAGTTCATATCTTTTACTGCTTTTGGGCGGCTGCAATTTCCTCAATCTTTTTACGTCTTTTACTTAAGAGGGGATTATTTGATTTATCCAAAGCCTTGATGTGCATCTGTAAGAATTTCGAAGGGTTTATTTTTTTTTATTCTTCAACGTTTGCAGTCATCTCACCTCACTCACCTGATCATAATCTACTCTCATTGTTGCCAAAGATCTAGTCATTTCTTCTTGCACTTCCGGCCATATTTCCTCTCCCTCTTTCAGCATACGTCCTGTACACAGTGGCGTCATTGGAACTTCCGTATATTGGGCAATCCATTTGTTACGCATTACTTCTTCAATGGTCAAACGTTTGCTGGGATCAACATTTAACATGCCCTTAATTAAGTCTTTGGCCGATTGGGTGACATTTTTCCATTCCGGATTAGGAAAATCATATTGTCCAGTACGTATGCGTTTCTTCATACCAGGCGATATGGCCATGCCATTGTTACTGTAGAAAGGTGGAAAGCCACACAGCAAAATATACATAATTACACCTAAAGACCAAATGTCGCAACTTTTGTCATACTTTTCGGGACCCAAAACTTCGGGGGCTATAAAAAAAGCAAAATGTGATACAAATGTAAAATTTAAATTAAATTAAATTCAACTTGCCAACATAATATGGCGTATAACACGGTGTCTGCAATGTGTCCTTAATAAGTGTTTCTTTGGCAAAACCAAAATCTGTTAACTTCAAAATCGCATTTGGTTGCGGGCTTGTGTATAAAAGATTTTCGGGCTTTAAATCACGATGAGCAATATCACGACTGTGCAGATAATGTACCGCCACACAGATTTCATGCATTATCTGAGCAGCCTCTATAAACGATAAAATCAAAACAAAATGTTTGAGCAACAATATGGAAAATCTTAAATAAATATTTGGAAACCTCTTTCTGTAAAAGCGCCATCAGCGTTATCTTGTATACGCTGAAATAGTTCGCCACCCTCCATACTGAAATGAAAAAAAAAAAATAAAACATCAATTCGTATAATTATGACGAGCAACATGAAAAACAAAAACAAAAACTTATCGTTATCACTATCTATAAAAAGTGTGATAAAAAAATTTAATAATGTTCACTACCCACCATTCCATAACGACTAGGAGACATCTATTGCCAGCATATGTATTTTCATACACATCAGCAATATTGACAATGTGACGACAGCCACTGACACGCCAATGCAGGTCGACTTCCCGTCTGGCTTTGGGACTGTCCAATAAAACCTATTTAATGAAAGCATGGATATTTGCCATTAATTAAGAAAAATCTCAAGTTTGAAAAGATCCCTTGTCGGATCATGTTATCCAATAATTTTAGATTTACTGAAGAAATAGTTTTTTTTATTTATCTCTGCAAAGAATTTCACTGTTACATATCAAAATATCTTAAATTTAAGATATAGGATTATGTGGTAATAAAGGAACGATATCGAAATATGTATGTAAGGGGAGGACCAAAACGAGCGAAGGTGTTTGAATTCCTTGTAAATTTTTTATTATAATTTGTTTTTTTCTGTTCTCAGTATTTTGTAAAGAAGACTTGGGGAATTTAAAATGGAACAGTACACAATTGAACAACGTGCCAAAATTGTTGAACTTTATTTCAGGAGAAAATCATGATTTTATTCATAATTTAATTATGAGCGACGAAGCCCATTTCCAATTGAATGGGTTTGTTAATACTAAAAAAGGGCTACGGAAAATCCAAGAGTAGTTCAACAGTGAGAATTACACCCACTTAAGTGTACCTTTTAGGGCGGTGTTTCGTCGGAAAGTATAATTGGCCAATATTTTTTTGAATATGAACACGGTGTCGCCGGGGAAAACCATCGGAAAGTATGGTTCCAACAGGATGACGCCACAGCGCACACTGCGAGGGACACAATGGCTCTTTGAACTCAAACCGCGTCGGTAAATTTGGGCCACCCTGTAGTATTCAAGAAAAAAATTACCTTTAATGCATATTTTTGTGATGTTTTACGATTTGTGCATTCAACAACTTTTCCATTTATACCCAGACCCAATACTGTATTAGAAATTTCATAGTCATCAACCAAAGGCGTGGTTTTTGGTGTTCGTTGTTGCAGCTGCTGCTGTTGATATTGTCCGGCACCTTGACTCGTTGGTGGTTTAGCTATTTTGAACATTTCACTCTTCTTTCTTGATCCTCAGTCAATTTCGCAGTCTGTAAAAGCAGAAAAAAAGATTGAATTTGTTGTTTATTACGGTTTTATTGGACATTTTTATCAATTAGATTGAATTTATGCAATTTTTATCGATACAATATGCATAATTTCTTCACATTATGTATATGAAATTCGAAAGGAAATGGAATAATTTGAATTTTACAAAGAACAAAATTAGTTAACCATTTAATTTGCATTAAAATTCACAGAAGTAAAAAAAAAAATTGGAAACTGTTTTGAAAATATTTGATTCATTTTATAACGATTTTTTTGTAGCGTACAGAAGCGAAGCATAACAATAGTGAATTTGTTTGCAAAATAAATAATTAACATATATTTAAATAAGTCAATGTCCTTTACACAATTTCAATAGTGCACGCAAAAAAAAAAACTCAAAAAGTCTGATGAAAACTATTTGGAGTTCAGTTACTCAGGCAAATGTAGTTGCAATATGTACACAACGATTATAAGATTCCGGTAAATAATATTAATGGTAGAAGGAACATCGAAATTTCTTTTCTGTTTTCAATAACGTAACATAACTTTCATTTGCATTTAATAAAGTTAAAGATCGAATATATATAAATATCAATAAACTTAATAAAGAAGTACAGTCATTCTTTTGCAATACAGGGTGGCACAAAATGATCGATTGCTGTTGAGTTCAAAGAGCCATTGTGTCCCTGTCAGTGTGCTCGGTGGCTCTATCCTGCTGGAACCATACTTGCGGATGGTTTTCCACGGCTGGCCTTAAAAATATTTCCAACAATATCCGATATTTAACAACAGTGATGGAAACGGTGACATCGTGTTAATTTTAAAAAAAAATATGGGCCAACTATTCTTTCCGACGAAACACCTCACCAAACGGTAAACTTAACTGGGTTTAATTCTCGCTGTTAAACTACTCTTGGACTTTCCGTAGCTCTTTTGTCCTATTAACGGATCCATTCAATTGGAAATGGGCTTCGTCGCTCATAATTAAATTAAGAATAAAATCATGATTTTCTTCTGAAATAAAGTTCAACGATTTTGGCACGTTGTTCAATTGCATACTGTTCCATTGCAAATTCACCAAGTCTTCTTTACAAAATACAGAACAGAAAAAAAAATATATAATAAAAAAGTTCTAAGGAATTCAAACATCTTCACTCCTTTCGGTCCAACCTGTATATCGATGGTCGTAACACTAATGTTTTTACAAATATAAATATTCGATCTTTTTGAAATACGTACCTTCATAATAGCACTACGTAGCGTTTACACATGCTACTAACAGTTCGAAAAACTCAGTATATTCACAATTTTTTTTACTAATGCAGAAACTTCGCAATGGCAGCAAATTTCATATGCGAGTAGATTTCAAAATAAATTACAAAAGGATAATAATTTAATAAAATTTACTGTAAAATTGAAATTTTAAATGAATTGTTATTATACATTTGTTGAAATGCGTATAAAAACGCACGCTTGTTAATTATAGTTCGTTAATATTATTAAAATAATCTTAATAATAACAAATTTTAGACGATTCTATAAAAATATGCTGGACAACTCTATTTTGTAAATTTACAGCCACTTTTCTGCGATATGAACAGTTATCATACAGAAGTATTGATTTAAAGAACAATGCTTATGATAAGATCGACTTTCCATTCAATTTTTGTTTTAATTTTAGGAGTTAGAAATTTTAAGCATCGACAACATTTTGAAAATGAACTTGCAGTTGCATGTGTCAACATAAAACCTAGTGGCACGAGATTCGATTGGCTTGTTAAACTGTCTTTGGTCAACGTTTAAATGTCAGTCGTAAGTCGTCCTGTAATAAAATCAGCGATAATTACATTAAATTTGCGATCTGCTTTTTTAAATTACTTTCTTTTTTACTTCCTACCTTTACTATTACTACCTTTGAAATTTTAGAAAATTGTTTATTTAATTTTCTCCATATGAACTGTCACCAGAAAAACATTAAAGGTTTGTTTGTACTTTACAGTTGTTGTTGGATAAATATTCTGTATTTGGTTTCAAAATTATGGGAACCGTAGGTATATTTGGAGTATAACTTTCACAAAAGATCATAAGTCAGGTTGGAAAGCAACTTATTGCAAGACGCTTTGTTTACAACAATCACCGCTTCTCTATGAATTTTAGTTTTTAAGATATCGCGCAAAAAGTTATTAACTTATCCGGACTTGCAGTTAATTTAATTGTAAGCTTCATTTTAGTAGAAATTTAAGGTAGTTAAACTAAATTTATAAATTTTTTAAAAGTCAACCAATAACGTAAAAAAAACAAAACAATAAAGTTATTTAAGTAGTCTTTTCTCTATCCTGAGAAATTATCAAATTTCTATTATGTTGTTTTGTCAAAAGTCCATATACAGTACTACCTCGATAATCCGTACAGGCGTTTATTCTAACACATCTGTAATATGGGCAGTAAACCGGACAGTAATACTTTTTTGCTCTGCAATTCGGATAGTATTTTATTTTCTTTGTTCATGCTTTCTTTATTTTTGAGTATATTAAGAAATTAACATCTATAATCCGGACACCGTAAATCCTGGACATGTCCGTGTTAATCTTTTTTTAAATATATTTACGTCCATAGTATATACCTGCCCATGTACATACATATGCACATTGTTTTAATAAGTTAAACAAATTAAAGAAAAAATAGAGACCATTTACTTTCAACTACCGGCAAACTAATGGTTGTTCATAAGAAGTTAATTAGAATAATGATTTCAATAAGTGTATTATAAAGTGCAATTCTACAAATTTTTGTCCCTCTTCTCTCGCATTATTCATCCAAAAAACAAGAGGAGAAAAGAAAACACAAACGCACAAAATTATGATGCAATTCAATAGAAATGTTGTTTTTTATTTTTGGTGTTAGAACTATGTAGGTTTGTTAATGAGTTTCTAAAAAACAATTTTTGCTGCTATTATTTCCGATGAATTATATTGTATGCATATGTACATACATACATGTGACTTTTCTTTTTAAAAAATTTCACACAAGTTTTTTCTCACTTCTCATTTTAGAGCAAATGCGTCATATTTTTCACACTTTTTTTATATTATACTCTGTCGGCTGTTGTTGTTTTTCAATTATTCTTCTTTTTATTTTGTAAAGGTTTCACAATCCATGTTTTTGCTTTCCCATAGGAAAATTATTTAACTTAATTTTTTTTCTTATTATTTTAAAAATTTCACTTGTTTAATGATACCGTTCGTTCGCAAGGTTTTTCCACTTTTAATTAATTTTTATTTTGTTTAGATTCCCTTTTTTGTACATTTGAACAAAAAAAAAACCTACATACCTGCCAACTAAAGCACACTCGTTTTCATAAAATGTTTTCTTTTAATTTAAATCACTTTTGCGTAAGGCAATTTTTTAAGATACAACGTAACGAAACCTGTCGAAAACCTTTATTCAAGCAACTATTATATTTTCAATTTGTTTTATTTTTGAGCAATAACGACGAAAACTACCCGCTGTACGATAAATGACACTAGTAAACGACACGGGTATCTGTAAAATACAAGATACTTTTATGAGAGAGTTAAACTTAAACGAGCTTAATTATGATTGCCAGATTTCGGCAAAATAAATTTCAATTGGCATGTTGCTGTAGGTATTTTTGTTTATAGAATAATATGTTTTTGAATTTTTCAGTCTAAATATTTGTTGTGTTTAAATACAGGCTGGGCCAAAAGGAGCGAAGGTGTTTGATTCCCCCATAACCATTTTATTATAATTTTTTTTTGTTTTTAGTATTTCGTAAAGAAGACTTGGGGAATTTAAAATGGAACAGTACACAATTGAACAACGTGCCAAAATTGTTGAACTTTTTTCCGAAGAAAATCATGATTTTATTCATAATTTAATTACGACCGACGAAGCCCATTTCCAATTGAGTGGGTTCGTTAATAGACAGAAAGGGCTACGGAAATTCCGAGAGTAGTGTTCAACAGCGAGAATTAACTCCACTTAAGTGGACCCACAGCACACATTGCGAGGGAGACAATGGCTCTTTGAACTCAAACCGCTCCGGTTATTGTGGGCCACCCTCTATATAGCATAGTTTTAATTCATAAGAAATAAAAATGTTTTAAAATACAGTATTAATATTTTTAAATTAAAGTTGAAAATGGAAAAAATCTGAAATATATGTACAATTTTTACAATCGAAAATCATTTATTAAAAAGTGTAATTTAAGTTTTAGAAATCGTATTTAAATTTCGAAAAATACAGCATGCAGTCATGTAATATGGCTCTGGAAATGGCAAAAGAATCAGTGCACTGTAAAAAATTAATAAAAAATAAGACTTAAAGTAAAAGTACACACAGAGTACGCATGAAACTGTACATGAGTTACAGCAAAGACTATAAATTACACATATAAAGGGGCAACACTGATCGAATGTCTTTCTCATGGTGTAATATTTTACAGGGTGGTGTTGATAGTACAGCTGAGTATTTTTTTTTTTACATAATTTCGGAGGAGAAATATCAAGATTTGTTTATATTTATGTAAATAGAAAATTTTTTGTTGTACCTACGTTTGTACTTGAAACGTCAAAAACTTGGTTTAACCTTATGTTGTTGGTGAGAACAAACTTTGTATTTTAAATCAAATGATTTTCAAAAATTATAAATCTTCATAAGTAAAAAACATTTTCTTTGTAATATTTGCATCAATTGTGTTTGAAATTACGCGGAAAAAACGTGGATTGTTGTGTTGTACAGTTGGATTCAGTTCAGACATATTGTCCATCTAATAAAGAGAAAATTCTGCTGCTGGACAAGTTTACGTTGTGGTTTTTTTTAACAGTTTTCAACAAGCTATTTTATAAATTTTTGGTTTGGAAGGTGAGTAGCCTAAAATATCCAAATATAAAAAAATGCATTTTTTTTTTTTTTGTTATACAATAAAATCTTACAACCTTTTAAAAAACTAAAAGATATTTACAACAATAAGAGCTCGTCCACACACATCAAGTATTAGTCGTCGTATAGAGTTGGCCGTACCAGTGAATTTTCTTTTGTCAAACGTAAAGCAATAGAAACCTGATGAAATAAATATGTGTATGAACTTAAAAGTTTAAAAGAAAATCAAACAAAAACTGATGGGGTAACCCTTATGTGTACGAATAAGCTGTTACAAAAATTTATATCGTTTCAATTAAAACATTAATTTCGGATTACGTTCAGATTCTGTCAAAGTTTGAACATTTAAAGCGATTCCTTTTTGAATAGAGTGATTTGTTGGCAATAATGAATTTCATTAATTATTTACTTAGTTCTTTTGTGGTACCTAAAATTTTATAAAATAATTTCAATTGTTTTATTTAATTGCGTTGACCGGTTTTATTGATTTGTTTTAAATTTATATTTTATATCTTGTTGTATTTAGCTTATTTTTTAATAGTTAATATATACTTATATCTGAATACAAATGAGTTTATTTGTTTAACATAAAAAAAATAAATTTACCATTTCTCTCTAAATACATTGTTGTATAGAATTAATTAAATAACGTAAAAATATACTCATTATATTTATGATTTTCAAGCTGCGGTGAGAATTAGTAAAATTTTAACTATCAAATAAAAATTTTGAGTATGAAATGTTTTTATATAAAGTAGAGTTTTGTTAGAAATAGACGAAAGGATCGTTACATTATGGATTTTACGAATTGAATTTTCTAATTTTTTTTTGCATAGTTTAGCTATTTCTTCTGTTTTGCCTAAAATTATGTATTCTTACGAAGGTAAACCCAAAGTCCTCCGTACTAAACGTTTGGCTATTTGATTGAATTCTTCACGTTTTTCACGCCACATAATGGCTGCATCAACATTAGCACCAGATTCGTCGTTGGGTTCTAATTGTACAAAAGAAAAAATATGTAAGATTTAAGAAAAATTTATTTAATAGTTCTGTATTAACAACTTTATGCAAAATACATATATATATATATATATATATGTAATGTATACATATAAAATTATCATAAAGATTTAGCTGTATTTTCTTATTTCTGTTAACTGATCATTTAAAAAAAAAATCTCAAAAATATCATACGTTTTCAAAGATTGAAAGATAAGTTACGGGCAGCATAAGAAATATTTCTGTGAAGACTTTTTGAAAAAGCTAACAAATCAAAAATTTGGTTGCAGGTCTACTGATGAGTTGGAACCAGCACCAACGAAGTGTACATATAGACTAGCTTAACCATACAACGACTGTACATATGTATATAAATATGAACGTATTTTTTTGCGTTAAAATTTGAATTCATTACAAAGCTGTATAAAAGCAACAACAAAAAGAAATCAAATAATAAACTCACCTGCTAACATTGAAACAACACTAAGTAATATCTTCTCTACACTTTGCACGGGACTCCATCGTTCTGCAGATGATTCATAACCCATAGGATCATCTCCAGGAGCGTGTAATATTGATATGCATACACGGCCATCCGCAAAAACTGTGAAAATGAATGTAAAAACTATTACAATAAACTTTGTAAAATAATACTTACTGTTTGGATGAAACATTTCACAGGTAAATTTCATCTTAGGCGGACTCAATGGGTAGTCTGGCGGGAATACTAAGCGAGCTGGAAATACGCCGCCTTCAAAACATGTGCCTTCGGGTCCTCTGTCGTAATGTAAATTATATAACTGTAATTTATTACTGTTACATAGCTAACTTACGCTATTAAAGCTTCCCATTCGAAAAAGTTTTCTTCACTAACGGGTCCAGCTACAATACCCTCTGGTGGGTCCAAAGTCAATTCTATATGATTTAAATAATATATTTTAAAATGACACACATACATGTATTTAATTGTCATAAGAGTTTGTTGTCGAACAATTACGTTTGTATTCTGCCATAAGTCGTCTTAGAGCTGATCCAGCCATCTTCCGGAATTAATAACTGCTTTTATCAAAAATTAGCTCTCTTGCACTTTTTCTCTGATCTAAAAGTCCTCACGACCTTTCCAGTATGTATTGCAAAAAAAAAGAAATTGCGGGACTTGATTCCTTTCTAATTAAAAATTTAATTTTTTAAACATTTTCATTAATTCTATTGAAATTATAAATGTACTTTCTATTTTCAGTAATATATATATTCAGCTTGCCGTAAATTTTATACGGAAATTTTTAACTTTCTTAAATTCCAAAAAAATAAAAACCCAAAATAAAAAACGTCATCACATAGAGAAATGAATAATAACCAGTAACGACAACTTTTTAAGTTTTTGTATTACTTTAGTGATTTCTTTTATGGTAATGTAAACCATACACAAAATTAAGAAAAATTCGAAATTTTTATTAATTTAATATATAAAATATATAACATGCTGTTAACGAAATATCGAATAATAAAACAAATTAAAATAAAAAAAGACCTCAAGCTTAATAAATATATTTCAAAAAATATAATAAAAAAGGTCAGTAAATAATATAATTAAAAATATTTAATAAATAGCTTAATAAAATTCATACAAATGCACTGAATATATTGGTTGATATCCAATGGGTTACTAGTTTCCATTTAGTTCACTCGTGATAAAATATCGAAACAGAATAAATATTAAATATATTAAAAAAGACCTTTACAGCCTATTTCTGAGCTAAGAAAGATAACTTAAGCGAACGAAAAGCACTCGCTCGAATTCGAATCAATTTGGATTTCTCATTGGCACTCACTTTCTTTCGCAGTAAGTTACGTATGTCAATTTTGGTATCTTACGTTTTAATAAGTAGAAGCAATGCCAGATCATAAATTATTATATTTCTGTTAAAAGTATTAAAAAATACTACGAAGTTATTCTAAAGCTAATACAACTGCGTGTAAGTGTGATCAGCTGGTGGAAAGTATCAATAAATAAAAGGGTGAGAAAATTTAAAAAAATATTTGTAAATTTTGTGTTTTTTGTTTTAATTTTATAAAAGTGTTTCAGTTGCTGTATTGTTGACTTCTTTAAACTGAAAAAACAATTGTTAAATACATACATTCATATGTATATCATATGAATAGTTTATACTTACCACTTGTTATCCATTTGTAAATACTTTTTTATTGTACTTAGATTTTTTATTCTTCTTTTTTTATTTACAAGTATGTATACTCATATGTAAATTCTCAATACGAAAGCAAAACCAAAAGTGAGTGATTTTGACATTTCATTCTCACACGTTCTTAACAGAGAAATCGGATTTTATATGAAAACACTTACGTTTTCATTCGAGTTCTAGATCGAGTCACTGTTCGCATAGAAAGTGTGTAGAGAAATCGAAATCAATGTTCTTTCTCATAGAATGCGAATGAAAGCGTTCTTTCTTAAATCAGAAATAAGCCCTAAGCTTAAATAATTAGTGTTATTAATATAAAAAGAGGTTAAAAAACTAGATTCACAACAACCTAGGTAAAGAAGTTAGCCACACTGATGAGAATTAACAATGGAGTTGCCAATCAATTGCGTGTTATAATGAACTGTGATAACAGAATGTTTCAAATAAAAATATAAATATGTAGTGGGGGTGTTTTGAAACCCGTTATAATTGAAAACATAATGAATAAAATACAAACTAGTATAGAAATTTTACTAATAACACTACTTATTTTAAGCCTAAGGTGTTCTTATATATTTTATATTTATTTCAATATTTCGCTACTCCTTTGTGTAGCTTCTTCAGGAAAATTGGTTTTTGTTTATAATAAAAATATTTTTTTATTATAAAAAAAAAATTAATATAAAAAAAAAAAAATATATTTTTATTATAAACAAAAACCAATTTTCCTGAAGAAGCTACACAAAGGAGTAGCGAAATATTGAAATAAATATAACATATATAAGAAGACCTTAGGCTTAAAATAATTAGTGTTATTAATATAAAAAAAAGGTCAAAAAACTAGAAAAATTATAGAAATTTTACGTTAATATAGATTTAGTCTTTAGAAATTTTCACTTCATTTATGTCATGTCTTTTTATATTTTGTTTCATAGCATACGTATATTAAATGGCTTTATAATGTTATCTTCTTACAAATAAAAATGCCTTATAGCCAGCTAAACGACTGAACCGATGTTCTTGAAATTTTCGCAGCATCGAACTGTATATCTGAAGGAACTATAGGCTATATAAATTTTAAAAATTCCAACTGGGCGTTGCAACGTACATCTTGAGACTGTTGAAGTGAAAGTTTCTGAATATGGTTCAAAAGATTTTGTAGTTGAAACAAATCTTCAGTCAAAAACTGGGAGGGATTGGATAAGTGGTCGTGGTACCTCCCATACAAACTAAATTATTGATTTCATTATATCTTAAAGTTAAAGTTAAACTTTCTGTATTTGCTCTGAGTAACTTAATGGTAAAAAAGTGAATTGGACAAGGGGGCTTGGTCCCTCCTAATTGAGCCCCCCAAAAATTGACTATCAAATAACTTCGCTATTTGTGAAGCACTATTCAAAATGATTTTTCCATATGGAAAAGGTTCACAATTTTTTTTTTGAAATTGGGTGGGGGCGAAGGCAAAGTGCTATATTTTATTTCAATTATTGACAGTGATATTCGGAAAGGGCACGTGGGTTTAAATACATATATATATATATATATATAAATGAAACGAAACCGACAAATCGATATTAATCAGAGTTAAAACATATATATGTAGTTAAGCGTCTAGAAAGACACATATTTTTGCAAAAATATCACCACGAGGGACCTACGGGGTAATATATCAAATCTGTTCCACCGATTTTGAAGAAATTCAAAGCATGCATATATATTTGATTACAAAGAGATTTATATGTTATACATTAAAAAAATACGAGCAAGACACGAAGTACGTCGTAATATATGCCTCTCTAAAACCATCTAACCGATGGATATAATAATGTGACCGAAGCCGCGAGTAAAACCAAAAACTGTTTATCATTAATTTTTAAATAAATATATGTGAATTCCAATTTATTTTTTATCTGAGACTTGGGGAATTAATTTTGAATCATTACACGATCGAATAACGTACAAAAATAATTGAATTTTATTTTTCAAACCAACAGTCTATTGTGTTGACACAGCGTGCATATCGTCATCATTTTAATGTGCGCATTGCACGCACAGCGTCAGCAATAAACCATTTGCTTGGAAATTTTCGTCAACATGGGTCTTTAAGATCCCTTCCTGGTGCCGGAAGAACACCTACCGTGCACACTGGTCAAAATATTGAACGTGTACGGGAGAGCGTGCAGCATCGTCCATCAACATCAACAAGGAGGCGTTCGACACAACTTTGACTATCACGGCGGTCGTTGCAGAGAATTTTGAGTACATTAGACTTGTTCCCATATAAAGTTCAACTTGTGCAAGAATTGAAGACGACAGACTACCAGCAACGGCTTGAATATGCTTTTCGTTTCCGTGAAAAAGCGGGGGATAATCCAGACTTTATTCACAATTTGGTAATGAGCGATGAAGCCCATTTCCTATTAAATGTTTATGTCAACAAGCAAAACTGCAAGATTTGGGCTACGGAAAATCCAAGAGCAGTTCATCATTTCTGCTTACCAATTCCATTCTTTCATTAACTATTTTTTATGCCATTTTCATTTAGTATTTAATACTAGTATTTCTAGGAACTAGATTTTAAACATTTAGACATTCCTCTACAGATTTAAATTAGAGTAAAATTTTTAAAATTAATCTATATTGATAGCGTTCACGAACAGTTTATCACTCACTCTATAAAATGTATCGAAAAAAAAAACAAACTACACACGTTTCCGTTTTTTCAATCCTGCGGATATATTCTCATTGTATTCGTGGTGTCTGTGCAACACAATTTTTTATTTTTATTATCGTACAATACAATAGATACTTCTGACGTGAGTCAGTGTGTGCATTATACAGTGAAGTAAAAATTGTTTTATCAATTCAAGGAAACAAAGAAAAACACAGCAAATGGAAACTAAGAAACTTTAAGATTGAATTAGAAGTGACCCCCTAATGCTATAGCCGCAATAACCACCTTTGCTGTCATTTATTTTTGATTAGTCTTAACTTGTTTTAATATTTTATTTAACTTGAAATCTGTTTCGTAGTATCTAATCGTTGATGCTATTTAATGCATCCTACCCTGAAGGAACGTAGGAACCCTACTTGCCTTCTGTCTGAGTTGTGCACCCACTTGTAATAGGGGGTTTCAAATTAGAAAAAAACATTTGATGAATGTCTCCCGAATGGAGAACTTCATATGAAGCGAATCAATTTCTGGTATCGGAGCACCGAGGAGTTTGTAAGGAAGGAACTTAGAATGCGCTAGTCTCTAATTGGTATAAGGATTTACATTTTTTTTTATCTTGGGCATAACCCCTGCACATGCGATACATTTTGCTGGAACTTGAAAATTAGGTTATGGGAAGGAGGAGAGAGGGAGCAGTGCTTGTGAACATTTAATTTGAATTTTCCCACGTTATGAATGCATCCTTAATGATGAACGTCTTGTGCGGAATAAACGCGTTTCGGGAACAAGAGATTTTATTAGAGCACATCCCATTAAAGTAACTATAGAACAACGAAACATACCCCAGAGTGCGACGATGCTCAGGAGAGTCAATAGAGTTGATTACCCTTCCGTCCCCTAAGCGCTTCTTCGCATTCTATTGTAAATGGTGAGTATCTTCAAAATACATGAGAGTTGTATTCCATCTTCGGACAGATGTAAACTGTATAAATAGAAAAGAGATCAAATTGGGTCAAGTATGTTTTGCACGGTCTTAAAAAACCGAGGTACTGAAAAATGTGCTCAGTCCATCGAAATCCTACTGAATCTTTATGCCAAAAACATCAAGAGCTTCTGATTCCTCAATGTTAATACCGCTCATAATTACAGATGAGGAAGCGTTGAAATCGATCCTGTTCGCGTGATCCAATTGCGATATTTTTGTGAGGCCACTATTCAATGAATCACTCATATTCTGCTTCATCGCCGCGACCATAGTCGATGTCCGCTTACGTTATAATTAATATGACTGACAAATTCTGATGTCATCTGCAAAAGAAGGGAAACGTTTGGAAGTTTGACATAAAAGGTCATTAAGAAAGATAAGAAAGAGGGTAGGAGAAAGAATAGTGCCTTGCGTACCCCTGAATTTATCTTGAACTCGTTAGATTAGATCCTGTCTATAACAACTCTTATAGCGCGATCTTTGAGAATGCTCGATATAAACAGACACCAAAAGCTAAAACTTTGGACAAAAGTGCCCCACGCCACAATCGATCATATACTTTAGAAATAGCCGGAGCTATCTTTCGCCAAAATGGTTAAAGGACCTGCACTATTTTTGCAAGAGGAAGGCCACTAAGTCGCCGTAGATCGTCCTATACGCAGGCCATATTGGCGCTCGATTAGTGACTTGTTGGACTATAGATATTTCATTACGATATTATTCTTATACCAAGAAAGATATTTCGCGCCCCAATCTCTTAAATAACAGTGTAACGTGTCGTTGGCATATTAAAACACCACATGCGGTGTCTCAACACATCACTGATCTGATGCCAGATGAAAAGTTGTAGTTCGTGAGTGTTTATAAGGTTGAATTCGTTGTGAATATGGTTTCCACCTCAAGTCGCGCGAGTATTATTTGGCTAAATATGGCAAATATCGGCATCTTTATGACATGTGCTCTGGTCTGACTCGATACATTCAACAGTAGCGATCGGAGGGTATGCTTTCCGGGCAGGGTTGAAGTCCCCATGGTGCTCTATCGTCGGATAGAATAATTTTATGATATAAAGCTGGCATAATAAGAGACCGTGACGGTAAGCCCTCTGACAGCACAAAACACTTCAGCAAGTTTTTTTTTATCATGGTCAGGGGTAACTCTGATGAGGATTGCAACCTATGCAACCATAGAAAGCGTTGGTGAACGTTTGCTTTTTCATCCAGTGTAGAGAGCAACGGCAGGTTAGGCATCATGTGCAGGTACTGGCGTTAATCTTGGCCATAATCTGTGGAAACGACAAATGCTATTAAAACTCTTGAAAATTATCTTAAAAAATTTCATCCTCCACTGTATGGCGCATACAGCTTCCGTAGCATCAGTTGCACCTGTATTGTATTGTTATAATAATCGTAGTAATAAAAATGCATTTTATTTGTTGTTAACGATATCTCTTCATATCTTTGCCTGTCATGGCAACCAACTAAATGCCAACATTATACGTTGGCACACACATGCATTTGCATGCATATTTATAATATTCAATATACGCACACATATGTATGTACATATTTAAAAAAAGATAATATTTAACATAATAGACCATCCAGGAAAATATTTGCTTCCATTTCATGTTTTTTTTTTATTTTGCATATATATTTTTTTAAATGGTTTATAAAGTTTTCAATTGGAATGTTCAATTATTGTCACTCGAAAAGAGGAAGACAAGCCAGTTAAATTTTATCTTTTTTCCTTTCGCATTGAAATGCCAAAATCAAATTAACACAATTTCCTACAACAACCACTCTGGCTGCAATTTCACCGCCTGGGTAAGAAGTTTGGTGCAGTTGGTTATATTTAAATCACTTGGTGTTTAAGTACCTGTCATGGCAGCCATATTGTTCATTTCAATAAATATGTTCTTGTCCTTTTTGTTACATGAACATATTTTAATTGCCAAAAACTGATTCAAATTAATTAATTTATGCACATGTATAATTAATTGTTAAATATAAATTGTTATTGAATTAATGACGCAGTCGAATAGGTAGCCGAACGTAATTGAAGACAACAGACAAAATGAGGACTAGAGTGATTGCGAACATTTCAATATGAAAGAAAAACTTTTATGCCCAAATTCACAGTCATTAGTTAACTAATAGCAATAGTTTAACCAATAATATTTGTTTCACAGATTTTGTGTTTACTATTAGTTAAACCGCCAAATGTCATTGGTTAACCATTGGTTAGACAACAGCTGATTAGTAAATTATTATTAGTATTTATTTTTGTTTTGATATCATCTATCACAATATAATAATATCTAATATATAAAATTCTCGTGTCGCGGTACTTATAGTTAAACTCCTCCGAAACGGCTCGACCGATTCTCATGAATTAAAATAAACCACGCCTACTTTACTCCCACTTTTTTCTTACCTACTTTTTCCTTTTTTGCAATATGGGTATCAAATGGAAGGGTATGATGAAGACATTTTGAAACGTTTATCATCAACCAAAATCCAATATGGCGACTAACCCTAAAGGGACGAGAACGAAGCCGCTCTTCTGTCTTACTCACTATACAGTTGATAGCAAAAATATTAATAATTATTTTTAATGTTTAGATAAAGATTAATTTGATAACGATTAATTTATTAACCTAAATAAAACATACTTTCATTGTCTACAACGCTTTCGGTTATAAGTAAATCCCCGCTTACTTATAGTAGATAGTTATTTTTATTGAACTAAAAAAATGTTTCCTAGAAATAATATACATGGCAAAACAACGTTTGCCGGGTCAGCTAAAAACAAGAAAACTTTATTTTTTCTCATTAGTAAACAGATTCCGTGCGAAGCCGGTACGGTGATCTAGTATACATACATAAAACTATCAGTTTTTTTATTTTGGTGGAATTTTGGTTTTCCCGAACCAATTTCAGCAGCAATTCACTATCTTACGAGGTAAAGTTCGAGGAACGTGCTCTTGTTTTATCCATTTTTATGACAAATGTGGACAAAAACCATATGCTATAACAGTGCTACCAATATTGAAAATTAAAAGATTGTTAGGGTTACCATTCTTTAGTTATACGGAGAATGTTAGTTAAACAATACACTGTGAATATGAAGTATTAGTTAAACAATAGTTATCATTTTAGTTGACTAATTGTTAACTAATGACTGTGAATTTGGGTCTAAGAGTAGCTAACGTATTATCATCTGAAGCAGAATGCGGTTTGAAGAATCATAAGTCAACTGCTATCGTTATGAATCATTATTAAGGAAGTCCAAATAGTAGCTTTACGAATGCAACTGTGAATAGGAACAACAAATTTCAATGAATGGGAAAGCGAATAAGAATGCGAATACTTACATACTTGTAAAAGTCAAAAATGCACAGTTTTCTAGGCTTTTAATAGTTTTCATGAGGACCTTTAAATGTTAAAATAATCAAAATTAACTGTTTGTTTTAACTGGTAAATATGCCTCTTATACCAAGTTTAGACGGACAGCAATATTCTTGGTTCGCTAACTCTTTCGTGGTTCGTACCGCAACCATGACTGAAACTGCTTGGTTCGCCATTCAAAATTTTGAGAACGAACCATGTTGGTTCATTCTGAACCAAGTACGCGAACCACGAAGAATTATTATTATTATTATTATTATTATTATTATTATTATTATTATTATTATTATTATTATTATTATTATTATTATAACCGGATGAATAGTTTAATTTCCAAAGTTTAAAATTTTCCATATGGTTTTGAATAAAACATTTTTCCGTTGACTGTACAATATTAGTTTTATTTATTATTAATTTAGCAATATTTTCACTTGTTTTTTGTTGTTGTTAATGCTTCAATTGACATTTAATTAACTTTATTTTTTTAAATATTGAACAAAAGAGACAATAAAATTTTGCACAAGTTGTTTCTCATTTAAATGTTTTGCTTTCGTTTTATTTCTTTTTAATTTATTTAATTTCTTTTACATATAATTTTTGAAAGAGAATTATTTCATTTTTAAGTTCAATAGATATATGTATACGTATATATGTTTTAAACGAGTATAAATTTATTACATAAAGACGAATTAATTATCAGACTTAAGAAGATTATTTAGGCCGGTTCATTTGTAGGTGGTGTAAGTCCATTTATTGGGAAATGCAAGTCAACTAATTTGGTGATTTTTAATTTATAAAATGTTCTCACTAAAAATTGAAAATTATTAATTAAACTTACATATTTTAGTACAAAATGCATGGATAAGTTTTAGTTGCCAGCTTCCCTGTTTGTACTGCCAGTTTCTTTTCATAAATAGACTTGCTCCACTATTACAGCACACGGCTTAGTTATTCGTATAAATATATTTAAATACATACTTATGTATATACATGTGTAATTTATATAAAAAAAAGAGCTTTATTTTATTTGTTTAAATAGTTTTAAATATTTCTTTGTATTTCTTTTTTTTTTACACTAATTAATACTATTTTTTGTTAAAATGTTTAACCAACAAAAACTAAAACAAATACATACTTATATTGCATTTTGGTTCATTTAATTTATTGAAGGATTTGATTATACATTTTAGTTTTTGCAAAGGGGGTGTGATTTGTTCGTTAGCAGCTTTGTGAGTGGTATTTTATTTGGATTGTTTTAGTAAATTTTTTTTTTTAAATTTATTAATTAATTTATTGTAGGAATTTTATAGAATACGATTTATTTATAGTAAAATATTTATAAAAATTACTTAAATATTTTTTTATTCATTGTTTAAGTTAATTAAAAATAAACTACTTTAAAAATTCGTTTGGATACTTTAAAAATTTATATTGTTAATATCATCGTTATATATTTTGTTGTAGGAAATCCTTATATATTTTATTATATTTTATGGAAAAATTAACTAAAAACTATTTTGATTTATATTCGGTAGTACAACTTAAAAAGAAGAAAAAAAATTTCGCTACTTTAATACGCCGAATTTAAAGAACTGTGCACCAACTTCGATAATTCTCTTTATGTTTAGAAACATAAATTTCTAAATAAAATGTTTATAAACATAAATTTCTAAATAAAATGTTTATAACAATAAGTTTGTAAACAAAATATTTATAAACATAAGTTTGTAATCAAAAAGGTTTATAAACATAAGTTTCTAAACAAAATCTTTTTAAACATAAGTTTCTAAACAAAATATTTATAAACATAAGTTTGTAATCGAAAAGGTTTATAAACATAAGTTTGTAAACAAAAGTGTTTATGAACATAAGTTTGTAAACAAAATGTTTGTTAACAGAATTTTTATACACGTAACTTGGTAAATAAAATGTTTACAAACATAATGTTTATAAGAATAAGTTTGTTTGTAAATAAATATAAACAAGAAGAAACAACTAGTAAACACATTTTTAAAATTTTGCCTTTAACTACTTAATTAGTACGTAGTAGACGCAAAGGGGTTTCCGATTAGAGCGTGGTATTTTGTTGTTTCGGAACCAGTTTCTACTATAAAATGTTGCTTGTGTGTAGTAATTGATGGTATATTATTGTGAAAATTCAGCACTTTGATATCAAAATAAAAATTTGTTAGTGCAAAGCTAAAAGTGGCCGTTTAACGCTCGGCATGACCGGTTCCTACAGGCTCAGCTGTGAAACTAGAAGAAATTTAGAGATGCCAAATTGAATGTTGTCGATAGCAGCTGCATGGTATATCAACAACTAAACTCGGCATATGTCAAATTAGATATCGAACAATATGCAGAGGAATAATTCATGTAGCTCTTAATTCCACTGGCTTTTAATATCTTGGATTACTACTACCGTGACCAGATTGTTTAAAAAATAGAGTATATCGCAACTCTCATCACCATACAAGAGATAGGTGATCGGGAATAATAACTTTTCTTATTAGATTTAATAATACTTGATATCAAAATACCACTTTTGAATAGCATGCTATAGTAAAAAAATCAATATATGAATCGCAAGTTGTGTTCGTACTCAGTTCAAACTCGACTTTCCAACGTTGGTGATTTAGTTCGTGACTATTATATCAATATGAACTCTGCTACATCACTTTGTTAATGAACGCAGTGGTGGCGGCGAACACACGTGAAAGTAAGTAACAACTATAGTCCACTGACTGAGCGTGATACTCTCAAAAGTAATCACCAGTTACTGAATGCAACAAGGCTTCCGGGTTAGGGTGGAATTCGTCGAGAAACTATATTCCGACAAAGCAGACTGATGTCAAGCATCATCTTTTAACTGTGTACTGTAAGAACGAAGTTTCTACGCAGACAACTTTGTATATCTTTTAAAATCGAATTTCTTATTAATCCTCTGTAAGGGCATTTTCTGGGGATAGCCGATACTGTAACTTCAGTGTAGTAGGTAACTGCTCGGACTCAAAATTTTTTTTCATTCACTAAAATATAAATTATTTTAAAATTACAATTGCAGTTAAATTAAATTTACCCGTAATTTTCATCATTAGATGATCAACCGAATTCTTGAAAAATCTAAGATATCTCACATTAAACACATTTAAAAACTCGCTAAAATTCTTTGAGCATTCCGAGTATACAAACAGAAAAAAACTATTTAAAGTACTTTCAGGCCGATTTACATTTGATTTAGAATATGTTATATTTGTTTACTTAACATTGCCCAATGTTCATTTAATCCGATTCAATGTTAATGTTACATTTGTCTATTTTACTGCATTGACTTAGTAGATTCCAAGGGTGCTTTAATGTGATAAAAGTTCAATTCAATATAAAACGGAATTTTATACACTTAATATGGAAATCAACAAAATAAAAATATGGAATTTGTTTTAAGGTAATTTGGAAATTTTGTTATCTTCAAATCAATATGAATCAATGTTAAATATCAATTAATCATTGTTAATCATGTTACTTTGACATTGGAATTTTATCTGTGTGCAGTAGTAAGCTACTTCCTCAATGAATATATGCACAACCACCCATTGACCCCAATGCTCTGTCAACATATAACTTTTATATAATTACCGGCCTGTGGTAATTTCAGAAAATTCCTGATTACTTTTAACTGGTATAAGACGGATTGCCAAAGCCGTTAACCTCGAAAGGCAATACCCAATGCAGGAAGCACCCGCTGTATATAAAGTCTTTTGTTTTATAAGAGCTGTTTAAACTTTCGGACGCCTGACAGTTACCTTCTATTAATTTTATAATATCCCCGTCGTTGAATTGTAAATATTTCTTTCAATCTTACAAAATGGTGTAAACTTAACTTAAAAATTAATAATTACATAACTTTTTAAAGTATAAAATTTTCATATTTAATAAATAAATGCAGTTAGTATAAAATTATATTATAATACAGTGCTTATGTCTTTTTAATAATATTCATAAAAGACAGAAATGAGCCAATTTTTGTTTTATTTAAGGAATATTGTACATAATCTTTTTTCTCATAAAATATTAAGGAAACAGCAAGAGACGTACGACAATTTGCTTTTTTGGGAAGGACAAAAAAAAAACAGCGCTAATTTTGCACAGAATTTAAAAAGCTACTACGAAGTGGTGGTCATTTGGAATTTTTAAGCAGCCTGTTACATGCTACCGCAGCAGTTAAATTGATATTGTACGGTATTTGCGAATATCAGTCAGTTATATTGAATATTTAGAGTAAATGACACTTTGTTATTGGATGGTGGCAATTACCATTATTTAAATACTGGGAAATGGGTCTCATACGTATCGTTTACGTGCTTGTGCACAATTCCTGACACGGCAATTAAGTCATATTGAGTACTTTTCATCACATTTTGAAAGCGTTACGCGCTCGGTGCAATTGATAGCAACTTTCCAACAGAGTTGTTTACTCACACAAGACCACTTACATTGGGTATTGAAAACATTTCGTTGGCACATTTAGCCAACCGTAGTTGCATCAAACCGTCATGTTAGATATATGAGAATTAGAACTGCTTTGGAGGAGCTACAGAACATATTTATTTAATTAAAATTGGATGAATATAATTTCTGTATGAAATAACTTTCTATGTATTCGTTATAAAGAAGTTCGGCTGTATTTATTTTGAGTTGAATTGGTAAATGTATATTGAAAAAAAACAGTTTTTGTTGACAAAGTTTGCTTAATGAAATAAATAAGGTTACTTACAATTTTGAACTATTTATAAAAGGAATTCATAACTGAAATAGCAAATGACAATGTAGTAACAGATATAGTTTCTTTTCGTTGTGCGAATTGAACTTAGGACACTTTAAGTGACGGACAGACTCTGTAGTTGCTATTACTGGGGGTCTCTAAGTGCAATAAACTTGGAGCCACTTATCTATGTATGTACTCAACTTTATTACCAACACCATATCGAGCCTTTGGTGCAATACCGTCGTAATTCAAAAAATCGTGAACTGAGAAAAATGCATTTGAAGTTGTGAGCCATCTTTTTGATAGTATTTTCGTTTACTGAAGTTATTTTTTTACAAGTTTTTAAATGAAGAGGCATGTTTTGTAATGTTTTCTGTTTGTAAATTTCTTGTCATAAAGGAAATATTTCATTATTGCAAATAAATATTGTTGGAAATAGCTGCAGGCAATAAAGACATTTGTAGCTGTAGAATCTGAACAGTTAGAGATAGAACCATAATCTTTTTTCGTTTAGATATATATTTCCCCAAAGATCATTTCTGTATGCAGAAGAAGCTCAAAAAATTCAAATTTTGAATTACTACAGTATTTCAGCAAAGGCTCGATATGTTCACGTGTGCACCCTAGAAACATTTGCACATACATTGCGAAATAAATGTTCAAACGGATTTTCAAAAATTATGTTGAACATAAACTTTCAAATTTGGATTTAATTTCTCTGTATGTTTTTCTGCGAATTACATACAAGATAAAAGTTCATAGTATATATAAAAAATATAATATAAATGAAAAAAACTTTATGCAACAACACTGCAGATAATATTAGACTACGTGATCCATTGTGGTTGAAATGAAGTGGTTAAAAACATGTTCCCATGCAATGATATCATGAATCGTGCCATTGAAAATAACAGGCTCGTACTTTTCTTCAAATTACGGCTCAGTTAACCGATTGTTAAGGCTCATTTAGCCAAGCGTAACGTTGATGTAGTTGCATAAAACCATCACGTTTGATAAATGAAAACCTATGGAAATGCTTAAAAATGTCACGTAACGTCGTAATAAAATTCTATTTTCTACAGATTAATGACGTTACATTTTTTTTTAACTTGGATCAGCACTCAGGAGATGGCCCTTGCCAACGGCGATACTTAAAAATACCAGTATAGTTCATAACCAGAGTAGTATAAAGTATATTTAAATTAATTAAATAATTCCTTGCGGAGTTTCTTAACCATATTTACTGTGTAAAATAAACATGCTGTTTGTGCGCTCATGCCTGTTAACAATTTTTTTTTCTCAATTGTATCCATATTTTTTTTGTTGACATAAACACTAAACTAAAGTTTTTGGAAATTTTTTTTGTAATTTATATGTTGTATTATACACATTCAAAACTTGTAATTATTTGTCAAAATTTTTCTTAATCTCTGATATTGTTTTTCTTTGAAGTTTTACTGCTTAAAATTATAGCTTTTATTAAATATTCTTATAATGAAATTACATTATTAAAAGCGATATAGAATACAACTAATTTATTCGCATGTTCGCGCTCTACGCTGGAAACGCTTCATTCGTCGATACCATTCATCTTTCCACTCAATAACAATAGAACGAGGACCAATGCCCAAATAACCGGGCGGAGCTTCAGAATCTTTGCCCAAAATTAAATAAGATCTAGTAAATAGAAAGAAGGTTTATTAATATCATTATTAAATCAAATTATATTTTGTTCTTAATCCACAGTTAGTTTTATTTGGTTAACATTTGTGTAACAGTTTATTCAGCGGTAGAATTTTTATAATCTTTACAGCTGCATTCGACTTTCGATAGTTGGAAATCGAAGGAACCAAGCAAAATTTTCATCAGTTCAACGATTTTATATTTTGTTTGTTTCAAAAACGTTAAGTTATACGAGTACTACGGGAGCAAGCAACATATTCATTAAGCACATTAAAATAGTAACAATTATTAAAAGTGGACACGAATACTTCAAATTACAAAGCAAATTTCATTTCGCATCAGAATTTTTTTTTTTTTTTTTTTTCAATTTATCGAATGTTTTTAAAGGCACTACGAGAACACTTAAAATTATCGAAATATACAAGTTAACGATTTTAAACATATTGAGAACTTTCTGTACCGCATAGAAACTTTTAATTAATTCACTTAAGGGATTTCCTAGTTTTTTGTAACATTATTTAACTGTTTATTAGACATTTCGAATGTTGGCGTAATAAAAATCAACTATGGATAGGAAATTTTGTTGTGTTTTATGCATATTTTTTTTAATTGCACAGGCATTACTCACTTATTCATTTTAATTTTGGGACATCTACACTCTAAATTCTTTACTGGTATAATCCAGGTTATAGGACCTCGCCTTAGTATTGTATTCGTAGTTGCGTATTCTAGGGGTGTTCGCTTGAATATGGCTTGTATCTGTATATCGAATTTCACTGTTGCTCTTTGATCGTCCGTTTCCACGCTGTCGGCGTCGTTCATTTGTTGATTTAGATTTTCTTTGGTGTATTGTTCGCTGCTCGTTACCTCGGTACTCCGTTCCCGTCCAATCACTTTGGCCATTATTGCTATTTTGTTAATAAATACAGAAGGTTAAGTTAGAACTAGTAAAATCGAAAGATCAGCCAAAAAAAAAACATACAAATTTTTTGGTTAAGAGAAGAAGTAACACTCAAGCAAGCCACAGTGTACGATTTAGTGCATCTAGCTGAACAAAATTAATATCTCGCTAAGTACTCGTAGTTGAGATAGAGTTTTCGATTTTCGTTCAAGGCACCACTGCCGCAACGCGCAACTTCCATAAAAATATGGGAGAAATTGAACAACGAAAAAATTGTGCGAAATTGTTTTTAATTCTTTAGGGTCACTATAAAACGAAAAATTACGTGTAGTCTAGTGCATGAGCATTAGTTTTATAAATATGGAGGTGCGGGTTCGAATCCCGCTTAGACCTGTACAGACCCGATTCCCCTACAGACAAAAGCTTAAGAGCTTCGTAGAGTTCGTATTGTCTGTTTAAAACATATTTAGTTCACCAAAACGGTTAAGTATGTAATTTTTGTGTGTTTCTAACCAGCCAGCAAAAAAATCTGTCAAAGATGTATGTCGACAAAAAAAGTCAGAATCATATAAGATTTCTGTATAACTTCTGCCCGAAAAATGTAAATAGTGGTGATACGAATTCTGACAGATACAGTCGAGGGAAATTCTATGTTTTTTGCGGACATTTCTGGTAGAAATCTGAAATAGAAATTTGGAAATTTTGGATGTTTTATCTGACATTCGTATAAATTTTCTGTGTAGTTGCAGATTTTTAATTAATACATATTCCGCTATTAATTATAACATCTATAGAAGTTGTGTTAAAGGTCTCCCCATTATTCAGATGCGGAGAATGATTTCTTTTTCTATTGTATTATGCAGTGTGCATAATGCAACATTCTGATCAAGCGCAAAAACTAATCGCATCAGTTACGAGAAACCAATAAACTTATGTTGTCCAGCGGTGGGCAACCATCATCGTCTTCACTTACCGTAATCTCTTCTGCAAAATTTGTTGAGATTTAATCTTTTTGTGCTTATTTTGCATTTTTCGCATTCTGGAAAGAGACAAAAGGAAATACCCATCAATAAGTTTATGATTTTTTTTTTTACTTGGAACACAAATTTAGTAGTTTTAAATTAAATTAGTTTTTATGAAGCAGCTTAAATTTAAATATTTAAATGTTAGAGGAATACAAATTCTTGTTTTGGAATGTTATGAACTGGTTGCAAAGGTTGATTTTTAACCGTTTGGTTTGTGAAAATGGGAAAAATACAGAAAATTAGCAAAAGTGAATAAAATATTTACTCTTTCCCATGTTGGCTTACTTTTTCCAGCATTTCGAACTGTATCCGCTGGGCTGGCTTGCCCCTGTACACGAGAAACAACTTCACGTATATTCACAAAAAATAGTCCAGTGGGACCAAATGGTCTATAAATCGGTTTATAGTATCGCTTCCAGTGTGGCATATGTCGTGTTCTTGAAACCAAATTTAATTCTTCCATTTTGGACAAAAAATCTGCCATGTGCTTGAATAACACAAGCCCAATTGTTAACGGCGCTGATGAATTGACATATCGTGGTCTTCATTGACAGACACTCTTCGCATACGGGTCTAATAAAATGAAATTGTTGCGAAATTTGCTCACAACAGCTGGTTCATTGGGTCGATTATTATGACGACTATAAAATGGACGTAATTTACTAAACACATTTATCATTAAAATTTTTCAATTCAAAGATTTTCAAGCGTTCAGTCTATTCATGGTGATGTGGCAAACCTTATTGCGTAATTTTTGGCATTGCCACATGTCATTAACGTTTTTTTTTTACAATGAAAAAATTTACACTGAAAAACCAAATGGCAAGAAATCACTGATGCAGACTTGTTATGGCATTCATTTTAGTTATATTTGTTGTTACTGTTTTAGTGACAACTTCATATAATTATCGTCATTCTCATGACCTTGTGTAGCTGAAAACTTTTGAAGTATTTTATTGTATTTCTCCACATATATTAAGTATGTATAATAAGTATTCCCCAATGTTCTGTAAACCGAAAACAAATAAAACAATTCGAATACACATTATTTTATTCTTATGCATTGAAAAAACTTTTTTCATGTAACATTTTGATATGTTTTTTTTATTTAATTTCAGTCAAATTACATATATTCCTTCATATATTTGTGATAAACATTTTTAATTTACCACCACTTGTTTAAAAACAAATACACGAAACAAGGATTCGTCAGCAAAGGGTTTAGTAAATCTAACATGTCTTCCACCGATGTAACCGATAAAGGCAAGGGATCCGAATTTTGTAAAGAAATGCAATTTGATTCTTTGATTTCTTCTCTTGTGAAAGCTAAATTAATCCATATTGGACAGAACAAATTTTGTCTGAAGCTCCCAACACTAATTTGTGTTTCATTTGCAATAGGGGTTTGAAATGAACATACTGGTAAAAAAGGAAGTACTTTATTTAATTAATTTTTAATCTCTGGAATAGACCCTTCTTGTATTAAATGAGAAATACTTTTCTAAACCATAGCAAAGGCATCCTTATAAACACGACAAGGTTCAATAAAAAAGAAAAGATTTTCTTTCTACGTACATTTCATCTGTAACACTCAACGGATTTGTAGAATCCCTTAACTTTTTTCTATATACAGGCTGGGCCAACTTCAACGATTGATTTCAAGTGCTTAAAACTTTTTGATTTTTACAGTTTTTTATTTATAATTTACGTATTTTAAGTTTTTTGGAATTTAATACAAATGCCCCGGACGTTTTTAACTCTCTGTTTTTAATTTAAAATATGATTACTTTTTAACTTTTTCATTCAAAAGCTGATTTTGAGGTTCTAATAAAATTTCGAACATTATTCTTTCTTATTTTTTTTTATCTTCGCCCACCACATGCGACGCATTGTCCAGGAACTAGAGGAAATAGATAGTAAGAGACATAACAGGCGGTGAAGAGATAGGCAGAGGAAAACAGAAAAAAGTGGCTAATAAATACCTAATAAAATAGAACAAAATTAAATAGATATCTGTATGGTTTTTTTTTTTTAGCAGGAATTCTTATTATTTTTATAAGAAATAACTTTTTGAAGAAATGAAGGAGGAAACTTACGGTTTTTTAAGATATTCTTTTTGTAAAATTTTATATATACGAGTATAAAATAAGAAAATTAAGATGATGATTTACAAATGATCATATAGGAACCTAAGGAAATCAATAAGAAATTAATTATTTATACAATTCAGAAGAAACCCTAATAGAATCAAAGAGTTTTTCTTTATGGTTTGTTTTTTTTTTTTGGTACCAAAAATAACGGAGATTGTGAATAACAAGTATTTTTTTCTTGAGTTCATGTGTTTTTCTTCTTGATGAAATTATTCTTTGGTTTTAAAAAATTTCTCGTTTTTGAAAACGATTCGGTTTACAGGACATGGCTGAATATCTTCATAATTTTGTACATATTTCAAAAAGTAGCATCGTTGATGAGGTTGAAATAATTATTTAAGTATGCCAAAATCTATTCGGGTTGTAATTTTAGGACCTAATGCACCAAATACGTACAAAATGAAAATCTAACGCACAATTTAGCAAATTATTTAATCAGACAATGGCCTATTAAAAAAAAAACTGAAAAAGACCTTCAAATAGCATTTGTCGTTGGTACAATTTGAATTTATTCACCATTGAATTTTTTTCTTCTTTAACAATATTAAATGTTCGATGTAGAAAATAAGAAGGCATTCAAAGTATTTTGCATTCCTAATTGAAGCGTTTAAAAATAAATACTCTCACATGCCTGTGAGTGCAATCTAGCCATAACCAATAATGCATTTTGCATCTGCAGACATGCATTCTCTAATAATAACAAAAAAAAAAAAAAAAAAAAAAACAAGAACAAAACATGAAAGAAGAACAAAAAATAAAACATCTTTATACAGAAGTAAATTGCAGCCGTAACAACAACAATTAAGACGATTTAATTTTAAATACAATTCAATTACCAATGCCAATTAGTAAGGCATTCGTGTTGAATGCCAAAGTAAGAATAGTTTCCACTAAATAGAATGATAAAGAAAGGGAAAGGGGAATATTTGTTTCTTTAAGGGTATGAATGATTTTACAATGAATATTTACAAAGTATTTCAAACGTGGTGGACAACTTTGGCAAATGAAGAGACAGACTACTGAACATTTAATCTTGAGGACAAATGGAAATTGAACTAGTTACATAAATCAAAGTGCCCCAAATAGACACCATTTGCCAGCATTTATTGAAGATTTGGGATGCTTTCTTTTCTAGACAATCCCCTTAATTCGTGAATCAAAACTTTTGCAGCGGTTTACTACAGGAGAGCGTAGTTAATAACATAATGTTAAACAAAATTTAAGACACTTTTCAACACGCCTTTAATTGTCAAATGTTAGTTAAATCTGGCAACTCCACCGTTATTTGTTCTTAATTTAGTTTGTAATTTTATAATGAATTGGCAGTGCAACAACTGCAAATAGGAAAAATTCAACTCAAAGTTGGTGTGTTACTTTATACTGCCATCCGAAAGCTATTTCTATACGACAGGCAAATATGATAAGACGTCAATAGGCTACTTGGTGCTTTCGCTAAAAAAAATTATTGTGTTAATTTTTTTTTTTTTTTTTTTTTTGATATAAATTTATTAAGCCTGAGGTCTTTTTTTACTTTATTTTGTTTTTTATTATTCGATGTTTCGTTAACAGCTTGTTAACATCAGGCTTAATAAATATATATCAAAAAATATAATAAAAAAGGTCAATTAATAATATAATTAAAATTGTGTGTTAATAGTAAGAAGAAAACTGTAAGAACAAACAATGATTGTAAAAAACTTTTTTTTTTACAAAAAACTGGAAAAATTTTATGCACTTCAAAAAACTGCTAAATACAGATAAAACTGTACAGATGGCAACGCCCGATGCTGGTATAATTGCACGAGCACCACTCAGTACTTGATGTTCTAAGTGGATGCTACGTTAATAACTGAAAACATTTTCTTCCAATACGACGGATCTATTTGTCATATATTGGATAGAGCCACAGTATAGTCGCTGGTAGTTTGCGAACATGTCGTGAAGCAGTCGAATATCGAAAGTTTCGGGATTCATCTTAATTGATTAACAGACACCTCTTCAATATCGACCTTGCCTTACTGATAATTCCGTTGAAAGCAGAAAATATATACGCAGATGAAAGACTTATTATTTTACTTTAATTAGAACAACCAGAATACGGATGACAATTTCAATCAAAACCATTAACCCAGAAATAATAAGATTTATGATATCTGTCTCACCACAGCAACCACATCAAAAACAAATTAAATTGTTTTCAAAACTATAACTTATTCTGAAATGATTTTGTTTATAATGCGCCATAGCAGTTTTGAATATCTTTTCAATAATAACAATTTTCAAGAATAATAATTTATTCAGTTTTAGAGTTTTAAAGAATTTTTTTCAAACAATTCGAGTACCTAAAATGTATTTAATTGTAGTGTTAATTTATATATTAGGCTCATTAAATGGAGTTTTGTTCTAAAAATGAACCATCTACATTATCTAATTATACATTCGTATGATTTTAAGAATATCTATGGGGCATAGTGGGGGTATATAAATTAAAATTAAACCAAATAATAATAATAATGAAATAAACAAAATAAATTTCAGATCGTTATAAACGCCGGCATATGGTTACACAAAAAAAAACAAAAATTAACTAAAAGCCTTTTTCATCAGATACTATTAACCCTAATCAAATTAACATGTGCTTAAAAAAAATAGTTTGTTCAAGATAACACATATATTTAATTAAAAATCATGTAAAAAAATTAACTCACCTTTTGAAGCTGCCACTTTTTTTTTTATATCTGAAATAGTGGAAGTAGCAACCCCATATTTGTCAGCCAACACCCTTCCACTCATACCTTTACTAAGTTCTTCAACAATTTTTACTTTATCTAAAATAGATAAAGTCTTGTGTGCTCTCTTCACTGAAGGCATCTTGCATCAATACTAAACTAAAAACGCATGTGCAACGTTCCAAATCATACTCATATCACACTATTTTAACTGTGTGCATGCTGTGATTTGAATAAAAAAATAAATAAAAACGGGTGTTTTTCAATCCGGACTATACAGTTGCAATCCGGATTATAGAATACGACATGAGCTGCAAAATTCTGTCCGGATTAGTGGCGTCCGGATTATCGAATTTACACTGTACTTATTTATTAAATATTTCATATAGAATTCAAATTGTAGTTGAGAAATGATACAACAATAAATTATTTTTGATAATTCACTCTTCTTTGTGCCACCCTTTAGAAAAATCCTACAAGTAAACAAATTTGTTTATATGCTATTTATTCTTCAATAATTGTATTTCTATAAAAATATACAGAATAATTCGAGCAGCTAAAATGTATTGTTTATTCCTCTTATAAAAATATTTAAAAGATCTTTCGGTGCGTTTCATTATTATTTCTAATTTCAGCCGAAAATCGCATGTCTGCTGCACTCATTCCGCTTTAAAAGTGTCCATTATCATCGTAGCAATTCAAATAATTTATCTATGAAAGCCACACAAGTGACTCATTATTACGTGAAAACTATTTTTTAATGAAATGAGTTTTGAAGATTTTCTTTTGTAAATTGTGCTGCGACACGTTCGTCTATGTCTCATTATAAAGTTGATGATATAGTTATGTATACATATGTATGTATGTACATGAAACACGCCTCTTGACTCTTTGCGCTTAAAACAAAACTGAATGAACTGAAATGCTTCATAGAAAACAATTCATTGAAATCTTTTTAAATCGACAACTCGCGCGAGCCCCTTAATTGTTTTTGAAAAGGCCAATTTTATTCTTTTTTTTTTTTGTAAGACTTTTCATTTATTTGAAACATTTATGTAACATGTTATTGTTGTTGATTTGTTCTTTATTCGAAATTTCAATTTCAAATTCAATTTCATGTTAAATGAGTCAATAAATTGTTAAATTTATTAACACTGCCTGGTTAGTTTGTTCATTAAAACTAATAAGCAGGGCAACCGAAAATATTTATATTTAGTTTGTAACAATAACTATCAAAGGTGCCAGCTCCTAACAGTTTACAAATATGTATTGTAGTTTTCATTTCATTCATTCTACTATTTATGTAGACACTTAGCTGAAGGTCTTCAACACGCATTTTATTGTTGTTAGCATCCCATATTTCTATCAAGAATGTGTAATGATTTAGTTTGTTTCTTAGTAACTAACCCATGTAATTTTGACTGGCTGTATGTTATCGATCGATCATTAGCCTAATTAATATTGAAAAATTTAAAAAAAAATTATTTTTAATGTTAATATTGTATTGCCTCTAGACGATTCATTGAAATAAAATACTTTATTTTACATTGATCTATATATTTCGAACCATAAGGTTCATCTTCAAGATCTATAAAATAATTTTTATTTAATAATAATTATAATAAAATTTTTAACAATTTCATTTATTTAATTTTTTTGTTAATCGTAGTCTAGTGCATGAGCATTAGTCTTATCAATATGGAGGTGCGGGTTCGATTCCCGTTTAGACCCTGGGTTTTTCTACAGACAAGCTTAAGAGCTTCGTAGAGTTTGTATTGTCTTAAAAAAAAAAAAAAAAAAAAAAAAAAATATATACATTTTTCAAATAATTCAGTCAATTTTGATAACAATTCATACAATTTCACATTGAACAGTGGTAAATAGTCGACCAGCTGGGCTAGTGAGTTCACCTGTTATGAATTCGCCTTGCATATATATTTCTTTTCAAAACAGTCGCAAAGTGAAGAAGAGCTCTCGCGTTATCGTAATTATTTAAGTGCGGTCAGGCATATGTTTGTTGTTTGGCCGTCGAAAGTTTTGCGTCTAACTAACTGTATAGTTTACGGTTCTTTGCGAACCATATTGCTCATATTAACAATATTGCTACAAATAATAAATTTCTCTACGTTGCTGGTTAGTTAAGAATTTTATGACACATGATAGCATATCTTGTGAATTCTCCCACTCTATTTGTATACTGAATTATTTTGCTTCTATTTTTCTAGTGCAACAAATTCAACAATAGGCTTAATTCCACAATTCTTCTCTGAACAAAATTTGCTTTGGGTTTATCTATGACATGAAGATGAATACAGAACGATACAAAATATTATTTAATTTAATTTATTTGGACAAAAAACAACCAAGAATTCAGTTTTTTTTATAATTATAATGCAAACATGATATACATATTTTTTATTTTTTTTTATCTGGGACCAGCACTCAGGAGATGACCCCTACACATGCGATGCATTGTGCTGGAACTATAGGAAGGGGATAGTTGGAGAAACGACAGGAAGTGAAGCTTTCTTAATTATTTTACAGCTCTGCTTTTGCACGTTCTCTTTTTATACAGGGTGGCCCAAAAGGAGCTATATGGTTTAAATGGTTTATAACTTTTTTATTTAAGCGATTATTATAATTTTTTTTTTTAAATACAATACAGTACATTATTGGGGAATTTTTTGCAATTAACTTTGAAAAATGATATCCTGTAAGTGATGTCCATTTTCTGCTTCGCACATACGTGCTATTTTTTTAGCAAATTTCCATAATTTTTTGCAAAATTTCAGGTGTAATGGCCATGATTTCATTTCGAATGCTTCATAATTAATTCCTCAAGTCCTCTATTTCGCATTTATGTTAAAATATACTAGACTGCATTTTGTGCGCAGTATTTCTTCTTATTTCCAAGTTAATTATTGTTTTTTTATCTTTTTTCGCATACGAGTATACCAGATGTCATCTAATGGAAATTTTGTCATCTGTCAGATGTAAATAACATTCTGTGTGAAACCAGCTAATTTTTGAATTTAATTATAGTGCAGTGGGTGAAAATTTTATTGAATCAGTTAACCCATATATAAATATACTCGTATTGATTCAGAAATGCAGAGAGTGTAAGTATTTTATGTGTTTAACATCTTAATCGTGTTTAAGGATTAAACACATCGATTTTGAGATGTTTTACCATACATTGACGCGTTTTGTTAAACATCTCAAATGAAATGTTTTAGATTTAAACACTTCGTTAAACGCGTAAATGGCAGGGTTGCATTTAATTTTAGAATATGTTCAGTGTGTTTTTGACGAATGTGTCACTTTTTTATGGATGTTAAACACGATGTTTTTTCTTAAATGTACATCTTTATTTCACCTTTAATGTTAACAATTCCATCATTAACAAAACTCAAATATGCAGCTGATAATTTCACAATTGTACTTTTTTCCATTTTAATACTCTTTTAATTTTCTCAAACTTGTATACAATTGTTTACGAAACCATAAACAGCTGATAAAACGTCATTCTTAAACATCTCAAATATAGTGTGAACGGTTGTGTTTAGTTATTTAAATACTTTGCTTAAACATAAGTGTGAACGTGGTATTAAATAAGAAAAAAGTAAACATTTTAAGAAATAAAGATCACACTGAAATCTCACATATTTCGATAACATTTTTGGTTGCCCTGTAAATAATTATTTAATGATCAGTTTCGAAGCCAAATTTTGTTAAAAAAAACATAAATAAATAAATTAATTTGTTAATTGTTTTGTGTAGCAAAATATAATTTGTAAAAATTGATTTAATTTGTGTTTATTACACTTTACTAAACGCTCAGATTTATTAAATTTGTATTTCTTGAAATTTATGCAGTATTTCAATGGAAACATTGAAAAACAATATTTTTAGAACTTTATGTGTTGTTTTATTTAAAAGTGAATTGCATGCCATGAGCTGGAGCTTTTATAAAACAATTATAAAATCAATAAATAACTTTTGAAGTCCTAAAAGCTTTTATTGTGTGCTTTCCCCTCACTCAGGTATAAAAATGGCTATAATTAGATTTATTAGTATTTGAAACTTCCTCCAAAAATTCTGTAATCTACATGCAGTGATAAAGCAGTATATATTTTAAATTTAAGTAACAGTTAAATCAGAGGAATTGAAATATTTCTTGCACAGTCTTAAAACGACAAAGCACATCTTTAACCTCCACAACTACATATGGTGTAGTATTTGAGAAAGCATACAGCGCCTACGCGTAATCATACAACAATGGCTCCTACAGGCATTAAAATCAAACGTATATGCATGAACCCATTCTCAGATCGTTACAATATCCTCATATCACTAATATTTTGCCTAATGCCATTAACAACCCACCATATGAGTCCTACTGTCGAAATATTACGAATGGCAAATACTGCTGTATATATTTGAGTGTAAAAGTTATAAGAATAAGAGAACTGGATTAGCCGCTAACCTAGAATCACAAGGTCCAAAGTTCTTTAAACACCCCGGCGGGGAATAACACGTACAGTACGATCTCTTAAAAAAAACCCGACATAAATCCAAAGAAATCATCACCGACCAAAGGTATCAAGTTTTGGCAAATGCTTCATGTCACATTCTGGCCAACGCCTTGGGATATCGAGAGCAAACACCTCACTTTCTCCAAGGTGGTGTATACAGACATAACTTTTCTGATAGTAAAGATAGTAAGTCACTTTTAGAGCGATACGTGCGAAAGCCGTACTTGCAGTCGCTGAGTATGCTGCAGCACTCTAAGTACATCACAAGAAGGTAATTCACCATACTCGCCATACCCTTTGCAGTATGGGTGTGAATTTTCAGCATTAGTAGCCTCTACTTTCTAGGGGATCGACATTCCATTAGCAACATGTTAACGTGTTGGAAATATACCAGCATGGTATTTCTGTTCGATAACTTCCCAACGTTAACTGTCAGCTCGCAGCGTCACTATGAATGGGTATTTTAATGACTTCTGCGGCAATTCATTCTTAAATATTAAAAACGTTATCACTTTTTAACTCATGGAAAACGCATTCAAGTCTGTTGATTAATTCATACATATGGATTACTGCCTGGTTGTAATTTAATTTTTGTCACTTTACCATTCCTGACGTACAACCAGTACATTACCAATACAACCCATGCATTCAGGTATGTGATAAAAATCGATCGATTTAAAAAGTAAATCGTCTATTGAAATCGACAGTACTGTGATGAATTTCGATCGATTTCATATTCCATATTTGTTTCGTTTCCACTTATCTTCTCTAAATACAACTGTGTAAAATCTAATACTACAACTGCAAAATATGTAAACAAATGTGTATGTGAGTGATATTTGTAAAATATTTAAACAAAATAACGAAATAAAATTTGTATCAAAATATTTTATAATTTTTATTTATAAAATGCCTTTTTTTGCTGCGGTTTCGTTAATTATCTTCGAAAAAAATAATAAGGTGAATATTCTAAGAAAACGTTTAAGAGATAAATCGGATCCCTTAAATTTGCCAGATGAAATGTGGGTATTTAAATTTTTAAATTTCACTTCTATATTAACTAGTATTTTAGTATCACTTCTATTTATATTTGACCTTTATTAAAATTTTTTAATTATATTTATTTTTGAGCGATGGTCTTTTTTATGAAAAGTTTTTTAATTATTATTTATTTCTCAATATTTCGCTACCAAATAGGTAGCATCGTCAGGAAATAATAATTTGTATTAACAAAAATATTTTTTTTTTTTTTTTAAATAAGGAAAAGAAAATGTTTTTTTTTTTTTTTTTTATTTTTATTTTATTTTCTTTTATTTTTTTTTTTTTTTATATTTTTTTTATATTTTTATATATATATTATATTTTATATTTTCTTTTCCTTATTTTAATAAAAAAAATATTTTTGTTAATACAAATTATTATTTCCTGACGATGCTACCTATTTGGTAGCGAAATATTGAGAAATAAATAATAATTAAAAAACTTTTCATAAAAAAGACCATCGCTCAAAAATAAATATAATTAAAAAATTAACTAGTATTTATTTAAATAGATTTGTTCAATATTTTCGTTTAAATAAAGACGGATTTAAAATCACTTTTTATTTATTTTTTTTTTTTACTTTTTTTGTATATTTCCTTACATTTTGTTCAAGTAAAATTGAACGATTTGAAAACGAATTTAAACTGGCATTATCGAAATGCGTCACATGTTAAAAACATGTGACGCACTTCCAACAAGATGGAATATGAAATCGTCACATACAAATTCATCACACTATTTATATACATACTTGATTAACTATATCTTTTACGTGTCGTTTTTTGCTGGACTGTAATAAAGTATAGGGTGCCTTCGTAGTCTAGTGCATGAGCATTAGTCTTATCAATATGGAGGTGCGGGTTCGATTCCCGCTTAGACCCTGGGTGTTTCTACAGACAAGCTTAAGAGCTTCGTAGAGTTTGTATTGTCTTAAAAAAAAAAAAAAAAAAAAAAATAATTGAGTTATGGATTTCAAAAAAAAAAAATCTAATTATCGAACTGATCGTATAAATTCGTCAATATTTTTTTTTTTACTTTGTCTGGTTTCGTTTTCTTTATTTAGCCACTTTGTTAAAGGCATTTTACTGTTCCGTAGCATGTACTATATACATACATATATATTTCTCCAAGCGAATTATGTTAGTTAATACCACCTATACTATTTGCACGTTTCAAAATATAAAAGAAATACAATTTTCGAAATTTTCCAAGCCGTTTATTATTTTATAATTAAATAATCCTCAAGAAGCTAATTTCTTCTCTCGTAAGATTTAAAATTTTTTTTTACTAATTTTTACTACATCTTCTTCCCATAAAGTTATAATGTTATCAAAGTTTTCCTCACCACATTTCATTAATTATACTGTGCACGAATTAAGGATAAACTTTTATTAAGCACAAGCTGGTATCTAACAATTATGCTAATATTATTTAAATGTTTTAGTATTTTAATTTTTATCTTTCACACAAAACTACTAACTGGCTGGTAATAACTAAGCAATTAGCCATAACTTTGTTTTATGACAACAGTTTTAAAAAACATTATGGAAGTTTTTTTATTTCATTTTCCCTTTCATTTACTAACTTTTTTACTAGATACAGTTTTTATTATTCGTGGTGCAACAACTTCAACACCCACATCTGCATCTCTGTCGGCAACATCATCCTTCCATTGTTTCCCATTGTACATCTTTTACGATTATTAACTGCACTGCTGTCGTAAGTAAGTTTCAATTTTTAGTTTTTTCTCTGCTGCATAATAGTTTCAATATTTTTCTTAGATGTTTATCAAAAGGATTTATTAAGTGTTATCCTGTTAGAACTTCTATAAAATTTTCCCTTTCATAGAAATATTTTTTGCCTGCTTATTCATTTAGACGGAAATTTGTGTGTTGTTGCGGCAGATAGTGTTATGATTTATGGAAGATTTTAATCTTAATACAGAAACTACATTATTATATTCGCAGAGGCCGAATTCTTTTGTACTACCATTTTTAAATAAATAAATATTTATATTCGGAAAGAAAAGCATACAATACAGAACTGAGGTATACAAACATTGTGTGTAAAATCACCATATCCTGTGGACAATCCCATTAGTATACATTAGATCTTTCCTTCGGCAATTCCGTCTGTGTAGATATGTGTGGCAATTACGTGGAGACAGTTACTTGTAATAAAGAATTTACAAACATAACCTTCTACTGATTACCCGGGAAACGTATATGTTACAACCTCTTCGAAATAACGCACCAATTGTGTTACTTACTGTTAATTACACTAATTATTTAAGCTGTAGGTCCTTTTTATATATATGTAATATATATTTTTATTCGATATTTCGCTACTCCTTTGTGTAGCTAATTCATGAAAATTGGTTTCAGTTTATAAAGAAAAAATATTTTTTTTTTATTAAATTCACAATACAGAAAAAGTTCTTATCAATGAAAATTCAAAATAAAAATATTAACAGCCATGTCCATAAAAATATATTCTGGATTTGAAATAGGTATAAATATTCGATTTTGTATTGATATGATTTGAAAAAAATCGAACTTTTTGAAATTTGGTTAAAACAACCCTCAAAAAATGATATCCTTGTCCAATATGTCTTAAATAAAGTTGATGCGTCTGAGATTGAGGATGATTGCGAGAAATTATTGGTGGAGAAGGTACGCCTTTTCTGGAGCTGCTGATGGCGAGTAGTCAGCGTGTTGGCTCTGCAACCAGAAAGACCCAGGTTCGATTCCCAGCCAGGTCAAATCAGAAAAAAGTTTTTTTCTGAGTTTTCTGTGCTACAGCACCCTCCTTCGTCGGTATTTGAGCAATAAAACGTCGGCGAAGTAAAATAATAAATAAAATGGCTCAATTAGCTTAAAAATAATGCGTCAAAAACATCAGAGACGCGCAACTTTGCCTTATAATTTACACGCAACTGCAGAGTTGTGCAAGAATTAAGCTCTATCTTCCTACCACTTTCACCACCTGTCTATTCTCTACCCTATCCGTCTCTCTAGTTCCAGTGCAATGCATTGCATATGTAGGGGATAGCCCCTAAGCACTGGTTCAAGATAAAAAAAAAACAAGTATCTAAAAACAAAATGGATAAAAAGTGGAAGAAGAGAAAATCAGTTTCGAAATTAAAACTTTTCATGGCTAAATAGCGAGATATCTTTCCAAATTAAAAAGCACCTATTAAAATAAATAATAAAATAAATAAATAATACAATAAATAAATAATGAAATAAATAAAAAAGGCAAAAAAATCCTCAGAGGATCACTTGGTTTGCAAATTGTATGCTTAACGTAAAAGCAAATTCTGAAATAACGAACTGTTACATATCTTCCCACAAGAAAGTTGACTTGCGATAATGCATAAGTAGGAGTCATCTCCTGAGTCCCAGTTAAAAAAAAAAAAAAAAAAAAAAAAAAAATTCATATTTGATTTAATTAGTACGCAATGCGCCATAAAAAATTACGTTTAATAATTTTCATTAACACCGTTAATTGGAGATGGTTTTTTTTTCAATTCAAAATTTAATAAATTCAACTAAATTTTAAATTCATTTATTTTTTGAACTTCTTCATACGGGCTTAGAGCAACATTTGCACATTTAAATAAATTTAATTACTTCTGAAATGGCGTTCAAAAAGTGTGTAACGGAACCGTCGTATTATTGCGCGTTTGACTTTTCAGCGCAAAAATTTTTATCGGTGACTTACCATCATTTACGTATATTTGTCGCAAATTTTTTGGGACACTTTCAGTTCTAGCCTTTTGGAAGCATTATTGCGGCGCACCGCTTTATCAAACATTTATTATTCACACTTCAGACTTGGTTTTTTGTTCTCATTTTTATCAAGAAATATTTAGCTGCAACTCATTAAAAGCTTTTAGCTTCCTTAACGTCTATTGAACTTACATTCTAAAAAAAGGAAACTTCACTTGGCTACAAATTAAAAAGGAACATAAAATTTGTTAATGTTTCGCAAATAATATTAATTAATTAAATAAATAAAATGGTAATGACTGACACCACAAGCAGTGTAAAGGTACTCCGGGGGGTGAGAAGTACTTGTACTTTTTCTGCTTTGATAAAAAAAAAAGTGCGGGAAATTATTAATGACGAGACTTTTAGCTACTTCCAAAGAATTTTCTTTTGAATATTAAATATGATTCTTAGTGCTAGTGGTTATTAAGGCAACTCGAATCGACGGGTCAAATCATTCAACTCGAATGTCAATAATCACTACTCCCACTAGCCTCTCCTTAAAACCTTATTTCCTAATTCGCACACACTGCACCGCTTGAGTAGGGGTCATCCTCTGAGTGCCGGCCCAAAAAAAAATGGGAATGTATTTTGCATTCTATCGAATAAGTTTGATGTCAGAGTGGCTGCTGGAAACGAAACGCTGATTGAAGAAATAATAGTTTGCGTGAAGGTGTCAGAGCGAAATTTACCCAAAAACTGGCAAAGCAGGCTGATGTATGACAGAAAAATTAGAAAAAAATTTTGACTTTATCGGCCCGGGAATCGAATCAGAATCGTTCTCGTTGTAGAGTCCACAACGCTAACTACTCAGCTATCAGCACTTCAAAGCAAAAAAAAGTGATGACAGAAAAACAAACTCGCATTAAGTTTCACTTTCAGTATGACAGCTTTTGAGCAAATGCATAAGAAAAATATAAGCAAAGAATGTAGTAAATAATTGAATAGCATTTGCATCGAGTAAGCAATAAAAATGTTAAAAACTTCTTTGTAGTGAATGGGATAGATACGAAGGCATCTAGAAACCCTCATGTAGAAACTTTATCAGTCAAAAGTACATGGAAATTCATGATCAAGAAAATAGAAATGCAAATGCAATGCAAACACGGGCAGACTTTAGCAGTGAATATAAGAAGTAATGAATGCTGTTATGGAGTGATTGCTGTAGAGATCAGAATTGAACCTGCCAAAAAAAAGAAAACAAGTTTGCTGTCATTGAAACCAATTTTATAGGATTAATGTTCGAATCAGAATATGCTGTCATAGAATTCAATTTCACTGTCGCGTAACACAGTTCAAAACAAAAAGATGCACTTCAATATGCAATACAACGACTGCTACTAAAATACTGTTCTCCCCTCCAACTGAATCGACATCTAGAGATGACCAATCAAATTTACATAGAAACCAATTCATAGTTAATTGAAACAAGCTCTACGCACAACCAACAGGGATCGCGCACGAATCACTGAATCGAATAACCAATGAAGTAACTGAAAAGGCTTGGAGCAAAAACATTTATATACAGTGTTATTTTTAATGTCACCATCTCCCTTAAATTGTAAATTAGTAATGCTGAGTGGGAAGAGTAACACAAAATGCAAACAACATAAAAAACTGATGAATGAAAAAGCAACACTTACTTACCCCTCCCACCTTCCGTACGGTAAGGTGATGCGGAGTCATGATGAGGTTCCGGCGCAGTGTTTTGCGTATCCAACATATTGCTATTACGTGGTGGAATTTCTAAAAAAAAAAAAAAAGAAATAAAAACAAAATAGAAAAACATATACAACGTACAGCATACAAGATACAAAATAATACAACGAAATTATGAATGAATTTAATAAAAAATATATACATATGTATGTGCATATAAATATTTTATGAATGAAGTTTTACTATGCATTTTGCGATTGGGAACGACATAAAACAGCAAATGCTTCTTCAAATACTCACTAATACAGGGAGCGATATGGGAGCGACTCTGTTGATAACCACGAGCACAGCGATTACATGTTAAGCCAGTAACGCCATCCTTACAAGGACATTGACCGGATGTATGGTTACATGTTTTACCCGTCGAACCAATGGGATGACATTCACATGCTGCAAAAAAATAAAAATATGGGGTATATTAAAGACTACTTGTCTGTAAATAATTGCATTTTATTTGCTTTATAATTCATTGATGTTTTCTATATTCGTATCTAAATGTAAATCTTAATTATTTTGTTTAATTACGAAGACGTGCAGAGCACACTTGACTGCAAATGATTTGCACACGAGTAGATGATTCTTTAAATTTTTGGTTTTGCAATTTTGAAATGTATTTTCAATATACGATATTTTAAATTGTGTCTTTCATCTTCAATGTGCATTTAGTTTATTTTTTTTTTTTCGCAAACTGAAAGATATTTTTATTTTATTTAAATTTTTAACTTGAACGGTTGCTTATGGTCTGAAATGCGAAGAAAGACCAGGTATGATCAAGTGATCATATGCGCATAACACGTGATCAAGTCTGGCGTGATTGTTTCGATGAAAACTTCAACAACGAGTCGTTAATGAAAGTGTTTTTAATAAACATTTTCGGTTAATTTGTTTTTTTGTTTTTTTTTTTAATCAAGAAATTTTTTATTCAAAAAGCTCTAGAAAATGTCCCTACATTAAATTTTGTCTAAAAATCGTATTTTATTTCCCTTATTAGGTTTGTTCATTTAGGTTTTCATTAAAAACCAGCAATGGGAGCGTAAGAAGGATATTAATAAAATCGCTGTCAAATATACATACTTTAAAGTAAATGTAGTGACAATTACACAGCAATATTTGAGTACCCAATAATTTCTCTTATAGTTTGGGGACATTTTATTACCATAATGATGTTTTTTTTGAGTTACACAATTTTAAATCATAATAAAACAAAGAAAAACGAATTCAAATATCACTGAAATGGGCCTCATTGGATGGAACATTTTATGACATTAATGTTTAAATATGATTTCGGTTGACGCGTACAAGGCGCAATCTGTAACAGCATTTTGCACAAACTTTTCGCAGCCAATAACTCTTCGAATGTTGATTTCCATGTCCTCAATTGTCTATGGTTTATCGACGTAGACAAGTGTCTTAACATAATAAAATAATACAATGGAGTTAAATCACATGATCTTGGCGGCCAATTAATTGGAGCATTGCGTGAAATTATCATTTCATTAGAAGTTTCTTTGAGTGAATCACTTGTGGCGCGCGCTAAGTGGCATATGGTTTCGTTCTTTTGGAACCAGATACCATACCAAATTGAAGCCAGCTAATTGAGGTATTAACCATGCTATGGACCAATGCTTTCCCCAACCCATAAAGCGCACCAAACAGTATTTTTCTGTGGATGTAATGGTCTTTCGACAAAAGCTTGTACTTTATCTCACTCCAAATGCGACAGTTCTGCCTATTTACGTAACATTTCAAACAAAAAAGGGCTTCATCGGAGATCGGTCGCCATAAAATGAAAGAAGTACATGATAAGTTTGCAAGGGTTGCTTCAGTGTAAGTCTATCCTTAATGAAATTTCAAACCAAGCACAATAAAAAGCAACTATGAGTTTTGAAATGCGTTATCAAATAAATAAGTGTTGCTAACGCAAATTTATGAACTTCCAAAAAACTATGTTTTATTACGGTAACAATAATGTAATTTTATTCATATATATTTGTTTATTTTAAATAAAATGAACTGAATGAAGGAAAACGTATTCAGGTTTTCATCAATAATACAATATTAAAATATACTAACACTTTCTTAGCATTAAAATTATTTATAAAGCAAAGCAAAATAATTAATTTAACAATTTATTTGAGCCATTCTCAATAGCCCAACTCAAAATCTCGTGCATATGATGTTGCATCATTGCATTTGCAAAAAGGTATAGCATATTTTTAGCATTGCTGTGTATTTTGTTACTGTAGAGCAAAAATATGCTATACCTTTTTGCAAATGCAATGATGCAACACCATATGCACAAGATTGTGAGTTGGGCTATTATTTATTTTAATACCGTTTCGATTCTTATGAAACAAGCACCAACGAAATTCATTTAGACATGCTTAATCAATACCAAATAAAATGGTAATAAAATAGAAAATTCGAATATCTGAAATTATTTAATAAGAATCTTTAATTTTATAAATCATTTAAGCTGCTAATAAGTTTTGGAACAAATGGGTTAATTTACTCCAATAGTGTTAAGTTTCGGTTATCAACGTACCCATGAAATTTAGAGTAGACAAAATAACTTCCTTTAGAAAAATTCATTTTTAAGCAAGAAACAGCTGTTTGAAAAATTCTTGCAAATAGAAATTTTACCAGCAAAAATTTGCAATAACTTTTTTGCCTAAAGTTTTTACTCTCTTTTTATGCTCTCCTGTTAGTTATCGAAAATTGGTTGCATATCACACGTACGAATTTAGTTTGGTATGGCAACCCCTAACTGGAGGTAGAAGAAAATATAGAAGATTCGAGATTAATATAAATACAGATTTTATTGGAGAATTACCGTTGGAGCTAAGATCGTAAGCAATCAAATTACTACTTACTTAATAAATCTAATAATTTTTCATGAATTTAAAATAAACTTTGCACTGCTTTGTAAACTTTATGGTAACAATTGTTACAAATTCATTACAAAATTCGCTACATGAACACACCTATTATCTTAAGAATATTTGATGTTAACATTACTTGAAATTTCTTTAACATTTTTTTTGTGTTTTTCACTTTTTTCATTTCGCTGAAAGGAAAGGTTCAGGCTGAAATTAATTTCCCTTGATAACTTTCAAGTACTTGTATGTAAGTATGTACATATGTATTTAGGTTTGTTTGAATATGTGCACGTGTGACTGCGTATTTCATTTGCTCTCTTGTTTCCTGGCTGCCATTGTTTTATTCATAAAACAACCATGCAACCAAATTGAGCGGCAACTGTTTATTTACTGTATAGTGCCTCCGCGTTCATGCTGTATTATTCTGTTGCATCTGATGTTACACAAAATTGATGTTGCAATTCATTTCATCTGGTCGTTTGGCTTAAAGCTAATTGGTAATGAAAGTGTGAATGTCTTTTCATTTGTATTTAACGTTAATTCATTTGCAAATTTTGTGTTGTTGTAGTTGTTGACCTGTTCTTTGTTTGGGATTTGCGATACCCTACAATTACTATGGGAAAGCAGAATACGGCACTTAATTTAAATGCAGGTTGACATTATTTGTTAAAGGGAAATGAAGATATCCTATTAATGCGAGGGATGGTATTTAAATTGTAAAATGTCACTTGCATCCCCTCAAACTACCTGTAACGCTCACTGAACGATTTTGTTTGCCTCAAGTTGCTGTATTGGGTCCCGATTATTCTTGGTTTGGACAATTGACCAAACTGTACATATCGCAAAATATAACAGCAGTAAAATCTCCCATGCACCACAATAAACCACTAACATTGCAGGTCTTGAAAACCGACATTGAGAAGTAATTGGCAATTTAGAGCCAATAACAATTCAAAATGCATCTAATTTGTAGGTGAGCATTTGATTATTTGATGATAATTTTTTTCAGTTATTGTCATCAATTTTACACTTTCCAATAAACATTTTTATTGCCAACAAACCTCTTTTTTCATGTAGACAAAAAGGCAGTAATTTCAAATTATGATATTACTTTACTTAATGTCACAACCGTAAATGCATTAATTACACTTCTCAATGATATATGACTTTTTTTTTTATCTTGGACCAGTGCTCAGGGGCTATCCCCTACATATGTGATGCATTGCACTGGAACTAGAGAGATGGATAGGGTAGAGAATAGACAGGTGCACAACTCTGCAGTTGCGTGTTAATTATAAAGCAAAGTTGCGGCGTCTCTGATGTTTTTTTTTTTTTTTTTTTGACACATTATTTTTTTTAAGCTACTGTAGTCATTTTATTTATTATTTTATTTCGCCGACGTTTTATTGCTCAAATACCGACGAAGGAGGGTACTGTAGCACAGAAAACTCAGGAAAAACTTTTTTCTAATTTGACATGGCTGGGAAGCGGCCCGGTGTCCACAGATTCCTACTTCGCCGATGCTACACAATACCGACGACGGAGGGCGTTCTGATGTGTCTGTGGATTGGATAGAGCTGAAGCCGTTACTGTTCATTGACCAGTGACTATGCCTTCGCCACTGAAACTTTCCGACAACAACTGACACAAAGTCACTGACACAAATGCATATCAGAAAAAATGTTTTTATGAGTCTGAAACTGGGGTTGAATCCAGGAAAAATTTTTCGTTTTGTAGTTAACGTCAAGACTACTTCGACCATCGGCAACCCCTCGATTTATAATATTAAGCAAATTATACGATAGATTTAATAGCCAGTGAGATAAAAACATATAAATATATAACAGTTTTTTCGAACAGGAGCTTTAATTTGAAAAATTAATTCGTTTTTGAATTTTGTACAAGCCGTTTGACAAACACCCAAACGGCGGAATAAATATTTCTTCCATGTTTGGCAAGCGGCTTTGAAATTTGTGATGCCCCTGTTAACACAGACTCATTGAGGATATCGTAGAATTTGCTGTTTATTTAAAGAAATTGTTTGCTTAGCTCCTGTTGCCAGCTTTAGAGCCATAAAATGCTGCACAAAAATATGTGGTCTATTAAAAAAAAAATTTTAATTAAAAATACAATTTCATAAATATGTCCTTGTGATGAAGCATTAAAACAAATTGTCCGTTGGAAGCATCTTGCTAGAGACGACTTTGTCGCATTCCAGCACATCAAAAATCTTTAAAGTCATTTTGAAACTCAACGGCTCAAATCGAACTGATTTAAGTTAAACCAGTCCAATCTGAAAAAATTTTGTTAACCAAAAATCACTAGTCTAGTATAAATAAACTATTTAAAGTAATAAATGTTTACCTCTTATAAACGGAAACCTCTTATAACCGGACAAAACTACCGCGACGGCGAGTGTCCGGCTATGGGAGGTTTCACTGTATATCCCTTTAAATTTGATTAAAGTCGGTTCGATAGTTCCGGAGACGCAGAAATTGTTCCCTATCTCCCTCGTGGTTCTATTGTATTCGTTTTAATTTTAATCTTTAACTTTCACGTAGCAGTTACGGACAAACACGCAAAAAGAAGTATTCCAGTTGACCCAGACGTTTTAAAGATTTAAGTATCCGAACAAACCACGACTTTTAATTAATACAGATATGTAAAAAGTGAGTTTATACATCCTACCACTTATATATTTTTGGTACTTTTTCTTCACATCCAATCACCGTCTAACATATTTGACTAACTTTGACTATGTTGTGAATTTTATGTGCACACATTTTACGGTTGTCGTAAACATGTGACACGTTTTTAAGTATTCTATAACTGCACAAACGTGCTAACATTACGGTATATTACAGTACAGTAACAGCAACGTTTGCCTAACGAGAACTTCAACGTATTCATTAAATGGTAAACGAAATATCTGTCAGAGGAGCGCATACATGAGCCAGTATTACCTACATAACATTCTCTAAAAAACGCACTTTCGAAACCTTGTTTTTTTTTAAACTTAAAAATTTGGTTTTAATGGGGTTAAATTAATTTGGCCAGCCAAATAATGCCAAAATTCAAGACATAAGCAGAAGAGAAATAAACATGCGAATACGAAAATATTTCAAAATACCAAAAAACATTTCTTTTTTTAGAAGATTAAAAATTCTTTTTAAAAGCCCTTTCCCACTAGAATACAAGTCCTACGACTTTCATAATACTTTGTGAGAGAGAAATCTAATGAGATTTGGTGCGATTGCCCAAAAAATCTGAAGCAATATTACATTTTGCTTTCACCCTATCACACTGGAAATAAAATGAAAAGTATAACTAGTAAGAACAAAACCGGTTTAAGGCCTGGATTCACTATCATACTGAGTCGTACGTTTATGTCAAAAAAATCTGATGGAATTCTTTCCTACTTGAAAAAATCGTTAGAAAATGGCGATGTTTATGCCACACTATTATACAGAAAATATGCAAAAACATGTTTGTTTGTCTACAAATAAAAAAATAAACGTTATTGTTGCTTTGTTGTCATCAACTTCAACAAAATGCAACTCTGATCGCATGGAAAAAGTAATTTTATGAAATTTTTCAAAAGATTAGAAAATCGGACAGACTGCCAAAAAAAATCTGTCCCACACATTCAATTTTAGAATAAACTATCATACTTTTTGAACACACATGCCATTTGTGACAGTTTCAACGACTAACGGCCATTTTCACAATGTCTGATTAAAACTCAATTGGAACTTTAACAGTCGGTTAACTAAAAATATATTTCACAATGTATGATTAACTTTTAACTGACATCATTTAACGAAAAAGTGTCTGTTAAAATTAACCGAACAAAATGTGGCGGTTAACAATATATTAGACACCTATGCATAGCTAATTTTAATTAATAAATAGAAAAAATGTACACATGTAAAAAATGGGAAAGCAACATTTAAATTTTTTCAATGTTTATAATTTTAAAATATTGAAACAAAAAAAAGTAATCTTGTTGTGATATTAGAGGCTCTACAAAAAACTTTTTAACATGTCTCATTTGTCTTGTTTTTTTTTTAATGTTCCAAGCTGGAACAATTTGTTGCTTATGAATATTCCGCCATTTCCTTTCAGTATACTTCAATGTTTTTTTTTTCACAAACATTAAGATTTGTTTCTATTTGCTGTCATTATAGTATTTTTCGTAAACAAACACAAACAATATTGCCATACTTTTCAGCGAATTTTTTTGTTATGTAACTGAAGGAAGGTGAAACTGAAACCATTAACCGTCGATTAAATAGTGCCTGTTAAGAACACCGCCAGATAGTTAATTTTCTGTTAAAAGTAAAATAATTAGACATTGTGAAAATGGCCGTAAGTATGATAGTGAATCCATGCCTTTAGAAGCAATTCCTTTTTTGTTGTTTTGTTATTTTCTTTGGATGTTTACACGAAAACATATCCCTGATCAAATGACAATCATAAGCTTTTTGAAAATTTTTAAAAAATGTTGAGCGCCATACGACTGTCAAATTCCCATTCGTTTTTTTTTTTTTTTGGTCAGCTTCATAACATATTGTTTTTACACTATTATACTTTCGCTTTAGATTTAAGTTTTTGACATGTCGTATTACAATGTAAAAGGCCCTTAAGTAAATATTGACTTAAGCTTTTTAAAGGGTGATTTTTTTAAACTATAATTCTTCTTATACCGTTAAACAAGTTCAAACAGCGTCTTTTCATAAAGCAAGTTACAACGAATGTTTGCAACACTCCTAATGCGCAAAAGTGGGGCGTTAAAAGGTGAGGTGTGTATGTAGCTGGCTCTTCTTAAAGCGTGAAAAGTACAAAATGCATCACTGTGTTAACGCGTGTTCTGTAACTTCGGTTTAAATTAGAAATATAAACTTTGCCGTTCGCGACCACTGTCAATTCATATTAGGGGACTCATGAAAACGCTTAAAATTTCCATTTGTGCAATTGGGCAAGTTTGCGAGACCTATTTCATGAAGCCCCTTTTTCAATTGTTGTGCAATTTTAAACAGTTAATCTCAAAGTAATAAAAAAGCAGCTGACTTATTCAATGCACAATTAAGCTGTGCAAGTTTACGAGACTAATGGTAATTTCCTTTCTGAGCAAAAATGTTGTCCTTTCGATGGATAACATTTTCTACAGTTTGCCCACACCTTTAAAAAGTGATACATTTTTTACTGCCACAATGGTACAAAATATTTGAGATTTAATATTAATGTATACGGTTTTAAGCACCATTTTATCAATAAAAATCGTCAGCAACATTGTTTTCTAATCACCTGCTATTACCTAGAACAAACTGCAAAAACTTTAAACCAAAAATTTTTCAAAAAAGTTTACATTAAAATAAATAATAAATTAAACAGAATCTTCCTCTAACAAAAGTCTGATGGACTCTAGTCAAAGTGAAGAGTATATTGATTCTCATAATTCTTATTTGTATAAAAAAGTACTTAACAAAGATGTTAGTTAAAGGTTAGTATATCACACCGACTTGAGAGTAGAGGGTCAAATATGTTGCATATTTTGCCAGTTATTTGTGCAACATATTTAGAAAGGAACGAAATAGCTTTTTTTTAATGTTACATATTTTTTAGAATTGAACAGAAATAGTAACGGAATGTAGCATATATGTAGCATTTTTGTCAGAAAAGAAAACACCATAAATTGTTGGGCAAATTTACGAGGTTTGTGCAAATGAATTTTCAAACAAATTTTGACAGTTCATTTACGAGAGCGTAAACTTGCACAATTTGCGCAGTTTACGAGACTTTTACACGTTTTCATGAGAACCCTTATTGTTTTAACTCACACCATTAATCATCGAAACATTAATTTTTATTTTTATTTTCTTCTTCATCTAGTATGCCAGTTACTTTAGTTTTTTTTTTTGAAAAATAATTGAAATTTAACAAAGTTAATAGTTTGTCTACCCTCATCTGGTATTATTCCTGGTCTAATAAATAGCAAAAAAGAAATGTGTTTTTTAAATATTATTCGGTTATTTAATTTATTTTTCCTCCTTTTATTTTTTGTAATTGACAACTTTTTCTATGCCAACTACATATGGGTCCCTTTAATAAATATTCCGACCTCTACATAAGGGGTCATATTCAAATGCTACTTGTGTTTGCATTTGATTTGAAAATAATTTGTCTTTATTTTTTGCCGGTGTTTGAAAGCAGCACAAAAACCATAAATTTTATTGAAAATCACGCTTTTTTTCTTTTATTTGAATAAAACTGGCTACTTGTTCGTTTGTCCAACTGTCCAAGTAACTAAAGAGGCATGGTAATTTAAGCTTTATATAAGTGAGTGTAAGACTTGTGGCCACCGCCACACTCTATGCACATTCAGTTATACACTCCTTTCATTCAGAAATAATATTTTTTTCTTACTACAAATGACATCCTTCTTACTTCTTACTTTTTTCTATTTTTGGTTTGTTTGTTATGAAAAATATTTTGTGGCCTTTTGCTTATTGTAACTGTACGAATATTTGGTTGATTTACGATGTGTTCTTTTTTCTCTGAAAAGATTTTTGTACATAGTTTCTGCTAAAGAAATACTCATAGAAGCCTTGTACCAGGGATGATCAAGTTTCTACAACTGTACTTTTTGTACTGACTAACCGAGTACTAATTGCCAATATTCCCGATTTATTGTTATTAATTGCTGGAACATGGCAACCCATTTTTAGTATCCAATACATATATATATATATATATACATAAATATAAATACAGTGCTATAAAGAAAGAACGTGCAAAACCGGAATTGTAATATAGTGAAGCTTCAACACCTGTCATCTCTCTCATTATCCCTTTCCTCTAGTTGCAGCACAATGCATTGCATGTGTAGGTGTCATCTCTTGAGTACTGGTCCAAGATAAAAAAAAACAAGTAATCTTGAGAAACAGTGCTGGTCCCAGAGAAAAAAAAAAATACTGTCTCACGCAGTTATACAAGCTCAATCAGCCGTGTTGTCAATTCATTGGTCCAAGATGCTTGAATTTTGCGCACATGCTTCAGTACTTGGCTATTTTCCATATTCTGAAATTTATATATTCGACAAAAAATTTAAATCTTTAATTTTCTGAATAAGTTTCCAAAATATTTATGTGCCGAAATGCCAACAACCTCTCAATTTGTTTTTGTGGCTGCAATGATGCCACATTATTTTGACAACCGTCCACATTATACACAAAAAAAGTTGGCAATGCAATGCCACGCAACGAAATATATCGGAAATGACAATCTTTGCCACACGATCTTCGCGATGCCACAAAATGCCATAATGTGTACGAGGCTTATCTTTCGAATAAATTCTTTCCTAAGCCTCATTTCATTTGGAGACTCTCCTCAAAAAATGAATTTTATTATTTCAATAAACTAATATTTCATATTCCACACACATACTTACATACATTTTATATTCTTAAAGAAAATCCTCACAACTGTGTTGTTAACTAATCGTCTTCAGCGTCATTCCTCGCTGTCTCTAGGCTATAATTAATTAAAGCAATGCCATTGACTTTAGAATCTAAATCCCCACAAATTGATTTTGGATTGAGTTTGTATAATTTTAAACAATGTAATTTGCATATTTGTGGGAAACAGCTAATTGAAGGAATGCAATGTTAAAAATGTAAAACTGTTCTGCAGTCTAATGTGTGTGCTGAGAAAAACAATATCATTAGATGCTTGTTGGCGTGTCCGGAAAGTTAAAGTTTGTAAAAATATACATGAGCAAAGTTCATTGCTTTACGAACCTTTACATATACGAAATATTTACATATACGTTGATCGCCAAGGATATATAGAGAACCGATTCTGCACTATCGTTCTCACAACAGCATCTGGGCATGTTTTCCGAAGGGCCAGTCTCCAGTGGAAAAAGCCACAACGTGAGAACAATTATTCGTTCAGAATTTTACAAGGTCGTTGGTCCTCTATCTGCTGTGGGATGGCCAAGTCTGCTTCGAAATGAAACTGATATTCCGACCCCGCCATTTAGATTCAGGCTTTTTCAAAAACTTCAGCCACAATCTTCTCCTGATATAACTTATTGGCTTTTGGAGGGTTGCACATTGTAAGTGGAGTAAAGCTTTTCCTTCACCTGTTATCGACCGTTATTGGGGATTCCCATTACATTTTGCCTGCCGCGCGTCTTCAGGTTCCAGGAAGACGTGTTTGAAGTTTAGCTCAGAATTCCAACTTGAGAACGATATTTGGTACTTGATATTGATGAGGTGCTTTATGAAAACATATTTTTTTTTTCCAATACGCTGGCACACAACACATAAAACAATCGATTGCTTAACGGAAGCATAGAGCGAATCAGTGCGCATACATTTTGTCTCCCAAAATTCTTTGAAGTTTATCGTGGAGGATAATAAGGAATTTTTGAAACGAGAATCACCTCGTGAAAAATGTGCAATAGTCCATCTGCTGTCTTAATATAGACTTAATAAATAATGTTCGTCCTATTTACAGCTTTTTAGATTTTACTTTTTTCTTTTCTTTCTGACTTTTCGCGAATGACTATTTATTTCTTTGTGGTTCCATTGTGGTTTGTAGTTTATAACTTCTAAGTCAAAATAATAACAATAGTGACTACGAGCATTCATTTGCTTAACACTTCAGGGAGAGCAAAAGCGCTGACAGCCCTGACCTAAAATTGACCAATGTGTGTACATAACAATGTGCCTACCATCATGGCAGACAGCTATAACTGTTCAAGCAATCATAGACCTCGAGAACGCCGAAACTCCGAAATCCATTTCGTGCGAGGGGGACCTCTCACTTGACCCGTTTTGCTGTTCTCTTTTTCCTTCTTTCAAATAACTGCCAGTCTGACTGCGATATTAAAGATACACACAGCACGTTCTTGACTATAATTGCAACACTTCAAATCCAGTGTCATAGTTGAATGTAAGTGGTGTTCATTATTTTGAAAACAGCCAGAGACTGCAACTCGCCATCATCATCAAGTTGAATTTTATAACTGTTTCATTGTGCCAAACTCTATCTGCCGCATGCGGTAGATAGAAAAGTCATGTGCCCTCAAAAACAGTGAATGTGAATTTTTGGCAAAAACTAATTTAAATATTTGGGCAAATGTATACAAAAGTTGAATGCAATTCAGAGTCAAACTTAAAACAAAGCACAATTTTAATAGTCAAATTATACTCTGTATGTGGAAAGTATAAAAAATATTTCAGTGTTATTTTATAAAGTCATGTATGTATGTAGGTATGTATGCATGTATGCATGTATGCATGTATGTGTAAAATTGTAGCAAAAACGGGGGATTTTCCAGTACATAATACTTTAATGGAAGTGCATGAAAATAAATTGTCTATGAAAAAACAAAATAAAAACATGGTATTGTGGGTAGTAAATGAAAGCAAATTAACAAATGTTTTGCATATTTAATGTTGATTACGAATGACAAAAAAAAAAAGTTAAAAACAAAAAAGAAGCTGAAAAAATGAAGCTCGGAAATCTCACAAAGGACACATGTTGCTTTAGTTCAAAAACACAATAAATCTTATGTATTTTAAATCTGTGATTTACTGTGCATAGTTAAAGTTTAGAATTAAATGATTTAACTTTTTTTTTGTATAAATTTTTTTTGGTTAATATAAATTTCATTTAATTTTTTATAAAGTTTGCTTTATTACGATTTTTACTTGTACTTTTGCCTTATAGTAGATACAATATAAGAAATATTGCTTTAGTTATAAGACCAGACATTATAAATCTTTAGTTTAAATCCATTAAATCAAGTTTATTTTCCAACGTTTTTTTTTTTTTTTTTTTTTTTTTTTTTTTTTTTTTTTTTTTTTTGCATTCATTTTAACATCTTCTAGTCGTTGCATTTGTTACAACCTTTTTGTAAGTGAAATTTACATGATTCTAACATTGAAGTTTGCAATAGAATTGTTTGTTGTAAGTTAGTCGTTCTATTTGTTCTAGCGTTTGTTGAATTATTTTAAATGCCCTTCTTGCAAGATTTACTGGTGGTTTTAACTCTGTTGTTGCTGAAAATCTTTAAATTATGGACAGAGACAAATAAATCTTAAGCTTTACTAAGTTGCTAAAATTTTGTTTTTGTTTTTTTTTTTTTTTTGTTTCTCTTATATGCTGGGAGGAAAAGCAATAATCAAACGGGCGCCTTATATATTTTAGAAAAATCCGAAATTGCCCGAATCGTAAGAAAAAAATTCCTAAATTACCATTTATTTACAATTTTGCAAGTAGCGGAATTTATGTTCAGTTTAAGATTTCATTTTATTTACGAAAACTTTATTAATGAAAAACTACTAAAATTATATTTAATTACGATTGATTGAAATTAGAAAAATATTCGTACACCGTTTAAATTAACGCATTCTGCAAATTTACGAAAATTTACGAAAATTTACGAAAATTTACGAAATTCTTAAAGACGTAATGAAAAATGTCAAATCTGTTTTTTAAAATTTTAAGAACGAAATTTCTTAACAAGTTTTACTATTTAATTAATTTGGAAAGTAAAAAGTTATTATTTATGGGAAAATTATTAAAAAAAACGTAATGAAAAATATCAAAATTTATATTTTTTATTTATTATTATATATTTATATTATTTTTTGATATATATTTATTAAGCCTGAGGTCTTTTTTTATCTTATTTTGTTTTTTATTATTCGATATTTCGTTAACAGCTTGTTAACATCATCAGGAATAATAGGAAATTATAATTCTTTGAAATATAAAAATTTTTTTATATTAAATTTTTTTTTTAATTACATTTTTTATATATTAAATTAAATTTAAATTTAAATTTTTTTTATATTAAATTTTTTTATATTAATAAATATATATCAAAAAATATAATAAAAAAGGTCAATTAATAATATAATTAATATTTATATTATTATTATTATATTATTATATATTTGAACAATCTATTTTTTTAAGCTTTAAGCTTTAAGGTTTTTTTTTTTATTTTTTTTTTTATTATTTTTATATAATCTCGATATTTCGTTAACCTTCGGTTATTATTATTTTATATTATATATTTTTTTATTTATATTCTCGTAACTAACTGACTTCTATTGTTGTATTAATTTCAGCAATGAGAAAAAAAAATTCCCAGATAACGGATTGCTACACAAACGCAACTGGGATGAACTACGAAATTTGCGTAACGAATATTCGTTGAAGGAATTAAAACTCATTTTTTTTTGTGTGAAAATGCTCTCTCAATCAGAACGTACGACGAAAATCGTTGTGCCTTACGACCTTTGCGATTGGTTTGCGTCGATGTATGATGAAAAATTGGTATGTAGTGACCGTTTTTATTTATTTTTCTTTTATATTTTTTAAGTAAGCAAATTTCTTACAATTCTTAGTTTTATGAATTGTTTTCCTTTTTTATTTATAGCATATAAATTCATTAATAATTTTTTTTTTACATATATCCAAATCGTTTTTTATCGTTGCATTAAATCGTTTTGTTGTAACATTCCATAATGTTCACTTTTATATAAATTTAATATAAATTTATTAATTTTTAAAATTAGATAAAATTTTTAAATTTTAAATAGATGATCGGTAACATACAGGCAGCCAAAATTAAATGTGATAGTTACTAGGAATTGTTAATCACACTGACAAAGTCTACCAGAACGGAATAAACTGCTGTTTTCGACGGCTGTTAAGCGCATGATACACTATCAATGTTCAGCTTCAATATTTGTCATTGTGTGTGAAAGATAGTCACACATATACGCTCTGTGTAATATTGACGAATATGAAAATGGTTTTCATATTCATCACAATATTGAAGCAGTTTGACGTAGTGTGGCATCGTTATCGTTAATATTCATTTTATTTCTGGTAACTTTGAGGGGACATCGTTTTTGTGACGCATTACAAATAGAGTAAAAAATTTTTGTAATCAAATTAATTGAAGTATATCGCTCATTAATGGCTTTTTGGGACGTGCAAATTAAAAAATATAGTGAGAAAATAAAAAAAATAAATATCATCAGTGCTTTTTTTTTATAAATAAAGAAATAAATAGAAAATATGTATTTTGCCGACGGTAACTTTAAAAAAATTTTTGCCGACGATAACTTCTGTATGTTTGCACTTGAAAAAACCGCAAAATGAATATTGATGAGAAATGTTGACGTAGTGTATCAGAGGCTTCAATATATATACTAACACAACGACAAATATTGAAGCTGAATACTGATGTGTGTATCATGCGCTTAATATTTTCATCTTCAGCGTTCTTTGTGTTTTGTTCACTCTGTTAGGTTATTTATTTTTAAATTTTTTCTATTCTATTCTATATTAGCACGTTAATTTTAAAAGCTTTTACTGCCGTATTTACAAAATAATTTTTATTTATAAAACTTTTATGAGGCAAAGTTCCATACAAGATTCAATCAATATACTTTGAGTAAATTTAAAAATTTTTATCATACCGCGCAGTTAATTTTTAAGTGTTAAATCGCCAAAAACTTTTTTCTTAATGTGTCCACATGTGACATATTATTTATTTTATATTTCTGATAAAAGCAAATCATAAAAAGTATTACGGTTTCATTACAACTATGCAAAATAATGCCAATTGTAGTTAAATTCTATTAGAAAAATACATACATACATTTATTTTTACTGAAAGTGCAAATTTTAATTAGGTACTTTATTTGTTTCTTTACGTTTTTGTTGTTTTTTTAAACAAATATATTGAATTACAAATAATACCTGCTTTAATAAAAAAAAAACATTTTATTTTTGTACAATACTTTGTGTACTGCAATTTGACCTAAAATCGGTAATTTTTTTTTCAGAGGTAAGGGCCATTTTAGTTAAAAATTTCTGAACAAGCTTTATCATTCAATAAATTTGGCAGACAAAAATATGATTTAAAATTCCGAAAAACGTAAGGAAAAATTTTAAAATTTCCTATTATTTACAGTTGCCTAACTAAAGGATCTTTCTTGATTTCAATGTGAAAAGTAATAACTAAAACGTAATGGAAACTCTCTAAAGTTATACTTAGTTACAATTTTCGTTGCATTTTCGTTTTGCTTTTGCCTTGACAACGAAAAACTCTCAGAATAATATTTATTTAAGAAGCGTTATTATTTAATTAATTAGAAAAACAAAAATAAAAAATAATTAAAAATTGCCAAACACGCAAATAAAATCTCAAATTTACATAGAAGTGCATTTACAATTTCACTAGCAGTATGTTTTTGGTAGCCAATATAAAGGAAGAATTTTTACTGGTTGGCTTTTGCAAATTAAAAAAAAAAAGACAGAAAATTTAAAAAAGATGAATGAAATATAAATTTGTGGCGATATTTGAACGACTACCATCATTCACTTTTTAAATATTGTTTAAATTTTGGCGTACATTTCCACCATTTTCGATCGTAACTCAGCAATGGCAGCTGCAATGTTGTCTGCCAGGGAACTCTTCGCACACGTGTTGGTGGAATAATTTTCAATAAATTTAAACTGTTTCGAAATTTGGTCGCAACAGCTGGAATAGTCTGTTCGGTGAGTTGATAATGACGAAACACATTTCTCACACAGCACGAATTTAGTAATAAAATTATATGATTTTCAAGCGTTGCTGGTTTATTCTATTTATGATGAAATGTTAAATATTACTGATCAAAATTTATCCGACTGTCTTTATTGCCAGGTTAATTTTAAAACAAAACTGGCTTTATTTGTTAAAAAAAAATTTAAAAATTGTGAGCAATTTCCCATCTCAGCAGTTTAGTTCAGTAGATAATTCTGGAAACAAAAATTACCAAACTTATGAGAAAATATCTCAAAAAATCAGAATTAAAATAAATTATTAAAAAATCGGTAATGCGCCAAATTGTAAAGCATCGGGCGATATATCAAGTTAAAACACAACAGTGGTAACTAAAAACTTTGGTTTAATATTCTTAAAAACTTGCTAAAACTAGTTTATCGATCGTTTACAGGTGCATTTCGGTTAGATCCTTAAATACTACAGAATCTGTCAAAAGAGACTTTACAGTTACATGCCCTCTCACATCTCAGACACGTGTAGGTTGCCTTCTTACAACTTAAGTTTTTTCTCTTCAACGTGCCAGGATTACGACCCTTCTGAAAACTTTCCTATTGTAAAGCAAATAAAGAAAACTAAACTATGCGTGTAGTTTACATATTTGAGTAGACAAAGAAGTAGAAATAGGCCGCCACCAAAATTATTAGCTGATGTAAAGAAATACAAAATTCTGGTAATAATTTTAAAGATTTACATGTCTTTAAATTTTGCAATACTACGAAAATGTTAAGACTATGAATGGTTAACATAAGTTGACAATATTTGTAGGTATGAACAATGGTGTATGTCCAATATATACGAGTATACAGTTAAAGCTCTCATAAGCGGATAATCAACAGCAAAATTTTTGTTAGCGAACGCAAAGTAGAATTTATTTGCTTACAAAAACAGAGCTTTCACCAATCGTTCAATAGAACTTGCAAAATATATGACTACATTTAAAAAAAAAAAATATGGAGAAATGACAGTTTAAAAGAAACCTTAAGCCAGCATTGTGAATGATTCAATAGATTGTTTGAGTGCAAATAATATGCCAATGAGACACATGGCAAGACATGTCGAAGATTCTTATCACTCACAGTGTAAATGGCAAAACAAAACATGATTTCTATGATTTCATAGAAAAAACGCAAAGTTGCTCTCGTCGTCTATTTCATTTTATTTTTTATTTTTCATAAATCTCGAATGTTGTTAAAAATAAAATGACCATTTACAGAAAAACATTTCACAATAGTCAAACATGAGTTCATTCTTTTGTATTTATTTGCACACCAATACCGGACCAGCGGTAATGAGTTTAACGCCTTCATAATAAAATTTATGTATGTTGTCTTGAGTTTCGTTTAATAAAAAAAAAAAAATTGTTACTAGTTCCAGAAGAGAAAAGAAGAGATAAATATCATTTCAAAATAAGTTTAAGGCTAAAACGGCACAAAAACCCATAGACTTAAGGCGTTTTCTGCACTTACACTTCCTGTCATTACAATGTAACTCATACCTTGTCTGACTTTAAAGTTTTTATTCTACAAAATGACTGTAGAAATTCAAGAAGTTTTGCGAGAGTGGAGATTTCCAGCGAGCATTAATAATTGTCATCTGACTGACCATGACATTTAAAAGGTTAATATTATATTCCTGCAAAACTAAGATGATTGGGCAGCAGAGTATTAACTGTATTAATTTCAATGTTATAGTTTTCGCCTAAGTTAGTAAATCAGTGGAAATTGTATTCAGTTAAATAAAAGACAATTTAGCAGTATGATTGTCAAATAAACATAAGCGGCTGAACAAATACTGGTTAACACAAGTCATGACACATGAAAGCAGCATTCAAGTTCTAGTACGTTGACGGTGTAGGAAATACTTTACATACATCCTCTCATCTCCTTACTATCTACACCATTTATATCCCACCGTAAATGAAATGCAACTTTTCTGTATACGGAATAGCAGAATAACCGTGTTCGTTTGACATATTGGCAGAAGGACTGGTTATGAAGATGCGTCCCCTGTAACTACAGTAGGTTCAATGAAGACAGAAGAGAATCATAGAGTGAACTACGACCAGTGATTTACATCTGTCATCATATTTGAAAGCACACCAAAAATCTGCAGTTGCTGTAAAATAATCCTTATGTGACACCTATTCCATCTCATATCCATATATACATTCTGAAAATGCTGTTCTAATTAAATTATTACTTATATGTTTTGTGTATTTGCTCAAAATATAAATATAATTAAAATAAATATTTCTCACACCTGGTTTAAAGATAGTTTTTGTTTGATATGCGCTTGATAAATATGTAGACGGGCACTTAAGTTTTCGATACCTTTCTGAAGGACATAGTGCCAACCAATGATGTGTGCTGTTGGCTACACATTGCATACGTAGCGGATATCCCTTAAACAAAAGTCCTAAAAAAAATAAATTACATGCAAAGGTCAACACATCGCTTCATGGTCAGGCTTCACACGCAATGCTAATTACCGCGCTACTTGGCTACTGAGAACAATAAACTTTTCTTAAAACTAGAAAATAATACATATTTAAAAAATTAAATTGGCGCATAGTCAGAAATGATTATTAACTGTTAACTTTTTTAAGTACCTATTTAAGTTATTCACAGTTGGTTACTTTCAGCACGAAAAGTTCACAATTAATTATGGCTGAAGCTTTAACTAAATGTTAACTAACTTATACATTCAAAGAACAGCTGACTGATTTCATTTTATACTTTATTTGAAAAGTAAAACATTTTTGAATAGGTAATAAAAAAATCAAGAAATGGAAGGAATTATAAGAGATACTCAAATATTATCAGATGAAAACATGGCGAGAAAAGTTAGGACGTATAAAACACGCTGCAATCCGTTGGAAATGGATGATGGAGACTTCTACGAAAGATATCGGTTTGACAAAGAAACAACGTGTTTTATAATTGATTTAGTGGACTCGTGAAAATTTCAAACTAGGAGAGGTAAAGCAATTCCAATGAACTTGCTTGTTACCTTGCGATTTTTGGGGCGAAATGTTCACCAAAGTGATATAGGAAGGTATTCAAATTCATAGACATTCAAGATTTATTTAACTGATTTGCAACTTTGTTTTGGATTTAGCTTTCATTGTGTTCCACTGTTGCTTCAAACGACTAGTTTCCCTTATAAGTATATCCCATTGACATCATTTGCTCGTTGATGTGACGCCAAGCTTCTTTTTTTTTATATATCATTTTGGTGTCGTTTCGTTTATCGTCCACCACTTTGACGTATTTGGACACCAGATCTTTAAATACAGTTTTTTCGTCTAGCGACCAATTTGTGTCTCTCTAGAAAACACAAAGCAATAAATACTAATTATTTTTTAAATAATAAACTTTGCTTTGCTACCTTTGCTACTTGCGTTCATTTCTACTGCGTCCAAGGTAATCCATACAAAAAAGAAAACAAACTAGGGATGTGTTTTTGGTCAACAGTATATATCGTACAAAGCATTATCAACATTTTATTTTCTCTACATGCGAATATGCATAGTTGCATTTCTTTTATCAGCTGAGAGCAGTTGCTACGCTAGTTATGAACTGTGAATAACATCTATAACTATCTATGAACTATTTTTTAGTTTCTGTTTTACTAGTTTCGACTTTGATTATGATTTCTGAATATGCGCCATTATTTTTATTTCGAAGAAAAATTATTTCTTAATATTATATAAAATTATTTAATATTTTAAGCGCTGGGCTATAAAGCAAACGGGCTTGACTTTTTTCCTGCAATGTTTACGTTTTTACATAAAAAATTGTACGGCACAATAAATCTATTTTACCTGTCAAAATATCCCAAAGTTTGTTCTTGTTTTAAGCATCATTTCTAACAATTTTTTACACATAAATTTCGAAAAATTTTAAACTTTAGACAAAGGAAATCTGTTGGCTTAACTGAAAGTACAAGTAGATAATAATTCTTTAGCAAAACCATAAGATTTGTCAGAAAATAAGAAAGAATCAATTTTACGACTGAATAATTTTATACCAAGAAGGATTTAAAGTAGAATTTAGTTCTGATTTAAAAAGATATACGGGAATGGCATTTGGAAATGGAAAAGGAAATAAAAGTGCTATTGAAAACAGTTTATGAAGATTATTCAAAGATGTAGTCTCAGAATCTTTTCATAGTTGAATTAATTTTATGCTTAAAACTTTTTTAAAAATAGGAATTACAGTCGGGTTTCTATATAATCAATCTGAATTAAACCGAAAATATATTTTTATTTTAAATGATCAGCGATTTGAGTTTTTTTTATCCTCAACAAAACCTTGCAATACATATAAGATTTTAAGTACATTGTTGGGCACGATCCTTTTCATCGCTATCCGAATCTCTTAATGTAGCAGTAGTATTGTGTTGTAAGAATAAAGATTAAATTATTTTTATATCTGCCTTTTTTTGGGCCAATATATTTCAGCTCATCTCGCTACACAGTGCTGTTAGTACGCGTAACAGCAAATATTTGCAATAATTCATTATCTGTATGGAGACCTATATTAAGTGTATTAAAATTCCATAGTGCCGTTTCATATAAATTCATAATAGGGAGCACTTATTTCTATAGAAGTTCACTTTAAAAAAGTTCGACTGTATATGGCAAAGAGGAATGGCGTGCGTTTAAATATTTATGAAATATTATTCAGTGGCATTAGGAAAGAAATCCTGGAAAATTGAAAAAATTAGTGATGGCGGCTTAAAGGATTTACTTAAGAAATATCAAATAAGAAACAATACAAGAAACTTTGACATTCAAATAATAAGAAAATCTATAAAAAAAAAACTCTATAAGCCAGAAATAAAATAATGGAGGGTAGTTTAAAAGTAAGAAGCATTAATCTAACTCTGAGTATAAAATGAAACTAAACTGTGGTTCATATAATTCTAAATTGTGTAAAAATTTTGTGTCTACTTTGTTTAACAAAACTGTTTCAACATCCCTGAAAACCTATGAAAGATGTTTTTGTTATTGAACTTAAACAGTAACAAATGATCTGATGTGGCTTGCCAGCTCAAATTCAATTAATATTAAAAACACCACAACCTCAAACTACCCCACTGTTATACATTTTAACCTGATAATTCACCGTAGAATTTAATATTATTTTCTCCCCCCTCATATGCTATCAAATACAAAGTCGCCCTAAAGTATACAAGTAAACAAGCGGTTTCTTTATTCGCACATATACTAAGTTTTTAGAATAGCAGGGTGTGTTTTTTAATGTAACAAGTGCATATGTAATTTTCATTCAGTATTTTCCTTGACGTTTTTCTCACTTGTGCAATTTTAATGAGCAGCAAAATGGTTAAAGATTTTATACTTCCGCAATGGCTGTATGAAGCATGCCCGTACACAGTGGGACATAACACAAAAATATTATGAAAAAAACTGTATTTCAAAACTTATAATTTAAGCGTGATGCGTGATTTCATAAAAATCGTTTAGATAGCTTAAGAGAGCATAAGTCACCTCGTGATACTATTTCTTAAAAAATTTATTTCCTACGTGTTCTTTTACACTCTGATCTACGTACGTTTTTAATTTTATGCAAACTCAATCTACACGATGGGCTACCTTTGGCCCGCCTGGCTGCGCATCATATTAGTTAGAAATCGCTTTTAATAATACTTACTGTCATATCTCTGAACAGAGTAGACGTGGAAAATTGAAACAAAGTGTAGAAGACGCAGGAAATCCCACTCTACTAACCTACAAAATTTCATTTCGCTACCTTGAAAAATTTCGGAGTTGTCGACCTTTTCCTAAAGGGTATATTAGCCGAAAGTCGACGTCCATATCTCGGGAACGGGTCCATGTATTTGGATGAATTTTTTTTCACATGAAAGGTCTTGAATTCTACTTTTATACGCATCGCACTTTTCGAGTAAAGATCAACTACAAACATTCGTAACGACAGACTTTTTGTATAACGCCCACTTTGGCCAAATGAAAGGTGGGCGTGGCAAAATTTTAATTTCAGCTTATTCTCGAAGATGTCGCCGATCGGCCTGCCAAGTTTCATGCAATTATCTTAAAAAACATGCGAGTTATTAAGCAAACGCCAAAAGAATTTTTTGACTGAAAAATTTCTAAAACTGAAAAATAAAATCCGTTTTTTTTGTGAAACACCAGGTCAACAGAAGCTGGTAGCAAGCAAATTTGGTGAAAAAGTTTTTTTGGGAACGCTATAACTCGGTAACCGTTGGACCGATTTCAATGAAACTTTCACCATATGATCGAGTGAAACTCAGGCTACACGATGGGCTACCTTTGGCCCGCCTGGATGCGCACCATATTAGTTAGAAATCGCTTTTAATAATACTTACCGTCATATCTCTGAACAGAGTAGACGTGGAAAATTGAAACAAAGGGTAGAAGACGCAGGAAATCCCACTCTACTAACCTACAAAATTTCATTTCGCTACCTTGAAAAATTTCGGAGTTGTCGACCTTTTCCTAAAGGGTATATTAGCCGAAAGTCGACGTCCATATCTCGGGAACGGGTCCATGTATTTGGATGAATTTTTTTTCACATGAAAGGTCTTGAATTCTACTTTTATACGCATCGCACTTTTCGAGTAAAGATCAACTACAAACATTCGTAACGACAGACTTTTTGTATTACGCCCACTTTGGCCAAACGAAAGGTGGGCGTGGCAAAATTTTAATTTCAGCTTATTCTCGAAGATGTCGCCGATCGGCCTGCCAAGTTTCATGCAATTATCTTAAAAAACATGCGAGTTATTAAGCAAACGCCAAAAGAATTTTTTTACTGAAAAATTTCTAAAACTGAAAAATAAAATCCGTTTTTTTTGTGAAACACCAGGTCAACAGAAGCTGGTAGCAAGCAAATTTGGTGAAAAAGTTTTTTTGGGAACGCTATAACTCGGTAACCGTTGGACCGATTTCAATGAAACTTTCACCATATGATCGAGTGAAACTCAGGCTACACGATGGGCTACCTTTGGCCCGCCTGGCTGCGCACCATATTAGTTAGAAATCGCTTTTAATAATACTTACTGTCATATCTCTGAACAGAGTAGACGTTGAAAATTGAAACAAAGGGTAGAAGACGCAGGAAATCCCACTCTACTAACCTACAAAATTTCATTTCGCTACCTTGAAAAATTTCGGAGTTGTCGACCTTTTCCTAAAGGGTATATTAGCCGAAAGTCGACGTCCATATCTCGGGAACGGGTCCATGTATTTGGATGAATTTTTTTTCACATGAAAGGTCTTGAATTCTACTTTTATACGCATCGCACTTTTCGAGTAAAGATCAACTACAAACATTCGTAACGACAGATATTTTGTATAACGCCCACTTTGGCCAAATGAAAGGTGGGCGTGGCAAAATTTTAATTTCAGCTTATTCTCGAAGATGTCGCCGATCGGCCTCCCAAGTTTCATGCAATTATCTTAAAAAACATGCGAGTTATTAAGCAAACGCCAAAAGAATTTTTTGACTGAAAAATTTCTAAAACTGAAAAATAAAATCCGTTTTTTTTGTGAAACACCAGGTCAACAGAAGCTGGTAGCAAGCAAATTTGGTGAAAAAGTTTTTTTGGGAACGCTATAACTAGGTAACCGTTGGACCGATTTCAATGAAACTTTCACCATATGATCGAGTGAAACTCAGGCTACACGATGGGCTACCTTTGGCCCGCCTGGCTGCGCACCATATTAGTTAGAAATCGCTTTTAATAATACTTACTGTCATATCTCTGAACAGAGTAGACGTGGAAAATAGAAACAAAGGGTAGAAGACGCAGGAAATCCCACTCTACTAACCTACAAAATTTCATTTCGCTACCTTGAAAAATTTCGGAGTTGTCGACCTTTTCCTAAAGGGTATATTAGCCGAAAGTCGACGTCCATATCTCGGGAACGGGTCCATGTATTTGGATGAATTTTTTTTCACATGAAAGGTCTTGAATTCTACTTTTATACGCATCGCACTTTTCGAGTAAAGATCAACTACAAACATTCGTAACGACAGATATTTTGTATAACGCCCACTTTGGCCAAATGAAAGGTGGGCGTGGCAAAATTTTAATTTCAGCTTATTCTCGAAGATGTCGCCGATCGGCCTGCCAAGTTTTATGCAATTACCTTAAAAAACATGCGAGTTATTAAGCAAACGCCAAAAGAATTTTTTGACTGAAAAATTTCTAAAACTGAAAAATAAAAACCGTTTTTTTTGTGAAACACCAGGTCAACAGAAGCTGGTAGCAAGCAAATTTGGTGAAAAAGTTTTTTTTGGAACGCTATAACTCTGTAACCGTTGGACCGATTTCAATGAAACTTTCACCATATGATCGAGTGAAACTCAGGCTACACGATGGGCTACCTTTGGCCCGCCTGGCTGCGCACCATATTAGTTAGAAATCGCTTTTAATAATACTTACTGTCATATCTCTGAACAGAGTAGACGTGGAAAATAGAAACAAAGGGTAGAAGACGCAGGAAATCCCACTCTACTAACCTACAAAATTTCATTTCGCTACCTTGAAAAATTTCGGAGTTGTCGACCTTTTCCTAAAGGGTATATTAGCCGAAAGTCGACGTCCATATCTCGGGAACGGGTCCATGTATTTGGATGAATTTTTTTTCACATGAAAGGTCTTGAATTCTACTTTTATACGCATCGCACTTTTCGAGTAAAGATCAACTACAAACATTCGTAACGACAGACTTTTTGTATAACGCCCACTTTGGCCAAATGAAAGGTGGGCGTGGCAAAATTTTAATTTCAGCTTATTCTCGAAGATGTCGCCGATCGGCCTGCCAAGTTTCATGCAATTGTCTTAAAAAACATGCGAGTTATTAAGCAAACGCCAAAAGAATTTTTTGACTGAAAAATTTCTAAAACTGAAAAATAAAATCCGTTTTTTTTGTGAAACACCAGGTGAACAGAAGCTGGTAGCAAGCAAATATGGTGAAAAAGTTTTTTTGGGAACGCTATAACTCGGTAACCGTTGGACCGATTTCAATGAAACTTTCACCATATGATCGAGTGAAACTCAGGCTACACGATGGGCTACCTTTGGCCCGCCTGGCTGCGCACCATATTAGTTAGAAATCGCTTTTAATAATACTTACTGTCATATCTCTGAACAGAGTAGACGTTGAAAATTGAAACAAAGGGTAGAAGACGCAGGAAATCCCACTCTACTAACCTACAAAATTTCATTTCGCTACCTTGAAAAATTTCGGAGTTGTCGACCTTTTCCTAAAGGGTATATTAGCCGAAAGTCGACGTCCATATCTCGGGAACGGGTCCATGTATTTGGATGAATTTTTTTTCACATGAAAGGTCTTGAATTCTACTTTTATACGCATCGCACTTTTCGAGTAAAGATCAACTACAAACATTCGTAACGACAGATATTTTGTATAACGCCCACTTTGGCCAAATGAAAGGTGGGCGTGGCAAAATTTTAATTTCAGCTTATTCTCGAAGATGTCGCCGATCGGCCTCCCAAGTTTCATGCAATTATCTTAAAAAACATGCGAGTTATTAAGCAAACGCCAAAAGAATTTTTTGACTGAAAAATTTCTAAAACTGAAAAATAAAATCCGTTTTTTTTGTGAAACACCAGGTCAACAGAAGCTGGTAGCAAGCAAATTTGGTGAAAAAGTTTTTTTGGGAACGCTATAACTAGGTAACCGTTGGACCGATTTCAATGAAACTTTCACCATATGATCGAGTGAAACTCAGGCTACACGATGGGCTACCTTTGGCCCGCCTGGCTGCGCACCATATTAGTTAGAAATCGCTTTTAATAATACTTACTGTCATATCTCTGAACAGAGTAGACGTGGAAAATTGAAACAAAGGGTAGAAGACGCAGGAAATCCCACTCTACTAACCTACAAAATTTCATTTCGCTACCTTGAAAAATTTCGGAGTTGTCGACCTTTTCCTAAAGGGTATATTAGCCGAAAGTCGACGTCCATATCTCGGGAACGGGTCCATGTATTTGGATGAATTTTTTTTCACATGAAAGGTCTTGAATTCTACTTTTATACGCATCGCACTTTTCGAGTAAAGATCAACTACAAACATTCGTAACGACAGACTTTTTGTATAACGCCCACTTTGGCCAAATGAAAGGTGGGCGTGGCAAAATTTTAATTTCAGCTTATTCTCGAAGATGTCGCCGATCGGCCTGCCAAGTTTCATGCAATTATCTTAAAAAACATGCGAGTTATTAAGCAAACGCCAAAAGAATTTTTTTGACTGAAAAATTTCTAAAACTGAAAAATAAAATCCGTTTTTTTTTGTTAAACACCAGGTCAACAGAAGCTGGTAGCAAGCAAATTTGGTGAAAAAGTTTTTTTTTGGAACGCTATAACTCTGTAACCGTTGGACCGATTTCAATTAAACTTTCACCATATGATCGAGTTAAACTCAGGCTACACGATGGGCTACCTTTGGCCCGCCTCGCTGCGCACCATATTAGTTAGAAATCGCTTTTAATAATACTTACCGTCATATCTCTGAACAGAGTAGACGTGGAAAATTGAAACAAAGTGTAAAAGACGCAGGAAATCCCACTCTACTAACCTACAAAATTTCATTTCGCTACCTTGAAAAATTTCGGAGTTGTCGACCTTTTCCTAAAGGGTATATTAGCCGAAAGTCGACGTCCATATCTCGGGAACGGGTCCATGTATTTGGATGAATTTTTTTTCACATGAAAGGTCTTGAATTCTACTTTTATACGCATCGCACTTTTCGAGTAAAGATCAACTACAAACATTCGTAACGACAGACTTTTTGTATAACGCCCACTTTGGCCAAATGAAAGGTGGGCGTGGCAAAATTTTAATTTCAGCTTATTCTCGAAGATGTCGCCGATCGGCCTGCCAAGTTTCATGCAATTATCTTAAAAAACATACGAGTTATTAAGCAAACGCCAAAAGAATTTTTTGACTGAAAAATTTCTAAAACTGAAAAATAAAATCCGTTTTTTTTGTGAAACACCAGGTCAACAGAAGCTGGTAGCAAGCAAATTTGGTGAAAAAGTTTTTTTGGGAACGCGTAACTCGGTAACCGTTGGACCGATTTCAATGAAACTTTCACCATATGATCGAGTGAAACTCAGGCTACACGATGGGCTACCTTTGGCCCGCCTGGCTGCGCACCATATTAGTTAGAAATCGCTTTTAATAATACTTACTGTCATATCTCTGAACAGAGTAGACGTGGAAAATTGAAACAAAGGGTAGAAGACGCAGGAAATCCCACTCTACTAACCTACAAAATTTCATTTCGCTACCTTGAAAAATTTCGGAGTTGTCGACCTTTTCCTAAAGGGTATATTAGCCGAAAGTCGACGTCCATATCTCGGGAACGGGTCCATGTATTTGGATGAATTTTTTTTTCACATGAAAGGTCTTGAATTCTACTTTTATACGCATCGCACTTTTCGAGTAAAGATCAACTACAAACATTCGTAACGACAGACTTTTTGTATAACGCCCACTTTGGCCAAATGAAAGGTGGGCGTGGCAAAATTTTAATTTCAGCTTATTCTCGAAGATGTCGCCGATCGGCCTGCCAAGTTTTATGCAATTACCTTAAAAAACATGCGAGTTATTAAGCAAACGCCAAAAGAATTTTTTGACTGAAAAATTTCTAAAACTGAAAAATAAAAACCGTTTTTTTTGTGAAACACCAGGTCAACAGAAGCTGGTAGCAAGCAAATTTGGTGAAAAAGTTTTTTTTGGAACGCTATAACTCTGTAACCGTTGGACCGATTTCAATGAAACTTTCACCATATGATCGAGTGAAACTCAGGCTACACGATGGGCTACCTTTGGCCCGCCTGGCTGCGCACCATATTAGTTAGAAATCGCTTTTAATAATACTTACTGTCATATCTCTGAACAGAGTAGACGTGGAAAATTGAAACAAAGGGTAGAAGACGCAGGAAATCCCACTCTACTAACCTACAAAGTTTCATTTCGCTACCTTGAAAAATTTCGGAGTTGTCGACCTTTTCCTAAAGGGTATATTAGCCGAAAGTCGACGTCCATATCTCGGGAACGGGTCCATGTATTTGGATGAATTTTTTTTCACATGAAAGGTCTTGAATTCTACTTTTATACGCATCGCACCTTTCGAGTAAAGATCAACTACAAACATTCGTAACGACAGACTTTTTGTATAACGCCCACTTTGGCCAAATGAAAGGTGGGCGTGGCAAAATTTTAATTTCAGCTTATTCTCGAAGATGTCGCCGATCGGCCTGCCAAGTTTCATGCAATTATCTTAAAAAACATGCGAGTTATTAAGCAAACGCCAAAAGAATTTTTTGACTGAAAAATTTCTAAAACTGAAAAATAAAAACCGTTTTTTTTGTGAAACACCAGGTCAACAGAAGCTGGTAGCAAGCAAATTTGGTGAAAAAGTTTTTTTGGGAACGCTATAACTCGGTAACCGTTGGACCGATTTCAATGAAACTTTCACCATATGATCGAGTGAAACTCAGGCTACACGATGGGCTACCTTTGGCCCGCCTGGCTGCGCACCATATTAGTTAGAAATCGCTTTTAATAATACTTACTGTCATATCTCTGAACAGAGTAGACGTGGAAAATTGAAACAAAGGGTAGAAGACGCAGGCAATCCCACTCTACTAACCTACAAAATTTAATTTCGCTACCTTGAAAAATTTCGGAGTTGTCGACCTTTTCCTAAAGGGTATATTAGCCGAAAGTCGACGTCCATATCTCGGGAACGGGTCCATGTATTTGGATGAATTTTTTTTCACATGAAAGGTCTTGAATTCTACTTTTATACGCATCGCACTTTTCGAGTAAAGATCAACTACAAACATTCGTAACGACAGATATTTTGTATAACGCCCACTTTGGCCAAATGAAAGGTGGGCGTGGCAAAATTTTAATTTCAGCTTATTCTCGAAGATGTCGCCGATCGGCCTGCCAAGTTTCATGCAATTATCTTAAAAAACATGCGAGTTATTAAGCAAACGCCAAAAGAATTTTTTGACTGAAAAATTTCTAAAACTGAAAAATAAAATCCGTTTTTTTTGTGAAACACCAGGTCAACAGAAGCTGGTAGCAAGCAAATTTGGTGAAAAAGTTTTTTTGGGAACGCTATAACTAGGTAACCGTTGGACCGATTTCAATGAAACTTTCACCATATGATCGAGTGAAACTCAGGCTACACGATGGGCTACCTTTGGCCCGCCTGGCTGCGCACCATATTAGTTAGAAATCGCTTTTAATAATACTTACTGTCATATCTCTGAACAGAGTAGACGTGGAAAATTGAAACAAAGGGTAGAAGACGCAGGAAATCCCACTCTACTAACCTACAAAATTTCATTTCGCTACCTTGAAAAATTTCGGAGTTGTCGACCTTTTCCTAAAGGGTATATTAGCCGAAAGTCGACGTCCATATCTCGGGAACGGGTCCATGTATTTGGATGAATTTTTTTTCACATGAAAGGTCTTGAATTCTACTTTTATACGCATCGCACTTTTCGAGTAAAGATCAACTACAAACATTCGTAACGACAGATATTTTGTATAACGCCCACTTTGGCCAAATGAAAGGTGGGCGTGGCAAAATTTTAATTTCAGCTTATTCTCGAAGATGTCGCCGATCGGCCTCCCAAGTTTCATGCAATTATCTTAAAAAACATGCGAGTTATTAAGCAAACGCCAAAAGAATTTTTTGACTGAAAAATTTCTAAAACTGAAAAATAAAATCCGTTTTTTTTGTGAAACACCAGGTCAACAGAAGCTGGTAGCAAGCAAATTTGGTGAAAAAGTTTTTTTGGGAACGCTATAACTAGGTAACCGTTGGACCGATTTCAATGAAACTTTCACCATATGATCGAGTGAAACTCAGGCTACACGATGGGCTACCTTTGGCCCGCCTGGCTGCGCACGATATTAGTTAGAAATCGCTTTTAATAATACTTACTGTCATATCTCTGAACAGAGTAGACGTGGAAAATTGAAACAAAGGGTAGAAGACGCAGGAAATCCCACTCTACTAACCTACAAAATTTCATTTCGCTACCTTGAAAAATTTCGGAGTTGTCGACCTTTTCCTAAAGGGTATATTAGCCGAAAGTCGACGTCCATATCTCGGGAACGGGTCCATGTATTTGGATGAATTTTTTTTCACATGAAAGGTCTTGAATTCTACTTTTATACGCATCGCACTTTTCGAGTAAAGATCAACTACAAACATTCGTAACGACAGACTTTTTGTATAACGCCCACTTTGGCCAAATGAAAGGTGGGCGTGGCAAAATTTTAATTTCAGCTTATTCTCGAAGATGTCGCCGATCGGCCTGCCAAGTTTCATGCAATTATCTTAAAAAACATGCGAGTTATTAAGCAAACGCCAAAAGAATTTTTTTGACTGAAAAATTTCTAAAACTGAAAAATAAAATCCGTTTTTTTTTGTTAAACACCAGGTCAACAGAAGCTGGTAGCAAGCAAATTTGGTGAAAAAGTTTTTTTTTGGAACGCTATAACTCTGTAACCGTTGGACCGATTTCAATTAAACTTTCACCATATGATCGAGTTAAACTCAGGCTACACGATGGGCTACCTTTGGCCCGCCTCGCTGCGCACCATATTAGTTAGAAATCGCTTTTAATAATACTTACCGTCATATCTCTGAACAGAGTAGACGTGGAAAATTGAAACAAAGTGTAAAAGACGCAGGAAATCCCACTCTACTAACCTACAAAATTTCATTTCGCTACCTTGAAAAATTTCGGAGTTGTCGACCTTTTCCTAAAGGGTATATTAGCCGAAAGTCGACGTCCATATCTCGGGAACGGGTCCATGTATTTGGATGAATTTTTTTTCACATGAAAGGTCTTGAATTCTACTTTTATACGCATCGCACTTTTCGAGTAAAGATCAACTACAAACATTCGTAACGACAGACTTTTTGTATAACGCCCACTTTGGCCAAATGAAAGGTGGGCGTGGCAAAATTTTAATTTCAGCTTATTCTCGAAGATGTCGCCGATCGGCCTGCCAAGTTTCATGCAATTATCTTAAAAAACATACGAGTTATTAAGCAAACGCCAAAAGAATTTTTTGACTGAAAAATTTCTAAAACTGAAAAATAAAATCCGTTTTTTTTGTGAAACACCAGGTCAACAGAAGCTGGTAGCAAGCAAATTTGGTGAAAAAGTTTTTTTGGGAACGCGTAACTCGGTAACCGTTGGACCGATTTCAATGAAACTTTCACCATATGATCGAGTGAAACTCAGGCTACACGATGGGCTACCTTTGGCCCGCCTGGCTGCGCACCATATTAGTTAGAAATCGCTTTTAATAATACTTACTGTCATATCTCTGAACAGAGTAGACGTGGAAAATTGAAACAAAGGGTAGAAGACGCAGGAAATCCCACTCTACTAACCTACAAAATTTCATTTCGCTACCTTGAAAAATTTCGGAGTTGTCGACCTTTTCCTAAAGGGTATATTAGCCGAAAGTCGACGTCCATATCTCGGGAACGGGTCCATGTATTTGGATGAATTTTTTTTTCACATGAAAGGTCTTGAATTCTACTTTTATACGCATCGCACTTTTCGAGTAAAGATCAACTACAAACATTCGTAACGACAGACTTTTTGTATAACGCCCACTTTGGCCAAATGAAAGGTGGGCGTGGCAAAATTTTAATTTCAGCTTATTCTCGAAGATGTCGCCGATCGGCCTGCCAAGTTTCATGCAATTATCTTAAAAAACATGCGAGTTATTAAGCAAACGCCAAAAGAATTTTTTGACTGAAAAATTTCTAAAACTGAAAAATAAAAACCGTTTTTTTTGTGAAACACCAGGTCAACAGAAGCTGGTAGCAAGCAAATTTGGTGAAAAAGTTTTTTTTGGAACGCTATAACTCTGTAACCGTTGGACCGATTTCAATGAAACTTTCACCATATGATCGAGTGAAACTCAGGCTACACGATGGGCTACCTTTGGCCCGCCTGGCTGCGCACCATATTAGTTAGAAATCGCTTTTAATAATACTTACTGTCATATCTCTGAACAGAGTAGACGTGGAAAATAGAAACAAAGGGTAGAAGACGCAGGAAATCCCACTCTACTAACCTACAAAATTTCATTTCGCTACCTTGAAAAATTTCGGAGTTGTCGACCTTTTCCTAAAGGGTATATTAGCCGAAAGTCGACGTCCATATCTCGGGAACGGGTCCATGTATTTGGATGAATTTTTTTTTCACATGAAAGGTCTTGAATTCTACTTTTATACGCATCGCACTTTTCGAGTAAAGATCAACTACAAACATTCGTAACGACAGACTTTTTGTATAACGCCCACTTTGGCCAAATGAAAGGTGGGCGTGGCAAAATTTTAATTTCAGCTTATTCTCGAAGATGTCGCCGATCGGCCTGCCAAGTTTCATGCAATTATCTTAAAAAACATGCGAGTTATTAAGCAAACGCCAAAAGAATTTTTTGACTGAAAAATTTCTAAAACTGAAAAATAAAAACCGTTTTTTTTTGTGAAACACCAGGTCAACAGAAGCTGGTAGCAAGCAAATTTGGTGAAAAAGTTTTTTTTGGAACGCTATAACTCTGTAACCGTTGGACCGATTTCAATGAAACTTTCACCATATGATCGAGTGAAACTCAGGCTACACGATGGGCTACCTTTGGCCCGCCTGGCTGCGCACCATATTAGTTAGAAATCGCTTTTAATAATACTTACTGTCATATCTCTGAACAGAGTAGACGTGGAAAATTGAAACAAAGGGTAGAAGACGCAGGAAATCCCACTCTACTAACCTACAAAGTTTCATTTCGCTACCTTGAAAAATTTCGGAGTTGTCGACCTTTTCCTAAAGGGTATATTAGCCGAAAGTCGACGTCCATATCTCGGGAACGGGTCCATGTATTTGGATGAATTTTTTTTCACATGAAAGGTCTTGAATTCTACTTTTATACGCATCGCACCTTTCGAGTAAAGATCAACTACAAACATTCGTAACGACAGACTTTTTGTATAACGCCCACTTTGGCCAAATGAAAGGTGGGCGTGGCAAAATTTTAATTTCAGCTTATTCTCGAAGATGTCGCCGATCGGCCTGCCAAGTTTCATGCAATTATCTTAAAAAACATGCGAGTTATTAAGCAAACGCCAAAAGAATTTTTTGACTGAAAAATTTCTAAAACTGAAAAATAAAAACCGTTTTTTTTGTGAAACACCAGGTCAACAGAAGCTGGTAGCAAGCAAATTTGGTGAAAAATTTTTTTTGGGAACGCTATAACTCGGTAACCGTTGGACCGATTTCAATGAAACTTTCACCATATGATCGAGTGAAACTCAGGCTACACGATGGGCTACCTTTGGCCCGCCTGGCTGCGCACCATATTAGTTAGAAATCGCTTTTAATAATACTTACTGTCATATCTCTGAACAGAGTAGACGTGGAAAATTGAAACAAAGGGTAGAAGACGCAGGAAATCCCACTCTACTAACCTACAAAATTTCATTTCGCTACCTTGAAAAATTTCGGAGTTGTCGACCTTTTCCTAAAGGGTATATTAGCCGAAAGTCGACGTCCATATCTCGGGAACGGGTCCATGTATTTGGATGAATTTTTTTTCACATGAAAGGTCTTGAATTCTACTTTTATACGCAACGCACTTTTCGAGTAAAGATCAACTACAAACATTCGTAACGACAGACTTTTTGTATAACGCCCACTTTGGCCAAATGAAAGGTGGGCGTGGCAAAATTTTAATTTCAGCTTATTCTCGAAGATGTCGCCGATCGGCCTGCCAAGTTTCATGCAATTATCTTAAAAAACATGCGAGTTATTAAGCAAACGCCAAAAGAATTTTTTGACTGAAAAATTTCTAAAACTGAAAAATAAAAACCGTTTTTTTTTGTGAAACACCAGGTCAACAGAAGCTGGTAGCAAGCAAATTTGGTGAAAAAGTTTTTTTTGGAACGCTATAACTCTGTAACCGTTGGACCGATTTCAATGAAACTTTCACCATATGATCGAGTGAAACTCAGGCTACACGATGGGCTACCTTTGGCCCGCCTGGCTGCGCACCATATTAGTTAGAAATCGCTTTTAATAATACTTACTGTCATATCTCTGAACAGAGTAGACGTGGAAAATTGAAACAAAGGGTAGAAGACGCAGGCAATCCCACTCTACTAACCTACAAAATTTAATTTCGCTACCTTGAAAAATTTCGGAGTTGTCGACCTTTTCCTAAAGGGTATATTAGCCGAAAGTCGACGTCCATATCTCGGGAACGGGTCCATGTATTTGGATGAATTTTTTTTCACATGAAAGGTCTTGAATTCTACTTTTATACGCATCGCACTTTTCGAGTAAAGATCAACTACAAACATTCGTAACGACAGATATTTTGTATAACGCCCACTTTGGCCAAATGAAAGGTGGGCGTGGCAAAATTTTAATTTCAGCTTATTCTCGAAGATGTCGCCGATCGGCCTGCCAAGTTTCATGCAATTATCTTAAAAAACATGCGAGTTATTAAGCAAACGCCAAAAGAATTTTTTGACTGAAAAATTTCTGAAACTGAAAAATAAAATCCGTTTTTTTTGTGAAACACCAGGTCAACAGAAGCTGGTAGCAAGCAAATTTGGTGAAAAAGTTTTTTTGGGAACGCTATAACTCGGTAACCGTTGGACCGATTTCAATGAAACTTTCACCATATGATCGAGTGAAACTCAGGCTACACGATGGGCTACCTTTGGCCCGCCTGGCTGCGCACCATATTAGTTAGAAATCGCTTTTAATAATACTTACCGTCATATCTCTGAACAGAGTAGACGTGGAAAATTGAAACAAAGTGTAAAAGACGCAGGAAATCCCACTCTACTAACCTACAAAATTTCATTTCGCTACCTTGAAAAATTTCGGAGTTGTCGACCTTTTCCTAAAGGGTATATTAGCCGAAAGTCGACGTCCATATCTCGGGAACGGGTCCATGTATTTGGATGAATTTTTTTTCACATGAAAGGTCTTGAATTCTACTTTTATACGCATCGCACTTTTCGAGTAAAGATCAACTACAAACATTCGTAACGACAGACTGTTTGTATAACGCCCACTTTGGCCAAATGAAAGGTGGGCGTGGCAAAATTTTAATTTCAGCTTATTCTCGAAGATGTCGCCGATCGGCCTGCCAAGTTTCATGCAATTATCTTAAAAAACATACGAGTTATTAAGCAAACTCCAAAAGAATTTTTTGACTGAAAAATTTCTAAAACTGAAAAATAAAATCCGTTTTTTTTGTGAAACACCAGGTCAACAGAAGCTGGTAGCAAGCAAATTTGGTGAAAAAGTTTTTTTGGGAACGCGTAACTCGGTAACCGTTGGACCGATTTCAATGAAACTTTCACCATATGATCGAGTGAAACTCAGGCTACACGATGGGCTACCTTTGGCCCGCCTGGCTGCGCACCATATTAGTTAGAAATCGCTTTTAATAATACTTACTGTCATATCTCTGAACAGAGTAGACGTGGAAAATTGAAACAAAGGGTAGAAGACGCAGGAAATCCCACTCTACTAACCTACAAAATTTCATTTCGCTACCTTGAAAAATTTCGGAGTTGTCGACCTTTTCCTAAAGGGTATATTAGCCGAAAGTCGACGTCCATATCTCGGGAACGGGTCCATGTATTTGGATGAATTTTTTTTTCACATGAAAGGTCTTGAATTCTACTTTTATACGCATCGCACTTTTCGAGTAAAGATCAACTACAAACATTCGTAACGACAGACTTTTTGTATAACGCCCACTTTGGCCAAATGAAAGGTGGGCGTGGCAAAATTTTAATCTCAGCTTATTCTCGAAGATGTCGCCGATCGGCCTGCCAAGTTTCATGCAATTATCTTAAAAAACATGCGAGTTATTAAGCAAACGCCAAAAGAAGTTTTTGACTGAAAAATTTCTAAAACTGAAAAATAAAAACCGTTTTTTTTGTGAAACACCAGGTCAACAGAAGCTGGTAGCAAGCAAATTTGGTGAAAAAGTTTTTTTTTGGAACGCTATAACTCTGTAACCGTTGGACCGATTTCAATGAAACTTTCACCATATGATCGAGTGAAACTCAGGCTACACGATGGGCTACCTTTGGCCCGCCTGGCTGCGCACCATATTAGTTAGAAATCGCTTTTAATAATACTTACTGTCATATCTCTGAACAGAGTAGACGTGGAAAATTGAAACAAAGGGTAGAAGACGCAGGAAATCCCACTCTACTAACCTACAAAGTTTCATTTCGCTACCTTGAAAAATTTCGGAGTTGTCGACCTTTTCCTAAAGGGTATATTAGCCGAAAGTCGACGTCCATATCTCGGGAACGGGTCCATGTATTTGGATGAATTTTTTTTCACATGAAAGGTCTTGAATTCTACTTTTATACGCATCGCACCTTTCGAGTAAAGATCAACTACAAACATTCGTAACGACAGACTTTTTGTATAACGCCCACTTTGGCCAAATGAAAGGTGGGCGTGGCAAAATTTTAATTTCAGCTTATTCTCGAAGATGTCGCCGATCGGCCTGCCAAGTTTCATGCAATTATCTTAAAAAACATGCGAGTTATTAAGCAAACGCCAAAAGAATTTTTTGACTGAAAAATTTCTAAAACTGAAAAATAAAAACCGTTTTTTTTGTGAAACACCAGGTCAACAGAAGCTGGTAGCAAGCAAATTTGGTGAAAAATTTTTTTTGGGAACGCTATAACTCGGTAACCGTTGGACCGATTTCAATGAAACTTTCACCATATGATCCAGTGAAACTCAGGCTACACGATGGGCTACCTTTGGCCCGCCTGGCTGCGCACCATATTAGTTAGAAATCGCTTTTAATAATACTTACTGTCATATCTCTGAACAGAGTAGACGTGGAAAATTGAAACAAAGGGTAGAAGACGCAGGCAATCCCACTCTACTAACCTACAAAATTTAATTTCGCTACCTTGAAAAATTTCGGAGTTGTCGACCTTTTCCTAAAGGGTATATTAGCCGAAAGTCGACGTCCATATCTCGGGAACGGGTCCATGTATTTGGATGAATTTTTTTTCACATGAAAGGTCTTGAATTCTACTTTTATACGCATCGCACTTTTCGAGTAAAGATCAACTACAAACATTCGTAACGACAGATATTTTGTATAACGCCCACTTTGGCCAAATGAAAGGTGGGCGTGGCAAAATTTTAATTTCAGCTTATTCTCGAAGATGTCGCCGATCGGCCTGCCAAGTTTCATGCAATTATCTTAAAAAACATGCGAGTTATTAAGCAAACGCCAAAAGAATTTTTTGACTAAAAAATTTCTAAAACTGAAAAATAAAATCCGTTTTTTTTGTGAAACACCAGGTCAACAGAAGCTGGTAGCAAGCAAATTTGGTGAAAAAGTTTTTTTGGGAACGCTATAACTCGGTAACCGTTGGACCGATTTCAATGAAACTTTCACCATATGATCGAGTGAAACTCAGGCTACACGATGGGCTACCTTTGGCCCGCCTGGCTGCGCACCATATTAGTTAGAAATCGCTTTTAATAATACTTACCGTCATATCTCTGAACAGAGTAGACGTGGAAAATTGAAACAAAGGGTAGAAGACGCAGGAAATCCCACTCTACTAACCTACAAAATTTCATTTCGCTACCTTGAAAAATTTCGGAGTTGTCGACCTTTTCCTAAAGGGTATATTAGCCGAAAGTCGACGTCCATATCTCGGGAACGGGTCCATGTATTTGGATGAATTTTTTTTCACATGAAAGGTCTTGAATTCTACTTTTATACGCAACGCACTTTTCGAGTAAAGATCAACTACAAACATTCGTAACGACAGACTTTTTGTATAACGCCCACTTTGGCCAAATGAAAGGTGGGCGTGGCAAAATTTTAATTTCAGCTTATTCTCGAAGATGTCGCCGATCGGCCTGCCAAGTTTCATGCAATTATCTTAAAAAACATGCGAGTTATTAAGCAAACGCCAAAAGAATTTTTTGACTGAAAAATTTCTAAAACTGAAAAATAAAAACCGTTTTTTTTTGTGAAACACCAGGTCAACAGAAGCTGGTAGCAAGCAAATTTGGTGAAAAAGTTTTTTTTGGAACGCTATAACTCTGTAACCGTTGGACCGATTTCAATGAAACTTTCACCATATGATCGAGTGAAACTCAGGCTACACGATGGGCTACCTTTGGCCCGCCTGGCTGCGCACCATATTAGTTAGAAATCGCTTTTAATAATACTTACTGTCATATCTCTGAACAGAGTAGACGTGGAAAATTGAAACAAAGGGTAGAAGACGCAGGCAATCCCACTCTACTAACCTACAAAATTTAATTTCGCTACCTTGAAAAATTTCGGAGTTGTCGACCTTTTCCTAAAGGGTATATTAGCCGAAAGTCGACGTCCATATCTCGGGAACGGGTCCATGTATTTGGATGAATTTTTTTTCACATGAAAGGTCTTGAATTCTACTTTTATACGCATCGCACTTTTCGAGTAAAGATCAACTACAAACATTCGTAACGACAGATATTTTGTATAACGCCCACTTTGGCCAAATGAAAGGTGGGCGTGGCAAAATTTTAATTTCAGCTTATTCTCGAAGATGTCGCCGATCGGCCTGCCAAGTTTCATGCAATTATCTTAAAAAACATGCGAGTTATTAAGCAAACGCCAAAAGAATTTTTTGACTGAAAAATTTCTGAAACTGAAAAATAAAATCCGTTTTTTTTGTGAAACACCAGGTCAACAGAAGCTGGTAGCAAGCAAATTTGGTGAAAAAGTTTTTTTGGGAACGCTATAACTCGGTAACCGTTGGACCGATTTCAATGAAACTTTCACCATATGATCGAGTGAAACTCAGGCTACACGATGGGCTACCTTTGGCCCGCCTGGCTGCGCACCATATTAGTTAGAAATCGCTTTTAATAATACTTACCGTCATATCTCTGAACAGAGTAGACGTGGAAAATTGAAACAAAGGGTAAAAGACGCAGGAAATCCCACTCTACTAACCTACAAAATTTCATTTCGCTACCTTGAAAAATTTCGGAGTTGTCGACCTTTTCCTAAAGGGTATATTAGCCGAAAGTCGACGTCCATATCTCGGGAACGGGTCCATGTATTTGGATGAATTTTTTTTCACATGAAAGGTCTTGAATTCTACTTTTATACGCATCGCACTTTTCGAGTAAAGATCAACTACAAACATTCGTAACGACAGACTGTTTGTATAACGCCCACTTTGGCCAAATGAAAGGTGGGCGTGGCAAAATTTTAATTTCAGCTTATTCTCGAAGATGTCGCCGATCGGCCTGCCAAGTTTCATGCAATTATCTTAAAAAACATACGAGTTATTAAGCAAACGCCAAAAGAATTTTTTGACTGAAAAATTTCTAAAACTGAAAAATAAAATCCGTTTTTTTTGTGAAACACCAGGTCAACAGAAGCTGGTAGCAAGCAAATTTGGTGAAAAAGTTTTTTTGGGAACGCGTAACTCGGTAACCGTTGGACCGATTTCAATGAAACTTTCACCATATGATCGAGTGAAACTCAGGCTACACGATGGGCTACCTTTGGCCCGCCTGGCTGCGCACCATATTAGTTAGAAATCGCTTTTAATAATACTTACTGTCATATCTCTGAACAGAGTAGACGTGGAAAATTGAAACAAAGGGTAGAAGACGCAGGAAATCCCACTCTACTAACCTACAAAATTTCATTTCGCTACCTTGAAAAATTTCGGAGTTGTCGACCTTTTCCTAAAGGGTATATTAGCCGAAAGTCGACGTCCATATCTCGGGAACGGGTCCATGTATTTGGATGAATTTTTTTTTCACATGAAAGGTCTTGAATTCTACTTTTATACGCATCGCACTTTTCGAGTAAAGATCAACTACAAACATTCGTAACGACAGACTTTTTGTATAACGCCCACTTTGGCCAAATGAAAGGTGGGCGTGGCAAAATTTTAATCTCAGCTTATTCTCGAAGATGTCGCCGATCGGCCTGCCAAGTTTCATGCAATTATCTTAAAAAACATGCGAGTTATTAAGCAAACGCCAAAAGAAGTTTTTGACTGAAAAATTTCTAAAACTGAAAAATAAAAACCGTTTTTTTTGTGAAACACCAGGTCAACAGAAGCTGGTAGCAAGCAAATTTGGTGAAAAAGTTTTTTTGGGAACGCTATAACTCGGTAACCGTTGGACCGATTTCAATGAAACTTTCACCATATGATCGAGTGAAACTCAGGCTACACGATGGGCTACCTTTGGCCCGCCTGGCTGCGCACCATATTAGTTAGAAATCGCTTTTAATAATACTTACCGTCATATCTCTGAACAGAGTAGACGTGGAAAATTGAAACAAAGGGTAGAAGACGCAGGAAATCCCACTCTACTAACCTACAAAATTTCATTTCGCTACCTTGAAAAATTTCGGAGTTGTCGACCTTTTCCTAAAGGGTATATTAGCCGAAAGTCGACGTCCATATCTCGGGAACGGGTCCATGTATTTGGATGAATTTTTTTTCACATGAAAGGTCTTGAATTCTACTTTTATACGCAACGCACTTTTCGAGTAAAGATCAACTACAAACATTCGTAACGACAGACTTTTTGTATAACGCCCACTTTGGCCAAATGAAAGGTGGGCGTGGCAAAATTTTAATTTCAGCTTATTCTCGAAGATGTCGCCGATCGGCCTGCCAAGTTTCATGCAATTATCTTAAAAAACATGCGAGTTATTAAGCAAACGCCAAAAGAATTTTTTGACTGAAAAATTTCTAAAACTGAAAAATAAAAACCGTTTTTTTTTGTGAAACACCAGGTCAACAGAAGCTGGTAGCAAGCAAATTTGGTGAAAAAGTTTTTTTTGGAACGCTATAACTCTGTAACCGTTGGACCGATTTCAATGAAACTTTCACCATATGATCGAGTGAAACTCAGGCTACACGATGGGCTACCTTTGGCCCGCCTGGCTGCGCACCATATTAGTTAGAAATCGCTTTTAATAATACTTACTGTCATATCTCTGAACAGAGTAGACGTGGAAAATTGAAACAAAGGGTAGAAGACGCAGGCAATCCCACTCTACTAACCTACAAAATTTAATTTCGCTACCTTGAAAAATTTCGGAGTTGTCGACCTTTTCCTAAAGGGTATATTAGCCGAAAGTCGACGTCCATATCTCGGGAACGGGTCCATGTATTTGGATGAATTTTTTTTCACATGAAAGGTCTTGAATTCTACTTTTATACGCATCGCACTTTTCGAGTAAAGATCAACTACAAACATTCGTAACGACAGATATTTTGTATAACGCCCACTTTGGCCAAATGAAAGGTGGGCGTGGCAAAATTTTAATTTCAGCTTATTCTCGAAGATGTCGCCGATCGGCCTGCCAAGTTTCATGCAATTATCTTAAAAAACATGCGAGTTATTAAGCAAACGCCAAAAGAATTTTTTGACTGAAAAATTTCTGAAACTGAAAAATAAAATCCGTTTTTTTTGTGAAACACCAGGTCAACAGAAGCTGGTAGCAAGCAAATTTGGTGAAAAAGTTTTTTTGGGAACGCTATAACTCGGTAACCGTTGGACCGATTTCAATGAAACTTTCACCATATGATCGAGTGAAACTCAGGCTACACGATGGGCTACCTTTGGCCCGCCTGGCTGCGCACCATATTAGTTAGAAATCGCTTTTAATAATACTTACCGTCATATCTCTGAACAGAGTAGACGTGGAAAATTGAAACAAAGTGTAAAAGACGCAGGAAATCCCACTCTACTAACCTACAAAATTTCATTTCGCTACCTTGAAAAATTTCGGAGTTGTCGACCTTTTCCTAAAGGGTATATTAGCCGAAAGTCGACGTCCATATCTCGGGAACGGGTCCATGTATTTGGATGAATTTTTTTTCACATGAAAGGTCTTGAATTCTACTTTTATACGCATCGCACTTTTCGAGTAAAGATCAACTACAAACATTCGTAACGACAGACTGTTTGTATAACGCCCACTTTGGCCAAATGAAAGGTGGGCGTGGCAAAATTTTAATTTCAGCTTATTCTCGAAGATGTCGCCGATCGGCCTGCCAAGTTTCATGCAATTATCTTAAAAAACATACGAGTTATTAAGCAAACGCCAAAAGAATTTTTTGACTGAAAAATTTCTAAAACTGAAAAATAAAATCCGTTTTTTTTGTGAAACACCAGGTCAACAGAAGCTGGTAGCAAGCAAATTTGGTGAAAAAGTTTTTTTGGGAACGCGTAACTCGGTAACCGTTGGACCGATTTCAATGAAACTTTCACCATATGATCGAGTGAAACTCAGGCTACACGATGGGCTACCTTTGGCCCGCCTGGCTGCGCACCATATTAGTTAGAAATCGCTTTTAATAATACTTACTGTCATATCTCTGAACAGAGTAGACGTGGAAAATTGAAACAAAGGGTAGAAGACGCAGGAAATCCCACTCTACTAACCTACAAAATTTCATTTCGCTACCTTGAAAAATTTCGGAGTTGTCGACCTTTTCCTAAAGGGTATATTAGCCGAAAGTCGACGTCCATATCTCGGGAACGGGTCCATGTATTTGGATGAATTTTTTTTTCACATGAAAGGTCTTGAATTCTACTTTTATACGCATCGCACTTTTCGAGTAAAGATCAACTACAAACATTCGTAACGACAGACTTTTTGTATAACGCCCACTTTGGCCAAATGAAAGGTGGGCGTGGCAAAATTTTAATCTCAGCTTATTCTCGAAGATGTCGCCGATCGGCCTGCCAAGTTTCATGCAATTATCTTAAAAAACATGCGAGTTATTAAGCAAACGCCAAAAGAAGTTTTTGACTGAAAAATTTCTAAAACTGAAAAATAAAAACCGTTTTTTTTGTGAAACACCAGGTCAACAGAAGCTGGTAGCAAGCAAATTTGGTGAAAAAGTTTTTTTTTGGAACGCTATAACTCTGTAACCGTTGGACCGATTTCAATGAAACTTTCACCATATGATCGAGTGAAACTCAGGCTACACGATGGGCTACCTTTGGCCCGCCTGGCTGCGCACCATATTAGTTAGAAATCGCTTTTAATAATACTTACTGTCATATCTCTGAACAGAGTAGACGTGGAAAATTGAAACAAAGGGTAGAAGACGCAGGAAATCCCACTCTACTAACCTACAAAATTTCATTTCGCTACCTTGAAAAATTTCGGAGTTGTCGACTTTTTCCTAAAGGGTATATTAGCCGAAAGTCGACGTCCATATCTCGGGAACGGGTCCATGTATTTGGATGAATTTTTTTTTCACATGAAAGGTCTTGAATTCTACTTTTATACGCATCGCACTTTTCGAGTAAAGATCAACTACAAACATTCGTAACGACAGACTTTTTGTATAACGCCCACTTTGGCCAAATGAAAGGTGGGCGTGGCAAAATTTTAATTTCAGCTTATTCTCGAAGATGTCGCCGATCGGCCTGCCAAGTTTCATGCAATTATCTTAAAAAACATACGAGTTATTAAGCAAACGCCAAAAGAATTTTTTGACTGAAAAATTTCTAAAACTGAAAAATAAAATCCGTTTTTTTTGTGAAACAGCAGGTCAACAGAAGCTGGTAGCAAGCAAATTTGGTGAAAAAGTTTTTTTGGGAACGCGTAACTCGGTAACCGTTGGACCGATTTCAATGAAACTTTCACCATATGATCGAGTGAAACTCAGGCTACACGATGGGCTACCTTTGGCCCGCCTGGCTGCGCACCATATTAGTTAGAAATCGCTTTTAATAATACTTACTGTCATATCTCTGAACAGAGTAGACGTGGAAAATTGAAACAAAGGGTAGAAGACGCAGGAAATCCCACTCTACTAACCTACAAAATTTCATTTCGCTACCTTGAAAAATTTCGGAGTTGTCGACCTTTTCCTAAAGGGTATATTAGCCGAAAGTCGACGTCCATATCTCGGGAACGGGTCCATGTATTTGGATGAATTTTTTTTTCACATGAAAGGTCTTGAATTCTACTTTTATACGCATCGCACTTTTCGAGTAAAGATCAACTACAAACATTCGTAACGACAGACTTTTTGTATAACGCCCACTTTGGCCAAATGAAAGGTGGGCGTGGCAAAATTTTAATTTCAGCTTATTCTCGAAGATGTCGCCGATCGGCCTGCCAAGTTTCATGCAATTATCTTAAAAAATATGCGAGTTATTAAGCAAACGCCAAAAGAATTTTTTGACTGAAAAATTTCTAAAACTGAAAAATAAAAACCGTTTTTTTTGTGAAACACCAGGTCAACAGAAGCTGGTAGCAAGCAAATTTGGTGAAAAAGTTTTTTTTGGAACGCTATAACTCTGTAACCGTTGGACCGATTTCAATGAAACTTTCACCATATGATCGAGTGAAACTCAGGCTACACGATGGGCTACCTTTGGCCCGCCTGGCTGCGCACCATATTAGTTAGAAATCGCTTTTAATAATACTTACCGTCATATCTCTGAACAGAGTAGACGTGGAAAATTTAAACAAAGTGTAAAAGACGCAGGAAACACACTCTACTAACCTACAAAATTTCATTTCGCTATCTTGAAAAATTTCGGAGTTGTCGACCTTTTCCTAAAGGGTATATTAGCCGAAAGTCGACGTCCATATCTCGGGAACGGGTCCATGTATTTGGATGAATTTTTTTTCACATGAAAGGTCTTGAATTCTACTTTTATACGCATCGCACTTTTCGAGTAAAGATCAACTACAAACATTCGTAACGACAGACTTTTTGTATAACGCCCACTTTGGCCAAATGAAAGGTGGGCGTGGCAAAATTTTAATTTCAGCTTATTCTCGAAGATGTCGCCGATCGGCCTGCCAAGTTTCATGCAATTGTCTTAAAAAACATGCGAGTTATTAAGCAAACGCCAAAAGAATTTTTTGACTGAAAAATTTCTAAAACTGAAAAATAAAATCCGTTTTTTTTGTGAAACACCAGGTGAACAGAAGCTGGTAGCAAGCAAATATGGTGAAAAAGTTTTTTTGGGAACGCTATAACTCGGTAACCGTTGGACCGATTTCAATGAAACTTTCACCATATGATCGAGTGAAACTCAGGCTACACGATGGGCTACCTTTGGCCCGCCTGGCTGCGCACCATATTAGTTAGAAATCGCTTTTAATAATACTTACTGTCATATCTCTGAACAGAGTAGACGTGGAAAATTGAAACAAAGGGTAGAAGACGCAGGAAATCCCACTCTACTAACCTACAAAATTTCATTTCGCTACCTTGAAAAATTTCGGAGTTGTCGACCTTTTCCTAAAGGGTATATTAGCCGAAAGTCGACGTCCATATCTCGGGAACGGGTCCATGTATTTGGATGAATTTTTTTTTCACATGAAAGGTCTTGAATTCTACTTTTATACGCATCGCACTTTTCGAGTAAAGATCAACTACAAACATTCGTAACGACAGACTTTTTGTATAACGCCCACTTTGGCCAAATGAAAGGTGGGCGTGGCAAAATTTTAATTTCAGCTTATTCTCGAAGATGTCGCCGATCGGCCTGCCAAGTTTCATGCAATTATCTTAAAAAACATGCGAGTTATTAAGCAAACGCCAAAAGAATTTTTTGACTGAAAAATTTCTAAAACTGAAAAATAAAAACCGTTTTTTTTTGTGAAACACCAGGTCAACAGAAGCTGGTAGCAAGCAAATTTGGTGAAAAAGTTTTTTTTGGAACGCTATAACTCTGTAACCGTTGGACCGATTTCAATGAAACTTTCACCATATGATCGAGTGAAACTCAGGCTACACGATGGGCTACCTTTGGCCCGCCTGGCTGCGCACCATATTAGTTAGAAATCGCTTTTAATAATACTTACTGTCATATCTCTGAACAGAGTAGACGTGGAAAATTGAAACAAAGGGTAGAAGACGCAGGAAATCCCACTCTACTAACCTACAAAGTTTCATTTCGCTACCTTGAAAAATTTCGGAGTTGTCGACCTTTTCCTAAAGGGTATATTAGCCGAAAGTCGACGTCCATATCTCGGGAACGGGTCCATGTATTTGGATGAATTTTTTTTCACATGAAAGGTCTTGAATTCTACTTTTATACGCATCGCACCTTTCGAGTAAAGATCAACTACAAACATTCGTAACGACAGACTTTTTGTATAACGCCCACTTTGGCCAAATGAAAGGTGGGCGTGGCAAAATTTTAATTTCAGCTTATTCTCGAAGATGTCGCCGATCGGCCTGCCAAGTTTCATGCAATTATCTTAAAAAACATGCGAGTTATTAAGCAAACGCCAAAAGAATTTTTTGACTGAAAAATTTCTAAAACTGAAAAATAAAAACCGTTTTTTTTGTGAAACACCAGGTCAACAGAAGCTGGTAGCAAGCAAATTTGGTGAAAAATTTTTTTTGGGAACGCTATAACTCGGTAACCGTTGGACCGATTTCAATGAAACTTTCACCATATGATCGAGTGAAACTCAGGCTACACGATGGGCTACCTTTGGCCCGCCTGGCTGCGCACCATATTAGTTAGAAATCGCTTTTAATAATACTTACTGTCATATCTCTGAACAGAGTAGACGTGGAAAATTGAAACAAAGGGTAGAAGACGCAGGCAATCCCACTCTACTAACCTACAAAATTTAATTTCGCTACCTTGAAAAATTTCGGAGTTGTCGACCTTTTCCTAAAGGGTATATTAGCCGAAAGTCGACGTCCATATCTCGGGAACGGGTCCATGTATTTGGATGAATTTTTTTTCACATGAAAGGTCTTGAATTCTACTTTTATACGCATCGCACTTTTCGAGTAAAGATCAACTACAAACATTCGTAACGACAGATATTTTGTATAACGCCCACTTTGGCCAAATGAAAGGTGGGCGTGGCAAAATTTTAATTTCAGCTTATTCTCGAAGATGTCGCCGATCGGCCTGCCAAGTTTCATGCAATTATCTTAAAAAACATGCGAGTTATTAAGCAAACGCCAAAAGAATTTTTTGACTGAAAAATTTCTAAAACTGAAAAATAAAATCCGTTTTTTTTGTGAAACACCAGGTCAACAGAAGCTGGTAGCAAGCAAATTTGGTGAAAAAGTTTTTTTGGGAACGCTATAACTCGGTAACCGTTGGACCGATTTCAATGAAACTTTCACCATATGATCGAGTGAAACTCAGGCTACACGATGGGCTACCTTTGGCCCGCCTGGCTGCGCACCATATTAGTTAGAAATCGCTTTTAATAATACTTACCGTCATATCTCTGAACAGAGTAGACGTGGAAAATTGAAACAAAGGGTAGAAGACGCAGGAAATCCCACTCTACTAACCTACAAAATTTCATTTCGCTACCTTGAAAAATTTCGGAGTTGTCGACCTTTTCCTAAAGGGTATATTAGCCGAAAGTCGACGTCCATATCTCGGGAACGGGTCCATGTATTTGGATGAATTTTTTTTCACATGAAAGGTCTTGAATTCTACTTTTATACGCAACGCACTTTTCGAGTAAAGATCAACTACAAACATTCGTAACGACAGACTTTTTGTATAACGCCCACTTTGGCCAAATGAAAGGTGGGCGTGGCAAAATTTTAATTTCAGCTTATTCTCGAAGATGTCGCCGATCGGCCTGCCAAGTTTCATGCAATTATCTTAAAAAACATGCGAGTTATTAAGCAAACGCCAAAAGAATTTTTTGACTGAAAAATTTCTAAAACTGAAAAATAAAAACCGTTTTTTTTTGTGAAACACCAGGTCAACAGAAGCTGGTAGCAAGCAAATTTGGTGAAAAAGTTTTTTTTGGAACGCTATAACTCTGTAACCGTTGGACCGATTTCAATGAAACTTTCACCATATGATCGAGTGAAACTCAGGCTACACGATGGGCTACCTTTGGCCCGCCTGGCTGCGCACCATATTAGTTAGAAATCGCTTTTAATAATACTTACTGTCATATCTCTGAACAGAGTAGACGTGGAAAATTGAAACAAAGGGTAGAAGACGCAGGCAATCCCACTCTACTAACCTACAAAATTTAATTTCGCTACCTTGAAAAATTTCGGAGTTGTCGACCTTTTCCTAAAGGGTATATTAGCCGAAAGTCGACGTCCATATCTCGGGAACGGGTCCATGTATTTGGATGAATTTTTTTTTCACATGAAAGGTCTTGAATTCTACTTTTATACGCATCGCACTTTTCGAGTAAAGATCAACTACAAACATTCGTAACGACAGATATTTTGTATAACGCCCACTTTGGCCAAATGAAAGGTGGGCGTGGCAAAATTTTAATTTCAGCTTATTCTCGAAGATGTCGCCGATCGGCCTGCCAAGTTTCATGCAATTATCTTAAAAAACATGCGAGTTATTAAGCAAACGCCAAAAGAATTTTTTGACTGAAAAATTTCTGAAACTGAAAAATAAAATCCGTTTTTTTTGTGAAACACCAGGTCAACAGAAGCTGGTAGCAAGCAAATTTGGTGAAAAAGTTTTTTTGGGAACGCTATAACTCGGTAACCGTTGGACCGATTTCAATGAAACTTTCACCATATGATCGAGTGAAACTCAGGCTACACGATGGGCTACCTTTGGCCCGCCTGGCTGCGCACCATATTAGTTAGAAATCGCTTTTAATAATACTTACCGTCATATCTCTGAACAGAGTAGACGTGGAAAATTGAAACAAAGTGTAAAAGACGCAGGAAATCCCACTCTACTAACCTACAAAATTTCATTTCGCTACCTTGAAAAATTTCGGAGTTGTCGACCTTTTCCTAAAGGGTATATTAGCCGAAAGTCGACGTCCATATCTCGGGAACGGGTCCATGTATTTGGATGAATTTTTTTTCACATGAAAGGTCTTGAATTCTACTTTTATACGCATCGCACTTTTCGAGTAAAGATCAACTACAAACATTCGTAACGACAGACTGTTTGTATAACGCCCACTTTGGCCAAATGAAAGGTGGGCGTGGCAAAATTTTAATTTCAGCTTATTCTCGAAGATGTCGCCGATCGGCCTGCCAAGTTTCATGCAATTATCTTAAAAAACATACGAGTTATTAAGCAAACGCCAAAAGAATTTTTTGACTGAAAAATTTCTAAAACTGAAAAATAAAATCCGTTTTTTTTGTGAAACACCAGGTCAACAGAAGCTGGTAGCAAGCAAATTTGGTGAAAAAGTTTTTTTGGGAACGCGTAACTCGGTAACCGTTGGACCGATTTCAATGAAACTTTCACCATATGATCGAGTGAAACTCAGGCTACACGATGGGCTACCTTTGGCCCGCCTGGCTGCGCACCATATTAGTTAGAAATCGCTTTTAATAATACTTACTGTCATATCTCTGAACAGAGTAGACGTGGAAAATTGAAACAAAGGGTAGAAGACGCAGGAAATCCCACTCTACTAACCTACAAAATTTCATTTCGCTACCTTGAAAAATTTCGGAGTTGTCGACCTTTTCCTAAAGGGTATATTAGCCGAAAGTCGACGTCCATATCTCGGGAACGGGTCCATGTATTTGGATGAATTTTTTTTTCACATGAAAGGTCTTGAATTCTACTTTTATACGCATCGCACTTTTCGAGTAAAGATCAACTACAAACATTCGTAACGACAGACTTTTTGTATAACGCCCACTTTGGCCAAATGAAAGGTGGGCGTGGCAAAATTTTAATCTCAGCTTATTCTCGAAGATGTCGCCGATCGGCCTGCCAAGTTTCATGCAATTATCTTAAAAAACATGCGAGTTATTAAGCAAACGCCAAAAGAAGTTTTTGACTGAAAAATTTCTAAAACTGAAAAATAAAAACCGTTTTTTTTGTGAAACACCAGGTCAACAGAAGCTGGTAGCAAGCAAATTTGGTGAAAAAGTTTTTTTTTGGAACGCTATAACTCTGTAACCGTTGGACCGATTTCAATGAAACTTTCACCATATGATCGAGTGAAACTCAGGCTACACGATGGGCTACCTTTGTCCCGCCTGGCTGCGCACCATATTAGTTAGAAATCGCTTTTAATAATACTTACTGTCATATCTCTGAACAGAGTAGACGTGGAAAATTGAAACAAAGGGTAGAAGACGCAAAAATCCCACTCTACTAACCTACAAAATTTCATTTCGCTACCTTGAAAAATTTCGGAGTTGTCGACCTTTTCCTAAAGGGTATATTAGCCGAAAGTCGACGTCCATATCTCGGGAACGGGTCCATGTATTTGGATGAATTTTTTTTTCACATGAAAGGTCTTGAATTCTACTTTTATACGCATCGCACTTTTCGAGTAAAGATCAACTACAAACATTCGTAACGACAGACTTTTTGTATAACGCCCACTTTGGCCAAATGAAAGGTGGGCGTGGCAAAATTTTAATCTCAGCTTATTCTCGAAGATGTCGCCGATCGGCCTGCCAAGTTTCATGCAATTATCTTAAAAAACATGCGAGTTATTAAGCAAACGCCAAAAGAAGTTTTTGACTGAAAAATTTCTAAAACTGAAAAATAAAAACCGTTTTTTTTGTGAAACACCAGGTCAACAGAAGCTGGTAGCAAGCAAATTTGGTGAAAAAGTTTTTTTTTGGAACGCTATAACTCTGTAACCGTTGGACCGATTTCAATGAAACTTTCACCATATGATCGAGTGAAACTCAGGCTACACGATGGGCTACCTTTGTCCCGCCTGGCTGCGCACCATATTAGTTAGAAATCGCTTTTAATAATACTTACTGTCATATCTCTGAACAGAGTAGACGTGGAAAATTGAAACAAAGGGTAGAAGACGCAAAAATCCCACTCTACTAACCTACAAAATTTCATTTCGCTACCTTGAAAAATTTCGGAGTTGTCGACTTTTTCCTAAAGGGTATATTAGCCGAAAGTCGACGTCCATATCTCGGGAACGGGTCCATGTATTTGGATGAATTTTTTTTTCACATGAAAGGTCTTGAATTCTACTTTTATACGCATCGCACTTTTCGAGTAAAGATCAACTACAAACATTCGTAACGACAGACTTTTTGTATAACGCCCACTTTGGCCAAATGAAAGGTGGGCGTGGCAAAATTTTAATTTCAGCTTATTCTCGAAGATGTCGCCGATCGGCCTGCCAAGTTTCATGCAATTATCTTAAAAAATATGCGAGTTATTAAGCAAACGCCAAAAGAATTTTTTGACTGAAAAATTTCTAAAACTGAAAAATAAAAACCGTTTTTTTTGTGAAACACCAGGTCAACAGAAGCTGGTAGCAAGCAAATTTGGTGAAAAAGTTTTTTTTGGAACGCTATAACTCTGTAACCGTTGGACCGATTTCAATGAAACTTTCACCATATGATCGAGTGAAACTCAGGCTACACGATGGGCTACCTTTGGCCCGCCTGGCTGCGCACCATATTAGTTAGAAATGGCTTTTAATAATACTTACCGTCATATCTCTGAACAGAGTAGACGTGGAAAATTGAAACAAAGTGTAAAAGACGCAGGAAATCACACTCTATTAACCTACAAAATTTCATTTCGCTACCTTGAAAAATTTCGGAGTTGTCGAGCTTTTCCTAAAGGGTATATTAGCCGAAAGTCGACGTCCATATCTCGGGAACGGGTCCATGTATTTGGATGAATTTTTTTTCACATGAAAGGTCTTGATTTCTACTTTTATACGCATCGCACTTTTCGAGTAAAGATCAACTACAAACATTCGTAACGACAGACTTTTTGTATAACGCCCACTTTGGCCAAATGAAAGGTGGGCGTGGCAAAATTTTAATTTCAGCTTATTCTCGAAGATGTCGCCGATCGGCCTGCCAAGTTTCATGCAATTATCTTAAAAAACATGCGAGTTATTAAGCAAACGCCAAAAGAATTTTTTGACTGAAAAATTTCTAAAACTGAAAAATAAAAACCGTTTTTTTTGTGAAACACCAGGTCAACAGAAGCTGGTAGCAAGCAAATTTGGTGAAAAAGTTTTTTTGGGAACGCTATAACTCGGTAACCGTTGGACCGATTTCAATGAAACTTTCACCATATGATCGAGTGAAACTCAGGCTACACGATGGGCTACCTTTGGCCCGCCTGGCTGCGCACCATATTAGTTAGAAATCGCTTTTAATAATACTTACCGTCATATCTCTGAACAGAGTAGACGTGGAAAATTGAAACAAAGGGTAGAAGACGCAGGAAATCACACTCTACTAACCTACAAAATTTAATTTCGCTACCTTGAAAAATTTCGGAGTTGTCGACCTTTTCCTAAAGGGTATATTAGCCGAAAGTCGACGTCCATATCTCGGGAACGGGTCCATGTATTTGGACGAATTTTTTTTCACATGAAAGGTCTTGAATTCTACTTTTATACGCATCGCACTTTTCGAGTAAAGATCAACTACAAACATTCGTAACGACAGACTTTTTGTATAACGCCCACTTTGGCCAAATGAAAGGTGGGCGTGGCAAAATTTTAATTTCAGCTTATTCTCGAAGATGTCGCCGATCGGCCTGCCAAGTTTCATGCAATTATCTTAAAAAACATGCGAGTTATTAAGCAAACGCCAAAAGAATTTTTTGACTGAAAAATTTCTAAAACTGAAAAATAACCGTTTTTTTTGTGAAACACCAGGTCAACAGAAGCTGGTAGCAAGCAAATTTGGTGAAAAAGTTTTTTTTGGAACGCTATAACTCTGTAACCGTTGGACCGATTTCAATGAAACTTTCACCATATGATCGAGTGAAACTCAGGCTACACGATGGGCTACCTTTGGCCCGCCTGGCTGCGCACCATATTAGTTAGAAATCGCTTTTAATAATACTTACCGTCATATCTCTGAACAGAGTAGACGTGGAAAATTTAAACAAAGTGTAAAAGACGCAGGAAACACACTCTACTAACCTACAAAATTTCATTTCGCTATCTTGAAAAATTTCGGAGTTGTCGACCTTTTCCTAAAGGGTATATTAGCCGAAAGTCGACGTCCATATCTCGGGAACGGGTCCATGTATTTGGATGAATTTTTTTTCACATGAAAGGTCTTGAATTCTACTTTTATACGCATCGCACTTTTCGAGTAAAGATCAACTACAAACATTCGTAACGACAGACTTTTTGTATAACGCCCACTTTGGCCAAATGAAAGGTGGGCGTGGCAAAATTTTAATTTCAGCTTATTCTCGAAGATGTCGCCAATCGGCCTGCCAAGTTTCATGCAATTATCTTAAAAAACATGCGAGTTATTAAGCAAACGCCAAAAGAATTTTTTGACTGAAAAATTTTTAAAACTGAAAAATAAAAACCGTTTTTTTTGTGAAACACCAGGTCAACAGAAGCTGGTAGCAAGCAAATTTGGTGAAAAAGTTTTTTTGGGAACGCTATAACTCGGTAACCGTTGGACCGATTTCAATGAAACTTTCACCATATGATCGAGTGAAACTCAGGCTACACGATGGGCTACCTTTTGCCCGCCTGGCTGCGCAACATATTAGTTAGAAATCGCTTTTAATAATACTTACCGTCATATCTCTGAACAGAGTAGACGTGGAAAATTGAAACAAAGGGTAGAAGACGCAGGAAATCCCACTCTACTAACCTACAAAGTTTCATTTCGCTACCTTGAAAAATTTCGGAGTTGTCGACCTTTTCCTAAAGGGTATATTAGCCGAAAGTCGACGTCCATATCTCGGGAACGGGTCCATGTATTTGGATGAATTTTTTTTCACATGAAAGGTCTTGAATTCTACTTTTATACGCATCGCACTTTTCGAGTAAAGATCAACTACAAACATTCGTAACGACAGACTTTTTGTATAACGCCCACTTTGGCCAAATGAAAGGTGGGCGTGGCAAAATTTTAATTTCAGCTTATTCTCGAAGATGTCGCCGATCGGCCTGCCAAGTTTCATGCAATTATCTTAAAAAACATGCGAGTTATTAAGCAAACGCCAAAAGAATTTTTTGACTGAAAAATTTTTAAAACTGAAAAATAAAAACCGTTTTTTTTGTGAAACACCAGGTCAACAGAAGCTGGTAGCAAGCGAATTTGGTGAAAAAGTTTTTTTGGGAACGCTATAACTCGGTAACCGTTGGACCGATTTCAATGAAACTTTCACCATATGATCGAGTGAAACTCAGGCTACACGATGGGCTACCTTTTGCCCGCCTGGCTGCGCAACATATTAGTTAGAAATCGCTTTTAATAATACTTACCGTCATATCTCTGAACAGAGTAGACGTGGAAAATTGAAACAAAGGGTAGAAGACGCAGGAAATCCCACTCTACTAACATACAAAATTTCATTTCGCTACCTTGAAAAATTTCGGAGTTGTCGACCTTTTCCTAAAGGGTATATTAGCCGAAAGTCGACGTCCATATCTCGGGAACGGGTCCATGTATTTGGATGAATTTTTTTTTCACATGAAAGGTCTTGAATTCTACTTTTATACGCATCGCACTTTTCGAGTAAAGATCAACTACAAACATTCGTAACGACAGACTTTTTGTATAACGCCCACTTTGGCCAAATGAAAGGTGGGCGTGGCAAAATTTTAATTTCAGCTTATTCTCGAAGATGTCGCCGATCGGCCTGCCAAGTTTCATGCAATTATCTTAAAAAACATGCGAGTTATTAAGCAAACGCCAAAAGAATTTTTTGACTGAAAAATTTCTAAAACTGAAAAATAAAATCCGTTTTTTTTGTTAAACACCAGGTCAACAAAAGCTGGTAGCAAGCAAATTTGGTGAAAAAGTTTTTTTGGGAACGCTATAACTCGGTAACCGTTTGACCGATTTCAATGAAACTTTCACCATATGATCGAGTGAAACTCAGGCTACACGATGGGCTACCTTTGGCCCGCCTGGCTGCGCACCATATTAGTTAGAAATCGCTTTTAATAATACTTACCGTCATATCTCTGAACAGAGTAGACGTGGAAAATTGAAACAAAGGGTAGAAGACGCAGGAAATCACACTCTACTAACCTACAAAATTTAATTTCGCTACCTTGAAAAATTTCGGAGTTGTCGACCTTTTCCTAAAGGGTATATTAGCCGAAAGTCGACGTCCATATCTCGGGAACGGGTCCATGTATTTGGACGAATTTTTTTTCACATGAAAGGTCTTGAATTCTACTTTTATACGCATCGCACTTTTCGAGTAAAGATCAACTACAAACATTCGTAACGACAGACTTTTTGTATAACGCCCACTTTGGCCAAATGAAAGGTGGGCGTGGCAAAATTTTAATTTCAGCTTATTCTCGAAGATGTCGCCGATCGGCCTGCCAAGTTTCATGCAATTATCTTAAAAAACATGCGAGTTATTAAGCAAACGCCAAAAGAATTTTTTGACTGAAAAATTTCTAAAACTGAAAAATAACCGTTTTTTTTGTGAAACACCAGGTCAACAGAAGCTGGTAGCAAGCAAATTTGGTGAAAAAGTTTTTTTGGGAACGCTATAACTCGGTAACCGTTGGACCGATTTCAATGAAACTTTCACCATATGATCGAGTGAAACTCAGGCTACACGATGGGCTACCTTTGGCCCGCCTGGCTGCGCACCATATTAGTTAGAAATCGCTTTTAATAATACTTACCGTCATATCTCTGAACAGAGTAGACGTGGAAAATTGAAACAAAGGGTAGAAGACGCAGGAAATCACACTCTACTAACCTACAAAATTTAATTTCGCTACCTTGAAAAATTTCGGAGTTGTCGACCTTTTCCTAAAGGGTATATTAGCCGAAAGTCGACGTCCATATCTCGGGAACGGGTCCATGTATTTGGACGAATTTTTTTTCACATGAAAGGTCTTGAATTCTACTTTTATACGCATCGCACTTTTCGAGTAAAGATCAACTACAAACATTCGTAACGACAGACTTTTTGTATAACGCCCACTTTGGCCAAATGAAAGGTGGGCGTGGCAAAATTTTAATTTCAGCTTATTCTCGAAGATGTCGCCGATCGGCCTGCCAAGTTTCATGCAATTATCTTAAAAAACATGCGAGTTATTAAGCAAACGCCAAAAGAATTTTTTGACTGAAAAATTTCTAAAACTGAAAAATAACCGTTTTTTTTGTGAAACACCAGGTCAACAGAAGCTGGTAGCAAGCAAATTTGGTGAAAAAGTTTTTTTTGGAACGCTATAACTCTGTAACCGTTGGACCGATTTCAATGAAACTTTCACCATATGATCGAGTGAAACTCAGGCTACACGATGGGCTACCTTTGGCCCGCCTGGCTGCGCACCATATTAGTTAGAAATCGCTTTTAATAATACTTACCGTCATATCTCTGAACAGAGTAGACGTGGAAAATTTAAACAAAGTGTAAAAGACGCAGGAAACACACTCTACTAACCTACAAAATTTCATTTCGCTATCTTGAAAAATTTCGGAGTTGTCGACCTTTTCCTAAAGGGTATATTAGCCGAAAGTCGACGTCCATATCTCGGGAACGGGTCCATGTATTTGGATGAATTTTTTTTCACATGAAAGGTCTTGAATTCTACTTTTATACGCATCGCACTTTTCGAGTAAAGATCAACTACAAACATTCGTAACGACAGACTTTTTGTATAACGCCCACTTTGGCCAAATGAAAGGTGGGCGTGGCAAAATTTTAATTTCAGCTTATTCTCGAAGATGTCGCCGATCGGCCTGCCAAGTTTCATGCAATTATCTTAAAAAACATGCGAGTTATTAAGCAAACGCCAAAAGAATTTTTTGACTGAAAAATTTTTAAAACTGAAAAATAAAAACCGTTTTTTTTGTGAAACACCAGGTCAACAGAAGCTGGTAGCAAGCAAATTTGGTGAAAAAGTTTTTTTGGGAACGCTATAACTCGGTAACCGTTGGACCGATTTCAATGAAACTTTCACCATATGATCGAGTGAAACTCAGGCTACACGATGGGCTACCTTTTGCCCGCCTGGCTGCGCAACATATTAGTTAGAAATCGCTTTTAATAATACTTACCGTCATATCTCTGAACAGAGTAGACGTGGAAAATTGAAACAAAGGGTAGAAGACGCAGGAAATCCCACTCTACTAACCTACAAAGTTTCATTTCGCTACCTTGAAAAATTTCGGAGTTGTCGACCTTTTCCTAAAGGGTATATTAGCCGAAAGTCGACGTCCATATCTCGGGAACGGGTCCATGTATTTGGATGAATTTTTTTTCACATGAAAGGTCTTGAATTCTACTTTTATACGCATCGCACTTTTCGAGTAAAGATCAACTACAAACATTCGTAACGACAGACTTTTTGTATAACGCCCACTTTGGCCAAATGAAAGGTGGGCGTGGCAAAATTTTAATTTCAGCTTATTCTCGAAGATGTCGCCGATCGGCCTGCCAAGTTTCATGCAATTATCTTAAAAAACATGCGAGTTATTAAGCAAACGCCAAAAGAATTTTTTGACTGAAAAATTTTTAAAACTGAAAAATAAAAACCGTTTTTTTTGTGAAACACCAGGTCAACAGAAGCTGGTAGCAAGCGAATTTGGTGAAAAAGTTTTTTTGGGAACGCTATAACTCGGTAACCGTTGGACCGATTTCAATGAAACTTTCACCATATGATCGAGTGAAACTCAGGCTACACGATGGGCTACCTTTTGCCCGCCTGGCTGCGCAACATATTAGTTAGAAATCGCTTTTAATAATACTTACCGTCATATCTCTGAACAGAGTAGACGTGGAAAATTGAAACAAAGGGTAGAAGACGCAGGAAATCCCACTCTACTAACATACAAAATTTCATTTCGCTACCTTGAAAAATTTCGGAGTTGTCGACCTTTTCCTAAAGGGTATATTAGCCGAAAGTCGACGTCCATATCTCGGGAACGGGTCCATGTATTTGGATGAATTTTTTTTTCACATGAAAGGTCTTGAATTCTACTTTTATACGCATCGCACTTTTCGAGTAAAGATCAACTACAAACATTCGTAACGACAGACTTTTTGTATAACGCCCACTTTGGCCAAATGAAAGGTGGGCGTGGCAAAATTTTAATTTCAGCTTATTCTCGAAGATGTCGCCGATCGGCCTGCCAAGTTTCATGCAATTATCTTAAAAAACATGCGAGTTATTAAGCAAACGCCAAAAGAATTTTTTGACTGAAAAATTTCTAAAACTGAAAAATAAAATCCGTTTTTTTTGTTAAACACCAGGTCAACAAAAGCTGGTAGCAAGCAAATTTGGTGAAAAAGTTTTTTTGGGAACGCTATAACTCGGTAACCGTTTGACCGATTTCAATGAAACTTTCACCATATGATCGAGTGAAACTCAGCTTATTCTCGAAGATGTCGCCGATCGGCCTGCCAAGTTTCATGCAATTATCTTAAAAAACATGCGAGTTATTAAGCAAACGCCAAAAGAATTTTTTGACTGAAAAATTTCTAAAACTGAAAAATAAAATCCGTTTTTTTTGTTAAACACCAGGTCAACAAAAGCTGGTAGCAAGCAAATTTGGTGAAAAAGTTTTTTTGGGAACGCTATAACTCGGTAACCGTTTGACCGATTTCAATGAAACTTTCACCATATGATCGAGTGAAACTCAGGCTACACGATGGGCTACCTTTGGCCCGCCTGGCTGCGCACCATATTAGTTAGAAATCGCTTTTAATAATACTTACTGTCATATCTCTGAACAGAGTAGACGTGGAAAATTGAAACAAAGGGTAGAAGACGCAGGAAATTCCGCTCTACTAACCTACAAAATTTCATTTCGCTACCTTGAAAAATTTCGGAGTTGTCGACCTTTTCCTAAAGGGTATATTAGCCGAAAGTCGACGTCCATATCTCGGGAACGGGTCCATGTATTTGGATGAATTTTTTTTTCACATGAAAGGTCTTGAATTCTACTTTTATACGCATCGCACTTTTCGAGTAAAGATCAACTACAAACATTCGTAACGACAGACTTTTTGTATAACGCCCACTTTGGCCAAATGAAAGGTGGGCGTGGCAAAATTTTAATTTCAGCTTATTCTCGAAGATGTCGCCGATCGGCCTGCCAAGTTTCATGCAATTATCTTAAAAAACATGCGAGTTATTAAGCAAACGCCAAAAGAATTTTTTGACTGAAAAATTTCTAAAACTGAAAAATAAAATCCGTTTTTTTTGTGAAACACCAGGTCAACAGAAGCTGGTAGCAAGCAAATTTGGTGAAAAAGTTTTTTTGGGAACGCTATAACTAGGTAACCGTTGGACCGATTTCAATGAAACTTTCACCATATGATCGAGTGAAACTCAGGCTACACGATGGGCTACCTTTGGCCCGCCTGGCTGCGCACCATATTAGTTAGAAATCGGTTTTAATAATACTTACTGTCATATCTCTGAACAGAGTAGACGTGGAAAATTGAAACAAAGGGTAGAAGACGCAGGAAATCCCACTCTACTAACCTACAAAATTTCATTTCGCTACCTTGAAAAATTTCGGAGTTGTCGACCTTTTCCTAAAGGGTATATTAGCCGAAAGTCGACGTCCATATCTCGGGAACGGGTCCATGTATTTGGATGAATTTTTTTTCACATGAAAGGTCTTGAATTCTACTTTTATACGCATCGCACTTTTCGAGTAAAGATCAACTACAAACATTCGTAACGACAGACTTTTTGTGTAACGCCCACTTTGGCCAAATGAAAGGTGGGCGTGGCAAAATTTTAATTTCAGCTTATTCTCGAAGATGTCGCCGATCGGCCTGCCAAGTTTCATGCAATTATCTTAAAAAACATGCGAGTTATTAAGCAAACGCCAAAAGAATTTTTTGACTGAAAAATTTCTAAAACTGAAAAATAAAATCCGTTTTTTTTTGTTAAACACCAGGTCAACAGAAGCTGGTAGCAAGCAAATTTGGTGAAAAAGTTTTTTTGGGAACGCTATAACTCGGTAACCGTTGGACCGATTTCAATGAAACTTTCACCATATGATCGAGTGAAACTCAGGCTACACGATGGGCTACCTTTTGCCCGCCTGGCTGCGCAACATATTAGTTAGAAATCGCTTTTAATAATACTTACCGTCATATCTCTGAACAGAGTAGACGTGGAAAATTGAAACAAAGGGTAGAAGACGCAGGAAATCCCACTCTACTAACCTACAAAGTTTCATTTCGCTACCTTGAAAAATTTCGGAGTTGTCGACCTTTTCCTAAAGGGTATATTAGCCGAAAGTCGACGTCCATATCTCGGGAACGGGTCCATGTATTTGGATGAATTTTTTTTCACATGAAAGGTCTTGAATTCTACTTTTATACGCATCGCACTTTTCGAGTAAAGATCAACTACAAACATTCGTAACGACAGACTTTTTGTATAACGCCCACTTTGGCCAAATGAAAGGTGGGCGTGGCAAAATTTTAATTTCAGCTTATTCTCGAAGATGTCGCCGATCGGCCTGCCAAGTTTCATGCAATTATCTTAAAAAACATGCGAGTTATTAAGCAAACGCCAAAAGAATTTTTTGACTGAAAAATTTTTAAAACTGAAAAATAAAAACCGTTTTTTTTGTGAAACACCAGGTCAACAGAAGCTGGTAGCAAGCGAATTTGGTGAAAAAGTTTTTTTGGGAACGCTATAACTCGGTAACCGTTGGACCGATTTCAATGAAACTTTCACCATATGATCGAGTGAAACTCAGGCTACACGATGGGCTACCTTTTGCCCGCCTGGCTGCGCAACATATTAGTTAGAAATCGCTTTTAATAATACTTACCGTCATATCTCTGAACAGAGTAGACGTGGAAAATTGAAACAAAGGGTAGAAGACGCAGGAAATCCCACTCTACTAACATACAAAATTTCATTTCGCTACCTTGAAAAATTTCGGAGTTGTCGACCTTTTCCTAAAGGGTATATTAGCCGAAAGTCGACGTCCATATCTCGGGAACGGGTCCATGTATTTGGATGAATTTTTTTTTCACATGAAAGGTCTTGAATTCTACTTTTATACGCATCGCACTTTTCGAGTAAAGATCAACTACAAACATTCGTAACGACAGACTTTTTGTATAACGCCCACTTTGGCCAAATGAAAGGTGGGCGTGGCAAAATTTTAATTTCAGCTTATTCTCGAAGATGTCGCCGATCGGCCTGCCAAGTTTCATGCAATTATCTTAAAAAACATGCGAGTTATTAAGCAAACGCCAAAAGAATTTTTTGACTGAAAAATTTCTAAAACTGAAAAATAAAATCCGTTTTTTTTGTTAAACACCAGGTCAACAAAAGCTGGTAGCAAGCAAATTTGGTGAAAAAGTTTTTTTGGGAACGCTATAACTCGGTAACCGTTTGACCGATTTCAATGAAACTTTCACCATATGATCGAGTGAAACTCAGGCTACACGATGGGCTACCTTTGGCCCGCCTGGCTGCGCACCATATTAGTTAGAAATCGCTTTTAATAATACTTACCGTCATATCTCTGAACAGAGTAGACGTGGAAAATTGAAACAAAGGGTAGAAGACGCAGGAAATCACACTCTACTAACCTACAAAATTTAATTTCGCTACCTTGAAAAATTTCGGAGTTGTCGACCTTTTCCTAAAGGGTATATTAGCCGAAAGTCGACGTCCATATCTCGGGAACGGGTCCATGTATTTGGACGAATTTTTTTTCACATGAAAGGTCTTGAATTCTACTTTTATACGCATCGCACTTTTCGAGTAAAGATCAACTACAAACATTCGTAACGACAGACTTTTTGTATAACGCCCACTTTGGCCAAATGAAAGGTGGGCGTGGCAAAATTTTAATTTCAGCTTATTCTCGAAGATGTCGCCGATCGGCCTGCCAAGTTTCATGCAATTATCTTAAAAAACATGCGAGTTATTAAGCAAACGCCAAAAGAATTTTTTGACTGAAAAATTTCTAAAACTGAAAAATAAAATCCGTTTTTTTTGTTAAACACCAGGTCAACAAAAGCTGGTAGCAAGCAAATTTGGTGAAAAAGTTTTTTTGGGAACGCTATAACTCGGTAACCGTTTGACCGATTTCAATGAAACTTTCACCATATGATCGAGTGAAACTCAGGCTACACGATGGGCTACCTTTGGCCCGCCTGGCTGCGCACCATATTAGTTAGAAATCGCTTTTAATAATACTTACCGTCATATCTCTGAACAGAGTAGACGTGGAAAATTTAAACAAAGTGTAAAAGACGCAGGAAACACACTCTACTAACCTACAAAATTTCATTTCGCTATCTTGAAAAATTTCGGAGTTGTCGACCTTTTCCTAAAGGGTATATTAGCCGAAAGTCGACGTCCATATCTCGGGAACGGGTCCATGTATTTGGATGAATTTTTTTTCACATGAAAGGTCTTGAATTCTACTTTTATACGCATCGCACTTTTCGAGTAAAGATCAACTACAAACATTCGTAACGACAGACTTTTTGTATAACGCCCACTTTGGCCAAATGAAAGGTGGGCGTGGCAAAATTTTAATTTCAGCTTATTCTCGAAGATGTCGCCGATCGGCCTGCCAAGTTTCATGCAATTATCTTAAAAAACATGCGAGTTATTAAGCAAACGCCAAAAGAATTTTTTGACTGAAAAATTTTTAAAACTGAAAAATAAAAACCGTTTTTTTTGTGAAACACCAGGTCAACAGAAGCTGGTAGCAAGCAAATTTGGTGAAAAAGTTTTTTTGGGAACGCTATAACTCGGTAACCGTTGGACCGATTTCAATGAAACTTTCACCATATGATCGAGTGAAACTCAGGCTACACGATGGGCTACCTTTTGCCCGCCTGGCTGCGCAACATATTAGTTAGAAATCGCTTTTAATAATACTTACCGTCATATCTCTGAACAGAGTAGACGTGGAAAATTGAAACAAAGGGTAGAAGACGCAGGAAATCCCACTCTACTAACCTACAAAGTTTCATTTCGCTACCTTGAAAAATTTCGGAGTTGTCGACCTTTTCCTAAAGGGTATATTAGCCGAAAGTCGACGTCCATATCTCGGGAACGGGTCCATGTATTTGGATGAATTTTTTTTCACATGAAAGGTCTTGAATTCTACTTTTATACGCATCGCACTTTTCGAGTAAAGATCAACTACAAACATTCGTAACGACAGACTTTTTGTATAACGCCCACTTTGGCCAAATGAAAGGTGGGCGTGGCAAAATTTTAATTTCAGCTTATTCTCGAAGATGTCGCCGATCGGCCTGCCAAGTTTCATGCAATTATCTTAAAAAACATGCGAGTTATTAAGCAAACGCCAAAAGAATTTTTTGACTGAAAAATTTTTAAAACTGAAAAATAAAAACCGTTTTTTTTGTGAAACACCAGGTCAACAGAAGCTGGTAGCAAGCGAATTTGGTGAAAAAGTTTTTTTGGGAACGCTATAACTCGGTAACCGTTGGACCGATTTCAATGAAACTTTCACCATATGATCGAGTGAAACTCAGGCTACACGATGGGCTACCTTTTGCCCGCCTGGCTGCGCAACATATTAGTTAGAAATCGCTTTTAATAATACTTACCGTCATATCTCTGAACAGAGTAGACGTGGAAAATTGAAACAAAGGGTAGAAGACGCAGGAAATCCCACTCTACTAACATACAAAATTTCATTTCGCTACCTTGAAAAATTTCGGAGTTGTCGACCTTTTCCTAAAGGGTATATTAGCCGAAAGTCGACGTCCATATCTCGGGAACGGGTCCATGTATTTGGATGAATTTTTTTTTCACATGAAAGGTCTTGAATTCTACTTTTATACGCATCGCACTTTTCGAGTAAAGATCAACTACAAACATTCGTAACGACAGACTTTTTGTATAACGCCCACTTTGGCCAAATGAAAGGTGGGCGTGGCAAAATTTTAATTTCAGCTTATTCTCGAAGATGTCGCCGATCGGCCTGCCAAGTTTCATGCAATTATCTTAAAAAACATGCGAGTTATTAAGCAAACGCCAAAAGAATTTTTTGACTGAAAAATTTCTAAAACTGAAAAATAAAATCCGTTTTTTTTGTTAAACACCAGGTCAACAAAAGCTGGTAGCAAGCAAATTTGGTGAAAAAGTTTTTTTGGGAACGCTATAACTCGGTAACCGTTTGACCGATTTCAATGAAACTTTCACCATATGATCGAGTGAAACTCAGGCTACACGATGGGCTACCTTTGGCCCGCCTGGCTGCGCACCATATTAGTTAGAAATCGCTTTTAATAATACTTACTGTCATATCTCTGAACAGAGTAGACGTGGAAAATTGAAACAAAGGGTAGAAGACGCAGGAAATTCCGCTCTACTAACCTACAAAATTTCATTTCGCTACCTTGAAAAATTTCGGAGTTGTCGACCTTTTCCTAAAGGGTATATTAGCCGAAAGTCGACGTCCATATCTCGGGAACGGGTCCATGTATTTGGATGAATTTTTTTTTCACATGAAAGGTCTTGAATTCTACTTTTATACGCATCGCACTTTTCGAGTAAAGATCAACTACAAACATTCGTAACGACAGACTTTTTGTATAACGCCCACTTTGGCCAAATGAAAGGTGGGCGTGGCAAAATTTTAATTTCAGCTTATTCTCGAAGATGTCGCCGATCGGCCTGCCAAGTTTCATGCAATTATCTTAAAAAACATGCGAGTTATTAAGCAAACGCCAAAAGAATTTTTTGACTGAAAAATTTCTAAAACTGAAAAATAAAATCCGTTTTTTTTGTGAAACACCAGGTCAACAGAAGCTGGTAGCAAGCAAATTTGGTGAAAAAGTTTTTTTGGGAACGCTATAACTAGGTAACCGTTGGACCGATTTCAATGAAACTTTCACCATATGATCGAGTGAAACTCAGGCTACACGATGGGCTACCTTTGGCCCGCCTGGCTGCGCACCATATTAGTTAGAAATCGGTTTTAATAATACTTACTGTCATATCTCTGAACAGAGTAGACGTGGAAAATTGAAACAAAGGGTAGAAGACGCAGGAAATCCCACTCTACTAACCTACAAAATTTCATTTCGCTACCTTGAAAAATTTCGGAGTTGTCGACCTTTTCCTAAAGGGTATATTAGCCGAAAGTCGACGTCCATATCTCGGGAACGGGTCCATGTATTTGGATGAATTTTTTTTCACATGAAAGGTCTTGAATTCTACTTTTATACGCATCGCACTTTTCGAGTAAAGATCAACTACAAACATTCGTAACGACAGACTTTTTGTGTAACGCCCACTTTGGCCAAATGAAAGGTGGGCGTGGCAAAATTTTAATTTCAGCTTATTCTCGAAGATGTCGCCGATCGGCCTGCCAAGTTTCATGCAATTATCTTAAAAAACATGCGAGTTATTAAGCAAACGCCAAAAGAATTTTTTGACTGAAAAATTTCTAAAACTGAAAAATAAAATCCGTTTTTTTTTGTTAAACACCAGGTCAACAGAAGCTGGTAGCAAGCAAATTTGGTGAAAAAGTTTTTTTTGGAACGCTATAACTCTGTAACCGTTGGACCGATTTCAATGAAACTTTCACCATATGATCGAGTTAAACTCAGGCTACACGATGGGCTACCTTTGGCCCGCCTCGCTGCGCACCATATTAGTTAGAAATCGCTTTTAATAATACTTACCGTCATATCTCTGAACAGAGTAGACGTGGAAAATTGAAACAAAGTGTAAAAGACGCAGGAAATCCCACTCTACTAACCTACAAAATTTCATTTCGCTACCTTGAAAAATTTCGGAGTTGTCGACCTTTTCCTAAAGGGTATATTAGCCGAAAGTCGACGTCCATATCTCGGGAACGGGTCCATGTATTTGGATGAATTTTTTTTCACATGAAAGGTCTTGAATTCTACTTTTATACGCATCGCACTTTTCGAGTAAAGATCAACTACAAACATTCGTAACGACAGACTTTTTGTATAACGCCCACTTTGGCCAAACGACAGGTGGGCGTGGCAAAATTTTAATTTCAGCTTATTCTCGAAGATGTCGCCGATCGGCCTGCCAAGTTTCATGCAATTATCTTAAAAAACATGCGAGTTATTAAGCAAACGCCAAAAGAATTTTTTGACTGAAAAATTTCTAAAACTGAAAAATAAAATCCGTTTTTTTTGTGAAACACCAGGTCAACAGAAGCTGGTAGCAAGCAAATTTGGTGAAAAAGTTTTTTTTGGAACGCTATAACTCTGTAACCGTTGGACCGATTTCAATGAAACTTTCACCATATGATCGAGTTAAACTCAGGCTACACGATGGGCTACCTTTGGCCCGCCTCGCTGCGCACCATATTAGTTAGAAATCGCTTTTAATAATACTTACCGTCATATCTCTGAACAGAGTAGACGTGGAAAATTGAAACAAAGTGTAAAAGACGCAGGAAATCCCACTCTACTAACCTACAAAATTTCATTTCGCTACCTTGAAAAATTTCGGAGTTGTCGACCTTTTCCTAAAGGGTATATTAGCCGAAAGTCGACGTCCATATCTCGGGAACGGGTCCATGTATTTGGATGAATTTTTTTTCACATGAAAGGTCTTGAATTCTACTTTTATACGCATCGCACTTTTCGAGTAAAGATCAACTACAAACATTCGTAACGACAGACTTTTTGTATAACGCCCACTTTGGCCAAATGAAAGGTGGGCGTGGCAAAATTTTAATTTCAGCTTATTCTCGAAGATGTCGCCGATCGGCCTGCCAAGTTTCATGCAATTATCTTAAAAAACATGCGAGTTATTAAGCAAACGCCAAAAGAATTTTTTGACTGAAAAATTTCTAAAACTGAAAAATAAAATCCGTTTTTTTTGTGAAACACCAGGTCAACAGAAGCTGGTAGCAAGCAAATTTGGTGAAAAAGTTTTTTTGGGAACGCTATAACTAGGTAACCGTTGGACCGATTTCAATGAAACTTTCACCATATGATCGAGTGAAACTCAGGCTACACGATGGGCTACCTTTGGCCCGCCTGGCTGCGCACCGTATTAGTTAGAAATCGCTTTTAATAATACTTACTGTCATATCTCTGAACAGAGTAGACGTGGAAAATTGAAACAAAGGGTAGAAGACGCAGGAAATCCCACTCTACTAACCTACAAAATTTCATTTCGCTACCTTGAAAAATTTCGGAGTTGTCGACCTTTTCCTAAAGGGTATATTAGCCGAAAGTCGACGTCCATATCTCGGGAACGGGTCCATGTATTTGGATGAATTTTTTTTCACATGAAAGGCCTTGAATTCTACTTTTATACGCATCGCACTTTTCGAGTAAAGATCAACTACAAACATTCGTAACGACAGACTTTTTGTATAACGCCCACTTTGGCCAAATGAAAGGTGGGCGTGGCAAAATTTTAATTTCAGCTTATTCTCGAAGATGTCGCCGATCGGCCTGCCAAGTTTCATGCAATTATCTTAAAAAACATGCGAGTTATTAAGCAAACGCCAAAAGAATTTTTTGACTGAAAAATTTCTAAAACTGAAAAATAAAATCCGTTTTTTTTTGTTAAACACCAGGTCAACAGAAGCTGGTAGCAAGCAAATTTGGTGAAAAAGTTTTTTTGGAACGCTATAACTCTGTAACCGTTGGACCGATTTCAATTAAACTTTCACCATATGATCGAGTTAAACTCAGGCTACACGATGGGCTACCTTTGGCCCGCCTCGCTGCGCACCATATTAGTTAGAAATCGCTTTTAATAATACTTACTGTCATATCTCTGAACAGAGTAGACGTGGAAAATTTAAACAAAGTGTAAAAGACGCAGGAAATCCCACTCTACTAACCTACAAAATTTCATTTCGCTACCTTGAAAAATTTCGGAGTTGTCGACCTTTTCCTAAAGGGTATATTAGCCGAAAGTCGACGTCCATATCTCGGGAACGGGTCCATGTATTTGGATGAATTTTTTTTCACATGAAAGGTCTTGAATTCTACTTTTATACGCATCGCACTTTTCGAGTAAAGATCAACTAGAAACATTCGTAACGACAGACTTTTTGTATAACGCCCACTTTGGCCAAACGAAAGGTGGGCGTGGCAAAATTTTAATTTCAGTTTATTCTCGAAGATGTCGCCGATCGGCCTGCCAAGTTTCATGCAATTATCTTAAAAAACATGCGAGTTATTAAGCAAACGCCAAAAGAATTTTTTGACTGAAAAATTTCTAAAACTGAAAAATAAAAACCGTTTTTTTTGTGAAACACCAGGTCAACAGAAGCTGGTAGCAAGCAAATTTGGTGAAAAAGTTTTTTTTGGAACGCTATAACTCTGTAACCGTTGGACCGATTTCAATGAAACTTTCACCATATGATCGAGTGAAACTCAGGCTACACGATGGGCTACCTTTGGCCCGCCTGGCTGCGCACCATATTAGTTAGAAATCGCTTTTAATAATACTTACTGTCATATCTCTGAACAGAGTAGACGTGGAAAATTGAAACAAAGGGTAGAAGACGCAGGAAATCCCACTCTACTAACCTACAAAATTTCATTTCGCTACCTTGAAAAATTTCGGAGTTGTCGACCTTTTCCTAAAGGGTATATTAGCAGAAAGTCGACGTCCATATCTCGGGAACGGGTCCATGTATTTGGATGAATTTTTTTTCACATGAAAGGTCTTGAATTCTACTTTTATACGCATCGCACTTTTCGAGTAAAGATCAACTAGAAACATTCGTAACGACAGACTTTTTGTATAACGCCCACTTTGGCCAAATGAAAGGTGGGCGTGGCAAAATTTTAATTTCAGCTTATTCTCGAAGATGTCGCCGATCGGCCTGCCAAGTTTCATGCAATTATCTTAAAAAACATGCGAGTTATTAAGCAAACGCCAAAAGAATTTTTTGACTGAAAAATTTCTAAAACTGAAAAATAAAAACCGTTTTTTTTGTGAAACACCAGGTCAACAGAAGCTGGTAGCAAGCAAATTTGGTGAAAAAGTTTTTTTTGGAACGCTATAACTCTGTAACCGTTGGACCGATTTCAATGAAACTTTCACCATATGATCGAGTGAAACTCAGGCTACACGATGGGCTACCTTTGGCCCGCCTGGCTGCGCACCATATTAGTTAGAAATCGCTTTTAATAATACTTACTGTCATATCTCTGAACAGAGTAGACGTGGAAAATTGAAACAAAGGGTAGAAGACGCAGGAAATCCCACTCTACTAACCTACAAAATTTCATTTCGCTACCTTGAAAAATTTCGGAGTTGTCGACCTTTTCCTAAAGGGTATATTAGCAGAAAGTCGACGTCCATATCTCGGGAACGGGTCCATGTATTTGGATGAATTTTTTTTCACATGAAAGGTCTTGAATTCTACTTTTATACGCATCGCACTTTTCGAGTAAAGATCAACTAGAAACATTCGTAACGACAGACTTTTTGTATAACGCCCACTTTGGCCAAATGAAAGGTGGGCGTGGCAAAATTTTAATTTCAGCTTATTCTCGAAGATGTCGCCGATCGGCCTGCCAAGTTTCATGCAATTATCTTAAAAAACATGCGAGTTATTAAGCAAACGCCAAAAGAATTTTTTGACTGAAAAATTTCTAAAACTGAAAAATAAAAACCGTTTTTTTTGTGAAACACCAGGTCAACAGAAGCTGGTAGCAAGCAAATTTGGTGAAAAAGTTTTTTTTGGAACGCTATAACTCTGTAACCGTTGGACCGATTTCAATGAAACTTTCACCATATGATCGAGTGAAACTCAGGCTACACGATGGGCTACCTTTGGCCCGCCTCGCTGCGCACCATATTAGTTAGAAATCGCTTTTAATAATACTTACCGTCATATCTCTGAACAGAGTAGACGTGGAAAATTGAAACAAAGGGTAGAAGACGCAGGAAATCCCACTCTACTAACCTACAAAATTTCATTTCGCTACCTTGAAAAATTTCGGAGTTGTCGACCTTTTCCTAAAGGGTATATTAGCCGAAAGTCGACGTCCATATCTCGGGAACGGGTCCATGTATTTGGATGAATTTTTTTTCACATGAAAGGTTTTGAATTCTACTTTTATACGCATCGCACTTTTCGAGTAAAGATCAACTACAAACATTCGTAACGACAGACTTTTTGTATAACGCCCACTTTGGCCAAATGAAATTTGAAATCGAAATTATTTTTGCAATCAGTCCCACTATGCCGCATCTTCGCAACCATTAATTTAAGATATTTTTAGGTGTTTTGCCTTGTTATAGGCTTTGTCAGCTTATGTTAATGTGTTTCAACAGATTTTGGCTATTACATTTGATGACCATGGTTTAATGCACTAAATTCTAGTGTCATATTGTGCTTTTTGCTGTTTGCATTTTAATATTTTAGACCATTTCGTACGTCTCTCTGCTGCTCTGTTCAGTCACTTATATGTATGTATGTATGTGTGGTGTGTATGTATATTGCTTTGCGGGAAATGCATTTAATTTGAAAGACTTTTTTGTGGGGTAAATCCAGCTTCAGCAACAACAGCAAATTTATTTTATTGTATTAGTTTTTATGCTACTAAGCACGTGATGTATAAATTTAATGTCTAATAATGTTCTCTTTAATTTGTTATTATAAGTGAGTTTTGCATTCCTAACAAGTTAATATGTGGCAAATATTTGCAAGATATTGTGGAGATTATGGTTGAAAAATAATGGTTTGTCCGTTCGTTCCGTCACCTGGTCGTCAGTATTTTCTGAGCACTGCTGCCGCATTAGCCGAGCATTAAGATGCCCTTTGTTTGGGAGTTGATAATAAAAACACTAAATCAATTCTGAATTTTATTTACAAACTATACCAGCTCCACGTTCTTTCTTTTATAGCAGTATTGAAGCGCCTCTGATGTCAAGGAGACGTATTAAATTTTATAGCTTCATTTTAGTAGCAACTTTTAGTAATTATTTTACTTCGTCGGCGCTGTTAGCACGGACTCACTAGAAAAGTTTTTGCTCTGACAGGATGTGAAACCGTTAATCTTCTGCTTGCAGAGTCTACGCGGTAACTAGCAGCCAACAGCACTACCTCTTAAGTGTAATCGATAGTTATAAAAATTGACATTGCGGATTCAGATTTGCAACAGACAATAGAAGACTTCAAACAGAAAGAGTCACAGTGATTAAAGCAGTTACGTTTCTGTTATTGTCATTTAAACCCCAACAGTTATACCATCTTTTGACAGTTTAATTACTTTTCGTTTATATGAAATTAATTATAAACTTTCCTTGAAAATGTAATTATTTTAAAACTCATTAGCATGCCATAAGCAAATATCAGACGGACAGCATATTTGGGTAACTAAACTCACCAAAAAAAAAAAAAAAAAAACAATCTGAAGGAAATAAATTTAAAAAGCAGCTTTTAACTAAATTCCGAACAATGAAATAAATTCTCATTTCAAAGTTGTCTACAAAGTGAAAATCTTACCAACAAGAAAAAAACGTAACTTCATTTAAGATCGACAGACTGACTGTCGGTACTTCTGAATGGGATGATGATGATGATGAAGTTGATGTTGATGTTGCTGTTGCTGCTGCTGCTCATTTGAAATGTTTCACTTTCAAAAACACAAACGGAAAATCAAGAAAATGTTGGCTCAAATACAAACACATAACAAATTGTTTGTCTGGTAAAGAAAACTTAAATATTTATACAATAAAATTTACTCGCATACAAAATACAAAACAACAGTTGAATGTTTGTTTGCTATGAAATGGATGTAGTACTACGAATAAATAGAATTGTTTCCGTTTTCTTTTGCTCCTGTTTTGGTTGCAATTTATTTTGGAATAGGAAGATGCAAGAAACAAGCGAGATACAACTTCATCAAAACTTTACACTTCTGTTTATTTTAAAAGTAGTGAAATGAAAATGCAGTAAAAGCTTCTGCTAAAGGAATTTTAAATTAAGAAAACATTATCTTAAACTATTAAAGATTTATTTTGCAATGGATATAACTAAGCAGACGTAGTATCGTACATATTGAATTATTATTTTTGGTTTTTTTTTTATTTTGTTTTTAAGAGAAGTAAAAGTGATGCAATTACAATGTCTATCAACAATTGTGGGGACGCTGAACGGGTTCTAGGATATAATAATGTTTAAGGACATTAGATTTGAATCTCCTCACGGCAAAAGTAACAGGAAAGACCTCCGCGAGTAGCTTATTCCACATACTTGCTGTTAGACAAGTTTGCAGTTTGTGTCAGTTGTAGTCGGAAGGTTTCAACCGCGTCACATTTAATCTAAATGGCTACTAAAAACCCAGCTTCAAAATTAAATACGCCTCATACGCCATCAGAGGTGCTGCAACACTGCTATAGACATACAACATTCGAAAGCAGAGTTGCCAGATAGTGAACCTTTCCTCTATCTATCCTTTCATCAGCCTTTCCTGAGTGTTACTTCTGTTTATAAAAAGTAGTAGTGCGATTCGCTGCCAAATCCAGCATAATCTTGTATAGAGAAAACATGGTCTATTTAAAATTACAATGTCCTAGGTGTGGACCATTGTACCCATCTTTTAATTACATTAGACTAACGCGAAAAATACTCTTTGAAGCTGCACAGAGAGGTGACGTAGAGTATGACGTAAATATAATAACAATAAATAACGTAAATAGAAAGAAAAGCACGGAAACTTGACGTATAACTACATATAAGCTGTTGATTTCAATGACATCGTCCATCATGCCTGCATCACATAGGACCATGTTTTTGCGCCCAGTCCATTTCAGTAACAGTGGACCACATAGTCCATTATTATTTGCAGGGTAGCATAATAGTAATATAACAAAATAAAGTGCATGATTATTTATTATGAATTTAATGATATTTAAAAATATTGTAAAACTTTCGCCATTAGGTCGCATGCAGCTGTTAAATGTTTTGAGTTGTAGTGGCGCCTCTGTTGTTGAACAGAGGCATTACTTTTTCTAAACTAAACTAGAGCCATTTATTTATTGTTTCACTTCTTCGATGAAAGTGTGCGATTTCTTATAACTGTATTAGCAGAGACACTGATGCACATCTTGTTTTTCTCTTGGAACAGTGCTTAGGGGATGTCCCCTACGTATGTAATGCGCTTAGATGTAGATGCCTTAACTTTTAAGACAAAGAAAAATAATATTTTATTCCATGCCGGTAGAGAGCACATCTGAAACATTTTTGATGACTGGCGGAAGTTTTAAACCGATAACTTTTGGACTGTAAAGTCAAGCCGCTAAAAACATGTGACCATCAGCAGTGACTGACTATCTATCATACAATCAATATGTTGATCATGTCACTATCCTATAAAGTTATGAGATAATGCTAAAAAATAACTGATAGAATGCTGTCCTATAAAGGAAAATTACAACAAAATGTGTGATTTGATGCCAGAATGTCATACAAGAAAGATACAAAAACATATTGCCCATTTACTTTAATAACGTCATAATGCAAAAAAAAAACTAGTTTTGCACTGCAAATGTACTGAAAAGTTTAAATTTACATGCCTTTTCATAATGGGGAAATGAAAAAATATTTTTCTGTCACTAGGAGAGTTCTGAAGTTTATTAATCAAAAAGTGTATTTTTTGTATTATGACGTTATTGTAATAAATGAGCGACTCTGATCGGATAGAAAGTATTATTGAAAGAAAATTTTCAAAAAAGTAGCCAAGCGGATAGACCTGTTAGTTCCTGTCCAGACTGTGAAACGTTTGTGCTTGATGACGAGAGAGAGGGAAGAGGAGAGGAAACTACTCAAAACATGAGCAGAAATAGAAGGAAGTAATGCATAAAATCTGCAAAACTGCTGAGCAAAGCTTCAAGGTGTGTACACGAATGCAGTGTCAAAAGAGAATGTAAGAAAGTCTATGTAGCAAATGTGTCACAGTATGAACGGTGTTTTAACAATTATGATACACACACATTAAATTTAAATCGAAATAATTTTTGAACACAACTAAAAATTTAAAAATTTTTCATTCTATTTGGGGCGGTGTAGGACTTACTTTATACCACGTTAATGCATTTATTATAGCACAGTATTTCAATCATTCCGTTTTGGTACAGATGAGTTGTTTTTGCGAACATTTGAGTTTGATTGAATGCAGATTATTGTGTTAAATTTTAAATAATTTTTTGTTTAGTTCGTGTACAATATAAATGGAATGTATTTTTGTGTTGCTGTTAAAATGAAAGAACATCTGGTTTGATCTTGTTGAAACGAATGTTTCCAAAAAAAATTGCTTTTGGCTTATTTTTTTTTTCTTTAAAGAATTTTATTTATTCATTTCAATTTGGCTTTAAATTGTTTTATGAATAAAAAATCGTTTTCATTTTGTTTATAATTGGCATCTAATTAATTTTTTTAAATAAAGACGGGAGGTTTTTTTTTTAAATAATTTCAAGCGAAATAACAAAACTTTCAGAAATTTATAACCGTAAATCCATTTTTGTAGAGTGAATCAGTTTACCAGGCAAATGAATTGCCCGCCATTACCAATAAATCATTTTTTGTTTTTATTTTGTCCGAAATTAATTAAAAAACTTCTCTTAACTTTAATTTGGTTACATTGAGGTGACTAAATATGAATGTTATTTATTTATTTAATTGATTTCAGTTTCAAAAGAAGTTAAACAACAATCAGACAGAGTGGAGAAGCCCTGGATGTGTGCTTCAGTCCATCTTTTTTGCTTTTTATAGATATTTAGGAAATTTTACACTCTTGCCAAAGATATATTTTTATGTAACGGACAAATAATTTTTTTCGTTATTACATTTTTTTTTTTTTTAATTTTTTTGGTTTTTTTTTTTTTATTTTATTTATTTTTTATTTTATTTTTTTATTTTATTTTATTTTTTTTTTTTCATTTTATTTTATTTTTTATTTTATTTATTTTATTATTATTAATTTTTTTTTTTTATTTTTTTTTTATTTTTTTTATTTTTTATTATTATTATTATATTATTTTATATTTATATTTATTTTATTTTTTATTTTATTTTCTTTATTTTTTTCGTTATTTTTTTCGTTATTACAAGTTGACTTTAACCTTTATCGGAAAGTTCATCCTACCTGTAACTTGTAAAGTGGACTTAAGCATTTGAAGCTGCCATATTTTATGCACTTTAAATATGGCAACATGGAAAGCATAAATGTATACAAATTAATTTTTTAAACTAAAATGGAAAGCAGAACGCGCTTGTTTTATATAAACGAGCTAGAGAATATTTTTCAAAACACACAGCAAAAACGTAGAGTATCAAAAAAACGCTTTAAATAAAGAATAAAATAAAACCTTGTCGTTGCCAGTAGCTTTTTTTGTTTGTCAAAAGTAATCGGTATTCACTCTGGTACTGCCATATTTTTAAAAATATTAATTTTTTTTTATCGAACAGTTGTAATAATGAAAACAAGTTAAAGGTCACTTTATTATTCATTTTACCTAAAGTTAATTTTAGCTATCAGTAACTTTATTGCTTAGTTGTAATAATGGCCCTAAGACTTCCAAAGAAATCGATAAGATCCTGAACTTTTGATCCGGAAGTAGTGCAAAATCGGATTATTTCTACTTCTTTTTTTATGGGCTATCGTGGCCGAAAATTCGCCTTTTTGCTGCCGATTTATTAAATTCGTAGTAATGCTCGTGATGTTAAGTAAATCTACTTTTTTAAACCTTTTTTTTTTAATCAGTGCAATTGAAAAATTTTTTTATTGCAATTATATAAAGGATTATTATTATTATATATTATTATTATATATTATTATTATATATTATTATTATATATTATTATTATATACAAATTATTATTTCCTGGCGATGTACCTATTTGGTAGTGAACTATTGAAAAATAAATAATTGCTAAAAACTTTTCATAAAAAAGGATAAAATCAATTTCATATTATTTACCGAGATGTTTAGCTTAATTATTATCTTAGTTATTGATATTTGAAGTATATGAAGTAGATCAAAAGTAGTTCCTAAGGAATGAATTTTAATATTTTTCGCTGTGTAATTTTGATACCTTCATACGTTACAAATAATAGGAGCCATGTTTTATTCCAATCATTTCATAAGTTCTGAATTCATTCATAACAGTGTAGAAAAAATTGGAACAAAGTGAATGCTCTTTTTTAATTCAAATATTAAATTTTCAATGAAGAAAAAATTAATTTGCGCGGTTTAACTACAAAATGAGTGTTTGCTTCGTTACGCATATTCCTTCGAATTTTTAATGAAGACTTACTCGTATTTTAAGAATTTCTAAGTTTGAAATTATTTTTGCTGCTTCTTATTTGACACTTGTAAATAATGTAATATGAAAGCAAATTTAGATAATTTGTTATTTATTTTGGTTATTTTCTAATGAACGATTTTAAGAATTTTAATGTTTCATAATTAAACAGAATTTTATGGGCCGAAATAAACACTTAAAATTATAAAAATAAAAAATTTAATTAAAAAAACAATTCTTTAAACGAATACAAAAATAACCAGCATCTGTTACGAAAGAAAAATGTAAAAAATTAATAACAATTTTAAAATTTCATTAAAATTTTAATTGTTTATTCAATACTCCAACAGAGCTTAACAACAGCAACAAAGGCAAAACCATCAAGGCGCCGCCGCATTTTCTTACGATATTTCAGAAATATACATACGTATGTATGTATGCATGTGCATATGTCCATACATACCCTGCAGGAAATGACAGTTTTAAAACTGTAAAGATTTTTTATTGACACAGTCACGAGCACTATTGGCTTATTATACCCCAGCCAATGACATTTACTATAGACAGTCATTGAAAATCGACTACTGGCCTATATAGTCAATACCAGCAGTAGCAGGTAGTTATTCTGAGATAATATGCGAGACTGACAAAAAGTCGTCAAAAACAGTCCGGAAAAGTGATGACTGGGAGATACTTCGGCACAGCCTTCCTACAGGGTATGTACGCACTTATATTTACACTGAAATCACTGGTTTATTTTGATTCAAATTAATTTCAAGTCGATAAAATTTTGATGGCATGAACATTTACATTGAACCTGCCTTTTTGCTTTCAAATAAATGCCATACCAAACGCCAACACATACTTCTCCTGCAATCATTCATTTAATGAATTTTTGTTCAATAATTTAGGATTTACTTCATATTTTGTTATTGGCAAAACACTTTTTTATTCTTGATTGTCAAGTTTATTATGCGCTTTAAATATTTTTAACGCTATGTGTTTCGTATGTTCCGTGCTGTTTTTAATTAGCAAGTGATTCATTTAAGTTTGAGGGAATTTAACAAAGGGCTGTAAGCTTTGGCCACCTATAAACGATTAAAGGATGAGATGATGAATGCAAGCGACCAAATTAAAGAAGTGATTTAAAAGAGAAAGTTTGATTTATTCACGAAATGAAAGAGAAGCAAAGGTATTGCATTCTAAGAACCCTAGTCTGTGACTCAAATTTTGGTGGGATTGTAAAAAAGGATATTTCGTTGTCACAGAGTTTTGAAAGGTTTTTTTTTTGTATTTTTTATTGGCCGTAGCAGCCCTCACTATACGCACAAATTATTTTCAATAGCAATTTTACTTTTAAAAAAATAACACTATTTCTTCAAGATAGATATTTAAGAACTATTTGAGGGTGGCTGTTCAACCCCAGTTTTAGACTATGTCATAAAAACATCTTGCATTTTTTTCTGATGTGTATTAGTGTCGCGAAGGCATAGTCACTGGTCACTGAACTGTTCCCGCAGGGGGGTTCTGGAATCTTGAATTTCGGAACCTACGGGTGTCTGAGCGACCCCGCGGTACCCAGCTTAAGGTGCAGCATTACCTTGTTCCTCCCTGAGGTTCGAAAATGACAGAAGAGGTGACTCTTCAAAATCTGACTAGAGATTGATGAACGACTGGTTAATACCAGTTAGATTCGAATTTAGCACTACGGGACCAGCTTAGCCCCACACTCCCAACGATAAGTACGGGTTTAAAGACTGATGTATTCCTTGTGAGTACTTCGTGTCTACCCCGAAAGTTGGATAGTGTGTGCTGGTATTGGGTAAGGACTCGTAGTGGCTGTGGTTGTTACCTAAAGTTACGCAGGTAGTGGAGTTTTTGGTCTAATCGGAAATATGTGCAGTCGTAACATACATATTAATGATATGACTTTTACTCTACTAGGTGCTGTTGCCATTCAACAGTAGTCACCGGAATGTGTTTCGAACCAACAGTATTACTGTTAACTGGGTCTTGACGTAAAAACATTCTGATGTGACAAGAGTTAAGGCAGCTCGCACACCTCAACAAGGTGCATTATAGAATTCAGGGATACCTATACATGATTTGCTACCCAACTCTGGAAGTAGGTGGCCTACGGGCTCATTTGCTTATCAGTGCTCTGGGGGCGCTAGTGAATCGTTTCAAAAATTTACTCGGTGTTAAGACCACCGTCAGATAAGGCCCTATGGGCAGGTGCTGACGATAATCTTGAATACCATTGTCACTGAACTGTAACGTCTTCAGCTGAAACCAAACCACAGCCACTGAAACCTTCCGACAACAACTGACACAAAGTCACACAAATTCACAACGGAAAAATGAGAGATGTTTGCAAGAGTCTGAAACTGGGGTTGAACGCAGGAAAAATTTTTCCTTTTGTAGTCAACGTGCAGACTACTTCGACCATCGCGGAACTAACATACCCTGTTATAGAGTGTCTTGCGGTATTTATTTATTTTAATTTCATGAATTTATTTTATTTTCATTAAAAAAATGTTAAAACTTTTAACAAGCTTCTTTAAAAAAAAGGCGAATTAATCGAATACTCGATTATTTTTTTTTTTAATTAAATAGATTGTTCGAATAATATTTTTCATAAATCTAAAATCTATATATAAAAATCTCCATGAAACAAATGATAATTTCAATAGATCTCTGAGGACATGCCATTTCCATTGCCCTCTATTAATTATTCTATTGATGAAATATTTTTGTATTTCGTTGGCAGACACCACCACACTTGTGCATCATTAGGAAAAAATAATTAATATGAAATTAAATGAAAATTGTAGAAACTTGTAGCATATATAGCAGTAGTAGTGCTGCAACATTTGGCTGAATTGTGTGTTACCAAAAAAAATAAAATAAAATATATATAAGCTAACAAAATGGTCTCTTGTGGAACTGCATTGACATTATTGTTTCGCTGTTATTTTAATTTGAAACCACTAAATATAATTAATTTATATTTTATTTTATTTATTTTTAATTGAAATTTTTTTTTTTGCCTTTTTTACTTGCTACCCCGATGTAGCAATTACTTGTCGAGATAATCAGCCAGTGTGTAAGAGACCTCCAAAATGTAAATTGTTTTAATACCCACTAATTCATTTAAGAGGAAAGAAGCATTAAACCTACAATTTTTGTTTGGCATTGCTGCCACGAGTATGCAGCGCGAATATCGCTGTGTTGCTACAGATGGTGTGTGTCGCTGAAATATTTTGTTGTTAGTTGCTTTTCACTTTTTGTCGTCTATAATTTATTTTCTATGTAGGTTTTTCGTTTTAAATTTGAGTTTAAAAATAACATTAAAGGGTTACTCAAAAGCTAGAAATTTTAAAAATAGTTTATTATTTTAGCCACTGCTAATCGTCACCTGATGGTATTTTGTCTTATTTTCGGTGAGTAGAAAATTTTTAGTGTCTTTAAGCTTCATTACTGCTTAAGTCTTATTGAAAAGCCCTATTATTTCTTGATTTATCTCTACACCATGTTCGATGTGAGTCCAGTCACTCGAAATCATTACTGACAACTTTCGCAAAACAATTCACTGCTCTAAATTGGCGGTCGTCCAATTCATTGGCTTCTTTGTGCTGCTATCGGTATCACTGTAACTGTTCAATGTAAGAAACGTTCGAAAAGAAATTCAGTATTTTATTAATAAAATAAAATTAAAAAAAAAAATTTCTAAAAAACAAGAATTTTTATTTCCAAAAAATACAACTCCCAACAAAAGGTAAAAGTTAGTACACAAATGTTCCCATTATTTATATTAAATTTTTTATTAAAATTTTATTCTGAGCAAAACGTGCAAATTAACATTCTTAAATAAATATCTTTTTGTTAATGAACACCCACCCACCTTGCAACACAATTCCTCACTTCATTATAACATTCCGGCAAAAATTTCATTATTCTTTTTCCAGCTTAGCATTTTTGCTCTTTCATTGAAAATAATATGCTTTATTAAGAACTAAGAAGAAAAAGCTATGTGTAGAAATAAGAAAAAATCTCTAAACATTAAATGCCGCATTCAGAAAATTATTTATAGAAGGTATATTTATTGAATTTTGCATGGAGATTTGTCTAATAAACCTTTTATAAATACGGCAGTAATTTAATAAGTCCATTTAATGGAACTAAAATTTTAATGCTGACCAAAACTGACCGCCAACATGAAACGAATTTAATGAAACTCTTGCGCCGCAAGCAAAGCATTTACTTGTTTATATTAAAACTAATTTTTTTAAATGTTTATTTAAACACAAAATCACTAATTGCCAACTTTTGGCGTTTTTCTTCTTAAGAAAAAAAAAAAATTAAATATTTCATTTTAACTTTTTGTTTTTGTAAATTTCAATTAGCATTAAAAAATTGTTTAGAATAGATTGCCAAGTTTTGACAAATTTATTGTTTATAAAATAAATAAAGATGACAGGAAGATTTTTATTTCAAACATTCGATTTGGAAAAACTAAAATTAGAGAATGCATCATAATTCGTTTAGAAATTTCTGGAAAAAAATTCAAAAGACATTTTTATTTATTGCAACTAAACGAAAAAATATTATGAAAACCGGAATAAAATAATGGAATGAAACATGAACCACATTAATGTAAAATCAAATGGTCAAAATTCTATTCAAAGCAGTTTACTGACCACGAGAATAGGTATTCAACCCTTGACTTTTAGCCTATATACTAATGCACATTAGAACAATTTTTTAAATGGAAGGCAGGCTTGAATCCAAGATTTTTTGGTTGTAGAATAAAACCTTATTTAAAAAAAAATTGGATTTTAAAAAAATTTAAAAACACATCGCACTATCGAAACCCAGGCGATTTTGAATCATTGATAACTTACTGAATTTTTGCAATAAAAAACTCTTTCGAGGTTTCCAATTTTCAAATTCAATATCTTTGGTTCTCTTGTAGTTACACATGATTTGTTTTAAAGAGCACTACAAAAATACTGTTACCAAAAACAAAAGTTTTGAAAAATATTAGAAACGCCATCAGAATTCAAGGTCGTGATAAAGATTGATATTTTTTCAAACTTTGAACTCTTAAAGGGTAATTATTAAAGAATCTAGTCCAAAAATCCTTTTTTTTTGGTAGAGCAATACGATCAATGGGACAAGGTTACTTTTGGGTAACAAAGGAATAAAAAACAAAAAACATTATGAATACAATTGATCAATTCACAAGCTCAGTTGTACGGTTCATCGTTGGCAAAAAAATAGACGATATGCTTGTGAACAGGCAAATTAATATTTATCGTATTTTTATTTCTGTTTTTATTACTGTTTTCTTTTTTAACAAAAATTTCACATTTCGCTATAAATAATTTTGATTCAAGTAGTTGGAAAACTGAACTGAATTAAATATATAAAAACTAATACGAGCTTGTGAATTGAACAGTTGTATTTTTAATTTAGTATTTATAAAAAAAAACATTATGATTTCAGTTAAAAACATTTGGATTAAATTTTTTAATTGTATCTTGAGCAGTGAGTTGGTAGGACAGTAAATTAAATAATGACTTCCCAGCAGCTGTTTGATTGGTACGTACAAACATTGATTTTATTTTGTAAATGCTGTTGAATATGAATTGAGTCCTTCAGAGAAATATTCATTCTGTACGGAACGATGCCTGGAGCCCGAAAGTTTCATGCTTTTATGAGAAATCTTTTCTGGATCTCAAAACAGTACACACAAGTTTCAAATATAGAGAACAAGTGAAATCGGAAGATTACACTTTTAAGTTCAATGATGTTTTATATATAATTTCAAGTTGTTAAATGAAACCACACTGTTTTTTTATATAAATTTTAATCATCTTCTAGTGCACATTAAGAGGTTTCAAACATATTGTAATTGAACTCTGCAGCTACAATAGAAGCGAAGAAATTGAATTTTAGTTGCAAAAGTGTAATTTTAGGGGAAATTGTGGTCATTGTATTTACGGCCGCTGTAGACCTAGCCCGAAAAAAAATTTTCATTTTTCTTATCTAGAGTATACGAGTACTAAATTTTATTGAAATCTGAGTCAGACAAGAAAATTCATGATTAATTTGGCTTGGAATTATTCACATACAATACCAAAAGAATAAATAAATCCACGTGGGTGTACAAAAATAGGAATAGTTTTGAAAGAAGTATATTTTCCAAAATATATATAGTTATATATCAAAAAATATTTTAAAAATATCTCGTTTCGAAAACAAATTTTCCAAAAAATAATTTCATTCATAGAAAATACATTTTAAAAATCTGTGTGCTTTTATTTAAAAAAAAAAGAAAAAAGAAAAATCAGTTCTATAAGATTGGCATTTTCATGGAGGTGGTTTTCAATAAAAAAAAGTTACCATTTCAGAGAGCTGTTTAAAACAGGGAAAATAATGGCTGTACAGGGTGATGTATTTTTGCCAGTTTCAGACTCATAAAAATATCTTGCATTTTTTCTGATGTGCATTTGTATGTGTGACTTTGTGTCTGTTGTTGTCGCAAGGTTTCAGTGGCGAAGGCATAGTCACTGGTCACTGAACAGTACTGGCTGCAGCTGTAACCATTCCACAGGCACATCAGCCCACCCTCCTTCGCCAGTACTGTGTAGCACGGCCAAAATAAATTAATTACTAAAATTTAATTACTAAAAACGAAGCTTCAAAAATTTAATACATCTCCTTGACTTTAGAGACGCTACAACATTGCTATAAAAACAAATAAAGTGCAAAAAAGCAGTGTCGTAAGATAGTGAAGCTTCACCTCCTATCATTTCTCCTACTATAGCTTTCCTGCAGATCCTGCACAATGCACCGCATGTATAGGGGTCATCTACTGATTGCCGTTCAAAGAAAAAAAAAATACATACTTGGCGGTGCTGTTAGAGTTAGGTGTTGACTCTGAAAACAGATGATGTGCGATTCAAATAAGTATCTGGAGATTTGCAATCTCTCCTCTCTGACATACATACATAACAATATTTTTCATTTCGAAATAATTATTTGGTTAGCATCTCCAGCTGCTTCCCTGCTTCCAAAATATTTTATGTAAAACATTGCAGCAGTATATTTTTGTTTGTATTTAATCTTATTCGTAGCAGCGTTTTTTTTTTTATAACCAAAAAAAGTAATACTCGTATTGCAATAATTATTTCACGATTTTTTTTCGTAAATCTTCCTGATATTTTTTCTTCAACATATTTTTTTATTTAATTTATATTTTCTTATGAATTCAAAACGCTACAGATTTACTTCAATATAAGTTTTTAAATGCATGTCTACTCACGTTTACAAACTCGACGATGATTTAGTGGTTTGGTGGGGTCACGATAAAAGCCTTCTTTACAATAGTGACAATGACGACCAGTTGTTGAATGACGACAATTTTGACAAACACCACCGGATACACGTCCGGATAATTTGAATAGTTCCATGTTGAATCGACACTGACGGGCGTGATTGTTACAGTTGCAAACTGAAAGAATAAAATTAATATGAATAAAATAACCATCACCATCAAATAATTTGACAAAAAAAAAAAACAAATCAAAAATCACATTGTTTCTTTAGACTTCAACAAACTTATGTGAGTTTAAGATTGCCAAAGAAAACATTTAAAAGCTCAAATTCCGAGAATGTGATAATGTGTTCTCATAAAAAGTTTATATGCGTTAAGGTGTTCTAATCTACGCATTCTTTTGCTAGATGAACTAGAGATCCATATGAAATAAATATTATATATTCAATGGCCAATGCGCCAACTGTAATTGATATTTAATTTCCTAATTAATAGAATAATAATAATGAAATGCTAGAGATATTGTGGGACAAATAATAGCGGTAACCTATGGACACATTATCGAATAACACGAATCGCAACTTCCTATGATGGCAGTCGACAAAAATTCTATATGTTAAGATTATTAATATAATTGCTGAAATGTTTCGAAAATAATGCCATCCAAAAATGTACACACATACAATGTCGTTGTTTCGCAAAAATCAGCAATGTGTTGTATTTTTTCGAACAATTCTGGCATAGTTCCCCAGTATCCAACTCCACACGTTTTCTCGACTGTCACAAAAAAGTTCAATCAGAATTATATCAGTCATGTGGACACGTGCAGTATGAGCTCCATCTTGTTGAAATCACACGAATGGTTTTCCCCAGTTGGCCTAACAGAATTTTTTAATGCAATTTTCCAAAATTAATATGGTCCAAATAATATCCCAGGCGATACACCAAACAGTACACTTAAGTCGCCGTCCACACTAGCAATTTTTTTTTTGCAGCAATTCTTTAGTTTATTGGGGAGAGAGGTGCGACAGATGGGGAGCGGTAGACAGTTTCATGTATTCTGCAATTCTCTTTTGCTTTGCATGTCTCCTTATTCAACTTGCATTGGTGCATTGGTATTGTACGTGCAAGAAGATGTATAAAACTGGGAAAATGCCTCTGGTCAGCATACTATATATTAAAATAATCTTTGTTTTTTTTCTTTTAAATTTTTATGCATTGTATTGATATTGAAAGCGCTGATTAGACACCAATTTTTTTTTTTTTTTTTTTTTTTTTTTATTGTACAAAAGCTACGCCTTGATAAGTTTTGTATGAAATTGGTTTTTGAAAATTTTTTCCCAAATTAATTATTTTATCTTCATTGACCAAACAAAACTAATTATATTTTTTTGTCTCTAGTCTGCGCCGGTCAAAAGCGTTCATACATAGTTTTCTAGTTTTACAAAATAAATGCCTAAATAAATATGCAGCATATAATCGTATATTTGTGTACTGCTGTTTTGTGTAGCTATTTTTATCTCTTTGAAATCTTTTTCACAAAATGTCATAGATGTTCTTTGTTGTCTCAAACAATTTATATTAATTTCCTAAACACTTGTAATAATTTGTAAATTCGAGTAAATATTTAAGAAAAAACAAAAGCAAAATATTGCTGTTGTCTTCTTGTTGCTAATTTGGTTGTTGTTGTTGTTGTTGTTATTATTGTTGTTACAGCAGAAAAAGCTAATTAATTTATTGCATTTTCACTGTCCATATTCTTTAGCACACGCACATGTTTGAGGCCAGCAAAATGTTCCCCCGAAAACAAAAAAAAGAAACACAAAAACAAGTTGCTCATATACACACACATACATAACGAGGTGCTGACAATACTAGACAATTTTCTTTTTTTTTTTTTTATCTATTTCTTCTCAACCCACAACCCACGGAAATTAAAGACGATTGAAGAAAAAAAAAGATAAATAAAAAGGAAAAACAACTACCAAACGCATCCACACAAAGAGCCACGACACAACTAATTAAAGATTTACAACGAAAACAAAAGTGTGAATCGAACATGAAGTGAAACAAAAAGCAAAACAAAAAGAATTATGCAATTCTAGAAAAAAATCTCTGGTGAGCAAGAAAAACTGTTTATGTCTGGTTTGCTCACTGTGAAAATAGAAAAATATAGAAATCGGTTCAGGCCAACCCTGAAACTACCCCGCTATGTTTAGCTTTTTCAAAGCAAATTTACTTCGTTCGTCTAGAAAAATTAATATGTATCGAAAATCGATTTAACAAGAAAGCGGTGAAGTGAGCAATTTTTTTTTCACAAATTCATCAATATCTTTGAAGTCTATAAAAGTCGTTGAGTATTTATATTTAAACTTGATTATATCAAGACAAGAACTATTAGAACAAAAAAAGATTTTTTCGAAATTTTCCGTCAACAATTTCAATCAATATCACCCACTTATGTAATGTATTTCACTGGAAGTAAATACAGAGAGGGATAGTGTAGAGAACAGAGGTTAAAGTGGTAGGAAGATAAAACTTACTTCTGGCACAATTCTGCAGTTGTCTGCAGAGTTGCAGCGTCTCTGGCGCATTATTTTTGAGCAATTCAAATTGAATCATAGATGGTAATTCCCTCAAGTCGACATAATCAGTTATGCATTTTTGTGGCAGTAATACCCCTTCTCGAAAGGTAAGATACATGAAAGAGGGGGAGAACACAAAAATGTACCATCAGCTTAATTTTATTAAGGCCAACACAACAAGAACAGAGAAAAACAACAGAAATAATGTTCTGCATATTTCCACAACGCCGTTGTGACGTGTTGCATCTGTATTTAAAGAATTAAATTTAGTAAACGGAAATTTTTTTTTATTAAAAAGTCAAAAAAAGGGGTGAAGTGAGCAAAATTTCAGTAAAAATAAGAAAATTGTTTTCTGTTGGTTTTACAAAAACATACTCTATAGCCTAGAACAAATAATTAAAATTTTTCATTCATTCATTTGGTACACAGATCCGAATATCTGCTGCTATATTCCACTGTTTATACTCTATTAGTTCTCTTTCTGTGAATTCAGCACAAAAGTGATTAATAATTCTTGTTAATTCAGAATTTCACTTTTCAGAGCATCATATCGACCCCTGTGCGCGAAATACATCGTATGTTACAAAAACTAAATTTTACAGTTGAGCGTTTTTATTCCTTTTTTTTCAATTTCTTAACATCATTAGCTGTCACATACGATAAAATGTACATGGTGTTATCTCCATAACTATAACAATTATCGTTATAATACTTTATTAGCAGATGAATTAATGGATTTAAAACCAATTTGCATAAAAAAGTCGATTTGAAAAAAAATGTAACATACGATAATTTCGCGCACAATGGTCGATATGTTTGTGGTTTCTGTTTAATGTTTCACGTTGAGATTTTTGTTTATTTTAAAATTTAAAAAGGGGAAAACTGGAATCGTTCTTGCTTTGTAAGCTGATTTATATGTTGTGGGACTGAAGCTCAAGATTATGACTGATTCCAAGTGAGCAATAGGGTATATAGAATTTTACTGAAACCTGCATGAAGATTTCTTGTCATTGCTACATACGCACAGATAACATATTCTTTCAATAAGGAAAGAAATATATAGTTGGCGACACATTAAACACATTCGCGGCAACATCAGCAGCAGTAGCAACAGCTGTCTGATATGACACATCTTGAATGGCGTGAAAGAAGTATGTGACCATCTAAAGAATTAAAACTAAAAAACAGTAATAAAAGAAAATCTTTAGGAAATAAAAATATAAATTACGTGAAAATTGAAATTCTTTCATATGACGATGTTCTTCAAAATGTTAGTGTTGGTGGCAAATTCTGCAGCGCTCAAGTTCCGGCAGGTTTAGAGTTCTGCAATCGGCAATAAATTGAGTTGATAAAAAATAATAATTTCCTTTTCTTATTTTATTGACTTATTGTAAAAGACTGCATCTCAAAATTGTATAGTAATTTAGAATGCCGTATCTTACATTCTATCTTTTTCGAACACAATATTTTTTCTATTTCTGTGACTGTATATATGCATTTTCTACAACTTTGCAAAATTTGCACTTAGTTTGGAAAATTGGATTAACAAATGATTTGTAGATGGCTTACAATCACATAAAACTAATTTATTTGCCAGCACTAAATGAATGCACTTCATAATTTTAAAGAATTTTTTTTTAGAAGCATAACGAAAGTGTTGTGTTTTGGTACTTAAGGTCTTAATTTTCATATTTAAGTTTTATAATTCATATACTCATATAACATATAAAATATAAATATTTTTTAATGGCTGTAACATTATTCCTGGACGTAGGTGATGTTGTGGTTCAAAACGTCACCGAAGTAAAATAAAGAGTGAAAATGTTCCTGCAGTTCAAGAACAAACATTAAGCCAACTCATCACCAGACGTTCTTCAACACTTTTTTAAAAATAACAAAACGCTCAAAAGTAAAGTTGTATTATTCTTCTCATAATCTTCTCACGATCTGGCTGCACCAGAAAAAAGCAGGTAACACGCTGTACGTCTCACATAGTCTTGGCCGGTACCTTAAATTTCCTGGGTGTTATTTCTCTGACGTATTAAAAGCAATTCTGTGAAGTACACTCTTATTATGAAATCTTAAATCTTTCCCTTTCGGCTTTACTTGTATTTTTTTTTTTTAATTATTTTATTTGCTCTTTATCTTTCAACGCCCGGCAACAATTTTTAACTCTCAATTGTTTAGTCGTAATTTAGTTACACTTTATTTGTATAGTTATTTTCTAAAATCATTTATTTATTTCGTTAAAAAAAATTTTTAATTAAATTTAATAAATGGAAATTTAAACGAATCGTTTTACCAGACATCAGACTAATTTAATTATGCGGCCAATATGCAAATTTAACAGCAGCAAAGTTGTGTAAAATTGTGCAATTAAACTGTAATAAAATTTATTTTAAATGCCCCAATATTCTATTCATTTAACGAATTCTTTTTTCTATGAAAATTAGAAATGGAAAAAAATAGATAGTTTAATTTTTAGTTGGTTTAACAAACGTATACAAATATACTTTGTCAATTAGATTTCCCCAACAAGAGATTTCTTACTTCGGGTCTTAATAGTATGCTTTAGTATGTGTATATCTCGTGGTAAGTATTCCACCCCAAGGACTATGTCCTGAATAATATTTGCAACATGGTTTTAACTAATTTAGGGTGCCTGCGTAGCTTGGTGCTTGAGCATTAGTCTATCAATGTGGAGGTTGCGGCGGGTTCGAGTCCTGCCGAGACCATTCTTCTATCTATACAAAATTTCAGAAAATAAAAATACTGCAGGAAGTAGCCTCTACGAGTATATATTTTATTGTCCATATTTTTTCAGCTCTCCAACCATTGTTCGGAGAATTCTCTGAACATTATTCGGAACTATCAAAAATGTTGAATTTGCAAACATCTGAAAATTAAATATTCGACGAATATATGTATATGTATGTATGTACTAAATATGTAAATCCCTTAGTTGATTTAATAGAAGAATACAATGAGAGGTTTGCAATTTTTCATGAGCATATAAGTTTTAAAGTTGTTCAAAATGTGCCACGTAACAAATTTTCCAGTGCGTGTCATAAATTTATTTTTTGAAGCTTTTATTTGAGCCACATTTACAGAATTCATTTTTGGTTTTGTTTTATTAATTTAATTTTATTAATTTTAATTATATATAGATATTTAATTATTTAATTATATTTACTTTTAAACGATGGTCTTTTTTATGAAAAGTTTTTTAACAATTATTTATTAATTTTTTTTTTTTTTTATGAAAAGTTTTTTAACAATTATTTATTTTTCAGTATTTCGCTACCAAATAGGTTGGTAGCATCGTCAGGACCTAATAATTTGTATTAACAAAAATATTTTTTTAAAATAAGAAAAAGAAAACATTTTTGAAAGGAAATGAAAAATTTTAATACAGGTCAAAATAAAAATAGAAGTGAGACTAATATATTTAATTATATTTTTAACTTTTCAAACAAATTTTATAACAAAAATTTTGTGACCTGTTTCAAAAATATTTTTATATTTCAAACAACTATATAATTTCCTATTATTCCTGATGATGCTAACGAGCTGTTAACGAAATATCGAATAATAAAACAAAATAAAATAAAAAAAGACCTCAAGCTTAATAAATATATTAAAAAAAAAAAAAAAAAAATTTTTAATAATTTTTGTATTTATTAAAAACATGTATAAAAAAATTATTGAATTGAAAAAAACATGGATTTAAAGTAAAGAAACACTGATTTGAAAATGAAAAAATTGAATTTGAACAGCAATAACTTTACAAATGTTACATATATGTGTATTAAAACTTATGGGGGCTTCTATGTTTCTGCTAAATATTCTAAATGTGGCATCGAAGCGCAGAAAGACCTAAGATCTATACTATACTACTGCGACATTAAACCATCATTTTAATATACGAACGAAATTTTATTTCAAAACTAATTGAGAGCATTTATGATGATTTGAACGGCGCTACTCTTAATCTCAGATAAGTTGTAAAGTTGTTCAAAATGCGCCACGTAACAAATTTTCCAGTGTGTGTCATAAAATTATTTTTTGATCTTTAATAATTATTAAATTGGCGCACAATTTTTTACCTTTCAAACATTGTATATAAAATGTTAATGAAAAAATATTTAATGAAACCCTTTATGATTGCTTCATATGAGATATAAAGAAATTGAAAAAAAAACGTGTTTGTAAAAATGAAATTAAATTTACATCATCTGCCTAGACATCATTAGCCTGTCTGCAAAGCACAGTGGAGCAGATTCAGCTGTTTGGCGTTCTTTAACTAACTACGTGTTAAGAAAAACATTTCCATTAAGAGGTCGGCCAACAACGGTGACATTGTGTGTTTGGCAAATGGTTATGCTGGTAGAAGAAACCGGTGGTGAGATGATAGAGAATGGCTTAACGCCCGTCTTCACGAGCCATGAAATTATGTTAAGACTTATGACCTTGTGGTCATAGGTGCCAGATGATTTTGATAAAAAGTCTATCGGTTAGGTCGGCAAATTGCTGTATGTGAAGGTAAAGAAACGTTCCAGCCCACTTGGGTTCAATTTATTAATGTCCCATTGTAATAGCTGTTGTGAAAAATCTTTCACGTGTTGTACTGATACTAGTCTGCAAATTTTGAAAAAAAAGGCTTTAACTTTTAATATATTTTTAACAAAAAATAACAAGCCAGAGTAATGCATCATTATGTCATATAAATTTTGATAAAAATAAACGTTTTTGAAATAAATTGTAGTTAATTTACAAAAACTAAAAATTTTCCACTTTTGAAAAAATTCTTATCAAATTTAAACAAATAATTTTTTTTTTTAGTTTTTAGACAAAATATCGTCATGAAAACATTATTATTATTAATTTTAATTAATTGTTAGAAAAGCAGAGTAGAGATTTTTTTTTTGCACGGTGCATACAAAGTCGTGTGATCAAGTTAAAGGTTTACGCAGTATTACTATAAGACTCTATTAAATGTCGATAGGGTCTCATTGTATTATAGTATTTAGTATTTTTAGATGTTATATGCGACTCTTTCACTACAAATACTGGGTAAATTAAGACATGGTGGGTAGCAATACAACCAACAGGATGAGTAATCGTTTGGGGCCATCATCTCTAAAATGTCGAATGACATTGGCCGTTATATGAACTCATCGATTTTTGTGTTTTTTTGTTTAACTTGCCATTTGAAATATAAAATATTGCAGTTTTCTTGCACTGTGCATCGTGTCAGAATGATCACTACGATTTTCCTCATCATTATTAAACAAGATTTGATGGCCTGCAGTTTCAGTTTCATTTGTCTGTTGCTGGTTTCTTTTATAAATTTCATTTAATTTTTCTTTTTTTCGCCTTTCTTAATAACTTTTCATTTCATTGAGAATTCTTTTGCGCCCGACTGCCAGAAGTTGGACACGAAATCTTTGTAGTTTAGCGCTTTAAAGGTAATTAAGATACCATTTGTGCTGGGCGTATGGGGAAGATAAGAAATGCACAATGGATCTGTTACAAATACCAGCAGATAGGAAATGCTGCTGCTGCTGCTGCTGCTGCTACTGCTACTATTGTTGCTGTTGATATTGTTAACAATTCAACGTGTGGCTGCATAAATTTCGTGTTCGTTGAATTTACTTTTGATTGCAAATGACTCGATTTTATTTATAAAGTTTGATAGTCATTTTTGGAAAAAAAAAAAAACAATGTACATTGTATGTATGCGAAGAAATAGAATTATTTCATATATGTATACAGAAAAGTACATTGAAATAGAAAAATTTATTAACTCCTCGTGTTTAGTTGTAACTCTCCTAATTATACTTTATTGCAAGTAAATATATATGTATGTATGTATGTACATACCGACAGACATATGAGTAAACATTCAAATCAATCAATCAATCACTAAATGACAATATTAATTTATTGACAGACAGCCCAAAGTTCAGGGAAAGGAACTTCAAGCAACTTAGAATAATAGCAAAAAAGAAAAATACTTAAAGTATCGGCATCAACAATGTAGCGACATTTCAAACTTGAATGAAAATGATGACATTGATAATCTGCAATTTATGCTCTTGGGTATTGGAAAAGCACTAGAGGAAAAATCTCAATGAAAAACTCGAAAGTTTTTTTTGTATTTTCTTTTTTTTCACTTCAGTATAACACAAATCTCGTGAATGATTTACACAAAAATACATGATGACAATTTGTCAGTGCCCGTTGACAGCCCAGCAAATAAATTGAAATCAGGGAATGATGAAATTTAATGTTTTTGAACAAAATTTGTTTTGTAATACAAACAAGAAATCATGATATTTTAAAATATTATAAAAGAACAAATAAACTTTTTTTTTCATCTGGAACCAAAACTCAGGAGATGATCCCTACACATGCGATGCACTGGGCTGGAACTATAGGAAAGGTTTAGTTAGAGCAATGTCAGGAGGTAAAGCTTAACTATTTTACAGCTCTGATTTGCACAATCTTTGTTTATAGCAGTGTTTAACTGCGGTTTTTTATTAGTATTTTACTACGCCGGTGCTGCACAATACCGACGACTGTGGATTAGATACAGCTGAAGCTGTTACTGATCAATGACCAGTCACTATGCCTTCGCCACTGAAACCTTGCGACAACAACTGACACAAAGACACACAATTGCACATCAGAAAAAAATGCGACATGTTTTCATGAGTCTGAAAATGGGGATGAACCGAGGAAAATTTTGGAGATGGTTTTAGAATTCATGTGTGTATGGTTAAAACCAAAATATGCACTGGAAGTGGAGTTATATTCCCCAAAACAACAAAATAGTTTCTTAGTGTGCCATAGCTCGTAAATGACAATGAGTTGGGATAGATCCAGTATCTTGGCAAAGTGTTTATAATTATGGTAGGTGGTTATTGATTTTGGCATTGATGACACTCGGTGTTAAGACCACCGTGCGATATGAGGGTCAATGAAGGCGTCCACGCAAATCTTACAATGTAACATATGTTATTACAAAACAATTGCTCTTTCTTTATCTTTCGCTCTTAATTCTAAATTTCATTGAGCAAATGTATAGCATATTATGTATGTACATATTTCAATTTACATACTGTACAATCTTGGAATGCGAAGCGTCTCACAACCAAACATAAATTCTGAGCTACTAAATTGAATCGTACCTCTGGGAAATTTAGAACAAAAAAAATGAAAACTACCAAACATGGAAGCATAAAAACTAGCAGATATAAAAACGAAAATCCATAAATAAAATCTAAACGAAGAAAAATAATATGAAATTCATGAAACCGGCATCCACTACCCCCCCAAACCATCAACAGTTAAAGAATCGTATAAAGTGTTAACAGAAAATCATAAACTTACGGCCGTTAACTGTATAAAATAGTTAAGAAGCATTTGGAAGGATGAAAAAATTCACAAGGTTAGTCAGAGGGTGTGTGAAGAAGAAAAAAAACAAAAGTTTTTGTTATATGCAGCAGCATAACACAAGGGATTAAATAACATAATTATTGATGGCCACTAACGATAAATGTCAAAATGTCAAAAATTATATTTATATGTACGAGCATGTATGTACGTACATACATATGTGTGAATGTGTGAATCTCTAGATAAGTGGAATATTTAGCAAGTTAAGCAAAGCCTTGTATAGACAATATATTTTGTTTGTTTTTATTGTTTTCATTAGGTTGTGTTGAAAATGATAAGAATGAAATCTTTGTCTTACGGAATCAACGATAATTTATTGATAACAAAGAAAAAATACATACATACATATGTATATATTTTCTGGGTAATGATTGTTGCTGGACATTAACAAATACAGTGCCAGCTCGCTAATCCGAAGGTGTGTAATCCGAATAGAATTTATAACGTATTACGTACTCTATAGTCCGCATTGGTTGCAAGCTCGCTAAACCGAATTTTTATTTTATTTTTTTTTATTCTCTGTTTTTATATTATTGTGTATGTTTTTTTAGAACACCATGTTTGAAATTTTAAAACTAAGGGGACATCATTGAGATGCAGAGCCTTCTATGATTGATATTGTACATACATATATATAATAATTATAAGTACACATGTATGTTTTATGTCTTGTTGCAAATAATTTAATTGTTGAATGGTATTAGTCGCATATTCATTCTCAGATCATTCGGATTAGCGAGCTGGCACTGTATACTAAAAAATAACAATAATGCTCATGATGAAGTTCATAATATTGATAATAAAATATTGGCCAATGGCGGCGCGGATAATGATCTAATGACCGTTATTCTTCAATAAAAAAAGTCATGCTGTGGAATTTTCCGATAAATAAAATCCTATTGCATCTCAAGATATAAATTTGCTTCTTTAGTACTGCTGTAGCAGTTGTTAAAATTTTTCAAAATCATTCATGGTTGCGCAAAAAATATTATTATAAAAAACAGAACGCAATATTTTTAGTTTCATTTCGAGAAAGATTAAACTATAAAAGTTTTGCTTTTTAATTTCTGTGAAATATTCTGGCGACTTAAAACTTTTCTACTATCAACGATCGGAGGAATAGCGAGGAATAGTCTAATTGATTATTTATTGCTACTGAATTCATCATAAATCATTTATTTGTCACATGTCATGGTTTCAAACGTTTGTGCCGGGAAATAATCACTATTTAATAAAAACTAAATACACGTGCAATTTACGCTCAAATATGTTGTTAAAATTAACCGCTCGTTAATTATAAACCATCAAAAAAGTGTAGTGGATTGCTTCACATATTTCTATTTATAAATTCTTTTTAATTGCTGAAAGCAATCAATCTATTTGCTATTTCCTTTTTGATCTTTTTCAAAACAAAAAAAAACAACATTTCAATTTACAATCTAATAAAATAAACATATTGTGATCATGCGTGTTGGCTAAATATTGAATTTTATATCTCAAAATATCTCAAACTAAAAAAAGCAACATAAAAAAAAAACTCTGACATTAATATAGATTTATGAGGGGAAAATCAAAACCAGTATAAGCAATTTAATTATCTTTTTTTATCGTTGTAAAATGTTTTAATTTCTATTTGTATTAAATATTCAACAGAACTAAAGAGAAAATTAATGCTGATGCATTTAGAAGTGTTAGTTTTGAAAGTGAGCTGAATTTAGATTATTAAATATTTTCTATCCGATCCGTCGACTGTTTACTACAGGCTTTCTTTTTATTTTCAGTATTTACACTCAATTAGTGGCCGGATATTAAATTCATTATTAAGTAAAGCGTTTGTTTATGTTATAATAAATATTTTTTGATTTTAATTTTTAAGCTTCTGTTCTTAAATTAAAAAGGGGGTCCGCCACCGGTGTGACTTAGCAGATGTTCGGCAGCACTGGCAGCAATCCGTTTGAATTAATTGAGACTCCATGCTTAACTAACGGAGAAATAATAAAATTTATGATAATTTGTTTAAGAAATTCAATATTAAATTTTGTGTATCAACGAAAAAATTTAAAACATGAATATCAACGATAAGTTAGTCAATGCAGCAGGTACAGACTATTTTTAGAAGAGATTTCGAAATTTAATTTGAAGTAAAACGAAAAAAATCAACATAATACGAAATTTTTATTTTGCAATGGTGGGAATTTTCATGTCATTTATGTTTCGAAAATGATATCCGATAAGTAATCGCCACGACCAGCTGTTGCATATAACAACCTGTTAGTTGGTTTCAGTTAATGCTGGCTGACCAAACGGTATGTAGGGGGAATATATTTTCATTATTGTTAGTTTCTATTAAAAATTCAAGATATAAATAAATAAATAACGAAGAGATGTATGTAACATGCAACGATCATGAAGTCCAAATGACAGAACATTATTTCCAATATAACGTTTCAGTTATTCTACACACTTGTTAGAATGTGTGACAGGTTATGTTGTACCATCCTACTGAAACCAGGATTTTTGAAAACAAAAAGCACTGACGTACATCTGTGATATCAGTGTATGGAGATAATGGCCCAATCTGCCAGACAACGGGTTATGAGTTAAAATCAACAACTAATATCCCATTATCGAAATGGGAAAACAAAAAAATTTATCATACCACAAAGATATCCACCGAATACATTTCCCCTAGAAATATACTACCTTTTCCTAAATTTCCAATCATGAATCATTTCCCGTGAATGCTAAACAAAATTCGCTTTATCATGGACGATGTTTTCCCCTCTATTTTTTCCCTTTGATTTATTCACTTGATTTTTGCTGGGAATTGCGTACAAAATGTTACAAAATTTATATTTTTTTTTAGATATTTTGATAAATCTTATTTTAGTATCATTTCTATTTTTATTTGACCTTTATTAAAATTTTTTAATTATATTTATTTTTGAGCGATGGCCTTTTTTATGAAAAGTTTTTTAATTATTATTTATTTCTCAATATTTCGCTACCAAATAGGTAGCATCGTCAGGAAATAATAATTTGTATTAACAAAAATATTTTTTTTAAAATAAGGAAAAGAAAATATTTTTTTTTAAAAAATAAAAAAAAATAAAAAAAAAATTTTAAAAAATATAAATACATAGCGGCCGAGTTCTCTTATAGATTAACTTAATTCTAGCAGATTTCAACACAAATCCAAATCCATTATCTTTTAAATTATTGGTATACTCTATTGTTTATTTATTTTATTTATTTAAATTCTTTCATATTTATACTTCTGTTAGTTCTTGCTTTCAGCTACTTTTATTGTTCAAATGCACTACAGTTTATGTGGATGACGAACTCACTGGCCCCCAAATACTTAAAACCCAACTTAACAATTGTAAACGCACGAAGTTTTATTTGTGTATTAAATTTATAATGGTTTGAATTCTAATTAAGTTTTATATTTTTCAGCCATTCTTCTGTTTTCCACAATCACTGACAATAATACGAACTTCATGATACCAATTTTCTCCTCTACGGAAATGAAAATTTGATGGGAAGTAAAATTTCACTTGCTATTAGCGATAAATATGAGTAAAATGTAAGATTAGTTTAGAAAAAGTACATCTGCTCTAATTTAAAAGTAGCGCTCTTGCGCGATTTCGCTCTACTATCTTTCTCAAGTTAATAGAGCACTTTAAAACTCTGAACACCCGTAATACCTTTGATGAAATTTTGCAGATTATTGGAAAAGTGACTACTGCACGTATAACCAGCCACAATTTCCAAATCGTGGTTCACAGAGACCTCCAACGAACAGAATACCTTGTAATTCTAAAATATTTCTGAGCCTTTAGAAAAATGAGCTTGAAAAAAGCAATTTCTTGGAAAGGAGAAGATAGAATCAGTGGGCATTTTGGATTAATTAAGACTTCTAGAAAAGCTGTTTCGTAGAATTTTTTTTTTTTTGTTTTCTATAAAGCAAAAACTTTTTGTTGTTCGTAAAATGGTCGCCTTGAAACTTTTTTTAGCAAAAAATAAATTATTTATTTAAATTTGCAGTGATTTATACAAAATTTATTCATAAATATTTTCAATTTGTGATTTTTTTTTAAACTCGATTTCGGCAAATTCATGTATAGAATTGTCTACTTGAATTTTGTAGACGAGTTGACTGACGGTATGGTTTGTCTAAATTTAATATACGTTGGTTTTATTTTCATTTGAGTTTAAAGACATTAAACGATTTCTGTTAACTTGTACCTCAACATAATTATGCAAATTTCTTGTTTTCTATATAAATTTATCTGTATCAAGTTTGAATTTGTGATATTAAAGACCAGTTAAACGAAATAGCAAAAAAAAAATTATATATTTTAACAATTTAATGGCTAAAAAATTTAAAACAAATTATCATGAGATTTCTAGCGGAGAGTGTGAGTACTTAAACGAAATGTGTTAAATTTTCGTTTAAATTAAAATAAACAACAATTTTCTGGTAATTTGATACTGTATTTGCTAATAAATATTATAATGTTGTATAAGCATTTAGTGATAATTTATTGTTGCTGTTGTTTGTTGTTTGCGTATGAACATTTATGGGTAGGAAATTTAAATTGAAGTTAGTGGGGCATGGGACATTACGCTATTCAATCAGTTGGTCTTATTTCTTGTTTTTTTTTATTTTTTTTGTTAATAAAACATTTTAATATTTTATTATAATTTATATGAATTGCTGATGCTTTTACCATTTATATGTTAAAACACTCATATATTTCTTTAATGTTTATTTAGTTGTTTTATCTCTATATTATTGATTTCAAAAATTAAATATTTTACGAGGTTTTAAGATATGCAAACATTTAGTTTCCAATTATAATTATGTAATTTCTTTTTAATAAAGTGTTTAGACACGATGCTTAATTAATACATAAATTTTACACTGTGCTTGTTTGCTGTGAAGTAGTTTGCTTAAATTGTGCATAAATATTAATTATAACGGATATGCAAGATGCTGGACCAGAGAATAATTTGTGGAACATGAACTGTAAGATTTATTTATTTATATTTTGATAAAAAAAATCATGATTTTCTTGTCAAAGTTTGTACACTAGAGGGTAATACCATTACAGGTAAAAAGCAATGTGCGTATATCCCCCCTAATATGAAGTATCTTTGGACGTCAATTTAACATACCGCAATGAGTGGCGATGCCTGAAGTAGTCTGCACGTTGACTACAAAACCAAAACAGACCTGGGCTCAACCACAGTTTCAGACTAAAGTTATATAAAAAAAAAAGAAAAAACATCTGGCATGTGTGTCTTTGTGTGTCAGTTGTTGTCGGAAGGTTTCAGTGGCAAAGGCATAGCCACTGGTCACTGAACAATGCCGGCTTAAGCTGATAGTATTATTAGGATATTTCTGACGTTTTGGGAGGTATAAACAAAGATCTGGTGGATAAATACTAGAACGGTATACTTGAAGTCAATGGCCATTGGTGCAAAATATTGGTATTCTCGAAACAAAAACAGTGATATCTATATCATTCTTTGAGATCCGACTTAAAAAAGCCAAAGATGTAGTGAAAAGTTTGAAAAGTCGACCTCTACTTTCGGCAATAAAAAAACTTTTTACGAACTTAACATGCAAATATACTTTATATTACAGTCTGTACGGCCATTTTTTTGTCTGTAACGTGGTCCTTTCTATTCCTGTGAATTCGGCTAGATTTTTACAAACTATTCTCATTTATTTTATCTCTTCATATGTCATAGAAGACTCTCAATGTATGGCTCTGAGAAGGAGCAATCAATTATAATACTTATACCTAAAAAAAACTGAATTCAGTTGATACTATAAAAAATTGTTAAGGGTAGCATTCCATTATGATATTACTTTTTCTGTTTTTTTTTTTTTTGTTTGCCTAAAATATTTAAATCCTGTTTTCAGCCATTAAAAAGACTTACTGACTTGTTAATTATAAACGAAAGCTTGACTAATTGAATCAACTTAAAATCTACTTCAAATTTATAGTTACTCAGTTAAAATACAGCCACCATAATTAGCAACTACATTTCTAGTACACCACACCACTTCAGACAGACAGACAGACACATGGATAGACAGACACCGTCACAGTGCAGACGGACGAACATACCGAGTGACACGTTACAAAACGGCCAATAGAGCATTGGAGCACCTCTTACGACTAATCCAACATGTCTAAATAAATCATCATGATGTTGCTGATGAAGATGGTGTTGCATGTTGCCACTTAAAACTAATTTAATAAATAGAAATTTTGTTAAAATAAATTAGATAGAAAAAAAAAAGATGAAGATTAACGAACGTAGACTGCACATCGCATCAGCAATATTCAACAAATTTAAAGTACGGAAAAATGATTAATATTTAAATAATTTTTTTTCGCACACTCTACAAAATAGCGACAGCAAACTACTTTTTCCCGAACACTTCTGTTCGATAATTTGTAATAAACAAATTATGTTTTATTAAATTTAACTTAAGAAACATTGAACTAGTACTCTGAATTACATTTTAATCATGCATCATATTTGATTGTTGCACCAGTGTCCAAGCGATGCCCCATATGTGTCACGATTTTAAAGCTAAAGGCTGTAACTCTGTTTGACTTGAAATAACAACAATTATGTATAGAATCTAAATTTTGAAGAACAACATTAGTTTTCTTTTGAGATATTTTAAGCGTGTTTTTATTATTTGCGGTTTTTTCAAACTTTGAGCGACGAGCGGCACGGGTAAACGTCGTTTCACCGAGCTCAATCTTTTTATTTGGAAAGGGAAATCGTTTTGTGCGGTCAAGACGAACAAGATTCCAAAATTTTATCTTCCTCTATGAGGTCCGGTCACCCTAGTGTACATGCATTGCACTGGAAATAGATTTTAAGCAGTTTGAGAGACATCAGACTTGAATTTTATAGCATCGCAGTTGCCAACAAAGACTGCAAAGAGTCTATTTTACATACGAACTGTCGGGCAAAAAATTAAATTCCTCTGCAATCCGTAGTGCGACTCCCTGCAAAATCGAACAAGTTGTGTAACATTGTGATGACTTTATTGTTCGTAAATTGATATGAGTTTCATTGGAGCATATTCCGATGAAACTCCCCATATTACGCCGATGGCTGGCCGAGAATAAAAGAAAGTCCAATTTTTTTGTTCTGCGCCTTATTTAGTCAATAAAAGTTCTGCTTTTCAAAGACACACCTCTTCTTTATGAAACAACAAAACCGCAACTGCAGAATTGTGTATTAATTAAGGTCTCTTATTGCTATCACTTCACAACCTGTCTCTTCTCTGCACTAGCCATTCCCTCTGAGGACGATTATCAATACGAACGAAGTGTGGGATAAGTTTGACGAGCAAATCCATTATTTTGATTCAACATTTTAACAATATGCATACGAACAAAAAGAAACTATCAGCTGTTAAATCTGTTGTTAAGGGGGCCAGTGTTATCAACAGAAATTTTTTAACCTGGTAAAAAATCGCCTGTGGTATACAAACTTAGCCTTAATTTCCACATTTTTAACAAGAAAATAAAAAAAAAAAAAATTTTAATTTACAGTAGAGTGTCACAGTAGTCTATCTATTATTTTACTGTTCGTGTGCTTTGCATGTCATTTATGTCGTATACAGAAATTGATTTCACATCTCCTAAAAAGGAATTAATCGTTAAATACCATTGACTTTAATGATTATTTATTGAAGAAAAAAAGAACAGAGTATAAGATAAATTGTCAAACTCTTCAATATGCGTTGAATTTATTCGAAGTTTGTCATCAATGTCTTTTAATAAAAAAAAAAAAAAAAAAAAAATGAAGAAACTCTTAAAAATATAAATAAAATTTCACTTTAAATGCTTTTAATATCCAACTTGTTTTAAGTGAAAATTAAATAAAGAGGATGCCAATGAAAAACTTTATTGAAATAAATAAATAAATTTATAGCAGGAGAAATTTTTAGGCTTAATTGATTTGTTAACTAAATGAGTTACAGTTCAACCTAAATTACGACGCAAAGCGAAACGTAATTTAGCGCTTAGCTTTTACGCTGAAATGAGTTACATAAATTAGAGCGTTAATGCTGCGCCAGATACAGTTTATTTACTCACTTTGATAAAAAACAATTCTGAATAGAAATAAGAATAGAGATAAATCGCTAAATTGACCTGAAAACAACTAAATTGTCATTACTTTTCAACAGTTTTATTTTTTTTTTGCAGCAACTTCACTTCTTTACGCCATTGGCAATCTGTGAATCTGGGAATCGGTGATATTCATATCAGTTTTGTTTCAACTAAAAGGAAATATTATAAGTTGTGCCTGTATTTACATTATAATGTTTGGTAAGTTTAAGTTTATTATGCTGATATATTTTATTTTAATTTAACAACTAAATTACAAAACTTCACAATACAGGGGAATTACTTAAAAAAATTGATATTTTTCGATAATAAATGAAAAAATTTTAAAAACATCTGCGGTTGTATATTCCTTATTCCTATTTCATTATAATGATATACATAATTGTTTTTAATTTTAATTGTCAATATTAAAAAAAAAATAGTTTTTGGCCTCTATTGAAAATTTGTAAATTTTTAAATTTGATTTGACTTCCTCTAGAGGAACCAGTGCGATATATTCCAATGTTACGAAGACGTCTGCAGCAAATGCTTTTAACTGGCATTAATTTTAATGTGCCATAAAGAATTTAAGGAATCAGGTATTTCTACATGTATGTATCTCGACTTCAGACTGACTTGTCAACAGTTATTAATAAAAAATAACTGCTGCCAAAGTGTTTTAACACTTCTATCCATTTTTGAAAGATATTTCCAATAATTTTTTTTTAAATTTAGTGACCGCGGCCGGTTATTTGAGTCTCCAGTTATAGTAATGCATTTTGTATGGAGAAAGTAATGAAGTGCTTAGGATCTACACAGTGTGTTCAATGCTGCTGTGAGGTGTCCGTGTCCCATGTTTCACTCTAATGTTAGAACACATTTCAAGTTTGTCAGAGATGTCAGCAGTTGGAGAGCATAACATTCAAAAGCAACATATTAAAGAAACAATGACGTTTGGATAAACCGAAGTTTGAGAGCATTCAATAAAAAAAACATATTTGTCTGCAGTCTAGAAGGTCTAGAAGGTACCCGTACCCTAAAATAGAGCGGCAGGATCTGTAGTGTTTAGGAGACGTATTAATTTTTAAGGCGAAATTTTTTCTTGCTTCAATACCGATGGCGGGGAACGCTGCTAGGATAGACAGTAATGGACAGACATCAAAAATTTTTTGTTTAACTTCTGTGTGCATTTTTTGACTAACGAAAATAAAAATATGATAATTAAGTAGCCATCCATGTATGCGATTGTATAAAGTTGAAACACTTGAGAATTGTTTGTGTTTGAAGTTGTGCCTTCAACAGGAGTGCAAGTGTAAAATGGTTTGTGCATTCACGCAACATCATCATCCCCAGCAGGCGTTCACCCATGTAACAGCTTCTGTACGATAGATGTGGCATGATAATGTTCTTTTTCGCCGTGGTGTATCTTGTTATTGTTGGTATTGCTGTTATTGTAGTTATTTATAATAAATGAGAGTCAGAGGATCGTTTGTAAAGGTCTAGGTATTGTTTTTTTTTTTTTTGCTTTTTCTTAAAACTTGTTTCAACCAAACGATTGTTTATCTTGTAGATCTTGAATTTTATTTTCTTAAACTTCTGATTGCTTGTTTTTCTTTTTCTTATTTTTATTTTATTCAACTCTTTTCTTCTTTCCTTTGTATGCCTGAGTGTTGATTTTGTTATTGAAAGACTTAATTAGAAAATTGATTTTTTATTTATTGTATGTCGACGTATTGAGATAAAAGTACGTTTGTGAAAGAACACACAGGTGAATAAATTTATTTCATTGTATGTATTTTGCTAGTAAAAGGGAGTCTCTTTAATTATGGCGTGCCCAATGAAGAACAGCTCTGTTAATAAAACCGATTTTCTTTGTAATTATTTAAATTTCATTTAAATTGTTCTTTTAATTTAGAAGGTCCATCAAAGGTTTTGTGTTGTACATGTTTTTGGTATCACTGTGTTTTAAATTAAATTGATTGTTATTATGCTGACTTAAAAAAAGATATAAAATAATTCCAAGTTTAAGGAAAACGTATGTCTTAAAGTATACATATAAAGAGTTTAAATGGGGGATGTGCAACGCTCCTTTGAAAGCTCAGAAATGTATGTTTCGAAAGAATAAAATTTCATTTCTTGGAAAACGATCGAAAAAATTTATAAATAATTTTGGGAAACTTATCAAGTCTCCAAGAAATTGTTCCCTATGAAATTCATTATTTTTTCTTTCGTATAAGAGTTTTGAATTTAAGGCTCCTAAATAATTTGTTGTTACTGTTATGACAAACTAATATTGCGCACATGGCTTTTATTTTAGTATTTCAAAGCTCAAAAAGGGAAATGAAAACAAAATTCACAAATTCAAATCATCAAATATTTAGAGAAGCTCTTCTAGTGTTTGTTCTACAGTCAAAGAACAGAAAAAAAAATAACAAATAATGGAAAACAAACTCTAGAAAATTAAAATAAAAAAGTTGTTTATTTTAGAATATGCTGCGTCTTTATAAAAACTGAATGCTAAATGCAACATCATGCTTCTTTATATACGACGAGTAGTATTGGTGAAAGTATACATGCCAGTACGTATTGGCTTCTCTTATTTAGGCAATATTATTTTCAAGGTTTCTATTTTTTATTTAGATTTTTTTGTTCAGTCCATTCTGGTAAAAATGTTCACACGTTCACGAGCGATAAGTATCTTCTGAGATCGATTTGAAATAAAACCACATCCACATAAATGGTTTGAAGAGTGGGTGGGATTTTTTTCAAGAGCAAGGAAACATTGATGGTATGAGTGTATGTTCAAGTGTTTATTTCAAGTTGTTCGCTAATTTGCATTATGAAAGTGTTAATAACTCCCTCAGTTTGATAATCGTATTATGTATATTGTATATTTACAACATGTTCTTCGCTTCATTTCGTTTTGAATTTTCATTAAAAAATTTACATTATTGATGCAAATCCATGTAGAAGTTCTTCAAATGCAAAATTTTTGCTATTATTTTTGTAAAAAGAAATTACTTTAATTATCAGTTTATATTTTGCTTAAAATGATTCAAACGAAAATATTCAATAAATCCGTTTAAATAAATTTCTTTATACATAGAAATATTCTATAAATTTCTCTATGAAAATATTCTCTGATTTTTTCTCTTGAAATATTCTGCAATTTTTTCTCAAGAAATATTCCCAAAATTTCATTATGGAAATGCTCTCAAAATTTCCTTTTAACAATTCGTTGGTAATTTATGAAAAATGCGATGTTTGCAAATCTCTCCTGTGGAAAATGTGGTCGCAAAAATCATACAAATTCAATTTCCAATTATTTTTTCTTTCTTAAATATTAGAAAACATCCCGTTTCCCATAAAATATTTTATTTTATAATTTCACGAAAAATTTCATTGTTACATTATTTCAATTCACAAACAAGCTCAGTTAAATGGTTTATCGTTCAATAAAAGACGATATGGCTTTAGGAACTTGTGAACAGGCAAATTTGTAGTATCGTTATTTTATCGTATCTTTACTTTTGTTTTTATTTATATTTTGTTCTTAAAAAAATTGTATAGAACTTTCAATTTAAAAAGAATTTGAATTTTGTTTCAAATAGTTTACAAATTGAATTAAATTTCTGGTATTAGTTATGGCATATTTAAATAATTTTTACTAAATCATAATCAAAAAAAATGTAATATTCCAAGACCTGGCCTCAATATAACTATTTGAACAACATATATAAATTCTATCTTATAATCAGACTACACTTTTTGTATGAAAATGGCCAACAACAAAGATACACAATGCACACACGACGTTAATGCAAGCTTGTGAATTGAACAAATATTTATTATTTGAAATTTGGAAATTCGTAAAAATAATGCCTTTTTTTGGATTACGATTGTTAATAAATATATTGAAAAATTTTAAGTGCGAATTTATTGTAAAATTCCCAACGAATATTTATTTCCCTAGTGAATTTAGGAAATACGTATGTAATTTTATGGGAACTTCTTGAAATTTCATTTCAATTTAAATTTGTATTCAAAAAAAGGTGTTTTTATTAAGACAAACGTGAGTTCAAAAAGTCGGCTCTTTTGAAAACTAAAAAAAGGCGGCGGAGTGAGTCTATGCATTCCGTAAATATTTTCTTTTTGTGTATAACAAAAGAACCCCATAAAGGTTGTTGCATTCTCTCAGCAATGCATAATTAATAAACTGTTGAAAATAGTTTATTTCAATTGCGCCCGTTTCAATATTTATACAAACAAAATGCAGAGATTTTCAGATGTGAATGACTTGGGGCCCAACCTTACTCAATACACTTTCAAGTGGCCGTTACAATAATATTAATTTTAAATACATCTTCATGCCCAAAAAAAAAACATGCTTCTATGTTTACAAATGCCCATATATGTATGTATGTATTTTTAAAAAGAAAAGACTAACATACCCTACATAAATTTCAAAATGTTCTTGAAATAGAGAACATAAAAAAGGAACATAAATGCAATTTAAAACAAGTCTATAAAATTGTCTATCTTACGATCTTATCAAGAAATCGTATGAAAGAAAAGGATTGTCACAAGAAAAGAGCGCAAGTAAACAAATCTAAACAAAGTGGTGAATGATAAAATCTGTAAATTTAATTTTTTTTTGTTCAGGAAAATTAAAAAAAAAATTATAATTTTTATTTTCTTACTGTAGTTTTTTCTTTAAATTAAAAATTTTTGTGTTCGGAAAAGTAAAAAATTCGACATAAAACTGAAGCTAAAGTTTTATGTGAAATCTTTATGAAACTGCACGCAGTCGACTAACTTACAGTTGGCTTATTGCTGCCGTATATTATTATGTTAGTAATAGTAAAACAGTTTTCCGCACACAATGTGCAGGTGGCCACGGAAAAAATCAAATAAAACTATTAAATTTTAAAATATATAAAGTAAACTATTTAAAATAAACAATAACAGCCGTATTAATAAAAAAAAAGTCTTAAATAAGGTTTAAAATACATATTAGTTAAAAAACTTTTTAATCCTAAAACACGTTTTTTTAAAAATTCATATTAATAATCAGTATTTTAACTAACATACGTTTTAAGGTTTTTCAAACAAAGAGGATGGCAGCCCTAGATTTTTTATTTACCACTTGACTCCTAATGATGCAAAACCGTGATTATTAATTCACGCAGTTTAGTTTTATTGTCGTGTTTAATTAGAATATTGTTGTTTATAGAATAAAAAATGTATGATAAGTTGTATATTAATCAAAAAACTAATAACTGTAAAAATATCGCTTGGTAAGATTGCAATTTTAGTGACTTATTTAATTGCAGTTAAAAGAGTATTTGAATAACGAGTTTCATACTATTTGTTTTGATTGTTCACACATCACTACTTATTCAACATTAGTTTTATTAGAAATAACATTAATAATAATATAAAAAAAACAATAAAAATGGAAAAAAGGAGCACTGCAAACGCAAACGTTCGAAAAATTGAATCGAATTGAATTGAATTGAATTTTTTTTCACAAATAACAATCGCAATGAAAACAAACACTGCACAATATGACATCTTAAAATAGCTTTAAAACAGGGTCGAACCAATTTTAAAATTTCCATATTTACACAAGGTTTAAAATGTGCATTTTAAGCTAAAATTCGTTTATTAATACCATTTTAATGAATTTTGCTTAAAAATGCTTTAAAATGCGTTTTAAAATTTTTATTAATACGGCTGTTAATATTCAAAACGCTTAATTTTAGGAAAATATTCCAAAAATATTCACATGTCTCCAATATAATTTAGAAATGCCAGCAGATAGATCGTCAGTCACTTCTGTTTCATGGAAAAGTACGAAGGATTGCTTCTATGTCACAGTTACAAGCTTAAAAAATGAGACCCACACGTTTTTATAGGCCCAGGTTTCAGATTTTGCTTCTGCATCTAAAAAAGCAGAACGGTAGTAAAACTTGCATATATGGCGGACATTATCCGCTCCACATAGAGCGCAACAGAAAACTGCAAGGCCTGCGGACAAAATTAAAAGCTTTTACCTTAAGTTGGTGTTGTGTATCAGCTACGCTATCAATGATAACAATGAAACGTCATGGCCGGCGGATCTATTAGCAGCAAAAGGGGACTGTTATTTTCGAAAGTGTGACCTGCAACCTATGGACTGAGTACGAAATTCATTCTCTGTTAACATTTTACTAGGACATTTACGGTAAACGAGCAAAAAGAATTTATGGAGTTAAAAAGTGATTGGACATTAAAACTAAAATTTTCCGAAGTAGTGCTAGCATATCGTTGCCCGTATATAAAAAAAACGTGTATCCACTGCGTGATGTTGCAATTCTATTACTATTAGAACCCTTTAATATATTGAGCCTTTGGTGCAATACCGTAGTAATTCAAAAAATCGTGAACTGAGAAATATGCATTTGAAGTTTTGAGCCATCTTTTTGATAGTATTTTCGTTTACTAAAGGTTTTTTTTACAAGTTATTAAATAAAGAGGCATGTTTTGTAATGTTCTCTGTTTCTTGTAAATTTCTTGTCATAAAGGAAATATTTCATTATTGCAAATAAATATTGTTGGAAATAGCTGGAGGCAATAAAGACATTTGTAGCTGTAGAATCTGAATAGTTAGAGATAGAACCATAATCTTTTTTCCTTTAGATATATATTTAACCAAAGATCATTTCTGCATACCCAGCTCAAAAAATTCAAATTTTAAGTTACTGCGGTATTGCACCAAAGGCTCGATATGTAGTTCCAGCACAATGCACCGCATCTATAGGGGTCATCCCCTGAGTGCTGGTCCAACATAGAAAAGGGGTTTTTTGTGAAAAATTTAATTTAATACAACAACAATATAGCAATTAAATTTTTAAAAATAAATCGTTAGTAAAAATTAAGAGGAAAAAATTGTTTACATTTTTATTTATTTATATGGAAGAATTTAAGGCCGTTGAATCAAAATATGGAGCTCTTCATGTGCGAGAGCTTTTTTTTCTGCTTGCTAGAATATTTTGAGATAATAGCAAACAAACTTTTCTTTAATAAGCATCTTAATGTTCATACATACGCATATTTTGCTGGCCTGCCGATCAACGTTTTCGATGATTTTAAATTTCACTGACTCTTTGGCCGCAACTTTGCAATCATTTTTGTATTTCACTTGTTGATGGTATTGAAATAATTTAAATGAAGGCACTGCTGGCAAGAGTTGGGAAAATTCATTTGTAAAAAGTGTCAATTATAATTAGCTTTCATCATAACAAATGTCAATCAATCAGACTGAAGCTTTATTTTATTTACATGTGTAAAATAAAAATTACGTTCTTCTTACAAATTAAACTGTGCCTTTCATTTTCAATTTTCATCAAAATTTCATCAATTTCGATTGTCGTACCTTAAATTTTATTCTTAATTTCAAAGCACATCATAATTTTCTGCTGAACAATAATTTTTTTCATTTTCCCTTCTTACGCTTAAATAAAGACTGATGATGTTATAATAGAGACATTATGACAAAATAAATTTGGCTCCTAAGATTTTCAAGCATAATTTATTTATTTAAAGTCAAGAAAACACCACAAGTAGTTGCAAAAGAATAAAACCTCTGATAAGATTCAAGTGATTGAACTTGGTTTCATCATTGGTCATTGCTTCATATGCAACTATTGTAGATAAATAGAATCTCTATAGACGTTTAAAAATGATCCCGAGCCAATTGAATATTTTTTTTTTTCTTTGCTTTATTGCTTTAAATAATTTTTGTTGTTATAATTTCTCAAAAATTTTACAGACTTGACACATGAATGTGTGAGCTCCCCTGCTGCGTCGTCAGCCTATATTTATTATGAAATATTATCCTATACTTTCTTTTTTTTATATTCATTATATTTTTCATTTTCGCAAACTTGAATTGTTGAATTAACTGCCATATTTTATGGTCTCACAAACGAAGAAGTGATTTTTCTATATCACTCATATGACAGAGAAGCTTAATAAATTGTTCATTAAAATGTCATTAATTTGTATAGCGAGCATATTTTTATTTGAAAAACATTCTTTTAGGATATTAAAAAAACAAAAAAAACTTATTGAAAGTAAATTATTACTGTTGATTGAATAAGAAAAAAAGAAATGAAAAATGTTTGAAACAATTTTGTATTGAGGCTGGTGCAATTAAGTACTTACTGCTGCTTCATTAATGAAATTTTCGGAAGAAAAAACTTACCTGAAAATAGAGAAGAAGTACAAATTGTGAGTATGACTTTCTTGGTTGCACAAAGAAATTCAAATAAATTTTTTCAGTTTTTACAAAAAAAATCCGATTTAAATGATATAGATGAGATGCAGGCTTATCTTATCGATCGAAACACTATTTTTGTCTAATTAATTAAAATCGATAACTTCCATGTGACAATTACTAACAAACAAATTAAATCATAGAAGAAATTGTAAGTCATAATGACGGAATAATATGGTGTTTTCGAAGGCTGCTACACATTCAGCTTTAGCGTTCTTCTTGTATTTACCCACTATTAGATTTTATATGTGGGCATTTCCAATGAAATTCAAAGTTCTTAAAAAAGCGTTGTTTTGTTTAAAATATTGTTTTTGTTATGAATGTTGTTATGCGAACGAACGAATTCGTGTGACATCGTGATCCAGGCAGTTAAAATTATCCATGGATTCAATGTAAATAAGTTTTACTATATTGAGAGTGAACTGCATTTACATAGGCATGCATAGATATACTCACTCATACGCGCATCCATTCTCATATCCACACAGATGGGAACGTAAAAATAAACAGATACGAGTATATATTCCGATGCTTTTAAATCGTCAACATCTGAAGATAAATAGATTTCTTAAATCGGAATTTACTGGAATTTTCTAATACACAAATAAGCTCAAAAGCATTATCAGTTCTTACTTTATAACTGAAGGTGTTTGCAAATTAAACATTTTAAATTTGAGTTACTATAATAGTCTCACTTCCATTTTTATTTTGACCTTTATTAAAATTTTTTATTTATATTTATTTCTGAGCGATGGTCTTTTTTATGAAAAGTTGTTAACAATTTTTTTATTTTTCAATATTTCGCTACCAAATAATAACACAAATTATTATTGAAAAATAAAAAAAGTTTTTAACAACTTTTCATAAAAAATTTGAGTTACATATAATGTTTGTTTACGCACATGAACGTTTGAATAATTAATAGAAAATAAAACTGAAACGATTTACCGCCGCCTCATATCCATAAAATTGAAAACGAGTTTGAAATATGCATACTTCGTTTCAAATTTTCCCCACAAAATTTTTCGTAAAATAAATTTCAAATAAATTTATTTTATCAAGTCTACACAATACTTTTCCCAAAATATTTAAATTATTCAGAAAAATATTTTTATTAAAAGAAAATTTTTTTTTTTTTTTTACACAATATATATTATTTATTGAATCTTCAAAATCAATTGAACTAACAATAAGTATTCAAATCTTAAGAACTAATTGCTAATTATTATTAAGTACAGCCTAGCTGTACAAAATTATTTATTGCTCGTATAGTTTTATTTCCGCGTCTACTACGTTCGGGCTAGGGAAAGAGTATCCCTTCTTTTCAGTCGAATGAACCCTCTTTCGCTTAAAATATTTCGGGCTAGTATATTTGGATGATCTTGGAGTTTGGTTAGGTATGACGTTGCGTATGTTGTTATCTCTTGTTTGACTGTCGGAATATTTAAATCCTTGTGTATGTTAGAATTTTTTATATACCACGGCGCATCTGTTATCATTCTCAGTAAAATATTAAGAAAAAAAAGAAAATACATTGAAATTGATTCAGCAGGGGTTATGTAGTGTAGAATTGGTATTATAATTTAGTAAAATTCCCAAAAAAAGATTAAAGAATAAATTTTAGTTATTTTAGTAATTGAATTTTCATTGAAATATTCTTTTTTTTTTTTGAGAAGAATCAGCTTCTCAATTTCCACAAAGCCAAAAGGGACCAGTTACCCATAATTATTTTCAGAAAAAAATATCTAAAAAAGAAATGAAAATCAACCATGATTTTTATAGTATTTAAAACCTCATTGTAATGAAACATTCATAATTTGTTTAAATTTGTTAACAATAGTGAAATTAAAAGAAGGATAAAAATCTTTTACTAAAATCTCCAACACAACTGGGACTAGTGAAGATGAAATCTCAAATGAAATACACATTTTTTAAACTATTAAAAAATATCTCTGAGCAGGTCTTCAAACAACAAAAATAAATAAAACTATGAAGTTAGCAAAGATACCAGATACAATATTTGCAGTAAGTTTCTTTGTTTGCAAACAGCATGAGGTCTTATTCGCTACTACTTTTTTTTTTTGCCAATTCAATAGGAACCAAACTATACTTCATATTTGTAGCTGCCACCACTGAAAGTAACACCAGCGTGTTTGTTCTGTTTGAAAAGATTAACAAAAAGGAAACATTTTTTTTTTTTGTATTAAGCGGTTTCTTTTCATTCTCAAATTGCTGCAAGTGTGACCATGACGAATTGCGTGTATGTTCAGAAATGTATAAAAAAAAGGAGGAAAAAATGGACGGAAGACAGATGTGTTTCTATATTTTTTTTTTTATTTTTCCATGCGATTTTTAGTTTTAAGCTTGTGTACACCTTTACATTGTGAAGTTTATTTATTAATGCAAGAGATAAAAATCTCAACTGGAGTGTCCTTTTACTGGTATTTTGTATTTTGTGCCTATTCTTCTGACTGTGACAATCTAAAAATTTTTCTTTCGTTCTTTTTTCTTTGCCTATAAAACTGAATATTTAGTTCCTTTGTTCAGTTTAGTATAGGGTTTTGGATTTACCGGACTTTTTGCCTACCCGGGAAACACGAATTTCCGCGAAATTTATGATCCCTAAATAAAAGAAAATTCTTATGCAAAAAAACATTCAGTTCATGAACGTTTTCATTTCATTAAATAATAAGGAATCACAAATATAACATTTGTCCACTATTAAAACGAGTCGTCTGGGGTCACTAGGACTTCTACCATTAAACATTGCAACGAGTATTGCGATGAGTTGCTCAAATGTTCGTTTTTATATTCATCCTTAACAAAACACATGTAGCTCCGTAAATCTATCCGTGGCTAGAGACGAAGCAACAAGTTTACGCATATTTTGACACACAACACTCCAACAAGTAAATAACAAACGCAACATCAATTCTGAATTGAATATCACTGGAAAAATACCGTCAAAAAATAGAACTTTACACTTTGCTTGTTTCCACTGACATGAATCAGTAAAAACATTAAACAACGATTAACACTATGCAACCAAAATCAATGCAACCCGAAATAATGAAAATATTTTGATGTTTTTGAAATCTGGAATGCATCACGAATTGAAACCATAAAAAAAGACTAGGGACTGTTCAACGAACAACAAAACTTGCTTTATTGCATAAATACGTTACATTGTCTGTGGCCTGCATAACTTTTAAATTTTAAAAACTTTGAAACCCTGAAAAAAGCAGATAATTAAAAAAAAAACACTGAAATTTGATTATGCTAATTTAAAAAATTCGTTTATTTAATAAAATTTTCTGTAATTCCCAGCTCACGCCAATAAATTTTTATTTCAGAGAAGTAGCGCTGTCAACTGGATGCTTTTCGCACCGTTTCTAGTGCTTTTTAAAATTTATTTTTGAGCGCTGCACTGCAAATTTTTATCACAAAATTCGTTGAATTCTTCAAAAATTTTTGTACTTGGTGTGACCCAAGTATTTATTTTTACCGCATTAAGTGTGTAATAAATATAAAAGAAATAACTATTAATTAAAAAAAAAAAAAAAAATTAAATAAATCATTTCCTAAAAATATTACACAAAATAATATTCTTATAAATAAAATTCTTGAATATTCAGCTAAAAAAATTAAAGCAAATCTCCCTCTTCTATATTCAACATTAAAACCTGAAACTAATTTTGATTCTCCTTCAGCAAAATCAAAAGGTGTTCGATTAGTTTCAGCTAAAGAAATTCTAAATCAAATTAATGAATAAATTGAAAACTACTTTTTATTACCTGTGTCCATTTTTTTAAATTATTTTGTTTTGTGCCAAGAAAATTTTCAGCTGTTTAGTAAAATCGAATAGAAATTATCTTTTAACAAAAATTTTCATAACATTTTCCAAATCGCAAGACTTACCAAAAATATCTGGCACACGGATGGATTCTTAATACACTTTACAAAAAAATACACTTTAGAAAAAAAAATTTTGATATATGGGTATTTCCATGAAATTCCGTGACTTAAAAAATCAAAATGCTCGCATAATTTTTTTAAGCACAGTTGGATTAATTTTGTAGTATATTTTTATTTTGTCATTTTTGAATAAAAGTTTAATTTTTTTTTTTGTTAAAAACTACTGAAAATATATGTAAAATTACTAAAATATGTATGAAGGTCAAAAGTATCACGTGCGTAATGTAACGTGCGTAATCAACAATTAATTTTTTTCTTAGCCAACACATGCATAGTTGTTTTTGAACAAAACATGATTATAAACGTCCATTATTAACCTTTATAAAAACATTTTTTCGGAAATAAAAATCTCCAACAAATCGCTTACTTTCGCATTTTTTCTTACGGCTCTAAAAGGCACTTCCATTTTTTGTCACGTGCGTAAGTCTACTTTGATTGCATGGAACGTGGGTACCCAGTGCTCAATTATCGAATATATATACTTTTTGGAAGAACTCATCATATACAATGTAACGATTCTAAAATTCCATTCTAAAATTCCAATCCATTTCTATTTTCACAATATTCAAAGACAATTAAACGTGTACAAATGTCGCGTGCATTACCATGGAAACACACCCATATGTATAATGGTTATTTATTCTATATTAAAAAAAATAAAAAAGTGCGAAATTTGTTCATATCCTGAATGGGTATTGCGGCGTTATTTCAAAACAGCTTTTTCATTGGAGATTTGCTTCACTTTTGTTTGGGGTATTAATTCATACCTTTGGTGAGTTAATTCATTTAAAAGTATAGGGAGCAACAATAACGGTTGGTTTTTGCTGACAAAATTCACTTTTAGTAAATTTTTTGGGGCCCTAATTCATTGTTAAATTTTGGAACTTAATTCTTATGAACTAACTTCCCACACTGTTGGCAGGTAGTTCATTTGTGCTTTGGGGACTTAGTTCATGCAGCCACTAAAACGCGTAAGGATTTTTCTTCGGCCAGCTGTGTACGTAAAAATCTGATAAAAATCTGGCAACACTGGATACATGAATACTAAAAAAATATTGCGGCTTGTGGAACGTGCAATTAAGTTTTCCTCTTTCTCGAAGTGTAATTGTGAAAAGCAATTTCCTTTTGGCAAAAATTTTCCTTTCTCAACATTCTTACCTGCGGCTTTAATAAGCAAGAAACCTTTTAATTTTGTTAATTCTCTTTTAAATGGCCACATATTTTTTTTCTGCCATTAACTGAGCACTTGATTTAAATATCTATAAAATTTTTACACTTGTAATTTAAATATTCTATTTAACGGAAGTTTGTAGAGGACAGTCAGTATAAAATTGTGTTCTTTAGCTGGAGGATGATAGTATGAAATATTAAAGATACATTTTATTTCAAAGAGTTTAAAATAATTCATGGGAATATCACACACACACATTTGTTTATATCATATGCAATATATGGGTTTTTTTCTTCAAACATTCTAGATAATCTTGGCTCTAAGCGTTTGACCTTTTTTTCGGTATAATAAACAACATTTAAAATATTATTTATCTAAGATCTGCTTCTACTGTAATGAAAACGGCTACTTGAACAATTGCTTTTAATTTCCTACGACATTTTGGGAAACTTTACAAACGTGATCTCATATCTGCTTATCAAATATCATCATCATATCGTTGCCGTCATAATCGTAGTCAAGCTAAACGTTTAACAATACTCGTACAAACAACAAATTTTTGAGAAATCTAAACTTTAACCTCTTCTCTACTGCATTTGGAGATGAGGCAAACGGCAAGACGGAAAAAAAAGAACAATGGATTATTCTACGGCTTCCTAGTATCACTTGTTAAGTGGTGCATACAACAAGTTGCATCACTCGTACTCATACTCTGCCAAATCTTTAAGAATATCAGATCTCCTGTGTTGGAGGATGCGCCCTGTCAGTTGCCTTAAAAAGGGAAAATATTTAAAAAGGCCAACAACAAAAGATATAATAGAGAGTTGGTTGGCCAACGATAAATGGTAATTTTCATAAAACAATAAATGTTGCCTTTTTTCTGGCTTTTTCTTTAATATGCAAATTTGTTTAACATTAAACATGAATAACAACAAATGCATTTCATGTAGAATTGTTTTGCTTTTCCGTTTTTTTTTTAGCTCTTTTTTGCCGAAACAAATGTAACCAAATTAAATTGCTGGAAATTTTTTATTTTTTTTGCTTGGGTTTGTTTACTTGCAGGAGCACTTTCAAAATGTTACCACAAAAAAAAGTAACGAAATTGACCTGTAGGGTTTATTAATAATGCATTGACCTTTGGTATTATTACAATTTGAATGTACTTTTTAAAATTTACGTGATTTTAGTGCAATATTGATACTGATTATATTCATAATTTGTAATCGGAAACAAACCAAATAATTTGTGAAATGAAGATGAAACGGGGATACCACATACTACTAGTAGCTGTTGCTTCCATAGTGAGTGACAGTGATGAAGATGAAAGCTGGTGAGGGAATATACAGAGGAAATTTTCATTATCTTTACAGCTGGTTTTTTTATTTATTTATTTATTTATTTTAGTCTATGGACCAGTCTTACAAACCATAAAAACATATTTTTTTTTTTTTTTTTTTTTTTCTATCTTGGACCAGCACTCAGGGGATGACCCCTACACATGCGATGCATTGTGCTGGAACTAGGAAATCAGGTTATGGGTTTAATTATTTAAATAACAAATAATATTACGTTTTATAATATAAAAATTTAACGCAAAATCAATGTGCTGGTAAAGTTTATTATAATCAGCACAAATTCTTGTTAACGGGTCAAAGTTGTTAGTTAGTTAGTTCTAAATAATCCAATGTACAGCGGATAAGAATTACGTGTAGGGCGTGATGGAACATTAAAAGGTATGTTACTTATCAAAAATTCAGAACATACATTTATTTTAATTAAATTAAGCACAAACGTAATTAAGTGTTGGTAACTTAATTAGTGCCAGTCGACTAGTATAAGACGGCAGATTTAACATCTTCCAATCCAAGCCACGAAGACAAAACAAAACAAGAACTGTTTCTGTACATATTCAAACGTATTGATATGAACATTGTAGTGTGGGTCCCAATTTATTGAGCCGTATTCCAAAATTGGTCTTACAAGGGAAGTATAAAGCTGCTTAGTTATATACGGGTCCATAAATTCCTTAGCCCAGCGTTTTACAAATCCTAAGACGGCTCGAGTTTTATTTTTTGAACAATGCAAAATGTGAAATTTTGTTTTTTCTTGCATGAAATGAAGCGATAACTCCTTATCGTGTTCATCGCCGTACAGTTAACCCTCGTTGTTGTCTGAAAACGCTTTATATGAGGCATGCTGTGTAGACAGGTTTTGTGAAATCAACTAATTAAATACCAAACATAAACAAACACGACTGCCACATATATTTATAATCATTTAGAAGATTAAAAAACTAATAGCATGTTTAATAACTTAGTTTTAACTTTTTACTGCACCATTCATTGAACAGGCTTTAAAACAAGTCGATCGTTCGTAATAATTTAAAGTGGCCAGCAAATAAAACGGGAATGCGATCCATGTGAATTGATAATTTCATGACTTCTTAAGCACTTCTTTATCTGAATTCATTTTTGATACCCTCCTCTTCAATTTTAACAAGATTATCACTTTTGAACTCATAGAAAACACATTCACCTCTGCTCTCTCTCTCTTCTCTCTCTGTTCATATGAACAACTGCGCAGTTGTAATTATAATTGAAATAAATTTTTAAATGTATTACAGGAACTCATTAAGCCATGCTAAAACGTAACGCAAGTCATAGAAAATTCATTATTTAAATGACGATCGATTTTCTTAAATGTGAGCACATGCTCGCCAATTACACCGCTTTGTTAAAATCATGCGTTCTTCCGCAAAGTTGAAGCAGTTCGTAGAACCCAGGCATTAACTATTTTTTTGCAAGCTTTTTTTTTTGTGTAGCAAATGAAAAATATGATCGTTTGTTATATCTCATTTTCGTTAAAGCGCGTGTTTGTTATACCGAGCTTCCACTGTACTAATCTTCTATATATAGAAAACAGGATGTGTGAATGTATGTAACGCAAGGACTCCAAAACGGCTGGGCCGATTTTGATGAAATTTTCAGGGAATCTTCAGAATATTCAGGCAGGAGACACTGTGAAGTCTGATTTTTGATTTTCGGTATGCGGGCGGAGGGGCGTGTCAAAATCCAATTTTCATATTGCACCAACAATGACAAATACATATACATATTTATTTTTTTTTTTGCTTTTTTTTATTATAAATAAATAAATCGTGTGGTAATACAACACTAATGTTTGCTTAGGGCCAGCAACGCTGACCGGGTCAGCTAGTATAATATAATGTAATAAATATCACTGCAATTTACAGGTGGTCGTCAAGTGAGAACCAAGCTAGAACTTAATTCTTGCAACTCTGCAGTTGCGCAATTTCAGGAATTTTTAGAGGAGAGTTGGTGATTCTTTGATGTTTTATTTTGAACTAAAGCAGAGAAATTTTATTTATAATTTTAGTCCGCCGACGCTTTACTGCTTAAATGCAGATAATTGAGAGCACTGTACGTCAGATGAATTTTTGGTTTGATGCAGTGCCAGCCAACAGCACGCACCATCGACATGCGTGCATATCGAATTGTAACATTATTGTTGCAACAGCTTTGTATTTGGTTGAAACAAAAAAACACCCACACACACACACACAACATCTGTCGCAATTGCCACCACAAATGAGACACACCCCAATTCTATAATCGTAGCATTGCGGCCTTCGTACGAAACACCTTAAGCCGAAATTTTCCCAACAGTTGGTCACGTTAGAGAGAAAAACCACCGTTCATGAATTATTAAAGTTTAAGAAGACTTTTTTTCAATTCTTATTTAGATCTTGCAGCTGTCATTAAGATATTCTTAATTATGGTAATTATATTTCAGTATCTTAATAAATATGACGCACAAAATATTCAACTTAATAAAGTTATTATTTCGTTTTGGAGTTTATCTATTCTCTTCTTGCTTTGTTGTGCTTTTTACACAACACAATAATTGACCATATTGTTTGAACTTAATCTTGAAATTTTTATCTTGCTTTTCATTATTAAAAATATATTTGTAAGTTTGTTTTAAAAGAACATTAAAACTCAACTGCCAGCCAGTACTTCTTGTCATTTTATATTTTATATTTTTTTTTAGGGAAAAGTTGGTTATAAAACAGTAAATTACTAACAATTATTACGAAAGTTTAATAATGTAAATATGTAAAAGCTAAAGTTTTCTTATTTGAAGACTTGGAAAATGTTTATGTTGCTCAGATCCCCATACGCTTGTCACTTTCCCACATTTACGACTATTTTAATATTCGTCGCAGGCTTGAACGTCATTGTCATTATTTTAAACATTTTAATTTTTTTTTTTTTCGTATTGCTGTAGTTTGTGCAAAAATAAATATTTAATTTGTAATTTTCCAGTGATTTAAGTTGCTTTTTTTTTATTACAGCAAATTATAGTATTTTGTTTAATCATTGGAAGTCATGTTGGTAGTTGAGCTTTTCCATATGATTTCTAAGCACTTGTACATTAAGGTAATAACTTTTTGAAGTTTTTTGTAAATATCATACCTCTCAGTGTAAAATCATATAAGGCATCGAAAAATTTCAGGTTTTAATAAAGCGCTGAAGTTTTTAATAAAAGAGTATTTCTTTTATTGAATTTTTCTAATATTTATGTGAAAAATACTCTGCTTTTTTGTTTTTTGTTTCCGACATAATTTATAGTTAGAAATACATATATAAAATCGGTATAGTCAAAATTACCATTTCACACCATTGCTTCCAGGAACATAATTTTGAAGGGTTTAATCAAGCGTTAATAAATTTTACGCAGAACTTTCAATTACGAGTAAATTAGTGCAACACATATATCTACTTTGTAAAACCTCATTTACGCTGAACTTGAAGTTTATTTCCTTTCATAACTACTCATAACCATTTATTGTTATTATTTCTATACATGCTTGTATATACTCTTACATATGTACATATATTTAACATATTTAACAAAAAAAAAAATATTTCAAAAATAATAGAAAAAAAAGAACATGAATTTTAGATATCGATTTTGTAGCGTGAAGTTCTTTTTTACCGAATACGAGTAGAATTAAAGAAATGGTTTTTATTATCAAAACAATATTGACCCTTGAGAGAATAACGCCCAAAAAAAGTTATCAGCCTAATGTTCATATGTATGTATGTATGTATGTATATTATGTATGTATTAATGGCAAGTTTTATTGGTGGGCTTAGTTTAACTTGACTATTTTTGGCCAAGCCTGCTTTTTTTTTCTTTTTTCTGTCTATAATAATTTGCTAATTTTTCTTGACAAGTTTTTTTGTTAATCGGAAAATGATACTTGTTTTTTTAGTTTATTGCTAAACGTTTTACAGAGAATTTTATTATACGCTTTTTTGAGAAAGAAAACTTTATGGAAATGTTTGCATTTTAAGAAAAAAAAAAAAAATTAATAAAGTAATGACAGTCGGCATGATGAGAAACCCAAGATGATGATTTTTCAAACACACCCTTGAATTGGCAAAAAGAAAGTAAAACATTAATAAATTGTTTTACGTCGGTTGAGCTCGGCTGCAAATAATATTGATGCACTCAATTTCAATTGTATTTTCTGCTGTAGAAATAAAACTAAATTTTTAGAATAGTTTTACCGTTATTTTTTTTTCAAAATATTTTGCCCATACCAAGTGTACGATGTATGGGCTAGCAAATAATGAAAGATGCTCCGGAGTGACTAAAAGAAGTCAACGAAGGTGCAGAATTTCTGAAACCCTATAAAACATGTACCCTTCCTTACATGGACTTACCGATATGACATCGAAGCTAATGATGTTTTCTGTTTAAAAAATACATTTGCAATTTATAGTTTATTTTAAAAGTAAACAATAAAGTGAAAATATTTTTAATAAATAAAGTGGAAAGTGTAATGCTCTTTTCAAGAATCTATAGCGCTATAAAATTCAATCTTCCCAGTTGAAGTATTTCTTTCTTTTCTTAAGGCAGTGCTCAGGGGATGTTGGCTGGATGGAAAATCAAATTATAGAGAGAAGCTAAGCGTGACGATGTTAAGTGTTAAAAAATATATGTATATACATTTAAATATTTCTTCTGATAATAAAACATACCAAAGCTTCTAATAGCTGTAAAAAATATGAAGTAAATTCACTAGAATTTTGGATAGAAACTGATATTTAATTTTAAATGGGTAAATTTAGTAACGCGTGTGTACGATATATTTTGCTTTATATCACCGAATTTAAAAAACCGACTACACATTTTGAAAAGCGTATAAAATTTAATAATAAAAATGGCAAATATCTTTGAACAAAAAATATTTTTTCAAGAAAATCAGTGCGTTACGTAGATGTCGTTATATATGTACATATAGTATGTAAGTATATACAGGGTCTGGTGGCAAATTTATATTTTTAAATAGGATTATTTCAAAAAGTAATAGAGGGTGCGGAGGGAGGGTGGCGCCGTTGGAATTATCGATTGTGCGGTTTTGTCAGTCACGCTGTCGCAGTGGGCGAGTGAGCATCGCGCGTTCGGTTTGAGTTTCTCAAACCGCACTGAATAAAACTCAGATGATTCCTGAAATAAAACAGAAACCTTTAAATCGATCATTTAACAACAACATATAACTGAAGTAGTAAACATTTTGGAATATTCCGGTGCGATAAATAGTCTAGTTTTTTTTTAACCCACAAAACAGTGTTAACTGGCTGCTTGAATTGCATTTACTCAGTTGTTAAACACATTTTATGATCGCAAAGTTACGGTTATACTACTTGGGTTGCCTATAAATATCATTAATCTTTAACAACAAAATCAAAAGCTTTCCCCATGAAAATGGTAACTACTTTTGACTGAAATTTCTTAAGAGAAAAATCACGACTCGCCAAAAAAATTGCTTCAAATTTAAATTCAATAAATGCACGAATTCTTTGAATAGAAATGAAGCAAGACCGTAGGAAATTTAGCATGTTCCATGTTCCATGTGACATTAACAAAATTATTATGTCTTGAAGTTGAACAGAAACGACAATCTCTGTAAGAAATGTTGCAAACAATAAAAGAAAACTTTTACTACATACGTACACGTATTATTTGTTGCAACTTGAGTATATGTAAGCAAAAAACTTTGTTACCAGTGCATTTAACTTGTACGATTCCTTTTAAACTTAAAATATAAATCGTATTCATAAAGTTTGTTTTTTTTTTTTGGTAAACTGACGACGGTTATGTAAATTGCACGCTTTGCCAAATCTAAGAAATACATGGCCATAACTTTCAAAAGGTATAATATTCATTATGAAGTATTTAGTAGCGAAACTATTAGCAAAAAAAGGTGTTCTTTTCTTTTTCTAAAATTAAAACAGCAACTTAAAATATTTAAATGTAATAAAAGTTACTCGAACAGAGGCTACTTAGCTGCTATCGGTCGCCCTTATTTCTCCTGCGTGAGAATGAAATTGAAGGCGTTGAATGAATGTTTTTATTACTAAATGCAACAGTGATTTCAAAACCAACATAAATTTCTACTTATTTTTTTTTTCGTTTAAATATGGTGTAGGATTTATTCTGATAAAGTATATTTGTACGTGTAGCCACAAAAAAGTGACCACAAAAAATCGATGTCGGAATTTTTTTGGTCCTAACCCCACAAAACGATTCCCCTTTCAAGATATTGTTTTATGCTGTGGTGAGCCTTTTTTGCCAGCTATAATTTTTCTCTTCTCTGTAAAATTTTTTAATACAACGTTTCACAATAAATAATTTTTATATTGTTTGTCTTTTTGGACGTAAATTCTTTTGATGCAAAAGCATTTATACCAACAATAAATTTTAAAATCTTGATAAAAATAAAATAAAAAAAATTGCTCTTTTAATTATTACAGGACCACCTCGACAACTCCCTTTGTTTGCCTATTATTTCTTTCATTAAATTCTAAAAACTCTCCACATGGACAAAGTCCCTTGGCAATCATTTTGCACTCGCAAACTAAAAAAAAACATTTTTCAAACCCAAAAAACACTTCATAATTTCCTGTATCTTTCATTTTTATTAGGGAAAAGAAATAGTATTTTGACCTTTTATCTTATTTTGTGTTATTGAGCTGTTATTGTTGTTGTTTTTCTTCTTTTGTTAATTTCTATTCTCCGTTTATTTACTTTTGTCAATTGTTTGGCAGATTCTATTGTCATTTTGTTTTGTGTCTTCTAATGTTCATTATTTTTTTAGTAAATTGTTTTCACACTAAAATCCTACAATGTCAGAAACGAATGAGAATGTAAAAAGATAAGGGAATCATAGGAGAGTACTAAACTTGTAAGATAGAGGAAGCAATAAAGAAAATTTACAATATTTTATTATTTTCATTAAGGAAACTTTCTTTCTAAATTCTCTTTTCATCGTTTTTATCAGATTGAGTTGAAACTTCGTCACTTGCTTTTTTAATCTATTGTCACATTTTAGGAGGGTGCACCACAGTAGTGTGCTCACTCTACAGAAGCTGCTATTATTTCTAGCTGGTTTAAACGAAAACAAAAAATGTGGAAACATGTGTAGGAGTCATCTCCTGAGTCCTGGTCCCAGATAAAAAAAAAAAAAAAAAAAAATAAAAGTCCATGGTCCTAAAGAAAAATTTCGACTATTAAAATTAGCAAATACCATAATCTGTACATTTAGAACAGCTAAACCATATAATAAATATAGATAAATAATTGCAATTAAAAAAAAAAAAATTTTCCATAACAAAAAAATGAAACCACAAAAATTTTCTGTAAAATAGCTGCTATCAGTTAATTGTGATTAAAATCAGAATTTATGATGGGATTGAAATGAAATATGGCTCATTTGACTTGCAATATATGCGAGTACCAAAATTGATAACAACATTTCAGATTTTGTTTTAGTATGGATTAAATGTTTTTGCACTGCTCTCTCTAAATAAAGAAATGAGTAGAAATGTTATTTGCGTGCTCTCTAAAATTAAACAAATGACAACAAAAATGATATTGGCGCGAGTTATGATAATGTACTAAAAATAGTACTTATCATCACTAATCTCTTCTTCATCAGTATCATTAACTTTCTTACTCAGGAAAGTAACGGTACAAACCTGTTTAAGTAGATTTAAGAACTTTTTGTATTGATAAGTTTTAGTTTTGTGTTTTACAATTAGTCATATAAGAAGATTTGATCAATGAAGTTTTATTTATATTTAATAAACAAAAAAGCTATTTATTGTGATTATTAAAATAACATAATTCGCGCATAAAATGTAAAAAAATTTTGACATTCACGTTGTGTAAAACATTTTGATGAATGTATGAATATGCCAAAGATTAAAAAAAAATTGTTTTAAAAATCCAAAACCCGTCTTTTGAAAACCACGCGACTGGCTTCCATTTTGTTATTTTCGAAATTGTCATTAATCAACGAAAACATATGTTTTATATTAACAAAATTAAATTTTCAGTAAAAATGCCGGCAGGGTTCATGCTAAGTGTTATGCATATATGTACATAAATAAAATGAATTAAAAAAAAAACAATTAAAAAAACGAACACTGCGGGGTTATCGGAATCTATAGGACTTTTCAAATCAAAGCGTACGTATACATTTATGGACGATACAAATTTTGCAGCATGAATTTTTCGAACACCAACTGGACCACCAAAGGTCGCCAGTGTATAAGTAAAGAATTAATATAAACAATTACAGAAACCAATACAAGTTTATAATTCTTTGCTAAAATAAGATAAAAACATAATAAAAAATTAATGATTTTAATTGTGCTTTTTTCCTTAAAAAATATATGTGAAATTTAATATCATAAAGTATGTAATAATAAATTTCACAAAAAAAATTTTTAAGGGAAAAAAGCACAATTAAAATCATATATAAAGAGATATTCCCAAAATAAATTCAGTTAATAAATAATAAAAAATTGTTTGTGCATCATTTGATTTTCTATTTAAAGTGTAGTTTAAATAAAATCGACCAAATCATTTCGGAATAAACTAACGGTTTGTAAACGCCAAATTTCTACTGTTTTATTTGTTAGAACACCTAATTAACATTTTAAAAACGGAAGCACCATGCGTTTTGAAAAAGGAAGCGATATGCGCTTCTCAGAACATTGACGATAACGAAAAGTTTCAAAAAGTGACCCCTAACTTCATCGCTATCCAAGAAATATAAAGGCTTACAACCATGTTAAATTGGTGATAATTTTTCAAATTTATATTCGATTCCTACACTGTAAAATGTTTTGGATTAATTTTAAAACCAACCCGGTGTGTATAAGAAAAACAAAAAAAAATATACACTTTTGTTTCGTTAACTTTTTTAAATGTTATGAACAAATGAATGACGATTAATAACTGCCTGAAAATGTAAGCATATTCAAGTTTTAAATAAATAACTCTATTTAACTTCCCCTTTTAATTTAAAGTAAAACTATTTTTTTTTGCTAGTTATTCGCCAAGTTCTCACTATTATGAGATTGTGTTTTCTTTCTTTTCTTATTGTTTTCGACTGCATATTTCTTACTTTAAAATAAATTAGTTTTCCGCAGAACTATCTTTCTTTCGCCAAATTAAAATAATATTTTATACCACATAATTAAGAGGAATAATTATTATTAATTTTTACTTTCGAATTAATAGTACCTTTTACTTTTTGCAAAAATTATTAATGGACGTATTCGTTTTGCCTTTTACAACAGGTTGATAGTATGACTAAATAAGGTAAATGGTTAAAGACCAAAAATATTTTTTTTTTTATTAAGGAATACTTTAATTTTGCATGAAAATAAATACACGTTTATTTTTTTTTCGTATTGTAAAGAAAGTTTTATTAAAGCATTTGGACCTATCACAGTTTGGGAACAAGTTAGAATTTCACGTGTGTAATTATACCCAAAGAAAGAGCGGACAGTTTTAAAGAACACTTTATGTATTTATATCTGTGTACTTTTGACAAAAGAATTTAAGTTAACTTAGAGCCTGTTTTTGGGTGTAGTTCAAGCATTTTTATAATTTAAACATGGTTCAAACATAAAATGACGATTATAACATGTACTTTATTTTAGTTTTATCTTAGATTACGCTGATGATACATGATCAAATTTTCCTTAAATATTTTTTACACATACTGGTTGCCAAAAATCTTTTAATTTAACGGATGTGACGTAGGTTGCACGCAAGTTTTAAGCAATTTAACAAAAATTTTATTTCTCAATAGTCATCATCCAGAAAGCAATAGCAAACATGTTCATAAGAATAGCAGTCAGCTGTTTTCTTGCCCTTAATTTGTATTACACAATTGGGAAGAAAATTTTAAAACGTGCAACTTTGTCAAAATTTTAAAGTCATAACTTGAGCGTGGAATTCCCAAGTTAACTGAGGTACTTTGCCCATTTAAACTCTAGTTAGACCAGTCAAAACACAACAAGTATTCAGCAATATGTACTATATATACACAAATTAAACATATGCTTTTGTTTTTGTTACAATATGGCTGACTTCCTAAACGTATGTTGGTTTGTAGTTATGCATTGCAGTGTTCGTAACTACAACCCTGAAAATTTGGAGAATTGGCCCATTCACAATGTCTGTTATTAAGTCATATTGTCATAATGTCTTAATATTTTAAAATAGTTGAAACAAATTGTTGTTGTGCTTCAAACAAAAAAGTCTTAAAATAATAAAATCTTTCGAGGTATGTTTTTTGTTTTGTCATAAAATAAAAGTGGAAATCTGTGTCGTACACTGAAACTTTTTTTGTCGAGCCGGTGCTAATATCTACAAGCCACTGTTTCTTATAAATAATAGAAAAATAAAAAAATTGTTAAAAAGCAGTAAACTAAATTTTTAAGCGGCATAATGGCGACGCAAGAATAAAGGTAAGCGGGTTTTCTTATAATTTCATTAATTTCTTATTATTATTTATTTTACAGACCAGGATATTTTGTTCAGTCCCTTGTTTTGTTTTTTTTTTGTTTGTGATATTTGGTATTTTTATTAGAAATTGTAAACGTTGCCATATCTTTTTTTTCGCCCAAAATAATTTGACATTTCTTAAATTACACTGGCCAACAAGAATTTTGTGGCCTGAGTTTTCTTAGTCAATTTCAATACTCGAGATTTGCTGTTATATAGAAAAAGGCGGAGGTTGCATCACGCAATTTGCAATAACTCGGGAACTAACTTTACGATAAAACACACAATGCTTCGCATGTGTTATTTTTTAATTGATTGCTGTCCGCTTATTTTTCAGCAGCATCGATATGCTTTTTTAATTTTTATTTTCTCGGTTTTAGTTTCTGAGAAATTAGGTTATCGATTTTATCGGCTTTTAGACTTTTTAACCCCCTTAGCATTATATACAACTTTCCCTAACCTGCGTTAACCAGCATCTCCTGAGTGCTGGTCCCAGATAAAAAAAAAAAAAATCAAGGAAGGATCGAGAATAAAATAAACTTTAAATTAAGTCATTATACATTTTTGCAATTCCTTATAGTTTAAGTGATATTCAGAATTTTTTAAAGAAAAATCCCATTTTTTTTCAAGAAAATTTAAAAAAAAATTTCTTTTCAAAAGTTTGTTAAAAATGTAAAAGAAAAAAAAAAATCTGAAATATTGTTATGAATTTTCGTACTCGCATATATTACAAATCAAATGAGCCATATTTCATTTAAATCCATTCATAAATTCTGATTTTAATGACAATTAACAGGTAACAGCTATTTTACAGATAATTTTTAAGGCTTCTTTTCTTTGTTATTTTAAATTGATTAACACAAATCAGAGGAAGTGGAGTTTTAATGATTTTGCTTTCAGTTGTTATCGTTTTACGCGAGATTTTCTACGGTATGTTTTCTCAGGACAATCTCTTTGTAAATTCCTATAGTAGTCTGCCATCATATGACGATCTCATCGGCCTTGATATTTTTCCTACATGATTTTGATATCTGACTTGACTAAAGTATACAGTAGTCGAAACTATAGCAAAGCTAAATAACTGCCACTACGGCTGTTCCAAAGGAACAACGCAAGAAACACCGTCAACCGATGCCAAGCTTTTAAAAAGCACCGAATCTGACAAATAACTTCAATAATTCAAATGCAAACACTGCTCTTAAGGATGTAAATTAATTAAACATGTTAAAAAACAAAAACTAAGATAGATATTTACATGTAAATAACTTAAACAGCACAGAATTTGAAAAACTTTTGGATATTTAAATAAAAAAAAAATTATTAAAAAAGTATTTTCTCTACAATCTCATTCTTTAACTGCAATGTTTTCTATTTAATAAAAATAATACGTGTATCTATTGTAAAGATGTAAAGAGGCCGCTTTAAATTGTTAATTCATCTATAAACACAATAAAAAAAAGTAACAACTCTATTAAGCTGTTAAACTGTAAAAAGCTTAGGAAAGACCCCAAAAAAGTCTTGTATCTTATAATTTATTTATATTAAGATAAAGTATTTTTATTTACTTTTTGTTGTTGTTTGTTTTTGTTAGTTATAAAACCTCTAATTCGTTGGAAATTAATTCCAATATGTGTAAGCTCTGCTTAAAAAAATAAACAGACAGACAGACAGACCACCACCTTAAAAAAATATTTTAAGATTAGAAAATATATTTCATTGACTGCATATAATTAAATTCAAATTACGTTATTAATAAACTAAAACTCAATGGAGATGGAAACTAATTGAAGCTTTTTTCTATGGTCGGCTAAATGCTGATGTTGGCTGCATTCAGCTCTTTGTCATAAATTAAAGGTGTGCTGTGCAGCTAACAGCCAGACTTAATCCACATGTTCAGCTCAAATTAAGCATGTGTTGTGTGTATTCTAGTAGTGCTAGATAAATATACACAAAGAGATCATGATGATAAGACAAAGCTGACACGTATCTGCTGTTGTAGCTTGTGAAACATCATGTTAATTTTATTTTCAATTTGAAAGATATAAAAAAATTTTATTGATTATTGTAGTTGATAATGAGAACTTTTTTGACACTTAAAGTTGTAAATTTTTATTATTATTTTTAAATATAACAACATTAAATAATGTGTGGAAAAAAAAGATTTTAGTAGCGTGGGTAAGAACTGCTGTAAATAATTTAAATTACACGAGTGAATAGTTCGCAATGTAAAGTTTGTTTTATCTTTAAAATCCAACAAAAAACAACAATAGCAATTGCATCTTTTATAACAAATGCGAAATGAAACTTAATTCTCGACATCCGTAGCCTTAGCTGGTGATGAAAACACATTCGACTTTTTTCCAATTGGCTCAGTGCTCACAGAATGTCTCTTATATATATGCAATGCATTGCATTAGTTGCAAAGACATGGTGCAGAGAAGAAACTTATTTTAAATTTTCAATTGGTCTGTTGGTTTTCACTTTATTTCTGAGCATGTATGTATATATACATATATTACATATATACGCTCTAATAATTGATTTTAAACTACATTCACTAAAATATCCAACTTGAAGAATAATTCAGGTTTTGTAAGCAATTCTCCAGCAAAAATCAAGTGAATCAAGTTCGCGAGAAGAGGAATTTTGCTTATCATTCACTGGAAAACGATTCATGATTGCAATTTTTTTTTTTTTTTTTTTTTTATCTGGGACCAGCACTCAGGAGATGACCCCTACACATGCGAAGCATTGTGCTGGAACTATAGGAAAGGGATAGTAGGAGAAACGACAGGAGGTGAAGCTTAATTAATAATTTTTGCAGCTCTGCTTTCGCACGTTCTTTGTTTATACTCGTAGCAGTGCTGAAGCTTTGGTTCAGTAGCCATATTTATTATTGTTTTACTTCGCCGGTGCTACACAATACCGACGGTATTGTTCAGTGACCAGTGACTATGCCTTCGCCACACAATTTTGGAAAAATGAAATATATTTCAAGGGAAAAAGTATTCACAATAATGGTGACTATAATTGATAGAACTAAATATGAAGCACCATTTTCGGTCATGCAACTATTCGTATGCAGAATAAAAACATTGGGTGTCTTAATAATATCGACCCCAAACTGGGATCGTTACGAGATCAAAATTTAATGTATCATTCATATCCTGCCTCATGGAATTTTGAGTCCATTCTGATTAATATTTAATATATATATTAATATTTAATATAAAAAAAATTTTCATTTCCTTTCAAAAATATTTTCTTTTTCTTATTTTAAAAAAATATTTTTGTTAATACAAATTATTATTTCCTGACGATGCTACACCTACCTATTTGGTAGCGAAATATTGAAAAATAAATAATTGTTAAAAACTTTTCATAAAAAAAACCATCGCTCAAAACTAAATATAATTAAAATATTTAATATAATTAGAAACATCAATATCTTTATAAACTTTATATCCTTTTTGACCGCTTTACGTAAATGCTTTTTTCAACCCATTTTTACTTAAAATTTACTCAAAAACTCTCTTAACAATTCCTGAAGCCAGCAAATTTTACATTTAACTGAATGTATGTTATGAAAATGACATCAACATGAAATTAGCATAGAAAATAGAGCAAGTAAATCTAGTAAATGCATATTTGCATTAAAAAGAATATTCCTCATAAAAAAAAACTTACAATTATAGTCGTATTCAAGGGGCAGGCAGTGTACATACATTTTTTTCTTCTTTTTTTTTACTAATCAAAACGGGCATATTTTCCATAACTGTTGAAATAAAAATAAAAATGTAAGGCAGTTTGAAATAACATACAAATATCCTACAGCATTAATGAAAGATGGAAAGTCTTTTTGAGTGAAAGCAAAAACAAACATCCATTACAGGTTTGTGCGTAAAATGTCCTGCAGTGCGTATTAGTTTTATTATTCAAATGTGTGCGAGTATATGCCTGTGAAGTTTACAAACAAATTAAACCAGACACAAAAGCAACAATTGTTTTCTATGCTGTTGTTGTTGTTTTTGTTTTTGTTATTAAAATTATTATTATTGTTGTTGTTGTTGATGTAGTTTATTAACAACTTGTTAATGTTGTTTGTGCCTTCGGTTTTTTTTTTTTTTTTTTTTTTTTAATTTTAATGTTCACATTTCTCTTGTTGCTCTGGGAATTGTGTTAGAAATAATTGCGTTAAAAATGGTAGGAAAAAGAGAAGAAGAACTTATGCTCTGAAGTTTTTGTTTTTTTAATTAGTTTTTCTTAGCAGAAATGTAGGTAACCTAGAAACAAAAAAAAAACTACAATGAATTATGACTCAAACAATGAAATAACGACATGACTTACAGACCACACAACAAATGCTGCGAGTCAAACAACAGACAACAACAAAAAAAAAAAAATAAGAAAATAATTGACATTATTCTGTAGTGGACGAAATAAAGCTAGTTTTACTTTTTAAAGTTATGACAGTTCAGTTGAAATTTAATCGGAAATGGAATCTCTGTTACTGGATCTTTTACAATAGTTGAATGTATGTTGAATATCTTTTATGTTGCAGCCCATTTTTCTTTTTCAATCATGGGGAATTTTTTCTTCAACGAAACCAAACTCATTGTTAGTTTTGATTTTAACTTGTGCCTCCATCTTTAACAAGATGAATGAATTTTATGAAACGCTTTTATATTTCGCAGGATTATGTACTATGTATGAACTTATTTTTTAACGTGTGTTTTATCTGAAATCAGTTTAGAAAAAAACATGAAACAAGTACTTTTTTTATTTATAAAATCTTTGCTGGAGAGCTCCACGAAAACGGAATGTCTCCCAATTTAATAAATCGTGCTGAAACAAAGAAGAAAATTTATGTAATAAAAGTGTAAAGCTCCTCTATATGTCCCCAAAAATTGTTTGTTAAAGATTAGAAAATTTCTTTCTAAGAAGAAAATTCTTCATCTCTGTCCCGACTATACGTGCAGATTTTCATTACCATGTCAGGGGGATCCTTTACATAATACAGAGAGCTTGAGAACTTACAAGCTAAAAAAACAATCGTCTAAAACTAAATTGTTCAGTTATCTAAGTTTGGAAGAATCGGCTCAGATATTGTATCACATAAAAGGAGAGTTTAAGCCAATTTTTCATACATTATTATTATTTTGCATTATTGAGATACGGGGCGATATAGGACTAGGATATTTTCATCACAACGCATAGAAAAATAAAATTCCTCACGGGCGTTTATGACTCATCTAACTGGTTGGGCCGGTCATCACTGAACATTCCAGCGTAACTCTGAGGTGGGTTATGGGGAAATAGGATTGCGGATGACCTAGTGAGAGATCCCAATTTGGCGATACTGATATAGACAACTTATGCTGCAACATGTGGATGAGTACTCTTTAGAAGACGTAGCCTAGATTTGATGTCAGGTGGTCTGGGAAGCTGCTGGAGTTTTCGAGCCCAAAATAACGGGACTTTGGCGCATCGGGACTCATACCAGATGCATGGGTATGCCAGACAGCGACTTTTGCTGTGGTCAGAATGACGAAGAGGAGCACGAGATTGTGCCTCATTCCCTCTACAACTATCCGACAGTTGGGAATGTCTATCCGATATGTCAGATGTGCATTAAGTGGATTTATCAGCGGATTTATCGTCGGACCTTTCTGTTTTTTCCTTTCGATACGTTTTCCACTCGTATTATTTATCTTATTACTCTATCTACTCTTTTGCAGATGACAGTAGTATTTGTCATTCATATTATTTATGTGTTAGGCCCAACATGACGGTTGTTAATGTCATGAGGCAGAATATGAATGATGCTTAAAATAGAGCGTCAATATTAACATCAGAGATGCCGCACGTTTACTTTATAATTAAGAAGCAACTGTAGGGTTGTGAATAAAGCTCTCTCTTCCTGCCAATTTCAAACCCTATCTGTTCTCTACACTATCATTGTCTATCTATGAAGTAAATTTAATAAATGGCTCGCCTTGAACTTAAAATTTAATGCGTCAACATAACACCTAAACCGCAGGAACTCTGCTTTATAAATACTCAAAAAACACGCTAATGCAGAGTTGTGTTACCATTAAATTATCTATTCTTCTATATCTTCACAAGCTGCCTATCCTATACACCACTATTCCTCTCTGGTCCCAGAAAAGCGCAGACTTACTTTGTTTGTGATGTTAAAAAGCTGCTACGACGACGTTACACGTTTTCATAAATAGTGACAGCAGAAATCATCAAAAAGTTGTTAGTAACTGATGATCTTGACGTACGGCTCGCAGAGAATAAGTAAGCCGATGTCACCAATCGACAGCAAGTTTTAAGTGCTGTAACAGAAGTAAATTAAGTTGGGTTTTGAGCGAAATTTTAAAAATATGCCACGGTTTAGGTTTAAATTTGAATGCCATTTGTAAAAATGTATCAAATCGGTTGTTGTTATTATTCGTTTGTATTTGCCATCTTCCCTTGATATTAACAGTAGTTTGCAGATTTTTTTTGTTGTTGTTTGCAATACTTCAAATATTTAAGAGAATGACTTGTTAGAACTTAAAACAATAGTTCGTTTTTTATTTTAAATTTTATACATGATTCTTAGCTGTGCACTCTTACAACAATTTTTATACTTGACAGCAACAACAACAACAACAACAACAACAACAGTAATAATAATAACAATAGGAGGTGTTTAACAAAATAAAATCTTTAGCAACAACAAAAGCACCCCAAAGATTTAACTATGTGTCGTCTGTCTGTCCGCCCGTCGGTCTGTTAAAATAGTGTTCGGTTGGATGGTGTCAATGACTGAGTGGTTGGTAAGAAAAATGTGGGTCAAGCGTGTGGTTTTTTGAATGAAAAAAAAAAAAAAAAAAAAAAATAACTTAGTTAAGGAAACAGAATAATGTGTTAAACAAAAACTCATAAGTAGTCGTACACATGCTTCTGCATATAGAATATGTATGCATGTATGTATGTATGTATGCACATCCATACGTGTGTATACAATACAATATTTCCAATTTTTTAATAATAGGGTCCAATTTTTTTTTTTTGTTTTAAGGCCAACCAACCTCTTTGGCTTCTCTAATCACTAAATAATCAAAACCATGCATGAGTTTATTTTTCGTTATTTACGGTTTCCTTCGCTAATAATCATTTGAAAAAAATCTTTAATTCACGAATTATTTGTATTTTTTTTTTCTTTTTTGTATTTTTTAGTTTTCATTTTCATTTGAAATTTGATAAATAATCATTAAAATGACATTTGATTTTAAAAGGTGTTGATGGGAATTTCTCAGTGGAATGCTGTTATTAAAAAAATTTTGATTAATGATTGGTACATGTTAAAATTGAATTTTTTCAAAACAATTTTAAAACTCTTTATTGTTAATCAATGACGGAGGGCAAATTTCAGATTTTTAAATGCGAGGAAATCTTTTTTGTGCTTAAAAATTATTTGAATTATTCACTTTCATGTTCGAATACTCATGGAGCTTTGAACTGAATATTAAAGTCAAACACATATTTAAAAGTTGTCAATGCAGCTACTGACGGAAATTGTGGGAACGTATAATATACATATGTATGTCTTTATATATTGGCTGATTTGATATTATATTAAACCATCATTTAAATAATGAGAAGAGCTGAAACAAGAACTCCATAATCAACCCGTTCTCTCATTTTCCTTAATTACTATGTTAGTATATCCATTTATTTAAATGAAGTTTTAATTTCATGTCTCTAGTTGTTATAGGAAAAATTTTGGTAAAGGTTCCCTGAAGATCTGCATTAGCAACATTAAAACGGCGCACAGTAACTAGTTAACCTAAATCAATTTCAATGTATTTTCTTTTAATAAAAATATTTTTCTAAATAAGTTAAATATTTTGGGAAATGTATTGATACTCTAAATTGTTTAGATATTCGTCAAAGTCAGTGCAACCAATACGTGTGAGGTGATGGATGGAGTGAGTTTTATCACAGTCACGGTTTCACAAATCACGATGTATTTACCGTCCTTAGATTTAGAAAATTCTAATTATTGACATATTGTATTTATTCCCTGGAAACTCCCGTAAATCTTCGTTACATATAATTTGATATCGAAAGTAATCGAAAACACTCGCTGACTCGCTATTAGTAGTTCGGTGAATATCAGCAATAATATGTGATTTCTAAGGATCTCGGTAACACTTGTTAGAAAAATTTGGTATTTTGAATATTCGGTTGTAACAAATAGATCACTTGAAAATACTTCACTGTGTGAAAGAGTCAGCCAAAGACGAGTTGGAAAACAATTAACCGAAATCGTTGTAGAAAATAGTCAGTCGAAGGCAATGCCAGTGTTGTACAGTTTGATAATTCCACTCAGATTCAATCGAATCCATGAAAATATAGTTGCTCAATTTCTCAGAATAAAAGTGAAACCGCTCAACTCTAACACATAATCTGAAAGACCAGATTTTTATTAATTTCTTTATGGAATTAAAATTATGCTGTTAGCCTGAATTACGAGCAACAAAGACTTACACTCGTTATACTAAAACAGACCAGAGTCTCTGGTATGAATCGAATGGAATGAGTAGACTGATAGACTAGGGCTCCCACCATCTTTTAGTTAACGAATCCCATGTGAAATTTGATTTCACCGCAGACCTAAATATAAAATGCAATTCAAAAATTATTTAAAAGTTTGTTTTTCCAGGTCTTCTCGCGTACACTCGGACACCAATTTGAACACAATTGCACTAGATTATTGCTATTTTTCATACGTCGGATATTTAAGATATTTGGAATAGGATTCCATATTTTTTTTGCGGATTTTGGGATACCAGTTTCGAAGAAAATTCCCTCTTTGGTTATATTTCTTCGCCGGCAGCAATAATGGGTTAATGCTATTTGTTCGCTATATTTCATACGAGCCTTAAGTGCTAAAGGAAATTTATTTTTTATTTCTTTTACATGTTTAAATTTTAGAAATAGAAATTTTTTAAGAATTTGTTTATTTTACCATTTCCCAAAGGGGGTGGGTGGCCCTTTTAGATTAATTTTATTTTGATTATTTCAATGTCCCAAAATTTATGACTCTGTTAAAGTGACATTTTACTATCGACGTTTATAAATAATCTTTTAATTTGAAGAATTTTTATGACTTCATTAGGCGATTAAGTTTGAATGTCATGTTTTTTTTTCGGTAAGAATAAATAGATTTTGTTAATAATTAATGATAATTCAAAAATAAAATTAACATACAAAAAGGTGAAAGAAAAAGAAAAATTATGTTGATTTTTTTAATAACCAGCATTTTCAGTTAAAAAAAAGGAAGAGCTTTTACGGGAGACCTGTTTTATTTTCATTTACAGTTTGCCTATTAGACAAGTTTAACACTTATTTAAAATTGTATAAAATTTAGGTTATTTTCAACAAGGCTAATGGATTTTTTTGTTTTCTAAATTCCTTAAGGAAATTTTATTGACTGCGGCCATAAACATGAACATTTTATATACATGATTGTTTGTTAAATAAAATTCACTGATTCTAAAGAATATGGGGAAGACGAGAACAAAGTAATACACCCTTAGGGAAAGGAAGACACATAAAAGTGATCATGTGATCGCTAACATTTTTCTTAAGCTATTTTCATTCTGATTTGCATATTTGATTTGTTTATTATTACATTGTACTTTACATTGTATTTTAAACATAGAATTCCTAATTCATTCCTAATTTCGTATTGCCGTATGTAGAAAGCTAGAGGACATTAAGAATATACTACAAACTCGTCTGTGTATAAAAACAACTGCCTCTGACGGGTAGCCGGAGGACGGGAGATTGGGCGTATATAGTTGTGGGTGAGTAAGGGGAGGTCCTGATTGGGACACCGCTCTGGGCCTTCCCGAAGTAATGCGGAAAGCGGTGCCCCTGTGGGACTGTTTGGAGGTTGAGATAAGCGTAAACAATTTTCAATTTCCAATTTTTTTTTTTTTTTTTTTTTATCTGAGACTAGCACTCAGGAGATGACCTCTACACATGCGATGCATTGTGCTGGAACTACAGGAAAGGGATAGTTAGAGAAATGACAGGAGGTGAAGCTTAATTAATTATTTTTACAACACTGTTTTTGTACGTTCTTTGTTTATAGTCGTAGCAGTGCTGAAGCTTCGATTTAGTAGCCATTTTTTTTTTATTATTATTTTACTTCACCGGTGCTACACAATACCGACGAAGGAGGGCGTTCTGATGTGATTGTGGATTGCTATCAGCTGAAGGCGGTATTGTTCAGTGGCCAGTGACTATGCCTTCGCCACTGAAACCTTCCGACAACAACTGACACTAATGCACGTGAAAAAAATGTTAGATGTTTCTTTTTTTTTTTGATTTTAGTCTGAAACTGGCTTTGAACACAGGTCTGTTTTGATTCTGTAGTCAACGTGCAGACACATAAGAATCTTTAGCGTTCCAATAGCAAAATAATCTCTATCTAGTTTATCTAGTTATCTGCGATAACACACATAAAAATTTTCGCGAAATGAGATAAGCTCAGTTGATATTTTGAAAATAAGTGAATGTGAGCGTTAGCGAAACGCAATATTTTGGGTATTATTATAGAATACCTTGGCAAAAAGAGTGCCTGCGTATTAGTAAAACTGTATACTGCATTTAATTAAGAAAATACAATTTTGTAAAAATTCTATATTGTACTTTCAAAAGAAATCTGAGTAGTATGTGGCATACCTTTTCCTCATACTATGACTTATTTATAAACTTGAAACACATTAAATGATACGTTTATGAAAAAAAAATTTTTTTTTTGATAATTTATATTCTACATTATCATTATTTGTACGATGAATATTAGAAATAGAATTTTCTCGAATCATATTACAATTACATTAAATATGCTTCATTTGTTGCGTAAAATCTTCGAAAGCAAATCGAGCATAAAAAAAATCATACAACCATTTACACATTCGCACACATTTCGCTTCCTTTTGCGCTTTAAATTTAAATTGAAAAACACAATTGCATCCTTAGCTCCTCCGACACTCCTCCTCCTCGCAGGTTGTAAAAATAAATTTTACATTCACTTTATCGTGTATTTGTGTATGTATTTCCACAAATACCAAAAAAAATTACAAATTCACAGTCTTGTTGTTGACAGTTGGTAAAAACCAAATTTTGTCACCTTCGTTACATTTCATCTGCGTGTGTTTGCTGCCTCATTACCATTGATGATGTTCGGTGAGAGATTTTTCTATATAAATAAATTGTGATATTTAGTACATACCGCCAAATTTAGGCGCAGTTTATACAATCGAAACACAGTCATCATCTATTTTTGGAAGTTTCTATGAAAAGTGCTAATCTTTTTTCATATTTCTACGATAGTTTGTACGAAACGAAAATTCCCTACGCTGAAGCAAAATTTTGGTCGCAAATGCTGAAAAAATTTTGTGAAAATTAGAGTTTTATATTGCGCCCCGGTACACAAAACCTGTATATTGACATGGTATTAAAAACATATTTAAAGATTAATAGCATTATTATTATCTCTCCTTTACTTTGTTAATTTTTTCAAAAGTTCTGCAACTGTAACAACAACACAACACGCTATTATAAATTTACATACATACATACATAAGTTATTTATGGCTCTACAATAACATTGTTTTTTTTTATGAATTTGTGTGTTCGTTTGTCCCTTCGTAAATGCTGTCAGTTTTCGGGTGACTGTCACTTTAGTTTTAATTATCATAAATTTTTTTAATTCCATTATCATAATCATAAATATTTGATGTTAAACATGTAATAAAACAATTTTTTTACTACCAGGTATACATGTGTATGTTCTCGTATATGGAAATTGATATAAAATATATTTATTTGTAGATCTATTAAATAAATAAACTTAGAGGCGATAAAAATTAGTTTCAGTATTAAATATTTCAAATAAAATTAGCATACTGACAGCGTAGGTATTTTATTTAATTTACTGCCGTGTATTTAAGTCATAAAATAAATAATATTTATCTGATGTCACAATATCAATTATGCAAATGGCAATATATTGATTACACAGGTTAACAAAATTTTATATTTTTTTGTGTGGTCTAAGGTTTCATACTGAATTTGAATATATGTATATGGCAGCACGATTTAATGCCTATAAATTACTTTTTTTTTTGCATTGACTCGGGTTCTTGAGATTTACCGTTATATTGAAAAAAGTGTAGAATCGAGAATAAAATAACTTATTAGATATTCAGCATGTTTTGAGAAAAATACTCTTTTTTTCAAGAAAATTAAAAAAAAAATTCTTTTAAAAACTTTATTTTATTCTCGACCCTTCACTTTTTTTTTCTATATACCGATAAATCTCGAGTACCCGGGTCAATACAAAAATAGTAATTTATCGACATTGAATCGGAATACCATATCGAGATTTTGGTGCAATACCGTAGTAATTCAAAAAATCGTGAATTGAGAAAAATGCATTTGAAGTTTTAAGCCATATTTTTTGATAATATTTTCGTTTACTAAAGTTATTTTTTTACAAGTTTTTAAATAAAGAGGCATGTTTTGTAATGTTCTCTGTTTCTTGTAAATTTCTTGTCATAAAGGAAATATTTCATTATTGCAAATACATATTGCTGGAAATAGCTGGAGGCAATAAAGACATTTGTAGCTGTAGAATCTGCTGTAGAATCTGAACAGTTAGAGATAGAACCATAATGTTTTTTCCTTTAGATATATATTTCCCCAAAGATCATTTCTGCGTACCCAGCTCAAAAAATTCAAATTTTGAGTTACTACGGTATTGCACCAAAGGCTCGATATGTATTCCAATTGCCAAAGAAAACTCAGGCCAATAAATTCTAGTTGACCAGTGTTATCGAAAATATATGTGTGGGAATCTGCTAACTAAAAAAGCTGTTTCTCAGTTTAAAGAGAATTTATTTGCTTAAAAGTTCGTTTTTTCTTGGAACAGCGCTCAAGGGATGTAGCCTACATTACTGCATTGCATCGGAACTAGTTGAAAAGGGTTAGTCAGTTAGAACAGCCAGGTAGTGTGCAACTCTCCTCCTTCGTCGCTATTTGAGCAATAACACATCGGGAAAGTAAACTAAAAAATAAAATAGCTCTTCTTCAACTAAAAAATTATAAGTCAAAACAGAACACCTAATATGCAGCAAATTCTCAAAAACTCACAACTACAGAATTGTGTTAGAATTAAGTTATATTTCTATCTCTTCACCATCTGTATCTTCTCTACACCTTCCTTTTCCAGCTTGTCCAACACGTAGGCCTGCATAACCTAAGCACTTTGCAGTTTTTCGTTTAGCAAATTTATAAAACAAAGTTGTCGCTTCTCTGGTGTTATGTTCACGAAATTTTTATCAATTTGTATTATTTTCATTCGTCGACATTATTTTATTGCAAAACAACCAATACACTTTAGGGAATTTTATCTATCGAAAAATGCAGACAAACTAAGGCGGATATGATTCCAAATTTTTTTTTTTTTTTTTTTTTTACACAATATATATTATTTATTGAATCTTCAAAATCAATTGAACTAACAATAAGTATTCAAATCTTAAGAACTAATTGCTAATTATTATTAAGTACAGCCTAGCTGTACAAAATTATTTATTGCTCGTATAGTTTTATTTCCGCGTCTACTACGTTCGGGCTAGGGAAAGAGTATCCCTTCTTTTCAGTCGAATGAACCCTCTTTCGCTTAAAATATTTCGGGCTAGTATATTTGGATGATCTTGGAGTTTGGTTAGGTATGACGTTGCGTATGTTGTTATCTCTTGTTTGACTGTCGGAATATTTAAATCCTTGTGTATGTTAGAATTTTTTATATACCACGGCGCATCTCCATTCCAAATGAAATTAAATATCATTCACCATTGGCTCATTGTGATGTGTCATTATTTGAAAAATTCCAAATTCTAAATTGACAGATTTTCACAATTTAATTCCAGTTTAGCATTTAAGCTAAAACTGATCGATAAACTAAAATGCATACTATGTAATTGTTAAGTCAACTTTATTGGCGAATTCACAATAATCTGCTTCAACAAAGTGCACAACGTCGATTTTTAAAAAAGTTATTAGCAATATGCAAAAGGCTTGATTTTTATTAGGCTATATTTTCATGCCTACTCTTATGTACTTCCTTCAAAGACCCCAAAAACGATTTTTTTTTCTAATTTTTTCTATACTGTCGTATTTTCTAGAAGTAATTTTTGCAATTTTTTAGTCAAATCAGCAATATACTGCTTCTCCCCTCGATTGGTTGTTAATCTTGAAATCTTTTTCCGGTAGTGGATGGAATATTTAATTATTTCTTAAAAAATACCAACACGTAACGACATCGAATGCCGTACTTTGATCACATATTTGTTTAACATAATTTAATGTTTTTAATGATTGTAAAATTCAATTCTGGGGGTTGTTTTAATTAAATTTAAAACCGTCTGTGTGTACGTGTATAATTGTAGTTGAAAGTAGTAAAATCTGTTGTAAAACATTTTGCTAACAGCCACCTTAAAATAACAATCACAACAACAACAACAAAAACAACATTAAAAAACCGAGAAACTATATTAAATTAAAATTAAATTTTTTCACATATTTTAAATTTGGTCATGCTTTTTTCTTTAAACAGAATGGGGTAGGTAACAAGTAACACATAACGGGTTATACATTTATCGGTTACAAAAGTAAATTTAAATGAGACACACATAAAGCTATCATTTAGATCAAACTTTTATTACACTTAATGCTTTGCTCTTGCCATTATGTACGAGATACAATCAATGTCATTTAAATGACCGCCTTCAAATTTTTTTCAGCAGTCGTTCGTTTTGAGGTTAGTTTTTGACCACAGTCTTTTGCCAATTGACGTCTCCGTCAATTAAGCGTTATATGGACGATTTAAAGGATTTGCTTACCTCCATTTTCTAATAACAAATATTTTTTTATGTTTATTTCTTTCACCTTCTTTATTTGCAACTTACTTACTTCACTATTAAACGCACTATCAAAATCGGATTTTCCAATTGCAAAGCGTTGCCGTTGCGTTGACGCCGCCTTATTTCGGTATGCTACATACAAATTGTATGGGCATGAGAATTTTTGACAGCTAGAAAACGCTTTCCGCTCTTGTTTAGGTATGGCTGTTAGACTTATTTATAATCTCGCCAATTCTTTTCACAGTAGATCGCGTCTGATGACCACGTAGTATTCGCAAAATGGCGACGTTGGAATCACCACATCTGCAGTAAGTTTTAATTATTTTTGCGTGTTCTTCGGTTGTTAAACGAACCATATTCAATCCTTTCACTAAATAAATGAAACTTTAGATGATAGATATTTAACAGCTGACAGCCTTGCCAGACCAGCGATTTTGAAACCGCTAAAAGTATAACCCGATACTACATAAGGGTGGTTGAATTAATTTCTTAAATTGTTCAAGTATTTGGAAAAAAAATAATAAAGAAGGCCTTTAAATTTATTATTAAAAGAAAATAAATTCAAGGTTGAATAGTGAAAAATATTTGAAATAAAGGCCATTTATATAAAGTTCGACAAAATAATGCACGTGTCGATTTGAAAATACATTAAATTTGTTTAGTTCGTTTTATTTTCTGAAAATGAGCAAAATGAGGAATGACGAATGAAAAATGTTTTAAAAAATTAAACATTTTCATTTGATATATATATATACATATATATATTTTTAAAATAATTCAGTCAATTTTGGTAACATAAATTGTTAAAAATTTTATTATAATTATTTGATAATTTTTCTAGTTTTTTGACCTTTTTTTATATTAATAACACTAATTATTTTAAGCCTAAGGTCTTTTTATATATTTTATATTTATTTCAATATTTCGCTACTCCTTTGTGTAGCTTCTTCAGGAAACTTGGTTTTTGTTTATAATAAAAAAATTTTTTTAAAAATTCACAATATAGGAAAAGTTCTTCTCAATGAAAATTCAAAATATTTTTTTTTCTTTTTTTTTAATATAAATGAACTTTATATAAATGGCTTTCATTTCAAATATTTTTCACTATTCAACCTTGAATAATTTTTTTTTTATTTTTTTTTTTTTTTTTATTTTGAATTTTCATTGACAAGAACTTTTCCTATATTGGGAATTTTTTAAAAAAATTTTTTATTATAAACAAAAACCAAGTTTCCTGAAGAAGCTACACAAAGGAATAGCGAAATATTGAAATAAATATAAAATATATTAAAAGACCTTAGGCTTAAAATAATTAGTGTTATTAATATTATAATTATTATTTAATAAAAATTAATTTATAGATCCTGAAGATGAACCTTATGGTTCGAAATATATAGATCAACGTAAAATAAAGTATTTTATTACAATGAATCTTATGGAGGCAATACAATATTAACATTAATAAATCAACAGATTCAGCAATACAAAGTTCATTAACAATTTAATAAATTTTTTAAATGTTGTTATTGCAAAGTAACAATGTAGCACTTTCTACGCGTTATCTAAAAAATCACAAAAAACTCTTTTAAACTATTTATGTACTTTAAAGTAGTGCTAAATGCCTGTTATATAGGGTATAGGGTGTTCAGTATATTAGTAGATAATCGATTCATTTCTATTCGGCTATTCTTTAAAATTCTATTGATCGGAGACGAAACAAGTTCTTATAAAACAATTGGTACAAAATTTTCCGCATTTCAACTGTGCTAGTTTATAATTTTCTACAAAATATGTGTTTTCTAACCATAATTACGATGGGTTAATTGATTGGCTTGGCTTTTATGTGTTTGCTACTCCAATCTTGTCATTACTGTATCCAGGGCATATCTCAATATAATAATTCTATTGAAACTGTACTTTTTACTTTAAATAATTCAAGTGTATTAGGTCACATCATTTTTATAAATACCAAACTTTTGTTCACTCTTGTAAGAAACCGAATTTGCCATATGAATTCGGAATAGACATTCGACTGTTAATGAAGAAATCTTGGAAATCGACTGATGTTAAATATTAAAAGCGAGCCTGCATACAACTGAAATACATCAGTCGATATGAAATGTTCAATTAGGAATTCTGCCGATTATCGCAATTTCATATGATAGTTTATAAAAATAGCTTTGGAATGTAATTTTACAATTGCCTACCTCTCCACTTTAGATGTTTTCTTATTTTTATCGAAAAATTAGTGTACCTAAGAATTTTCATATTAAATTGACGATTTTCACTAATGCAAAATTTCTCTTTCTTTTTCAGGTAAGTTTTCTTTCTGCTATTCATTTGTGAGTAAGTAATTATTTTTGAAAAATCGTAGAAATAACACTTCTATTTTTATTTTGACTTTTATTAAAATTTTTTAATTATATTTATTTTTGAGCGATGGTCTTTTTTATGAAAAGTTTTTCAATTATTATTTATTTCTCAATATTTCGCTACCAAATTTTTAATTCCAGTGTAAATTAATTCCATAATAAATAATAAATATTTCCTGACGATGCTACCTATTTGGTAGGGAAATATTGAGAAATAAATAATAATTGAAAAACTTTTCATAAAAAAGACCATCGCTCAAAAATAAATATAATTAAAAAGTCGTAGAAATATTTAAGAAGACATTGATTTAAAAAAACTTTTGCTATTCAATAAGTTTAAGCTGGTAATGCTGGGCATTTGAATAAAAATAGTTTCTTACAATTTGTCAATCGCCAATTGTACTTATCACTTCAACTGACAAAATTATAGGTTATTTTGTTGTAAGCTCCAGAAGTATGAAATAAATGTTGTTTGTGTTCTTTGTATGTATCGGGTTATACATTTAGTGGTTTATATACCGCCGGTCTGGCAATGCTGGCCGCTGTTAAATATCTGTCATCTGAAGTGTTATTTATTTAGTGAAAGGTTAAACGATTTACGAAAGTGGATCGTTTAACAACTGAAGAATGTGTAAAAATAGTTAAAACGTGTCGACTTCTCGAGCATTAACGGAGTGATTATGGTCCTCATAATCGACCTACTGTGCAACGAATTGGGGAGATTATTAAGAAATTTGAAGGCACTGAAAGCGTTACAGATGTGGTGAAGCCTGTTCATCATCGCTTGTTAGTGAAAAGGTGGCGAATAATCCGAATTTATCGATTCCACGGTGTTCGCAGCTATTGGCCCTCGTTATAGCGTATTTTTTATTTGTATCTCCATACATATAAAGTCGAACTCATGCAACAATTAAAGCCGGCTGAACATTCGAAATACGGTAGATATGCTGATTGGTTATAGCACCCAGCAACAGGCTTCCAATGCTGATTTTTCGAAAAAAAAATTCAGGCTCATTTCCCACTCGCCGATTATAAACTCGAAAAACCCAAAAGAGATTGTAGAAAAGCCATTACATCCGGGAAAGTGAGTGTTTGGTGGGCATTGTCATCTGGTGGTGTCATTCGAAAATGATGCTGAAAGAATCGTTGACGTCATGGCCGCATGATAACCGAATTTGTTGCCTGCAATTGATTATGAACTCGAGCCACAGAACAAGACTGATTTTGGCTTTATTGCACGAGAAGTTTCTGAGACACGTACTTTAACCTTTTGCCGACGTCAATTGGTCACCTAGATCAAGAGATTTGACCACGTTTGACTTTTTTGTGCAGCTACTTCAAAGACCGTGCCTGTGCGTATTATTCTCTAATGTTGAAGCGTTTGGACATCCAACATTCGACAAGTTATCGCCCAAAATATGCGATAAAGGGGTCGGAAACTACCTCAAAACTATAGTCTACTGATTTTTTTTTTATTTTTTTTTATCTGGGACCAGCACTCAGGAGGTGACTCCTACACATGCGAAGCATTGTGCTGGAACTATAGGAAAGGGCTAGTAGGAGAAACGACAGGAGATGAAGCTTAATTAATTATTTTTGTAGCTGTGCTTTCGCACGTTCTTTGTTTTTATACTCGTAGCAGTGCTGAAGCTTCGGTTCAGTAGCCATTTTTATTATTATTTTACTTCGCCGGTGCTACACAATACCGACGAAGGAGGGCGTTCTGATGCTATTGTGGATTGCTACTATGCCTTCGCCACTGAAACCTTCCGACAACAACTGACACACACAAAGACACATCAGAAAAATGCGAGATGTTTTTTATTTTGTTTTTTTTTTTTTTTATAATTTTATAATTTTAGTCTGAAACTGGGGTTGAACCCAGGTCTGTTTTTAGATTCGTAGTCAACGTGCAGACTACCATCCATCGTGCCATCGCCACCTGTTAAACGACTAGAATGCAATGAATTTCTCCAACAGATACAAGGTGTGTTGTAGGCTTTCTTATAACTTGTAATTTTCAACACTTTTACTTAACGTTAATTGATCTATTTCTCCCTATAAAAATATGAATATAAAAATATAATATAAAAATTATAATTTGCCCACCAACTTTTGAAAAAGCGGTTTCATTTAACTTTAGAAGAACTAAGTTTATCAAGTGGAAAAATATTTCATAATAATAAATATTTTCTAATGATGTCGTTGCCCTTATTAAAATTTTCTACTTGTTAACTTTTATTTTCACATAAAATATAAATGGCAAAGCGTACGTACATCCTTCAAAGTAACGTTCTAGCAGAGTTAAAAGTATAATTTGGTTTGTTATTTTCTAATTACGTAGTGGGAGTGTCCATTCGTTATGTCTTTATCTGCCTCAAACAATAATAATGTTATCAACATTAAAACAAGAAACTCTAAATCTTTTTACGGACCTGGCAGCAGAAAGTTTCATGAAACATGAAAAGAAAGTGCCAAATCCTTAAGAAAAGAACCTGGAGTAAAGGTTTGCCACATGCAAGTTAAGAAAATCAAATTCAAATTCAAATTCATAACAATAAATAAATTTCAACCTTTTTCTTGGGTTGCAAGTAAAATAATGAAATTGTCAAAAAATATTAACGCATTGTGGCGTAAATAAGTATTTCATTGTTAAGAAAAATGTAAAAATTCATTCTTAAAAAAAAAACAAAAAACCATAAATGGGGAGGTTGTATTTGAGAAGAAGAGCCTGCAAGCAATTCGTTTCAGTCAGACAGACACTCAGTCATTTAGAAATATTTTTTATTAACTTTAAATAAACATATAAATTTTATGAATTTTTTGTCTACTTATAAAACAACCCCTAAGAAACAAAAACAAATACAAATTCATTGAATACCAGTGGGTATGAATTCAAAGCAAATATTTGTACTTAATAAGCGCAAATATTTTTTGGGTACAATACCATTTTTCAACTTGAGTGCATTCAATTCAAATGTTTAAGCAGGAGGAGATTTTGGCTCAAATATGTGTATAATACTGTATGTATGTATGTATATCAAGGAAAGCAAAGAGATGACATGCCGATTTGGATCTTAATGTTAAAAAATATTTGTTAGAAAATTCTTTTAGACAATCATACCGTCTCATTACTGTCTCTCATGGAGGTAATACAATATTTAAATAAATAATTTTGTGTGTTTAACTTTAATTTAATAGAAGTAAATGAACTCACATTTCAAAAGTTCTGCCATAACATATATAGATTTATTTAAATTTAAAAAGAAATTTTACTCTTCAAAAAAAAAATTAATGCTTGTCAAGAATGGTAATGAATGGTGTTTGCCTGTGGTTTGGCTCAGCTGGGAGTACAGTTTACCAGAGTAATTTGTGACCATTCAAAAAGTTTTAGATCTTTCCCAAACCCATTAACTCTAGCACTATTAATATCTCCACAAGCATATAATCTCCGTACATACAGAAGGTACATATAAAATAATAAATTCAATAAAATAATGAAAAGAAGAACAAAAAGTAAAACATCTACGTAATTCAAATATAAATTTTTTATTAGCACAACAAAATATGTATGTATGTATGTATGTATGTATAATTGCGAAGTTGCCAGTGTTTTCATTAACGAAATTTGCTTAAATTTTGCATTTATTTATTTATAAATTTGCACAAAAATGATTTAATTATTGACCATATAGATTTTTTGTACAACAATATATAAAATTTGTCTTAAATAAAGAACATGATGGTAAAATATCTATATACTATTTACATGACTTATAAAGACTGTGTTACTTTGGCAACATCAAAAACATGTTCGAAAAAATTAAGCAGCTGACTGCTAAAAAGTAAATGTAAACCACGACATTGCTAAACAAATCAAAACAATTATTTTCAAAAAAAGCAGTGTTCTTACAAATTTGCTCATATTTAAGTTTTTATATGTAGCAAACCCATGATCTAAATATATAAGGTCTGCTTGATATTGAATGACAGCTGCCATTTTTTTTTAATTTGACGTCATCGTCGGGAAATGTTTTGTTGTGGTTAAATGGAAATTTAAAAGCTAGTGATTAAAATTATTATTATTACATATTTATTAAGAAAATTAAAGGATTATTTTATTGACAATTAATTAAAAATAAATGTGAACAGAGTTAGAGCAAAAAAAAAAAGATTTTAATAACCAATGTGTGTAGAAAGTGATAAAATTTATTTGGACATTGAAATACTGTGTGATAAAAGATTGCAAAAGCTCGAAGCAGGATGATAAAAATCTAAAATATTTTACGTTTCCAAAAGATCCAGAAATAAAGAAAGTGTGGATCAATGCATGCGGTAAATAAAATGTTAACTGGAAATCTGGAACAATTTGTTCTAGACATTTTACGAATAATGATTGGCGTTTAAAGGATATATTATTGAACACGCCAATAAGAAAAAGATTGCTAGATGCGAAGGCTGTCCCATCTTTAAATATCCATGTAAACAGCATTTTACCAGTCGAAAGATCGAAACGATACGTAAAAAGAGCAAACAAACAAATTGTAAAGGAAGCAATTGGTGAATTTGATTTAAAGTAAATACAATTTTTTTAAAATCCACTTTTTTTAATGAAATAATATTTACAATTATTTATAGTCTGCAGAAATTACAAGAAGAAAGTATTGAAAATATTGAAAATATTGAAAATGAAAATCCAAATAAGTCAGTTGCAGTTCAAACAGAGGGCTCTATAAACCCTGCCAAGAATTTATGGGAAACATATTAAAATTAGAAAATATATTTAAGGAAATTAATAATAATACTTTAAATCTTCGAAATAATTATTTAAAATACCATAACATTAAATGTGATAACATAGATGTGCCTGAAAATGTAAAATCGTTATTTTTTAAAAGTCGTTTATATTTTAGAATAAGAAATTTAAACAAAATATTAATACAAGAAAAAAATTAAAAAAGAAAATTAAAAAAGACTAACATAACAATTTAATTTGTTTTATTTATTTTACCTTTAAAATTGCAAAATATTTAAAAAAAAAAACAAACCCCATACATATTAAAAACAAATCTCGACGGTGACGTCACAGTAAAAATAATTTGAACTGTCAAGCAGACGTTATATATTTAGATCATGCAGCAATTTTATTACAAAAATAAATAGAAAACAAATCACATGAAATATATTATAGCATGTTTATTAAATTCTAAACGAAATAAAGGGTGGTTAAATTTCAAGGGCCGATGTTGATTTTGAATAAAACACAAACTATTTAGGAAATTATTGTAATTTTATTTTATTATGATATATTGGTATTACTCAATTATGTATGGAACAAAATATCGGCCAAATGGGCGCCGCGACCACGGCGGCACACCTCCATCCGATGGTCCAAATTTTCGATGACGCTGAGGCATAATTGAGTTTCTATGCCATTAATGTGCCGAATTATCTCATCCTTTAGGTCTTGAATTGTTGCTGGCTTATCGACGTACACCTTTTCTTTCAAATAACCCCAAAGAAAAAAGTCCAACGGTGTCAAATCACATGATCTTGGCGGCCAATTGACATCGCCATTACGTGAGATAACACGGCTATTGAATTTGTTGCGCAAAAGAGCCATTGTTTCGTTAGCTGTGTGGCAAGTGGCACCGTCCTGCTGAAACCACATATCGTCCACATCCATATCTTCCAATTCGGGCCATAAAAAGTTCGTTATCATCTCACGATAGCGAACACCATTCACAGTAACTGCCTGACCGGCCTCATTTTGGAAAAAATACGGCCCGATGATGCCGCCAGCCCATAAACCGCACCAAACAGTCACTCTTTGTGGGTGCATTGGTTTTTCGACAATCACTCTTGGATTCTCATTCGCCCAAATGCGGCAATTCTGTTTATTGACGAATCCACTGAGGTGAAAATATGCCTCATCACTGAAGATGATTTTCTTCGAAAACTGATAATCCACTGTTGCCGTGGTCGCGGCGCCCATTTGGCCGATATTTTGTTCCATACATAATTGAGTAATACCAATATATCATAATAAAATAAAATTACAATAATTTCCTAAATAGTTTGTGTTTTATTCAAAATCAACATCGGCCCTTGAAATTTAACCACCCTTTACATAGAAAAAATAAGTAAGTGATTTCAAATCGTCAGTCATTTAGCTGACGATTTCAAATCACTTTGACAAAAAGTGGTTTGCAGAACAGGTCTGAATATGTTGCTCTTACATTACGCTCAGCAACCCACAACCATCACTATTAAGAATGCAATTACTGTAACATGTGATTAATAAATTAATATGACCCCCCCTCTTCTGTAAACCGAGTCGATTTAAAAACGAGTGATTTCTCAACGCCTAAGTTTTAAAACGAAAAATTTTTGCGACTTCGCTTTACAGAATATACCCGTGAATAAATAAATAATTAAAATTAATTATAATTCAAATATAGTTTTATTGAACTAACATTGTAGAAGTATCTCGTATGTCTGTAGAAGTATCCTCTCTAACTTATATTATCATTTTTCGGCTACAGAAAAAAATTTGGAGACTGTTTAAAGAAAAATGCTTATTTAATTATTTTGTTAATAAAATTTTTAAATACTGTTGTCTGCGCACCAGTTTATTTAACACATATTTAATTACTTACTTTTTACTGACTTCTGCCAGTATTTACATGTCCTACAAATATGCAGTGTTCTTAATATTTATTTGATAGTTAGTTTTCTACCAAAAAAAAAAAAGAGTAGTAACCAATTCCACTGTATAGACGAGTATGTCCTTTAGGGTCGCTAATGTCTTATTGTGGCTTTTTTGAATTTATTACATCCGTCGGTAGCTTTTTCATATTTCCCTTGTTACTGCACAAGTTGCCTGTTGCACTTGCAATATTTGTGTTTACCCCTTTAGCGAACGAAATTTGAACTTGAGCTACTGCAAATACCTCTTCAATGCGATATGTGTTACGTATGGTATTTGAAGCCAAAAAAATAAACAAACAGCGACAACACAAATCATACATACCTTTTCGGAATGTTTAAATACAGCAGCGTTTATATGTGTCGCTTGCAATACGCTTTTGCCATTCATCCTGCCACATTTACTTATGCATGGATGTGTGTGTGTGTGTGTGTGTGTGGTACTCGCGTGCTTGCAGCACAATTCACTATTGTTATGTGCAGCTCTCTGTTGTTGTCATTACAATAGTGTTTAGCATTATTGTTTACATGTCCGTCCCAAACATCCGTTCATGTCCACCATCTATTCTATTCAGACATGCAACCACCAACCATTTCCATTCATTTTTCCTGTGTTACTTTTTTTTTTTTTTTTTGAAATTTTTGTTCTGCATCCATGCAACACATTCAACCAACTAACCACTACTAAAGCTGATGATGCTTTTTAGTCTGCTGTAGTGGAACAGAGTAACGTGTTGTGGTATATTTATTTATCTTTAGCCACTGATAACATTTTTCCTGTTGTCTGAGCTGCGCTGATGTTGGTGTGGGAGTACCATCAACAGTTGATAAAAGCCACATTATGTCAATGTTTTTAAAAAAAAAAAAATTTTTTTTTTTGTGAACAAAACCGAAGCAGCTGAAACTATTTTCAGCTTATTTACAGTTTCTACTAGTAATTCACTAAATTTTATAAAATATTTCTTTTGTACATTTTAAATGTTTAAAATGTTCCTGAATAGAAGAATTGATACAAAACTGGCGAAGTGATTGATTGATAACATACAACATTTAATTTAAGTTTGTATAAAGTGGTATATTTTTGAGTAAATATGTGATATGCTTCTGCTGGTCACCCAGGCATCTAACCAACCAAGATCATTTTCGCTAAGGAATAGTGTACAGAATAGTTGGGTCGTGAAGTTGAAAGCAATTCTTGCTTATGCAAGTGTACATTACAAACATTTTTGATGCAGGGTTTTTTTAATTGTAAACTATGGCTGTTATTTTTTATGTTTGAAAGATGAATTTTTGGAAATTATATACGCTATTTTATTGGGCTTTGTCTAATCGTAGAGTGGAAAGTGATCCAGTTGGTCACGAGTGGCCGTTATCTAGTTCCGATTGGGAACTTTCAAGATTATTCCTTATTTGCGTCAACTTTGAAAGTATAAAACACTTCCTCAATCAAAGAACTGTTAAAATATTTTGACTTATTAATATATATATATCATAAATAGACCTTCAACAAAATTTTTGAATGACGGATTTTCTTTTTTCTGTCCTCTTTTATAACTTAAGGTTTTTGAAAAATACACTGTACGACCCCATGACACAAACTCGTCACAGCTCCTCAATTTTCTAAGTGAATGTGTCTCTTTATCCACTAAAATCTCGTTTAGTGGTAAGTTTTTATGGCATTGCCTTTAATTATTTAATTGATAGGTTGTGCACTTTAATATGATGTAGCGCAGATACAGATCGGAATCGCATCTCTTATAATTCTCAGAAATTACTTCAGCCAAAAGTATTTTAAAAATTTGAATCCTCCAAACTATTATATCAATATCAATCTATTTAGTATTCGTACCGGCTAAACAGATTCTGAGTTCTTACTTTCTATATTTTAACATCGATCGTAAGTGTTCTTAAACGCTGTTTTGGGAGTCACAAAGCCCGGTACAACAACAAAATTTTACTAAAATTTATTGAAATTTTTAATCTCAAGATTGTATAAAAACTTCTTCAGGGAAAATATTTTGTTATAATTGATAAAATTAATTTTTTTTAATTAAAAGGGGGCAAATCAAAAATTAAAGAAGTCAAATATTAATAAATTTGATTTCTGTAAAATATTATAACTCAAATAACAATTATCTTAAAAAATGTTTACAATGTAAAATTATTTTAACTTCTATTAACTAAATGTCTATAACATTGAGCAACACATAATGTATCAATTTTATAGTTAATTTGCTGTGTATATGGTACTTTTATGATCTCTAATATCTCCAGTATGTATATACGTCTATAGTTATTTTCGGCATCTAAAAGGATTGTGATTTTAAAATCTGGCTAATGATGATTATCTTTGCAATGTAATGTTATGTAATGGTTTTGCTGTTGTTGTAATGTTTCTATATTTTTGATCAGATTTGTGTCCAGACTTCTTTCTGTGTGGTTATTAGAAAGAAAAGGTGTACGTCGATAAGCCAGCAACAATTCAAGAGCTAAAGGATAAGATAATTCGGAACCTCAATTATGCCTTGTTGGAAATATAATTTGAGCATTAACACTTTGCTTATTCAACATGTATATTCACATAGTTGGCTTTGAAATATTTTTTATGTTGTGTCACTTTGTAGAAAAATTTTATATATAGTTTAAAAGAATTTGTCATCAATAAAAGTCATACATGTACATTGTGTTTTGTACATTGCTTTTTATATAAGAACTTTGTGGAATTACTAGAAAGGGTTTGCATCACCACAACTACATTTCAATAGGTTATGGGCCCAGACATACGATTTGGAAGTTGTTGAATTTTTATTGCAAGATTTAAAAAGAAAAAATGGCATCGTCGTCATTATATCAGATAGAAAAGCTAGATGAAAGGAATTACGAAACATGGAGTATTCATATGAGAAGTATCCTTATTCATTCTGGTTTTTGGAAGTATGCAAGTGGCGAAGAAGAAGCAGATTCAACCTGGAGTCGTGATAAAATTTTGGAGTGGAAGAGTAATGATGAAAAAACGCTCGCAACAATTTTATTAAGTGTTAAGTCTAACCAGTTGAACCATATTAAAAACATTAACAAATCTAAAGATGCCTGGATTAAACTTAAGGAAGTTTACAAGCCGAGTGGTCCGATGCAAAAGGTTAGCTTATATAAAAAGATGTTAAGTTTGAACATGAAAGACAGCAAAGATATGGCCGAATATTTAAACAGTTTTTGTGAAATTACGGAGAAATTAGCCGATGTTGGAATTAGTATTCAAGAAGAATTATTGGTAGTCATTTTATTGTCAAGTCTTCCAAGAGAGTTTGAAAACTTCGTTATTGCCATAGAAACGAGGGATTCTCTACCAGCGTTAGGAATGCTAAAGGTTAAACTTCTTGAAGAGTATGAACGTCGAAATCAACAAAACAAATCATCTACGATTGAACAAGCTTTTGGTGCAGCCAAAAGAGAAACAGGTTACAAGAAAGGTAATAATAATTTGAATGTTAAAAAGGGAAATTGCTTCATATGTGGTAAGAAAGGGCATTATGCAAATAGGTGCAACGAAAAACGTAATCAAGAAAAAACTTACTCTTTGATTGCAATGGCGAATTCTGAAAAAAGAGATACACAAACATCGACATGGTACATTGATAGCGGTGCTACAAGTCACATGTGTGCAAATCGAAATTTATTTTGTAAATTAGACAGATGCAGTGATAATATAATGTTGGCAAATAGAAAATCAATTGCTGCTGAAGGAATAGGAACAGTCAATCTGTTTATAAATAATAATAAAATTGTACTAAAAGATGTTTTATATTCCTCAGATCTGAATGGAAATTTTTTATCTGTCAATAAGGTCGTACAGTATGGTGGCAAAATCAAATTTAATAATAAGGGTGCAATATTTACTGATGCTTACGGTGAAATAGTTTTAAAAGCCCGTAAAGAAGAAAATTTGTTCCAATTTAAAATAAAAATACCGAACGAGAAATTATGTGTTTTACAATCCATTAATGAAACTTGGCATCGTCGATATGGACATTTGAACTATGAAAGCCTGTTTGAGTTGTCGAAGAAAAATATGGTGAATGGTATAAATTTGACGCAGAAACATCAAGATCCGTGCGAAATATGTATGGTTAGCAAAATTCATGCTATAAAATTCCCGAAGAAATCTGAAAGTAAATCTGGTGAGTTGTTAGATTTAATACACTCGGATGTTTGTGGTCCTATGAAAATAGATTCAGTTGGAGGTTCAAAGTATTTCCTCACATTCATAGATGACAAGTCAAGAAAAGTTTTTGTTTATTTTTTAAAATACAAAAGCGAGGTATTTGAAAAATTTAAAAATTTCAAAGAATTAGTAGAACGTCATACAAATCGTAAAATAAAATGTATTCGTAGTGATAATGGAGGAGAATATATTAATAAAGATTTTAATAATTATTTGGAGCAATGCGGAATTCAACGTCAGTTAACGGTACCTTATACGCCGCAACAGAATGGGGTAGCGGAAAGGTTTAATAGAACAATAGTAGAAATGGCTCGTTGTATGTTAGTCGATGCTGGTTTAAAACAAGATTTATGGGCTGAAGCTGTAGCAACAGCAGTTTATTTACGTAATAGATCTCCATCAAAAAGTCTCGATGGAAAAACGCCTTATGAAATATGGACGGGTCGTAAGCCATGTGTAAATCATTTTAAAATTTTTGGTACAAATGCAGTAGTTTTGAATAAAAGAAGAGGAAAATTTGAATCAAAAGGTGCAAATATGATGATGGTTGGTTATTCTAGAGTATCAAAAGCATATCGCTTATATGATAAGAAAACACGAGAAGTTATTGAAAGACGCAATGTTTTATTTAATGAATATAAATTACCCTGTAAAGAAATTAATGATAACATTCAAAATTTTATGGATTTCGAAGCGATTGTAAATAAGAAAGATGTCGATGAACAATTTGAGACAAATAATACCTCAAATCAAGAAGATTTAGAGTATAGCATTGTAAGATCAGTAAATAGCGATATTTCACTTGATGAGGTTGTAGAAACAAATGAAAAAGGTAAACGTGGGCCAGGTAGACCTAAAATTTTTAGTAATGGTAGGCCAGGTCGTCCAAGAAAAATATATCAACAACTGAATAATGCAGTGAAGGAGCAAGTTCCAAAAACTTTAGAAGAGGCATTATCCAGTCGTGAAAGTGAAAAATGGAGAGAAGCTATGAAAAAAGAAATGTCTTTGTTGGAACAAAAAGAGACATGGTCATTAGTTGATTTACCAGCAGGTCATAAAACTATTAAAAGTAAGTGGGTATACACTTTAAAGAAAAATAGTGAAGGTGAAATTGAAAGGTTTAAGGCAAGGTTGCTCGCCAAAGGCTGTAGTCAAAAATACGGCATAAATTACGAAGAAACTTTTTCCCCTGTTATAAGATACGAAACGATAAGAATGATTTTGGCATTAGCAGTTGAGCACAAAATGCATTTGCACCAAATAGATGTAACTTCAGCATACCTGAATGGAGATTTATATGATGAAATTTACATGCAACAGCCTCAAGGTTTTGAAAACAAAAGGTATCCAAATAAAGTGTTACGTCTGTACAAATCTCTTTATGGTCTTAAGCAATCCGGGAGAGCATGGAATTTTAAATTAAATGAAGTTTTATGTAAGATGGGATTTGAAAGTTGCAAAAATGAACCGTGTTTATATAAAAAAATACAAGACAAAGAATTGATTGTAGTGGCAGTTTACGTCGACGATATAATAGTTGGATGTAAAAATAAAGCAGAAATATTAAAATTCAAGTCTCAAATTAGTAAGAAATTTGAAGTATCAGATAAAGGTTTATTGGAACATTTTTTGGGGATGAAAGTTGAACGTAACGGTGAAACTGGAGATATAAATATCTGTCAGGAAAATTATATTAAAGATTTGTTACAACAATACAATATGGAAAATTGTAAAACATCATCAGTTCCACTAGAACCAAATTTTCAAACAAAATGCAATGAAAAATGTGAAGAGGTTGATAGCACATTATATCAATCACTTATTGGCTCTTTATTATATTTATCTTTAACGACAAGGCCAGATATATTATATTCTGTAAATAAATTAGCACAAAGAAATACTAATCCACATGTAGAACATTTTAAAGCGGCAAAACAAGTTCTTAGATATTTGAAAGGAACTCAAAATCTTAAATTAAAATTTTGCAAAAGTAATCAAGAGTTAATCGGTTATGCTGATGCAGACTGGGGTGGATGTAAAACTGACAGAAAGTCACATAATGGATACATATTTTATCTTGGAAATTGTGCAATATCTTGGGAGTCGAAAAAACAATCCACAACAGCATTAAGCAGTACAGAAGCTGAATATATGTCTATATCAAATGCAGCAAAGGAAGCAGTATACTTAAGAAGATTACTACAAGAACTTGGTTTCATAAATGAAGAAAGTATTAAATTGAACGTCGATAATCAAGGAGCTTTAAAATTAGCAACAAATCCAGTATTTCATAATCGCAGCAAACATATAGATATAAAGTATCATCACATTAGAGAAGTAGTAAATAATAAGGAAATCTATTTGGAATACTGTCCTACGGAAGATATGATTGCGGATATATTTACTAAAAATTTGTCTAAATTAAAACATAATAAATTTGTTACTTTGTTAAATTTAAAAACATAAAATCAGTTTGTAAAATATATATGTTGAGGAGGAGTGTTGGAAATATAATTTGAGCATTAACACTTTGCTTATTCAACATGTATATTCACATAGTTGGCTTTGAAATATTTTTTATGTTGTGTCACTTTGTAGAAAAATTTTATATATAGTTTAAAAGAATTTGTCATCAATAAAAGTCATACATGTACATTGTGTTTTGTACATTGCTTTTTATATAAGAACTTTGTGGAATTACTAGAAAGGGTTTGCATCACCACAACTACATTTCAATATGCCTCAGCGTCATCGAAAATTTGGATCATCGGATGGAGGTCGCGGCGGCCATTGGCCGATAATTTGTTCCATTAATAATAGAATCGTACCAATGATAATTCATATTAAAAAGGAATGACAATAATTTCCTAAATAATTTGTTTTTTATTCAAAATCAACATCGGCCCTTGAAATTTAACCACCCTTTATATACATATATAAAGCTGAATGTGTGTTTGTCTGTTTTTATTTGTGTGTTTTTACTTTATAGGAGCCCAAACCGGGACTTTTGAATGAATTATAGGCTATTTTTTTTTATTCACGCCCACCTTTACGCCTACTTTTTCAATTATGCTACTCCTTGCACATGGTTTTTAACAGATTTTATAATACAGGGTGGCGAAGAATAAGCTATGTGGTTTTAAAGGTGGCCTTGGGTTCCACCGCGATATCCGACCAAGTCATAAAAACACTTCGCATTTTTCTTATGTGCCTTTGTGTCAGTTGTGGCGAAATGCTTCAGTGGCGAAGGCTTAGTGACTAGGCGCTAAATAGTTCCGGCATCAGTATATACTTCTCCGAAAATGCCATCAAAGCGCCGCCCTTTGCCGGTATTGCATACCATAATCGGCAAACTGAAGTACTAAACACAGCTCCACCACTGAATTGCTCTCCTTAACAAAGTTGTAAAGATAATGAAGTTTTCCTCTGTCTATCCCTACACCACCTGCCATTAATTTAACTATAGTTTTCCTTTTAAAGGTTTCACTTTACTAGGCAGTAGATAATCATTGGCTGAGTGTTACTTCTCTGTATGAAAAAAAATTCTTGTTTGGTCAAAATTTCATTGATTACCCCAACAACTTTATGACTTGCCCTCGATATAACATATAATTTTTTCTTTCAAAATTTTTTTTATTATGTAGATATTTTTTATTATATGTAGACATTTCAATAATTTAAATTTGAATTTGATTTATTTATTTGATTTCGTGTTCTTGAAATTTAACTCCCTCATAATGTGTACGTTTGTTTGGTTCTCGTGTGATGTCTGACAACAATTGTGTCTCATTTTCTTAATAAAAATTTTTTTCTTAAACAGCTAAAGAGACACAGTGGCACAAAGAAAGTGTGCGGCTGACTAACTAGTTGACTGCCAGTTCGGATAAATGCTTGTTTGGCTGATGGTGGCACGATGTTCTTTTCAGTATCCATCATCAGTTGTGGCTGGTTAATTGTTTACGAAAAGTGTGCTGTGTGTGTGTGCCACACTTTTCGGTTTTATTATTTGTGGCATATAGAGAAAACATTTTTAACAGAACATTACAATGTTCTTCAAACATTAAGGACTGACGCAATATACTGCAATTTCTTTTATCTTTTTCCTGTACCAACATTTTCTTTATTTTTCTTTTATTCAAATGAGTCTTTTTTTTTTTTTACTGACTAGCGAAAAGAGAAAAAAATTTTATCTCAGAAGGGCGTTGATTGAAGGTGATAAATAGTTTACGTTATGTTTTTTTTCAGAAAGCGTAGTGCAGTGCTTTAAACTATTTTCCCAAATGGTTTATATTCTCCGACACTTAAGACATAAATCGCTTGGAATGCGCCAGTGCGGTACGGGAGCGCTTTGAAATTATAATTTAAATAAAATTTATGCTTCAGATCTTATCGAGTTATGATTTAAATATAATGTTTAAGTTATTTGTTTGAAATCTGTTTAATTTTTTTAAAAATTCTGTTTCATTTTCAAATGTTTTCTTTTCTAAGAATTAAGTGGATTTTAACGTCATAAAATTTCCTAAAGATCGACCTCATTTTTCGAAAGTTTATAAATTGTTACAGATTGGAGAAATGCTATTAAAATTCCTTTTTTCTAATTATTAGACCATTATAATCAAAAGAATGTTGATGTTCAAAGTGTCTTGATGAACATTTACTGTGTGGGCGTAAGGCGATACTAATTAATGAAATGTCCCATGAGAGGGTTAATAGGTTTTTTTTGTCTTAAAATTTTTGCTTGTGTATAAAAAAACACCAAATATTTTACAGATATTTCCTATGGATACGTAGAAGATTGAAATAGTTTTCAACGAAATATATTTTTTTTTTCAAATGAATCAAGTAGCTGCTGGCCTGCTGGCTTAAGGTCGTAGCGCCGTGGCTTGGTCGTGAAAAAACTTTTTTGGTTAAGTATCATAACCTATAATGCAATATTGATAGTAATAAATAAAAAAAAAAAACTTGTGTTGTTAATTTAAAGATCAAAATTTAAACTTGTTGTATTATTTATTAGTAATTTTTGTAAGAGAAGTAACACTCACGCAATTACGGCGGATACTATTTATATTTCGGGAATAGCAAATAATAACAAACATTTTTAAACAGAAATGGCTTTATTGCAGTGGTGTTCAAAAATAAAATGAAGATATATTGGTGAGAGAATTTGCCCAGCAAACACAATGTCAAACGTTTAAAATAAGAAAGAAAATGCCAGCTATATACAACTTATTAAATGAATGTAATTTAAATTTTAAGAAAGAGATAAGAGCATCAGGGACCATAAATAGCAGTTATCAATTTCAATAAATAATTTTAGAACACTTATTTGGGGTGAAAAAAAAACAAAAATAAATTCATATAAAACAGTTTTTTTGTGATTAGACTAAAAAGTTTAACCATCTGTCATTCCTCATTATAATTTTTAAAATCGCTTTGAAAATTTTAAACTAAACATTCCATGTTAATACTTGCATGGCAATTGCGAATTAATAAAATATTTTTTAAATTCAACGAGGTAATTTTATTTCGTTTTTCATGTCTGAAAATATTTGTTCGCATAAGTAGTGGAAAAATACATTTTTTCAGCTGGGGACATATCGCAAAATCTAAATTTTTCCAAAACTCTAGAGTTCTAATTTTATCGAAATCTTTTACCTCAAATCTAAGTATTATTAGCTGTGATTGAAACGTGTTCATTACCCGCTTTTAATGTTTTGTAACATAAAAGGCATTGAATGTTTTGAAAAGCATCGTTTACCTTAAAATACTTTTCACATTTCATTTCGTGAACTTTTATTATTTTTTAATTTTTTTCGTATTCAATTCTAATTGAATCGCGTGTGTTTATTGTGCTTCGTCCAATAAGAAACAACAACAATGTTTAATAAATTTCTGAAAAAAATGACAGCAACCATCCGCATGTGTATTCATCGCTTGCTCAATCAACGACGACTGAATGAAAGTTTTTAAAAGAGAATAACAACTGGCTGTGTAAATTTTTCAACAAATGTTGTATGTGGCGAACATCACTGCTTTATTGTTTTTCGAAATATTCCCCTTGATGATCAATACACTTTTGCATTCGTTCAAACCATTTCTCATAGCAGTTTTTCCATTCCTCTTGAGACACCAGCAATACATGGTTTTTGGAACTCTTCAACAGCTTCTTCGGCGCTTGTAAATCGTTGACCACACAGTTTACCTTTGATATTTGGGAACAAGAAGAAATCATTGCGTTCCGAATCACTACTGTACGGAGGAAGAACAATTCGATGTTTTGATTGATATAAAATTCACCTGTTTTACGAGATGTGTGAGAGCTCGCAATGTCATGAAGGAGAATGATTCGTCTTCGGGGGTTAGTTCTATGAATTTCTCCGAAGACTTCAAGCAAAAAAAAGTTCGTGTACCAGTTCGTAATCTTTCTACATTCTTCAACCAGCAGAGTAGCAACATGACCCATTCAGCTGAAGCAGCAGGCGACCAGTTGCTCCGCTCTGCTTCTTCCAACTTTTGTCGATTGCCGGCCCATATTCATATAACCATGATTCGTCACCTGTTACGATTTTATACACGTCGAATTTTTTAATCATTTCCTTACACCACTTGACGCGAGCATTTTTTATCGAACGAGAATAATTTTTTTTACAACTAAGTGTTCATACAAGATCGCATGTATTGAATTGGAACTAATGTGCATCTCACAATATATCACGTGACGATCTTGCATTATCAGTTCACGCACTGCATCGAAGTTTTAAAATCTGTTTATTTAGGCAGTGTCCTGTTATGAACTCATGCACGTAACATACGAACGTGTGAACATAAAAATTATGCCGAGCCGTGAATTCCGCTAATATTCTATTTTAGTGACGGTATAACAGTGCGTTAATTTTTCAATTAATGTTTACCAAACCAAAAAAATTACTTTTCTCAAAACGTTTATTTGAAAAAGTTTTTAATTTAATAAATTTCAACAAATTTGATATTTATATTGGAATATTCCGCAACTATACTATAAATTATGTAGTTTTAGTGCAGAACTTTGAAAATTTTATTTCAACGTAAACACCAACCAACATGTACCATTAAATTCACTGCTCTGCAGTTCTAAAAAAATATTTTTTTATTTTGCGCCATAAACACTTATTTGTTGATTAGATTTCGCATTAACATTTTTTTTCTGCTGTTTTAAACAAACTAAAAATAGTTTTTTTTTATTAATTTTTTGTTAACCAACAAATTTTCTACACATCAAATTGTTTCAACAAAAAAATGCCTTTTAGGTGGAAGAACAACAAACAGGGTGTTAAATGAGTTTCAGCTCGTAATTTAACGATATAAAACGCATGAGGTGAAAATCATTAAATCGTACTTGTTTAAATATACCAAATAAATTTTTCATTTACAAAAAGCAGAACAAGTGTTATAAATTAAAAAAAGAATAGAAACCGAAAAAAAAAAAAAACGTACCAGCATAATTTTTTCGTAACTATAAATGTATAAACAAAATCTTAAAAACATTTTTTTATTTGAGTATCATTTTGGCAGTAAAAAAATCGTAAGAAATTAAAATAATAATAATATTTTTAAATATACAAATCGTCACAGAAAAAAGGCTAGACGCTGAACTTTTACAGCAGAATCAAAAAAAAAACTTGTTTAAATGAAAAATATAATGAAAACTACCACAAAATAATAATCAACAAATCAATTGCTGGAAAAAATTGGACCCAAGAGAACAGCACAAATGGAAAAGTGAACTTAAATTTTTTTTTGCTAGATACGCCGTTTTGCATGTTCCGTGACTAATTTTTAATCAGAAATTCATTGACTTCTGAATCAACCTGTTCTAAGAAAATGTTGTAGAGTAAAAATGTTAGAGTTCTAACAGGAAAAATGTATAATTCTGAAGAAATATACTCGTATTAGATCAAAGCATTGTGAAATGGCTAAAATCTAGATATAAATATATATTTATTATATTATTTTTTATATTATATTTTTTTTTTATTTTTATTTTTATATTTATATTATATTATATTACAGTCGAACTTCTCTATAACGTAGCAGTTGGGGACCGTCAAATTTATACGTTATAGAGAAAATTCGTTATAGAGAAACTGCAGAAAATTTTGACTACATTGTTTTTATGTAGAAAATATATTTATTAAGACAAAAAAAATTGTTTTTACATGAACACATTAATTTTTTTTCTATTAATACATACATATGTGACTAAAAAAATCGATTGCTAAAAACTTCGCAATAGAGAGATTATTTAGGGGGAAAAATTCTATTTAGGTCTTAAAAGATTGTACGTTACAGAGAGAACTTCGCTATAGGGAAGTTCGTTATAGGGAGATCAAAATGTATGAAAATACTCACAAAAATGTTGTGTTCACGAATTTTATTTGTTATAGATATATTGACCTTCGCCGTTTTATGTTTGAGCAACGCTGGCAAATATTGCAAACTTATCTCAAAAGTGAGTGCGGTGGAAAATAATTATATCTGACTAGACTCATTTTTAACATGCCTGTATTAATTTTGTTTTGCGAAGATTGCATTGCACCGCAACTAGTTGGAAAGAGATACTGTAGCCTAAAAAAAAAAAGGAAGATGTAAATTGGATTGTTAATCGAATCCTATTAAATTTTCATTGACTTTTTTTTTTTTTGACCGAGTGTAAATTTAATTCATTCGTGAGTGCAGAGATTCTGCGCAAATGCTGCGGCTATGAATGCCCTACGGCCAGGGCCCAGTCGATCTTCAAGGAAACATTGAACTGATTGAAAGCAGTTTACGTGAAAATCCGCGACTTTCATACGGAAAAGAGCAGCTTCACTGGGACTTTCAAGAGCGAATATTCATGAAATTTTTAAAAAGAATCTGGATGACATAATCTTATAAAAAAAAATTTCGTATTTCCATTCTATCGTTCAATGCTTTTTAATAAAAATTTGTGTATTACGTTTTTTATTTAAGTTTGAAAATATAAAAAACTGCTACCAGACACCCTGCACTTGTGCACATGATCAATAAAAACCATTTTCGAAGTTTAACATAAAAAAATTATGGAACTGAAGAAAAAAAAAATTAAATTTCGCAAACCTGTGTTAACGTTGTTTTGGTTGTTGGTATTCTTGATATTTCTATTTCAATCTATAAATTATGGTCATGCGATTTCGTATTTAAAGTAGTCGAAACTGTTGTTCTTGTGGTATAATTTTCAACTCATATTTCAAGAAAAAACTTAAAAAAAAAACGGCCAACTGAAAAACAAGCCGCAAGTGGAGGTAACAACAGCTTTATAAATAAAAAAAAATTTATAAAGTTTAATTCAATGTCTTAAACAACAAGTGTTTACTTTTTTAAGCTTAGGCTCCTTAATGTTGAATTTTAAATGGCGGTGCTAGTGTGGCGGTATATTTAAATCCTACCTGATGCATACAAACTGTCAATTCTCTTAAATGCTCTTACACATGCACCATTAACTAGGAGCATCACATATGCACACATATGTTAATATGTACTAACAAATATATTCATACATTCGTCTCCTCCTTGCTGGTTTTAACATGATTGTTTTATTTGAATTATTGGCGACATGCAACATGCACAGTGAACAACTTCCCATATTAAGACTGACAACATATTGTTTGCTGCTGGGTTTTTTCATTGCATACTTTAAATGATATTTGCTTATTATTCTTTATCGTTCCCCTTGTCTTATTTGCGCATTGAACCAACAACAGGTTGGTTGGTTGATTGCCATCTTAAGTATGAGAGTGGATCTCCTGAGGTTTTTTTTTTTTTTCTTCAATCTCTTGTTTAAACTGATCTCATCGTAAGATCTTTGATTTATTAATTTGTTACTTGTAATAACACTGTTGTTGGTTGCATCAATATGTTTATTGCAGCCTTAAGTTAAAAGCCGCCAAAATTCAACAAAAACGAGCTGGCCGGCTACTCAAAATGAATGCATTTGTGCATTTGTGCAGTTGAGTTTTGGCTTGAATCAATTTGGTTGCGATTTCGTTGTTTGGAAGATTGTTATGTTTGTTTCAAAATCAATTATTTTTATGGATTTTTATCTTAATCTTTAGTTAAAATTATACAAAAGCGTAGAGATATATTAATGTCTACAAATACATACGTCAGTTATTTATTTATTTATTTTTTTTTTGTAATAATTGAGCAACATAGTTTGAAATTCCCACGGTTTGAAGGCGTGTGTAAGTTATAAAAATTTTCAAGGCCAATAAGACATGCTATTTGTGAGTGACTATAATTATAGAAAAGGACTTTAGATCTTTTGTACCAACAATATCCACTGTAATTGATTTATAATGATGTCAATTTTTATGACCTGTGTGAAGATAAATATCGAAATTTAAAACCTAGACACAAACCAACTGCCTTAACAGAGCTCTGTTAACGTGTTAACAGACGTCTGTTGAACATGAAAAATCGAGATGTACCTATTCCAAATGGAACTGTGCTTACATTTTTAGACCAAATGGATACAAATTAATGGAGCAAGTAGTTTATCCAATCCTCTTCACAAAAATATAAACTTGTATCCCCAATATTTCGAGGAATCTTGTTACTTTTACAAATAAAAAAATTCCTATTTCTTAATTATATTATTAATTGACCTTTTTTATTATATTTTTTGATATATATTTATTAATTTCCTGATGATGTTAACAAGCTGTTAACGAAATATCGAATAATAAAAAAACAAAATAAGATAAAAAAATAAAAAAAAAAAAAAATAAAAAAAATAAAATAAAAAAATAAAAAAAATAAAAAAAAAAAAATGAAATAAAAAAAAAAAAAATTAAAAAAAAAAAGACCTCAGGCTTAATAAATATATATCAAAAAATTCCTATTTCTTTAGAAGATGCATCATATTCCAGGAAACTAGAGAAAGATGGGCGGATGGAAATGGATGGAATTTATAGCTGTTATGGCCCTTGAAGATCTCGATTTTTCATGTTTAACAGAACTCTGTTAAAGCAGTTGGTTTGTGTCTAGGCTTTAAATTTCGAAATTTATCTTCACACATGTTGAATTAACTATGAACTTAAACACAACTAAAAATGTTCATTCGTTCATTTATAATAATTGTAGTTCAAATAAATATCGCTAATTCTAAGGAATAAAACAAGATCGAAAAAAATTGTTTATGTGCACACTCATTCTTGACAGTGTGTATTTTGTTTAAGTAAACTTTAGATATACTCGCGTATTTATTCTACTTTACGCGGAATTTTTATACAGGAAGCGTACTATTTATAATTTCTCTTCTTTACAAATTCGTTTGTAAATTTAAAATCGGTTAATATTCCACTTAAAGCCTAATAAGTGCAAATTAAATTTTAGGTCTGATATAGGCGACATACATATGTAAGTAGAAGTAGTTCATATGGAGTGAATTATCTCTTCCATCTTATCCCTCTTAAAAAACCCAGGCATTTGAATGCTTTTTTTGAAATCTTAAAAATGTGCTCATTCCAACGAACGCCACTTGGAACTTTCATGGCAATTACATGAAGATCTTCTGATTCCAATATACATACTATTCATAACTACAGATGACGCAGAAACGTCAGTTGTTCATTTGTGCTTAAGGAAACAGCATTAAATCCTCCAAGTGTAAAATCCACCCAATTTCCACTGCGAGATCGTTGCGAAATCCCGATTGAAGGTGTTACTGATATTCTGCCGCATGGCAGTAATAACCGCTAGATGCTGGATCTACTACTAAAACAATATGTATGGCGAATGCTGCTGTTATTCGGAAAAGAATAAATGAAGTTGGAAGTTCGACAAAGAAGGTCGCGTTGGCTGAGTAGTTAAAGCGTTAAGTATGCAAGCAGAAGATCCTATATTCAACACCTGGCCAGACCAAACATTTTTTTATTATACTAACAGCGCCTTCTTCATAGGTATTTGAGCAATACCTCGGTGAGGTAAAACAATAAATAAAACTGCACTCCTTCTAACTATCAATGGACCACGCGTATCGTCTCGACACTATTATTTTCTAACTATGTAATTTCGGCGCAATGCATTACATATCCCCTGAGCACTGGTCCAAGAAAACAAAATCAGTAAATAATATTCCACACTGTATTTTACATTCCAAGATTAACCCTTAATTTAACCATTGGGAGTTTAAAGCGTTATTACGTTTTCAGCACGAATAATATTGTAAAAATTACAAAATCTCTAGAAATAAACTCCATTTAAAAGCAAAATTAGCGCTCTAGGCCAACCAACATAGAAAATACGGCAAAAAAAGGTTAATACAACGTTCGAACAAATACGAAAATAACAACAAAATTTTACAAGGAAATTATAAAAAAAAAATAGAAACAATCTGTATTTAGAGAAGAGCAGTGGACCAGCATGTTTGTTTAGATATGAGATTTTCAAATTTTGTTACAACGGCTGGAAACCAACACAAATGCACTTGCACATCCATACTTACATACGCGAAAACGAAATCCTTATTAAAACGAGAATGTAATAATTCCACCAAAAAAAAAAAGGGAAAGAAAAAAATCAACACATACACATAGAAAGAAAATTGGTGTAATAAACAAATGCCCTGAGGATATTTGTTGTTGTTGTCAATTTCAGTTTTATGAAACAGAATTTTAACATTTTTTCGTGCTTTTCTTAACAAAAAAATATAACAATAAAATGAAACGAATTGGTTTAACAAAATGAAAGAAAAGTCATAAACAGTACAACAGAATACCCAAAATATATTACGATTTTCAATCCGTTTATTTTCTATTGGTAAGAAATGAAAAGAGAACACAACAAAAACAGAATCCCTGGCAAGGATATTCGAACATGCTTTTAGCAAAAAAAAAAAAATCCTGAAAGAGTTAACAACGTTACATAAACGAATGATGTTACATACGAGGTAAATGTGACAACAATCAGAAAGATTATAATGATGACGTGATGTTTCATTCATGATAAAATACCCATTAACATTGTCATATTCGCATTCGCCATTTTTCACAACGAAATTTTTGTAGTTGTTTTTTATTCATAATATTTTCCATAGGCAATTTGAAGAAGCCACTTGATTTTGTTTCTTTCCATGAATTTTCAATTCATTAAATTTTAGCTGTTTGAGACTGCTGATAAGTTTGTTACCAGAATTACAAATTTATTATACTTTTATCTGACATCAATTTGCATATTCATTTGGGCTTTAATTGTGGTAGGAAAAACCATTTGAAAGATGCTAGGAAAGGTAAGAAGCCGAAATACGACAGTATAGTAAATGTATTGTACAAGAGTCGCAAAAAAATAGGGCGAAGAAATGCGAACCACTGCGTATGGTAGAAATTAGTATAAACGCATTAAAATAGGACCGAATTCTCCTACCGTCTGCATTAGACAATTAAAAGTATTAATTATAAAATTTTGTTAACTCCCTTTACTTAAAGAAAAATCAAACAGTTTGCTTGAAGTGTAATTTCTCAACAGTATTAGATTGAGCTCTTTGAAGTGATCGCTCTTGTCAGTTCTGCTCTTTTTGGTGAGCTGGTTCTTGGGACCTCAGTAGCTCAGTAGTATCAGTTGACTTTTAGCTCATTTGATTTTGATGCTCAGTTGATTTTATTTCTAAACTGATTTTTTAGCTCATTTGATTCAATCAAATACAGCACCAAGGCAGCCTTAATCAGTAGTAGAAAGAGAAAATATGTTTTTGGTGCTGAAATTTGTGAAATTTTTTACATAGACTAATATAAATATATAAAAAATTTTAATACAATTTAGATTATTATTATTCAAGAGTAATGAAACTTAAATCAAATAAATACAAAAGAAAGAAAGAAAAAAAATAGCTTTTGCACTAAATCGCCAATGACGTGAAATATTCGCATCTGGCATCATACAAATTTTCTTTAAGAAAATTTTTTGGTTCTGGTAGCACTGATGAACCAATAAAATTAACGAAAAAAAAAACATGGCAAGCGCTCTTCACTGAACTAGATTCATCAAAAAAAAGTGAGCGCTCACTTTGCTCAGTTTACTGAATCGTTCAAATGAACTAGCTCAGAGCTGAACGACACAACTCTAATAAACATAGCTCAAAAAAGTCTCCCTATTTCATGATTTTTTTTTTGTTAGAAACCCAACAACAATTTTTTTAAATTATTTTAATTTTTTTTTTTTTTTTTTTTTTTTTTATTATTCGATATTTCGTTAACTTAACATCATCAGGAATAATAGAAAAAAAATGAATTTCCTATTATTCCTGATGATGTTAACAAGCTGTTAACGAAATATCGAATAATAAAAAAAAAATAAGATAAAAAAAAAAAAAAAAAAAAAAAAGACCTCAGGCTTAATAAATATATATCAAAAAAATATAATAAAAAAGGTCAATTAATAATATAATTAAACTATTTTAAAATATTAAGACATAATGACAATATGACACCGTGTGAATCCCCGAAGTATACACATATATGAATTTGTTGGTATTTGCGTTGTGTTTGTGTATGCGAAAATTATAATTATGATGGATTTAAATACATATTTTGCGATTTCGTAAACAAACAAGAGAACCGCCCATAAATCTTAGTCACTTAAAGAACAGAAAAAATTTTGATGTTTTTATTTAAATTATCGTTCAAAAAAAATTCAGAGAAGTTCAAAATTGAAATAAATAACTTGTTCTTGATTATTTGATATTATTAATAATTTATTTATTTAAATAAACAAAAATAATAAAGGGAATTTTATAAGGTTAAGTGATTTATCGTTCTATCGCTGAATGACATGGTAATATTTCACATGCGATTTCTAAATTATACAAAATATTAAGTTATTTATGCTTTTTTCATTATTAAAAGCATGTGTAAAATAATTATTTATATTCTGAAGTGTACAAATTATGCTTAAGAATTAATAGCTTTCATGTGTGTGTGTGTGTGTGTGGAAAATAATTATTAATTGTTAGAAACACATTCAAAAATATTTTAAACATTTGCGCGATTGCTGTATGAAATTATTATACCTTTTTAAACCGAAATAGAATACAAATTGTTTTTTTGCGGTTGTTATAAAATTTTAAAAATTCATTTTTATTGATGTTGTGCAGCTGTTGAAAATATTTTCAATGACAATTATAATTCAATTATAATTTTGTTTAACAGCATGAACATTCGCTTAATTATCCACACTAAAATAATTTTAATTAAAGTAAGAGATAATTAACATTTCTTCCATTCAATTAAAATATATACGAAGAACTTTTAAATTATTAAATTCGAATTAAAATTATTCCACGGTATCAAAGAAAAAATAATTTTAACCAGTACTAATTTTATTCAACAGAAAAGTTCACTTCAGATTTATACAACCATTAATCAACGATTAATTACGCGTTTACCTAAGGCAAACATATTGAAGTACTTCCATAATAACTTTTTTTCAGCAGTTGCAATTTAGAATATCACGACTGGGCATGCCAAACGGGACAATATAATTTAGTAATTTTCTTCCAATTGACTTGATTTTTGCCACAATTCACTTCTGTAATACAGGGTGGCTGATGAATATTGCTACATCAAGAAACTCAAATATGTTGTTTTTCAGTGTATGGAATTAATTTTTCTTTTATTCATGTCAAAGCTCATTCAATTTTATTAAATATATTTATATTAAATATAAAAATAATGGAATTTAAATAACACCCCCGCCCCCGCTGGTTGATGCATGAGCGGCATCTTACCAAAAAGTTGTTCATTACTGCTTGGAGAGTTGAGACCGGAATATCCGCAATTGTTTCTCGAATGGATTGCTTTAGTTCATTCAAATTTGTTGGTTTTGCTTTGTAGACTTCCTGTTTGCAATAACCCCACAAGAAAAAGTCAGGTGCAGTAAGGTCAGGCGACCTGGTCAGGCCAACGGAATGTGGAGTTTCTGGATATCGACTTATTGGGAAATTTTCGTCGCAATTCTGTCATAACAGGCCGGGCTATGTGAGGAGTTGAAACCACACAGAGTTGAAAGGAATTCTCATTCGGCGTAGTTCTGGATAGAAAAACTCTCTCAACATGCTCAAGTAACGGTCTCCAGTAACTGTAACGGTGTGACCATTTTCTTCAAAAAAGTACGGCCCGACAATGCAGCGTGCTGAAACTTCACACCACACTGTGACACAAAGTGGATGCAATTCCGTCTCATGGAGTATCTGTTGGTTGGAAGCACTCCATATTCGACAATTTTGTTTGTTTATGTTGCCGTTTAAATCGAAATGGGCCTCGTCAGACATAAAAAGACAGTAGTAGTTCAACATGTTTTCGTCCTCTTCCACCATTTGTTATGACTCATTTTTTAAATATATTTTTTTATAGTGTCTCTTTTTGCATTTTGTAAAACTTTTTATATTTTTAAGTTAAAAATATTTTTAATTTTCGTTCATTTACTTTCACTTTTGTTTATTTTTTGTTTCAATGAAATAGAATAAAAAAACCCAGAGTGTTTTTTTTTTAGAAGCCTTGCTAACAAGTCCTCTGTTAGCACTGCTGACAAGAGTATAGCAAAGTAAATAGTCGTAGAAGAACAAAAGTAAAGCACTTATCCCTTTTTGTATTTAGCTTTTTTTTATTCTGTCCTGACTTGCAATCCTACAACATAATCTTTAGTTAAAGGAGAACAAAATATTCTTTTCAAACACATTTGTAAACAGCCATCCTGTTTTTTCGAAGAAAAACCTCTTATCCTTTACCCCATTTCTTTATTTAGCTCAGGGCTCTGTAGAGGATGTTCCGAACAGAATAGAGCATATTGACTGGCTACTTTTTATCTAAAAAAAAAAGGGATATGAAAAAAGGATTTGTTTGTTTGTACTTTTGTTTTCCCTTTTTGTTTTTTGTACAACCTGAAGAGTTGTGCTTTTGGCGCTCTCTAGTGATTATCATTATAACAATTTCATTATTCATACAGTATATTTGAATTTTGTTTTTTTTTTTTTAACATTATAAATATTGTCTCATAAATCTAATGGATAAAAATAAAAAAAGATTTATATTTGTTGTGATGCTTGGCAACATGTGCAAATAAATATTGTAGAAAAGAAAATAAAAAGTGGTTAAGATAGTACTTCAGACAGTCTAATATTTTACAAATGGGATAGAAATTAGAAGGCTTTTGACTGGTTTAGTTAACTTAAATCCATCTAAATAAGATAATAACTTTTACCTAATTAAATTTTGTTTATTTTTATTAAGAAATAGTAATAATTAATTAATTACGGAATTATACGGAAATAACATTTCTTTAAAAAATATTTGATTGCAAATTCTTTGGAAGGAGTCGACGCTTAAAAATTATTGCAAAATAGAAACGTATATAAACTAGTATTAGATAAAAGAAAAATGTACGGCTGAAACTATTTAGAACGAAAATATAAATGTTCTTCATAAAGTGTTGAAACGTTATTTTGCTGACAGATGTCAGATTATTTGAGTTGACATTGATGGTACCCATTAAATTTGCAGTGCTTTTTTAAGCCTTTATGACGCTTAATTTTTCTTGCATTGTTCACATTTTGAAGAAGAGCCCAAATATATTTTAACTGGAAAATTTATCAGGTGCAAAGAGTACAGCTATATTAAGATAAATATCAAAACGTCCAATCTATCACTATTGGTATCTAAAAAAAAAGCTGTAGTAGTCTGCACGCTAACTACAAAACGAAAAAAGTCCTGGGTTCGACCCCCAGTTTTTAGACAAAATTTTAAAAACATCTCGCATTTCTTCTGATGTGCATTAGATGTTGTCGGAAGATTTCAGTTGCGAAGGCATAGTCACTGAACAATACCGGCATCAGCTGATTGCAATCCACAATCACATCAGAGCGCCCGTCTTCCACGGCATAATATAGCACCGGCGAAGTAAAATAATTACTACAAATGACCACTAAAAAAATTAATCTTCAAAAATTTAATACGTCTCCTTGACATCAGAGGCGCTTCAACACTGCTAGAAAAAAAAGAACGTGCAACAGCAGAGTTGTAAGATGGCGAAGGTTCACCTCCTGTCATTTCTCTAACTCTCTATTTCCCATAGTTGTAGCACAATGCATCGCATGTGTGCCGTCATCTCCTGAGTGCGGGTCACATGACACGTTCCATAAGACATAACCTATAATAGTTCACACAATATACTGAAGGCAAATTCTTTACTGATTTATATTTCTATACACTTTTCATATTCATTCATACCTTTATTAAAAATTTTGTTTTTCAAAATATTATGCATTAATAAATAGATTTTAATATACTATATATAGAAAACAGGATGTGTGTATGTATGTAATGTAAGGACTCCAAAACGGCTGGGCCGATTTTGATGAAATTTTCAGGGAATCTTCAGAATATTCAGGCGGGTGACACTATGAAGTCTGATTTTTGATTTTCGGTCTGCGGGCGGAGGGGCGTGTCAAAATCCAATTTTCATATTGCACCACCAATGACATATACATATATTTTTTTTTTTTTGCTTTTTTTTATTTTAAATAAATTAATCGTATGGTAATACAACACTAATGTTTGCGTAGGGCCAGCAACGCGGACCGGGTCAGCTAGTATACTATATTTGCCAATCCACGAACACAATACACTTGCTTGTTCACTTTAAATCGAAAGATTCTTATGCACTGCACATAAAGAAATAACAAATGCTATTGTTCGAAGGTGTTCAGACTATGTGTACAAATTTACCACATTAAAAAGTGATATTCTATATGACTGCTTTAGTGGTTATGCACAAATTCTGACCTTTTGCGCTTCCTTTCCGAGACATTTGTTTCTTAGCTTTTTTTTTGAGAAAAGGAAGAAGACAACTCTTTAATAAAATATAAATTACATTTTTATATTTGATTCTTTTTGGCATTTCATGTTTTCTTTCTTTCAATACCATTGACTACATTTATCCCGTTCTAGTATTTGGCCACCAGATCTCTGTTTTTTTACCCCTCATTTACGCTTCTAATATCAGAAATTTAAAGTTCGCAAAAAAACAATAGATGTTTGCTAAGGCATAATTCGATAATTCTTGCAGAACAGTTGATATTTGTAGTCTGATATACAAATAATTATGATCTAACGAAATCGTGTCTATTTGTAAACGGCTTAAGGTCGTTTTAACTTAGAGCCAACTGACTGTGTAGTTGTAGTTGGCGCTGCAATAGAAGTTGAAGCGAGAAGTCCGAACGCTTGAACTTTTTAGCGCGACAGTGCTTAGTCAGCTGATTGTCAACAATAAATTTTCATCAAAATGGAAAACCAACAAACTGGGGTTACTAAACTAGGTTTATTGCATCAAATATGATAAATAAAAAATAATATTTCTATTTAATAGATATTATATTTAAAATTCACATATTCAATATTTGCCCACTCAGAACGTACCCTTCGTAATATTTTTTGGAAGTATTGAGAATATAAATGTCGTTAGATTTTTTCACTCTCAGTTCTCACCGTATTATTACAAAATGCTAAAAGCCCCTTTCAGAGTAGTATTAAAAGCTTGAATAATATATTGTATATTTTTTTTTTTTGATTTTGCTTCTGTTAAATATTTAATATTATAATTGCTGCTTAAGGGCATTTTCTCAATTTTTTCCATGCCAATTTCATTACAAAAACAGATTTTTCTCCTAAACGATTTGTGTTTACTCCTGCTGTAACGCCATTTTCCTTGTTGCCTTTTACGACAATGACCGGCCGGCCGCATACGATTATATATACATAGTATATACATATATATGACCTTAAGGCACTGCCTTGTCCCAAACCGGTTTTATTAAAAGGGCTTATAAACTCCATTATCTTCATATACGAAAAGAAGATGATTGGAATCATCATATGGAAACGATGTTGCGCTCAAATGTGATGAAGAAAAGTCCTTTTTGATTTAACATATTGGAATGGAATACACGATACACACATCATAATATTTGGTTGTTCGTTGTTGTACTTGCCTTGTTTACCTGCTCCTTTTCTTGTTGTATTTGACCTTTTTGTTGCCCCTCATTTTAAATAACAAAAAAGCTTTTGAAGCTTTTTTGCATTGTTTGTTGCAAGTGTTTATTTATATTAAACACTTCATATATTGTGTGAATATTTATCTATATTGGAGTATGGAGTATGTATGCGTGTGTGAGTTTTTATTTAAATTGCATTCGTATATTCGTATACATATGTATTTTACAAAAGGGTAAACTTATTACCCAACCAACATATGCTGTTTTTTTTAAGTTAAACTTAATTCTTAACGAATAAAAAAATTTCATCGCTTATTTTTTTTTTTGTTTTATCTTGGTCCAGCACTCAGGAGATGAGCCCTACACATGCGATGCATTGTGCTGGAACTAGAGGAAAGGAATGGTAGGAGAAATGACAGGAGGTGAACCTTCACTACCTTACAACTCTGCATTTTTGCATGTTCTTTGCTTTATAGTAGCGCCTCTGATGTCAAGGAGGCGTATTAAATTTTTGAAGCTTCGTTTTAATAGCCATTTTTAGTAATTATTTTACTTCGCCGGTGCTACTCAGTTCTGACGAAAGAGGGCGTGCTGATGTGCCTGTGGATTGGTTACAACTGAAGCCGTTATTGTTCAGCGACCAGTGTATATGCTTTCGCCACTGAAACTTTCCGACAACAACGGACACAAATGCGCTTGATAATGAAACTTGTGCTGAACCGAGGAAATTTTTTGGTTTTGTAGTCAACGTGCAGACTACTTTAATGATTTTTGTCAGCTATTTACATTTGATGTTTAAAAAAATTACAAGAAACCTAAAAGAACTCAACCAGTTACATTAATTTGTTAAGGGCTTCCCAATGAGGACATAACCACTTTGATGTTCTATTGTGAGTGCTCTACTAAAGCTGTCAGTGAACTGTGAATGACAAAATAAAGTACAGAAAAGCACAACATTTACTAATAACTAATATGTTGGCAGACATACTACCGACTTATTAAAATCACAAGTTCTTAAATTTGAACAGTTTTAATTTAAGAGAGTCTGTGATCATGGGTGCCTCCGTAGTCTAGTCCATGAGCATTAGTCTTATCAATATGGAGGTGCGGGTTCGATTCCCGCTTATACCCTGAATGTTTCTACAGACAAGCTCTAAGAGCTTTGTAGACTTTGTGTTGTTTAAAAAAAAAAAAAAGTAATTGTTTGGAAATGGCATGGTCTCTAATTGTATTCTAATTGAACCACAGCCCATTTCAGTTAATTTGTACCGTGTAGTGCAATAATTTTTAGATGGTTCTAGATAACACAGTTGTATTTCAAATAAAAGTCACCAATTCTAAAGATTCAAAAAGCATGTGTACGGCGAAAACGATGCTTAGTCTTTCTATGAGGCGGAAAATAACTAACAAGGAAATATCCAATTGGTTTTCAATGCTATAAGGTGAAGAGCTGATAAACTAATAATGTTAATAAGAAAAAACAGATAAAAGTTGTAAATCTAATTGCGTTCTCAACAAGTACTAAAAACAAGGCTTTTAGCTTTTGGGAATATGTTGATTCTTGTCTATTCTAAACAGAAAACAGAATGCTTGGAGCGTTTGCCAATATAGTATGTAGATAATAATATGCATTTCTCGTATTTATTTAACTTTTTCGGATTAAATATATATGATATTAATACCTTTGCAACCAGCACCACTTTGTTAACACAAAAAGTATTGACGGCTTGTGTAGCGGCATAGATAATTCGTATATTCGTATACGTGTTCTACTCAACAGGTGCTGGAGATTAAGTGTTCTTAATTCTTAAGTTTTTTCCTTTATTCTAATAAAAAGTAATTTAAACATTATTGTGATAAATTGACTACAAATTTATATAAGATTTTAATTGTGCTTTTTCCCTTAAAAAATATATGTGAAATTTTTTATTACATACTTTATGATATTCTCAAAGCAAACTCAATAACTGAGGAGGATAGCATATCCATATAGTACTATTTCGCTAATGCTTACTTAGCTCATCAGTGGATTTTTCCTAATTTTTGAATACAAACCCAAGATCTATATATTTAAAATTCAACTAATCAATCGAGAATTGAAGTTGAATATCAAACATAAAAACCATAAAATCTATAAACAAAAAGCATAACAATCCATGAATTTACTTTTATAACACACACACATTTCTATTTTTAGATTTTTCTTTTAATCTTTTATTTATTTATTGACTATAAATTTAAAGACGTTTTAGCTTTTTAATTAAATTGTAAAAAGCGAGTTTTTCTTTAATATAATTATGTTTTTACTATTGGAGAACCAGAGCCAAAATGTGTATACTACGACAATTGCTGCTAGAATGTTCTTAAATTGTCATGTAATATAATTTCTTACAAAATGGTTTTCGGTAATTAAAAATAACAAAATAATAATTAGAAAAGCAATTTAAAGTACACTTAAAGAAAACATCTATGTGAATGAAAGGTAACAAACGACTAAATATTCATTCATTCTTTTGTAATAATGGTAGTTAAAAACCACTGATTCTAAAGATTCAACAAATAATAAATCTTCATATGAGTATGTAAGCAAAACCGAAATGTCTTCAAAATGTATCATCGTAGGAGACGCATTTTTAATGGAAAATAATATATGCAGATTTAAAGTGGAAAAGGAGTTCTGCAGAAGCGTTTTGATTCTTCACATACTCAACTCTCACTTACGCATCCGCTTCATTGCGATAAAGTACTTTTTTGCTGAGCATTGAAATTATTTGCTTGACTAAGTTTTATTATTTTTATTATTATTTACAATTTGTTTGCTGGGTTTTTGCATAATAATAATATTTATTTGGCATATGTTTGTTTGTATGACTGTAAATGTTTATTCTTATTTTGTATTTATTCGGGTAAAGCAAAATATATTGCTGGTATTATTTTTGCGGAGTTGTTGTTGTTGTTTTGTTCATGAGAGATTATTGTTGCAATTGTGTTAGTTTTTCTAGTGGTCCATCATTCTGTCTATTTAGTTGGGTTGGTTGTTTGTTTGTTTGTTTGTTTGTTTGTTTGTTTGCTTAACTATAAAACAGTTAATTGGATCACAAATTTAAGTAGGAGTTTATAAAACGTTGTTGTAGATATTTATAAATTTGTTGTTGTTTATTTTGTATTATCCTTTTAGGAAGTACGTACTAATACGACAGAAAGATATAAGGGTGGTTCTATTTGCATCGCATCGTACATTTTTAAAGTACAGCATTTAGATTCAAACCTGAATAAATTCTACTTTGTTGGAATGGAAGCTGTGATATTTTCGCAAAAATATATTCCTTCTGCGATTAAAAGAGCGTGCAACTGGCTGGTTTTCTATCGAATATTGAACGTGGACATCGAAAAGATGTGACAAACTGCTAGCAGAAAATCTGGCACAGAGAGGGAGGCGAACATCGATGATCTCTGGTGCATGTCGCTCGCATCATACTCGAAACTCGTTAAACATGTATTTTAGGAGATTGCACGGAATATATGGCGAATATACGTTTCATGACGAGGCCACTTTAGCCCTCTGTTGAACACAGATCAAGGCTCTAGTGGCAAGGCAACTACGTGACATTGTATTTTTGATACCCATGCTATCGGTATCACGTACAATGACAAATCATTCACAAGAACAATGACTACTGTTATAGTTCCCGGGGTGAGAAAGAAAAGAAACACATCAGCACATCTGTTGAGTCTCTGTCCTGTACTGGACAACCATTGCCTTTGTTTTCTGTCAAAGGAATGCTTCATAAGCCTTTTGGAACCTTAGCGGGCAACTTCACTTCATGCAGGCGTATGGCTGTGACGTTTAATGTCTTTTCTCTTATGTATCCTTCTCTTTTCTCAATCCAGCACACCTTTTTGACTTCTAATAAATTCTTAATTGCAATGACAACATGTTAATTGTTTTTAAAATAAATTCTCCATCATGAAAGCTTCTATAAGAAAAACATGAAATTATTATGTATCCCATGTTTAGATTTTAAACATTTGAGCACCGTCTCTTAGAATAAACTCAATTAACATTAACCATTTTCACAGAAAAAACAACATTTAACAGAAGCAAAATCTCATTGACTGCAGCATAAAAAGATCAACTTCTACTTGTGCAGTGGAACGTTCACACCACATTCCGTTTAAAGTGCAACGTACAAATATTCACTTTCAGTCAAGCTCAAATTGTAAATATTTATCATTTATTATACAAACAAAACTGAAGTTATTAAAACATTAGCAATATTTAAACGACTTCCACAGTTAAAAGGCAAACAGAAAAGTAAAATAAAAGATACACCCAAAATGCAAGAAAACAAAGAAACGTTCGTGTTGTTTGGCCAGCATGTGTAAATAGTGGCCCTGTACTCAGCTTTTATTTACTAATCTGTTGGCTTGTTAGAAGCTAATCTCAACTTTAGATATTGAGTGACCTCTTACCATATCGCCTGTATAAAGCTTAGGGGCTGAAAAAGGCTCATAATATTTTATTCAAGCATACCAAAACTCCATGTTAACCGTCGGGAAGTAAAATCTTAATCGTAATCTTAATATAATGGCGATGGTCGAACTAGTCTGCACGTTGATTGTAAAACGAAAAATTTTCCCTGGATTCAAACCCAGTTTCAGATTCATAAAAACATATCGCATTTTTTCTCATGTGCATTTGTGTGGCTTTGTTTATCAGTTGTTGTCGCAAGGTTTCAGTGGCGAAGGCATAGTCACTGGCCACTGAACAGTAACGGCTTCTGCTGTAACCAATAGGCACATCATATCATATTAGTTCGTCGGTATTGTGTAGCACCGGTGAAGTAAAATAATTACTAAAACGGGCTACTGAAAACGAACCTTCTTGGCTTGCGGACCAATGTGACAATGCTCCGTCAGCACATGTCATAGGACCCCTTGGTAGTTCAACAAGTCTGGCGGTCCGTCCGGAGTCATACCGACGTCAAGTCATCCTGGAAATCCAGCAGGCGGTCCCATTCGACCACACAGTCCCGTTGACTTCAAGATAAAACTGCATCCTGCAGGAATCCCGACATATATATCGGTGTGTCCGTCTGCCAGGCGAGCCCTCTCCCTCCCCCGCCACCTCGTTTCCAAGCACACTATCGTGCACCGGTAATCAGACTAGCTCCTGGATCGAATGTCTCGCCATCCCGTCCAGAGACAACCGGCATTCACGGACCAAAATCGATATCACACCCGGACATACACTCCATATACTCCGTGGTACCTCATCCAGTTTGCCGATATCTCATCCTACATCGCGCTGCAACGATAGTTCACCCTAAAACTCATCCGCCGTGCATAGTGCGGAATGAACACCCCACCACCTGTCTGATTGCGATCCGACCGTGAATATATCCACCACACCTGTGTATTTTTCCATCACTCCCGTATCCCATACATATACACCCCGAATCTCCTGTCAGGCAAAGTGGGGGAACATTAGTCCACATTCCACGGAAGGATCTCCAATCCCCTTTCACTGTCATGCATTAATTGCCCTCACCCTAATGGCCCAGGACGCCGATAACTGATGCGTTATGAGGTCAGCTAGGAGGCAGTTCCAGCACAATGCATCGCATGTGTAGGGGTCATCCCCTGAGTGCTGGTCTAAGGTAGAAAAAAACGCTAGGAGGCAGTGCTGAAGTACGCAGTATCCTCTGCACCACCCGTATGGTTGGTGCTTCTCGTCAATGCCGGCAACCAGTGCGCCATTCTATATGGAAACTTTCAGAAATATCATCAAATGATAATATCCATCGAAAATAATAACATTTTGCAAAATTTTCCACTGTGCTTCTTTAGTATGTGGAAACACATATCACCATATAACACATAACGCATAAAAGGGGGCGACGGTGAGAGGAGTAATACTATTATAATGTTAGTCGAAGTGTTCACAAATAGTTATTTAATACTGCAAATGTTGCTTTATTATAATTTTGTTTTATTAAAAATTAATTTCCTCATTGGACATTTTTATTTGAAACTAATACGCCAAATGTAAATGCTCGTAATGTTACATTAAAAATCGCCTATCCTGTGTCACGTTATAGTTCATGCAATTGCATGAACTAATTACAAATTTACTGCGCTAGACAAAATGGGTGACATGCTGGACAGCCAGCCACCCAGCCTGCCTACCCTCTATTCCAAAACTCATTTGCACGTTAACATAACGGCACAATCGTTTAACGACCGTGACGAGAAATTTTCTGAAAAGGTAAGCAAAAATGTTCAAAATTACGACAATTAATTGAATTTATATTTAAAAATTTGTGTTTCTGCATATTAAGCAGAAAATTTTCTGCTACAAACCATAAATTTCATTACCTAAAATTGGGCATGTGGGGAAATCAAACTTTAAACGATGATATACCAAACTAAGAAGTATTAAATATACCCTTTAGGAAATGACAATAGTACTTACTGTACTCATTTGCTTCTAACTTGGGCATTGGGCAGTTCTTGTGGGAAACTGAGAGCAACCGCATTTATTTTCAGCACAATAAAGTTTGACACTAAAAAAAAACGTTTCGCAGCTGCAAAAAAAAAAGATATGTTCTATTCTATTCTCTTCTCATCGAAATAAAATAAAAAATGTAGACGATTGGTTGACAATATCATAAAAAGTCAATAGAACCAATAGACAAAAGCGTTCACATGGAGGCACTTGGGCCCAGGCTTCCTATAGGGCATCATTTTGCTCACACTCACGCGCTCACACATCCAATCCAAGCAATAAATTGCGATGGCACGATGGATGGTAGTCTGCACGTTGACTACTAAACCAAAAACAGACCTGGGTTCAACTCTAGTTTCAGGCTAAAATTTTAAAATAAAAATAAACATCTCGCATTTTTTTGTGTCTTTGTGTGTCAGTTGTTGTCGGAAGGTTTCAGTGGCGAAGGCATAGTCACTGGTCACTGAACAATACCGGCTTCAGCTGATAGCAATCCACAATCGCATCAGAACGCCCTCCTTCGTCGGTATTGTGTAGCACCGGCGAAGTAAAATAATAATGAAAATGGCTACTGAACCGAAGTTTCAGCACTGCTACGAGTATAAACAAAAACGTGCGAAAGCAGAGCTGCAAAAATAATTAATTAAGCTTCACTTCCTGTCGTTTCTGCTACTATTCCTTTCCTATAGTTCCAGCACAATGCTTCGCATGTATAGGGGTCATCTCCTGGGTGCTGGTCCCAGATAAAAAAAAAAAAAAAGTCACCAGAACCAATAGACAAAAGCGTTCACTTGGAGGCACTTGGTCCCAGGCTTCCTATAGGGCATCATTTAGCTCACACTCACACACACACACTCCAAGCAATAAATTGCTAAATATGTATGTGTGTATCTGCAAACATATGTCCCGCCAATACTATTTGGTAAAAACCTCTTGTTTAGTAATTTTCATTTATATTAAATAGGCAAAAAAAAAAGAAAGAAAATAAGTGTTCGTTGCTGTTCACGTAAGTGCATCAGTGTTGTAATAGCCAAAATTGCGTGTAACAACAACAAATTTTCTGTGCTTAAAATGTGACATATGGGAAACTTTATAGTGTTGTTTTCTTTCGTATTGTAATATGAAATATATCGTTTAAATGTGTGGTTTTGTGTTTCTGCTGGAAAAACATTGGCGCACGTAAATGAAAATTATGTCATGCATATGAAATTACCAAAATAATATTTATTATAGTTTTACTGCAGGTTATAAATACTGTATAAAACTAATAACACAAATAATTTCAATATTTCTCTCATACACTATATGTTGTCTACTTAATTACAGTCGATACGCTCTAAGTATGTACAAAAAAAAAATTTTAAATTTTCATTGACAAGAACTTTTCCTATATTGTGAATTTTAATTTTCCTGAAGAAGCTACACAAAGGAGTAGCGAAATATTGAAATAAATATAAAATATATAAAAAGACCTTAGGCTTAAATAAAAAAAAAAAAAGGTCAAAAAACTAGAAAAATTATCAAAAACAAAAATCTTAGCTGACTACGAGATATCGATATTTTTGAAAGAAAGTTTTAACCAGAACCCACTGTTTGCATCGCAATTTGCACATGTGTTTATTTAATTTTCTTTTTTGCTCTATTCATACCATATCCTTTGAAAATAATAGAAATTTTTAATTAACACGCATACATATTCGTGTGTGGTGCTAGTCTCTAAGCGAGTGTGTTCCATACATTATTTTATTTTAAAATCTAATAAACATTAATAGTGGTAATTGTTATTAAATCTGCTTGTAAGGCAGGCGTGGAATTCAACTCGAAATTAAATAAAAAAAATATATGCATTTGCTATGGAAAAGAGCGACAAAATTGCAATGCTGCTTGTTCATAGAATAAATGGTTGTAATTAAAGCAGAGCAGAGAATGTCAAAGTATTAACCCGAAGGTCTACTAACAAACAAAACTAGGGGTAAGTTCCCTAGTATACAAAATGAAACGAAGTTTGTACTTAAGCTCTGTTGAAATGCATTGCAACTTCTGTCTATATCAAATTCAGTAAAGGATGCTTTACATTTTCCCACAAGTCGTGCAACATGTCAAATTTTTGTGTAGAAGAGCACAAGTCGGATCGTCTAAACGTAATATGTAATGAAACTATACGATTTTGAGAGAAAATACGTATGAAAATTTGACAGTCGTATGGCTCTCTTGATTTTTTCAAATTTTTCAAAAACCAACGCACACCATTACATCAGGGATGCATTTTTATGGAAACAAATGTGAGAAAACCAGGGAGGGAAAACTGCTTTCATAAATCTATACCAATTATAAAATCAAAATGTACATTTTAGCCCACGAGCGCACAATTTTATAAAAATATACGTATATTTTCCAAACGTACACTAAAAATTTTGACCACGAAAATAACATATTCCAAAGTTATAAAAATATTTTTCAAGCTTATTGAAAAAAAAATTCAATTGCACAAGAACTCCAAGCAAACAGCTGTAGTTAAATTAAATTAATATGTTTTCGTCTTACTTGATTTTAGCCATACCAATGGTGTAAACGCCAGAAAACTACCGTCCGATTTTTACTCTCTTTTTTTATATGTTGTTCCATACATAACCTCATTCTGTCTACTTTACGATATAATAAAGTTTCACGATTTTTTTTTAAATATCTGTGTTTTATTAAAAATTTAAATCTTGCGTTCTTGTTGGGACACCCGTTAGAACACCACAGGTCTGGAAAAGTTTGCAAAGCACACTCCGCTTTCAATTGTTCCTGCCCCCGGAACTTGTAAAATGTTTTCTTCGGCTGGAATAAGTACTTCAATTGCTACAGTTGTCCAATTATTGGCGCAGCTTTCGTCAATGTTAACTATTTCAAAGTTTTCCATATCACACAATTAAAATTAGCAATTATGCGGTTTTGAGAATAATAATTTTTGTTACGTTTTGGTGAACAATATATATTAATTTAAAAATTCAAAAGAGCGGCAGCCTTTAAAGGGTTAATTGTTATTCTTTTATTTTGATAGACTCACAGTATCAATCATCATTTTATTCCCCTTCAAAAAAACATCAATAATCAACAGAAAAACTAAAACAAATTACAAATGATCTTCTGCACGCTTAAATCACAAAATTAACCAACCCCTATCATTACACTGTGCACAAGCACACAGCGAGATCGATATGAACACACACATGAACGCTCACTCTGCCACTAAAGCAATTCACTTTTGAATCATTATTTGTCCCCTCTACTCGTATAACATTGCTAAAAAGGACTTATGCTGCCTTTATTTCTTATTGTTATTATTGAACACGATTGTAGTGCAAAGAAACAGCAGGCGTTTACCCAAATTATAACACGACGTTAATTCCAACAAAATTTACCAGACATAATTTATGTTTTTTTTTGTTACTGCCAACATAAAAACAAAGAAAATAATAAGTGAAAAAAGGGAAGGGAAATCACAGTCATATTGTCTGTCATTTAGTGGTGAATACAAGATTTTGAATTGATGATCAAACAATACGGTGCGAATATAATACGAGTAGTTGCATCCAAACATGAAGACGACTATTGTTGTTTTCATAATTTTCTTTTGCAACTCGTGGAGGTAGAAAAACAAATTTATTTCTGCTCTTCAAGTGTATTGTTTTACAATTCTCATTTACTTTTTTTTTTTTTTTTTTTTTTTTTACTTTCGATCATTGTGTTAATAAACACTAAATTAGAGTGTTGCAAAGTTCACAAAATATTTAAATTAAATACAAAGAACTTTTCTAGAACATAAATTAATTATTAATAATTATTCAGTTTGTACATTAACTCCGCGATCTTGCTGGACACACACCCTATTCTCTCCTTAAGATTAAATAAACTCGAAGTTTAATTAGAAATGGAAATAGAATACGAGTATTATTGAAGTTACGAATATTCTTCGATTTACATTTAATTTTCATTGTTGAAGCACGTTTGGTTTAGGAGTATGGAATTTTATCTTAATAATAAACCAAATCATTACACATTTTCTTACGTTAATAGGTAAAGCTGTGAAAGTTTTTAAAAATTAGGCACTTAACATTTCGTTTTCAATGTTATCATGGGACCGTAGACAAAACGGAATAATCATAATTCAATTATAAGCAGTAATATCACTGGCATTCCATCAAATAATAGTTCAGTAAATCTAAGTAACGTAAGAACAAGCATTCAGATGAGTATTTCAACCAGTTTAAAGTGCTTAAGTATTTCGTTTTAAATTTCTTTTTTTGTTTAAGTATTTTTACGTTGTTTTAACCATCCAAACCATGTTAACACATCATTTGATATCCGTTATAACCAACCAACAAAGATACGAGTGCAAAATCCACCCATATGTTGAAAAAACGCTATCGCTTGCACACTTCACGGGAAAAAAGCCAATAAGCAAAAACAGAAAAAAAAAACAAAAAGGAATATCCTGCAAACAGGCAACAGCAAATAAAACAATGCAAATATCCTGTGTTGTGCAATTTTTAAACGAAATTACCACCGCTGGCACAAAAACGCGATGTATGAATTCACGCACATACTACTACAAAACACACATACATACATACATATGTACTTTAAGGCTTTATGAAATAGCTTGTGAATGAAATAATGCCCCAAAATGTGAAATAAATATAACACAGAGAAATTTGCATACATTTTTAAAATGTTATTGCATGTTTTGATAATCACTTGTTGTATTTCATGCTTATTTAATATATATTTAATTTTACTTTTTTTATAGGCATTGCTTGGCTACACTATTATGTGTTACTTTCTATAGTAAAGGGATAGTGAGAGACATGACAGGTGGTGAAGGCATATACAGAGGAAAGTTACAGCTCCACTAAACTGACGAGGGAGGGCGCTCTGATGCACCTGAACACTGTACTGTGCACTGTACTGTGATCAGTGATTATGCCTACGCCGTTGTAACCTTCCGAAAACAAAAGGAAAGTAATGCACTTCCGAAAAAATGCGAAGTGATATTATGACTGGACTGTAATCAACATGCTATCTACTTCAGGCATCGCCACCGTCACTGTGAAGGCTCTTATTTAATTAGAAGAAGAATGTGCGAACTGTAGAATTAAACTGTTATTTAAAAATGTTATATTTCATTCTATATGACAGTGAAAATAAGATAGTTATTCTTGTTCTCATTCTCCGACCCAAGTACATTATTGTGAATAAAAAGTATGTTTTTTTGGGGGGGACAAATTTTTATAGCTGCAATATTTTTATTGTAAATTTCAAAGAATCTGATGGCATCACCAATTTTTCTTGAGGTATTTTTTTTCTATTTTATTTTGTTTTATTATTCGATAATTCGTTACGTCATAACACTTTTTTTTTTTTTTTTTTTTTTTTTTTTGTAAAGTTTAAATAATAATAAAATTTTTATCTTTTCAAACAAATTTTATAACAAAAAAAAAAAAAATTTTTGTGACATGTTTCAAAAATATTTTTATATTTTAAACAATTATAATTTCCTATTATTCCTAATGATGTTAACAAGCTGTTAACGAAATATCGAATAATAAAACAAAATAAAATACACTAGGCCAGCATAACTAATGTATTTTGAATCAAATGAAAAATTAAAAAATTAAACAAAAGAATATTAAAATCTTACACCGTGCACATGAAAAGAAAAATCTAAAAATAGAAATGTGTGTGTTATAAAAGTAAACTCATGGATTGTTATGTTTTTTGTTTATAGATTTTTTGATTTTTGTGTTTGATATTCAACTTCAATTCTCGATTGATTAGTTGAATTTTAAACATATAGATCTTGGGTTTATATTAAAAAATTAGGAAAACTCCACTGATGAGCTCAGTAAGCATTAGCGAAATAGTACTATATGGATATGCTGTCCTCCTCAGTTATTGAGTTTGCTTTGAGAATATCATAAAGTATGTAATAATAAATTTCACATATATTTTTTAAGGGAAAAAGCACAATTAGAATCATATATATAAAGAGATATTCCCAAAATAAATTCAGTTAATATAGTTTTTTTTTTTGGCGATTTTTCAATCGCAGTTTATGTAATTTTTTATAATGATTAATTGCCCGTAATTTTGATTTTTGCGGATTGTTTATATTATTTTGGGCGACTTGCTACTGTTTTTAAGGCGTATCTTCGCTGTGATGGTTCACACCACAATTTTTAGCGATTCTATATTTCTGTATTTTTGGGCGATTATTCATACAGCCATGAATCGCCTAAAATTTTGGGCCATTGTTCATATATTTTCTCTTTGCATTAGTTAAACAACAAATTTTTTTGTTTGTAACGCAATCAAAGCTAATCCAATTCTTTTATATTTTCTGATTTTCAATAAAAAAAAAACAAAGATTTATTGCATTTTATAGCATTAGAAAATATTATAATATTCTGTTAAACATCAGATTTAAATCAGATTTTGTAAATTGAAATTTTATTTTGCAATTTCATTTTATCTCATTCAACAAACAGCCGACAGCGATTATATAAAAAATACCAATCAGCGAAGCCAGCAATATGTCTTGATCAAATATTCACAACTATGTTAAGAGATTATTAATAAATATTTATTATCAATGTCAATGAACATTTGTCCCGAATATACACAAACAAAAAGACATGCAATAACAACAGCATAGAAACCACCACCTCCATTATAATTTCAGTCGGTGTTGTTGTTAATTTCAATTTAACATAAAGTAACTTTTCAATTAAACTGCTCTTTTCTTCTCTTTCTTTTCTTCTCAGTATATTCAATTGTTTGCTTTAAAACAAACACGTGCTGGGCACCAGACCAGTTCACTAACATAAATAAAAAAAAAAAAGTTTTTTCTTTTAGAAAAACATTTATACAAAGGATTAGGCTTATCCGTCATTGTATAACATGGGACACGTGTTATTATTACCAAATTTCTCTAACTTGCTATTTTTTGGGGAGTATACCTTTCTAATCCCTGTTTTTTTTTGTTATTATTTCACTAAACAAAAAATTCAAATCAATTAATTTAAGCTTAAACATGCAATCATTACGGGCGTTTAGATGTACAGGTTGTGAAAATCGTTTCATTTATAAATTTTTTTTTGTTGTAACACTTAGGAATTTATGATTTCGATTTTATTTACTTTAATGTCTTTTTATATTTTTGTTGATTAAGGAGTTTTTGTCGCATTTAAAATATGTTCTTCTAATGTATTTCATTGCAATACATTCATAAATTAAAATGTTTTGTGCTATAAGTACAGATAATGATAAAACTAAAGTTTATGCCAAGCACTTAATATCTTGGGCGATGACGTAGTTGTCCTCTTTCGAAGTCCGGAACCCTTGTAAAGGTAAAGTGCAACATTTTGAGTTGAACTGCTTTAGAGAAATATGTACTATTGTAAATACGTGCTTGAAGAAATCAGTTGAGTGATAGAGAATTGAAATTAGTCAATAAAACTAATAAAGTTGCACTTGTGGCCAATTTTTTTTTTTGAAATTTTTAACTTATACCAATCACATGTAAAAATTTTATAAATTCTGCAATTTGAGGAAAAAAATTGAGTTGAAGAGAATTTTTCAAGGATTGATATCGTGTCAGTACATGAAGAGTAAAGGACGCATAAATGAATAATATCAGTACTGATGTGTGCAAAGCATTCTAAGATAAGGTGTTTGCCGAATTATTAAATACTTGTTAAAACTACGTATCAGAACAAATAAATTCAGACTGAAAAAATACCTTTAAAGTTAACAAAACATTAAAACATTAAAAACTGTAAATTAAAATGAAATACCTGTTGCTCTAATCGGCTGTTTTTTTTCTTGGAGCAGCACTCAGGAAATGCCCCATACACATGCGATGCTTTGTGCTGGAACTAGAACGAAAACGTGCCGAAACAGAGTTGCAAGTTAGTGAAACTTCAGCGCCTGTCATCTATTTCACTATCCCTTTCTTCTAGTTACAGCACAATGCTTCGCATGTGTAGAAGTCATCCCTTGAGTGCAGGTCCAAGATAAAAAAAACAATGCAAGTGATTTCGTTGCGTTTTTAAACAAGTTCTCCCTTACAATAGTTTTTCCAGGCAAGCACTGATCTTTGTTGTGAAACAGTAACTTGCCAGAATCAATATAACAATATCGTATTTACGTCGTATGAATTGTGTAATCATTTTATTATACAGTATTGTATTTGTGTTGTTGGTAATTTTCATACGAAAATTGTGCTCTGATAGTAGGCTTCATTTTATATATTTTTTCAATAATTGTATTAAGACGAGAAGGTTGGAAATATAAAATTTTCTTTTAATTTTGAGAAAAGCTTTCAGATATGTGATAACTAATACCAGAAATTAAATTCTTCCTAATGACAAACGCATATTTAATGTATTTCATTTCAATTAAAATTATTTGATGCAAAATACTTATCGCGAAAAGCTTAAAAGGTAATTCGCATCAAATTAAAATTTTTATACCTGGTTAAATTTCATGAAATAAAAGCAGAAAGTATAAATAAAAAAAAATTAAAATATAATAATATAACGATACTACGACTTTGCCTGTTCACAAATTCATAAACACGGGTCGTCCATAGGACTGTGAAGTGAGCAAGTATTTCAGTTCTAATGGAACTAAAATATACATATATTACCTTATCATAAAAAATATCTTAAATTTATTAAAGGTTTATATTCAATTGAAATCTCATGCAAAATTCTTTATATAAAAACGTCTTTATAAAATATTATTTTAAGTTGCATCTAAATTTACTTTTGTTTATTATAATACTAATTAATAATAGCAATAACACAAAATATCTATATATAAAATTTATATATATATTTTTCATTTGTAGTGATGATAGATTAGTAAATAATAATAATATAATATCAATATATATATATTTAATTCAAATCTATTAAATTTTTTAATACTTATTTTTAACCTTTTTTTTTTTTTTTTTTTTTTTTTTGAATAAGAATTTATATATTATATTTTAAGCTTAAAGATTTGTTTTTTTGGTTTTCGTTAACCAGCGGTTAATATCTTCAGGAAATTTTATTAATAAAATTAATTATTTGATAATTTTTCTAGTTTTTTGACCTCTTTTTAAACTAATAACACTAATTATTCAAGCTGTAGGTATTTTTAATATAAATAATATTTATTCTGATTCGATATTTCGCTACTCCTTTGTGTAGTTTCTTCAGGAAAATTGGTTTTTGTTTATAATGAAAAAATATTTATTTTTTTTTTTTTTTTTTTTTTTAAATTCACAATATAGGAAAAGTTCTTGTCAATGAAAATTCAAAATAAAAATATTAAAAGCCATATTCATAAAAATATATTCTGAATTTGAAATAGGTATAAATATTAGATTTTTTATTGAAATTTGTTTTTGAACCAAATCCAAAATACATTTTTACGAATATGTTTCATATAATAAAATATTTAAAAACAATAATTACAATAATAATAATGATAAATAATAATAATAATAATAATAAAGATATATTAAAAAGACCCACAGCTTGAATAATTAGTGTTATTAAAATTAATTATTTTTATAAATTTTTTTCTTTTTGAAATTAATATAAAAATGAAAAAAAAATAATTAAAAAATTTGTTCGAATAATAAAAAAGGTTAAAAACAAGCATTAAGAAAAATTAATATGAACATTTTTCCTTAAGCTTAAAAGATAATATATAATTTGCTATTAAAAGAAATAAGGTTAAAAAATAAGGATTAAAATATAATAAAATATTATTTTTGACGTTTTTTACAATATTATGTAATTTTTAGCTTCAGATATATTTATTAAATAATTTTATTTCATAAAGGTTTTATAATTGCAAAATATTTTTATGAGACAGTTAATAAATTTGTTTATTTATTTTTTTACTTTGGTTTTGATTTGTTTTGCCTCGTAGCCTCTTCAAAACTTGGTCTTCTCCGTTAAGACTCATCATTTATTTTTGATTTTAAAAGTATAAAAACTCTTTACGTTTATTACTTGTCTAATGGGCTAGTAAAATTCATAAACATTAGAAAAAGAACATTATTTAAAATGAAAAGAAGATGAGGAAAAAGAAGCTCACTCATTTTCAAAAAAAAAAAAACAATTCTTGCTCACGTTTTGAACAGACAATCGGCAAGATTTTTTGCCTGTTAAATATCAACTAAAATTTTGTTAGACATTCCAACAGACGAAAACTAAAATTATGAATACACTGACTTTGAATATCGTTAACGGCACTTGGAATATAATTTTCTCAACACTATTTCAAGTCATAAACTTTTGCTAAGCTTACGGGCAGAGCAAACATTTTATTCAGGCAGTCAACCAGACAGTTAGTCAGGCCTACCTCCAACAGCTTGTGTTTATTAGCACAGCTAAATGGAATTAATAAGATTTTTTTTCGGATGAGAAAGACGAGGCTTAAAAAAGAAAGTGAAGTTAGAAAATAAGCAAATGAATTGATTTGAAACTGAGTCTATGTCTTTGGCAGCTCATACATACATATTTTCTAGCTTTGCCTATAAGTGCGCAGTGGTCAGAGGAAATTCATGCACACTTGAAAATAGTTCAAAGTTAATGTAAATTGTATATATGTATTTAATGTGTGTTCACAACACAGTAGATAGCCATTGTCTCTGTGTGTGACTTTGACTTGTTTTAAAAGAGTTTGACTTACGGCCTTCTTGCGGCTGTTGGAGTGGAAGCTTAATGCGTGCAAATGATGTTTTAATTAAATCGTGCGTGTGTTTTTTTCCTTTCTTGTTTTATTGGCTTTTATATTCTTATTTAGTTTTTTTTTTAAATTTTGTTTCTCTTAACGCATAACTCGTTTACATTGCTTTGTCATCGTCGAAAAATCATTGCCAGTTTCTACTTTATCGTCATCATTATGTGTTTTGTAATGAGCTGTCATTTATCTATTAGAATAATTTTAATATCAAAAACCTCTCATGCTTCTTACTTTGTTAATGATTTTTTAAATGTTTTGCTATTTATTTAGCTTAAGCCTTTTCCAAGAATTCCTTTTCAATTGATTTTTTTTTATCGCTGATGGTGGTCATGAGACAGTCAACAACAGCAGCTAGCGCTTGTGGCATTAACGGCTCTTGAATAATGTTTTAGGCTTATGAACAAGTTTCTCTTAGGCATTATTAATTGTCATTTTAATCATGGTCGGCTATCAGTTGCCTCGTCCTAGAATATATTTTAAATCTTTCAGCTTCCATTTCAATAACTAACAGTAATTTATGTGATTAGTTTAGCCTTAATAAATGCCCCAATAATTTAGAAAATTTATATTTAACAATGGTATCGAAAGTTATATAATAGCAATAAAAGTAAATTGTTAATTGAAAAATATGCAATAACTGCTGTGTTTCTAAAAATTTTGGTTTATTAAACCTTTTATAAAGCAGCGGTAAGAGTTTATTGTTAAATCAAGTAATACTTATTCTTTATGCGTAAATTCCTTTATTATTCCTTTATAACTTTTATTGTGCCATTTATTTTAATTTTGACTATTTAAAATCAGAATTAAATATCTACCATCTTTAAGATGGCTGGCTTCTAATCTATATCTTCATATTCATTGTAAACTTCAATTTCAACAAAGTTCAACATTAGCATCTATATTAAACATCGCAGTGACCGCCAGTTAAGTACAAGCACGTGTTACTATTTATAAATGTCTTTCGTAAAACTTAATGATTTATGAAGACCACAGTTTCCAAAGTCCCCATATACAATTTTTCTTCTGAGGAAAATAATCTACGAAAATTAAAAATATCTATGCCATAATAAAACTATTAAAAGCATTTTCCGGCAAAAACGAACATGTGTTAAAATAGAAAATGAAAATTTTAACTACACTCCATTAAATTAATCAACTCAATGAAGCATTTAATACAACACGTTTCAGTTGTTGTTCTTGCCGCTACTTCTGGCATATTTGCCAAATAAACTACAAGAAAAACAAACAAAAATATAACCCTGAATGCTTAAGAACATTTGCAAACAAAATCTATTAATAAGGCCTTTCTCCCAGCTATGGCTAAAGTCGCTTAGAAAAAATATATCATTATAGAAGGGTAAGTAGTGATAGAGAGCGAGAGAGAGAGAGAGAGAGAGTGGAAAAGTAAAACACGTGCCTGTCAGCAAACGCAATCAAATACTCCATACAGTTGTATTCGTTATAAATGTTGCTACAAGTATTTAAAAAGTACTTACTTTTACATTCATTGGCATCACGTGTCGTGGCACGACCCCAGGGACGATCGAAATGAAATGGTTTGCAACGTTCACAATCGCGGCCGGCTGTATTGTGTTTACATTCGCAGGTCAATAAGCCATTGTGATCCGTTATGCACTTAGAGGCATGACCGTTACATTTGCAACGTCCTCCCACTGAAAAATCTGAAACGGCGTAGTGTAGACCAGAACTGACAGCCAAAGCTACTGACGATCCTCCTATTATGGAATTTGTCTGGTCAAGAGCATTAATGATTAACGAGCTCGGTTCACTGTATTTACTGGATTTTGTGTCAGAGGATTTGTCGCTTGGATTATCTATAGTGATGAGAGCATTTGAGTCAGGCATTTGTAGACGATGGAAAATTACTTTTATATCGGTGGCCGTAACCCAATCCTGTAGAAGTGGTGAAGCATCTAAATCTTTCGCTGAAGGTCGGCCATCAAGAGTACTAAATGCTATGCGCGATCCCTGTATGCCACCCATTATATCATTAGTATGACGATGTGAATCTGTGCATCTCGCCTCTTGTTCATTGTGCTTATTAATTGTGGCACGATTAGCACGCCCGTATACTTTTCTACATTGTGAGCTATAGAACTGGAAAGGCTGAAAGGTTTTGCCATAATCTGAACTTTTATAAATAGCTATAGAGTCAGGTTTGTACGTCTTAGGGCAAAACTGTAAACTCACATAAGTTAGTTCGTACTTCTTGCCCAATGCTAGAGATAACGTGACATTGTCGGGTGGTGCATTGGGATTTGTAACCGGTGCTATGGGTTCCGACCTCCAGCACGTTACATTGTTAGGATTGTTAAGATCGGTTAAAGCTATAGAGGAGAATCTTTTAGCTGGACTGGAATTATCACAAGTACTGCAAGTCATATCCTGCGACATGGTGCCGCTTAAAGGTGAAGCTGCCATTTCGCAATATCTTTGCGGCTTATCCATGCCACAAGTACTTGTGGCCATGACGGGCGCTCCGTAGGCAGCATTTACGAAATCTGGTATACATTTACGGGCCTTGTCATCGTCATAACAAGGATCAGAAGGTGCTTGAGCGGCAAACATTTTCAAGTATACATCACTGGGTATAGCTGAAACTGGCTGTAAGTTTATAAGGGCCAGCCAAAGGGTTAGCGAGAGACTTATCAACTTTGGTATCATGTTGCTGATCAGATTTTGTTTCTACACAAGTGCGGCAATAAGTGGACCTTTTTGGTTGTTATATTTTTAAAGATCTTTGGAGCGTATTTTTCAATTTGAATTAGTCATCATTATTTATTTAAGGTTTTTAAAACTTTTATTAAATTTTTATATATTTGAGATATAATTTATATATATGTATATGTACATACATCTTGTTTATTGAATTCAGGGTTTTCTTGTTTAATTTTTGTTTTCTACAACATTTTCATATGACATATTCATATGAAATTTATTACTGAATTTTATTGCGATTTGATTATTAAATATTTCACTTTTCAGTGTCGTTTGTTTTCAAATTCCTTCTTTTTAAGAACTTTTTGCTGTGCGGCATAGAAATTACAAAAAAAAATATATTAGAAAATATTAACATTTTTATAAAACATTATGTACTTGTGAAATTAATAGAAAATTGAACAGGTAATTTCCAGTTTGAACTTTATTTTTAATATATTTTTTTTACTTAGTTTATGACTTCCTTTTCAAAATTTTACCATTTTTAAAGTCTTGAAGCGCCTGTTTAGTTGGACGAGAGGTGATAATGGTTGGACGGGCTCATGACTTTGCATCAAACCTTGGTAATATGCAACAATTAACAAATATAATTAGTAAACTTTATAACTTCATCGTTACTTGTTAAAAATATTTATACATATTAAAAGTATATTTGCCAGCTTGTCGCTGAAGGCCTTACAAGTAAATAGTGATTCCAATAAGGTCTATCAAATCGCATTCGGAATTTCTTATTTTAAATAGATAGTGGTTTAGAAGTTACTTATTACTATGTTCACACCTATCCAGTTTAACATCTGAATCGTGTTTAAGGATTAAACACGTCGATTTAGAGATGTTTTACCATACATTGACGCGTTTTGTTAAACATGTCAAATGAAATGTTTTTGATTTAAACACTTCGTTAAACGCGTAAATGGCAGGGTTGCATTTCATTTTGGGATATGTTCAGTGTGTTTTTGGCGAATGTGTCACTTTTTTATGGCTATTAAACACATATTAAAATAGCGATGTTTTTTTCTTATACATCTTTATTTCACCTTTAAATAGTTCATCAATGTTAACAATTCCATCATTAACAAAACTCAAATATGCAGCTGATAATTTCTCAATTGTACTTTTTTCCCTTTTAATATATTTTTAATTTTCTGATTCTTAAACATCTCAAAGATAGTGTGAACGGATGTGTTTATTTATTAAAACACTTTGCTTAAACGCGTTTAAAAACATAAGTGTGAACGTGGTATATGACAATGACTTCAAATGCTAAAATAAAGAGTAAAAAGGCAAAATAGAACTTTTTATTCCCTTTATCCCTTCAAGGTTTTTGTTGGGTTATACAGAATTTTGGACTTAATAATCCAAACCAATTTCGTTTTATAAACATGGTCATTCCGTACCTGGACATTTAAGAGAAATGTCGAAATTTTTATGCAATAACTTTTGCAAATGGCGTTTGACGTCAATCATATGTATTTGACATTTGTGAACTAGAAAGCTGCAGAATAGAAACAGATAAACAATGGAGCGCAATACTCCGCAAGAGTGCGGAATAACTGTGTCGATTTGTTTTTACCCTTAAACGGTCGGTGGTGTTAGCAAATGCAAACAGTGTATCAGTTAATGCCTGCTGCCGTCATTCGCGTGTGAATCCATCTACAATCGCAACAACGAAGAGTACAATTTTGAGTCGAAAATCATCACGGAAGCATGTTTTTTTAAGCGGTTACGTCAATAAACTATATATTCGCTTCTGGGGTACTGAAATGCCGAAATGCTGTTACATCCATTCAAGTTAAGCGACTTTTTACTGCCGGAATTAAATAAGCGGACCATGGTGAACATGTGGTTTCAACAAGACGGTGTAACCTCACACACACAGCAGCAGCCACAATGAATATTGTGAAGGAAGTATTTTCTGGTCGCGTAATCTGCAGTTCTGGCGATTTCGGAAGGCCAGCAAGATCGCCCGATTTAACCATCCCAGACTTCTTTCTTTAGGGCTACTTGAAGTCGTGGTTTAATGCCCTCAAGCCTCAAACGATCGCAGTCCTTAAGGAGAATATTCGACAGTTATCACCAGAAATATTGCCGAATGTTATGGAAAATGCGATAAAACGGACACAAATGTGTATCAACACTGGCGGCAGCACTTGGCTGATATCATATTTTCCAAGTAACAGAAAAAATTGTACAGTAGCAAATAAATATTTCCACCGCTCAACATAATTTTTTTTTTATTTAGTAAAAAAGTTATTCAAAAAGTAATAATAATATATATTGCACAAATATTTTGCTGGCGAGTGGATTTATTGTTGTTAAAGGCTGCATAATTTGACGTTAATACTTCAACTCTTGTACTTCTATCCAAGAAATATCTTTGATACTTTCTGAACCGCACCTCTAGTGATGACGAATTTTGCTTTTAACCATTTTAAAAAAGTTTTGTAACAAAAGCTGTCAAAATCGCAGAATAGTTTTTTTTTTTTTTTTTATCAATTTTGACCATTTCTTTAAAAAAAAAAAAATATATTTTACAATCTTCCATTAAATTATACTTTCAATATCTACAAAATAAACAAAAAAAACAATTAAACGGACTCCGGAAGTAGGCTGCAAAAGTTGGCCAAATTCAGCAAAGGTGTTTCAAGAAATGCAAATAAAATTGTTTATTAGACCATAGTGTTCTGAGCCAGAATTTCTGGTTCAGGAACACCATTGCAAAAGCAACTAAGGGGGTGCTGACTCAGATCCACGATTTGAATAACCGATCAGACTAAATATTTTTCAATTGTATTTGTGATAACAGCGCCCTGCTTTGTCGGTATTTGTGTAATATGTAAAGAGTAGAGTAATAAATAAAGTAACTTTCCTTTAGTATATATAAAAGTATAATATAAAAGGTACTACCAAAGCACCACTTGTATCGCCAACAGTTTTTTCTTGCAGTTCAAAACATTAGAAATGGTAAAATTGTTGCTAAATTTTATAGTTTTGTAATTTATTTTGTTAAATAGAAATTAATTGCTAGATATTAAAGATATTTAAATTTCTCTATATTATGCACTCAATAAATTTAAATCGTGCTTTTAATTTTTGTAAGTATATTAAAACATAATTTATGCCGACAAAGTTTTACAAATTAAATAACGTTTAAAAATTTTTGATTTTATAATTTTTATTTTCTTTAATTTTTTTTTAACACAAAAATTTAATCAGTTTAACTTTTTTATTATTCTTTTTAACACCATCGTTGTTGTTGTGAACTAAACCTGAGGTTTTATTGCGTATTGAACCTACAACCTACTATACTACTGTTGCACTACAGAATTAAGCATTAGCATGCGAGTTATATCTTGAAATATTTTCTTTTTTTGTGCATTTATATTTTTATTGATAGATATTGCTTCAAATTTCTTAATTTAATAAAATTTTTGAATTCGTGTTTTATTAAATGTTTTTTTTTTTATTTTTGTTCTTAAATTTTTAACTTGATTTTGTTATTATTTTCTTATTGTGTTATAAATAACATATGGTGGAGTTTTTCCAAAAATAATTTTTTTTTGTTAAAAATAAACTACCGCATTAACAATAAATATTTTTGCATTACAAAAGGTTTATGAAAGAATTTTTATATTTTTTTTAAGACAAATTAAGTTTTATGAATATGTATGTATTTATCTACTGCAGTAAATTTTTTTATTGAATCGAAAACGTTTTTATGAAAAAGGCTGTTTTCATAAATTTTTTTTAACCATTTAATTTTTTTCAATTATTTAAATAGAATTCGAAATTTCTTAAATTTTAAATTTATGTTTTTATAGCGCTGTATTTAAAATTTTAAATTTTTCTTTAAATATTAATTTTTTAAATAATTTTCAATTTTTTTATTGTTTTAAAAATTTTGGTTTGTATTTGAAAGTTATGCTTTTATGTATTTACGAGTACACAAATATTTCAATGTAATAATTCTTTTTATCACTTTTTTATCGTCTAGCACTCCGGGTTCATATTGAAAGATAATCCTCATTTGCATTTGGTTATTGTTCGCTTGAATTAAAAATTTTGCAATTTTTTTTTTCTTTTATCTATCTATTTATTTCCTTACACATTTTGTGAGCAGAAGAAATCATTTTTGCAAATACCTATAGCTGCTTTACATTCATTCTTTTTTAAAAAAATTTTTCTTACATACACTTCATATTTTCTACCACTTTCGTTTAACAAACGTTAATTAAAACGCGCGCGCAACTGTTAAACATTGAAACGGTTAGAAAATGACGTAAACAATTTTACCGCTATTCGTTCGCATGTATGTATACATACATAGGAAATAGCAAACGTTTGTTAGTCAAAAAACAACGATATGAATTTTTACCCGCAATTGAAAAATGTAATTGGTCGCGACATATGCAAACGTCAAGTTCAGCTGCCTGTTCACAGTCAACTAAAAACACATCTTTAGCCGCTATAACACGATGATACACGCGCAAACACGTTCGTCGCTACAGATGTTGTGTTATTGTTTTGTTTATATTTTTGTTTATACACCAACAAACGACGTATATACGAACGAAATGATCTAAAGGTATGGTGGAGCGTATAGAACATTTCGCTTACACATTCAAACACACATGCAATACACAAAAAAACGGATGCTGTGTTTACACATTTGGTAACCAGTCATGCAGGCAAACAACCAAGCAACCAACTAAACCAACCAAATAAAGAAACTGAGTTTTCCGAGTATTTCAATTTGAAGAAATAACTTAGAGGAAGAGGCATCATTCCCCAGCATTCAAGCATCAAACCATAAACACAACCTCTTATTCAAGCCGGCATGAGGCACACATGTTGCTTCGTACAAGCCAAAAATTGTTGCAAATCGAAAAACTACCTGATGCTAAAAATACAACAGAAATTTTTAAACGGAAAGGTTTGTGACTTGGGTGAATAATACTGTTATGTTTATAAACTCTTTGGTCTATTTTAAATACTCTTTACTAGTTACGCTCTTCGTTTAATTCTCTGACATTTTGTTTTAATTTTCTTGTTCTACTGAAATTTGCTCTCATGTTACGAGTTGCGCTGTTCACGCATTTGTGGTGAATTCCTTGCCAACTACAGACATAATTTCCATTTCAGCATATGGTTGACATGTTAAGAGAATCTTCTGTCCTCTGTTCCGTTCATGAAATGTATAATGATTTGTTTCTCCCATTCATATGACTTTCTTTCACTGATGTCATTATAAAGTCCTGGGTATTTTTTTACGAAAAATTTTATTTTTCTTTTATTTGTGGAAACTGTTTTCATATGATGGTCGGCTGGTCGTTAAGTGCTGTATGTCTTTACTTTTGTGTGTTCAGTCTAGAGTTAAAATACTCCATTGTTATGTTATGTCATCTGTTGCTTGGTTCATATTAGTCATTTTTTTTAAAGAAACTAATTCTTACTGCATAATATCCTTAAAATTATTTTAATGATCGAAAACCATTAACTGAAGGAGATAATTTATATTCCTCTTGAAAATGAGTCATGGTGAGTTCAGATATTCAATTTAATAGCTTAAATGGTACCCTTTTTCTTGCAATTAAACCTAAAGTGTTAAAGCGAAACTTAATTTCTTTAGCATGAAGGTCAATTTTATTTAAAAAAATAAATGCATGTGCATATGGATATATAAATGGTCGAAAAAACACATTCAAAATAATTTCTAACTTAATAAAAGTACATAGAAATATCATTTGGGCAGCGTTGTCAACTTTTTATAACAAAAATGCGGTATTCCTCCCCCTAAAATGCGTTTAAATGAGCTAAATCACTCCGTTGACAAATATTTATAATAAAAGCGCTCCAATGAAATTTGAATAAAAGTCGATGTATCGTGTATAAGAAAAAAATCAATATTTAAAAATTTCTATTTGTTTAATTTCCGCGCCTAGATTATTGTGTTCACAATTGATGAATATGTCTATCGCTTCATGATATGATATTTTATTGTTTATATTCGTTTTTGCTGTTACCAATTTATTGTTCGTTATAATGTAATAGATTATTGTTTTTGAGTTTTGTGTTATTCGTGTGTCTTCATTTACTATCTGTTGTAGTCCATTATCATTTAGAATGTCCTTGATTCGCTGCCTGTAGACTGTAGTCTGTTTTCCAGTCTACATTAAAATCACCAGCAGTTATTATGTCATTAAGTGTTTCGCTTATTTCTTCCACTAATTCTTGAAATACATCACAAAATTCTGCCTTGGAATAACTCGGAGATCTATATACTGTTACTAAAGTAAATGACATAATCTGCTTTTTTTTTACCCAATAAGCTGTAATCCAATATGCTTTGTCTTTTACATTGGCTTTTATATTTTTAACTTTCCAATCTTTTTTCATATATACAACGTGACTCCTCTTGTCCTTGCTGACTTTGAAAGCATGTTAAATTGGTTATATCTTTTTATTTCAATCTCTTCTTCTATTTGTTCAGTCATATGCGTTTCAGATAGTATTAAAAAGTCTGAATTAATAGTTTCAATTATTATTTCCAATTGTGTAATGTTATTAACAAGACCTTGAATATCAGTGTATATGCCACATATATTCTTTGGTTGTTACAATTCGGTGTCCAATCCAATTTTCTTTTTTTTCAAATTTAATTTATTTTTATAAACCGGGCATTCTCTACTAACCGTTAAATGGTTTTCATCGAGTCCAATGTTCAATCTTATATTTTCTTTATGGCAGTTCACACATTATTTAGAAACTTCCTTTGTGCAATCCTTGCTCTTATGGTTGCCGTGACATTTAAAACATATTGCTTCATTTCGACATTCTTCTGCCTTATGATTATAACCTTGACAGTTAAGGCATTGGGTTATATGAGTATCATCAAAAACTCTACATTTCTCCCATCCAACATTAATTTTTTCTAGGGCCATTATTTTTGGATAACTTTCATGATCAATTTTAATTTTAGCATTGATTACCTTTCTGTTATATCTTTTGGTTTCAAAATATTTTCTAATTTCAATTTACATCATTCTGGTTTTTAAATTTTCTTAATAATTCCTCTTCATCATGTTTAAAATTCATATCTAATATTATTATGTACATCTCTGCCTGTTTTGGGACTTTCACTTCATAGTTCTGACTTATTTCCTTTTCTATTACCTTTCTTACTTTTCTCTTTCATCCAAACTTTCACTTTGTATAACTAATGTCCCAGTACGTCTATTTGCCACGTTCACAATTTTGAAATTAATAGGGTCTATTTTTTTATTTAATTCCTCTGTCGTTTTTTGCGCCAGTAGCTTTTCTTTTGGGGACATTTTTTGGCACATCTGGCATCACAATATTATATGCCGCTATCTGTGCATATGACTTTTTTTTGTATTTGTTTCTTTAACCATTTTTATAGATTTCGTCGCACATTATAATGTTGTTGTTGCTGATTTTTTCGTATACTATATCTTTACTTTTATTCTCAACTTCACTGGCATTACCATATAAATTTTTAACATCTTCCACATTTTTGTCACATGTCTTTTGAATATTGTCTATTTTTTTTTCAGCCCTGCATCGTATTCCTTTTCAATCGCCCCCCCAACAATGCGTTTATATCATTCCGCTTAATTGAGTTTTCAAATTCATTCTTCAAGTCTATTAATGTCTGTTTATTTTTGTTCAGAACATTGTGTATCTCCTTAAGCATCATGTCGATATTTTGAATGCATTGCATGCAGTCGTCGCAGAAAAATCTTATGAACTTGTTATCATCCAAAATTTTGGCGGATTATTGGTAAATATCCGCACATTTTTTGGAGAAATTATAGACCTTTTCGCCCCTAATTGCTTATCTGCATTTACTGCATTCAGCCATTTCAATGTTTTAGTTCACAATATTATTGTTTTCAGTTGTCTTTAATTTATGTTAATCCTAAACTGAATTTTCAATGAAATTTTAATTATACATACATATATTTTTAAATTTGAACACTTTATTTAATATTTTATAATTTTTGTTCAGATCCACAAAAAATTTGTTGTTGTTTTCTGTAGAGTTGCCAATAATCAATCCTTTTACTTTAATAATTTTTTTAATGTTTTAAGAGTTCCAGTACAGTTTTAGTTGTATGAATAAATAAATAAAAATATTTTTCCATATCACGTTGCTCATAAAGTTTTTAATTTGGCTGTTATTTTTATTTTCTAACATATACTTCCAATTTTCCCGCACCTGCTTGTCTTTAAATCGTATAGAAAATTTTAACAAAGTTCATAATTGCTGATCTATCGATAAGTCTCTTACGTTTTTTTAATATACATTTATTATACACTAGTAAATTTCAAATAACTTGCCATCTGCTGCCTATTAAATTGGTATCTCCAAAATAATAAAAATTAAATATTTTTTAAAGTGTATTTAATACAAATATCAGTTTTTTAAATCAATTAAATAAAGTAATTACGAGGGTTACTAATTTAAAAGGGTTAAAAATAATCCATAAATTTTGCAGGAAAATGTTTTCCAAAAGAGTTGAGTCATTTTATATTGTTTAAAACAAAAGGAAAATGTTGTATTAGGAAAATTTTTAAAGAAGTTATTCGGTCTGTTTTGTTTGTTTTTTTTTTTTGTAATTCAACGAAAAAGTGCAAACCTTTTAAAATTAATACAGCAAAATCGGGCAGGAAATGCACTGCACTTTTGGTTGAAAAAAAAACCCCATGATTCTAAAAATTTGTTTTTATTTTAAATGTAGTTGTGCTTATGAACGAATTCTTTCGACATAATGAAAAATGGAATGCTTAACAATGAAGTTTTTTTTTTTATCTTTCAGGTGGATATAACCGTCAACACGTTTTAAGGTAAGACAATATTTCTTTAAAAGCCTAAACCATTTGCTGTCTATTGCATAGAAAAAAGAAATTTTTTTTCCCAATGTATAGTACATTATAAAAAAATAATAATTGTCAAAATTTTTGTGTTTGGATGTTTGGATTTTTTTCGACCATCACGCAAAAACCGCTTAATGAATTTTGATGAAATTTTCGAGACGGATAGCTTATTATCCAAATTCAAATATAGGATAAAATTTCATTCTTTAAAGTGGTAGGGGAACGGGAGAAGGGGGCAATTTCGAACTCACCGAATCTATATAACCGACTGCGAAGAACATAGAAAAAAAATCTAAATATCTTATTGAACTTACTACTGAACCTACTAATTTTTTCCCCAAAAATTTCAAATATATCATGAACGACCGAAAATGGCCGATCTCTACTTTTTATACACCCCGTGAGATGGATATAAAATTTTTAAGAAGGAAACTTCAAATCAAATGTAATCACTATAAACAAAAAATGGTGGAGTACTAAGTACTAAGTGGGTGTGGGGGTAGCGTAGCGTACGGGGCGTTTTAGAATCGAAATTACTAGCACATTTATAAAATTATTATTTTTATATTATTTTTCAAGTATTCAATAAAGTTTTATTTTTTATTTAAACTGAAGTTCTTAGTGGAAAATAATAAAAATACACATTAACGGGATGCGAAATGAGATGCAATAATTCAAATGCATAATTAAATAAGAACAACAATAACAACAATGCAATTTATAAGAAGTTACCATCGTATATATTTACAAAACAAATAAACTACCAAAAACGTGAGAAAATCATAATTTTTCAAATTAATAAATAAATGAACTTCTACTGATCGTAAGCACAACGTTTATAGCATACATATAAAAAGAAGAGGAATGAGTCAGTGTTTCTCAAATAGTTATAAAAATATTTAATATTTTGTTCAACTAATAGGACACACATTAAGCTTTTTGTATATTTTCCAGGGTGGACTTAGAGTAGTCTATCATTGTAAGAGTTCTAGATTGGATTCTCGGCAATTTGTCTCACTGTTTGAATGATTGTTAACATATGTTACAATCAGAGCTGCGAACCGGAACCGAATCGAAAACCAAAAACCAAAAACCAGAATTTATTACCAAACCGTAAAACCGAACCCAAAGAGGGGTGTCTGGTAGCGGATTTATATTTTCAAACTTAAATAAAAAACGTAATAATTGACACAAAGTTTTATTAAGAGCAGTGAACGATAGAATGGAAATGCGGATTTTTTTTTAAAGAGTATGTCATACAGATCCTTTTTTTAAAATTTCATGAATAATCGCATTTGGAAGTCCCAGTGAGGCTGCTCTTTTTCGTATTGAAAGTCGCGGATTTTCACGTAAACTGCTTTCAACCAGTTCAATGTTTTCGGATTGACTGGTCCCTGACCGTGGGGCATTCATAGCCGAAGCAGTTGCGCGGAATCTCTGCACCCACGAACAAATTAAATTTACACTCTGTCCATCACTTATTCGCCGAATACCGAACTTTGAACAACGACGAGCCATTGCGTAAGACTAATTACGCGGTGCTCATTCGACCACTGCGACATCGTGACTGCCAAATCCGCACAATCGATAATTCCAACGGCGCCAACCACCCTCCGCACCGTTTATTACTTTTTGAAGTAATCGTATTTAAAAATATGAATTTCCCACCAGACACCCTGTATTTTAAATACAAAAAACCGTAACCTTAACCTGAACGAACTTTCATTTCGTGTTTCTGTTCGTTCCTTAAACACGAAAAAAAAATTTTAAAAATCTAATTTTATATGGTTTAGCTGGTGTATGTGTACATTTCAGTTGGTGCTAATATCTAAATCGTCAGTAGACCTTTAATTAAATTCTTGAAACAGCAATCAAATTCTGTATGTTTTTACAAGAACTCCCAAAAAATACCGGAGAACAATGAAATATACAAACAAAATAATTTTTTGGGAGGGCTACTCAAAAAAAATTTAAAATTTAAACTATAAAACTTTAGGAACGAAACCTAAAACTCGAACAATTAAATTGCGAATCGAACCTCTGGCTACAATACAATTGTAATTGTATGTGCAACAAGCTAGAAAAAAAGAAATAGATGAAATAAAATCCTTCATATCTTTTAGTTGACAATATTAACGGCGCGCTTGAGGATCTCTGTCATCGCAGCAATAATCGTGTGAAGGCAAAGAAAGTAAACAGCAAAGAAAGATTTTAAAACAATCACAAACACACATACATAAATCTTATAGCGGCAACATGTTATATGGCAACTATCGTTCACACATTTCTACACACTCGTGCTTCTCCTCATATCATCATCGGCAGACTTCCATTGGAACGCTATACGAAACGTATTGGCATACTAATGAATTCAACGAATAAATAAATGCGTGTTGGTTTAAAATAAAATGAAAAGAATAAATTCTCACCCAAATTAAGAAAAAAGGCAAATAAACACTGCAAAAGAAAACGCTATAAATATAATTATTTATATATTAAGACAGTAGTTTGAAGGAATAAAATCATTATTAATTCAAATACTGCATAATAATAATAACATACTAACCCATTTAAAGAAACACAGTCGAATCGCTTTAATACGTAACTTTTCAATTCGAATATGCCAATACTTCGTAACGCACAGTCGGAACATTGAGAAAATCTCAAATTCTTTCTCGGTTTTGCTTTAAATTGAAATGCATGTAAATTTTTTCTTCTAGGTTTGTTTTATTAAATATGTGGCTAGTGCAGAAAAAATTTAAGACTTATTTTTATAAAAGTAAAACATATTCTGGTATTTTTTTTACCTTTTTTTTTAAACAAGTTTTGCTGGCAGAAATTTTTTGGTCATGATAATGTTGGCTATGTGTCGATCAATATCCGTCAACAAAGTACTCATTGTGCCAAGTTCATCTCTCGGTATGTTAATGCCAGTTAAAAAAAGTCGACGTATAACGTATGACGGATTCTATGTGCCGCGGCATTTGTATTTTAATGAAGAATATTTTATTGACGTTTTCCTTTCTGACAAAAGTTTGTGTCTTATATGCCACAATTCGTTACTATTCGTATTCCATTCTAAAAATAATGGAACATTGTATGTAAAAAGCTACCACTTTCCTTTTTGGATATGTTGCACCAATAACTGTCAACATATATACAACATATTTGACCCTCTACTCGCAAGTTGTGGTGAGCTACTGAACTGCTTGCAATCTTTGATAAATACTTTTTTATGCAAATAAAAACTTTTATACATGTGATTTTATATGCTAAAGCAAGAGATTTTTAAAAAATTTATTATTATTGATAAAATTATGCAAAAAACCGCTGAAACAGTGAAGAGTTAAGTTAGGTCTCCAATATTTTGTATCATGTGGAAATAAAAAATATATCACTTTATCCATCGAATAGGAACATTTTTTTGTTCAGTGAGGAAATTAGTATATGTGTAGAGAAAACATGACTCATTGCTGATCTCTGCTACCGCTTGCGTACAAGACGTCTGCACGAATGCATTTAAACTTCGTTTCAAGTCATTCCCTTTTCTTCGTGTTAGTGCTTGTCGATTGCTTTTGGCTATGCTATGCAACTCGTGAAATGTTTAAAATAAAAACGATACAAAAGCACGCACGAAAATTCAAATCAACTAAAAAAGGGAATGGGAATCAGCAAATGATTCCCTCACATCAACGAAAGTTTACTGATGGTTTTGTATCAACAAACATACTGTGACACACCGTAACATTCCTTAACATTGCGGCTGTTATAAACGACAGTAAATGCATGTGCAAATGATTTTGTTGTTGTTTCTCTCTATATATTTTTCTCACTGGTGTTTTCCACTCCAGCAAAAAAAAAGCAGAAAAATGTTAAACTGTAAGTTGATGTTTTGCTATTGTTATATGTGTTATATTGATGTTTGTTTTTTTTTTCTTTGAAAGAGAATGCAAAGGGCTTCAACTCGTTGAATGAGTTGTTTTGCGTTGAGTTCAAATTCAGCACAACAACTACTGTAAACAGTTAATTCGTTTTTTTCTTATGTCGCAATTGATTTGATTCGTAATGAAAAATATCAGTCGTTGACAACAAAAGTAGTGATGTGTGAAACTGTGAGTTGAAAAACAAATCCATTCATGCAGAGGTCTATTGTGTACCTTGTCAAACATGACAGAAATTTCTCTTTGTATAAGACTGGTGTTTATGGCGATCTTTGCGTGTTTAACAAACGGCTTGAACAACAATCATAACAATTTAAATACATTTCGGCAGACATTTTAAATTTGTCGCAACTGTTGTAATGTTTTTTTTTTTTTTTTTTTTCATTTATTAAAAAATTTTCGTACGGTCTGGACGTTGTGAGGAATAAAGAAAAAAAATATGGAAATTATGAAAAAAAAGTAATTCCAAATCCATGCTTTTACAAATTAGGTAGGTGCAATATGTCGGCAAGAAAAAAAAACTACTATGTTAGTCAAGCGTACTATGTTGTACGGCACCTTTGGCTATTAAGCCAAAAAAAAATATGAATACATACATATATAATCATCATTTGTATTCATTTTTCTACATCAAATATATTTTAAAGTCATTGAATTAAAATGACGTTTCATTTGCCTTGTAATTCGTAAAGCCTACCTAAAAATATAAAAATTTCTTAAGATTAAAATGACAATAATGCTTAACTGGAAATTGGCTGCAACATTCCAAACGTGTATGTAAGCACCCTCTATCATGCAGGTGAATTTCCGTCGTGCTGGAAAGTTGCAAATGTTACGCCGATCCCCAAGAAGGGAGAGGCAAGCAACCCTGAAAATTATCGCCCAATCGCAATATGCTCTACCATTTCCAAAGTAATGGAGAGTATGCTAAATTTCCATCTTATGAAATATCTGGAGTCCAATAGCTTACTCAGCGACCGACAATATGGCTTCCGTGGAGGACGTTCCACGGGTGATTTATTAGCCTTCCTGTCGGAAAAATGGTGTCGATCCATCCACCATTTTGGCGAAAGTAAGGTAGTGGCTCTAGATATTTCAAAAGCATTCGACAGAGTGTGGCATGGAGCACTCTTGTCCAAACTTATTGCTTTTGGTGTCGGTGATATCTTCTCTCGATTTATATCGAGCTTTCTCAGGGATCGCGCTATAAGAGTTGTTATAGACGGGATCTCATCAAACGAGTTCAAGATCAATTCAGGGGTACCACAAGGCTCCATTCTTTCTCCTACCCTATTTCTTATTTTTCTTAATGACCTCCTATGTCATACTTCAAACCCTATCCACTCTTTCGCAGATGACAGCAGCATCTGCCATTCATATTCATTCGATCGTAGGCCAACATCAACTATGATCGCGGCGACGCGGCAGAATATGAATGATTCGCTAACAGGTGACCTCACGAGAATATTGGAATGGGGTCACGCGAACAGGGTCGATTTCAATTCCCAAAAGACCCAATGCTGCATGCTAACACACCGCCGTATGCACGATCACGCTGCCTCATCTGTAAAAATGGGTGGCATAAACATTGAGGAATCAGAAGCTCTTGATGTTCTTGGCATGAAAATTCAGTGTGATGTCCGATGGACTGAGCACATTTTTCAGGTCTCAAAGGAAGCATTCAAGTGCCTAGGCTTTTTAAGGCGGTGTAAGACATACTTCACCCCATCTGATCTCCTCACTATTTATACCGCCTACATCCGACCGAAAATGGAATACAACTCTCATGTGTGGGCCGGTGCTCCAAAGACTATTTTGAAGTTACTCGACCGTGTACAAGAAAGGGCGAAGAAACTCATAGGAGACAGTAGGGTAACCAACTCTATTGACTCTCTTGAGCATCGTCGCAACGTGGGGTGCGTTTCGTTGTTCTATCGTTACTATAATGGGAGGTGTTCTAATGAAATCAGGGAACTTGTTCCCGAAACCCGGTTATTCGCGCGCACGACGCGATCATCATTAAGAGCGCATCCATTTGTGGTCGATTTGAGGGCGACTCGCACTACGCATTACAGGGAAAATTCGTTTTTTGGCCGAACGGCACGAATGTGGAATAGACTACCCGCAGAGGTGTTTCCTGTCACTTTTAGCATGGGAAGATTTAAATCAAATGTCAATAAACACTACTCCCTCTATCCTTCTTCCCATAACCTAATTTCCTAGTTCCAGCACAATGCATCGCATGTGTAGGGGTCATCCCCTGAGTGCCGGTCCAAGACAAAAAAAAAAAAAAAAAAAAGGGGAGTCCCAAAAAAACGATGCAATAAATATTTCTGCTCGTCAGAGTTTTACTGTCTTTGAAATATTCAACAATCACTACACTCTCTGTCGTAACGGAAAATCTTAAATATTTTTAACTTTAAATCATCAGGAGTCAAGTTTTTGTCTGCCAATATTCTACTGCACATTTTTAACACCTTCTTCCTTTGCTAGATTTCATAAAACATGTTTCGTTATGAGCATGTAACTAAATTTTTATTAAGTAATTCTTGCTAATAATAGTATGTAACGTTGGAATAACAATGCCCACAAAATTAAATTGCTTCTGCATTTTGGTATGTTTGTCAGGATAAACAATTTAATGACTTAATTCTTTTAAATCTCGTTTTTAATAAACCAATATCATCCATAAATAAGCAGCTTTAAATACAACAAAAAAACCGCAAAATACTAATTAACTCGAATGAACCAACGACAACAACATCCATCGTCAGCATTTGGCTCCGAGCAATTAAATTTTAAGTAAAAAGAAAAAATTGTACTGATTGACATCGACTGGGAACACACACTAATTATAATTTTAATAACAACTCGCGCAAAAGGATTTTTGCACGTAATTTGGTAAACAATCAGTGGCTCTTTTCTATAAGTTGTGAGAAGTTTTCGGATCGAGAAAAATGAAACAATAAATAATAGTTATCGTTTGTTATACACGACAATTCATATAAAAGCGAAAATAAAGTTACCAAAGACATGAAAACTTAACTTTTTTTTATTACATACGTTACGATAAGCAGGGTCCAGATATAATAAAATATATCTTGCAAATAAATTGTTAAAGAGTTTTGTCAATACAATCACTATATTTGTAATTTGCTGAAGAAATCCAATTATTCTTTCTTCATGTTATCTTCTTTAATAGCAGAGTTATTGATGTCATGTATTCCAGAGAAGATAATTGCCAGCAAAATTTCAAGCTGGACGGCACGTAAAGTTGCTACATCTCTACTTTTTTTTTATCTGGGACCAGCACTCAGGAGATGACTCCTACACATGCGAAGCATTGTGCTGGAAATATAGGAAAGGGAAACACGACAGGAAGTGAAGCTTTCGCACGTTCTTTGTTTTATTTATATTCGTAGCAGTGCTGAAGCTTCGGTTTAGTAGCCATTTTTATTATTATTTTACTTCGCCGGTGCTACACAATACGGACGAAGAAGGGCGGTCTGATGCTATTGTGCATTGCTATCAGCTGAAGCCGGTATTGTTGAGTGACCAGTGACTATGCCTTTGCCACTGAAACCTTCCGACAACAACTGACACACAAAGGCACACTAATGCACATCACAAAAATGGGAGATGTTTATTTTTATTTTAAAATTTTATTCTGAATCTCGAGTTCAACCCAGGTCTCTTTTTGGTTGCGTAGTCAACATGCAGACTACCATCCATCGTGCCATCGCCATCCCACTTGAGTCTTAATTGCATGAGTGTTATTTCGCCAAAAAAAAAAAAAAACCCGGCGGCTGTGTGGGTAATATTCACGTGTGTTACGCGGAATAAGTTTACAAGATCAGAGCTTTTAAAGAAAGAACTTTTGTAGGATTGTTGCAAGCATTTATTGAGCCGAAATCTGGAACACATCAGGCACGCTTGATGAATATTTAATTGAAGACTTCTTTTGATGAATCAGCGATTACTTCATAAAAGGAGCAGCTGACAATTTTTAATTGCTGAACAAATGCACTATTCTACAAAAAGTTAATCAAAAATTTCGTGTAGCGTCCTTAAATCGATACAAGCCCGATGAATGCATGCAATAAAGTATAATACTGTGATAAAATTTAATACTGGCGCACTAACCGTCTTAATAGATAAAATGCATCAATTAATACTAATTGGCTACCATTTGCGTATGCGTGTGCGCTTTTTAAATGACTTATGCCAATATTCACAGTCTTTAGTTAAGTAATGACAGTTGTTTAACCAACAAAGGTATGTATATGTAAAATTAAGGATTAAACCATTGCCATCTGTTAACTAAATATAGTGTGAATATGAATATGGACATTACACGCCAAACCGTAAGAACATTTTGTGAGAGCTGTTATTAAATATCGAGAAAGACATACACATACGCAGGCACATATGAGTTAACTTCATGAATCAATCATCTACATTAACATTCAATAATATTCTTGGGTCTTTGCAAATACGCTTTGCTTAGACTTGAAACAGGTTTTCTGTCTCCTGTTTAAATATACGAGCTACAGAATGCAACAGACAGCGACAGCAACAACGCGAAACTCAATCAACCGAACGTATTAAATTTAAGCCGACAAAAATTAAGAAATTTCATATCACTTTGCAAACCACGATAAATTGATAATTGCCAAAATTGATGAGTTTAATTAACAATAACTTAATAATAAAATCCATGTTGCCGTCGTAACTGGATAATTATAGTTTGTGGTTGATGGAGAGGCAACTTTAGAATTAAAAACAGAATTGGCAAAAGTACTTTTAGGAGTTTCCATTTATATTTTTTTTTGTGTAGGTGCATTGAAGTACATATGTATGTCTATAAGATGAAGTCTTTTTTTTTCTTTGTAATGAAAGGAAATTAAAAAAATTTAATTAACTGAGAGGATGTAAACATTTTATTAGTCAAGTTAGCTTGTGTGCAACGACAACAGAACAACTTTAAGCAAAACACTCAAATAGATCCACATGAATATTCGCTATTTTCTTATCGGCGAATTAAAAACATGGAACCATTAAATTTCTTATGTTTATCTGAAGAACGGGTAAAAACCTTTGATTCTTCTTCCTATGGACTCAAATTTTAGAGGGTCAGTTAATCAAAAATTCCACTATAAAGGAAATTGCTGTACCATGTCTAAATCCATATGTTCCTTCAAATATTGAAACTATTGTGAGCATAAGATGACATAACCACGCCTACTCGAAAAAGACCCAAGGCCCAAGTGATTCCATTATGTTGTCTCCCTTGCAAAAATGCTTCTAAGCGAATATTAGTTTTAAAGTAAAGTAAAGGATATCAATTATATAAAAGTCTCTCTCCGAAATTAGAAGACCGTACTGCTGTCATTTTCCCAACATCAATAATAAGCCATCCCATAAGCAAATTGACAGCGTCGCACAAACCCCTTGCTATTTTCGCTACAATAATATCCAAAGGAGAAAGTTCACAATGTTCAACCCGCAGAGGCTTTACTTTTATTTTCTTTTTACGCTGCGTAGGAAACTACTTCTTTTATTAATATGTATGTGCACGCTGTGACGCATTGGTAATCAGTATAAAAACATGCCAGAAAATTAACTGACATTTGCGGAATTGCCCATGCGGGAATTAGTTGTTATAATTATTGACTGGCAGCAATATTTGTTCTTCACAACTCCGTACGTTTTTCGATTCTGGCGTACAACTCAACTATATTGATATGAAAAGGAAAAAATCGTCGAAAATCTCTCGATACTCACTACAACTGAAGTTAACTTTGCATTACAATGATGTCGTTATATAAAACAAAACACGTCAATCTTTTAGAATGTATTAAAGATTGCAATAATGAAATTTTTGATTACTATCTAAATTGATGGTTATTTCTATTTATGGACCAGCACTCAGGAGATGAGCCCTACACATGCGATGCATTGTGCTGGAACTAGAGCAATGGGATAGTTAGAGAAATGACAGGAGGTGAAGCTTTTTGCACGTCCTTTGTTTTTATAGTAGTGTTGAAGCAGCTCTGATGTTAAAGCGACTTCGTAAATTTTTTGAAGCTCGTTTTAGTTCTACACAATAGCGACAAAGGAGGTCGTTCTGATATGCCTGTGGAAGCCGGTACTGTTCAGTGGCCACTGACTATACCTTCCCCTCGGAAACCTTCAGACAACTGGTACAAAGGCACATCAGAAAAAATGCGAGGGTGCCTCCGTACTCTAGGGCATGAGCATTAGTCTTATCAATATGGAGGTGCGGGTTCGATTCCCGCTTAGACCCTGGGTGTTTCTACAGACAAGCAGTCAGAGCTTCGTAGAGTTTGTATTGTCTTAAAAAAAAAAAAAATTTGTCTCAAACTGGGGTCGAACCCAGGAAATTATTATTTTTTTTTGCAGTCAAAGTGCAAAGTACTCAGCCATCGACCGCCACCGTCGTGAAGAAGGCTTTTTGTCAAGATGCATAGCTCGAATAAATAAATTAAAATAAAATGTATTAAATTTTTTTTTTTTTTTTTTTTTTTTTTTTTTTATATATATTTATTAAGCCTGAGGTCTTTTTTTTTATCTTAGTTTGTTTTTTATTATTCGATATTTCGTTCACAGCTTGTTAACATCAGCAGGAATAATAGGAAATTATAATTCCTTTATAATTTTATAATATATATCAAAAAATATAATAAAAAAGGTCAATTAATAATATAATTAAAATGTATTAATTTCATACTTTTCAAGAAACCAGGGCTATTTAAAGGTAAATAATTTCCCAATTTTTGTTCTTGCACCAGTGATTAGATGATGTTCCCCACGTATGCAATTGCATCGGAACTAGTTGGAAAGGAATAGTATAGAGTGGAGACAACTGACAATTATCTTTTCCCAGTTTCAAATAACTCTTTTGTCAACGTTGTCTTTCGTCGCTCAACAAAAACGGTCTCACGAAGTAAATTCATAAGAGTCTGAAAATTTCCTCAGAAAATTTCTTCTGCTGTACTTTCTCAATCTGCAAACTTTACTGCAAGTGCACAGTACCTAATGTGCTCTGGCATATGTTATAAACTTCAGTTTTCTTTCCCCGCACCAGAAAAAGGAAACCAGTTAAGTTTGCCCACTTCTGCAAAAATTTACTAAATTCACATGCTTTCAGATGTTGTTATTTGTTTTGTTTGTATTGCGTGATCCTTCCTTTAAAGTTGTTCAATATATAAACTTATATAGCCGACGTATTTTTATCCTATCTAAAGCCATCATATTGTCTGCGTTTATATGCCATTTTATGATTATTATTGTATCAAGTTAAAACAAATAAACTGTTTAAACGTTTTCATTGTGAAATTTTAAATTACAGATTCTGCTGATTACAATTTGATGAGTACGTGTGCGTGTGTGTGGAATAAGCATGTGCGTATATTTCTGCATGTGGTGATTCATTGTAATCGTATATAAAAAAGGAAAAATAAATTGTTGATGATTTTCGCTTTCAGCTTTATTGCAAAAGTAGTTCTTAAGACACACTTTCTAGTGTTTTTTTCTTGCTGAAATAAAATATTTCGTTACATGGACGTTTCGTGACAACAAAATTAAATAAAACTGTTAAACATACATACATACACTGCGCGTCATCAGGTTAGCACACCCCCTCACGTAAGTGGTTTCGGATGAATTTCAATCAAACTAAGTGCATTAAAATTATTATTTTTTTTTATTTATATTTTATTAAGTCCTCAATTAACTAAAACACAAAATGTTGATATACGATTGCAAACAAATTTTTTATGTTTTTTGTTTTGAAAAATATAAAAAATTATACCAATTCTATTTTGGTCACCAGGTTAGCGCATACTACTTGTTTTATTTTTTTTTTAAATTTGAGGCATGAATGTATTTTTTTCTAAACTTATCATTTAACTTGTGTAAATCTTTTTACACAATTTAATAATGGCTTGATCCTCCTTTATTGAGAATAATCTTATACATTCGATTTGGGAGCGACTCATACAATTTTTCTATATAATCCAAGGAAATCTCTGACCAGGCACGTTTGATCACAATAAAATCATTAAAAGCAACGATTCATTCTATTTGTTTTTTTTTTCTGCAAAATCAGCAATTTCAAAACAAATACGGCAGAAATCTAAGAAGGAATTATCAATAAATGTCTTATTTTTAGTACTTTTCCTCAACACGCAGTGAATTTAAGCATTAAATTCCAATTCAAATCGTCATAGTAGATACAACAAAATATATGCAGCCGACGTCGAACGCCTGTTGGCAGAAAAAAGAAGAGTCCGCAGAGAATGGCAACGGTATAGATCCCCTCAGCTGAAAAGTAGGCTAAAAGAATGCACTAGACAGCTTCAAAGCGTATTAGAAACTCAAAAAGTAGCGTCCTTACAAGCCTTTCTGGAGGGACTATTCGTTATGGCGAGCGGCCCGAGGACTCAAAAGGCCGACAATAAACAAGCCGCCGATGCGCACGTTGAATGGCGATTGAGCAAGAACTGATGCCGAAAAGGGAGCCCTTTTTGTTACGCATTTAAGAAAAATTTTCATCCCAAACGCATTTAACGATACAATAGAGTTGCCCCCTGTTACTGGCAGAGCAGCAATTTCCTTAAGATTTAATTTTTGTGAAATTGAAAATGCAATAGCTCGCCTGAACACAAAGAAAACTCCAGCTGTTGATAAAATTAGCAACAAAATGCTTCTAGAGTTGGCCCGCATACCAAAGAGAATAAATTTGTTTATATTCAAAGCAATTTTGCGCCTCCACAAAATTTTAGAAGCCTAGCGCATCAATCATTTAATATATGTATGTAGTTTTTTTTCTAATCTTAACATACTCGTAAAAGCAAAACAATATAAAGCATAACAATAGTCTGTTTTTAGACAACAACTGGCTAAAGGCCACATTTAGATACAATAGAAAATAGTAGACGTCATTATGTACATAATCTACATGAATATTACAAGAAAGAAACAAAGGCGAAGGCATTCCAAGCAAAGACATCCAGACTAAAAATAAATAATATTCCTACAAAATAACGAAACAAACACAATTAAAGATGAGTTTCAATTTGCTTAGAGATGTACAGTTGACAATGCACTTGCATAAAGACAGGGGTTTTTTTGGCAACTACAAGCTTACAAACAACTAGTGCGCTTACCACCAGACGATGACATGAGTTTTGTAAACGATAACATGAGAATAACCACAAGCGAATACAAGTTGGAGTGGGTATAGCTCCTGAATCAATTACATTTAAACAGTTTGTCATCCGATGAACAAGTGAAACGAAGGAAAAAAACAAAAACCAATTTCATCATTAAATCTCTATGGTCACTCTGTAAAATCCGCCACATGTGGACAACTCCAGAATCATACGTTTGTCAACAGCAGCCAGGCGAACTGGTCAATCATTCGTTGTGGATCATTATGAAATTTATCATCTTCTGAATGTCATATTGTCTTGCCAAACACTTGCAGACGAAAAGGCACAAGAACACACACACACGCACACACACATATGTATATACGTTATGTAATTATTGGCATCAACTTGATTTTAAGCAAACATTTTCAATAGCACCGTCATCCTTGTTCTGTGTTGAGTTTATGGCAAATATCATCAAGAGAGATACATTTTCGAATGTACAAAAATGTTTACAATGGCAGTATTCCAATCTTAATGTTCATCATAACAGACGCCATTACCATCATCTCTGTCAACGCCATCACCGTCATCACCATTGCCATCGCCAATGCCACTGATATCTACATCCACATCTACATCGCCTTCGTCATTTTCATTATCATTCTGCTTTATCTTATTTACTCTATTTTATAGGCTTACAGGGAGCAATAATCCATAAATGCATCTTGTTTATGGCCATACATGACCATATGCTTATTTGAATATCCCTTAATGTAACATGATGTCGATTTTCTTATCTCCCTGAAACCATCTCATTGACAACCCATCCATGCCTATTTGAAAAGAAGTAAAAAACATATTTCTCAGAATTTTAAATATCTTCTTTTAATTAACATTGATTTTCGCTTACACGTGAATCGCTCGTATACTTTTGTCGATTACTTTTGAAATATATGAAGGCGAAGAGTTGATAGCAAAAAATGGATGATATGATTACGAGACTTTTATATTTTTGTTTTTTCGCCTTTTTACTTTCTACGCTTTCCCACAAGTTTTTGGCTACGTAATCAAATGATTACTAATTCTATGCAAGAGAAGAAATGCTTCACTTTCAAGTTTTTTTTCTTCCTTCACGCAAAAGGAAGTATACTGGCGATTATGAACGTTTTGACAAGAACGTTGAAAGAAATGGTTGTAATTTTCCTATTTTAGATTTTTAAAAACGATAAATTAATAAAGCTAGGAGAATTTTTAAAATACAGAATTTGTATCCAAAAGAGGCTGCAGCATGAGTAGTTCGAGCCTTGATTGTACAGTACGAATGTCGTCCGTTCTAATCCTACTACAGTCATAAACACGTCCCTCAAAGCGCCCTCCTACGTTGGTTATTGAACAATGCAACACATCTGAGGAGTAAAATAATAACAAGAATTGCTCTCTCTGTCAGCTTGAAAGAAATTAACGCGCTATTTAACACCAGAGATGGTCCTATTTCGATACAAAGTTGCAACAGCAGAGTTGCCCTATTATATAATTTCAGCATATGGTGATTTTCTTAAAAAAAAAATAGAAAATAAATTAATTTGTTTCAATTAACATTTTACTTGATCATAACTTGAATTTCATACCGAAAATACAGTTACAAAAAAACAATACACAGCGCACAACAAGTTTTATTATTTTACATCTTCCCACTAAGGAAAACGACACGAAACCGACCCGCTAATCGAAACACTAAAGCGGTCCGTTTTCATAATACCAGAGTGTTGCGTTTACGTAACACTGCAGCGGTACGTTTTTGTAACGCACCAAGAAGCAATATTGGAACACTAACTTTTTTCATCAAGATTATCGGTTGCATCAGTCCTAATTTCTGATCCAACTTCACTTTCACTGTAATTAAATTCCAACTGTTCTTCATCAATATCCATTAGACCCGTTGTCATGCACCAGTCTACTTCTTGATTTTTAATCTTTTTTTGAACTGCTCTAACTTTTTTTGTTTTTTTTACACAACCACTAATTTCACAAAAACTTCTAATTTCCTGCCTTACTTCATAGTCGCCTTTTTTGTCCATTTTTAACTTTGAAATTATATTAATACTTACAGAAGCTGATTTGATTTAACAACAATCAGATCAGCAAACTTCAAAGATCAACTAAATCAATTCAAGTGTTCTGTCAACATGGCTGCCCCAATAAGCAAAAACAGTTAATGCAGGCCGTTCCCATTAAGAAAAATCAGTTCGTTTTTGTATCGCAAAACCGGTACTTAAAAGGACTGTTTTAGGTACTTTTAGGTTTAAATCAGTTTGTTTCCATTATGCAAAATCACTTCCGTTTCGTACCGTTTACGAAGAGTTTTACGCAGAATTAATTTCTTCTTATTTTTATATGAAAAACTATGCAAGTGTTAGTGAAATGGCGGTCCGTATGCGATTCGTCTTCGCTTCGCAAAATGCGTTTCGTTTATTTTTCTTGGAGGGTTTCTTGTTTTAGGCACAACATTTTTTTAAATTATTACAGTATACTACGGCATTATGACAATATGACTTGATAGCATAACTTTTAAATTCTGTAAATATTTAAATACAATAGCAACAATAGCAAAAAGAATAGGCATTTTGTTTGTGGAAAACTAGCTAAATATGTCAAACTTCTTTTTTACTACTCTCTCACAAGCAAACACACACAGTAACCCTTAACCCTCTCTCGAAATAAAAAAATTTAGTAAAACTGGTAATGGCGCGCTCTCGCAAATTAAACAAATGAGTAAAAATTATATTGACGCGCATAAATGTAAACAAATTTTGACATATAAAACATAAACGAGCAAAAAAAATGCACCTGATGAGTTGATTTTACTCGATAAATATACTTTGCATATAATACAAAAATTAACATATTTATACTCGTATAGTTCCTCTACAACGACTATGAGTATTAATTATAAACATACTCGCGCAACGAGATAAAAAACAATTGAAATATCCTTGCAGATAACATCACTAGTCTAAACATGCATGTACAATATAGTCCACAGAGGATTAGGACTAGTCCAAGACTAACCCAAATATATGGAGAAAATATGAGCATATGGCTGGACCATATAACCCACCTTTGCATTACATCGGATGACCGCCAAAAAATACTCCACGTATCCACGTACTTGGTAATAAATCTGTTGTCAAATAAAGCAGTGTAACCAAATCGAAGTTGTGAATCTGGAAAAAGCACCCTTTATTTATGTGTATGTGCCACTATCACCCTTTTAGTTAATTTTAGTTCCATTTGAAAGCGCTCGTTAGTAGTGCTATTTATCCACAGGTGTTTGCTACTTTTTACTTCTTCTTTTTTTGATGTTTTTTGGTGTTGTTTTGTGGCCTCTGCATATACAATCCATTATTTGTATAATCCCTCCATAAAATTTACACTTTATTTTATATTTATGTAGTTTAAAAAAACATAAATTTTTCGTATGCTCCTAGTGCTCTTATGCATTTTAAATAAAATATTATGAAATAAAAAATAAGCTTTTATATTTTCCTATGCTTTTTATGCTGTACATACGAATTTTAAGCGCTGCACCAAATGTGGCCAGAAACAATCAACAGATAACGAACGCAACATGTTAAAAGCACCAGAAATGAAAAGAAATAAACAAAAACAAAAAAAAGGGAACTTAAAACACAAAAACTGATGGTCAAGCAAAAATAATGGGAAAACACGCAAAAATAATAAAAACAAATACCGACAAAATGTTATAAACCATGAATGGCCAACAAGTGAAGGCAACAAGCGAAATAAGCCACAAATCCGGCCATAAATCGCTTATTTTCATGCCTTTTAACCAACTAAAAAAGCAAAAAAAAAAAAAAACACAAAAAATTAACGGCATATTTTTATTTCATTGCAACTGAATGTGTTTCAACGTCATTTTCATATTTAGAGAAAGAGAGAGAGAGAGAGAGAGGTTACAGGCCATTTAAGGTATCCCTTACATGAAGGCTGAATCTACGACAGTAAATACGAAAACTTAGTCGTTTGAGAGGGACGAAAGCACACATTTTCCTAAAACAGATACAGAATAAACAAATGCACCGATATAAAAGATATTCAATACGTTTGTATGTTTAGCTTACAGTGCCGGGCATAAATGCCACGGGTTAAAAATATAAAAAATACACTTATTAAAAATGTCATTCATAAGAGCTACTCATTGTTTTCTTAAGTTAAAAATAAATAATACTTTACTTCGATTTTTCTCTTTTCTTTTTCTTTTTCTTTTTATTGTGATGAAGCTCCTTTTAGGGAGTTTCACTGCTTCCGAGAAGGTATAGGAATAGTAAAATTAATTTGATTATAATAATTTTACGCATTATTTTCCCTAAAATATTTGACTTATTCAATAAATTATTTAGTAAAAGAAAATACATTTAAATTGATTAGAAGAGGTTGGCTAGTTCCTATGTGCAGATCTTCAGGGAACCTCTACCCATAATTTTAATTATTTAAATTTACATGTTTCTTACAACAATAATTAGCGTTTAAGAAAGGCAGCCTATGTAGGTATAGCAAAGAAAGAAAACGAAAAAAATAGCTTAATTATACAGTTTATGGATGGTAATTGATAAAAATTATAATACAGGACGGCCCTTCCTTATAACTTCTTTATTATAATTTTTTTTCCAGTAATTTCTTAAGAAGACTTGGGGAATTTAAAATGGAATAGTACACAATTGAACAACGTGAAAAAATCTTTGAACTTGATTTCTAAAAAAATCATGATTTAAATTTTTTGAGCGACGATCCCATTTCCAATTGAATGGGTTCGTTAAAAGGCAAAAAGGGCTACGGAAAATCCAAGAGTAGTTCCAGAGCGAGAATTATACCCCCTTCAGTGTTCCGTTTGGTGCGGTATTTCTTCAGAAAGAATAATTGGCTCATATAGTTTTGAAAATGAACACGGTGTCGCTGTTTCCATCACTGCTGTTAGAATCGGACTATGTGGAAAAAATTTTTAAGGGCAGCTGTGGAAAACTCTCCGAAAGTATGGTTCCCAGAGAATAGAGCCATATCACACACTTCGAGGGGCACAATGGCTCTTCGAAATCAAGCCCCTTCGGTTATTTTCGGCAAACATATATATATCGAAACTGTTGGTTGTCTGGTTTACATGCTGCTGACATGAAAATGTCTGGAGCCTGCACTGAATCTAATATTGAGATATTCTATTCAATCCACACCATTGCCTTAAGATATCGCATGAGATATACGAGTTTTGATCAAAAGAAAAGGCGAATTTTGTTTTCTTCGATTACAATGGCGTGGTTCATCATCAGTTCTTGCCAACAGGTCGTGAGATAAAGTCAAAATCGAAGAACGAGCTGATGGCCATGCCGAAAGGCGCATATCAGAAGTGCTTCGAGGATTGCAAGAAGCGGATGGCATAAGTGTATTATTATATCTGAGGAGGATTACTTTGAAAGAGACAAAATGGATATTGGTGAATAAATAAATACTTTTCAAAAAAATTAAAAACTCACCTTTTCTTTTGAACAGTCTCAATAACGCACGTAAAAACCGATTCCAACTTCCATAACAAATATGGAGAAATAAAGCGTTTTTTTTTATCACATAATTTAATTATGTTCCTCAGTGTACTACGCAAAGTGCAATAACACTGACCTACACTAACTCGATGTGCTTTAGAGATTGAAAAATTCAACAATTGATGCGGGCAGCAGATAGCACGAGGCCCACATACCTTTTTAATGGTCATGAAGGTAAAGGTGACTTATGAACAAATGTATAGTTCGTACCATGAGACAGGAAAATGTGTCATAAACGAGACAAAAGCATAGACATGCAAATAAATATCCATTCTGTTCGAAGTCCAAGTTCGCTCAGCATGAGATAAGCTAATTTTTGCCAATTCATATATATGTATATTCACTTTGCTGTCCTTTTGATAGTATCGTTTTATGTAAACATCTCAAACGCCTTTTGTTACAAATGTAACGATGCAAATAAACATACTCGGAAATAAGGGAAAGCGGCTCTATAAAGAATTTCGTCATATGATTTCACAAAATCAAGTTACAAAAAAATTTAAAATCGACTTTTTTGATTGGTTATGATGATGCACAGTATGAAAATACATATTCTTTTCAAATTGTACACGCCTGCAATTAAAAATTATGTTCTTGTAAAAAAAATTCTAAAAGGGCTGAGTGTAGGCGTAATAGTTAGTTTGAAAGTGTTTTGCTTTTGGTGTAAAATTTGCTCAATGTAACTTACGGCTTCTTGTTTTATCACAAGGGGTATAAACTCTGGCTTCAGTGAGGTGTTTTCCTTCAGAGACGGTCCTCAGGGCTTTTATGAAAAAATATAACGATATGTTTCTAAAGAATATCTGCAAAATTGTTTTTACATAAAAGCATGCTTTCTCAAAATTATAAAAAAAAAATTAAATTCTGAAAGGGACTTTGTTTAATGTTCCTTTTTTTGAATTTTTCCTGCAAAAGTGAATTTTGTAGAATACAAATCTTCGGAAGACTGTAGAAAATCTCTAAAGTTGTAACTTTTATTGAAATTTATTTCATCATTCTCATTCATTTTGCGCGTATCACGTTTATTTTCAACTAAAAGAAACAATAAAGAAAAGAAGAAGAGCATGGTTTTTCAGCAGCCACAAGTTTCTCTACTTACAAACGACAAAGACTAAAGAGTAGACGGTTTGTTGACAATGTCACCAATTTATGCGACAAAATCGGTGACTAGGAGATACTTTAGCGAAGGCTTCATTCCGGCTAGTTTACCTGCAGGAAATGACAAATGACTTGGAGACACTTGGTCCCAGGCTTCCTACACGGTTAAATGAAAACAAAAACTACTCTTATGAAGTACGTGAATGTGTGTGAATATCAATTTGAAGCACGATGCCACAAACCATTTCGCCAGAGCTCCTTTTAAAGTTAACTAAGCAATATAAAATTCTTACAGCGATTTTAAATTTAAGGAAAATTTTGAGAATATTTGTCATTGTCAAAAATGAGGACTTCTAGTTATATTCCACTATATACAAAATGAAGGCCTTTAACAACAAAAAAAAACTTTGTATTGACGTCAACAATAATTTTGAAATCTAGAACTGCTCATCTACTAAAATATATATATTAAAATGTATATATATATATATATATATATAAATATACTAAAATATAAGTATGGGAGATTAAAATGTAAACAAAACTCTTCCCTTAAGAGATTATTGCTGAAAAAAGCCTTTTTTTATAAAAAATTTTTTTTTTTTTTTTTTTTTTTTTCCTATTATTCCTGATGATGTTAACAAGCTGTTAACGAAATATCGAATAATAAAAAACAAAACAAAATGAAAAAAGACCTCAGGCTTAATAAATATACATATATCGAAAAATATAATAAAAAAGGTCAATTAATAATATAAATAAAAAAATAAATATAATAAAACATTCAGAACCTTAGATGCTAATACTTTTTTAGTTGTAAAGCACTCTTGTCATATACACAAAATATACGATTCGTCTAAGGTTTGTTAGAGATTCGCCTATACCTTATGTACATACAATTCCTATCGCATATGTTTGCGAATTTTTATTCCAATTTAGTTTTGGTGCTTTGTCAGATACACATTTAATGTGTCATAATTTATTTTGTGTGATCATAAATTGAAGTTTTTCGGTTTTGCAATTGTAAGCTGTGCTTCAATTTTTTCTAGGTATTAAAATAGATGCCATGAACTCCTCTTTCATTTATTTGTTTTTAGTACCGGAATGCATGTAGACAAGTCTTTTCTTAGGTTCCAAATCTTTTGTTGTTGCTGCTGGTGGTGTTGTTGCAATATTATTATAGAAGATTGCAATCGAAGGGTCATAAATTTTATTATTGTACTGTAAAAGAGAAGTGTAAGTTATACATACGGTGTATGTATGTATGTATGTTTTTTGCTAAATGCATTAAAGCAGGCGGAATTTACTAAATAGTCGGCGGGAAAATATTTGTTGGAACAGTGGAACAGAAAATGATAGTTTTTCAATTTACAAATGCATATACTAGCTCGTCATGTGTACATATGCTATGTGGCCAGCTGCAAATGTCTTCAGTGCAGCGTTTAGAATTTTCAGAACTGACGTTTTAAAACTATTCTTTTCTTTTGGACAAGATTTTCATTTCATTTAATGTAGTGATCTATAAGTAACACAATATTTTCAAGTATAATATGGCGCAACATTTTTTTACCAAATAAAGTAAACATAAACTATAAAATGTTATTCGTGCGAGAATATTGCTGACCTCTGGTTTTATCATAATATTTTCCACTGTTCTTATTACTTTTTTATTACGAATTTATATTTGTGTGTCTGTCTTTTATTATAGGTTCCTTTATACATGTACGAATTTAGGTCGTTGCACAATTTTTTTTAGATTTACGTTTGTAGTCTTGCCGGTTGTTAGCGGTTGAAGGTTACTTAGATTGTGGGTGAGAAAGGATTTATTTAATGATAGATGGTGGCACCTTGGTATTCAAAATTTAACGTTATTCCAAAAAGATACTCATCATTAAAAAATTTAACATTGAATTTACCACAAACTGTACAAAATGTATTTGTTTCAATCCAGTGGTGTTAAACATGCCGATTATACTTCATTTTGATGTTATTTTGTTCGTAAAAGGCAGTAAAGTTACGATTGGCGATTTTTTTTAGAAAAGCGATGGTATCTTGACGATTTTCTTTCATCGATCGTTTTTGATCGCAAGACCTAGAAAATAATTCAAAGGAAACTTGAAAAACTTTTAATATTGTAAAATGCGCAAAAAGGAAAGACCAAATAGAAAGAGGGTTTTATGATCACTTACAGCAACAATTTACTAACATTTAGTCGTGTTAAACCACCAGCTGACTAATATGTCTACCAACCTGCATATAAAAAATTAACAAAAATAGATTACAAAATTCTATTATGTATATCAATTCGTTTACCTTGTTAAATTTGTATTTTATTCTTGGACCGATGTGCAGCGGTTGTTCCTTACGTGTGCAATGCATTCTATCGTTCACTTTTATGTTAATCGAAATTTTTATTCGCTGTCTACTCGACTATTCAGTGCTAATTATGCTAATTTTGAAATAAATTAAAATAAATTTTATCTGAGGAATCTACCCAGAGGAGGAGGAGGGAATTTTTTAGTGGCAACACCACTCGACGCAGAAGACGACGGTCTCTGTAAGTGCGAAGGCATTTTCAACCCTACCTCACACGTCAAAAAAAAAAAAAATAATATTATTTTCTTTCTAAATACTGAATAATATAAATTTTATTTATTATGCATCGTTTTTTTTTCATGGTCTTAGGTTTGATTATAATTTTAATAGAAAATATTAAAAATTTCTTGAAGATTTTAACCGATGGTTGCCGGAATATCCATAAAAGAGAAAAAATAAGAAATATAAACAAAGCTTTAAGCTTGAAAGAGAATATAGAAATATTTATTATAAGAAATTAAGTAAATGAATAAGGATTAAAAAAAAAAATATAAAACAACGATTTAAATGTAGAAAAATTATTATAATATGCTGTAAATAAAACATAACTTTGTTTGCTTAAAAAATATTAAAAAAAAAATAAAAACTCTTACCGTCAAATTTAAAAAAGAATTCTTTTAAAATGCTGAAGAAAAATTTTTGGCTGAACATTTAAAGAAAACTAAAAAGTATTGAAAAAAAAAAATTACAGCTCAAACTCGAAATAAATTGTTTCTTCATAGAAATATCGTAAAAATGTACAGATTAGACTAAAAGACGAGAAAATGTACCTACACACATGCATACAATATGACAAAAAATTTTAGAAATTTTTATTAAATAATGCTAAGTTTTTGTACATGTAATTGCGCATGCAAGTAGAAAAACGACAACTATCGTTATTATCCTCAATATAATTCCCATTTTACTATTTAATTATCAATTTTCAAACAATTGTACGCGTTTGGTAGCAGACGGTAGACAAAAAAATTACACAAGGGAACAGATAAAACAGCCTTCAGTGTGCCTGGCCACTACATAAACACATACTGCTTTTAGGAATTTGTAATTATAACTTGGAGAGCGGCCAACAACAACAACAACAACAACAACAGCAGAAGTAGCAACAAAATATTAGCCAAAATATTGTGTTTGGTGATGTTGCTGCTGTTGCTGCTGATTTACCTTTGAAGGTATTTTGTACGTGCTTAATTGTCTTTTGGCAGCATTATTTGAGCAACATCATCAGCCCATCAACCAGCTGTATTTGGTAGATGTTTTGGTTAACAAAGCCAAAAAACAATTCAGTTTAACTACACATTCGGCTCATCTTCTATCTATTGGATATCCAAACACATTTACTTTAGTTGAAGTGACAATTGCCCATACTTATGTCCATTGGCTGAAATGTAAATTTTCGAATTTATTAGACGGAGAAAAATTTCCAAAATGCCCTACAGTCGGCTACATTATATACGGCCAGACAATATTATATGTAGTTACTGCAACAATAAGTTGTTGTGACAAAAGCATTTAATTTGAATTTCCAATAAAGAAGTCAAAATTTAACATCTTACAAAATTGTAATGTTTTAGGGCACCCTTCAAAGTACGATTAAAGTTTTCCCGCAGAACTACGACGCTTAAGTTAGATCTTTAAGTCCGCCGACGTCGCACCACCTGTCGATGATCTTCAGCGACGATTGCTGTCTCTGTATACAGTATCCAGATTCTTACTCTTACCGCCAACGCAATGTTACCAGGATACGCTACGATTCTTTACGTCTCAAACACCACCAAAAGGGAGTCTAGAGCGAGGTTGCACCCATTGTAGGCTTCCCTTGGTCGCCATCCTTACCGCCGTGGCAGCAGATTAAACACCATGAACGTATTGATCAGCAGTACCCCAACCAGGTCAATCAACCAGTCGCCCAGTCAACCCATGGCCCGGCAACTTCTTAACGCGCACATTAGTCTATACCTCTTCATGAATGTTGTCCTCCAGATTTTAGTTCACGATCGCCAGGTCCGCGTCGTTCGAACCGCCGTTCCCTGATATAAAAAGCGCAACCGCTGATTTGTTTGCTTGAGAAATCAGCATCGCAATTCTAAGGTATAACTTTCATTGTTGATAATTCTAAACGGTCAGTTTTACTGTACAATACATTTATATTAGTGATAACAAAGGTAAGAGTTTGCGTGTGCTCAGGGGAAATCCCCTACATATGCAATGTACTGGAACTGGTTAGATAGAGGAATAGTGTGCAGAATAGACAGGTGGGGAAAATGATAGTAATATAGATCTTAATTCACAAGTTGTCTGCAGTTGCGTTTTAATTACTATGCAAAGATATAATTTTAACGCACTGTTTTTTTAGGCTAAGTGGAGCCATTTCATTTATTATTTTACATCGTCGACGTTGTATTGCTGAAATACCAACTAAAAAGGGCACTGTAGCGCAGAAAACTCTGAAATAACTTTTTTTGACTTGCCTTGGGAATCGAAAACCCGGGTCCTTCTGACTACCGCACATAAATGTGACATTCCGTGCCTTTGTTGTACATGCATTGTTTTAGTCCATGTATAAATAAATAAATAAATGAATAAATAACTGAATTAAAAGGATACAAAACTATTCAAATTTTCTTCAATCAAATAAATATTTCATGAACATTATCACTTTAGTTAAATTTTCTCACATCGTATGTAATTTTTCCTTTGAGATATTAATTTTCGGTCTCGTTATATACATAAAAATTAAACATTAATATTGATTTAAATTTTTTTTCGACAGAACGCATTACACACTTTACAGACAGTGTGTTGGTACCAAAGCGGCATTTTCTTTTTTCTATACATTTTTGTGGCAAACCAAAATTATTTCGCCTTTTTGCGTTTAAAAGTTCATGAGGCATACCATATGGCGGCAGTGCTAAAAAGGAAGTTGGCATTTTACCACAATTGTTTTGGTGTTTTTCCTGTTTTGCTTAGAAGTTTCCTTTTTTTTTTTTTTTTTTTTTTTGCATTATTCTAACAAGGATGTGCGCTGGTTTTTCATTACGAACGAGAAAAAGGATCCAACAAAGAGAAAGTAATGAAAGTAAAAATGCCTTGAAAACACACATAGAAATCTTAAAACTGAAATAAACTGCCATCACAATCCCGCTGAGAATTATTTAAAAAAATATCATTAAATCCAAAAGGCATGACCTATTAAAATACTACTTCCTTAAAAGTTTTGAATATATTCATAAGGATATTAAAATTTAATAAAAAAAAATAGGAGAGTCGTTGTTGGCAAAACGTAGTTTTAAGAAAATTGCTCAACTTAATAGATTGACAAAGTTTAGTCAATTATTCATTAGTTTTTGCCATCAAAATATAGTTGAACTAAAATGCCATTACAACTAGGTACTAAAGTGTTCATTTCCTGCCTTTAGAATACTCTGGCAGCAGAACGCACGCATACTGTCATTTTGTCGTAAGACAATGGCTTTCAGTTGCCAACGTTCATTAAAAATTTTTATGCATAAGACTTGCCGCCATTATTATTCACTCATAAACGAGATTTTATATGCTGTAATGTTCTGTTCTAAAATCTTTGCTCGCGTACAAGGCTTACAAACTTTCTTATAAACAAAAGTGTTGAATGGTGCGGGAGGGCGGGGGGTTTTCAGAGTATCTGTCTGCTCTTTTAGTCAAATATTTAACGAAAATATTATAGTTTCTTTTCAAATTTATGAAAGATGTTTTTTTTTTTGCTCTATTTCCTCTAATCGTATTATGATTTATGTTTGGCATAATAAAATAAGAAATGTTCAAAGAAATTTATTAATTTCGCGAGAAAATGAAATATACATTGTGCAAAATTAATTTCAAATATACTTAAAATTTATTATTATTTTTTTTAATTACTATTTATGCACTTTATTCCTGCAACTAAATTCTACGATGTACAAAACGTGAGTTACTAAAGTGCAAAGGCAGTATCCTGTGCCCACAGCGGATATTATCTCACTGATTTAAAAGCAAGAGTTATTAGCAAGTACAAACTGAAATGTTAATCCTCTAAAATCGATCCTCTTTTTCTCACAGAAATATTTGAATGAATTCAGGATTGCTAAATCGCCACATAAATGGGGAAACTCAATGCCTCCGTTCTGAATTAAATACATGGTACTGCGAATATTGTTATAGTACTGTTTCTATTAAGCAATCGGTTAAATGAAATAATAAAATGATTTTCAGAATCCAATTTTTATGTCTTTTTAGTTGCTTTTTTTTTTTTATTAAGTTACTAAATTTGGATTTTTTTGTATTTCCAAAAAAAACTTAACTGTAGGTGTTGAATTAATGTTGGTGTAAATAGTTTTTTATTGAGCTGAAAAATCCTTTCTCTCACGTATAGTGCTTCTTTTTTGCAATTAAAAGTTGTTTTCGGTGTTTAAAAATTATAATCCCGGCTGTCATAGAAACCAATCTTATCGGAATTGGATTAGAAACCGATAAAAAAAAATACTTTGGTGTCATGAAATCCAATGTTATCGGTTTTATGTTCGAACTAGAAATAATGTCACAGAAAGCAATGTTGTCGGATTTTTATTGGAAATAAATCAAATCAGCCGACTGTTGTCGGTTTTCATTTGCAAATGATTGAATGAATTTTATTAATTCCATCAGATATTTTGTTAAAATCTTGTACATTTATTGACTTAAAATAATTAAAAACTACATTTTTCATTTTGTTTTTGTTTGCAAATTAATTTTTTTTTTCGAAAATGTAAGTAAATTTTAATTGATAAATTTGTAAAAAAAAAAAAGTATTCATCTCCATGTTTTTATCCTTAATAGGGGACAACATAAAAATAAAAAATTTTTTATTGCTAAAAAATTTAATTTTAAACAATTTTAATTTTTTATTTTCAAAAAATTCGTTTCGCAAACAAACAAATTCAAACAAAAATTGCAATAAAAGTAGTAAAAAAAGGAACAGAAAACTATAAAACAGCTGATTCGAATATCGGTTTTATTTTCATTCGAAGATAACAAAACCGACACGTTTTCATGACACCAAATGAAACCAATATCGGTTTGCAAAACCGACTGAATATCTGTATGTGCTACCAAGTGGATCCTACAATTGTACATATACATACTTCGTTATTTATACAAAAATTAGGACCCCCAAACTAGTACGAATATTCGTAATGCGAACACTCTTAACTCACTTGCACATTGTATTAAAGCGATAAAAGACTTTTCCCTGTTGCGTGACAAAATCACAAATGCGTATATACTTTCATCACCCACTTTCACATCTTTCATACCAAACGCATTCACGTATTTGATTTTCTGTGTCTCTCTTTGTGTGTGTCCTTTTTATCTCCTGAGCGAAACAACACGAGTAACGGCAAGAAGCAACCAAAAAAAAAGGATATACAAATACAAACTAAAGTGTCACCGTAATACATTGCTCGATGGATGTTGCTTTTTTGGCAGCATATTTTGTCTTCAAAGAACATTCATTCCCATTCAGAGTTTCTTTCCAAATCAAATAGACACACAAACATAATTCATTGTGTCGGACTTTATGTTCTATATGTACATACATACATACATACATGCACATATGCCCAGTTGCATTAAAATTTTCTGTTTTACTGTTTTCGTGTGAAGCAGACCCTTTCGAGTGAGAGATATTTATGTCATTTAAAATGTGCTACGAGTAAAAGCAACACATCAACATTATTCTGCAACTTGATCATCATCATCAGACGAGTACATCAAATTTATTTTTGACTTTAAGTGTAAATTATTTCCATGGAGAATTGCTCGCTTAATATGGATGATGCGACGGCCATTTGAGTGTTGTCTTCTTAACAGAGCTTAACTTTTGAATCGGTTGAGTGCTTATGTATATTTCATACGAATAGTGAATACATTTGCCTTTAAGGATAATGCAGCAATGCATTACTTCAGAATTTAAATTGATTTTGATTTAAAAATTAAATGTAAAGCGAAAAAACGCAATAGCCTTTTATATTATTCTAAAAATTATCGTAGAGTTCACCATTGCTGTTACGTCTATGTGTGGAATTAAAAAGATTTTTTTAATATAATTTGTTATTTAATATCAGAAATGTATTGGAGCAAATTTTCCATTGGCCTAATAAAAACCAGAAAGCCTACTTAATTGTCATCAATATTCTATTAAAATACTCGTACCTACAGAAATAATATGAGATCGCAAGTAATTGAAAGGATTTTTAAAAGACTTAGAATTTTAGCCTTTTTTTAAATTTTTCTATTATTTAGTTTTTATTAAAAAGTTTGTCATTTATAATTTTTATTAATTTTATATTTGGCAATATCGAAGAGCAGCATAAGTCTAGTACTGACGATTGCCATATGTTCACAATTTAACAGTTAGGTTTTTTTATTTTCAATTCTATTATTGAGAAAGCGATTATTCTTCTTAAGTCCAGTTCTTCAAAAAATTTTGTAGACATAAATACAATAACAAAAAACGTTAAAACTTAGAATAATGCTGTTTCACAAAAACAATGAGCAGTTTTTTTATGGGAGTACTACTGCTCATTAAATATCTTCTAGGTATGGAATGCATGTACTGGTACTATTTGAAGAGGGATAGTGCATAGAAGAGGCAAGTTGTGAAGAACGAGAAGGAGAGAAGTCAGTTTCATATTTTTTCGGAATATGTATAACAGAGTTGCTGCGTCTGAGGTGTTCTGTTGACATAGCAGTTTATAAGCTGAAGCAGAGCCTTTTCATTTATTATTTTACTTCGCCAACGTTTTATTCATCAAATACCGACAGAGGAGAACTCTGTAAGCACAGAAAAAATTGGTCTTCTAGTGGCGGAGTCAACACGCTAACTACTCCACCAATTGCTTTACTATACAGAAAAAAATTAAACTACATTTTAATTAAAAATTTGGTAATATCACTTACAAAATTAATTAGATTTTCACCTGTGAGTAAAATAATAGTATCAATTAAATTACTATTAATTTTCAATTAAATTTTAAATAATAATAATGAAAAAATTAATTAAATATTTTGATTTCAAAGAAGATTTTAATAGAAGAATATCTTTTTTGGATTCAATGCGATTGATTACTAATAATTAATTTCTATTTGTATAAAGAGTATTGGATATATGAAATAAAACCTATAAACAAAAATAAGCCGATATTTTTTGTGTATTTCATAGCACAAAAATAAGTTATTTATTTAATTAAGTCTTGTGCCCAAAATTAAAAAAAAATTTAATTAAATTAAAACTTTTAATTGAAAAAAAAAAATATTGTTCTTATTAAAGGTATTTATTAAAAATAATAATTAAACTTTCAGAACGGTTATCAGCAGAAGACAGCTTTTTGGTAAAAACTTTCTGTTCAAACTTTCTATTCAATAATCCGCAGGTTAATTAACACATTATCTTGTCCACAGTAACTTTAAAAAATATTTTTTTTAGGATCCTCTTAACTTACTATCACACAGTCAATATAAAAATAAATTGTGAAATACAAAAGTTTGCATATAAATTTCTAAATTATTGAAACTTTTTGAAATAAATTCTAAATTCCTGAATTTCACCAATCAAAGATTCAACATTTTATACTGCTTTTGTTTAATATTTTCAATAAACAAGATCAACATTCTGTGTCATTCATATTCAATTAATTCTAATGTAAAAATCCCATTTGATATTTATCTTGGTATTTTATGTTTTAATAAGTATTTTGTTTATGATGTTTTAAGCTTCCAAATGGTTTTAGTTTTATGCCTAAAAGCCTTTTTTCATCTACTTTTACTTCTTGTGTCATTGAAGCCGATTTCAGTGGCTGAAATATATCACGAAAATATTAATTCACTTGAAAAACATTAAGTTGTTAAAATGTTTGTGCACAGATTTTTTCCACCAGACGTATAGACAACATTGAACATTTCGACAAAGTTTTCTTTTTAATAATTTTAGTCCAAAAATTGTTAAGTTAAATGAATGATGTGATTTTTCACTGTGCCTTTATACTGTATTTTTATTAATTTATTAAACTACAAAATTTTTCAAAATATATGCGTCAGTATATAATATTTATGATGCTCATAGAAGTTATGGCAACTACTGTATAAACGTATGTCAGCACAAACAATTTTTTTCGTTTTTTTGTGGAAAGATTTATTGGGGAGTGTCGCAATTTAATAAAAATTTATTGCAATAATTAAGTCAATTGTTTTTCAAATTAAATTTATTATGATTATTAAGGAATGGTCTGTCAGTTATAAATTATTTTACTGTAAATTTAATTTAAAAAAAAGGCAGAAATGCTGCTGTTACTGTAAAAATTTCGGTTTTTATAAAGACTGAAATGTATAAATAATCAAATGGAAAAAACCTAGACAATTAGATAAAAATAAATAAATACATTAGGAAACTGATTTTAATATATCCCAGCAAAACATTCCAAAAAAAAGTTATCGAGTTTGGAATTATGCTTTTTTTGGTGGAATCAGTTCCCAACTGGATTATCATCTTAATGATTTTAACTTGGGCTCGAGACTAAAATAATCGATTCTTGAGAACTTATTATATGGAAAGTATGATTAATTTTTATTTTTAACCACTCACTTGTTATTGATCATACGTCCCAGTTCACACTCAACAAAAATAATTAGTTGGTCTGTTAATTACACAAATGGGGCGTATGATTAATATTAGTGAAATTTTTATAAACAGCCAATGTAAATGCCAAAGACACGAATTTTCAAAATATATGATTAATAGCAGTGAGTGTACGACGGATGAACTGGAAGATATTTTGGGCTGCATATTCTCAGCAATAGTTTGGTGTAAAAAAGTCAATTCTTATATACGAGAAAAATATGACTACAAGTAGGAAAATATGGGTGTGAATGCGTGAATTTGTGAATGACGAGTATGAATATATTTCGGATATTAGAACAATGTTTCTGCTTCCTTTGACAAATTATGCAGTTATAAGCGACAGCTGTCCAATGTGGTTTGAAGTGTATGGACTTATAATTTTTTATTTCTGATTGCATACTGCACGTTTGGCTTCATTTAAAGAAGGAAAAAAATTGTTCACCTTCACTTTTCACATTTCAATTTACATACACATAGATATGACCAAAATAAATGCAGTTAGTAAATGAACTATTTCGATAAGTAATTTCAAATAAATAAATAATATGTCCGTTGTTTTTCATCGTCAGTGTAAGCAGCAGCATCCACCAACCACAATCGAAATGTTAAAAGTTTCGTTTTTTTTATTGTTCCAAACAATAGTCAGCTGTATTTAACAATTTTCTGTTGTTTTATAGCAGCAAAACATATGTGCTTTTTTTTTTGTGTGTTTCTAATTTTATTGTACAACAGTTGATACGTGATTAAAGCTGTCTGGATCGTTAACAACTCATATTTATGAACATGAAGAAAAACACGCTTTACAATGCATTTAATTCATCGACATTGACATGGCAGCCACAAACATAATTCGTAGGATAAACATAAAATGTTAAATAATATATTTGGAATAAAAACATTAAAGCGTTTCCTTAATACCACGAAAAAACCACATAATCTGCGAAAAATGGCAACGCTTTAAATATTGAAAAGCGAAAGTTTTTTTAATCGGCTTAAATCATGTTAAATGCTACTTGGGCTACTTAAATACCAGCAATAACAATAAAAAAAAACCAAACAAATTATAATAAATAGAAATAAAAAATGCTTGTACATACCACACACAAATTCATTAAAAACTATTGAATGAAAAACTAGAATAAAAAGGGATCGAATAAACTCAAATAATTTCATCAATTGAATGAATATTTTTTTTTTCTTTGCAACAACAAAAACAAGATCCCATATGTTTGTACATGTGTAAAAGCCAAAACCATTTAAATATTAATGCTGAACATTTTTACATATTAAATGTGTTGGCAGAGGGGGTAGAGAGTGAGAGAACTTGAAATATATGGAGTAAGTGAGAGAAAGTGTTCCCAGTAATAAAAAGAAACATTGTGTTACATTCAAACCATCAATTTAAATCGTTTCACCAAATTGCGGAAGCAATAAACTAAATCATCATTTGAACAGAAACACGTGCACAGACACAGTCACACAAATATATCCAGAGAAAAATACAACTTCTAAACGAAGGATTCTTTTTTTGATACACTGAGAAAAATATATGAAATATAATGATGCCTTTTTGTGTTGCTGCTAATCAGTATTCGAAAATATTGACAAAATCAATACTTTAGTACGATGGCAAAAGCCGGTTATTACGTCAGAATGCGCTACTTCTCGAACTTTTGATGCAAAACATTTCAGTTTGCTTATGCAAATTATCGTATGTTACACTTTTTTCGAAATCGACTTTTTTATGCAAAATGGTTCTAAATCCATTAATGCATCGGCAGATAAATTTTTATAGCGATAATTGTTATAGTTATGGAGATAACACTATGTACATTTTGTCGTATGTGACAGTTACTGCTGTCAGGCAAATAAGAAAAAGACGAATAAAAACGCTCTCCTGTGAAATTTAGTTTTTGTAACATACGATAATTTCGCGCACAGGGGTCGATATGGAAATGTAGTTTCGCATGGATCTCTTAGCATCATATAATATATTTTTTATTGACAAGAGCCAAATTTTCTTTAAAAAATTCTTTTCTAAATCGAAAATATTTTTACAAATGTGGGAATAAATTTTTTAAAGTGCATAAATATCCATACAAGAACAACAACAACAAATATTCTGATGAAAAACTAAATCAACAAGGGCAGTGAATAAAAATGTCACCGAAAATACAAATTTTAGCACAACCTCCCTCGAAAGCAAACATGACTTTAATATTTGAGTTTATTTTTTTTGCAGTGGCAAAGCTAATGTCGATGTTAGTACAAGTAACCCGTTTCGTTTATCTATTCAACTTATATTACATTTTTTGGCTAAAGACTTGAACCCATTAGACATGACTGTGAAAATGACTGACAGGAAGTGGAACGGACAGATATTTACATACTGTTACATATTTTTGTTGATTTGTACGATGCTGCAGTTTTATTTGCTATTTACTTATTTGCTATTTACACACACACACACACACACACACACACACACACACAATCTCGCTGCTGTGAAATGAGTGTTTCAAAGGGTATTTTAAAATGTTAAACACGTCTAATCCTTTGAGAGCTGTCAAAGCGAAAGTGCGCACACAATCAAAAATTTTTAGCAAATGTGTATTTTTTCTTTCGGTAAAAGAAACTAAGTTTTGCGAACATCATAATTATCATTTTCATCGTTATCAGTTGAATCGTTATCTAACAAGTGAAACGAGGAAAGTGAATAGAGTACACTCGGAATGGAAGGAACTAATTAATTAATGCAAAGGCTTTTCTCTCAACGAAGAGTGTGCCTTTCAATGCAGATTGAAATTATATAAAACTTTTAATATTTTTTTTTTCTTGGACCGGCACTCAGGGGATGATCCCTATACATGCGCTGCATTGTACCGGAACTAGGAAATAAGGTTTTGGGAGAAAGGATGGAGGGAGTAGTGTTTATTGACATTTGATTTAAATTTTCCCACGTCAAAAGTGACATGAAAAACCTCTGCGGGTAGTCCATTCCATTTATTAAAACTTCTATATGCAAAAAAAATTATTGTTAAAGTTAAAGTGTACGTTTACAAAATTAGTTTTTGCATAGGGTTGTTAATGTACATATATTTGGTAGTTCCTTTATGTCAGCTGTTATATGTCCAAACGGCCACACTCTCTCCAAAACGTTCTTTTTACCATTTTTAAGCCCTGACATGCTCAATTAGGTCACACCGTATACTTTTAAGTAAAGACGGGTCTTTTTTTTTCTACTTATTTTGCTCTTTAGTGTGTGCCAAATCACATAAAATTTGCGAAGTTTCCTCTACGCACGACTAAATCAGAATGAAGGTTTTCTCTGTAGAGGACTCAATGATAAAATTTTTGCTGGCCTCTCAATCGAGCATTTCTTTCAATCGCGCATTCCCCCTACTACGAGTCGACTGTATTATGAAAATTTTGGTATCTGTACGGTATGTTTGGAAATACTTAAAGGCATCCCAGAAGCATCAGGTTACAAAATATAGGATACTAAGGACGCCCTGGGTAGAGCATGTGGTGCTTCTCAAGCATCATTTATTGAAAATTATCTAATATCGCCACACAAGTTTATAAAAAAGTTGGTAATTTCATTAGACTACTTATCTCTTAGAATTGCTGTTTTTGGAAATCAAGCCATGCTGGCTGAATTTTTGCTTCCAAAAATTAATCAATTAAACATCAACGATATTTGATTCAAAAAAGTCGCAACTTGCCCTACAACGCGCTTAACAATTGATTTATTCTAAAATCAATTTTATGACAACTTTATTTCTATAAGTGGTCCTGTTCAATTGTCCCCTCGTTTGTGGGTTTTAATTCCTCTGGATTAGTGGTATAGTTAGTATATGCTGACAAACTAGAAACTGTTGAAGCATTCTAATCTAATATTCAAGCCACTACTGACGACATACAGTCAGATTTATTGGCAAAAGTGATAAAAAAATTGGATTATCGAATGGACCATGTTACTCGTAGACATGGCGAGAATATTCCCGAAATTATATACTCGTACAAACAATAAATGCCATAAAATTATTTACCAGATTTTAATATAAAAAAAATTCCAACAATTTTTCTGTCTTGTATTATTATTTTAATTTCCCTTTCGGCTAAAAACAAAACACTCGATATGTTGTAGGATTTGGTATATTTGAAGAAAATCGAATATACAAATGAAATTTTATTTATTACAAAAATTAAAATTTATTTTACAAATTTATGAAATCTTCGACTCGATAAAGTGACAGAAAAAACTTGAATTCAATAGTATTTTTTATATAGCAATTTAAAAAAGAATCTTTGAGAATAAAGTAATAGAAGACTTAATCAAATGTAACACATATGCATATCGTCGTTACCCTTAAATATATAATCTTCTTAAACAATTGCAAACAACTTCAATTTCTATACCGTAGGAGACAAAAACAAACTTTTTCGCAGGTTCACAAAAAACATGAACTAATAAAAACAAGAATTTTGAATATACAATTTACCAACATTTATTGAAGTATTTTCATATTTTCTTCACCACTCACCTCCAATATTGTAATCCATTTTGCTAAAATTTTAATTATAACAAATTTTTTTTTTGAAATCACTTTTCCAACTCGCTAAAACTTAGTCACCAGCCAGCATCCCCAACAGTTTGAAAACTTTATTTAAAAGTGTAAAAATTCATAATTAATTTTAATATTTAAAGTGAGTTGCCAACTGGCACAAATTTTTGGCATTTGTATCGTGGAAGTGTTAGGAAGTGAACCGAAACTTAAAAATTTCATCTAAACTTTAGCTAAAATAGAAATCGGACAAAATAGCGCACTGAGTGAAATATACTTTCTATTTCGAAATGGGTACTCGAATATTAATTTTTTTTTTTTTTAATAATTTTAAGATATTTTTTTGAGGACTACTTAAAAACCTAAAATAGCACTATTTAAAGAAATCCTCTCCGTCATGCATATTAATTCGAAAAATAAAACATCATACGAATGATGACTTTCTTTTTGCTAACAAAATCAACAGCATGCTGCTTTGAATTTTAAAAAGGGTCGTTTTATTTAAAAGACTATTTCTGTACAAACTTTTAAATGGAAATTAAAATTTTCATGGTTTTTTAAGATTTATTTGCTTAATAGTAAAAACGTCAACGGAAAAATCGGCAACAGAATAAGTTCAACGCTGAGTTATAATGATGTTGTTTGTTACCAACAAAAAAGCAGCAAAGGTTGCAGCGGTAATATAAACAGAGGCAGCAATAAAACATCAAATAGCAAGTAATTTCAATATATTTCTTTTTAAGTACAAACATTTAACATTTAATAAAAACTCTGTGAAAATGGTATTTAAAATTTAAGCACAAAGTAAAGTAAAATTTAGTTCTATGCGATGGCAAGGTACACGTCAATTAAGCACATACACTTGTACATGGCCTTTTTTGCAACATTAAATAATATTAATGAGCAGTGGGCTAAAAAAATAAACTTTTTATAAATGAATGAATATTTAGTTGTGTTTAGGTTCGTATTTTACATTTATCACGCAAATGTAAAATAAAAATCACTAATTCTGAAGACTGAAAACGCATTTGTACGGCAAAAACGATGGTTAGCCTTTCTATGAAGGAGAAAATAATTACGCGGGACTACTGAAAAAACCGTGTCTACGTCGATAATCCCCTAATGTTGAAACTTAAAAAAAACCAATATTCGTCAAGTTATCTCCAAAATACCACCGAAAATATGAGAAAAAGTGTTCAAAAACTATATCAAAAGGACGCAACTAATCTATTAATCGGCAAAATGCCGAAAAAGCGGCACTTTTGGCAGCCCTGCCCGCGAACTATTTCTCAAAACTTTGCTTTTTTCCTCTATGAAATGGTAATTGAGTAAGCTAAATTGACTAAATGAATTCTGTATGAGCACTAAATAAAATTGATAAACTTATCTCAATTGAGAATGCATATGGGAACATAGCAAAATCCTGTAAGTACTAAAATTAGAGGCCATGACACAAATTTATTTATATGCGATCTGATCAGAACAGCGTTCCTATTAAGTAGTGGATTTAGATTTCGAATAGACATTAACAAGTTGACACTTTCGAGTGAAGTCGATGTAGCAGACAGCCTCTTTAACTAATCAACTAAGCAACAACAACAACAACAAAAATAATTTTATTAAATTTACAATCTGCCTTTCATTTCTGCTATAAAATAAATGGAAGACTGACTATAAATGATATGAAATGATATGCATGTGTTAGACACATCTTTTGACAATTAATGTCACACCGTTCCCCCCCATTCTGTCCTTTGACTGGGTTCACATATTCATAAGCATAGCATAGACACACACACACACACACACACACACACAAAATTTTAACATTTTTCATAAAGACTCATTTATGAATTTTAAATGTGACATTAGGAATAATAGAGGATTTCCCTTTTAATGGGATTTTTAACACTGTCCTTTTTATTTGAATTCTATTTTTCTAGCAACAAGCAATTAAAAGCAAAGATTCTTTTGTTTTAAAATCGATGATTATTTTGTGCGACATGCGAATAATGAATTTATTGCTGGGCAGCGTTAGAGGTCATTTATGTAGTAAAATGGGAGTAGACTTTGCTATTAAAAATTCTCTTTTTTATGACACTAATTGTCGTTAATAAAAAAAATATTGAAGTTTTGTACATAATTGAACATTTTAAGGATTTACAACACATTCCAGTTTATGCTACTGACCAATTATACCCCAGACAATTAACTCCGACGTAAACATTTAGCATTGGCAAGCTTATGCATAGAAGCGATGCTACTAAAGTACCCATTTAATGAATTTTGGTTTTGCTTGAATAAAAATTAAAGGATTTTGTTAATTTTTTTTTAGTTGATTCAATAGCTCGAATGATTTGAATTCGTTGAATTGAAGATGACTAGTGGCTGTTTAATACCTCCGTTGTATTTTTGAACATAATCATAAGAAAATAGTCGGAAGGTGGTAAAACGGAAGAATATGCTGCGCACTAAAAAATCATATAATTTAGTTCTAAATTTTAAAAAAAGCTTTAAAAAAGTAGATTTACTTAGCATCGGCGTGCAGTACTTCGGATTCAAACAATGGGCAGAGAAAAAAAGAACTTCTTTCAACGACAATCCTAAGTAAAGAGGAGTAGAACTAATACGATTTGGCACTACTTCCGGATCAATTTGACTTCTCCGGAATCACTTATTTCACTGGGTTATAACTAAATTTACTTTCTTCTTCTTTGACAATTCTCTACCAAATTCGGATTGCAGGCTAATTAATGTTTAAACTTTAATTGAGATTAATTTGATTTATAGTTTAATTTTATGTGTATAAATAAAACAAATTTTTAATATAAATAATTGTATATTTTTAAATGCAATTAAATATTTTATTTAATTCAACAAAAAGATGTTATAAACTTATTTCGAATGAATAAATAATAAAAAATTAAATTAAAGATTCCAATAGTTCTTAAAATATTTACTGCAAGGAATAATATTTTTTGTTAACTTAAATTAAAACAAAATAATATGTATTTTTTAGAACTGGTAAAATATATATTTATTTTATTTCTCCAAAAAGCAACTACTTCTTTCTGAGTTTAAAATAATTAATAATCAATAATATTTTTTTTTAATTAACAATATATGTGTTTTGAAAATGTTTTCCGACATTCTATTACAAATAAAAGAACCAGTTCAATTAGTACTTCTGATTTTTATAATTTTGTGATAAGGATTTAGTAATCGAGTAGTTAAATTTGATAATCACAAAAGTAAGACAATATGTGGTGATGTCACGATGGAAGGTAGTCTGCACCATGACTACAAAACCAGACCTGGGTGCAACTCCAGTTTCAGACTAAAATTATAAAAAACAACATCTCGCATTTTTCTGATGTGCATTAGTGTCTCTTTGTGTGTCAGTTGTTGTCGGAAGGTTTCAGTGGCGAAGGCATAGTCACTGGTCACTGAACAATACCGGCTTCAGCTGATAGCAATCCGTAATCGCATCAGAACGCGCTCCTTCGTCGGTATTATCTAGCACTGGCGAAGTAAAATAATAATAAAAATGGCTACTAAACCGAAGCTTCAGCACTGCTACCAGTGTAAAAACAGTACTTTTTATGGTAATGTCTAATTTCTGGATGTAATTTTTTGGGCTGTAATTTCTTTGCGCGTTGCTCTGACGCATATTATGCTTGGATTCGTTACAAAGATTATCTGACTTGATTCGCGTTATATAAAATTGAGATAGTTAATCAATTCCATTTCCACCGACAAGCGTAGGTCCAGTCAGCAGGAATGATCACGATTACAAAATCATGCATAGAATATGAAATCGCACAATCTGTGTTCTCTTTCACTAATAATTGCTGACTTTATGTCCGCGGCAAGGCGCAGCAACCATTGGTTTGCTATGGTTTAAACTTTTTCTGTTCATTGCTATTTTCGTCCGTGTTTTCCATATACATTTTTTTTTGAAGCTTATTCCACATTCGTCAAAAATTTCATTTAAACTAGTACATCTATTTTTTACTTCTTCAAATAAAACTCTTATTTTTCGTGTGATAAATGTGATAATGTTAATTTAATAAATTTTGGGTAACAAATGTCGATCCGCTTTTTCACTATGACCGAAAATGTTCCATTAGCATCAATAATTCATTATTTTTCATCATACTTAAATGTGTCTTATTCCTTTATATAGATTATAGTTCTATAACGCATATATAAGCGTTTTAAAAATGATAAGCTGTATGAGGATTTTTTACAGAATAGTATGCCATACCGTCTCCAGCAAAACATATACTTATTATTTCTCTTCAAGGAAGTGATCCGCATCTAGAACTTCTGGCTTCTTCGTCAATTGATGTGTTATACTCTGAAAGCAAATCATAAATTAGGGAAGAAGTCTGTGACCTTTCGCATTATACTTTCTCTAAGAAAATGTTGCCACATATTACTCATCTTAAAAGTCGTGTGTTTACACCCTACTTTAGTCTTAATCAATTTTTTCATATGCAATAGTGTTTTTAGTATATGTTTTTATATGAAATTTTTAATGCGGTGCTATAACAAGTTTCCATAAAACTGCTTTTTTTTTTTTTTTGTCTTTGTCGTATTGTAGTGCTTCACTAAAAAATTTACCACTTAAGAACGAAATGGCAAATTCTAATGTTTTATATGATGAGTGACCAGTGGAAATGTTAGAACTATTTCTGTAGTGAAGCTTTCAAAAGAGAAATAAATATTGCTGTGATTTTTAAATTGTTCTCATTACAGAATATTCCCGTAGTGTAAATTTTAGTATAATCTTAATATTTTCAAATTATATTTAATTTCTCTTTCTAAGGATAACTGAAAGATTGCTATCGTAGATACTTCACAACAAAAAAAAACATTGTAGACATTAGACTAAAGATTTAGCAAACAATAATGAAAACCACAAGTCTGGTAATAAAATGAATTATTAAATATTTCTCTTCTATACAAAATAGTGTAATCAAGTAACAAAAGTCTTTCTTTTTAATAAAATGACCAACTTTATCTCTATGGCTTTTTAAACTTTTCAACTCAATTTTATTTTTTCTTTATATTGCATTTCTTCAGCGAATAAAAGCTTTAAGGAGTACGAAATAAAAATGTATTATTTGAAAAGAGAGAAAATAATTGTTAATAAATACTCAACACAACATTTAGAATTCACACCGATTTAAGTAACATTTAACAAGTTTAAAAATCTAAATTGTACCCAAAAGTAATAAAAAAAAAAAAACAAAGTACATTGTTCGAAAAGTTTGCTAAAAGGTGTAGTTTGCTTATTCCAATTCTTTCTTCCCTTTGGAATCATTTTCTTTTGCTCATGTTTTATTTCTTTTTTTTTTGATATCAGGACAAAAAGAAAGCAAAGAAGTATATTCTTAAGTGCTTTCTGCCAGTGAGAGTTTTAGTTTTACTTAGTAGCCTTTTCGTTTTTTTTTTTATTTAGTTTTCTTTTATAAGAGTGTCTTTTTTAAATTTTTACTTGATTTATAATTCTTCTACTTTTCTGCAGTTCATCAAAGAATTACTTACTTGTTGTTTGCCAGAAACCGTTCAAATTAAAAAGGAGAGAGGAAGTTTACATGTTACGTTTTATTCATTATTTTACTGCGATGAAAGTAAAAAGTGTAAATATAGTTGAACTTGTTTGACTACTAAACAAAAACGTTTCATACTTCCGAGGGTACAAAATATATTCCAGCATAATGGAAAAATGTTTACTTAGGATTGTGCATACTTTCTTACAGAAAAGTAAGAATTATACATATTTTTTTGTGTGCATGTATTTGTTGCCGAAATATTTTAAGTTTAAAGTATTTGGAGGTGTCAAGTTTGAGTGTTTTGAATTTTGAAGAAAGATAAATGAGTAATAAAAAATTATATGCTTTTTGTTTCCGAATTATATAAAAAAAATTTTTAAACTTCTGTAATAAATCCAAATATTACAGATTTAAAAAAAACATTTTTTTTTTTAATTTTTCTAGTTTTTTGACCTTTTTTTTATATTAATAACATTAATTATTTTAAGCCTAAGGTCTTTTTATATATTTTATATTTATTTCAATATTTCGCTACACCTTTGTGCAGCTTCTTCAGGAAAATTGGTTTTTGTTTATAATAAAAAAATTTTTTTTTTAAATTCACAATATAGGAAAAGTTCTTGTCAAAAAAAAAAAAAAAAAAAAAAAATGTAGCGAAATATTGAAATAAATATAAAATATATAAAAAGAACTTAGGCTTAAAATAATTAGTGTTATTAATATTTTTTTTTTTATTTAAACACTGACTTTTAAACTGGTTTAACTTTTAATTTCAACTAAAATCCTTGATACAGTTAATTTTAATTTCAAATGTTCCATTTTCAATCAAAATTTGTATTGGTATACCATGGCAATGATCGTCTTTGAAAAGTTTTTCATACGGTTCAATTTTTTTTTTCTTTACTTGCATTTTCCTTATGCTAGTTGTAGGTAATCTCTTTTTATAATGTCTTTTCAGCTAATGATAGCAATACATCACTAAAGTAACTCACTTAAGCGCAGTCCATATGCCATAGTATACAGGGTGGCGCAGAATGAGCTATATGGTTTGAATTCTCTATATTTTTTCTTTGTTTTTTTTTGTCATCATTTTGTGAAGAAGACTTCGAGAATTAATTGTGAATCATTTACACGATCGAACAACGTACAAAAATAATTGAATTTCATTTTTCAAAGCTAATTGCAAAAAATTCCCCAATAATAGAGTGCATTAAAAAAAAAGGCTTAAATCTAGTTTAGTGAAGCCGCTCCGAATTTAAAAAAAAGGTAACTTATCTGATAGAAAATTTAATTTTAAGAAAAAAAAGTTTAGTGCAAAAACCTTCGGCAACGCATATTTTCCGAGTTATGGGCCTCGGAAGTTTTACAATAAAAATGTCATTGTGTTCAATATTTCTCAGCTTATTGGGTCAATGATGGGTATCATTGGAAAGCTTGTGAAAATGCCGATCACATGATGGTAACATTTTACATTTTGGGATGATAAAATGTGTAGAGGTGAAAATTCTTAGGCGCCGTCAAAGGCCGGTTATGCAGAAAATCTTTAGTTAGCGAAGCCGGTGTGTGTTATACCATAGAGGAAAACATCCTTATACCCGGCCGAAGGCCGGCTATGCAGAAAACCTTTACTTAGCGAAGCCTTCTTTTGGAATTAATTCCCAATCTACCAAAATGGGAATTACCTCTACAGGAACAGGCCCCCTCTAAATTGTTATTAAAAATTTCAAAAATTTTGGCAGATCTTGTAATCTCCATATTTACGTTACAAATGATCATGTCATACACATTTGCATACATATATATACATATAATATAAGTACGAGCTCGGTATGCGCAACCGAAAGGAAATCGGGGTTGTTGCTTTTACCGAAAAGTTGTAATAACCGACCACTAAAAATTTAATATAAAAACACACCATTATTTAACTTAAATTCATTCATTTTTATTACTTTAACGTAAATTAAGCATAAAATTAATGTTTTATACATAAGTACATACTTAAATAAAAAGCAAAACAAAAAATAAAAATGAACTTCATATTTTATACGTTTTAACCTTTTGGGAAATCGCAGCTTCCTTCATTTCTTGAAGAGCAATTAATTTTTCATAAGGAATATCATTTTCTGTTGCCCACTCCATACAAATGTCAAGGGCTTTAATGGCATCATCTAATTTAACTTTTTGTGTTTTTTCAATTTGTACATTCTCTGCAATTTCTTCGTCTGAAAGATCTATAGCTTCGGGCTCATCTGTATAGTCTTCTCTGATCCATTCACCGATTTTACCATCTGTCAAGTTCATATCCGGTAAAATATCCTGTAACAAATTCGAAATATGGTGTAATTGAAGTCAGTTCGTATCGCAAGCTCATTTTTTTTGATTCTGCTGACTGTGGACTTGTTAACTTTGTAATCAATACAAATCTTTTTAACAGATTCACCATTTTGCAATTTGCTCAAAATTTCTAATTTTTGTTTAATTGTTAGCTTAATCACTTTTTTTACTACTCCCATATTTTTAAAATGATGTGTACTTAACAATGATCTTCACTTAACTCATGTAAAACTTTAAACGTGCAACGCATTGCAAAGATTGAGATTATGAAAACTGTTTAAACGCCGCTCCTGCGTGAGCACAAAAAAGTAAAGAGCATAAAATAAATAAAGAAAAAGTACCACCACTGACATGTGGAAAACATTTTTAAGAAGGGTTCTTTGCTGATATCTTAAGTACTTGTTAAAACTACGTTTCTGAAGAAATAAATTCAGAGAGAAAAACGCTTAAAATTTAATAAAACAGAAAAAGTTGCACTTATCGAGACTGTTTTTTGAAAAAAGTTGCACTTATAAAGACTGTAATGTAAAAAAATTGCCTGTTGCGCTAATCGGGGTGTTGCGATAATCGGTGGTTGCACAAATCGAGCTCGCACTGTATATACATATAATATAAGTATGTTTTTGTGTTTTGCTCTCATTTTTAATAAAAATACCGTTAATTTACTCATTTACTATGTAATAAAATATTTTCTTTTGTAATGAATCAAAGACTTACAATGAAAATGGCAAAATATATCGACAACTTTGTAGGTCCGTAACTCCCAAACTATGCGTTGCCGAGGACTTTTGCACTAAACCTTTTCTTCTTAGAATTCAATTTTCTATAATCTAAGATAATTTTTTTTTAATTTGGATTTGTTCCAAAAAAAATATAATAATCGCATAAATAAAAAAGTTATTAACCATTTAAACCGTATAGTTCATTCTGCGCCACCCTGTACATATAGCTGTATGTAATATACTTATGTACATACAAACATATGTAAAGGGCTTTCCAATTGGGACATAACAACTTTTATGTTCTATTCTAAATCTGTCAGTTGATTGCGAGTTCTGAGTCTAAGTGATCTAAGTATGGGCTATTATGGATACATTTTTTGTTTATATTTTCACTAATAAAAATTTCCAAGCGTAAGATATGCCGTAAGTGAATCGATTCAAGATAACCCAACTCAGTCAATTCCACCTCGTTCTCAGAAATAGTCCAGTCAAATAGCTGTCACAAGCATGCGACCTATCGCTACTGTATTTTTTTTTCTATGGTCCCGTAGCAAGTCATTGGTCTCTGTACGTTCTTGTGGAAAAGTGATGATTCGTTGTGGTCAAATGTTTGAGATCTAAATTCATTGTTGAAATTGCACCACAACTAGAATAATTGTGAACGTGTTACATCAACAATTGGAAAACCCGATATATGCAGGGCAACACCTTCAAGTGTAATGAAAAACAAGTGTACTTGTATTGCATGAAAAGCAACCTCAGTAGTTGACTTTAAATGGCTTCGCTTACATCCATACATTTCAACTTATTGTACCTATAAGTACTTTTGCAATACTTTATGGTTTACTGGTCTACATTAATGTTGTCTGTACGTGATTACTACACAGATACGGTTAGTGGCAGTAATGAGTGACATGGGAAAGAAAATCTCTATGATTTATATCCAGTAATTATTTGCAGTTTTCGTCTTAATTTCTGTAACAAACAAGTGATACATGTTTTACAGGCAATTCATTCAATAAAATGTAGGAGTACTATTTGTATTATTTTTATAAATAAATGAACATGAATTTATCTCAATTAGCTATTGGAAAATTTAAGGAAAATTTATTATATCGAAAAGTTTTGGTATTAAAAAATTTAAGATTATAAAACAGGAGATTTTTTTGTGCTCCGTAAATGAAAATGTGCATATATTCGCTCACGTGTTAACCTGATTTACTTTGCCTGTAACTTTTAAGCATTAACAATTATAAAAGAAAACTAAAAGAGAATCGCTCATGGAATCTAACACGATTAGAACTCTCACTAGTCTAGCCCTACATTTTATATTCCTACCATTTTGCGTTCATTGTAACGTTCAGAGATTTGAGAGCGGTGGTTTAAGATTCGTAAAAATGGAACTTTAAGAGAAAATAAAAATGTGGCGAAGTGGTTTAGTAAGGCTTACATAAGTGTATTGTAGCGCATTTTGTTAATTTGTAAAACAGTATTGCAGGATCTGCTGATTTAACCCTAATCAAGTGGGATAAACTTTGTAACGAATCCAACCAAAATGTGCTGCAGAGGCACATATAAACCCATTGCATATTATATTTGGGAATTTATATCTCTTTTTTGCATTTTTTTCTTTCAAAGCAGTACTTGTATTGTGGAATGAAATCCGCATCCTCCTAAAATTTACTGTCGTAATCTTAAACTTGGTTTGTAGTTGCTTCAAAATCAATCTCTGCAATAATTGTGTGTTGTATAAATATATTTTAGACATTGTGGGAAAAAGTTTCGTCTTTACAACTTTCTCTTTGAAAATTAGCCCACAATTTAATAAACTGCGTAAGTTTACATTGAATGATAAAAATTGAATGGGAATTCCCCGTAATTTAATTTGTTGGTTCATAATGTTGCCGTAGGTGCCTGATAGGCACATTATGACAGGATTAAGTATATTTGTGGTTTTACATAAATAAATAAATAAATAGAAATTAAAGAAGAGCTAATTTTTTTTTTAAAGAAATAAAATAATTCAAAGTACGAATTCAAGAAGCACCAAGAACCATGACTTCAATTTAAAGAAGTTAAAACACTTCAAAGTGAAAGATGTGTCTGAAAGGCACATGTTGACTGGATTAGGGTTAAATATTTACAATCATTGTCAGCCACTGTGCTGCCTAAAATCTGAAAAAAAAATTTTGTTGTATAAAATAATTTCTGTAAAAGCTTCTCGTTTCTTCTGTTTCTATACTTGGTAATTCCTAAAGATTTTCTGGGATTTTTTATATAAACATTTCAAATTCCTTAGCTTTTTAAGGAATTTGAATGAATTTGGAATTTGTTTTTCGACTCGCGTTCAATTAATAAAATGTAATCAATAAAATTTATATGCATGGAAAGCTTTGTAGAGAATTTTTTGAAGAATTGAAGCCCTTTTCTTAAATAATTAACAATGAATATAAACGTGCACTATAGTAGTCTATAATTTTTAGTAGAGTTGGGTTCATGAGCTCTTTGAAGTGAGCACTCTTTTCAGTTCAGCTCTTTTTGGTGAGCTGGTTCGTTTAGTTCGTTCAGGACATAAGCAGCTCAGTAGTATCAGTTTACTTTTAGCTGATCTGATTTTGATGCTCTGTTGAATTTGTCGCTCAGTTGATTTTGTGTCTGAACTGATTTTTTAGTTCATTTAATTCAATCAAATACAGAACCAAGGCAGCCTTAATCAGTAGTAGAAAAAGAAAATATGTTTTGGTGCTGAAATTTTTATTTCAAAATAAACACGGCAAGCGCTCTTCACTGAACTAGAATCGTCAAAAGAAGTGAGCGCAATTCGCTCAGTTTACTGAATCGTTAAATTGAGCTAGCTCAGAGCTGAACGCCACAACTCTAATTTTTATTCAAGCAGATTATATTTAACCACAATTCTTCGCTATTCTTTTAGCAATCCATTTGATATATTTTCACATTTTTGTTTTTTTGTACAGCCAAACATTTAAATTGTTGCAAAAACTAGAACTTACGAGATTTTCAGCCAAATCCAATAAATTTCTACCGGATTTGCCATACAAAAGAAAATCCGCATCGTCTCTAGATTTTGATGAAATCTACTCAAAATCTCGTAGAATAAAATCTATCTATCGGACAAGTATAGTGTAAAGTGTGTAGATTTCAAATCACATCTCTTGAACTCAGTGTAATGAAGAACAATTAGTTTTTTTTATGCATTCGGCAAATGTTACTTTAAAAATTAAATAAAACGCATGAAAATAATAAAAAGTATAGTATTTAATGTATTGTCAATGAAAGAAAGTCCTTAAAGATTGCATAACCATATTTCAAGAAAAGTCATTTTATACAAAAAATGTTTCATAATTTATGGTTTTTCTTAAATTAAATGAGTTTTCCCAACGAAGCCAGGAGTCTTTCATGCTTTGCCTTCACTGCCAACAACAAGTCATTAAATTCAAATTTTAGCTTGACTATATAAAGTTTTCGTAACTAATGAAATTTGTTATATACATATATACATATGTGTTTGCCTGTGTGTGTGTGTGTGTGTGTGTGTGTGTGTGTGTGTGTGTGTTTGTACATGTACAAACACTCTAAATTTCGACACACATGTTCACTTTTGAATACATGTATGAACATATAAAACAACACTTTATAATCGTTTACGACATTGATAACTAATTGCAATGTAAATAAATTACCAGCATACAAGCATTTAAGCTTGTTTTTATTATTAGTATCTGGGAGACTTTATTATTCAGATTAGAGGGAAAAGATGTCGTTGCGAAACGGACATAGTAACGGATGGGTCTGGTAACAAGATCTGTACTTCCGTACAAACATCACAGCCAGGAAGCGACAATCACAACTTGAAAACAATTAAAAGAAAATTAATCCGTATGCATATATATTTTAAACACTAACACTAAATATACTGATATATTTCCACAGAAAGTTTATTTCTATATAAAATTACGAGTATAGATATGGAATTTTATGCTGTTACCCGTGCTTAGTGTTGCCCATATAGCTTATCAAGGCTACAAAAGTTTTCCTTTGAAATATTTACAGCTTTTAAGTTGAAATTGCAGACATTTTTCACTTTCCTGCCACATATCTTATAGTGTGTAACATAACTACAGGGGTCGGCGCACGAACTGTTACAAAGAAACAAATTATATAATTTTTTTTTCTTAAATTTAACAATACCTTTTATTATTTGATGTAGCAATTTTTAGTTTGGAGACAAGAATCAAGCATAAAAAATTATTCAAAATTTTCTATTTGACACTTTGATCTCTCGAAGCATATTGATAAGTTCATTGGCACATATGGAGGTCATTCTCATGAAAGCGTTATCTCTGCCGCCTTATTTATTGTTAAAAATATGACTGTGATCATATATAATTATGTATATGCACAGATTTGATTTCAACAAACTTACATGGAAATCCAATCGGTAGGAGCCGAGTAATCGATCATTGCGAAAACACAACACCTTAATAAGTTTAATATTCGTTCGTTCACTAGTAGAAGCAAATAAATAGAAACTTTTCGCTAATAGTGCTGTACTCTGTCTTGTGTTTTGTTTTTATTTTATTTATTTATCTAACTATTTACGAGTATATAAAGCGGAATGTGTGTTTGTTGGTTTGTTTGTGTATTTGTTTGTCCTTTATAGGAGCCCAAACCGCTGGACCGATCTTCCTGAAATTTTCACACCTACTTTTTAAGGGGGAAATTTCTGCTTCTCCAAAACTACCTAGCCGATTTTTATGAACTTTAAAACTTGAATGTATTTTGAGCTTAAAAGACACATTGCTATTTTTTTAAACTAGGACCACGAGGGAAGGTATGAGCAATTTTCGTGCCTCCGACGCTATCTAACCGATTTCAATGAAATTTAAATGTATTTATGTTTTTGCGTCTAGAAGTACACATATGCTACATATATATTTTTTTAAATAGAACCCGGGGGTGACGTAGGGTAAGATATGCCTTTCCGAAACTGTATAACCCTTGGAGATAAAAACGGGAGCGAGCCGCGGGTAGAAGTTAGTTTATTATAAAGTCTATGGACTATTAAAAAAAAAACAATGCAGAATACATAAAATTTACATTATTAACTATTTAGAAACAGAATAATATTAGTTTTTACAATATTAATATTTAAAGCAAAATCAATGTGCTGAGCCCGCTTTAGCAGTAACGAATCCACAGGCACATCAGAACGCCCTTCTTCATCGGTATTGTGTGTAGGACCGGCAAAGTAAAATAATTAAAGAAAATGGCTACTAAAAACGATGCTTTAAAATTTAATAATTGATATCACTTATAATAAAAAAAATATTATATACTTATAATAAAAAAAAATTTTTTTTATTTTTTTTTTATTATATTTTTTTTAATTTTATTTTTTACAATAAAAAAAAAAATTATAAAAAAAAAAAAAAAAAAAATTTATTTTTTTTTATTTTATTTTTTATAATAAAAAAAAAATTATAAAAAAAAAAAAAAATAAAAAAAATAAAAAAAATAAAAAAAAATAAAAAAAAGATAAAAACTTGATATCAGAGCCGCTTCAACACAGCTATAAAACAAAAGCAGAGTTGTCAGCTAGTGAAGCTTCACTTTCGGTAATTTCTCAAATTATCCCTTTCCTCTAGTTTTAGCGCAATGCCATAGCATGTGTAGGGGTCATCTGCTGATAGCTGGTCCAAGATAAAAAAATGCGCAAACAAGGATAAAAAGTAGAATTTTTTATTTAGTTGGCACAGATCAGCTAGTGCTACTCCAAAGAAGGAGAATTTATCCTGGCGCTAGACTGCCGGTTTCAAACCGGAAGAATGGAGTAGGGTTTTAGGCATTGGGACAAGTAAAATATATATATAAGTATGTGTTGCTCCAGCATCGAAGGAGGTTGTTGCAGGTATGATTAATCGAAGCATAAAAACGAACGAAACAAATATTCGAATAGACAGCGTATAAGAGTTTCCATTAAAGCGTGATGGAATATAAAAAGATATATTACTTATTAGAAGTTACCCAACGATATACATCTGTATATATCTACCGCGAGTTTGCTGTTTGATTGCTGCATGTATTAACTTAAAATTGATCAAACTTGAAAGGAGACCCCTGTACATTATCCTATTGTAACAATTAGTGTTGCATGTTGTCATTATGTGAGTGTGTGCTTCTATTAAAAATTCTTTTTTCTCTCTAATATTCTAACACTTTGCCTTTTCAGCTTGGGTGCCTACACAACACTTCAAGGATGCCTGAATTTTTTTTTCTTTCGAAATTGTTGCTGCTGTTTAGTATTTTGTAGCAAGTAGTTGTGGATGCTATAAAATCCTTATAATTTTTTTCTCGGCTTAGAAATGGCAATGAAAGTTTGCTAAAGTATTTCAACAAAAAAAAAAAAGAATCACAGACACACAAACAAATTCCTTTAAGCCATACAAATACTCACACGCAGCTTTGGCAAATAAACTTTATTTTTCGAAAATTCAATGTCCTGCAGAATTTAAGCATACATTTTTAAATTGCAATAGCACTTGTAGTTAAGGTTACATGTTTGTTTGTCCTGCTTCAGAGTACAATCGAAATATATTTTAAATTCTAAAAACGCCCATCTCTTTCTGCCCAGCTCATGAGTTTAAAGTAATTTTAATGCCAGCATTTTATAATTGCATATTTTAATTTATTAACAGATGTAATTTAACTACCACAATATTTATTATATTATTAAAAATATCTACACTGTATTGTTCTGTAAAATCGTTTTATAGCGAAACAATAAATTGCAAAGATTTTCAATTAATAGAGTAAAATTGGGCATTTAATTCAAAGTTTTGGTTGAAAAAATAAAACGCCATAAAATAATTTTTAGAGACATTTTGTAACCGCTCTATATTGTATCTATTTTAAAAATCACAAACGACATATTTCATTTTCATGAATATAAAACATGATGATAAAACAAATTATATTAACGAAATTATACAGCGTCCTCTTAAATGCAAACGGACGTAACTATATAAAAATTCGAAATCGAGTTTTTGATTGATTCTTTTGAAATTTTTTCAATTTGCCAAGAAATTACGGTATAATTAAAAACAAAAAAAAAATATTTGACAACGATATCTCTAGAACGAAATACCCGATTTTAATCTTGACAGCAATCGACGCACCCTTCTGAGGTTAAGAGCTGAACGGATTTCGAACTTGAACGGCTAAATAGTTTCAAATTTACTTGGAAAACTATTTTTTTGATTGACATACATTTCGTTATTAAAAAGCTAAAAAATTTCATGTGTTTATCAAAAACTCTAAAAATATGTTTGGGAATTATAAAATAAAAACTAAGTAAAACATGCATGCCTTTTTTAACTTGGAACAGCAGTATCACAAGGAAATTTAGTTATGGGAGGGGTATAGAGGAGTAGTTGGAAAATCCAATTTCATCAATATGGATGTTTATTCAAAATACAATAGAATTTTGTTCTTTTATTTTTAGTATTGGAAGAGGTCAATAATTCGCAAAAGTGAACACCGCCGGTTTGAATTAGTGCCGGTTGCCGTGAGTGCATTGTATTTTGGTTACTTTGTTATTGTTTTTTTTTTTTTTTTTGAAACAGCTGATTGTTTTTTAGAAGAAAAAGTACGGACTTTTCCATGCAAGAAGGAGAAAAACATTACTCTCTCAATCGTTTCTCATTTACCCATTTGGCGAGTACGGGGACGCTTTCTGGTAAGATTTTCATCCCACGGATGGGCAATTTAAGTTCTAGAAACATACCTTATATTTGCATACAGTATTTGTTTCCACATAGTACATCCTTCTTTTAGCTTTAATTCACAATTTAAAAAAAAACACACAAATATTTTCAAAGCATAGTTTTTAGCGCAACTTCCTGCTACAACGCCCATATGTATGTTTGCATATGTAATTTAAAATTGGTCGGTAACGCAGTTAACTTGCAATTATTTTCAAGTTAAGTTTTTTATTAAGTTTATTAGTTATTTTATTAATTAACTGAATTTTTTAACCCTGCCTGCTCAATCATATTTTTTATACGTTATGACCAATGTTAGTCGATTCGACTAAAATACGCGAAATATCGATTCTGTGGATCTTCCGGGTACCCCTAATTTTTTTAAGTTACCAGAAAAGTATACTACTATGCCTTTTTATATATAAGAATTGAAAACATATATATTGGATTTGGTTTTTTAATTATTATTGGCTGTTCTCTTTCACTTCTGTTTTTAAAAATATAAAAAATATTTTTTGATATATATTTATTAAGCCTGAGGTCTTTTTTTATTTTATTTTGTTTTTTATTATTCGATATTTCGTTAACAGCTTGTTAACATCATCAGGAATAATTAAAATAATTAAAAAATAATATATAATATATATATTTATATATATAATTATAAAAAATAAATAAAATAAACTAGAAAGCTTTAAAAGATTTGTGCCATTTTAAAATTAACGCATTACTTTAAGTAAATAGAAAAGATAAACAATTATATTTCAATATTTTTCACAAAAGGCACAAAGCTCAACTTTGCACTCCCCACATATATTTTCTTGGTATTTTGTGGTCATATAGTTTTCATGCGGTGGTTCTGGAATAGATAGAACATACATTCATTTTCAAAAGCAATAAAATCCTCTTTATTATCATGGTATATTGCCAATATTCTTAAAATTTCTTCATTAGATATACTCGTAGCAGGCATTTTGAAAAAAAAAAAAAAATAGCAATAATTCCAATGTTAGTCGTTATGACTACGTAACTTTTAAAGCCCATACATAGCACTTGAGTCACATAACATGTAATTTTTGAGAGACATTAGTTTTACAAGTAAATTACGAGTATCTAAACGTAAAAAATTAAAACGATACATGAAGCGAAAAAAAAGTTAGAAGGGGAAAAAGTAACAATGTTAGTCGAAAAGATTAACAGTGGGCATCCAAGTTTAAGAAGTAACACTCAGGCAATGATTGTCTACTACTAAGTGTTACGTTCTATGGGAAGGGCATAGTGATATCAGATGGTGAAGGTATTCGTTATTCTTACAACACTGTTTTTGCAGTTTTTTTTTTGTGTTTGTAGCAGTATTGCACCGCCTCTGTTGCCCAGGAGATGTATATAATTTTTTTAAACTCTGCTTAATTATTTTACTGCGCCGATGATGCTACACAATAGCGACGAAGGAGGGCGCTCCTACGCTACTTGTGGATTAGCATATCAGCTAAAGTCGGTCAAACCGTTACCAGCGAAACGATGCAACAACAATTGACACGAGGCACAATAATGCAAATCAGAAAAATGCCACTCGAACCAAGATATTTTTTGGTTTTGCAGGCAACGTACTAACTACTCGTACCTCAGCCATCATCGCAACATTCAACTTTTAGCAAAAAATTTATTAAATCTGTTTTCTAAATAAAACACAATTTTAGCTTTTGTTTACTGCATATAAAGAAAATAATTAGACTCTTTAAAAATTATTTTAATTATTATTTATTAAAAATTAAGATAAATTAAATAATAATAATTTGTATTCAGAAGTTGGGAAAATCCACTGATGAGCTAAGTAAGCGTTAGCGAAATAGTACTATATGGATATGCTTTCCTCCTCAATTATTGAGTTGCTTTTATAATAAAATGCTTTATGATATTTTTCATACTGTATGAGAATATCATAAAGTATGTAATAATAAATTTCACATATAGTTTATAAGGGAAAAAGCACAATTAGAATCATATGTATAAATGAATATTCCCAAAATAAATTCAGTTAATATTTAATAAAATCAAAAAATAAAAAATTAAAATATTTTAATTTATGGAAAAGCAGATAATTTGAATGACTTGAATTTTCATAATTCAAATAACAGTAGTTTCGGTGATATTAAAATAACTGGAAGAGTTAATTAAGCGACTTGAAGCCGTCGTACTGTCTTTCGACAATGTCTTTAAATATGCGTTGCCAAAGTAATAAGCAATTGCTGAATGGAGATTTAAAAAAAGCAATGCATAAAATTCAACCAAAAACAAATACAAAAACTTTGCGAAATATACACACTTTAATTTGGGGAAATTCTACATTCTTGCAGTTAGACTTTGTAGTCGACTACCAATTTGCCGGCAGGGGTTTTTTCACATACAGATATAAATATATATGTATATGTATACGCGTTGCGCTTGTAGTGTTATTTGGTTTGTATGTCAAACTAATGTATATTACTTTGTTGTATACCTACGAGTGTAAAAGAATGTTGTTTAACTTGCGACCAAACAATATCATCTGCATGCATGCATATTCCTTTTAAATACTCTCCGGATATATTGCTGCCTGTGTGAGTCTAAGGGCACGTGTGTAATCTGTGCATTGTCTGCACTAAGAGCTGTTCCTTATAAGATAAGCAATTTACGAATAGAAGTATGTTTAGGTGTTCTGCCCCATCTATCTGCGCATTGTTTGTTAGCTTGTGCTTGTGCTTGTTCCTCATCTCTACTTTTCTTAGGGGACATGACTGAGTATTTTTTTTTTTTTTCAAAGTTGCAAATACAAAAAGATCCAAGAGTTTTGCTTAGATTTGTTTAATAATTTGATTTAAAATGTGTTTGTGGTCCATAATTTCTCATGAGTAAATAAAGTCAGTAATAAATGCCTTTCAGTATTTGTTGTGTTTTGTTGCTTTTAAGACTATAATTTAGTGTTTACAAATAAATTAAACAGACAGTATTTAAGATTTTAAATATTCATTTGAAAGTGGATTTAATAGTGCTTCAATGTTATTGCTCGTAATCATTGCTTTTCGTATTAAGTTGCAAACACTTTAGATATAGTAGATATTAAATACTTAATATTATAAAAAATACTATCTTTTAATTATTTTAATTAAAAATTTGTTGCAATAATTATTTGTCTGTTCTGTTTCAATCCCTTTATTATTTGTTAAAAATTTTAATTTAGTGGCAATTATATTAATATATGAATCTAAATACTAAAAGTAAGCCTTAGCTGTTAGTTACTATATACAGGGTGAGCCAACTTGGACTGACTGATTTGAAATGCTTATAATTTTTGTATTTTTAAATTTTACTATCACTTCTATTTTTATTTGACCTTTATTAAAATTTTTTAATTATATTTATTTTTTTTTTTTTTTTTTGAGCGATGGTCTTTTTTATGAAATTTTTAAAAAATATTTTTGTTAATACAAATTATTATTTCCTGACGATGCTACCTATTTGGTAGCATCATTTTATTGAGAAATAAATAATAATTAAAAAACTTTTCATAAAAAAGACCATCGCTCAAAAATAAATATAATTAAAAAATTTTTAAATTTTTTTATTTATTTTTTTTTGCAAATTAAAGTATAAATTATAAATTTTTTTTAAGCTAAGTATGAAAAATTACATCTTTTAGATGGCGTCCATTCTCCTGTTGGCAGTTAATGGCTCTACTCAATACATTTTGCATTACGTTGCGCAACGTTTCTGACTGCAATTGAGCAATTTCTGTGCGAATATTCTGTTTTAGCTCTCGAATATTTTGTGGTTTGTTGACGTAAACTCGTTCCTTCAAGAAACCCCACAAAGAAATCTGGGGCCGTCAAATCTGGCTGGAGAACGAGGTGGCCACGCGAGATCTGCATTTTTTGAAATTATTCGGCAGAATTGCCATTGTGGCTTCATCTGGCTGTAACCATATGTTATGATTATTGAGAACTATCGGACGTAAAGAATTTTCCAACATGGTCCGGTATACCACCCCAGAGACGGTTTCTGGCTCATTAATTTCATTTTCGTAGAAATATGGACCAATAACTTTATCAGCCATGATTCCACACCAAACAGTGCATCTGATAGGGTGTAATTGTCGCTGATGCAATGCTCTCGGATTCTCTGTACCCCAAATTCGGCAGTTCTGCTTATAAACATATCCATTTAAATGAAAATGTGCTTCATCGCTCATAATCAGATTATTCAAAAAATTGGCATTTTCTATCGCTAGCAAAACCAATCCACTGAGTATCATACATTATAAAAATTTAAAAAAATTCTGTATTATCTGCAAAAAAAATAAAAAAAAATACAAAAATTATAAGCATTTCAAATCAGTCAGTCCATTTTACTATTATTATTATTCATTATTTTTCGTTAAGGTTTACAATCTAGAACAAAAAAAATTTCACTGAAATTCATTTTATGTCATCAAAATTATTTCGGCCATTCGATGACGTTGTCTGTAGTTATGTTTTTCATAAAATCCATTTGTGGAAAAATATGTTGAGATGCTGGTTTAGCTCTTCCTCCGTGCTAGTTTGTACAGCGACTATCGCTGGTTCGTTCTTCAAGGACTGCCCATTTATCATCCATTCACACGCTTGTATGGAAAAAATCCTGAATTAATTGAATTTGTTAAATGATGATATGAATTCGTCTTGCTAAAAGCATACAAAGTAAAAACATTTGCTTCAGTAGCACATAAAATTTCCACAAAGAAAGTTGATGTCATTTTAGTTAAGAAATAAAATCCTCTTTTTGGCTTTTGAATTTTTTTTCAGCAGTGCACGTTTTTAACAGAAAAAAATGCACAAATAAAAAAAAGCACAAATTTTATGCACTTATTTATTATACATAATTATTTATCAACACTTGTTCTATAGTTAAGCTATTATATGTGTGCAGTTTGTTCGTGCTTGTGCCAACTGATCGGGAGAGCAGCAAGCAAATTTTTGAAAATGCTAAAAATATCACAATTTTATACAAAGATTTTGCAAAGATTACTTTATAAAACATGTAGAAACCAAACGAAAGCATAAGCAACTGTTTGCTGATTAAAAATATTTGTTTTTTTTTGTGCCGTTATTTGTTGCATTTGCTGCATTGCTTCGCAAGATGTTATTTATATTTTTTTTTTTTTTTACTTATTTTCGTTTAATTTTTTAATAAAAATATTTATTTATTACACAAACAGCTTTTATGCTTATTATGACAGCGCTAACAAGTGAAGCAAATGTAGTTATGGTTATGGTTATGGCTATGGCAGTATTGTGAGTCATGTCTAATTGAACATTAAATCTCGTAAGCGAAGGGTGCGTACCGAGGAAAATATTGCTGCTGTATTGGCCAGCATCAATAAAGATCTCGATATATCAATTCTTCGCCGTTGTCACGGTGCCGTGCAATGACTAACTAACGACTCTTTTTGCCCAAAATAGAAGAATAGGACGTGGTAGGACATGTGGTTTTAACAGCTGAATTTTTTTGTGCTCGTTTGGCCATTTTATGTTACTGCAACATCGGTATTTAGATCCTAAATAAATTCTGCAGATATCGCATTTCCACATATTTGATTCGCATATTTTATATATTTATTAACATATAATTTTTATTACAACTGACTTACAAACTTTACAAAGACTACTAAGTATAAATTTGTTAATGGGTTTGTGTGCGTCTGCTAAATGAAAAGACATGATCTTATATCTGTGTGTGGAAATTGTGTAAGTGTTTGATATGAAGAAAAACATTAAAACGTAAAATTACATACACTACGTAAGTTTGCAAGGCAAACAGTTGGCAGGATATGAAAAGGAAGTGCAAAGGATGTGCATAAATATGTGTAATATAATTTCTGTTAGTGCAGCAAAAGTACCCGTATATACAAGTATGCTGTATGTTGTATTCTTGTAGAACAAAATAGAGATTGAACAGTGAGGAACTCTTTTTTCGCTACCATGCACAAAGTTGATTAAACCTCTGTAACTGACGTTTTAAACGGACAGATACCTCAATGCAAAAATTTTTGAGTAGCTTCGTAAAACTCAGTGATACGATATCTATGTTTGGCGTTTCCTTTTCTATTCAAGCTTCTACGTTCCAAATAGAAATAAGAGCGATCGTGGGATACACATGTAAGCAGCTGCTCTGTCTATGTTACCTACACATCAGCATTAGGGTCGTAAAGGCATAAGGTCAGTATTATTGTACAGTTTTGTAGGGTCTTAAAGAAGTCACATCAGTAATATTACGACATCTAGTGTTAGTATCGCATCTCTCTATCTAGCTCCATTACAATGCATTGCAAATGTAGGGGATATCCCCTGAGCACTGGAGCAAGAAAAAAATAATAAAAATACAAAAAAAATTAAACTACAATTATTCTATCGCAATAAATATAAAATGTAAAAACTATGGAATTATCACGAGAGACGAATTGAAAAATAATTTTTTTTTCCAGAAGCAAAACCAAAGTTGTAGTGCGATTCCAGTAACTGTTAACGATTCGACAATTGTTATATTTGTGCTCGTTTCAGAGTGCTTGCAGTAACGATAGTTGCGATTCTGTAACTTAATGTTAACGAAGGTCGATAAACATTGAAATCAAGTGGCATCTCTGTGAAAATATACGAAAAGCACAAAGAGCAACATGTAAAAAACAAAGCAATCCAAAGCAATTTTTAAATGTGATAATTTCAAAAAGTAATAAACGGTGCGGAGGGAGGGTGGCGCCGTTGGATTTATCGATAGTGCGGATTTGTCAGTCACGCTGTGGAGACACGTAATTGCTCGTCGACAATTTTGTGTCAAAGTTCGGTATTCGGCGAATAAGTGATGGACCGAGTGTAAATTTAGTTCGTTTGTTAATTCATGGGTGCAGAAATTCCGCGCAACTGCTTTTTTTTTTTTTTTTTTTTTTATCTAGGACCAGCACTCAGATGACTCCTACACATGCGAAGCATTGTGCTGGGAACTATAGGAAAGGGATAGTAGGAGAAACGACAGGAGTGAAGCTTAATTAATTATTTTTGCAGCTCTGCTTTCGCACGTTCTTTGTTTATACTCGTAGCAGTGCTGAAGCTTCGGTTTAGTAGCCATTTTTATTATTATTTTACTTCGCCGGTGCTACACAATACCGACGAAGGAGGGCGAAAACAAAAATTTTTTTTTATATATTAAAAAGACCTACAGCTTAAATAATTAGTATTATTAATATAAAAAGAGGTCAAAAAACTAGAAGAGTTTTCATATATTTATATACACAAAAGCAAAATTTTTTTTTTGAAAATACGTGGCAAAGAAACAGGCCTATTAATTAAATTCTTTGTATGTGCGTTCACACCGAAATATTCCAACAACAATATTTTAAACACCACATACCAGTTGTCGATAAAATAAACAGTACATAAATTATTATCGCAATCTTAACGATAACAGCTGATCTGAAGCGATAGCGAATAACGTTAAAAATTTTACTGAATTGCAATTTCGATAAAATTTTGTTATACAGGTATAAATGGTCGTGAATAGCACTACAGCTTTTAATATAGTGCTGACTCATGCGTCCCTTTAATGAAAATGAGTGCTGCTCATGTAGCATTTTTTTCGGAGAACATCATGAGAAATTTACGCGGTACACTTTAAAATAACACATATTCTTCAGAAAAGATCATAAAAAATTTTAAAAGGCAGAATAAATGCAGAATATTACTTAGTAAAACAAACGCCATTAGTAAATTTGCACAACGTTTTTGACTCATAAACTTGCGCTGTTGAATTGCTCTTTAATCGTTGTTTAAAATAAAATTCTAATATTATTTTATTAAAAAGAATTTTTATCATACGCTGATGAATTTATTATTTATTTGTACAACAGTTTCAAAGAGGGCTTTATGAAGTAAAACCGGAATTTTTAGCCAATTTTGCGCAAATGGCATTTTTAAGGTTTTGATGAGGATCCTTATTAAATTAAAATAGAGCAAATATCATGGAAGTATTATTCTCAAACAGAACTGCCCGTGCTCATGTTCGTCATCTTTTGTTAATGACATCAGTCACGTGACCATTGCCCGCCTCTAATAGCCAAGTGATTCCGATATAGTGCATGTGCATGTGCAAGTTTGAAAGTAATTGTTATAGTTATTCGCATTCACATGCACACACACACACACACAAATTATTTCACATTTAAAAGTTTCTGCAAGTGTGCTTTCGTGCAAGTGGGACTCAGTGTGCGTTGGCTTTTAAATAGACGTGTTAGTGGCTATTACTTGATGCTTAACGGAAATACACACTTAAGCAAAAACACCAAACACTGAGGGCCTTAAGTAACGAACGATATTAGCAAACAACTACAACCAGCAGCAGACTAGCAACAATAACATTGCTAAGTGTGTGTACAACAGAAATAAATACAACTATAGAACTTTAATGCAAGCAAGCTTATGTGGCACTAAAATGTTATTGTTGTTTTAAGTTTGTGTTCATATAACGCTTTGTTTTTTTTTTCCCCATTAGATAAAGCACATTCTATTAGAAAACTATTGGTTTGCCGTGTTAATTATTAAGTACGAGGGGCGGGGAAATAAAATGAATCTGGTAAAGCGTTTGCAACTTTTCACATTTTCAATAATAGGTCAGGTGGCAATTAGAGAGAAATTTTATATCTAAAATGATTAACTGCAGCATTTTGTCTAGTTTAAAGAATTGTTATACAAATATTGATTCCATTGTTTCTGATTCTGCGTTCAAAAGATATATTTATGTAGGTGCTCTAGATCCTTTATAATTATATATCAGAGAAAAACGATATAACAGGAAATAAGGAAAATTTATCTTTTCCAAAATAACCAAAGAATATTTTGTGCCACACGAAGGTCTATATAGAAACTGTGGAACCTTCTGGCAATTGTACAGGCTGATTCAACATGACCGAAGAGGTTTGAGTTCAAAGAGTCTTTTTTTTCGCTCGCAGTGTGGCATGTGGCTTCATCCTGTTGGAACCGTACTTGCGGATGGTTTTCCACGGCTGGCCTTAAACAATTTTCCAAAATTGTCCAATATCTAACACCAGTGAGGGAAACGGCGACACCGCGTTCATTTTCAAAAAAAATACGGAACAATTATCCTTTCCGATGAAACACCGTACCAAACGATACACTTAAGTGGGTGTAGTTCTCGCTGTTGAACTACTCTTGGATTTTCCGTAGGCTTTTTTGCGTATTAACGAAATCATTTAATTGCAAATGGTCTTCGTACCTCATAATTAAATTATGAATAAAATCACGATTTTCTTCTGAAATACAGTTTTACGATTTTGTACTGTTCCATTTTAAATTCCCCAAGTCATTTTTTTAGTAATTATTTTAATTCGTTGGTGCTACACAATACCGATGAAGAAGGGCACTCTGATGTGCCTGTGGATTGCTATCAGCTGTAGGCGATACTGTTCAGCGATCAGTGACTATGCCTTCGACACTGAAACCATCCGACAACAATTGACACAAAGCCACATCAGAAAAAAGCGAGATGTTTTTATGAGTCTGAAACTGGGGTCGATAGCAGGACTTTTTGGTTTTGTAGTGAACGTGCAGACTAATTCAGCCATCGTCATCCTGAAGTGGTTTTACCAATAAATTCACAAATTCGAATTTTAGTAGGAGCAGCTGATGTTCTTCATTCATGAACTATTTCTTCTTTAGGAGTAAAAGTTGATGGAGTTCCTGGTCGATTAAATCAAATTAATTTTTTAATAAATCGTTCAGGATTATTTTATGGACAATCTTCAGAAATTTTTGTGGAGCTAATCATAGATTTATATCAATTGTAATTGAAAGTATTCCTGTTAATTATTTTATTAAATGAATTCATAAAATGAATTTTTCATTAAATGACTGAAAAGCAAGTAATGGTCTCTTAAACCAATTTATAGTAATTAGCATTTACTTTTAATGATAAAAAAATTAGTTAAATTAAATAACATTAATTTGTCAAATCCTTTTTAATCCATAATCTCTTATACATCCCTCGTATCCAGTTTCAATACATTGACAAAATTTTTATTAGGCAATTGCAACTTTCAAACAAAACCTGTTACTTTCCTTCAACAACAATTATTTTTATGTTTCTTTCCAAATAGAAATTAATGTGTACGACCGTTTGTAGGTATCATACCCAATTGGTCATGTATTTAATACATCTTTAGCAACGTACTGTGGACCAATTTTCGAGAATGCCGTCAGAAGTATATTCCTTCTGGCTTGGAATTTCGATACTCGTTTTTTTATTTGTTTTGTAGGTGGGACTTTAACTTTTTAATTTAATTTAATTTAACGTAAAAAACTACCTATAAGAAAAAAAGTTATGAAGGATTTAAAATTGTGAATTGTTAAAATATGTTTAAAAAAAAAGGTTTCACTTCTATTTTTATTTTGACCTTTATTAAATTTTTTAATTATATTTATTTTTTGAGCGATGGTCTTTTTTATGAAAATTTTTTTCAATTATTTATTTTCAATATTTCGCTACCAAATAGGTAGCTTCTTCAGGATTATTTATTATTTCCGACGGCGGCAGAGGGCTGTCTGATGTGCCTGTGGATTGGATACAGCTGAAGCCGTTACTGTTCAGTAACCAGTGACTCCGTGCGACAACAACTGACACAAAGCCACACAAATGCACATCAGAAAAAATGCGAGATGCTTTTATGAGTCTGAAACTGAGGTTGAACTCAGAAAAATTTTTGTTTTGTAGTCAAAGTGCGGACTTCTTCGACCATCGCCATCATATGAATAGAGATATATAAATTTTGAAATCAAGAAGAAAACCATTGTAATGGAAAACTACTATAATTCAATATTTCCTCTAAATAGCCTGCAATTTCCAAAAAATTTTTGACTTTAGAAAAAAAATTTTTTTTTTTTGCATATGACTGTAGTGGAGGGTTCCGATTTAAAAATATGACATATTTGACGGCTTTTGACGGGAAGAACATTTTCGGTCAATATGGACATTTTTAAAAAATTTTTGTAAAATTTAGTAATAATGAATGAATTACAAAACTATACAAAATTTATTTTGCTTTAAAATCTCTTAAAAGAAAAAAATTTATAGTCATTTAATAATTAAAATTGACGAAGAAATGTTTTAATACTGTGAAAGCCTATTTTGAATGACGTTGTTCGTTTGATATAGTCTAAATAGAGCTGCAATTTTATAGGTCCCAGGATTTGCTGGTATTTACTTTCAAAAGAGTGGCATAACTTCGCCTGTGTAGAGCTCATCTCCTGAGTGCTGGTCCAAGAAAAAAAAAAAAAAAAATAAAAAATCGGTAACCACAAAAAAAATGATTTTTGGCTACCTTTTCAATATAAGGTCTACTGTGCAATGTCTTCATTGTTGTCATTTACTGTATAGAATATGTTGGCGATCATATTGTCGCAAACGACAGACAAAGACAAAGACAAATAGAACAACTTTGCCAACTGGGTAACCATAAGTAGCGACTGCATCACCACCACCTTCATCATCAGACGATCATTAAGAGTCATTTGTACGAACGACTACTTAAACTAAATTTGCATAAAAAGCTTTCAAGATGTAAAGGATGATATTGACGATATGAAAAGAATAAGATGAAAGTCTAGTACGCCAGCACCACCACGTACGCAATACAACAAAAGCAATATAATCTATACACGCGTACACGAATATATGCATACCTATTCGTACATATACTTACATTGTACAAGCAAGATAAGGTTCACAAATACAAACAAACAAAATGTTGTTAAGAATGAAAGGTAAAGTAGTCACTAATTAAAGTAACTTCAGTATAGTGTGGGAGGGGTTACACACCAAACAATAACAACACAAGATAAACGTTAACTTATACTTGCACATTCTTCAATAACAACAATGATAACAGTAACAATAATAGTAACAAACTAACAAGGCATATAGTCAAGTAGTGAATTTTCTGTGTGAGCTTTTGCGAAAGGCTATTAATGTTGCTTGTTGTTCTTAATTTAACACGAAGTACTCACATGACTAATAGTTTGTTAGAGATTATACTAAGCATGTACTTAAATACGTACGTCGCTATAGTCAGGCATATATGTAACTGCGCATACGACACGTTAAATTTAATAAGAAAAGAGTTGTCGTTTGAGGTTGATGAGCCGTTAAAGTGTTTAATGCTTTTTTCATCGATCATTGTGATATATTTCCCTATTATTTTTACACAGAATTGTTAAAAAATTCACCATATTACGGCATATACGGCAACTACTGAAGGATACAAACTTTAAAGGATAGCTGAATGATCCAGGAAAAAGTCGCCTGGAAATGTTTTGGGAAGGTTGTCCTAAACTTTCTAGGCAATCATAAAGCGGAAATTTACAAAGACTTAATCAAAGAGCTTATAATTTCATACAAAGCTTTGGCATGCAATGGGTCTTTCAAAATACATATGCTGCACTCTCATCTTGATATCTTTCCAGGGAATTTGAGTGCTGTGGGTGTGACAAACATGCTAAGAGATTTCATCAGGACATGTCCTTAATAGAAAAGCGCTATCCAGGGTAAAGGATTCCAGGAATGCTATGTGAGGCCTTATTACTAATACTTTGTAAATAAGTACTTTAAATTCAAATAATTTTTTTTAACATAGTTGGCCGGATTTTTATATCAGGGAGGAAAAAAAACAGAATTAAATGATAGGGAAAATTAGAATATTTATTTTTATTTAGAGAAAAAGTGAACTTTGAAGAACTTGTCAATTAAATTATAAGACAGAAAAAAAATAGTTTTTTTTTCTTTGAATAAATATTCTTAGTTATTAATATTAGATTTGTGAATTATTATATACCAAATTGGTTGGAAATTAGAATTCAAAAGAGAAAAAAAGAGAATTGAGTCCAGGTAAGAAGGGATATTATCGTGAGAATATTTAGAGAAATATTATAATTTTTCTTTTAAATTGCAATATATTATTTTGATTTCCAGTCACCTATTATCGGAATTCACTGATCCGTCTATGATTCTGTTATCCAGTTATATAAAAACAGGAGAATGAAATTTAATAAAGACAGGGAACAACTTAGGACTTCGTAGAACTTGGTTTTGTTTTAATTGTTCCAGGAGCTAGCCAACAAAACGATTAAGAAACATACTATATTGTTTTCCCCGGTTATGCATTGCATTTATGCATTACTAACCACACGAACATTGCAATTTATATTACGTGAAATTTGAAGTGCATTAGTAATTGACAAAAATTACCCGGACATGACGCATTTATTATTATGAACAAAACAGGAAAATATATATACATATATGAATTTTCAGGCATACATGCAATAATTAAAATTTTTTTTAGTTATGTTTTAACTTAATTAACAAAATTTTTTTTTACAACTGAAATATTATTTGTAAACTTCTGTATTCCTAAAAACACACATACTTATTCTATATCGAAAACATGACGCATACCTATAACGAGAAAGAAAGAAGAAAAATTTTGTATAATTTCAAACTCAAGATCCTTTGACATCGGGCCCGGAGTCTACATAGGATAAAATTTGATGAGTTATAATAATTTATATTTTTGTCTTTCTTCTTTTCCCTCAATTTACATACAACCAAAACACACATTATTAAAAAAAAATAAAAAAAAAAAAATATATACTTTAGCATAATGTAACATATTTAGCATAATAATTTCATTTTTTTTTTATTACATTATACTTAAAATTACATTTCACTTTTAAATACACTAGAAATAATTAAACTTAATTACTTAGATAGTATGTCATAGCTAGCAAATTTCTGTTGGAGATTTAAAAAGGACCTACCAGTAGCCTAACATTGACGAAAATCATAGCTACATATGTTTTGTACACTAAAGAATATTTTTTTTATGTGTTATTGATTTTTGTACTTTTTATAAAAATATGTCTTGATGTCACAAAGAAACCTGATGCGTAAATTATTTTCCATCGATATATTATTGTTTGGTGGCCATAGCACATTTACAATTTTGTATAAATTTTGTGTGACAAAAAGTTGTAAAACAATTTATTTGTGTATTTATATATTTACATACATATTTTTTTATGTTAAAAGACGATCAATGTGAATATCAAGATTTTTTTATTGCACAGCTCTGTGATATAATATTGAGCTGAATCCGAAAAACTTTCCTGGAGCATTGCGGTGTAGGACAATTACTGTGTAGAAATGCAGAGTAATATTTTTTTTCATCAAAACTTCTTCCTCCCACAATTACAACTCTAAAATCGTGTGTTTACAGTTGCTTTAATCAGTGAATTGTAAATATTTCTTTCACCCGTCCACACACACAAACACACATACACACAAACGCATAATTAATCATTAATACTTCTAAAGTATTACAAACATTTCAAATTAATAATAGTTTTGTCTATTTACTTTCATTATGCAATTTAGTTGTGTGTTGTTTTGTTTTAATTTAATGTACGACTTTTTAAATTGTTGTATTTATTTCTAATTGTATAGAATTAAATCACAATTTAAACACTTTTTCCCTAAATGTTTAAACTTTCTAAACTTTTAATATTTCAATACAATAAATTCTTAATATTCAAATTGTAAGTAAAATCTGCAATTACTTTATTGCATGGCATATTGTGTGTTTTATTTGTTTGCACAATTTTTATGTGAATATTTCTAATATAATTTTGTGTTTCGTTTCTCTGCCAAAAACAGAACATTCAATTTGTAACGCACGAACACGTTTCCTAAAAAGCGTACATTGCCTTTTATGATTGCGCCCGGCTATAAAATATTACTGCTGCTGCTGGTACCTGGTTATTTTACTTTTTTTTTTTTTTAATTTTTCAATAAAAATAGCATTTGTATTTCTTGTTTACGTCTGTTTTTTTATTTTTATAAGAGTGCACTCAGTGTTTCGTTTTTTAAAACATTTGCCAAATTTGTAATAAATTTCAAACGTTTTGACGAAGAAAATGATGAATTAATGTATAGTGAGTTCAGGTTGATAAAATGCGATTATATATTTAATTATTCTGAGTAGTTTTGTTGGATACGGTCGGAGAATTCATGTGTATGTATTTATTAAAATAAGCATATTTGTACATTGAAATTTAAAATACTGAACAATCTAAGTGCATATGTTTATGCAATACACATATATACACTAGATCAATTATTTCTACGAAAGTGTTATTCCCTCACCTCCCGTTAATTTTTCGATAGTTTGGTGGCTAAACATAAGTTGTGAATAATGGGTCAATATAAATAAATCGGATTTGGGAGTTCATTTGTTTATAAGTCTTAAACTAAAAGGTTTACATGATTAATGTACACAAGTTTCCCTTTCTCCAATAATGATAGCAACATCTTCTTCTTTAACATACGAGAGATTGCTAATGGCATTTCCATCGGTCAAAGTGCAAATTTGCTTCAATTCCGAATTTTGAATGGCTTGAACTTTTTTTTAAAGACCTCCAGACATGTATACTTGACAACATACAGACAACCTTTTCAAGGGTGCTCAAGCATAATTTGAATACTTATAAGGTTAAGTATTTTTCAGATTTTTCGGAAAAAGGTTTAGGGTTGCACATGCCGAATTTTTCTAAAAAAAAAATCGGGTATTTTGTGTTTTTTTCATAACTTTGTTAAAAACCACAGTTTCTTCACTTTTGATTTATCCCAGCTTTTTTTTCTGTGTGCAAAAAAATATAAGTTTTGCCAATAACTTTGCTCATTTATATATTATAATTTTTCCATAAATTTTAAAAACAACGCTTTATAAATTTTAAAATTTCTATGAAAATGTAAAAAAAAACTGATGAAGTTCAATTAATCTATATATGTGTAAACTCGTACGAGCGTAAAGCTGAATGTGTGTTTGTTGGTTTGTTTGTTTGTACCTTATAGGAGATCACACCGCTCTACCGATCTTCCTGAAATGTTCACACCATTTAATTAGGACTCTTAAATGAGGCTACTGAAAGGCTAAATAAGGCTACTTTTTTTAACCACGCCCAATTTTCCGCCTACTTTTTTAAACTATGTTACTCTTTCCACATGGCTTTTAACAGCTTCGATAATATAAACAAGCTTAACTTCGCCTTTTTATGTGGACCGATTCTCAAAATTACTTTTACATATGAAACCTTCTACTATTTTATTTTTAACTAGGGGGGGAGGCAAAGTTCCCACACCAAAAATTTATTAGCAATAACTTCGACATTTGTGGTCTAATTTTCTAAGTTATTTTTGCATATGGTAAAGGTCTTGTGGACCTTGGCGCTTATGATGCACATCTTTTACTATCTTTAAACACCGCCATGATATGCGTATCAAATTCAAGGGATTTTTGAAGGGAGCATAAAGTATAATTATATCTCTGAATGATATGGGTACCAAATGAAAAAAATGATTGAGAAGAGAACCTGAAAAAAGTGAAATGTTTACTTTTCAGCAAAACTGCGTTTTGCATCTTTTTTCTCTTTTGTTTGATATAACAATTAAATTATTCACATTTGATGCAGATGGCTTACCGTAACAATATCTACACAAAAGTTGGTGAGATTAGATAAGTTTGTGTGGGGTAGCAAAGCACATCGGGTATAAGTAGTTCTGAATAATTTGAGTTTGCCTTTCCAAATCCTGAGTTAAATAATTTTTAAGGTTTATATCCGCTGAATATTGAATTTTAAACATCGTTTTGTATAGATAAAAGTTTTAGTTTGCTCTAAATGCATAGAATTACAACAAATTCAGAATTTATTTGCTTTCAAATTATGCTTGAGCACCAAAAAAAATTTTATTTTGGGACACACTAATGTAATTAAATATTTTATGCTGATTTCAAATATATATACTTTTGGTAACGTCTAAACCTTTTATGACCAAATAACCAAAAGCTTTCTCCGAAATACAATAATAATATTCAGTACCATGAATACCTATAAAGTGGAACCAAGTCATTCGATCATGAATTTTTCACGATTAAACGAATAAGAGTGTAGAATTATGGATTTTATTTGAAATGTATTTAATTTGCTTTTTATTTATTTTACAAAGCCTGCATTTAATCGTGTGCAATTTTTCTTATAAATGGAACTAATCCAATATTCTTGAAATATTTGGCTGCATATTTGGTGATATTTGTAGCAAATAATGAATAGCTCTTTATTGAATACTATAACACGAAATTTTGTTATAGAAATGTTTGATAAAGCAAAAGTTGGCAGTTCAAGCTGAGAGATGTGGGCCTTCCTTGTAGCCAAGATATCTGAATGAATTTTTTTTTTAATTTTTTCCTAATCCGATTTCAAAACATTAGAAAAGTAGGCTGTTTTTTGGGCGTGTCGAATGTTTAATTTGCCGTCTATTTTATTTGAAGATGTGAACGAGTCAACATTTACCTACTTTTTGTTTTTTTTCTTGTGTTTCACTTATTTAGTTATTTTTTATACTATTTTATCTATGGGGGGACATAATGAATTGTTTTTCAATTTCATGTATTTATTTATATTCATATCCATGCTCATTTGAAGCTCCACATAGTCATTGTGGTAGTAATTGGAATTTTATAGACCATTGAACAGCATGTGGTAAAATTGTCTTGCAGTGTGAAATGTTTTCATATTTATGTTTTTATTTTTCCTGGTGATTAAAAACAGCAACAACAAAAAATATAAGCGTCTGAGCGCTTGTGTCCTTAACACGGCACATTTAACGATTTATGAACATTTTTACAATTTAAATATTTTCAGAGTTTATGGTTATTGCTTTCATTTATTGTTATTGTGTTTTTTTTTTGGTATTGATTAATTCAAATTGTCCATAATTGCAATATTTAATATTTAAATTGCTATAAAAAAATCAGATAATTGTATGAAAAAAATACATCTGCCATACGATACTTATATTCTTATAAAATATTTTTATAAAATTTTTAAATTGTTTTAAGGTTGATGTAAAAAATGTCTCTATATTACTTGGAAATTTGATCCCAAATAGTAATTTCCATATTCTTTTTCCACATTATGAAATAATGTACACAATCGTATTTAAAAGATAAAATATAATAAAAACTAAAATTCATATTTTAGAAATAAATGGACAAACTCAAAAAATTTTTTTAAGGTAATTTTTGGGTTGCTCTAACATTTCTAATTATACGTTAAATATTTCCTTTCAAAAATCTCTTTTTTTAGTGTGCTTTTCTCTGCTTTTTTGCAATCAAACTAAAAAGAGTTTGTGTCTCGGAGTTTTTTTGTCAAAATAAAATTAAATAATTAAAAGCACTGAAGGTATTCATGCTATTTATTTCGATTCCTTTTAATGAAATTCTTTCTTAGTTTTTATTTTCTCATAATTAATGAGAGAAAAATATTTCACTGAAAATATTGGTTATTACATGTATTTGCAAACACATATGCACCCACACAATGCGTATGTATGCATATAGTCATTTACAGTTTGTCAAATAAATCTCTGGATAAATCAGTTGATGATTTTTTTTTTCACTAGCAGAAATAGCAATATTTGATAGTGTAGCAATTTATTACGACGGATGATTGTTAATATGTTTTATTAAGAATTAAGTTTCGAAATACCTTTTCTTTCACCTTTCATGTACATATATTTTACTCTCTCATGTGCAGAAACTCTATCTATTTTCAAATCACTTGCGATTTATGAATATTTAGCAAATAGTTCAACAAGATCTGGAGGATCGCAGTTTTATTTTAAACTAAATCTGGTAAGATCACTTTTACTCTAAGTTCACTGACTTTTAACGATTCGATTATGATTCAGTGGGAGGGGAGGGGAGGCGGTGTGCTCTTGACGAGTAGTTAGCATGTGGGCTCTTCAACCAGAAGCAACCGTGTTCGATTGCCGGCCCATTCAAGTCAAAAAATGTTGTTCTGTGCTACAGCACAATTCTTCGCGCGGTATATGAGCAATAAAACGTTGGCGAAGTAAAATAACAAATAAACGGGCTCTAATTGCTTAAAAAGAATGCGTCGAGATTAATATCAGTATTTTTCAAAATAATTTAAAATTTTTCAGAAAATTAATAGAAATTTCGGAGAACAATTACAATGAATGAATATTTAGTTGCGTATGAATTTTATATTTAATTTATCATAATAATGTCAAAATTACTTTTGTAGTTCAATTATGATTGTAGTTCAAATAAAATCAACACTTCTCTAGATTCAAATGTATGTGTATGACAAAACCATTGTTTAACCTTTCAATGAAGGAGAAAATAAATATCAGCAAAACATTCAAGTGTTTTTCAATGCCAATGCGGTGGTTTAAAACCAATAAATATAATACAAGGATAGACAATTAATAATTGATACAAAGAGTACTGTATATGTATATCTTGGTGTCGTAGATTAATTGTCATTTCTTTTATTCGAATAAAATAAAAAGGAATTATCACATTATTTCTATAATTTAACGAGCATCTTAAAATACAAATAAATATTCATTCATTATGATTATTATTTTTTTTTATTTATAATTTATCTAATGCAGATTTGCAAATTTGTAGTTAAGAAGGAGATACAAACCTCTACCATGCCATTGCTGTAAAAAGTGTCACTCTGGGAGGAATTTCGAAGAAAGATTTGCATGTTTAAACTAATAAAGTTCAAGTCGTAGAAGAATTAAAAAAAAAAACGACTAATGTGTAGCGCGAACGTTTTTGATTTGTACAGTAAAAAAATAAATTTAAAAAATAAAACATCATAAATGTGGTGCTTACCGTTAGAGTGGGTGATTTGTACAGTAAAAAAATAAACATAAAAATTAAGACATCATAAATGTGGTGCTTACCGTTAGAGTAGGTGGGCTTTGGGATAACATATTTATTAATAAAAAAAATTGTTCGAAAAGCATTTAAAATGTAAATGTTTGTCACATAGAATAATGCCTTGCAAATAACGAAAAAATAATGCTTATAAAGTGTTTCTGTGGTGCTAAACAATATTTTGGTATAAAGAATTGCAATAACAATGTTATATTATTATGTGTTATATGCAAGCACTAACTTGACAAACTGTATTCAAGAAAATCCTTAAATTCAAATAGAAGGTCTACTACCACCTGCTGAGTCCTTAACTAAGTCTGTTCTTTTTCGCTTTGGGATACAATATTTATCAGCCCCACCGCATAATTGTTTTAAACACAGTATTCATACGTACATACTTAACTTTAGAACTTTAGCATGATCTATGAATAGATGTATGAATTAAAACATATAAACTTGCGAACAATAACAATGATTTGCTGTACACTTTTATTGTTTTAATAATTTGTTGCCAATTTTATATGTTTTCAAGCGATTGTCAGTTAGCATAAAAATTACATGAACAACAGTTTTTGTAAAAGTTTCCTCTGGTGTGTGTGTGTGTGTGTGTATGTCTGATTATAAGCTTTAAATATGTGTAATAGCTTGAATACTGTGTCCCTTTTTATTCTACTGCTTAATTGTTGTTTTTGCTTGTATTGTATTGTTTTATTTAATTGTTATTTTTTAAATATATATTTAATTTTTTTTGTTGCATTTTTGCTCATAAATCAAAATTAATTGCGGTTAATTGGCAGCATTTGCGGCAATAAATGTTTTCAAGTCAATACATAAATGGGGACTTTTTATACCCTACACTACAATTTTTGTATATTGAAATTTAATCCAAGCATATGTGTATTAAAGCTAAAGTTTTATTGGGTAAATTTAAAAAAGCTGTTATTTCTTTGAATTTATTTGAATTTAATGGAATTCCAAAACAAGTGAAGAGATAAAAAAAAGAATTAAAATCGTACAGGATACACCGTAATATGTTTAATTTTGAACCGGCAGTTAAACAAATTACTTTATTAGAATTAACAAAACAAGCTCACAACCGCAATTTTCGCGGCGTTGCTAGTAGTTAGCTTAGTTAGCATGTTGACTGCAAAACCAAAAGTCCTGAGTTCAACCACAGTATCCGACTAAAGCTACGGTCACATTAGGCAAATATTTACCCCGAAAAAACGTAACCACTAAATTCTATAAAATTTTTTTATTATTTAAAAATACTTTTGTTTTGAAACAGGTATTTATTTTCAATAAAACACCATCGGTTCTCAATAAATTCTTACCTCAATCCATTTTGACTTTTATATCCCATGAAATATTATCTTATTAGTTGCCAGGAAATAGTGGTTACGTGTTTTTGGGAAAATATTTGCATAATGTGACTGTAGCTTAAGTCATAAAAATACCGCAAATTTTTCTGAAGTGCATTAGTGTGAGTTGTGGTCGGAAGTTTTCAATGGTAAAGGCACTAAACAGTACCGTCCTCAGCTGATACTAATACACACGTAACATCAGAGTGCCTTCCTTCGTCGGTATTGTGTAGCATTATCGTCACAATAAAAATGGCAACTAAACAGAGCAAAAGCAGAGTTGTAAAGATAAAGAAGCTTTCCTCTGTCTATATTTTCATCACTATTACTGTCCCTTACTATCTTTAGCGCGGTAGAAGCAGGCGATGTTTCTAATGTGGTAGTGCGCGGAACAGTGGAGTTACTATGTTTTCTTCTTCGCATAATAAACAGAGCAAAATATAAAAATTCTTAACTTTTCTTTTTGATTATTTTTAGTAATTTCAAGTAATCCCGATTCCGTTTAGATGCTTTGTAATCGTAATCACTTGCTAATTAGATATTTTCTACAAGACAATTATATAATCATGACGATTCTTTTAGAAAATTAATTTAATTGATTACTAATCGTAATCGCAATTATACAGCTGTGATAAAAATCAGTTATGATAAAGTTTGTTAATATGCGACAAAAATCAGTGAATAATTTTTAATAATTTATTGAATATTTAAGTTATTTTAATTTATATATTTTACTTTATTCATGTTACTCATTTCCACAATGTAAAGTGTTACAAGAACATTAAGCAATAAGCAATTTTTAAGCGTCGGCTACTGATTTTAGTTTCATTATCACCAGTTTATTTAGCGATAGAAAGTTTGGCAATGGAATATTTACCTAAGGAAATCGATTACCTATTAAAAGAAGTAAATAAATTTTTTTAGTAACAATTGATGTCGGCGACAGAACACTTGAACAGTTGGACTCTTTAAAATATTTTTTTCATACTATCAAATTTTGAGGAAAAAAAAACAATGATAAATTACTTGGTAAAATTATATAAAAATAATAAATAAAAAAAAACCTTAAAGCTTAATAAAATAGATTGTTCAAATAATAAAAAAGTATTAAGAAAAATTACTTGGTAAAAGGTGTTCGTTGAGTATCTCTTTTTGAAATTTTTATGATTTTGAATACCCCCTAAAAGTCTGAAGCTATTTTATATAGAATTTTACGGCCGAAATTTTTTGAATCTTTTAACAGTTTAAAAAGACGAAGGTTGTTCGGATAAAAAATGGTTAATGATACAATTGCCTTTTTCAGTGTGAACAAAAATTTTTTTAATTTTACAAATTTTACAAATTTGGGGTTTTTGAAAAGCTCAAATTTAATTAAAAAAGAAATTGTGACTTTTTTTACTTTTTACTGATTCATACAAACAAAAATATATAAATCGTAACTGATAACTTTTTTCTGTAACATAAAGTTTTGGTAAATTTAAGCCATTATGTCATGTTTCCGATGCACTCTCGTCACAAAATCAAAGCTTGAAAATCCCATCACTGGCCTCATAGAGGAGGTCTTCTTTGCAAGTTACTTTTTTTTACACAATTCGCCCTTCAATACACAATTCGCTTTAGATACGAAAAAATGAATGAAAGAAAATCATTTATATTGTTGTACGTAAATCCCTTGAGAAAGAAGCACATATATTTGACTTACGCTACGTGCCGCATGCCATTGCCTTTGACTATTGCGTATTGTGGTCCTTGTTATTTTGTTTTTATTTTCAGGACAGTTTGTTATTTTTTTCCTTCCTTTTCTATTTTAAGTTGGCTTTATCTTTGTGCAAATTAAAATGATAAATCGTTACGTCAAAGTAGCATTTTTACCAACATTTTCTAAATCCTGCCACAAATCCATTCATAGAAGAACGCAAAACAAGCAGTCATCCCTCACATATCCATCGTCTAACATCATTTCCCCCTCATCATTATTAATTTTTATTTGCTGGTGTTTCTTTTCACCTAAATAAATGGTAACCTGTATATTTCTGTGTCCATTTCAAATCGACATAAAATACCTCAAAAGGAAAACGAATCTTTTATTTATTGTTTCATCGTTTATTTGAATGTGTGTTTTTCTTCATTGCTCGACTTGTTTTTTTTGTGGTCGTGTGGCTTTACTTTTAGGAGTGAGTTTGGAGCACGGAGGTTTTTCTTTGTAATCGAAATTATGAAAATAACTTGATGCCATTGTGATCAAATTCATGATTAGGTTATTTTTTTTCCTCTTCTATATTTTTATAAATTGCAGGATATTTGTATTCAAATCTTTAGTGTTTCTCTGACAGGTACGTGTTATCTCCTGCGTTGTATATAAAAAGATTTGACTTACCAACTACTTCAAGATTTAGAGTTATTGTTCGGGTACAGTGTGTTAGAAAAGTTGCACTTCTCATGAAATTACGACACATGAAATCACCTTCCGAAACTGCATGAAAAATACTTTAATTGGCAATTGGTTATGAGAACTGCCCATGGCGCAGCACCATTGCACTCCCTTATATTATTATTTGTGGAGAACCATAAATGAAAAATTTAACCCATAAAAACCATAAAAAAAAATTATAACTACCGCTTTAAAAATTGATGGGGCTAAATCGTCATCAGAAAAGTGATAACAAGGGGTAAAGAATTAGGTAAAGAGCTAATTAATAGAATAAAATTTATTTTAACTATATTTCTTAAGAAATTTCTCTAAAAAATAGAGCAATATACGTTTTTTCCAAAAATAAATATTTAAAAAGAAATTTTGCAGCAATATAAAAAGTTTTATCTCTAATGTATTCGAAGAACAGCCGATTGAATTCATTTTATAATTTATTTTTTCATCTGGCGACCAATTTGTTATTCTCGAAAATATACAAAACTAAAATACTCGTTATTTCCCAGCAATTTCATAATTAATAAACTTACCTTATTATACAAGAAGGGCCAAAAGAAATCACCCTATTGGAAAATGCTCTTATTTTTGCAAATGGCGGCAAATGTCAAATCTGTTTTGCCATTTGTGAACTAGACCGATGTAGAATGCAAGTGAACAAGCGCGTAACCTACGCCCAAGCCATCCTCAATCTCGAGGACGAAGTGGACGATTTTTCGAACAAAATCATTATGAGCGATGAGGCTCATTTCCACCTCAGCGGGTACGTGAACAATCCACAACCGATATCCTGAAGGCGGCGTTTCCGGGTCGCCTCATCTCTCGTTTTGACGATTTGCACTGATACGCAAGATCGGCCGATTTAAAGACTTTTTTTGTGGGGTTTTTTGAAGACCCGTGTTTACGTGAACATCACCGGGACCCTGGAAGCCCTCAAGGACAACATTCGACACGAGTGCGAGAATCTGTCGCCCGAAGTTCTCGCCGAAGTGATGAAAAATGCCATAAAACGAGCCCGTATAGCAATCAATTGTGACGGCGCCCATTTGGCCGATATCATCTTTTCGACTTGACCAATAAAATTCTAAAAGCTTCAGATAAACATAATCAAAAAACAGAATCGAAGTTTTTCATTTAGAAAAAAAAATGAGAGCCAAACAACATCGGATGACTTCTTTTGGCCCACCTTGTATTTGCGACTTGTGTCTAATTCTACTTCGTCCAAAAGCATCCATACAAAAAAGAAAATAGACAGTGATCTGTTTTTTGTCAACCAAAATTCTACTAAATAACTTTATTTTTTATAATAATAATTTTATACACTGCTTTTTCCAAAAATATTTAACTTATTCATAAAAATGTTTTTATTAAAAGAAAATATATTAAAATTTAATTTAGGCGGCGGTAGCGCTTTTGACTGTTGCTTATGTTTTATGTACTCGTATTTCATTGTTAAAATAACATACAATTTAAAGAGGTACTTTTATTATTATAACCAGACGTTTGCATGCTCATTCCATTAATACTTTTAATGAAAATAAGTTTCGAAATTTTTTAGATCTTAATTTTAAGATTATATTTTGGAAATGTTGTATTTGCGAGCAGACATAAATCAAAACGTAGAGCCAGTGTGCCCGAGGTAATAAACGTGAAAGTTTGAAAAGCCAACCAGCGTTTCTTTTTTTGTTATGGCACATGATATTTAAATATTACAGAAATGTAAGTGATAAGTAAAAAGTACTGAAAGCACTTAATCAGTAGAATATTTTGCAATTAATTGTGTTCAAAGGCAAACAGAAATTTTAGTCTGTGGAGATTTCAGTAATTAATTGTATAAAAGATATTTAGTTAGGGAAATGTTTCGGAGCTTGTGAACAACAAATCAAAGTTGGAAATGTTGACACCGTTTAGTAACGTTCAATTATGAAGGAAGCAATGATATTTTATGTGCATATTACGTGTGGGGAAGAGAGCATTGTTGTTGTTCGGTGTTTTGACAAAAGCAAATAATAATGGAGAATTGCCGACAACATATTCGTATGTGTAAACACGTAAGAAAAAACAAAAGAGAATTTCACCATCTATATAATGCAACACATAGCAACACAATACTTTACGTATTAAATCAAATGACAATTAGCTTAAATGATATTTAATTAGGCAATCTTTTAAAATTTTGAAACGTCTTATCAGCGATCATAATTCATAAATTTTTGCGTGACTGCTTTTCGTTACATGTCACGAAAGCGGTACGTTTGGAACAATTAATAAAAGTTTTCCTACTGAACTGTTTGGCCAAAAAAGCTTATTTCATTTCATTGTTTTGTACGAATTTAATGTATCGATGAAGCCTTCCTGTATTTCTAGCTCAATGTAAGATAAAATCCTTTTTTTATATAATATAATGAGAAATAAATGAAATTAAGTTCCAAATGAAATTAACTCATTCTATAAATATTAAAATTTTCATTAAATTTATTGGACGACTCTTGTTAAAAAGTGCAGCAATTCAATTTTTATATTTGGAACATATAGAACATTTTAAAAATTTTATTAAATTCTCTTCCAATATTTAAGACTAAATTATTATACGTAAAATTTTAATAACAAGCTGTTGAGTTCATGGTGTAGATGGTTTCTGAAAACCATGACAAATTAAATATTTTGTTTTTTTTTTCTATTTTCTTTCTTTCTATACAATTTAAAAAAGCAAAGCAACTATAAAAACAATGCAAGAGACGTTATAATTAAATTCCATATCGAAAAGCATAACGTGCGAACCGGCTAAACCTGTGAATATGATAAATGGTGGACAGCACCTTGTATTTATGTAAATAAAAGAGTGTTATGTTTCCACATTTGTGTATTATTTCGTTTTGCTTTTTTCGTTATTTTCGTTATTTAAAATGAATTAAAGTTTGTTAGGGTATTTCCGGTATTTTATATCACGTCTGCATTATTTTCACATAAAAATTCATGTTCAGAAATGTGCAAAAAGACCTGTGTCTGTATGTAAATTATTAATATTTGTATTAGTTCGTGGCCATTTTTTTTTATCACAAGTGCACTTTACTATTGTCATAATTATACGTGCACAGTATTTAAAATAGAATTTTAAAACTAGAAAATATATTCATTTGTAAACATATTCCAAACTTTACGATGTTATTATACAACTTTAAAGGAAAATCGGTTACAAATCGATGCGTTCTAGAAAACAACCTTGTCGTCCGTAAAAATGCTAGAGTTTCTGGAATGACTTCCATAATATCCATTGAAGTAGCGATAAAACAGTGAGACACACGCAACATTGTAAGTCCCCGTCCATACTGTTGAGTTTTTGCTGGAAAAGTTTTTTGAATTCTCTTTTGAAACTGCAGCCGTGTCCATACATGAATCTTTTGCTTCATGTTTAGTATTTTTTATTCCTCCCTTCTATCTCCTTTTTTTAATTTTTTTTGACATTTCTCAATACCGAATGTAAATACAAAATAACTACCCTGTGATAGAAGGTGTGAATATATTTTTTTGGATAGACATTTTTAAGCAAAATGGATGCTAAGAAGAAAAATTTTATAATTAATAATTTTTTTTTTGTTAAAAGACAGTTTTATTTTTTTAAAATTTTTGATTATATTTCACAAAAAATTAACATACGTAACACGTGTAAACTAAAACAGGGTAGCTATTATTATGATAGATGTTAACAGTATACCAAACGAAAAGAAATAAAATGAAACGTCAAATACACCTCATGTCAAAAGATGCAAATAAGAAATTCAACAAAAACTGCATGTACACGAAACAGAGTACCTACTTCCAGTCCTCTTCCCCGTCTCATCAACAAACTTAAAAGTTTTGCAGCAAATGTTTCACAGTATGAACGGGGACTAACCAATTATATTCCAAAAGCGATGCATAAGAATGTATCAGATTGAGATGTATCGCAAACATCCGGCATAAGTACATAAATACATAAGATGAGTTTTATTTTCTGTAGGGAAAAACTAATTTAATTTAATTTTATGGCTCTCTTATTAAGAGTTTAATTTTATTTTTAACTTGGAAAAATAACTATTTTAGAAGAATTTTTTTTTCACAAAATAAATTTTCTAAAAAACTCTTTATAACCGTTACGATAAATACAAAAACTAAATAGTGCATGTATGTAATCTAGGCTTGCCAGATCCCAAAATCCTTAAAAATTGGAAAACGTAAAATTTACGCCTGGATTTTAGAAAAAAAAACTGCACCATTTTTAAAATGCACTTAAAATTACTAGTTTTGGACTTAAATATACAATTAGCAAAAAATGACAGGGATGATACTTTATAAATTGTCAGTTATGTACAAAAAAAAATGGTACTAATTTGAGTTAGGAAAAGATATTATCTAAGCATTTGCAAATATAGTTGTAATTTTATTGTGTTTAGAATGCAATTTTTCTGTACAAAATATTAACTTCATTAAAAAAAAATGCAAAATATGAAAAAACTGGATCAGACAAAAAAAAAAACTGGAAAATCCAGGCCATCTGGCAAGCCTAATGTAATCTAGAGAATGGCTGAATCGATTTCGATAAGTTTTTCTTATTATTGCTTGAAACTAACATAGCGATGTTCATAAAATTAAAACATAGAAAGATTTGAGTCTAGAAAGATATATAATATGTTTTCAAAAAATAGATACACGGGGCCTATGCCTCTCCAAAACTATCCATCCGATTTTCATAAAATTTAAAACATATCGAGCCTTTGGTGCAATACCGTAGTAATTCAAAATTTGAATTTTTTGAGCTGGTTATGCAGAAATGATCTTTGGGGAAATATATATTTAAAGGAAAAACATTATGGATCTATCTCTAACTGTTCAGATTCTACAGCTACAAATGTCTTTATTGCCTCCAGCTATTTCCAACAATATTTATTTGCAATAATGAAATATTTCTTTTATGACAAGCGATTTACAAACAGAAAACATTACAAAACATGCCTCTTTATTTAAAAACTTGTAGAAAAATAACTTTATTTAACGAAAATACTATCAAAAAGAAGGCTCTAAACTTTAAATGCATTTTTCTCAGTTCACGATTTTTTGAATTACTACGGTATTGCACCAAAGGCTCGATATATATTTTGAAGTATGGAAGGACAGTATATACGAGTATATTTAAAAAATATGACCTCGGGGTTTTCCCCTTCGAATATATTATCAAATTTATCTTACTGTGGACATCTACGCGAAGCCGTGCATTGAAGAAGATAACTTTTAATATTTTGGAAATATGCTATAAAAAAAAAGTTGGTTTGTTGTGATATATTTGCCTTGCAATACACTTTGTTAACGTGCTTTGATACTACTGTTCCTTTCACTGTTGTGTGGTAAAAATCCTTACCAAAGTGTGAAACACTATGAATGAGTGACTGTAAAATCATTTTAATGCACATGAGAAATATTTTTTTTATTTCCCAGCGTAGCAAAATTATAGTGTATATTTTCACAACTTTGTTTTTTTCTAATATTTGTTGTTGCTGTTTTGCATAATAGGAGTACATACATTCCTATTGTATGTTCATAAATGTAGTGGATACTTTGCAGGTCCTTCCGTTTATTTGGAAAAAATATGTACATGCATACGTATTAATGTAAGAATGTCATTCATTCTTTGCGTGCATGGCGTAGAGCCATTAACAGCAACATTGGGCTTTTTTTTATTTTTTTTGTTACAGCTGAAAGGTAATGAATAAATGCACACTGTCCATTTTTTTTTTTTTTTGTAAATAGTTTAAGACACAATAGTGCTTTATAGTTAATATACTTTTATTCTCTCTTTTTATGCGAAAGTAGAATCAAATATTTAAATAACTTAATACTGAATTATGGCAACTTGCTTTTCTCTAAAATAAATCGCAAATTTTCTTATTTAAAAATTTATGATAGTTACGGTAAGAATTCTTCCCCATATGTAACTTCAGGAAGTTCTGTAAATTGTTATTTTGCTGTTACTTTATTTCGTCTATAAATTTTGTTTAGGAAAAGTAAAATAACTACTATTATTTATATATGTACATATACATATACATATACACATGATGTATGCTTGTGCTACTCTGCCTGCTAATTGATAGTCGACTACATATAAAATTCACGTATAACTCACTTTTATGGTTTAACTAAAGGCAGTCCAAAAATTCACCATGAGGTTTAAAAAAACCAGAATAATAGAATTTCATTATTTAAATCATCGGTCAATTATTTTAAAGAAATATCGTCGAAATATCGAAATAACGAAATATTTCCCCTCTGAAGCAATGATTCGCTGCTTAGTTCATCGCAACCACCACCATGACACCGTAGGAGATTTGACTCGAACCGGTAGACAGACCATGGTAGCTGTTATGCAGAATGCTCTAACACGAACTCATAATGTCAAAGCTAAATACGGTGATCATTTAAATAACATTATTTTCCATCCTTAGTATACAAATATTTTCGTTTTGTTTATATTATAATTAGAAAAAAAAATTTAAAAAATATATAAAAGAAAAAATATTAAATGCATTTATTTCGGGAAAATATATAAAAGAAAAAATATAAAAAAAAAAAAAAATATTTTTTCATTATAAACAAAAACCAATTTTCCTGAAGAAGCTACACAAAGGAGTAGCGAAATATCGAAGAAAATTAAATATTACATATATAGTAAAAAGACCTACAGCTTAAATAATTAGTGTTATTAATATTAAAAGAGGTAAAAAAAAAAAAAATAGAAGAATTATAAAAGAAAAAGTTATTAAATTTTTAAACCACATGGAGACTTTCTGTCCACCTGGTACAATCTAGCTACAATATAATGTAGAATTTGACTACTTCCTAAGACATCGCATTGTTAAAATAGTCAGTTATTTCCATTAAAAATAATCTAAGTGCCAACCTCCATCAGTTGTATAAAAATTTTGCATAATGTTCATTATAAGTTAACTTAGTTGCCGACAAGGTAGTCTAAATGTACATTTCGTTGTAGCTTGTACCAGCTCATCACTATACCACAACCAAATTTTTGAACAAGTTACAAAATCTCACATGTTTAAGCAAAAATTCTCCAAAAACTTTTGAGAATTAATAAAATATCCACAAAAAAACTGGGCAGTCTTAACTTTGCGTTGAAGAAATTACGGTTCCATTTATTCATTTAAAAATAAAAAATAAGTATTTTTATAGTGAAATAATAAAAACTTGTATCGAAAGGGTTGAGTTGACCGATTTTTTTTTTATTTATTCAAAGCGAGCCAATATTAATTACTATTATTTATAGACTGGCAGATTTTTTATATGCATATTTTTTTTATCTTAGACCAGCACTCAGGAGATGATTCCTACACATGCGTTACATTGTTCTGCAACTAGAGGAAATGGATAGTAGGAGAAATGATAGGAGGTGAAGCTTCACTATCTTGCAACTCTGCTTTTTGCACGTTATTTGTTTTATAGCGGTGTTGTACACTGAAAGAATTTTCGTCACAAATTCTGTGAATCCCGACGTTGATCCAATGAAAAACTTCAATAAAATTCAATCAAAGTCGCATTTCGTTAAATTAATGAAACAGGTTTCGTTAACACTATTTTAACGCAAATTTCATCAATTTGATGAAATAATTTCACTAAAGTATTGTAATAACTTCGGTAAAATAATGAAAATAATTCAGCAGTATAATGAAACGGTTTCAGCAGAACACTGAATTATTTCATTGATGCTATTAAATTATATCTGTGAAATAACAACAATATTTCAATGTCAATGATATAATGAAGTAATTTCATTAAGGCAATGAAGTACTTTAATGATTTTAACGAAGTTATTTCTTCCTTTTTATGACGTCATTTAAAAAATTTAATGCAAATATTTCTCTAAACCCATGAAAATTTTCATTGAATTATTTATTTCATGAGTTATTTGCAAGTACATACTTTATAGGAAGAAAACGTATATATTTTTCATTGAAAAAATATTTTTTATTCATTGACTTTTTACGTAAAATTAACAAAATTAGCGAAACTATGAAAGCTAATGAAACAATTCCAACGAAATTCTTTCATAATATCTGTGAAATTTCATAGAAATAGTTTCATTGAATTTATGAAGAGAGATTCTTTCAGTGTAGGGTCTTTGATGTCAAGGAGACGTATTAAATTTTGAAGCTTCGTTTTAGTAGCCATTTTTAGTAATTATTTTACTTCGCTGGTGCTGCACACTACCGACGAAGGAGGGGTTTCTGATGTGCCTGTGGATTGGATACAGCCGAAGCCGTTACTGTTCAGTGACCAGTGACTATGACTTCGCCACTGAAATCTTCCGACTACAACTGACAGAAAGACACAGAAATGCACATCAGAAAAAATGCCAAATGTTTCTATGAGTCTGAAACTGGGTTCATTTTGTAGTCAACGTGCAGGCTACTTCGACCATCGCCACCCTGTACTGCATGTTATTATCCAGTCTTTCATTTTCATGAGTGTATATGCGTTAATCTAATCCTTGGTAATATTAATTTCCAAGTCCATTTCCATTTGTAAATTATGTATATGAAACCCTTTAAAAACTTGCTTGCTTTTCAATTAATTGCCAAAATGTATTTTCAGATCTAACTTTATTTGTTTCCAATTCGAAGTACTAATTCCTTAATTTCTTATTTCAGTAAGCTGATATTTTAATATTGGAAAATAAATATGCAACAGTTTTAAAGTATCATGATATTTTTGTGCACTTTTCTCAACTTAAAAGTTTAAAATTCGTAAAAGCTCGTTTTATGGTAATTGTGTGATAGGGCCATAAGTTTAATAGTTATTTTAATACACCCGAACATATGGTACCAAAAACACAGACAAGCAAAGAAAAAACCTCATTCGAAATTTATATCCCTTTTAATGCCAAAAAATATATGGACAACATATTTAAACTTAAGCAACATATATCATTGTAAAAACTATTAAAAGTTATATGATGATCGTATGTTCTGACAAGCCATCCAAACAACTTGCCATCCAGCCAGCCAGCCAGCCAGCCACTCAGAACAACAGAGAAATAATCCACCAACACTTGCAAACACAAACATATTATTGCAAAAGTAAAATATACAAACGACAACAAATACAACTGTTGGAACATTTAAAAACCTGTAGAGCAGACATCTGCAGGATACTTTTTGCAAAGGAAGCCAAAAAAAGGAGTCAAGAATGCATAAGAAAATAAAACTATTTGTGCTTTTCTCGAAAGGTTATTTGGTTTTTTTTTCAATAAGAAAACACTCTAAGCATTTTCCATAAGTATTAAATAAGAAAGACCAACTGCATGTATTTCTTAATATATTATTTCTTGGCCGCACAGGTTGCATAAATCGTTTTTGGCAGTCAGAGTAGCATTATTATTTGTACTTTTATTTTATTAAATATTTTTTTACATTTCGTTCTAAAAGGACTTCGAAGGAGGAAATTTAAATTTTATTCTCTGTAAGCATCAAATTAATACATTAGAGCCATTTTAACGTAAATGACTTTAAAAAAAATTTGATATTTTTTTCAAGTTGTGTTCAGAAAATTACTGGCATTTTCAAATTTCACATGTTTTTTATTATATTATAAAGTGTTCAGCTGTAGTTATGTTCACTTTACAGACGCTAACTTCAGAAGTTTTTTTATAAGCCCGATGATTTCAGTTCGTGAAAAGAAATGGAGCCAGTCTGCCAGCTCTGGGACAATTGAGCCTTCGTTTCGACGTCATAACCGTGGCGATTGCTGAAGTAGTCTGCACGTTGACTACAACACCAAAACAGACCAGGGTTCAATACCAGTTTCAGACTAAAATTATTAAAAAAAAAAAAAAAAAAAAAAAACATCTCGCATTTTTCTGATGTGCATTACTGTGTGTTTGTGTGTCAGTTGTTGTCGGAAGGTTTCAGTGGCGAAGGCATAGTCTTAGCTTATTTGATTGGATATGTGTCTACACTCTGACTGATATTTGTGGATACTTTTGGCAATTGTGGCTGGACATCACAGAATGTGGAAGCACAGAATGTATTATTCGAAGTACACGAATCAAACCCTATCCACTCTTTCGCAGATGACAGCAGTATCTGCCATTCATATTCATTCGATCGTAGGCCGACATCAACTATGATCGCGGCGACGCGGCAGAATATGAATGATTCGCTAACAGGTGACCTCACGAGAATATTGGAATGGGGTCACGCGAACAGGGTCGAATTCAATTCCCAAAAGACCCAATGCTGCATGCTAACACACCGCCGTATGCATGATCACGCTGCCTCATCTGTAAAAATGGGTGGCATAAACATTGAGGAATCAGAAGCTCTTGATGTTCTTGGCATGAAAATCCAGTGTGATGTCCGATGGACTGAGCACATTTTTCAGGTCTCAAAGGAAGCATTCAAGTGCCTAGGCTTTTTAAGGCGGTGTAAGACATACTTCACCCCATCTGATCTCCTCACTATTTATACCGCCTACATCCGACCGAAAATGGAATACAACTCTCATGTGTGGGCCGGTGCTTCAAAGACTATTTTGAAGTTACTCGACCGTGTACAGGAAAGGGCGAAGAAACTCATAGGAGACAGTAGGGTAGCCAACTCTATTGACTCTCTTGAGCATCGTCGCAACGTGGGGTGCGTTTCGTTGTTCTATCGTTACTATAATGGGATGTGTTCTAATGAAATCAGGGAACTTGTTCCCGAAACCCGGTTATTCGCGCGCACGACGCGATCATCATTAAGAGCGCATCCATTTGTGGTCGATTTGACGGCGACTCGCACTACGCATTACAGGGAAAATTCGTTTTTTGGCCGAACGGCACGTATGTGGAATAGACTACCCGCAGAGGTGTTTCCTGTCACTTTTAGCATGGGAAGATTTAAATCAAATGTCAATAAACACTACTCCCTCTATCCTCCTCCCCATAACCTATTTTCCTAGTTCCAGCACAATGCATCGCATGTGTAGGGGTCATCCCCTGAGTGCCGGTCCAAGTTAAAAAAAAAAAAAAAAAAAAAAACGAACCATTTTCCTCAAAGAACGCTATTTTCATTAGTTTAGTTTGAAGACGATTTTTGTTAGTTTTTCCATACTGAGTTGCAAAAAATTTATAGCAGTAGTCACGCGCGACAGACAAAACAACAAAAATTAAAACGCAAAAAGTTATAAATAAATCACTCAGTATTTGTGTTGCGGTATTTGCGATAATACGGAGTTTTAAATTTTTTTTTATGCGTCAATGCATATAAAAATTTTTTTTTGCACTTGTAATATTTCGGTTCAAAAGCATTGAAATATTGTAGGCTGAAAAATTCTTAAAAACAAAGTATCTTTTAAATGAGTGTTTTAGCAATTTTAACAATTTGATTCTAAAGGGTTAATATGTGTAGGAAAATGGTATTGAGAAAGCAGTAACTTTTCTATGTGGTCAATACTAATGAATAAAAAATTGTTGGTTTCCTCAAAGTGATTCATATACATGAAATGAATGCAATTAAAAAACTATTAAAATGCAATTTATGTATCTATTCTAATTCAAAGAAAAGAAAAACTTCCCTTGAAAATCTTTGGTTTTAGAGGTTCACCGTACAGAAGTCGTATGTCTGCCTGCATCAAGTTTATTGTTGAAATAAGATCGTGCAAGTTTTAAAAAAGTTTAGTTTGTTAAGAAGACACTCTATTGGTATTGTATTCGAATATAGTTGCTATAGTTTGAATGTGTATGTGCAGATATTTTCTCTTAGCCAAGCACAGCTGCCGTTAAGGATACGAACTATAGAGCCAGACACTGCAGTACGACCAATAAATATCAAGACACTAATAAGAAAAATTATATTGAGTTCAAGAAGACCTTTTAGTGTCTTATAGTCGGCAAACTTTTTAAAAATATATACAGTAAGTAAAATATGTGTGAAAATATGGAAGAGCACAAATTTAAGCCATAGAGTTATATTAATGTGAATAATAAAAAGTCATTTATTTTTAAGAAAATTATTAATTTTTTAAGTTCCCTGCGCAAGCAAGATAATAAACTTTATATAATTTATAAAAATCATTTTATTTTGTAATTAAAAGTGGTGTGCGATTGTTCGATCGACTATAAGACGCTTAAGTTTTCTTGAATTATTCACAAGATAGAAAGCATGTTCTAATACGGAAATCCACCAAGAGTTCAACTATATTAAAATGTAAAATGTTTCACTATTGTTGTCGATAAACGACATATGTACTCATACGATATATTGAGTTCGTATAGCCCTGGGTCGAATTCTAGAAAACATGTTTAAAACAATCAATCTGCTTCTTAAAGTGGGATTTCTGGCTGGTAAGCGGCTATAACGCAACAGTAGCTGAAAGACAGAAATCCACTGAATATCACTTTATTATGTACACATTGTATAGGGGATTACAGATCACCCATGCTCATTCAAGTATTGGTCTTACATAAACAAGAATTTCGTTACTGAAGGGACAATACAATTTTTTTCCATGAGGGTGGCGATGGCTGAAGTAGTCTGCACGTTGACTACAAAACCAAGACAGACTTGGGTTCAACCCCAGTTTCAGACTAAAATTATAAAAAAAAAACATCTTGCATTTTTCTGATGTGCATTTCTGTGTCTTTCTGTCAGTTGTTGTCGCAAGGTTTAAGGCGAAGGCATAGTCACTGGCCACTGGTCACTGAACAATACCGGCTTCAGCTGATAGCAATCCACAATCACATCAGAACGTCCTCCTTCGTCGGTATTGTGTAGCACCGGCGAAGTAAAATAATAATAAAAAAGGCTACTAAACCGAAGCTTCAGCACTGCTATAAACAATTAACGTGCAAAAGCAGAGCTGTACAATAATTAATTAAGCTTCACTTCCCGTCGTTTCTCTAACTATCCCTTTCCTATAGTTCCAGCACAATGCATCGCATTATCTCCGAGTGCTGGTCCCAGATAGAAAAAAAAAAAAAACTTATATACGGCTAGCATGTGCATTGAAAGCCGCGGCCGACATATGCCGGACATCATATTTAGAAAATAAATGCCTTAAAATTATCTACCAGATTATAATAAATGAAATTTCATTCCAACAATATGTCTGTCTGGTATTATCAGCTAAAAAACAGCCGATACTTACTGTCCTTTATAAAGAAATGCTGAAATAAACGGCGAAAATTATACTCTCACTTATAATTAAACTAGTTTGACGTCAGTCAAAAGTAGAGCATATTTTTTCACATAATACTACTTTACTTTACTAGTAAATGTAATTCCTTTAGTATATCCTTAAACATATTTTATTATACCTGCCATAGAGTGCCGTTTGACGGGTAGACAAGAACTAAAGTCTTGTTTTTTGGCTTGAATCCAAGACAGTGTTTTTACTTGATTGCCAAATTTTTTCAACTTGTATAAATTTGCTTACATCTGGAATAAGTAAAATATATAAAAAAATGAAGTGTCATTTACAGGTGCAAAAAACAAAGCAAGTTATTTAACTTAAGCTGCTGGCAAATACCAGTATCGACAAAAATTTTTACTAAAGAAATATTCAAAATAGAATTTGTAATTAAAGCGAATAAATTTCTAAGAGAAATTTCAAACAATGACAGAAAGAAAAATTCATTGACCTCTCAAAAACTGCTTAAAATGACTCTGAAGACACAAAAATTTAATATCAAATATACAGCAAAGCAATATGATGCAAGAGAATTATTTAACACAATAAAATATTATGTAAATCAAAATTAAATATCAACACAAACAAAAAACATTTCAAAAAAATTCCTAATAAAAATTCAAATATTCAACATTAAAAGTCAAACAAACAAACATTGAATATGACCAGAGACGGAGACGGACACATTTTTTAAATATTTAATCTTTCCGGCAGCCAAATACAAATAATGTCCCTTCACACGTGCATGCGTGTGTACATACATACATACATACATATGTACTCGTATGTACATAAAGCACACAATCAGGAACGTTTATTGAAATGTCAGAAGCAACCAAACTAAAGCTATGTTCACACGATTGTCAGATTGTACAATATTGTAGGATACGGCAATATGGTGGCAATGCACTGACAATGAAAAATTGTTACCATCTCGTAATTTATCTGTTCACAGTATTGAAAGAAAACCATACAATTTCATGGGCACACAGTTCTGCGACAATAAATTGTTCTGCCAATAATAATTGTCTGTTCACACGGTTGTCAGATTATTGTATGGCAAACGTTGCCAGATCCGACTTATAACATTGTATCTAAATATTTATGGGCAGCATTGCCAATAGAAAGATTTATCTGCCGTTATTGTGCGGTGCACTAAAAGAAGCACATGCGACAATAACAAATGACTGTAAATTATGTGTCAATGTAAATGAAGGGTGTTCTCACGATTGTCAGATTTGTGACAAATTGGCATACAATGCACCGACAATACATTTTGTGACGATGTTGCGACACAAAAATTGTGTGTGTTCAAACGGTTGTTGCACATTTCGTAACAATTTTTCTGTCAATATTGTAGTAAATGACAATCGTGTGTACATACCTTAATAATTTAAGATTGATCCGTCTGGTATTGTAAGACCAACAAGAAAATACAACATTAAAGAATCATCATGTTCAAGTTCTGTGGAAGCACAACGAGAAGAACGTCTAATTGAATTTAATTTATGCTTGGACATGTTTCAGTTTCAAACTTAATCTAATTTTCAACAATACATGAATTTTATTTAAATGTTTGTTGCAAGTGTTGCAACAAAAGCAACTAAAACACGATCTAAATATCAAAAACTGTAATTGACTTTGTTGTTTTCAAAGTGTTAAGTGTGATAATAATATGGGCGGTAGTGTGTGCTTCACTTCCACGTATTATTTTATTGTTGCTTGGTATTTAATATATTGTCATTGAAGTGTCAATAGGAAATTTTTCCAGAGATGAAAATAGTGAATTTTTGTATGCCGGTGATTGGCACTGAAAAGCGTTGGAATAGCGTTGGAAATTGTATTCTAGCCACCAAAATGGTGCTTCGAAAAGAATTAATTTCCTAAATTCGCCCGCAATCAAATTGTAATTTAGTAATTTTTGCATACATTTCTTATCTTCTTCTATAAATAACTTAAGGACTCGACAACTAGTGATAGAAAAAAAAAATTTTTAAATTCTTTGATTTACAAATATTTATCTATGTTTGTTATATGATGTAGCTGGTCTATTTGGTGCTAATACCAAAATCATCTGTAGATCTTTAACAAAATTCTTCGAAAAATGCTAAGAAATTCCATATGTTTATGTTTATACAAAAACTCCGAGGAAAATCTTTTAAAATTTCGAAAATAGTTACATTCTTTGATTTAGTTTTCTGAATTTCCTACAAGGTACTTATTGTTATTTTTTGCTATTGTTAAAAGAACAATGAACAAATTAGTTGGTTGTAAATTTTTTTTTGTTTATGAAAATAAAGTTTGAGTTCAGTTTGGTTTGCATAATTAGGTGCTACACATTTAATATGCGTATAATTTATAACCAGTAGCACCTTAACCATAACAAAAGTAGCAACAGTACAACCATAAAATTGATTTGTTAACCAGCACGAGTGCCTGAATTATAAGTCTACATTTCTCACTTAAATTTTGACTTACAGAGGCAATTAGGAGTCGAGTTGTTTACGAAATACGTACAAATAATATTTATTTACTAATAAATTATAGAAATAAAGTGTTTATAAACTCAGTTTTTTTTTACTTTATTTTAGGTACTCTTGAAAGGCGTAGATACGAGTGGATATTTATCATAACAACACAGCATTTTAGATTTCAAATACCACCAGCAAACGTTTCTAATCGACATCATGTTAAAATAATAAACATTCCAGCTAGCGACACCAAAATAGTGTGAAATTTTCCATTGTGTAGAGTACGAAAGTCGTGTAGTTATGTTTGCCTTTAACCTACACAATTCGTAGACGTGATATAAAGGAAAAACAAACATAGTGGTCGAAATTCTACCGTAATTCAACAAATTTGGTAAGTTCTTGAACCTTAAAAGCAAACAAAATGTTATTCCGTTCTTTATGCTGTAACTAACGAACTGTAGTTTATTCAGAATATATTCCGTTCAGTGAATAGATGAATGAATAAACATTTACAATTCTAAGCAATTTTACATTAAAAATAAATTAACTAAAAGAGAGAAAAAAATGGAAGGATTTAAATTTGATAATTAGTTGTTTTTACGAAACTTGAGGTTTAGTTTTGGCACGGTAAAATAGTTAGTTATTCTCAAATAGTTTACGGGAATATTTATATAAACCTGTGTTATTTCTCAACTTTTTTAAATTATTTGGTTATAGGGCCCAACAATAGGCGATTTGAAAAAGAAATATTCTTATACCTCTATTTAATTTAACTATTTATTAGTAAAAAATAGGAGAAACAAAAGAAAGATTTGTAATTTTTTACTAAAATCGATTTTTACCGTTCTGAAGGATATTCTAACCGTGCAATAGCTTAAAAAAAATTGGACGAAACCCAACAGTTGTCGACAATTACATCAAGGACCCCGAGGGGTATGGAAAATATTTTGTCTTTATCTAGGTATGATAATTCTAATTCTGCCCTATCCTTGTCAAAAATAAAAGCTCAAGCTGGAGTGCAAGCGGGCAAGTCATCAGTCATACGCAGAGTAATTAAGAGCTGCAAGTATCTTAAATACCTGAAATTGCAAAAAGATAATATTTATATCGAAATTAAATTTACATATGTCAATATTTCTATATCTATTAAATAAATAACATTTACTTTTTTTTTTGCTGGGTTAGTGTTCATTTAATAAATATATATTTCAATATTTTTAAAACATATCTCCACATAACGAACAAATATTTCCTCGACGACGAATGGCAGTTTTCACTGTATTTGGCGGTTACGCATTGCGTCAAATATTTTACCGTGTATGATTATTATTATTACTGGCGCCCAACAGCACCACGACCAAAAAAGATCTACTGTGATAGTAACTTTGTACATTCATGAGATTGATTAGTTGATACAAACTGTACCATTAAATTTAATATTTAAGAAAGGTTTCTATATTTACATACAGATGTATTTCTTGGGGCTATGCGATGCAATATCACAGTTCATTTGTTGTTTATTTTTGTTCTACGGTAAGAATAAATGAATTTAATGCAGTCACTTGTCTGATTTCAAAAATTATATAAACACACCATGACTTTCCTAAATAAATAGTTTTGACGTATTAAGTTTTTCTATTTGCTTCGTGTGCATGTGTGTGTGTGTGTACTTATGGCACGGAAAGTGAGTTGCTTTTAGTGTGCAGGCATTTTCCATTGACCACGTACACAAACTACAACCGCAATTTGGTAAATAATGCCAACATCAACACTTTTCTCTCTGCTTTGTAAGATAAAAGGTATAGAGTAAGAGAATTAGAAGGAGCAAAAACTTCATCGTGTTTGCAACACCATCACCACTGACTGGTAAGGATTATTAGACGGCTAAACTTAAGTTTTTCTTCATGTTTTTTTTTTTTCCTTAATTTTGTGTCCATTATGAAGCGATGAACAATTTCACTGCCAATAGAGGAGACACTGATAAAATGCTAACTCTTGTACACTCGGGGTTTTTCTTGCAGCAACATGAGTTGTATTAAAAAAAAAAAAAATATTTCCGCTTCTTTTCTATATCATTCGGTTGTGTTTTTCGTCTTATTTTTCCCATAGTCTGCGAAAAAGTGAAAAAGGGAAAAATTGTGTTCTATCTTATCGAAAAATTCAATTTAAGTTTTTCTACAAAAAAAAAAAAACCTTTTTCATTTTATATTTTTTTAATGTCAAGAATGCTGGGGTTTGGAATACAAATATGTATGTATATTTACTTTTTACTTACTTGTAATGTCTTTGCAAATAGAAGCTTATTTTTTGAAAATTGTTTGTTAACTAAGGCTTATTTGAATGCATTTTAAGTAATACCATCTAAGAATAAAGTAAAGTTTTTAATTTTCCTTGGGTGTTGTTCGGTCTTCTTTTTATTTCACTCTCTACTTGTAAGAACGTGCTTACAAAAGTTTTTATTTAGTTTTTCTTGGCATAGAATAGCCAATTTTTTAATGATTCTTTTCTGTAACTCAGCCAAACAAGGGATCATTGTAAGCAACTGAACATGTTGTAGGTTTAATTTATTTTTATTGAAATTTTATTTTATGTGAATTTAATTTTTTCTTAAGTAAATTTAAATTTTTTTTCTAATGTATTCGTGTTCATGTATTCATAGTTCGCGCCACATTCATGATCGAAACAAAATATTTTGCCATTTTTGGGAGCGAACCATCTTGATTCATTCTTAATCTTTCTGCGAACCAATACATTAACATAATCTCGAATATTTATAACAAAGTATCGGTAGTTTATTTGAACTATTTCTCAAAATTATAATAGGGGTACTCATGAAAACGCTTAAAATTGCCATTTGTGCAATTGGGCAAGTTTGCGAGACCTATTTCATGAAGCCCCCTTTTCAATTGTTGTGCAATTTTAAACAGTTAATCTCAAAGTAAACAAAATCAGCTGACTTATTCAATGCACAATTAAGCTGTGCAAGTTTACGAGGTTTGTGTAAATGAATTTTCAAACAAATTTTGACAGTTCATTTACGAGAGCGTAAACTTGCACACTTTGCGCAGTTTACGAGACTTTTACACGTTTTCATGAGGACCCTTAATATTTCAGAAATTATTAATTTTTAGAATTTTAGTTTCTGTACTGTTTTCTATTGGGGAAATATCATGATTACTGTATGCATGTACCTTTGTATTGATTGACGTGTACTATTCCTTTGTTCCCTTGGAATGTTGTTACAAATCATAATTTCGCTGACTAAAAGTGTTACAAACTTTACCCTAATTTGGAAATAACAATAACCAAATTATTGTTCAAAATATATATTACATTTCCATAAATAATTTTCATTTCTGTATAAAGAAAAAGCCACATTTTCTCTATGAATATAAAAATTATTAGAAATAAAGCCAGTACAAAAATTAATATTACATACTTTTATATAAAAAAAAAAAAACCAAACTGCAAAATCGAAATTTAAAAAACGTCGTACTTGATATATGATATATATACTATAATAATTCTTTGCAGAAATGTAGATTTTTTTTTTTTTTTTTTTTTTTTTTTTTTTTTTTATCTGGGACCAGCCAGCACTCAGGAGATGACCATAATTAAAAATGAAAGTTTGCAAATCCAAAAACTATGCCACATTTCTGTAACTGTTAATCATCACAAAAGTGAACAATAAAAATAGATTTGAAATATCCAAAGCCAGCCAGCCATATGTACTCGTTTAGAAGAATTTTGTACGAACTTTAGACAATAACTAAAATAATAAAATCACAAAACGCAACAAGTAGTTGTCATAAAATGTTAATATTTTCTGAAACGCACAAAATCAAACAACAACGAGCTCAAAATCTTATAATAAAATTTACTCAATACTTAACTACAACTTGTAATCGTTTTTCTCATAAATTTTTAATAGAATTCATAAAACCATAAACAATTTTTTTTTTATAAACGTTCTTCTTATTGCGTTTGTCTGTTTTTGTGATTTCAGTTTGCTGCAACGTCTTAAACTTATTCATCCATATAAGAATATCGTACCAAAACGAAACGTACATATTCTCGAGAATATTTTATATGTATTTTTCTTTCAGAGTTTTAAGCGCATTCAGTATTTTTTATTTATTTATTTATTCTACTACTAATATGGACATCAAGTGGACATTTTTGATGATTGTAAAGAAGTTTATTTTCCTTTTTTTATTAAAAACTGCAGTTTGCCTGTTGCCATTTAACATTTATGTGTGTGTGTATTTATTGCAAGTGTATGTCATTTGTATGTGTGTTGTATGAAAGATCTAACTTTTAAGCTAGAAATCGTCACATACTTAAATATGCATTCTATAAGGTTATTTATATGTTCATACGTGGAACGTATGTATGTATGTGAGTGATGTTTTAACGTACAAATATGACCGATAACCAATTGATAGACAGGCAACAACAGGCTGCTGATGTTAAAGATTTTATTTTTTATACGTCTCGACTTAATGTCTCGTCGTTATGTCATACAGTTTCAATGATATTGAAAACATTCGAAATGCAACTGTAAAATAGCTGCAGAGACGTGATTTAAATTGTCATTCAATATATTTTACAATTTGAAATGTTTTCCAAAAACTGTTTAATAATGCAAGTCGATGGAATTGGCGGGATCAAATGCGCTATATGTGTGGACGGGGACTGCCGCTTGAAACAATGGTATACATTTTCACTGCGGAATCGGTTTCGAAGTATCAAATAGATAAGCAAATGCAGTGACGCTGGCGCTATTAGCAGTATTTCCACATTGTAAATTGCTATAAATTAAGGCTGTGTGTTAAAATTAAAAACGAAGAACTGGATCGAAAAAGCTCAACAATATTAGAAACTATCAATCATTAATAAATACATTTTTCTTAATACATTTTTTAACCTTTTTTATTATTTTAACAATCTATTTTTTTAAGCTTTAAGGTTTTTTCTCTTTTTATTTATTATTTTTATATTTATTTTCGATATTTCGTTAACCTACGGTTAACATCTTCAGGAAGTTTTTATTTTTAAAATTTTTTTTTTTTTTTTTTTTTTTTTTTTTATAAAAAAGAGAAAAAACCGTAAAGCTTAAAAAAATAGATTGTTAAAATTAATAAATACAATAATAATTAAATTCTCGAATGGCAAATAATTTCGATAACTCTGTGTGTGTGTCAGTCACTGACAATAAGTGTTCTGTTACGAATATGACTGTGCTTCTCAGGATTTTTAAGGAACATGTAGCATATAAAAGTTTCTGGCCAGCACTATGAGCCTAATGTCTTATAAGCGCTCCTTATCAGTGCTCCTCTTCATGCTGACTTCAAAAGGCCACATCTCTGTCCATCACATGCTTATGTTTATGATAGAAAGACATGTGTGTGTGTATGTTTTTAAATCACTATAAAAACGAAATAAATTCCAGTGTATAGTACGAGTAAAATATTGATGACATGAGTTTACGGTATTTAGTATTGATTTTGATATGACAATATAAAATTTACTTGAAAATATAAATAAACTTGTAAATATTTACACAAGCGAACATACGACTGTCTGTCGTGCTACAACTCCATTATAAAATTTATAGAATTTAAAATCAAGAAAATATCTTAAGTTTAATGAAAGAAGATAACCAATAAAAAGGAAAAAAAAACTCAGCTGCATAAAAATTTTTATAAAGAAAGAGGTTACGAGTTATATTTAAAGGGCGATCATAAAGAAAGTCTCAAATGAAAAACATTACAACAGTTGCAGCAGATTCCCGGCACTTTCTACAAAAGAATTAAAAAATAAATAAATAAAAACTGAATAGTGGTCAACCTTTTTGCTTTCATTAGCACTGGAGTTAACAGTGGAACAGAAAGGACTAATAAATGCTTAAAATTTTAGAAACAGAAATATTCATGTTTGGTTAAACGATTGCGAATATGTTTTAACAAAATATGTATATAATTGGGGTATTCACAAGGTAGTCATAAAATTGTATGTTGTAAAATAATAACACGAAAAATATGACTTTTGTGAGCAATCCATCACAACTTAATATGTTATTTCAAAAACACAAACAGCTGTTGGATTAACTCTCTGCCGCCGTATGTTGCGATCGGCGGCTAGTTACAAAAATTTCCCGCCGGCTTGAGTTCGGCAATTCGGGAAAAAGTAACAAAAATAAAGGTATTTTTTTTAATTACTTATAACTGAATTTATGCAATACAATTTTCAGAATTTAATATTCCTAAGAATGTACATATCGTCATATGAAATGAAAAACTCCTAAAATGACAAAAAAAAACCCTATAATACTTTGTATTAAGGCATGTCAAAAATTAACGTATTTCATGCAAGTGAGGTAATATGAATGCAATGACGAATAATCTTCTTATATATAAAAAATTACATGTTTGGATGTATGTATGTATGTTTGTGCCTGATAGACAGCTTAATGGCTGAACCGATTTTCTTGAAATTTTCACGGTTTATATCTCTGTATATCTGGAAGGAACTATAGGCTATATATGAGTAAATTTCAAAAATGCCAACTAGGCGTTGCCACGCCCATACAAAGTAAACATTTATTTTTGTGTATATTGAGAACGGTTGAAGTGAAAGTTTCTGCATTTGGTCGGACTAACTTAATGATCAGTACAAATCACCATTCAATAAGTGGGCGGAATTGGACAAGTGGGCGTGGTACCTGCCATAGAAACTAAATTTTAATTTCTGTAGATCTTGAAAACTGTTACAGAAAAATCTTCTAACTTTTGTACAAATGACTTTGTAATTAAAAACTGGAAGGGATTGGGGAAGTGCACGTGGTACCTCCCGTACAAAGTAAATAATGAGTTTTGTATGTATATCTTGAGAACGATTAAAGCTAAAGTTTCACTTTTTGGCCTGAACGACTTGATAGAAAATTTTTTTCTTCGGGCACTTCCCTTATAGCTACAGAGCTGAAATTCAGTATACGGGAGAGTCAATAATAGAAAAAAGGTAGGGAGGGGAGTTAAAACTTTTTTTGACAGTCGTACCAAGTCTCAGTAAATTTCTTTCTTACAAAGTATTATAGAGATCGTAAAACTTGTATTATTGCCTGTAGCCCTTAAGTTACTTTCAACAAATTTACAAGGAGACGCAATAATTTTGAATTTTCTGTAACTAAAGCCTTTTTGAATTGCATTTGACGATATGTATGCATTAGAATATATGTTTTATACTTAAATATATATTCAATTTAAATATGCGCTTTTTAGATTCATTCCTATTTAAGATCATTTTTACTGACATTAATAGCGGCGTCTTACAATTATTATCAGCCGCTTGACCAAGGCGAATCAACATTTCGGCGCCGGTTTCTACTACTTGGCTGGACAATGTTTTATTTGACACTATATTGTTGCTGCCATTCTTCATACAGCATAGAACTATTTTACACAAAGATTTTTAATTAGAAATATGTTGCACCTGTGACAAGCAATAAATTTATCTGACTGAAATTTTAATTATAACTAATTACCACCCAATAATTTTGTACATTCATTTCGTTGATATATTTATCAGGCGGATAAAAGTTATTGACAATATTATTATGGTTTTAATAATTGCCGTATTTTACACATTCATATAATTTATATGTTCTTGTATAATGCTGTAATTATAGAATAGTATTTCTATAAGGGGATATTCTTTCCAGAAACTTGCTATAATCAAAAGAAAAAAAGAAAATTATTTTAGATGTTCATTATGTAAGTTGGCAGCTTAGGGATAAACCAATTATACAGACTGTCATTGTTAACTAGATATGACGATATGAAGAGTTCAGCAAAATAAAATATTAAGTTTTGGCTTGTCTATTGTCAATAGTGTCCCTTGAGAACATTGTTCAATGTCAACTGAATGTTCGCTTTCTTCCTTCGAATTTCTGTGATTTTTTTTTTTGCTCCACTTTATTTGGAGCAGCTTCATTGTGAAGATACAAGTTTTTAACCATTTTTCTTTTTTACTGCAATAATATTTCACTATTAAAGCTTGACTGCCGTTGAACATTATTCTTTGCAGTTTGCAGGTTTGTGGAAAAAATATAACGAATTTGAATACATGCTACAATAAGATTTTAAAAGTATTTCAATACTTTTCCACTAATAATTTTCGAATTACTTTAACATGACAATTAAATTAATGATGTTTTATTAGTCGGTTTGTTTTTTGAATTGCTAGCACTTGTTATCGTTTTTATTTTATAGTGAATTAGCTGACCCAGCAAAAGGCTTTCTACTGTTTATCCGTGACTTCGTTCACGGTCATCACAATCAGTTAGAGAGTTTCGAAGACGCATAAATTGCCTCTTGTAAATTATTCCTTGTCCAAAAATTTTAACTTGAAATTGATATTGTTTCTCGGGCAGTGACTTCAACATGCTGAAACCACATCTCAGAAATATTTTCAAGAACAGGACGTATCATAAACCGATAGAGCTTTCTATTTACGGTAAAACCATCTACATTTTCGAAGCAGTACTGTTTGTCGCAGTACGATTTAAACGCAGTTTACGGGTTCAAGATGCCATTTTGGTGGTGGCGATGAATTGCGCAACGAATCATTGCTTGAAAGGGCAAAATTCTGGCGTTAAAATATTGCCGACATGCTCTTTGCGATAAATAGTTGATCGCTGATGTCCCGGAGCTGTATTCAATTTTGAAGCTTTGTTTTAGAAGTTATGATATGCCTATGGATTGGTATCAGCACGATTGCTGGAGCCCGTCCTGTTGATGACTCTGCCTTCGCCACTGAAACTTTCCGACAGCAACTGACACAAAGATATACTAATGCACGTCAGAAAAAATGCTAAATATTTTTATGACTCAGTTCGAAACTGGTTCGAACCCAGGACTTTTTCGGTTTTGTAGTCAACGTGCAGACTACTACAGGCATCGCCATCTGGAAAAGTAAAAAAAAATATATCAACAGAAAAGTTTTTAAATGTTTAAACCTTATGGTGACTTTTATTCCACCCTGTATGTTTTAAATTTCACAACTTTCACTACTTTGGAATGGAATATATTGCAGTAGCTAAAGTATTGTAAATATAATGAAGCTTTCTACTATCTATACCTTCATCAGCTGTATTCTCTATCACTATTCCTTTCCTAGAAGGAAATAAAAGAGTAGGTAATTATTCCCTGAGTCTTACTTTTGTTTAAAAAATAATAATCCTACATTTAAAAAAAACATAGCAGGCGTATAACAAAATCGAAATCTACATAATTACCAAAAGAAAGTATGGGCGTAAAATTAAACCAAGTACCCCAAGCCAAATCAATCATGAATTTCCTTTTCTGCCTCTGTTTTCAACAAAATTTAATACACTTGTTATTGGAGCTAAGAATTTTTAACTCGCTAGGCGTGCAGGGGCTGAAAATACAGGGGCCACAATTTCTTTTTCAAATTCAAAATTTAATATCTTCGGTTCTATTGAACCTACAGAGTCAAATTTAAAATTTTTTTTAATTTATAGTTGACTCGTTTTAAAGCCCTTAATTTGCCCAACGAGAGTACAATTACCAAAGAAAGATTTTCAAAAATATTGATAGTGGAAAAAATTAGAGGGAATGCATCACCAAAAATCCCAATGCTGTCAAAAACAAAAATTTCTCTGAGTATGTTCTCTATGGCTTATCTACTCTTCAAGAGTCCTAAGTTTGAAACACCTCTTAGAGGATAATTTTTTAAAAGGTATTTTTTTAAGATATTTTTATAAATAATTTTCTACTTTTTTACTACTTTCTTAAGTCCTTAAGATATTTTTTGAAAGATGTAATAATACATTTTTAAATGGAAATACATGTTTAAGTTTCCATAAAGTCGAATGAGTTGTGGTACCACGTGGCACAAATCGTCCCCACTACCATTCTAAGGATCCTAGTGTTGAACAATAACTAGTACAATAGTTAAAGACGATAGTCGCAACACACCACACAAAAATCTAAAACCAAAAGGGTAACATTACACACATTACTAACTGCAGTTGCATCATTGAAATTCATTGAATATTTTTTTCTTCTGTTCAAATCGAATCGAAAAACTAAAAAAGAAAAATCATTGTTCAATATTTTGCTTTAGTTGTACAATTTCTTTCCTTTTTGCCGACAATCTTCTGCCAGAAACGGATTTAAGTTCTGATGAAAGCAAATAGATGTGAGTATTTTGTAGGTTTGTAAGCTTCTGTCTTTGCGATGAACATTTTCAAATACGGTGCAATTTGACATATAAATCGTTTAAGTTTGATTTGCAAAAATTGTCGTCTGCCCTGTTCATTGCGACTAGCAGAGTAGTAGGAATTTTAAAATTTTTGCGATATCTTTCTATTTGTTCATCCGTCTGTACATATCTCTGGAGCTGCTGTGTACATTGCAGTTGAACTCTAGCAACAGTTGGTAAAATATATTTCGTACAGTCATTAATAAAGTTTTGTCTAAAAATTTATTGAAGTATTTCTCTCTGGTATTTCCTTTTTGCTTTTAAAGCAAATATTTTTTTTTAAATAAATATTTATACTTGTGCAAAATTGTCGAAATATTTTCCGTCGCATTTTCAAAATCTATAATGTGCTCTTATCAAAGTATTTTGCAAAAGGCAAAAGCATATGATGATGAATGGAATTTTTGTGTAACATGTTTTAATAAAACAAGTTGTAAAATTGTCAAGGAATTTAATTTATTGCCTAAATTTTTTTTATATACTAGCTGAACCCGAAACGCATTACTGTAGCTGTTATATTAGTTTTTTATAAAATCCTTTTTTTTAAATCGGTTAGTTAGTTTCGGAAACGCGGAAGTGGCCCTCTACCAGCCGTCGTGGTGTTAGCTTTGAAAAAATATCAAGTCTAATGTTCATCTAGATGCGGATCTATCTATGTTTTACCTTCCCTTGCTACCTTCCGAGTGCCTACGTATATCCAATTTTAGCTCTATGGCTTTATGAGGAGGGCGCACCCTTAAATCAAATGGTACAACTACATGTAAAAAAGGATCAGCCTAGCCGCCCTGATAAAAATTGTCAATTTTCTTATTTTTCCTATTATTTACTCTCCCGTATATAGAATTTCAGCTCTGCTGTTATATTGAAAGTGCCCGTAGCAAAAAAAAATTTACTATCAACTAATTCAGACCAAAATTAGAAACTTTAGCTTTAACCATTCTCAATATATAACAAAATCATTATTTACTTTGTATGAGAGGTACTACACCCACTTGTCCAATTGCGCCCACTTTTTGACTGATCATTTGTACTGATCATTAAGTTACTCAGCCCAAATATAGAAACTTTAACTTTAACCGTTCTCAATATTTAGTTTGTATGGCTGTGGCAATGCCCAGTTGGAATTTGAAATTTTTATAAATCGGTTCAGCCGTATAGCTGTTCACAAAGCACAAATGCACATACATACATACATCCATCCACACATGTCATTTTTATATATATATATAAGATGTAGTACTTTGTAAACGTCACTTATAAATCACAAAATTTTCATTTTTACAGTATTTATCTCTAGAATCTTAAACCAATCTTTGACATCAGTGACATTGTTTTCTTTACGTTACAAACGTGCTGTATACGCAGTAACTTCACTGTGGTCCATAAAAATATTTTTTTGTGCCAAAACAAAATAAAGTTGAACAACAGCAGTACCAAAAAAAAATTAACATTTTACTACATTTGCTGAAGAAATAGTTGCATAAAAGAATAACGTTTAAAAAGATGTTGTCTGATAGAATTAAATATGATCATAATGGATTTGGATGGGGTGCGTGTTGGCAATTGATTACAATACGTTGATAACGAAGCGAAGATGCAAGAAAAAAAAAAGATTATGCGGCACATACGTACGTAATATACAAGACCCCATTTCGTATAATCCTTTATTTATTTATGTTAAGGATCTACAAGCAATGCTATTATGATACCTTGTAAAATGTAAACGACATATTTTAACACATACGAATTAGTTTGTGTAAAGCTGTCTGGCTGTGTGTGTGTGGGAGAGATATTTTAACACTCATACGCAGATAAGCTGGCAGTTAAACAGTGTAGCGTAAAAAAAAATTTCATTTTAATCTAAAAATTTTTCAAATATTTTTTGATATATATTTATTAAGGCTGAGGTCTTTTTTTATTTTATTTTGTTTTTTATTATTTGATATTTCGTTAAATATCAGGCTTAATAAATATATATCAAAAAATATAATATAAAAGGTCAATTAATAATATAATTAAAATTTTTCAAATATTTAAGTAAGTTTAAATTTACGATACACTGAACGAACACAAAGTTGAGATTCTAACAGCTGTACGACCTTGTAAAATATCAGAGAAACGTAAAAATAAAAAAGTCCATGTTTGTAGGTCTTCCAAAGTATAACATAAACTTCTTATAAATTTCTTTTTGTTACTATCCGAGTGCAACACTTATATCGGTTGAGTCTTTCCCTTTTTTCTTCGAACATCACTCAGGAGATTGATGTCCTAAACAGTATGACTGAATGGAAATACAGCGTAGATGTGTTTTTCAATCTGAATGGCTCGATTTTCATTAGTGATAATAAACACAACTCAAACTTATCAAGTTGGTCTTACTTTACTTTGATCTTTCTAGCGACTGAGAGCAAAAATTGCCGCAGTCTACAACTTTGGTAGGTGGAAAAAAACGATACATTTTACACGTTATCTTCTTTGCTTTGCTTTGATTAGCATTTTTTTTTTTGGGGAAAAAAAAAGAAATGCGGAGACTGCTACTCCATTTAGTTAACCAGATTAGGATTTCAAACACTATCACTGCAGCTCTTGTTTGCTTCAAGCAGTCAAGGAATGTGTTGAAGAACTGATTACCGTGAAAAATAAATTCCAGTTATTAGTGGACGATAGAATAGTGCGACAGGCATTCCGAACAGAAATGTTGTACTTCTTCTAAATGTAAGAGAATACGCCTGCAGAATAGTTTCGAACACACCTTTTAAAAAAGTGCGAAATATTAATAAAAAATTAATGAAATTATATCGTTAAGAGTAGCATAATGTTTTGATATGAATCAAGGACTTGCTCAAAATAGTATATCCCTAGGGTCCAGCGATAGCGCCATATCATGAAACAGTTGTTATCGCTCCAAGTACTCTGAACTACTCGTACATACAAAATTTTCTTTCAGAACGGCGATATTCTTAATTATTACTCGGTAACGGCCGTAGCCCTCACACTCAAGTTACACTCAATGAAATAAATGTATTATGGAGTAAACCTAGGTTTATTGCACGGGAAAAAGTGGAAGTCGTCATTTCGTTAAAGAGAAAATTTTATAAAATTTTTTATTTAAAATGGAATTGTTCGTTAAATTGTATTGAAATAAAATGCCGAAAGTGAGATTGTCAGTCATTACAAAGAGGAAAACTGTTGTATTATTATTTCAAACGGAAAGTCGATCATTTCTTTAAGACAATAATAACCTCTTTATTTTGTACAACACTTTATTCAAGACGACTCTTCGAAACAATAATTCCTTAATATAGAAAATCATTTTAATATAGAACTGCCGTTCTTATTGTTGTGTTGTTGTTGTTGTTGTTGTTGCTGTTATTGATATTTCTGTAGTCTGGGAGCAACAGCTTTCGTTCGCTTCAATATAAAATTTCATTGCATCAACTAAATGCAATACAATGCAATACGGCCGCAAGCACGCACTGTAATCAAAATATTCTCACAAGTCACATAAACTGGTATGTTTGTGTTGCCAATGCATTGAAGTAAATTTACACATTCATCTTTATATTAAAAAGTATTGCTAGATGTGTATGTATGTATATATATATATATATATATATATATATGTGTGTGTTTATAAATACATGTGTGTGTCTATGGGTTGAGGATAGTACGCGGCAAAATGTAAAACAATGTGTTTTCTTGATGTTGTTGCTGCTGAAGCCATGCGAACAACGGCAACATTTTCTTCAGAGTCTTGCTTTATATGGCAAATGTATTCCCGTGAAAGCAATAAAATTTGCAAAAAAATATCAACAACTTTAGACGTATTTGGCTGAATGTGTTCATTTGTTTATACAGAGGTAAAATTCTTTTAGGGATATATGAAAGTAGGTCCTTCTGATTACAAAATAATCCACATATGTACGAGTATATTTAACCCTAAAATGGTAAACACCGCCTGTGAGGCGAAGAATTTTTTTTTTTTTTTGCAATATTTCCTGATCGTTCACTCGTATTAAAGCGTGCGCTCGTGCCAACTCAGTTGAGTGTTGTACGAGCTTGGGCACAGACGTGTTTTGTTTTGCTGCGTTGCGTTGCTTATATATAGATATGTACGTGTGTCGGCTCTGAGGCGAAGTTTACCAATAAAGGTAATTTTTTTGTTGGTGATAATACTGATGATGATAAAGATAAAGATGATAAAAAAGGGCAAAAGATCAATGTGCGATTTCTGTCCTCCAAAATTGAAGCGTATGAGCGTATATTTCTGCGCAAAATGCAAGAAAACTTATTGCTTAGTTTTGTTGGCCATGTGATTTAAAAAATAATTGGAAAAACCACAAACTTTATTTTGTCTTGCACAATTTTTTTTAAGTTTTAAGATTTATATTATGTTTTAATATGTTAGTATCACTTCTATTTATATTTGACCTTTATTAAAATTTTTTAATTATATTTATTTTTGAGCGATGGTCTTTTTTATGAAAAGTTTTTTAATTATTATTTATATCTCAATATTTCGCTACCAAATAGGTAGCATCGTCAGGAAATAATAATAAAAATAAAAAATATTGAGAAATAAATAATAATTAAAAAACTTTTCATAAAAAAGACCATCGCTCAAAAAGAAATATAATTAAAAAATTTTTAATATGTTAATTAGATATAAGGTCTACAAGATACTGAGGTTTATTTTTTGATCTCAAACGGATTTTTTTTTATTTTTATTTTTTTTGTAAAAGATAAAATATGTGATCTATATATGTTGCCAATTATATTTAAGATATTTAAAAAATTAATTGTTTTTTGTTTATTTTTATTACTAAGCATGTAATAAATACGTTTTTGTTTTAATAAATTTTTTTTTTGAAGGGTAAAATGTGGGTTTTTTATAAAAGTCGCCTCACAGGCGAAGATTACCATTAAAGAGCAAAAAAATATCTTTACCATTCTAGGGTTAAGAATCAATATTTATTATAAATCGCCTATCAATGAGAATCTAAATAGTATGAATGAAACGATATACTTTCTTCTTGAATCATAGCGTTAAGCGGCCCATCAATATTTTTTTACAATATTTTAAACTTCATATTATTTCTTTTTTGCCTTATACAACACACTGTATTGAAATAAAATATGGCGCAACAATAGAAAGTAATACAATGCTGCGAACACATTTCACAGTATGTTATTTTTTTTGTCGCATGTATAACACCTTTGATTTTTACTTGAGGGTGGCAATGCAACTCTGCTTTAAGCACAGAAAGTGCAAAAGCAGAGTTGTGTAAGAGTTCACTATACCTTTACACTAGTTCCAGCACAATGCAGTGCATATGTTGGGGCAATCCTCTGAGTGCTGGTTCAAGATAAAAAATATATATATATTGTGCCACCTTTGAATATTACATTCATTTTGTCATTACTATTGTACAATACGAACAATTTTAATATTAAATTGCAAATGGGCCACATTAGCAAAAGAACCCGTGTACTGTGTTTAAGGCCTTATGCAAGGCCTTCTGGTACATTATATATTTTTTATTGTTAAGTTAAAAATACAACGATGAATACCTACTTGTACAGAAAGTACGTTCATTGGAAGGATAATGTGACCAACATGTACTTTGATACAAGATGTAAAATCGCTTATTTTTATTTCCCGCTTTCCCTGGAGTTTCCGACCCAACAAGTATATTTATGTACGAAAGAAAGAAATGATTTTGAGACTCAAAATTTCACATTTTTCTTGACAATAGTATCGTTCAGCATTAAATATTATCTATATAAGGGTAAAGAAAGTAAGGAAGGCTAAAAATGTATATCCAAGGTTTACATATGTCCGATGCAGACCAAATAGCAAACATCAACTGTATGTATATAAAAAAAACATGATGGAACAGCGATATATTAACTTTGTTCGAAAATAATATCCTGTAAAGAAAAAAGTACCAGCGAATGATTACGTTATTTTTAGTTTCGACACTAAGAATCGCCGACAACAACTCAGAAGGAAGCAAAAGGTAACAAAACGCAGTCTTCTTCGGATATTTATTCTGATATAAAGAAAGATTTTTTTTTTTTTTTTTTATCTTGGACCAGTGCTCAGGGGCTATCCCCTACATATGCAATGCATTGCACTGGAACTAGAGAGAAGGATAGGGAAGAAACAGACGGGTGGTGAAAGTGGGTGGAAGATATAGCTTAATTCTTGCACAACTTTGCAGTTGCGTATAAATTATAAATCAAAGTTGCGGCGTCCTTGATGTTTTTTTTTTTTGACGCATTATTTTTAAGCTAATTGAGCCATTTTATTTATTATTTTACTTCGCCGACGTTTTATTGCTCAAATACCGACGAAGGAGAGTGCTGTAGCACAGAAAACTCAGAAAAAAACTTTTTTCTGATTTGACCCGGCTGAGATTCGAACCTGGGTCTTTCTGGTTGCAGAGCCAACACACTGACTACTCGCCATCAGCACCCCCCAATTTATTCTGATATAAAGAATGATTTATGGAATATTGTAGTAAAGTTAGCCGCAGTGGATGCAAACTACAAAGCTACGAAATTTGGCAGAATTCTAGGGTGATGTGAAGAATGTTTCTTTATTTCGCAATGATATAGCGATCACATTTCTACATATAAAATGTTACCGTGATCGATCTCGACTACTGCTACTGGATTGGGTTGCTTAACCTCTCTGCCCAATACAGGTTGTAGCAATTATGAAAGAATATTTATTTATTTGATTAGCAGAGATGAAGGAATACATATTAAGAGTTCTAAATTAAATATATAAACAGATTATATGCCACGTCTCCCAATGGGTCCCAAATATGTACATTCTTCTAAAATTGCTTGGTCACTTTCAGCTGTCAACATAAATAAATAAAAACAATTTTCAACTCTTGCTTGACAATCATGATGAAGTAGATGAAATGAGATGACTGATGAGACAAATCCACATAAAAAGATTTCGGTTTTTATTATATTTTCAGAGCTGAAACGTTTTCACTTGCATCCATAACACTGCAAAAAAAAAAACTCACACAGTCTTGAACTAAAAATAAATCAATTTATTAAATTAAACAACAGTTGCTGCGTTTAATTTAATAAAGCAAAATAATTGCTGAATTGAATGAAAAAAGAAAACAAAATAAAAAAAGTCGACAGCAAATTGAAATGAAATAAAAGTAATTTTTATTATTTTGTTTTGGTTTCTCTTTAACAAGTGTTAATATCGGAATCTAAAATGTTTTTGACCAAATATGTTCGCCAGACCATAAATATTATTGCAACAAAATAAAACACAAACGTGCAACCATTGTTGGCGGACGTTAAACAGAGGCAAAATGAAAGAAAATCAAATAACTACAATTGAAAAAAAAAATAACAATCAAAAACAAACAACATATTCGGAAATTTGTATTTAAAAAAAAAAATAATAAAACCGCGACAGAAGAAGCACCAGCACCAGCAGCTCAGCTTGACGCAACAAATTCCCAAGTTGTTGCAATAAAAATGCAACTCACATGTGACAACGATTTGTATTTTAACTCCTTTTATGGTGGACACGTTAGTAATACCCTCATCAGAGCGCAACGACAATAAAAATGAGAATCATGAAATCTTGTTGCCATTAAAGGTTACCAACTATTTTAAATGACATGAAATTTATTTGAAGTTAACTATTGATTTTATTACAAATTATTCCAATACCTACAATTTCCTTTATTAAATTTATTCTTCCTGTCAATAAAATTTTAGATTTTCATAATTCAACAATTTTCGCGATCTCTGTGACAACGTTGACTTATAGAAAAATGTTAATTATAAATTTTTATTATCTTCCAATGATTTGCTAGATATTTTTTCTAAATATATCTGCCACAATATGCAAGAGAAAGTTAAGCCCAAAGTGCCAATTCGCCTGACTGATTTCAATTGTTCGCAAGTCGCTTGTCAATTTGTTTCATTACAAAATGAAAAACTATTCGAAGAACGTGATTATTGCGGAAAAATTAAACCTGAAATTGTGACCAAAATAGAGAAAAGTGATTCGTTTCGTAGAATGTGGTCATCGTGACCAAAAGCGAAGAATAAGGGAAGACATTCTTATAGAAATTTATTAGGCGCTCGTACACTCACCCCCTGAATTCGTCGCAAAGCAGAAAAAAGAAAACTCTTAGGCTAGCACACATTAGTCAAAACGCAAATGAAAAAAATTGTTCTGAATGCGGTCAATGGTCAGATAACCACTTTTAAACTTTTTTAGAAGAAAGTACATTTGTGTAAAATTAATTAAGTTATTTTAAAAGTGCAATGCGTTCTTTTCTCACAATGTTCCCCTTAAAAAGAAAAATAATGCTACATGTTCAACACTCAATTCAATTTAAGGGGCATGAGTGCAGCACTATTTTAAAACCTGGTTTTGTTATTATTTCTGTAATGCGTAGTGCGATTTGCTGCCGCAAATGGATGCGCTCTTAATGATGAAGGCGTTGTGCGCATGTCTGACCGGATTTCGGGAACAAGTTCCCTGATTTCATTAGAACATATCCCATTATAGTAACGATAGAAGAACGAAACGCACCCCACGTTGCGACGATGCTCAAGAGGGCAATATAGTTGACTACCCTACCGTCTCCAATGAGTTTCTTCGGCTTCTCCTGTAGACGGTCGTTTAACTTCAAAATAGTCTTTGAAGCACCGGCCCATACATGAGAGTTGCGTTGCAAGTTCGTTCAGATGTAGGCTGTATAAATAGTAAGGACATCAGATGGGCTGAAGTATGTCTTACACCGTCTTGAAAAACCGAGGCACTTGAATGCTGCCTTTGAGACCTGAAAAATGTGCTCAGTCGATCGAACATCGCACTGAATTTTCATGCCAAGAACATCAAGAGCATCTGATTCCTCAATTTTTATACCGCCTATAATTACAGATGAGGCAGCGTGATCGTGCATACGGCGATGCGTAAGAATTCAGCATTGGGCTGAAATCGATCTTGTTCTTGTCCCTTCGTCGTCATCTCCTGCGTGCTGGCCCAATATACAAGAATTATATACTCTTTTTAAATCTGTATGTTGACCGATAAAATTTTACATATTATTTTTGGTTTGTTGTAATTAATTTTTGATCATTTTGACCTAAAATGGTGAAATCATAACTTTTTTTCTTTGGTTTTCAAAAATATTTAATTTACATTTTCTATTTTTATTCTTTTGTTCACAAAAAAAACCATTACTCGATACCTCTTTTGCTAACGACTAAAAACTCTCACGGTTGCATTCAAACGATCGCTAGCTATCGACTGCTGTCATTAGAAATTTCGATACTTGTTATTCGATAAGGACTGAGAGAATCCGAATAGTAATAAAAATCGAATGTACGAGTAGGCATTTGATCATATACGACTGCCAGAATAAGGTCCCAGGTGTTTTTTTACAAAGTAAAATCACACTGAAAAATTCAAAAATCGTCCGATTTACAGAGCGACATAAAATCACACATGTGATTTTAAGACGTCATCAGAGCACGTCTTATAAATATGTTCTGGCAAATCAATTGCAAATGGATATTTGATAAGATTTCTTTAAAATCGTTTTTATGTAGTTGAATGTTATTAAATTACCTTTTGACATGCAATTATTTGTTTTACTTTGCAATGGCAAGTTGATTTACGCACACAGATTGTTTCCGTTCGATGACTTGGCAACCCTGTTTCCAAAACTCCTACTTGAGCTGCCTTTATTTTATTCGAGTTGTATATTTCTGTAAATAACTAAGTATTAAAATCGATAAAACGTTCTAGTGGATGCTGCGTCCGCCTTCCAAGCGCGATTCGAAAAATCTCACATCATCTTCCTCGTCCTTCTGATAACAAAAAAAAAGTGGAAGAAATAAAAAAAATACAACAATGATTAAATAACGTTACCAAGATGTCTTCTTTTTTTTTGTTTATTTTAACAGTTCAAACAAAAAGAAATAAATAAATAAAAGGAAAAAAGATAAAATCTTTCGATCTGCAATGTCAACGCAGATTTGTTGTTGCTGCTGTGATTGCTCCTTGTTTCAAGCGGTTTATTTAGATTTCTATATTAAATTGTTCGTTCAAGAATGTATTTGGTGTTGCTTTGGCCATTGTTATTGTTGTCTTTATTCTGGTACGGATTTCTGCCTTCTGTATTCCGCATTTCTTTGGACAATTTCTGTTGAAATTTTGAAATTCTCATCTTGTAGTAATTTTGTATTGAAATCAATTGCAATAAAAATGAAATGCATGTTTACTTTTGTTGCTGTCGTTGTGGTCAACAGCAAATACCCATTTTTGGTAACACAATTTTTATTGCTGCTAAATTGTACGCAATCGATTACATGGTAGAGATTCTTCTTCTCGTTCTTTTTCTTTTTTCCTGGCTTAAATTTGTGTCTGTCGTTTTTTATTCCTTTGAATGTGTGATTATATTACTGGGTGTTATGGATTTTTTTATATTAATTTTTATGTATGTAAAACGTACGAGTTAATGGAAGGTTCAAGGAATTTTTGTTTAAAGTGTGTGTGTGTGTGTTTTTTTAAAGAAAATTAAATGGAACAATTTTCGCCGTTTCCTAAATTTGAGAAGGAATTTTTATTTTATTATTTGCCTTAAAACCCGAAAACTTTACAATGTCTTTATTGGTTTTGTGGACATTAAAAAAAAATTTATTTATGTTTATTTAAAGGATTTAATGATCTCGAAGTGCAAAGTTGTATAACTTTCCTTTTAAACTTTTTATATGAAAAATCGAAACTGCGACAAAAGTTCTTCGTTTCTCTTGATGTTTTGTAATTTCCGAAATAGTTGCAAATTAAACCGACGATACCTACACAGGTGAAATGTGTACATAGTACATCTAGATTGTGTAGGGGAACATACCCAGCTATTCAGCTTAATAACCAAATTAACCTTAAAAATTCCGTTGGCATAATTGAAATTGAATACAGTTCTACTGAATTGCCTTGCTCATAAATACTCTATATTGATCTTAAATTATAAACTTCTACGACTTCAACTTCATTTTAACTGAAAGTAGTGGAATGGACTCCATGCAATTCTCGGCGTCAGAAATATGTATATTTGTGGTTCAAAGACAGCAAAAAAAAATTATTTCCATTAATAACACTAATTATTTTAAGCCTAAGGTCTTTTTATATATTTTATATTTATTTCAATATTTCGCTACTCCTTTGTGTAGCTTTTTCAGGAAAATTGGTTTTTGTTTATAATAAAAAAATTTTTTTAAAAATTCACAATATAGGAATAGTTCTTGTCAATGAAAATTCAAAATAAAAATATTAACAGCCATATTCATAAAAATATTAAAAGTCATATTCATAAAAATATATTCTGGATTTGAAATAGGTATAAATATTATATATAGGTACAACTAAATATAAATTAAAGACTAGGATTGCTGGACACAGGTCTGATCAAAAATATAGGGATATAAATTCTCAAAAAACAGCATTATCTTCACACTGTTCTAGATTGAATCACTATCCAAACTTTGAGAATGTATCAGTATTAGACACGGAAAATAATTATAAACGTAGATATATGTTAGAAATAATACACCAATTACCAACAGAATTAATTTTAAGGCAGATACAGCAAATGTTGCTCAAAATTATAGACATTTAGTTAATAAGAGATTAAATATATTATAATTGTATTTATATTTTTGTATTTTTATACATAGAATTATTACATTTAGAGACAGAACAAAAATTTTTAGAACTATAAACATATAGGTTATTATTAAAAAAGATATAGACGAAAGATTTTTATTATTATTATTATTATCATTATTATTATTGTAATTATTGTTTTGAATATTTTATTATATGTAACATATTCGTAAAAATGTATTTTGGATTTGGTTCAAAAACAAAAATTTCAATACAAAATCGAATATTTATACCTATTTCAAATCCAGAATATATTTTTATGAATATGACTTTTAATATTTTTATGAATATGGCTGTTAATATTTTTATTTTGAATTTTCATTGACAGAAACTTTTCCTATATTGTGAATTTTTAAAAAAATTTTTTTATTATATTGAGTTATGAATAGAGATAGTTAACTTCCACTAAAAACCCACTGGGTTGTAACATACTCGATTATATGGGCAACACTTCACGAAAAATTTTTCTCTTGTGCTATATTGTGTCTAATGTACATCACATCGTCAATATTAGACGATATTTGCATAATGAGGTAAAAGAATTTGGGTGCCTCCGTAGTCTACTTCATTCGTGAACAGCATGTTTTTTCTATTTTTTCTAAGGGGTTCAGAGGAAATCAAAAATATTTTACTAATGCTTTAAAGCGGAAAGCAAAAGTACAAGAATTCTGTTTAAATAACTTTCCTTATTTATTTATACTTTATCTCCCATAAATTGTAGATGCCTTGGTATATTGTTTATAATGCCTTTTACAATTTACACTTCCGTATATGCGAGTTTATGTTAACAAATGTTCACAGTAATGCAATTGTGTCATTATATGCACTTCAGACTTTTAAGGAAAACAGTAGCAATAACATCAGTATCAGCAGCAAACATTTTGATGCAAAAAAAAAAAGTATGAACATTTTTAATACGAAAACTTCTTTTTATTTCTACTGCATCAAAAATAAAATAACCCGGCAATAAAAAGACATACGAAAATAGTTAATGCATGGGTGGTTCTATTGAAAATGAACTGGTTGAACTTAGCTGACTATTTATTAAAATAACTCGTTCCTTAAATGAGTACTTAGAAGCAATGCATGTTCCATGATTTGGTTACGTTTCAGCATGGGTTCGCGGAATTCATTTATTTATGTTGTCTTGAATGTATTTTGGTAAGGAGTTCCTGTAAAACATTTAAAAATTTATTTCAATTATAATTACAACTGCGCAGTGTGCACATGAATTAGTCGGCAGAGCTGAATGTGTTTTCCATGAGTTCATAAATGATAACTTTGTGAACATTAGAGATGGCATTAAAAATTAATTCAGATAAAAAAAGTGCTCAAGAAATCAAGAACGCATTCGCTCTTTTTTCCTGAGAATCCAAAGCATTTTTTCATGACAGTCATGGTGAAGAAAACTGCAAATAATAAAAATAATTTTTAAATAAAAAAATTAACTCAACTAAACGAAAAATGTCACTCAAGTACAACTGTGTTAATAGAGAGAATCAGTTAACAATTTTCTGAGTCCTCTTCTTTTAGTCTCTGTCTTTAGTAGCATGGCAATGGCAACCACAGTTCCCAAAATGTAGATTTATAGAATGTTTAAAAAATGTTTATAAACAAAAACCAATTTTCCTGAAGAAGCTACACAAAGCAGTAGCGAAATATCAAATCAGAATAAATATTAAATATATCAAAAAGACCTAAAGCTTAAATAATTAGTGTTATTAATAGAACGTTTAAAGTTTATTTGTGTTACTTTAAAAGTTTTTGAGCACTTAAGCTTAAAGACGCCTAAAATATTGGTTGTAATAATAATCGACAACATACAAGTGACACATACTGAAACGTTATTGCATTTTTTTTACATCACAAAGGGAAATAGATTTGAAAATTTTTGTATACTACGCGTAGTCTTAATTTTCTGTAACAAAACTAGAGGCGAATGAGCTGGCATTGACCCCTTTTTTCTTTGTCTATAATTTTAATATTAGATCAGTAGTTTACTATGAACTTACAAAATATTTCACATTAAAATTTACAGTATTATGATTTTTTTTAAGTGTAAAGTGCTGGCGGTATTGTGTAGCACCGACGAAGTAAAATAATTACTAAAAATGGCTACTAAAAACGAAGTTTCAAAATTTAATACGTCTCCTTGACATCAGAGACGCTACAACACTGGTGTAAAAAACAAATAACGTGCAAAAAAGCAGTCTTGTTGTGACTTTCGATAGATTTTGCTAATTAGTTGCTTTTTAATTTTTTTTTCATACGACGACCATTGTTATTAATTTAGTTTTCACAATGTTTTTTTTATGTAAATTTATTTCAAATATATGAAAACTTATTGTTACAACACTCATATGACTTATTCAAAGGAAGCAATACATGTACCATCATCCAGTGTAGGGTATTTGTCTATAAAACGAAAAAAACGTCACGTTGCCTGGAAATAACTTAACATTTTCTAAAAGACAGTTATCAACAGAAAACATTCTCTTAAAAACAACAGGCTTTTCTCTGAAACAATTTGTATGCACACGTACCAATACACTACATTACACAGTGTGGATGTGGTACATGATACAGTTGCTGCTGTTTGCGATTCTGTTGCTGTTTGTTACTTTTGCAAATAAAAAACTGAAATAATTTCAATTGTGATGCATCGTAATGCGTTCTATTTTCCAACTACAAAAATGTTTATGTACCCCTTAATTTCTTTTCCTGTTTTTTTTTCTTTTTTGTTTGTTTGTTTGTTTGTTGTTCGGAGAAGAGTAAAGAAACGAATGCACAAAAAGAAATACAAAATAAAGAAAATGGAAAAAATTACAGCATATAAGATTGTTGCACTGCGACACGTCTGCCAACATGTAATAAAGCGCTGAAAAGAAAAATAAACGCAGTCTGAGTAAAGAAGAAAAACTGTAAAGAGTGGAACAAAGAAGAAAACAAAAATTGTAAAGAAAAAAGAAAAACATCAACTTAAATGTTAACGTTGTGGAAACCACAAATTATTACACGCGAATGCATTTTGGTTACGTTTTATACTGGTTTAAATGCACACACACGCACACTAATGTCCTTGCAAATATTTATATTCACAATATATAGATATTTTCATTTGCTTCTGCTGCATACTTTTAGGACATGTTTTGCTCTTAAAGTGTGACACAAAACAAAAGTACGGTCTATGATTAGTAATGTGTTCTAGAACTAAAATATTTTTATACGTAACAAAAATTGTTTAAATGTGAAAAATAACAAAAATTAATTTTTTATGTGTGCAAAACAAATTGAAATCTTAATTTAAATTCAGAAAATTGTTTTTGTTTTCAACGTTAATACACCGGTCTTACTTTATTTTTTGCAATGTAACCAAAAAGAGGAAAGTATAAGTAGAGAAAAATTTACGCAATTCGATTGAAATCGGCCACACTGCTAATAATTACCTTCTAATTGCAAAAGTTGTTAGATAACTAGTAAAATCAAATGGATGTACTTTAGACTTGTAGTGGAGTTTGGTTATAGCAAACTCCGCGGTACCGGATAATTTTGTTCGTCATAACCGGAAGCACTAATTTTTTATTTGTAGTCTTAACAATATTTTCTTTAATATTTTCTTTATTTATTCAGAATATTTAGAATTAAATCGAACTACAGTTATTACAAATTAAAGAAACTTTTCGGACGTGTTCAAGTTCAGAGTTAATTTATTAAAGTATTGTTCTTCACAATTACATTTTTTGATTACAAGAAGGTAAAGAAAGAATAATTAATCTGCAACATCAGTTGAGTATAATACGTATTTTCTATGCCACTACACACGTCATCAGTACTATTTGTGTCAACAGAGGGGTAGTTGTAAAGTCATTAATATCATCTATTTAAACCGTCAGAGGTTAGGAAAATGCATACGAGAATAATATTTACTGTCCACATACTATTACCAAAGGTTGCCAGCTTTGTGAGTTTTATGTTTTCATATATTCCCAAAGGGCAAAGCTTCTGTTTTCAGTATAAGACATTTTTTCAAAGCTACATTTAGAGAATTTCTTTTATATTTTTGTGTCTTTCATACTATTAGTTGCTGTGAGTTTTAATTAATTATTTATTTTTTAACTAAACGAACTACTGAACCAAATTGTGATCAATAATTTCAAGTTTGGATATGCGCCAGACAACAATTTGCGATGTTAAGACCGTATAAATTTTTAAACCTTTTTATTTATTGGTTTTCAAAACAGTTCGTTATTATAAATTGCACAAAAAAACACCGTAACAAAAATAAAAACGAGAAATTGTTTGAAAGAAAATTAAATACCTACATTTGTGAGACATTGGTTCAAAATGTTGCATAATTTTTTCGCATTCAGGAAGGCACGATCTCAGCCATTGACAACACTTCGCCATCGCTCCAGTACCTACTCCGCTGTCTGCAGTTATTCTTTTAAATTGGCATTCTTTGGTCGAAAGTAAATTTACTAAATATATCGCATTTATTGGCTGCATTGCCCCTTAAAGTAGTGTATGTACGAGTACATGCTACATTTTATTGAAATGAAATAAAAAGTTAATTAAAAACACAAATATTTACATATATAAACTTATTACAATATTTAAATTTCTTAAGTTTAAAATATGAGACTATTTAAAATCAAATTAATATACTTCACTGCTCCAGCTCACGAGTACGAGGAAATAAGTAAGTGAGACCCTTTGTCGAATGTATATCACACAGCCGTCAAGTTGGCTTATTTCCTCTTTCCAAGCGTTAATGTGTTATTTAAATATTTTCTGAAGAAGTTTTTTCCATTTTTGTTTCTTGCTATTTTTGCATCATCACCATAGTCGTCACCATCATCATGTATTCTCATCACCATTGGCATTTTTTCATGAGCAGTTGGCAGAAATTGTTGTTATTCTGGTGGGTTCCTTAACCTATAAATATGTTACAATTTTTATAATCAATAAAGTAATGTGTATTAAAATCTATTACTTTGCATCTAACGAGTGTATGAAATCTCTGCCACTTTTTCTGCTACCCCTACAGCATATTGACATTGTAACTTCTTTTGTTTAAATGGCTGAATGACAGCAATTCGCTATCTTTCAGTCAGCTATACGTCTGTTTGTCACTACATAAAAAATAAATAAAATAAAAATAGAAATAGAAAATAACTTATACAGGGTGGGGCAGAATGAGCTATATGATTTAAATGGTTTATAACTTTTTTATTTATTTATGCGATTTTTTTTTTTTTTTTTTTTACTATATTTATAATATATATATTAATAAATATATGTATTTCAAAAAAAAAAAGGTCAATTAATAATATAATTAATATTTATGCGATTATTATAATTTTTTTTTTTTTTTTTGATATATATTTATTAAGCCTGAGGTCTTTTTTTATTTTATTTTGTTTTTTATTATTCGATATTTCGTTAACATTTTTGATTTAAATTATTAAAAATTATAATTATAAAAAAAAGAATTATAATTTCCTATTATTCCTGATGATGTTAACAAGCTGTTAACGAAATATCGAATAATAAAAAACAAAATAAAATAAAAAAAGACCTCAGGCTTAATAAATATATATCAAAAAATATAATAAAAAAGGTCAATTAATAATATAATTAAAAATTTTTTTTTTAAATACAGTATACTATTGTTGAAGTTTTTGCAATTAGCTTTGAAAAATGATATCCTGTAAGTGATGTCCATTTTCTGCTTCGCACATATGTGCTCTTTTTATCATATTTTCCATTTCCATTTTTACTTTTCGCAAAATTTCGGGTACTTAATTTGTTTTGTAATTGGTTTTTAGTTGAAGTCGGAGAATACACTACACCAAACAGTACACTGAAGCGGGTGATAGTCGCTGATGAACTGCTCTTGGATTTTCCGTAGCCCACATCCTGCAGTTTTGCTTGTTGACATACCCATTTAATGGGAAATGGGCTTCATCGCTCATGATCTAATTGTGAATAAAGTCTGGATTTTCCTCCGCTTTTTCACGGAAACGAATGGCATATTGAAGCCGTTGCTGGTAGTCTGTCGTCTTCAATTCTCGCACATGTTTAACTTTATATGGGAACAAGTCTAATGTACTCAAAATTCTCTGCAGCGACCGCCGTGATAGTCCAAGTTGTGTCGAACGCGTCCTTGTTGATGTTGATGGACTATGCTGCACGCTCTCCCGTACGCGTTCAATATTTTGACCAGTGTGTACGGTAGGTGTAATTCCGGCACCAGGAAGGGTTCTGACCGACCCATGTTGACGAACATTTCCAATCAAATGGTTTATTGTTGACGCTGTGGGTGCAATGCGCACATAAAAATGACGACGATATGCACGCTGTGTCCACACAATAGACTGTTGGTTTGAAAAATAAAATTCCATTATTTTTGTACGCTGTTCGACCGTGTCACAAAATGCTGAAAAAAACAAAGAAAAAAGTTATAAAGAATTCAAACTATATAGCTCATTCTGCGCCACCCTGTATAAGGAACTAATCTTATTACATGTGCACAGCATTATCATATATTCAGTTAACCACATACATATACGAGTATAGGCGAGTACCCATGGTATATTTTAAAACTTCTGACACACAGCCACACTAATGCTCTTCAGAAAAAATGCGAAATGTTTTTATGACTTAGTCCGAAACTAGATTCGAACCCAAGACTTTTGGTTTTGCTGCCAACGCTCAAAAACAAAAACGTTTCATTATTCTCCAACAATGAATAGTATTACTACACGGCTGACAAGACAGTATATATATGCTTCGTTAACTAGGTAGATTTTTTGTGGTAGAAAAAAAGACAAATGTAAATTTTGACTGGCGTTGAATAAATAAATTGAAATATATATGTATGTATGTAGTTATTTATTTTTATTTAGTTTTTTAAATCGTTTTCATCGTTCTGGTAACCCAAATTTATATAGAAAACCGCTACAAATTTTCTGTGGTTTTTGTATAACCTTGTAGACGAACTGTGAAAAGAGCACAATTTGAAAATAAAAAGAAATCATTGGAATGTTTAATACGTACATAAACATCACATTTTTTTATCAAAGCGGTCACTCATAATTCAGTGTTACAAAGTCCACTTGAAGAGTGTCTTATGAAATTCTAATATGCAAATACATTTATATAAAAAGAACTTAAGGAGGCAGCGATGCCAGAAAGATGACTTTACCTTAATTTTGAAGATTTTTTTAACAAAATAAGATTTGAAGATATTTCTCAGAAAAATAAGATTTAGTTGCTGAACAGCTGTATTGTCACACATTATTCAATGGAATTACCTAATTCAGTTTAATTTTAATTAATTTAATTAATTAGCTCAATAGAAGAAAATTAGTTTATGTAGAGAATTGCCATTAATTAATTTACAAAGTATCTATACATATGTAAATACGCAACATATCGTTTTTGGTACAAACACCTTCGAAATTCGTTTATTATTTTATTTAAGAAGAATATTTTTTGCAAAAGTGGTAGTGTTATCAGGGTAACAGAGTTCGGATTGGCACATTCACAATTACTGATGCACATTTTAAGTGACGCTCTTAAAATGTGCCGCACATTTTCTCTGCCACTTTTGAAATGTGCAGCACAGTTTACGTGCTGCTCTTAAAATTTACACAGAAAAAAAGTAAAATCAAGGTTCAATTAAAATAATAATTCGATTTCAGATTTTGAGTGCTTGAGTCTTGAGAGAATACCAAAATCAATTAAAATAAAAGAGGATTCAATTAAATTATTAATTAAGAAAAAAAAATTTTCTGACCAACGACTGAATTGGAAAAATTTAATTATTATTTTTTCTGTGTACATATACTGCACAGATTGTGTCAATCCGAGACCTGATTGTGATACACTTAATATAAATATTTTACGTAAGCCTCTAATACGAAAAGGTAATTTCAAATAACGGGCGATAACCGGCAAAACCCAAATATTATAAGGCAAATCTTTTTCTTTAAATATTTACATACATAATCTTTATGTAGCTCGAACTTGTTTTCGCTATAAAAAATCCTAAGTGGTCATTGCACTGCAATTATATTTTGTGCGATGAGGCGACTGAGCGCGAACTATTGATATTTAACAAAAAAGATTATCGATAATCATGGTGGTTACGGTTTTTTTTACTTATGGCTCGATATGTGTACCTATGCATATATTTCTTGGTTTTTAGTTTTTTTTTTTTTTAATTATTATTTATTGATCATATTAAAGGTATACATTTCCTTAATCTTATTCCCACGAAGCAAATCGCTTGTCTGCAGGAGAATTAACTAAGTTGTATATATTGGTTGTTCCATAATTAAGTTCATAACTTTGGTTATTAATAATAATAAATAATTTTTATATAAAAAAAGAAAATAAAATAAAAAAAAATATTGCATAATTTCCGATATGTTGTATTCCTAACTAAAATAAAATAAAAATTCTTTGCATGCCTAGAAAATGATGTTTAATAAGTTTTTTTCTCTCTTATAGTTTTTTGTGATTTGCAACATATTTAATGGTAGCGTGTTGAATATTGTTGGTAAGGTTACACTTAGGGTGTTCTATCCATAATTATTTTTGAAACTTGCTACCTTGAAGCGACCATACAATCTTCTTTGTGTGCCATAGCGATGATCAATTTTTATTAGGAATATAAGTTAATAGAACAACACATTGTTTTAGATGGATTATGGAGTACCAAATTTCCTTTTTCCTAATATTCTTCATATTTCTTATCACTGTTCTATTGTAGATGGAAAAGGCTTCAAATTGATTGCTTGTATGAATAGTACACATAATAGAAATTAAAACTGAAAAAATTTTAAGATTTTGTTTTCCAAATTAAGATTTTTTTAACCGATCACCTAAGATTTCTAATAAAAAAATTTATGGCACCACTGAAACGAGCTATTAATCAGTTCATATGAAATTTAAAACAGTTTAATACAGACGACTGAGTGAGAGAGAGTGAGCAATCACTCTTTAAATTAAAATCTCAATACCTGATCAGTCAGTCTTCAGAAACCCAGCAACAAGTGAAGGCAGTCAAACGAACTGACAAACTTACAAACAAACATTTCAATATTCAATTTAAATATAAAACAAAAGAATATTAAACAAAAAAGAAAACAGCAAAATGCTGGTAAAAACCGTGAAATATTTGTTGAAAAATTCATTTAAAAAGAACTCAATTGAAACCAGTCAAGTATTGCTAAAACGCTCCATAAGTGCTGCTGTAGAAAATGAAAAATATGTTGTAGTTCAAGAGGAAAATAATGTAGATTTGACATTAAATCCTTTAGAGGAACCATTAAAATTTCCCGGCATTTGGCTACGAGATAATTGTTATTGCGAGCAGTGTTTCCATCCCACATCCAAATCGCGAAAACATGATTGGCATAAATTTAATGTAAAAATTACAGTAAAAAAATTACAAGTGAGCTAAAATGATTGTGTCTTCGCAGGTAAAGTCAGACTCCGCAAATATATTTCATTAACTAAGCGCAATTTGTAACTGACATACAATATCAATCTACTTGAGGGATCATTAAAAGTAGAGCTGTTCTTAATAAAATTCAGTACAGGGTATTTTTTTAAAAGAGGTTATCAATGCAGAATGTGAGATGTATTTAAGCATTTAAAACAACGACTATTCGAGCGACAGCACCGTGTACAATTAGTGATCAACGTGGGTGCCAGCATAAGTGTTTAACTGCTCAAAATAGTACATATATTAAAACAAAATTTTTCACCATTCCAAACATTCAGATAAGAAGAGATATGAATTTAATGCACACACTCACTCAATTCCCGTATGAACTGTAATATCAACGTGTTCCTGACTAGAATATTGAAGCTTTCTTCTGTCTATTCCATCACCAACTGTTATCTATATCAGTATCCATTTGCTGTAGAATGTAACATCTAGTAGTAGGCAATCATTGCCTTAGTGTTACTTCCAACAGCATCCTTCAGACCGGCTGTGAGCTCCGGTATTTTGGTTTAATAATTAATATTTACTTTTTTTTAATGTACATATATTTTGTAACAAATAATTTTTTTAAATTCGAAGCTTTGATGGATTCGCCTGGATTTTTCGGTTTGTTATGTCTGGTCCAGTTTCTAGTCCAGTTATTTAAAAGGAAATTAATATTTTGTACAGAAAAATTGCATTCTAAACACAATAAAATTACAACTATTATATTATATATATTATATTATATTATATCTTTTCCTAACTCCAATTAGTACCATTTTTTTTGTACACAACTGACAATTTATAAAGTATCATCACTGTCATTTTTTTGCTAATTGTATATTTAAGTCCAACACTAGTAGTTTTAAGTGCATTTTAAAAATGGTCTAGTTTTTTTTTTTTTCTAAAATCCAGGCGAAAATTTTACGTTTTCCTGTTTTTAGGCTTTTTTTTATCTCGGAAGCCTAGATTACATACATATATTTATACTGAAGACACTAGGCAATCAGCAGAGACGTACCTATTCTACCGCAAAACTTCAAAGTTAGAATTCCTCTCGCAATTCTTTTCGAAAATGTCCTTCACATATTGGGAATAATAAGCACTAAGCAGAACATGCTTGTTATGATTAATTCATGAAATATTTGCTGGGTCTGATCGTTCGTTGAATTTTCCATTTACCGCTTAATAGATCCATTAAACAAACCAACATTTTTCTCTTATTAGACAAATAATGTGACAAAACAACTTATTATCAACTGGAGCGATAATCATCAGTCGGTGTATGATTTGAAATGGCTGCAGGAACGAGCTTTCAACGATAAGAGACGCGAACAATATTTAAATGAATTCTATCGTCCAAAACCTAAACATTGGCAGGGTTCGGAATTCCATAAAATTGTTGAAGTTTTGGATTTTAAAGATGTTATGAATAATGATGAGGGTAAGAATTTTTTTTCTTGAACCAGTGCTTTTGAGATATCGCCTACATATGCAGTGCATGCAGAGCAGCTAATTGGGAAGTATAGAGAGCTTAATTCTAGAGCAACGTTTTTTTTTGCATTTGAGAATTTCTGATGCATAGTTGCTGTGTCGCAGCTGTAATGTTAACGCATTAACTTTTAAGCTAGAGTAGAATCATTTTATTTATTATATTACTTCGCTAACTTAGTTATATTGCTCAAATAGCACTGCAGCATGGCGATGTTGCCACAGACACATTTTTAAAAATGATGTTTTACGGGGTCCTCCAGTTACAGGATTAAAGAGCTGACTACTCAGCCAGCAACACCCCCACCATCGAGCTATGTGAGACGCCTATTGTTTCCAAAAGGTGTAGAGACCTCAACTTGGCGTCCAGATCATTCATTTTCCATTCCTTTACGACTAAAATGCATTTCAGTATTTTTTTTTTTGATAGCGCAGACTCCCCATAGTAGAGGATTTTCTATTTTTAGGTTTCAAAAGTAAAGACAAATAAAACACACACAAAGAAGCTATGATTTCGATGAAATTGTTATTTCATTATAACGCCCAGACCTTGCCAATATGTAGAAAGGGCAATGTCATTCAAAATACCATTTGCAAAACTGGTTTGGAAAGAGCACGAATATGCGAAGCAGAAAATGGCCACCACTTGCGAGTTATAATTTTTCATAATAAAACTCAAAATATTCTCCATTAATATACTATATTTAAAATTAAAAAATTTAATAATTTTTAATTATATTATTAATTGACCTTTTTATTAAATTTAATTTTAATTTAATTTAAATTTAATTATTAATAAAATTATTTTTGTTATATATAAATATACATATATATATATACATATAAATTAAGGGATTATATAAATATATATATATATATATAAAACGGATTTTTAAATTTTATTTAAATTTTTAAAATTTATTAAAATTTAATAATTAAATTATTAAAATTTTATAAAATAAAATTAATTTTTTAATATTATATATATATATAATATAAATTAAGGGATAATATATTTATATATATATAAAAAAATTAATTTTAGAAAGGGGGGAATATTTTAAAATTTTATGATTTATTTAAATAATAAAATTACAAAATTAATTTAAATTTAATAATTAATAAAATTATTTATATTTTATAAAAAAGTTTAATTTTAGCTAAGAATTTATTTTTTATTTAATTTATATGTAAAATTTTTAGAGTTTTTAAAAATTTTAATAATTATTTAATAAATTGCAAAAAAAAATATTATTTATTAAAGAAATTTAGAGATAGTAATATGATTTATTACAAGTTTAATTTGTGCCAGCAACTGCGGTTATACAAATTATATAAATAAATTTTTTTTTAAAAAGTTTAATAAAATTTATAATATTTAATAAATTTATCATATCAAATTTGTCATATCAAAAAATTTAATAACAATATCCTAAATAAAAAGTTATAATGAACTCAAACCCGTTCGGTCATTTTGGGCCACCCTGTAGTAGCTTTTAGTAGTAAAAAGCAATTAAATTTTTAAAAACCAATTTTTACTCCCTCGATCAAAACTGATATACGCAGTTTCTCTCCGTTAATTTTTTTTCTTTTACATTTCCTATGATTTCATATTTTAAAAAAAATTTTCATTTATTGCAGCCCTACAAAAATGGCTGGAAGCCTTGGCTGTACGTGGTGTGGTTATGATAAGAAATTCACCCATTGAAAAAACTGTTGTACGTCGATTAGCAGAACGTGTTGGCTTCATACGACGCACAACTTACGGGTAATGACAGGAGACATGCAAATATTTGACAATAAAATTCAGATAAATTTCAATTAATATCTTTACGTTTCTTTTGTTCATCGTAGAGAAGAATTTATTGTTCAATCCAAACCGGGTGCTAAAAATGTCGCTTACCTTTCGGATCCTTTGCCACTGCACACTGATTTGCCATATTATGAGTACAAGCCAAGTTGTAATATTTTACACTGCATGGTGCAATCAAACTCCGAAGGTGGTAGTAATTTACTAGTTGATGCCTTTCATATTGCCGATCGTATGAGACAAGAACATCCAGAGGATTATAAAATTTTGACGGAAACCGTAGTGGACTGGAATGACATTGGCAGTGAAGATGGTAAAGATTTTTATAATATTTGGCGTGCTCCGGTTATATGGTAAGTAACATGAAATATTTATGAGACTTGTAGAGTATTTATAGTATTAAGAAAATCTGCGTGTCATAACCTGGTAGTCATGGCATTAGCAATAGGACATTATGTACTGAACAAAGTTCTGTATTGTTAAGGATTCAGTCAACCTTTTTATTATAATATTTGACATGGCTGTCTGTGTTAATGGGTTACAGGCACAGTGTGTGGTAAAATCAAAAATTCTACAACATACCAGATGCACGCATAGACATTTTACTTCACAGAAAAAATCTAGTTGCGTTGAATAGCGTAATATTAGTACCTTAATTATTTAAGGTTGAAACAATATTGATACCTATCGGTACCACGAGCGCCAGTTACCCCCGCCAGAGTTTTGGGTTTTTTTCCGACACCCTTAATGGTCGCTTAACTGCCATGGTCCAAGGAACTAGAAAATGGTGATTGGGGTTTGCTTAAAAAATTAGTTTTTTATGTAATGCATCGTGCAATACGAAGACAAATCTAGCACAAATAGATGCGCTTTTAATGATGAATACGTCGTTGGCAAAAATGTCGGGATTTCGGGAACAAGTTTCTTGATTTCATTCAAGCATGTAACGATATGTATAGTAACGATAAAACAATGAAAGAGTGCACTATACCTTTTGTTAGTAGACTAGAATTATTCCACTGTTGTAATTCTTTGCTCAAGGGACAAAACAAAATGACCTGGTTTCGCACCCAATTTCGCACAAAGTCATAAAAATAGTTCGCATTCTTTCTGATGTGCATTAGTGATTGGGCTTTGTGTCAGTTGTTGCCGGAAGGTTTCACTGGCGAAGGCATAGTAACTGATCATTAAACATTACCAGCTTCAGGTGATACCAATCCACAGATACATCACAGCTCCCTCGTATTGTGTAGCACCACCGAAGTAAAATAATTATTAAAAAAAATATCTACTAAAACACAGCTATAAAATTAATTATGTCTCCTGGACAGAAGTGGCGATGCATCACTGCTATAAACAAAAAAAAAACGTGCACAAGCAGATTTGTAAGGCAGTGAAGATTTCCGATGTCTGTGCCTTCACTTCCTGCCATCTTTCTCACTATCCCTTTGGTCTAGTGCCAGCACTAAGCATCGCATGTGTGCTGGAAAACTATTACGAACGGTAAATCGGACAACATTGTTGGGACTGTTACCGAGGTATAGTACCAAAAGCTTAAGAAATTCTAAGAAATATAATTTCCACAATTAGTTACCTCCAAGTTATCGGTTATTTTCAAACTAATTTTACAAATAATCTCCTTATTCCAATTCAAAGTTGTACACTCTTTACTACAATTGATTGATTTTCTTTTTCTAACAGGAAATCTGTATCCTTGAATTTTCTTCTCAACAAGATTTTTCCATTCCGTTACAAATTCTGTTTGAAATTTCCGCTAAAAATTCAATGGAATGTTAAACCGAGTTTTACTTGAATATTTTAACACAATTTCTATTCCGTAATTCAAGTGTTTTGCAAAAACACTGTATTTAAATTAAACTGATATCACACAGTCGCACTCCACATCAGAGAGCAGAAAACGAGAATAATATTGAATGCCAGCAATAACAACAACCAACCAATATGTCTGTAGCAAATAACAAAATATTTAAATAGAGTCGGTTCCAGAAAAACAAAAAAAAAATTTTTTTTCTTTAAATCAACAAGAGCCCTCCACGTAGTTGCACTTGGTTACCCATGCAATTAAAGAAAATAAAGGAACAAAAATCGATTTTAAATTTATTTATTGCAATTTTTAACATTCTTTACTTCCTTTCATAGCATAGTATAGGAATACGAAAAGCAAAAAATATAAAATACATACCAATACATTTTATCGCTTTGACACTTCATTTACTTTAACACCACTTTGGTGTAAATTCCCAGGACAACCAGCAGAGTATTGAGCGAAAAACGTAGTTGTTTATTGACGACGGCACTACCGCCGCCGCCTTATTCAATGTGCTGAATACTGAATGGTATTCCCTAGAAAAAGGAATGCGGTGTAAAGCAGACGACTGACGGTTAGAGTTTTGTAAAATATTCTCTCATTTATTTTTCTTTACATATTTTATTTATTGTTTGTGTGTCAGTGTTTGGATAAGGATTTTAAGTTGACAGACGTTCCACGGCAGTGGAGTGTTGAGGTTTTGTAAATGATTTGTAACCTTCTTTTTTAAGACAATTTACTTAACTGGATTCAGTTTTGCTAACAATTTTGTAAAACAATATCAATATTGCATTTTAACAAAAAAAAGTTTCGACAAATGCCTGAAACATTGCGAGACTTTATAAGATCATTAGGCTTATGAGAGTAAAGCAGCATTCCGTCGCAGTTGCTTTTAAATCTTTTTAATATTCAAGTAAAATCTTTAATGGAATGCAATATAACGCATATGGCTCATTATTAATATCGAGCCTTTGGGGCAATACCGTCGTAATTCAAAAAATCCTGAACTGAGAAAAATGCATTTGAAGTTTTGAGCCTTCTTTTTGATAGTATTTTCGTTTACTAAAGTTATTTTTTTTACCAGTTTTTAAATAAAGAGGCATGTTTTATAATGTTTTCTGTTTGTAAATTTCTTATCATAAAGGAAATATTTCATTATTGCAAATAAATATTGTTGGCAATAGCTGGAGGCAATAAAGACATTTGTAGCTGTAGAATCTGAACAGTTAGAGATGGAACCATAATATTTTGTTCCTTTAGATATATATTTTCTCAAAGATCTTTTCTGCATACCCAGCTCAAAAAATTCAAATTTTGAATTACTACAGTATTGCACTAAAGACTCGATATGTACTTTCCTGGATTGGAATTAAGTTTTTAATTTTCATGAATATTCATGATACTGTTATATTTTCGATCCAGTAGGGAATAGAACTCAAAAGAAATACCAGATTTTTATATTATATATTGATTTATATGTATTTAAGATATGTTGATTTATTATCGTTTGTTTTGTCTATGCACTTGGAGTGCCTGTTTCTATAATAAATTTTATCATGTTTTATGCATTTGTTATATGTTGTAAATAAAACTTAAAACTTTGAATTATGCATAGAATATTATTAGCCTTTTCTGAGATTTTTTATCTGCTGTTTTTAAAATGCTGATTTAGGTTTTTTTTCTAGCTCCTGGCAACACTGTGTCTAAACACAAACCCTTTCATTATTATTGTTGTTGTTGTTTCTGCTGTAAATGGAATGGAGTGAATTCAGCTGTTGCTAAAGCGCGAAAATGCAACTGTAAATGAACTAATTCTTATTAGTTTAATTTCTTTTATCTCATTTGTTATTATCTGCCTGTTTTTAGAAAACGAAAGAAAAAATTTTTCAGGTATTTATTTTTTGAAAACAACTATAAAATTCCAAAAGTTTCGTTTGTTTTCGTATTCCAAAAACAGGCAGAAGTAAATCCTTCATTAATTATTCATGTAAAATATCATACACGTCAATATTTCGACATCCAAATAACAATTTTGAAATTTTCCTTAATCGACGTCTCTTGTTGTTGTTTTTCAATTGCATGCGTTCTTTTTTACAGTTTAGACAAGGAAGGAAATTATACACGCTTAAATCACAGTATACCTCAACGTGACAGCCACTTTTCGGTTCAATTGAAAGAAGTAATACCCTGGTATGAGGCCTATGAAAAATTTGTACGTCTCGCTTATGCAGATGCGTGGGCTTTTAAAACACAGCCCGGCGATGTTTTGACATTTAATAATATTCGTTTACTACATGGTCGTGAGGGTTACGATGACACCGACGGTAATGTACGCTACATTGTGGGCGCCTATCTTGACTGGGATATTGTATATTCGAAGTTAAGGGTATTGAAAATCGCATCTAAGTGATATAACCGAAAATTAAGTTTGTTGGTTGTTATATTTAATATAACGTTTGAATACGTTTACAATACTCTTATAATATAATTTCTCACCTCTATTAGAAACTGCTTTAAATTAAGTTTAAGTAGTTGCATTATATGTATGCAAGAGAATTTTTTTTTTTAATTTTTTATGCATATATTTTCGCACAAAATGAAAAGTTTACCACATTAATATTTTGTTTTCTTCTTAACAGAAAATTTCTTTTCAAAAAAGTTTAATTTTTTAAGTAAAAACATGCTACTTTATAATGATTTTCTTTTGCCGTTTCATAAAAACAACTTACAAATAAAATTGTTGCTTATCCTTTAAACCTTTTACAACGTCAGCTAATGTGAACAAATTGTTTGTGAAAAGATGTGATTGAAAATAAATACGCTTCCTCGAGTTCGCATGTATTTATAATATTTTCCTCTATTATAAATTTTCCTTTTTTATCCTGTTTATTCATATGAAATTCTTTTATGTGAAAAATTTGACTTTTGCTAAATTGGCTTAACTTTTGACAACAATAAAAAGTTATTTAAAAAAAAAACAGCATTTACAGTATTATTACCTTACATATTTATATAATCCATTTATTCTTAGAAAGTAAATTTTAAATATTGTTTAAAAAAGCAAATTGCCGATAAACTAATGCGACAATAAAATAGTCGACAGGAGGGTTTTTATAAAAGTTTTTACTTGATTTACAGATGCAGTACAAAGCCGGTTTATATTAAGTGCGATCCCATACCTTTCAGGATAAATAACAATAATTGAGGGTGGCGATGGCTGAAGTCAAGAGTGTCAACTCTTAAAAACACTTCGCATTTTTCTTATGGGCCTTTTTGTCAGGCATAGTCACGGCACATTACTGACTTTTGCTAATGCTAATCACCAAGTCATATCAGGGCGCCCTCCTTCGTCGGTATTGTGTACCATCATCGACGAAGTAAAATCTATATATATAAAGCTTGTTTGTACCTTATACGAGCCCAAACTGCTGGACCGATCCTGAAATTTTCACACCATATAATTGGGACTCTTGAATGAAATATTTACTATAGTTCCAGCACAATGCATCGCATGTGTAGGGGTCATCTCCTGAGTGCTGGTCCCAGATTAGAAACAAGAAAAAAAAACTTAAAAGAATCTCACCGCAGAATGCCATGTCTCATCATACAACATCTTGCCGACCGTTCTGATAATATCTTTCTTCTCTAACCTCTTTGGTGCAAACGGAGAATACCGCGATTCTCTCAATGCGCTTACTCGAAATTTTTGTGTCCGTATTATCTGTCCATGTCCTGGTCACAGAGACATCGCTTGTAACTGCGCTAGATATGGGCTCACTAGGGCGGATACACTTCTACAGGATATCTATCCACGTGCTCGTGCTATTGTACTCGTACAATAGGGAGAAGTATGTGATAGCTGCTGATAGTTCCTGTGCTGAGGAGAAATCTTGCTACACTGCCATACTCAGCTGGGCCGAGTTGGATAGGAGAAGCACCAATCAACTTATTAGGCATGGGGACATCTTCGTTACTATGTCTATTCTCAGTGGGTCATTGCATTATGGGGAGGCATGCTGAGGGGCTGCGCTTAGCTGCGAATGATTGCTGTCGCGGATGTAGATCAGAGGAGGAAGAGACAGGCTACTGTTGTGGAGTTTATGTGCCAGTGCCCGTCACCGATGTAGACTCCTCTCGTTGGCGTCACCTTGTGTCTGGCTAGTTTCCGGCTTGATTTAAGGTGCTTTCAGACGAGGCCTCTCTATTGGATGTCCGGACTAGACGGCCCCTTCTTAGGTTCCTGCCGCTCTCTCCTAACCTAAACAGTTTTGCTACCTTAAACTTGGTTTTTGGGACTGTTGTAAGCAAAGATTTTCATTTCTACACTACAAGTGATTAAAGAACCATACCTTTTATTTAATTTTATTAAGACCAAATCTATTTTCTACTTACTGATGATAAGTTTATTAAATTTTCGTTTTGTAAAATGAATATCGTTTAGGGAGTTGTTAGTTTGTCTGGTTTTACAAATAAAAAAAAAATAAGGAATGGGAAGCATGTGTGATGTCAAAGTTAAACTTATTTCTGTGTATTTTTTTCATTTAAAAATCCCAGGGAGAATGTTTATTTATATTTGTTTTAAATTGTTCAGATGAATATATTTTTTAAATATCTTATACCTTTTATCTTATTATTGTTTTAAGAAAATTCGTTAAAAAAAATGGCTACTGAACCGAAGCTTCAGCACTGCTACGAGTATAAACAAAGAACGTGCAAAAGCAGAGCTATAAAATAATTAATTAAGCTTCACCTCCTGCCGTTTCTCTAACTATCCCTTTCCTGTAGTTCCAGCACAATGCATCTCATGTGTAGGGGTCATCTACTGAGTGCTGGTCCCAGATAAAAAAAAAAACAAAATTCATTTTTTTGGTTTCAAAATAAAAAAATTCTCGTAGAGGGCTGCAATATAAGCGTGTCCCCGGTTGAAAATTTTAGTCTGATATTTAATTTAATTGAATTAGTGACCCATAATATAACGAAGCGGCATAGAAAAGACTATAATACTTACATTACAGTCGAACTTCTCTATTGCGAACTTCTCTATAACGAAATCTTCTCTATAACAAATAAAATTCGTGAACACAACATTTTTGTGAGTATTTTCATACATTTTGATCTCCCTATAACGAACTTCCCTATAGCGAAGTTCGCTCTATACAATTTTTTAAGACCTAAATAGAATTTTTCGCACTAAATAATCTCTCTATTGTGAAGTTTTTAGCAATTGATTTTTTGCATCAATTTAGTCACATATGTTTGTATATGAATTAATAAAAAAAAATTAATTAATGTGTTCATGTAAAAAAAAAATTTTTTTTGTCTTAATAAATATATTTTCTACATAAAAAAAATGTAGTCGAAATTTTCTGCAGTTTCTCTATAACGAATTTTCTCTATAACGTAGAATTTTGACGCTCCCCAACTGCTACGTTATAGAGAAGTTCGACTGTATATACATACGCTGCACTTTTAAGTAAAACGCTACCAATAACATTCATTACAGTGGAATATTCCATGATATGCTACTATACGTTCATGAATATTGGGGCCATTCACACGGTATGCAAGCCATATTGTGTTAATGTTCTAATATTTTACAACACAAAAAAAAAATTCTGTTTGGTGAGAATTTAAATGTAATTTCTAACGATTTATCGTCACTAGACCAGATGCTTCAAACAAATTTTTTTTGGCCATAATTTCAAGAGACAAGTAAAAGCTGTTTCTTTTTTTAATTAATTTAATTTGGTATACAATTCGACGTGTTTTAATATTTGTCCAGCATTGAAAATAATTTAATGAATTTGTCTTTCAAATTCAGGACTCTAATAAGTCAGTGTACGTAATATTTTATTTCAGTTAAAATCCTATTCTGAAATATTAAAAGTTAATTTGTTTTCTCTTTCCTCTTCTGCTTTAAACATTTTCTGCTGCGCTTTTTTTTTTTTTTGAAAGCAATTTATTAACATGATTATTATTTTTATTAATATTTATGTAGGCAACGAATTTGAGGCAATTCTATTCAAATACTGTGGGCGGAAGTGAAAATGTGTTAGTGTGTGAGTTGGTTCTATACTTAGAGCGAATTTTGGGCACAATAAGTACATTTTGTAAATTTTTCTTTTAATGGTATTCGTGAGTATGTATGTTTTTGAAATAAGTAATTGTGTGGAAAATTATGGTTTTTTTCTTATGACATGAGCGCAAATTGACAGGAAAATTTGTAGAGGAAAATGATTAATATTTATACAGTTTAGAATTTTATGTTATAATTTTAATGATAATTGCATCAAGGCGATCAGAAAATATTAAATTTTTTTTAAATGTTTTCATTAAACTGTATATGCATACGTACTTTAACAGTTTTTTTTTATCATTTTTGAAAAGTTTCATAAAAGTTAATTTTCCTTATACGAAGACCAACCGGTACTATGATGAATTTGTTCGAGGAAAATTAAAACATTAACACTAATAAAATAGTATTTTATTATAATTCGCGAAAAATAAAAGCATTTATTGAATCGTTGAATATTGAAAATTGTTGCTCTCTTACCCCTTCTTTACTGTGAGAAAAAATTTAAATATGGCAGAAGTTTATCACAATATGAGTATCGGGGCAAGTTTGACTTACAGAGTACCATAAAGATTATATTTCGGAGTAACAACTTATCTTGTAAAACCAAGATTATATATTAAATATTTCTAGATTGAGATGCGATTTGTTTCAATACACCAACTAAACAGGAGTAAACCCCGTTTCTAAAAACCAGAAATTGTTTAAAGCGAATAAATTACTATTTAGTGTTTTCCAAATCTGTCGTTTTGGTGTCATTAGCAATTGACTTTGCACTTAAATATTTTTGTTTTCATTATTTTGCAAACACATATGGTAAAAACTTTTGAAGATGTAAAATAAAAATTTCCAAATAATGATTAACAAAAAAATTTTTATTAATTAAACCTGTAGAGAAATGAGTAACTGAGGTGCAAAACTTACTCCTTGCACGAGGAATTATTTCTCGTATAGAAAATAATAAATATATAAAGCTAATAATTTACGTCTACTGATATCCACACCCGGTGGACCAAAAAAACACGAAAAACGCTGAAGATGAAAATTAAAATGTGTAGCAACTTTAGAAAACAGCATGTTGTTCTGTTCTGCTAGTGTTTGTCCGTGTGACTGTTACAATTTTTGTCTTTGACTTTGTTTGTTTCTTAGTATTTATCACTGCCTGTATGTTTTCGATCAGTATCCCATTTTAATTAATTACAAATGGAAAGGTATTTTCGTACTCTATGGACTCACCTTCATAATTTTCTTGTCGACTTTTGTATCACAGTGTATTTATTATTTTAATTAGTCTCACTTCTATTTTTATATTGACTTTTATTAAAATTTTTTAGTTATATTTTTTTTTTTTTGAGCGATGGTCTTTTTTATGAAATGTTGTTAACAATTTTTTATTTTTCAATATTTCGCTACCAAATACGATGCTACCTATTTGGTAGCCAAATATTGAAAAATAAAATTATTTCAATTATTATTTTTCTTAGCCGACATCTTTACTGCTCAGGGTCGGGAATCGACCGGCCAACAGAAAAATTGTGAAATTGGTTACAGAAGTTATTCACTTTTAATGCTGTAAACAAACACGAAAGTGTTTTTTTAAGTTCTTATTCCATTTTGTGAATAAATTGCATTGTCATTTAAATATATTTGTAAATAAAATTGCTCAGCTATTGCGGCCAATATAAAGATAAATTAACTAGGGAGAAGTAAACAGTTCATTACGAACCTTTTTAACATTTCTGCAGCATTTTCTTAATTCGCAAGAGCATACTTCGAGTATTTACTTTAATATATGCCTAATAAACTCATTCCTTATGTTTATCAAGTCCATTGTAAAGCTCTTCAAGGCGAGAAATTGTTGTTAAATTACTTTTGAAATTTCGTTATAAACCCAAATAATATCTTCCATGCACTCTACAGTAAAAGTTTTAATTCAGAATTTCCACTTGTATTCCAAAACAGCCATTAACTTTTGTTGTGTGTGTTTGCTTGGAGATCTATTAAATTAAGGTCCTGAGTGGTTGTGTGTTTATATGTGTGTGTAATAAAAAATTTATAACATTGTTATTAAGTCTACTTATATGATGTTAAAGTCATAAAATAAACAAATTTTTAAAAGCCTGCACACACTGATATACACTGCGAATAGCATCCTTAAAAAATGGAATCCCACGTCGAAGCCATATAAGTAAGCAAAAATTAACTTTTAAATAGAAAGAGAATGTTTTTTATAACACTTTTATGTATATACTGAATAAATAGATTTTGTAGGACTTTTTACCAAAAAAAAAAATAAAATAAATAAAATGAAAATACAAAGTAAAAAAATATTAAATCCCTTAACACTCTTGAAATAAGATTGCTCGAACAAAAGAATTTGCAGCATCAGCGGAAAAAGTAAAGTAAAATGAAATTTACTTTTGAAATCTTTCAATCCAAATTACAAATAAAATGAATGGAAATCAAATAGAACATTGTTTGTAATGACAAATTCATAGGAAAATGGCATTCGTTTTATTTTGTTTTATATGCACAGTAGTAGAAAAAGTGCTCTACAAAAAACGTTTTAAAAAAACGTGTACGTAAAAAGTATTTTAACTAATAAAGCTTTTAACACTAGAGAGATAATCAGCGTAGAATTTACGCATGCACTTTAAAAGAATCAATATTTTTTTTTAACACCTATGAATATGTCGCGGTGCACTTCGGACATCTGAGTCGTTGCGTAGACTTTTAACAAGTCAAACACACCGCTGTGAGAAGTAAGGCTAATATTGAACTAAGGAATTCAAAATTACGCATAATTATCTCTTAAGTTTCCATAGAAATTGGATTCCTAAGTTAGAATTAAGTTTTGTTGAGGACCGATGAAGTTATTTTGTTTTTATTTCTTCTTTTTTTTTATAATACACGTTGTCTGGTGAGAAATTTATATTTTTAAATACGATTATAACAAAAAGTAATAAACGGTGCGGAGAGAGGGTGGGGCCGTTGGAATTATCGATTGTGCGGATTTGTCAATCACGATGTCGCAGTCGTCGAGTGAGCATCGCGCGTTCGCTGTGGAGACATTTTTTAAGAGTAATGATTCTTACGTAATTGCTCGTCGACAATTTTGTTCAAAGTTCGGTATTCGGCGAATAAGTGATGGACCGAGTGTAAATTTAATTCGTTCGTGGGTGCTTCGCCTATGAATGCCCCACGGCCAAGGTCCAGTCGATCTTCAAGAACTCCCGAAAACATTGAACTGGTTGACAGCAGTTTACGTGAAAACTTTCAATACGGAAAAGAGAGCAGCCACAATAGGACTTCCAAGAGTGATTATTCATGAAATTTTAAAAAAGGATCTAAAGAATATGGATGACATACTCTTTAGAAAATAAAATCCTCATTTCCATTCTATCGTTCAATGCACTTAATAAAACTTTGTGTCAATTATTACGTTTTTTATTGAAGTTTGAACATATAAATCTGCTACCAGACACCCTTCCTTTTCAATTATTATCTAAAATGTATTTCAGATTAGTTTATTCGAAATAAATTAACAAAATAAGGCATTATAGCGAATTACAATCATGCACGAATTTCACGCATAATTATCTTTACCGATGTCAGAATATGATTCTCTATCCAGGGTTAATGAATTTTTTATTCTGGCAATTCCGTTCTCAATTTATGGAATAGAAATAAATATTATTTCGAATGTTTAGTCAAATCTATAAAAATGTTAATATTAGTTTAATGGTGCCTCCGTAGTCTTCCACGTGAGCATTAATTACTCTATCAATTTGGAGGTTGCGAGTTGATTCCCGCCTATATGCCGACCCTGGGTGTTTCTGCAGACAAACTTTTATTAAGACCTTAGCCGATTGTATGTTGTTTAAAAGATAAAATAATCACTTTCCGCAATTGATAAACGTTAAAAAAACAATAAGGTATGTGATGGAAATCGATCGATTTGAAAAGTAAATCGACAGTAGTGTGATGAATTTCGATCGATTTCATATTCCATATTTGTTTCGTTTCCACTTATCTTCGCTAAATACAACTGTATAAAATCTAATAAGACAACTGTAAAATATGTAAACATATGTGTATGTGAGTGACGTTTGTAAAATATTTAAACAAAATAAAATTTGTATCAACATATTTTATCATTTTTATTTATAAAATGCCTTCTTTGCTGCGGGTTCGCTAATTCTCTTGGAAAAAAATAATAAGATGAATAGCGAAAATATTCTAAGAAAATTGCGATTAAATAAGGACAGATTTATAATAATTTTTTATTTATTGTTTTTACTTTTTTTGTATATTTCCTTACAATTTGTTCAAGTAGAATTAAACGATTGGAAAATGAATTTAAACTGGCATTATCAAAATGCGTCACATGTTAAAAACGTCTTTTTTTCAATGAAACAAGATGGAATATGAAATCGTCACAACAAATCGTCACATACAAATTTATCACACTATTTGTTGATTTCAAAACGTTTTAGTTATATTGTTTGATATTGTTTTTAATAAAATAAATAAATTAAATAAAACTAAAGCTGTATCAAACTTGCGCAAACTTTAGTTAGTATATTTCCCATGATTGTAGCAATAATTGCTTTCATATAGCCGACAATTAAATTTGTCATAAATGTAAACATTTAAACCTAAAAATGAAACATGATGCAAAATTAAGAAATGGAAGTAGTTTTACTCCAAATTATTTCCGTGCCAACTTCTTCAATGGTGCATTTCCGCCGACATTAATTTTTTTAAATATTACTAATAATTAAATTAACAAACTGCTGAGATATTACAAACATTTGTTCTCACTTTTATATTTATTTCAATCGTTTTCGAAAACCAGATAATGGCGCTTTATAATCATTAGAAAAAAATTCAAGTCCTGTGCTCGAAATAAATAGCAAAATGTTTCAATTGATACATTATGTACATCGTTCAACCAACTGTGTTCCTTTTAGTGTTTGCATATGGGGACAAAATTGGCGTACCTTGTCACAAGTGTTACTAGAGACATCCTAAAGATAAACATACAAACAAACTTGCGGTACAAAACAGACTATGAAAAGATAAAAACCAAAACAAAAGCGTTTGAGTTGCTTTCTAAGAACAAGAATATTTCGTTTGTGTTTAGTATTTGGAAGGCACAGTGAAGACTTTTCTTTATATAAAGATTTTACTACACATTTTATTTAGCATACTTCCAGGCTGCATAAAATCATGTTGGGGTTTGTCTTATAATTCGTAAAGGTTTTTCTCCCATTTCCTATACTTGAAGCACAAACGTATCGAAAAGAAAAAGCAACAACACTTAAACCTGTCAAGAAGATCCCCAGGGATATCGCTGTTTGCTTTAAGGCTTAGGATACGTAACGTTTGATAAAGGAACTCAACACGCTGTTAAAGAAAATTTTAAAGCGTACTGGGAAACATAAAAAGTCATGTTGAGTCTTTTTCTTTCATTTGCCTCTCCTTTTTGGATTATAAAAAGGCTTAATCGCTAGGAAACCTTTGGAAAGATTAAATCCATGGAAACGCATTACACAATAAATGTTACTCATATGTAAAAGAAGTTATAACAAGGCTTTTTTATTCGCGAGCTAAATTAATATAGTAAACAACTACCAGCTATAAAGCCTAGTTTTTGGTGATTTATAAACGATTTGTATAAGCATGTGATGATTTATGCGCACACTGTGTAGACGCACTGTGTAAATGCAATAATTTTTTCAAAATAAAGTTAAACATGCATTGTGCTTTTCGGAAATCAAAATGGCTATAAATTTAAAAAAAAAAAACAACCTTACGAAGTTATACTGCTATAGTGTTTATGTGAGTTATATATAGCGATATAGATAACGCTATAAATCCATATAATTTTAATATATCAATCCGAATTTTCTTGGGCGAATATTCAGGGGATATCTTCTACGTATGCAATGCATGGCACTAAAACTAGATAGAGAGAGAGAGAGGAGAGAGACGGAGAGACAAAGTATAGAAGAGGCAGGTCGTGAAAGTGGTAATTAGATAGCGCTTAATTTTTGGGCAACTCTGCATAATAATATAAAATTGCATAATAATTAAAAAACATGTTATTTGACGCATTGCTTTCACGGTAAGGGCAGACATTTTATATTTCATTCCGCCAACGTTATCTTGCACAAATAACGACGAAAGAGTGTGCTGTAGTACAGCAAAATTAGAAAAAAAATGTTTGAGTTGTCCTAGCCGGGAATCAAACCCAGTACCTTTTGTTCTCTAACTCCCGCCATGAGAATTTCTGTTCTAAAATCGGTAAAAGGTGGCGATAGCTGATGTAGTCTGCACATTGGCTACAAAACAAAAAAGCCTATTTTCGGACTAAGTCTTAAAACATTTCGCATTTTTTCTGATGTACATCACTTTGTCTTCGTGTCAGTTGTTGTCGGAAGGTTTCATACCAATCAACGGGCACATCAGGGTGCCCTCCTTCGACGGTATTCTTTAGCATCGGCGAAGTAAAATAATTAATCATAATAACCAAATACCAAAAGCAAAACTTCGAAACTGAATATGTCTTCTTGATATCAGAGACGCTGCAACACTGCTCTAAACAAAAAGCTATAAAGAAAAGCAAACTTGAAGAATAGTGAAGCTTCATCACATGCCATATTTTTCATTATCCCTCTCCTCTAATTCCATCATGTGTAGGGATCATCCTCGGAGTGCTGGTCCAAGATAAAAAAAAAATAAAAACAATTGAAAGAAAACTGCTATGAATTGAAACCAAGAGCTGTTTTTTTTCTCACAAAACTGTTTTTTTGTAATATTTAAGGCGAGTAATAGCTGTCCCGTAAGAAAACTACTCGCAATTTGCAGAAAATTTTGTCTACAAAACTTATGTGAGAAACTTTGCCTTTCAACTGTCAACTAGTATACTCGCAATTAAAAACGGGCTTATACAAAATATTAAATTTTAACAATCTATTTTTTTAAGCTTTAAGGTTTTTTCTCTTTTTATTTATTATTTTTATATTTATTTTCGATATTTAATTTAAAAATTTTAAAAATAAAAACTTCCTGAAGATGTTAACCGAAGGTTAACGAAATATCGCAAATAAATATAAAAATAATAAATAAAAAGAGAAAAAACCTTAAAGCTTAAAAAAATAGATTGTTAAAATAATAAAAAAGGTTAAAAAAAAGTATTAAACAAAATATTAAATTTTTTTTTGAAATATATTTATTAAGCTTGAGGTCTTTTTTTTTTTTTTATTTTATTTTGTTTTATTATTCGATATTTCGTTAACAGCTTGTTAACATCATCAGGAATAATTAAATTACATTTAGTAAAAATAATTATACGGAAAAGGTCCACAAAGCATTTCTTTTTATCTTGGACCAGCACTGACCAGCATGACCCCTACACATGCGATGCATTGTGCTGGAACTACGAAATTAGGTTATGGGAAGGAGAATAGAGGGAGTAGTGTTTCCAGACATTTGATTAAGCTTTTTGTAAACAATAAACATTGCAGACATAATAAACATTATTGTTTTACCTCTAAATATAAATTTTGATAGTATTAAAGCAACAACGTTATTCCTTTCGATAGTTTTCATAATGAGTTACAGACACAGGTGGGTCCCACTGCTCGAGAAGCGATGGAATAATTTGTTCCATACTTTTTCAACAGGAGAAATTCATACTAAAATTACAGAAAATTGGTACAGGTCATTCTGGTTGCGGAGTCAGTATGCTAACTACTCAGCCATTATCGTATGTTTATAACTCCTTGGCTCCTATTATGAAAAAATACTCTTAAGTAATACAATTGCTCAATATGTTGTACGAGCTCTACATCATCGGAATAAACAGTTCATGCGTGGTATGCAAACTTTACACGCCATCATAACAACACAAATAATTTACACACTATTTTTGGTAAAATTTTGTCGTTATTTCGAAAAGCATAAAATTATTTCATTAAAGCGTTTTGGCTAATCATAATTCAAAGTTGAGTGACTCTACAATACTGTATTACAGCAGAACCATTTTAAGTTCAGCATTTCATTTAGCAATTACTAGGCGTAAGCGAGAAATATCTGTATACGTAAATATACTTTTCATACAAATCTTTTTCTCAAATATACTTTATCAGGATTAGGGGTTTGAAATTTTATAGCGATTACTTTTGTTGCGTTTATTTTTTTTTTTATTTAAATTTTCTTTTAAGTATAAGCCTACTGGATTTGACGCAAGAGATAAAAAAAAAAAAATCCTTTTACATTTCTTTTTAAGCTTTTCAATCTTAAGAAGCATATACAAAGTTTAAAACTAACATTTTCATTTTTCCTTTTATCGTTACGACCGAAAATATTTTAAGCAATTTCTTTTTGAAAAAGCTTTTTGCTTGCTTCGTTTCTTCATGTTTAAATCAAAGTGGCAAAAAATATAGAAATATATTTAGAGGCTAATAAAGTTTATTGCCAAAATGTCGATTTGAATTTTACTGAGCAATTTGCTCAAACGTTTTAGTTGAGTGTAGCAAATTATTAGTGGCAAGTGTGTTTAATATACAATGTAAGAGAAAGTTAAAATATTTTTCATTCAAGTTGACACCTTAAGTGGGTTCTATAATTGAAAATGTTACTTTTTATTTTTAGATTTGAAAGGAGAAAAGTTTTTTATTTATAAAGCAAGTCTGTTCCTGTCAAACCATTTAAAACTTGTTAAAAGTTAATAATAAGGAATAAAATTTATATGCATTTTGTAAGGGATCAATTTAAAATTAAAAACTAAAGTGGTTTAAAATAGCTATTGTAAGTAAAGGGAATGGAAGGTTAAAATTGCCATAAATCAATTGCTAGATTACACATATAAAAAAAGTATTTGACTTAAATCTTTCCACAAAAAAAGAAACCAGTATAAAACGTTTTATTTTTATTTCTTATAAAAATCCTTATATGAATAAAAAGTTTTTTTTTTGCGAACAGCACTCTCGTTGTTAAAAAATTAAGGGCATAATATTTTCTTGAACAAGTTTATCCGCAGCAATTCACAACGTTTTCGGGCTAAGAGATTAGGGTCGATTCCAAGTTTCTGCAGATATGTTTTCGCGTTTTTCATTATCCATCTCTTAAACGTGGTTATATTCAGCCAATTAGATTAACCCTAAGCACATCAGAAATATGTGGCTGCCGTTGGATATGTAGTTGGCGTGTAGACTTTACGACCAGAAGATTCGAAGTTCAAGTACCCGATCAGACCAAAAATGTTTCAATAGTGTATGTCAATTGTCTACACTACCCTTTCCAACTAGTTCCAGCGCATGCATTGCATACGTAGAAGACGACTTCTGTGCGCTGGTCCAAGAAAAAAAAAAAACTTTGTGAATATTATAGCTTGTAATTCATTCATTCCTAGAAACCCATTTTGATATGTTAAGATTTTTTACGATTCCAGAACACTATATTTAACTAATTTTTCTACTTGTGGAATTTATAGAAGAGTAGTTTTTTTTTTTTTTTTTTTTTTTTTTATCTGGGACCAGCACTCAGGAGATGACTCCTATACATGCGTAGCATTGTGCTGGAACTATAGGAAAGGGATAGTAGGAGAAACGACAGGAGGTGAAGCTTAATTAAATATTTTACAGCTCTGCTTTCGCACGTGCTTTGTTTATTCTTTTAGCAGTGCTGAAGCTTCGGTTCAGTAGCCATTTTTATTATTGTTTTACTTCGCCGGTGCTACACAATACCGACGAAGGAGGGCGTTCTGATGCGATTGTGGAATGCTATCAGCTGAAGCCTGTATTGTTCAGTGACCAGTGACTGACTATGCCTTCGCCACTGAAACCTTCCGACAACAACTGACACACAAAGACACACTAATGCACATCAGAAAAATGCGAGATGTTAATTTTTATTTTAAAAATTTTTAGTCTGAAGCTGGGGTTGAACCCATGTCTGTTTTTGGTTTAGTAGTCAACGTGCAGACTACCATCCATCGCCAAGGTTTATACCAATATATTGTGTGCGAGTTTTGATTCACCATTTGGTAATTTATTCCAACAGAAGCGATTGTCTTTCTCCCTCATCCTCCATAGATTTAACCAAATATTCAAAATTTTAAAACCGACCTAGTGATATTGGAATGCATCTGCTGATGGGGTGTCATTCTCACCAACGAAATGCTATTTACAGCAAAAGAACATCGGGTGATTACTTATGCCCCGGCTTATTACTTTCGACCCACCCTGTAGTTTCGAATATATATTGCTTACGTAAGGAACATTCCGTGAAAAAAATGTTTTAAGTGATTTTCATACAAACTTTTAAACCAAGTTCTGGCATCTGAGAAGCATCTATTTCAAAAGCAACAATATTTTTTTATTGATACACTAAGAATCTGGACACTAGTTCTTTTCTGCAGACAAGCGAAAAAGCTTGGCAGACATAATCATGTGTGTTTAAAGAAAATAAATACTAGTAAAGACGAAATAAAGATTAAAAAAAACCCCCACACTCTAATCTATATCAAGGAAGTACAATGTGTGCATAACAACATTAAAGTTATTACTTTATTTAATACTCATTTACATGGAAATTAAATTTTTGGCCAAGTTCAGCACAGCAACTTTTATACATCATACTTCTTAAATTGAAAGTTAAAACAAAATTATCAAATTTTCTTGTTCACTTACCAAAAAAAAAAAAAAAAAAAAAAAAAGTGCGTAAAATATTTCTGGCTTCTGTTAACGAAATCATTAACTTTAGATTTCCGGTTTCCCTTTTCTTCATTTTTACATTTCATGTTTAACGCTTCTTGCTATGTACATACATACATACATACATATATATTTGAGCTCTCTACTCTGGTTATTCCACTTTCACTTGCTTTCTAACATTTTTACAAAGTTTTAAGGGTTAAAATTGCGTGAAGAAATTTTCAACCGTATCTTTTTTTAACGATCAAAAAGTGGAAGCAAAACTTTACCAACTTCAGTAAACAAAAAAAAAAAAAAAAAAAACTCTAATCAAGAAATTTTCCCCACCAAAACAAAAACGAACAATTTTAAACTTCGTTTCGGCAACAAAAATCACTCATGTCCGGAAAAATCACGGCGCTTAAAAATAAAAAAATAATTAATTGTTTTGCGTTTTGTTGTACAACAACAAATATAATAAATTGTCTGCGTGTAGCTGACGACGACAGAAAGTTAAAGGAATGAAATGTTAAATGCTGCATTCTAGGCTTAATGTACACACTTTTACACTTCTAGGGGTAGTTTGAAAGTAATAAATGAACTGTTATTTTTGAAGGTGGAAGAATGAGTTCACTTGTTAACGGCAATTTTAATAATATAGAGGCACCTTTTCTCAATATTTACAATCACACTTTCAATGCAGTACGATTTTCTAATACGGGAAACAAAATAAGTTTGCAACATGTTAACAAGATAATGGACGTAATTTCACTGATTTTGTAAGTTTTCTTTCGCAAATCCTTCATACTGGTTGGCTTCTGTTTCTAATATTTATATATCTATGTGCTATCATATTAATACAATTTTAAAATTAATGCTTTACATAAATAATATACCCTGCAGTTGTTACAACATATGAGTTTACGCCTATAAAAAGGTGATTATCACCTAAAAAAAATTTTTTTTTAAATATTTCATTCCTTTAATTGTATGACTTCGACAATTGATAAAAAAAAATCTTCATCATCGTCAAACAATAAGCTTTGTAAATGCTTCATAAGCGCAACGAATGAAATTTTTAATTCAATTAAAGTGAAAAATTTTAAAAAATTGCTTCCGTTCTTTGTTTCGTACACTTTTGTTTTCTATACTTTTGCTTCATACAACTACATTAAGATGTTAGAGGGTAGAGAAGGGAAATAATTCGCCTTTGTTGCCAATAGTGGCACTATTTCAGCGGGAGGATTGTGTGTTCATTAAATGCAGCAATTCTTTGTACAGCTAAGAACGCACAAAATGTTTGGCAACAAAAATATGGCCAATAATTATTCTTGTTTTGTTGTCGTACATTATTAAAATGGCTTATTTAAAATAGAAAGAAATAAATGTTAAAGATTTAATAATACACACAAACATAAGCCAGCATATTTTAAATTACAAATAATGTCGAGATTATGAAAACAAATGATGAAATATTCAAAAATTTTTTAAAGAAATATGTGATGCATAATGAAAGGAAATTCTTTACGGATTATGTTTTCATTAAAAGGGCTGTTTGTAGAAGCAAGGAAATTGTATATTAAAATTAAATTTTAAATTCTAAAATTCAGCTATACAGTAGAACTTCTCTATAACGTAGTAGTTGGGATCCGTTAAATATGTTATAGAGAAAATGAAGTACAGAGAAACTGTACATATATAAATGGGTATCCTTATTATATATCATGAAAGGTAATTCGGTATGGAAAAAAGTTTCTACTGTACTGCGTTTTTAATTTTATGATTGGATATGTCATTTTCAAAACAATTTAGTTTATTTTTTAATTATATTATTAATTGACCTTTTTTATTATATTTTTTGATATATACATATTTATTAAGCCTGAGGTCTTTTTTTTATCTTAACAAGCTGTTAACGAAATATCGAATAATAAAAAACAAAATAAGATAAAAAAAGACCTCAGGCTTAATAAATATATATCAAACAATTTAGTTTATTTTTATTAGCTTTCCGCTAATTTTAAAATTTTTTTTTGCTTTTATTCACATTTCTTTTTGAAATTTTGGTAATTTTTTTTCATTTGCATAGCTTAGCGTTATACTTTTTTTAATTTTTTAACTTGTCATTCGGCCACTTACAATATCGAAAAATCTCTTATGTAATTTTTGACAGTCTGGGAATTTGTATAAATTTTTTACATGCAATTCCGTATTACAAAAAAAGTGATTTTTTAAGTTTACAACTTTGAGTTGATATCAACTCAACTTTATTTCGCAGCTAATTTAGCAGCTGATATTTGCGTTGTATTTAGTTTAGTTTACTATTTTATCCTATCTGCGAAAAGATAGCTCCACCAACAGTGTGGTCATAATCTTTCTGTTAATTGACAGCGTACATTTATTGCGTACAGCAGCATTAAAAAAAAAACCCACATCAAACAATTCGTCAGCGTTGTCAGCAAATTGGGATGTTTCTATTCTCTTAATGGAGGATTTTATGAAAGGATGTGCATTAGTGACTGACAAAGATATAGTCACTGGTCACTCAACAGTAACGTCCTCAGCTGTAACCATTCCACAGGCACATCAGAATGCCCTTCTTCGTCAGAATTGTGCACCACCGGCGAAGTAAAATAATTACTAAAAAAAAATGTCTACTAAAAACGAAGCTTCAAAATTTAATACGTCTCCTTGACATCAGAGGCGCTACAACACTGCTATAAAACAAAGAACGTGCATAAGCAGAGTTGTAAGACAGTGAAGCTACACCTCCTGTCATTTCTAGAATACACCTTTCCTCTAGTTCCAACACAATGCATCGCATGTGTCAGTGTCATCTCCTAAGTGCTGCTTCCAGATAAAAACAAAAAAAAATTATGAACAATGACTGCTGCTATTTATTCATTTTCAGACGTGTATCAGAATAAATAAAAAACAAGAAATGCTCTAATTTTAAATCTTAGCCCGACCTGTATCTTAAAATAAGAACCACCAGTGTGATTTCTTCTTAAACGAATGCGGCCTCTATACCTAAAAATATTTCGAGCACACCCACTAGTTTAGGATAATTTCACGCTTTTCTACACTTGAAGTCTCATCTGCTTGCTAACCTCCTTTTTCATCAACAGCTCATTGAGGTCTGAAGGATGGTCCAAGATAAAAGAAAGTGTTAATCAAAGTGTTGAAACACAAATTGATATAGATTTTGATTAAGTAATTAGCCACCAAGATTGTGTTATTTAATTACCACTGAATTATTATTTTATTATAATTATTATTAAATAATAATTAAAAAACTTTTCATAAAAAAGACCATCGCTCAAAAATAAATATAATTAAAAAATTTTAATAAAGGTCAAATAAAAATAGAAGTGATACTAATATAATTATTATTGGTTACATAAAGTCACTATCTCATCTCAGTGCTAGAAACAAATAAATTTTTATGGTACGGCTGTTGGAATCCCAAACGGAATCTAACTTGAGGTTCTTCCACAAATAGAAGACAGTTCTATAACAGGCCAATTCATATAAAAACTAAAATAAACGTACCAAAATTTTATTTTGTTCAGTTTTTTATATTTTATATTTTTTATATTTATTTTAACAATCTATTTTTTTAAGCCTTATTTTTAAAAAACTTCCTGAAGATGTTAACCGAAGGTTAACGAAATATCGAAAATAAATATAAAAATAATAAATAAAAAGAGAAAAAACCTTAAAGCTTAAAAAAATAGATTGTTAAAATAATAAAAGAGGTTAAAAAAAGTATTAAGAAAAATTTTTTATATTTAAATTTTTTGCAATAATTAAAATTGCTCAATAAAATTTCCTGTGAATATAGTATGAGTATCCAATGTTTCTTGCAGTGAGTTCTAAATAATGTCTATTAAAAGGAAACCAACCGAGGCAATAATGCTAATAGAAACGCTTGCTTTAAAATGAACTACTTTTTCCAGTCATTTCATGCAAATATGTTAATTTTTCTAAATTAACAAAGATTCCCGATAGCCTGGAATTATTAGAACACAAATCTTTTCTAACTTTTTAATTAAAATTAATAACTGCAAGGGAGCATTTGTATCATGCTAAGAAGGTGTATGATTGTACTGAAAATAATGAAATACACAATAACTTGCATTTTTTAATCGCTAAGATTTATGATCTCTGCTGCAAAATATTCTTATTCATAATTAAGTTTCCGCTACAGCTACAAATTCCATACTTTAAGGCGAAACTTTTTTCTTATTGTATTTGTTTAGAAATTGTGTGTAAAAAATGAAGGAAACTCTACTACAGACACAAGGACACACAAAATTAGGCGAGAAAAATATTTTTATTGCATATAAAATTACTATCTCGTATATTATTGAGCCCCCAGTGAATTTGCTTTAGCGGAGTTTTGTAGTTAATAAATATTTATGCTTTGTTTTATTACTTTTAAAGATTTATGATTTTAATTTTATTTTTAATTATTCTCACATTGTTTCTATAAATATACATACATATGTATGTCTGGATGTAGTTTTGTGTATCATAAAAGAATAGAATATAAAGAATACATTTTTAATAATGAAGACAATATGTTTTCGTACTCCAAATAAAATCAGCATAATAACAGAACCAACTCGGGATTGAATGATAAATAATGTGAAAAGCAAGTACAATGTGATTAATACAGGGTGGCTGATGAATTTTGCTACATTAATATACTAGAATAACTTCTTTTGCAATGCATGGAATATTTTCAATCTCTTTTCATTTGAAAGCACATTGAATTAGTTTTAAAGATAATCGAATTTAAATGCCCGAGTTATAAGTGGGGAGTGCACTTGTTTAAAAAAAAAAAACTTGTCACTTTTAGAGTCACTTTATTAATTCATTCAAATCAATATTACAATCTGTTCTTATACTAAAAGAAATGCAGATTATGCTTTAAAATAACAAGGGCACAAAAAATATAGAAAAAGAATTATTTATAAAAAGAAATGCATATTCAGCTTTAAAATGTTGATTGCAAAATTAAAAACATAAAAATACAATAAATTTTCCTAGTTTTTTGACCTTTTTTTTTTTTTTGATATTAATAACACTAATTATTTTAAGCCTAAGGTCTTTTTATATATTTTATATTTATTTCAATATTTCGCTACTCCTTTGTGTAGCTTCTTCAGGAAAATTGGTTTTTGTTTATAATAAAAAAAATTTTTTTTTTTTTTTTTTTTGAATTTTCATTGACAAGAACTTTTCCTATATTGTGAATTTTAAAAAAAAAAAAAAAAAAAAAAAATTTTTTTTATTATAAACAAAAACCAATTTTCCTGAAGAAGCTACACAAAGGAGTAGCGAAATATTGAAATAAATATAAAATATATAAAAATACCTTAGGCTTAAAATAATTAGTGTTATTAAAATACAATAAATTCTTATTAAACTAAATTGTTCCTTTTTTTATGTGAAAATAAATATTGTGAAATAAAAAGATACAAAAAATAATAATTGCAATTAAGCAGTTTTTTTCTAAGGCATTGACTTATTACGTTAACCTAGGTGGTTTTGCTGGTGGTGTTTTTGTTGTTGTGGCTATTGTAGGGGTTTCCATAACTCCCGCCCTTCTCATCGCCGCTGCAGACAGAAAAAAAGTTATCAAGTTTTCTTTCGGTATCGGCTTTCATCAGCCACCCTGTATTATTAAATGTAACCATATGGGGAAGGGAACTGGCACAAAATTGGTACAAGTTCTAACAATTCTTCTACAGAGTTTGACATGTTTGTTGGAATATTCTTAAAAAAAATTTTTGCATTTATAACAGTTTTAAAAATTGAATTTTGTTTGGAAATTTGTTTATTAAAGCTTTTATAAATTAAAAATATTTTTTATAAATTTAATTCAGAATCAACGTTACCGCGAATTTATCCGCGTGGAAAACTGACACTTCCATTACTCGACGACATATGAGGGTTGGCAGCTTAATGAGACCAACCCTTTATGCTATTTGGCTTTCTTTAGCAGACCACATTAAAATCGATTTGGTCAATCCAAATTATTTGTCTACCATTTGGAATCAAAATGTCTCAATCCTCTCTCTTTCAATTATTTTCCATATTGTGCATCGTTGTTCACGGAATACATTTTCCTGTTGTTTGAAATTTTCCTGTGTTAGAAATTGTTTGAATTCAAATTCAATTTTTATTTTCTCAATATGGATGACGAGTTTATCAATACCAATGTAAATTTACATGTAATGAAGTCACTTGGGCTAATGAAGTCAAACTAATATTTATTGAATATGAAAAATAATTTATTTGTTTAAAAAAAAAACATACATAAAATTACTTTTAATTAAAAGTTAAATAGACACGGACACAGCAGGTGTTAAATATTGCTGGAGGTTGTTTTTATAACGCTATTTTACCGACGCTTTCTCATCCCCCCATCCCTTTTGCTAGTGTCATCTTAATGTCTTGTTTCATTATGATTCATAAAATGTTCGTTCGAGAATAACTTCTCTGCTTGTTCTCCTTTTAAGTTGCTGCTGTTCTTACTTTCTTGTAACGGTGTGTTGAGGTTACAACCCTGGAGGTAATTTTATCCTTGTTAAATTGTCTTTTAATTAGTACAACGTATATAAAGTTAATTACGTATCAGCAGCTTCCGTCATAATATTTATTTTCTAATGTACGCCAATAGCACACCAGCAATGTTGAACACAGTGTTTTCGCTCGTACAAAGTACTTACTGTACTCTAGCAGTGATGAAAAACATTTAAATTCAACTTTAAATTAATATTTTATTCTGTTTGTCCCTGTGCAAGGCATGTATGTATGTGTGTTCGTGTATAAAATAGACGACCAGGAGTTGTTATTGTTTTTTTTTTATTATAAAGTTTATTTTAAGCCAACCCTGCTCCGTTTACATGTTGGAAAAGTTTTCATTTTCATATACTTTTGACTTTAATTAATTTCTTGAGAAAGTAAATCTTTTTAATTGTTGGAAACATTTTGTGTCTTGCCTGTTTATTAGATTCGCCGCTTATGAATATTTATTTGATCTTAAAGAACGTGAGGAGCTTTTCTTTTCAAACTTTTTCTAATACAATATAGATTTTCGTTTTTCGAGATATTAAAATAAATTGCTTTACTGGCTGCCTCATGATAAATAAATCGCATTATTAAAGCCGTTTATTATTTTAAAAAATTAACCAAATTTATACCGTCCGTAGAAAATTAAAACATTTTTAGTTACATAATTTGTTCCGCTATTCAACCGTTCATTTAAAACATTTGGCTTTTATTTCGCATTCTTATATCTCGTTCTCGTTTGTCACCGTCAATGCAAAAATCTTTCTTCTGTACATCAGCGTATATTAGGCTGGGTCAATTTCTTCGGGTAAAGAAACATGATAGACGTAAAGCAACATCGAAATCTACACAAAATTCTAAGAAAATTACGAAAAGAAACTAAAGGTTTAAAATCAAAACATAGCGGGCTAAAAAATTAAAATTTTTGATTTTCCAACTTGAATAAAAAGTACACAAAATTTTGACGTCTCTCTACGGGAGCAATGCTTTGTTTCGTGGGGAAATTTTCTAGAATTTCTCGTAAATTACATTTTTGTTATACGCCTGTTGACCAAAAAAATTGACCCAGCCTAGTGTATATGCTGACAGCGCCCTCAGCGAAGTTAGCTTAAAAATGAATGCGTCTTCAGAGCAACAGCGGGATTGTTTAAGAATTAAGCCATACTCTATCACTAGTCACTATTTAAACTATCCCTTTCCAATTAGTTCCAGTGCATGGATATCCCAGATCCCTCGTCTGAGAAAATAAATCGATACCGCAAGCCACATTAATGGCGAAAATTAAACCTTTTCGAATGGTTTCGATTGTGTTATTCGCGTTCACATATTTTTCATAATATAAAAGAGGGCCAAAGTCATCAATATATCGGAATATGTTGTAATTTGTGCAAATGTCTGTAAATATCAGTTCTGCTCAACATATACAAGTTTTGTCCAAAAGAAGATGTGCATTTTGTTTTCTTCGATTACAGGTCAAACGGTTAATAAGGAATACTACAAGGAAGTTATGCAACGTTTGCGTGGAAAAAAAATCATGAATTGTGCATTACGATAGTGCACCAGCTCTCACATCAATGCTTGTCGTGATTTTTTGGCCAAAAGCAACACCCTAATCATACCTCAACAACCTTATTCGCCAGATTTAGCTCAATGCGACTTTATCCTATTCCCAAAACTGAAGAGACTAATAAAAGAGAAGCGTTTTGCCACAATTGATGAAATAAAGTCAAAATCGAAGAACGAACTGATGGCCATACCGAAAAGCGCATTTCGGAAGTGCTTCGAGGATTGGAAGAAACGCTGGCATAAGTGCATTATATCTGAGAGGGATTACTTTGAAGGGGACAAAATGGATAAATAAATACTTTACAAAAAAAATTCAAAAATTCACCTTTTCTTTTGAACAGATCTCGTACAGCTATGCTCAACACATACTACACGACCCATAACAGAAATTTTATAGGGCTGCATTTCCCAGTAGCCTAATCTCTTATTTTAGTGATTTTCATTTTTTTTTTTTTTTTATCTAGGACCAGCACTCAGGAGATGACTCCTACACATGCGAAGCATTGTGCTGGGAACTATAGGAAGGGGATAGTAGGAGAAACGACAGGAGGTGAAGCTTAATTAATTATTTTGCAGCTCTGCTTTCGCACGTTCTTTAGTTTTTTTATACTCGTAGCAGTGCTGAAGAGCTTCGGTTTAGTAGCCATTTTTATTATTATTTTACTTCGCCGGTGCTACACAATACCGACGAAGGAGGGCGTTCTGATGTGATTGTGGATTGCTATCAGCTGAAGCCGGTATTGTTCAGTGACCAGTGACTATGCCTTCGCCACTGAAACCTTCCGACAATAACTGACACACAAAGACACACTAATGCAACATCAGAAAAATGCGAGATGTTTATTTTTATTTTAAAAATTTTTTTGTCTGAAACTGGGGTTGAACCCAGGTCTGTTTTTGGTTGTGTAGTCAACGTGCAGACTACCATCCATCGTGCCATCGCCACCCTCATTGGCCTTCTTAAAGAAAAAAATGTTTTTACGAGTCTGAAACTGGGCTTGAACCCAGGAAAAAATTTTGTTTTGTTGTCAAGGTGCAGACTACTTCGACACCATCGCCAACCTCACTTTACTTTAGTTTTTTAAGTTAAGGTGATTCATTTTATTTATTATTATTGTTCAAATTGCGACGAAGGAAGTTTACTGTAGACCAGAAAACTCGGAAAATAATATTTTATTACTTAACTGGGCTGGTAATCGAGCCCTGGTCCTTCTGGTTGCAGAGACAACACGCTAATTACTCGCCATCAGCATCCCTTTATGTTTGTTTGTGTTTTTTTTCTTAATTTTGGCATATTTTCGTTGTAGATTTATTGCAAATAAATAAATAAGAACGGAAGTCTAAATATTTAACCATGTAAATTTAAATTGCCACCAATTAGTTTTAAAATAAATTTATTTATATTTAATTAAACATTGTTTGGTTATGCACTATTTAGATGAACATGGAAATTTCATTATTTAGTTTAACTTCAAAAGTAAAGTAAATAATTAAATTGTACTATACTTTTAGTTTTTTTTTTTTTTTTTTAATAAATACATGAAACCGTAATTAAATTTATTTTGAAAAATTGCATTATTAATAAAGTATAATAAAAATATGAATAAATTTAACACAAATACATATGAAAAGCCAGGCAGAAATCATTATAATTTTTATATATATAATAAATTTGTTGACAACATTCTAGATTTTGCTTCTGCTGTTAATGTTTTTTGACATGTAGCGCACGTTGTGTATTCTTTTTTTGCTGCTGTACTAAAAATTCATTAACATATTTTCCAGAATATGTTTTTGTCTGTTTAAAAAACGAAAAGTACAACAAAAACATGTATCATTCTGAAACATTAAATTGGGAATCATAATATACAAATATCAATTTATATGCAAATATTTATGAGGAGAAAAAATATACATATTTTAATGTGTCTTTTGCATATATAAAAAAAATGTACTCTTTAATAAGCTACACAGACATTTGTACAAATTAATAAAAAAAAACAAATTCATGGATTTTGAATACCCTATAATATGGCATATTATACATTGAGAAATTGTAATTTTTTCTTCATTGCATTTTGCTTTTCAGTAAAGTATTAAAACTTTTTCTATTTTTTCTAAAAGCAAACATTTCTTTACTAATCAAAGTTACGGTTAAATTTATTTATTCCTTTAAGAGGAATACTCGCGTTCTACAAAGTAGAAGAAGTTTAGATTTGCATGACTTTTCACAACAAGAATCAAAATTAAAATAAATCTCTAAAATGTGTATTCATAGTGTGATCAGATCAAAAGTGGTAGAATTCTTTCAAATGAATTATTGAATATTTTGTTGTGTTTAAGTTCATACATAGTTAATTTATGACACTAATGACGTTTTATTAAAATAAAGATGGGGAGTAGTCAGCGTGTTGGCTCTGCAACCAGAAAGACCCAGGTTCGATTCCCAGCCGGGTCAAATCACAAAATAGTTTTTCACCCTCCTTCGTCGGTATTTGAGCAATAAAACGTCGGCGAAGTAAAATAATAAATAAAATGGCTCCATTAGCTTGAAAACAATGCGTCAAAAAAGCATCAGAGACGCCACAACTTTACTTTATAATAAAACACGCAACTGCAGAGTTGTGCAAGAATTAAGCTCTATCGTCCTACTACTTTCACCACCTGTCTATTTCTTCCCTATCCTTCTCTCTAGCTCCAGTGCAATGCATTGCATATGTCGGGGATAGCCCCTGAGCACTGGTCCAAGATAAAAAAAAAAAAAAAAAAAAAAAAGAAAAACAATTAATCTCCAACACCAGTTGAGCAGAACACGTATATACATACTTTTCAGACCACTATACACGTATTCTTTATTATTTATGTCAATAATATCATTAATATAATCTATTTAACCCGACAAAATTTTAAGAAATGAATACTAGAAATGTTCCTGATTATCCACATACTATACTGACCAAATACGTGTCCCCTTATTTTTCAGCAAAATTTATAGTGCACTCTGCTCCCCTGCAACTAAAGTCTTATTGGCAATGCTTGATTGGATGCCCTCCAACCTTCTGTTCGGGTCGACTAAATGGTTTCTTATAACTTTCTTAAAAAGACATTTGGCTTCGAGATTCTGACTAGGGACTCCTGGTCTGGCAATTCGTAGCTGCCTAGCAATGCCCTTGAGGTCTATACTGACGGCTGCAGAATACTGGATAGTGTGGGCTGTGGTATATGCATAAAGTGTATTAGCATTAGGCTTTCGTATAGGGTGCCTGACCACTGCAGTGTATTCTAGGCGAAGATTGTGTGGTTGTGCAAAGCTTGTTGGATTAATGTATTTTTCCTAAGGATCTTCTGAATAAAAAACAGAACTAAGTGTCTTCGTCTTACATTTCCTGTCATCATTGACTGAACTCTTCCGGGTGTGAATTTCCCCAATAACGCGATTTATCTAGGAATCGGTTGGTTTCGTGTGGAGAAAATCTGATCGCCGGGTGTGAACGGCTTGAGCCCAAACTCTGGCCTAAGTGGGGCGTTCTCCTTCGGCGAAGGTCCACCTCATAACCTAAAATATATGTTTTTTGTAATTTTTATTCTGTCTTAGGTTCTGAGATGTTAAGTTACAGATTTTACTCATTTTTACCCGTTATTACCACCTTCTCAATCGAATTTCACCAACTCCCTTCTTAAATGAGCTGTTTATCGCGCATAGAATTTCAAGTCTCTAAAGGTCATGTCACATAGAACTTTGTCGCTTTGCGTGATGTTTCTAACTTTGACAGAAAAGCGTAAAGCAAAAGCTGTATGACACAATAAAAAACTTTGACAACTCTCGCCCGCTGGTTATTTTTGAGAAAAAAGTGCTTCATAATTTTGCTATAGTTTTTTATTATAAAAAAAAGTCAATAATATTATGCGACGATATATTTTACAATGTTCTTCTGTTTTAAAAGGAAAATAATAGAAAGGAAGACACGAGTAAAAAAAAATATTCTAGCTTCTTGGCAAAGTACGCAAAAAGTTGAGAGTTGACGAACTTTTCGCTTCGCGTTGCGTTGTTTCGTATAAATATGTACATACATTTTATCTTAGATGTCAAAGCGAAACTGTAACGTAACGCGAAGCAAAAGTTTTATCTGACATGGCCTTAACTCGTGGGATGCGCATTGATGAGTCTGAACTAGTATTTCTATATATATAGAGATAATTGTAAACTTTATTATTTCTTGAAAATAAAAAAATAAAAATTTCCTGAAGATGTTAACGAAATATCGAGAATATATATAAAAATAATAAATATAAAGAAAAAAAAAAAAAACCTTAAAGCTTAAAAAAAAAAAAATAGATTGTTCAAATAATAAAAAAGGTTAAAAAAAGTATTAAGGAAACTTTATTATTTCTTTTTCTAATATCCGTGAAATAGAAGATACGAGTACGTTGCATATTTCGAGAAAAACTAAAGTCTATTAAAGTTCCACAACTTCTTCAACTTTTTCAAGGGTGCAATGAAACAAAAAAAAAAAAAAAACTAAAAATAAATGAATAGTAACAACATTGAAAAAGCCGCATTTGCAATATAATGAATTTAATAAAATAAATACGAGAACCCAGCGAGATTCCATATATTTTATTTTGAGTGCTCTTAGCGCACTTTAAAGAATAAACTTTTTGTCAACGTATCCAATACTTAACTCTGGATACATTTATCGGTTCAAAGGTTGCTGTAAAAAATTTTACATTTCAGAATTTTAAAATCGAGTAAAGACAAGATTCGGTACCGCTGATTTAAATTATGCAGGTTTTACTTCGCCGTGTAAATTGAAACCGTATTTTTGTTTGTTGTGCCTTTTTCAATGTCGTTGATGTTACAACATCATGTCAACAACATAAACCATGTCTCATGCTGTTACCAGCACTCACTCATTTATAGTTTATATGTATGAAACATTTATTTAATAAATTATAACAGCGCTCAAAACAGTCAGCGAAAATTCTAACAAAGAACGACACCGGTGCATTACAAATGTGTGTTTTATTTTTGTTTCTTAATTTTTTTTTTTTTTTTTGTTAATTGTTAATAAATTCGCATGTTTCACTGTAGTGTCGTTCGTTAAACTTTTATAAACAATTTTAATAGGAAAATACTTGTTTTTGCTTCAAATCGAATTTGAAGGTGATTTTATTCTAAAGACACCAAATGGAATGCAGTAAAACATTTACTGAGAAAAATGGTTTTAATACATAAAGGAAATAAAAATCTTTATTGGTTTTATAAGCTGTAGTTTCATTTGATTTTAACTTTTGTCAATTTATATCGAGTGTTCTCAGAGATCGTACTAAACGTATTCTAATAGATGGGGTCTTATCGAGGGTCTTAACGAGTTCCTAATAAATTCAGGGCTACCGCAAGGTTCTGTACATTCTGCTACCGCATTTTTAATTTCTCTTAACGGAGGCGCGGGAATTGCCCCGACCTTCCCTCGTGGTTCTAGTTTTGAAAGAAATTAATAGCCAATGTGTCAAACTCAAAAACATCCAAATTTTAAAGTTCATCAACCTAGAGTTTTGGAGAGGGAGAAATTTCTCTTTATCGCCCTCCTGATTCTATTTTTGAAAATGTATATAGACTATGTTAATTTCAAAATTCATTAAAATCGATTTGTGCGTCTCGGAGAGGCAGACATTTTCGCCCTATCGCCCTCCTGGTCATAGTTTTAAAAAAGTAATTCCCGGAGTTGCACAGACTAAGTGCACGAATTTTCATCGTGATTGGTTCACAAATGGCGAAGTTAAGCTCATATTATAAAATCTGTTAAAAACCATGTGTACCATAATTAAAAAAGTAGGCGTAAAAGTGGGCGCAATTAAACAAAAAGTAGCCTCTAATTCATTCAAGAGTCCCAACTATATGGTGTGAAAATTTCAGCAAGATCGGTCCAGCGGTTTGCGCTTCTATAAGGTATAAAGAAACAAACAGATATTCAGCTTTATATGTGACAGCGCATAGAGAAAGGGGCCTAAGGGTAAAAAAAAAAGTAATTTTCACTTTTTTTTTTTGATGTGGACAACATCTGAGCATCGAATGAGACCGATCCCATGCCTCAAAAGTGTTCCCTCCCAGAGATATGCGCGTTTTATGAAAGTGATGGTACACCAAAGATACACGTATTTAAATCTTTAAAATGGCTCTCCTGAACAAAACCGGTTTTTACCCTTAGGTCCCTTTCTATTTTGCGCGTCACATATATATAGATATATTATAAAATAACTGCCGTATTATTTAATAAAACTTTTTTGGATGTATAAATGTGTTGTAATCGAATTTTGTATTGAAATTTGTCTATTAAACCTTTAATAAATCAGGAAAAATATTTTATTAATTTTTAGAAGTCATTTAATTAATATATCCAACGAAAAATTTTTGTAGTAGTATGGAGTGGCAGTTTCCCAAACTTTTAAAATTGTTATGGAAGTTGCACGTTGATCGAGATGTGGGCAGAACGTTTCATAAATGTGCCCAATATAATCTAGCGAGATTGAGAAAGTATCCCGATATAAAGGTTCTTTATAAAGAAATTTCTCTCTTCAGCATAGCGACGACACACTCATCGCATTATATGGTTTTCTTTTTCTTTGCAATTCGGTATAATTTCCAGTTTGTATTTTGTGATCTTTAATTTTCCACCGTATTTCGTATAGGCTTGAAATCTCACGATGTGTGGTGGAAATGATGTAAGCGTTAAACAAGATATAAAACATTGGAAATTGATTCAAGTTTAGAAAATATCAGCGGAATATCGCAACTACTATTTATGTATTTGCCGTCAAAAACAAAAATAAAGAAAAAGAGCTGGCAACACACAATTATAAACTACCTGCCGTATTCATAAAAAAATATTATTGATTTATAGAAGGTGCAATTTTTATGGGAATTCGTTTATTTAACCTTCTATAAATAAAAACATATTTTATGAATAGGGGGCAGTATGTACATAATAAATATGAAAACGAAAAAAATAAACTAACTAACTGCCCGCTTGCCGATATCTCATAGTTCTTCGAATTGAAAACAAAAACATATTTATGGTTTTTGTATTGAACAAAAATGTACAAACGGATCGAACAGGGTATATCGGTAAATCGGCAGTTACTATTTCTACAGAAAATTAATCGCTTTGCACAAAAGCTCAAAGGATTTCAAAAGTACCCTCAATAGAGCAACTAAGATTAACGATTAGTTGTAAAAGCAGTATATCTACATATCTATGTAATTAAAATATTTTAACAACGGATGTAAACGTATTCATCCAGACAACGCAAATTACGATATAGTATTTTTAGGGTGAACAGAACTTCTATCCAATGAGAAATCTTTTCTCGCAACTTTGACGAAACTTGATTTCGGAAGTTATTAACATGTACATATTTTGCAATCCGATTATACTAACCTACAAAATTTCATTTCGCTACATTGAAAACTTTTGGAGTTGTCGACCTTTTCCCAGAGGGTGTTTTAGTCGAAAGTCTACGTTCATATCTCGGGAACCGGTCCATGTATTGGAATGAATTTTTTTTCACATGAAAGGTCTTGAAATCTACTTTTATACGCATCGCACTTTTCAAGTAAAAATCAACTACAAATATTCGTAACGACAGACTTTTTGTATAACGCCCACTTTGGCCAAATAAAAGATGGGCGTGGCAAAATTTTAATTTCAGCTTATTCTCGAAGATGTCGCCGATCGGCCTGCCAAGTTTCATGCGATTATCTTAAAAAACATGCGAGTTATTAAGCAAACGCCAAAAGCATTTTTTGACCAAAAAATATTTTAAATCTGAAAAATAAAAACCGTATTTTTTTGTGAAACACCAGGTCAACAGAAGCTGGTAGCAAGTAAATTTCGTGAAAAAGTTTTTTTGGGAACGTTATAACTCGGTAATCGTTCGACCGATTTCAATAAAACTTTCACCATATTATTGAGTGAAATTCAGGCTGAATTTGGCCCGCCTGGCCCATGTTAGTTAGAAATCGCTTTTAATAATACTTACCGTGATATTTCTGCACATAGTAGACATGGAAAATTGAAATAAAGTGTAACAGACGCAGGAAATCCTACTCTACTAACGTACAAAGTCTCATTTCGCTACCTTCAAGTAACAAGAAAAACTAATTTTGCCTAGTTAGGTCAAATGTAGTAGCATGTAGTAATAATAAAAATAATAATTATTGTTAACTTTCAAACTTAAGATCTTTTTGTCTTTTATAAAAATTATAAGTGTGATATTTTTGTCTTTTTACTGTAGAATTCCTTGCATTCATTGTCGCACACATCTATGAAATCGCAAAAAACTTGAATCTTCAAGAAATTATTTGGTTTGATACTCTAAAATTTTCTTCTGATGAGCTGATTGCAGTACCAATAAAATACATACATACATTCATAAATATCTTTATTTATAATTTATAATAAAGTAATTGTATAAAAAATTCAAGTAAATGCTTTTTAAATACTATAAAAAAAAATTGAGTAAGTATTTATGAGGACTTTCTATATAAAAATAATTTTGTTGTTTTCCAATATGTCTACTAACCTACTAGATCAGTAACATTTTGCTGTTTCAATAAATGTAACGCATGTTCGAAACCTAATGCGTCGTTTTTTAATTTGTTTTTATTAAAAAAAAACTGCATGTAAAATTATTGTTGATTTACCAAGGTGAAGGTAAACTTTTTTATTTATTTGAATCATACCATCATGAACTTTTTTATTTATTTGAATCATACCATAAACTTTTTTATATCATACCATAGTGCATATCGTAAGGGTGAACTCACCTATTTTAAACTCACCTTGTAATTGTAAATCATAGCCACTCTTTTACAACATGTTGACAAGACATAGTGGTGGCTTAGTGGTTAGTGTGTTGGCTTTGCAACTCGGAGACCGTGGTTCGAATCCCCCTCAGTTGAAGACATTTCCATGGGTTTTTTTCTTCAAGTAAGTAAATAATATGACTTTCATTAATTTACAAAATTTGTTTCTCTCTATCTATCTATCTCCCCTTACAAATTTAATAAGAGTTTCTTATACGCAGCACAGTACTACCCCACGCCACCCAGAGATTTAATAATATATATATAATTACAGCTTGATTAACAAATTAACAAAACGACACAATATAAAAACGCAATGCGTCTTTTGATGTCGGAAAAAAAACGCCAGAATTTTTTTTCATCCACCGACGGCAGCCGTTCTTTTGCTCTCTGGACGCAGTTTTTTTGGAAACGTTATAACTCGGTAACCGTTGGACCGATTTCAATGAAACCTTCACCATATGATGAGTGAAACTCTGGCTACACGATGGGCTACCTTTGGCTCACCTGGCTGCGCCCCATGTTAGTTAGAAAAAGCTTTTAATAATACTTACCGTCATATCAGATGTATTTACTGGCACACCAATCAATGGAATGACATTTGTGCAGGAGACGGCATTCCTTGACCTCTGGTCCAATAAAATGCATAAGAAAGAATGAATTTAAGCCAAAAACGTTGCTTATTGTGTGCCATTGGCGCAGAAAGGTCAATCCGAAGTATATTTCAGCCCTATAATGCTCTGCTTTCTAGAATTTTTAAAAAATTTCATTTCCAATAATTAAAACCAAACCACTGGCCATAAATATCATATTTAGATTCTTGTATTTTAATGTGAATAGTGGATATTCTTAGATTTAATAAATAATGACATTCCTCGAAGAAGTGTATCGAAAAGAATATCAACAACATTAAAATACGAACACTGAAAAAGTATCCATCAGATACAAATGAATTACAAATATGAAAGTTGGATACGAACGAAATAATAAACCTGTTAAAACTTAAAGACTAATGAACAAGTAAATGAATTTTGTATTAAACAGAATGAAATGACCATTCGTTGTGGTTATTAAATGTTTAGCACAAATCAATTATAATTAGATTTCGTTGTGCATTTCAATAGAAATCAAAACCAGAAAGATACGACGTATAAAATTATGTGTGCATGAGCGTGCATATACACATATATTATCAATATGATTCTGACAATTTAAACTATCGTTTAATTGATCGTTCCTTAGGTTCTAATTGAATACTTTTGGTTATTGGAATTTATATAAATTAAATTAATCTTATTTTTGCTTTGTTGCGTCATTTTTTCAGATGTAGCGCTCTGTTTTTCTGCGGCATTGGCATTGATATAATGGTCTAAATTAAATAGTCTTTCAATTGTTTAAGTATTAATTAAAATTATTTTATTATTAAATTTATTACAGACATACATAAATTATATTCATCTTAAAATTAAAGTTAACGAATTTTAAATGAATAAAAGAAAAAAAACGTTAACACAGCCTAAAAGAAAATGTCAATGATATTTTGTGATTTAATTTAATATCTTTTATTTATTTAATATTTTATTTTTATCCTTCTTTTATTTGGTGATAAATTGCTACCATCATTACGGACTACCATAATCTCGTACTAACGCTCTATTTAATACTAAGTATTTTTTCAAATATGTATATCCATTATTTATTATATTGATATTTTTGATTCTTCTTAAATATTTGCATAAAAATACATGGGAAAGGAAAAACATGGCAAATTCAAATAAATAAATATACAAAATAATAAAATAATAATAAAAAAGAAAATATTACGAATAAAATTAAATTAAAATTAAAAACTATTTTCTACATTCCCTTAAGGGATTTGCATTGTATAATTAATTAACCATGATTTTGCACAGAGCTCTAGACATGCATGAATATAATATTTCGTTGCCACAATGCTTTTCTCCTCCGATTCGTACAGTTTTCGTTAGATTTAAGCACGATTTGTAGTTGAAATATTTCCGTTATGCCGTAATTTGTTGTGGCCATAGTGTTTAGTAAAAATAAAAATAATGCTGTGCAAGTACACCAGTATGCATGTGTGTGCGTCATTGTTAAATTGAATTCAACTTTTGTGTAAAAGGGAGTGTAAATGGGGATGTGTATGGGGGGCATGAGTTTGTATAAATACTTAAGTAACTTGGCTTTAAAACTTAAAAAATTAATTGAAGTAATAAAAATATTTTAAATACTAAATTTTTGCTTTTGAAATACATTTTTCTATTATTGTGTACGTGTTAGCATTTATATGTTCTATTTTACTTGTATTTGTTTATATGTATATGTATATGTACGTGTGAGTGTATGTTTTTGTTTCGTCTATATATATATTTGTATTTATATTAATTAGATATTATCGGTTTCTATTTATAGCATAATTCCAAAGAAAGTTAAAAATTTGAGCAAACTGTACAATTTATACAAAAATCTATAACGTTCCAAATGTACGAAATTAAAATCTGTTTTGACATATTCCGCTTGCGGTTCGATTCAACTACATTTACGCGCTCGTCGTTGAAAACGTTTCATACGCAGTGACCACTCATCTTTCCATTCCAATACAACCGAACTGGGACCAATGGCCAAGTAACCGGGCGCCGCCTCTGAATCGCGTCCCAAAATTAAATATGACCTGGAAAAGAGAGAAATAAATATATTTTTATATAAATACATACATACGAGTACAATACATATAACAATAAAATAGATTTAATTATGAAAATGGGTGGGAACGATTTTTCACCCATGTAAATATAATAATAAGGGGTGGAGGATAAACTGAAAGATGCTCAGGGGTGATTTATTTCGAAATGAAATATTTATATTCAGAAGAACAGTATCCGCGGTTTCGATTCATAGACGTAGTTTGATGCAAAATAAATTGATAAAGATTTATGACGGGATGATTGATAATCATAGGAACTTCCACATCACACATCAGCCATTAAATTTACTTGAAATGTACTACTTCGGCTACCGATGTCCCCGTACTACTATATTTAATTCTCTGGTCGAACTTCCAAGTTCAGCCGAGGATTTTGCTGTCATCTTTGAACACAGTGTAGTTACAGGCGATGTTCGCATTATCGCGACACGTGTACAGGATACATCCTCTTGGCCCAATATGTCAAACTACTTCGTTGCTTTATTATTGCAGAAGTTCGCCCGTGCCATATATTTCTTGGTATAAGCATATTTTATTTGTTAAAAAATGCCCTATACCTACCAGAGACTAACGTATCGCGAAGACACACTATTTTTTTAAACATAATCACGCTTATTCTGATGTTGCAAAGTTTTTCAGGTATCAGTATGAAGTAATGCCTCAAAATTCTTGATACCCTTCGCTAAGTTAACCACAGTAGTACCGCACGCGTAAGAATTCTTATCGAACAAACCGAACGGGGACGGCGATTTAATGGAAATGGTCGCAAGGAATGTGATCTAGTGAGAACGAGGTCAAGGGCTCGCACATGTTGAATGATGTCGGTTTCACTAGACACATTCTACATCCACATAGGATGGCATATAACAGATAATATCTCTTTCACGCACAGAAAATGTTTTATAAGGGCCCACCATTTAAAACCAAAGTTATCAATTTATTTATATTTTGGCACAAATCACTATACGAGGATACAAAACACAGGTACGAGAGAATTTTTTCGGAAATTTTAGATCAAACGGTCAATGAAAAGTATTTAAATCGTCCATTCTTAGATCTGACATCCGCAACGACACTAAATAAAACTTAAACTAATTAATTAATTTTTATAATATTCTAATGAATTCGAACTCACTTATTCAACTTAATTTTTGGACATTGACATTCTAAGTTTTTACGCGGCACCAGCCACATCATATGTCCCCTACTCAGCATAGAACTTGTCGTGCCAGACATGGCGTTTCGTTTGAATATCGTTTGTATATTTATTTCATATTTGAAAATTTCATTTTGTCGTTCGATAGAGAATTTCTCAGTGCTTATGTCTTGCGAGGCACGATCATGACCAATAACCTTGGCAAGAATGGCTGCAATCAACGGAATAAAATAAAATTTTAGTGTAAATGTTTGTATTAAATTTTCTTTTGTGCCACAATTAACATTAACAAAATAAAATTACAGAAACTTACCGTAATCTTCCATGCAGAATTTGTTTAAATTTAATTTTTTTGGTGTTGCTTTGCATTTGCCACAATCTGTTGCATTTTGTCATGAAATATAAAAAAGAAGAGAAATACAAAAATCAGTTTTTTTTCTGCCAGTTACAGTTACAAGATTTTTTTTATCATTAACAGTGTGACCATATTTATCCAAAAAAAAAAAATGTAAACCTCGTTAATATTTGTTGTTTAAAACAATTAACTCTTCAATTCCCGTTGCAAAATCATGGTAATCAAAATCATTGACAACATATCGACACCTGTGCGCGAATATATCGTATGTTACACTTTTTTCCAAATCGAGTTTTTTATGCAAAATGGTTCTAAATCCATTAATTCATCTGCTGATAAAGTATTATAGCGATAATTGTTATAGTTATGGAGATAACACCATGTACATTTTATCGTATGTGACAGCTAATGCTGTTAAAAAAATGAAAAAAAAAGAAATAAAAACGCTCTCCTGTAAAATTTAGTTTTTGTAACATACGATAATTTAGCGCACAGGGGTCAATATGTTCTTTCCAATTTACAAAAAAACTTTCTAATGTAGTCGTGATTTTATTTTATTAACGTTTGTCACATGCAGCTAAGCTGTATTATAAAGTAAAGGTATGTACACACGATTGTCATTTACTACAATATTCACAGAAAAATTGTTACAAAAAGTGCAAAAACCGTGTGAACACACAATTTTTGTGTGGCAACATCGTTACAAAATCTATTGTCGGTGCAATGTATGCCAATAATATTGTCACAATTTTGACAATCGTGAGAACACCCTTCATTTCAATTGACACACAATTTACAGTCATTTGTTATTGTCGCATGTGCTTCATTTAGTGCACCGTACAATAACACCATTGGCAGATAAATATTTCTGTTGGCAATGCTGCCCATAAATATTTAGATACACTGTTAAACATCGGATCTGGCAACTTTTGCCATACAATAATCTGACAACCGTGTGAACGGTAAACTGCTATTGACAGAAAAATTTCTTGTCGCAGAACAGTGTACCAATGAAATTGTATGGTTTTCTTTCAATAGTGTGAACAGACAAATTACCAGATGGTAAAAATTTTTCATTGTGAGTGCATTGCAACGTATCCTACAATATTGTACAATTTGAAAATCGTGTAAACATAGCTTTACTGAGGAAATAATTGCATCAAAGTGGCATGATAATAGTATTGTCAGCATTGTAACGAACTGTCACGGCTTGAATTCTTTCACAAATGTTGATCGCATTGGATTTGTAGATAATAAACGGCAAAAATTCAAGCTCAGAAATGGTAAAGACGTACGAGATACATGGCCGGCGTAGATCGTTTTGACGAAAAAAAGCCATAAACGCCATGATTATCGATAAATATCAATTGTTCAAGATCAGTCACGTCATATCACAAAATATCACAGTTGTGAGGTTACGATTTTGCAGCGAAACAATTTACATGTACTTATGTACAATTCTGAATCAATAGAAAAAAAACTTCATTACGTTTTTCGCGCTTACATATTTATGGCGGTTATGGCGCGACGTGTTCATCCGAGTAATAAAAAAACTAAATTAAAATTTAAATTTAAATGTTTCTTGCTATTTATTTGACCACTATTTATTTCAATTTAAATTATGTTTTTAAACAAGAACCATTTTTCCGAAGAAGCCACGCAAAGAAGTGGCGAAATATTGAACAAATAGAAATTTTAAGACCTTTACTGACTGTAACCCGCCAATGGTGACGTACTGGTCTGTGAGACCGGTTGTGTTAAAAAATTCGTATAACTTCATTCACCGTTATTGTTTTTTGTTGCGATTTCCAGTAGCTGCAGTATTGCACATCCACCACCATCAGTTAATGACGAAACTGCATAGTGAGCACAACTTCTGTATTTTTTTTTTCTAACCTGGTGTGTGAGACCGTGAGTCACCGTGTATGTAAACATTATTTTCCTTAATGAATATGTGATTTTTTTTATTTTTTTCTTAATTTTAAAAAATGTATTGCTAAGACATTGTTATTTTTAATGCATTTGTGAATTTTAATATTGAAATAAAAGAACTTAAAATGATTAAATATCTTTGTTTTATTGTCAAAGTGCATGAATAAAAAAAAACATTAACTATTGGAAACACGTTTCGAAAAATCTTCAGTTGAAAACCCCGGTGCATGAGACCGGCGTTACCATTAATCAAAGTCTAATTTGCGTCACCATTGGTTGGTTAAGCTTGATAAATATTACAATTTAAAATAAAATAAAATGTTAAATCGCCAAATTCATAACAAAGATATGTTTAGTTTATATGCAAAACTACTGCATTGGTCACACTGATCATCAATGTACAAACAATTTTTCTTCTTTTATTCTTGTAACTTACATTTCTTCATTTCCTCTGCCTGGGTGGGTTCTCTATATTCACTGACCGCTGCACTTTCAGCTTGTATCATATTTGCATTTGTTGGCACTTCTGTTAATTGGGTCGTACAACAACAACAACAGAAACAGAAATGGCAGCAACAAGATCGGCAACAGTAGCAGTTAAAGCGTTTCATGAAATGAAATCATCATCATCGTCATCATTCGTGGTAGTGTTCATGTTAATTGAAATGAGTTTTTTTTTATTTGTTTTAAATTCCATAGTTGTTTGGTGTTGCCCCAAATGAAATTAAAAGTATATCATGTGCAACAAAATACCAACAGCAACGGCACAAAACGGAAAAAAGGAGAACAAAAAAAAATCCAAATAAAATTAAAATTGTTATTTTTTTTATACAGAAAAAGCGAAAACCATATCAAAAATTGTAAAGAAGTTTGAATGTGTGTATGCTTGCAAGTGTTATAATTAAATTTCTTTTTATAAAGTGTCTATATGTACAATATATGTGTAAATGAATGACTTAAAAATTTTGGCTGACTGTTCGTGTGCCTGATTGTGTTTATTAAATTTGTCGAGTGTACTTCTGTTAATTTAAACAATTTAAATTATCTTGAACTTACTTATACAGGGTGCCACATGAGATCGCGTCTGCTGATAACCTCTAGCACACCGATTGCAGGTTAAACCAGTTACTCCTTCTTTGCAGGGGCATTGGCCACTTAAGTGATTGCAAGTCTTGCCAGTCGAACCAACAGGGTGGCAGTCGCATCCTAAAATAAATAGAAATTGTTTACATTAGTTAGGAAAAATTATACTCGTATGTAAATATGTATATGCATATGTATTTATATACCGTCAAATTTGTGTTGTGGAGTGGAATAATGGCGATTGTTGCAAACGGTGAAATTACATATGAATTTAAAATTTTTATAAATATGTAGTTTAATAAATAACAATTTTGCTTCGCTTTAGCAGTTGCAAGTGGTATTATCGTCAACTGAATATCAAACGAGCGTAACCAACAAAAAAAATAGTTAAAATCATTTTTGATTGACAATGGTAAATCACATCCAAATACATGTCTTCAAAATCTTTTCTAATTTCTAATTTCATCTGATTGCTATACACAAACACACAAAATAGGAGCGTTACCTAGTTGAGCGATATACTTATTCATATTACTATTAATACCATTCTAACTGGCATTCACCATTTGACAAAACTTCTTTGGAGATTAAGAGTCTTCTGACAAAACTCTGCTTAAAGTTGAAATAGATTGAAAGTACGAATTTTGAAAGGGAAACAGCGGTTTTAATACATACTTTAATTTTAACAGAAATTCGGAAAAAAAATATGAATTTACAATAAAATTAGCACTATTATTTTATTTTTGATATCAATTTAATGAAGTATTAGTTATTTGTTTATGTTTATAATGCTTTTCATTGTTACTAATAATAATTGAAAACGTTATTTAACTGAATTTAAAACCAATAAAATGAACTATTGCGACGACATATTCGTAGTGTAATCAATTATACTTGCAAATTATTCGTTTTTCAACTACCGGTTTTTTTTTTTTTTGGTTTCTTGGTTTGGGATTCCAGATCTAGCTTCCCAAACCACATAAAGTAGGGTGGCGATGGCACGATGGATGGTAGTCTGCACGTTGACTACTAAACCAAAATCAGACCTGGGTTCAACCCCAGTTTCAGACTAATTTTTTTTTTTTTTTTTTTTTTTTTTTTTTTTATCTGGGACCAGCACTCAAGAGATGACCTTAAACATCTCGCATTTATCTGATGTGCATTAGTGTGTCTTTGTATGTCAGTTGTTGTCGGAAGGTTTCAGTGGCGAAGGCTTCAGCTGATAGCAATCCACAATCACATCAGAACGCCCTCCTTCGTCGGTATTGTGTAGCACCGGCGAAGTAAAATATTAATAAAAATGGCTACTAAACCGAAGCTTCAGCACTGCTACGAGTATAAACAAAGAACGTGCGAAAGCAGAGCTGTAAAATAATTAATTAAGATTCACCTCCTGTCGTTTCTCCTACTATCCCTTTCGTATAATTCCAGCACTATACATCTCCTGAGTGCTGGTCCCAGATAAAAAAAAAAATTAATAAATAAGAGTATTTTTATTTGTAAAGAAATAAACTTATTAGTGTATCTATGTAGATGTTATTTTGTAGAAATCGTGTTTGTCATCGCAATACTTTTTATATTACTAATTTGGATCTGGTGAAGTATCTGGAGTCCAATAGCTTACTTAACGACCGGCAATATGTCTTCCGTGGACGACGTTCCATTTTTCATAACAAAAAATTTTGTGACGTTTCAAAAATATTTTTATATTTCAAACAATTATAATTTCCTATTATTCTTGATGATGTTAACAAGCTGTTAACGAAATATCGAATAATAAAACCAAATAAAATAAAAGAAAAAGACCTCAAGCTTAATAAATATATTTAAAAAAAAAAAAAAAAAAATTATTTATATTACTGAAATAAAATCTCTTTAATTCGCACATCTGAAGGCTTCCGGAAAGTATAGACTGATTAGTTGGTTAGAAAAGTTCATGAAATTTTGTCGGCCCATGTTATTTTCAGTTTCGTTCTTTAAAAAATCAACTAACTTTATTATTTACTTAAAAAATTTTGCCGTCCATATTTGATGATGAAAGAAATTCTATTTTATTTTTATCAATAATGAAATCAAGGTTTATTATTAAACACTTACAAAAGCTTTCATAAAAGAATACAATAGAAATTTAAGAAAAAAAAATGCGCCCACCTAAAGCAAATAAAATGTAGATAATGAATAGAGAAAAGAATTTGAAAAATGTTTCTGTTTCCTTCTGTAGAAATAGCAGAGACATTGTTTGTTAAAATCAACACCACAGTGGACAGCACCATTGTAGCACCGGTGACAATAAAATATTACAAAAAATCCATATGAAAGCATATTAAATAAAGGACTGTTACAGAAGATTTTCAAGCAGAGAAATAAGCAAAAATCAATGACTTGATGAAGTATGTAGACTGTTGTTGGTAGAGTCTGTTTTGTTGAAGGACAAAACAAGTGCTTGTTTTTATTACATTTAATTTGCTGAGGGTGTCAGTATAATGGCTGGAATTATTTTGACTTTCTGCAACTACAAATGTTTTAATATACAAGAATAATCAACGTGTTGTTTCTATAAATAAAAATACAAAACTAAATATCGATTAAATTGAAAAAGCAAAATACGATTATTCTCGGCATAGCAGTTGACACGTAGATTTGATTAGAACAACATGTGCGGATTATGTTTAAAATTAACGTTAACACCTGTCAGAGCAGAATAATTAATTTAATTTAATAAATTACCCAATTCTGTGTTTAGAAGATATTGCTGAGGTGTTGCGCTAATCAAGTACTTTTACAAAATAACTTTCTATTATAAGTCAGCAGTATGTCGGGCATGCACATCGACATGATCGTAATCGACATTTTGTACAAAAATATTATGATTAAAACTAAAATTTTATGAACCTCCCCAATATCAAAGTTGTTGATAATTATTCGATGTGATAACAAGTTATGTTTAATATAAAAAAAAATGAAAACAAAAAACCTACTCCTGTAAAATTTTTTAATTTAAAAATTCAGTTAAATAATTTATAAATTAAAAAAAATTCTTCCTCTTTCAATCGAATTTAATTTAAATTATGTACAATTATTTTTTAGTTTTATTATTTATTTCTGTAATTTATGCTTCAATATACTTATGTGACTAAAATTAATTATTTGTAACTATTTTACAGGACATTTTTTCAACGTGTATGGAAAATCGGAATTTTTTTAGTGTGCGTTAGAATTTTTCAAAAACTTTTAATGGCAACACTGTACCCACAGACCTTTGCAATAACGGGACACAAGACGCCTCATTAATATGCCCGCCACAAATACAGAAGAAGTATGCCAATGGATATTGAAAACAAAACAAAAAACTGAATACAGAAAACAGTCAAAAAAATATTATTAAGATTTTAATTATATTATTTTTTATTATATTTTTTGAAATATATTTATTAAGCTTGAGGTCTTTTTTTATTAATTTTTATATTATTTATATATATATATTAATAAATATGTATATTTAAAAAAAAAAAAAAAAATATTAATTAGTTTAAAAATCTGTTCTTGTTCTTTTTTATAGTTTGTAGTGTATTAAAAAATATCACAACTTATAAGTATGTATGTAAATTGTTAGCTCTGAATTTTGTGTCCAATTAAAAAAAAAGCAGTCCACAAGAAACTCTTTCCCAGTAAAATATTATGACTACGCCACTGGTCATTGTAAAATGCTCAATAGCTTTTTTCGTTTTCCGCATTCATTTGTATTTTAGAAAATTTTTGTGATTATTTTGTTGAAAAGTTAAACCACTTAAATCCGCCTTAATCGCTTAATATTGGTTCAAATTTACCAATTCGTTTAGTAATTGGGAAGTCGTGTCTGGCAAATTATTGTGGGCATTAAAAAAATATTTAATTTGAAATGTATGTGCTGAATTCTGTAACAAAATTTCTGGTAGATTAATATCTTTTTTTATTTGATGAGATGATATGCTTAACTGTGTATGGTGACTGAAATGATTTTTAAAACTAAAAGGTGGTTAGAACACACTAAAAGTTGTTGTAATGACATTTTCGTTCATTCATAATTTTAACTTGTAATATGTAAATCGTATGTGTACACTTAACACAGCCAAAAGTTTATTAGCCATTTAAAGAGTTAAAAATGTTTATGCTACTCATCTTTTTTTACCATTTTAAATATATTGTATTATTAAAAAGATAAGAAAAATAAATAATTTAAAAATCTTTAAAATCACTTCACTTACGTTTGCATACTTTTCGATGATTGAGTGGTTTTGTGTTGTCTCTATAGAATCCTTCGCGACAGTAATGACAATACCTTCCCGTTGTGTCATGCTGACAATTATAGCAGACACCACCCGATATACGTCCTGACAATTTATACAATTCCAAATTGAAGCGACAACGACGTGCATGACCATTACATTGGCAAACTGAAATTAATAGAAACAAAATTTAATTAGTATTTCCAATAAAGAAAGTAAATAATTAAAATATATTTTTCTTTAACATAAAACTTATACAGTCATATTTATAGTATCAAAGGCGATAAACTGAGCTCCAGCGAATCTTTACAGCCACTCCATATTATATTAAATAACAAATAAGAAATATATTTCTACTAAATAAATTCGGTGGGTCTGCTGTGGCTATATTTGCTTAAGCATAGATAGATATAGACGAGACAGATACAGCGAAACTCGTCACAACTGAAGAATACACTGTCAAATATTTACGAATATGAAAACTGTTATATATATATATATTAGTACGTAAGAAATATGGCACTACTGTAACATGAAATGAACAATAATAAAACACAGTTGTCATCTAGAATTAAACATCATCACAAAAACGAAATTTCCGCCTGCCACTGGTCGGATGTAAAGAATAAAATTTTGAACTATTCTTACATTTATTCAACGTTGGTTCAAATTAATTACGATTATTTATCTACTATGTTTGTTATATGGTTTAGTTGGTCTATATGAACATTTCATTTGGTGCTAATACTAAAATTTTCAGTAGGCCTTTAAAAAAATTCTTGAAAAAAACTTAAAAATTTCATCACATGTTTATACAAAAATTACAAAAAAAATTTTTGAGAATTACGAAATATTTATACAAACCGATGTAGTAAAATATTTACTAAAAAGTAAGCTACTAAAAACGAAGCTTCAAGAAATTTAATGGGTCTCTTCGACATTAGAGGCGCTACAATACTGCTATGAAAACAAAGCAGAGAGGTGTCAGATAGTGAAGCTTCACCACATGTTATCCCTTCCTCACTATCCCTTTCGAGTTCCAGCACTATGCATTTTATGTGTAGGGGCCATATTCTGAGACAAAAATAAACTGCTATAAGTGCTCCTGTTGGAAGCTAAACTGAAATGGCGTTCACAATGGGTGGAAAATTTTTGCAATTGAATCTCAAATATACCAGACTGTGAGTTGGGCTACTGAATTAATTTTATGAGCTAAACATATTTTAGGTCTTAAATATAAACCCGCAATGACCAAATTTAACCAAATTTATTATTCTAATAAATCAAGGTCTGTGCCATAATTTCACCTCTTTTCTTGATTAGCAGTAAAACGAGTATGGGTCACTTTCAATATTTTAATATTGCTTGAGTTCTTAACACTTTTGTTACATTTCAGAAAAGGAGAGAGGTTCGTTCTACCCAGACTGGATAGTAGATTAATCTAAGATTTCTTTTCAAATGTAACGAATTTTCTAAATTGAGTAGTTAACAATTATCGCTGTTATTAAAAATATTTACACTTTCAAAAAGAAAAGAAATATGAACTTAAAACCATTATTTAATTCCTTCCAGGCATAAACACAAACTTGTCCAGCATTTCCTTTGTTAAAAACTTAAGCTATGTTCACACGATTGTCAGATTGTACAATATTGTAGGATACGGCAATATGTTGGCAATGCACTCACAATGAAAAATTGTTACCATCTGGTAATTTGTCTGTTCACACTATTTTTTATTTATTTATTTATTTATTTAAATTTAGTCAATGGATATAATCCTTACAGACTAATAACAATGTACTTATGACTATATTGAATTTATGAATTCAGAAAAACAATGATTTTATGCTTTATAACATTATTATTTAGAGAAAAATCAACAAATTCAGACAAATTATTAAATTGTCGGCATAACCTCGTAAAAGGATCAGCCATAGCATAATTAGATCTACAAAAGTTAATAACAAGAGGATTATAATGACGAATACTACGACAAGGTACACTAAATTTAACAGAAATTCGGAGCAAATATTACCATTGATAAGGTTTGCCATAAAGAAAACCATACAATTTCATTGGATCTAAATGTTTTTGGGCAGCATTACCAACAGAAATATTTATTTGCCAATGGTGTTATTGTACGGTGCACTAAATGAAGCACATGCGACAATAACAAATGACTGTAAATTGTGTGTCAATGGAAGTGAAGGGTGTTCTCACGATTGTCAAAATTGTGACAATATTATTGGCAAACAATGTACCGACAATACATTTTGTGACAATGTTGCCACACAAAAATTGTGTGTTCACACGGTTGTTGCACATTTTGTAACAATTTTTCTGTCAATATTGTAGTAAATGACAATCGTGTGTACATACCTTTATTTTTCAGTCAAGAAACCATTTCAAATATCGAAATTTGTAGGTAAATATGGTTGCAACCATATTAAAGTAGACTAGTATTGTTTCACTAGCCAGCAATTGCAGCTGAATTCTATTCAGAGTGAGAAATAAAAATACAAACTAAAAAATGCAGAAAGTAAAAAAAAAATTTTTTTTTAACGAATTGAACAATAAACTTGAAATGTGCTTGGAAATTCTAACAAATTTAAACACATTTAATTAAATGAATTCAATTGGTTTTCTTAAGTAGAAAATCGTTGAGTTTTTAGTCATTTGTAGTTTTATTTCAATGACAGGCTTCTTGACTTGGCTTAACACAATGTATGTACATTAGCATTTCGTCTGTATATTTGAATGAAAATTTTGCATTTAGCATTTAAATATGCGAAACATTTTCATCGCTTTTAATATATTAAAAGAATAATTGCTCTTAAATAATTTGGCAAATTGAGAGTGTTTTTTTTAATCACTTATAATCAGTTTTTGTTTGTGTTGCTCATAGTTCTATAAATATTGCTGTACAAGTTCAAATATAAATTTTTAATACGAAAATGTCGTACAAATTTACCGCATGTAAAATTGTTTTACAAATACTTTTACACTGCCAAAGCATTTAACACGTATTTAACATTGCGAATAATTAAAATATGCGAGGCTTGTAAAATGAGTTTAATCAGTACACGACACCGGTAGTAAAGTGATAGAAGCATCTTTGCAGTTGTGGTGTATTTTTCAGAATGCAGAGTTGCTGCAGTCTGGTGTTATGTGGACTTTTTAATTTTTAAGGTAGAGGGAAGAAGTTTTATTGCTCACATACATACATCTGAAAAATAGGCTGTTAGTGTAGACAGAATTTAAAAATGTTTGGTCTGCCCAGGTCTTGCACCTTGGATTCAGCCAACGGTACCTTCAGACTTTTTTCGTATTTAACACGTATCCTGTATTCATATAAAATTGCCCAAACAGTTTTTATTCCTAATTCTTTTTAAACTCAACCACAGAATTTCTTTGATGATCATATACAATGTTGATCGAGAAGTGTGTAAATGTTAAATAACACTTTGTGTCAAAAAAAAAATACCTGCGATGTTATACTATTTTTCTGGCAGGTATTACCGAGTACAAAAACAATCTGGTTTTAACATTTTCCAAACACCTTCAAAATCTTGACTTATGGGTAAAAAAAAAGCCGGTTTTTTAATAGACTGATCATCAACCTATTTCAAATTTATAAACTTAGAAATGGACATGAAGCCGGTTTTCGCTTTTATGTTGCTTATTTTTGTTCTCGATATGCCGTTTAAGAGCCGTTCAGACTATTATATAAGTATTAAGACTTTCATCACATTTTACGATACAGAAATCTAAATACATTTATTGCGACTGTCAAACTGACATTTTGTATTCACACCATCACACTTGAAATATATTTCTATGCGATTAAAATTTTAAAAACGTTGGGCCTTGAAGAAAAAAATAACAAAATATGGACGGCACGCCACCGGCGGCGGAACAGTTGGCTTGTGAATTTTAATCAGATGAAAAGTATTATCGTTTAGAAAATTTTCAAAAAATGAGAATGTATTATGGGATGTCAATTGTTTATCGTAATACTTGTGGTTTTCATAACATTTTGCGTTCACACTATCGCACTTGCACGTATTATTTGAATTTTTGACAAGTATTATTATAAAGTATAATAGTCTGAACGGCCCTTTAGAAGCATTACGTTATGCACGAGTATTCAAAGAGACAAACATTATTTTTTTGCATTTTTTTAAAGCATTTCTACTGTTATAAACCGTAAATTCACTTACTATAGTGCACTTTGACAGTCTTTGTATTGTCTTTTTTAAAAAAAAAAAATTTTGTTAAGTTTTTGCTGAGTTGATTTCACGCGCATCCGCTTTAATAGAGACAATGTCCTGTATCTAAGTACGAGTATATCGAAATGTAAGATGCAGTTTGTTAAGTTACAGTTTTTTTTCATTAGCAAAATACCATCCACACCGAAGGAGTCAATTTATAACGTCTAATATATTCCATCACAGTATTATAAACTAAATAAGGTTGGGCTAACGCTTCGTATTTTACCTGCCGTTAACGCCACGAAGTAAATGCATTGAGCAGGAAGGATACTGCAGAACATGTGGCATGGAATAATTTTGAACTCCATATCTAGATTGTATAAATAAAGGTTGTATTTGAACAGCATGAAAATAATTCAGAAAGTTTCAGTGCCCTTCAAAAACAGTAAAAATATAAACTAATATTGTTCCCAATTCACGAAATTAATATTATATGTGGAGACATTTGTCTGTCAGAGATCTGTTGAGGTAATTTTAAAAGGTTTGATTGCACAATAGGATACTACATTCTTAAATCCATTATGCTTTTTAATAATTTCATAACTTTTCCAACATCCGTCGTATTTTAATTTACCGATAATCAAACGTTGGTGATGAATAAACATTTAGTCGGATAATCATGTTGATGTTTGAAATAAAACTTTAATTGTAAACCATTACAAATCTATGTGAAAAGCACATGCATATAAGAAAGTATTTGTAGTTATAACATCCCTGCAGATAACGCGACTAGTGTAGGCATGCATGTAATGCATGTAGCCCTTAGACGACTAGGTCTCATCTACTACGATTAACCCAAATGTATGGCGAGAACATGGTCACAATGTGAATGAGGTGGGGTGTGTCATACGCCAGCTGATGTTAAAGCTTTACTTTTTAATGATATTATCTTGATGGCATTTCGATCGTTACAGTAGCTGAAGGTAAGCGTGAGGAGTACGAGGTGAAACATTAGCCAGCTAAAAAAGTTATTGCGTTCACTATGAACTGGTATTATCAGGACTTCTGAAGCAGTTGTATATCTGAACTCATCTTAAATGTTAACAAGATTATCACCTTTGAAATCATGGAAAAGACATTCAACTCTACGGATGAATTGTTAGGAACAACTGCGCAGTTGTAATTATAATTTAAATAAATTTTTAAATGTGTTACATGAACTTTATTAGCCCATGCTAAAACGTAACCAAATCATTGAAATTTCAGTTATATAACGAGCAGTTTTGCTAAATGTGAACACTTGGTCGCTAATGACAACCATATGTTAAAATCATGCGTTCGTCAATTAATTTAAACCAGTTAATTTGCAATAGAACCCATGCTTTAACTATTTCTTGTGCATGTTTTTTTTTTTTTGTTTATAACCAATTATTGATACATAAACCGGCATTTCTCTCAAGGGTGGCGATGGTCGAAGTAGTCTGCACGTTGACTATAAAACGAAAAATTTTTCCTGGTTTCAACCTCAATTTCAGACTCATAAAAACATCTCGCATTTTTTCTGATGTGCATTTGTGTGGCTTTGTGTCAGTTGTTGTCGCAAGGTTTCAGTGGCAAAGGTTCAGGGGTCACTGAAAAGTAACGGCAGCAGCTGTAACCAATCCACAGGCACATTAGAACGCCCTCCTTCGTCGGTATGGCGTAGCAGCGGCAAAGTAAAATAATTACAAAAATGACATCAGAAAGGTATTAGGATTTACATGATAAAATCTTAACGAAGACAACTAAAATTGGTTGTGGGCCATAATACAAAAAATTAGTTCAGTGGAGTTGTAACATTAACAACTCAACTTAGTTGAGATGTGAATCCTGATAGGGGCATTAATTATAAAAACTAAAATATTGCATCGAACTTTGGATATGTCATAACCCGCCCCAGGATTAATATAACATTACGATGGCATTGGGGTGGACCATATAACGCAGCGGACTAACACAAAAACGTGCATTAAAAAGCGCCTTGTTTACAACCAGCTACAATTGCGGCTACAATGGACGACATAGTCCAATATTATCTGCAGGGATGATTGTGTTGGTATGTATTTTGGAATTTATTAATATTGTTATTCATATATGTATGTATGTATGTATGTATGTATGTATGTATGCATTTGTATGGGTGTTACTATTTGAATGAATGATTGAAAAGGTGTTAATGTTTTTTGGTTTTCAATTGACTTTAGTCATCACTATTGCCATAACAATCCCATTGCGCTCTCGTGTTGCCTAACACTGCATGCTGTATGCAGGTGTGTGTATTTCATAACTATGAACGTTTGAAATGATGTGTGTTTGTATGGAATTTTAAACCATAGAATGGAGAATTATTCACATAGAAATGGCATTATTGTTTGCATTGAACCTTGTAATTAAATTTAAAACCACAATTTTATTGCCAACCAATGGTGTGTGCCTAAAAATACAATACCTATCCACATTTGTATATAACAATGAGTTTGCTCTGTGACCGATGTGGCAAGTGATGGTCGTATCTGGTATTTTTGGTTTTCTGCTAAATATAAATGAAAATATTTGTGCCATTATTTTGTGCAGTAATATTGAATTCCAAATGTATGTACTCGTAATATAATACAAAATGTAAAGGGTGTTTCAGAAGAATGTTTTTATTTAGTGGATCGATTAAAAAATAATCAAGTTTTTCCTCGAATAATTTGTGTATTTATTCCTAAAAAAATCATGTTGTTCAAATTTAATGGAGTAGTAAAATTTTTTAAGTTCTCATATAAAGACGCGTTCGCTCTGCAACCAGAAGATCGTAGGTTCAATCCGTCGTTCACGCAAAATTTTTTGTTAATAAAATGTAGGGGAAGTAAAATAATAAATAAATCTCATCAAAGTGACGAGAAAGACCTTTGCTGGTCATTTATTCTACACATGTACATTGTGTTCATTAAAAAAAATTGTTTCCATAGTGCGATTCACTAACATATCGACCAAAAATGGATGCGTTATTTATGATGAACGCGGTATGTGTTTGAATGAGCTGATTTCGAATGGATATGCATTATTTTTCTAAAAGAAAACATTTAAATTGACATTTAAACCACAATCAACGTTTAAATAACAAACCAAAAGTGTTTTTTTTTAAGTGAAAGAGAATTGAAATAATAATAGAACACAGAAATATTGTTGGAAAGAAATTTTTTTCATTAATATCTGGTAGATAATTTCATGGCATTTATTTTTTAAATATGATTTCTGCCATATTACCGCCGCTGCTATGAGTTACATTGCCCAATCAATCAGTGCAATTTTTGACTACTTTTTCCAATATATCTGGCCGTATGGCATCACTGGTGGCTTTAATATTGGCTTCCAATGGTTCAAGAGTTGCTGGTTTGTCGGCCTAAACCAATGACTGAACTTAACCCCATAAAAAGTAATCTACAGGGGTTAAAGGCGCCCACTGGAACTGGACCACTTCTGCAAATAAAGTTGTCAGCAAATTGATTTTGCAATAAAGCGATTACTAAGCACGCTGCATGGAAAGTTGCGCCGTTTCGTTGATATTTAGACGATAAATTTTTAGGAAAAAAAAATATTCAGTCAGTATGAATGGATAATAGTTGCCAATCACCGTAACCGCTACCAATCGAAATTTTGGCGTCTTCTTCAATACTTTACGCTACATCACAACATTCTCTTAAAATGAACCTAAGAGGGCATAACGAAAATATTAAACGCTCAAAGAATCTCCGACAGTGGAGGTAAGACTAATCATAAGAAGTTTATTAGCAAAAGCCAATGTTTTACACAAGTGTTGCAAACGAAACCAAAAAAGGTCTTCACAATTGGTGGAAAATTTTTTCAATGGCAAAAATTTGCCATATCAAATGCACAAGATTGTGAGTTGGACTAAGACTTTGTTATTTGTAATTGTATTATGCGTGCATCTACGTGTGGTATCTGTCACCTAGTATTTTATTGAAAGACCATTAACAAATTGAACATTAGCAAACAATTTATTAAATCTTACCAACCAAATGTGTCACACACACAAGTTATAAATTTTCTAATCCGAAAAGCAATTTGTCATTGCAATTCAATTTTTTTTAGTCATCAGCAACTTTTTAGCAACTTTTGAAAAAAGATTCCTAATGGAGTATTTTGAACACTTTTTTGCCACGTTAATTTCCATGAATATAAAGTTAATTTGTCATTTTGCAGCTGAAAAACATCAATCATGAAAACAGATATTTCTTTCTTTCTCACCTAAAAAAAAATTTCAGTTAACACTTTTTATGTTCAAATTCTTCAAGTTAAAAATGTATAATTTAATGCTGCATATTTCTTTTTTTTTCTTTTTATATTGGACCGGCACTCAGGGGATGACCTCTACACATGCGATGCATTGTGCTGGAACTAGGGAATTAGGTAATGGGAGGGAGGATAGAGGGAGTAGTGTTTATGGACATTTGATTTGAATTTTCCCGCGTCAAAAGTGACCGGAAAGACCTCGGCAGGGAGTTTGTTCCACATGCACGATGTTCGGCCGAAAAATGAGTTCTCTCTGTAATCCGTGGTGGGATTTGCCGCCAAAGCGACCACAAATGGATGCGCCCTTAATGATGAACGCGTTGTACGCTGCAATGAACGGGATTCGGCAACTAGTTCCCAGATTTCACCAGAGCATATTCCATTGTATTAGAAACACACCCCACATTGCGACGATGCTCAAGCGAGTCATTAGAGTTGGCTACCCCACCGTCCCCAATAAGTTTCGTCGCTCTCTCCTGTACACGATCGAGTAACTTCAAAATAGTCTTTGAAGCACCGGCCCATACATGAGAGTTGTATTCCATTTTCGGACGGATGTAGGCGGTATAAATAGTGAGGAAATCAAATGGGGTTATATATGTCTTGCACCGTCCTAAAAAACCGAGGCTAGAAAAATGTGCTCAGTCCATCAAGAACTTCTGATTCCACAATACTTTTACTGCCCATAATTACAGAAGACACAGCATCATCGGGCATGCATCGATGTGTTAGCATGCAGCTAGCAGAGTTTTGTATGTTGCTTTGATATTGTAGTGAGTAGGCGTTACCACGCCCATACAAAGTACATTTTTTCGGTATATGTTGAGAATGGTTGAAGTGAAAGTTTCTTATATGGAAATTGCAAATGAAAAAATTCCGCTAAATTTTCCTTAAATTGGGGGGAAAGGCAAAGTGCCCGTCCACCCATCATCATCGTTTGAAATTCGGTATGTTGTAGACCTCTCTTTCCATGTTTAGAACCACTAAGATGGAATTTTTGGATATTCTAATGTTAAGGGCGTTCAAAAAGATAAAAACGGGTAAAATCGATAATATAATATCTCAGAAGCTAAGACAAATAGAATAAAAATTATAAAAGCATATATATGCTGCTGAAAAATTAACGGACATGTGCTTCGTACTCTTTCCTCATATATGGGGGTAAAACTGTTTTGGTATTTCTCTTTGCAACCATATATATCTCCCAAAGTTTTCGGCATAGAACAAAGATTTTTTTCCGTAATCCTTTATTCGAGAAAAAATTTCGAGTGTGCGATGTAACTTTTTCGAAATTCGAATCTATATGGAGTGAAATTGTAGCTTTGTACTTTGCTCCAATTTAAACCGCCATGATATGGGTATCAAATTAAAGAGATTTTTCAGGGGAGCATAAATATAATGATATCTCTGAAAATGCAATATAGCGGATTACTATTTTTACCCACTTCAATGACGCTTATCATTTAAATGATAAAAGTGGTTGAGAAGAAAACCTGAAATAAATGGGTACGTTTCAGCAAAACTGCGTGTTGTACCATTTTTATCTTTTGGTTGATAGAAAAATAAAAGTATTCTCTTTTGATGCAGATGGCTTACCGTAACAATAACTATACAAAAGTGAGAGAGATTAGATAAGTTTGTGTGGTGTAGCGAAGCACATGGGCTGTTGCTACAAATTTCATCGTAAGGAAAGCTACTTTTAAGTTTTCTTTCTTCTAATACAACCCCTGTTCATAAATAGAAATTTCGTTTCTTTAATTTATGGTACTTTGTTAGTTCTTCTTTTCTCACAGTTCAGTTTATGACGGACCATTTTATGTAAATTTTGAAACAACATTTCATGTTTTCAGAATATTGATTGCTTTTCAGCACATTTATGAATTTTAAATGCTACTTGTTTTATTTGATTCCAATAGAAAGAGAGAAGGCAAGAGGCGATGATGCTGTGATGGCAGTCTGATGATTTTATGCTGATTAGTTGGGGAGAAATTATATGAATATATTTATTGAAAGAAAAAAAATCTCATTTAATACGTTTACTGAAAATATGCTTTTCAACTGGATTAAATGTATCATCCTATTGAAAGTTTCTTTTCAATTTAAATGATTAAATATGCATTAAAATAAAATAAAACACAATTCGCCCAAGCAAGTAACAGTATCGTTGTAATGCATTGCTTTGAATATTCATAAGAGTTTTCAGGATTAAAAACTCAATAAAAGTATTGTTAAGGAATTATTTCTGGCATGAGAAAACGCTATTATCACCACAGTGATGTGTGGGTGTACAAGTGGAAATCAGAAATATGTTTTCTGGCTGGGAAATTTATAGTGGGGGGAAATTGTACACAAGTTCAAGAAACTCCATGTGATGTCATGTCGTATGTCATCAATATAACCATACCCAGTCTTTTACAAAATAACAGAATTATAGAGAGAAAATAAGTTTATAAGGTGTGTGTAATTCTTTTAAATGTCAGCAAAAGAAATTTTTATTTTCCGATTTTTTTCATAAATACATTTTGCACAAATTGAATGCGAAGAAACTGGGATTTCAACAGAACAGAACAGAATGTTCGTCAGCTGTTGACACTACAGTCAAAGATTGTTGAAGCCGATACTGTTCAGTGACCAGTGACTATGCCTTCGCCACTGAAACCTTGTGACAACAACTGACACAAGCCATCGATATCGATAATTATGGTTTGATAACTGATAATGTAAAACTGTGTTAACATTTCGGTTCGGTAAGGTTTTGCAAGTCATCATGAATCGTTTAACGTCAGAAAGTTGGAAATTTACTTTGGAAAAAATAAATCTGTTTGCGAAGTTCATACAGAACTTCTTCGATTTTATATGAATGAACCCGTAGTCTTGGCGCGCGAGCGGTGGGAGGCTTGGAACTCGAGGGGGGAGGGCCCTGGTGTTGGTGCTATTGGTCTGAGACCCCAAACTGTCCGGCGATGGCAGGACAGGTGGACCGCGGACACGGTCGGCAGGTGGACGGCGAGGCTCATTCCCTGCGTGGAAGTATGGATTCGGAGGAAATTTGGGGAAGTTAACTACTTCCTGACACAATTCCTCTCGGGCCACGGATACTTCCGAAAGTACCTGTACCGGATGGGCAGGGCAGATGGTCCCGACTGCATTTACTGTGGTATTACGCATGATGATGCCGAACACACTTTCTTCGACTGCACCAGGTGGCATACTGAGAGAGGTGCAATGGCGCAGCGGGTTGGCGGGTTCGCTCCTGCCACCGTGATAGGCAGGATGCTCGATTGTGAGGACAAATGGGACGCTGTGGCACAGTACGTGGAGGAGGAGGGAATTTTTTAGTGGCAACACCACTCGACGCAGAAGACGACGGTCTCTGTAAGTGCGATGGCATTTTCAACCCTACCTCACACGCCAAAAAAAAAAAAAAAAAAAAAAAAACCACTAGTGTCGGCGGATATATGCCGGAAATCTTATTTAAAGAATCAATGTCATGAAATTAGCTAAAAAAAAAAATTTCGTTCCAACAATATTTAAGTATTGTATTATTATTTTAAAACAGCCGATTGTTACGGGCAAGAGCATTTGAAATGACATAAAACATATTGAGATAATATTCATCGCTGAGATTTTTATTTTAAATAAACGATTGTCCCGCTGGGGAAATTAAGTTGAGCCTCAGATATTCTCATAAAATCTGAAATTTAGAAAAATATACGTGAGAATATATTCATGTAAAAAACATTGCCTCGCGTCCGTCAATTATTACTCTAATCTCATATTTTTTTAAGGCCAAACTATCAGTCCATGTGACTGCATTGAGAATAAAATTAGAAATCGCCAGAATATGTGATTTCTTCATAGCCCTAACTTTGGAAATAATATTTGCAATATTTTCCAACATTGTGGAAAAGTAATCAAATAAAAGATCGCCAATGAAAACCGACAACTGCCAGCTGCTGGTTTTTGTTTTCAATAATAAAATCGATAACATTGGATTCTGTGACAGCTAAAAACGACTTTAATTCCAATTCAATTATATAAAACAAATAACATTGGAATTCGTAACACCTACGTAATTAATATCTTTTGTTCAAATCAAATTCCTACAACTATTGGATTTTCCGACACCCCCGACTGATTCGCAAAAGACGCACAAAAGAAACTTTGTCTACAAGATTTAACTTTTTTATTATGAATAAATTGAATTAATTTTCGATTGGTCAAAGAGGTACATGCATACATACAAAATGTATAATATTAATAATGTTAATGAACAAAGACAATTAAATAAATGACAAAAAAGTTTGAATAAAACGATAATTGTTGATTTTAATTCATTAGTATAATAAAGCGCTTGAAGTAGACACTAATGAATAATTCATAAATGAAACACTAATAAATAATTCGCTGAAAACTACACAGGGAGCCTAGCTACACTATCAGGCCAGACAATCAATAAAACAAAACAGCAACACATAATGTTAAAGGCTAAGAAAATATGTGCGTACATTTGAAACATAAAAGTAATAGTTGCACTGAATATATTAGCAAAAGTTGTATCATTAATAATAATGAAAGTCAATATCAATTACAAATAGTAATAATAATAATAAAAATAATAAAAAATTAAGAGAAATTCCGGGCGGGCAATATAAAATTAATGACTATTGCTGTTATTGCATAAGATTGATACAACAAAACCTGCACCTTCAATACAAAAATATGTATCGTTTCGCCCCCAAACCCCAATAACCTTTTCACACCCACACAAACGTGACAAAACGCCAACGCATTTACGCTGTTGCAAAGTCAAAAAGGACATTTTTGTAGCCATTGTCGTAAACAGGAAATCATAATGATAGCAATGACTTTAAGTCATAACAAGAACACAATACAAAACACTAAATACTCCTTTAACTGAGAACGACAGATAGTCTTCATAAAGTGTAACGCATTATGTTCCATCATAAATATCAATACTGGCAAAAAAACAACAACAACAACAACAAATAGAATACAACGCAACGTAAGGCAGAAGAAATAAAATGAACATTAATTCCCTTAAGTATTGTACACCAGCCACCAGAAGCATGAGCGGACACAAAAAGATGTATAAACTTCGCTGGAACGAATTGCCCGAAGGAAGTCAGCAAAATTAATAACAAATGAATACTCGTACCAGTGTTACACACAATTGCTTAGATACGGATTTCTTTAAATTAGTTACACTCAAACAAATCGTAGGAAAAATACTCGTAATAACACACAGGGTTGAGTTTTTTTTTTGTGTTGACTATTTTATTGTTTGTAATTGGAAAAATATTTAACTAAAATTGCCAATTTGTTGTCTATATTTAATTAGTATCGTTTTAGTAACACGTTGCATATTTGCTAGAAATCATACTTTCTCTCAAATGAAATACGACTAAATAAGCAATAACCGTTTTTATTCTTACTAGTTATAGAGTTAATTAAAATTTTTTAAGTCCAAATTACATGTGAAAATTTACTAAGCAATAAACTAAATCAAAGACAAAATAGTAAATTACACAGACAAAAACGGAAGTTTTTTTTTTTTTTTTTTTTAATCTAGGACCAGCACTCAGGAGATGACTCCTACACATGCGAAGCATTGTGCTGGGAACTATAGGAAAGGGATAGTAGGAGAAATGACAGGAGGTGAAGCTTAATTAATTATTTTGTAGCTTTGCTTTCGCACGTTCTTTAGTTTTTTATACTCGTAGCAGTGCTGAAGCTTCGGTTTGTTAGCCATTTTTATTATTATTTTACTTCCCCGGTGCTACACAATACCGACGAAGGAGGGCGTTCTGATGTGATTGTGGATTGCTATCAGCTGAAGCGGTTATTGTTCAGTGACCAGTGACTATGCCTTCGCCACTGAAAGCTTCCGACAACAACTGACACACAATGACACACTAATGCACATCAGAAAAATGCGAGATGTTTATTGTTATTTAAAAAATTTTTTTGTCTGAAACTGGGGTTGAACCCAGGTCTGTTTTTTGGTTGTGTAGTCAACGTGCAGACTACCATCCATCGTGCCATCGCCACCCTCACTACACTTTCATCATCAGCGTTCTTCGTGTTTTATCCACCGTGGGTGTAGTTAGTCTAACTAACGCATTGTAACAATTTAGATTAAAAAATGGCTTGTAGCGATAAAATTCAAAAAAATTCAATACAAAATACCTAAAGTTTCAGCCGTAAAAACTTTCTCAAGTAGACCAAAAAATCAAAAAATCAAAAACCTAACAAGTGTGCACAGTTAATAATGGAAACAAAAATCAAGTAATGCCAAGGACTATTGTAAATTTAGAGCTTCATTAAAAAAATGGGAAAAATAACGGGGAATAATTTCTATGTTACTTGTGGATTAGTATAAGCTGAAGCCCCGGTACTGGTCACGGTAAAATAATTAATTAAGCTTCACCTCCTGTCGTTTCTCTAACTATCCCTTTCCTATAGTTCCAGAGCAATACATTGCATGTGTAGGGATCATCTCCTGAGTGCTGGTGCCAGATAAAAAAAAATTAAATAAAATGTAGAAAATACGTCATATGTTGTTCATCATGCGTTTTTAATTTATACACCCAATACATCCATCCACAACAAATAACAAGAACTTGGGCAACAATAATGGTGAACAGCAAGCATTTTTTAACGGAGTAAAAGTAAGACGAAGTTTAGGTGTCATAAGAAATGTATTATCTGATAAATTTAGTTGGATAAAAGAAAAAATCCAATATTTGTTATTTGGTATAGCGCAAGTGGGTGCTGTATAAGTCTTGCAGTCGCTTTTGGTTGGTTTGCCAGTACAATTGTTATTTCATAATGTAGAAATCATTGTATGTATTTTATTTTTAATCATAACAACAGCATCAGCAAATATAGCAAAATTAATGATAAAGATAAGTTGAGACATACGAATAAGTGAATTAATAATGTGGCAAACTTATAAAAATATGCGACAATGGTGCTAGCATATACTAGAAACGCCAATGCAAAGTAAAGACAAGAATAAAAAATTAAAAATCTTACAAAAATTGGTAAAAAAAAAAACTTCTACTTAAGTGTGTGGCTATGATGCCATTTATTTATTTTTATTGAATCAGATGTTCGTATGAGGACTATTGTTGTAGAGGCAACTAAACGCCATACCGCAAAAATTTTTGTTTAGCCTTAAAAGAATTAAGAAAAATTATGACATATACTACCGCAATACTCAAGAATTTTACGTGAATCGTCATTCTGGCAGTATTGTAAAATTGTTGCTATCGTGCGCCACAATAACATTTCGGTTATTTTACGTTATAAATATGTTTATATTTGGGGAATTCAAATGGTAGTCATAAAGTCATATGTTCAAAAATAATAACATGAAAATATATGATCGCTGTGAACAACCCGTCATAAAAATTAGTGTACTATTTTCAATTTTAATCAGCTGATCAGAAAAAGTAATAAATTTATCAAAATGCCAAAAGCAAGCGAAAGAACTAAAATAATAACAGGTTTGTGCAAAAATTACATATTGGACGTCATAATGGCTGATAATAATAATAAATATTTCTTGGGCACACTTTGTCTAATAAATAAAGAATTAATGATAAACAGAAACAACTGTTGCCGTAATACGAGCTGACAAATTTTTTTGGGCGGTGGCTGGTGGAAACTTGGTCAGTGGCCGCCAGCCAATTAGGTTGTGAAAGCAAATTATTCTCACTTGTATATTTTTAGAAATTATTTTTTTTACATTTTTTTTTTTTTAAATATAAAAATGTGCTGTAATAAATATATATAAAAGTGTAAATAATTTTTAATCATCCTTATATTCTTTGTATATTTTGGCGGCGGCTTGTGATTATTGCCGACGACTTAGACATTCAACTCAGATTTCTACTGCTAATGACAAAGCAATAAACACAGCTCTAAAAGTCTTATTATTTTATGACTGTTTTTATTCACAGCCCAACAACAATTTTTTTAAACTATTGTAAAATGTTAAGACATTATGACATTATGACTTGATAAGACTACCATTGGAATTCCCCAATTGTATATTTAAAATCAATTTACTCTTCAGGTTTACAGAAATAAACCATACTACTTTAGCCTCCGCGAAGGAAACCAATTGTCAAGTATCTCAACCTCAGCATTATTTTTACAAGAAACATTTGAAATTATGCCCTTCATTATCTAATTTCAAGGGTTGTTGCTCTAAGGTTGTGAGTTATACATTTAAAGTAGCTTATAACAAATTATAAATATGTGGGGCATTCACAACGTCTGTTATTAAGTCATAATATCTTAATATTTCCAAATAATTTAAACAAATTCTTGTTGTGCTTCAAACAAAAGAGTCATAAAATAATAAAAGTATAAAAAGGTTTCCTTAATGTTAAGGCATAAAATAACAGTAGAAATCTGAGTCGAACCTGAATTTCTTCAGTCGAGCCGGCGGTAATATTTACAAGCCGCTACTTATAACTGATATGATATAAGAAATTGGTTATATTTTTTTATATCTTTATATTAAATTACATTTTTATAATAAGAAAAAAAAAAATACCACAAAATGTAATGCGATTTTTTTTTTTAAATTCATAAAATATCAAAAAAAATTGGTTTTTTTTTCGTGAAAAGTAATCTTATATTTAAAAAAAAAAAAAATTTTTTTTCTTAAGTGAGCAAATTTTATTTGTGTAACTCATCTCAGGTGGCAGCCACTTAACGTTTATCCACTAGCCGACGTCCAAAAATTTTTTCAATATATATCACTGGCAACAGCTGTTTTCGTTTATATTTGTTTCAACAAATATGTGAGGCAAATAAACAATTTAATAATTTTTATTAAAGATGGAATTATTACAAGACTTATACCATGTTCACACGGACAGCAATATTCGTGGTCCGCTCTCTCATTCGTGTATCATAATTGAGAGTACTTGGTTCGCCATACAAAATTTTGAGAGCGAACCGCATTGGTTCATTTTGAACCAAGTACGAGCCGCCTCTAATTTATAAATTAAAATAAAAATTAAAAATTAAAAATAAAATTATAGCTAGTTTATCAGAACTAACACTAAATGGAAATAAAATAAACAAAAACCAAGAAATTAAAATTTGCAAAAATAATAAATAATATAAATATTCATATGTATAAAAAATTCAGAAAAAAAAGGAAATTGAGAAAACAAAATGCCAACATGAACCAAGAACAGTCGTGTGAAGACTATGGTTCACCAATCGAACCAAGTGCTTCAAATTGCCGTGTGAACATGGTATTACGAGTACATGTAAGCTCTTGTTTATTATATTAAAAAGTCGAATATTTTAGTTCCTTCACTTGTTTTTAGCATTTTGATATCAAAAATGTATAAGTGTTTTCTCTTTAATATCTGAATGAATTTTTTGAAATAGCACAGTCATATTTGAACAATAGCAGTCATATATTTTCGTGTTATTATTTTAAAATATATGGCTTTATGACTGCCTTGTGAATACCCCAATTTCCCCAAATTACAGGGAATCTTTGTGTTTTGTGAATTAGAAAAAAATTATTTTAATATTAATTTCATCTTTTACTAGAGTGCTTAACTCGACTTACGCTACTCTTCCTACTCTAGATGGATATTTCTGCCATAACTAAATTGCACCTTTTTGGTCACACCTAGTCCATTGCAAATGATTTTTAACTTTCAAATTCAGTCATGACCGCAATTCCCATAGAAGTATTATCTTCTTCTTATCAACACAGAATTACAGTGGGTAGACCATAATCTTAAACTTCTACAAAAAAAAAAATAGAACGAACGCTTTTAACCAACTCTGCATTGTCAAGTTACACTGTGTCTTATCCATATAATACTTGTTTTCTTCTATCAGCCATATGTTTCTTTTATATGCAATGACAATAAATCTATTTTGGTCAGTCATTTAGTGGCCAAGGCGTACAATTACAACACTCAATGACAGCAAGAGGAACAAATACTGCTGGTAAGAGGAGAAAACAGATAAATAAATTGAAAATAAAAGAGGTGTTCTTCTGCACTGTCACTATGAAATACATTAAATAATGTCATTAAAAATTTATGATTTCAAAAGTGGCACGAGCATAGAGTGCACATGATTTAAGTGAACTTATTTATCCAGTGCAAAGAAATGTTGAAGATAAATTTCACACTTGTTACAACTTCATTAGCATCATTATTATTAGTATGGGTAGGTGGCATTAAACATAAAGCTGTGGGTTGTAAGTGTTTCTTTTCATCTCAATACACATCAATTGAGGTATTGGCAAATTTTTAAGCATTTCCTCAAGTTAGAAATATTTTTATTTACTTCTTTATATTTACTGCCTAAATTTTATAAGCATGGCAATAAATAATATTTTAAGCGGATTATAAGCATTTCTGATTTCCCCCCAGACACTCAGACGTAATTGTCCATAAACAACTGCAACCGTTTTCCTAATAGACGTTCAATAGCGAAAAATATGGTAAGAAAATAAGTACAAAATAAAAATTCCATTATATGTATTTGCTAACGAGGAATACTCTTGTTTATTTACAACTGCTTATTAGGTTTATTACTTGCATAATAATAGAGCATTTCCTTGCCAAATAAATCGTATCATTTTCATTTATGGCCGTTTTGTATGCTGGCAGGCAGTTACAGTCAAATTTGTGTGCATTAGGCAGCCAATTAGTCTAGAAATTCTTTCACTGAAATTGTCTTGACAAATCCTTGAACATTGCGATTTATGTCTAATTATGTACTTAAAAAAAATATTTTATCAGTAAATGAGTTTTTATTTTGTTGGACGGTATTAAATGGAAGAGTGTGCATATTTATTTGTACATATTATGTCATCGAAGACTTTTTAGAGGAAAATGTTTTTTCTAAAATCGTTATCTTACAGCGAGTTGCCGGTGCTACACAACACGGACGAAGGGAGGGAGTTCTGACGTGCCTGTGGATTGGTTACAGCTGAAGCCGGTACTGTTTCGTGAGCAGTGACTTTGTTTTCGCCACTAAAACAACAACTGACAACGCAAAGACACACTAATGCAAATCAGAAAAAATTACGAGATGTTTTTATGATTTTGGTCTGTAAATGCGGTCGAAACTAGAACATTATTGATTTTGTAGTCAACGTGCAGACTACTTGAGCCATTGCCACCCTCTGGCCTAATAGGGCGTTCTCCTTCGGCGAGAGTATGCCACCTGACCTAACCTAACAAATTTAAATGTATGAAATTTTTTTGAAGAATTTAGTTAAAAGTCTACTAATGAATTGGTATAAGCACCAACGAAATGTACATGTAGACTAGTTTTAAGAATTATATATAAATAATAGAAATATTGGAATCTAGTTATAGTAGTTATGAGAAATAACTGCAACACGCATATGGGTGTTTCCATGGTTATGCACGCGACATTTGTACACGTTTAATTGTCTTTGAATATTGTGAAAATAGAAATGGATTGGAATTTTAGAATGGAATTTTAGAATCGTTATATTGTATATGATGAGTTTTTCCAAAAATTATATAGTATATTCGAAAATTGAGCACTGGGTACCCAAGTTCCATGCAATCAAAGTAGACTTACGCACGTGACAAAAAATAGAAGAGCCGTAAGAAAAAATGCGAAAGTAAGCGATTTGTTGGAGATTTTTAATTCGGAAAAAATGTTTTTTATAAAGGTTAATAATGGACCTTTATAATCATGTTTTGTTCAAAAACAACTATGCATGGGTTGGCTAAGAAAAAAATAAATTGTTGATTACCCACGTGACACTTTTTACCTTCATACATATTTTAGTAATTCTACATATATTTTCAGTAGTTTTTAACAAAAAAATTAAACTTTTATTCAAAAAGGAAAAATAAAAATATACTACAAAATTAATCCAAATTAATTTTTTCCTTAAGTGAGTATCCTGTTCGAGCAACATTTTTGATTTTTTAAGTCACGGTGGACCATTTCATGTAAATACCCATATATATAATAGCATTCTTGGAATATCGGTAAATTTAAATCCCAATCAAATTACTAAAGTTTTCGCGAACAGTAGCATTTAAAGGCAAAGGTGATAGGTAGTTGAGGTGGAAAGTTCACGCAACGAGCTTTTAGAAAAATATTTATTACGATAACAATGATTATTCGATTTTATAATATTACTTATTTAAACTATTTATAAAATTAATTGTTATTTTATTTTAATAAAATTATTTGTAGAGTTAAAAAAAATTTTTGTTCTCTTCGCTCAAGCTTAACTGTACTGTAGATCACAAATATCTTGTACTGTTAAATGTTTCTGTTATTTAGACAACAAAGAAAACCAAAGCTTATATTGATTACTTATTTACAAAACACAATCTCAAATATAAAGTTCGGAATACCTCGACATCACTGTATTATAAATGATGTAAAAATTTTTCAATAACTTTCCAAATTGAAAAATTTCTAAAGCATTAAAAACTAATGCAAATTTGTTAATATTATATGAAAACTTAATATTAACGAAGCAGTAGCGAAACTATCGTATTTCCAAAAAAATTGAGAAGGAATTTGTTAACAATTTTTTTTTTTTAATTCACCAGCCCCAAAACCATATAAACTGACCACCAAATAATTTTGTCCAGCTAGGATGGGGATTCGTTCCTCTGTGCGAAGATGGAGAATAATTCGCACGTCATCATAATTATTGTGTTTCTTGTTAGCCCTTCGAGATTTTTGATAATTGATTTGCGACAAGAAAATGTATCGTGTGACTATACGCGAACAGAAACAATTATAATTTTGATTTTTAGCGTAGTAATCGTATAATTGATAATTTTTCAATTTTTTAATTTTTTAATTTTAAATTTTAAATTTTAAATTTTTAGCGTAGTAATCGTATAATTAATAATTTTTATGAAACAACTATTGTGAAATACATTAATTTTCTTATTCAAAAGTAAATTACTAAATTTGAGAGTTTAGTTGCAAAATGTTTATTATAATTTTATGAAACAAACTGAAGAAGGCATTTTTTTAACGCGGTATTCTTCCTATCAATGGCTGTCTGATAAAAAAAAAAAACAAATGACGCAGTTTGTCAAAATTTTCACAGATGCATGGCCGTTGATAGGAGTAGTGTTATTCCTTCAATGAAGAAGCGGGTAATGCATAAAGTCACATACTTTTGTACATTGAACTTTTATTTAAAATTTAATCTGAATGCAACATGTGTTAAATTGAAAATTTCGATTTGAAAATGTTACAGATTAATTTTCTTTTCTGCTAATAAAGAGAATTTAAGAGATTGCCGCATTAAAAATTTTAGTTTAAGAAAATAAGGACCATCCTAATAAACAACCCCCCCCATTTATACTCGTATATACATATTCATGTACATATATGTATATTGTATTTGTTCATAAAACAGAGTATTACGACTGAATTGAATTGTAGTAAAAAGTTGTAAGTTCAACAAGAACACACAAACGCATGATGTACTAGAAAATCGTACAAATTCTCGTACACCACCTAAGCGTATGAGTTTTATAAAATAAATAATCCCGAGTATTTGCTTGTTGTATAATATTGTTGTTCTCATTTGTTTGTTTTTATCGTTGTTGTTTTTTGGTAACTATAGTTTAAGGATTTTATTTTTATTAAGTTGCTCTGTCATCATTGTAAGCAGTTTCATTGTAGTAGAATTAAGCACAATAGTTTTATTCTTTTATAAAATTCATTCCACATAAAACTACAATTACAATTTTTTTTTTAAATAATTTTATTAAAAAAAAAAAAACTACGAGAGGATTTTCAAGGATTTTCCATGTATTTATTTTCAAACAAACAGTTGTAGTTTTCAGACAACATGTGTATTTGTAGAATATAAGAAACGTATTTTATGCGAATGCAATACATTTTATGTTCTTATAAACAGTTTTGTTATATTTAAAGATTATTATTGTCATAAACATATGCTCGCTCCTATCTCCGGTTATATTTAAAGTATTTATCTTTTGTTAGAGTACTTAAGTAAAACGAGACTAGAGAATGAAAGGATTAAAGTTTGGAAAATAACGATATTTAGCTTAAAATAATATAGTGAGAAAACATTTTTTTAATTGAAATGAATAAAACGCACTTATATAAATTAAACAGAGTTTAATAATAATGCGAACGACTTCGCCTTAGATAACGATTTGCCATTTTGCATAGGTATCAGACACTAATGTGTTATTCACACACTGTCATCTTCAAACAAGTAGTAAGTGTTTTAGAGCTAAACAAGTTGATTTTTAGTTGTTTTTCCAAGCAAATGCTTAGCAAACATATGAAATTTATTTGTTGAAAAATTTAACTTTTTCAAAAGTACACGAAAGTCAGGTGTCGGCCAGTATCGTACGATGTGTTTAGTTAATATTTTTATTTTGGTGTTTCACTAAGTATGCACTTATAGGTATTTTAATCACATCTTTCATTTAATTTGCTTGAATTTGTAATGCATTAAAATTCTGATGTATTACAATGGACCAAAAGTGTGTTGCAATTAGCACCCATTTTTAAATATTTGCAATTTATAATAAAGCCTCTATAAAGCCATTTTACATCAAAAAGTGCACACATTTTTTATAAAAATCAGTTACGACCTGATGAGAAAATAATAATTAAAATAGGTCCACTCAGTGAAAAGTTCTGAAATATACCACATCAAATAACAATCAAATTGAGAACCTCCTCTTTTTTTTAAGCCGTTTAAAAGTGATTTAAAAAATAATATGCTTAATTAAAAACATTAATTATTTATTTTCGATTGCTTTTCATTACATATATGTATATATGTTTGTATGGCCTTGTGTCAGTTGTTGCCGGAATGATTCAGGCATTGCGAAGGCATAGTCACTGATAACTGCGCAGTAACGTCTTCACCTGTTATTAATTCACAATTAAAGAGAGCAAGATTATTTCATTAATTTTTTTAAATGTGATTGTTAAATATTTAGTTCTTTGTTAAAAAGTATGTAAAATTTTCTTATGAAATATATAAATTGTGACCCAAAAACATACTTTTCAAAATAATTTTTACGAAATACATCTTTAACAAATCCTGAAATGTGACGCATTTCTCATGTAACAATGCAATAATGGCAAGCAAAACAAGTACACAAATTCTCTCAAAGAAAACCGGAAAAAATGTGTTTAGAAACATTTGAAAACAAAAACCATCTAAAAAAAAAGAATATATGAATAATTAAAGTAGCATACCATTTGGATATTTTATAGAAAATTTTCTGAAAGAACATGTTTTTGATAAAAAGAATATTGTATGTTGAAAGAAAATCCATCTCTTGACATGTAAAGAAAAACCCACCTGAAGTAAATATATTAAGAAATGTGTGTGTGAGTAACATGTGTGTTTGTAGCAGTTGATGATAAAAGACAACATGCAAATATCTACAAATAAGCCCACATTGTAGGAAAAATTACAAATGACTAAAATTTCACCCGGTTACTAATCAGACTGATTTGACAAACTTATCACACACAATTTATTATTAGATTTCCTCCTTCTTGAATTAAATATCTTGAATGAACTTCACAACAACAAAAATTGAGGCATTTTCCTAAAAGATTTCAAAGAAATTTTATGGAGCGTGCGTCAACGTTTGAAATTATTGGTGTTTAATTTTAAAATTTTTTATACCGACAGCTCCAACAGCAAAGACAACATGATAAACACACACAAATTCTAACATTTCTCCCTCCAATTATTTTTTTTTTACTCTGTTTATTTTATAAAGAAAAGTATCACTCATGCAATGATTGCCTACTACGAGCACTAGGTGTTAGTTACCTTCTATATGAAAGGCATAGTGATATAGAAGAAAGGTGGCGAAGGGATAGACAGGGAAAAACTTCAATATATTTACAACTCTACTTTTACACGTGACATATTCAATTGTGTTTCTATGTCTAGTAGCCATTTTTATTATTTAATTTACTTCGCCGATGATACTGCACAATACCGACAAAGGCGGAGCTCTGATTTTCTAGTACTAAACGCAGTGCTACCAAGTTAAAAAATTTAAAACAGCTGACATTTTAAATGGTGGTCTATGAAATAAAAAAATAAAGAATAATTTGAAACAATGGACGCAGCAGCAACAAAAATAAAAAAGTTCAAAAGAAAAAGAAACTGTTGGGTAGAGCATAATGAATACAATGTACATAATTATACCTAATAACCATTGAATGCTTCGCTTAATTGCATTTAGCAAAGTCCACACATTTCGTGATTCCATTACGGTCTGCAAAATTATCCATTGTTGATTTAAACAATTTTTAAATATTCTTTTACAAGATATTAAATTATATCTATTTTGGACCGCATTATTGACAACATATTTATTTATCATCTTCTGAATGTCATATTGTCTTGCCAAACACTTGCAGACGAAAACGCACACACACACACACCCATATGTATATACGCTATGTAATTATTGGCTTATAGGCTACATCGTTGCCTGTAATACCTTTATTGAGGATCAGAGTTTTCGTTTAGAAGTTTGGATTTTTCCGTCGCTACTACATACTCGTAATTACATTTGAGAAATATTTTTTTAGGAAATTAATTCCCAATTTTGTATTTAAATTTCCATTATGACAACAGTTTTTCGCCTGACTGTATACACATATTATTTTTCCATAATTTTTTTCGATATATGTACTTATTAATCGAAGAACTTTCTGCCGACACATATTTCTAATTAAAGTTTTTCGAAAAATTGCATAAAAAATATTGCAAGTGGCTAGAAACATTTTGTCTCACGCTCACAGTAAATTCAATTTGGGCGTTTTGGGAAATTAAAAATAAGTAAAGTATACCAACCAACCGAATCCATAGACAGATTGAAAAATCACTGGTGACGTATATAAAAGAAAATTATTAATAGCTTTAACAAACTGACAACAATTTTTATTTATTTATAAACAAGGTCTTAAACAAATCATTGATTATATTTACGAGCAAGCTGTTACATATTTAGGGAGCGTCTCTTAAAGTAAAACAAATATTTTACTCAATTCATACAAACCAACAACCAACATACGAATGCAAGACAAGTAACAACCATTGCCGTTCCAATAGCAGGCAAAATTTTAAATGGTGAAAATTTGTTAGTTTTCCACTACAATTTACATGGTTGAGTGAAAAGTGCATACAATAACAAATAAAACAAAATAAATAAATAAATTTCTAAAAATTTATTTATATTCGAAATAAATACAGACAGCAACGTCTTGATTTTTTTCCTTGATTAAGTTCAAATCTTTTAGGTGAAAATTTGTGACTGTGCTTAGGCGTATGATTTGCATGATTTTGTAAAACTCGCAATCAAACTGTTCACTGTCCATAAAAAGATGAAAAAAAGGTGCGCAAAAAAATAAATTAAAATTAACTTATTCCCATTTACAGAAAGATGTCTTTAATGCGTGTGTGCAGTTTGATTTTCATTGAATATTTATGCGTTGTATTGTGGTTTTAAGCCGTATGGCTATTGAAAAAGTTAAATGATGTCTAGATAACAAGATATTTATGGTTACTTTTAAATATTTTAATTTTTATTAGACATTTTAATGGGGAAGTAATAAATTTACTAGTGAATTTTTCCCATATACGTTAATAGCGTGTGTAAAAATGTCAATGAAGCCGCATTTGAAAAACGGTTTTGGGCGAAACATTTTGAAATTAATTGCTCATTTATTTATAAAGTGGGCAAAATATAAAGATTAGGGATATTAGCAATTAGTCTTAAAGTACGAAATCAACAGACAAATGATTTTTAAATTTTCATATCAGAATGTACAATTGAATTTATTTGCAAGACAAAATGTATAAAGTCTGAACTACACTAAAGCCCCGATTTGCGTCGATCCGATTTGCGTTTTTTCGATTTGCGTCGCAAAAAGAAATCTTTAACAAATCAGAAAAGCTTAGACAGTTTTGTTAACAAAACAGTGAGACCAACTAACCAAATGGAAACAATTGTTGTTAATTTAGATTTATCTGCTGAATAACATTTATAACACTATTTTTTACTTTAATGTTTATGTGAATCGTATGTATTTATGTATATGAAAATGAATTTTAATAATTTAATTTATTATTTTTTTTTTTATTTTTTAACTTTAAAAACGTTTATTGAATGAAATTAAACAAATAAAAACGTATTCATATGACTTGTTTTTTTTATTTAAATATGTAGATATTTTTTCGAAATATTTTAGTTTCTCGCCCAATTAATTCGAAATCAGAACATTTGTATAGAAACAAATAATTCGATTTGCGTCGTTTCAATTTGCGTCGCATTCCTCCCATCACCATTAACGACGTAAATCGGGGCTTTAGTGTACTTAGTATTTATTGAAGTTATTAATACTATATCTTATTTAATTAATAAATCTGTTTGTCCCTGTCCAGACTTAAAATTTTTGTTGCTGCAATCTTAAAAATTCTGCTATGAAATTGCGTTAAAACTGTGGCCACTGATCACTGAGCGTCGCATTCCTCCCATCCCCATTAACGACGCAAATCGGGGCTTTAGTGTACTTAGTATTTATTGAAGTTATTAATATTATATCTTATTTAATTAATAACTCTGTTTGTCCCTGTCCAGACTTAAAATTTTTGTTGCTGCAATTCTTAAAAATTCTGCTATGAAATTGCGTTACAGCTGTGGCCACTGATCGTGAAGGAACAGTTGAATTGACTTTAGATTTCTACGAACTTGACATGCATAATGCAGTAATGGTCCAGGGGAAGAGCTGCTACAAAATTCTGACTTTTGTAGTTTATTCCGGCAAATTTAATTGTATCATTGAAGTTTTATTACTTTAGAGTAATAGAAAAATGACATTGCCGCATAAATTATGGAATTTTGTGTATATTCCTTCGAAAAATAGCATTTAAATTATATGCCTTGAAAATACATCCATCCACTGACAGAATGCGTAACGCATAAATGACATGATATTTTGCTTAAAATGGATTAATTTTTAACTCAGAGTTTGAACACTGTTATAAAAATGTTTTTCTACAGCTTTTAAAAGCACAAGGTTTACAGGCCTAAATTTTATGTATAATCGTATACAAACTTTGACGATGAGTTGGAATTAGCACTAAGAAAATATAACATGCAGACTGGTTTAACCAAATAACAAACATTATTTATTAATAATCCTTTCCACTAGTGTTGAATAAAACAAATTCAAAAAAAGCACAGAAAAATTACTCTGACGTGTTTTTTTCTTTCTTGAGAAATATTTGCTACCCATCTACCAATTTGTCATATAAGTGGAAATTTAAAACATAAAATGTTTGCTTGTTTATTTGATTTATTTTTTATTTAATGAAAGACCTGTATTTAGCTTTACATTCCAATCAATTTGTTCGTCATTTTAATTTCCTTAGTCTCCTTTTATTAGCACTTCTGTCCAAATGACAAATAGTTTTGTTAAAACGAGATCTGACGGATTAGTTTTCTTATATAAGAAAAATACGACTGCAGCATACCGTACACAAACAGAAATTGAAAAGAAATTTAAAATACAGGCAATAAAAATAAATTGAAATTTATGAAATGTACATTGTTCAGTACCCTAAGAAAGATTACAGTTCATTTCATTTCTGAGGAGGCAATGAACACTTTGGAAAATCGATTCGTAAATGTGGTGGTGCTGTTGGTGGAGTAGTTAGCGTGTTGGTTGTGCAACTAGAAGTTTCGCGGTTCAAATCACCGCCTCAGATCATATAACAAACATAGATAAATAATCGTAATAAATTTTGACTAATGTGGAATAATTGAATAGTTACATAATATTATTAAATATCAAAAATATTAGTATTAGATTTATTACATTTTTGCTGAAATTGGATATGGTTATTTCTGCAGAACCGCTGAAATACTGCAAAATGTGATTCGATTGCGTTTTGACGAGGATGAGGGTGGCGATGGCACGATGGATGGTAGTCTGCACGTTGACTACAAAACCAAAAACAAAAACCTGGGTTCAACTCCAATTTTAGACTAAAATTATAAAAAAAAAAAATTTCTCGCATTTTTCTGATGTCCATTAGTGTGTCAGTTGTTGTCGGAAGGTTTCAGTGTCGAAGGCATATCACTGGTCACTGAACAATACCGGCTTCAGCTGATAGCAATCCACAATCACATCAGAACGCCCTCCTTCGTCGGTATTGTGTAGCACCGGCGAAGTAAAATAATAATAAAAATGGCTACTAAACCGAAGCTTCAGCATTGCTACGAGTACAAAAACAAAGAACGTGGGAAAGCAGAGCTGTAAAATAATTAATTAAGATTCACCTCCTGTCGTTTCTCCTACTAGCTCTTTCCTATAGTTCCAGCACAATGCCTCGCATGTGTAGGAGTTATCTCCTGAGTGCTGGTCCCAGATAAAAAAAAAACTACATATTTAGACAGCATCGATGGTATATCGCATTAAAAGTTCCAAATATAAAGATTATATTGTTCGGGTACGAAACGGTTTTGCAATACTGATAAACTTATAATTATAAAAATTTAACACTTGTAGCAATTTGTAACGAAAAATTATTTCGCGAAATTATTTCTTTAAATGTTTTCCATTTTCACTAAAATTGTGGCGCCATTAGAAGTATTTATTTGTTGTGACATTTAACAAAATACTTAAAAATTTACAAAACCAGAAGAAAACAATTTTAAAAATCCCTTAAGAATAAAACAAACAAATCTATTTAAATTAAACACAACATATACAACAGAGAAACGTCAAAGAAACAATTAAAAAAAAACTAATGATGCTGTGGGATTTAATTGCTTGCGAATAAAATGCAGGCACTACAAACTACAACAACAATTTTAAGCTGTGCAAATGTAACAGCAACAACAGAAATGAAAACAATAGCAAAGTGAATAATTGCAATTATAAGTGAAAAATAAAAGCGAACTCCCGAGATGCTATAAATTGAAATACAGGCATAAAATTAAAGAGAAGTTGTTATGTATGTTTTATTCGTATCTTTTGTTATTTTTGGGGCCTAGTGAAAACGCTAACAAGCTAGGCAAGTTCAAGTTTGAAAATTCACAAAAAAATAGTCACTCGTAGACGCAATTTCTTATTTATTTTCTTTTCTTTCCTTCAGACATTTAATGTCATGTTAACTAAACAGAAAATGTTGTTATATAAAAAAAACACGTAATTTAAGGAAAAACGCAGCCATTTAAATAAATAACATGACATCGAACAAATACATACTGGTACACACACACACACACACACACACAAGAAACCAAGCAAACATTTTGACGTAACCCACAACGTTTAGTTCTTGCAAGATGCAGAGAAAACTTTGTACGGCAACTTGTTTGTACATACATTATTTGTAGGTGTGATTGATTAAGTCTATTATATAAACAACCAGATGTTCGTTTTATATTCATCATTCGAAGTTGCGTTAATTACACAGGCCTGCGAAGATGATTCCGGTTTTAAAAATCAATTAAGAATTTGTGCCTGGTTTCTGTAACGCTTGTAAGAAAATTAAAAATCGAAAAATAACCTTCATTCTGTGAAACACATGAAGAGTAACAAACAGGTTTAAGTTTTCATGTTTTTTTGCATTTTATTGTATTTTTTATATGAATTGCCCTGTGAAACAAACGTTAACCATTATAATTGTTTTATTTTTCTCTAGGGAAAACTTCGCACAAGTTATAGAAACGAGCCACAAAGGAGTGAATGGAAATATTTCTTTTTTTTTATCTGGGACCAGTACTCAGGAGATGACTCCTACACATGCGAAGCATTGTGCTGGAACTATAGGAAAGGGATAGTTGGAGAAACGACTAGAGGTGAAGCTTAATTAATTATTTTACAGCTCTGCTTTTGCACGTTCTTTGTTTTTATACTCGTAGCAGTGCTGATGCTTCGGTTTAGTAGGCACCATTTTTATTATTATTTTACTTCGCCGGTGCTACACAATACCGACGAAGGAGGGTGTTCTGATGCGATTGTGGATTGCTATTATGATATTATAATATTTTTATTATTATTATTTTCTTCACTTAAGGGTATAATTCACTATTATGCAATACTAAAAAACTTGATTCATTCGCAAGAAAATCTATACTATCAGAACTATCGAGACTTTGATTAATTTTCTCTCCATCTGCTGCTTAAATTTCAATTCTGATCACACAGCGGATACTGTGCTATGAAATTTTTTAAAAGAAACTGAAAAACACTTGCCAACTAATCAATCATGTTAATCTTACATTTAGATATCTTTTATTTAATTATTGAAGAATTTTGTTTTTGCTGCCGAAATAATCTTGACGAACAACTGATTACATTTCACATACAAGAATTTATATTTTACAAAGTTTTAAATCATCAAGAGACTTTCTATTTTTTATTATTGTAATGTGTGTGTGTAAATGTGTGTTTATTTCAGTACAGCTTAATATGTTTTAAAAGAGTAACCTGCATAAACCAACAAAAGAAAAAGATAAATAAAACCATCCACCACAACTTAATAATTTAATTGCTAAAAATTTTAATTTCTCTAAAAACAAAAAGCTTTATAAATAAGAAAAAAAAAAAGAAACTAAAGGAAATTGTTTCCTTAGAAAGAAATTAAAACAAATAGAAATGAGCAAGTATTTGTAAAATGATTTACAAACACCCAAAGATTGCCACGAGAAGCCGCATAATATCAACTGACAATAAAAAGAACAGCCAGCAACACAAAAGCAGACCAGACAATCAAATACATTCGCTTTAATGACAGCATGCAACAAATGTTGCTAGTTGCTCATATTACGGCTGCTCGCACTTCATTCTTTCATTACTTCATACTTTCATTTCAGTTTATTTCACTTATTTGTCTTTTCTTTCAATATCAACAACAAAAACGGAAAGTTATATAAAGTTTATACTCATACTTTACTAAGTTTTTGTCTGTTTTATTCATATTTTGGCGTTAAATTATAAACCGCAAACATACAAAAAAAAAAAAAAACAGGAGCAGCATCTGAACGAAGTAGAAGAAAAAGTAGATAAAGAAAGCGAAGAAAAAAAGGCTACAAAACTCTCAAACACAACAAACAAAAACTAAAAGAAAATTGAACAGCACCGCATAAAGAAGTGTGGTTACAATGTACAGCAGCAACAGCCGCAATATTGAAAAAGTTGCACAAGTTATTTTTTTGTTGCAAGTCGCTGCATTGGATTGTTGGTGTATTTTCGTATACCCTACAAGAAAAACATTTGGCAATTGACGACAACTTAATTTTATTGTACCTACGTGTACACAGGAAAAAATTTTACTTCTTTATTTTTAATTAAAGTTAAAAGTTTAATCAATTCAATTAAATTATTAATTAAGTTTTGGGGTCAATATTTAAAAAAATGAAATGGTTTTTGCTATGAAATACAGCTTATTATTATTTAAAGGCTTTTCTAATTGCTTTATTGCATATATCCAACACGCTTTGTAGAAATAGAAATTAATATCAAATAAGCATACGAATTGAAACCAAATAAAATTTTTTGCTATTGAAAATTCATTTGAAATTTTCAATATACAGTAGAATCGGGGTAGAAAGAACCTTTTCTGCAGCGACGAAGATCATTTTTGGCTTACTGTGTACGTCAATAAAAAGAATTGACAAATTGGCTGTAAAGCATTGCCAATGCACCTTGAAAGATGCACTATATGACGCTGCTTGTGGGCCGGCGACATCAGAATAATCAATGTAGCAATGGCTGTGTCAATGGACAGTGTTGGCATGTGGTTTCTATAAGACAGGGCCATAAACTAGAGGCGAGTTTGGTCAATTTTTAATCTCACGATCGACCAAGCTATACTATTTTTTATGAGGAATCGTGAAATCTCTCGTGTAAAGGGATAAGCCTGCCCCAATGGCAGAGCTGGCAGACATCATCACTGCTGCCATTGCTGAGATACCGGAAGAAATGCTGGAAAAAGTATGCCAACATTTAATGTCACGGATGGACCACTTACAGCGCAACTGCGGCTGAAATTTGCATGAAATAATTATTAAAAAGTAAATGGCAGGCGTTCAAATTTTCAAAATCCAAACGGTTAAAAGATGACACTTTCAAATCACGTGATTTCAAAATATAATTCTACTAAAAGCTGATATTTATTGATAATTTCCTGTGTTTTTTGTGATTTAGACGTTTAAATTATTTAATTAGATCTTAAATTCGATAGCTTTAAGACAAACCAGTTGAACATTTTTCTACCACCGATTACTTCAAAATCGCCTGATTTGAAATCACGTGGTATGAATATATGCAGTCTAAAGTACGTTAACATTTGAAAAATATTTAACAAGTTTGTTAACACTTTCATTCAGCATTTGCCTATTCTGGCTGTGTTTTTATTTGCGACCCCTGCCAAAGCAATTTTCTATTATAATTTTGGGCAGTTCCAGTCACGTGTTTTTTATTACAAATTCTAAAGATCACAATTGCATTGGAAGAACCATGAAGTACGCTTTTAATTCGAAGCCAACTACAAGTATTTCTCTATGTTTCTATAGTTCCAAGCAACATCTACTTTAAATGTATTAAATATCACATTTCAATGGGATTTCGCTGCAAAAGAGGCTATAAAGTAAAATTGTTTTCAACGCCCTTGTGTGGAAAAACTGTATGAGCTGCGCTATTGAGGTAAGGAAATATATTTTTGCTCACTTTACTGTTGCATGATGCCGTTAAAAAATCTGTTTTAATCGTAGAGTGTTTGCTTTTCTTACTTTTTTCATTTATTTATTTATTTATTTATTTATTTATTTGTGTATTCTTGTCTGTATTTAGGTGGCAGCAACGTGCAACAGCAGAAATTAAATGCATTTAAGATTCTAAAGATTTTATAGCAATTTGTTTACAAATTTCAGCCTTCTTGCCACAGCTTCTACTGTTATGCATGTTAATTTTAACGTTTTTGGAAGATTTTACGAAAAAAAAAAAAAAATGATAATAATAGCAAAACCAACAACATGAAATCGTGCCTATAAATGACAGCATTAAATATGTGAAGGAGAAATATAAACACAACAACATGCAGACTCTGCTGAGAGGAAGGAGACTTTTAGCAGACAACAACATGCAACAATATTTAGATGATGGTATTTGATTGTTCGTGAAGATTGATTGATTGTAGGTTGAGTCATTGCTAATTTTTCACATCTTTTATGGGGTGTCAATGTTTTGTACATAACAGTTCCTATATATCGATGTGTTTCCTTTTTTTTTTCAATTTATGAAAATTAGAAATGATAAATAATGATAAATCGACTTTCAAAGGCGCCAACAACAATTTATTCAATAGGCAAACGCGATTCCTATTACGGTTACAAGCACAAAAGTACATTTATTCGTACGCAATTTGTGAAAATGATTATTAGAAAATTGCCTATAAATTGATGGCCCATGCGAGACTTGAATTATTGGAATTACTGTTAGAAATGTTAAGCAAATTAAATGTGTGTACAACATTCCTCGAAGAATTGTGCGAACTTGAGGGTGAGGTTCTGTTCAGCAATCAATAGAATTTCACATAATGACACATAAGTACCATTAAGTATGACAAAAGAAAGGAAAGCATTTGTCGAATTCACAACAATCTGCACCGTCTATCTTGTATTAAATATTGTATCAATGTATGTTATATTTTAAAAGTTAAAACTAAAAGGAAGAAAATGAGAATTCGCAAATAGGTTTCTTTAAATGAAGCATAGAGAAAAGAAAATTAATTAATTTTTTATGTAAAAATTATTATTTTGAATTGCTAACTGAAGTAAGTTATAATGGCCATTCAATCTATACTGATAGCACTGACGACAAACACGACATATAAAATAAAAGTGTATGCGTGTATTAAATTTTAAAATGGAAATTATAAACTAAAAGTTTACACTGTTGTATGGAATTTCATAGGATTTTTCAAGAAAGAAATGTTCAAATACACCAGCTAAACTATACAACAAATACAGATAAATAATCGTAATTAATTTTGACTCACGTTGAATAAATGAAAAAATAGTTGCATAATTGTATTAAAAAAATGGAATTTTTAATTTAAATTTAATAATTAATAAAATTATTTATATTTTACTAAAAAGTTAAATTTTAGCTAAGAATTTATTTTTTATTTAATTTATATGTAAAACTTTATAAAAACTTTAAAAATTTTAATAATAGGAATAATTATAATTCCTTCGATTTATTGATTATTTCCTTCACGTTTTAATATTTTATAAAATAAAATATTATTATTACTTCACAAAGAATTTAAAGTTTTATTAGGACCATTATCATTTAATGGATCAACTTTTATTTTTATTTCTTTATTACAATAATTTTATTTAATAATTTTATAGGTTTATTTCCTTATATTTTTACTAGTACAAGTCATTTAACATTAAGTATTAAAAAAATTCCATTTTTTTTAAAATCATTTATTTCCATAGCAAATTTACTTTATACAGTTTTCATAATTTCAAAACATATTTACGAGTAAAACAATAAGTGTGAATGTAAAACAAATTTCGCACTTAATTAAGATTCTGTTAACCTTAACATAGAATAGACAAAAAATTACAAATAGTAAATGGAAGATTATTTCTATTTTTCATTTAAAATTTCTTTCATTAAATAATACAGTCGGGCCTCGATTATCCGTGATCCGGTTAACCGGTAACCCCGATTAACCGTGATGGCCAAAGATCAGTCTATTGTTTTTTGTTTGCAATGTTTTCATATTGTTTGCTTCGATAAACCGTGATTACCTCTATTATCCGTGATGGCAGAATTTTTTTTTATTAACTTCAAATTCATACATACAATATAATGAAGATGAAAACGGGGAATTCCCATGTTAATGCATACGATAAGTCAGAATTATTTACAAGTGATTAGTTTAATTTTAATTTAATTTTCGAGGTGCGGTTGCTTACATCTAAATATATATTTAGTATCACATCGTTACCAGTGGTGAAAAGACAAACAAACGTTTTAAATATTGAAGATAAAGTTGAAATAATTAACGAGCATTCCAAAAATAATGTGAGTGTTAAAATGCTAGCTCAAAAATACAAAGTTGGGATACAGACCGTTTGTGACATATTAAAAAAAAACAAAGGCAAGTTCTTAAAGTTTTGTGCAGAGAGTGATTCGGTTGTTGGATTTCGTAACTGAAAAACTTTAAAGACAGCTGAAGAGCCATAAGTAGATTTGGCACTTTACGAATGGTTCAGACAGGAGCGTTTTAAGGCACTACAATGACAGGACTGATGATACGAGAAAAGTATAAAATATACCACACAGAACTAAACATTCGTTCTGAGTGTGAATACTCCAACGGGTGGTTGCAAAAATTAAAGAATAGTCCTGATTGTTCCGTAAAAAATTCAAGTTTATCGCATCGAAGAAAAACTTATAAAAGAAAATTATAAGTTGAAAAATATTAGACAAACACCATTACACGACTTTTTTTTATAAAAATTGTATTCCTTTTTTGCTTAATGTCCTTTTTTGCCTCATGTTTTCAGTAGAAAATTTAATGTATACATACTTATTTAATTTAGAAATGTACGTAAATTTCTTTGAATGTAAATTTTTTTTTATGTAAATTTGTATGTGTACAACAATGTTCACTTGTTAAATAAAAAAAATATTAAGAAAAACTGTATAATCGAAATTGTTAATCGATTATCCGTAATGCTTCTGGTCCCGACCAACACGGATAATCAAGGCCCGACTGTAATTCTTTTATGTATTAGTGGACGCTACATAAAAAGCCTTAATTCCATTTTGTTTGCATATGAAGCAATGAAATTGCGAAATCTATTTTAATGCCTGAATCAAAAATCATTTTTCGCTTGTTTAATTTTTATGATGTAGCATGTGCAACAAATGCAGCTGTTGAATATTGTAATATTCACTGCATACAACAACTTTTAATACCAAGTGCCAAAAATAATTTGTTTACACAAAATTGTTCAATAAATTTTCGAAATGTTAAACATTAATGGCCCACATGACCTCTTTAAATGGCAATCTTTCAAGTAACGAAATATAAAATATTTAAAAAAAATATAAAGTTTTTCACAGTAATGTTTCTAACAACTGTTGGATGTGTCATTAATGTCTTCATCTGATCTTCGAACAGAAATCAAATATAACAGAGTCTTATGCCATAATTAACTTTTAAGAAGCCCAAATAAAAACAATACAGTTTGAAAAATATTTTGCGTTAAAATGTTAATAGCGATGAGGCCCATTAATAAATCCATCTGTTTTCTAGGTTTCTCTACTTACAAAGCCCTTGCTATTTTATATAATCATAATATAATAATAATTTATATAAATAATATTGAACACAGTTATTGAGGCCAATCTAAAAATTGATGTACGTACTCTCTTAATAAGTCATACATTTGCTTACACATCGCAAGTGCCAGCATAACAACTTAAAGCATTAATTGAGTGAAATCTTTGCAAAATAAAGACTCCGTCAGCATCTTTGGATTGCAGAAATAATAAAAATATTAAACATTTCAAAAGGCAGATGAGAATCAAGCAAGAAACACATCCATTTAAATTCATTTTAAATGGAGCAAAAGTAAATATTGAAAAAAATTTTAATACAAAAATATATATCTAAGCTTCAACAAAAGCACTGAAAGGCGAAATGTTTGCATTGGATTTGATTTGATTATTATTCTATGTAGAGCACAAAAGATAATTATTGAAAAGTTTGTTTAATAAAGGAAATCAATTGTGTAACAAATTGCTCACGTGTTTTATTAGATTATTTTGAGCGTGTTCAGACAATGATTGAAAAGTCAAAACTACACTCACAAATTGAAGATGAATAGCTCGATTACGATTACGGAAGGCAACCGATTATCAGTTTCATATCAGGGATTGAAACGTGCAACGGAGAATTGTAAATTTCAATTACTTTTGGGGATTTTGTGGTGCCAAGCTTGACAATTAGCGGAGAATTATAAAACGTATTATTTATTAATCGCAGCAGCTGTTTATCAAAAGCGCCTCTGGAATTTTTATCCCTATAGATGTTAAAGTAAAAGTTGTTCCAAATATAGTTCGATGATATACAAACGACTGAAAAAATATTTAGATAAACACTTTTATCACTCTGTACTAAAAGTGAAAAACAAACTTGTCTCAATATCTGCAGTTTTTTTCTAAAGAATTTCTTAATAAACATTTAAACATTTGTACGTTATAGTGTATAATTATATAGATTTGCCTGACACTGTACGTACAACGTACCACGATATTACGTAATACAATTGATGTTAAGTAAAAAATTAAAAATGACGGTACCATTAAATAAATCTGACAGGAAATTAATCTGAATGGTTTTTATAGAAAATTGCGACATGAAAATTATTTTCGGACTTATTTTATTTTCTTCTGACATTCATTGATTTTGTTCCCGGCGTTCCCGGGTCGCCTCATCTCTCGTTTTGGCAATTTGCACTGGCCCGCAAGATTGCCCCATTTAACCGTTCCAGACTTTTTTGTGAGGTTTTTTGAAGTCCCGTGTTTACGTGAACAAGCCCGAGACCCTGGAAGCCCTCAAAGACAACATTGGACACGAGTGCGAGAATCTGTCGCCAGAAGATCTCGCCGGAGTGAAGAAAAATGCCATAAAGCGAGCCCGTATAGCAATCAATTGTGACGGCGCTCATTTGGCCGATATCATCTTCTCGCCTGGACCAATAAAATTCTAAATAATCAATAAACAGAATCGATTTTTTTCATTTAGAAAAAAATGAGAGCCAAACAACATCGGATGACTTCTTTTGGCCCACCTTGTATATAAACCTATCGAAGAGGCTAAAATATTTAATTCAATAACAATTAAAATTGAAAAGTATGCATGTATATGTATGTGAATAATGTGTGTGTGTGTAAATTATCGCCCTTATTCCAGTTGCCAACGTCGATGTGTATGAGGAAACGTTCGCTCTGTTATGTCGATTTGCTACCGTTCTCATTTCAAATTTAAATGGGCATTTACTAAAATGCAACAGTTCTGATAAATGTCAATTAAGATTTGAAGTGAAAGGTCTCACATATCGATTTGAGAGATGTTAAATTTTGGTGCCGCGTCGTCAGTTTGACCAGCGGACTTTCATTTAAAGAATATTTATACTCGTACACTTCAGAAATTAACTTTTGGCGATCGCGAGGATATAAAAAAAAAAGTTATATAATAAAAATAATAAGTAGGAAGATTTCCAATTGTTGAATTTCAGCAATTATGCTGTGCACTTTCGGTCGACAAGAAAACAACACCATTAATTGAATTAAAATTAATGTATTTATCAATTTTTATCAGACATTTTAATTTGAAACCCACTTTTGCAACTCATTCACCACCTACCGGGACCAATCTAAAACATACATGTACAACTTTTCTCTCTTTGTCAGTGGTATTTTGTAACTTTGGCCCCGCAATTGTGCATTATTGTTCTTTCCATTTTTGCTTTAGTCTAATAAAAATATCGTAGGTGGAAATACATTTTCGCGGAGTGTTAATACATATTCTGATATTGCCTTTTTTGTAACTAATAAATGAAAATGTAGGCCTCAATATGTGCTGTCGACTGTTGGATCCGTGCGTACTTAACTTCACATTATGAAATGCACTCATGTTTTTTCATCCTGTAATAAGCACAGTGACATCAAAGGCCAACAAGAGCACACAATTTATGTTGTACAAGTCCATGTTCATTGAAAGAAAACGTATAATTATAAATTTTGCGGAACCAAGTTAAAATAGACCGAAACGGTGGAAAATAATGTCTATACAAACATGATGAGACACTCAAAATGTTCGACAAAAAATCATTTATTTCGCACATGTATGTACGTTGATTTAAAAATTATAAATTTGCTTTAATGGCAAATTGTGTGGGATCTCTTGCAATTTGTGGTTTGTTTTCATGTTTTTCTTTTTTTTTCCTGCGTCTAATTTCATTTCCAACCACATTTCATGAAGATGAAGATTATGTTGGGATCAACATGGATTTGATTGCCATTCACTTCTCAGTTCTCTTTTGTATGTCTCGCATCATTATTATTTCTATTTAATTTTTCTACAATTTATTAATGAAAAACTTTAGATTTGTGTCTCTGTATTTGATTTTATAAATAATTGTTCACACCATCTGCTTAATCATAGTGTTTATCAACTGAAGGCTTGTGCTATGCTATGCCAGGCGACGTACTGAACGTTTGTTGCTCGACAACACATTCCTACAGTCATCCGTACAAAGTCTTTATGTTGCGCATTTATGGTTGTCATAAGTGCTGTGGAGCATAAGCAAAAAATTTAAAAAAAAATATACATGCATATTAATAAATAAACAAATTTGTTAATGGAATTTATTATAGAGTTGAGTAATAAAAATTAAAACTATTCATACAGTCGGGTGCATTTAAAATATATTTTACGTGAATGCAACTTCAATCCAACTATCTGTCTGCTGCGAGTATGTTTAAAGTAGAATTATTGATTGAGCGTGCTTTGGGACACCAAGGAAGTGTTAATTTGTGAAGGCGTTAAATACCAAATTTTAATCAATTTCCATTGAAAATAAACAATAATCATTCATTAATTTATTTCTTGTTAATATTGTTATCAGTCCAGTGTTTAAAAATGCCAAAATGTAAATAATAAACTGATTAAAGGTTTTTTCTTTCAATTTGCTTCATTAATATTAATAATTTGCTGAAAGTTGTTTAATTGAAAAGCGAAAAAGATTATCACAAATTTAAAATATGTTTATTATTTTAATGTTTAACTTTTAATTAAAAAATTATGTGTGCCGCCATATGTTTGCGATTTAAAGAGAAAGTGGATGAGGCAACAACTTTTAATTGAAAATGAGCAAAATATGTTAACTACCGTTTGTACATAACAATTCAAAATACAGGGTGGCACAAAAGGAGCTATATGGTTAGAATTCTTTATAACTTTACAATTATTATTTTTTCTTTGTTTTTTTTCAGCATTTTGTGAAGAAGACTTGGGTAATTAATTATGAAACATTCGAAATGAAATCATGGCCATTAAACCCGAAATTTTGCGAGATGTTATGGAAAATATGCTAAAAAGAGCACGTATGTGCGAAGCAGAAATTACACATCACTTACAGGATATCATTTTTCAAAGGTAATTGCAAAAAATTCCCCAATATTATACTGATTTAAAAAAAAAAATTATAATAATCGCATTAATAAAAAAATTATAAACCATTTAAACCATATAGCTCCTTTTGTGCCACCCTGTATAAATATAATTTTTATAAAAAATAATTTGGTTAATTTGCAGAATTTTGCTAAAGCAATATTACCTTCAGCGGTTGGTTCAATCTTGCATTTGGCGACCAAGTTAGACATAAATTTATTATTATTATATTATCCGGGCCAGATCTTACAAAAGGTGAAGCAAAGTCAAAGAAAAAATTGGCTTACATTTGACTTTTTATATTGAGGGTGCTAATGGCGAGTAGTCAGCGTGTTGGCTCTGCAACCAGAAAGACCCAGGTTCGATTCCTAGCCGGGTCAAATCAGAAAAAAAGTTTTTTCTGAGTTTTCTGTGCTACAGCACTCTCCTTCGTCGGTATTTGAGCAATAAAACGTCGGCGAAGTAAAATAATAAATAAAATGGCTCCATTAGCTTAAAAATAATGCGTCAAACGAAACATCAGAGACGCCGCAACTTTGCTTTATAATTAACACGCAACTGCAGAGTTGTGCAAGAATTAAGCTCTATCTTCCTACTACTTTCACCATCTGTCTATTCTCTACTCGATCCTTCTCTCTAGTTCCAGTGCAATGCATTGCATATGTAGGGGATAGCCCCTGAGCACTGGTCCAAGATAAAAAAAAAAAAAATATTTAATAATTTTTTTATATTATGACACTGACCATATCATTTTGGAGCAATTTTTTTAAGTCGGCACCCTGTAAATGAATCGTGCTATTGTGTAAAACAATGAACCAGAGCCTTTAGGGATATTGCATATGGGAAGAAAAATTAAACAAAATTTCGAAAGAAGAAAATTACCAAATAATAACCAATGGATAAATAAATTATAAATTAAATAATAAATAAAAAAAAAATAAATTATATAAATTATATAAATTAAAATTTCCATTAACAATAATTTTAATTTTTGTTTTGTCGTGGTAATCCTGACATTTCGATATTTCCGGCAATTCTTAATTTTTAATTGTACGAACTATCGAGATTACACTGTATTTTCGTAGCGTACTTTCCCGAAACGGCACTGCATACAAAAGATTGTCTGCGTTGAAAGCCTTCGGCTGGGTTTAAGTGCTTTTTCCACTATGCTATTTATTTCCCGAAACGGAAAATTTCAAAAATTTAGGTTTTATTTCATATGAAACAATGCAATTATTTGGGACTTATTTCATTTTAGTTTTGGGAGTTATTCAATTACTAGGGGTTCTTACCTGCTGCCAGACAACTTACATAGAAAATGTATATAGAGATGAAATTTAAAAAAAAATTGTTACAGATACTCGTATTTTGGTAAAAGTTCCACATGACATTAGATTTTCAATTATACCTTTATCATTCTGTCTGGAAACCAATGTCGTATGATGGCATTCCGTTACTGCATGAAATATAGAATATGAGGTATAGATTTATTCCAAAAATATAGATTTGTTTAAAAAAAATTTAATTATACGAATGATAACTGCCCAAATGTCGCCAATTCTGTTGATCAAAACTGAAACCACGCAAGTACATCCCTGCAAAAGATTAAAGCTCACCAAATGCACTAATGTGAAATATTTGAAGTTGTTGATTGGTATGAGTAACTTGGAAGCACTTCAACACAAAACTTTGAAGCTCATTCATAAATGGAAACAAAGAGAGTAACGCTATGTGCCCGTTTAAGAGAGGTTTCACTGTACGTACATACAAATACATATAATTTTCTGTTAAATTTACGATAATTAATATTTATAAAATTGTTAAGAATACATTAATTTTATTTACATAAACAACAACAACATAAAAAGCAATGCCTTACAGATTACGAATTTTTCTTTCACACAATTTGTATGCAAAAATAAAGTCTGTAAATGAAGGCTGGTATTGTATTTATTAACAAACATGAACAACTTTAAACAAAAAGGGAGTTAACAATATGTTTAATGAAAAAACGCCAAAGAAGGAAGGAAACGTTTATTTTGAGAGAAAAAATATGCTAAGGAGCCAGTCAAATGATATCGTATACAATTTCTTTTTTGTGGTAACACATTTAACTCAAATTCCCATACATTTAATTAGACAGATTTACATAAAGATTTTGTATATAAAGCTGACATATGTTATGTAAATATACATATTTGTATTTGTGTGTGATTTTGTGATTTTACAAACAAGTAGAAATTTATTAATGGCATAAATAGCGACAGTGGGTAAGCATCATTACCGATTTTCTTTCACATCTAGTGTCATACTTGCATGCATATCTACATATGCGGCTGTATGTGTGTACGTAGTTGTTTATGATGCTACGATAAGTTTGTCGCCTTCTGTGCAAGAGATCCCTTAAGTAATCCATCATCATTTAGAACAAATTTCATTTGGAATTAATTTTTCTACTTTTCATTTTCCATTTACTTGCAACTCATATACTTCTTTTTTTACTGCTTGTGTTGTGACGCTTAAAATATTAAGTTCCGTTGAAAATATATTGTTCCAGCTAAGATTATGTCAAACAAAATTCCACATGGCAGCAAATTTGAGAGGTAAGCTTCTGAAATTCCTAAAATCATTACGGTTTAAAACCATGTTGAAGGTTTGTATTCGACTTTAAAGGATCTTATAACTTTGAGATGTTACATACGAGTATAATGTTTAAAAGAACTCTATATATGTACCCAAAAGAAATGGAGGCAAAGAAAATTCGGATTTCACACTACTGCATTTCAAATGAAAATGATAACAGTGTGTTTTGAAAGCTCTTCTAAATGTTTTTTAAATAAGTGTTTGTGGCAGTGACAATAAATGACAAATTCAGCGCAATGTCAATGAGTAAAAAAAACTAGAACTAAAATTATATAGAAATTATTTGAAGATTTTCAACTTTGCTGACATAATATTTTCCAATAAGTTTATAAAACTATTGATAACAAAATGCTAATGATACATAATACATAACCAATCACACGTTTGGTTACGGAACAAGACATAAAGTTGATATCATTATATGATCTTCGCTTATGGCGCACTGAACTATTAGAATACATATTTCCAAACACAACACTTTTTTGATTATTTTCATATTTAATTTTTATTTTCGTTTCGTTCTATTAATAATTTGAGGACGCATAATTTTAATTCAAAATCTGGGGATCTTTTTCAAACAAAATTTTGTGGTAGAATTTATAAATTCTTCCAAGGCCTACAACCAGTGTTGCCACTGAATAATTTGGAAATTATACACGACTGATTCCAAATTACACGCTCTATAAATTTTTAATTATTAAAACAAAAATAACTATTAAACATAAAATTTGTAATGGAGGGTTTCTGAGTACCTGATATTATATTGAGGCATTAATTTATAAGTTAGTGGAGAATCTTATTTATTGTTTTACTTCCCCGACATTATATTGCTGAAGTACTGACAAAAGAGGCCACTTTTAGCACTTTCACAATTTGTCACAACTTTTATTTCCTTACAAATTCACCCTATGCTAACACCACTGTGGTCACATAAGGCTACTTAAATCTTAGATAGAGTCCGTAAGTTTTACTATTAAAAAACATTGAATATATTTTTTTTATTTTTTATATATTATTAATTGACCTTTTTTATTATATTTTTTGAAATATATTTATTAAGCTTGAGGTCTTTTTTTATTTTATTTTGTTTTATTATTCGATATTTCGTTAACAGCTTGTTAACATCATCAGGAATAATAGGAAATTCATTTCATTTCAAAAAATATAATTTTTATTATTAATTTAATAGGGGTATTAGCATTATTCCAACATTTACAAGTTCTCGAATGCTTAAAAATTACAAATTTACCAACAGTAATTGATGTTAAATTAAACCCTCGTGCGTCTTACTTTTATTTAATAAATTTTTCACATTTGCGTTCTTTCCTCTTGAAAATAAAAATCTTTGAAAGCTGATTCTTGAAGATTTTTTTTAAACCCGGAAGATTTAACTTCGGCAGCATATTCGTTTCTTTTATCTGTTTGCGATAAACAGAAAAATAAGTCCTCTGTGATTCAATAACGTAGAAAAACAAATGTTTACGGATTAGTGAACCTTAACTGAGTATAAAGAACAACAAAAAAAACATAGTATTAAAACGTATTCTGACAAATGTGAAACAATGTTGATGTTCTGTGAATAGAATTTTCTTGCAATTACGCATTGGATTATTCAAGAAGTTGGCTGCTTTTTTCAGATCAAAGTTTCAAATTTTTTTTTACTCTTTTGACATCGACTATCACCAGTATTAACGATGTTAAACTCACGAAATGTTTCCCTTAACAGAGAATTTAAATATTACTAACAAGAGTGCGAGGATGTGTGTATACAAATGATAAGTTAACAGATATCCTGCATACATATGTACATGTACATTAGGGTCGCCCTTAGCTGTATGCGAATCTTTTATTACCAACTCTCAGTTGCTGTGCCATAGGGGAAATTTTTCACAGAAAACTTTTCCACAATTTTTTATTTTTAGACCTTTCTGTTGAATAGTATGAAACATTTCATAAATATGAGAAAGTCGTACATTGGCAATTTTATCATGAAATATTCATGTACATTATGCATTTTTGTTTTGTGTGTATAACGAGCAACAGGACTTTCTTTATCTTTAACTGCAGCTTACAAATGTGACAAATATAGCAATATGTATTTTAATTTATTGAAATGTCTATATATATATCTCTGTAAATCACTCGCTTTCTATGATCGAAAGTTACAAACCTAACGGAGCAGGAGAATAACACAGAATTGAAAAATGTTCGGAGAAATGAAACTGTTGCGTTATCTATAATATGACTGGCAAAATAATAACCTTTTGTTTGCAATAATTGGGAATCTTATTAAATTTATTCGTAACATATTGTTATACTTCTATTACAGTCTTCCAAATTGTTATTGGAATATTTTAAGAAATTATTTAACATTTAAATACAAAATATTCAAATAAAAGATAAAACTGTTTCACAAGATATCAATTCAATAGTTAAATTTTTAATTTTTGTACATTTAATTGCGTGTTATTGTACTTAATTATACATAATGAAATTATTATACAGATTTTTTTCCCTTAAGAGTGTTGTCTTGTATATATAATTAATAAAAAAAAAATGTTTATTAAATAAATACCTGTTTGTCGACAGCGTGTATTAATTATTTTGAAATAAAATTGAGTGAAACTTACCTGAAAAGATATAAAAAAAAAAGTTCAATTTAAATAAGAGTAGTAAAATTTGTTCTCATCATTAAACATTCTTGTCACAGATTCCTTTCGGAATGGTTTTTATTTCGCATTTACCATTGCGTTCAAATTTGTTTTGAGTGTTACAGATTCCGATCGTTTTTGTCATTCCAAAAAAAATATTATAAACTGAAATATTATCAAGTAGCCAAGTATAATGTGTCAACATAATCAATTAGCCACATAAATAACAGCAGTTTACAAAGAAAAAACACCAGCAAAGAAATTTAACTGCAAAAACTTAAAATCACTTTTTGAAATTTTATAGTGATTTCGACCAAATGTGCTAAAGAAATATGACAATGCAGCATAAATTAATTCCGATAATTTTGTTTTTTGTCAAAAATTTTTCAAGGATCTTATAAATTTGTAAAATAATTGTGTGTGGCTCTGTGACACTAAATTTGAACGCAAGTGCAAATGAAAACGTAAAATTGCCTAAACAGTGAATAAAAATTTTACACCAGCGAAATTTTGACATACGAAATTATATATTAAACAACGCCTAGACAATAAGAAGATGATTTGGTTACCGTCCTAGATTTAATTTTTTTATGATAAGACTGAAATTTAATTTAAATTCGTACATTAAGTTCATTTGCCTTTAAATTTTTATATTGCTATTTTTTCGTACAATCGCCTAAAAAATCAATAAATACTCTACATTTCTATTTAAAACACTCGAAACAATTGTATTTCACACAAATTTTATTGGCACCCATTTAAAGAAAAGAGCACCTTCTTACTGCTAGAAATAGAAGGAAAACTAAAAATAAAAAGTATAAAATAGAAATATTGCACATATTTAAGACATACATTGGTTCCTAAGTGAAGAATTAAAGAAAAATGGGTTAAATACCTGACCAACAATAAATATTAAATGTTGCCAGTTTGCCACCTGGCCGCAAGTTGTGGCAAAAACTAAATGTATCTACTGTTATAACATACAAATATGTAGTTTCAATGTACTTTTCTTACAAAATTGTATAATTACTTAAGGTAAAAAAAAACATTATTTAGCAACGTTCTTCCATTTTCATTTAAGTAAGCGAAGAATTTATAACCACTTTCATGTAGTGCCATCAAGAAACGAGTAAATTTTATTACATTTGCTGTACAAGAGTTTATATTTTATGTTGATTTTATGCCATGAATTAATATTTATTTCATTTGCTTTAGTGCCCCACAAAAACTATTTCACAAATATAGAAACAAAAGGATATTTCCAGCTTTAAAGTCAAAGTAAATATATGAGCTGAATCTGGCTAAGAAGTAGAGTTAACGAAAAGGGAAAGAACCATAACAAAAACTATTTTAATAAGTTTAATTACTATTAACAGATTTCACAAAGTTCACAAAGATATTTTTTAGTTGTAAAAATAATATTGCAATTACTTTAATATGCTTTTTTGTTAATCAAAATCGGTTCTTATTTTAAGGCTGTAGTATGGGAAGTGGCGAATTATTTGATTATTTGGCCGTTTTTTACATGTTACTAATATGGGTTTTTAAGAATCACACTATTCCTCTCAGTTGAAAAAATATTGATACGGAGTACACATTCCTGAACATCTCTCTTCAGTGATATCTGGTTACCTTTTCGAGAATAGATTTATCCTTTTTTTTTTCTTTTATCGTCAAAATTTACGTTTTTGCTTAAAGTTTTTTCTTGGAATTTTTTTATTTTAAATTTGTCCTCAAATAGGCTAATTTCTGCTGAACCCATACGATGATTTTGAAACAAATTCAAAACATATTCAAACAAAGCATTGTTTAATTTTTTTTTTTAATGTTTCATTAATTATTTTTCTTTGGTTCTAACAATAATTTATAAGAATTTTATTTATATGGCAGCAATGTCAAGAAGTCTTTAAAAAAATATATAAAGTCACTGTAAAAAATATGGTGATCAAAGCATGCTTCTGGATGAGGTGATTTAACTCGAAAAGATTTGATTTTTAAAACATAAACTTTTAAATATGAAATTTTGTATAAAAATACTTTAATTCATGTATATTTATGATTTTTTTTGTAAAATATTTCATGTAAATTGTATTTAGTTTCTGTAAATAAAATAATATTCATTGAATAAAACCAACAAAATTTAAAAATTTTTTATTTGTATCATACATTCCTTTTATTATTAAATAAAATTCCATAAAACATTTTAATTGACTCAATACCTAAAGTTATTAAAATTTTCTCAACTATTTTTAACAAATTAATTCCCAGTGAAAAATATTAGAAGTCATTCCTCAGGAACTACTTTTGATCTACTTCCGAAATATCAATAACTTTATATTTTCGATCTCTCAAGAAGTTATTAAGAACATCCAGTAGTAAAACTTGAAACTATTTGCTGCTTTTTATTTTTTTTAAGAATTTTTTGAATTTAAAAATTTGGTAATTTAAAAATAAAAAAATTTTTTTTTCAATTTTTCATCAATAACTCCAATACTCATCAATACTAAAAAAAAGGTGTTAACAGATCTTAAAGCTAACGCAATTAAAAATTTTTTGTAGTATTGCATAACAAGATTGAATAAGTGTTTCCAAAATTACGACCAGATGTATGTGTATGTAAATTTAAGAAAAAATTTTTTTTACAAAAACCTAACCATAGAATTTGAAATAATGATGATTTTTGTAGTTCAGAGACCACAGCGGAATAAAACAAAAATAGTGGTTTTAAAAGCCCTTAAAATTTTTTTTGTTTTATAATAATTATTCATTATGCTCAAAATTTGTAAAACGCAACGTTGGGCATTAAGAATTACCTTGTGGTGCAAAAACACATTCCATATCTTTACTTTAAAAAAATTTACTTTACAGGAATAGCATTATTTTTTTAAGTCATTTTATTATTAAATTCTCTGGGCAATTCTCTGTTGAACACGTCAACTTTTTATTATTAATTTTGTTTTAAAGTTTTATCTATATGAAAAATTAACAAAAATCCGATTTAAAAAGAAATATTTTAAAAATAATTTTACAAACTAAATCCTTTATCTTTCTCAGACGAATACTTCCCCCCAAGAATACAAAACAAATAAATTTTCATATTAATTTTTAGTTAAACTCGTTGAACAAATTTATATTTACTTCTTGACTTAATAATATTTAGTAGCTATTAGCCCAGTTAATATTCGTGCATATTGTATAAAACGTCCTCTACTATTGCCGTTATTGCTCTTACTATCGCCAACATATACAAAACATTGCAGCTGTTGTTAAGCATTAGTTGGCAACATTCACACGTTTAGTTGGTTGGTAATAAATTTCAATGTAACAACGAAATCCTGAGACAAAAAAAAAACTGTAAATAAAGAATTATTAAAACAAAGTTTTAGCAAACTGCCAACCAAACAACTTAACAGGCAACAACCTACACATCTACGTGGGTGGTGATTCTACTCTATATTGGAGATGCTTATTTTTCTCCTTTAATTTCTGTTCATCAATTTTGTTGCATTGTCGGGTGTTGTTGCTGCTATGGGCAGCAACCATATACAAAATGTAGAAAACAGGGCAACATTGCAAGTCGAAGAAGAACACTTAAGTAAATTTATTATTATTATATGTATTTTATGCATGATGTTGTTTATAGTTTTAATTAAATTTTATGACTTTTCGGAAATTTTTGCTTGCAGATTGCGAATTGGTTTTATTTTAGCTTGAAAGGTTTAAAGGTACAACTTAATGATTTAAATTTATATATCTTCAAAGGTGAAGAAATAATTATAATTAAATTAAAGGTAGACATTTAATTTGTCCACTTTCAAATGAGAGTGTATGAAAAAATTAAGAAATAAAAACACTTTGTGTGAATTTTGAAACAATTTAGTATTTCATAACATAAAATAATGTTTCTTATTCAATATTACTGAAATTACTGATCTACCATACCAAAACTTGATTAAAAAACGTTTAAATATATAAATGTCAGGTATGTTTATAAAACAACTGGATTACATGAACTTAGTTGTTGTTGGACAGGCAAAATTTCATAAACTGTTGGTTTTTTAGAATTTAGGCCCTGCCAAAAATACTGCGCCGTATGTATGGCTAAAGAAGATGTCTGAAAATAATCAGAATCAGCATGATATCAAGATGGCGAGCCACAAAATAGATTTGAAAGTGAAAATCAACATCACAAGTAGAATGGATATGTACCCCAGAAGCTATAAATTTAAGTCAGTATATTATTATGAAATTTTAAAATCAAAAATTAAACAAAAAACAATTAGTTTTAATAAAAAACATTGTTAACAAGTATGTACATTAGACTGTACCTAAGAAATAATCACGTGAATTGCCAATGGTTGACTTTTCATTTTAGAGCGATCAATGGAGATCATTTTAGTAATACTACCAGAGGAGGAGGAGGGAATTTTTTAGTGGCAACACCACTCGACGCAGAAGACGACGGTCTCTGTAAGTGCGAAGGCATTTTCAACCCTACCTCACACGCCAAAAAAAAAAAAAAAAAAAAAATACTAATACAATGGCTTAATGCCATTCACATAATGATTTTAAATGGCATTTGCATTTGCTTTTACAAATTGACATGGTTTCGTTACATCATATTTACAAAACCGACTGCAAATGCCGACTGTTCTGCACGAATTATTGAATTACTTCCGAATTCTAAATTTATTGCATTTTAGGGAAAATAATTGTTCAATTCACAAGTTCGTATTGTATTTTCGTTGTTGGTAATTTTCGTACAAAAGTTTACACCGACTGAATTTAATATGTTTTTGAAATAGTTGCAGTGAGGACAGGTATGGGACTATTACATTTTTTAAATTATTTTGAAAAATCATTCAATTATGTAATAACCAATAGGAGAAATTAAATTTCATTTGATGTTAAATATATTATACATATGATTCTAATTGTGCTTTTTCCCCTTGAAAATTATATGTGAAATTTATTATTACATACTTTATGATATTCTCATAAAGTATTTTATTACAAAAGTATGTAATAATCATAAAGTATGTAATAATAAATTTCACATATAATTTTTAACGGAAAGAATCATATGTATAAAGAGATATTCCCAAAATAAATTCAGTTAATATAAATATATTATATTTAATTAAATTTTTAAACTATTTGAATCAAAATTGTTTATCGTTTAAAATTAAATTAAAATAAAATTAATTAGTTATATTTATTTTTTGAGCTATGGTCTTTTTTATGAAAAGTTTTTTTCAATTATTTATTTTCAATTTTTCGTTATCAAAAAAAAAATCTTTTCATAAAAAACACTATCGCTCAAAAAATAAATATAATTAATAAATTTAGTAAAGGTCAAACTTAAAATAGAATTGAGACTAATAAAACTAATTTGTATTGAATTGAAATTTCAATACCAGGTTTAATTTCATGGATCAAAATTAAATTAATATAAAATTTTTTTTAAAAAAGAAACTGGAATTAAAAACAAAAATATAAATACGATAAAATAACGACACTACAAAACTGACTGTTTATAAAGACATATTGTGGTTTTTTTAAACGATAAATCATACAAATGAACTTTGCTAATTGAGCTAATGTTTCTACGTTCAATGTCACTGTTCACTGAATTAAACTGAAATTTTTTAAGGGAACAATTTAATCTATCGAATTGAATTTGAGCTACTTTTCCATTTAACACGCACATAGAAGTATGTATAATTGGCCATTCAGATATGGGTTAATGGACCATAGCGACCACAATCGGAATACTCCTATAATAATTATTCGCAGATTTTACAAACGGTATGATAAACATAACTCTCCCTTTCTATTATGAAGAGTATAATAATAATTTATTTCATTTATACATTTTTATTAATCATGTTTCCCTTAAAAGTTTTTAACATTTAACTAATTAAAAGAGGGTTTTTCTAATTTTTTTAATGTATGTCTATAGTAGATGTATGTACATTCACAATAAACACTATTATGCACATAGATTTGTTTGAAAGTGTTAGTGTGTCAACACCAATATGTATAATATTCATGACTTTGAAAGCCATACAATTTTTGCATAAAGTCATAGACATTCCTCTACATTTTACACATACTCTCAGCTACTAACACACATCCTTACACATGTACTTATATCTATATTTATATTCAAATTTCAACACATGCACACATTCCTCTATAACTCTTTTAAACATTCCTCCAGTTATGCGAAAGTTGTTCGTTTTTTTTTTTTCTGTTTATTTTTATGATCATAAAATGCAAATGAAACGTGGCTTTTAAACAGGTGCAAAATACTTGACTTTTTCTTATGTTTACGTGTATGTTGTTGGTTGGTAGTCAGCTTATTGATATACATATAAATATGTACACACACACGCTCCCATCTATCTTTATGCATACATATGTACATGCATATATGCAAATTGTAATAAATATACACTTGCGTTCACACAAATGAATTTTACATAGTTCAGCGTTGAAGTGAGGCATGCAGTAGCTTTGCTAGGATGTGTGTGTGTGTGTGTGTGTGTGTATTTGTTACTGGAGGTGTATTTGAGAAGAGGATAACAGTTAACTATGTATGGATGTGTGCATATGTGTTATTATCAGCAAAGGTCACACACGCAGAATTACATTCTCATAAAAATTCATACACAGATGGTGTTGGTTATGCAAATATGCTTTATTGCTTTCTATGAATATACTTGCACACATGCGTATATTTATTCATTTATGTGAATGTGTGTAAATGAAAATATGAAAGGGTATTATACAAGTTCCCGGCAAATAAATATTTTCATTGAATGAAAATTTCCTTTAATAATTAAAAGTCAATAAAAATATGCATATTTTTTTGAACGAACTTTTTTGATAGTTATTGTACTTTACTCAGTGATAAGAAAAGGCTTTTCTCAAATGATAACGAATATATAGGAAATATATGTATGTACAGTGTGCGCTCGGTTTGTGCGACAACTTATTATCGCGACGGCACTGTTATCGCGACAGCTTAATTTTTTGCATTGCAGATTCTACAATCGTGAAAGATGTTAAGAAAAAACTAAATTTTCGCGACTTTTATTTAAATACAATTTGGTTTTTGTCTCAGCATAAGAAGTAACAAAGGGAAATCCCGTTAGTTTTTTTCGTGCATGAATCTTCTTTTGATGTTCTGTTTTGTAATTTAATTTATTCTGAGGTTACTCCGATTGGATTCCTGAGCAATTTCCCATAGAAATCGATAATCAGTAAGTAGAATTATCTGAATCACAAGTGGAGGCTACATATGATAGTGGTCATGATAATAAAATTAAAGTCGATGATGCTATTAGATCGATTAACATGTGTTTACAATGGGCTTTAGAAAATTAAATGCTCAAAACTGCACTGTATGAACTGCGACATTCAGCCGATATTTTAAAGAATAATTTTCCAAAATTAGCAACTTAAAATTTTAAACTTTTTCAAAAGTAACTTAAAAGCAAATGTAAATTTATCAGAAATATATGAATAAAAAATTTTTGTTGGAAGCATATTTTGGTAACATATTTTTAAAAATTTTTGGGTCCGTCTATAACGAAAATTCAGTTTCAGCGAAACCGAGCGTGCACTGTATGTATAGGGAAGCGGATTTTACATGAAATTAAAAAAGGTGAGCCAAAATGTTCTTAAGTTACAATTTTAGAAACTTTCTTACTCAAATTAATTTTGAAATTTATTCTCTTAAATTTATAGAATTCGTAAATGTCGCTGGCAAAATTTTTTCATTGATATATCTTATAGACGTTTGAAATTGGTCTTGCGGAACGCTTCTTTTTGTATTTAACGAACAAATTATATTCTGCAATATTTTATAACAATTTCTTTTCTTAAAAAAAAAAAAAACAACTTGTTAAACTACACGTATGAAGATATAATATGTCCTACCATCACTGTAATAATGCTGTTTATTACTGGATGAGAGTGGCGATCGCTCAAGTAGTCTGCACGTTGACTACAAAACCAAAACAGACTTGGGTTCAATCCCAGTTTCAGACTAAAATTATATAAAAAAAAATAGCAATCCACAATCACATTAAAACTTCAGCTTTTTTTTTAACTTGGACCAGCACTCAGGAGATGATCCCTACACATACGATGCATTGTGCTGGAACTAGAGAAAAGGGATAGTAAGAGAAATGACAGGACGTGGAGCTTAACTATGTTACAATTCTGCTTTTGCACGTTCTCTGATGTCAAGGAGACGTGTTCCATTTTGAAGCTTCGTAATAAATTGTTTTGTTTATTATTCAACCACGCCTCATTTTATTCATAATTTATGTATATTTACGATAAAACGATAAAACTTGTAACTTTTCGTAATTTCGATGTTTGGTAATCTTTTAAGGACAAAAAATTTCACCATAATTTGTTCTATCACTCTTAAAATGTTGATTATATTGAGAAATAGTATAGGAATAGATAAAAGGAATTGTAAATAAATTTTTCTATATTTATTTGGACAAAATTGAGCAGGCCGTAATCGAGTAAAAATGACATCTACATGAACTTGTCTAAGTACATAATTTTTGACTTAAAAAAATTTGTGGGCCCTTCAATCATTCATAGATTACCTTCAAACTTTTCAGATGTTGTTTTTAGAGAAAAAAGAAACTTTTTTTGCTCGGTGCTCGTAGATATCATGTGAAGTTGCAAAACTGGCCACTACTGTACAGTACATACATATATTCATATTATTGTTTTTTTTTTTTAATTTTCACACTTAAAATGTTTTTGGAAGAACTGTTGATGTTTCCACTGTAACAATAGCAACAAAAGCTTTGCCAAACAAAAACTTTTCGAAGAAAAATAGGAGAAATACAAAAGCAAAAATTTATTAAATGAAAAAGAAAACTACTAAATGAAACATGTTTGTGGAATTATAATTTTAGGGTGATTTTTTTATGCATTACTATTTGAAATTTAGGCTGGATTGTAAAATTTAGTAAACGCACTTATATTCAATTTATACTGGTAAATTGCAAATTATTGTCTCATTATAGTTAGAGGAAAATTTAGATAACGTAGTCTCTTTTTGAACTTACGATCACAATGTAATGGTGGGGAGAACGAGGAATTTCGTCGGTAAAAATTCGTTGCGTAAATTCGCTGTGCTGCGGCCAATTACTATGAAAAATTACAACTGTCAAAAGCCCCATTTTAGTTTTTTTCCTTCAATATTTCTTAAATCTGTCGATGACAGATTGTATAGGCGACTATTGCTACACAATACATACGAAGGATGTTACTAAAATCAGTTGAAATCGGTACTGTTCAGTGACCAGTGACTATGTTTTCGCCACTGAAACTTTCCGTCAACAACTGACACAAAGACGCAGGGCGAAATATTTTTATTACTGGAGTCGAAAGCAGAACTTTACGTTTAGTAGTCAACGTGCAACTACTTCAGCCATCGCCACCTATAGTACACTGTTAATCAAACTGTATCTTACTTTTGCAACACACATACAATTTTTGTCATATCGAACGACTAGATCTGATACTGAATGATGGCGTTTAGAAGAGAAAGTGTATATTATAGTAAAATAATTTTATATTCCAACGATTATCAAATGCACATCCATGGTAACTAAGATTCCATTTTAATGATGACACCAGCTATTCGTGTGAGTACTAACACTGCATCCAGGGAAGAAATCACTCATTTGCTTTGATATATCTGATATGTCATCGACATATATATGCGATACCTCCCATAGGTCGTCTAATACATGATTGTAAAATTGTGTCACTCCGTGTACAAAGCCCAGCACTCACACAGCAGAGGAGAAACCACCACTTCTCTAAGCTGTTCCCGACAGCTGCAACAGAATGCCTTATGGAGAAGACTATACCCAGGAAGTTGGTATGTGCCACAACCCAGATGAAAGTTATTCGTTTTATATTTAAAATGTATTCGTTTTTGATTTGCCAAAAGTAGGACTCAAAACAAACAAACACTTTCGTATATGAAAAATATTAGCAAGATCCTTGTGCATCAAAACTGTTCCATGCTGAAATTCCAAGTGTAATGGAAAATATTTAACTGGTTTACAGCAGTATGAAAACCTCCACAAAAAACCCGGCCACTATACAAAACACTCTTTAAGAGAAAAGCAAACTTTCAGGCACTAAAACAATGAATGTTGCAACTTCTGGCAAGTAAAACTTTGTTTTTCTTATTGCTGAAACTCAATGTTGTAATTGTTGTTGTGGCAAGAACAAGTGTTTGACTGTTTGCATTTGTTGTTTGGTGGGTGTACGTCTAAGTGCGCTCTCATTCATTGCAGGTAATTTAATGACTTTAGAACTTTGTAACTTCTTTCATTCTCAGATTCTTTTCTTTTCACTTGAATTATTTACTGCTTTTTCCGTGACAGAAGTTTTTTTCCGGTTATTTTTTTTTTGTTTCATTAAAATTTTTTTTTTATTATTACAATTTTCAAGTTATTGTTGTAGTTATAAAACATCTGTTGTAAGTTTTTCATTCTCGTTTTTATATGTTTGCCAGCAAGAAACGATGAATTTTAGTTTATTGCTGTTAATGCAGGCAGGCTGTTGTTCCAATTTCTTTTTCTTTTGCTCGCAAGCATTGAATATAAAAAAGAAACTTTTTACTTGTTGTTTGCTGCAAAATACTAATAGAACAAAATCAAATTTTATAGTTTTCTCTTCTTTGCAACTAGGAAAGCAGTTGTGCAAAATTTTCATTCATTTTCTTTATCCATAGTTGTTGCATGTCAGATTTTTTTTTCTTTATTTACGCGGCATATCTTTTGACATTTTGAGCTACAGCAACGTTCAGATAAATAGTATTTAGTTTGATTATCCAATATGCTCAAGCTCAAGACTGTGAGAAAAATTTTGTAGGAAGAATTATCTAGAAAGCAAAAGTAAATTTTATATACTTGAGAAGAAATGAGAAGCAGCGTTTCTGGGGAAAATTATTTTTTTTTTTTTTTTTTTTTTTTTATCTTGGACCAGTGCTCAGGGGCTATCCCCTACATATGCAATGCATTGCACTGGAACTAGAGAGAAGGATAGGGAAGAAATAGACAGGTGGTGAAAGTGGTAGGAAGATAGAGCTTTATTCTTGTACAACTCTGCAGTTTCGTGTTAATTATAAAGCAAAGTTGCGGCGTCTCTGATGTGTTTTTGACGCATTATTTTTAAGCTAATGGAGCCATTTTATTTATTATTTTACTTCGCCGACGTTTTATTGCTCAAATACCGACGAAGGAGGGTGCTGTAGCACAGAAAACTCAGAAAATTTTTTTTTCTGATTTGACCCGGCTGGGAATCGAACCTGGGTCTTTCTGGTTGCAGAGCCAACACACTGACTACCCGCCATCAGCGGGGAAAATTATTTTATCAATCAATGCAGCATCTTAGACGAATTACTTGATCCATCTCTTCACCAGTGGCTTCAGTTATGCCATGCATGTGCTCAAAATCTTTTCTACTCAGTTTACCTACAACTCTCTTGGACAAGTGAGGGCAAAATATTATTATCCCAATGCAAGGCGAAATTAAGAGACTTTTAAAAGATTGAAATTGTTAATACAAGGCTTTAATTTGGACTTTAAACTAAAAGTAAAATATATAAATATACTGGAAATGTTTAGAACAATAAAAAAAAATATCAAACTCATTGTTACGTTCATGGCCGCTCACAGTAATTTTTCCTTTAACCGACTAACTAACTGCCAATCTTTAAAATACTTTCTAACTATCCAAAAATTCTGAGGATAATTCTTATTCTAAACTTGCAAATGAATTAACGGATTTCGAGCATGTGAAAGATATATTATCAATGACAATATCATAAATATTTAACAACATTCTTCTGCCCCACTATTGTTTGTGTTAAGAAGAGCATTTATTAACCGATAAAAATATAAGTATTATCTCTCTGGTTCGGTCTATCAGCGCCGATATGTATGAATGCTGTCTTTGTTTGATATAATGAAATAGGATATTATATTTGTATGTCCCATAAAAAAGAGCATAAAATTGTATTAAAAATTAATTTAAATAAAAATTTTTTACAACAGTACTGCTGGTTTATTTAGTCCCAATTGATGTTGTTCAAAAAAAACCGGTGGGACATATACAGTCCCAGGACTAAATATAGTAAAGGATACTAAAATTAAAAAAATACTAAGAAATATAAAGCTGCATTTATAACTCTCACATATTATTATTTTTCTAAAGTCAAGGTTTTATCACTAAATTTTATTAAATTTGTAATGACAAACTCTTTATACAATATTATGTTCGCCGTTTTTAAAAATTACTGAATAAACATGTTTCAAGTCTAAATTCTATGCATGTGTATAAAAAAGTGCCTCCCCACAATATTGAAAAATATAAGTAAAATAATTTCAAATGAACATAAAAATGAATGAACTAATACTGCCACTGCAAAAGCGAATATATTTTTTGTCACGATGCTCTATCAAATGCTGTTCCTTTTTCATTCTAATCAACATACGTTATGATTTAACAAAACAACACCATGCATGTTCTTCGTACAGTGTAGGCTGGTGCATGTATTGCTGTGCCTAATATTTTCTTTCCAGTTTTATAAGTTTTGATGTGATTTAATTTACAGACGGTTTTGTTTTACGCTTTCATTAACAAATTCTATTATAAATAAAAAATGCACAGAAATTAAAAGAAATATGGTTGTTTCCTCTTTGCTGTTAAGTGTCACTCACTTTTTAAAGTCAGTCATTTACAGACAGAAAGAAAAAAAAAGAAAAAGAAAATAATAATAGTAACAGAATATAATTTTTGCTAAAGAAGAACGCTTCAGCAGAATAATAAAGTTTTTAATTTAATGAGTTTTACAAATTTTAACACAGATTGTTACTAATCACTTTGAAAGCCATGACCAGGCTACATTGAAAACAAAGTTTTGCAGTAACTTTGATAGTAAAAAAAAAATAAACTGAAATATTAGCTTTTCGAAAAGAACACAAAACACGTAACGTATTATGGAAAAAAAACTTAATTTCATTAGCTTGTGCTAAATTAAAAAGTCAACGATGTTTCACCTGGTACGTATACGTAATGTGAATAAAATAGTTACGTCCATTGAGTATACGTATAAAGTTTTTAAATATAAAATTTTAAAAATATAATAATCAGGGCCCAAATCGTTGAATTCGTGATCGAATGAATTTAAGCGAAATTTGACTTTTTGAGATCATCATATTCGTTATCGAATAACACGTATCGAAATCTCACATCATGGCATTCGATAACGAGTAGTCGAAGAAGTACCTTCTCTCGAAATGTCATTCGATAGACTAAAACCTGTCGTAAACTAGTTTTTTGCTTGCTATTTAAGAAAGAAAAATTTTATTTTATTATTCAGTCATATTTTTTAGTAAACACGTATGTATGTTTGTGTGTACATACATAAATAAATCATTATTAATAACAAAAATTAGCTAAAATATATCATAATCAATCAAAAAGTCTCTAAATTATTAAACTTTTTTTTAAAAAAAATTAAAATAATTAATTTTTTAAAATAAATAAATTTTAATAATTCAAAATAAAAAAATATTTTAAATTATAAAAATTTTTAAAATATAAATAAAAATTTAATGTTAAAGTTTTAAAATAATTAATTTTTTAAATAAATAAATTTTTAATTTTAAATATATTTATCTTTAACGTCCACTTATCCAATCCCTCCCAGTTTTTGACTGATTATTTTTTTCAGTTACAAAGTCATTTCTACCAAATTTAGAAGATTTTAATAGTTTTCAAGATATACAGAAACCAATATTCAGTTTATATGGGAAGCACCACGCCCACATGTCCAATTCCGCCCACTTTTTTAATTATTATTCGTACTGATCATTAAGACGAAATTCTGAAACTGACACCAAATGAAATAAGACCTAAAAAGAAAGTAAAATTAAATAACTCCCATATGAATTTCTTTTGAGACTTATTTCATTTGGCAGTAATTTTATTATGAATAAAATGAAAAAAAAAATTTAAGTAAATCCCAAATTTGTATGAAATTTTTTTAGTAATTATTTAATTTTTTCCTTGGGACTTATTTCACCTGGGAGTTATTGCACGCCGCCCTTTAAACTGCAAAAAATATACGAATTAACGAGGGCAACAAAAAGTATGGACTTTTCACGAATTGAAGAGTTTTTTTCAAGGGAAGTGGAATTGTTGAGATTTTCGAATTAACGGGGTTAGTCTGTATAAACAAATATTCTTTAATTTCTGAATGCAAATTTAAATTTGGCGGCCTAATAAGCCAACACTGATTATTTATGTAACTACAAGTAAATACATATATAGCAACTTATATAACTCTTAAAATAAAATAAACGATTTAATGGCTCTGCTGCTGGTGAAAAGTTCACGTTTTCTACTTATTCACACAAATTTTCTTGTGCAACTTTTTAGAAACAAATGTTGCACCATAAATTACATGTTGATTTTCTGTTTTCTAAATATTTTTTTCTCAAAGTTTTTTCCACTTTCAGTTCATTTCATGTTTGCCTGTAACTGTATCAACGAGTGGAATTTTTCTTCGTTTGAATAAAACATGTACTATAACGTAGTTTTATGTAAAAGGCACCAGCAGTTTAGTGGCAAACTTTAATATAAAAGACATGAATTTACTTTGTTCACAATTTTGAAGAAAAACCTTCAGGAGTTATTATGAACTTTGTTCTACTAAACCTAGTAAAAGTTTATAAATATTTAATGATTTTATTTCAAACAAGATGTCAAATTTGATGATGAATAGTTATGAAGATTTAAAAAATATAATAAAAAAAATTTCAAATGTTATAGATTGAACAGGAAATATTTTGGAGGGGTTAAATCTTTTTAAATTATAAGCATTTTGAGATATTTTATTTTGTATCCACTTAATGAAAATGTTTTCATTAATACGCATTAGAACTAAAGCAAAAGGTGTATGAAATAACAAAAACTTTGACAACTCTCCCGCACTGTTTGTTTACAAAACCAAGTGGTTGATAATTGATAATTTTACCATTTATTTTTTTCTGATAAAATTAAAAGTCATTAGTGTTATTCGACGATATATTGAACAATGTTCTTCTGTTTCAAAATGGAAAATAACAGAAAGGAAGGCAGGAATAATGAAAATTATTCTATTATTTCTTGTCAAAACACGCAAAAAATTGAGAGTTGACGAACTTTTCGCTTCAAGCTGCGTTAAAAGTGCTTTATGTGTAACGAATATGTAACGCAATCGCGAAGGAAAAGTTTTATCTGTCATGGCTTTAAGTACCAGCAAAAGTTTAAAAATCATGCAGTGTTCAAATTCGTTTTCGTGGGCAAATTGCTGCTCTCTTTCACAAACACTCTATTTATCACTCTCTCTTGATAGCTGGTCAGCAGTGTAACCATATTAGCTTTTTAAGGCTAAATTTAGCTTTATCTCTTATCAATTGAAATTTAAATAATTTACTCTATTTTGAAAATTTATTTAGCTTCTTGTTTATTTGTTATTAAATGTATATTATATTTAATTGGTGCTCGCCACGCACTTATACCATCATGACGAGTATTGTCAGTTGTGGCGTTTTGTTGCGAAACCTGACGATAGAAAATTCTTTTTGGCGATTAAAATTTTAGAATTGTGATTGGCGATTTTTTGCTACATTTTCTTATGATTTGCTGTATTATAGCATTGCGTTAAAAAAGAATTAAGAGTTTGGCGGCTTTTCGTGATAAGGTGTATTTGTGTGAAGTAAATAGGAATCACCAAAAAAGTAAATTTCGAAAAAATTCGAGTTACGGCCAACGATACGCAATATATTGAAATGGAAAAGTGCAATGCAATACAATAAATAAACAAATAAAATCCTCGTCAAAAAGAATAAGATTTAAAATCTTGCATCGCCTTGCAAAGCAATAAAATTGGACATTATAGATAAGATTAATAGATAGGCTTTTTTCCGTACAGGTGTGGACAGTAAAAATATGTATGAAAATAATAGGATCCTTGAATTTGAGTTTTTTAATGTTTAGAAAAGTGCTTCATTAAAAAAAAAAAAATTAAAAAGTGTTAACTATTTACCTCATCTCTACTCAAAGACTTTATTTCGCAATTGATATTTCAATAAAAATTTAAATAGACAGGTATGAATTTGTATAAAAGTATTTAATTTAAATTATAATATACATATGTATATAAATATATCTATTTATATATTTATTAAGAAACTGTACAAATTTATACAAAAAAAAAACTTTGGCGAATTGTGAGGAAGCCAACAGCAGTCATCCAGACGATTTGTTTGTGCTTAGTGCCTCCGTAGTCTAGTGCATGAGCATTAGTCTTATCAATATGAAGGTGCGGGTTCGATTCCCGCTTAGACCCTGAGTGTTTCTACAGACAAGCTTTAGAGCTTCGTAGAGTTTTTGTATTGTCTTCATGAAAAAAAAAAAAAAAAAAAAAAAGTAGCAGTAAAAATAAAGTTCTAAAATTGAAAAAAAAATCAAGTTTGAAAATATTTTTTTATTCTACGAAATACACTCAAAAATTAAATAAAAGAATAAAGTATAATTTATTTCTGATCTTTTTTAGCGTAATTTTAAACACGATTTAACTTTAAAATCTGGCCACACTGCTGTTCGGAATAAATTAATTAATTTTTACGTTTGTTTTTTTGTATTTCAATTTTCAAATTTATATTTCATTTTATATTCCAAACTATTAAATAATATTTGTCTAACAAATTTCATTACAAATTCCTTTGATTCATTTCAATTCATGAAAATAAAAAACAAATACAGAAAAATTTTAAATTTAAATGGAAATAAATCTTCCATGATGGGTGATTTTCATACAAACACAACCAGAAGCATTTTATTCATTGAGCAAAACACATGTTGAATTTTCATACTTCACATACAAACAGTCCTGTTTTAATTTAAATTCATTCTTATTCACTTTTTAAAGGTTTTATATTATCCTCATGGAAAAAAACAGAAAAATATGGAAAAAAAAGTAAATAAAAGGTAAGAAATATAAAACACAATAAATGATTATGAAATATAATATGTACAATATAATACACATGTAGTTATTTACATCTTTATACAAATAATATTTACCTAAATTTTTGAAATATTTTACATGCAATTCAACTTATATGTTGAATTTCGAACCACAAAGAAATGTAAATGTGAAATAATATGTCTGTATATATCTATACCTTTAGGACAAATATGCAAAAAGCATAAAAATATTTGAAAAAAAAAATAAACTTATGTACACTACATACATACATATGGATGTACGTACGTCTAGTTTTAAAACAAAGAAAGCTTAAAGAAATATTTGTATAAAACAAATTATACTTAAAATTGCATATATGGTATGTTTCATTATTAGTTTGTCGGTTAAATCTTCAAATTTGTAATGTGGGAATATCTATGGAGAAGAAAAATATATAGTCGGACTAGAAATTTTGTTAGTTGATGATATTAATTTAAGCATTCATACGGCCTATATTGCCCCACTATATAATGAGGGTGGCGATGGTCGAAGTAGTCTGCACGTTGACTACAAAACAAAAAATTTTCTTGGCTTCAAACCCAGTTTCAGACTCATAAAAACATCTCGAATTTTTTAGTAGTGCATTTGTGTGGCTTTGTGTTAGTTGTTGTCGGAAGGTTTCAGTGGCGAAAGCTTCAGCTGTATCCAATCCACAGGCATATCAGAACGCCCTCCTAATTACTAAAAAAATGGCTACTAAAAACGAAGCTTCAAAAATTAAATACGTCTCCCTGACATCAGAGACGCTACAACACTGCTATAAAAACAAATAACGTGCCATAAGCAGCATTGTAAGATAGTCAAGCTTCACCTTCTGCCATTTTTCCTACTATCCCTTTCCTCTAGTACCTGGACAATGCACCGCATATGTAGGTGTCATCTCCTGAGTGCTGGGCAAAAAAAAAACAAAATAATAATTTCACTGATTGAATCGAAGTTTTGACTAATTAAAACTTATCCTGAGCATCATGTGAATACGGTAATGACACAAAAGAAACTTATTTACATTTATACCTTGCAAATAAAGTCGAATAAAGATATTCGTGAGCACTAAATAACTACTGACTACACTCTAAACCACTTTTGTTGAAAACTATGCCGATAATAGCAGGTAAAACTTTACCAAATATTATTGACCTAAAATTACACAACACTTTTTTTTAACCATTTTGTTCATATTTTAACTAAATATATTTAATTGAGAACAATTAAAAGCATTATTAAACTAAATGTATCTAATTTGTGTCCTTTTAAATTTATATATCTTCAGTCAGCTCTCGATAATTTGAAATTCAAGGAAACAAAGAAAAAGTTCAAATAACCGATATATCAAATTAATCACAGTTTAATTGCAAGCAAAGCGCATTGTGAAAAGATTGCAATAATAAAGCAAACGATTTAACTTTTTGTTTGTTTCAAAAACAAACACACGTTCAATATATGTATATCGTTGCTACACACCAAGCTTATAATTATACAACGTCGGTGATATGTTTTCTACTTGATATTAAAAAAATTAAATATTATAAAAAATGTTAGTAAACATTGAAATAATTGTAATGAATTTTTTATAAAAAAATAAGGAGAGATAAATTTGCTTCTTGAATAAAAACTAGAATTTCTTTTGTAATTAAATCTTTTATTTATATGAAATATGAATATTACAAATTGAAATATAAATATTACAGTCGGCGAGCCATTTAAATTTATAAAGCATTTTATATAAACTAAAATAGATGATTTTTTGGTTTTTATTTCATTTTCTCGAAATAGTTTCTAATTGCAGAACATAGATACGAAAATTTCAAATTATATCGTGTAAAAGAATCTTCAAATCTTGTTCTTTTATTTCAATTAAAATAAAAAACAACGTTGTCAGGAATTCAATACCTAATAAATAAATAATTTTACAATCAAAAGTATTTTCTTCTTTTTTTTATATCCAGTTAAATTAATTGAATGAATATAATTATGACATGAAAAATATTGCAAATCATTTTTTTTTGCTTTTATTTTTTTATAACAAGTGAAAATATAACAAGTTGAAAATATATACGTCTTAGAGATGAATATAATAATATCTTCAAATTACCGACGGTACCAAATTATATGAATTTTTTTAAAAATTTATTCAATGTTTTTCAAGCGACCTAGAAAATAATTAAAATTATCGCGAGATTCAAATTAACGAGTTTTAACTTATCAAGAGTCGACTGTATATTTTAAACATTTTATCACAAATAACACATTCATAGCTTCTAAAAGATACATAGTTGAATATTTTCCACTGGTTAAGATTTATAAATGCCGAGCATCAATGGAGAAAGGATTAACAATATATAAATTGAGGTTAAAGAAGGATCTTAAAAAACTGGAAAATAAAAAAAATATAAAATTAAATAAAAAATTTCCTGCCACCGTTATATTCCGAGTTATGGCTCCTGAACAATACATAAAACTAAATTTCATTAAAATTTAATAAAATTCGTTTTACTATTTTCATACCACCACGAAAGCAACGAAACTCTCTAAAATCCCTTTAGAAGGCATCTGCTCTCATGTTGTTAGTCAGTGTAGGGAAGTGCTGGATGTCCTAAAAAATTTGTAACCACTGTTTTCGGCAACTAATTAGTTAATATTTCATGGGATATAAAAGTTAAAATTGATTGAAGTAATAATTTATTGAAAACCGATGATATTTTATTTAAGATAAGGACCTGTTTCAAATCAAAAGTATTTTTAAATAATAAAAAAAAGTGTATAGAATTTAGTGGCTACGTTTTTTTGGGCAAATATTTTAGCATGTGTAATCGTACCTTTAGCAGCATTAAATAAAAACATATTTTCCCAAATACATATTAGTAATGCGACTTGCATGGTTAATTGCGAGACCAATTGCTATCAGATAATTTGCTACCAGTAAAAAAGCTCCATTTACTGTTTAATAATATGTCACAGGATTTCAGGTAGCCTTTTTGTGTTAACTTCTACTTGGAATTGCTCTTATACAGTATGAATAGACATATAACTGTTTTGTTTTACTTGCTACTTAAAGTGTTGTATAAAAGTGCCCATTATAAAAACAAACAAAAAACAAAAGGCTTTCTGCAAATCTGTTCCTAATTCGAATAATACAGCATTCAAATACAAAGAATTTACAACGTCCTTTGATCCTTTCAAATAATTTGAAATTCATTTGTTTTTTGTTTTTTCTCTTTAAGTAGTTGTTCAAATTGTAGCAACAAAAATAAAAACTTTTCTTAGTTTTCTGCACAACAAACAACCAAAATAAGAAAATGGCACAAACACCAACAACAAAATTACTTCGTATTCACACATGCAGCCAAAAACACACAGGCTGAAATCATACGTCATATGATTTCGATTGGGTTCTCCAATAATGATATAACAATTTTATCTATTAGAAAATTACAGAATATTTGAAATAATGATTCAACATTCTGGGTATAGTGCTGAATACTGAATTTTAGAAATAATTTGATTTCGGTAATAACGAGTCATACACAACCGACAAAAATCCGTGCGGCGAAAAATAAAATTGACAGGGAAACGTTTTTTGTTTTTTTTCATTTATTCAAAACGTCAAAATTGTTTTCGCTGAAAAATCGTAACCATTATTAAAAGCAATTGCTGCTTGAGATGCAATTTTCTATCTCTATCGCATACTTAGGGAGCGAAAAATTTTAAATTTCGCGCAGTCCTAGGCCTACAGAAAAAAACTTTTATTTTTTAGCATTAGAATTAGAATTAGAATAATATATTTTTTGCTATTAAAAGTTTAATCAAGTCAATTAAATGTTCAATTATTTTTTGGATTTACTTAAATAAATAATTTAATTTTTTACAGCTTATTTTTATTTCATATATACAGCACTATTTATACAAATCGAAATGAATACGCAATAACCATTCGAATTGAATCCAAATACTTTTTTTTTGCTATTAAAAATTTGTTACAGATTTTCAAAATATTTAATTATTAGTAAAAATTTCATTGGAAATTAATTCAATTAAGTCAACAATACAAATTTAATTCATATTAATTCATTTAATTTTTTAATTGATATTGCAACATTTTTTCGCAAAAATTAGCCACAGTATTGTTGGAGAGATTTCAAACTCGATTGTATTCAATTCAGTCATTTTGTCCGGTTGAAAAATTTAAGTTGCTTTTAATTCTTTTTGTAAACGTTGTTCCTTTCTGTACTTCATCATGCCGAATATCTTATGTTTAGCTAATTGACAGATTTAATATAGCACTCACAATAAAACATCAAGAGTTTTTTGCCTCCCAATTGAAAACCCCTTTACAAACATGCGTAAGCACATTTATGCAAAGAGTTATTCATTTATCAGTCTTCCTTTTTTATTGGTAAAAGTAGGAAAAAAGTTTTGTTTGGGTTGAATTTTTTATCCTTAATTTGTGTCAGGATAAAAATTAAATATTCATAGAGGACCGACTGATTGTGTGTTCATGTGTGTATGTGTGTTCATTTGCCAGCCAAATAAGCCTTGTGCTTCTTAAACAAATACAAACAACCTAAATAGTTGTTAGTTGTAGTCATGTGTTGGTTGGTATGACAGTTTCCCTGTTTATTTACGATATCTGTGTTTATATGTGTGTTGTTTGTTTATTAGCATTCAACATTTCAATTTGATGAAAAAGTTTTCTCATCACAGACGCAGCCTCACACACACACAGTCCCATTTATTTACACATACGTATTTGTTTGAGAATCTTTTTATGTCCATAATGCTGTACTAAAGACATGTTTACTTAGATCTGTTAGTAATAATTTTATTTAGTATAATGCATGTTTAAATCCTACAATCAGTAAACGTAACTTTACAGAAATATAAACCTTCTCGTGTTTACGTACAAAGTTGATTCTTTTGAGTCGAATAGAAATTTCTCAAACAGAATTCCATTAAAATGTGTTGCAAATATTTCCCATCCCTGCAGATAACGCCACTAGTCCAAGCATGTAAGTAAAATGAAAGTCCATAGAGGACTGGGACTAGGCCACGACTAACCCAAATGTATGGAGAGAACATGATCTATTTAAGATTACGATGTCCTAGCGGAGGACCATACAACCCACATTTGCATTACATCGGACTAACCCAAAAACTACAAAACGTGTAACCCCTCCATAGGGCACGTATAAAATGAATAACTTTTTCAACCCCAGTTACAGACTAAAATCATAAAAAAAAACATCTCGAAATTTTCTGATGTGCATTAGTGTGTCTTTGTGTGTCAGTTGTTGTCGGAAGGTTTCAGTGGCGAAGGCATAGTCACTGGTCACTGAACAATATCGGCTTCAGCTGATAGCAATCCACGATCACATCAGGACGCCCTCCTTCGTCGGTATTACGTAGCACCGGCGAAGTAAAATAATAATAAAAAAAATGGCTACTAAACCGTAGCTTCAACACCGCTATAAACAAAGAACCTGCAAAAAGCAGAGCTTCACCTCCTGCCATTTCTCTAACTATCCGTTTCCTATAGTTCCAGCACAATGCATCGCATGTGTAGGGGTCATCTCCTGAGTGCTGGTTCCAGATAAAAAAAAATTGAAGTCAAGCAGATTCAATTTATTGACATTTTGTAAGCCATATAGTACTAGTCATCTGATTCCTCGGTACGAAGAAAATTCTTAGTAACATCACTGAAACCGTAAATGCATCTTCGGGGCCATAATTAGGATTCACACTATTTTCAATGTGCGAATAAATTGAGTAACTCGTAGTAATGTGGCTAGGGATTTCTTACCGATGATAATTGGTCACACTTAATGCTTCTTTATGATTTTAAAAAACATTAAAAAAAAAGTAACAATCCATTTGATTCTTTGGCTGTGTCCATCCCTTTGACATAATCAAATGGTATATTTTGCTGATCTTTGATATCCAAGCATTCAGATTTGTATAAAATTTTAAGCAACACACTTTCTGAACCCACGACTTATACTGATTTCTTGTGTCAAGGATAATATAAGCTTTTTAGTTCAGTCAGAAAGTGGCTTGCTCTATTTCTCCACAAATATTGTAAAATAAACCAGGGCCCTTAACAACACTTCGAAAATTTTAGAATTAAGCTTTTAAACTAGCGAACACAATATTTTTTATTTGCAATAATCATACATTTCCGGACTATTTCCTTTTAACAATTGAAGGTATGTGAAGAGATAAATAGTTATACACATACATATGTATGTCCACTGAAGGTGTGATACCAAATATATTTATTATAAATGAACCTCAATATGAAAGTATAGAAACCGTGCCAGATATTTGGGTATTGGGTAGAGAAATCGTTGAAAAGTTTGCATATGAATGAAGCAAGACGAAAGTTAATGCTTCTATAGAAGTAATACAAAAAAACAGTCGTAGTAATTGCTGATCTACTTTTTCATTAGTTAATACTTCATTAAAAGAATGAAGCAAATCCATTGAGTTTAAATAGCACCATAAATAAAAATATTTACTGGCAAGACAGAATAAGAAATTATTAAAATATTCAATAACTTTTTTTTTCCAAATTTATTGTCTTTCACGCTGTTCCTATAAATGTTCCTTTATATTTTTTATTGATTTCATGCTGTCTTGAGTATTGAATTTCTTACTCCATACACAAGAAATATTTTTTTTTATATTGAATGCTTAAGAAGTCATAATATTATTCTCGTAGAAGATTAAACAAAATCCACTTATATTTATGTATATTGAAAAGAAAAGAATATTTTCCAATTTTTCTTTCATTTAATTTTGTTTAAAGACCTTTATTTCGGGACAACTTCTTTTTTTTTCTTCAATATTTGTTTGGCAGCCGGACAAGTTAAATACAAACAGTCCTCTGAGAATACTGTTTTAATAAAAACCGTAAAAATTGTTTAGGATGGAACTTTCAAAATTAGAATTAAAGTTCGATTTAATAAAATTGTTGTATAGAAGAGGTTTTAAGAAGAATATTAAATAGTTGGAAAGAGGATAAAATTGAGTATCATTTTATTTTAAGTCCTGTACACTGGTAATATGAAACGACTCCTGCTCTGAACAGGTTCGACCGTACAGTATTCCCCAGAATATGGTTTATGCATCCCAGAATTGCATGGTGTATCTCTCTAAACCAGTTTATCCAAAAATCAAGGCTAATATTTACAATGAACCAACCATTATTTCTCACAAATCTTTTCTCTGAAGTTAATTCAAAAACTATTCTATCGAATAATAATAGCCTAGCGTCAGTCTTCCATCCTCCTTGCACATGCACCATCCTATCCCTGTTTCACTAGATTTAAGTTCTAATTTTAAGGAAGTTTCCAATCAATGTGTTGGAAAAAGTTAAAGCATACTATGATAGTAACACTTTTGTGATACCTGCTGTAGGCTTATTAATGAAACAGCAGCTCCTAAAAGTTAGATAGATCTAAGACAGTGGAGACTTTAATACTGAATACAATAGAGAACTTATGGAGAAGTTTCGCTGTAGCCTTCTGTATATATTATACAGCACTCATAAGTTAGATATAAGTTAGTGTTTGCACTAATGAGATTTAAGACTGATGCAATTGAACATGTTAAGTCACTTTTAGCTTGGGAAGATTTAAATCAAATGTCAATAAACACTACTCCCTCTATCCTCCTTCCCATAACCTAATTTCCTAGTTCCAGCACAATGCATAGCATGTGTAGGGGTCATCCCCTGAATGGCGGTCCAAGAAATGCCGGAAAAAAAAGTATGTCCCGTACATTTTAAATAAATATACGCATAAAAATTAATGTTTTCAAGTTTTAAAATAGTTTATTCTCAAATATATTTGTGTGATATAGGAGGAGAATAATAAATATTTAGAATGAGATACCGTAGCAATATAGAAGCTGTTTACATTCAGGGTCATGTTACTGCGACATGTCGCTTGCGACTCGTATTTGTCAGAGAGCGGTGTAGAGATACGTTCGGGTAGGTAAAGTAGCACGAAATGAATATCTAGTATTTTTTTTTCGTTTACATTATCCTCTCTTTCGTATTCTCGTTTCGTTTTTTTATGTGTTTTTTTATAAACGATGTTATTGAATTTGAATATTGTTTTAATTTTTGGCAAATATATGATATATAAATAAAATAAATTTTTTTTATTTTTTGTAAAAAGTATTTGGCAACTGCACTTAAAAGACTATGAGTGCTGTTACAAGTTTGCTAAATTTTTTAATATATTACGAAAAACAAAATAATAAAATATATATGTATGTACATGTGTGGCAATATCGATTTAACATCAAAAAGTCCCCTGAAGTTGTCACAAAAAAAACTTAATGAAAACACTATAGATGCTGATCCAGTTTGTTTCACACCTAAATTTTATTGATAATTCTCTAGGCAGGAATAAAATGTATCCTCATTAAAGAGTATGCGACATACAGGGTGGGCCAAAAGTAATAAACCGGGGCATAAGTAATCACCCGATGTTCTTTTGCTGCAATTTTTTTTCAAGACAAATTTTGGCACTGCTTATGATATGGGCTAAGTGGCCGCCGCCAGAGTTGATGACCATACTTGCAGATTCAAAGGTTTTTATTAAATAAAATTACAGCAAAAGGACATCGGGTGATTACTTTTGGCCCACCGTGTAGTAGAGTAAAGCCTGGGAAACTTTTGTACTATAAAGTTAAGCTTAAATAAAACGAAGAATTTGTACTTGGAAAGAAAAATAAATAAAAAAACAGTAGATGAGCCCACCCCACAATTACTGCAACAAACCAAACGTATTGCAGACTTGATTCAGTGTATAAAGAATTATTTGACTGTTTAAACGCAACTGTTGAATTTTATAAGCTAAATTAAATTTGCCATATCTTGAAAATGCAGCGCAAAACCACATTCTACTATCATAAAAAAATAGACAAAAATTTCTTACCACTTTTAAAACCATTTTATAAAATCACATTACTCATATTTTCATATATAAAAATGTGTTATTTTTACAATTAAATTATTAACGCGCAGCCAAAGTCAGGCATAAACTTACTGGGGTGGGAATGTGAGCAGCACTGGCGAATACAGTATAATTCGGCCAAACAGATTTAGATGGATCTGTAAATTAGTAAATATAATGTCACGATTTTGCAAATCTCCGTGATTACGTATACATTTGTAGATTTCTGTATGTGTGTATAGGTCGAATATTTTTATATGCCATGAGGCGGCTTTAATCATGTTTAGATTTTATTTGAATGCCTCGGAATTTTCTCTATATTCGATATGTGACTTGAAATTAAAGCTAATTTTTAAGAACAGATTTTTTCTATCAATTAACTGAAAGCAAAACATTATCATTGTTTAAAGCAAAATAATTATTCGTCTTTAAGCAAGAAAACAACAACCTTTAACACGCTTCTATAACATTGTCCTTAACACCAAATAAATCATGCCAAAAGGCAGGCCTTTTTTGTTAACTTTCTTTAGGCGTTTTTTTTTACCTCTATTTATCACTTAGAAACTATTCACTCATTCATTCAGATTTTTATCTTAATTTTGTTATAAAAACTTTAACCTACATCCAGTTTGTTTTTAACCTTTAACCCACATTGGTGTTTGTTTTTTTTTTTTTGTTGCCTTTTGCAATCAATAGTAACAATCCACAAGCATTTACATGGAAATTTTCACCTCATAAAACAAGCAAATACACTTTGAAAAGAGTGTACGTTTATGTATGTGAGTTTTTACACATACATGTGCATACGTATCGTATTAAGCAAGGAAAGCAATACCAACTTGTTTGTAATTTTAACCCTCTACTTAAAAATTTTCTTTGATAAACTGTTTGGGTTTGTGTACAAAAAATACACTAAGAAAATTTCCTATTTAAACTAAAAGTATTATTGGTTTCAGGTATTGCCAATATTTTACTCTAATACATTGATAATTTTAAAATTTTGTGCTCCCCCACAACAGTGACATTTCAATTTGCACATACCGAGCTTCTGGTGCAAAACGGCAGTAACTCAAAATTTTAATTTTTTGAGTTGTGTATGCAGAATTGATCTTTGGGGAAATATATATCTAAAGGAAAAAAGATTATGGATCTATCTCTAACTGTTTAGATTCTACAGCACAAATTGATTTATTGCCTCCAGCTATTTCCAACAATATTTATTTGCAATAATGAAATATTTCCTTTATGACAAGAAATTTACAAGAAACAGAAAACATTACAAAACTTGTAAAAAAATAACTTTAGTAAACGAAAATATTATCAAAAACATGGCTCAAAACTTCAAATGCATTTTTCTCAGTTCACGATTTTTTGAATTACTGCGGTATTGCACCAAAGGCTCGATATGTCAGCAGATTTTATGCAGTCATAAAGCTTTTTTGCAACTTTGTGTTGATCAGTGGCTTTGCTTTGAAGTTTCCATATCGATACAAAATTATTTATAATTGAATTTAAGTTTAATTTTATTCATATTAATCTCTAACCGGTGGCAACTCCATCTTCCGATTTGATTATGAATTAATATTCTACACTCCCTATTGAAGTCGATATCATGTTTTGGAACTCAGTTACAGGGCACTGATTTATCTACCAAATTTTCCAAGGAGAACAGCTGAATTATATTGCATAATTAACTTGAATATAAATGGGTCAGGTTAACTTAAACAGGTCGTTGGCTGTTCAGTCTGCAAAGTTCTCTTTGTGTTGTGATTCAAAATTCGTATTTTCTTTTGAACAGACCTCGTACATATATCCATCCATTCATACATACGAGTACATACAAACAAATGATTTTCTTATATAAGTTATAAGTTAATGTTAAAAGTCAATGCGGTCGTACATAAAAGTATTAAAAAGAGTTGGGGAATTAACAGAGCCTTGCTTTTAATCCATTAACAATTTTGAATGTGCTGTTACTTGTGTAATTTTGATGACGTGTTCTAAAATATTTTCCACTTATCATATTAAGTATAAGAACTAACATATTGATTGAAAATTCAAGAGCAATTAATTTGTATATTAAACCGGAATCCACACATTATAAAAAGCGTTTTCCTTATCTATTGTAGTACCTGCTTCTGTACACGGTCTTTAATTCCAATTCCAATAGATATGTGATGTGAAATAATGTATTGCATTTGTTGTCGAGTCTTTATATTTGAACTCAAATTGTTTCTCATTCACTGTTCGTTTTTTATTGCAAAATTTTATAATATTATTATATTAGTACACATTTCAAAAACTTTACTTTTTATGGGGCTATGTGAAGTCATTGGCTTATGCCGACAAAACAGCAAATCTTGAAGCACTAGAAGAGAAAATTTAAGCCACTACTGATGCCATATGCGAAAATTTATTGGAAAATATAAAAAAAAAATATTGAATGGACCATGGAACTCGTATGGATACATGTCGGAACTCATATTTAAAAATTAAATGCCATGATCTACCAGATTATAATACAAAAATTTCATTCCAACAATATTTCTGTCTTGTATTTTTAGTTTCAATGCAGCTAAAAACACCGACGATATTTTTTAATTATATTTATTTCTGAGCAATGGTCTTTTTTATGAAAAGTTTTTTAATTATTATTTATTTCTCAATATTTCGCTACCAAATAAAAAAAAAAAAAAAATATATAAAATAAAAAAAAATAAATAAAAAAAAAATAAAAAAAAAAAATAAATAAAAAAAATAAAATAAAAAAACAAAAAAAAAAAAAAAATTAAAAAATTTTAATAAAGGTCAAATAAAAATAGAAGTGATACTAACACCGACGATATTTTGAATTTACAAAACATCTGACAGCAGCCATACAATTTCATTGGCACACAGTTCTGCGACTATAAATTTTTCTGCCAATAATAATTGCCTGTTCACACGGTTGTCAGATTATTGTATGGCAAACGTTGCCAGATACGACTTCTAACATTGTATCTAAATGTTTATGGGCAGCTTTGCCAACAGAAATATTTATCTGCCAATGGTGTTATTGTACGGTGCACTAAATGAAGCACATGCGACAATAACAAATGACTGTAAATTGTGTGTCAATGGAAATGAAGGGTGTTCTCACGATAATCAGAATTGTTTTACATTTTGTAACAATTTTTCTGTCAATATTGTAGTAAATCGTGTGTACATACCTTCCGGAACATAGTGTTTGTTGTGATTCGGTAGATATACATTTATTAAAATCTATTTCTTAATGTGCATTTTGAAAAACAACAGTTTTAATTAACTGAAATATAATTAAAAGTATAATTGAAAGTGAATAAATCAGTATATAAATTGCCAGCAGAGACACAAAAGAAAACATCTCAAAAATAGATGTCGTGAACTTTTTAAATTATTTGAACAGATGAAATCAAAAATTATAAATTGTCAACTTCAGCTGATATTTGCAATTTCATGATGTATCGTAAAATTGAAAAAGTTATTGTAAAACTTATAGTGTGTAAAACTGGCTTAAAGAGTTGTTTTAAAATAGATGTTAACGTTACTGCATATACTCGTGTTGTACATGAAACTCTTGTTTCTTCAGAATTAATGCAGATTGTCTGTTCTTGTAAACTGTATGTAATTTAGTGTATACGACGAGTATGTGTAAGAACACTGTAACACTATTTGTGTACGTCTAGTGCTTCAAGGGTGTCAATTGAAAATAGCAAAACATCTTGAGTTAAATATTATGTTGCACTTTCCTTCATAAAAATCTTCTCCTAAGCAGTAAAGGCCAACTTAAATGACATGCTTAAGTCAAGTTCTTTTTCATTTCGCCTACATTTGAAAGGTTAAGGTATGGCCAGGTTGGGCAAATATTTTTAGTAATAAGCGCAATATTTTCGTCATGTAAGAAATATTAAATATGATCCTTTCTATCTCAATGAAAAGGCAATATAAATGAATTTAAATCAACTCCTTCAAATGTTTTCCAGCAATTGTGGTTCCCTTATTTCAACAAATATCTGGCCCATCTGAATCTTCGAGAGCTCACAACGTATTAAAAAAGGGCGCTAAATACCGACTTCTGTATCGAATAATTTTATTTATATCTTATATATTTTAATAAAATGCTGTTCGATCTGAATCAAATGCCGTTGTTGGTGTCGCCGCGTCGCTTGACTGGGTCTTTAAATTCCCATCTCTGTCTATGAATGTGTTACATGGCAACACCCCCAGATAGAGAGGTGAGTTTGCGACAGCTGTCAAACCAGGCATACGAAAAGTTGTTACTTTTTCTTGGTATAAAACAACGAATCGGCCGGCCCGCAACATATCGACCCCTGTGCGCGAAATTATCTTATGTTACACTTTTTTCGAAATCGACTTTTTTATGCAAAATGGTTCTAAATCCATTAATTCATCTGCAGATAAAGTATTATAGCGCTAATTGTTATAGTTATGGAGATAACACTATGTACATTTTATCGTATGTGACAGTTACTGCTGTCAGGCAAATAAGAAAAAGACGAATAAAAATGCTCTCCTGTGAAATTTAGTTTTTGTAACATACGATAATTTCGCGCACAGGGGTCGATATAGTTAATTTAAAACAAAAAACACAACAGAAATATTAAAATTATTTATAATTTTGTAATTATCAATTTAAACGAGATAAAATAATACTGCATTTAAATGCATTAAAACGACTGAATTAAAATTTGTTATTCACCGAAAAATATTTAAGTTGAAAATTAAATTGTAAAATAAACTGCTGTAATCATAATGTTGATATTACAACTTAGATTTACTACTATTTCCGAATTGTGCCAAAGCTCTTCGTTATCAACACTTTTTTCTTCTAGTTTCCCTGCTTTGTTTGTAGGGCATGGCATCCAACTTCTTTCCTTTGAATAGGGCTTTCATCGGTATAATAAATCTCACCTTATTCGTAAGATTCATTGGTTAATTGTTTAGCGAAGAAGCGAAAGTGACGTTGTAGAAAGTGAATTTTTAAAGACATCGTAATGCCGATTTTAGGAATTTTTAACTTTAATGTGGAAATAGAAAGCAAATTTACGCGAGTTACCTTAATTTAATCGAATACGGTTAAGTGGAATAATAACAATGAAATATGTATGTTCAAATTGCTTGTAGAGTCAAAATTTCGAAGAAAAAATCCCGAAAAATGGCTTCTTAAAAACAATTGTGTCATTTATTTTTGTGACATTATTTGAAGATTTATATTAAGAGCTTCCTATCATGAAAATAAATTAATATCAGATATTTATGAAAATCGAAAATGTTTTAGTTGGTCAAATGTAAATTATTTATCACCCATTGGTTATTTGAATGAGATTGCACCATCGTTTCATGTATCCAATTCCTTGAGACATACTTTTTTCTCAAAAACTATACAAGACATACATAGAGGCTAGTTAGATTAATTAAACGTCTTATTATATCATTTTATTATTATTATTTTTTATTATTTGTTTTTTATTTATTTTTTTTTTATTTTATATATAATTTTAGGTTGATTTTTATTTACTTTAAAGAATAATTTAAGTTAGGAGATTTACTCTCGAATTCTGCTCAACCCCGGGAGCAAGGGTGTAACACTAAATAACTTTAAGTGATGTGATAACCTTTGTAATTAATTTAAAAAAAAAAAAAAAAAAAACACTGTCAAAAAATTTGAAAAAAATATTTTTTCACTTTGTAATACAAGCACGATTTTCCTACGATTAATGCGCTACATTTCAGTCAACAATAGTAATGTGATATTTACAACCGTTTCTTCGAAAGAGCGATACAGTCGAACTTCTCTATAGCGAACTTCTCTATAACGAAATCTTCTCTATAACAAATAAAATTCGTGAACACAACATTTTTGTGAATATTTTCATACATTTTGATCTCCCTATAACGAACTTCCCTATAGCGAAGTTCTCTCTGTAACGTACAATTTTTTAAGACCTAAATAGAATTTTACTTAAAAAAAAAAAAAAAAAAAAAAAAAAAAAAATTCCTGATTGATTCCTAACGAAATATCGAGAATATATATAGAAATAATAAATATAAAGAGAAAAAACCTTAAAGCTTAAAAAAAATAGATTGTTCCTAAATAGAATTTTTCCCCCTAAATTATCTCTCTATTGCGAAGTTTTTAGCAATTGATTTTTTGCATCAATTTAGTCACATATGTATGTATTAATAAAAAAAAAATTACTGTGTTCATGTAAAAACAATTTTTTTTGTCTTAATAAATATATTTTCTACATAAAAAAAATTTAGTCAAAATTTTCTGCAGTTTCTCTATAACGAATTTTCTCTATAACGTAGAAATTTGACGGTCCCCAACTGCTACGTTATAGAGAAGTTTGACTGTATTTCGAAAATGGGTACTTCAAGGAAAAAATCCATTTTCATAGAACCTTCATATAGTGGCGCATGATTTGCATAAACCTGTCGCACTGTGTAATATATTGAATAAATATCTATTGCATTTTGTTTGGGAACTTGTTCGTATCTTAACTTTTTGCTTTCAAATGTTCTCACAGCAGTGACATATTTTATAGCTGCTGTTAATATAATCTGCGTGATGCAGACATACTAAGGTGTTGTTGTTATTGTCGTTATTGCCATCTCTGTTTATATATCCGCTTCTGAGTAAATATTTCTACAATTGTCCTACAATCCCAATGACTTTCTGTTCGTATTGTTTCTCTTCCATTATATTGTTTTTTTTTTATATCACCATTGACATTGTACAAGTATGTCAAGTATATTTTTGATACGAAAGGCATTTCCTTATCCCGGGCAATAATTCATTTGTTTTTGTGTATGTGACTGTGTTGAAAAGGATGTCAACGCTAAATGTTTAAATTTCCTCTTTTCAACACTTCACGTTGTAACTTGTTAAGTAAAAATAGAAAAAGGAAACTATTTATTTATCGTTGTTGTTTTTGGCAATAATTTGGAATGAAAACAACGAGATACATATGTATCTATTCATTCTTGTTAGATATTGAAAATGTAAGTGCATATAAATATGTATTTTTAAACTAGAGTTGTATTTTGTCTTCTTGGGAAACGAATCAGGTAATATCCTCTACGTATACAGAGCAATGCACCGGAACTTCTTTGGAAAGGAATAGGTAAGAGAAGAGACAAGTGGTGAAATTATAGGAATAGTGCAGGGTTGCTGAGTATCTATCTTGTCCCATTATTTTGTAAGTTAAAGGAGATAAATTTTTTTATTATTACTGGCTGCTGTTAGCAGAGACAAAAATTTTAAAAAGTTGTCTTATAAGTGTAAATTTTCCTATTTTTTTATAAAAAAAATTTAATTCTTAATGCTTTGTTTATCAGTGAAATATAATTTGGGTTACAAAATTTTTCTCTAAAGAAGTCTTCATATGAAAGAATTGCTTAAAAAAAAATGTTTCACTTTTTCAAAAATTGTGTTTTATTCTCGTCCAGTAACAAATAGCATTATTAAAGATTTGATAAGGCTTTTATTATATGCACATTTTATCAAGGTGCCATTTCTGTAGTAGAAGAGAAATTACCATTAGTAAACTGTTTAAATTCTGACATCTCTCAAGATTATACATAATTTTGAAAGAACAAAATGTAATTGGGAGGTAGTTGTTATGGTTAGTAGCTGCCCCCTTTTTAGGCATCGGCATAATATTAGTAACATTCTAATATTTACTAAAATCCATTAACATGGTATAACGCGCTAAAGATGGCTGCGAGGGAACGCACTATAATTTTTTTTACTGCTTCAAAACCAGTTTATTTATGGAAACATATACACCCAACTCCTTTTTTACGTTGTTTTAATATAAAAAGTAAAGAGAAGTAACACTCAGGTTATTACAAATATTGCTTATATAATTCAATAATCAGCTAAAGAAAATGTAAGAGTTCGTTGAAATTTAAATGCACGGTTCATGTCAGAATCATCAGTAAGAAAATGTTTTTCCATTAATTAAACCAATAATTAAAAGCTCAACTTTATTCTCATCTTTATCATATTTTTATTCTCATTCATAAACGTAATCAACTCGTTCTCTTCCAGGGGATTTTGAGCATGAAAAACATCGATGCCAGTCATTGTTGAAATCTTCGCCACCTATTGTACTTGACAGGGCAAGTTCATTACCAGGTAAACTCGCTAGATATTTCGCACATCCACTGATTATGGACGTATTTGCAGTCCAAACTTCCTCCGTAGTCTAGTGCATGAGCATTAGTCTTATCAATATGGAGGTGCGGGTTCGATTCCCGATTAGACCCTGCGTGTTTCTACAGACAAGCTTAAGAGTTTCGTAGAGTTTGTATTGTCTTCAAGAAAAAAAAAAAAAAAAAAAAAACAACTTCCTGAAGATGTTAACCAAAGGTTAACGAAATATCGAAAATAAATATAAAAATAATAAATAAAAAGAGAAAAAACCTTAAAGCTTAAAAAAATAGATTGTTAAAAAAAAAAAAGTTTGTTTACTTTTGTGAAAAAGTTATGAAAAGTGGTTGTGAATAATTTAATAATTATAATAATAAAAATAAAAATGCACAATAAATAGCTTTTTAATATAATTAATTTAAAATCAATTTATATTACGCAATTTAACACGTTACTTTTAGGTTTTGTGGTATTTAATACATCCTTTATTTTTACAAAAAATTTCACGTTAGACCAGCAAAGCGAATTGATAAATTTGTCTTGCGACAACCTTGTATTAATAAACGTTGGTACTTGATAGAATTATAATTTCAGAACACAGTCGTAATACATTTGTAAATAAGGGTCATGATCAAAAAATGCATGCTAAAAAAAATATATATTCTTCTCTGTGCACCGATTTGAAAACTAGAATTGGGTGTAGTTTAAAGTCGAAATAATTCTCTTGTTGAGATTTTTGGTGCATGTTTGAGGAATTGCGGGGATTTTATATATTTATTGTCTTCTTGAACATGTCCACTTATACTAAAGAACTCGGAAAGAAGATTCACACTTTTGTTAATTGATTTACAAAATATTTCGATGTTATCCCAGTGTGTGTATGTTTGTGAACTGGTTTTTTTCAGTTGTGATCTAAATGTGTTTTTTTTTTCTTTAAATGGAAAACTATTGAAGTTAGTGAAAAGGAGTAAAAAAATTTTTTATAAAAAATAAAACTCTAACTGACGAAAAGTGCAGTGTAGCTTAAAATGAAATTAATTTAAACAATTCAGCAACACTGATATTTTTAAGCTGGATTAAGGTAACAAAAAAATAAAAACACACAAGCAACTTAACATTTTATGAATTCAAATAAAGGCCAAGCTATTTAAAAAATATAATGTTTAAAAAATATAAAACAAATATAAAGCAGAACAAATTTAAATTATTTCTTATTCTTTGGCTGAGAAGTTCATTGAATAGTAAATAAAATTTAATTTACATAACAATTTGCTATCAACATAAAATTATAAAAACCAGAGGGTGGTTTCAGCTCCCTGCTCTTATCACAGCGGAAAAATAAAATTAGTTTCGTCGTTTTTTTTTTTTTGTTTAAATCTTTTCATAAATAAAACATGTTAGAGCGCTTATGAATTTGGTACTTGTCCTGCCCATTACGAAAAACCTTTTGTTTTCATCTTGGATAGGCACACGTTTCGATTAACTAAAAATTATAAAAATGAAATAAATAATACACTAAAATTTCTTTAACACCATAAAACCAGAATGATTTAGTCAACCCACGTAAAATGTATATCAAAAGCATATCAAAGAAATATTAATATGCTTTAATTTTTTTTAAACTGTCACGCTGTGCGCTATCATAATTGCGGTTGGTTACTGCTCTATTTACTATTCATTAGAAGCCACATTGAAAAATCATTTCAACAGAAATTCCTCGTAAAATTTTTCACTTCTCCCCAACCCCAGATCCTTCTTTTTCTACTACGGATAAATTGCTCCCAGTGAAAAGGGAAAACATTTATCGGAAACTAAGTATGATATTATGAATGTAAAGCAAGGTGAAAATTCCTAAAAAATTTTTCCATTTGCAATTTAAAAAGGGAGTTTGTATAAAAAATATCTTTAAAATTAAGTTAGAGAATAGAAAAATGTGATTACAAAGCTCAGCAAATAATTCCAATAACAATTAGGAGACTTTTTGGCTTCAGTGGAAGTTCATCCTGATTCAGGAGAAGCTATTCTTTTTTAGTAAAGAGCAGGCTCAACTCACAAAATTTGCCGGTGCTGTAAGGAAAACGAATTATTTTATTCCGAAAATATATATTCTTAATCTTATTAACGTGTAATCTGCAGGGATACACTTCGTGATTTCAAGATACAGATTTATGGATAATTTTAAGAACAACAAAAAATGTGCCGAATATCAACACCATTTTGATATTCGTCAATATTGCAGAGAACATATATATATGACTATTTTTCGCACAAAAACACAAGTATTGAAGCTAAATATTGATCGTATAGCATCCACATAATAAAGAAAAGCGTATATATATCGCACTTGATCAACTAAAGGGTATTAACTCGAAATTTTTATATTTTTTTTTACATTTCAAATGTATTTCAAAATGCAAATACTTCTGAATAAGATGAAATGTTTACAGTAGGTAGATGTTGGTGTTGTTAACTGATTAAGTGAAATTTTAATTATTTCGAGTTTATACCCCCTCTCGTTGATCAAGTGCGATATGTATCTTTCTTCAGTAAGAAAATATGTAAAGTGTGGCGATGGCTGAAGTAGTCTGCACGTTGACTACAAAACCAAAAACTTCCTGGGTTCTACTCCAGTTTCAGACTAAATCATAAAAAAAAACATCTCACATTTTTTCTGATGTGCATTAGTGTGCCTTTGTGTCAGTTGTTGTCGGAAGGTTTCAGTGGTGAAGGCATAGTCACTGGTCACTGAACAGTAATGTATTCAGCTGTAACCAATCCACAGGCACATCAGAATGCGCTCCTTCCTTCTGTAGCAAAGGCTAAGTAAAATAATTACTAAAAAAAACGATTACTAAAAACGAAGTTTCATAAAAATGTAATACGTCTCCATGACATCAGAGGCGCTTCAACACTGCTCTAAAACAAAGAACGTGCAAAAGCAGTGATGTAAAATAGTGAAGCTTCATCCTCCTGTTATATCTCACACTATCCCTTTCCTCTACTTCCAGCACAATGCATCGCGTGACCAAGATAAAAAAAAAAATTTTTTTTACCACAAACATATTGAAAATATGATACAATGATTCACATATATTTAACGTGGAGCGCGTTCGCCTTAACCTACATTAAACTTTAATGTTGCACAAATGAAAATAAAACAAGGATTAAGATACTAAAAATAAATTTTCAAAAAAAATTCATTTTCGTTAAATGGCAATAGAAATGTTAAAAAAAATGGAAGCAGCAACTACATTTAAATTCTAATCAGAAATACAATTAATGTTCTCTTTGCACACACACAAATCCTGACATACATATACATGAATGTATATATATATAGATCTCTTTAAATGTATGTGTATTAGGCGAGTGTATTAAATACTTAGAAATATAGCAATAAAATGTTTTAAAGTCAAAATATAGCGATGTAAGCAAGTAAAGGGTATTTTTTTTTATGCTTGTTCAATCTTTCAATAGACACAGCACACATATATGAATCTCTACAAAAGAGCGTAACGGCGAAGTGGTATACCTAAACTAAAGTGGTATCGATATATCAATGCTGTTAAATTCATACTTATTAATTTTTTTACGTACTTAGTTGAAACCAACTTCACTTGTTAACGCATTATTAGGGTTTTCTTCTTATAAATTATACTTCCATGACAATATTTGACAGGTAAATAACTACTAAACCAAAAACAGACCTGGGTTCAAAACCCAGTTTCATTTTTATTGCTACGAGTATAAACAAATCAAAGAACGTGCGAAAGCAGAGCTGTAAAATAATTAATTAAGCTTCACCTTCTGTCGTTTCTCATACTATCCCTTTCCTATAGTTCCAACACAATGCCTCGCATGTGTTGGAGTCATCTCCTGAGTGCTGGTCCCAGATAAAAAAAAATAAGAAGAACGGTTGTTCCTTTTGTTTAAGTAAACTGTAAATTGATTTTATTTTTTTCACTACGTTTGCTACGTTATGCTTCGGCAACGTTTGCACAATGTGGAAAAGAAACGGCAAGATCTTATTTAGAGATGAGCCTCAATTTTGCTAAAGTGAATACTTTAGTAAGCAAATTTGCCGAAAAATTAGTCAAAAGTTTTACTCACATACTTCTGTTTGTAACACTCATTTTTAAAACGTAAATTCAATCAATTCGGAGATTTGTGCTAAGAAGCAGCAAAACATGAATGATTCACTGAATCTTGAATTTATGATAATTTGAGTGTATCACAAGGCAATTGATTTTACTGCCCACTGTAAACATGGGTAGTATACTAAAAAGCTATTGGCTTATTGAGACGCCATGCGTAGGTGTCCACGTAAATCTTGAACACATCAGTATGTGTTAACTTTTAGAGATATATAGAAGAGAATAATACGACGTTGAGCAAGAAAGAGAAGCATAGAACGATAAATAAGTGCATGGAACAGAAGAGATTGCTGTTGATCGACCTAACACATTTGTCGGATATCGGCCAGGGTTTCAATGTTTATATTGTAGTTACTCAACTATGTAGCGGTATGCACTAGGGTAGCCACTATAGCGCTATATACTCTAGTAAAATGTCATTAACATTTTGTTATTTCATTTTAATTAAAGTTCAGATGCTGCTATAAAAAGACCCTTTAAATGGTAAGTGCGAGTGGCACAAATTCAATTATTTTCTTCTTCTAAAGTTTGTGTCAATGCAGCAATTGCTGCTTATTTAATTTCTGAAAAGTATTAAGAAACTAGAAACTAATGGCGTCCTCTTTATATACTTTTTATACTCTTTAGAAATAAAAATAAAAACATTTTTCTATAAATATAAAATTTTTTTTAGAGAATTTCAGGGCGTCACGAGCATTTAACAAGCAGAGAGGGAGGGCATAGTAGCAAAATAAAGTGTTAAAGCTTATGTTTACGATAATCGCCTGAAGCAAAACTAAACAATTTTATTTTACATTTTTCTTCGTCTTAGCAAAGACTAGAAGCCGTAGCTGCCATTATCAACAGCCAGTACAAAATACACGCTAGTGTTACGAGTTGATGGTGCGAATACAACAGTAAAATAAAGCGCCTCAATGTCTATAGATTTCGAAAGGAAAGAAATCAAGTGTTCATTGGTTTGGTGTGCAGCTGCGTTTATTTCTTCCAATTTTTCCAGTGATTAGCGTAATTTATTAAAGGCCATAATTTACAATATAATAGCGACAAGAAACACAGCAAATTTAAATACGAAAAATTACATTTAATGTTATAAACTTTTTTCGTCAAAGTTAACTAATGAACTAAATGCTACCAACTACAGAACTTTATAAGGGACATACATATCTTATACAATAAGTTAGGTAATTATTATTCTAGCAGTCACAATCCCAAATTCAGATTATTTCATCCACGGTGATACTACAGAGCGTAAACCCCTCCGTCCAACTTTGCATAACTCAATATTAGGTTTCATATTACTATTACAATATTTTGTAGTTTTTAACGGCAACGTCGAAAAGCTCCCTGAACTGAACAGGCCCTATGGCAGATATTAGTCGTCTGGATAGTTTGTGGCAGTGACAGAGTAAAGCAAAACTCAGCTCTTCTCTCCATCTAAATATTGGGTGTCCGAAATTGTCGGTAGATGGCTGTAAAATGTAATATCTATCAGGGAACTTCAATTTGTTTAAAACATTAAAATGAATATTTTTTGTTAGTTAAAATATGCCCAGTTCACTATTTGTTTACGATTAGTACTTTTGCAATTGAAAACACAACATACTTCTGCAGCTCATTTTGACAAAACTGAAATGAGACGCATGAATTTCGCAATAATTCAATGTGAGCAACAAACATAATGAACAATCAACGTAATCGTTGCATGCCGGTCTATTTGAAAATATTGAGACCGAAACCCACCCCCATAATCAATGCATGCCTCTCTCAATCTCAATCCAGTGCAATGCATTGCATACGTACGGTATATATCCTCAGCACTAGTCCAAGAAAAATATAATTCTGAGACATTTCCCCATAAGTGAATATATTCGCATATCCTTCCTTCTTGGTAAGGGCAAACAGTAATATTAACTACAAAGTTGGCAAATTTAATCTTCATTTTTATTGAAGATAATAAGTTTGTTTCTTTACCCTCAATTGGGCGCCAATCTAACAAGAAACTGTTCCCGGACTCGAAAATTTGCGTAAATGGCAGACAGAGAGAGAGAGAGTAGTGTTCTTCTTCTTCTTGAACGAAACATCCCGTACATTTTCTACGGGCAAGTAAACAAGCAATCACTTGTTTCTAAATAAACAATAAAAAAGTAAAAATAATTATTTCGCAACAGTAAAAAAAAAAATTTCGAAATTTCTAAAATACTTAAAAACTTGCAATGTACAAATAATAGTTCATTTTATTTCATTTACTTTTTTTTTCTTTAATTAAGATAAATAAGCCAAATTATTGTTTTGTTAATATATGTATGCGCTTGTGCAGATTTAATTTGTGTATGAATGTGTTTAGATTTGCAGTATACATACATATCGAGCCTTTCAAATCTTTCCTCTATATATTCCTTCACCACACCACGCTCATTGCATGTGAACAAGTGAAGCGAAAAAAAATTTTTTTTTAAATCTGTGACATATATGTAACATTTCTCTGCAAAACAGAGTTGCACCTGCACGCAGTTTTTCGTATAACTTTTCGGAACATGAATTTAGAAAGTTGGCAGATGTGTTCTTTTTTTTATTTCTTTATTTTTTCTGAACTATTTTGACTTACTAATATCCCCTCGCACATTCTTAATTAAATTTGCTTCACAAATCACGTCCATATGTTCATTAGTTAGAAAATAAATCAAAACAAATAATTTACAAATTTGCTTGTGTCATATGAGCTGTTATATATGAAAGTGGTATGTATAACTCCGTTTTCTTCTGTTTCGATATATTTGAGAGTTTGGGTTTTAGTTGAATTAGAAATATTGGCAAACGTTAGTCTATTCGAGTGATGTTTTTAGTACTACAGTAAAACTTCGATACAACGAATCTGGAGGGTATCGAAACATACATCGTTATAGCTATTTATTCGTTGTACATACATATCGAGCTTTTGGTGCAATACCGTAGTAATTCAAAAAATCGTGAACTGAGAAAACTGCATTGGAAGTTTTGAGCCATCTTTTTGATAGTATTTTCGTTTGATGAGATTGGAAGGGAATTATCCATTATGAGATGCGAACTTTTCATACCTTATTATTATTACTGTTCACAATTATTGTATTGTATGAATGTAGAAATCAGCAAATAGCCACCAGAAAACAGGATTTGTTCCAGCATGAGACAAATCAATGCATCCACCATATAGGTCGTACCTTACATCGTCTAATTACTGTTTGTTTCGATGCCCGCAAAACTCTCTCGATGAGAAAAATTAAGTTGAGCAATGGCAAATATGTTATTGATTAAGATTGATTTTCTATAAAGAAAAGTTTGGCTCAAAAGTTAATCAACAAAATATCGGATACTTTTTATATGTGACCGATATTTTTCCACCCACTCTTATTACTGGAATTTCTTCAAAAAACATAATTTTCCTAATAATAGAAAACAGAAATTATATTCTTAAATCTATGGAATTTTTTTTTTACATTCTTATTATCATAATGCAAAAGTATGCTGGTTCCATTTATCTTTATGATCGTGGTAAAATGAAATTGCCTGAAAACTTATCCACACGACGCAGTAGCTGTAGGAGAATCAGCCATAAATGTTAATGTGCTACAAATAAATGAATTGAAATGAAGACATTAACATTAATAATGACAAAACATCAGGCTCTCTAGTGCATATATAGTAAGTGCAGCGCCATAAATGAATGCTGCCAATGTATGTATGTGGAATAAAAACTTGAACTACATGTGATGATGATGATGCTGATGATGATTATTGCCATGATAATGCTGATAATTGTTGCAAGTTTTATGCACATTTGAAGCTGGTACTGGTATGAAATGCAACGAAATTTGTATGGAAAGGAAAGAGCTGATTAACAGCCAGCAAAATGTTTGTGTTTTAGGCTTCAGAAGAAATACGGTTGTGTGCGTCAGCATGCAATGTAAGAAATCTTTCTGAGATACGAATGTAACATCAACATTTTGCATGAAAAAGAAAACAAAATATTCGCAAATGGTGTGGAAAAAACTTCAATGTTACAGGCTTATTATGACGGCAGAGTTGCAATAGTGCAGGACTCATGCTGCCTCTGTTGAATACATTAAAATTTATGCATAACATTTTTTATGGTCCAACAACAACAAGCTGCCCAACAACAACAGCTTTACTACGGGAAAGTGGTATAAAAGACATTTTTCTCTTTTGTTTATTTGTTGCATTTGCATTGTCAAACATTTCTCTTGGACAAAAACAAAACGCAGCAACTGAAATTCATACAACTTGTGCGACATTTATCAAAAGTGTCAAGCTAATGCAGCAACAAAGTTCCTAATATCGCCATCACACATCTACATCTCTACTAACTGTTTCACACAGCCATTTTTATTCCAGCACGTTTTTTTGCAGCAAGTTTCGGCTACCGTTTGTTTGAAAAACTGTTTACAACATGAAATAAATGAATGTTGATTATAAACATACACAATCTACAAGTTTGTATTTTAAAGCTGGTAGCGAGTGAATATTGTGGGCCAACATGAAATGAAATGGAATTGTTTTGCAGTTGCTCGAGAAGAAAAATTACTAAAATTGGTCAAACAATAGCAACAGTTGCACTTAAGTGCTGTTAAGTACATAGAGAAAAAATAAAAAAAAATTAAAAATGTTTTGCCATTTTAGCCATTATTTTGTGCCACTCCATTTAGGGGGTAAGAAAAATTATATTCATAAAACTTGGAAATCATTTGGGAGTTTTGTGGCCCATGATTTGTTAGAGGAAATTTGTATGGATTAACGAACTCATTACTTTATGTTGTTAAGTATGGAACACTTAATGGCTTGGAAATAAAAATGGGAAAAAATTGCTAGGCTAATAATGAAACATTGCTACTATGAAGCCAACAACAGAGGTCTTTATGGGAGTTAATAAGGATTAAAAAAAGCTTACATTACTTGTACGTTTCAGCCGGAGACATATGTAGTGCATATGTAGTATTTCTCTTTACCACAAGTCAACTTACCTGAAAATAAAAAAAAAGAGCAAAACATTTTATTAAAAATATATTGCAACACAAATTTAGCATTTAAAAAATGAAAAGATTTAGTTTATTTTATTCATATGAATAATTTACTAATAATAAATTTTTTAGTTCGGTTATTGTGCAATCCGGTTATAACGAATTTTCGCTTACAACGAACTAATTCTCCGGTCCCAACAGCTTTGCATTAATATTTCATTTAAAGTAGTATATCGAACAGAATAGAGAATTTTTGTTTTTTTTTTTACCTAGAACCAGTGCTCAAGGGCTCTCCCCTACATATGCAGTGCATTGCACTGGAACTAGAGAGAGATATGGTAGAGAATAGACAGGTGGTGAAAGTGGTAGGAAGATAGAGCTTAATTCTTGCACAACTCTGCAGTTGCGTGTTAATTATAAAGCAAAGTTGCGGGTCTCTGATGTTTTTTTTTTGACGCATTATTTTTTAGCTAATGCAGCCATTTTATTTATTATTTTACTTCGTCGACGTTTTATTGCTCAAATACCGACGAAGAAGGGTGCTGTAGCACAGAAAACTCAGAAAAAACTTTTTTTTTTTTTTTATTTGACCTGGCTGGGAATCTAACCTGGGTATTTCTGGTTGCAGAGCCAACACGCTGACTACTCGCCATCAGCACCCCCTAAAGCGAAATGTTTCTTAAGTCCCATAAACAAAAATGGACGGAAATTTATACGGTTATAACGAACAAAAAATCGCAAATTGTTGTCTGGCGTATTTTAAAACTTCAAATTATATATCACAATTTGGTAACTCTACCAGGTGTTCTCCTAGTTAAAAGGTAAATAATAAATTTAAACTCACAGAAACTAAAAATCTCAAAGACAAAAGAAAAATTTAAAAGAATTTCTATAAATATAGCTCTGGAAAAAGACCTTAAGAAAAAAGAGAATTATGAAAGTCGAAAGTCTAGAATCTCGACAATTTTTTTTTATCTTGGATTAACACTCAGCGGATGACCTCTACACATGCTGTGTATTGTGTTTGAACTAGAAAAAAGGGATAGTGTGAGAAATTACAGGAGGTGAAGCTGTACAATCTTACAACTCTGATTTTAGACGTTGTTTGTTTTTTATCTGGGAGCAGAATTAAGGAGATGACCTCTACAGATGCGATGCATTGTACTGTAACTATAGGAAAGGCATAGTTAGAGAAATGAAAAGAGGTCAAGCTTAATTAATTATTTTACAGCTCTGGTTTTCGTACGTTCTTTGATTTTATAGCAGTGTTGAAGCTTCGGTTTAGTAGCCATTTTTATTATTATTTTACTTCGCGGTGCTACACAATACGGACGAAGGGCGTTCTCATATGATTGTGGATTGCTACCAGTTGAAGCTGGTATTGTTGAGTGACCAATGAATATGCCTTCGCCACTGAAACCTTCGGACAACCACTGACACACAAAGACACACTAAAGAACATCAGAAAAATGGGAGATGTTTTATTTTTTCTTTTTTTTATAATTTTAGTCTGAAACTGGGGTTAAACCAAGGTCTGTTTTATTAACGTGCAGACTACTTCAGCCGTCGCCACCCTAATTGTTTGTATTTAGGATAATAATTATTTTGAATATCTTCGTGGTATTAATTGTTTTATTTTTTGTACACTATTAGCCAAAAATTATCTTTTGATGAACATTACGGTGGGGAAAGAAAAAATCTAAAATATTATTTATTTATTTTTATTTTTATTTATCGAGAAGCAAATTATCATACTTTCTATCTAATCTGCACTACAAAACTACTGGTTCCACAAAAAGTTTTTGATAGTTAAAATGAAAGGACATGTATCCCCAGATTTTTGGAAAAATTTGGAACTCATTAAGAGCATATCTTGGAATAAAAGAGTAAAAGTAATAAAAAGTAAAACAACAAAACACGAAGAGCGCTGATGATGAAAGTATAGCAACTTTCGAAAACACCATTTTGTTATGTTCTGCTAGTGTAATTTACAATTTTGTGTTTGATTTAGTTTCTTTCTTAGTAACTAGCAAATGTAATGTAAAAATTAAAATCTCTAATAATAGTTATGGATAAGAGAACAGAATATTTATCGATTATAATAGGTATAAGCAAAGAAACAAGTTATTAATTGCATACAATAATTATGTCCAACAGATATTTATTTTCATTAAATAATAATAATTAAAACCACGTTTATAGAATATTCCTTAAAAGTGTAAACATTTTTTATTACCTGATTTTTATAATTATTCTTTTGTGTCTTTAAGTGTTGTTCCCATGTGCATTCATTTATTATATGAAGATTAATTATTTCGTTTTCTAAATAAACTATTTTTTTCCATTCCCTCTTTTTTTATGTGTATGAAGTTTTCTAAGTGAACTCTTTCTATTGTTTTTCTTAAAATAAAATATGTGCTTTAAACCACATGAATTTGAATTACTTGTTTGCCTTATTGCTGAATCAATCCCCTCATTTTATTTTTAAATCATATCTCTTTTACGCGAGTTTTCGAGGAACGTATCTATCGCGTAAAAATAGAATTAAGAGCACATAGAATTGATTTATAACTAATTTTTTTTTAAATATGCCGCATTGCACCAGTAAAATCGGGTAGTTACTTTAAAACATATACTATATACTATATATAGTATATTTTAAAGGTCTTCAGTTTTCTCTACATAATTTAAAGAAATATTAAACTACAAATTAACAAAAAAAATATTCAGCCAATATGACACGATGAACAAATTGAATGCAAACCGAAATAACAAATTACATTGAAAATATTTTAAGTACTTCAACTGCTATTTATAAATTAAAAGAATGAAAAAATTAATAAAGATTTTCTTTACAAAAGGAACAATTGAAAATATTAAATGATCGAAAAAGAGAACAAATTCACATACAGAAAATAAAATGAAACGTAACGAATTCTATCCATGACAAAAGGAAATCAGCCACTAGTAGTGCCATGTGTATTTACTACGTTGTTTATGGCTGTGGCATCTGTGTAGATTGAAATGCAAAAGATTTTTTATTTATTTTAGTTGTTCTCTTGTAGTGTTTTTTAAAACATGAAAAAGACAACAAAGACGAATAAATAAATAAAATTGTGCGTGTGAATAAATCTCAAGTGGTTTAATTCATTTGTGAACTGTGAAATGTTTGACGCTTCATTTATGTTCTTTCATACAAAGAAGCACGTTGGCTAAAAATACATCACACTTGTATCATGATGTGGATTATGATAATATTGTTTGGATGCAATGCGTTTTCTTTTCCTATCTATATTTGTTATATGGTTTAGCTAGTCTATATGTACGAGTACATACTGAAATCATCAGTATACCTTTTTTACTTGTTTGTTCCATGGCATTTATTGCTGTGGTATAGTATATTTTGCAGATGAGGCTATTACACTAAAGCCCCGATTTGCGTCGATCCGATTTGCGTCGCTTTTTAAAAATTGGTATAATGCGACTTGCGTCGTTGTGATTTCGATTTGCGTCGATTCTCTTTGCGTCACTTTGATTTCGATGCTTAAGCGTAGCATCATCTGTTGAGCACGCCATCAGTTGCTACAAGGAAATCTATGCGCAAAAAAAATCTTTATCAATTCAGCAAACCTTAGACAGTTTTGTTAACAAAACAATGAGACCACCTAACCAAATGGAAACAACTGTTGTTAATTTAGATTTATCTGCTGAATAACATTTATAACACTATTTTTTACTTTAATGTTTATGTGAATCGTATATACGTATGTATTTATGTATGTATTTATGTATATGAAAATTAATTTTAATAATTTAATTTATTATTTTTTTTTATTTCTAACTTTAAAAATGTTTATTGAATGAAATTAAACAAATAAAAACGACTTTTTTTTATCTAAATATGTATATATTTTTTCGAAATTTTTTAGTTTTTCACCCAATTAATTCGAAATCAGAACATTTGTATAGAAACAAATAATTCGATTTGCGTCGTTTCAATTTGCGTCGCATTCCTCCCGTCCCCATTAACGACGCAAATCGGGGCTTTAGTGTATTTGCTTTTCTTTTAACCTTGTATATGTATTTATTTCAATTAATATTTCATTATTTGAATCAAAATTGTGAATTGAATGTAAAGGGTGGTGTGGCAAGTAATGTTACTAAAATTATTCGAAAATATTGTTGCGGAAGGGCCATGGTTGCTTTGTATTAATTTGTATTTAACAGAATATAATTTTTGCGGATTGAATTGTTAGCATTTGTTTCTTGTTTTTCACAAATAATTTTATTCACCATCTCTGTAGTCCTAAATTTCCTGACATCATAGTTGGGTAAATATTAGCAATTTGGGTATACCTGAACACATGTGACGTTTAAATTCAAAAAAACATATACATAGGCTATATAAAACACTAGGGCGAAAATAATCGCCATTTGCTGAATATTGCTTATGCTGCATATTTTTGTTGATGACCTTCTGTAGAGGGCGTTGGTGTTTAAAAGGTTGGACACCACTTGTAATTGAAGGCTTCCAAATGTCAATTTCTGAAGTTCGAAATTCCTCTACAGAGATCTTATTATTAATACGACATGCACTAATAAAATCTTTCAATTTTAATATAAGTTGTGAAATATTTTCTGTTTGTTTTTTTTTTTAATTTCCTAAAGGCCGCTTTAAACGATAAGATTTGTCGTACGTAAAATGTGAGAGCAAATAAAATAAGATTCCATCCGTATGTCAAAAAAAGAGAGTAAAAATCGGACGGTTGTTTTCCGGCGTTTACACCATTGGTATGGTGAAGTAAGATGAAAACATTTTCATTTAATTTAACTTCAGCTGTTTGCTTGTTTTCCCCAGGGATGGAGTTCTTGTGCAATTAAATTTTTTTTTTAATAACCTTGGAAAATATTTTTATAACTTTCGAATATGTTATTTTCGTGGTCAAAATTTTTAGTGTACTTTTGGGAAATATACGTACATTTTTATAAAATTTTGCGGTCGTAGTCTAAAATGTACATTTTGATTTTATAATTGGTATAAATTTATGAAAGCAGTTTTGCCTCCCTAGCTTTCTCACATTTGTTCACATAAAAATGCTTCTCTGATCTAATGGTGCGCGTTGGTTTTTGAAAAATTTAAAAAGAGCCATACGACTGTCAAATTTTCATCCGTATTTTCTCTCAAAATCGTATAGTTTCATTACATATTACGTTTAGACGCTCCGACTTGTGCTCTTCTACACAAAAATGTGGCATGTCGTACGACTTGTGGGACAATGTAAAGCACCCTTAAGAGAAAGAAATTATTAATAATTAATATTCTTGTTTCATTCTTGTTTATCTTTTAAGGTATTCGCATTGGCGAATTCCAATACAAATATCATGGTATAGGCGAATACTCGGCGATACGATGCATACAATTTCACTAAAAAAAATTCTGTTTTTCAAGCAGTCATAGGAATTCGGCTGCACCACGGTCTTCATAAGTTTCTCTGTATGTGTGTCCACATATTGGTGTTTGTATTTGTGATTATAATCAGGATTTTGTATTCAGTTTTCTTCTTATTTTCTTGGTATTTATCATGGACCGCACTTTTTCTTATATACAACACAGTATGTTTTTCTGTCTTTTCCCACTCACATTTAATGGGAGTTAAAGTGTGAAAACTGTTGCTTTTCTTTCATTTATATTCAGTCCTTCGAAAACAAAGTAATTTTTTTTTTTAGAAAAAATGCAAGAAAACAGCTTGTTTATTTTCTATTATTATTATTTATTTTTTATATTTCTCGTTTAAGATCGTATGTAAATCCAGAAGGCTAATGCACTATGGGATAAATGAAAAACCAAGATTGAATCAACAAAAATATTTATATTTTTTTTAAATTCAGAACTTTGAACTTTGTTCGAAATGTCAATAAAAAAATTAATAACTGAAATTTGTATATAAAAAGTAAAATTTTGCTCCAAAATGCCTTAAGAAAGGCAAAAGACGCAATTGCTCAGATTAGGTCAAGAAGTTCCAATTCGTGATATGTTATTGTTCTTTGTTAGGCAAGTTTAAAAAATTTGTGCAAATGAATATTCATACATTTTTTTCACAGGTATTTTCTTAAAGTGTAAAACTGCACATTTTGCAGAGCACCATTAATTGGTCCTGATATGATAACAATAGTAGTAAAGCGTCCTGGCTGTATTAGTGAAAATTTATATATTTGCTGGATAGAAAATCAATAAAAAATTTAGAGATTTGGAACAAGTACGCGTGCTTGATGTCGAACTTTAAGTTGGAAATAATAGTTACGCTTAAGAAATTTAAAAATACGTGGTGGCACAAAAGTAGCTTTATGGTTTGATTCCTTTTTAAATTTTTTTCTTTGTTTTTTTTCAGCATTTTGTGAAGAAGACTTGGGGAATTAATTATGAAGCACTCGAAATGAAATCATGGCCATTACAGCCGAAATTTTGCAAAAAGTTATGGAAAATTTGCTAAAACTAGCACGTATGTGCGAGCAGAAAATGGACATCACTTACAGAGTATCATTTTTCAAAGCTAGTTGCAAAGAAATCCCCAATAATATACTGTATTTAAAAGAAAAAAAATTATAATAATCGCATAAATAAACAAGTTATAAACCATATAGCTGCCTTTGTGCCACCCTGTATAAACATTTATTTGTAATAATGAATAATAATATATATGAAAATTTCTTTATAATAATTATGCGCAATTTTTATCCAATATTAGTTATAACTTTTAAGTCCTTGATGTATGTTTATATGTACAGACATACTTATGCAAGCACTTGGTGAGGAAGGTACACACCGAATTTCAAAAATGTAACTTTAGTCATGTGAGCCAGCCACTCATTCTATTTTCATATATTTAAACAGAATATATCAAAGTTTCGGACTTGTGCTACGTTTAATAAAATGTTTTCTAAGAAACAGCTACCCATAGTGCAACGCATGCAAGTTGACTATATTGATATTCGCTGGGCTAATGTTAAACATTTTAAAATTTATATGCGACTGACTGACCGTTTCTCTCGTTATATTGTTTGCATTCAAATCCAACCATATTTACCGTTGTTCAGTGCTGTCCGTCTATCTAACAGCCGGCTTGGCTTTTCAGTTATTTGCAGTTTGCAATTTCTCTGATTTCAATCGCTTGCAGTTATAGACATTAACAAATGTTCGTTTGCAATTTGCCATTGTTGACAGTTTTCCATTAGTTATTTGTTTAAGTTTTTCTTTTATTTGTTATTTGCTTACTACTATTAACTGGCCTTAAGGAGTTATAATAAGTTAGATTTCCAACGCTGTTTTTTTATTTTTACATCGAGAAATATTATTAGAAAAATTTGTACATACATATGTATGTATATAAGGATTTGTTTCACTTATTCAAACTCACGACCTAATTATTATTAAAGTACTAGTTTGACCTGTTGTGATTTTAACGTTGGAGAAGAAAGATTTTATCAAAATAATGATTTACGACTAAATGATTTTGTATTGAAGGATTTATAAAATTATGCACTGGTATATTTTTGATGCGATGCGCTAACCATATACACAGGTCTTTACTTGTCATATACATAATTTTATAATATGCTGCACATTACTTCCAGGTCGCACTATGAAATTTTTATTTCAGAAATTCTGAGTTTTACTGAATTGCTCAGACGCTATTTTTTATAAGAACATCAATCGCCTTTTCATTTTGGTTAATTTCATTTAAAAAAATTTTACAATTGTCCAAAAATGTTACGTGCAAAAGTGGGAAACCTGATAATTTTTTCATTTCGGACGTAATTAATTTACAAAGCTTTTTTAAATGTTTTTTTTCCGACTATTTCAGCTTGAGGAACTAACAGAAGAGCAATTAAAAGTTCAGGAGAACTAAATTATTTTCTAAGTCACACAGAAACGAAATAGAAAAAATACGGACATAAATATATCCCTACGAATATTGGATACAACTCTTATGTACGGGCGATCGCTTCAAACCGTATTTTGAGATTACTCCATCCCGTGGAGAATAAGACGCTGCGGTTTATCAGTAACAGTCGAATAGCCTACTTCCTTGACTCATTAAACTCACTAGAGCATTGTCCTACGACTAATATGCCTTGTGTGTCTCACTGAAATGAATCAGTTTGTATGTACAGTATGTGCTTTCGTACTTCCGGAGCAGTATAATGCATTTGGTATGGTATGACCTAAAATGAAAAACTAAAAACTCGAAACGCAATTTAATAAACTTCCTCATTTTATTTTGTACTTCATTTAAAATATAACTTAAAATTACACGTAACGTCATCCTTGGCTTTAATGCAGTATTCTCTTTATTCATTGTATTAACTGAATTTTTAGCGCTCCTTTGAAGTGATGAAGTTACAAATTATTTAAATTTCAATCTTTAATCTGGAAACAGTTTTTTTGGGAATAATTTTTTAGGCACCAATTATTGCCTCCACAATCTCAACCGGATTAAGATCTGGACAATGATGCAATAAAAAACAATATTTAAGAATTGAAATGTGAAAATGTTGTATGGAAAACGCAAGTGATTATTCATATAAACCTATTCAAATTGTTAAATAATATGCATACACCAATTTCCTTTTTAACTTCAGCAATCTTTTCCAAAGCAAGAAAAATTAAATAAATTTCAACACTTCATAATGCTTCGAAATAAATATTAAAAAAGCACAAAAATGTTCAACACTTAAACCCTAAAAATCGTTCATAAAGAATTCCTTCAACTGGCAGTGAAGTGCAAGATACCAAGAATTGAAAACGTCAACAAGAAATGACAAATATTGTTTGCACACCAGTCCAGAAAATAACACGAAAACCTTGAGGATAAATCCATTTATTAAAAAAAAGGAGTGCAAAAATTCTGCAAACATATACGAAATGAGATGAAATAAAATGCACTTTCAATTGTTAAAATACAATTCCAAAAGACGTTATTTCTGCTGCTGCAGATGATATCGAATATTTAAATGTCGTTATTGAGATGAGAAATAGAAGAATAAGAAGTGCTTTCAAACCACAACAATAACAGCAACTATTTTTTTATTTCGACGTTTTGCTGCAGCCATACAATAGTATTTTATTCGCATGTTGTTGTATTGCATTCTCTAAGAATATTAAAAGTTATCGTTTTTCATACTCTATAAGAAGATTTACACTTAGGCCTTGAAGAACGTGGCAAATAGTGAATTTTGACTTGTATGATTAGAGAAAATATGCACGTTGACTACAAAATCAAAACACCTGGGTTCAACTCCAGTTTCAGACTAAAAAAAAAAAAACTTCGAAACGGCTGGATCGATTTTGGTGAAATTTAGTCTGTGTTTGTAATTAGGGGAAGTGCTTACTTAAGTGTGATTTCGACCCATTATTATTAAAATTATTTTTTTCTAAACGGGTCGACCGGTTTTTACAAAATTGGGTACATATGAACAACAGAGTTGCACTGAAAACTGTGCCCACGCAGGAGGGTGTTCATTTCGTAATAATTTTTATTATTAATAGCATGTAAAGGCACCTTAAGCAACACGCGGCTTTACGTGGCCATAAATGCAATCCATAGCAGCTACCAAAGTACATTTTACAAACAAATAATAGTTGGTGTATAATTATTGTTGCAAAGAACAAATAGATGGTACTTCGTAGCAAATTCGCGTTGTAGATATTGGCAACGCTCTCCTCTGTCAGTGATATTGAAAATATATGTAAATTTCTAATAATACCATGTGTAAGGGCAGATTTTTTTTTACTACCAGAGCTGAAGGATGTAATTGGTACATGCATAAGCTATTAAAGTCCGCTTCCGGAGTGGCAAGTGTAATTCTGAAAATATTCTTCACAAATATTTAATGCAGTTTTTGTGTATGCGTACAATAAAATCATAAATACGATTTATTGTTTCGCGTGTAGTTCCCTCTTTATCTTCCTTTCAAAAACTGTCTGTCTTATACATTTCCATTCATGATGACCAATCGTAGTCGGTCTGGCAGCCAGTTTTTGTGGCCTTTAATAAGATGTCGAAGTGAATCAACATAAAGACACACTGCCTGCCACTTTGGGTAAGTTGCAGTCAGACGTAGCACACACAGAAAAAAAACATGAGAAATCCAGCTTCATAAATTGTTTAATGCAAAAAATGAATCTGGTAGAATTATTGTAAAGCAGCGGCTATAGCCGTAACTTAACAAAAAAGGAATTAAAATAAAAATATGGCTGAAGGGCAGTCAGTCAGTAGTTCATATTACACAGACATTCCAACAAACACACACACACACACACTCAAAACACACACATATATTTTATGTGCGTTTTTATAATTCTTTAATGAATTTTAAGTAATAAAGCATGTTGCACAGAGGCATCATAAAATTTCACTGTTTGGAAAGGATAACAAAAATCCTTTTACATTTTAAAATTTTATTGCGAATTAATTGGAGGATTTTATTTTTTATTTCGCCAAATTGAAGTTAATTAAAATAATTAAGTTCCGTGAAATCGGTGAGAATTATAAGAGGGTCTTTAAAAAAGCGAACAAACACCATCTTAATAACCAATTAAAATGTAAAATAAAAGAGTGACCAAAACAAAGAGTGCAAATTATTGAATTGTTAATTTAGAGAAGTCGGTTTGAAGCGAAATAATGTTCAGCACATGTAACACTCACTCAGGAAAAAGAAAACAAAAGTTAATCACCACAATACAGGGTGGCCCAAAGGGAGGGAAGGTGTTTGAATTCCTTATAACTCTTTTATATTACTCTATCCTTCTTCCCACAACCTAATTTCCTAGTTCCAGCACAATGCAACGCATGTGTAGGGGTCATCCCCTGAGTACTGGTCCAAAAAAAAAAAAAAAAAAAAAAAAAAAAAATATATATTTTTTTTGTTTTTACTATTTTATAAAAAAGACTTGGGGAATTTAAAATGGAGCAGTACACAATGGAACAAATTGCCAAAATCGTTGATCTTTATTTCAGAAGCAGAAATCCTAACTTTATTCATAATTTATTATTTTATATATTTCCAATTGAATGGGTTCGTTAATAGACAAAAGGGGCTACGGAAATTCCAAGAGTAGTTCAACAGCGGGAATTACACCCACTTAAATGTACCGTTAGGTGCGGTGTTTTGTTGGAAAGGATAATTGGCCCATATTTTTTTTTTAAATTAACACATAATGTGCCTGTGTGTGATGGAGATGCTGACCCTTAAAAGGGAAACTACCCGGGAAGTGTTCAAGCGTTTCCGTGCTGTAGATAGTCCAACTACCGTTGCAATTCTGAATACTATTCAGAAATCCGCGAGCGGAGCTCAGTATCTTTTGCAGTAGATAGGTTTCCGAGGAGAGCATCTTCCAATAGGGTGATTTATTTTGGCCCACCTTGTACATACAAAACAAAATTCCGACATTGATTTTTTGCGGTGCACTTAATGTACATATGCATTATAGTCGTATCGCATACTGTTCGCATATTTACGAAAATGTGGCAACTTCCAAGTTACAGATAAGGTGACCTTACCTTTAATTTACCGCTCAATTCGCTAAGTTATAATAATGAAATGCTCAAATCATTCAGTGTTATGGAAAGAAGTCTATCAGAACATCAGGCAGATGTGAAAATCCCTGATTCATTTAATTCTGACTAAAAACGTTTAGAAATAATGTGGCAGTCAGCAGCATCACCCGAACCAAAAATTAGATAATCCTGACTATGCGATTATCCATTACGACCCGAATTTTTGATAGAAATGAAATTTTGAATTGGAGCACGTTTTTAAGTAATTTATAATTTATCGCTGGAATGAAAATACGAGAAACAATAATATAGCATGACTCAGAGGCTGGCGCAGTATACCGTTCGGGATTTTTTTTTTTTTTTCTCTTGGACCAGTGCTCAGGGGTTATCCCCTACATATGCAATGCATTGCACTGGAACTAGATAGAGAGAGGGATAGGGTAGAGAATAGACAGGTGGTGAAGGTGGTAGGAAGATAGAGCTTAATCTTTCACAACTCTGCAGTTGCGTGTTAATTATAAAGCAAAGTTGCGGCGTCTCTGATGTTTTTTTTTGTTTTTTTACGCATTATTTTTAAGCTAGTGGAGCCTTTTTATTTACGATTTTACTTCGTCGACGTTTTATTTGCTCAAATACCGACGAAGGAGAGTGCTGTAGCACAGAAAACGCAGAAACAACTTTTTTCTGATTTGACCCGGCTGGGAATCGAACCTGGGTCTTTCTAGTTGCAGAGCGAACACGCTGACTACTCGCCATCAACACCCTTGTAATGAATTTCCATGTAAATAGCTCTTGATAAAGCCTTTATAAGATAGAAATATTTTTATTCTTGGTAATAAAATTTTCATGGCAAAAATTGCCGGCAACACTGTCGCTCGTTTATCAAAAAGTGGAGGGCAGAAAAGCAAACTCTAATTTGATTTTAATTGAATTGTTTCTGGCAAAATTGCTTCGGCATGTCGAAAGTATCTCGTTCAAATGAATGTTTACGTATATTTTTTTCTAAACTTCAATCAAGCAATGGATAAAAGGACTGAAAGTGATTTTGATTTGATTTTTGACTGACTGCTGATAGTCTGTCTTAAACAAATGCGAGCATGTTCATGTGTATGTGTCGTACACATTTTTTGTGGTCAAAATGAAATGAAAATTTATAGAAATTAAAATTTCAAGAAATTATTGTGCATTGTATGTGTGTAATGTTTATGGAGAATTTTCTGTTCGTTTCTCTCTATACATACATACATATATGCATGCCGGCCTGTCTGCCTTATTTTGATGTGTTTATTCTCGAACTACTTGTGGTCCGATTGCCTGTCGTCTGTGAAAATTTTGTTTGTTTGAAGAAATTGCAATGCAGAAATATCGTTGATTATAATTTTGTGTTTATTTTCCATTGCTGGTTCGCTTGATTTATGATAAAAATAATTCTTAATGTTCAAATTTTAATTAAAAGTGTAGTTATGAAATTTGTGTTTTCAGTATTGTTTCCCAAAGATTTTTATTAAATGATTGCAGCATCTGATAAAAGTCTGTTTTCGTTTACAAAAAATAAAGTTTTTTTCAATCAATCACTTTAAGCGTTTAACTTCTATACAATTTATTTATTTTTGAACGAAAACTTAAAAGTCTCTAAACTAATCAATCTTTCCTTGCCAAATAATTTGTCTAAAAATTACTACAGATCAAAATCTTAATATATTATTTAGTAATTATAGATTTTAAACAATAAACTCCACTCCCATTATGAATGCAGACTATTCCTTTATTAGACCCCTAATTAATATTCTACACAGGCGCACTCAGAACAATTTTCTTGTTTGCAGCAAAAAAAAAATGGAAATATGTTATGTTTTTAAAAATATCAACCTTAATAAATTAATTTTTAATAAATAATAAAATGCATAAAATTCATTTCAGTCATGCAGAGAAGGAATACGCCGACCATACTCGTTGACTGTACGAATAGACCAGTAGACAGATAGGCTGTCTGCCTGTCAAAGGGACGGACATTTTGAGCAATAGGCAGTAGCTTTCGTACATGCTTTCGAAAAACAAATAAATATTAAAAATAGTGACACACAGTCTCAACTGAAGCATCATCATCACACACAGATATGCACCTGTAGTACATGCAACCACACTTTAAAAATATGTATATTTAGAGAAGCTTTAATGATTATTTTCCTCTTGAACACCTTGCTTAATGATTTATGTCTTACAACATATTTATTGCTGTCTGACATTAAAGTACCGAAAAGTAAAAAAAAAAAGTACATATAATAATAATAACTACATAATAAAAATATTTATTCATACAATTTATACGAGCATTTATAAATACAGTTCAGTTGAATTAAAAAGCACTTGTCTGAGGAGGGTGAAAAAATTATTCACTTCAATTAATTTTTATGGAGACTTACCACATACAGATTACAAGCTAGAAAAATTTAACAAATATTTCGGGGCTACACAATGTCTTTTAATAAATTATATGGCCATAATATCTTAATATTTTAAAATAGTTTAAACAAATTTGTTGTTAAACAAAAAAGTCCTAAAATAATAAAACTTTTTATTGTTTTATCATAAAATGACAGCAGAAATCTGAGTCGTACGCTGAAACTATTCAGTCGAGCCGGCGGTAATATTCACATTTAGGTAACTGGCAACAGCTATTTTTGATACTTTTTTTAAAAATTTTGTGTGACTAAAGAGCAATTTTATAATTCTAATTAAAAATGGAATTATTACAAGATTTACATGTGCAGTGCTTATTTAATATATTAAAAAGCCGAATTATTTTAGCTTCCTCACTCGTTTTTATTTTGATATCAAACATTAAATTTATCATTAGCTGGATAAATTTTTTTAAATATTATACTCGTTGTAAATTATAACGGGTTGTTCATTGCAATCATATTTTTTCATGTTATTATTTTAAAACATATGACTTTATGACTACCTGTTGAACATCCCAATTGTTTGTGAAATTATAACTGTAAAGTATTATTTAATACTTAATATTTAATAATAATAAGAGTAATACGCAACATGCAGAATTAATTAAGTATTAAATTATATGGTTCAAAAATATAAACATCGTGTAGGAAGACCGTTTATACAAGGTGGGCCCAAAGTAATCACCCGGGGCATAAGTAATCACCCGATGTCTCTTTGATGTAGTTTTATATAATAAAAACCTATGGATCTGCATGTATGGACATCAACTCTGGTGGCGATCACTTAGCCCATATCATAAGCAGTGCCAAAATCCGTCCTAAAAAAAAATTACAGCAAAAGAACATCGGGTGATTACATATGCCGCGGGTGATTACTTTTGGCCCACCCTGTATGTATATACATATATCTATTTTTATAAAAAAATAAATCTTAATGTTGAACACATGCGGAGGCAGTACTTAATGCATTGACATAACATATAACATTTCGATACGTATTGAATAAGAAAATCATGTATCAAATCGTAAGTTTTAGCACATTATGACAAATTACCGAAGGACTAATATACCAAAAAATTTGACAAAATATCTCCAGTCAAGTTGTTCTTTAAATCTATATACACACGGTTTTCAGATATTACAATATTGTAAGATATGGCAATGTACTGCCGATGAAAAATTGTCACCAAATGGTAAATTATCAGTTCAGACTATTGTCAATGACCGTACAATACCTTACAATTACCTGTTAATGGAAATGGCGGCTGTTCTCATGATTGTTAGATGCTTGACAATATACCGACAATGCTTTTTTGTCACAATGTTGCCAGATAAATATTTTCAGTTCACACGGTTGTTAAATACTTTATCACACTTTTTTTTCGCAATATTGTAATATATGAAAATAGTGTTTTCCGAAATATTAAACACTTTCGGCACTTAATCCTGCTGCTTTATTTGAGAAACAATTTGCTGAGAAAAGCGAAACCGACAGTAAAATTTTTTTGAGCTCATAACAACACGTCTAACCTTAGCAGCTATCATTAGCAAATTAAAGAATGAATAGAGTTGAAAAATTCAACACACGATATAATAAAAAAAAATTTTTGAAAGTCGGGTTTTCCAACACAAAGAATTTTTAAAATTCCAATTATTTCTTCTTTCAATACAATTTCTAGCATATGGCAACCTTGACTGGCGTGGAGGAAAACTAATCGGCATGGAATGTCCCCCTCGTAGATAATATATTATGTTACATTATATTATGTAAGTTTGAGAGAAGTTTCATGCGAAACAATTTCATTAATGTCAAATATTAATGTAAAAATTTAAAATAAATAATAGTATGCAATTGGATTAATAACATGATTTGTGGTAGACATTTTTTTCAGAATGAGCAAATGAAGAAATAAGACCGCAATAAGTTAGATCAAAACCTTTAGTGGGAATAGACTCTGCACTGATACAATATCTCTACATGGGCTAACAGTACCTTAAAATAAAAGCTATCTGTGTATGTTTTCTTTTAAAATTCCACTAAAGTCATAAGGCAACTTCTAATTACTTTTCAACGGCTGTATTGTATATTAACGCTATTTTAGCTGCAGATAATGTGCTATGAGAACAAGCATAAATGTTATGAATTGTAAAAGGGACCACCAGACAAACATACCTGCATGCAGAAAGCAAAACAATCACCGTCAACAGAAGAAGTAGCAACCCAGAAAACATGCTCAAAGGCATACGAATATATTTTTATATCATTTAAAATTTCACTTTCGAGCTGAACATTTCAAGTCACTGAGATTGGAAATCAGCAGACTTGGGAAATTTAAATTAAAATCACGATTTGTTTGCACTTGAGATATATTAAACATTTTTTAGAAGGGAGTATTGTTTATGGGCAATGGAATTGAATTTTCTGACGTTAACAGTGACAAGGAAAAACTCTACAGGAAGTTCATTCTACATAAGTACGTGCTGTTGGGCCTAAAAATCAGTTCTCCTTGTAGTACGTAGTGCGATTCGCTGCCAAATCGAAAGGATGCGCTCTTAATGATGGCCGCGTTGTGCGCGGGTATGAACGCGTTTCGGCAACAAGTTCCCCGATCTCATTATAGCGCATTCCATTATAGTAACGATACAACAACGAAACGCGCCCCATATTGCCACGGTTCTTCAGAAAGTTAATAGGGTTCAATACCCCACCGTCCTTAATGAGTTTCCTAACCTTCCTCACGGTCGAGTAACCCCGGTCCATATATGAGACTTATGTATATTTTCCGCCGGATGTAAGCGGAATAAATAGTATGAAGATTCGATTTCATAAAGTTTGTTTTACACAGTCTTGAAAAAGCAAGTTCCTCGCGATTTACAAAATATGCTCGTTCACGCGATCATCACACTGAAATTTCATGCCAAGAACATCAAGAGCTTCTGATTCCTCAATATACCACCCATAATTACAGATGCAGCATTCTGATCAAGCATGCGCCGCTATATAAACATGAAGCATTGGGTTTTACGAGCGTTAAAATCGACCCTGTTCACGTTTCCCTATTCCGATATTCTTGTGAGATCATAATTGGCCCGATCGCAGTCGATGTAGGCATGTATGAGTATGAATAGCAAATACTGCAGTCATCTGCAGAAGAGTGGGTTGGATTGAAAGTTTTAAGCAAAATGCCATTAAGACAGATAAGAAATAGAGGAGGAAAAAGAATGGAGCCAATTAATCTTGAACTCATTAAATGAGATCGCATCTACAACAATTTTTATAGCTGTGAAAGAGTCTGAACACAATGTTTGCGGTGTGGGAGAGAAAAATAAACATAATACAACGGAAGACGGCGACGGTAATACTTGTCATTGTTTGTTTTCATTTTTATTAATTTATTTGTGCATACATTTCTATAAAATTTTCTAAAAAAAATTACTGTTTGTGTTAAATATTTTGCAATGGCAGTAAATAAAAAAGTTGCAAATATTAAAAAAATTTTTGATTTGGAAGAAGCCACGTTTGATTTATGTGTGGAATTAGAAACCACAACACATACTGACAGGAGATGGTGGGTAAGACCCGTTAATGTATTAAGGGATTCGTATGGCTTTTTCAAGACATGCTTGCAGCAGATTGAAAGCCAGGATGAAGAGCATTTTAATTTAGTAACAAGAATGAGTGTTTCTCAATACAAACTGCTCCTTTCTCTACTTAAACCGAAACTGGAAAAACCTTCATTTAGGAAACCGCTTAGCCCCGAGTGTCGTTTATCACTATTTACATATATATTTTTTATACTTTTATATTTTATGACAAAAATTTATGAACTTCAAAAACAAGTCTTTTTTTTACAATAATGTCGTGAACATCGCCAATTATTCAAAAACTATGGCAACATCAGAAAGAGAAAGAGTATAAAAAATTGACAGAATAACAAAGCCCGCAATGAAAAAATAAAATAGATTTTAATTTTATGCCGTTCCGCACTGCGGTTTTTTTACTTCAAAATCGTATGAAAAACCGCACCGCAATAAATTATCGTTGCATTGTGTTCGGATAAAAAGCCCGATATAAATCGGAAAGCAATAATTTTGAACAAAAGTGTTCCATGCCACACTCCGTCCAAATAACTGAGAAATATCTAGACCCAACACTAAAACTTCGCCAAAATAATGATGGATCGTTACGTTTTCTTCGAGAGAGAGGCCAATAAGTCACATACACAGCGTCGTCTACGGAAGCCTTATTGGCGATAGTTGTGTAAGTTGTTATATCATACATCATATTGTTGGAAGTTCATCATAATTTCCATTACTTTGTATATCACAGAACAGATATTGATGGGCGGTAATTTTCAAAGTTATACCTGAAACTTTCCAGCACGATGGAAATACGCCTGAATTATACAGAAAAAAACATTGCTAATGGACGTGATGACTTCGAAGAACACTGATCCAAGAGCAGTGTTGGAATTTCATGCGGCAAAGGAAAGTCGATTATGTTGAGGTCTGCTATATTTTATATTTGAACTAAATATGCATTGGACACGAACTGCTGATATAATTTTTATATTTATGTGTTTGTTGGGTAACAAACGCTACAGCAATCACCATGAACAACATAATCAAATAAAAATGGAAAATAAAAACTCACCAACCAACATCAAAGTGCCACCAACAGAGCAAGAAAATCAACATATTTTCAATTAAGACTTGATTAAATTTTATTAATTAAATTAAAATTACAAAAAAAAAATAAGGACAAGCACACACTACCATTTAGGACAAGTATCACAGAATAAAAAAAAATTATGATGGTGGAAATTGCGGAACAATTGCAGTGATCGAAAATTAATCGTATACGTGAAAAAACTGGATGACGTTTAAGGCGCGTCAGTTTAAAATAACAAACTTTGCTTTAGTTCTCGTAGTTGTGTTATTTTTTATGGGTTGATTTTTTTTTTCTTCTACTGATGACTGTCTACGTTCAGACGCAAACAATATAATAATGTCAGTAACATGTCAACAGCAGATTGTCAGGTATGAAGACAGAGAAGCGAGCAAAAATGAATTTCAATGACTATGAATTGATATGAACATCGAGATGAATTTTGTTAAATGAAATATTTAAAAGAAATTTATATGCAGTCAGATTAAAATGCGAAAAATTGTTATTTCGAGAGTATAATTTTATTAGTGAAATACATAGAAGTTGTTTATTTCATGATGATGTTGCTTCACAAATCTATAATAGTTACTTTATGGATGACAGGCATAAGTTTGAGTGTGTATGGTTTACACTTAGAGAAATCAGTTTTAAAGCGTTTGTTTGGAAAGTAAATCATATAAATAAAGAAATTGCAAATTTTTGCGAACATCTTTATGTTAAAATATTTTATATTTTTTTTATATTTTCGGAATACGAAATACATTCACATTCACAAAAACACACATTCACGAAACACACTTTCATAATAGCTACACAAAATAATTTGGCTGAGTGTTACTTTTCTTAAAAAAAAAAAGGTATCTCTCGAACGAATCACCCGATTTCAGTCATATTGACAGAAATCGACGTTTCTCTTTGAGGTTAAGAGCTGATTGGATATTAGACTTCATCTGCTTAAATGAAAAAAAAATTTATTTTCAAATATTTTTTAAATCTACGGAACCGAATCGGTTCATTATTTCACAACATCTAAGTGAGCTCAATGCGATACTTTTCGTTCCGATTCGCCGGTACCGGTTATGAGATGTTTCCACACACATCCACAAACAGACATGCTGCCTGAAGTAATACTGGGATGTGATTCTGGGAATGAGTGAATGGTAGAATGACGAACGGGGTGGGCTTTAGTCTGTAGGCGTCTTGCAAGTCGTATAGTAATTCTTGCAGCGAATCGTGCAACCGCATTGGGTAGGCCGGGCTAAGACCATCTTTTGAAGATTCCCCTGTCACTATCTCGTGTAGCTACAAAAATAAAACATACATGCATACCTCCCTACTGATATTATTGCGAAAACAGTCAGAATCGACTACCAGGACGTCGAAATATCATGAGAAATAAATTTTTTTTTATTGGAAATTTTTTTATTTGCCACAACTAGGATATGAAGTTTTGAAAATGTCGTATATACACCCGACAACGATCTTAACGCAGCCCTACTTTCGCTACAAACCCGAGTATACTCCGCATATATCCCGTGGTACCTCCTATTAAGAACTAAATTATTTTTTAAATAGAAGGATTTTATTTTGCTCTTTAAGATTGGCATACTGGTTATTTTAAAACGTATTAAAATCTATATTTTTATTTATTGTATTTGCTCTAATCCTTTATTGTGAAACACCAATTTTTTTTTAGTGTAACTCTGATTTGCTGTATGTCAAGCTGTCTAAAATTTTGGCACATCTATTTTAAGATGTGTTATCAACTTTACGTCACGTGTCTGCCAATTTAGTTCATTATTTGTGTGATCCCTTCAATGATACAATTTTATGAATGTTATCGATTACAAGTCGGTGTAAAATACAAAAAAATATAAGAAGAAACCAAAAATTAAGGAGCATGTAACCATCCACATATTTACGTTGTGTGTCCGAAAGAAAATTACAATGTTTTTAATATAAATTCTCGTTTGCATTTACTAGAAGTGCCGTAATATGTAGGAGTATATTAAAAAAGGGCTAAACTATTTTGTTTAATTAGAATTCATTTCGTTAAGAAAGTAAGACACACCCAGTTAATTCAGTTTAATTCTTTGACTTTCTTTTCTATGTTCCACATTTAAGTCTTGAAATTTTTCCTCATAATTTTATTTTGCGATTGTCAACGTGGGTCTCCCTATGTCATTGATTTCAAAAGAAGGCTTGAGTTGCGATGAGGGGAAAAACTTTCAATTTCATTGATTAATCATTATTATTTTACAACAAACATAAATATGTCCCAGGCAACATAAACAACATTTTATGACAGCACGCACACTTTTGTTTGTCACTTGATAATCTCATTTTTCTTTTTTCTCCACAAAATTGAAATTGTGGATTTTTTCCGTTTAATTAATCTTAACACGCTTTTCGTTTACGATTATTTAATAATTTTTTTTATTATTATGGTTTTTGGAAAAAAATTTGGGAAAAACCAATTTATTAGCCTCAAAATTTTGGTTGTAGCTTCGTGTTTAACATGGATATCAGTAGAAAACTATAAATATAAAAAGAAAACAAAAATGTTGCAGCATAAAAAATTTGTCACGCGATTGCGTGCTTCAAGTGCCAAATAATAAATACAAAGTCATGTTAAATATATTTTTCGTATTTATGGATTATTTTCAACTGTCAATGCATTAAGTACTGCCTCCGCATGTTGCAACATTAAAATTTATTTTTTTTATAAAAATAGATATATGTATATACATACAGGGTGGGCCAAAAGTAATCACCTGGGGGCATATGTAATCACCCGATGTTCTTTTGCTGTTTTTTAACCTTTTTTATTATAAGAACAATCTATATATTTAAGCTCAAAGGTTTTTATTTTTTATATACATATATGTCGATATTTCGTTAACCATCGGTTAACATCTTCAGGAAATTTTTTATTTTTTTTTTTTAATTATTAACTTTTACCAAATCGCATATTTAAATTTCAAATGCCACATTGTATTTCACAATTTTATAAGTGTAATACATGCGAGTTTCTTGGATCTTGGTATGGATCTTTATGATAAATAAATATTATTTATACTATGAATTAAGAAAAATAACTATCGAGTTACTTATTACATTGGGATTGTGTGGAAAATTATTCTTCTTCGCCATTAGCATAATTAGCTCAGAAAAATTTCAAGGTTGATGGTATGAAGAAGTTACGGGATGAAATCTCATTAAACAAAAACCCACACACATCTCCATTATACACATGTTTGTTACCAGTTTTTATTTAGTAAAATGTCTATAAGGAAAAATCCATAGACAATAAATAAATAAATAAATAATTTTTCTAGTTTTTTGACCTCTTTTTATATTGATAAAATAAAAACAAAAACCAATTTTCCTGAAGAAGCAACACAAAGGAGTAGCGAAATATCGAATTAGAATAAATATTAAATATATTAAAAAGACCTTAAGTTTAAATAAATAAATAAAATAGAATAAAATGAATTAAAGAACATTTAAATAAGCTGCATTTTACACTTTAACTGACAACTTTATTATATTTATTTAATAGCAAAAGTTCAATAGCCCAATAGATGTACTTTTGCTTAAATAATTTAATACGAAATTCTTGTTGGCAAAAGCTCGTTAACCTTAAAAAAAAGTGTGCACGTATTCAAAATTAAAGGAAAAAAAACTCCAACCAGAAGTTGTGGAAAGCAATATTTTCCGCTACGTTATTCGAATATTTAAAAATGAATTGTTTTGTGCCTGAAGCCTTAATTTTTTCCACTCCGAACGGTTTTCTTTTTTTTTCTACTCTCTTATTTTTTATAAAGAACTAAAAGAAAAAAAACTTTACAACGATTTAAAGAAGAAAACCGAGAGACAGGAAAAAGTAGAACGAAAAAAATTAATCCACCCATAGTGGCAGTAATACCTGTGCTGTTAGTTCCGGATTTTTAAGCACAGATACAATTTTAGTTTTTATACAGGCGTACTACATACATAAATACATACATACATACATACATACATACATAAATATGTACCTATTCACAAACATGTGGGATTTTGCATTTCGCAAAAGTGTCGCAGGTAATGTAAGAAAAAATTCAATTGCTGTGTTAGAAAAAAAAATTCTGTTTGTATATTTAAGCTTCAGCGCTTCACTAATGGCGGTTACATGTCAACGCAACTTTTGCTTGCATCAAAACATGCCACATGTACACACATACAACAACAATATATTCCTCATGTACACCATTCAAAGGATATCCATGTTATCAGTGCTGAAATAATTTAAGGTTTTGGTATAAAGAGGATGAAACTGACATTATTTTTCGTTTAGTGATGTAAGAAAATAAAATACAGATTATTTCTCTAATAGAGAAATAAATTCATTCAACAATGATATGACTGCAATCTGCAATATGTATGTGTAGAGAGAACTAAACTAACTTTCATTGAGATTCGTGTACTTCGATATGAAATAATTGCTTCATAAATAAAATTTTTCAATTTATTAGTTTTACCTGGGAGTTATTTACCTTGTTTGGGACTAGTGCAACCTTTTAAGGAAATGCCTAGAAGAAAAACTGTTTTCTAACATCAGGCCAAGCTGAAACTACTGTGACAAAATTCGGGTCAGAACAGATAGGTTGGGGCTAACAATTAAGTTGTGAACAAAAATAACGTTACTGCAGAACAAAACGTGCAGGCGGTTTGTGTTTAAGCGGTCCAAATTTTTCTAAAACGGGTTTGTCACTTAATTTGTCTATAACTCTTAAACAAAAAAGTTTACATAATTTTTACATACATGTTTTTTGTACAAAAATGACTTCCAAAAAATGTTAACATACGAGATATCGCTAGTGGCGTTTTCATAGCCAAAAGTTAAAATTTGAGACAAACTCCAACTTTGAAAGGCTGTAACATTTTATAAACGTCATATACATATATATACGACATACATATATTGTTTAAACTTGTTAAAAAAAATAACAAACATTTAATTAATCAGGTGAATATTCTTATACAATTTAAATGTACCAACATGGCGATGGCTGATGAGGTTAGCACGTTAACTACAAAGCCAAAAGTCCTGGGTTCGAGGAAGGTCGGAAGGTTTCAGTGGCAAAGACATAATCACTGGTCACTGAACAGTAACGGCTCTATTTGTAACCAATTCACTGGCACATCAAAACGCCCACCTTCGCCGCTATTTTGTACCATCGTCTACTACTAAAAAAAACGCTACTAAAAACGAAAATTGAAAATTTTAATACACGTCTCGTTGACATCAGAGACGCTACAACACTGTTGTAAAAAAAAGCAATAGTTGCATCACAATGCATCGAATATATATAGTAGTCATCTCTTGAGTGCTGGTCCAAGATAAAAAAAATTTTGATTTATCAATGCTCAGACTCGGTTATAAAACTCCACTACCAAAGTCGCATTTAAAAAATTACTACCCTGGTAGTAAAGTCTCGAACCATTCCACCTCTAATATATCTGACATATTATTGGGCCTTCGCGGCTTATTTTAATATAAAAAGTAAACAGTAGTTATACGCGGAATTCCTACTGTCATCGTATTTATTCTAAACCAATATGCAAAGATGAAAGCAACAATAACAATTGAAATAAAGAAAACAGATACATACCTTAAAATTTTTACACACACACTTTTACATACATATATACAATGTAAAAAGACAATTTGCCAATTTCATTTGCTAATTAAAACCCACAAATAACACTTTCCGCAACAATTAACCGATGTGATTTTATTACCGACACATTATATTACATTTTTTATAATTCAAAATTTTGTTAAGCTTCATTGACCCCCAAAATTTATTAAATTAATTATGACCAGCAAATTAACATGACCGATTTCTTTCAACTAATGAAATTTCCACTAATAGATTTAAGCAGGCATGGAAATTGGATATTTTTATTTAGAAAAAAGTCCAAAAAGTACTTTTTTATCCCGCGCCAATTACTACTATTGCTGACCAAATGTAAAAACATTTCGCATGTGCATTAGTGTGGCTTTGTGTCAGTTGTTGTCGGAAAGTTTTAGTCGCGAAGTCACTGAACAGTAACGTCTTCAGCTTCTACGCAATCCACAGGCATTCGTCGGTGTTGTATAGCACCGGCAAAGCCAAATAATTAATAAAAATGGTTACTAAACCGGAGCTTCCAAATTTAATACGTTTCCTTGACTTCAAAACTGCTTTGAAGAACGGACGTGCAAAAAGCATAGTTGAAAGGTAGTGAAGCTTCAGCCTCTGTCATTTCTCTAACTTTCCCATTCCTCTGGTTCCAGCACAATGCATCGCATGTGTACGATTTCGTCTTCTAAGTGGAGGTCCAAGATAAAAAAAAAATATATTAAAATTAATCCCCTTTTGTTTTTTGTTCAATTTTAAAGTTTAAATTTGCCATCTCCGGAGCATTCAATTGGCATTTATCTTCTGTAATGATCAACAGCGTTGCCAGAATGATGATTTTATCATATTTTTGATGATTTTTTAACCAAAATATGATTTGATGATTTTTTTTTCAAATTATGATTTCTAATTTATAGAAATGATGTTTTTTTTATTACAGTTGTGTACTACTTTCATTGTACTTGTACTACAAAATAAAAGCAAATTTTGTGTCATCTTGTTATTGGTTGCTTTTATTTACTTTACCCTTGTTACCCTGTAACGACGCAAAGAACAACGTAATTTAGCGCTTAGCTTTTACGCTGAAATGAGTAGCTTGAAATGGAGAGTTAATGTTGCGCCAGAAGCAGTATTGTTTATTCACTTTGAGTAATAAAAAACACTAAAGAGAAATAAGAATCAATAAATTGACCTGAACAAAATAAATTGTCAACCGTTTAATTTTTTTTTGCAACCATCTTCACTTCTTTACGCACTGTCAAAATTTGTTTTCCATTTTGAAAGCGTTGACGCCGCGTTATTTCAGTTGGTTTCATACATTTTGTATGGGCATGAGAAATTTTGACAGCCAGGCAGCGCTTTGCGTCGTAATTTATGTTGGTCTATTCATAGAAATGCATCCTTGTTTGAGAAATAAACCCCTTAAAGAATATCTCTACATAGCTGTTATTTTCTTGGGAAGTACAAATTATATGCTGTTGTACAAATGAAAAGATAAACTTTCTTAAGCAAAAAAATAATAAAAAAAAAAAAGTAATGTACAAGTATTTAATACGAAAATGTAAAAGTAATATTTCTAATATTAATTTACTTGTATATACAATCCATTTATTTACTTAAACTTTTAGATGGAAATAAAAAATAAATGCCGTGAAAATAATAATTTTTTTCCATAAAATATGATTTTTTTTCGCCCTATGATGATTTTCTTCTGAAAGTTTCTGGCAACGCTGATGCTCAAGGCAAAATCAATACCAGGTATACTCACTAGCTAATTCGACCGTCAGCTGATTCGACGATTTTTAACGTATATTAAAGCCGAACGTCATAGTTTGTTTACTTTAGTGAAAAAGTTAAGAAAAGTAGTTGTAAATAATTTAATATTTATAATAATTTATTATTATATGTATATTAACTGAATTTATTTTGGGAATATCTCTTTATATATGATTGTAATTATAAAATTGTGATTTTTCCCGAAAAAATATGTGAAATGTATTATTACATACTTTATGATGTTCTCAAAAATATAATGAGAAGAATAAATAAATATTAATAAATTACTTTTTGTAATCATTTGTTTAAATTTTACTTACATTACAATAACTAAACACGCACTTCTTAAGTTATGTTATATTTAACACTTGTATACAAAAAATTTGACGTTTGGACGCAAACCGAATTGACGAATTTGCCATGCGACAACCTTGTATTAATAAACCTTGTGTAATACTAATGTGCGTCCAAATTGAATTCGCTTAGATCATAACTAGATAAAGCTCAAAGTTGCATTTTCTCTTCCACAGTGGGAAATGGTTGATATAGTAATGAATAAAATTCAAATATTATTATAACAGCAAAATAATTTGTTTATTCGAACTGTCCAATGGTGTTATCTTGTAAAAATATATTTTCTATTTTTCCATCTAGATACACATACATATATGTTTTACCTCCCCTATCCTATTGCCTAACGTATATCAAATGGGAGTGCCAGATTCAAAAATGGATCAGCCTAGATCCATTGATAAAAATTTCTGGTTTTCATATTCTCCCGTATACCGAATTTCAGGTCTATAGCTTTAATGAAAATGCTCAAAACAAAAAAAAATTACAATTGTTTTTTTGCAATTTTTTTAAATAGGCTGATAATTGATCCCATAATAATAAGTTGAGAGCTTTAACCTCTCTCATTTTGGTCTGAAAAACTTGATTTTTTTTTTACATTTTATTCATTATCATATCCACCATTGCCCACTGTAGAATAGCAACTCTGACCATTTTACTTAGTCCCCGTCCATACTGTGAAGCATATGCTGCAAAACTTTTGAGTTGTTCGTGGAGAATGGGAAGAGGAGTGGAGGAGTATGTACGCTGTTTCATGTACATGCAGTTTTTGTTGAATTTCTTATTTGCATCTTTTGAGATGAGGTGTATTTGACGTTTCATTTTATTTCTTTTCGTTTGGTATACTGTTAACTTCTATTATAATAATAGCTACCCTGTTTTATTGTTAATTTTTTGTGAAATATAATCAAAAATTTAAAAAAAAAATATAAAATTATATAAAAATTATTATATAATTTTTCTTCTTAGCGTCCATTTTGCTTCAAATTATACCTTGTGCTTCAAATGTGTATCCAAAAAAAAATATTCACACCTTCTATCACAGGGTAGTTATTTTATATTTACATTCGGTATTGAGAAATGTCAAAAAAATTAAAAAAAGAAGATAGAAGGGAGGAATAAAAAATACTAAACATGAAGCAAAAGATTCATGTATGGACACTGCTGCACTTTCAAAAGACAATTCAAAAAACTTTTGCAGCATATGCTTCACAATATGGACGGGGACTTATGAGCTAAGCGAATTCAGTTTTGGGCCGAATTAGCTTTAGTGCAGATAAATGTGCAAAGTTGTTCAAATTAGGCTATGCCAGAGACGGAAAACTTAAACTTTAAATAAAAAAGAATACTGAGAGGGATTTATATTCTTTATTATTTTGGTATTATTTTTGTTACAAAATTAAACAAATTCTGTTGTTTTATACATTTGTGTTTTTGCTATAACTGTCTGGTTTGAAAACAAAATTATATGCGATAGAAACCATTCACCAATATGTGTATGTACAAAAGTTATTGTACGGTCCTGTAGAAAAATACTGTTCAAGAAATCTATCTATATATATATATATATTTCCGAGATTTCCCAAGAATAAGAATTATAAATTTGGTTACTTATTTTTCACACTCATAAACGAACGTAAAAAATTATTTATCCTTTAATATTAAAACCGTAATGTTTGCATGTTTGGCTGTAATTATTGTATAGTTATTGTGGCTGTTAAAAATTGTTATATGTAGTTATTTCTTGCTTTATCGCAATAGAAAGAAATATTTTTGGTTCATATGCACTTATTTGTTATTCACACATAAATATTTGCCGACAAGACAAAATCCACTAAAGTGACGTATCTCAGATTCCTAAAATAAGTAATGAGTAACAAGTCTATAGTTCATATTATCGTGTGTTCACTCCATACGAAGTACACTGAACATACATATTTCGTATTGTTAAGGTAATAAATTAATTAATATTCATTAATTACATTGATATATAAAATATAATTTTTATATAATTATAATTTTTAGTAGTAATTGGCAAGAGATAAAAAAGTACTTTTTGGATTTTTTTCTAAATAAAAATTTACAATTTCCATGCCTGCTTAAAGCTATTAGAGCAAATTTCATTAGTTGGGAATCTGTGGTTGAAAGAATCGGTCAAGTTAATTTGATGGTCCTAATCAATTTAATAAATTTTGTCGGTCAATGAAGCTTAACGAAATTTTAAATTAGTAAAAAATGTAATATAAAGTGTCGGTAATAAAATCACATCGGTTAATTGTTGCGGAAAGTGTTATTTGCGGGTTTTAATTAGCAAACGAAATTGGCAAATTTTCTTTTTACATTGTATATATGTAAATGTTTGTGTGTAAAAATTTTAAGGTATGTATCTCTTCTTTATTTCAATTGTTGTTGTTGCTTTTATCTTTGCATATTGGTTTAGAATAAATACGATGACAGTAGGAATTCCGCGTATAACTACTGTTTACTTTTTATATTAAAATAAGCCGCGAAGGCCCAATAATATGTCAGATATATTAGAGGTGGAATGGTTCGAGACTTTACTACCAGGGTGTAATTTTTTAAATGCGACTTTGGTAGTGGAGTTTTATAACCGAGTCTGAGCATTGATAAATCAAAATTTTTTTTATCTTGGACCAGCACTCAAGAGATGACATCTATACTCCTATATATTCGATGCATTGTGATGCAACTATTGCTTTTTTTACAGCAGTGTTGTAGCGCCTCTGATGTCAACGAGACGTGTATTAAATTTTTCAAGATTCGTTTTTAGTAGCGGTTTTTTTAGTAGTAGACGATGGTACAAAATAGCGACGAAGGTGGGCGTTTTGATGAACCAGTGAATTGGTTACAAATGGAGCCGTTACTGTTCAGTGACCAGTGATTATGTCTTTATTCTATTTATATATGTAAATGCATTTGTTTTAAAAGTGTTGCACGTAGAACAAAGCTTTTTTCAGTTATCTTTTCTTCTAGAAATATCTGGTGTGTTTTTTTTTTTATTTTTTCGAAACTCGAAAATATATGGCTTCAAATTGTACCTTGTACTTTTGTGCTCATGCACTAGACTACGGAGTGCTAAAGATGTAAATTTTTTATTATTTTATCTATTTTAAAGCGATTTTTGCCGGAGGCATAAAATATAATGACAGTTCTGCAAGCACAACATGGGGGACGAAATAAAAAAAATTAAGTGAAATGGGTATTTTGCGTCAAAACTGCGTTTTGTTGATACTACCTTAAAATTATCTAAAACTGATGCAGATGGCGTACCGTAACAATATCTATACAAAAGCAAGATTGGATAAGTTAGTGTAGGGTAGCGAAGCGCTCCGGTTTAATCTAGTAGTATATATTACTATTTCCAAAACTCACAAAAATTCACGAAATATTTGTAGAATTATTTCTTGTTTTAAGTCAATGAAATATTGGTTTTATTTGGTTCGGGAACACTCAGACCTTCTATACATCCGTATATAAATATTTTATCCATTAATAAAATAGAGAATATTTACCCTAATAAGTTCAAATTTATTCTAGGTTTAGGGCAATAAAACAATTTTCCATCAGCCTCTCAAGTCTCTGAAATAATCCAAAGTTGCCAGATTGTTGGTATATAACAATGATTATATGGGATATGGCTCATTAAAAAAATCCATAAACGAGGCGCATAATCGACCGGACTATTTCTCAAGAGCACAATTGGCAAAGTTCAGGTGTTTCAAATGATCAAATGGCTTTAGTCCTTGGGAATTTTTGATCTTTTAGTACGTAGGTTTGAGAGCGACGCAGCGAAGTAGTGCAAATTTCAATTAAGACAAAAACAAAATTTCAAAATTTCTTTTTCTTTTCCATACATTTATGAAATAAAAAAAACTGGAGAAATTTCTGAAAAGCGGTAAATTTTGTACGGTAAACAAAAACAATTTTGTTTTACATTTGTGAATTTTTTTTTTGCTTACCATGTAAATTTCGCCAAGGCGACGCCGTTATGTTTAGTAGTTTTTTGATCATTCACAGTTAACTGACAGTTTTAATAGAGCATTCACAATAGAACAGCAAAATTGGTAGATATCTTCCAATTAAAAAGCTTTATATTCGTAATTATTGATGTTATGTTCTGCCATGTCAGTTCTTTTTTAAAGTTTAAAGCAAAATTACTTAAAATCTATTTGACGTCCTCTATAAAATTTCTCTAAGTGGATATCTCATATTGAGTTCATTCACAGTTTTTTTTTTTGCAATGTGCATGCACTATGTGCAAGTGCTAATGAGTTTCCGTTTTTTAGAATTTATTCACAACAGTAGTTTTCTTTTAAATTGTTGTCTCCACCAACGTATGGCTGTGAAAATAATGTACGAAAGTAAACTGCGGGTTCCATTTATTTGTTAATCCTTTTTCTGTAGTTGATGAGTAGCACAATGAGGTTCCTATTTGCATTTGTTTATGACAGAGCATACAGCTTACCTTTATTTCCTCTGGAAGAAAACAAGGTCAATGGGAAATATATATATTTTTCATATTTTTTCAAAGAGGAAGTCTACAACAATCAAAGGCTTTATGCAAAGTTGACGTATAAGATCTTTCATAGAGATGTATTGATCTAATAATTAATACAATATGACAATATTGTCATTTATAAAACAAAAAATGTTTCAGAAGAAAAAAAAATCACAATCTTCTTGCCAGGACTGAACAACTGAACAATAGAAGATTGTGTTAGAATAACAGACTGGAAAATCAAACACTTAAACTGCAAAGCAATTCCACTTATCTATAGAATCTTTGTTAAGAATCGGAAACGTGCCTCTCAGATCTCCAGTAATCAACAGGTATTGGAAAATTCCATAGATGATGGAAAAAATAGAAAGTATCGATCTCTATTAAAATAGAACACAGAGCAACATTCACAAAATATGATATGAGCAAGAAATCAATTTAGTTTGTGTGAAATACTTATGACTCGATTATGGATTGCACACAAACTATTGTTCAGTTGCCAGTTCCTAAAAATTGTAATGCAGGAAATGCAGATCTACCCTGCATTATCTCCAGTTGCCTCAATTCCAGTACATTTATGTAAGTGATTTTCTGGAAACCGCAAATTTGTGCTTGCCGCCTGACTACGCAACTGAAACTCGATGGCAATCCATAATTGACCCATTAAGCGTATGGCGGCACTGTACACTTAGGATTTAAAAATTTATTTCTTTCTGTGTAACAATCTAGCACATTAGCTCCTCTGTGACCTCATATTTTCAAGAATTTTTTTTTTGCTTCTCCATAGTTTGTATCTTTTAGTTAGGTTTTGAAACTAAGTAAAATCAACAATAGCTCTGAACAACAATGGAGTTGTGGTGAGCATAATTACCTTCAAATGCAAAGTTTTCATTCTTTTGTTCTACATTTGCAAATTATTTTGTTTTTTATGTTTTTTTTTTGTTGACATCAAAGGCTTATCAAAGAAACTCATACTCATCACACAGTGTCAACGGTTTAAATGCTGCTTCATTTTCTAATTCTACTTCAACTGATACTACTAAAACTAATACCACTGCATACTATTTGCCGTGCAGATGGTGCTGCAACTAAGTGTCGTCATAATCACCGAGGTCACAAAACATTGCACATTGGGAGCGATTGTAAAATTAATGCTGCTGGTAATATACGTTTTAATGAAGGGCAATGCAAAGCATCGTTGGCAAAACTTTAACTATCGAATACATCTAAACCAATGGAGGTAAAATTTCGAAAAGAAAAGAAACTAATTAATAATTGTCAAAAGTATTTTTCCCAAAACAAACATACTGATCAGATCAGCTTGTCCTGTTAAAGATTGTTGAAGAAACATACTTCCGCAAATCTTATCGAAATTAACATGAACAGAAATTCAAGATCTCCTGTGTATTTGAGTGAAATATATTGTCATATAAAATATTTATTATTCCACTGTGCACTGCAAACAAAACAAATGTAGTTTTATCACTGTGACGAAGTCAGTGATATTAATGATGATGATGGAGATAATGGTGGATAATTATAACGATTCTATGTTAGTGGCATTTACAGTTTTTCAAGTAGGTAGCAGAGTTCATTGCAATTATTTTATTGTCGCAAAATTAAAGTTTGACACGAACAGTAACACATCGAAGAGCTTCAGTAACCAACAAGCAATTTGTAAAGCTCTTTAAAGCTGCCACAGTGTTTTTAATTATTTCACTATTTCAGTTTAGCAAGTGGGCTATACAATGGCCAGGTTAATAAAGCAATAGACTGTAACAACAGCCAGAATGTCAGTTAGTTAGTCAGTCGCGAGTATGTACGTGAATATTACTGCTCACACACACACACACACACACACACACATTACTGGGTGTATTTTTTCAGGTTCACTAAACCGATTTAAAAGCTGATACTTGATTTATATTTGATTAGTTTGGTTTACCATTTCATCAGGCTCGAAAATTTTGGAAATATTCTATCAAAATATTGCCACTGTTGGTCAATCTTATCGGGCACTTTGCCCATTGTCATAATCGTCCATCAACCTTATTCGAATAATTATGAATTATTTTAGCATCACGTTTAATGTTAATGCTAATGTACATGTCGTAAGACAGCAAACAGTGTGAACACCGAACACACTATAGCCACTGTATTGTAGAGAACGACGAATCGTGGTTCCCGGCAAATGGGATGTTCGCGTATTCACTTTTTACGAAAGGATCTTGCTTTACAAGCTTTTAAGATTCAACTTTAGCACAAATTAAAGACAAACAATCATCGCATGCGGCTTCAATTCAAGTTTATTGATATTGATTTCATTAAATAATTGTCTGCGATGATTCCACCGGTCCACAAACCACACCAAACCGGTCGAACATTATATCAATAATGAAAATGCTGGGTCTCAAAATGGGTGATGGTGTTGCGAATAGTACGCTCAGTAGGTCGATTATGTTGACCATAAGTTGAGCGAAATGCAATAAACACATTCCTCATAGAACGTGCATTTTCGTAATAAAGTTGAACGATTTGTAAACGTTGTTCAGGCGTAAGTCTTTCCATTATGAAATGCCAAACTATACTAAACAAAAATAACATGACAGCATGACACGACTCACACGTGATCTGTCAAAAAAGGCTATTGAAAAAAGTATCTCTACTTGAATCACCCATTACAATACTGGCATACAAAAATTATCTTCCCAATAAAGTCAGTTGACTTGATTTAAAAAACATTTTCCTTTGCTTTATTTTAATTCAATGTTGTGTAACTATAAAAAAAGCACCAGGTTGTTTTTACGTGTTCAGTTCTAATTTTATGTGGCATTTGCTGCTGTATTTGTAAAAGTTTTGTTGCAACTGCTATTTTCCTGAACTTATTTTCTTTTATTTTTTGTTTTTTTTAATATTGCCGTAGGCTGGGAAAGGGCTCTGTTAATTAGGTTGATGGGTAGTAATTTATTTTTATTTAAGGTTAATAACATTTATATTTTATTTAGTTCTACTCTTTACAATTATTTTTCACTTCCTTAATTTTTTTATTACGACAATTTTGTAAAAGAGCTTAAGTATAACGAAAATATATGCAACGAATATAGTTTTATAAGAATTAAAGAAAACTTACGAAAAGAAAAAAATAATAATAATAATAACGTACTTCATTTAAATAGTATGTAGCTTTGTGGTAAGAAGATTAACATAATTTATTGTTAGAAAATTAAAAATTTATTGCAAATCTTTAAATTGAATTGCAAATGCTGAGCTCAAAATTTATTAATTTGTTTTCGATTTATTTTAATCACCTTCAGTTGTCATTTTAAGAGTATGACGGATTCTATGTGCCCCGGCCTTAAAACAAAATTTTTTTCAAAGTTTTTTAATTTTCTAATGGTTTATATAAAAACACGAAATTGCGTATCAGAATAGTTCGTTTTTATTGTAAAAAAAAACAAAAAAAGGATATTTTTGAACTAACAATTAATAAAAAAAAAAACATTTTACAAAACTATATGCAATCCCGATTATAAAATTGCAGTCTATCCGGATTATAGAATACACAATGCAATGAAAACTGACTGCCGAATTACTTTGCATGAAATTATTGCACTCTTACAATGAAAATGTTTTGCACTTCTATTACGTAACGCGTTAATATGTACTGCCAAGCATTACTTAGACTAATGGCGAGAAATTTGAATCTTCTGTTAATTTTGGTACACTCTCTACCCAAGTGTTCGCAATCTAGCGCTAAAGTAACATATGACTATGATAATGAATGTAAGACAAAAAACTAAATTGTCTCGCATGCCTCATCTTCCTTTAAAATTTTTTTTTTTACTATTTTGTCTGGTTTTGGCTGGTTGAATTCGATTGTTTTTTATATTCTTTGTGCAGCCAAGTTGTCAGTAAGAACACAGATTTTCTTTTATTTTAAACTTTTCAGACTTTGATGGTAAAATCTTGTTCTCGTCATGGTAATTTTTTTTGCATTCGTTTCTTTTTTTTTATCAATAAAATATATATTTTTGTATAAGCGTGCTTTTTTCTGAATACTTTGGGAGCTAAAGTACCGAAATATTAAGAATTTATAACAGCCTTTAGGCTGTCGTTTAGACTTGCACTGGAAGAGTAATCAAAACGCAACTTCAAGACACACACAAGAAAAGTAAATGCATGTTTTCATTGCCTTATGACTTTATGCAAGAATGTACTCGTACATATCTGACTGTAGCCCTATCTATCAGTCTTTCGATTTGCTTGTGTGTTATGCAGGGTTATCCATTTTACGGTTTAAAAAGTAAAGTTATATAAAACACACATAATGCTTTAATTTCGATTATATTTTTATTTCATTATAATGCTTAGACCTTGCGATTATTTACTAAATACAATGTCATTTAAATGACCGCCTCTATTTTGGTTGCAGGGCTCGATTCTTTTGAAATAGTTTTCGATAACTTTTTCGCACATGTCGGGCAGTATCAAGGCGATGATTTGATCAATGTTGGTTTGCAAATGCTCCAGTTTTTGACATAGCCCCACAAAAAGGACTAACGCCTTGAAATCCCATGACCTTCGTGGCCAATTGACATCGCCAAAACGTGAAATTAAGCGTTCGGGAAACTTCTCATGCAATAAAGCCAAAAGCGTTTTTGTGTTGTGTGGTACGTGACACCTGCTTGTTGAAACCACATATCGCCTATTTCATAATCTTCAATTACAGACGAAAAAAAGTCGTTTATCATTCGGTCATTAACCGTAACGGTTCCGCCACACTTTCACCAACAAAAGCTATATTTTCGGCAGTGTTCACACTGCGATGATGCACAGAACTGACCACATCTGTAACGCTTTTATACTCTCAAAAATTCTCTATAGTCTTGCCAATTCCTGTAGGCCAATTGCACTGTAGGTAGATTATAGCGACCATAATCACCCTCTAATGCTCCAAAAGTGGTCACGTTTGAATCACCACATTTGTTTAGTAAGTTTTAAACTAGTTTTTCGTGTTCTTCGGTTGTTAAACGAACCATATTCATAAATGGCAAACATTCCACTTCAGATGAAAGGTATTTAATATTGGACATTCTTGCCAGACCGGAGGATTTGAAACCATTCAATGGATAACTCTATATATTTAGGAAACTCTTGCTGATTGTCTGCCTCTGTGTCATTCTTTATGTGTTATTGAAGGCATTTTTTTTTTTTGTTAAACTTGCTGCTTGTCAACTACACTGATGTTGCTGGCAACAGCAGTTTTACAATTTTTTGGCAGTTCTGCAAAAGTCTGTCATGCACTTTTTTAACTTTTTTTTATTTTTTTTTGTTTTTTTTTTGCTCAAATATGACAAACATTTTGTCATCTGTTCAATTTTATGTTGAATGGCGTTATTTCTGCCTTAATGTAGTCATATCAAAAATTGTTATTCTTCTACTCGTTCAATCCAAAACTTTGTCATTATCAGCAGAGCGTTTTATTGGTTGGTGGAAAAACAAATTATCATTTCATTCGGTTTTTGTTTAACTTAATGATTTTATAGGTCACTGACTTTTCGTTTCCAAAGTCGATTGTTTTATTGTGCAAAAATTTCTATACGCGTGTAATTTATCAATTTTCGCTGATTTTTCGCAATTATTGTTTGTTTTGCATTTGTTGTTTGTTTTATTCATAATTATTTCATTACAGTATGTAAGTTTTAATTAATTTCACAATAAGATTCACAGAGCATAACAATTTCATTCAATATTTCACTGTAAAAAAGAACAAAAAACCGCCGGTAGTTAAAAATTAAAAAAAAAGTATAAGTACATTGAAAAAATTAATTTCATTCTTGACAAAGCTGTCATTTTTAATTAATACCAGATTAAATAGATTAATTTGTGTTTCCTGCAAGAGGAAAAAAAATAAATTAAATTTGTCAGTTTAATAATAATTTGAAAACAAAATTCCATTATAGTAGGGTGTTACACTCTTTTTATGAACTTTGACCAGATGTGATATTTGCATTAAAGAATTTAGAATTTCTGCGCCAGTTCCACACAGATGAAAAATTAATATTTCTAAGAAACGAACCAATCGACCTTTTTTTTTATCTGGGACCTGCACTCAGGAGATGACCCCTACACATGCTATGCATTGTGCTGGAACTATAGGAAGGGATTCAACAATAAAAGAGCAACTTTTTTTCTGTACTAATTAGCCAAAGTATTTGATATTTTTCATTCACCATAGTGATGATGGTGTTGTGCCCCATTGCTAAAAGGTAGCTTTAATATAAATGGAACAAAACAGCAACAATTATTTGAATATTCAATTAAAAAAAAAAAAAAAATTCTGAATATACCGCAGCAAGCAAAGCAAAAGATTATGTGACAAATCCCAAAGTATACTTTTTCGCTTTTTAACTAAAAAGGATAAAATAATATAAACCATAAACAAAAAACTGTCCGTTGGAAGAAATAAATAAATTTAAAAATAAAACAAAAAGAAAAAAAAAGAAAAAACCCACAGACTACAAAGCGAGATAATTCATAATTTGTCAGCAGGCAGTCTGTAGTGAATTTCTCACTCTCAGTACAAATGCAGGCAAGCTAACGGTCTCATTCAGTGATGCCATTTTATAAATGAAGAAAAACGTCAAGTGTATAGTAAACACGGGTAGAAAATGGAAAAAAATTACGAAAAAAAAGGGTAAAAAGCGTCAAGACAAAAATGTGAAAATTAAATGTGTTATTTGGCTTCGCAGACAGCTCATTAAAGAGGGGGATATGTGCACGTAAAAAAACACAAATCGCTTAACAAAAGTTAAAATTTTTAAATAAATGTTTTATCATTTCATAGGGAGTAAAAGAATTCATTAAAAAACAAAATATATAGTTTTAGAGAAAACCAATTTAATTTAATTTAAACATACATATATCACATCATACATTCACAATCGTCATTATCAAGCCACAAAACGTTTTCAATGAAATATTCAGATCCTTCATAAGTTTGATTTGAATGAAGTCAATTTGAAACTGTTTATTGTTTTAGCTCGTATTCAATATGCAATAAGGAATTAGCTGAGTTTAAACAAAATCGATTTCTAATCTTTGATTTAAAAAAGTTTATTTAGTTCAATGTTTTTTCGACTTCGGCATTTGAATAAGAAAACGAAAGTATAGCAATAACAAAGTTAGCCAGTTCATGAAAAGGATTTGCCTCCAAATAATTTTGAATATTGTAGACTATTGAATATATAATATAATATAATATAATATAATATAATAGAATATTGACAAGAACTTTTATTGTATTGTGAATTTTATAAAAAAAATATTTTTTCATTATAAACAAAAACCAATTTTTCTGAAGAAGCTACACAAAGGAATAGCGAAATATCGAATCAAAATAAATATTACATATATTAAAAACACCTACAGCTTAAATAATTAGTGTTATTAATATAAAAAGAGGTCGAAAAACTAGAAGAAATATTGTAGACTGCACTACATCAGTTCTCTCTTTATTTTTTTTTTTTTTGTTAATTGTTATATTTTTTGTGGAAATTTGTATTGCTTTTATTGGAGAAGAATTATCGAAGAAATTTTGGGTGAGATCAATAATATCGGAAAAGCGCCACAAAAAATGGGATAAGCGTAAAAAATACCCTCTTTAGAAACAGGTTAAGGCGACCAAAAAAGCGTCAAGATGGCAACATTAGTCTCATTAACAGCTGGCTATAAATATACATATGCGCCTGTGCTGCAACGAGTCATGTACATATTACATACGTAGATATCTTTATTATGCACTAAAACAAAAGCCGAAAACTTGCAGCAGTTGTAATATTTTGGTGGCATATAAATTTAGAAACCAACAAACAAACAAAAAAAATAGTCTTAAAAAATTTATTAAGATGAACTTGTATTTTATACGAATATGCTAAGCATTATTCTTCGTTAGATTTGCATTTTCTATCTACCCCTTTTTCCCTTGTGCCATCAGCGGTTCCCACTTCTGACTTCACCTTCCTAAGAATTTTATAACTCCATAAGATTCAAAGCAAATTGATATTTTTTGCCTCATCAGTTTTTGATACTTTTTCTCTATAAAATTTAATAAAAATTGTGATTTTTTCCCTTAAAAATTATATATGAAATTTATATTATTTTATAAAAAAAAAATACTTTATGAGAATATCATAAATTATGTAATAATGAATTTCACAAAAAATTTTTTTGGGAAAAAGCACAACTTTAAAATAGAAATAAAATATAAAATATTTAATATTCATGTTGCAAGTTATTTTCGATAATCACAATAATTGTGTGTTCATTTTATCATAAGCGATTCCACGGTGCGGCATTTTAAGTAGCAACAGCGCTTACAATAACGCGTAGCAGTAATGAAAGTTTATAGCAGAATTAATAGTTAAAACTATAAAACCAAGTGTCACTTGTGACACCATTGGTTGCTTAATTAGTTTTCTGTGTTGTTGCAATGCTTGGGACAGTACAGGCTACTGCTACTGGAGCAGCCGCTAATGACTACAGCAGTAAGTGTTGATGAGGATGACAACACTATAGCAGTCACCCAGCCAAAGTTGCTGCTAATGGTGGCTTTGATGATGACTTTAATGTTACTTCTAAACACTTACCAGCTACTGACAGCTGATTTTATAAACTTTGTAACTTTTTTCTGATTGCATTAACTAAAACAAACAAAAGGCGCCTTGTGATTTTCTCGGCGACTTCTGCTTGCTGCAATATATTTCTATTAATCTTTTTATATTTATTGCAACACTTTGCTTTATTTTTTGTTACTTTTTCCCCGCGTTTTTGTTTGCCTACTTAAGACCATAAATTAAGAAAAATATTTATTTTTTATTTTTTGCTGTTCCCATGTGTCTTCATTTGTGCTTTTCCTCTATTCATAGTCATGTTTATTAGAGTTGTTATTAACAAAAAAAAACAAAGAGATATTTAAGAAAAAATACGATAATAATGAAATATCGGTCATTACCAAGTTGGTTGGTTTGTTGAAGGCATGAATGCATGAATGCATGTCTTGACTGTATGCATAAGTGTTGACATCCATCGTATGGTCTGGCATGGCTTTTCAATACCATGAGATTGCAATGAAAAGAATATTAATTTATATTATTTCCATACGCAATCATAAGTCGTTTCCTTTTTGGCATAGAGAGATTTTTTAAGTGTTTGGCTAAACATAATAAAAAAAAGTAAAAATTTCAAAATGAAGAAAAAAACTATGATTTTCATCCAATTTCGCACGTTCATAAAGTAAGGGAGCCAAAAGAAAACAGATTGCTCGACATTTTAACATTTACAGCCGTATTAATAAAAAATTTTAAACGCATTTTAAAGCATTTTTAAGCAAAATTCATTAAAATGGTATTAATAAACGAATTTTAGCTTAAAATGCACATTTTAAACCTTGTGTAAATATGGAAATTTTAAAATTGGTTCGACCCTGTTTTAAAGCTATTTTAAGATGTCATATTTTGCAGTGTTTGTTTTCATTGTGATTGTTATTTATAAAAAAAAAATTCGATCCAATTTTCGGAACGTTTGCATTTGCAGTGCTCCTTTTTCTCCATTTTTATTGTTTTTTTATATTATTATTAATGTTACACAAATTTCAAATAAAACTAATGTTGACTAAGTAGTGATGTGTAAACAATCAAAACAAATAGTATGAAACAAACTTTATCGCGTTTCTATTAGATAAAAACTGTGAAAAGTTCAAGATAAAGTACAATCATAATATTTACTATATCTTGGTATGGTGTTAAGCGCTGTTATAATTTTATCTTGAAACTCATTATGCAGAAAACAACGTGGTTTTTCTTATCAAAGATAATCTTCTGTGATGATAAATGTGGTGTGAAAGCAATTGATTATCAACGTGGGTCGGAGAAGATGTCAGTTTATGCAGCATGGTTGTCGCAGCCATTAAATTGTTCCCTACTAGACTCCAAACACTTTTACAATAAAAACTGTGGCAGTGGACGAGAGTATGATATAACCACAATAGCACAATTATAAATAACATTATCTGGAATGGGAAGTTGGAACGAATTCGTAGTTGCTACAGATTTATGGTTCCATTTTGGTGCTTGGACCCTCTTCGGTCCCTCAATTACACATTTAATGTGTAGTTCTGTGGATCAAGTTTTCCATGTGGATTTAAATTTTGCTCGCTCTATTCTTTTTTCAAGCCCGAGCCGCAGAATTAATTTCTTGGTGAACTCGTTAACGAAAGCTGTTGCAGCAGTGATTACACAAGGTATTTTCTACATATTATCCAATCCTCAAATCTATATACACATATACCGGGTGTCCGCCGGGAAGGTATACTATTTTGTTTTGTCGCCATTTTGGTAAACATTGACAGTTCACATTTGGCACGTGGCAAAAAAAAATTTAAAATATAAAAAGAAAGAACTCGTAAGCCGCAACAAAAAAAAAACACGGTAAAAGAATTGTGCAGATGAACTGTTCTTTATGATCTTCCCAATACCATGTCTAATCTGGAAAAAAAAACTACTTGGGAAATTGCTCCTTCTTGTTGACAATAAGATGCAATAGCATGGCAAATACAACTCAGCAATAAAATAACTTTTGCAGCAAAAAATCACCTCATATTCTCTTTTTCCACCTTTTATCTATTTTTTTTTTAATTGCCTATATTATCATTTAGTAATTTGAAACCTTAATTGTTTGGCATATTTATGACACATGTTTGCCTCAATGGTTGACTTAGATGACGTTGCTACGTTGCTATGAGAAGTAATAATGAAGTTGTAAGGTGAAATGTTGAGTTGTTAATAGACATACAAGAACAACAACAACAACACCAACAACAGTCTAAGCAAATAAAACTATCAACACTGATTTATTTAAATCATCCATAACAAAATTTATGAATGTCTCTTTCTACCATCTACCTGTATGTCCGTCTGCCTGTCCGTCGATTTATCTGCATTTTCTTATCTTTTTTGTCTTCCGTTCAATTTCGTTGTGTCAGCATGAGAGGAGATTTATCAATAACGTATAATACGCACGTTTGTTCAATATGCTAAATAATATTACCAATAATAGTAAAATTAGTGGTAATAATTTGTTTACTAATTGGTTTTAATGAGTTGGGAAATTTAAAATGTCATAAATTTATAATGACTCCCTCCGTTTATGGGAGACTTGTCTTTGAATTCTGTAATTAATATGCTGGAAATAATCTCGGCTACTGATGATGATTTTATCTAAAGAAATTTGCCGTAAATTAGAAATCCATAATTTATAATCATATTTTGTAAGAATAATGGAGTTTCGAGTGAACAACTAAATGCTTTTGGTACACTTACTTGGTTTCAGAAAGTGAATTCAAAACTAAACGGCAGTACTTACCTAAAATGAAAAGAAACAGACAATTGCATTTATTATTATAGTATATTTGAAAAACAAAATTATAATTAGTTAGATAGGCATGTATGTATGTATATGTTGTAGCAATTAAATTGATATGAAACATTTTTTAAGACTTCCGCCATGGATATCTTGTTGCCAAGAAAATAAATTATGCGAAAAAAATTCTATAAGTAGTATCCTCTAACGAAAAATAAATTAAGATAGGTATATAATGCTTTGTTGGAATATCGAAATACTCCAGTCAAGGATTTGAGTTATTCACCCGCTCAGCTTTTATTACATAGCCGTTTACAAATGCTAGAGCCAGACTTAAAATATAATAATAATAAAATTATTAGGGAGGAAATGAAGAATAAGGTAGAGAATTTTAAAAAATATTATAATACTAATACAAGTGTGTCTTTGTGTGTCAGTTGTTGTCGGAATGTTTCACTGGCGAAGGCATAGTCACTGGTCACTGAACAATACCGGCTTCAGCTGATAGCCATCCACAATCGCATCAGAACGCCCTCCTTCGTCGGTATTGTGTAGCACCGGCGAAGTAAAATAATAATAAAAATGGCTACTAAACCGAAGCTTCAGCACTGCTACGAGTATAAACAAAGAACGTGCGAAAGCAGAGCTGTAAAATAATGAATTAAGCTTCACCTCCTGTCGTTTCTCCTACTATCCCTTTCCTATAGTTCCAGCACAATACATCGCATGTGTAGGGGTCATCTCCTGAGTGCTGGTCCAAGATAAAAAAAATAATCTGCATTAGTTTCGCAGATATTTGGAACTGATTTCATAAATGTGTGCCAATTTTATCCCCTTCATCGATCGGACTTTAAAAAATACCTCCTTAAATGATCAGTTTATCGAAAGAGCTTTACGCGTATCGTGTATTAAGTCTCCAACTCTTGGCGTTTGGGCTGTGCATTGATGAGTCAGTCGAAGACTCAAAACTTGTATTTTTATAAATAGCTATGTGCGGGTACGAAATGTTCATTTAAATATCAAAATGTAAGTACATATGTCATATTTCAGGCTACAGACGTTCAGTCTCCTTTAGACTGTAAGTACAAAAAATAAACGTAAAATCTCTGCTGGCAACAATCTTTGACCTAAATTTTGCAGCTTTTGTTTTACTAATTTTTGAACCTTGTAATAAATCGGAAAATTTAGGTACTCACGTCAGCTGACCGAATCTGGCAACTTTGTCAGACAATAGTCTGATAGTAAGATTGTACATTTTCTCACAAATATATTATAGCCGTGTGAACTGACAATGTATCATGTGTGATAGCCTTTTTTCAATATCATTCCATTGTCAGCATATTGCCGCATCTGACAATATTGTTTTATCTGATAACCGGTTATACAGGGCTTAATTAACGTTGTAAGTACTTGTAACTGGTGTTGCTATTTTTTAAATATGTACAATCTGTGAATATTGCTTCCAAACTGTCAATAATATTGTTTTTTAATCACAAAACGACCGCAATTTCGTAATAAAAATAGATCTGTTGCCCTTCTATTTGAAATGTTATTTAATCACTTGCTATTAAATCTATTCTATTTAGTTTATTTTTATTTAAGAAGTTTTCTGCTTGCAATATCTAACTGCTCTGTGCGCTTTAGTTGTTGTTTAAAAAAAATAGTTATTAAAATAGTAACAAATTTGTAGCGAAAAAGAATTCAATAATAAAATTTTCGAATTTTCTTTTTGTCATATCTAAAATCTCTGTTTTAAAAACAATGGCTTAAAAAATTCATTTACTGCAAATTAAATCTACCACATATTCAGGCAAATAAACAAAATGAACGAACGAATAAACACCACTCTTTGGTAAAATTTTAAATAAAAATGTAACAAAACAATGGAGTATTGCAAAAAAACAATGGAGCAACAAATACAATTATAAAGAGTTGAAAAATAACAAAAGCAACAACTACACTATGAAAAAAAAAACAAAATGAAGGCCAAGCCTATAAACACAACTTGTATACCGTTATTTTGAACTGTTGTTTTTTTGTCTTCTTTTTTTTTGCCTGCCAACACAGTTACAGCCAAGCACACTTCAATTTGTCTGGAAATCATGTACATGCAGCAGAGTGTAGTACGGGCACGAGTATAGTCCTTGAAACAATGTTACAAAACATTTTCATTTGAACAAGTTGTAAAAACAGAGAAACAAGTCTAGAGCAAAGGCATAGTGATGGTCAAGAACGAAGTAAGGGAGTGAGCTATAGAACTATTACGTGTATTTGATTAAAAGGTTTATAACAGCCAGATAAGAAAGTTGACAATTATATAAACTAAAGGGAATTTTTATAAGACCGTCGGGAATTTTATTCTGCAGACAGAGCTACGAAGAATATGTATTGATGTTTAAAAAAATACCTTCTGTATGTTTGTTTAAAAAATCTTCACTTTTTCCACTTATAAGTGAATACTTTGTCATATAGAATCATGTCATCTAATATATTTTTGTATATTCGAAGTAGGGTAACAAAAACAAAGTAAATGTCACAAAAAAATTCTGCTAAATCAATCAGGTGGTGAAGTGTGGATAACCTTTCGGTCTAAAGCTTTGGCCATACAAAAAACAATGATTGAAATTGGAAAGAACACATTCATAAAGGCAAAAGCTCACGCCCACTAGCACACCCTCCAAAAACAGAAAAGCAATCAAATATTGGTTAGGTTACTTATAATACAGCTTCGAAAATATGCACAAGAGCAGCAACAACTACAAGTATAAAATCTAGTGCGGGCAAAGTATTGAGTAGTGGGTACCGAGTATCGAGTATTTTGTGGATTTTTTTCCGGATATCTAATACTTAAAGGTTAGCTAACGATGCTCGATACTTTTAAATTTAAATTTTTTCGTTAAGCTTATGGGAAAATTTAATAAATAATAATATACAATATTTTCAATAAATATTCGTTGCTTTGCTAAAGTTGCAAGAAAGCATTTGTCTAAAGTTAAAAGTTGAGTACCAATTGCAAGAAGGTTTTCTATGGCTGGTCAGATATTAACAGAAAAACGATCATTAAAAAGTAAAAATGTTGAACACCTACTCTTCTTGCACTTTAAGATTAAAGAAATAAAATATACAGACATTAACACTGCTAGAAAAACCGCCATAACACTTATGTAATTTTACATGAATACTATGTTAATTCTCTACGTTTTTGACGCCATGATATTTTTCATCATCGTGATGTCAAATTTTACATCAACTTGTGATGGTGTCATCAAGGCCAATGATAATAATTGTGTGATCAATGCAATGACTCACCGACTTCAGAGGTATGACAATTTGTTTACTATTAATATTATTCCGAAATTACACACATTTCGTTTATTGATTAATGTTTTCGTTTTATTGATGACATTTGTCATAGCATTGACGTCAGAATTCTGATGGCATCATTAATGCGAGAATACATTTTTCTATGAGTTGACATTGATATTTGTCAAAAAATATATATATAGACAGATTAGCAATAAATATAAGATAATAACGCACGGATTTCTTAAAATTGTAAAACCACTTCTATTGAAAAGTGTTATTTTTTGAACGGAGCAATTATTAAGTTATTTACTCTGAAGTAAACCTTGTGATTTTCAGTTTTTTATTTAATAAAAATATCGGTATATAAAGAGGCTACTGATATTTTTGTAGAAAATAACTTATCACATTTATTTATTTAATTATAGTCTACGAACAAATTCCTTACAGACCATTTAAAAGTAAACTATTCCATAGGTGTATATATACTATTAATTTATCATATTTTTTCTGTAATTTAAAAAAGCAGAATTCGAAAAGAGTAAATATTACTTATTTAAAAATAAGATAACATTGCGTTTAATAGTATAACTACTAAGCGAAAAGTCTATAAAATTATTTTTTATTCATTGACACAGCAACATAATTTTCTAAGTGGATCCGCCTAGCAAAGTTAGAGTGACAAGTTTTTACATGTAGTGGGTTAAAAGAACGTAGCGATCGTTCTGGAATATTAAAATCTTCATTACTCAGCAAAAATTCCGAATATATGTTGCTATTAGTAACTTTCACCTTAGAGAAATATTTAGAATTATTCTCCAACTTTTTAAATTAGGTAAATTAATTGCGCCTAATTTGCTTGTGAAAGACGGCAGTGCCATATGGTCCCCATAAACATATCCACACCATGTTCACACGGACAGCAATATTATTGGTTCGCTCTCTCATTCATGGTTTGTACTCCAATGATTGAAACTACTTGGTTCGTCATACATATTTTTGAGAGCGAACCATGTTGGTTCACTCTGAACCAAGAATTCAATCCATATAGCTCATTCTACGCCACCCTGTACTTACTAATGTACACGCATACATACGTGCATATATAAAAAAAAGCGTTACCATATATGTTTTAAGAAAAACTTTTTATTAAAAAAAAAAAATTAAAGTTCTCCACATAAAATTATTTTTCCACAAAAGTGTCCAAATAATGAAAAAAAAAACACAAAAATATATATTTTGAATTCATTTTTATTCAAAATAAGATAAAAAAAAAAGTTAAACAACAACAATAAATTTTTTGATATATATTTATTAAGCCTGAGGTCGTTTTTTATATTATTTTGTTTTTTATTATTCGATATTTCGTTAACAGCTTGTTAACATCATCAGGAATAATTTTAAAATTTAAAAAAATATTTAAAAATTTTAAAAAAAAATTTAAAAAAGTTAAAAAATTTAAAAATATTTAAAAAAAAAATTTAAAAAAATATAAATTTAAAATTTAAAAAAATATTTAAAAAATTTAAAAGAAGATTCCTGATGATGTTAACAAGCTGTTAACGAAATATCGAATAATAAAAAACAAAATAAGATAAAAAAGACCTCAGGCTTAATAAATATATATCAAAAAATATAATAAAAAAGGTCAATTAATAATATAATTAAAACAACAACAATAAAGTTAATCTTCCTACGATTTTGACCAGATCCCCATTTTTTTAGCTTTTGTTGGACCCTCCGATGTGTATGCAGCGTAGTATAAGCTATTTTCTCCACTTGCATTGCTGCTTAAAACTAATAACACTAAAAACTAAAAATATTTCATTATCCTTATCGTTTCTCTTTAGTGAAATATCGAATAAAAATAAATATTACATATAGAAAAAGGACCTACAGCTTAAATAATTAGTGTAATTAATATAAAAAGAGGTCAAAAAACTAGAAGAATTATTCTAACACATTTAATACTGAAATATTAAAAAATCGTTTACATTACATCGCAACATCAAATAATATTTTCGTCCTTATATGTTAATAATTAAAAATTAATAAACAAAACTTGAAAATTTGCATGAATTTAAAAATATCTTATTTTTAAAGTTAAAAATGTTTTGGCATTTCAAAAACCTTCAAAAATAAGGGAAAACTTGAGAAATGGTAACGCTGGTTGCCAATTCAAAAAAAAAAACCTTTAACGGATCGACTATTATTGAGTACTCAAATGGATTTTATTGAATATTATCGAGTAATAGACAGTACTGGAATTTGCGGCACTAATAAAATCCACATATCCCCATTATAACATTGTTAAATTGATGTTGCCATTGTTGCATGCTACAGCAGTGTGGTTAAAATATGGACTCATGAGAGACAGAACGCATATTGTAGCAGTACAATAGCAAAGAGAACGAACGGATGCAAAACGATTTTTTTTTTCAAATTGACCAGATTATTTCTCTTTTCCCCTGCCTGAACAATACCAAAGTGCTGAGTGGGAGAGGTAGTAATGTTTAAAGGACTAAAAAACAGCAAGAGGGTGTACAAGTATGTAATCAAAATACAAGCCATTGTAACAACATGGTCAAGTTTAAAACAATGACTTGTTCTCCAGCCAACTGCAATAATAACAAAAACATGAGAAAAGTTAAGGTTTGTTTATATGGAACAACGGAACGAATAAAAAAATGTTCAAATGGAAAAATAAAGTCCTTTAGGCTAATAACAGCACAAATGCAATCAAATAGAGACAAACATACGATAACTTACTATCCAGCCATTAAAATAGACCTCATTTCAATAAGCCAATACGAAAGAAAAAATTAAAAATAAACGAAAGCAAAGCTATGAATTGAACATCAACAAAAAAAAAAAAAGTGAAATTGTATTAAAGGTAAAACTTTTCATAATAATAAAAGCTAATTTTTTTTTTATTCACTGAAGTCGTCCTTACAGCTTTACATTGGTACTGACGTTTCATTATTGCTTTTTCATTTCTGTATTTTGTTTTAGTTTGTGAAGGAAATAACCATTTGCCTTGCAATGTATGAAAACTTTAAATATTGTTTAATTGGTACTTTTTACAATTCAATATGAAAAGTTTAGAGTAAAAGCGGATGTTAGCAATTGTGAAAATGGAAACAGTAACACGAACTTAAATTCGCATTTAAGTTTTAAATGTTTTTGAAAAACGAAAGGCATCTAACAAACTAATGGACTACTTTTGAAAATAGATCAGGGCCGGATTAAATTAGAGGAGCAATTACCTAAAAGAAGCGATGCAATTGATAACGTTGTTTAGATCACTGTGACGACGGCTTCCCAATATGTTGCCGCTCTTCTTCTAGTTTTTGCAGTTGTAACTCAAATATTCGAGACTGCGAAGCACGAGAATGATTTGAAGCCCTACTTGTGGTGCTTAAAGATGGTGAATTTGGCTTTATAGCTGAACAGGAAAAATATTTAATTATTTTGTTAACACATTTTTTATGAAATATATAAAGGCAGGCACTACATGTAGTAATATTTAAGTCAGGGGGACCTTGGCATTGTTTACAAGCTTGGTTTTGTAGTTCCTGTTGATCCGTTGACATGGTAAAGATATTTTGTACTTACTGCGAGATTGGTAAACTAAGGCGCTTTAGGTACTTCTCCTGTTTAATGAGTTGGCGTTTTTGAGACAATAAATTTAATATGGACACAAAAGGAATTTTAAAATGTTGAAAGAGGTAATTGCCTCGCTAATGGCTATCACTTGGATTTTGAATAAAAAAAACACTAGCGCTGAATTCACTACAAGTTTATTAGCTAATATTTCTTATATTAAAATTCTTTTTGGCATGAAAACCACTAGAAAATTAAAATTATACAGATTTAAAGGAAATACCTAAGAAATTTTTCTTGTCCACTATAAAAATGGAGTTATTGTGCATATGTATGTACTTATGTAGAATTGCGGTAAAATTAACTTTTAATATATAATAATTTGACATTAAATGTAATAGATTATACTAAATTTCCAATATAAAACAATGTGGTTCTTTAGCTGTTTTTGTCAGTGGCGACAACAATAAGGAAATCTCAAGTTTATATACGAAAAGTATAAGATTCTTCAAGACTACTGAAGGAGGGCTCTACTGGGAATTGTGAGGAACTAAATCAAAGTGAACCAAGTCCTGAAAAATCAATTATTTGGATGTACAAGACTTATGAAATGCATACAACCAAGAAAATAATTCCACATTTAAGACTGAGACTTCTTTGTCGTACTACGAATATTACCAGTAGCCAGTTGTATAACCCTCACATCATTTGCTGAAATGGTATCTTTAACGATCATAAGAAATAAAAATTGTAAAAAGTTCTATTGACCATGCTGGTCACGATTTCAACGATTTCATGTTGTCTGACCGCGACATAGTTATCTAATTGCCATCATTGATCGAGATCAGGTTTGGCCATGTACAAAAGAAATATTTAACGGCTGACTTTTTATGGTAGAAAAGCTTAGCGCTATCGATTGGATGACTGCATATTGCCATATCCGAACGTTGATATTCCGCGCTAGAGATACTTTGTGCGTATACACATTTTACTTAAATGGTAAATGTCTAGACAGCACACGAGTAGGTTTACATGTTTGAATAGTTCAAGTTTAGATAGTTACAGTTCCTCAGTGAGAGACTTTTGCAGAGCTAATGCGAGCATGCAGGTGCATAGGCCCCTCGAAGGTAATAAAGATATTCAATCCAATCAGTGCAGGGAACAGGTTTATTAAAAATTTCAAATTAATTTCAATATGAGGTTTCATATATATTTTCCACCAGAAATTCAGTTCTCGTTCGGCATTCGTTCCAAACAAAAATTTATTTAAAGTTACAGCAGCACTACAGATTATTTTTACTTTGAATGTTTTAGCGCCTTAGCATCTGCAATTTATCACTGAGTTCTTTCTTTTTTGCAAACGAAAACCAAAAAAAAAAAAAACAAAAAAATTAAATTAAAACAGCTTTTAGGAAGGCATTAAACATAAAAATATCTTAAAAAAAAAAAAAAACAAACAAGAAAAACAATTAATAATACCTTAATGACATGAAAAATTTAATATTCTTTTCATACTTCATTCATAAAAACGTCAACACATGTTTGGCGAGACTTGTAGAAAAACGGGGAAAAAAAGTGCAGCAAATAAAATGAATGAATGCACGCTTGCAACAATACACAGCAATGCATTGCAACGCCTTCCAATACAACATAAGCACGATTAGTTGCAGCGAGACACATTAACGCAATTAATTTCTCATTAAAACAAAACAAAAAAAAATTCGCAAATGTCTCTGGAAAGCATAAAAACAATCATAAAACGAATGATGATGTACGTGAACAAAAATTATATAAATATTCGGTGCACAACAACTGGAGAATGCACTCAATGCACTAAACAAATTTGCAAAAATACATGGAAAAAACACACACAAATGGTGTGAACATAAAAGAATTTTGGGCAGAAAAATATCTGTTGTATCGTGTAGCACATACAGGCACATACATAATAGAAAAACATGCCACAAAATCAACGCCATCATTATCAGCCACAGTAAACATCAGTAGTATGTAGTCGGGAAATGTTAGCCTGAAACACCATGTGGAGAAGCATATCACTTTTATCTGACGGAACAACGGCACGTTAATTGAATTGTTGACACGCTGTGTCATGCCAGAGCAGACGCCACAAAAACGTCATTTATATACCCACACACAGTCACACAAACCAGAACTAATAATATTTATGTATTACATACATGTGTACCCCTATGTATGTATGTATTTACATATATTTTTCCAATTCGTAAGAACAATAAAGGATTGCATTTATTGCCCATATGTTTTATAGTGTAAATTTAGGACTGAATGGTGACAGAAAATCATTTATCGGAAGCAACATCAGCAGCTGAGTGCTGAAGAAGAAAAAGAGGTAGAGAGATAAAAAATGATCTTATATTATATGTATATGGATATGGATATGTAGTGCCTACAAAAGAGGTCAAAGATTGGCAGTTGATATTCAACTAAATGTCGCAACATATTTAAAGAAGGCAGCAATTAAACTCCAAAGTTTTGAGTATCCACGGCAAGTTGTTAACATATGTTGGAGTAATTAAGCACTAGAGGTAAACGCTTCACTGCTTCCACGCTGGACTTAATCCATAGAAAGCAAAATACTATAGGAAAATAAATAGGACCATCTAATAGGGACTTGCGAAGTTCGAAAGTTGATAGCGACCATATTGTTACGATATGGCTGCCACTTTTTCAGGGTGCTATAATAAATTAGCATGAATGGATTTGGTGTTTTCTTAATTTTTTAGAGTATTATAATCAATCGAAAAATCAATGGAAGAATATAGATCATTAAATTCAGCGCACATTCTACGGAATGCATCAAAATTGGCATAGTTGGAGCGGAAATATTGAAGTTTTATAGGAATATCTTGTTGGACGATTTGGTATTGTAAATTCCATGTGACGGAGTAAGAACGCTGAGTCAATAACGCCATTTATTAGATTCATTACAAATGATACATTCATGTATATTCTTCTACTTTTCAAAGTGTAAGGCGACTTTCATATGATGGGAGATTAAGATCACGATTCCAAGGAAGTCAACGCAGACAAAATAAAAGAAATTGTTTTTGAACTGATTAAATTTTCTTTATGTGCATATCATACTGCGGATCCCAAATAATACAGGCGTATTCAAGAATGGGTCTCGCCAGCGACGTAAACAAAAGCTTTATAACGTAGGGATCAATAAATTCCTTACCCCAACGTTTTATGAATCCCAAGACTCTATTGGCTTTATTCACTGATTAGGAAATGTGTAAATTAAAACTTAATTTTCAGTCGAGTAGGACACCCAAGATCAAGGAATGTTCAATATATAATATTCTGGGCAATTTTAATATCATTCGGCATCTTTTTGTAAAGTCTCAGTCCTTTATGAAACAGCGTTCTCATCATCATAGTATTATGAGCCTGTTGGAGTCTGAAAACATTTGAATTTCTGAGGTTATTTGGCTGAGCTTCTCTTACGTACAGTGGTCGGCATATTTATTTTGACACGTGAAAAATTTTACCATTCTGAATTTTTTTTTAGTTTTCAAATAATAAAAAATTCCAAATTTTTTCCAAATAAAAGTAGTATTTATTTACTCATTAAAAAACATAAAATCATAACTTTTTTAATTAAATTTGCATTGTAGGCAATTAAGTTAAAAATTTAATGGGTGGCAGAAATATTTTAACATATAATTGGGGAATTCAAATGGTAGTCTTATCAAGTCATAATGTCATAATGTCTTAACATTTTACAATAGTTTAAAAAAATTGTTGTTGGGCTGTGAATAAAAACAGTCTTAAAATAATAAGACTTTTAGAGCTGTGTTTATTGCTTTGTCATAAATTAGCTGTAGAAATCTGAGTTGAATGTCTAAAGCTGTTTAGTTAAGCCGTCGGCAATAATCACAAGCCGCCGCCAAAATATACAAAGAATATAAGGACGATTAAAAATTATTTACACTTTTATATATATTTATTACATCACATTTTTATATTTAAAAAAAAAATAAAAAAAAAAAATAATTTCTAAAAATATACAAGTGAGAATAATTTGCTTTCACAACCTAATTGGCTGGCGGCCACTGAACAAGTTTCCACCAGCCGCCGCCCAAAAAAATTTGTCAGCTCGTATTACGGCAACAGTTGTTTCTGTTTATCATTAATTTTTTATTTATTAGACAAAGTGTGCCCAAGAAATATTTATTATTATTATCAGCCATTATGACGTCCAATATGTAATTTTTGCACAAACCTGTTATTATTTTAGTTCTTTCGCTTGCTTTTGGCATTTTGATAAATTTATGACTTTTTCTGATCAGCTGATTAAAATTGAAAATAGTACACTTAATTATGACGGGTTGTTCACAGCGATCATATTTTTTCGTGTTATTATTTTTGAACATATGACTTTATGACTACCATTTGAATTCCCCAAATATTTTAGCTCTTTTAACGAAAGTTTATTACTTAAAGTTTTGTAAAATGTTTAGATTAATAATAATTAATATTAATAAAAGGTGTATTCTTCGTTAGCGGCAATGACTTTCCGGAGTCTTTTAGGAACTGAATCGATCAAATTTTGAATGTATCTCGTTGGTATGTCCTTGGTCAGTCAAATACTGGCCATATACGCTCTTCAAAAGTGTTCATATGGCTATGCGCGTGTATTGTCTAATCGTCACCCTGCCATCTAGTCTGTGTGTGCTTCTGTACGGTTTCTCTGTTGTATTATTCATTGTCATGTAGTTCGTATGCATATACGAGTGTTTGCGGGTTTGTTTATGGGTATGGTTTTCCTAAACCTTTTGAGCGTAATTAATGAAAATTCATTGCATTTTGAACTTTAATTAAAAACAAAAGCATTTTATTTTTACTCATTTGCTGATGGTAAAATTGCATTTCAATACAAATGTACTTGTACGCATTTATTAGTTGTTGCACATGGGGTTATCGAATAAGAAAAAGTGGATGTCAAAATGTGAAACAGTTATGTGCAAGTGACTAACTGATATTAAGGAAACGCATTACATTTTTGAAGCTGTATTTGGTAGACATTTTTTTATTAATTATTTTACTTCGCCGATGTTCCAGTGACCAGTGACTATGACTTTGCCACAGAAACAGTCCGACAAACACTAACACAAAACCTCACTAATGCATATCAAGAAAATGCAAAGTGGTTTTATGACTCAGTCTGAAACTGTGGTCGTACCCAGGCCTTTGTAGTCAACGTGCTCACTACCGCAACCATTGCCACCCTCACCTATACAATAGTCGATTTATATCTCAGATGTTAAAATATTGAAAGAACAATAAGCTGCACTATACCCAGACAATACAGATTGCTGTGTAACAGCAGGGAAAGTCTGGAATGCTATAATCAAAGAAATGAAAATAGGGCTGTTACACGCCTAAAAATATTTCTCCTAATGGAGAATTGAAGCTAACGAATCGGGGCCATAAGCTAATACTTTTCCGTTTAACAAGAAAATCCGAAGAACAAACGTCCACAATTGTCCATAATAAGGAAACCGTTTTCAAAACACTCCGGTTTAAAAAACATTTTTAATCGATATTTTAAAAAATTTTTTCAGAACCGCATAATTCAATATTAAATTTATAATAACTAAATTTAATATTTTATTTAAGCAAAATGTTGTTAATTTCATAAAAAGAGTAACATTTTTAAGCATATTATTGTTAAAAATGTTCCATGTTCAAGAAAACAAGAATCTCTGCTACACATGTCTTTTTTTGTTCAACAGATTTCTTAAGAAAGCAAAATTAACTTAAAAGGAAATTAATGTTGCGATTGTGATTCTCAATGCTGTAAGTAGAGAATAGAATAGAATAGAATAGAATACAACCAACATATAAGCCCCTCTCCACAAATATTGCTTTACCACAAGTATCAGAGATGTTGTTAATTAAGAAGAAAAGAAAAAAATACTTTTATGGGAGCCAAGCAATAGACTGAGGCACTGAGGCACTTGTATGTAACGACAAATGAGTAACATACGGATACACTGATTTGTTATTTGCACATGATTTAATAAGATTTTCCAGTTTTAAATTTTTTAATTGTGTGTATTAATTTAAGTAGAATGTAAATATGTAATGTACATGTAAACAAGACGCAAGATTTAACTCTATTTGCATCGATAAAGGTAAAAAGCAGGAAGTTAAAGACTGAAGACTTCTTAAAGTATAACAAATTTAAAATATTGTATATAAAAAAAATCCACCGGTATATTATGATATCTAGTTTGTACTGATTGATAGCAGAAGATTAGGTGTGCATTTAAAACTGATTCGATTTGAAACTATAAAAAGTTTACCGCGCATTTATTATCACCTACCAAGAGTAATGAAAAAAGAGGTAAATGAAGATCTAACTTTCAAATACATAAGTAGAGAGTCATGGAGATGACAAATTCCAATTGTTAATACTGTAAGGTGGACTACGATAGCTCTCCTAATTATTATCGCAGTATAATTTGAATAGGGCGTTAATTTATTTTATTTTAACAAAAATTAATTAATTAATTATATTTATTTTTGAGCGATGGTCTTTTTTATGAAAAGTTTTTCAATTATTATTTATTTCTCAATATTTCGCTACCAAATTATTAAATATCAGGAAATAATAATTTGTATTAACAAAAATATTTTTTTTTTTATTTTTTATTTTTATTTTATTTTATTTTATTTTAAAAATTTTTGAAAAAATATTTTTGTTAATAAAAATTATTATTTCCTGACGATGCTACCTATTTGGTAGCGAAATATTGAGAAATAAATAATAATTGAAAAACTATGCATAAAAAAGACCATCCCTCAAAAATAAATTTAATTAAAAATTTTAATAAAAGTCAAAATAAAAATAGAAGTGATACTAAAAATTAAATAATATTGTTGAAGAAGACCAAGAAAAAAGTAAGCCAAGCTTCCTTTGTACGGCCTTGAATTTCTCTGTAAACATCTAGAAGTTAGCATAGTTTCTTCTCTCCAAGAAAAACCTTAATCAGCCGTATTTCAATTCAAAGAGTCACAGAGTATGAGTTTCACCCTTAAGCACCATGTTGCTGTTGGCTCAGTAATTATAGCAACACTCCTTCGAGTTTCCCAGAAAGCGTTCACCAGTGGCGAGCGAATTCAGTTCAGAAAGCAATAATTTCCTTGATGTATGTACCTCGCCGATACAGCAGTGAAATAAATTTCCTGCTTTAACCCTAATCAAGTCAGAAAAAACTTTGTAACGAATCCAACCAAAATGTGCTGCAGAGGCACATACATATAAACCCATTGCATATTATATTTGGGAATTTATATCTCTTATTTACATTTTTTTTCTTTCAAAGCAGTACTTGTATTGTAGAATAAAATCCGCATCCTCCGAAAATTTACTGTCGTAATCTTCATCTTGGTTTATAGTTTCTGCAAAATCAGTCGCTTCAATAATTGTCTCGATTTCTATATATAAATATATTTTAGACATTTTGGGAAAAAGTTTCGTCTTTACAACTCTTTGAAAATTAGTCAACAATTTAATAAACTGTGTAAGTTTACATTGAATGATAAAAATTGTTTGGGAATTCCCCGTAATTTAATTTGTTGGTTCATAATGTTGTCGTAGGTGCCTGATAGGCACATTATGACAGGATTAAGCACATTTGTGGTTTTACATAAATAAATAAATAAATAGAAATTAAAGAAGAGCTCATTTTTTTTTTTCAAAGAAATAAAATAATTCAAAGTACGAATTCAAGAAGCACCAAGAACCATGACTTAAATTTAAAGAAGTTACAACACTTCAAAGTGAAAGATGTGTCTGAAAGGCACATGTTAATTAGATTAGGGTTAAAAGTCAAACATCGTCCGACAAGGTCCGCTGCATAAAAAATCAATATTCTTCCCTCTCATGCAGGGTGCCACTTGTATTCATATACCTGACCGCGCCATGGTGTTAGAGAAAATTTCCTTGGAAAACCCAATCTAATGTCATAAGTAAGTTCGCGTTATTATTTGCACTGGCTGTCAAAACCTTTGTTTTCATAGAAAATTCTATTGAAAGTGAAAATTTGAGAACAATCTTTCAAATGGCGACTTTCCCAATTGATGCATATAATAGCAAATGTACGATTTCTTTTCTTTTTGATGTTAAGTTTCAAAACTTGCAAGGCTTTGTCCTTTGTTGTGGTTAACGTGCGTTTTTAAAGGTCCCCAAAGAAAGAAATCTGGTTATATGAGATCTGGCTATCTGAACGGCTCATTAAAACCTCTTGCAGGGTCACAAGAACTTGAAAAGTTATTTGAACATCCCCATCGTTGCCCAAGCTGTGGTAGCGGATTCTCTGTCCTGTTCATTCTAACAATGATCGAAACATAACGCAGCCACTTGCGGTAAGAAAACCAGTTTACCAACTGTCTTTATAACACTCTCCAGTTACGACTTGACATGTAATTTTCACTGCAAATATTGCAACATACGGTCACGTTGAAGGAATGCAATGGATCTTCATGCATTTCATGAGAATCCAGTATACAAGACGACGAAATTTCACATTCTTGAGGTGTGTTTCGTTCTATGGCTTCTAGACAAGTACTCCTCTAGATATTTACATAATGTCAAAGCACAGTAACATTGGACACCAACTGCAAAAATGTGAGCCAATTCGAATTATGGCATTAATTTTACGCAACTCTGTAAATATACAGCTTAATTTCGGTTGACCAAAAACGAGTCGCTCGAACCAATGAACTGTTTTCTAAGTTTCTATTCAACACAGGGGTGGCTCCGCAACCAGTTGGCGTTCTATTGAAATGCTTAAAAATATAATTTAAAATAGCAGCAGAAAGGTTTCATAATAAAACATCTGTACAAATTGTTGAGAATTTTTCAAATTGGAAAAATTTGTTACTGAAGAATTAATTCACTATTGCCTAGTCCCTCTAAATAGTAAATAGGGGACATTTGCTAAGAGGTGGTGATGAATATAAATACAATGGCAACAATTGTAAAACAGATTATATTAATTACATCAGAATAACTTATTATCCGTCCATTGAAATAACAGATGCATGAATCTTGTTTTATAGAAATGAAACTTTTCCAGTATAAAGTTTCTCACTTGTACTATTTTGACATTCAGGTGTTCAGCTCATGCTTAAACAATTGTATAGGAGCACTCTAATTAGAAGTCTTCATGAAACACCTAAAGGGCTTTGCATGCAAATCTACCAAATCATATGAGTTTTGGCATATGCACGTTTCGCAAGGCAGAAAATACAATTTTCTTTGTGCGCACATGAATCTGTATGTGTGTGTTCTCATAGATAATTGACTACGCTTCGTTGGTTGGAATCTTCATAAAAATGTCTGGTCTGAATTTGAGACCAGACTCTTTGCTTCATTTCATCTCTAATAAATAATGATGGCAGGATTGCCGTAAGAAATTTTACTTTTCATAAGAAATGACAACAAAAAAAAAAGAAACAAACGACGCACACACGCACACGCTGAAAAAAGTTTGCTAAGAAAAATTACATCTTTCTAAATAGAAAACAGAATTGTACAACCTTGAAGAATATAAATAAATTTTAAAAACCTCATGGAAGGAGCCAAATTTAACTATGTTAGGTGGGGGCCCTCCCCGAAGGCTAACGCTACATAAATCGTTACATTTCACAAAATAATAGAAATTAAATTAAAATTTTAAAGTATTATTTAAAATCCGAACTATTAAATTTCGATTACGATTAGGAATCAATTAGATTACATTTTGAAAACAACTGTTCTGATTATATAATTGCCTTTTAAAGAATTTCTGATTACTAATTGATTACGATTATTAGAAATCGAAAAGTAATCTGTATTACTGGAAATTACGGTACAATAATCAAAAAGTATCAGAAGTAATCAAAAAATAATTCGATTACTTTTAAAGATTACTTTTGATTATTTTCAAGCATTTTGAATTTGAAAATTTAATTTATTTTGAAAAAGTTCCAAAAAAATTTATTAATTTATATATTTTTTAAATCTAATATATAAAATTCTTGACCGATTCTCATGAAATTTTGTGTGCATATTCGGTAGGCCTGGGAATCGGACAACATCTATTTTTCATCCCCTAAAAGTAACCACGCCCACTTTACTCCCACTTTTTTTTTATCTACTTTTTCCTTTTTTGCAATATGGGTATCAAACTAAAGGGTGTGATGAGGAGATTTTAAAAATTTTATCATCAACCTAAGTCCAATATGGCGACTGACCCTAAAGGAAAGAGAACGAAGCCGGTCTCCTGTCTTACTCACAATACAGTTGATAGTAAAAATATTAATATTAACTGAATTTAATTTTAAAAAAATAATAAAATTTAATGTTTAGATATCTATCGAGAATCGTAATTTAAGATATATTTGTTACTTTGATGAAGATTAATTTATTAACATAAATAAAGCAGACTTTCATTGTCTACAACGCTTTCGATTATAAGTAAATCCCCGCACACTTACAGTAGATAGTTATTTTATATTGAACTAAAAAAATCTTTCCTAGAAATAATATACATGGCAAAACAACGTTTGGCGGGTCAGCTAAAAACAGCAAAATTAATTTTTTTTCTCTTTAGTAAATAGATTGCATGTGAAGCCGGGACGGTCATCTAGTTAAGTTATAATATTTTCAAAATAAAAATTACAAAAACATTACTGATCTTAAGCTTGGAAAATATTATAACAAATATATAATGGGTGGTTAAATTTTAAGGGCCGATGTTGAATGTGAACCGCAACTAAACGTCAAGTTTTTTTCTGCATTTCATTTGACATTTCTCGATTTCGGACTAACTCAATTTGAACCAGGGAAAGATACACAATCGAGCAACGCGTTAAAGTTATTCAGACTTATTATGAAAATGGGCGTTCAAATCAAAATGCATATCGTGCACTTCGTGATTTTTTTCGGTCAATTTAATCATCCAAATGTGCGTACAAACGGAAAAATCGTGCAAAAATTTGAGAACACCGGGTGTGTAGAAGATGTGAAAACACCAGTGCATGCTCGTACAGCTCGTACTGCAGAAAATATTGCTGCTGTTCGCGATAGTGTGGCTTAAGAGCCGTCCACCTCAACTCGTCGTCGTGCCCATCAATTGCACCTCTCACGCTCGTCGTTGATGAACATAATGCATAAAGACTTGCATTTACACGCTTACAAGGTGCAATTGACTCAAGAACTAAAGCCTCTTGACCATTCCAAACATCGTCAATGGTCAAAACGCAATGTTAGAAATTTTGCTGTTGCGATTATCGATGAGTTGCGTCTAGCGAAGGTTGAGTTAACCGATGTTACACTGTACTTGCCTATGCCAGAAAGTTCGCTTAACACAGAGACCGACAGTGGTGGGTTCTCACTTTTAAAGTGTCGTGAAGATTCAACAAACTACATTCAATTCCAAAATCGCTACTGTCTGCAACTGTAGTCAGGTTCGAAGGACCATTGACCCGGAATGCATAGAAGTCTAAATAGAATTTGTATGAAGCAAGAACTTTGCAATTGTGCAATATTAAATACAAAAATATAAATATAATATAAATAAATAATATAAATATAAATATAAAATTATCGCCCAATCGCATCCATTTGTGGTCGATTTGGCGGCGACTCGCACTACGCATTACAGGGAAAATTCGTGTTTTGGCCGAACGGCACGCATGTGGAATGGACTATCCACAGAGGTCTTTCCTGTCAATTTTAACGTGGGAAAATTTAAATCGAATGTCAATAAACACTACTCCCTCTATCCTACTTCCCATAACCTAATTTCCTAGTACCAGCACAAAATCATCGCATGTGTAGGGGTCATCCCCTGAGTGCCGGTCCAAGAAAAAAAAATATTAAAGTTATATTATGCACAGATTTCAAACTCGTTTTTTGTTTAATAAATCTTTACAAATGAAATCGCAAATTTCTACAAGTTCTTTTCATTTATCTCAGTTATTTGCGTACCTAATGATTTCCCTCTCTGGTCATTGTATGTTTGTATTATCATAATTTCATGAAATTATTTGATATTCTAATACTTCTAACAATATACACAACATAAATGATGCTTGCAAATGAAATTATGCCTCAAAGGCAAACAAGCAACATCATTTCAAAATGTTGTTTGGGCGTTTGTGTACAATGTTGTTGTTCTGACTATATGGAGAAACACTTTACAAAAAGCAAATACAATTTCACACAAACAAAGTTATTGTCTGCTAATGATTTCTGTAAGATTTTAATGTTTGTTTTTTTTTTTGAACAAAACAGCACTCAGGCCATAAACAAGGGCCACGAATGGTTTGGAGATTTAAGTTAAATATAAAAACTTTAATAAAAATGGAAAAATAATCACTAAACTTTTATTTTGAATATTTTGAATCAAAACATGATTGCCCTTGCTCTATGATAGATCGGTATATTTTTTTATTAATCATACTTCAGTGGGTAGTGAACGAACAGAACATATTCAACTGAACATGTGCATTTACCTCCAAACGCAAATGAGTTTGAATATTCAAATGTTATTATTATTATTATTATTATTACAGCATTTATAGATTACGAGGCCTGCCTTGGGAAACGTGTCTGCGGAGGCATACAACCACTCGCATCATTTTGCCTCATCAAAATTTTACTAATTTAATAGATGCTTCACTTGCTTTTTATCACATACTAAAATATTAACAAGAACGACAGCAACAGTATCTCTCTTGCCACCAACATAGAAACAACAAAGACTATTTGTCTGTCTGTCCGTCCGTCCCTCTGAGTGTCTGTCTGAGTAACAATAAAGTAAAAATACATGTATATTTCACAATGCCGAAGGGCCTTTCAAACGAACATCATCAAAACAGCAACAACAGCAATAACACAATGTCAGAAACAACATTAGCAAGTATAGAAAGAAACATATTTTATTTTGCTGATTCTCCGCTTTCGTAACAATTTACTTTTACTCTTAATAACTTAAAAAACATCATACAGCAAATCATAAGTTCAAGCAACATGCCATCACATTCGAAATAATTTGCTGTTGCTTATGTTTTTAGCACAACATTAACACGTATACAGTCGGGGCCAAAATATTTCGCTATAAAATTGTTATTTACTGTTTATTAGAGTATAACTTGGTTCAAATGCAGATTTAAGGATGTGTATCACTTCTAATTACTCAAATATGGTACCATATGAGCAGTCCCAGTCAGCATTTTAATTAATTATTGATCACATTCGAGTCTTTTTTATTCTTCTTCGCGATTAAATTAATCATTTATGCGCACGTTTCTGAATCGAAAACGACTGTTTTGTCGGGAGAAAATGGTATCCTAGATACGACTCTTCAAAACGAGTCTTTTATGACTCGCGTTTCTGACTCATTTTCGAGGCAGTTTGCAATAGTACTTACAATCAATTACGACACTTTTTCAAGCCATTTTACAGTCATATTACTAGCCGTTAGTGAGTCTTGTTTTATTTGGTATAACATAAAGAAAGTACATATATTCTTTTATTTTTTTTATTTTTTATTTATTACTCTTTAATTTAATCAACTTTTATTGTTCTTTGCACCATGAGCTTACCACACAAATAAACATAAATTCACAAAACTCATTTCTTTCAAAATCAGTAAGAAAATTTGTCCCGTTATAAACAGTAGCAAAAGCCATAAGAAACAATTTTTCATCGTCCAGATGCGCTAAATATGACTCCAAAATAAAAATAAAAATTCTTAATACAGTCACATTTCGGGCATCTACATGATGAATTTATGATTGCGCACATTCTATACATATTGTTTGCGTTTTTTAAACAAGTCGCTTTCCAAGCATTTGTCGGATTCATTTTCGGGTCTTTTTTTAAGCGCACAATTGATTAATCCGTTTTTAGTCATCTGAGGTAGTCTTAAAAGACTCAGTTTGATGATTTCTGCCAAAACAATCTTCCAAATGCTGACTGGGGTGTGTACCAAACACATACATCCATAGGCATTTTCTTATTCTCTTTTTTTTATAAAATTAAAGAAACAAGCGGCGTACACCCCCTTTGGCAACTGCTTGTTTATGACTGAATAAAATAAAATAAAAAATAAAATAATAATAATAAAATAAATAAAATAAAATAATAATAATAAAATAATAATAATAAAATAAATAAAATAAAATAATAATAATAATAAAAAAAAAAATAAAAAATAAAATAAAATAAAAAAAAAAAAATAAAGTTGATATATTCAGTGTTGCCGATTACTAAAACTGTAATCGTAACCCTATATGTACATCACTAGCTCTTTTTAAAACTTCTTATTAAATTGCTAACGGTATTTATTGTATTACTTTTTGTGTATTACTTTGTCCTTTTATTAATATTGAAGTTGTAACTTAATTATTATCGATTGAATTGTTAGTCAATATAGCCGAGATAGAAGTGAAATTAATATTTTATTTAATGTGTTGCCTAATAAATATATAAAATGTTTAATATTGAATGGGAAAAATAATATTTTTTTGCAGAAAATATTTCTGGAAAATCGGAATGTCTAATATGTGGGCGTGTAGTTACCATGAAAAAATATAATATTGAGAGACATTATACAAGTATCCATCTACGAAAAAGGTGTTCAAAGTGATAAAAGAAATGAAATCCTCATGACATTAAAAAAACGTTTTTATGAAAATATGGCAGCTGAATATCAGGGAGAAAATAGCGTGACAACCGGGCAGAATGCAGAAAAAACCAAATCCACATATTTAATTGCGTTAGAATTAGCAAAACAATGCCGCCCATTCTCTGATGGAGTTTTTTTTTAATATTTCTTCAAATGCGTAGTTTGGAAGCCAGTCGTGCGAAATTCTTCACTGGCAACACTTGTAATATTGCTCTTTCTCACTTCAGCTCACACGTATGAGACACTAACACATAAACAATGCCCGCGGGCGTGCCAGTGGTAAAAACTATATATGAATTATTATTGCAGATTATATACAATCAGTTAATTAAGAGAAAGAAACAGATGTTTTTGTCAGACATGGTCAAAAGATTTTTTATGGTTTTTTTTTTAATTTTAAGAAAAGTCACATTCTGGCAATAATTGCCTACTACCTTCTATAGGAGAGGGGAGGTGAAGTAATGGGCAGAGGGAGGAAAGCTTCAATGTCTTTACAACTCTGCTTTTGAACTTTTTTTTGTAAGCAGTGTTGGAGCGCCGCCTCTGATGTCAAGTGGACGCATTCATGTGTTCAGTTGCCATTTTTATGAATTATTTTCTGTCGCCGATAATGTTACTTAATACCAACAAAGGAGGGCACGCTGGCGTTACTTGTATTTTGTAAACACTACTGCCTCTATTCTTTCTGCCAAAACCTTATTTCCTAGTTCCGGCACAATGCAGCGCATGTATATGGGTCATGCCCTGAATGATGACGGGTTAGGGTTAATATCTGCAACCAAGCAATTATCGTTAAAATTGCCTAGTGAAAAGCACTATATAATCTTAACTCACAAACTGACAACAGAAGTCTACTGTGTTGCATGAATTCCCGATATTTTAACCACTGCTGTACAAACAAACAAACACAGTAATTCGTGCACCTACACGAAGATGCTTCAGGAACCTCCTTTTAACAACATATTTAAACAGACGTACGCACACGTACTCCTATAAATAACCCCACTTATTGTTACTTCTATTTGCAAAGAAGCAGAAGAGATTCTTTGCAAGAGTGAGTGATGGTACGTATGTATGTTCATGCCAAATAGCACACGTTATTCAGATGCTTTTCTATTCTCTTTCTTTTATTCTACTAATTAGCAAACAAATATTGTAACATGACCTTTACTTTTATTTATTTATTTGTTTATTTTTTTCTTTCTTTCTTTCTTCCTCTTATCACTGTTTACCTTGGCAGGTGAGAAATGTTGACCTCCCCTGCAACTGTGATAAACAACTCACCTTTATTTTTCTTCTTAGTTGTTTTCTTTAATAAAGTGTTAAAAGATTTATGTCTACATGTTTACTGAGTAATTTAAAATATGAAAGGGGAAATGTTTATGAAAAAGGTTAATGAAAGGGTTAAAGGTAGCGTAATCAAATGGTAGTGGAATGTAGGTGCAGATTTTGTGAACATATAATGGACAGGCTAAAAGATTACTTTTACATTTTACTCGAGAAAAGGTACGCATGTATATGGTATTTATTTTTTATTATAACAGATAATTATATAAGTAATACGCTGAAGCAACAGACTTTTATATTTTGATCTTATAACTTAGGAATTAATATTGCTGACCTTGGTCAGCCACTTTATAAAATTTTGCTGATGAAAGAACTTGAAAAGAATGTTAAAATTTTTCGTCAAAGGACTGAAAATAAACTATGTGACAGTAAAGCCGGATTTATTGCAATTGTAGAATTCATAAAAATCTGTATCTTGTATTTCTTTCTTTTTTTTATCTGGGACCACCACTCAGGAGATGACTCCTACACATCTGAAGCATTGTGCTGGAACTATAGGAAAGGGATAGTAGGAGAAACGACAGAAGGTGAAGCTTAATTAATTAAATTAATTAAAATTAATTAAATCTGCTTTCGCACGTTCTTTGTTTTATACTCGTAGCAGTGCTGAAGCTTCGGTTTAGTAGCCATTTTTATTATTATTATTTTACTTCGCCAGTGCTACACAATACCGACGAGGGAGGGCGTTCTGATGTGATTGTGGATTGCTATCAGTTGAAGCCGGTATTGTTCAGTGACCAGTTCGCCACTGAAACCTTTCGACAACAACTGACACACAAAGACACACTAATGCACATCAGAAAAATACGAAATGTTTATTTTCATTTTAAAATTTTAGTCTGAAACTGGGGTTGAACCCAGGTCTGTTTTTGGTTTGGTAATCAACGTGCAGACTACCATCCATCGTGCCATCGCCACGATATATATTTATTGAACGATAGATTGGAAATGCGGATTTTATTTTTTAAAGAGTATGTCATCCAGATCCTTTTGTAAAATTTCATGAATAATCGCTCTTGGAAGTCCCAGTGAGGCTGCTCTTATCCATATGAAAATTGCGGATTTTCACGTAAACTGCTTTCAACCAGTTCAATGTTTTCCGGAGTCCTTGAAGAATGACAGGGCCCTGGCCGTGGGGCATTCATAGCCGAAGCAGTTGCGCGGAATCTCTGCACCCACGAACGAATTAAATTTACATTCGGTCCAGCACTTATTCGTCAAATACCGAACTTTGAACAAAATTGTCGACGAGCAATTACGTAATAATCATTACTCTTAAAAAATGTCTGCACAGCGAACATGCGATGCTCACTCGACCACTGCGACATTGTGACTGACAAATCCGCCCAATCGATAATACCAAAGGCGCCACCCCGCCCTCAACACCGTTTATTCGTTTTTGAAATAATAGTATTTAATCGGTAAATGTAACTCGCGTGGTCACAGGATAATTGATTATATACAAATCAATCAATATTTATATTGTATGATATAAAAGAAGATCAAAATATGAAATAAAAATTGTAATTAATCGATAGTTTAGGAAACTACAGACTAATTGATGTACTTAGTGCGCATATTTTCCCATTAGCTGCCTTATATTATAAACGTTCATCCTATTATACACCTCGTTTAACGAATCGTGACGCAGCAGCGCTGTTTTGCAAATTCTGAAAACGGCGCACCAGCAGAGATGTGTGTAAATTAAGCTCTATCCTTTTTACCAGTTGACCAGTAGTGACTCCCTGTACAATATCCTTATTCCAACTACTTCGTATGCCATGCATGCAAACGTGCATGCAACATCTACTGAACACTAGTCCAAGAAAACGAATGCAAATTTTCGTCACGTTTTTGATGCAATTTTAATTTTTTATAGTGTGAGGAGCAACATAATGCTACTACCATAGTGCTATCGTAAATGGAAATAAGAGAGAAATTTCACGTTCTTAACTGTAGAAACACCCACATAAAAGAGATCCTATAAAACTATCAAGTGGATATCAACGATTTCTTAAGTCTTCCACTGAAGTTAACTGTAGGGCAGATTTTTCAAAAAGAAAAGACAATGCAATCTTATAGTCAAATAAAAAATTTCTTGTACTCAACATAAAATAACAAAACACAAACTGCAGTAAGTTATTTATGTATATACATTGTTAATACAAAATAAAAGCTAAAATAAAAAATTAAAGAAAAAATGTTGCTGCTCACTAAAGGGTACATGTAATGGAAACTTAAACGAAATTTAAAAATGCGACCGAAGACAAACTTCAATGCTTTAGGCAAATAATACTCTAACAGCAATCTAGGGCAAAACTATACGAGTATAGGAGAGGTATAATGTCGATTTCACTTAAAACTAAGAAGGAAGCATACATACATAAACATACTGCTGTGTTTTATTTTATTATATTTTTTTTTTAACCAAAAGTAACTTTAATGTATATGGAAGATTAAGAGATTGCAGCAAGGACATACTGTTAAAAGCTGTCTACCTTTGGCAAACAGCCAGGCCGCAAAATATAGGAGTAAAAAAGGCGCACAAAAAACTGCAGCTTTATCTTTTTTAAGTTGTTGTCTGCAGATAGCAGCCGAAAAAACCCGAAATAAGCTAAAGTTAAATAGATCACAAGGCGATGAAATAGTGAAATATAAAATGTCTTACAATTCACAATTTACAATACAAAAATAATGTGCTGGTATATGGGAAAACATCCAAAGAGTTACCAACGCCTTAAATTGTGTTTGAACTAAAATAGCTTTCTAAAGGGAATAAAAATTATTTAATATTAAAACAATATTAATTGATAACATCGTATGTCATAGAGATTATGACAGTGACCTTACTAAATATTATAACGAGAATAAATTCGTATCTGCTCAGCAAAAATTTTAAATGAAATTGAAACTGAACACTCACACTGTGTAGCAGAAAATCGTGAGAAATTAGCAAAATTGTAAATTTTTCAACGAAGAGTGAGTTTCGCTGTCACATTGCAAACAAGTTTTGCAAACGTATAATAAATTAAATTTACGATTTTCAATGTAGTCTATTTACATCAGTGTAGCAAATGTCTATTTATTTACTTCGTTAGTGTAGAGTAAAAATGTACAACACATTTTTGCTCATGCAATAATGCAAGACCATTTGCACAAGATTGTGATTTGGGTTTGTGCATTTTTAATCATTGAAAAAAAATAGATGCAAAAGAAATATTTAATGCAAGGGTTCTATTGCAAATGAAAAGGTTCCACTTAGCAGACGAACGCATGATTGGTTGGGTGCCTTCCTAAACATCTCTATGCAATGTCAAAGCAGTGTTTAAGTAAAGCAGTAATATTCTACCAACCTTGCAAATCATGCATTGACATTTTAAAATTTGTACATCGTCGACGTTTAGAAACAACTGTTTGCTTTGCATTATAAAAAACAATGCCTGTGAAAAACTTACATTTTCGAAAGCAATTAATAATAAGAATAATAGTTATTATTTAATAAAATAATTAAATCTCCACCCGAATCCTCTGGCTAGAAATATCAAAAATTTCTCAGGACACACCAGGCTGAGAAGGAGGGACACTTTAGCTCTCTACCGATCTCAACTCACATAAATAATAATCTGAAACCTGTGTAGAAACGCTTCTTTTGGCCTGGCGCTGGCTGGGCTGAATTTATTCTTGTTTTATTATTTAAGATGTGATTACTTATTGTTAGTTCAATATACATTGAAGATTCAATAAATGGAAGAATGAGAAAAAAAAAATGCAAAAAATATTTCGAAAAACGATTAAGCCCGTTTTAATGAACCATTTGTTATTATTTGCTATTCACCGAATTATAAATAGTATCTCTCGTACGTCACACCATCTTCTAGATTATCTAAGTAATATATGCAAATCTAATTGATAATTAGAAATGTATGGTAAATAACTAAGCCAAGGAACACAAGTTTTTTTAAACGAATAAATTTGAATACTCTTGTAAACAATTCTTAGACGCAATTTTACAGGACCTACATAATGACGTTCACTTTAGCAGAATTAAGGACAGCCCAACCGGTCATAAATTATTTTATATACAAAAATACACCTTTAACTTCGATTGCTCAAAGTGCAAATGTATATTAGCAAGAAATATAAAAAAGAAACTTTGTAAAAACCAAATCCATACTTGCTTTGTTAATTTTAAATCATTTTCTGTCTGGCTGTCAGAAAGACTTAAATTTCCAACTTAAAATCCAACAAAGACTACAAACCTAGAACTAACTTTAAACTTATTGAAAACTACATAAAATAAATTCAACAGCATCGTACATATATTTTAAATAAACTACTACTACCTCCGTTCTGGCACTCATATTCCTTCTGGCAGATACCAACCAGTTCCATCTTAAATATGATAAAATTGCGAAAAAAAAAATTATTTACTACTTTAAATAAGAATAAGCTGACGACAAAATATGCAGAACAAAAACAACACACAACTAAAATCCGTTTTTTACTATTCTTTTATTCATTTTCATAAGGAATTAAAGGTATGTCATGCATGCAGTCAAATAAAAAAAAGAATTTTTTAAATTTTGCGCAACAATCAGGAAAATATAATCATACACACATTGAATTGTATGAATGCAAAAGAACAAATGTTGCAGGTAAAAATTTTTTAACAATAACTTTAAAGTTTATCTACGTATTTAAGGGGAAAAAAAAACATAAAGAAAAGAAAAAAATAAATAAAACATTGTAAACAAAAGCAAACAATATCTTGTAGACAACATTACAAAAATAAGGGGACAAAATTTAAAGAGAAAAAAAATCGAATAATAAAAACATCATGTACCCATAAGGGTGCGAAGTGTACCCAAGAAGTGTTTCATTGAGTTAAAATAAAAAATATTATATGCCTTTGCTTTTAAAGGAACTTCCGCACTGGCTCTCGTATATGGGCACATAATTGTGTGGCAACTTCTAACCGTATTTTGAAGAAGTTCTGATACATACATTTTCGCATGTGATAGTGCAAGTTGAAACATACATCAATATCAAAGTCAGGTTCTAGTGTTTCTCTTTAAAGTACTAACACAGTGAACAATTTGCCTTGATTTCGTATTCGTTGTAAATCTGAAAAGAAAGTTTTCGAAAATCGAATGGAAAGTTTTTGCGAAATGTAACTGTTGCGCAACTGTTGAGTGTTTGTCTTAGAAACGTTGTAGTTGAGTATTCCGCTTAGCTCAACAGTTGAGTAATTTATGACATTTAATCCATCATAAAATTTTTTCGCTACAATAACTCAACATAAACAGCTGAGCTCAACAGTTACGTCTTATTAACGTACCCAATATTAACAATATACACATTTTGAATTATTTCTGAGGAAATCCTGTAAACAATTCTTAATAAATGTGTTTTTCTCACATAGAAAGATACATTTTATAAACAATCGTTTTCTAAGAATGTTTGCCGCAAGAGATTTCGATTTCCTTGAGAGATTTCATATCTGGATAAACAACAAATGGACGTGCTAAAATGGGATTATTATCAGTATCATAATCTAATGTTATCTAAGGATTTCCGCTCTCATATAAAATCAAATCAAATCTAAAGATATTGAAGCTCTTTTTGTGGGCAAGTCCTAATCATGGAGACCATGGAGAGAACCATTGCAAAATTTTGAATGAACGTTTCTTCAGAACTCTCCATCAGTTCTATTAAGGTGCCTCACTATTAACATATTGCCGCAATATTGCGGTCTTGAATCCTCTTTCTATACTGCAAAATGTACAGTTCACTTTTTGTGAATATTTTTCGCTTATTCTTTACTAAAACAAAAAGTATAAAACACAACTTCAAGATTTTCCTTGGCATTGTCATGGCACAACAAAATTTTAAAGCGAAGGAAGAACAAATGAATACTAATCCTTTTCAGAAACACCAAATGCTTTTAATGGGTCTAAAGTATCACTTCACGTGAATTTCAAATGGTTGGAGGATTCAATACCGGAGTGAAATTTTTAAAAATTGCATTTCGAATTATCTTGAAAGATCGATCGATGTCGAATGCTTTAAATTTTTATGAACATATAGTAGAAAAGACATTGTTTTCATTGGAAGATACGTATAAGAAAGAAGAGGAGAGCAATGCTTGCAACAGTTAAGAAAATTGCCAGGTTTTTTCCTCTTACCGGTGACCTGTGCGAAATAATATTTCGATCGACTGATATGATTAAGTGATGATGATTCAAACTAATGCGGCCATAAGAGACTTGTCACAAAAAATGTTCATTGGGTGTAATACATGCGGACTCGAAACGAATGTACTATATATATATGACTATTTGTGGGATAGAATACCTAAACACAATTATTGCAAAAAAAAAAAACTCAGAATTTAGTAGTACTCATAGTCGGTCATCCTTCCTTAGTTTTGTTTCGTATATCAGTGTATTTTCAACTTGTACCGTTCACAACTCCAAGTCAAGTATATTGTACTTTGAAGTATCATTTGCACGTTGTATACATGAGATGTTCTTTGAAAAGATGTATCAGTACTTCGGCAAAGCAGCAGCACGTCACGTTAGTCAGTCAGTCTTCCACCCAGGCATTACGGTAGTCATGGCAAGCCATGCCATGCCATGCCATTTACCTTCTGCCGTGGCTGACATCATCCTCGACAATCTATCATGCAAACAGACGTAGAAAGAAAGCAAAAAAAGGAGTCATACATACAAAAATCCAACCACGAGAAACTCTTTAGTTGGGATTAAAAAAAAATCCAAAAAAAGTTTTCATTTATTCTTTTCTGTTCTTGGTTTTTCCTTTTTCCTAGTTCGTTAGACTATGAGGAAAAAATATAGTCTCAATCTTGTGACTTTTATTGTTTTTGTGCAAAAATTAGAGAGAGATTAAACAAGAAAAATATTAGAATTTTAATTAATAGCAGGTTTAAGTTCATTACCATCATCATGTAAGTAGGTAGTTTAAGTTAAATCAAATAAATATGTACATATACTTATTTTTGGTTAATAAGGATATTAATGGCTCGATTGCAGATGGCAACCCAATCTCAGTCGAGTTCCCAGTTACCTAATATGGTATTATGGATGTCAACTGAAAGTAGTATATTTCAATTTCTTCCTTTCTGCCAACTATAAACGTTTGTTTGGCTTTCGGGAATGCTAATTACATACATATGTATATTCACTTGCACTAATATTCGATTTCCGTAATATAATTATTTTTTATTTAAAAATCTCTAATTGCGTTTTATTAACGTCATAATTAATTTTTGTGGGTTGTAAGGTTTTAGGGCTTTTTTGATGCTTGCAAAGAAGTGATGTTTTATTTCAAAAGCAAGAGCTCCCAAGTGGGACATGGCGGATTAAAATCAGTTTTTTTTGAAGCGCTTTTCTGAGCACGAGCAACAAGAACAACCAGAATCTGTCACTTACAAATATGCTTCGGTCGAAGCAGAAATTTTTGCCAGTTACTTGTCCCAACAGCTTAAATTTTTCCAGAAGTTTCAAACTCCTGTCGCCTTGAGATTTTCACAATTTTAGTATAATTTTTCAATGGGCTGAAAATCGTTCCATTTGTATTAGTGCTCTAGTTTTTACTTCTTTCTCATCTGCCAAGTAATCACAGGTTGAGTCATGCCACTCACATTTCTTTCTTGGAGATACGAGTTGCATTATGCCCCTCATTCTAACTGGAACGTAACCACTATAATTCGGAAATTTCAGGATAATGGATTTGGTTGGGAATAAATTAAATAAAATATAAATACATTTTTAACAAAGCAGGTGCTAAACTGGCTACATGAAATATTTAATAATAAAAACTTAATTTTTTTTTTAGAATGTGTTATGAACTCTTCATGAATTTATAATATGATTTCGTTTTCAATCTTGCAATTATTATTTATGATATTTGTTGTTGAATCATTCTGTTCGAAATTGATTTATGTTTTAAAGGGTTTTTTTTTTAATTACTATTTACCTGCCACGCACATACATACATACATACACATGCATGGCCATATATGTATATATGAATGTATGTATGCATGTCCATGTTTATTGCTAAATTTATGTTTTTATTTAAAAACATTTATTTTAACGCACTAATAAACGTTGTAGAAGAGAGTTGATTGATTGTTCATTTTCAATGTAATTTACTTTAATTGCCGTTAAGTGTAAACAATAAATAAAATTCAAGGCAACACCACCAATCCACTCTTGCTTTTAGAATAGAGTATGTGTGTGTGTGTGTCTATTGGTGCTCTCACTACTTTCGAATGATGTGCAAAGTATAATGCATGAAACACATTCAAGACAGCAGGCTACCGGCTACAACCTCTCAAAAATAGTATAAATTTATACTATAATAATATAATTTTAATAATAATAGTATAATTTTATCGACAACATGGCTACATAAATACACGACCACATTTCTGTAGTTGTGGCCAAATTATGCTACTTACTATTTTTGTAAGTGCCATGAATAGATTTTGTGCTGCCAATATAAAAATAATATGAAATAAATAGCAGCATATACATATTTTATTTTGTTAATGAGAAAACACCACCGCAAACGTAAAATACTCTAAATATGTCAATAATCAAGATGTTTTAAACAAATAATTGATTTGTTCTAAGTAATTTCATTTTAATAAATATAAAATATTTTAATGTGGCAATATTGAAAATGTATTTCTGTAAGAAACATCTACCAGTTTGCAGCTGTTTACGTTGTAGTTGCTATCTTCAAAATAAATGGCACGATGGATGGGTGTCTGCACGTTACAAACATACCTGGGTTTAACTGCAGTTTCAGACTAAAATTTATAAAAAAAAAAAAACATCTCGAATTTTTCTGATGTGCATTAGTGTGGCTTTGTGTGTCAGTTGTTGTCGGAAGGTTTCAGTGGCGAAGGCATAGTCACTGATCACAGAACAATACCGGCTTCAGCCGATAGCAATCCACAATCACATCAGAACGCCCTCCTTCGTCGGTATAGTTTAGCACCGGCGAATTAAAATAATAATAAAAATGGCTACGAAACCGAAGCTTCACAACTGCTTCGAGTATAAACAAAGAACGTGCAAAAGCTTCACCTCCTGTCGTTTCCAGCACAATGCTTCGCACGTGTAGGAGTCATCTCCTGAGTGCTGGTACCAGATAAAAAAAAAAGAAACCAATTCAACCAACTACATTAATAATCTTTGTAGTTTGTAGCCTGCTGTCTTGAATGTGTTTCATACTTAAACCAGCAACCATTTTGTAATAATGCAGACATGAAAGCAGATTCGTTACCATGTGTTTATTTAGATTAATTTGAATGCAATTTTAAACCCTTTGAGATACGAGTATTTTCAACGATATATTTATTATATATAATTATTATTAGTGTAAATATGAAAAATTTATGGCCATGAATTTCTTTTTAATTTATGAGTGAAGCATGTACATATGTTACATGGAACGATAAAATAGTTATGGAAACAATAATTTTGGTTGCAATATAATTTATTATTAATAAAGCAGAATTCCATATGCAAAACAAATAATACGTGCTCTTATTTATTATTTTTCAAGTTTAACGTTCCATAAAATTTAAAACTTAGATAGATGTGAGCACAGAAGGACACAGAGGATGTACATACTTAAAAAAAGCATGACCAGAAAGAACGTTGAAGGAACTACATACTCGTATATGCCCCTCCGAAACTAATCAATCGATTTTGATGAAATTGAAAACATTGATATATTTGAGTTCAAAAATATACATATGCTATAATTTAAAAAGAGGAACAGGAGGTAACATCGAAAGTAATAGATGCCTCTCCAAAACAATCTAAACGGTTTTCATAACGTTGTAAACATATAAAGATAAGATTTAATTATATAACCGCGGGTTGGGAGGACTGTATTCTTCACCGAACCTATTTAACAAATATTACTTACATCCTTACTATTAATACCATATGACCATCTAACTAGTTTATAATAATAGAAATAATAAATATAATTATTATAATTTGCCATTTTATTTTTTTTTGGACCAGTACTCAGGGAAATCCCCTGCATATGTAATGCATTGCACTGGAACTAGGATAGAAGTGGTAGGGAGAGAAAGCTAAATTCACAACTCTGCGGTTGGGTGTTGATTATAAAGCAAAATTGCGGTGTATGTGATATTAATTTTGCCGCATCATTTTTCAGCTAATGGGTGCCATTTTAATTATTGTTTTACTTCGCCGACGTTTCATTGGCCAAATAACAACGAAGGAGGGTGCTGTAGCACAAAGAACTTAGAAATACCTTTTTTATTTTACTTGACCGGGCTGGGAATAGAGATACTGGGCATTAATTTAAAAAATTATTTTAAATTATTCTTTTAAATTTTTCTGCCAATAATAATTGTCTGTTCACACGGTTGTCAGATTATTGTATGGCAAACGTTGCCAGATCCGACTTTTAACATTGTATATAAATATTTATATGGCAGCATTGCCAACAGAAATATTAATCTGCCACTGGTGTTATTGTACAGTGCACTAAATGAAGCACATGCAACAATAACAAATGACTGTAAATTGTGTGTCAATGGAAATGAAGGGTGTTCTCACGATTGTCAGAATTGTGACAATATTATTGGCATACAATGCACCGACAATATACATTGTGACGATGTTGCCACACAAAAATTGTGTGTTCACATTTTGTAACAATTTTTCTGTCAATATTGTAGTAAATGACAATCGTGTGTACATACCTTCAGTCACATTTACAATTAATAATACAATGACTACGAAGAAAGGACGATGTACAAATAATCAAGACATTTTTTTTGATATTTGAGGGTGATTATGTCCTTGAACCATATGACGGCAGATTATTGCTGGAATCTTAGTCGGTAACTTTATAAGGCTCTTTATTCAGGAAAATCCTGTAAGAGAACATTTTCTATGTATTCACATTGACGTTGTAACATAAATTTTATAAAAATGTTTTAGTTTTATTGAAGAGTAAAATTTTTAGTACAATTTAAAACATGCAGAAAATTAAAAAAAATGTAAAGTTGTTTCCTAAATATTTCAGGATCCTTTTAATGAAGTTAAAATTTTTTGAAAATCTAAAAATGGTATAAATTATGCAAATAAGTTTCACTATATCTCTGAAACTAGAGCTACTAGAGAAAAAAAAACTAATGATGCCATCCTAATCAGAACTCTCAAGTTTAACCAAAAACAATGGACAATGGAGAAGTCTGGAAAATGATTGTGTATTCACCTGTGTAACTTATCCTGAATGTATAATTTCGTTATTTACAAATTTTTACTAATTTCACTTGAATTACACTGTTTAAAGCTTTTTCAATGCTTTTTCTAAGCAATAAATATTTGATTTTGAAATTTGCGTCAAATAAATTTCTGCATAAAAAGAGAATTTTATTATAAATTTCATTTTGCACATAAAACTCTTCTATATAATTGAATAATAGACATTTGAGAGTTGAATCAACATTCATATTAAATAGCAGAAACTGATTCTATGAAAAACTAATAAAAAGAAGAATAAAAAAATAACTTCATCTTGATATGTGTGATTGACAAATAAATAAAATGTCATTTTCTACTAAATATGAACCCAAGCATGTGAAGTAGTACGTAAATGATTTTTTGCACAAAACAGAACTTTTTTTAAGCAAACAAAAAAAAAATTACAAAAGTTTGATGACTTCTCTATCGTCATTATCATCATCATCATCATATTCATGTTGCAGTTACTGTTGTGCTACTGCGACTGCTATTGCCGTTGCCATTGCCATTGCTCTTGATGATGATTGGTTTTTCATTGGTTGATTTATATTATTGATTGTCAATGTTTGATGGCATCATGATGCATGTTCAATTGCAAGTTTAATTTTATTTCTTCTTTTATTTAGTGTCGTTGTACAAAATTCTGGTGAAGTATTGAATGTCAATGTTTATGCAGCCAATTATGCAATAATCAATTTTATTATTCTATATTTATTATTTCTAATACAGTTGTAAATTGATTTGTAATAAAACTTGACGCTCATGCTTTAGCTGACAGGCAGTGTAATAACTTTGTCTAACCCAGCAAATGTTTGTAGCATTTCCAATTAAGAAGAAATACAATTAATTCTTCTTTTTATTTGACCTTCTATTTTTACTGTATGTAATAATATTACTTAGGAAAAAATATAAAATATTTTGATTTTATGTCTGTTAAATAATTTCATTAGAAAAAAAAAAAAATAAAAAAAAAAATTTAATTTTCCTGAAGATGAAGGGTTAGCGAAATATCGTAAAAATAAATAATTTAAAAAACTTTTTTTATGGAAGAAATACAATAATATTATTTTTACGCATGTAGCAAAATATATAAAAACAAGTCGTTTCCTTCAGTCGTAAAGCAAAGGAAAGGAAGGCAGCGACTAACGAATTTGTAATCTTTTAAAACACCGGGCACATAATGAACAATATTCGTGCTAGCAGAGACTATAGGTTATTTCTTCTTCTCGGACCATTGGCCGGGGGTGGCCCCTACGTATGCGTGCATAGCACTAGAAGTTCTTACGTTTCGGAACGGGTAAAGCTATCCATCATCTATCATTTTACAAGTAAAAACATTTTTAAGGACGGACAAACATATACTAGAACAAATTCATTTAAATATCACTCTGTAAGAAAACACCTGACACAACATGACATGTCATGACATGTAATTTGTATATAAATTGTTATTGGGTTTTATTTTATTGCCCTCCTTTTCCTATGATCTTTATTGTTTATAGTGTCCCATATGCAGAAACGTATCATATCATATCATGTTTAAGGCTACATAACACACATATATACATATACATACGAGGTCTGTTCAAAAGAAAAGGTGAATTTGGAATTTTTTTGTAAAGTATTTATTTATACATCAATATACATTTTGTCTCCTTCAAAGTAATCTCCGTCAGATATAATGCACTAATGCCAGCGCTTCTTCCAATCTTCGAAGCATTTCTGAAATGCGCTTTTCGGTGTTGCCATCAGTTTGTTCTTTGATTTTGACTTTATCTCATCAATTGTGGCAAAACGCTTTCCTTTCATTAGTCTATTTAATTTTGGGAATTGGAAGAAGTCGCAGGGAGCCAAATCACGAACAAACATTGATGTGTGAGCTGGTGCATTATCGGGATGAAGAATCCATGATTCTTTTTGCCACAATTCCGATCGTTGGAGCCGTATTGCTTCACGCAAACGTTTCATAACTTCCTTGTAGTATTCCTTATTAAACGTACGACCTGTTGGCAAGAACTCATGATACACTATGCCATAGTAATCGAAGAAAACAAAAGTCAGCTTTTCTTTTGAACAAACCTCGTATGTACAAAAAGATATTTTAAATAATCATATATGTATGTCGGCTTGATTTTTCTCTTAATTTAATTTGCATATCAATACAAATTATGACATTTTAATCTACACACACACCGACTTGACACGAATTGGCTTTATGCCTTTCTGTGTGTTTTACTGAAGTGAGAATAATTCGTTGTAAGTTTGAGTTTGAGCTTGTGTATTAATTTAATACAATTTTAAAATAATTTACATTATTGTTGTATGCACAAGAACAACAACGACCGATTTGTCGTTTAGATACCTTGTATGTTTTAAAATACATTGACGAGCATAAATATCACAAACTGTACAAATTTAAAAATACTATTTTTTCTTGGACCGGCACTCAGGGGATGACCCCAACACATGCGATGCATTGTGCTAGAACTAGGAAATTAGGTTGTGGGAAGGAGGATAGAGGAAGTAGTGTTTATTGAGATTTGATTTAAATTTTCCCACGTCAAAAGTTACAGGAGAGACCTCTGCGGGTAGTCCATTCCACATACGTGCTGTTCGGCCAAAAAACGAATTCTCTCTGTAATGCGTAGTGCGGTTCGCTGCCAAGTTGACCACAAATGGATACACTCTTAATGATGAACGCGTCGTGCGCGTGAATGAGCGGGTTTCGGGAACAAGTTCCCTGATTTCATCAGAACACATCCCATTATAGTAACGATAGATCAACGAAACGCACCCCACATTGCTACGATGCTCAAGAGAGTCAATAGAGTCGGCTACCCTACTGTCTCCTATAAGTTTCTTCGCTCTTTCCTGTACACGGTCGAGTAACATCAAAATAGTCTTTGAAGCACCGGCCCATACAAGAGAGTTGTATTCCATTTTACTGTATGAATAATGAACTATTTTACAGAATTAAATGGCATTCGCACAATTGTCGGTTGTAAGTTTAATAAACAAAATTTTCTAAGAATTAGCCATACATAAATTGCCAAATCGTTGTGGATTTTCCAGAGACCGCTAATGACACTAATGTTAATGTAAAGCTCTCCATTGTTATTAAATATTTTCATTCTATGTTTATCATTTATGGTCGTCAGTGTATGTACATTATTTCCAAACACTGTTTTAAATGTAAAAATAGACATTTTTATCTCTGAAAATGTGTTTTTCCTCAGAAATGAAATAAATACTGACACTCCTTGCTAACAGAATGTTAGAATGCTACAGGTACAATCTGATCAAACCGACAGATATAGTAACGGTTTTTGTATGCAAAATACAACTGAAGTTAATTAGGTTTTGAACATTTTAATTTTTAAGATTTTAATCGTGCACATACACATTTTAAACTGAACTTTAAAAATATTAAATATTCATGCTCTTAAATTAGAAAAAAGCATTTAACACACTTGTAATTTTTTTTTATTAAAATTCAGCAAAAGGTGTTCTTAACTTTTTGAATACAAACTAAGTAATTACAGTCAAACTTCTCTATAGCGAAATCTTCTCTATAACGAAATTTTCTCTATAACAAATAAAATTCGTGAACACAACATTTTTGTGAGTATTTTCATACACTTTGATCTCCCTATAACGAACTTCCCTATAGCGAAGTTCTCTCTGTAACGTACAATTTTTTAAGACCTAAATAGAATTTTTCACACTAAATAATCTCTCTATTGCGAAGTTTTTAGCAATCGATTTTTTGCATCAATTTAGTCACATATGTATGTATGTATTCATAAAAAAAAATTTTAATAAATATATTTTCTACATAAAAAAATGTAGTCAAAATTTTCTGCAATTTCTCTATAACGAATTTTCTCTATAACGTAGAAATTTGACGGTCCCCAACTGCTACGTTATAGAGAAGTTCGACTGTATAATTAATCATGCTTTTAGAAAAATACAACATTTCATTTTCCTTTGAATTTTTATTATCGTTTGTTCTTTATAAAAAAAAAATGCAGGCTTTTTCATAATAATAAAATCATTAATTTAAATGAAGAAAAACCAAACTTTTCATTTCTGTAGTAGTATTTAGCGGTGTATCGCAGATAGAAATTCGGTTCGTAAGCTGTTTGAATTAATGCCTAGCAGACCGATTACCGGAAAGGAAGTTGGTAAAATGATGAATAATTTTTTATAGCAATATCGGTTAAATTTAAAAAATAAAAGACAATCAAATCCCTCCACGCGAAACTCTTTGCTAGCAGCTGGCTAAACTGCTACTATATTTAACGAACTCGCAAACAGTTTTACTGGAATTTTAAAATTTTTTATAAAATTTTGTTTTTATTAAAAGTCGAATTTCTAAGTTCTCCAAAATATTTCATGTTTAAACTTTTACTGCCATATCCAAAAAAAAATTTCATTTTTATTTGTAAAAGGTTTAGTACTAGAAAAATTTCCTTAAAAAATTCAATAAATAAACCTTTTAAAAATTCAACAAATATTTACAAATACGGGAGTTATTCATTAGCAAAACGTAAATCATTTAAAATTCATACATATATAATTCGGTTTTTGCAGTACAAAAATTGGACTTACGAAAATAAAGAAGGAAAGACAAAAGAAACAAGACAATTATAAATTAACGATACTTTAAATAATGATTTTTAATTAAATTAAATTATATATAGTAATAGATTAAATACGGAAATTCGTTTTACATCACTTTAATAAATCAAAATTTATTTTTTTTCATATAATTGAAAACAACAAAGTAGGTATGCTTTAAAACCACTTAAATATATTTACACTGAAATAGTTTATATTTTTTTTAAAACTCTCTCTTCTCAATTATTCGTTATTAAAGGAGTTATCTTTTAACGTTGGCCTATTAAAATAAAGTACTTTAGCGTCATTATAAATAGCGTCTTGACGAAATTAATGAGTCTAATTAAAATTGTATATAAAATATATTTCTATGATAAATACATTAGGCCGCCAAACACGCTGTAACGGCAAATAAAATTTCAATAAAGCATTTATTTAAATTGACCTTATTTTTTTTGCATTGAAAGGCCGTCATTAAAATTGGTTGTTGGAATATTTCAATTGTTTAATGTCGGAACGAATGGTAGTCAAAGAGGATGTAAAAAGGACATACTAGAGAAAGTACAGTTCATTTTGTAAGCTTAACAAGAATTTAAATGTTGCTTTTAAACAATATTTAGTTGACAATATTAAAAATACAATGAGACGTTGATTACACTGGTCAACAAGAATTTATTGGCCTGACTTTTCTTAGTCAATATGAATACATATGAATCTTCGATTCTTTTGACTCTGATTCTCGAGATTTACCGTTATATAGAAACAAGCGGAAGTTTCACCCCGTAATTTGCAATAACTCGAGAACTAGTTCCATTTTCGGTAGGATATAGGTGATATACATAGTAAGGCGAGCAGATGGAGTGTAGTATTTCTTATATCGCCTTTAAACGTCTAGGAATCCTTGTTAAGAGACTTGAAAAATGAGGCCAATCAACGCACGTCACTGAATTGTCATTTCAAAAACAACACGAGCTTCTGATTCCTTAATGCCTATACCATCCATTAACTACATATGAAGCAGCATTTTCACAACATAATTGAGTCTTACGCGTGTTATGGACCTATTAGCAATACCCTACTCTCAGATCGTTACAATATTCCGATTCAAAATTTCATTCATATTTGGGCCTAGTACATAAATAATATGGATAGCAAATACTACTGTCATCTACGAAATAGTAAATAGGGTTTGAAGTTCAACATAAAAAGCCGTTAAGAAAACTTCTTAAATCCAACAGAGAGCGGAAATGTACAAATATGGCAGTGTGGATCTTCAAATAAAATTACTGTAACATATCCAAATATGATTTCCCAATATAACGCAGGAATGTTTTGGAATTTACTACAACTAAGTTCGATTTTGATTTTGATTGTCTGTCGATTTTGTGAATTTTACCCTGAAAGTTTTGAACATGTTCTTTGCGACTGTGCTGGACTCGGCAGACAGAGTTTTCTCCATCTGGGTGCAATTACAGGCTGTGGAACACCTTGAATTCCTTAGAATCATTAAAATGGGGGGTCTAATATCAGTGGGTTGGCACAATAATCTTTTTGTGCGCGGTGCCTCCTGGCCCAATAAAAAAAATCTTAATTTAAACTGTTTTCCAGTTTTTTTGAACGACTCTCGATAAATTAAAAAAAAAATGCATGTAATTTAATGTTCTAGATAATTTGAAGCAATTCTTAATTTTTGGCATTTAAATTAAAAAAAAATGATTTCTTCATTTAAAACAGCAGTTTATGAATAAACTTCTTCCCTGGTCCCATGAATTTCAAATCATAGAGAGTCGTCGGTACATATATATACAGGGTGGCACAAAAGGAGCTATATGGTTTAAATGGTTTATAACTTTTTTATTTATGTGATTGTAATAATTTTTTTTTTTTAAATACAGTATATTATTGGGGAATTTTTAGCTTTGAAAAATTATGTCCTGTAAGTGATGTCCATTTTCTGCTTCGCACATACGCGCTCTTTTTAGCATATTTCCCATAACTTTTCGCAAAATTTCGGGTGTAATGGCCATGATTTCATTTCGAATGTTTCATAATTAATTCCACAAGTCTTCTTCACAAATTGCTAAAAAAAACAAAGAAAAAATAATAATTAATTAAAATTAATACAAATTATTATTTCGTGACGATGCTACCTATTTGGTAGCGAAATATTGAGAAATAAATAATAATTGAAAAACTTTTCATAAAAAATAAATATAATTAAATAATTAAAAAAGTTATAAAGAATTCAAACCATATAGCTCGTTTTGTGCCACCCTGTATTTACATAGAGTATAACATTTTTAAAAAATTTATTATTATTTTTTTAAAATGAATTCTATAGAACATTTAATATTTATATTAAAATTTTATATTAAACTTATTCTACAAGATTAAATCAGTATTTGGTGTGAATAGTCGTAATTTCGTTTCACAAAAAAAACAGTGCTATAATCAAAGTATATATTTAAAAAAATTATTTAAATAAAATTGTATTTAGATCTTTCTGACAATACGTCACAAAAAATAACTACAAAAACACCAAAAAAAAATGGAGTTGTATGTCATATTGTGCAACTAGTAATGTACTCGTTATGATTGAAGCACAATCATCACTAAAACTTTTTATATGAATTAAATATATCGTCATGTGATTACAAAAATCCGAATCGAATTTGAGTTAGAGTATGATGTACCGTTTCAAAATACACGTTCCTGCAAAATTGTACACGCCTGCCAGAAATAACGGTCTTATAAATAAAAACCGATAAGTATTTTGCTTCTCGTGAATAATTTCTTCAATGTAACTTGGAGCGTTTATGAAATCGTATGACTTTTTACATGTTGTTCTAGTCGTTATAACGACTACGGCCGCAGTGCATCAAATTGATCAACTCAGCCACCACCTTTCTATTTAAAAAGTAATTAATGCCCTAAATACTTAAAGAAGCGAATAAAGCGATAACAATTCAAGCACACAAAGTTTAAAAAAATATCATCTAACGATAAAAAAAGTTATATTAAGAATATTGTTGCTTGTATCAACGACATCAACTGTGCCCAAAATATCACATAAATCCTTATGAAGCTGAACTCAAACGTTTCTTTATCAAAATTTTCATTATTTCTACTTCACGGAATATGAACTAAAGCAAGTTCTTGGAATTTCCATAAATGTCAATTATAAACACTTCATTTAGAAAGAAAAAAAATTTTCCACAATAAATTTTTTTCTTTGAAAAGAAAAACAGTCAAATACATGATATTTATGCACGACAATATAAATTAAAAACACAAAACAGATAAAATAGGGAAAAAATAACAACAAAAAAAAAATAAAATAAAATAATAATTGTTCTGACTTCTTTTGTTATTATTACGGACCTTTTAACTTTCAAAAATAATGAATGAACAAAACTTCCCACCAGTTACACACTTAATGCGCTCTTGCCACCTTGGAAAAGGAAACGGAAAAAGGAACTACACTCATGCAGACACAAACAATAAATATAAAGAACAACAATAAAGAATACCAACGCATAAAAACATAAGCAACAAAATCCCAACAATAAAAATACAAACAATTTAATGGATAAAAAAATACAAATAATGATTTTTTTTTTAATTTCCAAAAAAAAAAAGGAGAACAAAAGAACTCCCACATCTAGATACAAGAAACACAACGAAACTTTTGGTAACAAAAAGAAAACCTGTAAAAAAGCTGGTGCCAAAAACCAATTTAAAATTATTTTTTCAAACATTAAGAAAATCATTTACTTGTTCCAGGTATGTACACAATTATGTATTTGATGTATAAAAATGTGTATATATTTATGTATTTATTTACTCGTTTGTAATTATGAAAATTTAAACAAAATTCATGCGTTTTTTTGTTTCTTCTGGCAAATGCCATTCATGTTGTATTTCCTTTTACTTTTTTTTTTTTTAGTTATTAATAAAGAAATGTTGCCCCAAGGTATTGTAGCAATTGTAACGTAAAGAACAAAAGTTTTATTAAATACTTTGATAAATAAGAGACTTTTCTGCAAGATACATTTTGTTGCAGGGATTAAAATGACATACCTTTGAACCTGGAGTTCAGGTACAGAAGAACATTTGCAAAATATGTACAAATATATCGAAATTTTTAACGCTTTTGCTGCACTCGTCGACTAGACTAAGGTGACTGTGGCTTAATAGGAAACCCAAACAAAACAGAAATGGTACTATTTACCACAAAGACCAACGTACAGAACTTTGAATCACTTAGTGCAGCCATAGCAAGACCTTTGCACAGTGGTCGGAGCTGTATGGAGTCGGCGGCTAAAAATACTTCCAGTATAGTTATTATCGTGTAACTTCGGTCACGGCTTTATAAGTATTTCAAAACTATTGAATGGTAAAATGGGAGTGGTTGATGACTCATATCCACCAACCACTTACCCTACCACCCACATTCTTGAGGAAAATTTTATAAACTTGAGAAAAACTTTACGATACTTATTTTTAATTCATATGCTAACAAAACTTTTTCAAGATTAATTAAAAATATAAAAATATTGGCGAATTAAATATGAAATAATCTTATATACGAGTATAAAAATGACATGTTTGTATGCATGTATGTATGTATAGCTAAACGGCTTTTTCACAGTACATATATCTCTGTATACCTGGAAGGAACTATAGTCTATATAAATTTAAAAATTCCAACAGGGAGTTGCCACGCCCATACAAAGTAAATATATTTTTTTGTATATCTTGAAAACCGTTGAAGTAGTGAAAGTTTCTGAATATGGTTGAAATGACTTTGTAGTTGAAAAAAATCTTCAGTCAAAAACTGAGAGAGATTCGACAAGTGCGCGTTGTGCCTCCCATAAAAATTAAATATTGATTTCTGTATATCTTAAAATCTGTTAAAGCAAAATCTTCTAAGTTTAGCGTAATGAATTTGTAATAAAAAAATAAAAAGTAGGCGTGGTACCTCCCATGCAAACAAAAAATTCAAACCAAGTTTTATTTTTTTTTTACCTTGGAGCACTCAGGAGATAACCCCTACACTTGCGATGCATTGTGCTGGAACTAGAGGAAAAGGATAGTAGGAGAAATGACAGAAGGTGAAGCTTCACTATCTCAGAACACTGCTTTTGCATGTTCTTTGTTTTTTTTATAGCAGTGTTGTAGTGCCTCTGATGTCAAGGAGACGTATTCAATTTTGAAGCTTCGTTTTTGGTAATTATTTTACTTCGCCGATGCTACACAATACCGACGAAGAAGGGCGTTTTGAAGTGTGACCAGTGACTATGCTTTCAACACTGAAACCTTCCGACAAAAACTGACACAAAGACACAAAAATGCACAACAGAAAAATGCGAGATGTTTTTATGAGTCTGAAACTGGGGTTGAATTCAGGAAAAATTTTTCGTTTTGTAGTCAAAGTGCAGGCTACTTCGATTATATTGTATTTTGGCTAATTACGTCAAAATCACAGAAGTTCGACATATATTTCAGAAAAAAAAATAAAAAATTGGAATATATTGAATTTTTATTAATTTAAATAGGTGTAGCGAAGCTAGCGTGTAATAAAAATTGATAAAAAAGTTAAGAGGGGTTGTTACTAAAAAGCATTTTCGAAACTGCTATAAAAAATAGCAAAATTTTTAAGTCTGATCTCTTTTAATTTAAATATAAAATATAGTTGTATTTTTAAAAGTTTATACATAAAATTTTGCTCAACTAGAATTGCCAGGGTTGCCAAGCAATTAATGACAAAATCGGCCGCTTTGTTCTGTGGGAGATAACGCAAAGATGGGAAAAACTGTGCAGCTGACTATAGTCGAATTTTAAATATATAACGAGCGAACAATGACACTGGAAAGACATTAATTTTATAACAATTCCACAACAAGATAAACGCATTCTAATTATTTTAAAATTTAGTTAAAAACTTTTAATTCCAAATTCCTTTCGATTTATTTCAACAATAATTTTTTTCTTGCGTGATCGGGCATGCGTCATTGTATAAGCATCCATCTCCCTGAAATCGATCCTGTTCGCTGACCCCATTGCGATATTTTTTTTTTGGGGAAAAGCGTGTATAATAACCCTCTTTTAATTATTAAAAGATTTGGTCGAACATACGTGTTGAAGATAATTTTTCTGTTTAAATATCGAAACAATATTTTTCCATTAAAAAAAAAAACTAATGTAATACCTTCTATTCGTTAGCCACAAAAAAAATATCTTGAAACCGAAAAAAAAAAACATTGAAAACGTTTTAAATTTTCTTCACTTTCTGATTTTAGCAGCTTCCCGAAACTACAAATGTCAACTTGAAGTCTTGAAAATTCATAATATCATGTAGAATTTTGTTGTCTTAGTTTTTGAGATTTCTTAAAGTTCAGTTTTAAATTTTTTGCCAGCTTTCTGACTCAAATAGTCATCTGTTTGCACCAGAACCAATTGGAAAGGAATTGTGTAGAGAAGAAACGTAGTTGAGCGGTAAGAATGATAGAGATTCATCCACAACTGTACTGTTGCACGCTTTTAAGAGCTGCGTCTTTAATGCTGCAAGCTAAAGGAGAGCCTTTTTATTTATTCAAAAGTTTCATTGCTCAAATATCGACGAGGTAGTGCTTTATTTGCAAAGCCGTATTTTTGACCCAATGCATACATATCGTACAAAAAAAAAAAATAGAAAAATACAATCATGCCACATTCGCGTAGAAATAGTTTCGGTTCTCTTATGCGCATTAATATATTTTTAATCACATTTGACATGTTTTTGATATCAATACTGAAGTTTTAACTTGTGATTGGTGATGCTTTTTACACCGACCATGTGTAAAGTATTTCACCATAACGTTGTTTAGTCCTTTCCTTATTAGCAATTTTACAAACAAACCACAGCAATAAAGCAACTATTGATCAATGTCAATAAATCTTAAGAATTTGTAATTTAGTAAGTTAATCAGATTCGAATGAAATTAATGCATAAATAAATAAGAGAATCCCCACAAATAAATGTTGCAATAAAAAAATGAATTTAAATGAAATAAAAGGGAAATAAACAAGCCATTCCAACCAACCAACCAACCAACCACTTCAACTTAAATTAATAGCAGATACGCCACAAAAAAAAGACTTGGGCGAAAGGGAAAAAAAGAAACTGCACTCACTGACAATAAAAATCAAATCGAGAGTTGGAGTTCGCCTTCCAAGGGTCAAAATGTTTCAATGCAGATGCAATAATGAAATGAAATAAACTCAAACGTCTGTAGACACAACAGCAACAAATGGTGACGTTGTTTAATAAAATCTGGCTGGAAGTGAAACGCAAAAAATTAAATTCATAGTGAAAAACAAGGTGAGAAATGGGTATGAAAACAGAAAACAGAAAACAAAATTGTATGCACAATAAAGAAAAGATTCGATTACTTTTTGAAATGTTTTTTTTTGCTCGGCAGACAATAGCGCCAACTAAATGCACTGTTTTAAATGTAACACCATTGAGTAAAGAAGTGCTCATTACCATCATCACCACTATGGAAGAAAGAATTAAAAAAAAAAAAAAACTATTGCTGGCGGAAATAAAACGTACAAAAAAGTGGATTAAGTAAGTGGACTGTAGCAAAGGAGATGAATAAGTAAAACACACTGTTAGAATTAATTAAGTTAAAGCACTTAAGTGCACTTGAAGTTCTTTTTTTTTTTTTTTTTTTTTTGGGGGTAAAGCTTAAAAAGTTAAATAATTAATTGCTTTAAATGAAGAATAGGTTGCTTTTTATAATAAATAATTCTTACTTCCGGCACACCGTAATACATTTTTTGAGTAATTAACCAAAGATCCTATTTGTACATTCAAATCTAATTAAGGAACCCATTATTTAATGCAACTAAACTTCATCTGTTGTATTTTGCGTGTTACAAAAAATGATAATGCTTCTTAATTTTCATGTTGCTTTTAAGTGTTTTTCTGACCGCCAGCAGACTGTAAACAAAATAGTTCTTTTGTCCATAACACCGACTCGGAAGTCTGTTTTTAAAGTATGCAATTTCAGGCAATACAAAATTTTGATGTTACTTCCCATTGTATTTTCCAATAAGGGAGCTACTAAAAATCATCTATAGCGATAGTTTTTCAAAACGCTAAATTCATACGACTTGTCCTATTTTTTTTTTTTTTGTGAAGAGGAACACAGCTGAAATTTAACAAAGTTCTTGCACCTTATAGTGATTTCTATTCTCGAAAATATTTGCACTTTATTTTCTTTTATAGAATTCTGTAATACTCGTATGTTTTTATAGTGGGACAGTAAAGTGTTTTAAATAAATAAAAGGGAAGAATTGCCATGCACTTTTAATTGAAAACAAAAAACGATTAATTTTCCCGTTCAAATAATTTTTTCGTTGTGTAATACGGTGACTTAAATTAGCATACAAATGGCTTTTATTAAATACATTTGTCTGTTTATCGGCTTGTCTGTCATCTTGTGCACACAGTGATCATTTTTCATCACAAAATCGAAATCAAATGATTCGATGTGAACATTGTTTTATTTATTTATTTTATTTTTTAATTCAAAGACTGTATATATTTATCTCAGTTCGTTAGCCACTCCTGCTATTTGCATTTATCTGAATGTCGCTTATCTGTATTTTTAAACGGCATATTGGTGCAGTAATTTGTCTGTTTGTCGGTTTAGTATATGTATGCAGTATCAAATCGCAAAATTAATTGTTTAAAAGACGTTGAAAATTTTTTTTTATTAACATTCTGTTTTATGAACCAAAAATAAATACATTTGTTATGTGCATGTGTGTTATATTTGAAAGGCTATTGATTTCTTACTGTTGCTAAGGAATTCTGTCGTATTAATTTTTTGTTGTTTTATTTATTTTAAACCAAACTTTTTCACGGAATTTCTCTCAGTGCATTTAACACTTCTACACACTTTTTCACTTAAAAAAAAAATTACAATTACAACAACAATGACCTAAAAAAAAAAACTGAAGAGAGACCAATACTTGTACTGCGATACCCCAGGCTAGATGGTAAGACAGACATACAAACAGCAACTACAACAAAATTACATGATACAATTGTTTAATGCAAAAGCTGGATAGATACATTACTACTGCAACAAAAACCAACTTATAGATATACAGATAGATAAAATTACATTTAAACAACCTCTTACCCAAGAAGCAACGCCGCCTGAACGCAATTTAATCGAAACAAAAAGCGTTGCATTAGAAAAAGCTTCAGCATACAAAACACCTCTTCATACAACAAGTACAAATACTTGAGTATTTTGTAGAATCACATGAAATCCAAAGAGAAAAAAATAAAATTGAAAAGAAATTAAACGAAACCATAGACAACAAATCAGGCAACAATAGACAAGGAAGTACATGTCGTTCATACGCGGAGTGTATGGAAAAAAGCAATAAAACGAATAAAACTATGCCAGCTTTGCACAAGAGGTGAAAGGGTATCCCAAGTGGATTTCGATGGGATACAATTTTATTTTTCTTTTTTAAGTTTTACACTTAATGTGTTAAAAAAAAAAACGAAACGGTGAAGGTAACCGCATCAGTAGCAGCGGCAAAACAGCATTAAAACTTGAGTATTTGCATTGATACGACGAATATATTTTTGTATGATTTAAGGCTCAGCATCATGCTGTTAAGTACATGCGGCACTTGCTGAGTCTGTTTATTTTATTTCATCTTTTTATTATAATGTCATGTAAAATAATGTTCATAATTTACAAGATTTTCTACAATAATAAACATTCAATACTTTTAAAGGCGGGAGGAGCATAACAATAAAGAGGAACCAGTTGCTAAGAATAAACGAAGTGTTCATACAATTACGAAGAAGCGCAGGGGGGTCGATTGCAATATTTTTATTGCCAGTGTGATTGAAAGGAAATTGCCAAATAAAGTGAGAAGTTAAAATGAGAAAATGTTCAATGGAAATATTATATGTAATCTTAGCACGTCGACTACAAAATCAAACGTTCTGCATTCGAGCCCATAAAAACAATTCGATTTATGGTTTCACCAAGACGGTGCTATGAGCTTGTGTGGCTCCTAGCATGAGAAGTTTCCACAACGCGTAATTTCAAATTTTGGTGATGTCAATTGGTCACGAAGATCATGCGATTTTATTCTGTTAACTGTTTTCATGGTGCTATATCTGAAGTAGTCTGCACGTTGACTACAAAGCCAAAAATTTCCTGGGTTCAACCCCAGTTTCAGACTCATAAAAATATCTCGCAATTTTTCTGATGTGCATTTGTGTGTCGTTGTGTGTCTTTGTGTAAATTGTTGGCGGAAGTTTCAGTGGCGAAGGCAAATTACGTGGTGCACTTTTTTCTATATAACGGTAAATCTCGAGAACCAGAGTCAATCAAGAAAAACTAATTTATTTTGATTTTTTTGACCTGTGTTATTAATTTAAGTAGCCAGGCCGACTACATTTGAGACATTTTCTAACCAAATAACAGAATATACTTTTCCGCAGGTTTTCGACGAGTATTAGCGATACTGACATCTCAGAATACCCCTGCCATGTCAGGTTTTCCAATCAGACTATTCTTAACCTAAAATAAAAGTGAAAAAAGACGTTTTTTTGGTCTACATTTGAGGTTCACTAATTTCAGAGAAATATTTCTTTCATAAATTTCGTTACAGTACCTAAAATTTCCACTCCTCCCCTATAAAGACCATGTCGAATTTTTAAAAAATCTTTATTCGTCACTGAGAATCAGTGACACGCAGTTCTTAACAATTCATACATACATACATACATACTTCAAATGTACAAAGTTCAACAAACGACTTCTCCGTGACAAATTAAGATTTTTTCAGCTTCGGATTCAGCACGGCTATAACCTTCGGAAATGTATTGTCTGAATCTTGGTTTGGAAACCCAGCCGACCTGTGTTATTATTGTTGAAGATTCAAGAAAGACACCATTAAAGGTGTTAAAAAGTTCGTACTTATTGAATTCGATTGCCTGCTTGTTATGGAACTGAATACGTATACTGTATAATATATGTATGTATATTATATAAAAAAATATTTGAGAATTGCCGAGTATACAAACAAAAAAACCAATTTGCCTTCGTAAAAGTTTTTATACAACAAACATTTCCTTGTTTGATTTAAATCTATTTAGCTTTTTGAATTATTTTACAATAAATTACTCTGTGCGTGGTGGGTTCATTCCCGATTTACAGAAAGCGTTTATTATTTTTTTGCAATGCACTATTTATAATTTATGATAAATTTTAACGAGAAGAATGTATTCTTTAACTCTAATCAAGTCAGATAAACTTTGTAACGAATCCAACCAAAATGTGCTCAAGAGGCACATATAAACCCATTGCATATTATATTTGGGAATTTATATCTCTTATTTGCATTTTTTTTTCTTTCAAAGAAGTAATTCTTTCATATTTTAGAATAAATCTTCATCTTGGTTTATAGTTTCTTCAAAATCAGTCGCTTCAATAATTGTCTCGATTTCTATATATAAATATATTTTAGACATTGTGCGAAAAAGTTTCGTCTTTACAACTTTCTCTTTGAAAATTAGTCAACAATTTAATAAACTGCGTAAGTTTACATTGAATGATATAAATTGAATGGGAATTCCCCGTAATTTAATCTGTTGGTTCATAATGTTGTCGTATGTGCCTGATAGGCACATTATGACAGGATTAAGTATATTTGTGGTTTTACATAAATAAATAAATAAATAGAAATTAAAGAAGAGCTAATTTTTTTTTTAAAGAAATAAAATAATTCAAAGTACGAATTCAAGAAGCACCAAGAACCATGACTTTAATTTAAAGAAGTTGGAACACTTCAAAATGAAAGATGTGTCTGAAAGGCACATGTTAACTGGATTAGGGTTAAAAAAATATCACAGAAAATGTTACAAACTGTTATTGAGTATTATTGAATCTCCAAAATGGTCAACTGTGAAATCAAGTAACATATTTTTGAAGCTTCAATAATTAAAAAAAAATCATACGTACATGTATTTTTTGCTCTTTAAATTTTTGTTTTCCTTAAAACATTGACTATCGTATTAACTTAACTAAAGTACTTTGAACTTCTAAAACAAACCGCTAACAATTTTTTCGATTTATTTCAAATGTTTTATAGAATTGAACATAAACATGAACATTTAAATAGAAACAAACTTCACAGAAAACCAGAAAAACTACTGCCGCTAATCGTATAATTCTGGGATACAGAAAACAGCAAGAAAATCACAATGATTGTTAATGTTGGAAGAAGGAAGAAAAAATCTTTTTTGTTTTTGAATTTTAACAGCAAAAGAATATAAATAAACATATTAAAATTACAACAAAATCAACAACAAACAATTTTACAGGGGTAATGTTTATAATTTTCAGTAGAGATTGCTAAATGCGAGACATGTAAAGCATGTGTTAAACAGCAGGAATTTAAATTTGAATTTTACACAAGTGGCACGAGTCTCTCTGTCTCTCATCATATGATTGCTTACATTTACATACTAAATCCGAATGAACGAACGAACAAACAAACAACCAACCGACCGACAATTCGATCAACCGATCGTTCCACTTCATTAATAGCTGCGCCATAAACTACTCTTTTTTAAAGACGGCACAACTAGTAGTTGGTTATGTTGCGACCACAAACTGCCAATAGAAACATGTCGTACGATTTCTCATTTCTTTTGTCGCTGCTGATACGTTTTTATTAGAAACTATCGGTTCGAGGCCTTTGGGTTCGTGGATGTGTGAGTTATTTTAATATCGCGGTTAGTTTACACACGTAAAGACATTAATTTAAAAATCGTTAAATACATACATACATACATACAAACATACTTATTTATACTGAACAATATATTGTGTTTCCTTAGTTTTTTTTTCTTTGCATTTAATGACAATAAATACATTTAGTCACTGTGGCCATACGGTATCCCACAGTTAATGAGTTAAATATGCATTTGATTACAGCCTTAGTGTTCATATGTATAGGGGAGTTGGGCCTTGGACATACCACCGAGTTGGTAAGGCGTATGTTTTTTTCTTTGCTCTTAGAGCTTTTCGAAAAAAGTAATTATAAAATTGTTAGTTAGCTGTTTTTTGTTTTCCTCACTAGTGGATGGCTGCTGTACGTACAGCCAAGAGCTGCTAGAGATTTGTAAATATTATTAACAATCATTAGACACGTAAAGATTTCTTAATTGAAATTCCATTTATCAATTAAAAGTAAAGTCGCTGCTGTGTCTAGGAGTAATTATTCTTTTTTTATGTAGAAACGTAGATATACAAGTTTTTTTTTTATCTTGCACAGTGTATAAGTAAATTAATCTTAATTTATGAGTTTATAAATTTATGCATAAATTATTTATGACTGTAAGTTGTTAAGGAAATAAAAAAAACTAATACTGACTTTATGAATATTTATGGGGAATGACAGTTTGTGAAATTTTCCGACCTTATTAAAATATTTACATATCTATTTCAAAATAATTGTAATAAAACATGTTAATAACTGGAGTTATTAAGCACCACAACATAATTACAGTGAAATCTCTCCTAACGGACACCGCCCATTAACCGGACACCTCCTATAACCGGACAAAGTTCGTAGAATAGAGATTTTCATTAGTTTTTTCGTACAAAATGGAACCGGATGCGGACACTAAATTTAAAAAAATTGTTGTCGAAAGGGCTCTCATAAGCGGACAGAAGCTTTAATTTTAAAAATTAATTCGTTTTTGAATTTTGTACAAGCCGTTTGACAAACACGCAAACGGCGGAATAGACTACACAACAGGCTTGAACAAACACATATTTCTCCCATGTTTGGCAAGCCGCTTTGAAATTTCGTGATTCCCCTGTTAACACAGACTCATGTGTTGTGGATATCAAAGAATTTGCTGTTTATTTGTTTGCTTAGTTCGTGTGGCCAGCTTTAGAGCCACAAAATGCTACACAAAAGTATGTTGTCAATTAAGGAAAAAATTAAAAGTACAATTAAAGTACAATTCCATAAATATGTCCGTGTGATAAAGCATTCAAACAAATTGTCCGTTTGAAGCATCTTGCTAGAGACGACTTTTTCGCATTGCTGGACATAAAAAATATTTAAAGTCATTTTGAAACTCAACGTCTCAAATTGAACAAATTTAAATTAAAGCAGTCCAGTCTGAATAAATTTTTTTTAACCAAAAATCACTAGTCTAGCAATGTAACATAAAGAAATTATTAAAAATAATAAATTTGTACCGCTTATATGCGGACACCTCTCATAACCGGACAAAAATACTGTGACAGTGGGTGTCCGGTGAAACGAAGCTTCAAAATTTTAGTAAGTCTCCTTGACATCAGAGGCGATTTTCAACACTGCTATAAAACAAAGAACGTGCAAAAGCAGAGTTGTAAGATGAGTAAGTTTTTAATGCAACGACTATGTAGAGTAAGTGATGGATCGCTTGAACTCTGTTTCCGTACAGCCGCCGACTATAACGGCGAACATGCATATAAGTGGTTTCGAAAGCCAGAGAACGTTATTTCCTTGCCAGAATGTCATATTAACAAAGCAAGTCGGCCACCTGCTGGAAATTGGATGCATTACAGGTTCTGATTTAATATAATGTTAATTCAAGAAACTCAAGCCATATAAGAAGCACGCCGTATAACACAGAATTACTCATTTACAATCATTAGAATACTCGTATTTTGAAGTTAACGTAAAATTCTCCCTCTCGAACTGCACATTAAACAAACTTTTTCATTTTACCCCCAAATTCTATTTTACTAAAAACCTTTAACTTCAAAGTTACACACAATTTCCATGACGTTATTAAGATGCCTGTCGACACTTGCAATGGCAAATCAACTTGAATAACTTCATTTACCCGAGTTTCTTTAAGACTCTTATTGACTTAAAAGCTTTTGCTGTGTTTTTTTATTTCATATTATTTCTCCCTCAATTAATTACATCTGTGTTTAAATGCATTTGCGCTTTTAGTTGAAGTTGAATTTTTTGCAAATTGTTTTTCTTTTTTTTTCTTTTTGCGAAATACATTAAAGAACAAATTACGCTCATTAAATGTACATTAAAGACATTCGAAGGGCAACACTACGAAATAAAACAAAACACATCAATACCATGTTGGCAAAAAAAAACAAAAGAAAAAAAAACTGAGAAGAAATTCAATGGAAATAAAAATAAATAAAACAAACAAAAAAAATTCCAACTAATTACACACACTAACAGTCCTGCCTTATTCCTTCCTACCCTTTTTTGCAGCAATTTTATTTTAACCGCAAGACAAGAGAAGAAAAACATACTAATTTTCAAATGGAGCAAGGAAATGGCACATTACTGGCTACAATCATGCCAAATCGAAATATTTGGTAAAGACGACTACAACAACAACATATACATAAGAAGAACAAAAGCGCCAAAATATTAACCGTAATGCACCAATATGCCACATAAAGTCAACATGCAACAACATTTGCTGCCACAGAACGCATTATTGTGTTACGAGTACGAGTAATTAACGACAGGCGGAATTTTGGCAAAGAAAAATTGAAATAACAATATGACAGTGGAAATGAGTTGGAAGGGATTTGTGTTTTTTTTTTTTTTTTTTTTTGGCAATTTTAACACGTAATTTGTAATTAACAGTGGTAGACGAAAGTGATCAGACAGGTTAAATTTTCATAATATTGTAGTGTTTGCGGTCACCATTTACTTAGCATTGCATCCTTCACAACTGTATGAAAACAATTTTTATATCCATTAATATTTTACTTCTATTGGTGTAACATTTTTCAAAGACAAAGTTAGCAAAAATTTCTTCTAATGTGATTTGCAATTTGATTTGGCGGAGGGCAATCAACCACTGTACAACCGACCAAAGTCGAAATCAGCTGACATGCATGGCCCGGCGCTTTAATGTGTATTTTTAAGCTATCCGACTGGGTGCAGGGGCTTAACGGTGACAGAAGGGTGGCCAACTCTATTTACCCACTGAAGCATCGGTGAAATGTGTGTCACGTTCCAGCGCTACTTTAATAGCATGTGCTCTAATAATGTTAGAAATATTTTTATTGTATCAATATTAATCAATACTTCGGGGTATTGTTTTAGAAGTATGCAATGGACATGGATTAGGATTCGCATTCAAATTAAACAGATTGTAATTATGTTAATATACTGAAATTGCAGGCCTGCCAATTTAGAAGCTATGGCATTGTGGCTATTTTATAAATAAATATGATTCGTTCGCGAAACTTGTAAATATTTACGTATAACGCGGTAGTTAGCGAGAGCTCGTCAACTTGTGGCAGATCTTCCGCAGAATTGCAGAAGGCATTGCAGAAGGCATTGCTGAGGAAATTCGTTTCTAGCGAAATTGTTCTTCTATTGAATAGACTTCTTCATTGTGATGATGGAAATTTCATGTCTAATATACACAAATACAATTCTGCCAGTCGCCATTCCCCAAAAACTTATTTTTCTACTTCCGGTGTAATGCATGATTATACTCGTACATAGAACGTTCTTGAGCATTGATCTAAGAAAAAAAAAATTAAAGATTTCAATTCTCGTAATGTTAATTTCTTAAAAATAACCAAGTTCGGGAAGCAGAATCCATACATCTAAGGTCTCGAGACAGCGCTTTGAAAAATAGATGTGTAAAATCGGTTTCTTGCCTCGGTTTTTCTTTCATTCAGCCTTTTTGTTATTGCTTTTACTACTATTTTCTTTTAGTTTAATTTTCTTCAGACATATTCCAATTGCTTGACTATTATTAAATGTGATTATTGCTGTACACTACGTGATTTTGGCTTTTCTTAATTATAATTTAATATATATATGTATGTTCTTTTCTTGTTCATATGATCATAATTTTTCTTAAGATTTCTTACGAAAAATTGCAGCTTAAAATTTTGTATAAATTTATGCGTTCCACTGTGCTTGCAAATATGGTCGACAAAAGTCGGGAAGTGCAGTAAAGACTTTCATTCCAAATTTAAAAATAATATATCTATGTTTTCTTACATATAGAATATGTATTTATATAAATATAAATATATACCGATATACATACGAGTACATGCATGTTAAAAGAATTAAATTAAATGAAGCATAGTTAATTGCAAATTCCTGCACATACAGCTATATATTTTGCTATGAACATTTTTTGCTAGAAGTTAGAACTTCACACAAAAGCCACAGTCATATTGAAATATTTTCAAAAGCAAAATATTAGTTTGTCGATTTTTTTTAGACAGTTGTATGTTTATTTCACAATTTGGAAGAAAAAACTGCCGAAATTAGAAAAACTCATCATCTACATTTTAAAACACCATTTAAGACTACGCAAGGAATGACTGCGACAGTGATTGGTATGGAGGGGGTTAACAATACTGAACAAATTTATACTTGAACAGCTGAATACAAACATTTTAAAAAGAATATTATTGTATGGTGGACGAAGTGGGTGGGCTTTTTGAATATGTATAAGTATTTTATTTTGTGTTGGCGCCCATTCTAAGTCAAAAGCACTGCTCTTTGACGTAACAAAAATATACGGTTTATGTAGCAATAATTTTTTTAATACTTTTCTTTTCAACTTTTCGAAATATTTTCATTTTCAATTACATTTTTAATTTTTCTCTATAACGTTGTTGAGCTAGTCCAACAAAAATTACAATATTTTCGTAATTAGGGAAGGAAAACAAAATGAATAGTGATGATATTGAAAAAAATTATACGAATTTGAATGTTATTTTTTTTATTTTTATCTTGGACCAGCACTCAAGGAGATGAAGCTTCGTTTTTTTTTAGTAATTATTTTACTTCGCCGGTGCTACACAATACCGACGAAGGAGGGCGTTCTGTTGTGCCTGTTGATTATGCACAGCTGAAGCCGTTACTGTTCACTGATCAGCGACTATGCCTTCGCCACTCAACCCTTCCGACAACAACTTACAAAGGCACACAAATGCACATCAGAAAAAATGCGAGATGTTTTTTTTTTGTCATCTTCTGAGTGCTGGTCCCAGAAAAAAAAAGACGAAATTTAAAAACCGATTAATAAAAGCTTTGCAGATTTTAAAACCAGTATAAAATGAAAGAACAATACCGGCAAATCTACTTTAACGAAAAATATTTTCGCAACAATATCAGTTACAGTTATCGCTGTAACAGTGCATTACATAAATTTCGTGATATACTTGCTTTTCACTCCTTTTAATTTTTTTAATCACTAGAAGGTTCTTAGTTAAAAATATACAGTTCCTGGACAGTATATGGACAGTGGGGAATAGTTTTAATAAAATAAAATTACAAATAATATTTCGTGATTTTTCATTTGAATCTTATTTTTTTAACACGAATCCTAAGGATACCTTCTCTTAATGACTGTGTTTTTCTATACTTCATATTTTTTTTCTTGCATTTAACATCATTTAAACAACTTTGTTTTTCAATGCTCCTGGCTCTTAGTTAAGCCAACCAAAAAACGTTTTAAAGTGTTAGACGGAATTTTCTTTCTTTTTATTAATATTATTGTTGGTGCTTTGGCTCAGTATTTAACAACATTCGTTCATTTCTATGTTGATTTTCTTTTTTTTTTCTTTCAGTAAAATATACATATGTAATTGCAGATGTAACTGTAAGTATGTACATATGTATGTATGTGTGCAAGTTCAATGAAGTTTTTATACAGTTGCTGCTGTATTTGCTTAGACATTCTCATTGCAAATGCGTGTGTATTTAAGTGAAGTGTTTAAAAGTTAAAACATTTTCGAAACTCACTTTTTAAATTTTCGTTTCGACCAGTCAGTGGTGCAACTATACTTGCATTTACAAGAATGTGTACAAATCTATTTTCTATTTACACATGTTCTATTTGAAGTTGTATTTTTTCTGTTTATGTTTCTCTTCTAATTTCTATCCATTTCGCCTGTCTGCCTGGGTACAAGTCGTTGGTTTTGGCATTAAGACAGAATAGAAAAATGTTAAAATTGATTTTAAATTGCTTTGTAATTGATTTGCCAACACCAAATAATTTATGGCTTTTTGTTGAGACCGATGATGAGATACTACAGTTAAAAATAGCTGCAGCAAATAATAGAACAAGCCAATAGATTTTAAGTTATTAAAAAAAAAAAAATTTTCGTTTCTTAAATCCGATGATTTAAAAGCGGGATTAATTTTAGTTTTAAAAGCGTGAGATACAAATTTATTTTTTTATTATTATGGAAAAAAAATAAGCTGTTACCCTCAATCTTCATGGTTATTAATTCTTATTTTACCTTTTAGAGATTTCGTAATAGAAATACATTTTTTCACTATCTTTGATATAGAAAAAAATCACATGGCGAATTATTCTACGGCAGACATGCTAACGTTCCAAGGTAAGCTAAACAAATTGATTATGGGTTGTCAACATTTTCACATTTTTCAAATACAAAAGCTAAACAATAAAATACATCAAAAGTGTGAAGCTTATACCAATACTATCTAATCGAGTTGAACAGTAAAAAGCATGATTTCATATCGGTTATGTTACATTTATAGTAGTCGATTAATGTAACTCAATGTTCTCAAGTGAAATCCTACGGCAGCTTAAAAAATATGAATTCAGCAGCTGGTCTGGTGTAAACTTTTAATAATGGCATCATCACTACAAAATAAAAATATTCACAGAAAACTGCATAACAAATTATAATCGTACAAAGATTTTCACTGAATTTTACCAGCAACATACCGAGTAATACAGTGAAAGCTCTGTACGCGTACTGCTCCTATAAAAGGTGGACAAAACTTTTTACTGTGGTGTAAAATTATTATACAGCAAGCATCTCCATATCCGCATATGAGAGCTAACACGTGCTTTTTATGTGAGTGGGACAGTAGAGATCGAAAGAATCACTACCACAACAAAGACTGCCCAAAGCGCGAGAGCCTCTCTCCTGCGGAAAAAAATGTTTTACACCCCCCTCTTGTCGAGCCCACCAGAATACTTTTACCACCACTACATATTAAACGGCTCAGGTTTTACGTGCTTGAGAGAAAAATTTCCTAAAGTTAGTGACGCAAAAATAAAGGAAGGAATTTTCGTCGGACCTCACATCAAGGAATTGTTAAAGGATAACATATTCGAAGAAAACCACAAAGCAAGGTAAGTACAAAGATCTGATAGGAGAACTACTTTCGACGTATCAAGCATTGGGTTGTAATATGTCACTCAAAATACACTTTCTACACTCCCACCTCGATTTTTTACCCGAGAACCTAGGAGCCGTTAGCGACGAACACGGCGAAAGGTTCCATCAGGATATTTCCAGCATGGAAAAACGATACCAGGGCAAATGAAGTCCTAGAATGTTGGCAGATTATTGTTGGACACTTGCAAGAGACCACCACCCTCAGGTCAAATACACCAGAAAATCTTATCTTTTAGTTTTAAAAAACATATCAAGTGTAATTGTATGTGAAGTGTCAGTATTTTTTATGAAATATAAAATTGTTGTCAAAAAAAAAAACTATAAGTGTCACATTTTTTCTACCTCTGTTTTCCCCCTTAGGAAGTCAAAATAAAGTAAAAAAGACCAAAAAGTTCAAGTGACAAATTAAAAGTCACATTTTTCTCAATCAGCGTAATTATTAAAAAACAAAAATGGATACTAAAACACCGTTTAAAAAAATTTAATACATCTCCTTGACATCAAAGGCGCTGCAATACTGCTATAAAAAAAATCGACAAAAGCAGAGTTGTAATATAGTGAATCTTTCCTCTATAAATTCCTTCACCACGCTCATTATTCCTTTCCACTAGTTCAAGCACAATGTGAAAAGGTCATCCCCTGAGTGCAAGACAAAAAAGTGTTTTTTTAAATTTATGGCATATGTTTTATGTCTGCGTTACTTAAACGCCGTTTATATATATAACATTTCTCTGCAAAACAGAGTTGCACAGAAACGCAGTTTTTCGTCTAACGTTTCGGAACATGAATTTAGAAAGTTGGCAGATGTGTTCTTTTTTTTTATTTCTTTATTTTTTCTGAACTATTTTGACTTACTAATATCCCCTCGCACATTCTTAATTAAATTTGCTTCACAAATCACGTCCATATGTTCATTAGTTAGAAAATAAATCAAAACAAATAATTTACAAATTTGCTTGTGTCATATGAGCGGTTATATATGAAAGTGGTATAACTCCGTTTTCTTCTGTTTCGATATATTTGAGGGTTTGGGTTTTAGTTGAATTAGAAATATTGGCAAACGTTAGTCTATTCGAGTGATGTTCTTAGTACTACAGTAAAACTTCGATACAGCGAATCTGGAGGGAATCGAAACATGCATCGTTATAGCTATTTATTCATTGTATCTACATATGTATGTATTAGAGAACCCTTGGTATAACGAAATTTTAAGAAATACGAACAAATAACTACACTTTTTTTTTTACAAAATTCACTATGCTAGGGATAAATAAAAAAATTAAACACTTTTTCTTAATACTTTTTTTAACTTTTTTATTATTTGAACAATCAAGTTTTTTTTTTTTTTTTTTTTTTTCTCTTTCTATTTATTATTTTTATATATATTCTCGATATTTCGTAACATCTTCAAGAAATTTTTTTTAAATTTTAGATTGTTCAAAAAATTAAACACTTTTATATTTAATAATTCTTCTAGTTTTTTGACCTCTTTTTATATTAATAACACTAATTATTTAAGCTGTAGGTCTTTTTAATACGTATGTATATGTAATATTTATTTTGATTCGATATTTCGCTACTCTTTTGTGTAGCTTCTTCAGGAAAATTGGTTTTTGTTTATAATGAAAAAAATTTTTTTTTATAAAATTCACAATACAGAAAAAGTTCTTGTCAATGAAAATTCAAAATAAAAATATTAACAGCCATATTCATAAAAATATAATCTGGATTTGAAATAGTTATAAATATTCGATTTTGTATTGAAATTTGTTTTTGAACCAAATCCAAAATACATTTTTACGAATATGTTACAACATAATAAAAAAAAATTTTTTTTGCAATATATTTATTAAGCTTGCGGTCTTTTTCTTTTATTTTATTTGGTTTTATTATTCGATATTTCGTTAACAGCTTGTTAACATCATCAGGAATAATAGGAAATTATTTATATATTTAGGAGTAGCGAAAATCGAATCAAAATAAATATTACATATATTAAAAAAACCTACAGCTTAAATAATTAGTGTTGTTACTTTTATATTTATTTATTTTTATAGAATTTAGAATGCAATCATGAATATTTTTTCCAATTTGTGTTTTTTTCCGCTTCGTTGTATGGAGGATTGTGAGTGAAGACTTCGCTATATAGAGGCTTTGCATATGAACTTCCCAACACATTTGCACTTCGTTGTTCGGGAATTTAACATTTTGCTTGCTATTTAATTTTGCTTTATTTTGATTTCGTTGTTAGGCGCTCTTGTGGACTTATACCACTTTCAAAAATAACCGCTCATATACGCGTATGTATTTATGAAGAACTTTTTTCAAACAAAAAAAAAATCTCCAAAAAGGAAACTAATAATAAAAATCATAAATTAAGCATAAATATTTAATTGAATTTTAAGTACGAAATCTGCCTTAAAAAAACTTAATTTATTTGCAAAAGGTGCTCAAAGCAACAACCAAAGTGGACGGAAGACAATAAAACACGGTAATAAAAAAAAATTTAAATTATAATTGGAGAATCTAAAGTAAAAGTAGTTTTAGTTTTCACAAATTCTTTTATTACTTGTCGCTACATCAATTTAATATAATGTTCTGCTAGAGCAGCTCGTAGAAGACTGCTTGCTGCCTACCAAAAACTAAAAAGGGGGAATAAAATAAAATGAAATGAAATAAAATTTATGTTCGTACTTAAACGGGTGGCATAGTTTATTGGTTTTTATCTTCTTTGAGCACACATTCAAATACGAAATACATATTTACGTGTGTGTATGTATATACAAAACACTGGGGGCTTTTTTTGTTTAACAGCAAACGCTGTTGGAACACCTTTTGCGGCAAATTGTATTTTTATATCGTACTCGTATAATTTAAAGAGCTGCCTGCCTACCAGGCGCAACTCAACTGTAAGTTTTCTATTAAAGTGATGTGTTTTTTTCTCAACGTTGTCGCCGATTTTAATTTCTTTTTAAAGTTCAAAAAGATGCAGAGATGAAATAGAATTAGTATGGCGAACGGTGTAGACAAATATATTGACGTTTTCAATTTAAATGCGTGAAAATTTGTCAAGTCATATAAAATAAGGAATGATATCTACTTAAGTAATACGATGACAATTTCAGCGCTATTACTTAAAATATTTTCCAGTATCCAGCATTAATGTTTCGTATTTTTTAAGACGAAAACGTTTCCACCAGCAGTAACATGACGATGAAAGACGTTTTGCTGACAAACCGTCAGGGGAGAAAGTGCTGCTGGCAATTGCTTGTGGCTTTTTTTATAATGCTGGAAATCGAAGGTGTTAAGTTTCATTAGGTCGTAGGGAAGCGTTTCCAATTATTTATTAAATGGATACGGGCTACTGTGTAAAGGGTTAAGGGAGCCCAAAATTTGAACTAAATATAAAATAAAAAGCAAAGAAGTGTCTACAGTAAAAATTTAAGGTTTGCTACTTTAAACTGAAATAATTTTTTTCAAATATCTGAAAATTTACACAGACAGCAATTGAAATTTAAAATACATAGAAAAAAAATATTGTGGCGCACATTTAATCATAAATAAATAAATTTATTAAAATTATTTTCCTTAAAAAATTTAATATACGAGGGTGGCTCTGGTTGTAGTAGTAACCACGTTGAAGGTGGCGATGGTCGAAGTGGTCTGCACATTGTCTACAAAACGAAAAATTTTCCTGGGTTCAAGCCCAATTTCAGACGTATGAAAACATTTCGCATTTTTTCTGATATGCATTTGTGTGTCTTTGTGTGTCAGTTGTTGTCGGAAGGTTTCAGTGGCGAAGGCATAGTCACTGGTCACTGAACAATACAACAGTAACAAAAATGGCTACTGAACCGAAGCTTCAGCACTGCTACGAGTATAAAAAAACAACGTGCGAAAGCAGAGCTGCAAAATAATTATTTAAGCTTCATCTCCTGTCATTTCTCCTACTATCCCTTTCCCATAGTTCCAGCACAATGCTTCGCATGTGTAGGATTCATCGCCTGAGTGCTGATCCCAGATAAAAAAAAAAATGTGAATACAGCTTTTGCAAATTCTGCGTTCTTTTTTTTTGCCATTCGGTTTCCCAGAAAATTGATACAAATATTTGAAACGATTACTTATTACGGTTTGCGTACTTGAGCTTTGAATTGTTCGTTTTTACACTATGGCACTGCGTTGTTTGAACGCCATAAAAATACAACCCTCTTAATTACACTTTTTTTCCAATTCGTTGTGCTACAAGCCTGAAATTCAAACGTCGAAATCACAAAAATATATATAGAAGATTAACAATGAAAGCATCTGAAAATGAAAGCTGCACAAAAAATTAAGTACCATAAGGAATGAAATGTAATAATTGATGAGAGGATGTTTCATCTAAACACTTGTTGTTATGTGATCTGAGCCTAAAAACTTATTTGGCTAAAATAAATAAAATTTTTAATTTGAACTTACAGGCATTCATTCACTTTGTTTGCATCTTTCAATAACAGTCCAATTAAAATTAAATATCAATACTTCTTTAATTCCCATAAATCATCTATATAAACATACATACATGCATAGATATGTATGTATGTTCGTACCGCTTTATTAAGAAACTCTTTGTATCCTACTCTTTTAATAAACACCATCTACAATTATAACCTTAAAATCCTATACTATACTACGGTTTGGCTTAGTTGTTGGCATTTTCTTGTATACCCACATATACATATACTTATGTATGTATGTATATAATCTATGTGTATCTATACTACCACTTTAATTTCTTTTTTTTTTCGAACAGAACACAACTACATTGACTTTAGCTTTGGGCTGGCTTAACTGTGTTTTTTTTTTCAATTTATTTTTTATTACATAAAAGTCAACACTAATTGCAATTTGTAACACAGTTACGCACACTACCACAAATATTGTAGAAAAATACATCCTTTTTCTGCAGATGCAAAACTATGAGATTGTGTGCGTATGTGTAAATTTTCTGATACTTGCAAAAGAATACTTGCAGACATTTTTAAAAAAAAATGCATAACAACCAGAGAAAAGAAAATCTGAAAAGCAGAAAAAAGTAAATAATTCCACACAAACAAACAAATATTGTATGGCATCGGTTATATGAAATTAAATGTTCTAGAGACTTGTTTTGTACAGATAAGAGAAAAGGACAAGTATGTTAGATATGTTGATTATTAGTAAGACTATTTTAACTGAAAAGCTGCATTTTATGCAAGGCAAAGAAAAACAAACCAAACCGCACTTAAATTAAAACAAAAGAGTTACCAAGGTCTTCGCCGAAAATTTCTCTATACTGAGTTTAAAGTTAAAGCAACAATAAAGAAAAAAAATAAACAGAAATTAAAATTCCGATTTTATTTGAAATAAAAAAAAAACACAATGACACTTCAAATACAAAAATTTAAATAAACGATAGGCGGAAAATGAAAAAGGAGCATGTAAGTATGTATTCAATGTAGAGTACATCATTATAAAAATGTTACCTTTGTTAAGAGATACTTTCTAATAAATGTTTTTACAAAAAAAATAATTTTACTAAGTCCCCGTCCATATTGTGAAGCATATGCTGCAAAAGTTTTTTGAATTCTCTTTTGAAACTTCAGCAGTGTCCATACATGAATCTTTTCTTCTATCTTCTTTTTTTAATTTTTTTTGACATTTCTCAATACCGAATGTAAATATAAAATAACTACCCTGTGATAGAAGGTGTGAATATTTTTTTTTGGATAGACATTTGAAGCACAAGGTATAATTTGAAGCAAAATGGACGCTAAGAAGAAAAATTATATAATAATTTTTATATAATTTTATATTTTTTTTTTAAATTTTTGATTATATTTCACAAAAAATTAAAAATAAAACAGGGTAGCTATTATTATGATAGAAGTTAACAGTATACCAAACGAAAAGAAATAAAATGAAACGTCAAATACATCTCATCTCAAAAGATGCAAATAAGAAATTCAACAAAAACTGCATGTACATGAAACAGCGTACATACTTCCACTTCTCTTCCCCTTCTCATCTACAAACTCAAAAGTTTTGCAGCATATGCTTCACAGTATGGACGGGGACTAAAAATTTACTCTCTATTTGAGAGATATTTTAAATACTTTTGCCAAAAAGTTACTTTTCTAAAATGTCGTTCATATCTAAAGATGTCTTTTATTTATAATAAAGGTTGGTTTTAAAAGTGCTTTTTTTCGGACAAGATCTCAGATGAAATCATTATCTAGAGTGAAGAGATTAGAGTTGAGTTCATAAGCTCTTTGAAGTTCAGCTCTTTTTGGTGAGCTGGTTCGTTTAGTTCGTTCAGTAGTATCAGTAGACTTTTAGCTCATTTGATTTTGATGCTCAGTTGAATTTGTCGCTCAGTTGATTTTGTTTCTGAACTGATTTTTTAGCTCATTTGATTCTATCAAATACAGCATCAAGGCAGCTTTAATCAGTAGTAGAAATGGAAAATATGTTTTTCGTGCTGAAATTTGTTATTTTAGGGAAATTTCTGAAATGTTTTACATAGACTAATATAAATATATAAAAAATTTTAATAAAATTATTATAATATAATAAAAATATTATTCAAGTATCGAAACTTAAATCAAATAAATACAAACTACAAGACAGAAATTTATTTAAGAAAAAATAGTGTTTGCACTAAATCGCCGTGAACTTGACGTGAAATATTCGCATCTGGTATCATAAAAATTTTATTTAAGAAAATTTTTTGGTTCTGGTAGAACTGATGAACCAATAAAATGAACGAAAAAAAGCATAGCAAGCGCTCCTCACTGAACTGGAATCATTAAAAAAAGTGAGCGCTCACTTCGCTCAGTTTACTGAATCGTTCAATTGAGCTAGCTCAGAGCTGAACGACACAACTCTAGAAGAGATTTGGTAAAGTTATAAGAGGGATAGAGTGCACCGCGCACGCAACAGCACTCTCGCTATATTTCAAAAATGAAGTACATAAAAGGCTCTTTATTTGAGATAAACAGGGTGGCACAAAAGGAGCTATATGGTTGATTTCTTTATAACTTTTTAAATTATAATTTTTTCTTTGTTTTTTTTTTGAGCATTTTGTGAAAAAGACTTGGGGAATTAATTATGAATCTTTACGCGATCGAACAACGTACAAAAATAATTGAATTTTATTTTTCAAACCAACAGTCTATTGTGTTGATACACGCGTGCATATCGTCGTCATTTTAATGTGCGCATTGCACACACACCAGATTTAACAGCTCCTGACAGTTTTCTTTTTGGGGATATTTGAAAGAAAGAGTGTACGTTAACAAACCAAAAACCATACTCCAACTAAAAACCAACATTCGAAATGAAATCGTGGCCATTACACCCGAAATTTGTGGAAAATATGCTAAAAAGAGCACGTATGTGCAAAGCAGAAAATGGACATCACATATATACAGGATATCAATTTTCAAAGCTAATTGTACAAAATTCCCCGATAACATACTGTATTAAAAAAAAAAATTCTAATAATCGCATAAATAAAAAAGTTATAAACCATTTAAACCATATAGCTCATTCTGCGCCACCCTGTAATTTTTTACAGGGTATATTTTTAAAAGGCACTTTCTAAAAAGGTATTAGTTCAAGGCATTTTCTGAAAAAGTATTATAAATGAGCAATTATTTTAAAAGTACTTGTTTTTAAAAACATTTATTCATAAAAGGTTAATTTGTTTAAATTTACTTTTCAAAGATGTACTTTCGCAAATAATTATGTTTTTAAATAAGATTTTTTTAAAAGACAAAGTTTTTTAAACGCTATTCTTTAAAAGGTGCTTTTTCAGTGCTTTTCTGCGCATCACATTTAATGCTAATACCAAAATCTTCAGTAGACCTTTAATCTAATTCTTCAAAAAAAGCTAAGAAATTTCATATGTTTATACAAGAACTCCTAAAAAAATCTTTGAGAATTACGAAATAGACTAACAAAATAAACTAAATAGCTTCTTCAAAAAATTTTCTTTATACAACAAACATTTTATTATTGAATTTAAATATATTAATTTTACTTAATACTTTTTTTTTAACCTTTTTTATTATTTTAACAATCTATTTTTTCAAGCTTTAAGGTTTTTCCTTTTTTCTTCTTATTTATTCTCGATATTTCGTTAACCTTCGGTTAACATCTTCAGGAAGTTTTTTATTTTTTTTTTTATAAAAAACTTCCTGAAGATGTTAACCGAAGGTTAACGAAATATCGAGAATAAATAAGAAGAAAAAAGGAAAAACCTTAAAGCTTGAAAAAATAGATTGTTAATATATTAATTTTAATAATTTTATTTTTAAAGTTTAAATAAATATACAATTTTACAGTTTTTTGTAAAATAGTCTTCTGAATGCAATATTTTAAAAAAGACTGTTTAAATTTCTGAACTCAGATATTTTGTAGGAATTTCTGTTTTTGATTTTCATTCAATTGTTAATAAAATAACTTCTCTTTTTATTTTCAGGTAAGTTAAGTGGATATTTTGTGGATGCTTATGAAACTTAATGTAAGCTATTTTTCAAATCTTTATTAATTTGAATCTATATTAAAGATCTGTGTTAATGATTTCATTTTAAAATACCCATTTATACCCTCTTCTTGTATTTTTGAGTCACAAAATAATTAACAGTAGAAAAAAAATGAATTTGTCACACAAAAGTCACTTAAATTTACTCCAACAAATCATGGGATATAAAAATCCCAAATTGTGTGAAACTTTACTTAAAGAAAATTTTAGTTATTTTTCCTACTGCCTACTTTGACCAATAATGCATTAACTTTCCTTAATCAAATGCGTCTTCAATAATACGGATAGAATGACAAAATTTGTATACGTACTTTTATTTAATTTTAAAATATTTGTGAACTTTTGTAATATTTGAACTTCTACAAAATCTTAGTATCATTTTCGTAACAACTTTAGTGTTGATTAGATCTTTATCTATTGAGATCTTTACGAGAATAAATTTTTCATAAGATTCCATCTTCCGATAACCTCTTTTCGAAAAAGTTGCCTTCAGATGATATCAATCCACAGGCACATCAGGGCGCTGTCCTTCGTCGGTATTGTATAGCACCAGCGATTTAAAATACTTATTAAAAAAGGTCTACTTGAAAAGAAATATTCAAAATAGAATACGTCTTCTTAACATCAGAGACGCTGCTGTTATGCAATAAAGAAAAAAACCGTGCAAAAGCATAGCTCAAGATAGTGTAGCTGTGGTGGTGAACCTGTCATCTCACTCACTATCTCTTTCCTATAGTTTTAGCATAATGCCTCGCATGTATATGTGTTGTACTGGTGCAAGATAAAAAAAAGCACTGAGTTGACAACGCTGGTTCCTTGTTAACTTGGTAAATTTGTAAATACAGTCTAAACACCTTTAAACAATGAAGCATGTGATCTTTCTCTATATGCTGTACATTCGAGACTTTTGATTTAGAGCGTGTTCGATTTTCAAGTGACAAAGTTGCTTTGCAAGTGAATTACACTTGTGCTTCGGCAAATATATATTATTTACGCATATAAAACTAAATTTTTAATTAAATTAAATACAATTAAAGGTGAATAGAAATATAAATCAGTATGTAATTTGCCAGCATTAAATTGTTAAGAACAACAATTATAGGTTGTGTCAAATGTACGTAACATACCAACGTGTGAACATAAAAATTATAAACCTTTTGTAAAATGCATTTATTGACGTACACACACAAGTGACAAGTACATACAATGTGAATACAGCTTTAGTTAGTATGTGTATGTGTATAAAAGTTACGATACTCAGTGTTAACTATAATGATTTACTGCAGTAATACCACTCTGCAACAACAACAACAACAATAACATATGGAAAAAGAAAACGAGAAGTACATTACACTCGGGATATAGTGCACACTTTGTAATTCGAACTACTGGGTATAATGAACTCTTTATAGAGGGTGCTTTACATTGTCCCACAAGTCGTACGACATGCCAAATTTTTGTGTAGAAGAGCACAAGTCGGATCGTCTAAACGTAATATGTAATGAAACTATACGATTTTGAGAGAAAATACGGATGAAAATTTGACAGTCGTATGGCTCTATTGATTTTTTAAAATTTTTAAAAAACCAACGCACACCATTAGATCAGGGATGCATTTTTATGTAAACAAATGTGAGAAAGCCAGGGAGGGAAAACTGCTTTCATATATTTATACCAATTATAAAATCAAAATGTACATTTTAGCCTACGACCGCACAATTTTATAAAAATATACGAATATTTTCCAAAAGTACACTTAAAATTTTTACCACGAAAATAACATATTCCAAAGTTATAAAAATATTTTTCAAGGTTATTAAAACAAAAATTCAATTGCACAAGAACTCCATCCCTGGGGAAAACAAGCAAACAGCTGTAGTTAAATTAAATGAAACTGTTTTCATCTTACTTGATATTATCCATACCAATGGTGTAATCGCCAAAAAAACAACCATCCGATTTTTACTCTCTTTTTTTGACATACGTATGGAATTTCATTTTATTTTCTCTCACATTTTACGTACGACAAATCTTGTCGTTTAAGGCGGCCTTAAGTAACATTAGTTACTCTAAAGAGTTAACTACACCAACCTCAATAAAATTTTTTTTTTTTTTTTATTTTACACAATATATATTATTTATTGAATCTTCAAAATCAATTGAACTAACAATAAGTATTCAAATCTTAAGAACTAATTGCTAATTATTATTAAGTACAGCCTAGCTGTACAAAATTATTTATTGCTCGTATAGTTTTATTTCCGCGTTTACTACGTTCGGGCTAGGGAAAGAGTATCCCTTCTTTTCAGTCGAATGAACCCTCTTTCGCTTAAAATATTTCGGGCTAGTATATTTGGATGATCTTGGAGTTTGGTTAGGTATGACGTTGCCTATGTTGTTATCTCTTGTTTGACTGTCGGAATATTTAAATCCTTGTGTATGTTAGAATTTTTTATATACCACGGCGCATCTGTTATCATTCTCAGTATTTTGTTTTGACACCTTTGAATTTTTTCTATATTGGAAGCTGAGGCAGTGCCCCATAGCTGGATACCATAGCTGCATATTGGTTTTAAAATTGCTTTGTAAAGCAAAAGCTTACAGTCCAGTTTTAGCACAGAATTTCGACCAATAAGCAAATTTAGTTGAGTTGCTTCAATAAAATTAAATAATGTTTTTTTGCACAAAAATTAACAGAAATGAACATATCTGTGCAGTAATTAGAACACTATATCCCAACTGCACTGTACAAGATTTAGCCTGAACATGATTAAAATTCGTGCGTATGCCCAAGTATTATTTTCATACAGCCATCTCAAATCAGAAACATACATTTTTGTTGCTTAAATAACTGCAAGAATAAGAAGAACAAAAAATAATAAAAATAATATTGTAACTATGCAAACCATAAGCCTCCACTAACACATGCATGAAAATTTATTTCAAAAGTATTTAAAAAACATCCTGTGCATGAATGGGGTCTTATATCTTCTTACTGTGAGTATATTGGTCGGATTTGCATTTGTGTGTGACGTTGTGAGCAAGAAAGGGTATGACGGAAACAAAGTGAGTGAGTGTATGATTCAGGAAATCCTTCATTCTTGTATTGTGATTGTAATTTTGCTTGTAAAATTTCTCCATCATTTGTTTGTGTTTGTGTTTTTTTTTTGCAACTGCTTACTCTATTTTCTGTCGTTGCTTGCCTGTTACTGGAGTGTCAGCCCTTAATTAATGACATTCAAAATGCAAAGAGAGTGCAACGGAAAAGTGATTAGCAGAAAATATGTTGAACTTTAATCAATGCCAGACTTCAAGACAGACATTAGTTGGAATATAAAGAATTTTTAATCTCACAAGCAGATTATTAATCACTTTTTTTTATGTTTTGAAGAAGAATTTTACGTATTTATTTATTTTCTGTGAGTTAAATTTTTTTTTTATTTGCTTAGCATTTTCGTTAGCATTTACAATGAAAATAGTCTTTGATAACAAAAAGATAAAAAAAAAACAATTAAGCTGTATAAATTTGAAAAGATAAAATTTGTTTTTCTAGTTTGCTTTTGGCTTGTTTATGCCTTTAACACTCGCACAACAATAATAATTAATCAAGGAAAGGGCTAAAATACCACGAAATATAAATACTTTTACATACTGTCGACACCATCTTTCCATCCCACACACCTGATGCCGTATAACAAAATCAGTAAATGAACACACACCTCGTTTGTAAATCCTAAATTTAAATTACAAACGGTCTTTAGCACACAGCCACACGTAAACAATAGTTTTCAATGGCGGTTTGCTGTAAAATAAGCATCCTGCTGAAATATTTGTTTGTTTTGGTGGAAGGTAAACAAACAATAAAAGGATACGGTGACTACAAACAAAAAAAGTGCAGAAAAAACATACAAAAAGCCAACTGTATGAAGGGAAATTGAATTTTGGTCAAAATAATGGGTGCTTGTGCTTAGAAAGGGAGTTGAGAACTTTCAAACACAAGAAAGACGGAAATAGTAAAAGTTAATACTTTTTTGTCATCTATGAAAGGGTAACATCTCGTCTGTTTAATTAAAATTAAAGCGAAAAAACTTAATTTATATGTCGAATTCACAAGCTCGTTGTATCATTGTATCAGTTGTAAATATTAAATAGAATAGTGTAATGCTGGAAACACAATTGGGACTAACGACGAATTTTTCGTTGCGAATTATCATCATCAGACATAAATCAAATTTGTGAATATGAAAATTAACACAACATCGCCGTCGACGAAATCCGACGTGCGTGACGAATTCTAGCATAAATTTATTTCTATTTCATACGCCGACGAACGACTAAAAAATTAGTACAGAGTTACCGTTCTTATCTTTTTGTGCTTTTTTTTCATTATTTGGTCACTTTTGTGGAAAAAAGTTTTTTGTTGAAAAATAATTTTTTTTTTTTTTTGAATAAAAAGTTTTTTGTTGAAAAATTATTTTTTTAACAATCTATTTTTTTTTTAAGCTTTAAGGTTTTTTTTCTCTTTTTATTTATTATTTTTATATTTATTTTCGATATTTCGTTAACCTTCGGGAAGTTTTTTTTTTTTTTGAATAAAAAGTTTTTCTTAAAAAATATATGGTAACGGTGACCTGGAGTCACACATTCCCTGTTAGCTGTTAAAATTTCCAACTATTGGCCTTTATTTTAGACACTTCCAGAAATCGACTTCGTAAAATTTTATGCCCCATCTCTTACACCATTTTCGAGAAAAGGACAAAAGTCCTTTAACAGAACTAAAAATGGGGTTTTTTCAAAATATTCTTATATTTTCTAAAAAAAAAAACCAAACTGTTAAAACATTTCCAACTATTGGCCATTCATTTAGACACTTCCTCAAGTCCTCCTGATAAATGTTTTTTATGACATTTTTGCTTTTCAATATTTTTTTTTTTTGTCTTGGACCGGCACTCAGGGGATGAACCCTACACATGCGATGCATTGTGCTGGAACTAGGAAATTAGGTTATGGGAAGGAGGATAGATATGTTTATTTTTAAAGTTTAAAGTAAAAATTGTTTTTAATTGTGTAACATTGCCATGTAAACGCGTTAACAGAGCTCTGTTAAACTCGTTGGTTTGTGTTTAGGTTTAAAAATGTTAAAATTTAACTTCACGCAAATTTCAAAGAAATTTCGAAAAAGCTCTTCAATTCAAAATTCAACGATTTCTTCTAATTTTTCCCTCAAATTAAACTTTGTAGAAGACAAAATCTTCGAAAGACTGCACACAAAATCTCTAAAGTTTAACTTTCACTAAAATTTATTTCATTATTCTCACTTTACACTTTAATTCTGCGCGTATCACATTTATTTTCATCAAAACGAAATAATTAAAAAAAACCCCAAAAAGGAAAAGTATAGGTTATAGTCATTAGTTACTGTACACAGAAACGGCAAACTAAAAAGTGTAGTCGGTTTGTCGAGAAGGTCACCAACTTATGCAACAAAAATTGGTGAGTACGGGATACTTCAGCCCGGGCTTCCTTCAGAGTATTAATTTGTATGTGGGAGTGCATAATAAAAGTGTTAGAAAATTTATAGTAATTATTCTTAAAGAATATTTGCATTGATTTTCAATAATTACGTGAGGGTTGAGGGCAACGAAACCCACTAATTTAATCTAGTATTTTGTCTGTTCGTCCCACTCAAAACCGAACATTTCAAAGACGCACTCACCCATATGGAAAAAGTGTGATTTAAATCATTTATCATAAATTTCAATTTGTCATTATTAGTTTATTTAAAATTTGTTTAAAATTAATACAATTTGTTTAAATAAATGTGTACATGTCTCTTGTTCCATTTTTCACCAACCAACAAGCAAAAAGCAATTGAAATAGTTGCAGTAGAATATATTTTTAAGGCATCTATAAACAAGGAAAGATAGACAGACAGACACATCCAAAGTAGTCATTAATATAAACGATCACAAATTGACCAGTTGGTACGTTCCACACACATAAACATTAAGGAATAAAAAAGCAAGTGAAACTAGTCCAGAGCACATACATATCTACTTGTAAGTTTATGTGTGTGTGTGTGTGCACGTTCATTCAATAGGCAACTTGGAAGTCAGCATTGTCACATCGTCAGTATTATTTATTCAATCACTTCATTTGGAAAATATTTGCTTAACAAATTCCAAATCATTGGCATTGAAATTTTCCAATAAAACAATAAAATTGCGAGCATTTCGCTGTAATTTGCAAATCACATTTCTTGTTGTCATGACGACACGTTCGTCGTACTGAATTAATTCTATAAAGTACATACATACATATACATATATATATATACAATACAGAATAATGAACGAGAAAAAAAACACATCAACAGATGTCTCTGATTAATATTTTACCCTGCCAACAAATCTGCATCAGCATCAGAATAATATTGATAATAATAAAAGCAACAAGAACCCACAGCCAAGAAGTATATGACGCGGTAAACAACCCCGCATTGTAATGTAATTTTAAAATTATATAGCAAAATGCATCCAGCGGGGCGGAAATAAATAAGTAAATCTGTATTTTGTGCTGCAGCAACATGAGGGAGGAAAACATTGATGATATGCGAGCGCATTGTACAATTATTAACTCCGTCTGGTAGTGGACGACCAAAAAAATGAATACGGACTCTCTCTGTGCTTATAAAAGCATTGGAAAATATCTTTCGATTATTTAAAAATCCCTTGGCCACCACAAGAGAAACGGTTGACCTCATTTGTCATTCACTAATATCCTGACGAAAAAGTCCAGCATTACCATTCGATTACCAGATGTCAATGCTACTTTGGGGTCAATGCTCAGTGGTAATTTCTCTGATAGTACGGAGCGGCAATCACGGGAACATTACGGCGCTCAAAAACGAACCCGATTTAGGAGCGGTCTACTTCGATTACGTCCCACACTGAAGAGCAGAGCGAGAGAAGATAATTTAAGTTATCGATTGGTGTCGGCAGAGATGATGCTCTGCCATCAACGTTCTAACTCAGTTCGAAGGACCATAAGCTACACGAATTCCATTAAGTCTTAAGGAAAAAAGTATATTTTCTTTTAATTGACAGGTATTTGTTTAGTTTTAAATATACTTTATAAACTACTAAGTCAGGTAACTTAAGGGAACTGCTGCGTATATTTTTTTATTTTAGAATACCGAAAACGATATTTGAAGAATCCCTAGAGTAGATCTACTCAGAAGCTATACATTTCATACATCCATGTCTGCTTAATCTCAACTTTTAAAATTTAGCTATTTTCTCTAGTAAACAAATAGTGAATTCAGTGTGAACTGCTTTATTTGCAACCAAAGCAATTTCTTGTGCATACATATAAATGAAAATCTTTGCGCTGATGCTTGCCTGACACTGTATGCAGTAGCAAAACATGCCTGGGCACCACCTATGGTCTAGCGTTAGCAAAGAACCTTCAACTAATCTACTATCTGCATGTATATTTATTGTTCCCACAATTGGAGTTTTTTAACTCCATTATCTCTCTCATGATGCGAAATGGGACTCAAGGCAGTATCTCTCTCATAATGTTATTATTTCCAGTTGTCCTATTCGAGACCTCGCATAGTGTGAGTTCTTTATAGCAGGACCTTAGAGATCAATGTATTGCATATTACTGGCAAAAGTTAACGTAGGGAATTTTATTAAGATGATAGATAAAAAGTTCTGCAAACCGTTAAAATCACTTGTCTCTTTTCAAGCGCTAAACAATCCCTGAACCAGATATAGGCGGATACTAGTGTACTGGACTGGTTTAGACAGGTATAGGAACCAGAAAAGCCTAGTCTTAAAAGTTTCTATAAAATCATAACAATTACTTATTCTGAAAGCAGCTAAAACCTCACAAATATATCATAAATTACATCAAGATGATGAAACCAATGAATTGGAAATAAAAATAATTTATGCAACCTGCATAGCAACTAAATTTTATAATTCAAAAATATTGAATAGAACATTCGAATGATTTTGCTTACTCCAAATGCAAAAGTGGCAACAGTTGTTAAAATTTATAATGACGATGCTGGAAATAAATGCCAAAGGAAATCAACCAGATTTTCGAAATATGAATGATAATAATAAAATGAATTTTATACTAAATTAGTTATTTACAATTTTTTTTTTTTCAATATAATTTCATACTAAATAAAAGCAAACACCCACTAATAAATGTGTGTTGAATTTGGGAAATTACCAAACACGCCTCTATTGTCTTGTGAAATAAATCAAAATAAAACACACATTTAACAAAAAAACAAAAATAAATAAAGAGTGGGAAAAAGGATACTACCAAGGTTTATTTAGATAGAAGGATCATAAATACATACATACACGAGTCAAAAGCAAAAATGTATTTATATACCCACACACGTAATCCTTTGTACGAGGATATCCATGCATGTCCTTATGGGTTATTTGTTTTATTATAAATTTTTTTTGTTTTTGGTTTTGGCTGCGGGACGGACAGTCTACAATTCTTTTGTCTAGTTAATACAACTATAAATCTTCATAGGACGATTTGATGAGCATCCCTTGAATTAAGAGTTTCATTACTCTTTTCATGTCTTGCAGGAACGTACACAACGTGGGCAGAAAAATGATTAGTTTTTTTCGGAAATGATGATACCAAAAAGTTACTAACGTTTAATTTATTTTAGAAAATACAGTTTAAAAGATTTTAGTTTAAAATTCTATAAGAATGCAAATACGAAAATACTTGTCATGTAACATTTTATTTTGATGAAAAAAAAAAAAAAAAAAAAACAGCGAACAAGTTACTTTGTCGCGTAGAAATGTTGTTGCCTTTAAAAGTGTCCTTTTCCGAGGCTGGCGATGGTCGCAGTAGTCTGCACGTTGACTACAAAACGAAAAATTTTCCTAGGTTCAACCCCAGTTCCAGACTCATAAAAGCAGCTCGCATTTTTTCTGATATGCATTAGTGTGTCTTTGTGTGTCAGTTGTTGTCGGAAGGTTTCAATGGCGAAGGCATAGTCACTGTCAACTGAACAATACCGGCTTCAGCTGATAGCAATCCACAATCACATCAGAACGCCCTCCTTCGTCGGTATTGTGTAGCACCGGCGAAGTAAAATAATAATAAAAAATGGCTACTAAACCGAAGCTTCAGCACTGCTACGAGTATAAACAAAGAACGTGCGAAAGCAGTGCTGTAAAATAATTAATTAGCTTCACCTCCTGTCGTTTCTTCTACTATCCCTTTCTTATAGTTCCAGCACAATGCCTCGCATGTGTAGGAGTCATCTCCTGAGTTCTGGTCCCAGATAAAAAATAAAAAAATGCACCAAAGAGTGAGTTCCGCTAGTATTTTATTTCAATGAATCGTATAGAGGCAATACAATATTAACATTAGTTTATTATTTTGTTAAAAAATAATTTAATTTGTGTTTCTTTGTGCGGGTTTTCCTTTTTAAATAATGCCAAGTTCGACGCTTGTACTTTAAATCTATTTTCTGTAGATTTTCTATGTGACAAAGTCACCCATACGTCTTTAGCAATGAAATATGAACTTTATTAATGTTAGAGCTTTTGCCAGCTGCTGCTCCCGAACGCGATATCTGTTTACTAACTAGACCCATAATCCTGCACTTGTGTGCTAATGTTAGTCTCCATGCCCCTTTTAGAATGCACGAGTTCTTTAAGGAAAATTGAGTTCTGGTATTTCTTGTATTTGTCCATCTCTGAAAAAAAGAACCTTCTAATCTAATTGTTCGACACTGGATGGTTTAAAAAAACTCACTCGCATTTTTTAACTTCCTTTGACAAACATTAAGACGTAGCAGTCCAGTAATAATCATCGACCTTCAGTTAGTATTTCTTTTGACATACATAATTCTTTCCGGTCTTTTTTTAGTTTTTCGGCATTTGAAAAGTGTGCGTGACTTGAGTTTGCTGTTGTTACTTCCCTCCAATTCTCGTTACGTATTCTAACGTAAGTGTATGTGCTTGGTTAAAAATGCAAAGTCTATAATTTGCCTTGGTTTTCTAAACCCATAGACAATAAGGTGCCAACTAAGCAAGCCAGCCAGCCACCAGTCAGTGTTTCTATTCACATATATGTATGTACGTGATCGTATGACTTTACTTGTATTTCATTATTGCAAAATATTTATTTTTCCTTAAGAATTAGTTAAGGCATGCATTTTTATGTCCATATCAAAATGTTTGTTATTTTCTTTAATTCCCCAAAGTGTTATAAAAATGTCGTTTTATGTTTTCAAGGAAAAGGGAATTTTATTTTTATGATTATAATTAAAATATGTAGTGGTAAAAATGTTGTTGAAGTATAATTTTTAAGAGCACAAGGCAGTAAACATTTAACGGTGGTTGTTTTATTTAAAGCTGAGAACAGGTTTTAGAATTTTTATTTGCCAAAATTGTTCCATTGAATTAAGAGTATTTTTCACTATATTAAAACCAGTACTGAAAAGTCCAAAATTTCAAGCAACTATAAACGACAATTGATTTGTTGAAACAATTTAAAAAAAAAAAAAAAAAGAATTTCGTAAACTTATAGAAAGAAAATCATTATAATTGGTATGTGTACCGCCGCTATTGTCAAGAGATTTCGACTTACAGAAGTTCAACTGTAAAAGACTGCACCTAAATTTCGTCTTGTTTTTATAGAAACGAACAATTTCATTTCATTTGCTGAAAATTTTTCACCCATCTAAAGTGATGTATTGTATACGTAAAATATCAGAAAATTTTAATATCCAATTTTAAAAAGGCTAAAACTACATACATATAAGAGGCGATATCAAGATTCATATACTTCACTGGCATTGAATGATGTGCAATCAACACTTTATATTTTCGCTGATTACCTTCACATAAGAATCATGTTCGTAACATTTTTATTCTGTAAATAAAATTGCCATAATTGGAAAAACATCTGCTGGATTCCAGATTAACAGCTTGGATACTGCCTATGCGATTACAGAGACTGAAAAAAATTGGACGTCATTCTTTAAGCCCGTACATTTCTTAATTATTAATTAATATAAAATTAATAACACTAATTATTTTAAGCCTAAGGTCTTTTTATATATTTTATATTTATTTCAATATTTTGCTACTCCTTTGTGTAGCTTCTTCAGGAAAATTGGTTTTTGTTTATAATAAAAAAATTTTTTTTTTTTTTTTTTTTTTTTTTTTAATATAAAATATCTAAAAAGACCTTAGGCTTAAAATAATTTGTGTTATTAATATAAAAAAAAGGTCAAAAAACTAGAAAAATTATTAATATAAAATTGATAGAAAAGGGCAGCAAGAGCCAGAAAGAAACAAATATGAAGTCTATGGCTAACAATGGACCCCAAATTTTTTTTATTTTATTATAAAATTCAACACAAATAACTGAAATAATAAAAAAAAAAAAATAAAAAAAAATTGTTTTTCCGGGAAATTAAAGGGGTGTACCCAAACTGGCACAACGGTCATTTATGTGTGAAAAATTGAGAAACAATTTTTTTCAACGCAAAGTGTTTTTTTGCATTTTCTACATCCCCAACGATTTGGCAGCTTCTCAGGTACCTGATCAATGCCGTCTAATCGTAAGCCATCAACACTTGATGATGAGTGGCGAGCAGAAAATTTTTGGGCCATTTGATTTAGATAAAATCTGGCTATATTTTTGCGAAATAACAACTGATCCATGCCATTTTCAGTACAACTTATATGTAGCCGCCATGCATTGGATATGGCCATATCAATCATGTAAGTGAATAATGCCCACCACCATTTTTTGCCATGTATTCCAATTCTATACAATGAAATCGACTGGTGCAGCTCATCGATTCCACCCATGCCCTTGTTGTAATTTATATATTTCCACTGCCACTTAAATGTATGTATGTCTAAAGCAATTCATGGAATTGTTTTGTTATTATTATCCGTTTGTAGAAATGTGCTATTTAGTACACTTCGTTCGGCCCATTGTGCCCAAATTGGCACAGCAATATTTCGATTGCTCTAAAAACGTATGAATTTAGTTTATCACATTGAAAGAACTTTTAAATGATTTTCTAAATATTGAATTTATTATAAAATATGTAATTATGACGATATACAACCTGCATAAAAAATAATCACCAGAAAACCTTATCCACCTCGACATGTAGATTTATGACAAATTTCAAGAGATTTTTTCTACATAAGCAATAATTTTTTTTGACATTGTATGTAATAACTGCCATCAATAATGGCAAAATATCTTGAATGAATTGAATCAACTTTTGTGTATGCCCCAAATAATCAAGTGTTCCCAAATTGGCACAGCGGGCTTAAATGAGTTAATATTTAAATTTTTTCAAGTGTTGCCTCCTGAAAATATCGTTAGAAATCGAAAAAAGAAAAAAACGTTAAAATAAAATATAGGGTCAAAAAGTATGCTCAAAATCGCAGACATTGTGCATAAATCGCTAAGTTGTCAACATATAAAAGATTTTAAGTTCGAAATGTCAGTTTTAAGTTGAAACTTTTTAGTTTTTTTTTTGGCATTTAGTCATTTTTTAACGATAACACTAGTGGACGATTTGACGTTTTTGCATTTATTTCAATACGGTTGTACTCTTTGCACCTGAATAATTTTCTCATTGCAATATATTTGCGCTCTTCTCCAAAATTTTAACAATGCAGAAAAAATTTAGTGTCATAAAGGATTTTGGAATTACTTTTGCACTAAAAGATCGTTCAATTCCATGTAGCGGTCCTTCACTTCTTGCATAAGTCCAGTCCAAGTTACACTTCTGGCTGGCAGAAATCATTCAACTATTGGAAACTTGGATGAAACTTATCGGCTACAATATTAAAATCACCTTCTAAGTATGATCTAGTCTCTTCATGATTTTTTGTGGCATCGGTAACACAATGCAATATTGCCTTTTCCCCATCAGTGTCAGGATTTTAAGCATTCACATTGTTTATGGTGAAATTTATATCCGGTGTTTAAGCAGAAAGAAAACAAGATATTTCGCAAATATTTCACTAATTGGAAAAAACTTCAATTTTAAAAATCGATAAGAAACTTAAACAAATGGTAACAAAAATCGCCACAAATGCATGGCCCTGTTTAAACGCAAGCAAAATTTTTCCTCTCTGCATTGATAATCTATCGGTTCTTTGCATTTGGTTCTGGCTATTGATGTCGTTTATTTAAAAGTCACATGGAAATGTTTTTTTTTTTTTTAACTTCAGTTACTGGTTAAATTTATGATGTACATGAGCATCGCCAGTAACCACATGAATAGTAACTAGTTTGTACAAATACAAGAGAAAATATATGGGTTCATCTTTTTATTCATAACTATGCCTTTGACGGCACACGATGGACGACTAAGACTATGACTGCGGCAATGATGTTGAAGGAGATTGTGATGACGATGATGTTGTTGGTAAACCAATATTGTGGCTTTGTTTTGTGGTTAAACCGTTAAAAATTTTCCAATATATCTATGAAGGCAGTATGCATGTCATGATTATTGAACTTTTCAATGAAATGTGGTCGTTTAACAGCATTTACGAAAACCAATTCCCGGTAAAATGTTGTTAGTTTAATAAAGAAATTTAAAATGTTTGCAAAAAAAAAAATGACAAGCAATTGCTTTCAATTGTCTGCTTCTTATAAAATACAGCTGGTTTTTATTCCATTTTTTGGCTAAAAAAAATATTTTTTTCCAAACAATAGGTTTTGCATTGATACGGCTTTTGTTCTTTTGTTACGTTTTGAGAGGAAACTATTTTCAAACGCCGTTTTAATTGTTTTTATAAAATTACTATTAATTTATTGTAAATCCGTGCAATTCGTTTTTGCAGCTGTTAGAAATTTTATTTTAAAATGCACTTACAAATTGGGGTTTATGGGAAATGGCATCGCTACCACCACCACCATCACCACCACCAATATCAGCAGTGTCGGCAGTAGCAGCGCTACCAGCCATCCACTCAGTTTGCGTCAATTAGAACTTGCAAATCCCTGCAATTTGTAAATACGTTCGCCTTAATGGCATTATGCATTTAAGTGTTTCTGTAATCGAAATATTGAAATTATTTTTTTTTTGGATTTTAATGATAATTGTAGTCAGATGTTTCAAATAATTTACAGTAGCCATGAACAGAACGCACTGCAGAAAACAAAATTTAATTCAATAATTGAATTAAAGTTCTTACACTTTGATTAAACAGTGATATTTCTATCGAAAGTTCAAATTGCTGAATAGAAAGGATAATTAACAAACTTCAATATCTTCTGTGTTTAAAAAACAGGTTTTTATTTGCAATTAAATTTCTAGATATAAGCTTTGGCACATAACCCTATGCTGCTAAATATGCTATACACATTACGGAATCAAAAATTGTTGATATTCTTAGCATGATGTTCGAAAGAAGAATGATTACGTCTTTTAACACGCTACAGGTCCAAGGAAAAAAAATATAACATTTATACAAAAATTTCTGCAACGCTTTTGATGCAAAAATTAAATTGTAGAGGCGACGAGTAGGGTTAGAACCTACAATCTTTGGGCTGTAGCATCGAAGCTCGCTGCAAAAAATATATTGCAAGGAAATTCCTAAGAAGAAGAGTTCTGTAAAATTTAGAAAAGATTTGCTCGCCCATATCGTTAATATTTCTTTCTTGTACCGGCACTCAGGGGATGACTGTTGCAACTGGATTGCATAATGCGAGAACTATGGAATAAGGTTTTGGGAGAGCGGGTAGAGGAAGTAGTTTTTATGGACATTCCACTTGAATATTCCCTCGTTAAAAGTGACAGGAAAGAGCTCTACGGATAATTTATCCACATACATGCTGTTCGGCCAAAAAACTAATAATTCGTTGTGCGACCGCAAATGGATGCGCTCTTAATTATGAACGCGTTGTGTGCATGAATGACCGGGTTTCGGGAACAAGCACCCTGATTTCATTAGAAAACATCTCTTTATAGTAACGATACAACAGCAAACGCACGCTACGTTGCGACGATGCTCCAAAGAGTTAATAGAGTTGGCTACCCTACTGTCTCCTATGAGTTTCTTCGCCGTTCATGTACACGATCGAGCAGCTTCAAAAAAGTCTATGAAGCACCGGGCCACTATTATTATTATTGGTCCCGAAGCACCGCAAAGCTCCTCATTTTATATGCCCAACCTAAGCCTTTTAAGGAATCCAAGCACTTTTTGTGGTTTGGTGTTCCACAGAGAGCGCAGCACAGTCGCAAAGAACGTGTTCAGATCTCTAAGTGTCAAATAAAATTTTTTACTCGATTAAGTATTACGGCCACCGTTACTTGTCGAATTATTAGTTTAAATTCTCTTAAAATTCGATTTCCTATAGCCAGCCAAGAAAAAATTTAAAAAGAAAATAGGAAAAGTGGTTTTGCCTTTACAAACGCTCAGTTAACGTTGATTTTGGGTTCCATTGAATGTTACCAGAATTACGATATTCTTTTAAAATCATGTTGCAATCTCTATAAGTTAGGAAAAGGGAAAGAATAATTATTTAACAATTTTTTAATGCTAGATTGTGTGTAAAATAACTAGTACATTAATATCTCTACAAGTTTAAGACTTCGTATTTGAAATTCACTTTTCCATCAGTGTATTAGATACGCGTGTATAACAAACAACTGACAATAGTAATTGAAGGAATGAATATTTATATGAACGAATGAGATTGATTTAAAAACAAACGAAAAACCATTATCTGCTGTCTCTATGTGTCTGGTTGGTCGTCTGGCCAAATCATTTATTTGGACGTATGTAATTTCAGTTGCTATTAAATAGTCAGTTTTACTCCCTCTTTCTCCATATTTTTCTATACAACTCCCAACCACATCCCTTCATTACCACGCCAACGATAACTGTGTGAAGTGTTGCCACATTTTTTTTTTTATAAAAACTCGAAATTTAGATGAAAACAAACGAATTTTCAGTTGAAAAACTGCATATAAAGAGTAAAATAATTATAATTTATTTCATATATTTCTATTTTATATTTCAACAGAAGAAATTCTTATTACCATTTCTGTCAGAGAACTCTCTGATCAGAGTCTTTGATATTGGAAGTTCCAGAGTACAAAGCATACAATGCCTTGACATCTATAATGCGTAAAGTAGATCTAATTTCTAATTTTGTAAAGTCAAATCAGCTGATATTGTTAACCAAAGATGAGAATTTGTCTTTTATTTCCAATCTCAATGTTGTAATATAAGATTAAACCGAACAGACGGAGAACAATTAGTTGACGGTATAAGGGCTCTATTTAATATAAACAAAGGCGCTTGCTGAAAACTAATACAACTTAAATTTACCAAATTACATACATACATATGCACATATCATATGACAAGAAATTTTTTAAAATTATGAGTAAACTTTTTCTTAATACAGTAAAAATTTGATAATCCGGATAATTGATTGCAGATCCCAAGCCGGAGTAACGAATTATCTAGATTACTACGCATGTATGTATTTATTAAAAATTATAATAATTCATAGCAAAATTAAACATAAAAACATAAATATTAATTTGTACAGTTCAGTTAAAATAAAAAAAATACGCATTTACATACATACATACTTAACAATAAATAATATTAATTTCGTTTGACAAAGTAATCTAATACGGTTGTTTGTCGCGAACTTGTTAAACTTCTTTCTAAGGCTTGATCACGTAATTCATGAAGAATTAAGAGTTTTTCTACTCCTACACCATTTTCTTCGGCATTTTCTTCAAAGCATACTGTGATTTGAATAAAAAAATTTATAAAAACGGGTGTTATTCAATCCGGACTATAGAGTTGCAATCATTCCGGATTATAGAATACGCAATGAGCTGCAAAATTTTGTCCGGATTACCGAATAGTCCGGATTATCGAATTTACACTGTACTTGTTTTTTAACCTTTTTTATTATTCGAACAATCGATTTAATATTAATTTCAAAAATAAAAAATTTTAAAAATAAAAATGTCCTGAAGATGCTAACCGAAGGTTAACGAAATATCGAGATTATATAAAAAAAAGAAATAAAAAACCTTAAAGCTTAATTAAATAGATTGTTCGAGCATGAGTAAACTTTGTCACTGTTTTATTAAGTAAATGGACTAAAATTATGGCTTAAGAAATTGCAATTCAAATAACGAAATTAAATGTAAAAACGGCAAAATTTGCACAATTTACAGAAAAACTTGATTTTTTAATAAAAATCTTCAAAACTGTTCATGCTTAGAAAAACTGCAAAATGCAGTTGCACATTTGGCAACGCTGGCAGCATGTTAAAGTGAGTGAATTGAGTTGTAAAACAGACACACTTTTCGCCATGGGTGATACATGCATTTACATTAAAAATAAATATATGTATATATGTATGTATGTATGCATATCTATATCAAAAAAAAAGAAAAAAAGAAAACAAAAAATTAAAAAAAAAAAAAGTTTTAAAAGAATTGTTTTAAAAAGTAAATTGTAAATGCTAAAGGGCACGATATTGTATTCCACCATTAAACATAAATATAATCGTAGTTAAAATGAAACTACAGAAGTATATGTACCTGATGACAAAGTTGGTGATACTGATGCTGCTGTTATGATAATGACAATGATGACGATAATGAGGAGAATGCCAATGACAATGAATAGAAATTTATTTTCATACACACATACAATTTACAAAATGAAGTGCGAGATTTATTTAACGTAGAAATTCTCTCAGTAGGCAATATCTTGTAATTTTTTGTCAATTTTAATCTTTTCTCTGTTGTTTATAATGAATTTTGCAATTTCTGGTTTAAAAAAGAAAATAATTAGCCTTGAGAAATTTATCGAACAAAAGTTGGCTATATTAAAATAAAAAAATTATGTGTGCAAGGTTGTCCAAACTATGACATTTGCAAAAAATACTAGGTTTATTGGAAAGACAATTTTGTGCTGCAACATCGTAGAGCTCGTTAGTAGGACAACGGTGATGTCAAATTTTAGAAATTTCCAATTACTCAAATCAACATAGTCGTTAATTGTATTTTAGGTACTCAGGTCAAGAAGTAAAAATTTATTTAAAATACAGTTTCAGTTTACTTATCTATCCGTACATTACAATTTGGAAAATAAATACATACGTACGTGTGCAGACAGAAAAAATGGCTTGAAAATTCTTATTTTCAATATATTGGAAACCGATTGTATAGGGAGAAAGACACAAGTGGTGAAGTAAGAAGTGAACTTAATTCCTTGCGAAATTCTGCTATCTCTTTGATATAAGCTAAACTAGAGCGGTTTTATTTTTTATTTTACTTAACTGACGTTTTATTTGTTAAATTCTGACCAAAAAAATTAAAAATTATCAATTATTAGAAAGTTAAGAATTTTCCACAAACTCAAATCCGAGTGAAAAACAATGCCATTTTAGGCATATAATTTTTTTTGTACTATTTCTAATCCAACCTTTTTGCTACACAAGCGGGATTATGTCGTCAAAATATATTTGGTAATTAACACGCAATTCTCACAAAAATATCTCCAGAATAGCATAATTTCGGTTTCTACATAGAAAAAATTTACAACTATGAGATTCAAAAATATTAGTATATTTTTCTTTTCTCAGATCGTTATAGCTCTGTAAAGTCATTGGCGCACTAAGATGTGTTTTAATATTCACTTTCACATACATGTAGAATGTATGTGCATATGGCTCGCACAAAACCTGGCACTAGTTATTTAATTTTTTTGAGAACATTTCTATCAATTCAAACATTCTGATTACGCGACTTGTGAAAAAGGAAGTGATGAAAAAATTTATGAACTATGATTAATCAATTCAAAAACAGCACTAGGGCTAATTGTAGTTCAAATATTGGAAAAGCACGACGTGAAACTGTAATTTGAAATCCATCACATGTTCGTTAATTATTGTCATTTGATCAGTTTAATAACAAAGTGACTCTTACTGTTCATATTAAAATGAACAGGAAAGATTTATTATTAATCAACACAAAACAATATAATTGAAATTAGTTCACTTAAATATCACAAAGTGTGCAGAAATTTTCACAAAGTTGTTTTTTTCTTTCTATCAGCACTCACGATTTTTTTTTCATCTTGCACCAGCACTCAGGAGATGACCCCTACGTATGCGGTGAATTGTGTTGGAACTAGAGAAAAGGGATAGTAAGAGAAATGACAGAAGGTGAAGCTTCACTATCTTACAACACTACATTTTTGCAAGTTAATTGTTCCTATAGCAGTGTTGTAGCGTCTCTGATGTCAAGGAGACGTATTAAATTTTGAAGCTTCGTTTTTAGTAGCAATTTTTTAGTAATTATTTTACTTCGCCGGGGCTACACAATACCAACGAAGGAGGGTGTTCTGATGTGCCTGTGGATTGGATACAGCTGAAGCCGTTACTGTCCAGTGACCAGTAACTATGCCCCTTCGCTACTGAAACTTTGCGACAACAACGGACAGAAACCATCGACCATCGCCACGACCATTGCACGTTTTTTGATTATAGCAGTGCTGCAGCGCCTCTGATATCAATGACATGTATTCAATGTTATAGTTTTGTTTTAGTAACCATTTTTAGTAAATATTTTACTTCGCTGGCGCTACACAATACCGAGAAAGGAGGGCGCTCTGATGTGCCTGTGGATTGGTTACAGCTGAAGCCGTTAGTGCTCAGTGACCAGTGACTTCGCCTTCGCCATTGAAATCTTCCTACAACAAATTACGCAAAGACTCTATTGCACATCAGAAAAATGTCAAATGTTTTTATGACGTAGTCTGAAACTTTTTGATTTTGTAGTCAACGTGCAGACTACTTCAGACATCGCCACCCTGTTATCAAGTTCTATAGTGGCGTAAAATATCATTTAACTAATTAGTAATGAACAAGTAAAGAACGATTTTTTGTATGTATTAATATGTTTCTCATTCCTGATTAGAAAACTTAAAAATGGTGTAACGGTTCTAAAGAACTTGTCCAACTGTAATATTTAAATTAATAACAAAAATAAAATGAAATTCTGATTCCGTGAGGTATCGTGCAGCAAAATATCCAAAAAATACTAAAAAGTTAACAAATGAAGTGAGAACATATTGACTTAAAGCACCATCATCATCATCGCACTCCTCCAACAAACCAAACAGAAAAAATTTGCCATTTAATCATCTATACATACACATGCACATACGAGAATTTCATTTAATATTTTTCGCAATTTTTTTTTTTTCTGTATATGACATCACACTGATAACGTGGTGGCAAATAAATAAACCCAGAGAGCAAAAAGGATGTGGAAAAAATAAATATTGTTTTAACTTACTTTTACATTCATTGGCATCAGTATCGGTGGCACGTCCCCATGGTCGGTCAAAGTAAAAGGGTTTACATCTTTCACATTCCGGTCCAGCTGTGTTGTGTTTACAAGCGCATGTCATTGTTAATTTGGCATTTATGGCCAGGTTTGCATTTACTCCCGAAATAGGTGCCGAACGACCGAAGTTTACCGCATCATCAGATGAATCAACTAAATTAACTAAACCAGTGCCGCCACCATCATCATCCTCGTTATTGAATAGATTAGCCTCGTTTGAACTAGCATGAGCCAAACATTCGGAAGCATGACCATTGCATTTACACCTGCCACCTACAGCAAAGTCTGAGACAGCATAGTGTTGAGCATTGGCCAAAAGATCACGTATAGAAGGCATAGGTGTTGGCTTTTGAAGTGTTGAAGGTTTCAGTCCATATTTAGAAGATGTAGAAGAAAACACATTTTTGTTCGTAGTGGCAGGTTCGGTTGTTGTAGTAGTTGAGCTGCTGATGTGTGTTATGGACGTAGCAATAGTGGCAACTTTGTTTTTATATAACTTTTCATAGTTCAGAGACTTTTGCTTGTAAGCATTTAAACGTTTCGGTTTTACAGCCATAATATTAATACCATCATTGGCATAATCCAAATCCAAATCATCATCTAATTCTAAATGCTTTTTAGGCTCGGCATAACCTTCCAAGTCATCGTCATAGGGCACACTATCGTTCTCATTTAGATTATAGTCATAATCCTCTTCGGCCATATCATCGTCGTCTTCATCATCTTCCTGGCTGCTTCCCATTTCATCACTAAAACTATTGGCATCGGGTTTGTTGTCCGTTTTTGCTTGTGTATTTATCAACTCTTTAGGTAATTCCAACCGATGAAAGACCACTCTTATATCAGTAGCTGTTACCCAATCTTGTAATACCAGAGATGAATCCAAATCGTTTGCTGAAGGTCTACCTTCTAGGGTATTGAATGCAAAACGATTGGTGTTGCCATCGTGATGGGAATTCATGCATCTAGCTTCTTGCTCATTAAATTTGCTGATCTTAGCTCTATCAGGGCGTCCATAGAATTTCTGACACAGCGAGCTATAAAATTGGAACGGCTGCCAAGTTTGCCCGTAATCAGAGCTCTTGTAAATAGCCATAGAATCTGGCTTTGGGGACTTGGGACAAAAGGACAAGCTCACATAGGTAAGTTCGTATTTCTTTCCCAATGACAAAGTTAAGGTAACGTTATCCGGTGGCGCTGTATCCGGATCGGATGGGACTGATACTGTAGCTGAGCGCCAGCAAGTAACATTATTGGGATTATTTAAATCAGTTAGAGACTGTGGTGGAAACCGCATTTCAGCCCTAGAAATATCACACGTGCGGCATTCATCCATCAAACCGTCACGCTTGAGTTCACAAAACATTTCGGGCTGCAGGCTGCCACATATGCTAGATGCTTGCACCGGATTACCGTAGGCAGCATTTACAAAACTTGGTAAACATTTGCGTGGTTTTCCCTCAAAATAGCATGGATCATTATTATGATTAGATGAAGCTGATCTCGCCAAAGTTATTCGGATAATGCAACAAAGTACCAAAAGGATACCAAACCACAAAGACGACTTTAGTGCATACATGTTTTTTATTTTGCTAATATTTTTCTTCTTAATTAAAAATTCTCAACAGACGTCTAATTTCTTAACACTCTTTCTGCGATTTTCAACACGCACGTGCATGTACAGACAAGACTAATTACGATTTTAAAGTGTGCGTTTTTATGTTTATACTGCTTCAATCTTGTGCAGGAATTTTCTCGTTACTTTTTGTAATTTATTATAAGAAAATATTTTTAATTGCTTTTTGAAGAGCCAAACTAGCTAAACAAGATTAAACACATCTTTTTTTTTTTATAAGTTTAACACCTTTTCTTTTTATTCTGATGAGAAACGCGCATTAACCATTTAAAATTTTCAATGATAAAAGTCCATAATATTATGAAGATTATTTTATGTTCATGTCACGGTTATTACTGCACTTTAGTACCTCTTTGATGTTGTGATAAACTTAGAGAGAAATTCCGAAAAAAATTTTTATTTTTCGTTAAACAAAAAGCAGCAAACACTTGCTAATCAAAGTGAAACCGGTAAAAATGAAATTTACATTAATTTAAATACGAATGATGGTTATGGTTTTGAACAAAGTTTAACAATTATGTAAACTGTAGAGGCCAGAGAATGCATATTATAGCACACTATGCGATTTCGAAAAAAAAGTTGTTTTTCACACCAAAACACTTTTCTTCATATGACAAATTTTTTTTTAAATAATTCACAAAACCACATAGTCTTCAAGTCTAACCCGGATTTATTTAAGAAGAGTGTTATACTATTCTTTAGTTAAATATAAATATATTTTTGCTTTTTACGGTCAGCATCCGTTAGTAATGGTCCTTAACCATCAGCTGCTGCCGTTGTTCTGTTTTAATAATAATTTTCTTAAACACCGACAATATTAGTCAAGCACACACTCGTCGACGCAATTAAATACAATACAGCATCCTTTCATTTTCTCTCACTCTGCCCTTCACTTAGTTTATCATTATACTGCTTTATCAAACTAACGAAATTATAATCAACACTTTTATACGTAAACTTTCTTTGTTATTTAGTATTATCATACTGTGCCTTTTTTTGGTTACTTATTTTTTAGCTTTCAACTATGTTGAGTTTCTATTTGGATGTAAAATATTCACCACACTTCCGTAAAACACATTAAGCTCTTGCACAAAATCACATTTACGAACGCACTTTAATGAAAGCATCCTTTAATTTGATTTTTCACAACCGTTTCATTCGTACGACATCGTTGTTGTAAATACTCCGTTATTTCTTTTTGGATTATTTTATAACCTCTCACGCACTTTACAGTAATATACCCTCCCGTACAATATGATGTTTACCAAACGAATGCTCAATTAATACTGATGCTAAAGAAAATTCAACACTAAGAAATCAATCGTTTGCTTACCACTAATAAGAAAAAACTTTCTCATTTACCCATATGGTGAATTGATGATATTCTCTGGCTCTCTTTTTTTAAAAACCAAAACAAAATATTGGGAGCTTAATTTGCATGTCGGAACATGTGCGTGTGATTACTGTGTATTTGAATTGTTTGGGTTTGCATGCATGTTTATTCAAGAGGGCTAATTGAATTATTTGTTTACATTTTACTAAAACTCTTGGCAAGGGTTTTATTTTTTGTTGTTGTTAATGTTCTCTGTTTCACCTTTCCTGTTTCTCAATATATTGAATGCATGAAACACATTCAAGACAGCAGGCTACCAACTACAACCTGTCAAAACGCTGCAGACTACGTGGTCTATTGTACTCGCAGCTGAACATGCTCCTATTTAATGCAGCCGTGCACAATGTCACTAAAAACCGCAGTTACATGGAATAGTTTTTGTGTTATGCCGATGTAATGAATAAATATTATATGGTCCACCGACATTGTATTATTAAATAGACCATACATCGGGTTAGTGCTGGACTAGTTCTAGGTCTGAGTGGACTACACTATCATGCATGTAGTCACATTATCTGCAGGGAAATAGAATACATTTGTGTATATGAGAATGATTATTTTAACGACAATAAGGCTGCCCGACTGCCGTTCAATCTGAGAATGAGAAAATACCAACGCAATTATAAAATATTGAATATATTATTAATAATCAATAAGTTTTAAGCAAATAAATTGACTTGTTTTAAGCTAATTTATTTTTATTATTTATCTATGTTTGTTATAATTTCTGATGAATTTGGTTAAAGTCTGCTAACGATTAGCACCAAATGAAATACACACATAGACCAGCTAAGCCATATAGCAAACATAGATAAATAATCCTAAAGAATGTTGACTCGCGTTCAATAAAAATAGAAAAAATAATTACATAATTTTATTTTTATTAATGTAAAATATTTTAATGTGGCAATATAGAAAATGTAATTCTACAACAAGCATCCATCATTTATCTATCTATCTATCAATTTTTAATTGTTTCCACTGTCTCTGTCGTATTTAAAATAATTAAGTAGCCGATACAAGTCAAGGAATGCTGCCAATTACACTTGTGGGCTCTGTAGCTTGTAGCTTGTTGGCTGGAATGTGCTTTATGCTTAAGCAAAATAAACAGAGAATATCTATACTCTTTTACAATTAAAACACTCTTCATTTCTAATTTTAGATTTTTCACTAAGTGGATGGTATTTTAGTAATAAATTTTAAGAGTTATTAACAGTATATGAAGCGACAAGTGTTAAATATTAATGCACATGTTATATAAAGACTATTATACGCTTTACAGTAACAGTGACAGCATTTTTCTAACAGTATAGTTTAAGGTAATTCGTTATGTTATTCGTCGCCCGTAAATTGCTACTGCTTCGTAAATATGGATGTGACTTTTCTACGCTGTCTGTATTATCCTTCAAATAAAATTTTACACTACTTTTCTTTTAAATCATGCATAATTACATCTATGGAAATGTTGCTTGTCCAGATTTTTCGTAATACATCAGTAATTGTTGAAACTTTCCTTTTACTAAAATTAATCCGTATGGAATGTTTACATTGCAGAACGATTTAAGTATCTCTCTTGACATTGATCGATGAATTTATCACACTAATTAGTTAATTTTTTCTCATTTATAATTAATTTCATGTAGAGGATGTACATATTCGTACTAATAAGCATATAAAATATGAAGGGGTGTTATTTTTTAGATGTAAACTTACTGGGCTGGAAAGTTCGCTTACATTGGATATACAAGAAATTTCTGAAATTCGTTTACTTACATATAAATAGTATGTGGTATATGTATGTAAAAACAGTAGTTATGTCTTTGACAATTTTCACTTTTCATTGAGTTTATGTTTTGTTACGTAATATACGCATGGTTGCTGTCGTAACGTAATTTTATGGGAATTCTTTGACTAGTGCTTAAATGAACTACTATAGGAAATAGCCACAGCCACTCTGTGCCGTTCAAGTGCCTAAATAAGTCCGTCAGGTCCAACCAAGAACACGTTTTATACGAAAACCGCCCAAAGAATCTCAGCCTAGCCGGACCCGGTCATTCACACCGTTTCGAAACTTATTGGCCCCATGGCAAGAAAATGGGTAGTTTTTGATTTCAAAACGTTCAATAGTAGTCAATATAACTATGTTCCACCATCACACAGTATTGAACAGAGCTTTAAAAGATTGCAATCACATGATTTAATGATTGCTATTTTATGTTTGCATTGCAAATCGTAAATTTCAATTTGAAATTAATTTATATATTAATTGATTGCAACTACATAAATACACTAATTGGAAAAACAATTTAAATCAGAATGGAAATATTCGTTCTGCTCAAATAAAACGCCTACTAGAAGTAAAACATACTCTGATTATTTTTGAGTGCCAACAAAATAATTTTTTTTATACAATGTGGTTCAAAATTAATCATCCGGGGCAAATGTATTTACCCGATTTTATTTTGCTGTAATTTTTTTTAATGATAAACTTGGCTTCTGCTTATATGGGCATTAACTCTGCCTGCGTCCACTCGGCCGATATCACAAGCAGAACCAAAGTTTTTCGTTGAAACAAAATATAGCAAAAGAGCATTGAGTGATTACTTTTTCCTTGGGTGAATAATTTTGCACCACCTTGTACATACATTGTATATTATTTCGTTGGCTATGATTTAATCGCATGATTTCAACAAAAATTTGATTGCAATCAATGCATTCAATGATGTTTAAAAAAAATTATTTCAAAATGATTGATTGCTATCACAAAATATTTGCAGCCTGTTCACCGATGTCGAACGATAGTCGAACTAACGATGTTTTAAATTTTGGCAAAATTTCATTTTGAAATAAGAGAATAAAATCAGTTTAGTGGAAATCACTTTTGATTCCAGTTTCAACATTGAATTCTTATAGAAAGTGTATCGGCAACAACTCTCTATAGATTAAACAATACGCGGATACCAATTTTTCTAGTAAAAATTTATCACAAAAGTTTTTTTTTTACCGAAAGATTTATATATTGTGTGATTTTGGCAAGTCATCTACAACAATAATTTTTAAATCGAAAATTAAAACCAACAGAAAACCTTTTGTAGACAATTTATAAGAAGCAAATGTTCGATACTGCAAATTCCTTTAAATAAAATTTTTCGCTGACTTGAAAAAAATTTACAGGTAATTCTTCGTTGGAGAAAAATTCTTTTAAAAAAATTTTTTTCTTAAGCAAATTCATAAATCGTGTTCATCGCTAATGGGGACATTTTTATATATGTATGTACAGAAAAACTTTTCGTTGACAATAAATTCTTTAAATTATCAGTATTGACAAGGAATTTATTTCTAATGAAAATTAATCATTAACGAAAGATTATCTATATATTTTTTGTTTGTTCTTTCTGTTTCACTTTTTATAAAATTAGAAACTCAATATCGCATTATTAACTACCGTAACTTAAATCTATCTTCTTCGCAATACCGCTGCATATGTATGTATGTTTCAACTTGAAATCAAACGGTTTAAAACATCAAAACATATTCACAGATTATTTCTACCTTACTTTTGGTATTAGCTAAATCTTTTAAGCTGTCATTTAATAAACTCAATGGGAGTCTTGGCGCCCCAGTGTTACCACTCAAGAAATTTAATAAAAAAAATTATCTTATCTCGAAGATAATATTTTCAAGATTTATACACAATCTATACATATTTTTTTTTTTTTATTATTTTGCCCACACGTATGAAGTTTAATCCACATCAAGAGTGTAGAAATATAAATCAAGAAAAAAAAGATGAAATCAAAAAAAATCTAAGAAGTAAAATAAATTTAAACCAATTTAGTATTTGTAGCACAAACTGTGAATTCTAGCACCCTCAATAAGAAAGAAAAAACAAGAAAAATAAAATGTGCCGCAAGGAAACTTAAACACTTTTACTTGCACTCGTTGATAAATCATGTTGAAATCAAGAAAGTTTATTTCCTTTTTAATGCACAGCAACAGCAACAGCAACAGCAACATCAACATGGGTGTTTTACTTTCGCCGAAAATTTTTGATTTTATTTACTTTACTTTTTGTACTTTTTCATCAAAACAAAAAGAAAAAAAAAAATTCAAATAAAAAGAATATTTCGTTATCCATATAGTAATATTTGAGAAACCATAAGCCATAAATTCATATGCATGTCGCATATTTTCATAAGATAAACACCGAAAGACACACGGGGATACAGACGGTCGGACCATCATACAAAAACTTCATAGGAAGCTGTGAATTGTAGTAGAAGATGCTGTTGATTTTCTTTCTTGCTGTCTTTAAACAAAGTACATTTTGTACGAGTACTTGATACTCAGTTACAACAGAGAAAAAAGTAAAAGATATTCTTAAATGGATTTTATTTCGTTAAATCAAGAAGACATATGAAGTAAAAGAAACGTAACAAGAAGTTGAAAAACTTTGCGCTCTGTTAGTGGATGGAGTCTGCTTTGTAACAAAAACTAAAATAATGCGTGTGTCGGTGCATCTTATGTACGAATTTGAACTTTTTTTTTGAAATAAAATTCAACAATTCATAGGTTCGACTACCATATTTCTGGTTTGGCTGCCTAAAGATCGCCATCGGGATGAGTTTTTCTTATGAATAATAATAATAATAGTGTTAAAGTGGAAAATATTGGGCAGAAGTAGAAACATTTTCCTGCGTTTGAACTTTAAGAATGGGATTTGGGGTTGCTGTTATTCGAGCGCTTATTCCGTTGAGTTCACAACCAGCAGTTCGTGTGAAACATTTTTCTAATAAGTTGCTGCTAACAGCGCCGTACTTGGTCGGTATTTGAACAATAAAACGGCGGCGAAATAAAATGATACAGGGTGGCGCAGAATGAGCTATATGTTTTAAATGGTTTATAACTTTTTTATTTATGCGATTATTATAATTTTGTTTTTTTTAAATACAGTATATTATTGGGGAATTTTTTGCAATTAGCTTTGAAAAATGATATCCTGTACGTAATGTCCATTTTCTGCTACGGGTGCTACGGGCAGCCTCTAACGCTAAGTAGTTCTACGATATGTGACATTCCCCCGTACAGGTTGTAACATCCCTTAATTGTTGTGCCGTTCAGACAACTCCATTAATCTATATCAGAGGTAAAAGCGTAGTGCATAAATTCTAAATACTTCGCCAATCTTCGTACTGTCAAGGCCTCTTAATTTTCAGGAGGCTGCAAGATCCTCCAAGAGGGTGGCGATGGCACGATGGATGGTAGTCTGCACGTTGACTACGAATCTAAAAACAGACCTGGGTTCAACCCCAGTTTCAGACAAAAATTTTTAAAATAAAAATAAAAACATCTCGCATTTTTCTGATGTGCATTAGTGTGTATTTGTGTGTCAGTTGTTGTCGGTAGGTTTCAGTGGCGAAGGCATAGTCACTGGTCACTGAACACTACCGGCTTCAGCTGATGATAGCAATCCACAATCGCATCAGAACGCCCTCCTTCGTCGGTATTGTGTAGCACCGGCGAAGTAAAACAATAATAACAAAAAATGGCTACTGAACCGAAGCTTCAGCACTGCTAAAAGTATAAACAAAGAACGTGCGAAAGCAGAGCTGCAAAAATAAGTAAGCTTCACCTCCTGTCGTTTCTCCTACTATCCCTTTCCTAAAGTTCCAGCACAATGCTTCGCATGTGTAGGAGTCATCTCCTGAGTGCTGGTCCCAGATAAAAAAAAAAAAAAAAAAAAAAAAAGATCTGCTGAAGATACGAATCTACAATGAGCAAATCTAAAGCACCAATACCAAATTTCGATGGCGATGGTCCAAGTAGTCTGCACATTGACTGCAAAATGAAAAATTTTCCTGGGTTCAACCCCAGTTTTAGACTCATGAAAACATTTGGCACTTTTTCTGATGTGCATTTCTGTGTCTTTGTGTCTGTTGTTGTCGGAAGGTTTTAGTGGCGAAGGCATAGTCACCTGTATTCAAACCACAGGCACATCAGAACACCCTCCTTCGTTGGTATTGTGTAGCAACGACGAAGTAAAATAATTACTAAAAATAGCTACCAAAACGAAGCTTCTAAAATTTAATACGTCTCCTTGACAATCTATTACGTCTCCTTGACATCGGAGACGCTACAGCACTGCAGTAAAAGCAAATAAAGTGCAAAAAGCAGTGTTGTAAGTTAGTGCAGCTTCATCCCCTATCATTTCTCCTACTATCTCTTTCCTCTAGTTCCAGCACAATGCACCGCATGTGGGGGGGGGGGGGGTGCTGGTCCAACATAAAATAGTAAGGGTTTAACAATGATGTGCTTCTGGCGAGTGCTTCGTTGTGTTCCTTGGAATACTTCGTCTCAACCCTAAAAATTAGAGTTAGTGTGCTGGCATGAGTTTGGATTCGTTGTGGCCATGGTTGATACTTAAAGTCACGCGGAGAGATTCGTTATTGGTCTAGTCGGAATATTAATCGTATTATTACACATATGTTCTGATATGACTTTTACTAATCGAACTGCTGTTTGCCATTCAACAGTAGTCTCCGGAGGGTGGCTTCGACTAGCAGGTAGAAGTTTATTATCCTCTATCTAATGATAGTAGTGTATGAATGTAAGCCTGGATTAAAAGCCCTTGAAGTAAACGTTCTTATGTGACAATGGGGTTAAGATAGCCCAAAATACCTCAGCGAGGTCTAATATCATAGGATAACTATGTTACTTGGATTGCAAAATATGTGTACGTAGTCAGTCATTAGTTGTCTTTCCATGTGCCCATTGGCAACTGTTTTGAGAGCACCGTGCGGTAAGACGTCTTGAGAACAATCTGTATCTATGATAGCCAACGTTCAATAGTGCAAATGCCAACGTGGGAGCTTATATACGTCAGGAAATACATTTTACTCCCATCCAATAATAGAATAACTTTCAGTCTGCTTCATAATAATATTTCTTTATTTTGATATTAATACTTTACGAGTGCTAGAAAGACATGTTTGGTCCAGATCTCTGATATGTCTACGATTATTTTTATTGTTATTTCTGACGCTGCCGCTGCCATTATCGCACTGTCTTTGTTTGACCAAATACAAAACATGAAACCTCCTTGCATCAGTTGTTTGTGCGAACGAAAATTTCTGTTTAAATTGCTGTTACACTTGTAAAATGACTGGCTATCGATGGCGATAGACATTTTTGTTTTCCTCGCTTCTACCTCTACGTCCGATTCAAATATGTAGAATATCTGCTGGCTTTTAAGCTATTCGTCTCAAGTCCGAATTCTTAAAGAGAACATATTAAACAATGAAAAATAAACTTAATAAGAGTATAATGTTACATTGTTTGACCGCATTTTATTGAATGGGCTGTATGTTTTTATTTTATTTTTTTTATTTTATTTTTTGTTTTCAATGTGAAACACAGTATTGTGTCGCACAATGTTCAGTTGTCATAAGGAGGTATTTGTATTCCAGATTCCCTTTTTTTTTGTCGTTTTTTTTACAAATTCTGTGAATTAATTTAAATGTATTTTCGGATTTCTTTCATTCTTTTCAAAGCATAGTATGTGAAAGATTGGAAAAGTTTTGCAGTCACATCATCAGTGTTGAGTATATTTTGCGTTTCCACAGGTATGTCAGTGTATCGCTAAGCTGTGAGCCCTTTGCGTGTCTCCAGGTAGTGCCTATCAATTTGTAACGCTTATTTTGTTTTATGTATTTTAATAAAAAATTTCGTGTCAAAAATGCCCAGTACGATGGCCAGCAACCGTATACATACATATATTGTCTTGGACACAAAGATCGTTTTTTTTTGTTTTTTTTGCTTCCAAAACATGTCAAAAAGAAAATAAAAAACATAAATTTAACGAGGGTCGGAAATCAAACAGCAGTTTCGTGGATTAAACCAATTTCCATAGTACAATGGTCTTGTTTTTCAATATGAAGAATTTTAATACATTTTCTGCAGCAGAAAATATAAAAAAAAATTTAAAAAATTTCATTAAAAGCTGATTTAGAATTATAGTTTTTTTCTATTTCCTATAAGAAAATATTATATTGTTAATAATACTTTGTTAGTGCTGTAGTATGTTGATTGGAAATGTAAATAACGTTTAAAGTTGAAGTCGATAAATTAGTAATCTGGCACTTTGTTTTCATGTTTTCATCTTTACATGTTTATTAAAACAAGAAACCAAAAAAAATTTGTAAAAGATTTATTTTATATTTGGCAAAATTGTAAGGACTCAATTATTGGATGCATGCTCATTACCTGATGAGGAAGTATTATTGTATTTACTTGAAAGACTTATTATAACTTGCTGATAGCTAAAGTTGGCATGTTATCGGACAAATAATTAGTTTTTCGTTATTACAAGTTGACTTTAACCTAATCTGACCGATAAGCTAACGGAAAGTTCATCCTACCTGTAACTTTTAAAGTGGACTTAATCATTTGAAGCTGCCATATTTTATGCACTTTAAATATGGCAACATGAAAAGTATAAATGTATACAAATTAATTTTTTAAACTAAAATGGAAAGCAGAACGCGATTGTTTTATATAAACGAGCTAGAGGACATTTTTCAATACACACAGCAAAAACGTAGAGTATCAAAAAAACGCTTTAAATAAAGAATAAAATAAAACCTTGTCGTTGCCAAAGTAATCGGTATTTACTCTGGTACTGCCATATTTTTAAAAATATTAATTTTATTTTTTCGAACAGTTGTAATAATGAAAACAAGTTAAAGGTCACTTTATTATTCATTTTACCTAAAGTTAATTTTAGCTATCAGTAACTTTATTGCTTAGTTGTAATAATGGCCCTTAGTCCAATAGCAGATAGATTTATTTCAAATCAGCAAATGCTGGCAAGATATTTTATATATGCAATTTTTTCTGATTTAAAAATTTCCTATCCAGTGTTGATAAGCGAAATTGTGGGTACTATCTCTATCTTTAATTTACGTACGCCTGGAGTTCATCTTGATGTTGGATTGTTTTTTTTCTTTAATATTTACTATATGAAAGGATGAAATAATTCCATATAACTGAATGCCTAAGCAACAGTTTGCAATCTATGCCGCAAAATTATTTTCTATATATCGAGCCTTTGGTGCAATACCGTAGTAATTCAAAAAATCGTGAACTGAGAAAAATACATTTTGAAGTTTAGAGCCATCTTTTTGATAGTATTTTCGTTTACTAAAGTTATTTTTTTACAAGTTTTTAAATAAAGAGGCACGTTTTGTAATGTTTTCAGTTTCTTGTAAATTTCTTGTCATAAAGGAAATATTTCATTATTGCAAATAAATATTATTGGAAATAGCCGGAGGCAATAAAGACATTTGTAGCTGTAGAATGTGAACAGTTAGAGTTAGAACCAGAATCTTTTTTTCCTTTAGATATATATTTCCCCAAAGATCATTTCTGCATACCCAGCTCAAAAAATTAAAATTTCTTCTAGTTCCAGTACAATGTATTTATTGATAGAAGTCATCTCCTGAGTGCTGGGCCCAGATAAAAAAAAAATAAAAATAAAAATTCCAATTTTAATGGGCATATTAATGAATGAAATAAAGTTTTCGTGCAAATTAAATTTCAACACAAGGCCAGATAAAATTGTCCAAAAACTATCAATTGTCAAAATATAAAAAATCGTAATTTCAGCTTTAAAAAATCGTCAAAACATCATTTTTAAAGAAAAAATCGTCAAATCGGGTTTTTGATATTTTTGGAACGAAAAATCGACAAAATCACGATAAATCAAACGGTATTCGGCGAATAAGTGATGAACCGAGTGTTAATTTAATTCGTTCGCTTCGGTTATGAATGCCCCACGATCGATCTTCAATGACTCCCGAAAACACTGAACTGGTTGAAAGCAGTTTACGTGAAAATCCGCGAATTTCACTTATTTAACCTAAACCTAACGGAAGCAGCAATACGTTACATATTTAGGAGCAAATGCGTATAAAAAATCCTTCCGAAATGTACTAAAGTCTGTGAATACACTCTTTATAGCAGAATAAATGCATAAAATATAAACTCTTTGGCGTTTGTCTTTTTGGATACATAAAGCAATGCTTGTGTGCGGCTCATCGCGAATAAAGTCGCAATTGCAAGTGATTTTATTCTGTTATACTTACAATATGCTTCCAACCGAGCAATAATTTTTGAGGCAAATTTTTTTGTTCTTTTTAGAGTGTCAACTAATTTTATTTACACAATATTATATTTTTTTTTTTGCTTAAGACGACGAAGGAATTCATCTTCAAAATTTTAAACTGAAAACAATGTGCTGCAAATTATAGTCAACGTGGATGGATTCGTGCTCCAAAAATTATAGCAGGAATGATTTAAATTAATTAGATTAATGATTAATTAGACAAAAAATTTCAAGTTCAAATAAACACCTTCTTCAATTGCTGTATGAATGAATTTTAAAGTTCTAAAACAGTTCGTGAGCGATCCCCATTACGTTGATTTGATGAAAATTGTTGTTGATTTTCCAATAAGTTATCGAACGACTTCTTTAGGGATATATCAAAATTTCTCATAGTTTTTATTTAGTTTTGGAATATTTGCCTTCCCATTGAATTTTCTTATAGTTTTATTTTGAAAATACGAAAAACGAAATTTTTCCCATGCAAATTGTAAGTCGTAGAGCGTCGCTTAGTTCATTCGTACTATCTGTCTGTCTGGCGCTTTATACCGAACCTCGCATGCAAAATATTGTAAACTGAATATGATTTCAAACGGTGCCTTAAGACGTCCATGTTTGGTCATACATTTCATTATTTTTTGTTGTTATTGCATACATTTTTCATTTATAAGATGATTTTTCTTTGTTATTGTGTCATATTAAGTTGCTGATTTATTGGTTGTAACAACTCAGGTTTCTTTATTATCATTCAGTTATAGTATTTCCTTTTAGCATTTATGTTCACTTTAGGGGATTTATTTATTTATATAAGTCACTGTAACATTTTTAAAGGTCAGGAGAAATTAACTTTGAATACAGAAGCTATTTGGAAGGAAAGAAATTTAACTCTTTCCTTGACCATGATTTGAAGAATTTTTATATCATAAAGTTCGAATTCCATCCTAAACTTGCTGGCTCACAAGGCACAGTGAACATTTAGGCAGGATATACGACTGCCAATATGGAAAACGGCTGAATACGCGGAACAGAAAATACGTAAATGTGTATTATCAATATTTTCATGAATTAAATTTTAAAATCGAAATTTATTTTGCAAATAATTTTGATTAATCAGAAATCGCTATAGAGAAGCAAATTAAAAACCTTAATTTCAAGGTTATTATGCTTAAATATTATTAAATGTATAAGAAAACAAAAGAAAATACACCTACACATTCACCAAAAAAAAAAAAAAACACTTCATAAAAAATCACAAGAAAAAAATCTGATGAATGAAATACATGCCAGAGAAAAAGAGGCAAATCCGCAAACAAATCCGCTTGTATTACTTTTTCTTATAAAACTCGAAAAATAACAAGCAAAATACTCCATACAAAACACACACACACACACACACATACACTTTTAAGAGGCATATGATTTTTAAATGCATGAAGATCCTACTGGTAATTTAAAAAAAAACAAATTTAAACAGATTACCGATTTACAAGAAGACGAAAATAATAATAAAATACAAATATGTATGTATGTATGAATAAAAACATTTCCACACAATGTCACGAAATGATGTTCATATAAGGCCAACTACCAAGTCGTACAGCCAACGCCATCAACCTTATTCGAAGCGGCATTCAACGTTTCTACACCGAACCAATACCCAGTGAACAGCTTCAAAACATAAAATCGGGTTTTTATACATAATGGGACTTCTTCTTATGTTTATGTGAAAATGTCAAATGATTTGAACATAAAAATCTTAAACCAAAAAATTTTAAAATTTAAGTAGTAAATATTTGTTTTAAGCAAAATAAAAAAAAAACAGAAAGCAGAAAACAGCAGAAAACAGAAAACCAGTGAGCAAAATCGTAACAGCAAAAATTAAGTTATAAATAAAACATAATGTGCCCCGGGCAGGACATTAAAGACTGCCAAATAAATACAACTCGCGGCACAGTGCAGCACAACGCAAAAAAAAAAAATATTAAAAACAATTTTTCAGTGATGAACATGACATGATGATGTTGAATTAATTGTAGAATACTATATTCCAATCTGCAGAAGGTTTTTAAAGAACTTGTGAAAATATGAATCTATATGATGAATATATGTAATATGAATTTTTAGGTTGTTTTTCAAAAGGTGTCACTTTCGAACAGAGATAAAATAATAGTCATATTTTTGTTACACCAAAAATTCTTGTCTATAAAACTGGAACATGTAAATTTTTAGAGCAATTGACTACATAAATTCAAAATTGCGTTACCCTTCATTTATTTATGCACATAAGTATGTACCCGAGTGAACGATCACAACAGATTGAAGCGAATTTTACCAAGGTTGGGAGATAACAGCTCCCCTTAGCCAGAACTTATTACGAGATTGATAAATTCTGATGACTATTTTGTATTGGAAAAACTCGTGCTTACCGTGTCGTCGGGCGAAGAATAAGATTAATATTTTGAGAATATTAATGAGACACTAAAAAGTGTAAAATAAAAATTTTTCAAAAGAATATTGTACCGACTTAAAAACGGAACTGGAAAGTAAAAATATACGTTGCTATTGAATAGTTAAAAGTCGGTGCCAAGTACAAAATACAATACATATCGTTACCTAAATATAGAAAGGCCCTAAATAATTTATACTTTTTAAATTGTTTTTTTTTTATAACAATCTATTTTTTTAAGCTTTAAGGTTTTTTCTCTTTTTATTTATTCTCTCTTTTTATTCATTATTTTTATATTTATTTTCGATATTTCGTTAACCTTCGGTTTTTTTTAATTATATTTTCACATAGATAACACTTTAAAACAAAATTGATAAAAGAAAAGTTGGTGTGTTTCAATAGATAATTGTTTAGAGAATTTAATAAGAAACTGACTTACAAAAATATTCACGACTACAATAATTAAATTTTTTAATTATATTATTAATTGACCTTTTTAATTATATTTTTTTGATATATATTTATTAAGCCTGAGGTCTTTTTTTATCTTATTTTGTTTTTTTATTATTCGATATTTCGTTAACAGCTTGTTAACATCATCAGGAATAAAATAAAAAAAAAAAAAAAAAAAAAAAAATACGATAAAAAAAGACCTCAGGCTTAATAAATATATATCAAAAAATAATTAAATATTTATGAAAATTTTTATTTATCATCTCAAGTAAATTAATAGTTATTAAAAGCTTTCTTCCTTTCCATACACGGTCCAAAAAAAATTTCGAACCATTTTTTAGAGTTAAACAAGTTTAAGTCATAAAAAAACAAAGACATACATATTTTTAATATCATTGAAACGGTCTTTACTGGTTAGAAAATTTTATGTAATTATCGTGGCGATGGCACGATGGATGGTAGTCTGCACGTTGACTACAAAACAAAAAACAGACCTGGGTTCAACCCCAGTTTCAGACTAAAATTTTAAAATGAAAATAAACATCTCGTATTTTTCTGATGTGCATTAGTGTGGCTTTGTGTGTCAGTTGTTGTCGGAAGGTTTCAGTGGCGAAGGCATTGTCACTGGTCACTGAACAATACCGGCTTAATGTGTAGGAGTCATCTCCTGAGTGCTGGTCCTAGTAAAAAAAAAAAAAAAAAAAAAAAAAAACGTCAACGCCGTTTATCTTTAAATAATGAATGAATTTATAGTGGAAATTGGACATGGAATATGAAAGTAAAATGATGAGTGCAACTCTATATTATCTCCTGGTTGTGTATATCACCTATATGTAAATATCCGACTAAAAATGGAATAGCACTCTCATGTAAGGGCCGCGTCCAGTAGAGGTGGATATGACAGTAATTCACTATAATGATATCGCACCCGAAGTGCGTACCGTTTGTAGTATGCCACAAGATCGTCCTAGAGAGCGCATTTATTTGTGGAATAAACTATTTTTTAAGCGGTTACTAGAAACCATTTCAGCGAGTGCTTACGATAAATTCCAAACCATTTATTTAATAAAATCACTTCCATATGAAAGCCATTAACATTTATTGCACTCGTAGTGTATTATTTCAACATTTATATCTCTCGCCATATAATTTTTATATTTCTTTCCTACTTACAAGCTTAACTTAACTCTATGTATGTTTTCTACATAAACTTTGTGGTGGTAACGAAATTCTTTAAGCTACGAGTACATTTTTAAATCTAATGAAGAGATAATTTCTACACTAACTTATAATTATTGTACGTACATTTGAGATTCTTGAGTATTTGCAGCAACAATGGGTGGCTTTTGTATAAAATATATGCACTTAATGGAGCAAACTATTTATACTGACCATCTAAATAGCACAGCGGCTTTGAGGTAAAGTTTATATACAAAATCATGGAGAAACCGCATTGGTTTATGTAATAAAAGCGAACAAATGCCGGCTCGTTGTGTTTGGAATGATGGAAATACCAGATTATAAAAGGAATTTTATAATTTGGACAACGTTTATGGCCTGACATTGTGCATGCGTAAGTTTTTGGTGGTGCATCAGGTGGTGCTAAATACCTGTTGGATATCACACCACAAGAAAATAAGAACAAATCTCCTACCTTTTTTTTGTTTTTTGTTTTGGGACATCGAAGAGCGACGGCATGTTGCCGTTTGTGCGATAATCATCATTTGTAACCAAAAAAAATTCCGACATATTGGCGTATGAATTTGTGGCAAATTTGAAACACAAAAACCATTTGTGGCCAAAGGGCAAATTAATTATGTCAAAATGAAAATGATAAACTTCCCCCTTTTTTTTTGGCTGGAAAGTTCATTAACGAAATAAAGGCTGGAAACAAAAAGGAAAAAACACAAATTCAATTAAAGATGTTGGATTTGATTTCGGCAAACATTATTGTCAGATAACTTTGAAATCTTAAAGGCAACGCTTAAAATGAATTAAATAAATTAAATAAAATATAGAAAGTTTATGTCAAAAAACCAGAGAACGGCAAACTTGCAAGCCTTTCTTTTATTTATCATAAAAAATTAAAAAATATTTTTAATTTTTTTTTTTATTTTTTTTTAACCTGGGACCAGCACTCAGGAGATAACTCTTACACATGCGAAGCATTGTGCTGGAACTGTAGGAAAGGGATAGTAATAGGAGAAGCGACAGGAGGTGAAGCTTTATTAATTATTTTGCAGCTCAGCTTTCGCACGTTCTTTGTTTATACTCGTAGCAGTGCTGAAGCTTCGGCTCAGTAGCCATTTTTATTATTGTTTTACTTCGCCGGTGCTACACAATACCGACGAAGGAGGGCGTTCTGATGCGATTGTGGATTGCTATCAGCTGAAGCCGGTATTGTTCAGTGACCTGGGACTATGCCTTCGCCACTGAAACCTTCCGACGGCAACTGACACACTAATGCACATCAGAAAAATGCGAAATGTTTATTCTTAATTTAAAATTTTAGTGTGAAACTGGAGTTGAACCCAGGTCTGTTTTTGGATTTGGATTTATTTGGAACATTTCAGTCATTGAAAATGGTATTACGACGTTGAAAACCTGCTCCACTAGGATCAGGCAGTACATCAGCCATTAAACTTGGAATGAGCCGTGTCAGACTACCGGTTGCCAGAGACTTACATTTCTCTCTCTGCACGAACTTCCAAATTCAGACACAAGTTTTCTTTAGAAATTAATTTAGTATATTTTTTAATGAAGACAACAGTCTCTTCTAACTTCTGTGGATGATTTCTAATGCTGTTTTTTTGCACAAACTCTCGCCTTTACCTTCTGTACGTTTTTTTTTATTACATTATTGCAGCAGAAAAAGTCAAGAATGTGAAATTTTATTACAAACATTTCTGAAGGTATGTTGTTTGTTTGTTGCTTAAAGTTTCCGTGGGCTAAAATTTCCATTACGATTTGATTTTGTTGTTAAATAAAAATCGTTTTAGCTGCAGGGGCCAAAACGTTATGAGATGCCTGAGCTGGTGGTAGTGCTCTGTCTCGGTTTACATTACGAAAGTTTACTGTGTGAAAAGTTCTTTAATTCCGTTTAGAAACGTTGAAATTTTTCTTATGAAAATTAAATTTAAATAAAGCTAAACACTGAACAGAAAATTGCGTTTCTTTTAACACTATTTTTGATTTATCATATTTCCAAAACAAAAACTAAATTGCGATATCTATCGAGCAGAGTAATTTAACGTTCATTATTGTGTGCAACTGAGCAATATGTGCACAACTAATTTTCCTGAAGGTTTTTTACTGCAAACGGAGCGAAATGAAGCAAATTCCAAATATGTACATTTTGTTGTTGTTTTGTTGATAAAAACGGTGCATTTTTGCATCGTTTTCACTATCCATCGTTAAAACCCTTAATTTACAATATTTCATTTGCTAAAGTGCAGATATGCACAGTTTGCGAGATTTTTAAGAATGTTCATGAGTAACCTTAATTTTTTTTTGTTAAATTTTTTGCAATTAAAAACTCGTTAAAAATATATTGTTTTTCATAAACACATGTTTATGAGCAAATGACTTAAAGGGGCATCAAATTATGTCGTAAATTTAATTAGATTTTAACGATACGTTCAGAATTTATCAATATATTAGTGCAGCTCATTTGAAAAGTATTAAAAAAGTAGCATCAGTTTGAAAATACGAAAATTATTGCATCTTTGCTGCGACCAAGTTCATACAACAATACAAATATTGATGGACATAGAGGAAAAAAGAGCTTAATTGAACATCTCGGGAGTCTTAATACAGTTTACTTTACAGTTTTAGTTTTTGTGGGATGTCCTCATATTACTCGTGGGATGATGTCCTCTACTTAGGCAATGCATTACACCGGAACTAGTTGGAATGTAACAGATTAGAGAAGGTACAGGTGGTGAAGTGATAAGAAAGCAAAGCACTGAACCCAATGAATTATTGAATTTTAACGAAAAAAAATATTTAAAGCACCTGCATGTTTATTCAAATCCACTAAAAAATTCTTCATATTGATTAATAATTTATTAAAATGAAATTAGTCAACTCGAATAATTTTTGTAAAAAAAAAAATCAATTAAAATTTTTTCATAATCTACAACGCTTTCGATTATAAGTAAATCCCCGCACACTTATAGTCGATAGAGTCGAACTTCTCTATAGCGAACTTCTCTATAACGAAATCTTCTCTATAACAAATAAAATTTTTGTGAGTATTTTCATACATTTTGATCTCCCTATAACGAACTTCCCTATAGCGAAGTTCTCTCTGTAACGTACAATTTTTTAAGACCTAAATAGAATTTTTCACACTAAATAATCTCTCTATTGCGAAGTTTTTAGCAATCGATTTGTTGCATCAATTTAGTCACATATGTATGTATGTAATAAAAAAAAAAATTAATGTGTTCATGTAAAAACAATTTTTTTTGTCTTAATAAATATATTTTCTACATAAAAAAAAATGTAGTCAAAATTTTCTGCAGTTTCTCTATAACGAATTTTCTCTATAACGTAGAAATTTGACGGTCCCCAACTGCTGCGTTATAGAGAAGTTCAACTGTAGTTATTTTTATTGAACTAAAAAAATGTTTTTTAGAAATAATATACAAGGCAAAACACCGTTCGCCGGGTCAGCTAAAAACAGCAAAACTTATTTTTTTTTCTCATTAGTAAACAGATTCCGTGCAAAGCCGTGATCCGTGATCTAGTTTTATATAAAATAGTATTTTTTTTTTTTTTTTTTTTTTTTTTTTTTTTTGATAAATACATATTTATTAAGCCTGAGGTCTTTTTTTTTTTATCTTATTTTGTTTTTTATTATTCGATATTTCGTTAACAGCTTGTTAACATCATCAGGAATAATAGGAAATGATATTTCTATTATTATAATTATTTCTATTATTATAATTATAATTTCCTATTATTCCTGATGATGTTAACAAGCTGTTAACGAAATATCGAATAATAAAAAACAAAATAAGATAAAAAAAAAAAAAAAAAAAAAAAAGACCTCAGGCTTAATAAATATATATCAAAAAATATAATAAAAAAAAGGTCAATTAATAATATAATTAAAATTTTTTTTCTTTGTAAGTATTTACCCATTAAAATAGAAACTTCGTGCATTTGCCTCCTGAAAATGGTTTGAAAGGTAGAAAGGGTTATATTTTCGCAGAAATAACATAAAATGTAGTTTCTTCGATGCCTAGAAGACTTTTCGTTGCAAAAGAAAGCCATTATATATTTGCCACATTACCCAAAAGTTTTAGCAATATCGTATGTAGACTCTTGCTGTTATGAAATTTATTATTTTATGCATCCTAAAATATTAAACCATAAGAATTGTTATTTTTTTTTGATTTTCTGATCGCTGATTCTGTTTAAAAATTTTACTATATTTCTTATAAAAATTTTCATTTATAGAAGAAATGAAATCGTATGTACAGTTTTGGGATCATTCTCCTATAGATTTTACGGCTACCAGAAGCCATAGATTGATACATCCTTTTTCTTTTCTTTTCTATGATTTAAAACAAATATAAATGTGCTTCGAAACTATTGAACTTGTGTATTGAATATTTGAAGGGAAATTGTAACAAATACAGATAAGCCGGTGGTGTTCGTAACCAGTCACACATTAAATTCTCGTTTTTTGCAGTATGTCTTCATGCATCAAACCTCCGAACATTTCGTAGTGCCGAAAAGTCGCAAGTTCGTATTCTTTAGAAGCATTTTTTGGGAAAATGTTTTTAACATTTTTAAAAAGTTTAATGTTTCTGGGAACAAAACATTTTACGCCAGTAAAACAAATGGAACAATAATATTTAAAGAAATCACTCACACACACAACCATACATATTTCACATCTCGCCAAATGCCTTATAACTGAAAATATGAAGCAAAATCAAACCACAGCCTGCCTGGATACCAATACGACTACTTAATGAAAAACCACAAAATATTCTCCTTCTTAGTAAATTTTGTGATGAAAAACCTCAAGGCAACATAAATTATATGTTCAATGTTCAATTTTCAATATTTTTGTTCACCGGATGAAGGTGATGATGGCGATAGTAGTGGTGCTGCTGGATCGACAGAAGTAAATTGTTGAGAAATGAAATTTTAAAACACCATTTATACTAAAAGTTTTGCTACCGCATTTAACAATAATACAGCAAAATCTTAAATATGACAAACGACATGTATAGATTGTATAGAAGAATGAACAGGCAGACCAAATGGAATGAAGTTACAGTTAAATGGACAAAATAACGAAAAAAAAAAAATTAAAAATAATGGCTGCAATGTCTTGAATCATCGCAATGAAGCGTGAAGACAACCAGAAATCAGCACCTTCTGTTTAACGCACAAAAAAGTAAATTATATTTTATATTATAGCAACAACATAATGAAGTTTCCTTCGTCATCATCAATATCATCATGTTTTCCAATATTATAAAATCAGCGCCAAAAGGCTTTTTGTTCTTTGTAATACGTTCATAAATACCGAAAAGAAGGCAGTGTTAGCGGAATAGAAGGAGAGTGATAGCAGTAGGTTGGCATACTCCGTTCAGGGTTGTCAACTCAGTGTTTTAGCAGCGCTTTTTTTTCAAATTGTTGACGCGAAAATTTTACGAGGCAGAGCCAGTGCTTTTCTAATACATTTTTTTCCGCTTCAGTGACACCAAATTTTATTTGCTGGTGCGAAATCTATCAGTTACCTGTTGAAGGAACTATAAAAATTAATTGAAATTATTTTTAAAAAACGTAAAAATTTCATATAAAAACGATATTATTGCCTGGAAGATGACGAAGATGACGAGAACGCTTCATTCTAGCACAACTTTGAATTTGTTGGTTTTTTTGCGAATTTCTAAAGCATTTCTATTGTTATATGTAAAGCCCTTTCCGTCCCTCGTCTCCTTTTACCCTTTTTACTTTTTCATCTATTTCTTCATTTTCGACGAGGTTTGGCCAGACCCCTTGCTAGCTCTTTTCTCAGGTAGGTCCCAACCATATTGTTGGCCTTAGCTCAATAACAATGAAAAATTACTGCAAAAGTCTCCCTTTCAGAGACAACAGTACACAAATATCAGTGTACCACCATGGTGCCTTTCTTGGAGGAGTGATGATATCTCCCCCCCCCCATTTTTACCCTTCCAACCTTGTTATGGTATTAATTTTCGATGGTCTTGACCATAACCCAAACCTTCTATCCGAGATGCCTATTAAAAGCAGGTATCATAATCGGTAAAAGTAACAAAAGTAGTAAAAGTTTTTTAACGGCATGTAGTTTTTGAAATCGTTTATGGTGATTTCCATTCTGGAAAGAGGCGTAACACTATTCACTTTATTCATTGAAGGTGGCGATGGAGGAAGTAGTCTGCAAGTTGACTACAAACCTAAAAAAGTCCTGAGTATGACCCCAGTTTCAGAATAAATCATAAAAGCATTTCGCATTTTTTTCTGATGTGCATTAGTGGGTCTATGTGTCGGTTATAGACGAAGGCATAGTCACTGGCCACTGAACAGTACCGGTTTCAGCTGATAGCAATCCACAATCACAAGCACCGGCGAAGTAAAATTAAAACTAAAACGAAGCTTAAAAATTTAATACGCCTGCTTGACATCAGAGAGGCTTCAACGCTGTTACAAAAAAATAAAGCAAGTGCCAAAGCAGAGTTGTAAGATAGTACAGCTTCACCTGCTTTCATTTATGTAACTATTCCTTTCCTCTAGTGACACATGTGTACAACAACGTTGACCACCATTATGATCTGGAAAGTACCAAATTGTCAGCTTTAATGCTCATCTCTACCCGTTTTTCTCCTTGGATGTTAGAATTGTCACAAGCAGTCAATTTTCTTTGGTTTAGAATGATTGACAAATTTAAGTGTTTAATTTTTTCACTTGGCGGTTCGATGATTTAATGTTTCTGTCTGTAAGTCAGACAATAGCATTATTATAGCAAGCATTGTTTTCTTTTACTGACCAAGGCCTAATGGTAGGCCGCTTCTTTTCGAGAAATATAATAAAAACCTATTTTGTACACCCACACAAGTTTCCAGTTGCTAATGGTGTTTTCTTTTCTGACAAAAATGCTACATATATGCTACATTCCGTTACTATTTCTGTTCCATTCTAAAAAATATGTAAAATAAAAAAAAGGTATTTCGTTCCTTTTTAAATATGTTGCACAAATAACTGGCAAAATATGCAACATATTTGACCATCTACTCTCAAGTCGGGGTGATATATTAACCTTTTTTACATCTTTGTGAAGTACTTTTTTTATACAAATAAGAATTATAAGAATCAATATACTCTTCACATTGACTAGAGTCCATCAGACTTTTGTTAGAGGAAAATTCTGTTTAATTTATTAATTATTTTAATGTAAACTTTTTTGATAAATTTTTGGTTTAAGGTTTTTGCAGTTTGTTCTAGGTAATAGCAGATGATTAGAAAACAATGTTGTTGCTGACGATTTTTATTGATAAAATGGTGCTAAAAACCGTAGAAACTGTGAAACGCTAAGTATACATTAATGTTAAATCTGAAATATTTTGTACCATTGTGGCAGTAAAAAATGTATCACTTTTTAAAGGTATGGGGCAAACTGTAGAAAATGTTATCCATCGGAAGGGCAACATTTTTCTTCAGAAAGGAAATCACCATAAGATGTTCCGTGTTCCGTCAACTTTAAAATTTTAAAAATCCCAGCAACCATGATAAAACGCTTAAATAGAAAAGCACTTTTTTATGCTAATTAAACAAATTCGTAATTGTTTTCATCTGCTTCTCTGCGCTTTAAATTATAAACCCAGACTTTCTGATATAAAAATTTCATGGTGTGAATTGGCATTTACTACCAATTGAATTAAATAAATAAATTTATTAAATTATAATAAACAATTGCAGTGGTTTTATTTTAAATTACGCGTTTTTCAGGGTTTAAAAGTTTTTTAAAATTTTCAAGTTGACTACACTAACTTCTTTGGTGTTTGGTTAAATTGAGTTGTTTCATCTGTTTTGTAGTACTTTGATGAACATTTGCAAGTTGTAGATTTGATTTGCTTTCTTTTTTTATATTGTTCAACTGTACTTAATAGTGTTGACGGGGGGGGGAAGAACAACGACGCTTCCAGAATGAAGGCCATGTGTTGCAATATGAGCACCAATAAATTGTTAATTTAATAGCAGACATTTTTATGTTACATGTCAATTCATTATTATGATGAAGCTGTAAATGCTGCCTTTCCTGTATTCCAATATATGATAAACGTTACAGGTAGTTTTTCTTTTATTTTCAAAAATATAAACATAAAAATGTATAAATGAGAAGCAGATATTTTATTTTGTTCATAAAAAAAAATATCGAACTTTTATTGCTTATAAATCACCAGAGTTTATTAAATATGTATAACTTTAAACCAGTCGCATGCAACATGCAATTTCACTAATTCAGATTTCGATCAGTAAATAAATGCGTAGAAAATATTTCAGCTTCTGTTTTTGACCAAATAATTTAGAGTAGCAGAGCTGGTGCCTGATGATTTATTCCCTACAATTTTTTTTACAGATAAAAATGCTTTTAAAGTCCGCAGGAAGGCGTTTCATTTGTTTGTAACGATTTTGTTTTTATGATATTGTAATTACTCTAAGAGCGCTAAGAGCGTGAACGGTGGGAGTAAAATATTTTTGGAAACTTGAGTTGTAAGAACATACATTCTCGTACAGCATCCACAGCTTCTTCAGTGCAAACAGTTTTTGTGGTTCATTGCCTAATGAACCCCTGTTACCAAAACGGGTAATAAAGCTTGTTATCATGTTTACACTGTCAGCTGTTGTACTATTAAAATACTGACGCTATTTTTTTATATTGTATCAATTGATCGTTTGCAAAATTTAATAATTGCAAAAATTTAATAATTTTGACACGGTATGGCATTATAAAATTTTAATAAATTGTTGGAAAAAGTTAAAATAAAAAACTGTAATAATTACAAGCATAATTATAAGCATTTCAAATCAGTCAGTTGAAGTCTACTCACACCACTCCCCCACTTCCCCCTACCCCTTGAAAGTTCTAGAAAACCACACGAAGCATTGATATCCTAATTAATTCGAACAATAAAAATATTAAAAAAAAAACTATCAGTAACATTGGCTTTAAATCATTCCATACTATAAACTTTAACAGCAAACTAAATTTAAGACTTTCACTTTAAGTATACATCACCATTTCTAAGAATTCCTGTTGAGCGACTTCTTTTTCAATTGCCCTTGTATTAATTAAAGAAAGAAGGAAAAAAAATTAAATAAACAATAAGAAAACAAAACATATTGGTGCATGTCTGCAATTTTCTATACGGACATATTGAATTATGTGAAATCATTAAAAGAACACAAAATATATTATATTTAAAATAAATAAACTGCACTTTTACTCTATTGATTTGGTATAAAACATACATATACCGCCACAGACAGACAAACTTGTTCAAACATAAGCAAAAACGAAAAAAGAAAAGCTTTGGCATGAATAAATAAACAAAACTTGAACAATTCACTAAAAAGAAGACAGAGTATTGGGATAGGAAAACATATTTCTAATATGTACTTGTTGGGGAAAATTAACAATTTAGAGAAAAAGTATCTGCAGTATTTACTTGAAACCCTTAAGCAGTACGCATGTGTTTAAACGGGGGCTATCAAAGGAATATGAGGCAGAAATAATTCACAACTTGGGTGGACAACTACTAAATAAAATGCAATTGCCAAATGCCTCTTAACATTTGTTTAGTAGCCATCTTTCATTGATTATTTTACTTCGCCGATGCTACACAATACTGACGAAGAAGGGTGCTCTGATGTGACTGTGGATTGGCATCAAATGAAGCTGATGCTGTTCACTGACTACTGAAATCTTCCGACAACAACTGATGCAAAGGTGTTTTTATGACTCAATCGAACTCTAGGCTCGCACCCAGGACCGTTGGTTTTGTAGTAAACGTGCAATAGTGCGATGGGGATATCCAGTCCCTTAACCTGGAAACAGTTGAACACATTATAATTGCCAGGTGCTTTCCCCCAAAACAGAAACGTATATAATAACTAATGGGTGATTCAAGTAGAGATACTTTTTTCAATAGCCTTTTTTTGACAGATCATGCTGTCATGTTATTTTTGTTTCGTATTGTTTGGCATTTCATAATGGAAAGACTTACGCCTGAACAACTTTTACAAATCGTTCAACTTTATTACGAAAATTCACGTTCTGTGAGGAATGTGTTTCGTGCACTTCGCTCAACTTATGGTTAACATAATCGGCCTACTGAGCGTACTATTGGCAACGCCATCACCCATTTTGAGACCCAGCATTCATTATTGGATAATATTCGACCGAATAGACCACGTCCAGCACGCTGTGAAGAAAATATAGCGGCCGTAGCTGAGAGTGTACACGAAGACCGTGGAGAGTCGATTCGGCGCCGTTCGCAGCAACTGTGACTGACGTATGGAACGACTTGGCGCATTTTACGACATTCGGCGACATTTTGTTTCAGCAAGACGGCGCCACTTCCCACACATCGCATCAATCAATGGATTAATTGACAGAACATTTCGGTGAGCACATAATTTTACGTTTTGGGCCGGTCGATTGGCCACCAGGATCGTGTGATATCACACCGTTAGACTTTTTCCTGTGGGGATATGTAAAGTCTAAAGTTTATGCGGAAAAACCCAACAACAACGGCCAACATTTGATAAACATAATCTTAAAAAAATAAACGCCAAAGAATGTTCTTTCAAATGATAATAAACATTCTCCATTAAATTTGAATTTTCTGCTGTTTCTTTCTTTAAAAAAGTAGGGAACCTCGAAATGGATCACACATTATATACTTCAGCAATCGCCACTTTCAGAACATTATTGCGTTGTCATACCACTGAAATGGTAAGAGGATAAAAAAAAAAAAATACAAAGTTGAGAAAAATTAATTCCACTAATTTTAACATTTTTCGTTTGATTACTATTGATCTGAAACTCCGTACCTGATGACGCCCATCTCTAATGTCAACAATTAAATGTTGACGTGCCGAAACGATGTGCAAATTGTGTTTTGGAATTGCAAATTTTCCGCACTGCTGCATTATGTAATACGGTCGAATATCAATAATTTGTATGTCTCGATGATTGGAATTTTTCCAGGTCCCTGAAGAACATTGTGTAAAATTAAAAAAAAATCCGTTGGTAATTTCAATTACAATATTTTATGGTGTCATGTTTTATTACAGCACAATTAGTCAATATTTGACGGCGTTTATATGCATTGCTCGCCTACGTTCTGTAGCTGGAAATTCGGCATCCCTACACTTTATATTTTCAACTGGTGTTTTCAACGAGTGTATTTGTTGTTTTAAAAAATAAAATTAAATCATTTCCGTTAGTTTAGTAGGCGACAAACTAGTGCAATTAGTTTCCCCAGTAATAATTCTAGCGGTTAAATTTAAAAAGAAATATCTTTTCATGAACTACAGTTTCTATTTTATTAATTTTTAATGAGTTAGATAAAAATTTCTATTCAATGGTATTTCTTCTATCTCGCTCTAAATATTTTCAACTCTTAATATGAACTTGGATTTCAAATTATGGAGAGTTGACCGTACGAATACCAGGCACCTAATATCAGCCATACATAATGAAATAAAAGAAATGCTGCTTCGTATTTTTATATAAATATTTTTATCTTGTGAAACAATTTCATATTTTCGTCAAGAGTTTTAAAACTTTGCGCACAACCCTTCTTTAATAACAATCTAAAGATGACTAGAAGTTTTAAAAACTTCTTCGAACTTAACAAATGATCAAAATATTTTGCAAAACTTAAGAACAAATTTACTACAACATAAGAATTCATTGCAAGTTATTAGGGATTAAATTTGTGGTATGAAGCAGTTGTGTTAGACTGTGAATGAATGTGCTTTGAATTAGTAATTGAGTAGAGAAAATTGATTGAATTAATTTTTTTTTTATTTTGAAGCAATTTTAAACCAACAAAATTGTTTAACTATTTCATGTTTTTAAATTTTTTCTTTAATAAACGTTGCAAATATTGTACAAAACTAAATTTTTCGATTAAATTTCTGAGGAAATTTACAAGGACAGTTTTCAATTTGCAATTTAAAACAGCTTTATAAATGAGGAATTATACTGGCAGCTACAAAGCTTGACATTCCAAAATTACTTCATCATGAAGATGTTGTTCTTTTACTAACTAGTACTAGATGGGCGTTGCTTTAAACTCCTCACCGCTGTGCATACGTTTCGACAAAAGGCTGTCGAATTATCGAAAGAACATGAGGGAAACCTCTGCTTGCTCTTTGTAACTAATATGAATTTATAAAAATCATGATCACAAATGCAATTGTGACATTTTTTCGTTATAAAACTATGCAATGTTTTCGGTGCTTTAAATTGGAAGTACTTTTTGCTGTGTAATTCAGGTGACATAAATGTATGTGCATTATGGACACTACTTAAGAACCACATCAGACTAAACATTAAAAAGTGTGATACATGATATCCACTGTATAGCCTTTGAATATATACAGGGTGGCCCAAAAGGAGCGACCGTGTTTGAATTCCTTATGACTTTTTATTATAAATTTTCTTTTTGTTTTGAGTATTTTGTAAAAAAGATTTGTGGAATTTAAAATGGAGCAGTCCACAATTGAACAAATTGCCAAAATCGTTGAACTTTATTTCAGAAAAAATCATAATTTTATTCATAAATTAATTATGAGCGACGAAGCCCATTTCCAAAAGAGTGAGTTCGTTAATAGACAAAAAGGGCTACGGAAAATCCAAGAGTAGTTCAACTGCGAGATTACACCCACTTAAGTGTACCGTTTTCCAAATTTTTTTTTAAATGAATACGGTGTCGCCATTTCCAGCACTGTTGTTAGCTATCGGACAATGTTGGGAAATGTATTACTTAAGGCCAGCCGCGGAAATATATATCGGTTAAGAAAATTTTGTTTTTCTATACACAGCTTATGTTATGTCACTTAGATTATTTGGAATTGTAAAAATCTGAAACGAAATAACCTATCAGCAGTAATAATTAATTATAAATAACCTATCTGTTCTCTACACTATCACTCTTTTTTTTTTGTTCTAGGGCAATACATTGCATATGTAGGGAATTTCTCATGAGAACTGCTCCAAGATAAAAAAAAAAATTAATATTATGGGTGGTATAAATATTGAGGAATGAGAAGTTCTTGATGTTCTTGCCATGAAAAGTCAGTGTGATGTTCCAAGGCTTTTTGGGACGGTGAAAGAGAAACTATAGACAACTGATCTTGCTATTTATACCGCTTAAAACTGAACGAATATGGAATATAGCTCATTACGAACGGTACGATTGACTCTAATGAGCGTCAATGTAACTTAGGGTGTGTTTCGTAGGAGACGTATTAAATTTTGAAGCTTCATTTTAGTAGTAATTTTTAGTAATTATTTTACTAGGCCGGTGCTACAAAATAATGGGAAGGAGGGCGTTCTGGTGTGCCTGTGGATTGGTTACAGCTGAAGCCGTTACTGTTCAGTGACCAGTGACTATACCTTCGCCAGTGAAACCTTCCGACAACAACATGCACATGAGAAAAAATGCGGTATATTTTTATGAGTCTGAAACTGGGGTTCAAACCCAGGAAAATTTTTTGTTTTGTAGTCAATGTGCAGACTACTTCGACCATCGCCACCCTGCTGAAAATAAGATCCATAAGCTTCAAATGAAATGATTCGCCAGAGAGTTTATTACAACATATTCTCGCTTTAATTCCAATACATTGCATTTCATCCTTTTGCATGGTGTGCTTACGTTAAAAAAAGATCATGAAACCTTAAATATTTCAAAGATCAATTTTAGAAAGTTTATGACATGGGCATACATCATGGAATTAAGAGAAGAAAAACATTTTTTTTCTATTAAATGCCGTCCATATTTTAAATTTGAAATTCATTCGGACTGTACGTTTTGTATGTATGTATATATCTATGTATGTATGTATGCAATACGAAATTTAAAATCTTACAAATGAAACTTACATACCCAAAATCCATAAATGCTTAACCATGCAAAAAGCAAACCTTTCATCAGCAATCCAATAAATTAAAAGAATAATAAATAAAAGACAAATATACAAACAACTAAATTAAAATGAAAACAAATTGTAAATAAAAATGAAAAAAAAAAAAATCTTCAACTCAAGTGGGTTTAAAATAAACGATTATCATGATCTAAAGAAAAGCAACAACTACGAACCAATCAAGCGATAAACATATCCCTTCATCATACAAAAATTCAACAAGAACTCATCACACAGACAGTCAGGCAGTCATTCATTCATTCATACATTCATTTATCCACTGATACAAGCAACTATTCAATAGGCTAAAAAAAAACTAATATTAATAACAACAACAACTTCTTAATAATAACAATAACAAAATAGGCACGTAAAGATAATGTTATTCTTCTTCAATTCATCTCAATGGCTGTCTATTGACGCGTTGGGATATTGGAAAAATATAAATAACACTGTTGATTATACATATGTAACACATCGCATAACAAGTAGCCCTATTAAGTTCTTAAACATCAACTTTTTGGGAAAAAAAATTACATTATTAAGGCTTTTCTAAAATTCGATACCTTTTTTGGATTGCAAATATATCCCAGGTTGCGCAATCTCCTGCTGTGGTACCGTCTTTGAGGTCTGCAAAAAAGGCCAGTAGTCTTAGCAGCAATAACATTCCCTACTGCATAGTGCAAACTATGGCTTACGCCTTTCATCATTTTGTGCTAAGTAAAGAAGACTACGCATTTCGTAGATAAGTGATGAATCCATGTTTCTTACATTGTTGTATAATGAAATAAAGAGTCAGATTTAATGAGATAAAAATAACAGTAAACAATGCCCTGAATGCTTTTTCCAGTACACAGTTATTCAAGTATGAAATGCTATGCCCTAGAACTGGTTGGAAAAGGATAGTGTAGAGAAGAGACAAATACTGAAGTGATAGAAAAGAATGGAGCTTAATGCGCCACATATGAAGATTGGAGCTTTTCAAAACTCAAATGGTTTTGTTGCACCAACTATTACTTGAGAGTAATGCTTTTAATCCAGATGAATTGAAATATTGGCTTGGAATCTATCGATTGAGAATACACATCATCATACATGAGACACCTAATTTAATCGTTAATCCTTAATAATCTTGTGGAAATTTTCAATTATAAAAAACTTTCTAGTTCAATCTTTGTTTTCAATTCTTTAATGCGTGAGTGGTAAATGTACGCCACATACACGCTTTCGACAGCATTGTGACTGTCATGGTTCTGCTGGATAGAGTTCAGAGGCTTAAAATCTGGAGATATTGGCTGCGAGATTATTTCAGAATTTTGCGGCAAAACTATCCAAGCGTTTTCGTTTGCAAAAATTTACTTTTTTTTTATCTTGGACCAGCACTCAGCAGATGACCTCTACACATGCGATGCATTGTGCTGGAACTATAGGAAAAGGACAGTAAGAGATATGATAGGAGGTGAAGCTTCACTATATTACAACACTGCTTTTGCACGTTCTTTGTTTTACAGCAGTGTTGCAGCGTCTCTGATGTCAAAGAGACGTATTAAATTTTTTTTAGTAGCCATTTTTAATTATTTTACTTCGCCAGTGCTACACACTACCAACGAAGGAGGGCATTCTGATGTGCCTGTGGATTGGATACAGCTGAAGCCGTCACTGTTCAGTGACCAGTGACTATGCCTTCGCCACTGAAACCTTCCGACAACAACTGACACAAAGTCACATAAATGCTCATCAGAAAAAATGCGAGATGTTTTTATGAGTCTGAAACTGGGGTTGAACCCAGGAAAATTTGTTTCGTTTTGTAGTCAACGTGCACACTACTGCGATCATTGCCACCCTTCTCCGTAGGAAATGTTGCACAATGTTGTTGCAACCATGCCTAAAGCCTGCAAAAAGAAAAATAAGAAAATTAACTCGAACTTACAGAAACATTATATTTCATGGATGTCTTCTTCAAAAAAAAAATCATGATCTTAAAACTATTATCATGACTGTAGTTACGTCGTAGCCATTCATTTGGCAAGTAGTTATTTCAGGAATGTCTAAAGACGTATTTAGATAAATATTTATAACTTATGACTACATTAATTGCTATCATTAAGACGTATTTCTATTAAACAGTTCCTTTTGCTGGCGAGAGTATTCTTACAAATATCTTTCTTAATAAAATATTATGGTTTCTTTTCGGTTTATTATTAGTTTCGGTGAAAAAAACATTTTGTTACCCGTGACTTCTTCCACGTAAACAAATATCGAAAAATAAATAAATAAATAAAGCCACCCAATGTAGAAACGTAAATGAAACACACCGAAGAGTCAATTGTTTTTTTTAATACATTATGACGTCGTATGAATGTCTATTGAAACATTATTTTGTCATTTCTTCTCCAAACGTTTTTCACATTCTGGAACACTTGCTTTCATCAGCATCAGTTACTTGCTATTCCTGTTGTCAATCTATGGGTGGCATCACCCATAAAAGTGCATCTGTATGTGGCTTCGTTGGTAATGGATTGTATTTTGTTTATATTTTCTTAAATTTTAGAGAAGATTGTTTAACATCCATTTCAGTTGTTAAACTATGCTTCACTGAACTCACCGTAGGAGGTTGAAAAATTATGAGAAAAAAATGTCAAGCGATGGTTTCCAGTACGATTGTATTTGAAATGTTCATGTAGGTTTAACTAATATTGTAAATTTGAAAAGAAGCAACAATGATACAAATCACAAAGCATATGGAAAAAATTTCAATATTTTCCTCCAACTTAAAAATGGGCTGAATAAATTTCAAAATTAAATTGATTAATAAACAATACAATTTGTCACAGGAGGGTAATTCGATAATTTTTATTAAATAATTAATGGACTAAGGAACATTTAAAAGTTTATTTAACTTTAAATTTAGCTTTTGTAGAACATATCTCAAACTTTATATTTTTATCTAAAGAAATTAACATTATTTAAAGAGATTTATAAAAATTTTAATGCATAAAATTAATTTAAAGACTGCTTTTTCCGATACGTCTCTAATAATTCTAAATGGAATAGAGATCGTGATTAACTTTTTAATCGATTGTTAGGAATATGAGCATATACAATTTATGAAACGAGGCTCAAATTGATAAATTTAATTTTAAGAGTCAAATTTCAAGAAATATTTTTAAACAAGCCGAGGGGAAAATGCATTGAATATAAAAAGTGCAATGGGCACAAAACTGTCTACATTGTATAATGCCAGTGACGGTCAATACCACTCACGTTTAAAAAATAATCACGTGTTATACAGTAAATTACGTCAATGGCGATGGCTGGCGATGGTCGAAGTAGTCTGCACGTTGACTACAAAGCGAAAAAAATTTTTCTGGGTGCAACCCCAGTTTCAGACTCATAAAAACATCTCGCATTTTTTCTGATGAGCATTTATGTGACTTTGTGTCAGTTGTTATCGGAAGGTTTCAGTGGCGAAGGCATAGTCACTGGTCACTGAACAGTGACGGGAGTAAAACAAACGACGCTGCCGATGCTGTCTAAGATTTGCGTACATATCTGCCTTGTAGCCTAACCTCACATTGCTCTTAAAACAGAATGCATTTTGTAACGTTCACTACCAGAGAAAAGAAACTGTACTGAGCTTTAGAAACCCCATTTTTTTTAACCGGGGAATAGGCAGGTGGTGAAAGTGGCATGAAGATAGAGCTTAATGCCTGCACAACTCTGCACCTGCGTGTTAATTATACAGCCTAGTTGCGGCGCTCTGATGTTAATTTTGAAGCATTACATTTAATGCTAAGGGGAGCCTTTTTATTTACAATTCTACTTCGCCGACGTTTTATTCCTCAAATACCGCGTGCTGGAGCACAGATGTGTTCAAGATTTACTCATAACGTCTTATTCCACGGTGCTCTCAACACTGAGTGAAATCAAGACGATCACTACCGCCCACCATGCCACTCGGAGATATAAAATCCTGTACCACTACCAGTGCACACAGGTGGCAAATCAAATTATAGTTATCCCTGGTCTATAAATTGCACCTTGCTAAGGTGTTTCGAGATGTCCAAACTCTGTGTCACATCAGAATGTTTTTAAGTCAAGAACGCTTAAGCCAGTAATACTGTTTGTTCGAGAAACACTCCGGTGACTACTGTTGAATGACAACACCTAGTTAAGTAAAAGTCGTACCAGAATATATGTGTCAAACTCACATATATCCCGAACAGAACAAAAACTTAACTTCCAGCGTGACTTTTGGTGGTAACCACAGCCACTACGAATTCTTTCCCAAACCAGCACACAACTCCAACTTTTCGGCGTGGACACGAAGTACTCACTTAAGAGTACATCAGTCATTAAACCCTTACTGAACGTTAGAGCTATGGGGCTTCGCTGGCCCCGTAGTGCTAGATCAGAATTAAACTGTATTTCTGCAGTCGCACGGAAATGGAAGCATAACCTCCTCAATCTCTGGTAAGATTTTGAAGAGTCACCTCTTCTGTCATATTCAAAGTCCAGGGGAGTTTAAGGTAATGCTAGACCTTTAGCTAGGTACCGCGGGATCCCAAATTCCCCTGCGGGGTGCTGAAACCCAGAAAACTCTGGAAAATAATTTTTTGACTTGACTGAGAATCGAACACGGGTCCTTCTGGTTGCAAAGCCAACACTCTAAATACTTAGCCATCAGCAACCTCAAATGCGATTGTCAAAAAATAAAAAATGCTGTTGTATGAAATTGGTAACACTTCAAACCTCAATGCACCTGAATACGATAACTTGGAAGAAATATTAATTTAAATTGTCAAACATGGTGTTGTTGTGTAGTTTCGTAATTAATAAAAATTCATACACTTATGGCACATCTATATCCGATTAGTAATCATTTCCATATTAAACGTTCGACAACAATGCAAACTGTTCACTTATAATTTATAACAACTCTTTTAATGTAGGATTTTTCAGACGATTATACAACAGTATGTGTTCTAAAGTATGTATATGGGATGTTGTCGTCACAATCAAGTGACATCAAATTGCCATATCTTATTCATCCTTTTATAGTCAGTATATAAATATTTCTGCACATATTATGAGCTGTATGCGCCCCATTCACTAGATTGTAACCAAATCACTGCTCTCCTTCGTCATCATTTTAAACAGCACATTATTTTCATTATGATTCACTGGCATTTATTGCGATTCTCCAAACACACATGAGTACCTGCATTTATTAATTTTAATGCCATGTAGACTTAAGAGTCGGATTATCCAATGTTCGATATGATTCCAACAATTTCTAATACCTTTTGATTTATTGCAGGTAATTTTGTAAAACTTATAAGCAATTAACGCATACAAACAGATACTCTTGTAAATTTATTGAAAGTAGTTTGTAAATTTATGATTGATTAATTGTTGGAGCAAATGTAACAATTAGATGAAATTTTAATAAATCATCTCTTTTTTTTTAGAGAGAAAATATTTAGTTTATTTAAAACATTTCTTTTCATTTATGATTAATATTAAAATTAATTTTTGAACAAAAGAAATAGAGAAAGACAGAGAAAGTTTAGGGTAGAATACAATTTATGTTAATTTAATTTTGCATTCGAAAACAATTTATAAGGCTGGAGTGTTAGGAAGTTTAAATAAATTATTAATCTTAATACCCTGAACATAAGACAACAAATAATCGAGAAAAGAAAATGAAATAGATCTGTGGTATAGGAGGTCAATTTGAATGAGCGGAGTTCTGCTTAAGTTTAAATTTTCTGTTTGCTAACGGAGGGGTCATATAGATATTTCACCGTACAAAAAGCGCTGCTGATGCTCCAATTTCAACTGATTCATAACAATTCCATTAGTAAAGAAAAATTTAAAACTGTATAGAATATTGACTACTGCACATCTATACGATAAAATGTCTGCACTAGAACTGTCGCATACCTCCACTATATTTGCAGACCACATTTATAGAAAAAAAAAATGCGGGACAAAGTTTTAAAGTATAACGTTCACGGACGCATATCGCAGTTTAAGGTAACGGATCCAAGTCGGAAGAGAGATGCTTAATTCTCATAGAAAGCAGGTCGGTAGGGTGACATTGGGTGTTATCATCTATCTGGACAGAGATAGTGTAGAAAAGAGACAGATAGCGAAGTGACAGAGTAGGGGTAAATTCTTACAACTTTGCTGTTGCAAGTTTGCAAACTACTTAGAAAACAGCAAATTTGAAATCTAATGGTTCCGATGACACTTTCCTCCAAAATGAAATGTGGTTACTTGGACAACAACTCATTTCATTTATTAACAAATTTGATCTCTAGAAAAGTAGAGAATACTAGATTAAAGAACTTTATTGAACCGCTGGAGCATCGTTGCTATGTGGGATGTAAACCTCTGTTTTATGGCTACTTTAGTGGAAAGTATTCTAATGATATCATGAAATTCCTTCCCTATACTCCAACATTTTTACAAACAACAACGTTGCTCTCGAGAGCACATCCATTTCTGGCCGATTTTCCAGTGAAAAGCATTACGCATTCCCGAAGAACATTTTGTTTTTGGCCATTGACATTGTTATGTGTTCTTATCATTAGTGGTATTGGAAAATTTCAGTAGAATGTCTACACACACTACTCCCTCGACCGTCCTCCGCAAAATCTATTTTTTTTTTCCTAGTTTCGATGCAATGCCTTGCATACGTAGGGAACATCTGCTGGGTAGCTGCGGCTATTTGAACTTCTTGGTGTTGTGACCACCTTTTATTTTATTAATTTACAAAGTTTAGTTTCATAAATTATTGAAAATAAAAATCAATAAGTTTTTCTAACTTCAATGCGTAGATAGCAAATAGCGCAAGTGATTTCATTTTATCATCCATTTGAGACTTATGTTAGACATTATGACTGAGCTTATAAGTCGTGTTAATAAAATATTTATTACATATTGAAACACACGTGTGTTCAGCATTTCCTCAACAGCACATTGTGATCCTGAGTCTGTTTAAGGAAACAAATTTACTTTTATTCTTTTTGTTGATTATTATTTGTATTACTTGCCCACGCCCATACTTAGATACTTTGAGTTTGTTAACAACAAATCACAAACAAACAATTAATGAAAATTTATTTGCTGCTCTATTGGACAACTACAGGAACAACACCATCTTCATCATCATGATTATTAAAAACAAAGCACAATAAATATCAGAAAATAAAAACAATAAAAACTTCAATCGTGAACAATATATTTACAATATATTCAATAGCATCAATACATGCTAATAGAAAGGAAACCAAAGGCAAATAGCAAATTTTACAATAGAAAACATCAACAAGGGAGAAAAGCTCGTATTAAGGGTGTTCACCGTGAACTTAAAATATCCGTAAAATGAAGAGTTGTTCGTTGTTCATAAAACATTTTATTAAGTTAATTAGACTACTGGCAACCGCAACAGTGTCATTCGAAGATTCAACTGGTGTAAGTATTAAAACCACATGACCAGGGATTGCGCTGCTGTGCATTGTATATGCATATGTTGCTGTCTTCAACGCAGCTTTTGGCTGTATTGAATAAATCATAAAAAAGAGTTCTGATCATAAGAAGACCCTTTGAAGATAGCAAATAGAGCTCTGCTCTAGTAATAGACGTGCCTCAACCATTTGACAGAGTTTGGCTTGAAAGTTTAATAGACAGAAAAAAAACTAAATTTCTCAAATAATACATAGAGGCTGCTAAAAAAAAAGTCTTATTAAGGAATGAGTCTTTATAAACATACATCAATCGATTTCATCCAGATTGTTCCAAGATAGTACGAGGGCGGATCAATAATTCCATGACTTTTCGAACTTCCCTCGTAGTTTTATGAAATGCAACACTGTTCCCATCAAGTACCACCTGTTAATAGACTACTGTCAAATTTTGAGCAAGTGTCGTCTTTTACTTTGCGTTTAACAGCTGTTCAAAACATACAATCTCGTGTATTTTTCTAAAAATGGAAAAAAGTGAATTTCGAGTGTTCATTAAACATTATTTTTTGCGAAAAAAAAACCGTCAATCAAACCAAGGAAAAGCTCGATAAATACTATGGGGACTCTGCCTGCACCATCAATTTCAATGGTAAAATAACTTTCGTTGTGGTCGCAAAAATCCACGATTGTTGATTCCATACGCATTTCATATGGTAGTGTGGTTTCGATTTTAAATGATCAGCTGGGTTTAAGAAAGCTGTCTTCAATATGGGTGCCGCATTTGCTCTCAATTCACCATAAACGTATACGTGTGACAACCTCTAAGGATTGTTTGGAGTTGTTTAACCGCAAACCGAATGAGTTCTTGCGGCAAAACGAATTGACGAATTTGCCGGGTGACAACCTTGTACCTGATATTAAACCTGACTATGGATGAGACAACGAAGAGTACACATGCGGCGTTGCTTTTGTATTCTTTTCATCAATTCTTGTCCAGCAAACATTTCAAATTGATGATAAAATGGAAAAAAATTTAATGATTAATAATGCATTTGGTGACAAACGTGTCCTTTAAGTTATCAAATATTAATGAAGAAAAAAGAATATGTCATTCAAAGGCGCTACGATACTTTCACAGTGAAACAAATAATTTTCAAGGTTAAAATAAAAGAACGGTTGCTGGCAATGGACCAAAATGGACGAAAGATAGAAAATACAAAACGACAATTAAACAAATTAACAAATTATTGTTTAATTGGAAAACAAAAAAATATTACACAAAAAACTACAGCGATTCATCATATATTAAATACTTGAACATGGTGTTTACTGTGTAGCTTTCTCACTAAACAATCTCATTTTCAACTTTGGATACCTATGTTCTAAATGTATGTACATTTGTTGGTGCTGATACCAAAACTCAGCTTAGGTCAGAAGGTTGCTGAATGTAAAGCTAAAGAAAATTCCCACCCCACTTGTGTCGATTTGTTATGGTCCCATTGTGACACCTGTTGTGAAAAAACTTTCACCTGCTGTAGTGATACAGACCAGAGTCTCTGCTAGGAATCGAACTTAGCACCCTCAACAGAAAAACTAGCACACTACTCTCTAGACTACCGGGACAACAACTCATAAGCAGACCTGCAACCAAACTCTTTTAAACCTTTGAACAATTAGTCAGCACGTCGGTCCACAATATCTTTTTTTTTGCAAATCATTAATCTCTTCGAAAAGCAGTAACCGGAAATTGCTGTTTTTTTGCATTGCAACCGAAAACAACGCCCCTTATTTATTTTCTTCTTGAGCAAAGCAATAAATTTTTATAATTTTTGTTGAATTCCGCTTACATAAGACGAATTTAGATGCAATGAACACCCTAATAGGCCTGAAAACAATGCTACCAATAAATCTATAGACTTAAGTATAAAAAAAAGCCAATTTGTCGTAAACGATATATGAAGCTTATTTATTATTTCATACTTTTATTCTTGCTGTTAATGGTCATGTTGTTTCTTCCTATTTTTTTCCCTTAATCTTGTACAGGGTGGCACAAAAGGAGCTATAAAATTTGAATTCTTTTTTAACTTTTTAAATTCAAACATTCGAAATGAAATCATGGCCATTACAGACGAAATTTTGCGAAAAGTTATGGAAAATATGCTAAAAAGAGCACGTATGTGCGAAGCAGAAAATGGATATCACTTACAGGATATAATTTTTCAAAGCTAATTTCTGTATTTAAAAAAATTATAATAATCGCATAAATAAAAAAGTTATAAACCATTTAAGGCTCATTATTATAATTTGCCGATAGCTAAAGTTGGGATGCTATCGGACAAGTTGAGTTTAACCTAATGTGACCGATAAGCTGCCGGAAAGTTCATCCTACCTGTAACTTTTAAAGTGGACTAAAGCATTTGAAGCTGCCATATTTTATGGACTTTAAATATGGCAACATGGAAAGTATAAATGTATGCAAATTAATTAAATAAAGAATAAAATAAAACCTTGTCGTTGCCAGTAGCTTTTTTTGTTTGTCAAAAGTAGTCGGTATTTACTCTGGTACTGTCATATTTTTAAAAATATTAATTTTATTTTATCGAACAGTTATTATTCATTTTACCTAAAGTTAATTCTACCTATCTGGAACTTTATTGCTTAGTTGTAATAATTTCCCTAAATCACATAGCTGATTTTGTGCCACCCTGTATAAAAGGTCAGAGGTTTTAAGTAAATACGAATATTTGTAAAAAAAAAAATATATATTTGCCTATAAGTATTGAGTAGAAAAGAAGTTTTTGCCACGAGGAGTAAAGAACAGAATAAAACCATACCCAATATGATTTTATCAATAACAACATAAATTATTAGATTTTTTTTGCATCTTTAACATAAATTATAACAATAACAAGAGTTAAACTGTCGAGAAAATAAATGGGGAGACATTGAAATATTGCAAGTACTTCAAATCTAAGCAGAATTTGTAAACGCATTATTGTCTTTTAGTAAGAAATTAAAGCGTACAATAAAGTATAAATATATAACAATTTTTAGACTAAATGATGGGAATAATGTAATAAATATTGACTTCAATGAACTGAAAGCCCCCAGAATTGTTTTTAACAAATATAAATGGATTTTTTTTTCTTCTTGAAGTAAGAAGTCCCTATAGTTATACAATACATGCATACATACGTACATATATAAAAGGGAGTGGGAGTGGAATTCGCGTACTCTCTGGTCTTATTCATTGCAATTAGTGAACAATTTTCCTATTGGGATTAATTATAGTTTTGTAAGTATATTTATAGCATTTAAATGCATATAGCCCTTGTGACCGGACACCAAAGGAATCGCACAAATGTATACTTGTAGGGGATATCCCCTGTGCCAAATTAGAGGAGTTTCCACTTATATATGGTAGCATATTTATCAAATTAAATGATTTGCTTTTATGAATTGAATGTTTTTGAAAATAATTTAAAGGCAGCCAATTAACGTTTATCAGCTAGCCGCCGTCCAAAAAATTAAATTCAACTCATATCACTGGCAACAGCTGTTTTCGATTATAATGGTATTTGTTTCAACAATTTTCTGTGCCAAAAGAACAGTTTAATAATTTTAATTTAAATGGAACTAGTATTACTTGACTTACATGTAAGCTCGTATTTGCTATATTAAATTCATTAATTGTTTTTAACATTAAGTTAACAAATATTAATTAGTGTTTTTTCCTTAACATCTGAATGAATTTTTTGAAATACCATATTAAATTATGAAGGGTAAATTTTTCTTAAAAAGTTAAATATTAACTGCCATATTCATAAAAATTTTTTGGATTTATAGAGTGTATATTAATGGAATTTTGTGTGGAAATTTGTCTATTAAATTTATTATAAATAATAAAAAATAGTTTTTTACTATTTATTTATATCAGCAATTCTTAGTGATATTGTCCATACTCTAATGAATAATAATTGAAATCGGTCCGTAACAAGAGAACTTATGCCAAAATCAATAATTTTTGGCGGCAGGAAGTGGTTATGGAATTAATTTGCTATTTCAGTACAATTTTTGTCCTTAGATTTCTATGAAGAAGGCCAAAATAATTGAAAAAAGAAAATGTGAAAAAAAAATTTTATTATAAATTTTGCACAAAATATCTGACCAAAATATCAGAAAAACTCATATGGTTTACACTGGCGGCGGAACCTAGCGAATATATAATGGGGTATAAGGAAATTTTTCCTTTTGTAATGAACGTGCAGACTATTTCAACCATCGCCACACTCATTGACGGGGAGTAGGAGATTTTCGACCTTTTTAAAAAAAATTTTTAAATATTTAAAAAATTATACAAAATTTATTTTAGTTTAAAGTATCTAAAAACAAAAAAGTTATTGTCATTTAAAAATTTAAGGGCCGACGAAAAATTTTAATTTTAGCAAAACATAGAGAAAGTTCATTTCGAATCAGAATAGAGCTATAATTTCTTGGTTCTCCCGTCACATAACTTTAAAATCGGTAACCACAAAAAAAAATGATTTTTGGCCGACTTTTCAAAATATGGGTCGTTGTGCTACGTATGCAACGAATTGCACTGGAACTAGTTGGAAAGCGATAGTGCGGGGAAGAGGTGAAGTGCTTACTCAATTCTGCGGTTGTGTGTTCTTGACAGTTTGCGAAGAACAGTTGCTGTAACGCAGGTGTTGTAGTGACGCATTAATTCTTAAACTGAATTAATTTTACTTACTCCGCTTTTTATTTCTCATCACGTCAGAAAAAATGTTCGGTATGACAGGGATTTTAAATTGAATCAAAACTGTTTTCTTTGGTTTGGCTTAATATGTTTGTTAGTCCTTACTTCATTGTCAAAAAAATATTTTTTTAAGATAGAAGGCTAATAGAGGACGACAAGATACAATCATCAGTCAAAATCATGATTTCGACTGTTATGTTAGTTGGGACCTTTAGCATTTCAAATGACGAAATACAATAGTATTTTCCACATACGAGGTAGTCAATAATACCTAAAGTTTATTGGTCCTTATCCCAACCACTCTACTTTGTGATAGAAAAAAAGAAGTCAATTTATTTAATGACCACTCTACCACTCTCTGCTCAGCATATTCAAGTTGTAGACAAAATTTATTTCCGTTTCCTTAATATGGGACAACTTAAATGCCAACATCATTATCATGCAGTAGAAGAAATAGCAAACGGTCTCGGGTCTATTAAATTTGCTTTGCAAATGCCAACAACGGAAATTTGTTTTACTTTATGGTCTTCTTCACAGATTGTTGATTGTATTCAGTCAAGAATAAGAAAATTATTTTAGGTGCCACTTGTTAACGACATATGAAAACATTTATTTTTTTTGTATTTATATAGTTTGTAAAACAGTTTTGGCCAGCATTCTCATTACCAACTCATTTGAAGAAAAGCAAAAATAAAATGAAGTTGCCTTAGTTTAGTGGCAAACTCTGCGTGGGTTAATAATAACCCGCTTTCTGATTACATTTATACAAATAAAGAAACCCTATTTTGGTATCACAAAAAGAAGTAAGAAATTTTAAAAGTAACCCTCATTAAATTAATTTACCCCTGATAGCACAACTTTGTTGCCAAAAAGAAGACAGCAATTTCTTTGGTTGTATCCTCGTAATTCTAATCATTATTTATTTGACCAGAATTCAAGAAGAAATTAGAAAGGGTTGACAAGATTTCATTATAAGAAAATTTAATACCGTCTATAGAACACGGTTGTATCTGCACTTAGTGTTGCCGGTATATGAATTTCATCATATTTTTGATGATTTTTTTTTTATTTTAAGCAAGTACAACTGTCATAGTTGTTATAGAAAACTCTTGTGGTATATAGGCTAGAAACATGAAAGACCTACTTATCATTAACCCAGACCATGGCAAATAATGCTGGCCCAAAAAATCTCCGGAGAAAGTTACTCACCGGTATGGTAAGTACCTTATATACCCAGCCTGTATGGCCAGACTCATTGATATTTTCTACGTATATAGGTGTGATATCGTATGTGTATAGACTGGCTGCTTTGTGAGCATGTATCGCATCGGTAACTGTATCGGGTAGGGCTGCTTCCATCATTTCGGATATGATACGAATTGGATAGCGGGGCAGTAGAAGTATAGCAGGAATGTTGGTTTAGGACTGAAAAGAGAAGATAGACTTAAACCTTGATAACCGATATCAGAGATATATTTCAGGTCGAACTTGTTCTGGACTGATACATTTTAAATATACGTTTATTTTATTATTATTATTAAGTCGGCCTTTGTGATAATATTTTTCCACAAAATATAAAATTTTTTTCGACAATAAAACTCCTTAAAAGAGTTTTATTTTATGACGGCAAAATAAAACTCTCTTTTTAAGAGTTCCATCTTATCTGTGGAGATGAGATTGTGTTTTTAAAACTCCCTATAGATTCTGAAAGAGCTCGCCAATTCGAATCTAGTGGTATACAACAGTATAAGTCTCCGTTGACACTAACACAGGGAGTTTTTGAGTTTAAATTTTTTCTATATCTGTCAGAAGAAAGTATGGGTCTAAAATGAAAATTAAGCATCCGCCGAGAGGCATCAAAATTCACAATTGGTTAATTTCAATCCAAATCAATCATGAATTTCCTACTTTGCCTCCGATGGCATAAAATTTGGTATACTTGTTATTCTCTCTAAATTGTGGAGGGATACGAATTAACAAGTCTCCACTCATCGAGAGCCGATTGTACTTTAAATTAAAAAATTCTTTGTGTGCAAGGAAAAGGTCAAAGGAAAACAAAATAATATAAATTATTATCGTGGATGTCAAAACTGTCGGAGACATTGTAACTGCATTAACTCATGCCGAAATAAAACAGAAATGTAGTCCGAATAATCAATTTAGATTTAAAATAAATAAAAATAAGAATTTCATAAATTTTTGAATGGCCACTACTAACAAAAAAGGTTCTCCACTGAAAGCAAACACTGAAAAATAACAATATCTTTTTTTGACCCCAAATTGAATCATAATTTGCCATTTTTGAAAATGAAATTTAGCCGCATTATTCATGGAAGAGTCGTTTAATCATTTGTTCGAATTCAAAAAAGATGGAAAATTATGTCTCATTAATTTTCATTCCATTTATTTTTACTCATAATGACCCACATAAAATTTGGTTGTGGCCTTTTTCCCTCCCACCCAAAAATTACCAACATAATCAAAATAAGATTTTGTGAATTAAATAATTGTTAGAATGAATCTCTTTGGATACATGTATGTGAGTGATTGAACAAATTGTATAGAACAAGTGACCTTTTTAAGCTCCTGGTGTAACAAACATATACAACTTTTTTATTTTTTTTTCATTATCCTTTCACCTATAAGTGCACGTGTATGTTTGTGGTCGACTACATTTTGTTCTCATTTATTAAAATTTTATGTCTGCTTTGTAGTTGTTATTAGTTTTTGCTTCTGCTGCTACTGCGGTCGCTTTTACTGTTTGTTGTATATTTTTCCACTTTGTTGTAAATTTGGTGATTTTTCGTTTAAATTATTTTAACGATGCATGTAATTGTCTGTTTTTGTGTTGTCGTTCTTTTAATGTTGTAGTCTTTGTCGTCCAATTTTGCATTAAAATTCAGTTTGCTTTTTTGCACACCCTACAGCCCATAAAACTTTAGTATGAGAGTCTTATTCTGTTTGCAATATGAATTAAAGTAATTCACAACAAGAACAACTTTGTTATATTTATATATCTGGTGAAAATTGTTACAAAACATGTACTCCACGTTTAAACTACGAACACTTAAATTGTGTGCATTAAGCAACGTACCTTGTCCACGCACTGCTTAAAGTTGTTTGGAATAAGTTTTTTCTTTTGCTTTCCAAAACCATATCGTTGTCCGTGTATTTTGCATCCATTTTTAGTAAATAGAATGTTTTTTTATTTTTATTTTTTTTTTATTTCATTTATGTTCCGTTGAATGCCATTCTTCTATAATGAACTCCGCAAAGCTGAAAAGCTTGTCGATTTTAAATATAATTTTTTTCAAAAACTACTCGGTAGGATTTTGTCATTTTAATATCATATATTTGCTTTCAAAAGATGATTTGAGGAAATATTTTTATCTCCCGGTCGCATCTACAACGGGTTATTTTCTAACGATAAAGATCCTGTTGGCTCTATACGCCATTTTAAGCGTATTTCCTTTCAAATACCTAAACGTAGAACAAAGTAGCATTAGCAAAGCAAAACACACCCAAAAATTTCAATAAAATAACAATATATTCTTTTACAAAAAACCAAAAATAAAAATTATTCTGAAAGTTACTATAGAACAGATATGTAGTATGAATATCGAAATGATAATAAAAAAATTAACATCTTAATTTATTTGTATTGGCTAATAATTTTTGTCTGTTTGAGATATGAAATTGAATAACAATTTTAAATCGGAAATTTTTTTCATTTTGTATTTTATCTATTTTCTTAACGATACTCCTCACTCTGTTTGATTTCGGTATCGATTTTTATTAAATTTTTATTTGCTGTTTGGAAATGATTTTATTGTGAATAACTTTACTTTTGAATATATTGAAGAACTTTAATTGTAGTAAATGTAAGAATCGAAAAATTTAATTGGTTAGATATTAGGAAAATTCATCAAATTTGAGAAATGCTTTTCTACAAACTTTTATTATTTATTTTTTTTTTTTTTTTATTTGTTTTAAAATTTTCAAATAATTAACGCGTGACAAAATACTGTGAATTTCTAAACGATTCAGAATAATACTTTTGACCAGTAAAAGATCGGACAAAAATTTAGTTTCGGTTGAAGGAGAGTATACTTTACAAACTATTCTATAGAAAAATAAGTTGAAAAATATTAATATTCAACAATATTAATACAAGCAATATTATACGTCATTGACTGAGGTCTAGAGCTAAATGGACACGATTTAGCTCAGCAGCGAAAACGGATGGTAGATTTTAAAAGGTGGCATCGTTAACTTAAAATTGCTAAAATGGCTTATAGAGCAAAAGATATGGTAGCAGTGGTTAAATTTTTTTATATAAAATAAGTTAAACTCACGAAAAATATCGTGACAGTAAATAGCCAAATGGTCTCTATAAGCATCATTTTTTCGTTTGCACACAGACTACCGATTTTTCATTATTTTCTTATTACTTCTTTCTTTTAATTTATTTAAGGCGATTCAAAATCAATTACAATTATTATTTTATGTTTTGTGTACGGTTAAAATACACTATGTATTTTCTTATTATTTTTCTTTCGAAAATATCTTTTTTTATTTTGGACCGGCACTCATGGGATCACTCCTACATATGCGATGCATTGTGCTGGATCTAGAAAATTAGTTACAGAAGCAGAGATTGATGGAGTAGTTTTTAAAAACATTCGATTTAAAGTTTCCCACGTCAAAGTTGGCAGGGAAGACCTCTGCAGGGAGTTTATTGCACAAACGTGCTGTTGGGCCGAAAAATTAGTAATTCCTAAGGAGATTCGCTGTCAAATCGACCACAAATGCATGCGGCTTAATTATGAGTGCAGATTTCGGCTACGAGTTCCTTATGCATTAGACCACATCCCGTTAAAGTAACGATAGAACCAGAAAACATACGCTACATCGCAACGATGTTGAAGAGGGTGAATAGTGATGCTTCAACTCCTATTCATTCTCCTACTTTCCCTTTCATTTAGTTCTAGTACAATGCACCGCATATGTAGGCGTCATCTCCTGAGTGCTGGTCCAAGTTAAAAAAAAACATAGAGTTGGCTATCGTACAGTCCCCAATAAGTTTCTTCCCGCTAGGGTGTAAAATTTTCAATAACACCGATATAGTGCCGTTCATACTGACTTTTGTTTAATTTCCTATTTTTATATTTGGCACAAAATGAACATTTGATAACAAGTTTTTTAATATTAATGATCTGTTAAATTGTATGGCATGTTAATGTAACTGGTCTGGTTTAATGGTAAAATTAAGCACGCTTTTTATTTGCCAAATAAAGAAAATATCTATTGGGCTTATTATACAAAATGTGTAAAATATTTTTTTTTTAAATTATTGACTAATCAGAGACCTGAAAGAAACGTTCTTTACAGATCCATACATACATACATAAGTATATGTATTATAGCAGCAACAACTACTTAAAAACAAAAAAAAATTTCAACATTTTCGATATTTCTGGAACCAAGTTACAGATTTTGGTAAAATTTGTGCCATTTGATATATTTTTTAAGAGTACATAATTAGTAAAGATCTAAATCGAATTAACGCAACTTTTGGAGTTTTTAGAGAAATAAGATTTTTCGAAATTTTTCGTCATCGATTTCTTTCGAATTTCTAGAACAACTAGGACAGCGGTCATAATTTGCATAGTTGTTTGCTGACTGTGTAAAATAGAAATTATCTATGTACTTGATTCCTTAACCCTAGAACCATAACGATATTTTATAATACGTTAATACCAACGATGCGTAAATTGTACATTTCGTTTGATAAATTTCAATAAATGACAAATCTTCGGTAGGATTTCATTTCAATTGTTTTTTTTTAATTCATTGAAAATATATATTGAAATTACTTTCTTATAAAAAGTAAAATAATTTGCAAATATTTACATTTTTCTCTAAATAATGCCTCATAGTGCATTGATGACAGCAATATTACGTTTTTATTTTTCATCAGAGACTAACGTCATGTTTTCATCATAAACACAGCGCGATGATCCACAGTTCTGCAAACCGAGTAGCTCGGGAGTTATCTTAGCCTTGTTCTTTCGTAGTGTGCTAACGTTACGAAAAAATTACGTGCAAGAATTTAACCTTTATTACCAACGATACTTAAGTTTTACGTACAGTCTCTAAGTGCGCATACTGTGAATGCCTATAAAAAATTAAATATGTATTGCTTTAACACTTGTAAGCATAGCAGCACAATTGATGAGAGCATAGCTAAAATGAATTGGCGTTAGAATGCCGATCACTTCTTTTATATACATGTGAAAAAAAACTGTACGTACAATTTACGTACATTATGGTTCTAGGGTTAAATACTTGAGCTGAAGCATGAAACGAAATTGCCAGTTTGAAGTATTTCACTAGAAACGAATTCGTTGCATTTAAAATCATTGTGAAACTCAAAAGCTAAAATTGAACCCACCTAAGTTACAGCTATTTATTCAGAATAAATTTTTTCAACCACAAATCACTAGTCTAGCATTAGAACATAAAGAAAATATTTAAAATAATAAATGTGTACCCATTATAAGCGGAAACCGCTCATAACCGGACAAAAATACTGCGACAGTAAATGTCCGGTTATGAGAGTTTTCACTGTATATAAATTTAATTACAATGCTAACAACCAGCATAAACATATATTCACACCGAAAACACATGTTTACGAAAATGTATGTATGTAGTACATACATCTATTAGGATAAAATCTTTGTAATTGAAAAACAGAGAAATTGTTATTAATTATATCTAAATATGTATCTTTAATACAAAGACCTTTTAGCTAGTAATTATATAACACTTTCTATCTGTAAATACTTTAATTACTTGTTAGCCAATTAAAACAACTTTTGTTAACAAATGAAATGTGTGTATTTTTCCTGACCCACTTTCATATCAACAAACTGTTCATTTTATTATTTATTTCGAAGATTTAATTGATAAACTAAAGAAACGAAAAAATATGTGTAGAAATCTGTCGAACAGCGATGTTTATCTAAAATGATTTTGTAGCCAACGATTTTCTTAAAACACATCCATATAATGACTTTATTTTCTTTTAAAATTCATTAGAAAAAAGCCAACAAATAAGATCGAAATGGAAAACAATTTGAAGTCAATAAACAAATATGCACGTTTGAGTATGAGCATACTCAATTGGTATCGCTAACAGCGTTGCAATTTAAGTTGTTTTTCAATAAAGTTAGTATTGGTGCTCCCACCAATTGTGACAGCTTTTTTTTTTTGGTTTCGTTTGCAAAACTTGTGCAAAACATTGACTTTTGCTAAGAAACTCCGTAAGATTTGTCTTACCTATACTTCTGGAATTCCTTGGAGATAGTTTAAGATTTTCTTTATATCCTCCTCGGTCCAATTCAAGTTGGGTTTTTCTCTTTTCATTAGTTTTTTTTTCCATATTGTAATAATTAAAAATATTTAATAATCATAATATTTAATTTTTCACTTTGCAAATTATTGTTGCAAACGTATAGTAAATATCAACTGTGATTTGCATTATAGTTTATTTACACTACTGTAGTAAATGCATATATATTCATTTTGTTATTATGGAGGAACAATTTACTACACAATTTTTTAAATGCAAAGATGCAAGACCATTTGCAGAAGATTGTGAGTTGGGCTATTGTATTTACAAATATCACTTTCACAAACAATTTTTATAAACAAAATTTTATTTTTATTAAAGAGCTAAAAAATGTTTTTTTTAATTTGATTTACTTATAGAGAAAAGGTTAAGAGGTTACCACTTTGAATTGGTATTTGATTACAAACAAAACGTCGTCAAAGTAAAATGATATGTAAATGAAATAGCTGTCCTTTAGCTTCAGGACCAATGGGCCAATATAACACCAGGGACGTAGCAGATCTGCTTAATAATTTAAAAGAACGTGCTACTGCACAGTTCTACAAGAATTAAAACCTATCACCAGTTTTCTCTTCTCAACGTCTCCCTTTACAATTAGTTCCGCTGCAATGCATAGCATACGTAGGGTACATCCTGTGGGTCATCGTTGAGAAAAAGGGTAATAGTGACTTCTTTTCGTCATTTTAATTAAAAACTGTAGTTTTATGTTCGTTTCTTAAAAATGTTTTGCGTTCAGAATGGATAGTATGTATTATTGTAAAAAATGCACCCGTAAGAATGACGAGAGGTAATGTCCCATATAAATCTACGGTGCTGCTAATTCCCAGTTAACGATGTGTTTTTGTGTATTTATTGCGCTGCCTGAAAAATTTCATAGCGACGAAACCCATAAAATTTTGAATTTCAGAAAGAATCATTAGGGAATTATCGCAGGGGGTATCTTGGCGATGCATGAAGTAGTCTGCACGTTGACCACAAAACCAAAAGTTTTCTGGCTTCAACCAGACTAAATTATAAAAACATCTCTCATTTCTTCTGATGTGCATTGTGTCACTTGTTTCAGAGGCGAAGGCATAGTCAGTGGTCACTGAACAGTAACGGCTTTAGCTGTAATCAATCCACAGGCTCATCAGACGTCGCACCTTCCTCGGTATTGTATAGCATCGGCGAAGTATAATAATTACTAAAAACGGATACTAAAACGATACTTCAAAAATTTAATACGTCTCCTTGATATCAGAGGCGCTTCAACACTGCTATAAAAAACAAAGCAAAAGCAAAAGCAGAGTTGTAAGATATTCTCTATCTATTCCTTTCCCCTAGTTCCAGCACAAGATAAACAAAAAATTTTTTTTTATAATATTTATTTTTAATTTTAGCTGGTAAAAGTATTTCATTCTGGCAACACTAATCGCTACAAACATTACACAACTACACATACGTACATAAACTCGTATGTGGATGCCTAACAAAGCTCGAATCTATAGCGAGAGTATGTCGAGATAATTGGCGGCGCTATGTCTATGAAAACGTTTCTAATTACATACTCTGTAAAATAGAGTTAAAACCAATTTACAATACTTAATAAATATGTATGTATGTATGGACATGTAACTGTACATACGAACACATTTCTATCCGTTATTAGTTGTTTATACAATGCACATACACGAGTAGTAGTAGTATGCATGTATGTAAGCCGTACGGCGTAACAAATAGAGATCAAATTTAAAATAAACTTGTACGGATAACCACGTAAAAAGTATATATGGATATGTACATACAAACATATACATACTTGTATATACATATATATATTTTTTTTTTTTGTGTTGAAGTTTGAAACCAATAACAATAATAGTAATAACAACAATTAACTTGTTGGTTTAGTATACAGATTGTCGTTTGCTTACATAGAGTGTTCCACCAGGAGTATGAGCAGGAATTAATTTTTAGAGACATTTTTAAAGGTTGCTTTTTTAAAACAGACAAATATGAGTAGCATTTGGCAAAATTATAAGTACATGTGTGCTAACTAACAATATTAAATATTAGCTTATGCATTAGAAATTGATAATAAAATCATCAAAGTATTTAGTTTATTTCAGGGTTCAAGAATGTTCATGTATGTAAGTATATTAAATATGTATGTACATTTATCAAGAATGAGGATTCCAAATTTGGTTATTTATTTTTCACACTCGTAAAAGCACCTAAAGAAATCTCTGCCAAAGCGCATATATGAATGCGGTACCAACTTAATCGAAGTATTCTTAAATGCGCAGGAAGAAACCAAAACTCTTTTTTGGTCCGCATTTATGAACAGTGAAAAACTAATAAAAAAAAAAAAAAATATATATTTTCATTATAAAGAAAAACCAATTTTCCTGAAGAAGCTACACAAAGGAATAGCGAAATATCGAAGAAAAATAAATATTACATACATATATTAAAAAGACCTACAGCTTAAATAATTAGTGTTATTAATATAAAAAAGAGGTAAAAAAACTAGAAGAATTATTAAATAACTGATAATTTATTTCCACTCCGAACTTACCCAAAGAAAAAAAAAAACTTCGTACAATTTTGTACAGGAAATGAAAACCTTTTACTTTCTCATTTTCAGTGAAATCACCGTGATATACAAAATTATATAAAATGCTTCTGTGGAAAGAAGATTTGTACTAAAAATAAATAATGTCCCCTGTTACTACACCCTGTCTAACAGGAACTTATGCTGCATTCAAACTATACAAATCTAGTGTAACCATTGAGCCTCAAACTTAAAAGTAACGTCAACCGCAGGCATTGGGGGAGAAAACAGAAACTAAATAAACAAAATGATGCCTATAAAATTGTAATCTTTATGCTCGTATACGGTGGACTGCCATGGTTAAATGGTGGGTATTTAACGTTTAACTTTTTTGTTTGTTTTTGTTTTTGGTTGTTGATGTTGTTATTATTTTTGTATATTTTTTCCATTGGAGATCATTTGATAACAAAACGCAACCTGTATTTAACTCAAACGATTGAGTTGCTCATGTTACTGATAATTGCCATTTATGTCGCCTGCTTTTATAAACACAACTACAGGTACACACACACACACCCAAACAAAGGCTCATTGTAGCACATACAGAACACATTTAAATATACCCACCCATTGATGTAGCAATTTGATGCTGTTTAGTCGTTAGTATCGGTTTACCAAGTGTATCCAGGAAAAGTTATTTAACAGAGAATAACAATTTTTCTGATAGACAATCAATTGGTCAGACAGACAGGAATGCAAAAATGTGTAAAAAAAAAGAGCTGAATTACACTTAAAAAATAGAAAATTAACGATTAAACTGTTGTTGAGAGTTAGAAATAAAAAAGTCAATCTCAAGTTATCAAATCGAAAAATTTAATCCTGCCTACAAAAGAATATAATGCTCTTGCAACAAGGGTAGGAGTGTCAATTTCCAAACTATTTAATATAACGAAAAGTAAAAGCATATAAAGCAAAAAGTCATTCCAGGAAACTAAATCTATTTAACGTTTCAATTAATTTTTGTTGAAAAGTTTAGACTTTATCAACTGACATTTATCAACTGTCTTCTTTAACCGAAGATTTGATATATGTATGTCAAGGCAGTTCTCCAGATGAGTTACTGTAATTATTTAAAACAAAAAACTAAACAAATTTTTATTCAAATATTAACAACTGATAATTGACTTAACTGCGCAATAATAACTTTTCTTGAAACTATTTAATATAAATGCCGAACTTTTTTGCCATTTTAACATTATTTATATACAAAATATCAGTGTTAGCTGCACTTTGGCTTAATTACCTAAAATCTATTATTTTCTAGAATTATTTTTATGTGCTTTTTGTTTACCTGCACTTTTACCATATTTTTATTTCCACCAATTTTGAACTATTTTCATATAAAAAGTAAAAGTTAACTGCTTGAGAAAAACGTGGTGTTAATTTCCAAACAACAGTACACAACCGTGTTCTTTTCAATAACAAAATAACTGAACATGCACTTAACTGAACATGCACTTAACTGAACATACACTTAACTGCACATTTAGGCTGGTAAGTGAATTTAAGGTAGCAACATTGTTGACTTACATGCAGAAAAAATCGTGAAAATTTGATTGTGCGCAAATTGTGCACAAATTGTGTCAAAACTACTGTAATTATTTAGACATGCCAGAAAATATGTCAACCTAAAAAGTCAAAATACTTCAAAGACGTCAAAAGACTTTTTTGCATTCACTGTGGTTCTCACAGTGTATTCGTGTCGCAACAAACATATTTAAAAAAAACTAATTTTAAATAAAACCAACTCTTGGCTATCGTTCATCTCTTCAAATACAGCAAGTAAAACGGATTAACATCCCAGCAAAAAATGACAAATAAATTTTTAATGCATGGGTTCTAATGCAAATGAACTGGTTAAACTGGCTGAAGGACTTATGATTTCAACATAGAGCCAGCATGGGTTCAAATTTAACCAAACAGCTGGTCATTTAAACTAGTGCTTAGAGCCCATGATTTGATTAATGAGTTCCTGTAACAAAATTAAAAATTTAAATATTTAAATTATAATTACAACTGCGCACTTGTTCATATGAATTAATCGGCAGTTTTGAATTAATTTTTCATGAGTTCGAAAGTGTTAATATTGTTAACATTAGATAGAGATGGCATTAAAAATTAATTCAGATAACGAAGTGGTTATGAAGTCATGAATATACCAATTCTTAGTGAACGCATTCACTTTATTTTTGCTGGGATGACATAATATGTATGCATGTATGTACTCGTATCCAGCAATCCATTGGATTTCCACAGAAAGATATATGAGCGCGGATAAGTCAAGGAGTGCAAGAGTAAAGACGCAAGACAGAAAATAAAAATTAAAGCTAAACATTTATTTACTGACAAATAAGAGAGCAGAAAAAAAAAGAGGAACCGCAGTTAAAATGTCTACAACACGACACAACGTCAAGTGCATTTTGTGGCAGCACCCAAAACGTATCAATATCAAAAACAACATGAAAAAACTCTTTCAACTTTTCCCCACTGCTACTAAAACAAAACGAAGCGAAAAAATAAATATAATCAACAAAATGGTAAGAGAACTATTAAAAGCGGCTACTACGGCAAGAAAGTAACAACAACATGTAATGAAAAAGCATGACAATGTTGTTGCTGGTTTTTATTTGTTCTTTTTAATTTTCATTACAAAAATTTAAGTTGTTTTTTCTTTTGGCAGGATTATTTTTTTTTTATTAAAATACGCGTTAACGCTTGCCAACAACAAAGAACATTGATACTTAATTAGAATTTTTGTTTGTTTTTAAGCGTTTTGTCCGCATATGCTTTATTGGATATGTAATGTTTATCCAATGCGGACTAATAACCAAAATACAGGCGAGTTATACAATTTAGCACGAATATGTTGTACCATCTGGGCGCTGGTAATTCCCTTTTAAATTGGCCTTGTTTTTCTTTATCAATACATTCAAAACGAATTCATTGCGGGTGGCATTCAATGGTTACTTTTAAGTGCATGTGCGCAGTGTAAAAAGTGTTTTCAAAGAAGACAATAAAATCCTGTACTGGTTATCGGGAAGTAATGAAAAATCAGATCCGTTCTACATCTTTAGACATGGGGTTGTTATTGCCGGTTCTATTTTTTTATGTCGATTCTTTGAATCCGAAGCAATGCTTATAAATCTACTTTAGCAAAGCTTTTTTAATTCGTATATTGCAACTAATTTTTTATACTCCTACGCAGCAATGAAAAGTTGCTTATCGTGAATAGATGATAATGTGATTTTTTTCAAGTTATTTTAATTCTAGTAAATTATAATGTAATTGTATTTATTTTATCGAAATATCATTCAATTGTCATTTTTATTACTTCGGTTGTAGTACGACTAAATAAATCAAAAATAATTTATTATTTGATTATTAAACTCGTTAAGTTTTCCTTTTAAAATTATATTGTTTGTAATTTACTTCCGATATTTCGTGAACAGTTTGTTAACATCATCAGGGAATAAATTTAAATAAAATAGAAGATATAAATAAATAAAAAATAATAATAAAAAATATGTAGTTTATTCTCTTTATTAATATGGAAGTATAAAAATTAGAAATTGTTAAATTTGATTGTTAATAAATTCATTGGTTTAATTTATTAATTTTTATTTTGTTGGAAACAGAATTAACGCTCAGGCAATGATTACCTACTAGTAGTTGTTATAGAAAAGGGATAGTGATAGCGATGACAGTTGATGAATATATATGTACATACATAGACAAAAGCTTCTTAATTTTTACAACTTTACTTTTGCACGTTTTTTGTTTTTCTAGCAATGTTGCACTGCCTCTGATATCAAGCAGACGCATTCGATTTTTTAATCTATATTTGGTGGCCATTTTATTAATTATTTTACTTCACCGAAGATGATATATAATACCGTAGCAGGAGAGCGCTCTGACTTTATTTGTGGACTAGTATCAAGGGAAACCGGTACTGTTCAGTGAGCAGCGACAATGCTTTAGCCACAGAAATTTTCCGACAACAAATGCACATCCGGACGGATACTGCGCTTGAAGTCACAGGTATTACTATCCCTTTCCTATACTAGAGGGACCTCTATTCAAAGTCCACAAAATTTTGACCTTTTAAATAGCAATGCCACTACTGATTGAATACATATATTCGCGACTAGAAATTTTTCTTTGCAACTGAATGGTACCCTATCGGGTTGCTCAATTGGGTCCCTCACGTGGGATGTAACGCAAAAAGTAAGTTGGGAACTGACTAACCAATACCGTTATTATTCCCAACCGGATTAAAGTAAATTTTAAGCATTTGAAGTACTCGCTATGGACTGTTATTGGCGCAAAAAAAATTATAACATTTATTTCACCGGACAGTTGTAATAATAGAAACAATTTAAAGGTCACTTCAACGTTCACTTTGGATTGTTACTCCAAAAAACAGTTTTTTATATAGAGGCAATATTTTAAATTTTATTCGAATAAAACGAAAAAGCATTAAATTGCAATATAATTGACAAGCATTTATTCTTTATTTTCACAATGATTTTATAAAATATGCTGAAGGCAATATGAAGAGCATTTCTGATTTGGATTATTTTGTTCTGAATCGATGATATTGACGATGAATGCTGTAATTTTAATGACTACAATTTGTTAAAAGCGTATTAGATAATTTTGGCAAGTCATATTTAATACGAAATGTTGTGATGGTTCAGAAGCATTTACGAATATGAAGAAATTAGTTTTTGCAATTCTGTCAATACCAGTGTCAACAGCCAACGTTGAGAGAACATTTTCTCAAATAGATTTAATGGGTCGATTATAGATTGTAACCGAACTTCAGTTGCGTTGTGAGCCAGCAGTAAATAAGCTGGAATTGAGGCAACGAGAAATAATGCAGGCTGGATTTTCATATCCTCCATTACCATTTTTAGCAACAACACTGCGGTTGTAATCCATGATCGAACCATAAATAAAACAAAAACTACAAATATTTAGTTTAGAAATTCTTACTCTATGTAGTATTTTGCGTACCAAAGACTTTCTAAAAAAATAATTTCAATTGCACAAACTTAAACTTTAATAAGAATATGTACAACTAATATGTATAATTAAATAGTTTACTACGATTTCAATGTGTGATGAACTAAATGATATATGTATTTTATGTTAATATTTTTACTTATGATTTAATATGAAATATAATAAAAAATTTTGTTTTGTTATTTTCTTCAAATTAAATAAAAATACGTAAATATTATATTTTTTCTAATTTATTTTGAAAATGTTTTTTTTTGGAAATTGGCAGTTTCTGGAAAAAAAAATATGGCAGCACTGACTGTCGGGTACTATATCAGTAAGTGCAATAATGGGCCTTAAAAGTTAAATTAGGCGTGACTTTATTAACCGTAGCCATTCTAATAACCATATTAGAATTTAGGCAAAAAATTTTTCACATGCTTTTTAGCTCGACAAAAGTCTACACTGATGATCTGATTGCGTTTTCTATACTCGAAAATTAGAACATTTTCATCGGAAAACATACAGAGATCTTTTAAATATTTGCTGACTTCAATAAAAGTAATACATATTTTCTTGTAATCTACGATATATCGTTTTCTAAAATGATTATTTGCTATTTATTTAATTTTAACATTTCATTTTACTATAAACGAATTTAATATAATAAAAAAACAATACTTGTATCGCTTTAACACTTTGTTTCTATTAGTAATTACACGACGAGAAGTAGAAATAAACTTAAATATTACAAATGCGTATTATTTTCCGTCTTCAAGTCACGCTTATTAATCACATCCGGCATATAGGACTTATTGTCTAAACCGTTATTACTCGCACGTGAACAGTTGTCGGGCTTACAATTGTGATCGCACACGTGCTCGTGTAAAGAGTTCGACACGACACCATTTGTATGAGCCTTTGCTTCGGAGGGCATGACAATGGCTTCAATGGTACTTATATTGCCATTTGTATTCTTGGCTGCTTCTTGGTCATTTTGTTGTAATTTAAGCGTAAGTTGTCGTTGGAACTGATACATCCATCTGTAGAAGAAAGAAAACAAACATATTTGAGAAATATTAAACCAACGTTGAATCGTTTATCCTGTGAAAGGTACAGAGTACTCTAAATAGTGAAGATTGTCTGTGTTTTTTTATACATAAAATTAATCAGCGCAGTCTTTTCTTATACAGTTTTTTTTTATGATACCGTTACATTTCTGTTGTAGTATATGGAGTTAGTTTTGTTATTCTTTCCTTATTTTAAGAGTCTGAGTTAAGGTTAAATTAGACGTGACATACATATACATAACTATAATGGATTTTTTTATTGTCATTTAGTGCTGCTATTAGTGTTGCCAATTTTTTTTTCAAAAATTTTCATATCGACCAAACAAATCTTTTTTTCCTATATATTCTATTTTATTTGACATTTTTTATAATTCATTTTATTATTTAATTATTAAGCTCAGGGTCGTTATTCTTTTATAATTGAATTGTTTGTATTTATTTGCGATATTTAGTTAACAGTTTGTTAAAATCATGAAGAAATAAATGACATAAATTTTAAAATATTTTCAATACAAAAAAAAATATTTTTTAAAAACGTCACAAAATCTATGCATTTTCGATCAGCTTATTTTTTTTTATCTTGGACCTGCACTCAGGAGAAGACCCCTACACATGCAGTGCATTGTGCTAGAACTAGAGGAAAGGAATAGCAGGAGAAATGACAGGAGGTGAAGCTTCACCAACACTATTTTTGCACGTTCTTTCTTTTTATGTCAAGGAGACGTATTAAATTTTGAAGCTTCGTTTTTAGTAGCCATTTTTAGTAATTATTTTACTTCGCCGGTGCTACACGATACCGACGAAGGCGGGCGTTCTGATGTGCCTGTGGATTGGATACAGCTGAAGCCGTCACTATTCAGTGACCAGTGACTATGCCTTCGCCACTGAAACCTTCCGACAACAACTGACACAAAGGCACAGAAAAGCACATCATTAATTAACTTTTTATTTTATTCATATTAGTCTCACTTCTATATTTATTTTTACCTTTATTAAAATTTTTTATTTTAAAATTATTTAAAAAAATATTTTATTAACAAAAATATTTTTTATTTTGAAATTATTTAAAAAAATATTTTTGTTAATACAAATTATTTTTTCCTGAAGATGCTACCTATTTGGTAGCGAAATATAGAAAAATAAATCATTGTTAAAAACTTTTCATAAAAAAGACCATCGCTCAAAAATAAATATTTTATTCATATTTATAGAAAATTAAATCAAACTTAGCTTTTGCTATTGACATATTGTCTAAACTATTTTTTAAACAAGCAATCGAAACGATTTACATTCAAAATTATATCCCAAAACATTTAAACTTTTTCTTCAACTAGTTAATGATATTCTTTTAACAGATTGATTAATACTTTAGCAGTAAACTTTTTAAATTTAAATCTAATAATATATATATAATATAATAAAAATTTGCATATCTTTTGTTTGTAGAAAATTTGGAAGTTTTTTGGTACGCAAAATTACACATAGAGTAGGAATTTCCAAACTATTTCTAGTTTTTGTTTCATTTTAATTTACTTGAGAAAATATTCTCTCAACATTGGCTGTTGACACTGGTGTTGACAGTACTGCAAAAACTAATTTCTTTAGATTCGCAAATGCTTCTGAACCACCACAACATTTTGTATTAAATATGACTTGCAAAAATTGTCTAATACTCTTTTAATAAATTATAGTCATTAAAATTACTTATCTTACAATGTCTTGTATATGGTCTATGTCAACGACATTCGGAACGAAATGAACCATAACAGAAATGCTTTTCATATTACCTTCAACATATTTTATAAAATTTTTGTTAAAATTAAGAATAAATGCTTGTCAATCGTATTGTCATATTTTATTTTATTCGAATAAAATTTAAATAGTTGCCTTGATTATGGTTGCGGCTGTGGCAAAACTATAAGTCACCTATAAGAGAATTCATTAGTTACCATAAGATTGGTTCGCTCTGGTTATGTTTAAGTCACGTCTCATTTAACATTAAAGACCACAGCAAAGTAGGCTGTCAAGTTTTTAAAAAAGACCATAAACATTTTATTAAAAAAGGTTTAGAAAAATTAAATATATTTAAAATCAAATAATAAAATGTTTGTGATATAAGGAAAATTTTTAATGAAGCTATTGGTTTGTTTTGTTTTCGTAATTCTCAAATATTTTTGGGGAGTTCAGACAAAGATAAATTTTATATAAGCTTATTTGAATAATTGAACTTTGTAAATAGAATGAACAGGTTTTCACGTAGTAGTTCACTATATACCGATTCCACTGTACTTTTACACAGTATGTCTTTTGCAGTGTGAATGTTAAATTCTCCCTTGCAAAATGCATTTTTTGGGTGTGTAAATCCTAAAGAATTTCGCATCTGTTAAAGTCAGCCTGCAGTTAGAGTGTTTAATTTTTAATTGGAACGTGTTCAATTTTGAGCTGACAAAGCACTGACATCAGCTGTTTTGCAAGTCAATTCTGTTTGTGGTTCGGCAAATATATATTTAATTGTACATATATTAATACATAAATATAAGCAAAAATTTTAAATTAAATTGAATACAATTAAAGCTGAATAGATATATAAATCATTAGTATAATATGCCAGCAGAATGTTGTTGTGAAATATTATAGGTTATGTCAGATGAAACCAAAACCGTAAGTGTGAAAGCAAATTTTCCACAGACATGCGCAATTACAGATGAATAATAATAATTGATAAATCTACTGTGAAATACATAGTATATGAAAGTAGCTTAATAAAACTTACAAGAATATTAACACGGCTAATACAGTGGTGGCACCTCCTAGTATAAAAAAAGCACCCGGAAATACTTTTAGGGTGGCAGCATACAATGTACTATACATTGGTGCATAAACCACGGGCATCAGGGATTCTGCTACACCAAACAAAGAATTTACTTTTCCCAATTCATCTTTAGATACCAATTTTGTGGCCATCGAACGCATGGCTATGAAAGAGGTGCCGTTAAAAATCTCTACAACGGCGCCCACATACATATGCCAAGGCACGGTGGCAAAAGCATAAACAAAAGACGACAGAATTTTAGAAGTGCTGGATATAACACCAATAATGGCATCGTCGATTTTAAGTTTGTGTGAGAAGACTCCTACACTAAATAATACACCTGAAAAGATTTTCGATGCTTTATTTTCCAATTCCGAAATTAAACAATTTAACTCACCTATTAAACCTGTTACTACTGCAAAAGTGTTAAAGACACTGAAATCCACTTCATTCCAATTAAAACGATAACGTGTAAATAAATAGATGACATTCATTTCACCTGTTTGAAGTCAGTTGAAAGAATTTTTAAAACATTTTTTTCTAGAAATGGGCAAAGAAGAGTTTTACCAAAAATGGGTCCTATGACAACCATCACTACAACCATAAGCAAAATTACACGTTGGCGTCGTTTATTTTCTCCCTTTTTGAAGGCCACACGAAATGTTTCAATCACATGATCTTTGTCGAAAAAATCTACCAGCAAGCTCTTGGGTTTCCCCTCTGTCGCAGATTGTATACATTTCGGACGGGGTTCGGGTAAAAACATAACACCGTAAACCAGAGCAAATACGTATGCAGCGGCCGAAATAGAGAACACGCCATAAAAACCAATTTTTCTGCAAGAAAAAAAAAATGTTTTTTTTTATATGTGTAAAAATTCTAATAAATAAAACATGCAAAAAAACCACAACTCACTTTATTAATACCCCACTTACGGCTGATCCAATAGGCAGTCCCACGGAGAAGCATAAATTCAAAATACCAATTCTAAGTGTTCGCTCTTCTTCGGTAGTTATGTCTGCTATATAACTGAATACGCCCATTAGCATAACAAACCAACCACCACTAAGTGACGGAAATATTGCCTCTGTCAGGCCTGCCACTTCCATAGGACTGCGTTCAAAATATACACACAGCATTATAGATAGAGTTCCAAGAAGTTCACCCAATACGGGTATCAGTATACAGGGTTTTCGACGGTGATGTCTGTCACTCCAAGAACCCCAAAAGAGAATCAACAAGCAGGGGAATCCGGATTGTATCACAGTCTTCCAAGCCACCATATGAGCTACCATTTTTTGGATGGTTTCTTCTTCCCTAAAAGAGAATGGGAATAGCGTTTAAATTTGTATACAAAAAAATATTAAACTAAATCGAAAATATTATTTTGCTCGCTGGCTTAAATTAAAACGCATTTAAGTTTCCATAAGGTAAGGAATTTTATGATGATTTCCCTTTTTAAATAAAAGTGCAATATTTTTCTTGGAAATGGAAAGACAGAAATTTCTTGTTTTTTTTTTTTTGGAGAAGAAAAGGATTTAAGAAGCTGCAGCTTTTTATTTGTTTTTTTTTATTGTTCCCATACACAGCAAACTTATTTCAAAGCTGCACTCGAATTGATACAGTTTAACATATTTCAATAGGAGGGCTAATTTTGTAAAATGTTTGTGGATTTATATTATATAATTTGCATCCAAATTACTTACACATTTCAGAATGTGTTGAATTTTTAAAAAATTTTGGAAATGAATGCGAACTACAATTATGCATTGCGTTATCAATAACCTATTGCTGTGCTGAAGTATGGAATATCGTGAAATTGACTTTTAAAGTTACGATAATTGTTTATACTAATCTGACTATGTTGGTTGGTAAGGTTGGCGCTAAAAATATCTAAAATAGGTCATCATCATCTTAGACGTTCATTACGATACTGGTAAAATAAAACATGGTTCATTAGTCTAGACTTTTGCAATAAAAACAAACATCCATTTCTCATACTAAAATTAAAGAAGTCAGACTACGTCAGAATTTCTACAGGGTGGCGCAGAATGAGCTATATGGTTTAAATGGTTTATAACTTTTTGCGTAGAAGAAATTTTTGTGAAAGCAAAACTTAACAACTTTAAAATCACACAATCACACAAACGTTTCCCTGATATGTTTGGTCAGATCATTTTTAGATGACGGGCAATCCAGAGCTGCACTCAAGAGTTCAGATTTTGTCAGTTGATGACCATTAATATTGCATTAAATTTTAACTAATATCTGGAATTTCTCTCTGCGAAAAATTTTTAGTGATTCTCTTTAAAGAAAGTGGTCTGATTTTATCTCCGTGTTTGTAACTTTTAAATATAATTATACGGGAGTTTAAATAAAAAATGGATTGCTTTTCCAATACATTTTCTAATGCAATATTTTAACTAAAACTAATTTTATATATTTTTTTAATTTTTTTTTTTTTTTTTTTTTTTTTTTATATATATTTATTAAGCCTGAGGTCTTTTTTTTATTTTATTTTGTTTTTTATTATTCGATATTTCGTTAACAGCTTCATTAACATTCCTGATGATGTTAACAAGCTGTTAACGAAATATCGAATAATAAAAAACAAAATAAAATAAAAAAAAGACCTCAGGTTTAATAAATATATATCAAAAAATATAATAAAAAAGGTCAATTAATAATATAATTAATATTTTTTTAAATTATTGTCACTTGTATCTTAGTTCTGCAAAGGAGTGATTATTAATTAATTAACAAAGTACTCGTACCTATAATAGTTTTTTGTTCTGCTTCAGAAAATTATTGTTTGTATAAAATATGAAATGCATCGCAACTATTGTTGAATAAAAAAAAAAAAGAAAAAAATAGTGGAAACCGACTCTTTGGTATATAAATATTTTATTAACGATTCAAAAGGACTCGAATAATGAATTTCATTTTATTTGCTTCTTTTCTTTATACGAGTACATCACTAGTACATTTTATACAATTATTGTTATAATAGATGAATGAAGTATTGCAGTTCAAAAATAATTAATGAAAATTTTAATATTAAAGGGCTGTTGTATTTTGCATATTTTTATGCCGAAAGGGTCCCTGCAAATAATATTGGACTACGTGGTTCATTTTAGCTTGCAAAGAACTGGTTACAACATGGTCCTATGTAATGCAGCCGTGAACCATGTCATAGAAACCAGCACTGTTGAAGCTTTTCTTCGTATTTACGATTACTCCGTCTGATTGAAATTACTCAGTCAGGTGCTCCATGGAGTGGTTAAATGATGTAGTTTTTGTGTTAGTTCGATGGGTTATATGGTCCACCCCTAGGACATCGTAATGTTAAATAAACCATGTTTTCTACATACTAACAAACCGATGCCGTTGTTGGGAAAGATATTTTACTGACATTGCACTAAAACCAATTACAAAATATACCATTTTTTGGAACTCACGTTGTATAGTTACTTGTCTCTCTCCTCGTTAATGCGTCACACACCTCGTCACCATAATTCATATTTACTCGGCATGCTTTTTCCAAATTTAAATTTTGCGTTGCCAGACCGGCCAATACACTTGGCATAATATATGCCGCCACAACTGGCTCTACAGTTATATTTTGTACAATTTTCTTAAATTTTTCACGCCATGTTAGCGTAGGTTTATCTTCGTCTTTCTTTTTGGAAAGCACCATATCCTTGGAGTGCTCATTAGAGGCAGCCATATTTGAAAGCTGCAATGAAAAAAATTAAATAATTTAATGAAGGAAAGATGTTTAAGAAATCTTAGTTAATTTAGTGAGCTTCAAACTTCACCGATTTGGCATATTTATTTTTTGGAGTATATTATCAGGTTCATTTGTTCGATTTACAAAAATATTAAAAAACATTTGTAAAGAAATATTTTATGTCGACTTTATTAATTTGACCTTGCTGTACAATTTATCTTAATTTTATTCTGGGTTTTCAAGATTATTAGATTCACGTCAGAGAAGAAAGAAGAATAAAATCAAGATATGCAGTATATAACAATATTTTATTTCCATTAATTTTTTAAAATATGTACAAAATTTTATAGTTTTCTTTATACATACATATGAAAACTCATTCCTTTGACAATATGCAAAAACTACAAATGAATTTTTAGTAATTTTTAACCTTAATTTTATTTGTAAAACAAGGAGCTGCCGAGTATTTGGAATTTTCATGCCAATTCTTTTTTGTAATTTAGAAAATTTTTCAAATTTGTAAAATTTAATAATACTGTTAAAAAAGTAATGAATATGAATACAATTACATTAAGAATTAATTGCGTAAAAAATTCAAAAGTTTTTCTCTGTTCGAAAATTTTACTTAAATTTCGAAATCACAAATATGTAAGTGCGAATGGTGAGAATCAGAATTCTTTAAATTTAATCAGTTATTTATCAGTTATCCCAATTCTAATAACCTAAATATAAATTCCTTGAAGTTCGTACAAATCAGGTCTGCCAAATTTCCATACGAAATTCAATTATTTTACATGTCATAAATCCAATAAATTTTTTTCAATACTGAAGAAAGTATATCACAAAAATTAAAGGTAACCAGTGTTTTAAAGATAAAAATATATATGTGAAGAATAATGTATGTAATGTATGTAATTATGGAATGTATAACGTAGCAGTTGGGGACCGTCAAATTTCTACGTTATAGAGAAACTGCAGAAAATTTTGACTACATTTTTTTACTTTTGTAGAAAATATATTTATTAAGACAAAAAAAATTGTTTTTACAAGAACACATTATATTTTTTTTTGTTATATATAAGATTTCGTTATAGTGAAGTTCGCTATAGAGAAGTTCGACTGTAATGTATGTAATTATTTTTTCATTTACACAACGTGAATCAAAATTAATTACGATTATTTTTCTTTGTTTAGAAAAATTAAATAGATTTAAATCGAATAATAAAATGTTTTTTAATTGTTAATTGCTCCTTATCGGTGTCAAAAGTATGGGAAAACGCGACAAAATCTACGAAAACCGCAATAACTGCCCTTGGGTCGCTCTTAATAAAGTAATATGTAATACCGACTCCCACTAATATTACCGCCCCTACATTTTTTGTGAACATACCTACACCCATTCTGGCCTCCTTGAGGGTGTTCCCATACAAAGTTCTATTTTTTTATAAAATCGGTTCCACCTCCCTAACTAGCTCCAGAGTGCTCCTAAAGATGCTAAATGTATGACCGGCCAATAATATTTTTGTTGTCACGACATTTTTGCAGAACGTGCTTGGCGTCGCGTCTATCAGGGTGGGCCGCATGCAAAAATTTTAATTTGAAAAAAAATTGATTTGGATTATAAAACATATTTTGTTAATGAAGCAAAAGAATATATTAATACGGTACACTTAATTAAGCACTTCTGACAATAACAAATGACCGTCCAATATCTGGCAATTATCTGTCAATGGTAGGTATTCTTAGGAATGTCTGAAGTGTGACAATATTATTGTGAAGGCGTCTTTAACTAGGTGGTGGTGAAGGGAGTTGTTGTATAACAATCCAAGTTTTTTGTTCGCTATATGGCAGAAACAGCTGATGCAAATATTACAAAGAAAATGTGCTTTACTTATGAACAAAAAGCTGGTGTAAGATTTTTAATTTTTTAAAATCATTTGATTTGTTGTATTTTTGGTAAACTTAAGATAGGAAATGTAGCAACGGTGCTTTACAAATTGACAAACTTGCAACTGCAGATTTGTGAAAGAATTAAGCTGTACTACTTCTTATCACTGCACCACCTATCTCTATTCTCTATCCCTTTCCAACAAATTACGGCAAAAATGTTTTGAATAAGTAATAGGGGACATACACTGATCAGTGGTCAAAAAAAAAAGCACCAACTAATTTTTGGCCTTTTAAAAGAAATATGATGCTTGTTTCTTTATTTTTATCGGCTGCCATCAATTTAAAATTTGTTTACATTATTATTTTACAACAAATGACCTTGTCCACCCGCATTGGTATTTCGAATGCATAACCGTTTGAAAAATTACGCTATTACTTAAATGATTTACTACCACTTTTTACTGCTGTCGTTAACTCATTTTTAATTAAAATTTAAAAAAAAAATGTAACTAGAGATAAATATTTTTAGTTATACGGAACCGAAATATTGAAAATTGTATAATATTAAGCTGTTAAAAATGTATAAAAATTCAAATGACTATAAATAATATTACAGTAGTACTTACCATGCTTCAATGATTTATGAACAAATAAATACATTTGCACAAATACTCGTATGCACATATTATTAGTATTTGGATGAGATTTTTTTTCTTTGAAATGTACCTATTCAAATTATTTTCGAATATTTTACGATTAACAATGAAAACTGCTATAAAATTCGACGATCTACTGCGTTTGTGTTGATATTCGATATTTGTGGATTCATTTAATTATGTGAAAATTAAAAATAATATGCAATAAAAATTTCGTTTAAAAACAATTTTAATTAAACTGAGAAAAAAATTTGGAAATTCCTACACTTGAAGAAAATTTAATAGTGCGGGTCAACATTGCGTTCATATTTTGAGTGTGTTCTTCTGCTATCTGTATAGTACATACGAGGTTTGTTCTAAAGAAATCGGAAATTTTGTTTTCTGCGATTACAATGACGTGGTGGATTATGAGTTCTTGCCAACAGGTCGTACCTGTGCCGTGCCAACGATCGAAATTGCGGCAAAAAAAATCATGGATACTGGTGCATTACGATTATGCACCAGATCACACTTGTGTATGATTTTGTGGCCAAAAACAACACCTTAATCATGCCTCAACCACATTATTATATGAGGGGGATTACTTTGAACGGGACAAAATGGATATTAATGAATAAATAAATAATTTAAAAAAAAATTCCAAATTTACATTTTCTTTTGAACAGACCTCGTATACATATGTACTTTCCAGAGGTGCCGCCTCCTGTTCTTTATTTCTACTTATTTTTATAAGAATTTTTTTAACAGATCTCTTGTCGTATACTCATATGTGTATATGTTTAAGATTATCGTGGAGCAACATGATCTTATTTCGCGGTGCTTTATAGAGCACTGATGGAGCAACGTGTAACCTGTGGAGGTGCCGAGGTACCCGGTTATTGACTCTCGTAGGTGCCAAATTTGTATCAGACCAATTTAATATTATAAACATTTTCTTATTTTTTTGTAATATTTATAAACATCATCGTTATACCTTCATTATTACAGAATAGCGAGCATTTTTAAGTTGAAAAAGTTACCCAAGTAACCGGTTATTGACAGTAGGCTTAATGTGAAGCGCTTCCGACAATCGTAACTAAATCTATCCTAAGATGGAGTAGTATAAATTATTGCGCCCAACAACAACCGCAATCACGCCACTAAACAACTACCATGTTGGTTTGGTAGCAGACAATTTAAATTCTGCTCTTCCAGCTTACCTCTTAAGGCCAAGAAGAGATTCCCTTCTACCGTACTTTTAACTCATAGGTAATGTCTAGAAATTTCTGATATGAATTCCGTTTAATCGTAGTAACTGCTCCTTTGTTTCTGATATTTAAAAGTTGGTCAGAGACATGAAGTATGTAATATGTAGTGCATACGAGTACAATATCGAAATACTAATAAACTAATGAACATTTCTAAGGAATTCCAATCTAATGGTTTACATATGGATATGATCCTCTCTTCCTCTTTGTTAGAATTTCTTGTCGAATACAAATCTCAGTAAACAGGAAAAGAGTTTTTTATATATGTATTCGTGGACAGTTAATTTTCTGTGCTGTGGTTTTTCTGTGCGGCATAATTAGTTCGCGAATGTGTTAACTCGCTTCAGGCGACCTTATGCTGATCATTTTTTTTTTTGTCCAACTGCCGCCGTTGAAAATTGTATTCTGAATTTTTTCTAAGTAGCATGAATAGTGATTCTATTTCCATCCCGGCATAAAGTTTGACTCGAACGATATCCAACACATGCAATTACGAAGCAGACTTCACCAGTAACCGACCACAAAATCAGACAACGCTTCAGTAAAAGTTCCTGGAAATTGCCGTTAATTTTTTTTTTATTTTTACTTTATATTCGTATCTGTAGTATAAGTTATAAAGAAAAATTTTCTTACGTCTTCTGTAAACAGGTATTTATTCTACATGTACGGTACAGTTCTCTCTAGCGAATGGTTTTTTTTTCCTTTATCTTGGACCAGCACTCAGGAGAAGACCCCTACACAAGCGATGCATTGTGCTGGAACTATAGGAAAGGGATAGTAGGAGAAATGATAGGAGGTGAAGCTTCACCACTACTTTTTGCACTGTTTTTCTTTGTTATAATACAACATTCAAAAGCTAGTTGTTGGTAAAGAAATTCAAGTCTTATTTCATTTAAATACCAACAATATGATATACATTTAAAATTTTCTTACACGTGTTTAAATTCTAATGATTTGAGAAATAATTAAAGTTCTCAACAAAGTAAACGAATTATGGTTTCCTCTTAATTAAAAATTTTTAAAACAATTACACTATGCAACAAATGAGAAACAATTTTTTTTCTTTGATAACCACTATTTTTTTTTAATCCGTTGTGGTCACTTCACTACAAAAGTCATCTTTATTTGAAATTCTATGGTAAGGTTTATGTAAAAAATATTTTTTTTTTTAAATTTTAAGCTTTTTGAAAAGGCTAGTCGTAACATTGGAACAACTTATTCAATCTTGTTATGCAATACGTCAAAAAATTTTAAATTACGTCAGCTTTAAGTTTAGTTACTATCTACTATTTTTGATTTAGCCATTAGGGGGTTATTGATGAAAAAGTCAAGAAAAATGTTTTTTTTTTAAGCAAAGGCTCTACTCTCTCTCTAGTACTTTAAAAAATTTTTTAACTAATCCCAGCTTTATATCGAGCCTTTGGTGCAATACCGTAGTAATTCAAAAAATCGTGAACTGAGAAAAATGCATTTGAAGTTTTGAGCCATCTTTTTGATAGTATTTTCGTTTACTAAAGTTATTTCTTTTACAAGTTTTTAAATAAAGAGGCATGTTTTGTAATATTTTCTGTTTGTAAATTTCTTCTCATAAAGGAAATATTTCATTATTGGAAATAAATATTGTTGGAAATAGCTGGAGGCAATAAAGACATTTGTAGCTGTAGAATCTGAACAGTTAGAGATAGAACCATAATCTTTTTTCCTTTAGATATATATTTCCCCAAAGATCATTTCAGCATACTCAGGTCAAAAAATTAAAATTTTAAATTACTACGGTATTGCACCAAAGGCTCGATATGTAGTAGTGGTAAGATTACATTGTCCTCTTTATTTAATCAAAGCAGGATACTTTACATTGTGTAGGCCTAGCGTGCTTTCGGATCTTGTTTTCCAATCTATTTTGATGTAGTGATTTTTCCCATCTCGACTATCCCAGAGGCACAGAAAACAACAATATTTTGTATAGCCGCCTTGGAGGCTATATAGCAACAAATTTTTTTGCTTTGATAGTTGAAATTTCTTAATAAAGTGGCTTTCATAAAATGAAATAAATTTTTTTTTTTTTTTACTTTTTAATCAATAACTATCAAAAAGTGGTAGTAACTAAACTTAAAGCTAACGTAATTTAATTTAAATTTTTTTGACGTATTGCATAACAAGACGGAATAAGTTTTTCGAAAGTTGCAACCAGTTCTAGGGAGCAGCCTTTTCAAGAAACCCAAATTTTAGAAAAAAATCTTTTTTACAAAAACCTTTCCATAGAATTTGAAATAATGTTGATTTTTGTAGTTAGATGACCACAGCGGACTACAAAAAAAATGGTGGTTATCAATGCAATTTTTTCGTGTTGCATAGTGTTATTAAAATTTAGTATCTCCATACAGACATATTGTGTACGAGTATCAATTAAGGCTTACTTTTTTTTCAACACTGTCTTCAATTCAAAATGTAAAATAAAACGTTTATACAGCCGAGTCTGACAGTGTTTTTTAAATTTGATTTTTTGTTGGCGCCTAGACACATGCTTTTAATTTCTAACGTTATAAAATTCTACTAGTATTATTTGTTTTTGTAGTGTTTAAAAAAATATTATATATGTATATGTATAAGTTCAAAAACTAATTGTGTAACATGAAAAACAATTAAATTTTAGTGTGGGAATGTGTATCAGGGTATTCGCTGTAAAATTTTTGTACAATCGACAGTACGAACTCGAATTAAATGTAATAATTATTTGGGGAATAATTAGAAATAACAAGAAACAAGAAAATGGAGTAGTTAATTCAGCGCATAATTTTAATGTTTATTGTATAGATTGGTACATACACATATTTATTTTATATTAAATGGTGTTAAATCCTCAAACGAGGAAGAATTTTAAACTGAACAGATACGTAACTTCAGATGAGTTATCCTTACCTCGAAATAAAATCAAATAATGGTAATGAATTGCCCATTCAATGTATAATAGGAATTTATATAATAAATAGTTAATTAAACCATTCTTAATACCGAACTTACATATTTATGCCTTTAATGTGAATTTCCCATACAGCAGGATGATACCACTGCATCGAACTGTACATAAGAAGCTCACCTTTTGCGGAGAGAGCATTACCGTTGCCTTCTATATATAGAAAGAAGTTATAATTGGCCGAACCCGAATGAAATATATGCGCATATAGATAGAGAGATGTATATATTTATATATATAATTACATATGTTTTTTAATTATATTTATTTTTGAGCGATGGTCTTTTTTATAAAAAGTTTTTCAATTATTATTTATTTCTCAATATTTCGCTACCAAATAGGTAGCATCGTCAGGAAATAATAATTTGTACAAATTATAAAAGACCATCGCTCAAAAATAAATATAATTAAAAAATTTTAATAAAGGTCAAAATAAAAATAGAAGTGGTACTAAAGGGTGGTTAAATTTCAAGGGCCGATGTTGATTTTGAATAAAACACAAACTATTTAGGAAATTATTGTAATTTTATTTTATTATGATATATTGGTATTACTCAATTATGTATAGAACAAAATATCGGCCAAATGGGCGCCGCGACCACGGCGGCACACCTCCATCCGATGGTCCAAATTTTCGATGACCCTGAGGCATAATGGAGGTTCTATGCCGTTAATGTGCCGAATTATCTCATCCTTTAGCTCTTGAATTGTTGCTGGCTTATCGACGTACACCTTTTCTTTCAAATAACCCCAAAGAAAAAAGTCCAACGGTGTCAAATCACATGATTTTGGCTGCCAATTGACATCGCTATTACGTGAGATAACACGGCCATTGAATTTGTTGCGCAAAAGAGCCATTGTTTCGTTAGCTGTGTGGCAAGTGGCACCGTCCTGCTGAAACCACATATCGTCCACATCCATATCTTCCAATTCGGGCCATAAAAAGTTCGTTATCATCTCACGATAGCGAACACCATTCACAGTAACTGCCTGACCGGCCTCATTTTGGAAAAAATACGGCCCGATGATGCCGCCAGCCCATAAACCGGACCAAACAGTCACTCTTTGTGGGTGCATTGGTTTTTCGACAATCACTCTTGGATTTTCATTCGCCCAAATGCGGCAATTCTGTTTATTGACGAATCCACTGAGGTGAAAATGTGCCTCATCACTGAAGATGATTTTCTTCGAAAATTGATCATCCACTGTTGCCGTGGTCGCGGCGCTCATTTGGCCGATATTTTGTTCCATACATAATTGAGTAATACCAATATATCATAATAAAATAAAATTACAATAATTTCCTAAATAGTTTGTGTTTTATTCAAAATCAACATCGGCCCTTGAAATTTAACCACCCTTTATTACATATGTTTCTTATAACCAGTAGTATGCCAAGCGGACATATGTATGTATATCACTTTTATTCGGTGGGCTTCGTGTTGGTGAACATAAAGGAACTGAAAAGTTGATCAGTGTTCCAAAGAGGCATTTAGAAGCCATTTTACCCCACCCCTTCCGTAATGATGTTCCCGAAACATACAAAAGTTCCAAAGGTGGCGATGGCTGAAATAGTCTTCGTCGGTAATGTGTAGCACCAGCGAAGTAAAATCATTATTAAAAATGGCTACTAAAAGGTTACAAAATTTAATACGTCTCAGTGACATCAGGCGCTCTGCAACACTGATATAAAAAAAATTTTTTTTAAATAAACAAAACGTGCGAAAAGGCAGAGTTGTATTATAATGAAGCTTCAGCCTCTCACTATCACTTTCCTCTAGTTCCACCGCAATGGATCGCATGTGTAGGGGTCATCCCCTAAGTGCTGGTCCAAGATAAAAAAAATACTTAGACTGTATTGACATTTCGTAAACAAACGTGCTCCTTCATTGACTTCGAAAAACCTTAAAAATAACATAAATCTTTGCACTACCTGTAGTATCAATATTAAAACCGAGTTCAATCAACATATTTATATGAGAATTATGTTGGAAAAGAAATTCATTTCTTTTGTTGTGTATTTATTATTAAAAACGTATCTACGGTTCGATTCTTCAGTGAAGGATTAAAAATTGGTCAACAGTTTGTGTTTGTTACATCGCAATGGCCGTAATTGGCTCTGAAATTCTATTTCTTCTTTTCAGAGACTAAGCAAAGAAGGCGATTTTACACTTTAACCTACCCTACATAAACAATTTTAATATGATGGAAAAGTTTAAATTCACTAGATTATTGTGAAAATACATAACACGTGTTAACGCGGTGATTCGTTTTGTACTTTTGTGCCTTACATGCTTTAAATAAAAGTAAGTTACATACCTCGCCTTAATAGGGGACGCGTCTAAAAGTTGACACGAGTTATTTACTTTCACCTTTAAGGCTTTAATAGTTTTTGAAACAAATATAAGTAGACAAATATAACCACATTAAGACACATATGTACATATATATAGTGCCCCTAAACACTCGATGGTTCCGTGCTATTTAGTGCTAAAGATTATTTTAATTATTTCGATTGTTTTCTATTAACTATAAATTTATAAAATTCAACCGGTTGCAAATATAAAGTTAAATTCCGAACAAATCTCAACCAAATTGAATACTCTAATTTCTAGGGCTGTTCATCTTCCCCGTTTGTGTATGAGAGTGTGCGGTAGTAAATCAAAATAATTGTTCATAAACTTGACATTGTATCATAAAAAAAAAAAAAAAATGTTTTAAATTTTTGCACTAATCAAGTTGAACTGCATTTAAAAAATTAGTAGAATACCAAAAAAACTATTTAAATTCGTATATGTTTGTGTGTGTGTGTCTGTATGTATGGATGTGTTATGTGTATAGAAGATATAGTTAAATACAAATTACTTGTAAATTTACTTATAAATAAATTATTTAATACTTACAAACATACTAAATGTTTAAATTACTCTTTAGATCTGTGCATATGTGCACATTTGTTGTGTATTTAAGTGAAAAACTTATACTTATATATAAATTAACTATAACGGAAGCGTATTTAAATATAAACAACTATGCATCCATTACGAAATTTTAAATGAAGATGACAATGAATTTAAAATGGTTGAAGGAATATATGTACATAAAACTCATTTATTATATAAGCTGTTCTATTTGAAAGTAATATAAGTTCTGTTTCTCTTCTTTTTGTTCGTATGTTCGTATGTATTTAGAAACTATATAAGGGTTTATTACGTTCAAGTTAAATTAAAAATATTGACCAGCGTTAATCTATTGAACTGGGATCGCAGGATTATGGCAAACACGCCAATCCGCTTTAATAACAATAATTATAATTGTACTAACACTGACACTATAATATTAGAGACACAAAACAAACAGTAAGCAGGACCAATATATCAGAAGAATAACAAAGTTATCTTGCTAACACGATACGACGTAATTAATATCTTCTGCAGCGCAGTGTACACTGATTAATTAATTAAATTATTTTTAATTATAATTTTTTTTTTTTTTTTTTTTTTAAGCCTGGGGTCTTTTTTCATTTTATTTTGTTTTTTATTATTCGATATTTCGTTAACAGCTTGTTAACATCATCAGAAAAAAAGACCTCAGGCTTAATAAATATATATAAAAAAATATAATAAAAAAGGTCAATTAATTTAATTTTAATTAAAATTTAATTATAATTATTATTCCACATAAAAAGTTACAAAAAACCTATATTTGCGATTGTGCTATACGTATAGTTAAACTTATTTTGTTTACCTTATGAAAAAATATAACTTCATTGAATGTACATATGTGACGCGCAAAATAGAAAGGTACCTAAGGGTAAAAACCGGTTTTGTTCAGGAGAGCCATTTTAAAGATTTAAATACGTGTATCACTTTCATAAAACGCGCATATCTCTGGGAGGGAACACTCTTGGGGCATGGGATCGGATCGGATCGGTGCTCAGATGTTGTCCACATCAAAAAAAAAAAAGTGAAAATTGCTTTTTTTTACCCTTGGGTCCCTTTCTCTATGCGCTGTCACATATGATGTAAATATAGAGGGAAAATGTCTAAATATTACTAAAATTACCGTTAACTATTTTTTCTTGAAAGGGGACTTAATCAACTTTCTAAAATATCAGCTCATAAGCATATGGGGGGTGCTGATGGTGGGTAGTTAGCGTGTTAGCTCTGCATCGAGAGTTTTGATTGCCAGCCCGGTCAAAGTCATTTTTTTCTGAGTTTTCTGTGATACAGAAGTGCTGCTCTTCTTCGTCGGCACTTGAGCAATAAAACGTCGGCAAAGTAAAATAATATATAATACGTGTCCCCTTAACTTAAAAAATACGTAAAATTTAACATCAGAGGCGGCGCAGTTTTACTTTATAATTAACACGCAAATGCAGAGTTGTGAATTAATAAGCTCTATCTTCATACCACTTTCATCTCCTGTGTATTCTCTACATTATCCCTCTCGCTCAAGTTCCACTGCAATGCAGTACATACGCAGGGGATATCCCTAAGCACTGGTCCAAGATAAAAAAGTTCTTCTCTATTATACGATTAAAGAATTTTTTCTGCGCTTTTTCGGGAAACTCCATTATGACGAAATCTGTGCCTCGTTTATGTAACTTGAACAGTTTTCGCATTGAGAAAAATAAAATAATTTTAATGGTTTTTCCCAAGTTTCATATAAAAACTGAAATAAACTTACAGCAGATATGAAAACTTGCGCTTTTTTCTTACTCATCCTGTGTGTCACAGAATGATAATAATTGTTTCGATTCGAAATTTTCTCTGGGCGGATGTCTGATCAATTGAATTTTTTATTTTACTTCTCAGACGGAGGCAGTTGTTCTTTAATTTTCGTTTGACTTTAGTTGTGATAAAATCATATATAGAGATCGGTGCTAGGGACAATAATAGGAACAGATTTATATTTTCAAGAACTGGGTTTATATACCGATATCAACTAAATATGGTATGTATGTATTTTCCAGGAAAAAAAACCCACTGAAAACTATAGATTGCAAAATACGAACTAATATTTATTTCCAAAGTTATGTTTTGTATCTGAGGTAAGGAAAAAAAGAAACTCACAAAAACTAGTTTCTAGTTTACAATGCGCACTAACCGCGGGTTCAATAACTTGAATGTCGGACAGTTTTCTTATGGTAACCATTCATTACTTTTCTACGTAAGGACAGCAATTTATTTTTCCTTATAAACTTTTACAAATTCAGTATTTTTCCTATTTTTATATTTTCTTTGCCTGTAAATATTCGTATGTAAATCTTAAAACGTTTCTGAAGTTGAAATTAATTGAAAATGTTTAATTAATTAGCCGGTCTTTTATGTACGTGATGTACAGTTTACAGTTTATGAGAAAATAAAATTTTAAAATTTTAAAATTTTTATAGTTACAAAATAAAAAAATTTATTATATTTTTATTGGAATTTTTCGTTACGTGCTAAATTGAAAGTTGTTTTTATTTTGGCAAATAATGACATGAATTATAAAATTCTTTTGGATAATTAATAGTTCTTACATACTGACGTATCAGGCGCGTGTTGAAAGCGATAGGCAGGGGAGGGGGAAAGAGTTATTCAAACTCATCAAAATATAATTTATATTCATTAATATTTTTGGGAATTGTTTCTAATGTGCCTCCCTAATAAGTGAAAATTAAAGCTCTAAAAAAATAACAGATATTTGCTAAGGAAGTAATTCTATAATTTCAGCAGAAATTTTTTAAAATTTAATTATACTAAATTAAAAAATAAATCTAAAATAATATTGTTCCGAAAATACAACAGCAATTTGTAAATAACCTTCGTATAAACATATTTCATTAGAACCTTCTGGATTTTCGTCAACTGACAACACAATAAAGAAACACACAACTCACATACCGGGTGGGGCAAAAGTCACGCCTCCATATTAAAATTTAATAACTTTTTTGTTTATTATTATTTAAAATTTTTTTTATTCTAATATAATAGATATTAGCTTTGTACGATCTAAAATTTAATTATGAAAAATAATATCAGTGGGATGACCACCATTTTCAAGGAGGCACAATTGAGCTCGTTTTGCATAACGTTTTGCATAACTGCACGCAAAGTTTCAGGCTCTATTGCCCTCATGTCAGCTTCAATTTTGTGCTTAAGCTGGGGCTTGTTAACATACACTTGTTCTTTGAGATAACCCCAACTAAAATAATCAGAGGCACAATGTGAGTTTTTTTTTTGCAGACAACATGAAACTTTTTCTCGTTGTCAAAATCGAGTATATGAAGTGTTAAAAATATACTTATCCATTGAATACTATGTATATAGTAATATTTGTAATCAGAAGACCATAACGCTTCAAAGCTTCTTTTTAATTGTTTAATTGTTGCATAGCGTAATTATAAGTTGTTGCAACCTTACGTAGAAAAACTTTCGCAAATTATACATTAGCGTATATTTGTTTAGTGCAATTTTCAAATTAAACATATTAACATACATCAGTTATAGTTTTTTAAATAAAATTAAATTAAATATGGTTTTTGTGGTTTTAATATTTAAAATTTTTGTTGATTGTTATTTATTCAGCGAATGCCAATATGTACAGAAACTATTTAAATATTTGAAGCAAACATGTTACCTAAATATAATTCAATACAATTAAACCCATATGTACGAATTGGTTCAAAATTAAATTTAAACTTAAAAGTCAAATTTCAAAATTTCAAAAACCAACTAAAAAAATTAGACATTGATGCACACAGATATATAGCTAGATTGCGCGAGAATACTTTAAAATACCGAATAAATTATTCGAGTAGATATAAAAGGATCAGGACTTGATTTAAGTAAATGAACTTTTCACAGAAGTAAATAATAATGCTGACTGAGTGCACTTGCACTTGCACAAATGTTGAAATCATTCAGTATAGCACAATAGTAATAATATTTTATTACTGATTCTAATTTTAAAATTGTGCTTTTTACCGAAAAAAATATGTGAAATGTATTATTATATACTTTATGATATTCTCATAAAGTATTTTTTTTATAAAAGCAAACTCAATAACTGAGGAGGAAAGCCTATCCATACAGTCTATTTCGTTAATGCTTATTTAGCTCATCAGTGGATTTTTCCTAATTTCTGACTACAAATTCAAGATTCTTGTGTTCAAAATTCAACTAATCAATCTAGAATTGATGTCGAACACCGAACACAAAATATAAAACCAAAAGTCTATAAACAAAAACATAACAATCCATGAGTTTACTTTTTTTATTACACATACATATATACATATTTCTATTTTTAGATTTTTCTTCTCATCTACACTAAAATAGAAAAAAATAGAATAATAAAAATTTCCTGAAGACGTTAACCGATGGTTAATGAAATATCGAAGTATAACAAATAAACATAAAGACGAATCTTTTAGCTTATAATTAAAATATATAGATTGTTGTTGAAATAAAGTAGGTTTAAGAATAAGTATTAGTAAAATAAAAAAAATTTAAAAATAGAAATATGTGCTGGAATTCACTATATACTTAAGGCCCCACTATACCCCTTAATGGTTAAATATGTAAGCAATTTCTGATGATTCTGGCCAACTTTAAATTGAAAAAAAAAAAAAAGTAAAAATAGGTCAGCTGTGCTATGAACGCCACCTGTAAAGTGAATTCGCCATGAATATTGTTTAACATTCGATTTTAACCTAATTGCTGCTGAATAAGTATTTCCATTCGAAATTTTATTATTTATTATTATTTTTTTTAGAACAATCAAAAACTTGATGATTGTCTGTCTGGGTATATTTGTTAAAATCGAACAACATGTTTTGTGAAATGTGTCTCATTCATCTTTTGTCTTTCAATGTTTTTCTTTTGTTTTGTAGAACTCCTGCTAGCAAAATAATTCGACGTTGTCTGATTCAGACACTTTTCTTGACAATTTTCACAGATTTCCGTCATACCATGATCCAATAAGCAGGTCAGAGCGATGCTTCTCATGATTTTTTGTATGGTTGTGTTTTTAACGTCAGAAATTGTGCACTTGTAAAATCTTTTTAACTTTCCTTTTTGTTACATTTCCCATTCCATTGATTTGGCTAAGGCTGGAAAAAAACAACAGGTACTATAAAGTATTTCAAAATCAAATGTTTATCATTAATCCCCTCCTTCATAATTAGAGTAAATTTTCCAAAATATATGGATTATATGTATTATATGAATATTAATTTTTTAGAAATTTTCTTTTTACAAATTATTTCTATTTTTTAATTGAGATCATCTTTAAAAATCAATGCATGATTATTAAACATAAAAACACATTCTCAAGCATAAAAAACAACACTTCAAAACACAAAACAGGATATTTAACCCGACGGCCACAGCGGCCGTTAACAATCGTTTAACGAAAAATTAATACCGGAACAATTCAGTTAAATGAGATGATTTTTTTTATTTTGACTTACGTCTACTCTGCATGCAATCAAACATGAATAACTAACTTAATATTATTCGCACATTATAATGTGGATAACAATATTTGCGGACTGCTAAGAATCTGCGTAAAATTATATGTTAAAATGTGACATAAGATACATCTCATCAACTAGGTACAGTCGAACTTCTCTATAACGTAGCAGTTGGGGACCGTCAAATTTCTACGTTATAGAAAAAATTCGTTATAGAGAAACTGCAGAAAATTTTGATTACATTTTTTTTATGTAGAAAATATATTTATTAAGACAAAAAAAATTGTTTTTACATGAACACATTAATTTTTTTTTTTATTAATACATACATACATATGTGACTAAATTGTTGCAAAAAATCGATTGCTAAAAACTTCGCAATAGAAAGATTATTTAGTGTGAAAAATTCTATTTAGGTCTTAAAAAATTGTACGTTACAGAGAGAACTTCGCTATAGGGAATTTCGTTATAGGGAGATCAAAATGTATGAAAATACTCACAAAAATGTTGTGTTCACGAATTTTATTTGTTATAGAGAAGATTTCGTTATAGAGAAGTTCGCTATAGAGAAGTTCGACTGTATTTACCTTTAAGATTTGGCAATAATATCGATAGTGATAGAAAACTATCGATAGTCTCAGATATACGAGCAACATCGGACTATTTTTTTTTTCTATCTTGAACCAGCATTCCGGGGATGACCCCTACACATGCGATGCATTGTGCTGCCTGGCATGTGTGTAAAATGCACCTTTCAAAATATATATTCAGGCTTTCTATAAAAATTATAAAAAATGTATGTCTAATTTCCAAACATTAAACAACTCAATGCTTTTGGAGTTCAACGACAATTAATATAATTACAGAACATTATAAGCGCAATGCGATTACAAAGTAATTAAACTAAGTGAAAAAAAAAACAAGAATCAGTAAATATTATTTAAAATTAAATCATGTCCTATTAAAATGAATTTGAATAGAATTCATTTGTGCAAAGAATGTTCATTCACTGCTGGAGTTACTGCTGTTTTTCGAAATTAAAGCACGCAAACATTAGTTGTCATATAATAAAAATAAAAAAAATATATAATTTAATAATTACAAATTAAATAAAAAGCAACACATACACATACACACTGTTTTCATTACTTTGTTATCTAATAAAAAATTAAACAATTAAAATGACGAAAAAAGGGCAAAAATCGGTTTGCTATTAACATTGTGACGTTGTAGAAAGATAAGAATGTATTTTCAGTATTCAATATTGTATAAATAATTTTATTTTTATTATTATACAGTAGTACAGCAATTACTAATATTAATAATTGGATGCTATAACTAATTCGCTTTGATAATCCGTTGAATATTTTCTCACGATTATTCCCATAAAAAATTGGAAGAAATAAATATTCAAGTGTTGAGATGTAATGTCATACATTTACTGCAGTATTCACAAAAATATTTTTGATTTATGTACGACTATAAAAAGTTTAAGAAATAAATTCCGTACAAAATTTTACTTTTAAAACTTTTATAATTTAAAAATATTTTTTTTTGTGATTATGGCAGTTAGTTCATAAGGGCGTTTCCATAAAAGTAACGAAATTAGAATATTTTTCCTTTTTTGTACAAATAATTTTAAAATGAATTTTTTTTGCTGTTGAGTTAGTTGAGTGCTATACTATACTGTGTTAGAATTCTTATAGAAAAATCCATTTCTATATTTGTAAATTCGCCACATTTTGATAACTCCAGAAAAATGGGTTTAAAGTTTTAATTTTCATTAAAGTATATTTGATGTTGAGGTAAAAAGCCCATTCATAAGGTATGAGGTGGATTTTGGGTGTCTTTATCTCTGCTTAGAAAAGCTGTATCATCAAGAAATGCCCCATAATAAATTTTTTTTTTCGTCCAGTTATTATTGATGGGTTTCGCACTAAATTCACAATTCTCGATTGAAGACCATCAACAAGACAAAGATATATCAAGACGAGAAATAAAAAATTCAACTTCTGTGTAACGAATTAGACACATCTGTAAAAAAATCAGTCAGGAATCTATCAACGATATCGGTTTTTTTTTCTTGGACCAGCACTCAGGAGTGACTCCTACACATGCGATGCATTGTGCTGGAACTAGAGGAAAGGGATAGTAGGAGAAATGATAGGAGGTGAAGCTTCATTATCGTACAACACTCCTTTTTTTTGCACGTTATTTGTTTTTATAGCAGTGTTGTAGCATCTCCGATATCAAGGAGACGTATTACATTCTGAAGCTTCGCTTTTAGTAGTTGTTTTAATTCGCCGGTGCTACACAATACCGACTAAGGAGGGCGTTCTGATGTGCCTGTGGATTGGTTACAGCTGAAGCCGTTACTGTTCAGTGACCAGTGACAATACCTTCGCCACTGAAACCTTTCGACAACAAAAAAATACGAGATGTTTTTATGAGTCTGAAACTGGGGTTGAACCCAGGACAAAATTTTTCGTTTTGTAGTCACCGTGCAGACTACTTCGACCATCGCCACCCTCGAACTTGCTCGAGTTAATCTACCATTAACCACTTGAGTATGACTAATGAAAGAAAATATATTAAATATTCTGATCAATTAAAAGATTTCTGCAGAGTTGTGCAAAAATTAGGCTCTTTATTCTTCTTATCACTTCATCATCGATATCTTCTCCACTCTAACTCTTTTTACATTATGTAGTTCCGGTGCAACATAAAACAAAGAAAATTATAATGTTTCAATTGTCATATTCAGAATTTTGGTTGCTTATTTATTCGATGCAATTTGTTTGGCTTTTTTTATGCAGTTTCGATTGCATTATTACGAATGGGGTCTTTTAAATTTCAAATTAAATATATGAACGACGAGTTTACATATAGGACGGATCTAAACATATCGATATCAATAAATATCAATAAAGTTTTCAACTTTTTGGCGCTGCAAATAAACGCTGTAAAAATTTGCAAAACTTTTTCTTAAATATGCCCATCTTTTTTTTCATTACAATAAATAACGTAAAAATGCATATGTTTTAATTTAATGTTCTTTATACTTCATGGAAATAAATATAGGGCAAGCAAAAACACTTGTACGGAATGCCTTTTTTCAAAAAAAGTGGACTTTACGACAACAATTAAATTTGCAATTATCTTCTCAATTTTAATTTCTATTTAGAGGGTTCTATTAATCCAGACAAGGTCGCATGACAGCTTATAATAAAATGTTGACGCTTTTATTTAAGTACGTTACGCTTGATGTGTTTATTTATGTTGTTTTATAATAAATCAGATAGGAAAAGATACTATTGTATTTAAGTATTTATTTCTTGTCTCTAAAAATGCTTACATTCCATAAAGTTAGAAATTTAATCATATTGCAAAAGCAAATTTATGCAATTAAAGACAATTATTGGATTGTATCATTATTTTAAAATTATTGAAACAGTTAAAAGTATTTCGAACTGAAACTCGCAAAAATACGTTTTGAAAAAATGCTCACCGTGTATATACTCGTATATCAAAAACATAAATAAAAAACAGCTGATACGTAAAACCGAAAATTTTATGAACCTTAATTAAATAACAATACATATGGTAACTCTGGCATATTGCGAACTTTAATATTTCTGACTTCGAACGGATTTAAGGGCAGGAGAAAATACATATTGGAGTTCGCTAGGGGCCACGGAAGACTTTCAGGACGTGTTGCGAAAGCTGGGAGGACATTCTCCTGGAAAATGACGAGATCGGTTTTTGTGCCGAAAGTAGCCAGGAGAGGTCACAGTTACACGGAAGATTTACCAGTCTTTATTATTTCTTGATCACTGGAAAGATTTCAGAATATACGCAATAGGCAGCGACTGGCGGGTGCTCAGATGCCTACTAGTAGGGTCGCTCAACGGATACGTCCCTTCACGAGTCAGTGGGACATATAGAGGGATCTCTTGAAAGCAAGCACTATACTCTGGGGGACTTCAGGGATATAGAGGGTGCCTTTACCAATATATCCAGGACGGCTATCTCGGGAAATATCACTGCAAGACTGGGTTATAGCGCAGAATCAAGATGAACGAGGAGAGGTATATCACAGAGTGGGGGTATCTCTGGGGGTATATTATTTTCATTTTTGCCTCCTTCGAAAATGAAATAAATACACATTGGCCAAATTATATATTATAAAATACTAAAATTTGCGCAATTATATTGCAAATGTGTAAGCTAGTAGGAAAAAGCAAAGTTTTAGGAAGAAAATAACCAAAGCGAAGGAAACTCACACGTAAACACTAGAAAAAAAGAACCAATTCTGGTTAGAAATAACCAAAAACGGCAGCCCTGCTTGTTCTGTACTTAATGCCGATGTCAATAACCCCTAGCCATGGATACAATGTGTGCTGCATTATTTGTCTGACATTCTTTCACACTATGTACATAATTTTTATATTACCAGCTCTCTTGTTGCACAGGCAGTTGTTAATTTCTACAGTCAGCGTATTAACTACTTCAGCCAACATCACTTTCTCCTTAATGGTCTTAATAATTCATAATAAGTTTTTTTGTGGGACCAGCAGGTATCTTCTATGTATGCAATGCATGTACCGGAATTATGGATATTGATAGAGATGAAAGGTGGTGGAAAGATTCATTAGCTTTTTTTACAGCAGTGTTGCATCGTCTGTGGTGTCAAGGAGAAGCATTCATATTATTGTAGCTGTGTTTGGTAGCCATTTTATTACTTATTTTACTTCACCGATGATACTATATAATACCAACGAAGAAGTTTGCTATGATGTTACCTGTGGATTAGTTTTAGCTGAAGCCGATACTGTTCAGTGACCAGCGACTCTGGCTTCGTCACTGAAACTTTCCGACAACAATTGACTCAAATGCACAGAAATATGCAACAGCCGGATACTAGGCTTAGAAGAATTTTATATTTAATTTTTGTTACAGGTATCATTCTTATTATTAATTTTGATCAAAAAGAATATTATAGTGTGAAATTTCATAAACAGTTTGAGAACAACTGCATTAATCCAATAATTCCTCAGTATATTAAGAATAAAATTTGAGGAAAAAGCAAATAAAAGAGAAATATAACTACAGTTTCTATTATGTTAAAAATAATAAATAAATAAAACCATAGAAAACACCTTAAGAGCTGCAAATGCAGCCTTCAACTATGGAATGTGAATTTTAAATTATTACAAAAATTATCTATACTTTTGCATGAGATATCGATATCACGTAAAATTTATTATTTTTTTAATATCAAATTAAGTAGATAGACATTCATTAGACCTTAAAATGAAGAAAACCATCTTAAATAAAATAAAAACAAAAATTGCAATATTATTAAAATAAATAGGAAATAAAAAAGTAACTGTTTGTACGTGATAAAAAAAATATGTGTTTAAATATTTTTCAATGTGGGTGCTCATGAACTATCGGGTGTTTTTTTTTCGAGCTGAATGGGAACTATCTATATCGATAACTATGGTATTAAAGCTGAGAATGTTCAGTAAATCAGTGAATCATTTAACGCCAGAACAAATTTTAAACATAAAAATAAAAAAACTAGTGACGCGTAGTTGTGAAGCCTTTTGCAACACATAAATATTTGTATTTAAAAAACAGGATTGTTTGACTTCAATATTTTGTATAATGAAAGTATAAATATCTAATATATAAAATTCTCGTGTCGCGGTGTTTGTAGTTAAACTCCTCCGAAACGGTTTTACCGATGATTCTCATAAAATTTTTGTGTGCATATTGGGTAGGTCTGATAATTGGACAACATCTTTTTTTCGTTCCCCTAAAATTAACCACGCCCACTTTACTCCCACTTTTTTTGTACCTACTTTTTCCTTTTTTGCAATATGAGTATCAAATGAAAGGGTATGATGAGGAGTTTTTGAAAAGTTTATCATCAACCTAAGTCCAATATGGCGACTGAACCTAAAGGAAAATTGGTTTTTGTTTATAATGAAAAAATATATTTTTTAAAATTCACAGAAATACAGAAAAAGTTCTTGTCAAAGGAGGAGCGAAATATCGAATAAAAATAAATAATACATATATAAAAAGAACCTACAGCTTAAATAATTATTGTGACTAATTTAAATAATTTTGTATATTTTATTTTTATTTATTTATACTTTAATTTCTAAGTATAAGTGAGAATACTTCTCAACACTTTCAATTATTTTTTTTTATTTATATTTATTTTTGAGCGATGGTCTTTTTTATGAAAAGTTTTTAACAATTATTTGTTTTTCAATATTTCGCTACCAAATAGGTAGCATCGTCAGGAAATAATAATTTGTTTTTTTTTTAATACAATTTTGGTATAGTCGTATTGACTATATAATATATAAAGTTGTTTTAAATAATAAAAGTAAATATAGAAAAATATTCCTACTGGTAGGTGAAATGAATATTAATTCTTCAATATATATAAACAAGATATTCACATCAACTAAACTTATTAGTTGATTTAAATAAAAATTTTTCATATGTATAAGTTAAAAGTATTCAGTATGAATAAAATTATTAGTTAACTTGAATAATTCTTTAATTTATTTTAACTAAATTTCATCCGATTTACATCACAATGAAAACGAAAAAACTCTTGTGCAATTGAAGAATAATATTTACTAAGTTTATTAATATTTCTTTCGTAAGTTTGATTACTAATTTTGTTAGTTTTAAAATAATCTACTTTTCTTCAATTCTACACTCCGTTTTACTGTATTTAGCTAAATTTGTGACAAAATTATGTAACAATTTTTTCAATTATTCTACGTTAGTCAAAATTCTTTATGATTATTTATGTATGTTTGTTATATGGTTTAGCTGGTTTAAATGCACATTTCATTTTCAATTCTTGAACCTTGTGGTTGCAGAGCGAACATACTAGCTACTGCCCTTCAGCACCCCCACCCCCAATGTTAATGGACAAGCTCAAGTCCACAGCAAATATTAATAAATACTAAAAGGGAAGAATATGTTTGGCCCAAATTGCAGCATCGTATGCTCGAACGAAATTCCAATGCATTTTAATATAATTTTGTTTGAAATTGCAATTCGAATCGAATTCCATACAATTTTATAAAAAATTTTAGCGGTTTACGCGTTACCAAGAGACCACTGGGGAGATTGAATAATTGTTGTTTTCAACTAAAGTATGGAAAATTAGGGAATAATAGCAGTAGTAGGAAATCTGATGACATACATATTTATAAATATATATTTTTTAAATGTCTTTTTAAGAGAAGTAACAATCTGACAATGACTACTACTAGGTGGACCAGCCCTCAGCAGATATCCCTACACATGCGATGCATGTGCTAGAACTAGAGGAAAAGGAGATTAAGCTTCACTATCTTCCAAACTCTGCTCCTGCACGTTCTTTGTGTTTATAGCAGTGTTTTAGCTATGTAGACTATGCCTTCGCCACTAAAACCTTCCGACAACAACTAACACAAAGACACAGTAAAGCACATCAGAAAAAATGCGAGATCTTTTTATGATTTGTTCTGAAACTGGTTTTATGGTTTTGTAATCAACGTGCAGACTACTTCCGCCATCGCCACCCCCCAACCTATAGGGAATGGATAGTGATAATAATGACAGGTGGTGAAGGGCTAGACAGGCGAAAGCTACACTACGTAACAGCTCTGCTTTTGTACGTTTTTGGATAATATAGCAGTCAAGTAACATATTCAATTTTGAAGCTGGGTTTTCGTAACCATTTTAATTATTTATTTTACTTCGCTGATGCTACACAATACTGACTCAAAAGCACACGAATGCAAAGTGTTTTTATAATTTAGTCGGAAACTGGGCTTGAACCAAGGACTTTTGGTGTCATAGTCAGCGTGCTAACTACTTCATGTGGAAAGTGGCAATTTATTAAAATGGTTATTTTAGTTTCAAGTTGAAAGTAAATCTATATTTATTTCTAGTTATTTCTCTTCTTTTACCACTGGTTTTATTTTATACCTATTTAACTAAATTTGTAGCATAAATTTTCTAATGTTTAAGCATTTGTTATTTTTCTTTTGTGCACAAGTCTGCTGTTTTTTACAAATTGATTATATTAAATCAGTGGTAGGTTTTTATTACCTTAAATTTTCAGTTGTGGCTTTTTTATGACAGGAAAATATTGAATACAATAATAATGACAATAACGAAATAATACAGCGACTTAATCAAACTCTCACACATGTACGATTTCTCTCTAATACGCGCACGGACACACAATAGAGATATTTTTATTGTATTTTAAATTTAAGTTTTTTTTTTTTTATATGAAGTAAAAATAATTGAAAATAATATAGTTTTTTTTTTTACAATTATTAATAACAATGTATTTGCTGAGAGTTTAGTTTAGATTATTTAAAAAAAAATGTATAATTTTTGACATTCGTTTCGCTGCTGTTTGCTGTTTAATTCAAATAATTGAAGATTTTCACATGTGAAAATTTTCGTCGTGCTGATTTTCCAGTTTTAAATTATTGGCTTCAAAGCTATTATTATTATTATTATTATTATTATTATTATTATTATTATTATTATTACTAGTATTTATTTTATTTACTTTGGTGTGTTCGATTTTTTCACTTGTATTTTATTATTATGCATTTAAATAATAATAATAATAATTTATAAAGAATTATTGTTTTCAAGGTCAGTTTCTGTTAATTAGAAAATTTGCTGAAAAACATCTTAAATACCATTTTTTTTTTGATTCGCACTTTTTTATTGTTATAATTTTAATTTAATTTCATTGTTTATTAATTGTGATTATTATTATTTTTATTTTACTTTTATTGTCTACTATTTGTCATAGAAAAAAGGAAAAAAGCACAAAAAATTTGTGATTTTGAAAACGAAAAGAATATCGTTATTCGTCTAGTAATCCAAAAAAAATCCAACTGTCTACGGTGGCTTAAACTCAGTGACTAAAATTTGTATTGATACGCTGAGCTACCGTTGCCTAAAGTCAAGTTCAGCAAACAGTAACTGCAGTCACAGACGCCGTAGTAGCAGCTTGGGACAGTGGTTAGATAAAGCTTCATCATCAACTAAAAACCAAAACGCACACAAACTCGCCTACAAAAAAACCCAACAAAAACATTTACATACATATACACATGTATACCGAAAAGTCTATAATAAAATCAAGTCTTTAAATAAATTAAAAAATGTAAACAATCTACTTACTACAATATTTTGAAAATACTTGGGAATATAGAAAAAAGAATTATGTACATAAATACGCACCTACAAACATACTGACATACATATATGTATATCTACATTACAGACCACTAAAAGTTATTTACATGGCTACAGGTCGACCATCTTACATAGTAGAGTGTGTCTATTGTAATATTGGGAAACGTATCAAATTAAACATAACAATACTTTCTAGGAATACGTTTTTTTTTGGGGGGGTATTAACACTAGAAACGCCGCCGTCCCATTTTTTCCCGCCCGCAAGTTTCAAAATCCATAATTCCTTTATTTTTTATATAGAGATTTATTTATTTGGTGTATAAATTATATTCAAAATGTATTAAATTTTGTAATACGTTGATTACATTTTTGTACCCTCAATTATAATTAATTAATTATAATTATAAAGATATATATATATATATATATATACATTTATATGGAAAACAAAAAGAAATACCTAAAATATTTATTTTTGGTTTTTCATACATATTATACAGTTTATGAAATAGAGTGAAACGCTTTGAGTGATATACATATCTATGTGTGTATGTATGTACATTGTATATGCAAAACAAAACCAATTTGTATTACAAAAAATAGAATCATGGTTTAAATTATTAATAAATATATAAACGTGTTTGAAATATATTACGATATACATAGTTTCAATCATAATTTCATACCCTTCGCTAAAGAACGTTGTAATATTTACAGCGGAACAATTTTGTCACGGAGGTGGTTTTAAACTAACTAGCGTAACTTACGGCGCTTCTAGTGTTAAATAAATAAAAGCCCAAAAATATAAAGAGTATTTCATTACGGCTTAAGTGTAGGGATAGAGAGCACCATACATATGTATGCAGCAGTATTATAGCCGAATGATATTTTAAATACTTCTTGTGCTTACAGGTACTTATATACTTTATAAGAACTCTTTCTATGTGCTCTAGCATTCTGTAAGAAAATTAGACTCAATGTATTTCTATGTTTCAAGTTACAGACCACAAAGCGTAGATTACCTTGACACGTATGATGAGAACTGGTCACTGGTAAAGATGACAATTTATGTTTTATTTTCAATGTTATCGATAAAAATGCCTGAATTGTTTCCAAGTGTGTGTGTTTTTTTATAGTGAAAATTTTCAATATTTGTACTACAGCTGATAAAAAAGCATAGAAAGCTTCGCATGTAACTTGCAACGCATAACTCAGCTTAAGTTATAAAATTGTTTTCTGGCAAAACTATAACGAGGACATATAAAAAAAAATTTTAATTATATTATTAATTAATTAATTATTAAATTATATTTTTGGAAATATATTTATTAAGCTTGAGGCCTTTTTTAATATTATATTAGGAAATTTCCTATTATTCCTGATGATGTGAACAAGCTGTTAACGAAATATCGAATAATAAAACAAAATAAAATAAAAAAGGACCTCAAGCTTAATAAATATATTTCAAAAAATATAAAATAACATTATTAAAAGTCCTAATGAGCGATAATTGTTTTGGAGAAAAATGTAGAGTAATTTGTAAATTTTGCTAAAATCTCCACAGGAAATTAAATTTGCTCAAAAATATATTTAAAATATCTTATGAACTTTTAAATAGAAAACTACGAAGCCTAATTTGTTAAAGGCAAAAATTTATTAGAACAGCGCAGACAATTGTCGTAAATTTTATTATCTTATATAATATTTTATATAAAACGCTATAAAAATACAGACGATTTTGAAACGCTTAGAACCGAGTGCTGCATGCTTACGCACAGAAATACGACAGGTAAAGTTTGACATTAAAATCCAGTAAGATATTGAATGGATAGATTAAAAGAAAGCAACAAATGACAGCAATACTTTATTCCATCTGATATTACTAACCATATCATCTGATTCCTAACTAAAATTGTACACAATTCTCATAGAAGGGTCGTTCCGGATACGGGGGTGGTGCCCTCTTTCAAAATAACAATTACAAATCTCCCAGAGTCCAGTTAAGGTTAGTTGAATATTCCTAGGTATTGTCTCATTCTGATAACCCGTAAAAATTGCTATATATTACCACCCAATCTCTGAAATGAAAGTAGCTGACAATGTTAGTATAGGTGCTGACTACCTCTATCAACCATGTACACATTTTCTGCTGGTCAAAATCCGGACCAAAATCCAAGAAATATACAAAAGCGTTTCAATATCTTTAACTGCGAAATACATACATATGTATTGCTGCACCTTATGAATGTTATAAACTTTAAGCTTTTCTTATTTTTTTAGGTATAGCCTACAGTTGCATTGGTGGTGTTTGCATAAGAGGGTGTTTGAATATTGGGACAAATGCTACTCCAATTAGTATTGTCTTTTTATTTTTGACATTAAATTGGAGATTAATTCGGTTAGCGATTTTACTCGCCAAAATCACTGTTTCTTAATTAGTTTTTCTATATTTCTACTTGACAATTAGAACTTTAATACACGTAAATAAATCGGCTGTTTTCTAAGCCGACTGTTATATTTTTGGCATTTGAATCCCTCAATTATTACACACAAAAATCGTACTTTACACCAGAAAATGTAGTGTGTATATGTATGTATGAATGTTTTATATGTTGTGTATGAAAAACTTTTTTCTTGTGTCATTTTCACAAGCTTCCGCAGCAGGTGAACAATAACAGCTGTAGCGTCATCAGCGTTTAGTTTTAAGCTTTTTCGCGCTGTTATCACTTGTGAATGGCAAAAGAAAGCAAAAGCATGTGTGTGTTCAGTTCAAAAAATTAAATAAAATTTTTTGTTTACTATGACTGTTTTATTGTTATCGTCGGTGTTGTTGTTGTTGTCTTGTGAAGAAATTGTTGTTCCTCTACACAACTTCTATTAAATTGCCTGTATGTCAGTTACCTTTCGTCTATGGAATTTAAAAATTATAGCATGCTGAAAAACTGGCATAAAAATTAAAGTATGTATTTAAATGTTTTTTTTTTTTCAAGTTAAACAGCACATCATTTTTTCGGCATTAATTAAATTCTATAGTTTAGAACAAATAAGAAAATAATTTTCTTTATGTTTTAAAATATGGCAGAGTAGGCAATTGATACCCTACATGAAGAAAATAAGTAGAATAAGTTGAGTTATTCAGAGAACGCACATACGTACAGTGGGTAACAGCATATTTGATGCAGTTAATATTTTTAAAAAAAAAATTTATAATTTTATGTCCTCCGAATTTAGCAGAAAAAAACTGTATAATACATGTAGAGATGTGTGTCTTATTATAACATTGAATAAGAAAAAAAAAACTCAGGTATTTAGTGAAGACGTTTGTGTTATAAGTTTTCTAATATCTTTTCTAATACACTGCGCGTCATCAGGTTAGCACACCCCCTCACGTAAGTGGTTTCCGATCAATTTCAACCAAACTAAGTGCATTAAAATTATTGTTTTTTTTCATATATACCTTTTTAAGTCCTCAATTAACTAAAACACAAAATGTTGATATACGTTTGCAAACAAATTTTTTAAGATTTTTTTTTGAAAAAAGAAAAAAATATACCAATTCTATTTTGGTCACCAGATTAGCACATACAACTTGTTTTACTTTTTTTCTAAATTTGAGGCATGAACTTATTTCTAAACTTATCAATTAACTTGTTTAAATCTTTTTACATAATTTAATAATGGGTTGATCCTCCTTTATTGAGAATAATCTCATACATTCGATTTGGTAGCAACTCATACAATTTTCCTATATAATCCAAGGAAATCTCTAATCAGGCACGCTTGATGCCGTCAATAAATTGAGTCAATTAAGTCAACAATATTAATTTAATTGATACTATTAACTTCTATACAGCTGAAAATGTAATTAATTTTTTAATTGATATTACAAAATTTTTAATTAAAATTTTGTTTTACTTTTTTCTCTGAATACAATTCAACATGATACACTCGTCTACATGCAGAGTCTATGTAGAGAGAAAAGTAGTGAAATCAAAGTTAGGTGACCAAAAAAAACGTCAATCGTCTTTTTAGGGAATTCGCTCTGAGAAATCGAATAACGTAAAATCGTCATGTTTTCCGCGGCTGTATTCACTGCGAAAATAATCAACTTTTTTCACAGAAAAAGGCTACAACTATATTTCTTCTCAACAGTATTCAACATGTGTCCTATGGTAAATTCTGGAAAGGACCGTATCAATTAAGCCAAAAGAGCGCATTCATTAAGCGTGTGAAGCCCTTTTGAAAGATATCATCCATGCTAAAGATGACTGTATTAACAGTAAAAAATTTTCTTGAAATTTTTAATGTGTTCAAAAGTGCAGTATTTATTTTTTAATTTTAATTAATAACGTACCGAAGTTTTTATTTCGACAAATATTTCGTCTATGCTCCCACACTGACGATGTCATGGGCGATGTTCTAATTTTCAAATGGTTGAGCGAGCATTGAATCCTGTTTTCACCACTATACTTACGTATGTTATAACTATTTCAATTATTTACTTTTTAACAAATATTTCAAAATATTCCATAGAAATTATGCTTATTTTCGGTTATGCAACCGCAAATAAATTTTAAAACACTTAATATTATTTTTTTATTTAATTATAATGCTTTTAAAAAAATCTTTAAACTATGGTTAAAATCAAGTTTTTTTGCATTTAAATTTTGAGTACTTGAATTGTAATTTTTGGAATGCCAATTGCGGTCTCCAAAGTGCCAATAGCACGCTTTTAATAACAACCTGATATAAAATAAGTACCAATGTCTGCAAATTTCTGTTCGCATCGGCTGTGTGAAAGAATATCTTATCATTCAACTAACAAATAACTTCGACATAAGCGTATCTGTGAATGTAAAAAAAACAACATTGAAACAATATTTAAAAAATATCTGCTTTAAAGATCTAATAAACAACTCAAAATGTCATTAAATATTTGGGCTCGCTTCAAGGTCTTTTAAAGTGTAAAAGTTGTAATAATTGCTATTATTATTTTTTGTTGATATTGTGACATTCAATAAATGTTGATGCAGTGAGTGCAGTTAAAGGCAGCAAGTATTTACCAAAATTTTTGCGATGGCTGCAGTAGTCTGCACGTTCACTACAAAATCAATAAGACCGAGATTCGGCCCAAGTTTCATACTAAATCGCAAAAACATCCACAGCATTTTTTTTCTGACGTGCATTAGTGTGTCTTTGTGTCAGTTGTTTTCGGAAGGTTTCAGTGGCGAAGACATATTCACTTGTCACTGAACAAGTGATACCAATCCACATGCAAATCAAAGCGCCTTCCTTCGTCTGCATTGCGTAGCTCCAGCGAAGTAAAATAATTACTAAAAATGAGTGCTTGTAACGATTCTTTGTTCATGTCAAACAGTTTTTATTAGGAACTTGGCTACCTATATTTACTTGGCTGTGCTCGTCGTTGGCCTATATATATACATATCCGTATACATATATGATTTGTCTAGTTACAATAGATTTTAAAATTTAGGTAGCTATATCAAATGTTTGAAAATGTTTCATATGAAAAAAATTATAACTTTAAGATAATGAAATAAAAACATTGTTTGACAACTGAAGTGTAAACTGATGGAAATAGTTACACCTAATCTCAACCCGGCCTCCTTGCTAATGAAGATTAATGACCAATTTTCAATTTTATGTATATTCTCTAACCTAACGCATATAGTAGACTTCACTTTTCTTAATATACTTTTAATATAATTTATTCCATGTTAAAAAAAAACTATTTACAATATATCAAGGAAGAAAATAAACTAAATGTTTAAATTAGATGTGTATAATGTGTATAATTTTATCAGAAGAAATGTTTTTTAACGTAACTTTAATAATTATAGAAAACAAGTGCAAACTCTAATATTGAAATATTATTTATATTTGATTCTAATTTTAAAATTGAGCTTTTTCCCTTAAAAAATATATGTGAAATTTATTATTACATACACACATCACATATATTTTTTAAGGCAAAAAGCAAAATTTTAAAATTAGAACCATATATAAAGAGATATTCCCAAAATAAATTCAGTTAATATATTATTTATATTTTTTTTTTTTTGCAAAAGTTTATAAAAATAATACACAGATGAATTTTATATTTTTTATAGGCTATTTTACACAGTTGCTTTTGACGAGCACAATTTTACTTTACACTAAAAAAATGCTTGTAAACGTTATTGTTCTTTTTCCTGAGCTTATATTGAAAGATCTTCGATGAAATGCGCGTCATGATGTAGGGTCTCAAGCACTCGTTTACTACACAAGTCCATTTTTAGATATACTCTTCTGCCAATTTTAAAATTAATTATAAATTTTTTTTAATTTTTATGAAATTTTTAAAACATTCGTTTTTGTCTTCAATCCTTAAGCCACTTGTTTTTTTTTTCTATTTTCTAAAGATTTTGGAGAACAGTGTATTCTAATAGAAAATTTCTCCAAGAGTGAATTTAAAAGTTCAACTGTATCAAAAAAAATCTTGCGACATAAAAATTTTAATTACGTTATCGCTAAAGGAGACGACACTGTAAAAAAACTAAAAATTTTTGGTATAAAATTGACATTTTAAGTTTAAAACATTAATAACGAAATTTTTTGAGCTGGGTATGCAGAAATGATCTTTGGGGAAATATATATCTAACGGAAAAAAGATTATGGTTCTATTAACTGTTCAGATTCTACAGCTACAAATTGATTTATTGCCTCCAGCTATTTCCAACAATATTTATTTGTAATAATGAAATATTTCCTTTATGACAAGCGATTTACAAACAGAAAACATTACACAACATGCCTCTTTATTTAAAAATTTGTAAAAAAAAAAATAACTTTAGTAAACGAAAATACTATCAAAATGATGGCTCTAAACTTCAAATGCATTTTTCTCAGTTCACAATTTTTTGAATTACTGCGGTATTGCACCAAAGGCTCGATATGTCTATATTCTTCCTCATTAAAATTTAGAATTTTTTTCAACTTTGGAATTTTATTAGCGAAATTAAAAAATTGTTTGAAAAAAAAATAACTTGAAATTTTTTTTATTCGAAAATTTTTTCTGTGTAGATCCATTAGAAAATCGAAGAGCTTCTGGTTGCAGAGTCAACGCGCTAACCAAACAGAACAACACCTCAATTTATAGAGACTATAGCTGCGTATCAGCTGACTACGATTATAACAGAAATTAGTATAACTGTTTTGTTTTAAAGTATTTTTATTGCAAAAAAAAAATTGCATTTTATCACAAATATAAAAGAATATAATAATAAAAAAAATTAAATAAATAAAATTAAAAAAAAAACTTGTATTTCGTGAATCTGTATTTCCTTCACGTATATTTTCGTTACACCGTAAAATAGTTTTTTTTGTTATCACAGAGAAAATGCGTCCTGCATGAGGTATTTATTTTGCGTAAGCGTGAGCATGCACGATCGTAAGTGATACGCGTAGGTACTAACAATCAAATATCTAATACTGTCATAAAATGGCTCGTCTGGCTGCTTTTATTTCCACTTTTATTCTTATTTCAATGGCAGAAGTAATTTTACTATTTTTCTTTCACTTCATAAATATTCTTCTTTCTTTTGAAGAATTTATTTGTTATTGTTTAAAAAAAGTTATTGACCTTTAAAAAAGCTTTACCTTTATCAAATATTTCTCATCGCTTACTCATTGCATTCAAATACTCTCTTATACATTTGGTGCTTAAAATGTTGAAAAATATACAATTCATAGATTAATAAACTGAAATACAAATAAACCCATTAAATCAGGCATTCATTAACAGCGTTCGATTCAAATCGAAATTTCAAACCAATTTTTTTTAAAAATGTATAGGAATTTCCTTCCATATCTAATGGTGTAATTTGGGACCATCTCTTATCTAGAGAAAAAAGTAAATAAAATATTCTTAAAAAATTAATATGTATGTGTGTACACATTTATAGATTTTTGTGAGGTAAACGCATACTGCTATAAATTTCTATTATACTTTGGGTTGGTCTCGTAACATGAAAATATATGTATGTATATGCTGTTGTTAATTAATTTTCAGTTAAATTTTATTTTGCTTTTAAAGTCTTTAACTGGTTTTAAGATTTAAACACATGCATACATATGTATATACTTGTATCTATGTACATACAAATGTATATAAACACAAACACAGATATGTTTTTACTAGTTTTCAACCCAAAACCCAAACGAAAAGCCAATTCTGTCTTCTTAAAATAATTAAATATTAAGTAGCAGCATTTAAAAATTATTCAATGTAATTATACACACATACTTATATATGTATGTACATATTATTATTGCTGTGCTGCCAAATGTGCACATTTTTTGCAGATTTTTCAAGTGCAAAACAGACTTGCAGATTTTTTACTCTAAAAAAAAGTGTTTTTTTATATCAGGCATTTTTTTAAATTTTATTCAAATAAAACAAAAAATTAATTAAATTACAATATGACTGACAACCATGTATTCTTTATTTTGACAATGATTTTAAAAAGTACATATCGAGCCTTTGGTGCAATACCGCAGTAACTCAAAATTTGTATTTACCCAATGTGTGTTTATATGTATTTTTTTGTATTTGGTCTGAGTAACTTAATGATCAGTACAAATCATCATTGGAAAAGTGGGCTGAATTGGACAACTGGGCGTGGTACCTTCCATACAAAGTAAATGAAAGTTTCTCATTTTGGTCCGAATGGCTTGATAGTAAATTTTTTTTTATAGCCCAGAGCTGAAATTGGTTATGCAGATAGTCACTCGATAGGTAGGGAGGGGTGGTAAAACATAGATGGGTCTGCGTCTAAATAGACACATAGACTATATATTTTTTTAAAGCTTAGACCACGACGGGTGGTACGGGGCAACTTCCGCGTTTCCGAAACTAACTAACCGATTTCAATAAAGGACACATATGGTGATTTTTTTTGCATAAAACATACTACCCTTTCTCAGAGGAAAATATTTTAAAAAACAAACACCAAACGGCACGTTTAAAAAATATGAAACCCATTTTTTGGTTGAAAAGAGAACACCATTAGTTAAAAATAGCAATTATATTATCCACGTTTATAAGTTGTTTATTTAATTAAGTAGTTAATGTAGACACAAGTGTATCATTTTATAAAAGTTGTGACGAGATAAACATCATTTATTCTCTGTTGCAAAAGTTTTTTTTTTAATTTTAGTTTGCTCACTCCTAAATTTCCGTTTATTTATTGATTTAAAGTTAAATTATGGAGTGTACACAATTTTTATGATAAATAAATTCAAATATTTATTTGGATTTTGTATAGCGTTATCGTAACACCATCGGATGGCAAAAGTGCATGTGCTACTGTTTCTTGAGTAATATTGGAATATTTATAGTCGGTATTCAATTAAGCGGACTTTTAATTTAATTAGTTTATTTAATCGACTTATTAAAATTTGCAAAGTAGTAATTAATTCCAAAATTTCTTTAATTTTTAGGATAATAAAAGTGAAAGCTTTTACGTACTACCTTTACTTTATTACTTCTAACAGCGTATTTTAATTCTCTAACTCCATGCATTACATACTTTCTTTGTCGCTTTCTTGGAACTCTTTACAGTTTTCTTTTTTTTTCTATCTTCGGCCTCAGCTGGTGTCAGGAGATTACCCCTACACATGTGCATTGCGCTGGAACTAGAGGAAAGGGATTGTAGGATAAATGAAAGGAGGTGAAGCTTCACTATCTTAAAAAACTGCTTTTTGCACGTTATTAGTTTTTTACAGCAGTGTTGTAGCGTCCTGACGTCAAGGAGGCGTATTAAATTTTGAAGCTTCGTTTTCAATAGCCATTTTTAGTAATTATTTTACTTCGCCGGTGCTACACAATACCGACGAAGGAGGGCGTTATGATGTGCCTGTGGATGCAGCTGAAGCCGTTACTGTTTAGTGACCAGTGACTATGCCTTCGCCACTGAAACCTTGCGACAACAACTGACACAAAAACACAAAAATGTACATCAGAGAAAATACGAGATGTTTTTATGAGTCTAAAACTGGGGTTGAATTGAGGGAATTTTTGATTTTGTAGTCAACGTGCAGGCTACTTCAGCCATCGCCACCCGCAATCTCATTAGTTTTAATACAGTGCTGTTCACAACCGAAGAAAAACGAAAACTAGCTCTGCTGGTGAGAGAACTAACCAGCATACATAACGTTTAACATTTGAAAAATTATGGTGCATTATAAATATTTTCTTATTCAATATTTTAGACTTTCAAACAATTATATATTTTTCATAAACATTAAAAACATTATCATTTGCTTATACGATTGTATTTATAAAAAAATTGTTTCTGAACATTTTTAAACTCTGTGTGAAATGGAAAAGGAAAACGTAAACAATTAGAAATAGTTCGAAGTGATTAAAACGTTTCAAATAAAATATCTGTATATATCATTGTACTCGTAAGCAACAAATGAATTTCAAATCGGAAAACATTTTTTCACATAAAGAGAAATACGAAAAGCAGTGCAAAGACAATTTTTTGAGCTTAGGATATACGAGTACATATGTATATACTAAATACAATAAGAATGTGGGTGATTGTGCTTACGTTGTAAATAGAAACAATTTTTCACTTTGCTTTGTTTTTCAATTTGAAACGAAACGCGCGTGTTTGCTGGATAAGAATTCCTGAAAAAAATTAACAATTGTCCCCTCGTGTGTTTCTCTCACTATCTATCTATCTAGTCGACGACTGAAAGAAAGAGCATAAAAATTCGTGTAAATTCATTTGTCACAATTGTGCTATGCGGCGGCATCACTCTTTTAACGTTAAATTAGACGTGACTTGTACTTTTGTCATAGCCATAGCCATTGCTACTCGTATAACCATAATAGAATTTTTTGTCATCAATTACTGCTGCCATATGCTGGGAACACTATTACAACGAACGACGAACGAAAAATTAAACTTAACTAAAAACAATTAAAATGTAATTTTATGGTTAATAATTGTGTATATTAAAATAAAAATAAAATAAAAAAAAAATAAAAATTAACTTTATTTGCAAATATATTTAAAACTAAAATGAAAAACGGTAACTCTTACTAATTTGTTCGTCGTTCGTCGGCGTATGAAATAGAAATAAATCTATCACAGAGTTCGTCACGCACGGCGAATTTCGTCGCGGCGGTGTTATGTTAATTTTCATATAACACAAACGTGTTTCATTTCCGATCACGAAAGTTTGGAACGAAAAGTTCTTCGTTCGATCCGACTGTGTTCCCTGCATAAATCATAAAAAAAAACACCGCAGAAATATGTTCGTATTTGAAACAACTGTCGAACATGCACGGTTGGATGGTTGATTAACACTCAGTGTTGGTATTGTGTGTAATTTTATGTGTGAATAGTGTGTAATTCTACTCCGAGTTCTACTTTTTCATTATTTTATTACACTACACTGATTTTTTTTTATTTAACCCTACACACACATTGTTTAGGAAACCAAAATAACATAATTGATATCATTGCGCTGTGAAGCATTAAATATATAATTCTATCAGAACATAGAGGCGTAGGACATGACTTCTTTTTTTTAAACTTCTCTTACAATTTTTAGTAAATGGTTTTTGGTTGTGTATAGTGTGAACATTTTGGCAAAAATATCTGAAGTTTGTGTTTTTCACGTTATTTCAACCTTCATTGCAATAATTTTATAATATAAATTATAAACAAATGCATATATTTGACGCATTAGCAAGTATATTTCCAAAACAAATTTAATAAAAGATAATGCTTCAAATAAGGTATTGGAGACTGTGCTACAGCTGCAAATTACAGATATTTATGCCAATATATTAGTACCAAAATACTTTTCGTATATACAGATATACAAATGTGTATTTTATTATTAACTATTCATTTAGTTATAGCCATGTACAATGTACATTGTACATACATACATATATGAATTAATATAATTTTTAGTATTTTTGTTTTTAATAATAATTTATGTTAAAACAAAAAAAAATCATATGCAATTTTTCTTCAAATGTGTAACTGTTAACAGTCATTTGTAATTCCGAATTTTTCATTGGCAACACTGTTAAGACTTGGAATTATTAAATCCAATGGAAACGTTTGTCAATATTTGTCATTGTGTGCGTTATTTAAAAAAAAAATAGTCACACTTATACGTATATGTGTGCCTAGATTTTATAAAATAACGCACACAATGACAAATATTGAAGCTGAACATTGATCGTGTAGCATTCGCTTAAAAAAAGTGTTGAACATGCACGGTTGGATGGTTGATTGATGATTAAATCAAATGTTGTGAATGAGTTTGCCTGCAATTATACTTAACTTGACGATTTACATACGAGTAAATGTTGTTGTGCATGCACAAATTATTTTGATTTTTGCTGTTCTCCGGTCGGCGCTATATCGAGCCATAACCGCAAAAAAGCCGTAAGCACCATGGTTGTGGATTTTAAGTTTTTAATAAAAATCGATAGTTGTCGATCAGTGCCGATATGATTTTAAGGCGAAAAGAATTTAGACGTTGTACATTCTGTTTACGTATGTAATGATGAAAAAATCCTACGCCTATAAAATTTTTTTTGGTGTTTACCGCTTTTTGTTTTTTTTTTTTTTTTTATCTAGGACCAGCACTCAGGAGATGACTCCTACACATGCGAAGCATTGTGCTGGGAACTATAGGAAAGGGATAGTAGAAGAAACGACAGGAGGTGAAGCTTAATTAATTATTTTGCAGCTCTGCTTTCGCACGTTCTTTTGTTTTTATACTCGTAGCAGTGCTGAAGCTTCGGTTCATTGTACCTGGGTTGATTGTACCTGGGGTGAACTATACTTTGCAGCGTTTGAAATAGCCGAGGCACTTTAATTTTGTTGAGACTGGAAAAAGCTGGTCATCCCATCGAACGTTACATCAAATTTGCTTTCATTAAAAATCAAGAGCTTCCTATTTTATAATACGAGGACTGCTTGATAAAGTGAATTTCGTATGTGACGAAATATGGATCCATCACAATACCCCAAAGACCAACGAACAATCAAAAGATTGGTTTTCACTGCTTGAACGTGCACCAAAGAAGGCCATAACCTGTCAGCCAACAAAGTCATGGCAAAAACTCATCTTGCATATTCTTCAGATTTAGCCTCCTGCGATTATTTTCTTTTCCCAAAGAAATGAATAGCTACGTGGTAAGAGTTTTGCATCGAATGAAGAGGTCATATGCAAAAAAAAACCCACATTTTGAGGGCCTTGAAAAAACCTATTATTTCGAAGGAATAAAGAAATTTCAAAACCACTGGACTAATTGTATTGATCTTAAACGACATTATGTTGAAAAATAAAACGCTTATTTGCCGAAAACAGTTTTTATTCAAATAGGCCCTGCATTATCACACAACCCTCGTATCCATATCATCCATAATTCATTACGCCTTTTCGGTCATCATGTGTTAAAACACAAAATTATGTCTTACTAAAAATTTTTTAAACTTAATTATTTATTTTTAAAAATTTAGTGCCTATTTTTCAACTGGATAACATTTTATTCAGAAAATTCAGATTTTGTATTTTTGTGGAAATTTTATTTTTATTCAAATATCTTATATTATAAATTAAACTCCAAAAAAAAAAATTCAGTTTTGTTGATTTTTTTTTCGGAACACACTTTTTTAATTTAAAAGTCGGTAACGCTGTTTAGTTTGTAGAAAGTCATGTCTAAATAAATTTTATAACTCGATATGTCTAAGCATTCACTATGTACATCCATAATGCAAAATAATTGTTGGAGAACTACCAAAGCAGCTTTAAGCAGGTATCAGCAGTATAAACATATAGAAAGATTTAAAATTCAGTTGTCTGTGTATATGAAGATAACAAAGTGATGTGTTTAAGTTAAGAAATTCAATTCGTTGAGTATGTAAAAATAACACAACGATATGTGTTTTCTTAGAGATATAAAACACATACACACGCTGACTCGTGCATTTTATAAACAAACTTTGACACATTTCTATAATGTCAACATTAAACATCTGCGATAGTAGTGATATCTGATTAAAGCTACTAAAGTTATTCCATACAATTTCGTGTGCGGTTTTTTAATGTATTCTTCTCTTTTTTGTTTGATTTACAATGTCATAAAATAAAACAAATAAATTATGGATGGCCGGTTAAACGTGTGTCACCTTATAATGTATGAATTAAAATTTTCCATAAACCACCAAGAAATTATTTAACATAGTTTTTTTAATATGTTTTATACATATTGTATGTCTGTATGTATATTAACCTTTATGTGGCCATAATTTGAGCAAAGCCATAATCCGTGATTTTTTTCTTTTTTCATAAATTAATTTATTAATTAAGTTTGTGCATTATTGAGGAAAAGAAATTCGGTAGAAAATAATTCATAAAAAATAATAATAAATGTGTTATTCAGTGGAACAGTGAACTAAATATTAAAACTATTTTTAATTTTAATATTTTTAACAAACTGTTTGTTTTAAAAACTAATATTCCCGAAGTATTGATGTTACACCACCTTGGACCACTACTTTATTCTTTGTTTATTAACGATATACCCAATGTTTATTAATGCAAGATTGTCGCTAGGCGAATTCGTCAATTCGCTTTTCGTCCACACGTCAAATTTTTTATATACTTGTGTTTTGTTAAATTCAACATAACCTATAAAGAACGTGTTAAATTAGTGTAATATGAGTTAAAATTAAATTAATTATTACAAAAAATAATATATTTTGCATTCTTCCTATTATAATATTACATTATTATAATTATTAAATTATTTACAACCAATTTTCTTAACTTTCTCACAAAAGTAAACAAACTTTGATGTTCGGCTCAAAAATACGTTACAAATTCTTGTATCAGCTGACGGGTGAATTTGCTAGTGGGTTTACCTGGTAATGAATTGGCCTTGGATATACCGAATGTGAAAATTTTTTATAGTTATTGTCATGTTGCCGAGCAACAACTTATACAGGATGATTTGAATTCACTTCACTTAGTGCAGAATAAATCTTATGGAACTTAATTTAAATAATTAAATACACACTCATGCACATCAGAAAAATGCGAGATGTTTTTTTTATAATTTTTACGTGTTCTTTTTTTGTTCAACATTGAACGCTTATTCAACACTTCAATATGTTTCGCCAACATCAGTTACATATTTCTTGTACTTTATTCAATTTTATTGTCAGCTGAGTAGTTGTCAAAAAAAAAACACAACGCGTTAAAAATTACAAGTTAAACAACTTTCTGCGGCAGATGCGTCGAAATATTTTCTGCGTTACTGGTGCTATGGAAAAACATTATTTTAACTTTTAGTGCTCTGGCAGTAACGCGTGTTATGTACTTCTTTATATTCTATTTTTTTTTTTTTTTGTTGGCAATAAAATAAGAAATATAAAGGAAATGAAAGCTTAAAAATATTTTATTTTATTAAGGAGGAAACACCAGCAAAATATTGTAAATACATTAACAATCAAGAGGTTTTAAAAAATTTAACTGATTGGTTTTTGCATTTTACGTATTATAAATACATTTTGAATAAGTACGTGTAATTTTATTTCTATGAATGCAAAATATATGAATGTGGCAGTAATGAAATAAATAATTCTATAACAATCATCAACCGTCTTCAAAAGGCTTAAGTAACCGACTACAAGGAAACGAATACTGCCAACAACATTTGGAGTTCTGTAGTTGTGTAGCCTACTGTGCTCTATGTGTTTAATGCTTATCACTTAGATTAGAAGTTAATTGTATAAAAGGGATTGTTATCAGGAGTTATTTTAAAAGTAAAGTTTATGAACTCAAGGCTAACAATATTCGTCCCTAAGTTATAGCTATGTATATCGTCCGAAACGCTACAAAAAAAAAAGAATAAAAGAAAATGTCGCAGCTTATGTAAAAAGTGCATGCAGTTTTATTTATAATATAATGATAAAAAAATAAAAAAACCAAAATATCTTTGTAACAATATTCTAGAAGTTCTAAATTTATAAAAAAAAAAAGTTTGTCCTTTTTTAACAACTTCTTGCCGATATTAATTTTTTTAATCCTTTGAGAGATATCAATAGCAAACATTAATATGTACGTATGTATGTACATACGAGTGTATTCGCTTTTTTAACAATAAAAGTTTCAACTATTTATTTGCTCCAGGTAACAATTTCGAAAACAACAAATCGAATAAAACTTACAACGATATTGCATTTTTGGTAACATTTGTAAACAAATAAAAAAAATTAAAACACATGGATTTGCTAACACATACATATGTACATATATACAATATGTATATTTTTTTCACTAGTCAACATAATGATAGCGATGCACAACGTTTGTCATGGGATCAAAATTAATTGCCTGTTTTTAGTAAACGAATGTAAACATTCGTTCGCGTTTATTGAAAACAACAATAAAATTTAAAAATTGTTTTTGTTTTCACTGTAAGCAGATGAACAAATTTCTTCCTTTGTTTTCTAAAACAGGCATTAAATATTTAATAGTGCATTGCACCAAAAGTGCAATTCATTTCTTGCCCGATTGTGCTCAATTCAATTAAAGCATTTGCAATTTATTGTTCCGCTCTGAAGCTATTTTACAGAACTTATATAGAGAACAATAAATGAAAATATTTTTAAGAAATAAAAAAATAATTATTAAATTTCAAATAGTGTTACTAAAGGTCATTCGTTTAACCTTACCTTGATAGTGGTTTGCATCGCGACAGAGAAGAATAGTCAGAACCGGATAGTTAGCGAGTTAAAGATGCAACGTACTACACTGAAATCACTCATTGATATGGCTTTGAATTATACGATTTTTAAACTTTGGTTATTTTTGAAGCAAATTTCAAAAAATCTAAACTGACTTTGAAAAATATTGTAAATTTTTGTGTAATATTTTTTATATACATAAGTACATATGTATATAGCAATAAATTTTGGCAAAAAGATTTATAATAAATTTGGTTCTTTTTTGTAAGAAAGACAAATAAACATAAACTAATTTGTTCTTGAAGATGGAGCGACGCTCATTTTATAGAGGTTGCGAATATCCAACGGCCGTAAAATTTAAATCCATGCAATTTTCTCTTTGGAGGATCAAAATCTTTCACTAGTGACGTTCGTCATGATTCCACGATTTTACTTCCTTACCCCGACCATACGAGCAATAAGTTGGCAGAACAACGACTTCGAATTGCTAGTGTTCAACAATGTTTTCATAGCTGGCGAACATGTACATATCTGAAAACATACAAAAAATAATAATAAACTTCAAGAATTTAACTCTATTCTTATTAATAAATTTAACTTTCATTTAATTATTTGTTGATTTTTGCGACAAAAATTATATTTTCAGTTCAATTTGAGAGCTTGTGTTAGAGATTATTGCTTAGCAATATCTTCTAGCAATTATTGCAGAATATATATTATAATATTAATATAGTATTTGCAATCAAATTTGACGGTTGCCACGGCAATAATTGCCAACCTTCTTGCTTGTGAGGTCGGGGAATTAAGAGTGTTTAGTTGCTTTACAGTATATAACCCATTGTAGAAGGTTGGCCTTTTGATCTTCTAACAACTTTAAACTATTGAAAACCTTGGGTGTTTATTCACCGATACTCAGACTAACGTACAAATATTGTCGTAAAAACATATAGACGGATAATTTAATACAGAGATTGTGTGGTAACATATAAATTTTATGGGCATTCAGTATAAGATAATGCCTCAAAATACTACAAATTTTATCATGTTAAGGTGATCACAATGGAAATGCGCTCATACAAATTTTGTGATGAAAATGAAATCAAGAATTTCTCTGGCGCCGATAATTCAAAATAACTAAAACTTATTTGCACAACCAAATATTTTTGTAGTTATGTAACTTTACATTGTTACCACTTTATCCTTAGAAGTGAAAGCCTTATGCCAAATGGAGAATATGAAATGAATTTCTTTTGTCTCACATATTCTTCTGGTGATAATTTCAGTTCTTGGATTAGTTGGATCTTGTATTAATGGATGCAAAATTCCGTAAATTACGAATTATTGCCTTAAACAAATATAGACGTTTGGAATATACTGGTCAAGCAGATAAGTTATCATGATAGTACATACATACATATATCGCGCCTAAACAGTACGACTGTAAATCTGTGACAACATTAATTCAACTTCTTTGTGGAAAGTTTGTGTTCTGGTCAAAATATTTTTAAAATATTTTTAAAGTGACATATTTTGTTTATGTGGTTTAAATAAAATTCATCGCTTTCGCTTGTACCCCTACGATATGTATGTTTTTTTTTTTTACTAATTTTTGGCGCTGCAGTAAAAACGTTAGATTGCAAAAATATTATGGGTGTCAAAACTAGTTTTATCTTTTGACTTTTTTCTATTTTTTCTTTTTTGCCACACAGTCACAACATTATTAATGTAGATATTTTGGCTTATATATCGAATCAAATATTCAATTTCATATAAACTTCTTTTTTATTTCTTACAATAAATAAACATGAAATTTCAATTTTGTGCGATAGCATTTGGAAAAAAGTATTTATGTCATCAATCTGGCTGCAGGTACTGTCTGCTACACTAACAATAACCCTGGGGCGGTTAATAATGTTTGCAAAAACAAAAGACCACCACAAAGCAGAAAAAATATATTTTATTTTGGTTTTTACTTCAAATTGTGAACTTTAATTAATTGCCATGTTTATATGGAGAAAAAAATGGTAACATACTTACTATTTATAAGCTTAGCTTTATGTATGTTTGTTAGTATACATACAGTGCCGGTAGAAATAATAGCACCGCTAGAAGTTACATTATTTCCTCTCATACGAAAGAGTTAGAAATTATTAATTTATGTTTGTATTTGGTTAAGTCATCTTATATGCTGCATTTCATTGTAGTTAATGCCAGCTCATAAGCAGTACTGGATGGGAGTTCTTGATGTTCTTGGTATATAAATTCGGTGTGACGTTCTCATGGACTGACGGCATTTTTCAAGTAGCATTAAAGTGTATAGGCCTTTTAAGACGATATAAGATACTTCACTCCGTGCAATCTCCTAACCATCTATATGCCCATATGCAACCGAAAGTCGAGTACAACACTCGTGTATAGACCGGTTCTGGATAATCCATTTTGTAGCTATTTGACCATGCCCAGGAGAGGGCGAAGAGGTTTATCGGTGACAGTATTAGTGCGTCGCTCCTATATTAGAATGTGCTTTAATAATATCAGGGAACTCGTTCCCGAAACATAAATTTTTTTTGCGTACGAAAAGATTGCGCAGAACACATAAGTATGTGTAGTCGTTTTAAAAACGACTTGTGTAGTCGTTTTAAAAACAAAAATTTTTTGCGGATTTGGTTTACAGAACATACATACAGTCTAGATCCCCAATACGTATGCTTGGCAGTCAGTTGCTACAAATGTTGTTAAAAAAATATTTAAACTGGTCTCGTTAAATTTTACGTCTATAGCGGTAAATGCACCGAAGATATGGTTACTCTAAATGAGTTTAAAATATTCTCTGAATTCAGGCATTGGAAAGTGCTTTACGTTTTTAGGCACGAGAATGGCAGAGCCACCACTTCCCCTTCCACTCGGGTGTTTAGTATCATAAGTAATAAATAAAAAAAAATGTATATGTATAAACACACAATAATAATAGTGCTATATTTTTTCCAAATCTTTTTCTATTAGAGTGTATCTATTGATAAGGTGCACGCGTGTCTGTTTTTTTTTAATAAACAAGTTCCCATAATATAAAAACAAACGTTAATTTTTTGTTTCTTATTTGTATTTGACGTTGTAGCTGCCAAATTATTTGTTTAAATAAATAAAAGTGTTTGATATTTTTTTTACTGAAATGTGAAATTCTCGGAAACATTAATTTGTTGTGGTACTATTCGCCATTTAACACTTAAGTAATCGATTTAAAGATTTGTTTTTTATTATATCTCTCTAATATTTACTCATGTATTTATTAAATTCTTCATTGACGTATGTATCTGTTGGAGAAAGTTAATAATAAATTGATTAAATTCGTTTTGTATCGTAGAAAATCTGTGTTAATTGCAAAAATAATAGACATGTCAACATTATTATTAATTGCATTCTGTTATGTTTGTAATTTTATTAGGCAAGAACTGACGTCAGAAGTATGCTGTTAAATATTTGTCAATTTAGTTTGAAAGTCATGGAGTTTTGTCCATTTTACACCCACTAAACATGGACTATTTTCGCACTAATATAATGATATAGTACAGCCACAAAGCTGGCCCATCGACCACAGTAAATGGAGCATGTCTTCATATAATTTATAGAAAATTATACGTAAATATTTCGGTCAGTACTAGAATGTGGGTTAAGCTCCACTAGCGACATGAAAAATCTATTAGAATTGTTTCTATTACATCGTTGCCGAAAGAATCTTGGTCCATATATACATATACATATCTATATATATAAAGCAGAATGTGTGTTTGTTTGTTTGTTTGTAACGTATAGCAAACCAAACTAGAGGCTACTTTTTTAACTACGGCCACTTTTACGCCTACTTTTTTGAATTATGTTACCCCTCCACATAGTTTTGAACAGATTTTATAATGTAAACGAGCTTAACTTCGCCATTTGTGGATCAATTTTCAAAATTGTTTTTGATTATGGAAAAGGTTTACAAAATTTTTGTTGGAATTTTCGGAGAGGGAAGGCAAATTACCCGCCCCAAAAATTGATTATTAAATACCTCCGCCATTTTGTGGACCAATCTTCAAAATTATTTTTGCATATGGATGAGGTTTACAAATTTGTTTTTGGAATTTAGGGAGGGCGGTGGAGAAACAAAGTGGCCGCCTCAAAAATTGATTATCAAATAACTTCGCTATTTGTGGACCAATTTTAATATTTAATTTTGCATATGGAAAATGTCCATTATTGTCGAAATTTGCGAGGGGATGATGCTAAGTGACCGGCTTTAAGTGAAGTGAATATCAAATAACCTCGTCGTTTGTAAATCAATTTCCAAAATTCTTTTTTCAAATGGAAAAATTCCGCTAAAATTTTTTTAAATTGTGGGGAAAGGCAAAGTGCCCACCCACCCATCATCATCGGTTGAAATTCGGTATGTAGGCAACTCTTTCCATGTTTAGATCCACTAAGAAGAGATTTTTGAATATTATAATATTAAGGGATAGAGGGGTAGAAAGGGTTAAAATCGGGTAAAATAAAGTGAAATGGGTAGTTTTCAGCAAACCTGTGCTTTTTACCTCTTTTATTTTTTGGTTGTTACAACAATAAAAGTCTTCACATTTGATGCAGATGGCTTACCTACCGTAACAATATTGATACAAAAGTGGGCGCGATTAGATAAGTTGGTGCGGGATAGCGAAGCACACCGAGTGTAAAGAACTCTTCTTTAATATATTTTAGTCATTTTTTAACAAGCTGTCCAATTAAGAGCATTGTTTATTTAATAAAATACATAGAATGTAAATGTTCACTACTTCTGGGCATCTTTATTTTATAACTTATTTATACCCTCAAACAAATACAAACTAAAGTTTATAATTTTCAATACAATTTGTTGCTTAAATAATATGCTATCGGATTTAAAAATAGTTTATAGTTTGTTTCTACATAAAAACCTGTTGTTCTCTATTAAACTTTCAATATTTTGGTTTTCTTTTATAAGTTTATGAAATTTAATAAGCGTGACATTTTTATTTTTACTTGGCTTTTCATAGACAAGAAACAAATGTCTGTACATGTTGCAGCGCAACTTGTAAAACATAACCGACAACATATGACTTGTTGTGAATTGCATAATTGTAAAGTTAAAAATTTAAATTTATCGAAGTGCTATACAGCTGTTCATACACGCACACGTTCCTTATACAGTGAGGTCTCGACTATCCGTCATTCGATTCACTGGCAACAGCAATTATCCATGAGAGAAAAGCAAACTTCTTCTGCATCGATTTAAATTTGAAGGCCTCCAAAAGTTTACTTCCGGGTAATTAAATAAAATACACATACAAAAACATGGCTCCCAGATATACATATTTACAGTCATTTAGAAGATTATTTTTTAAATTACATGTCAGTGTTTTTACGTCTTTGGTTTTCTATTTTTCTGTAGCACTCGTTAAACAGGGAGATAAATTTTTAGCTTTATAAAGGCACGAACTCCTTTTATAGTGTTCACTTTTTTTTAACTAAATTATTATTTTCCGCTGATATTATTTAAACATACATAAATTTCTTGATTAATTTTGTTATTATATAATTATATTCATTTAACAACTCAAAATAGTTACTGAAGTTACCCGGAACATTTATTGTCTACCATACTCCCGATCCCCACGATTATATTTAATCTAGGTCTCACTGTAATTTCATTCATAAAGATTTAATTTCTAAAAATAAAATAATATAATGGCAGCAAGACGATACGAATTTAAAAATAAATGGTATTAAATACATTAATAGACGTATGTATATGCATACCCCTATTTATACATGCATACATATATGTTCACTAAAGAGTTCAACAGCTCTTTGGAATATTTTAATATATATTATGTGCGAAGCAGTATCATATAAAGACAAACACTGCAACACAGTCGGTCAAACTTATGCAGTTAGGCCACAATATACATAGATATATAGGAATATTGTTATCTTAAACATGTCTGAAAGGTATCGTTCAATGCTTCTCTACTCATAAAATTTCAAGCTTTCTGGCATTTCCTGTGAGTATTCATTTACAACTGAAGCATGGGTCTGTTACTAATTGCATACTTTTCTATAATAGTAAAAATATTATATATATATTATTAGGAATAAGAAAATGGAATACAACTCTCCATTTGTGGTCGACTTGGCAGCGAACCGCCCTACGCATTACAGAGAAAATTAGTTTTTTGGTCGAACAGCACGTATGTGGAATGGACTACTCGCAGAGGTCTTTCCTGTCGCTTTTGACGTGGGAGAATTTAAATCAAATGTCAACAAACACTACTCCCTCTATCCTCCTTCCCATGAGCTAATTTCCTTGTTCCAGCACAATTTATTGCATGTGTAGGGGTCTTCCCCTGAGTGCCGGTCCAAGAAAAAAAAAGAAAAGATACACGGGCGTATATGAAAATAGTTATTTTGAGTACAACACAGACCAATATGGTAGGTGCCACCATAGCTTATTGTATATCTATCTGGTCTTTATGGGTTCAGTACCCGCCTAGACCCCGGATGTGTCTGCAGACACGCTGTAAGAGCTTCCCAGATTGTGTTTAAAAAATGCTAATTTCTAAGTTTGTAAGTTGCAATACATACATACATGTAGATGTAAGTGTTAGTTAGCATTGTAATAAAAATTTTGAAATAAAAGAAAATCTAAAAATATTTCTTTTTATTTTATTTAATTACGACTAACATGTGTTGAATAGTGGAAAGGGTTTTAATTCCTAGCTGAGGTGATCCTTGTTAAAGTTTGTACTGTGACTTTGCATATATTTGTAACATGTACTATATAGATATGTATGTTTATGTTGCAGTAGTTTCGCTTTTAGTATTAACCATTTTTAGAATTCTTGTGCACTGGTGACTGGGTAGTTAGCGGGCTGACTACAATTAGAAGGCCCGCCAGAGTATGTTTAAAATTTTAACTATTATTTGTACTATTGGTTAAACTATTAAACTAATTAAACTACTGCACTTAGAAGTTACATGCACATGTGTAGTTCTTAGCATTTATATTGGGATCAGCGCCACTGTGCGCTGTTGCAAAATTTTATAGTTGTCTTTTTTCCTAGAGCTGTTAATATTCGTACAAATGTTTACTTCTTTAAAATATTTATGGGTTTTTAATTCTCTACTGATAAACGAGTTCGAATTTTTATTTTTATTTTTCAACATTGTGGTTCTTTCTCGTACCAACATAGAAGAATATTAAATACTTTATAAAGCAATTTATTCTGCTGAATTAATAATCAATTTAATTCCATTGTTTAAATAGACAATTTTACAAAAGAACAGAAAGCAAATAAATATAAAAAATTATTTATTTTTAATAAAGTTATGAACATATGTATGTATATGTAGGTATGTATGTATGTACATGCGCATTAGTGATGTTACGATTACGAATACGAATGCAAATATTCGTAGCAGTGCTGAAGCTTCGGTTTAGTAGCTATTTTTTTATTATTATTTTACTTCGCCGGTGCTACACAATACCGACGAAGGAGGGCGTTCTGATGTGATTGTGGATTGCTATCAGCTGAAGCCGGTATTGTTCAGTGACCAGTGACTATGCCTTCGCCACTGAAACCTTCCGACAACAACTGACACAGAAAGACACACTAATGCACATCAGAAAAATGCGAGATGTTTATTTTTATTTTAAAATTTTTTGTCTGAAACTGGGGTTGAACCCAGGTCTGTTTTTTGGTTGTGTAGTCAACGTGCAGACTACCATCCATCGTGCCATCGCCACCCTATGCGAATATGAATACGAATATCTAATGTAAAACTTTGCCTCACTCCATATTTGAAATTTAATTTAAAAATATCTCCCTTTGTGTCAATAATGAATTTGAGATTATCAACTTCGCAACTTAATGCCACTTCTGAATATTTCGCGGTTCAGTTTCCAAGTTCCTACTCATCCTTTAATTCGAACAACTATTGAGGAATATTTGTCGGAAAAACGGGAGGCAAATGACGTCAACTCAAGGACATGGTAAAAGTAAATTTATACGACCTTCTTTTACCTATAGCAAGGCAATAATTAGAGGCACAATCAACGAATGTTTTATGCGAGCGTATATTTAGTGGTGCCGGTCTTATTTAGCTTTTTAAACACTGAAAACCAAATACAGAAGAATTATTTTCATTTAGTAACTTTGGTCATGAAATAGGCGAATATCCGGCGATACGAATACAAATATTCGAAACATCACCAGTATCTATGTATGCATGTACATACATATGTACGTATTAAAACATATTTTAAAAGACAATAAGCTCGTGCAAATTTATTTAACAGACTTGTAGTCAATCATGCGATTGACTTTAATTGTCTTTTAAATTATTTTAATGTAAAACTTAAAAAGTTTATATCGGATGAATACAGTCGAAAATGTATGCGCTCTATAGCAATAACAGTAATTCCAAATATTTCGCTACACCCACCTCACAGTCCCGTGTAATAAAAGGTAGTAATAAGTCAGTGTTTTTCCGTATCAGGCTTTTTTTTGTCAGTTTTATTATTTTACGGTCAATTTAACAATGTATGTACGTATACATATGTATATGATTAACCGTTAAAATAAAATTTAACCACAGGTTAAAAAGAATTTCTTTCCACAAAATATGTTTAAATATTAATTGACATTGACGAAATGTGACTGTTAAATATATTTCCGATAGAAATTTGTTGGTCCACCTTTTTGGCGGTTCATTAAAAGTAAAAAGAAAAACATCCATTGGTTGCTTCTGTGCATATATATTCGATTTAGACTTAACCCTTAAAGAACAATTTAGTTTTTTTTTTATTATTTCGCTGACATTTCCAATTGTAGAAATAGTGACGAAAGCAGAGATAAAATGAAGAAAATTAGTCCGAAGGTCTTAAATAAATCCAGAATATTTTAAAGTTTTCTGTGAAATGAAAAAAAAAATATATAAAAAAATCCAAATATGTGCGTATGATATAATTTCTTAAAGACAAATCTAAACATGTCGTTAGCTTCAGTCGAAAAATGAGCTAAGTCTATTAATAATAAATTTTACAGGAGAGGGAAAAAACTTTTTTTTAGATTCATATTTCAAATTTCTTAGCACTTTTTCTTTAACATTATTTGACTTAGCGATATATAAATAGTAGTTTTAAAAATAATTGAGTAGTCCATATAGTATTTATATAGATGTGTTCTTGTTTTAGATCGGCGCATGCTCATAGAGTCTAATCCGATCGTATTCCAAGAATACGGGTGTGTTAAGCAAACGTCACACCTAACGTCCTCTTGACCCAAGAATGATAGCACACAGACCTGTATCATAAGTTGCAATTTAATTCTTAATTTCTTGGCATCATGAAACCCTCCTTGCTGAGGGGGTTGGGCCTGTCTTAAAACCCTTTCAATACTTTTTTTAAATATTTATTAACTTTCGCTTTCATTAATTGAACATTTTTGTTCTGTTATTTGGCAACTGTACATATGTAGATCCAAATTGTTTTACGTTATCAATTCATAATCCATACGATTTCTATGAGCATGTTCATACTATAGTTCATAAACCTTCCATTCAAATCACGCTGTGAGGTTTCTAAAATAAATCAAATCAAATCTCCTAGCGAATTTTGGTATTAAACCACAACCACTACGAGTCCAATACCAATCGGTCGGCAACATTATCTCTTTCAAAGAAACTGACAGGGCTCCCCGACCCCTATAGTATTAAATTTATAGTCCTTGATAAGACTTCGGAAGCAATGAAGTTCAGCGAAATTAGAACAAGAAAGCTTCCTACAATGTGGAATTCCAAGGAATTCCATTCAATGCTACGCATTTAGTTGAGTATGCAGGCGGGATTGCAACACCCGTGTCCTCCGAAAAGGACCTCATGCAGGTTCGATCTATACTTTTATATAAGTCTAAATAATGTAGGAAAATATTATTTATGTATGAACAGCGTATTCAATAAAGAATACTTCCTTAATAAAACATACACGCTCCCATTCCTCTAATACCAGAGATAAGGAGTTTCATATGACTTTTACGGGTATATAATTCAAGGTGTCATCAAGAAACTATTCGTATAGCCGAGCTAACGTCCGTAGGATTGCTACACCCGTAATCAAAAATGATTCCTTATGCGGTAAATTTTGATAGGAAAAGTACAATTACGCTTCCGCCAAAAAGGGTATCGTATTCATGAATACTACCTTGTAAAACATAATCCACTAAATCAATGTTAGCTCATATGAGTTTATAGGTCTGACATATAAGGTCAACCCCATTAAATTCTGCCAAACTAAATAGGGTCAGCTGGGAAAAAGTCTATAGCAAGATAATAACCCTCCCATACATCACCAATTTCCATTCATAATTGTTGACATAGGGTCCATATTCGTACTTCATTAGTCAAAAGACTCGTAGAGAGCATAAATATATTACTCAGCGAAACTATACAACTATCTTTATAATTAAAACTTAAATGATGTTCGTTGCTATGCGCTAAGCTAAGTTTGAACTGTTTTGAGGATGGGAAAGAAAAGTTGGACGAGAGCAAAGCCACGTGTAAATGTTAGTATTTCACATGTTCCAATATTAAAGAAGTTCACATAGATATTCGATCTTATATTACTTTTTGGCAAATAATTACAAATGCTAATATCTTCCTTAGATCATGTGTAGGGTATAAAGAAATTTTTTTATATCTTTGTCTTAAAAAAAACTAAACTGTGTCTATTTATTGATGAACATATTTACATATGTTGGTATACATACATGTACATATATGTACATTTGTAAATATGTATTTGAAATACACGTAAACTTCGATTTACGTAATGTTCCCACATTTGTGTGCTTTCAATTAGACGCTGGTTAATATTAGTGTTTGTACATATGTATATACCCTGCAGTCAGCCTGGGACCAAGTGTCCTTATGTCTACACTCAATTTTCTTTTAAAAGTTCAAATGTCTAAAATATTTATTCTATGCGTCGACATAAAAAATAGACACAACAGATATTTCTATTTATTTTTATAATTATTTATTTTTATATTTCTTTTGGTATTGTCAATAAATGTGTTAATATACGAGGTCCGTTCAAAAGGAAAGGCGAATTTTGAAGTTTTTAAAAAGTATTTATTTATTCATAAATATTAATTTTGTCACCTTCAAAGTAATCTCTCTCAGATATAATGCACTCTTCCAATCCTCAAAGCACTTCTGTGCAAAACGCTCCCTTTTCCTTAGTCTCTTCAGTTTTGCGAATAGCAAAAAATCACAGTTAGCGAAATTTGGCGAATAAGGTAGTAGAGGCATGATTCGGGTATTGTTTTTGGTCAAAAAATTACGAACAAGCATTTATGTGTGAGCTGGTGCATTATCGTGATGCAAAATCCATGATTTTTTCCACAATTCCAATTTGAACCGCATTGCTTCAAGCAAACGTTGCATAACTTCCTTGTAGTATTCCTTGTTAACCGTACGACCTGTTGGCAAGAACTCATGATGCACCACGTCATTGTAATCGAAGAAAACTAAATTCAACTTTTCTTTTGAACAAACCTCGTATGTACAACCTTACATTCTATACAAACATACATAAAAAACAAAAACCAATAATTTAACTGATGTATTTTAATAACAGAAACCGAAGTAGTTTTTAACTAAATAATAAATTTAATTTAACTACTCATTGTTCATTACAAATGTATAACTCTTTTTTTAATATTTTTTAGTGTTTAATTTTCAAATAGCTGATTGTTTGTCTATCTGCCCAACGAAAACCGAAAAAAAAACTTCGGGCTGTTTAATGCAAGAAGAAAAATAAGAAAAGCATTACTATCTAAAACGTCTTGTGTCGTATTCATAAAAATTTTTTGGATTTATGGAAGGTATGTATATTGTTTGAATTTTGTATTGAAATTTGTCTAGTAAATTTTTCATTTACAGAATTTTCTAGAACGGGTATGTTTTTATTTTTAATTATTTATTCATGCATGTTTAACTTATAGATAAGATTTTATTGAGACATCATGAAAATATTTAACAAATGAAACGAAAACAATATTTTTCTTTTCACTAACAATAAAAAACGTACTTAGAACTATGTGTACGATTCTAATAAGGGAAAATAATATCGCATCGTGCTGATATGCATGTATCCATAGAGTTAATTTATTATTACATGGGTAAAGTGAACATGTATTTTCTTCATTAGCTTATAGATATGTAAAAGTATTAAAATAAAAATATACAAGAAGGTAATCAAATTGATAACACTGGTCAACAAAAATTTATTGACCTGAGTTTTCTTAGTCAATTTGAATACATATCGTACTTCGATTCAATGCCTATGAATTACTTTTTTTGAATTGATGCTGGTTCTGGAGATTTACAATTATATAGAAAAAAGCGGGGGTTGTAGCACGTAATTGAATCAGAGTACCATATGTATTCAAATTGGCTATGAAACCTCAGACCACACAAAAAAAAATTTGATTTTGTTGACCTGTGTAATCGCCCATTATAATACAATAGAATGTATTTGAAAGACAGAGTGTGTTATTTAACTCTTTTTATTCCATAAGTGCTTAATAAATTACAAAAGATTTTTTTATAAATATTTTAAAATAATCTTCATAAAAATGAGGCAACTTGAACGGTGAAAGGGAGTTACTTTCACGTTACGTTATCTGTTACTGTAACGTATGTGTTTCATTTGAAAATCTAATCCCATATTAGGTTACGAACTTTTTACTCCTATAAGGACAAGAAGAGCTCAGTCTAACTAAAGTCTAGTTGTCATTAAATGAAATTCTTTATATGTACGAGTATCTACCCCGTGGTTAGAAACATACTGTTTCCGTGACTTAAGAAAGAAAATTATGATCAGTAAGAAGAAGGCATACATATCACGCAAGTTATTTCAAGTTGTTGAGGAGAAATTACGCGAAATGTGTACTTTTCGGCCTTTAGGAAAAGGAACTATTGTTAACTACAAAAGTATCCAAATTAATCTGGTAGAAAATAAACTTTTTTTTTTTGATTATTTGGCTTTTTCTTGCCTTTTTAAAAAGCAGATTTAGTTTTCTGGCAACACTAATTGGAAGGTTTTACGCAATGAAATTTCCTTAAACCGATAGAAAATAGGGAACTCTTCTTCCCAACATTATAATATCAATTATTGTATATTAAATATTGAAAATAATTTCACTGCTTTACTTAATCACTAAAGTTATATTAATTGTGTTCAACCTTTAATCTTTACTAGCTGAATGTATTTAAATATGACAGCTCCTCCTGGTAGATATTTTTTATAAATAGATCCACTACAATCGTTATCAGCAGATTTCTTTGCAATTGTTTCCATTTTAAGGCAATGACTTGCTATAACGCAAATATCATATGAAATAAGGAAAATTCTTTTAATAGCGTTTTTATTGGAAATGGTCATATAAGACATACATATTTACTATCTGGTTTTAGACGGGGAAAGTTTAATAATTAAAATACTATTATGTGTAATAAATATGTTGCTCTTTAAGGCACTAACTGAATCAGCAAGAAACTGGCTACAAGTTTAATACAGCATTAAGGTCTATTGATGGCTGATTTACTTAATTGAAAGCAATACAAATTTATGACTATCATTTTACTTAATAAGTTCTCGAGTCCTGATTGTTTAGTAGCCTGGAACCAAAACGATCGGGGTTTGATTCCCAGCCCGCTCAAGTCAAAAAAAAAGTTTCTACTGAGTTTTCTGTCCTACAGCGAAGTAAAATAATAAATGAAATGGATCCCCTTAGTAAAGAAACCCGAAATGCAGAAGATGTGCCCTAATTTTGAATTTAACCCAAAGACAGCTAAATTCGGGATCATGAGTACCTAAAGATTGCTGGCACAGCTACACAACTTCATTGCGCATATAGATGGCAAGGCCCCTGTGTAGATGGAAAAGAGTTAGGAGATGATACCCAGGTATGTGAAAATCCTGTGGGTCAACATATTTAGACACCTGGGTTTCACTTAAGGCGAAAACATCCGGCCGATGGAGACAAACGTGAGCATAGACAGAGAAGAAGTTTGCCCTTAGACCACGTATGTTGCAGAAGTCAATTCTAAATCGGCCTGTCATGATCACCGCAAGAAAAATCAAATGTAATGTCTATCTTCGGCTAATCGCCGCTTGACCGACTGCCGGTGGTCAGTGTTACTCCTTCACCAAAAAGTCTGGCAACAACTAACACAATGGTATCAACAATATAAAAGATTTATTCGAGAATGGTCAGGAAATTTAGCACAATGACACGAAAAAAGGCCGTCCATAAAAGAACTGATCCGGTCACCGTAACCAGTAGTGACAACAGTGGTTGGTGGTGTCAACACTGATGAATTTTGTTCGCCAGGCACCGGTATAGCGGATTTTTTGGATTTTCTTTCCTTTCCCAGTTAAACCGCTGTTAAATTTTTATTGTTTTTTTGCTGTTTAATTTAGGTTTATTGATTTTGTTAATTGTAAGTAGAATTATGCAATTTTTTTCATGTTTATTTTTCCCCCTTTTGTGTGTCACTATTTATTTTGAATTTAGTTGTGCACTTGAACTTTTTTTTTTCTTTTTTTTAATTATATTTATCTATTTCTTTATATTTGTTGCGAAAACAGCGGACCGATGTTTATTTCTTTTACTATAATTCAGTTTTTAGTGGTATATTTTATATTGAAGTAAAATATTAAATTAAGATGTGATTTCCACAATTCAAACATTCACTCATGCAGAAAATGTATAGGAAAACCATACATAAGTGATGTTCTTACAAATTTGATATAAAACTTGGCCGTCTGCAATGTGTAAATCACAAATAAAAAACTTACGTAATTTGGAATCGGTAGGAAATTTATTAGCTAAATCATCATCATCATCGTCATGTTATTCAAAACATGACTAAATGTACCACACACAGATGTCATTCTAAGATGTTGCAAGGAGATGCTACAACAACTAGTGACAACTGTTCACTTTTATTTTGTAATTTTTTCGTCACACACAGATGTCAAAAAAAAAACACGAAATTTTCACATAAACAAACTATTTTTAATTTTAGACAAAACAAAAATTTTACGTGAAACAAAAAAAATGAAGCGTGAAAAAAATTAAATTGCATCATATCGTAACCCATGCTTTCAACATCAGCAAACATACATGCAAAAATATTAGCGGCAAACTCAGTGGCAACGCGATTAAGACAAAATCATCAACATATCATCCACGCAACCAGCCATATTATAAATACTGTGAGGAGTAAAAGTTTTCGACTTTTTCAGACTCAACAATTAATTTTTCGAAATTCTCTAAAGTTATATCCAAGTTCTTTCAAACGAGGCATGGCTACTTCGAACTTCGTCGTTCTCCAACGAATTGGTCGGTAAAAGTTCGTTGCGTAAATTCTCAGTGTGGCACACAATAACGATGAAAAATTGCAGCTGTCATAATCAGAAAAAGTTGTTTGCTGTCTGTGTTACCGTATAAAAAAAATTACTTGAAAAAATTAAACATTAACTAAAAACAAAAAACAGAATAAAAAGGCTATTTTATGTTAAATAATTGTGTATATTTAACTTAATAATGCATATTAAAAATTAAACAAATATTAAAAAAACAATTAACTTTATTTAATAAGATATTTAAAAATTAATATGAAAACCGGTAACTCTGTACTAATTTGTTCGTCGTTCGTGGGCGTATGAAATAGAAAAAAATCTATCGCACATTCGTTACGCATGACGAAATTCATCCGACGTCGGTGCAATTTTCACATGCACAAAAGTTTATTTCTGAGTACGAAAATTCGCAACGAATAATTCGTCGTTCGCCCCAATTGTGTTCCTGCCGTAATGCATATCAGAAAAATTGTTTATAGCTGAATGAGCGATTGAACCCACGATATTCTGGTTGAAGAGTCAACGCACTAACTTCTGATTTATTTATTATATTTGTATTATGTACATGTGATGATTATTGCACAGAAAAAGATTTTGCTTTTTTTGTTTTTAATTGAGACCTTTAATATTTTTTCCATCAAAAGTTAATTAATCCAATTAGTAATTTAATTAATTTTTGGGCTCAAAACTTAAATAAATAAATAAATATTAATGAAATTTTTGTCGTGTTTAAGTTCACAGTTAATTTATCACAATATTGTGAGGAATAAATAAATAATGTTTTGCTGTCAAATACTCAAAATGACGCTTATTTTGATTTAAATGCTTATCTGATGGTTTCATTTCATATATGCAACACAATTTTTGCAAATAGAAATTAATACCCAGTAAGCATTCAAATTGAATTCAAATATTTTTGTTTTGCTATCAAAGATTTGTATTGAAATTTTAAAATTATTTAATTAAATTTTTAATTATTATTATTAAGTTAAGTTATGTGTATCTACGTAACGTTGTGACGTTGAATACATTTATCTATTAAATTTATTCCTCTGATATTAGTGGGTATTCAGTTGCGTTATAACGTTCTAACATTGAATACATTTATCTATTATTATTATTATTTATTCTCGGATATTAATTGGTATTCACTAGCACAGTTTTTCAGCAAAATAATATTTAAAAATTTTAAATTTGTAATATAGTTAATCTTTTTTAAAAGTTAAGAAACGTTAGATTAGTATGTCTCATTAACCCATTAGAGGTCACTGTACTCAATTGAGTACAGCTGAATTTTTACTTGTTTCCAAGCAAAAACAAAGAATTTGCAATCAGTGTACCGTTAGTTAGTCTCAGAATAACAATACCAAAATCTGCTGAAAACAAATGTGTGTCTGCTTTTTATTTTCTGTGCAAAATCATCAGTGTACTCATTTGAGTACACCCCAAAAACTATATTTAAAAAAATTTTTTTTTAAATTTTTTTTTCCATTTTATGTTTTTTTATGGGTATTTCAATAAATAAATAAAGATGAAATTAAAAAATTATAGCCAGTTTTCATTTGACCTCTAATGGTTTAACTTCATTTGATTAAAAATTTTTATGTAACATTCTATAGATTTTTTACGATACTTATGATCAAATGCTTACATTTTTATTAACTTCCAATAATCTGGCACAATATCTCATATATCGATAGCTAAATAACTAAATTCGATCAACAATCAATAAAATTTTAAATATAAATTTTTTTAATCCGAAAACGCTGAAAAATTGATCACTGGCAATCAAACTTATTTTGATTATTGCAGTCAAAATATTGTATAGTAAAAAAGTTTTCTCCAGTACCCAAATCCCTGTTGCAATACTTTCATCAATCATTGTACATTTTAGTTTTAAAGTTTTCTTTTTGTTTTTATTGCTGTTGTTTTTACTTTACAAGAAACATGTGTCAATGTACTTCAACTAAAAACATCAAATCCAACATGTGAGTGAAACGGAATACATGCCTGCATGTGTATGACACATCAGGAAGTTGCATATTTGTTACAACAAATCATATAAGGATTACAACAACATCGGTATCAAAGCCAACAAGAACAAGAATGCAAACAGCAATATCATGATTTTTATCATCAAAAACATTCATTGACACACATATGCAGCCGAGTCAAAATAGATGTGCCTACATGTGTACATAGTATATAGTATATACATCCATGCATACGTTTAGATGCAGGTACATACACACTGTTAGTTCTGTGGCAGCAACAATATATTTTATTATTTTGCCAACTAATACAATATTACACTTTACATGAACTCGCACATAAACATTCATATGTATGGATGGATGTGCATATTCGTATCTAACTTGTACTAACCCAAAGAAGAACGCTCCAGAATTTTCCAAGATATTTGAATTTCTTTCAACCGCATGCACATTGTGTATTGTTATTGCTTTTTCGCTGGCGGTAACAAAACATAACAATCCTTAAATAGAGCAACTCTCACGTGTGGATCAGTCATTCTATTTGGAAGTTACTCTTACTATATACTAATTGAATCGTACTACTAATTTTTTGGCCAAAGAGCACGTATGTTGAATAAACTATCCAGAGGTCTTCCCTGTCACTTTAAGCGTGAGAAATTTTCGGACTAAGTCATAAAAACATTTCGCATTTCTACATTCTAATACAAATAAAAGAACTAGATCAATTAATACTTCTGATTTTTATAATTTTATGTAATATATTTAGTAATCGAGTAAGTAAATTTGCCAATAAGAAAATAATCATGTGGCTAGTACTTTTTATTGTAATTTTTTGCTGTGTTATGATTGGTCCCTTGCAACTACTTTTTGGGACTGCAGTATTTACCGTTGAAGTTAAGTTTGAAAAATCTTTCTTTAACAATAAATTTTCTGAATTTTTGCAAAAAAACCTAACTTTATGTGAGGCATTGGTCGAGCTTAAATATTTTTTTTTAAATATTTACAACATTTGAACACTAATTTCAATTAAGTATGCTGCAAATAAATTATAAAAAAAATTATATTAATTTCTATTTTCATTGACTGAAATTTTGTAAGCATATTCTTTTGCTACTTATTATTGCTCATTTACTCAACCTATGTTTAATAATATAATATCGAAGTTTCACAGTAAACACACACTCATTCAACGCCATAACTTGAAAAGGTAGTTTTGTAAAAAAATGCATAAATTTTTTCAATTTACATACACCTCAATAGACAAATAAAATAATATTCTCCTTTTACAATTTTAAAAACTATTTGTATGAATTTTTAAAACAAGAATTTTCCATTATTAATTCGAAAATAAGATTTTTTTGACTTAGGGCGTTGTTTTAGAATATGAACGATATGTCTTTGCATACAAACATAATATTAAATAGTTATTCTTTTGGCAAAATTTTTTGGGGAAAATACATAATCCACTTCTCATTATGAACTGCTTGTCTATAAGATTGTCAAGGATTTTTAATATCTTTCTCAATGTTGACATTTCAATACATAATATATATATGTATGTTTATATATATATACATATGTATAAGTATTAAAATATAAACAACAATTCATACAAGTTCCATGAAAGAGAAAAAGCGAGTTAATTTTCATTTGCAGACATGCATATGCATGGTTATTTAACAATATAATAAAGTAGCATCAGACAAATTTATCCTTTCAATACACTGTAAAAGTTTTATAAAGTCAAACATTATTTGAAACCGCAAAATGACATCTTTAGTACGTGACGTCTGAGTCAAGTTTGTTCATCAAACAAAACAACATGTCTATTTCTCTGTCGATGAAAGAATAGCAAACAGTTTAGCTGGAGGCATGTTGGCTCAAACTGGGGTGTATGAAATGAAGGAACCATTTTTTAGTTAAACAAAACAAAAATGTAGACATCTTTTTCATGTTTTGTTTCGTACATTTTTTTGCTACAAAAGCTACATACATATGTAAATTTTTCTCCTTTTATTTTTATTATAAAAATGTGATGTGAAGAGTTCAAAAACTGTTTTTAAAGTAAATATCGTATAAAGAATAATTTCCTTTTTCTCAATATATAGTACGGTAGTTTTGCTTTCGCTAAAACATCAAAAATAGTTTAGGACGTTTAGATGATTTATTTTCAGATAATCTAAAATTCCGAATTTTATTAGCAGTCTATCAAAATTGACCTAATATTTATACAAGTCTGTCTCAGTCTCAGCCAGACAAGCCTAAATATAGTTTTGTTTTGGTATTCTTAACTATACAAAAATGTCCCTGAAAGCAATTTTGTAATGTGAATACAACATAATGGAATCACTTGCAATTGCACTTTTATAATGCATAATTTTTGTTCGCGAAGAGTCGCTTAAGGGCGTTTCAGACTATAACACTAGTCTTAGGACTTTTATAAGATTTTGTGAGAGAGAGATCTACTGAGATTTAGTGCGACTGTCAAATAATCTAAAGTAATATTACATTTTGCTTTCACACTATCAAACTTCAAATAAAACGAAAAGTATAAGTAGAAAAAAAAAACAAGCTCAGACATAGCGGATTATTTGTACTTTTGCTATATTTTTTATTTGCTTTTCTAATATTACAGCCATGAAAAATATAAAATCTTATAGTTTAGAAAATTTTTTAAAAAACCCTGAAGTCTTATGGAATGTCAAATGACTTACCGTATTCGAATTATTTGTCTTCTTCATAACACATAGCATTCACACTATCGACTTGTACGTAATACTTGAATTTTTGACATGTCTTAATACAAAATATAATACAAACGCGCAAGAGTGAATTTTTTTGAGCATTTGTGCTGCTATTATCCCATTAGCCCATTCCATTACGTTAGTCCATTCGGCAGAATTTTTCTATATTCCATTTGTTCCTAAATATGCAATGTTGTCTTATTATCTTCAAAATAATCACTCTCATAAAAACGTGAGCATTTCATTGTTGACATATTGAAATCGGTTGCCTGTTGTCTTGAATGTGTTGCATGCTTAAATGCCAATATGGGGTATTGTAGTAGTCCCGACTTTGAGTACTGGTGGGAACACAATTTGTCCGAACGACGAATTTTTCGTTGCGAATTTTCGTACTCAGAAATAAAACACAATTGTTCATATGGAAATTAGCACAACACCACGTCGGGTGAAATCCGTCATGCGTAACGAACGGTGCGATAGATTTATTTATATTTCATACGCCGACGAACACCGAACAAATTAGTACAGAGTTACCGTTTTTCATTTTAGTTTTCAAATATATTAGTAAATAAAGTTAAGTTTTATTTTAATAATTGTTTAATTTTAATATACATCATTAAGTTAAATATACAGAATTCTTTAAGATAAAATAATTTCCTAATTGTTTTTAGTTAATGTTTAATTTTTTCAAGTATTTTTTTTTCGGTAACACACACAACAAACAACTTTGCTGATTATGACAGCGGTAATTTTTTCGCCAGAATTGTGTGGCACTCTGCGAACTTTTAACGATGAATTCGTTGTGCTAGACGAAATTCGTCGTTCGCCGCAATTGTGTTCCCAACATAAATAAACGATATGCTTTAGTTAACATTACTTGAACTGTTTCTGATAGAACATTGCCACATGCCACATTTAATTTACTCAAAAAAGACTTGTGTTAATGTAAGAATAATTTTGTGTAATGATCTTACTAATTTTAAATGCAAATACTTTTAAATTATTATTAAAAATAATTTAGGAAAATTATTTCAATCATTTTTCAGTTTTCACCTTTATTTTCAAATAAAATCATAAAAATAAAATAAAAATTATATTTCAATCTAGTTCAATGATTGCAAATGTTGCTCTTTCTCCTTTATTTCGAATTTAAAGCAACATTAAGTACACACCGTCAGAACCACCACCGTTTGTGAGAAAAAAAATTAACGTTCCATACAAAAGGAAATTCGCAAATCAATAGCACACTTTTCCACAATTTATTTTCTTGGCGACATTTAATAGCGATTTATCAATGTATCGAATATAAAATACAAATTTGTAATTTTACGCAATTTTCAAATTTACAATGAATAAAAAAGTGACTGGATTAGAAAACGAATCCAATAAAAAAAGCAACAATACAAACCAATAAATACGAGTGCATATTTCACTTCGATACGTATTGTTGGTTTTGATAATATGCAGATTTGTAGATGTGAACGCAGGATAATGGAATGAAAAGCCACAAATGTGCCGCGCTCGTATTCCTTGTATGTTTAAAAAAAATAGCTTAACACTGCGGGAGATTGAAAAGCCATTTGTCAGCATTAGAAATGTTTTTTTTTTTACTTTCGCTTTAGATAAAAAAATTCGAATGAATTTGGGGCGCAATACTTTTTTGATCATTTTGGCCAACATAAAAAACTGTCTCAAATAAATTTTAAAATAATTTTGATTGCAGATAAAGGCATTGGATGGTTTTTTTTTTACAAATTTTGCATGTAATAAATTATAAGAATTACTTTATCATTTATTAAACTACTCAGGGTTTGAAAAACAAACCTTCACTAAAACGCACCAGAAAACAGATAAGTGTGGGTGATAATATTCATACATTTAAATGGCATTAATCATTGCAACATCGTTTATTGATCAGAAGATCGAAGTAGTAATGTATCGTTTGTATTATAGTGTAAATTAGTTGTTTGTAATATTTATGTACGCATATCTCTAATATATAAATGTATCGTATGACGGTGTTTGTGGTAGAACTCCTCTAAAGGTCTCGACCGATTCTAGGGAAATTTATTTTTTAAACTGGAGACAATTATATACTCGTATGTACCTCAATCCGTATTTCACTACGCCGTCATTATCTCTAAAACCAGGAAGAAAGAAAATAACATATTTAAAATAATGTTAGCTCTTACGTATGCTCTGATCCTACGACTCACGCATAGTATCCTATAACCTTTTCTCAGGACCCTCGTCCAGTTCATTATCTTACGACATTTAAGTGAGCTCAATCTCTTTATAATGCTTGGTGCTGTTGGCTGAGTAATTCGCGCATTGACTCTGCAACTAGAAAATCCTCGGTTCAGTGCACTCCCTCGCCAATATTTGAGAAATAAAATGCTACCTCAAGAATTATTGCGTCAACATAATACTACAGACGGGGCAACTGTGCATTTCAAATTTAAAAAAAGCAGCCACAGCAGAGTTGTGCAAAAATTAAGCTCTCTAACCTTCTATCACTTCACCAACTGTCTCTTCTCTACACTGTCGCAGTCCGAAATTAAAATATTATAAAACTTTGCGTTTGTTTCCTTTTGCTGGTCATTAAACCTTTTGAGACAAATATGTACACATTTTAATTTTTATTATTATATTTGCCCAATAAAATAAAATCTCTGACTAAATTTCAAACAAGTTTTTCTTGCACTAGCTTTATGAGTTATTGGACATTTATCATCGTCTCGAAAGGGCTGGCAACATGTTGCTGTGATAAAAATTTATTTATACGCTTCATTTCTTTATTTTCTTTTTATTACATTTCACAAAATGCTGCTGCATTCTGTAAATTTACGCTGGCAACAGATGACGCAATGGCGAAAATAGAAAAATAGTTTATCAAATCATAAATCAAATACCGTTTTTGTTATTATGGAAAAATAGAAAATTTTATAAGTAATATTATGTACTACGTATGTTGTATAAGGAAGTAAAAAACAGACAAATATTAATATATCGCCATATGAATTAAAAAAAAGGGCTAAGTTCTTCTGAATAACATGAGAAGCAAACAACTTTCCAACAAATAACTTTTATGCTTGCGCTTTAGACCTTTACAGATTTATTGATTAGAAGATTGTTTCTAGTTCAAGAAAAGAGCAAAATTTTTAATGTTCATTCGTTGCATTATATTCAATCAATAATCAATAAAAAAAAAATCAATCTTGTAACTTTTTTGATTTCATATAATTATGCGAAAGGCATAATAATAGCAATTGTGGAATCTTTCTGAAAATTAGAAAAAACGTGCAGACTACTTCAGCCATCGTCACCCTCGATGGCTGAATTATGCAGATAATTATGTCTAAAATGGTTGACTATTAACCTCAAAAGTGTGCAATAAAAATGTATGTTTGAAAAAATTTAATTTGTTATTTGTAACAGAGCGTGTAGCCTTGTTTTATACAGCTGCCCAAAAGAATTCAGTTTTTGCAAGAGAAATACTCGCTCGCAAATGTTTTAGATTTGGCGATTAGAAGCCTCCTTAACACTGATGTACTATTTTAACTATTTAAGTATCTCACTCTTTATAGACATGAAAAGGTCAGCGTTCGAAGTGTTAACATTCCGGCACTTGTGACATTGTGTATTTTTGATGACGTAATAGAGCAGAGTCTAATTCAAAGCTCTTTTCCGTAGTCTTTTCTTCTAGAAAAAAGTCTGGAATGCGTTTTCTTACTTTTTCGAAATTCGATCATATGTATATGGGGTAAAATTGTACCTTTGTACTTATATGCCATTTTTATAGTGTTTATGATGTACCTTTTTCTATACATCCCCATTAAATATGGGTATCAAATTGAGAGAATTTTTCAAGGAAGCATAGAAAAAACTGAAAGCTCTGCAAACACAATATGACGGACGACTCTTTATTACCCACTTCTAGGATATGGGTATCAAATGAAAGGAATTTTTAAGAAGAAAACTAAATAAAGTGGAATGTGTACTTTTCGCAAACACTGTGTTTTGAAATCGGTAACTTTTTTTTGGAAAAGAAGCCGGTGATATAACAATAAAACTATCAATATTTGGTGCAGATGACTTGGCTACCGTAACAATACAATATACATATACGTATACAAAAGTGAGCGAGATTGGATAGGTTGGTGTGGGGTAGCGAAGTGTGCCGTGTTAATTTAGTATGTAAAACATAATTTTATAATAGAAAATATGGAAAGCATTTGTCCATACAATTTAAAAAGATATACTTAGGTTATGTGGCGGACCCTACCCGAAGGAGAACTCGTCACTAAGGCCAGAGCTTAGTCTCATGTGATACCAGGATCTATGCGGTAATCGATCCCGCACCTACGATTGATAAGACTACTGCTCAAGCACTAGGCTACGAAGGCACCCAAGAAATACTTACGAGTATAATCATATCTGCTTTAAGTTTAATTTTTGCTGCTTTTTTTTTTTATATATGAAGCTGAGGGCCATAAAGATATGGCATATTTCTTTTTGACTCCATAAACATGTTTAATAATGTCTCAATCTCCCATGAATTAAATTTCTTAAGCTCAAAATATGAATTTGCCAAGCAAACATATGACTTCTTACACAAATTTAAAGAAGAAAATTTTCAACAAACAATTCTTCTTTAACGATTAACTGAGAAATTATTTACAATTGACTTAACACTGCTGCAACCCACTATTTCCATTTAAAAAGCCTAACTTTTCTATACATATATCATAGTCACTGTCATATGTATATGTACAAGTAGATATGTGTATGTATGTATGTATGAAGGCAAAAATATTAAATTTGAATTTATAAATTTGAGTACATACTCGTACATACATAGTATGTTCAGACATGCTCATACATACCTGCATATACATACATATCCATATGTATATTAATACGTACTCTTTTCATATACATACATATATTTTGTGTGTTCTCGATGTTAAACTTGTTCAGTGTTTAAAATAATATTTATTTGAGCTTTCAATCTTATTAGGAATTTATAACACCTTTTTCTGTAAATACTTGAGCTATAATATTTTTTTCTAAATTGTGCCTTAATGTGTGTTTGTTGCTGAAATTTATTACACATCATAGAATTTCTTAACGATAACATTTTCAATTACCATTATGTGCTTTCTGTCGCATGAATATTTAAGTTATAGACTTTTGAAGAAAATACTATATACAGTTGATTCTCCCTTAACGGGCACTTCCCATAAGCGAACACCGCCTTTAAACGGACACTGTTGGGAGGTCTCGGCAGCGGTCCAAAAGAATATCATTGAAATCGCTCCCCCACGGTTAACGACAAGCATTGCTTTCAACATAACGAGTACATTTCATTTGTTTTTGTCCGATTTTTTTACAGAAAAGCTTTTCAAAACTCTTTTAATTTCGTCGTCTTAAAAGCAAGGCTCGATTTGTTATATTTACTATATCACATAACATAGTTAAATGAAAATCTTATGACTCAACAGATGAGATTTAACCGTTAGATCTTTAGGAATCAAGAAACTACATATTAACATATAAAGAGCGTTTGTGAAATGCCAAGGTGATACAGAAGCTATGAATATATTTTCTTCGTTTAACTAACATTTTCAAGATGTTACTACCAAGACTAAAACGCACTAAACTAGGAAGAAGTTATATTCAAAGAAATAACTGTTAAATCTCATAAGTACTCATGAAACTATTTAAACCTTTATTACATATGCAAGTTCAATACCTTATCTGACGAAAAATTTGCCGTCCTTCGTAAGTATTTAAGCGATATAACATCGGCATGAATATGGGGAGGGCGGTTGAAATGTAAGTCATTGGGTATGGCGTTATTAAACTGAATTACGTAACCCTCAGTTTCAGTATTCGGCTAGTTCACTCAGTATCGGTGTCGTGATGGAAGTGTGATTTGCTCTGAATATCGCGGATCAAGTCTGAGACAACCCCATGCAAAATTGGGTGAAGTTGCTTCGGCAATAGAATTAAAAATTTCTGCCATGAGTCACTTCCATCTATGATATATCGCAAACATTCGATTAACCTAACGCTGAGCAAAGAACCAGATATTACGAAAACCCAGTTTACAATTTTTAGAACAACGCGTCTCTCTTACGGCTTGTTCGTGATTTGAGCATTAGAAAAAATTTGCTTTAAGGTTAATTTTGCCATTCTCTTTGCAATGGAATATTGCAACGTTATACAGCAATAAAATACATAGGGATTCTGTACGCTTGAATAACGTCTATTTTACGTATTGAAAAGATGATTTTTTAATCAAAATCTAGACCTCCGGCCAACATTTGCAAAAGTCAACTGCAACTGCAACTGTTCCAAGGTTTTTGGTCTACTTAGTGACTTGATGTGCAGGAAAGTGTACTTAAGCACATAAATTTCCACGGTGAGACGAATTGTATGTGGGCTGAAACCATGAGGTTCACGTCTCGCCGAAATTTCGACAATCGTTTTGCCAAGTAAGAAACTTTAGCAGCCATCGTAATGTGATCCCGCTCGTTGATTAATAATAATAAACACTTCGCTGTATGTCAGAGCATATTGTGAGTTGCTTGTTCACAGATAGTGTCATTCGTCATTTATAACTTATACTAAGATTTTTTGTTATGGAAACTTCGCTCAATATGTATAGAACTGCCGTGCTCTAAGGGTATAACCTGTATGTAGCTTCTACTTTTGTTCTACCGCTGCTAAATTGTTTCGCGTATGCCAAGTTATTATATTCGTTCATATATCTATACTACATTATTATCGTTAAGCCTTCTTTGCTGTACCTCAACTGCAAATGATTTTTCTTAATAAATATTTTTCTGTTAGCACGACTTTGTGAATTTCCGCATCCGTTTGAATAAATTGTTGCTTCTGATTGCTAGATTTGCGTGTGTTTGTCTACATGGAAGAAACAGAAGAGGAAACCTGTGCAAGTTTTCCATGCCATAGTTTATTTTTTTCTGCAGTTATATCGTCTTGTTTAAATTCGTCTCTTGTTTGTGTGTGTTTTCGAGTATCGTTTAACGCTGTTTTCCTTCTGCTTTAATACGCTTGATTTTATTCACTTCACATTTCATATCATGGTTAAAATTTCAAAAATGAAATTATTTCATCATAATCATTTGTATGTGTTTTCTTGATTTTTTATTTTTTATTTTTTGCTCAGTTTTCTATTTTACATCGTTGGATTTCCTATGTTGAAATTTAAGGTTGACTTTGTGTTCAACGTCATGTTCCTGTAATTGAAAATATTCCATAAGAATCTTTGTTATTGAATATGGAATAGACATTTTTACAGAATTTTGTAAATTGGCAAAAAAGATTTACTGCATCCCATAAATATTCGATGATTAAGATTGTTATAAAATTATATTTTTTATGTTATAAATGTTTTACCCATAAGGATAGGTAGAATTTGAAGTAAGATATAAAAAGGGTAATTTTTTTTTAAGGAAATACATATGTACATGCTTCATTTATATCTCGATGTATCAAAATTGAATACGTCTCCTTGAGATCAGAGGCGCTACAACACTGCCAAAAAGCAAAAAACGTGCAAAAGCAGAGTTGTAAGATAGTGAAACTTCACCTGCTGTCATTTCTTCTACTATCCATTTCCTCTAGTTGCAGCATAATGCATCACATGTGTAGGCGTCATGTCCTGAGTGCTGGTCGAAAATAAAAAAAAGGCGATTAATTTATTCTGCATTGAAATGTAATATATATATATTGGCAAGTTTAGGCATATTTTGATATGGAGATTTTTTCTTTTCGCCCCAGTGGTATCAGATTATAAAACTTCAATGATTGTTAGAGATTAAGACTTATTTGATTTTCAAAAACTCTATACATTTTATTTGCATTTATTTGGAATTTCAGGATGTTTTCTTTTCCTGCCCGATTTGCCCTATTCTTTCAAAATATTTGCACTTTATTGTTCCGCTATAAATCCTGTTTAATGCATTTTAAAAGCGAACATATTAAGAACATATTCGAATTATCAATAAATAAAATGAAAAGTGCGATGCGCTTTTTGATAATCGAAATCACTATAAGATACATACTCTATCATTATGCTAAGTAGAATTTAATTTTGTGGAAATTTTGAAACGATGTATCAAATATTCAATCAGAGAAAATAAAACGAAAGTCATTCTCGCGCACTGTTCAATTAATAAATACAAACGCATTGTCTGAAGCGAGGTTCTTTTAAATGCGAAGGCTATCTGACGAAAATTTTTATTTCATTATTTTAAATATCGTACGCTCTCATCTATTTTATATGCAATCAGTAAAAAAAATAACTAATAATTTCTTTATCACGTATTGCTTGTTAAAAATAAAAGGAAATTATCCAGCCAGTCAGCCAATAAGACTTCATCAATTTTATTTCAAAGTTACTTGATTATCTTTTCTTTTCTAACGCTGCTAGACACGCACTAAGTCAGTCATTCCATGGGTATTGCTTTAAATTAAAAAAAAAAAAAAGAATTCATCAATATTCCAAACATGTCTGTTGTTTATGATTAGAACAACTTCATTATCAGGTTATAAAGAACGAAAATAGAAAAGAAAAATTAAAACAGCAATAAAAGGAAATGTAAATTATGAATATGTATAACAAAATATTTGCGGCATAAGCATACAGAAATAATATTGAATAAACTTTTCAAATATGGAAATTCTCAAAAGTTTTCTCAAGGACCCAGTGAAATAAAAGCTACCAAAAAAAAACCATTCAAATCCTGAAGTTCTGATCAGTTGTTGATAAGTACTTTAGAAACCGTGCAGGAGTACCTTCTAAAGAATGAGTTTTAATTTCAAAACAACTGGGTCCCAGAGCAGTTCCAGTTGTCAATGTCCTGCCATCTTGGCCCTACTGTCGGTACATATCCAAACATCCTCCCCGTGTATCACGTAGTACCGCATCCTGTCAATAGCCCTTCTTATCGTCCAATCATCCGGCCTAAAACTCATTCTTTGCTCGTAACAAGGAATAAAAATTCCACTCCATATTCCACTATCCACCTTCATGAGTTTCCATCATTCCATGTGTACCCGTCGCAGTTACGTAAAATCCCCTGTTGGGCAGTCGCTTGGATGAGCTGTAGTCGATGTTCTTCGGAAAGTGCTCGTTTTTGACGTTTAGCCTTTTTAAAACGTGTATTTTAGTAGAATACGTGATTGCAAAATAAAGTAACGAATTATTACGTTTTACCTTTTAAAACGTGTATTCTTTTATTTACTACACCTTATAATTTAGTTTGTTAAGATTTTATTTATTTATCCTTGTATTTAATAATTTAATTGAATAATGTTCCAATCTATAGTTCACTTTCAAGCTTTTAATTTAAACGTTCGGTTCGAGAGTGTTTTTACAACTGCATTACGATTGCTCACAATCACCCTTATTTATACTCCAAGGGCATTTGCCACTAAAGTCTGTTAGAACATTCTAGCAGTGTCTAGCAACGTTGACATTTGTGTAGAATATTCCAGAAATCCGTTAGAATTCACTTAGGTATTTGTGTGATAATTATCTTTATCATTATCCTTTGCTTATGTTATCTGACTATTGTTGTATTAGTGTGGCTGTGTGTTTTGTAAGTACATGTGGTTGTTTATTGTTTTGCTTTGCGTAAGTTTGGTATGTAAGTTGTGTGTTTGTTTATTGATTTGTCAGTCTCTGAAAATCTGGAATGTTCTAGTAAAATACGTTTATACGACGGTGGTATACCAATTGCTGTGAATAATAGTATTTCCTTAACAATACAGATTACATAAGCTTAGCTAAAAGGTGTTATTTAACCATTTATGGCAAAAACGTATCGAACTTAATGAAACCGTATGTTTTAAGATTTGTTTTCATTGTGTGCATTGTATAGACACATTATAGTAAGAAAAAACTTTTGGGGTTTAACACTTAATAATTAAAACTTTTTAAAATTAACGTACAAATATAGAAATTACCTGTCTGCCGTTTGGGGGGTATAAATTACCATACAATACTTTAATTACCGTACGATTAACATCACTGCTTCCAACTGGGGGTGGCGATGGCACGATGGATGGTAGTCTGCACGTTGACTACACAACCAAAAAAAAAAAAAAGACCTGGGTTCAACCCCAGTTTCAGACAAAAAATTTTTAAAATAAAAATAAACATCTCGCATTTTTCTGATGTGCATTAGTGTGTCTTTGTGTGTCTTTGTGTGTCAGTTGTTGTCGGAAGGTTTCAGTGGCGAAGGCATAGTCACTGGTCACTGAACAAAACCGGCTTCAGCTGATGGCAATCCACAATCACATCAGAACGCCCTCCTTCGTCGGTATTGTGTAGCACCGGCGAACTAAAATAATAATAAAAATGGCTACTGAACCGAAGCTTCAGCACTGCTACGAGTATAAAAACAAAAGAACGTGCGAAAGCAGAGCTGCAAAATAATTAATTAAGCTTCACCTCCTGTCGTTTCTACTACTATCCCTTTCTTATAGTTCCCAGCACAATGCTTCGCATGTGTAGGAGTCATCTCCTGAGTGCTGGTCCTAGATAAAAAAAAAAATAAATAAAAAAAATTAATAAATGCGTTAATCATACGCAATGCTGGCCAACTAGTTGCACAATCTCTGTCTTTTTTGCAAAAGAATTTCAACACTAAAGATTTTTACCATTGAACTTTATTACTACAAATTAAAACATCAAAACTCGCAACATCGCCAATATCAGTAAACATATTTTGGTCATGCAATCAACAACGAACTGGAAGCAATGAAAAATATTGCAAAAATAATTATGCAGAACAATCCATAATGTTTGTCCATAGATTTCGTCTCATTTTCGTTGCTGTATTTCTGTCCAAGTACTCTCTAGAGTATAAAACAGCAAAAGGGCTAACAACGTTGATAATGAAGTTCAAGCAAACAAATACGTTGCTCATAGTCAATATCCAGTTAAATTAATATTGCATGTTTATTTGCAATTACTTTTTGATTTTTAAACAGACTAAGAAATTTCACTTGATTCCTTAGAATTACTGGACAAATTACAAGAAGAGCACTGTTGAGTTTTACAGCACCCCAGGGATATGTTACTTTCTGGTATTTGCTAAGAAATAATTGTAATCTACAGCTTTTTATGACTATTTTTGTGGGGTTTTAAGCACAGGCTATTTATGGAAAACACCACTCCAAATCTTGGTAAAAAGAAGAGATGTATTTTATTGATGTGTTGCTAAAAATCTTTACAAAAAGTTGTGTAAAATGTGTGACAAACATAAAAAAGGAAACCCCATTAAGAATTAAACATAACTTTTGTGTATGGAATTGTCTTTTTCTATGCGTTTAAATTGTAAAATATGTACAGCTTTATACTCAATGATTTTTTGTCATTCTTATTTTTAATTTTCAGTTCATGAATTATATCCCTATTTTCTCTTTGGCTTATTTTATGTATAAATCAACTACTGTTGAAAGTGCAAATATTTTTTTTTAATTTTTCGTCATTTATTAGTTTTATTTATTTTTTTTTTTTTTTAATTTTTGAAATGCTATTTCCGGGCTGGTTTGTTAAAATATAAACTTCGTTTCCCTTTCCTACTATTTTTAATTCAATGTCATTCGTTAACAATATATTTTTATATAGTTTTTTTTTTTTTTTTTATCTAGGACCAGCACTCAGGAGATAACTCCTACACATGCGAAGCATTGTGCTGGAACTATAGGAAAGGGATAGTAGGAGAAACGACAGGAGGTGAAGCTGAATTAATTATTTTTTGCAGCTCTGCTTTCGCACGTTCTTTGTTTATACTCGTAGCAGCGCTGAAGCTTCGGTTCAGTAGCTATTTTTATTATTATTTTACTTCGCCGGTGGTACACAATACCGACGAAGGAGGGCGTTCTGATGTGATTGTGGATTGCTATCAGCTGAAGCCGGTATTGTTCAGTGACCAGTGACTATGCCTTCGCCACTGAAACCTTCCGACAACAACTGACACACAAAGACACACTAATGCACATCAGAAAAATGCGAGATGTTTATTTTTATTTTAAAATTTTTAGTCTGAAACTGGGGTTGAACCCAGGTCTGTTTTTGGATTCGTAGTCAACGTGCAGACTACCATCCATCGTGCCATCGCCACCCTCGTTTTGTTTTTTTTTCATGGGACTCTTGACAAAACAATGATCAATGAAAGGAAGGAACACATTTACGACATGTGAAGTATAAAAAAAAAATTTTAAAGCATTGATGAAGGAATGTGATTTTAAGGTGTTACTTTAAAGTTTTATTAATTTTTTTCTTAAATTTAGAATGAGTAATACTCGTACCTAAATAGTGAAATATAAGCTCATCGGTCTGAATAGTGAGACTTCGATTCTTACCAGAGGTCAGGTCTCAGATTATGAAACAAGTGATCTAAAATTAATTAAATTAAATAGCTAAGACTACAAAATCATCTTTAACCTGCTCGTGAATTTTGTAAATGATGGTGATGATGATAATTGTCATATATGAGCAGCTGCCAAAATTAAAAAAACCATATCACTGTTATCAGCAATATAAGTACATGTAAAGGTGGCAGTACATTAGCAAGCGTTTTAAAACTTTACTGGGTGAAAAACTGAGACCCTTTTAAAAGCCTTTTCGAAACAAATGCAGTGTAGCAGCTCCTCACTCCTCATAAGCATTATTTAAATAGGATGAAAGTAGAAAGGTGAACCTTTTCCATATGCAAAAATAATTCTGAAAATTTGTCCACAAAGGATGAAGTTATGATTGTTTATATTATGAAATCTATGGAAGGAGTAAGAGAATTTATAAAAGTAGGAGTAAAACTGGCCGTAGTTAACAAAAAGTAGCCTATAATTCATTCAAGATTTGCAATTAAATGTTGTGAAATTTTCAGGCAGTTCGGTTTAGAGGTCTGGTCTTCTATAAGGTGCCAACAAACAAACAAACACACAATTTACTTTATATATAGACTGAAGGCATACAAAACACGTATTTTGATACTGTACGATTCGATCAAAAAAGGCGGGAATAACTAAAATCGATCTAATAACACTTGGCTTTTTTTGTTTGCAGTTTATTGATATAGAACAAGCCGAATTCACTTTACAGGTGTTGTTAATTTTAAGAATTATCGTGTTATCAGTTTGTTTATAAGAAGTGTGGTACGAGGATCGCTTACTTTCAAAAGTATAAGAGTTTTACATACTAAACTGTTAAGCCAAACTTGAGTTGGGCAAAACGAAGATTGCCGGATCCTCTAGTAAACTATAATATCAAACCCAGTTGTTGTCCTTTTAATTGAAAGTTTATTGCAAGTGTACAAAGGCTTGCAAAGGACGTGATAACGTCGAAGAACACTCCTTCAAGACCAATAGTAGAATTCCATCCGGCCCTTCCATTCACATCACGCACTATAGACCTTACTTGTGTCTCACTTAAAATTCTTGGTCGGCCTGCACCTGGGAGATTTTCTATTTTACCCAACTTTTTATATTTGTCAACTATTTTCTTCACAGTATTATGGCTTCTATTAATGAAACTGCCAATTTCTCGAAAACTTTTGCCTTCGTTGCGAAGTTTTAAGACTAATTCTCTAACATCAGAGGAAGTTTGTTTGCCCATTTGAAAAAAATACTTAGCTGTCCTCACACAAAAACTTTTTCAAGCAAGAATGCTTAAATAGAAAATGTAATAAAAAAACAACCAAATATAACGGTATTTTGTACAGTAAGATATCGTGAAAATGCCACAGTTGTAAAGTGTACACTTTATTTTGGTGCGTAATATATGGAGTAGATTTTGTTTTTGTTTCATAACTTTTGTTGTTGTAAAGATATATTGTTGTTTTTTTAAATTTAAGTAAAGAGATGAATACTGATTTCATAAAACATAAATTGTTAAACTTAATCGTATTTTGAAAAATTTTAAATACAATTATATTGCAAAAATCCTCTTGTACACTTTATTTTGGCGCTCATAGTACATAAATCATTGTATATAAAGATGCTGGCTTAATATGATCCATTGTAAATAAAACTTTAGCACAAAAAACTAAATGAAGCTGCAATTTTATTTTAACAGAAATGCCAAAATTATTTAATGTAAAAATTTTAAATTAAAATAGTTTAAATTAAAAAACGATTGAGAAATAATACGTAATGTTGTCATTTATTAAAAATAGAACGGCAGTAATAATAAACATTTTAGTTGATGAATGATTGAAATAATTTTTACCACACATGTTCATTTAAATAAAAAGTGTATATTGCGCGCACAAGTATGCACAATACAAAACACGTAAGGGCTATTTTAGAAAAGTAAAATCGTAAGCACTAGAAAACAATGCGATGATTTACGCGATGAATTATTTATTGCTGTTAGTTATTTAAGTTTACGTTTAAGTTTCTTTTATGCAAAATTTATAATACACCCACAATTAATTGACTTATTATTGACTTAACTTTTCATTGCATTCAAGAAATTAAAACAGAAACATTTTCCTCTTTCAATTAACCCTGCATGGTTACACTTCGTCGAGTCGGCGAACATATTACTCTCTTATTACATACTCTTTCTCATATAACTCTTTTATGTGTGTTCATATAACAACAATATTGTCAACAACGTTATTTGATGAGGAAAGCTTTAAGTTTTTGTTGTTTTCAAAATTTGAAAAAAAAAAAAAATAAAAAACTTCCTGAAGATGTTAACCGAAGGTTAACGAAATATCGAAGAGAGAATAAAAAAAAAAAAAGAGAAAAAACTTTAAAGCTTAAAAAAATAGATTGTTAAAATAATAAAAAAGGTTAAAAAAAAGTATTAAGAAAGACAAAAAAAGTTCAAATTCATACCTCAAAACAATTTTTATTTTTATATTTAATTTTTTTTCTCTTTATTTCTTAATAAAAAGCTTAAAAAAAATGTTTCTTTAATTTTTTTTCATTAAAAATCTGTTTGCAAAAATGTTTTTTTACATTTCGTCGATTCGACGAAGAGTAACGTTAATGTACTAAAATGAAGAGTAACCATCCAGGGTTTTATAAGATATTTACGGATTAATATACTTCCAATTCTAGTGTTTTTAACGGAACGTTCTAATGATATTGGAATTGTCAAATATAACGGGTTTTTTAAACTTCATTGGTTCTATCACACGTTTACTATGAAGGCTTACCCTATCAACGGCAAGAACCGTTTGTAATTGCAGTACAATATCTTTGTTGCTGGCAATTCTATTTAAACAGTTTACAACACTTGACATATTGAGACACACAGCTGTTGCATCAACATAATTTTCGTCATTAGAATTCTGTGCCTAGAGTTTTATGAAATATAACATCATTTTTATACAGTTTTAAGCACAAAATACCGTTTTAAGAACATAAACATAAGTATCAAATGGATTCATCATCGGAAAGCGCTATAACTGAAACCACCCAAAATTTAGAACAATTATCATTGGAAAGCCTTATATCCCGACATCGCAAGGAACGTAAGGACTTGCAAGCAAAAATACAGGAAATTAAGAAAAATGCACCAAAGTCTGATAAAAAGAAACGAAAGGAAGCTTTAGATGAAATAGCTAAGTTGGAGTCTGATTTGGACAACAAACATGAGTGCGAGCTCAAGCAAGCGGAAGATGATGTGAAATGTCAGCAATTAAGTCCTGAAGAAAACCCGGATAACGGTAAACAAAACAGTTTGGTTGAAGAGCTCGTTGAAGGCAATCAAACGCAACATCGCGTATCGAAAGCACAAAAACGTAGAGATAAGAAAGCTCGTGAAGCACGACAAAGAGAAGAAGAAATAAAAGCATTGGCTGAAGAAGCAATGTATGCACCAAAAGCGACGGAGGCACGAAAGTTAAAATTAAAATTAAAGGAACGTGTATTAGCTTTATTAGATATACCATCTGATGGTGATTGTCTTTACAACGCCATACGCCATCAACTGTCCCAACATAATTTACCCACTTTGACCGTTAAGGAGTTACGGTCTGAAACTGCCAACTATATACAAGCTAATAGAGATTCATTAATTCCATATATGACTAATCCAAAGTCTGGAGATGATCCGCTTACAGATGAAGAATTTCAAAAGTATTGCGATGACTTGCGTAACACAGCATCATGGGGTGGTCAAATAGAGCTAAAGGCTCTGTCTAATATACTAAAAGTGCCAATTGAAGTTATGCAAGCAGAGGGTTCACCCACCATACAGGGAGTGGAATTTGGCGGAGCTCCATTGATCATTACATATCACCGTCATATGTACAGTTTGGGTGAGCATTATAATTCAACTACTCCCCTAACTGATGCATACAACGATGATGACAATATCGAAAATGATGGCAATTAAAAATATGTAGTACGTATACAAACACGAATTTACTGCATTTAGTACATACAAATGTTTTGATACCAAAAACTTAGTGTAAAAAGTAAAAACAATAGTAGACGTATATAAAACATGAAAAGTACATATTTGCATATAAATGTAGTCGACATATTCAAATTGAAGTCGAATAAAATTTTTAGTTTCCAAACGGTCTTTTAGCAGAGTTTTTTTAATTGCCGATAATTTGTTTTAAAATATTAGACCTACATCCTCTTAAAATCTCTATATATAATGTATATTTTTCTACATTGAAAGTTGTAGAACCAATTAAAAAATCAACAATTACTTTTCCTTTTTTATCTTGGATCAGCACTCAGGAAGCTTCGTTTTTAGTACCCACGTTTTTAAGTTTTGTTAAGAGCATTGAACGATAGAATGGAAATGAGGATTTTATTTTTTAAAAAGTATGTCATCCAGATCCTTTTTTAAAAGTTTATGAATAATCGCTCTTGGAATGAACTTTTAGCGCCCTCAAATTGAAGCCTATAATGTCAACAAAATTCGGCTTTGCTACATCAAATGCATCAATAGGCAGATTGCGTTTAATATCTATCAACTGGCCGTATAAATATTGCGATATACATACATGCAAATTTTTATCTTTGGTGATATGTGAGGAGTTTGCTAAAGAAATTAAATTATTAAAAACGGTCGATTTCGGTATAAAACATAAATGTATTGTTAATTTAAAAGCTAAAAACCGAGGTTCTCAGTTGGTTTTTGGATTTAGGCATTTTCACTTTCGGTTAAAACCGAATAGCAATCCCTAGTGTAAATGGATCGCTGCAAAACTAGGAATGGAGTGATTATAAATCGAAATTTTCTTTGAAACTGGCATGATATGGTGTTTCAAGCAAATAGCATTTTCGATATTTGTTAGATCCTGAACCAATCGTATTCATATGGAAAAATGAATGACTAGAAAGTTTTTGAAAATGTGATTTGTTCCTAAAAAAAAGAGTAATTCAGTAAATCAAGAAATTTTTTCCTTGAATCTGTAGCTTTTATTAATGAATATATTTTAAAAAGCACAAATAGTATTTTTCGCATCATTTACATATCGTGACCTAAAATCCAAAAGCCGTAACGACAAAAAAAAATTAAAACTCGACTTTATTGATTATTATGTAATGTAGTTAACTAAAATACTTCTTTTCTATATACTATATTGATTTTATTCATACAACTCAATAGGCCGCAACTACTATGTCAGCAAATGTATAAACCAAAAAGCCGTAACTGCACTTTTAATTTAATAATTTTAAAATGAAAATGCAATATATTATAATATGAAATTGCAACTACACAATCTCATAATTTATAACCTAGGGATATAATCAAAAATCGTAATTTCGGAAGATTGATTTTTTTATAATATAGTTTACAAAAACAAAAAGAATAAAGGAATTTAATAAATTATATTTCATATTTTTTGTTTACTTATTACTAAAGGAAATGTAATTGAAAGTGTAACTGAAAAAATAGCGTTTTTGAATTATTCACACAATCGCTTCAAATACGCCAGGGTAGAAAACGGATCTATGGTCTCCCTGCAAAATTTTCCTATTCGCGTAATTTAAAAAAAAAAATGAGACGTCATCTCAAACATTTCCAAAATATACAATTTACAATAAGTCCTTATGACCAGCATTTCAACGAATTACTTAAATTAACAATTTGCAAGCTTTATAAGAAATTAATAAGTTGATACCTGATCATAACCCCATTCTTAAAACATACTGCACACGTAAATCTATAACTAATTTTTAATTACTTCATATTGTAAATTTTGTGAATTTCTGTATTATGTTTTGTCCGTTATAAAATAAATATTGTGTACTAATTTCCGTTTTTATTTACTTTTATCTCTATTTTGAGCATTTATGAAGTTTTTCTGCATTCTTGGTTTTTTAAATACAATATTAAACTCTATGTGTACATACACTTCTTATAATTAACAATATTAAAAAAAATGAAAAAATATTTTTTAAGCTCTTTATGTCATACTTTACAAAATATACATCTTTAATTTGATTATTTAATTATATAAATTTAATTTTACATTTCCTATTTATTTTTGCTTTTTTACAATAAGAAACATTTTTTACTAAATAAAAATTTTTTATGTTTTTATATAATAATACATAGTTAAGGTTTTAGTTAATTTAATTAAAAAAAACTTATGTAAAGTATTAGTAAATTTTTATAATGGAAGATTTATATTATTGTCGAAAATTATTTTGCATTGATTAGCAATTGCATATGATTACCATAAATGGCATGCAAATATTTGTGCCAAAAAAAGCTAAGAGTCATTAACTTATTTGATAATTTAATCAAAACTTTTTAAGCGTTATTATATTATATAGCTGAAACATAGTATAATACTTTAATGAAATTTTTTATCATTTGGTAATTTGGAAGGATTTTCAGATTTCAATTTCGAATATTTAGTTTCCGTTGGCGAGGATAATTGCGAAGTATTTGTAGTAGTAGTGTTGGGATAAATTGCAAATAGAGATAATTGTATTGAACTAAGCAGCAATAGAAATAAATTTTGGTACTGCAAAAGAATTTTTAAAGTAAATTAATTAACTTAGAGTTTTTCTTTGACCAAATATCATAAAACTAATAACTTACCACAACTATTTCATTGCGAATTGAAATGCCGTACGCAGCCCAAGAAGCTGCAACAATAGTACCCGATAATATTATTGGAAAAGGTAAACCTTCAGTACTTTGCTTTTGAATAACATCTCCCAGGCTTAATAGCGGCATTCCTACTAAAATTACCAATATTCCGGTGATTAGCATACCAAAGCGAAACTCTATTTTCTCCGGGTCTTCAAAAGTTGAATAGGCTAGGCAGGCCATTATGAAAATAGCAGCTACACCCATCTTTGACCAAACTTTCGATTTAAATGGTCCTGAAGCATACCAATAGAATGCCATCATAAAAGCAACGTTAATAGCAAAGCCCATTATGTTAACTTTAATCATGGCTTGATCGCCCATCAGAGTACCCATTTTTAAACTTAAAACTGTTCTGGAATTATTAAATATTATATATTTTATATTGCTGTTAGACTATCAATTATAATCGAATAAATACGTTATTAGTTGGGATTTAGTTCGCTGTTTTTTCATTCCTTACCGACATTGGGAAGGTACATATTGCGATAATTATTGAAAGAAGTTAGCAAAAGTTAAATTGAGAAAATATTAGCGGAATTTATTATTATTATTATTTTTTGATATATATTTATTAAGCCTGAGGTCTTTTTTTATTTTGTTTTGTTTTTTATTATTCGATATTTCGTTAACAGCTTGTTAACATCATCAGGAATAATAGTATAATACTTTCCTACTCAGGAAAGTAACGGTACAAACCTGTTTTAAGTAGATTTAAGAACTTTTTATATTGATAAGTTTTAGTTTTCTGTTTTAGAATTAGTCATATAAGAACATTTGATCAATAAAGTTTAATTTATGTTTAATAAACAAAAAAGGTATTTAATGTGATTATTAAAATTACATAATTCGCGTCTAAACTTATGTAACTAAATCTCATTTAGAAAGAAACTTCTATACATACGTATGATCACATGTATAACAACAAATGAGCGTATGCGAAAGTAGAAAATACAACGGTAATATAACGACAAATATTTTCTTTCTGTTTTTGTTTTAAAAATAATTTTTTTCGTGTTAACATTTTCAATTATTCGTTATAGCAAGCGTCAAAAGGCAAAAACATACGTTATATAAAGCGTAGGCTACACGATCAATGTTTAGCTTCAATATTTGTCATTGGGTGCGTTATTTTACAAAAAATAGTCACACATATACGTATAATTGTCTTGCGCTAAAACGTTGCATTTCATTCTCAAATACATAGGAAAATAATAAAAAAAAATATTGGCATCTACTTTCAGCACTCTACATACCTCGGCATCAAGATTTTAAAAATTAGATCAAATTGATCAATTCGTAACATATCATATGACGCAACATTAAAAACTTGTTAAACTACTTATTATACTCAAAACATCCACTATTTTTATATACGAGTATAAAATCTCAAATTTCAGATAAACGCAAGGTTTTTTTGAATTTTTAAGTTTTTGTTATATCTTAAAAAAAAATGTCTAATCTAATTTGCGGCCGCTGACCGCGGAATATCCAATTCATTTATTTTTCTTAAGGCCTTTCAGCCTATAATATTTTATATTAAGACGTGTCAAAAATTCAAGTATTACGTGCAAGTGTATAGGGTTAATATAATATATTACGAAAATATTTGTTATTTATATATATGTATGTATATATTTATATATGTATGTACATTTGAAATGCATGTGAAATTCCATCACTCTCATTTTTTTTAATTTTTCAAACCTATTAGATTTTTTATTTTATCAGGCTTATAGTAGTAGAAAAGCAAACATAGAACATAACAAAACAACAAAAAAGTCATTTACTTCTAAACCGGTTTTGTTCTTACTGGGATAGTATGAAAGCAAAATGTAATATTATTTGAAATTTTTTGACCCTCATACAAAATCTCATTAGATTTCTCTCTCACAAAGTATTATTATAAAAGTATTATTATATTTAATTTTTCATTGCCTTTTGACTAATTGGAAAATGGTTTGGGAAAATTATTCAAGATTGCCGAATCAAAAATCTAGTTTTAGTTCAAAAGGGTTTAAAATTTTTATTTTACATGCAACTTATTATTTTATAAAAAAGAATTACTAATTAAAAAAAAACTTGTATTTAGTAAAGTATGATAACGATAACGATTTATATTATTTAATTCAAAAACAATTAAATTGTCAGATAAAAAAAACTACAATGTCATTGCTGCACAAGAAGAAAACGCAAGAGAGGAATGAAAACAGATATTCGGACACTATAATAAAATTATATATATATTAGGGTGGGTCAATTTGTTTGCGTGAGAATCTGCACAAAATTCTAAGAAAATTACCAGAAGAAAGTATGGGTCTAAAATCAAAACCTATCTCCCGCCGAGAGACATCAGAATTCACATTTGGATGATTCCAAATTCATGAATTTTGTAGTTTAACTCCGATGTCAATAAAATTTGGTATACTTGTTATTCTCGCTAAGGAACCAAAAAATTTACATTTTAAGTCCGCTAGGTCTACTGGGGTCGACAATACAGTGGCCAAAATTTGCGCTAAAATTGCCAAATCATTACACCCTTCAACTTCAAAGTTAATATCTTCGGTTCTATTGCACCTACAGAGTCCAATTTAATTTTCTCTTAAAGCTCATACGAGACAACTGTTACCAAAAACAATTTTTTAAAAATTTTTGGTGCTTCGAATTACCCAAATGTGAACTTTGAGGTCTTTCGGCGGGAGCTAGGTTTTGATTTCACACCCATCATTTCTTCTGGTAATTTTCTTAGAATTTTGTGCAGTTTTCGATTTTGCTATACGCTTGTTGACCAAAAAAATTTACCCACCCTAATATATGGCGATGGTCGAACTTCACTACACGTTGACTACAAAACGAAAAATTTTCCTGAGTTCAACCCCAGTTTCAGACTCAAAAACATCTCGCATTTTTTCTGATGTGCATTTGTGTGGCTTTCTGTCTGTTGTTGTCGGAAGGTTTAACTGGCGAAGGCATAGTCAATGGTCACTGAACAGTGACAGTACCCAATCCACACGCACATCAGAACGCCCTCCTTCGTCGGTATTGTGTAGCACCGCCGAAGTAAAATAATTACTAAAAATGGCTACTAAAAACGAAGCTTCAAAAATTTAATACGTCTCCTTGACATCAGAAACGCTACAACACTGCTGTAAAAAACAAATAACGTGCAAAAAGCAGTGTTGTAAGATAGTGAAGCTTCACCTCCTATAATTTCCCTTAGTATCCCTTTCCTATAGTTCCAGCACAATGCATTGCATATGTAGGGGATATCTCCTGAGTGGTGGTCCAAGATAAAAAAAAATAATTGCTATCCATATATGTACATACGTTCGATGTGTATATTTATATATGGATATATACTTACAAAACGATACCACCCAAAAATGGTTCTGGCGGATAAGCGTCACTGCTACCCTTTTTCCGAATATCATTTAAGAGAACGATACCCGATAGGAATTGTATACATGTAACAGTACCGGCAAATTTGGCAATTTCCTCACTGTACGGCTCCAGTAAGTCTCCTAAGGCATCCATTTCACTTTTATTTACTATCACGTTAAATTTTTGTTGTTAGCTTTGTTGAGAATGTTTTCTGTTTTTTGGATTGTGCAGTTGTGTTTTACATGAGTATGAATTTAAAGCAAGTGGAAGTTCTTATGGGGGTATTTCAGTCAACCTGCTCAAATATACATATGTATGTAATTATTCCAAATATTTACGAACAAGCTGACCAAAACAAGTTCAAGTTCACAAAGTTTATTTAATCAATTTGTACAGCCTCTTGGTTTATTTATTTCTTAATTTCATTTTTTTATAACTTCTATATCTGTACTTAAATTCTCATTGCGATTGATTTTTTTAGTTTTTCATAAAATTTCATTAATTATTTAAGAAACATAACACTACATTAAAATCATTTCATACTGTGTAATTCGCTAGCCTTAATTATTTCAGGTTTCAAAAAAATAAAAAAAAATTAAATTAGAGTGATAAAATTAAATTATAACAATACGAAAAACACCAACGAATGAAACAGTCACTTGTTCTCTTCAGCACGATTCTCCAACAACTGAGAATATTGTACCGAACAGCACGAAACTATTGGAAAAATTTTTTACCCACTGCATGATTTTTCTAATTCCCCTCAATGCACTTCTCTACCAGGGTTGCCATACCCTCTTTACCTCCATTGTCAAAACCATAAACTACAAATAAAAAAATTTCAAAAGTATTTCAATTCAGAAGTTCATACAGTTATAAAATATGACCCAACACACTAAGTTTTCCCGACAAATTCTAATCGACAGAACATTTAAGCAGTGGGAGTCTAACATATCGACCCCTGTGCGCGAAATTATCGTATGTTACACTTTTTTCGAAATCGAGATTTTTATGCAAAATGGTTCTAAATCCATTAATGCATCTGCAGATAAATTATTATAGCGATAATTGTTATAGTTATGGAGATAACACTATGTACATTTTATCGTATGTGACAGTTACTGCTGAAGGCAAATAAAAAACAAACGAATAAAAACGCTCTCCTGTAAAATATAGTTTTTGTAACATACGATAATTTCGCGCACAGGGGTCGATATATTTATTCACATTATCAAATTTCAGTAAATAATTTTTCCTTTTTTATAATTTTTAATACATCTTCCAAGCCTGAAGATACTTTACGGACTAAAATATTTTAAATATTTTACCAGTTTTAGATTGACGAATATTTTATATTTGTAGATTAATGGTATGTTTGGTTGGGTTCAGAAAAGTTGTGGTCCATTGTGAATAAGATTAATGTTTGTTTGGTTAAAAGTTGTTAATGTTACTATTCGCTTTCAAATAAAATTAAAACTTTTCAGTATCTGCACAAAATTTTTTTTAGTTTTTTTTTATCTGGGACTAGCACTAAAAAGGTGGATAATAATTAAAAATTAATTTCATTATTTTTAAATATTTTTAATTAAACATATATTTCTATAATTCTTTTGCTTTGTTATTTCAATTGTTTACACACCGAGCAGCTGTTTTCTTGCAAGATTTCACTGGATGCTGTCTGCGTAGTTTTTGAGATATTTTCAGCCGACAGAGTAAAATTGGTCTTACTCCCCCAAAAAAAGTTACTGAGTATTTGCTACTGGAAAAGTACCCAGACACACCTAATGTTTTCATTCGTACAATTGCATCTACAATAAAAACAAATTCTAAAATAGCTTTTGTTTTACATGTAGTGGAACGAATAACAAATTTCTTTAGATATCGTGGGTATGGCTAAACTGCTAAAATTACATTCGCCGTTCCTCACTTTTCCACTAAAACAAATTACACTCATTACATTTAAAAATTTTTTTTATTATTAAGTATAAGATAAAATGTCAGTTTGGTTTCCAACTGAAATTAAACTTAGATTTTATACGCATTTCTAACGCGAAAAAATTAAAGAAATATCAACCAGTGTTATAGTGAACAGACGTTTATCTCCACACACAATACAGGGTCTTCCATAAATGAAGACAATACGTAAAAAATGACTTAAGATTATATTAAAAGAGAGCTGATGAACTTCTATCGCGGTAATAAACTGGTTGAAAACGCAGTAACGACCTTCTCCCTTAAGAAAATTTTAAAATCTTTTTTAAAGTCTCAGTGACCAAAGTCGTTAAAGTAGAAGAAAGATGTTGAAAATGTTTGAGTTATAAAATTATAGTCTTGTTATTGTTTCACAGCCTTCTTGGGTTTAGGACTTTGCGTTTGCTTGGGGCTGCTTTGTTTACTAACTTTAGGAGATGTTTTTTGGATCTTCGATTTGGGCGAAGATTTTTCTGAAATATAGAATATTAATGTAATACATGACAATGTTTTCATTGAATTTTAAGTTAAACATACCCAAAACTCTCAAAGTCTCTTGCGGTAACCAGTCGTAGTCAATAGCACTATCGTTGGCAGTGCCAGTTTCAATCGTTTTTTTTGCAACTGCACGCTTCCGTTTACCCGAGGAACCCAATAAATATTGTTGGCCAACTACCAATAACAAAACAACAATGCCAGCCATCAGGACATACAAAAAGAAGGTTTCACCATCCAATCCCTCGTCTACTTCAGAAATCAAAACGGTTTCGTTAAAAACAGATTCCATATATTGAATACCATTAGAGTCGCGATAGTTCATGGCTATGTTTAAACCAAACGGACGACCGGCGAATTGATCAGAAAGCATGAATGAATAAGACACAGTAGCTTCGATGCCAGATTTTACTTCACGATTGTATGCAACAGCTGAGAAGTTTTGGATATAGTAACTAAAGTCCATGGGATAACGGAATGAAGCTTCCACAGTTTCTACAACAAAATCGATAGGGCCTTTGTTTGTAAAACCTATCAAAAATTCAACAGGTTTGCCACCAGGTAAATCTAATTGCTGACCAGGTGTGTATGTCGGTTTGGTAAATAGCAAAACTGTGTCGGCATAAGGAGACGTTGAATGCGTCGAATCAGATTCTTCGTCCGCTTCGACATCTTCTCCTGTTACAGCACCATCTTCCCCATCACCATCAATAATATCTTCCTCAATAGCATCTTCAGCAAAAGCTGATAATTTGATATCTTAAAATAAGTGAAAAAGACAAATTATAACATTGTGTCTTATGTCAATATATTTCCATGAATAAAATTGAATTGAGTTTGTGAAAGCAATGTGTTATTGCAAACTTTTTAATTCAAAATATCCTTAAAGTTGTTAAACTTTTAGCATTATAAACTACATGCATGTATTAAATTTTAATTTTGCTCGTCGTTTTCATTTGCCACGTCAAAATTTGTCGTTTGCTGCTGCAAAACATTCTTTGAAGTCGCCACAAAATCAGTGCACCCATTTCAATTTTACACAATTTACAAAATTAGTTGTCAAACTTACGTGCATTAAAAGTACAAATTATAGTGGGCAAGACCAATAACAATATTAACAAGTAATCTTTCATTTTTAAAGCTCGAAAGAAAATAAGAAATATGAAAATTTATTAACCGCCTTGCAAATTGTCACCTCCACTATAATGTGACGGCACGAAATCAGAAAAAAAAAATTATGAATACCGAACGTTTAAAAGAAAACTACACACCGAAGGGTTTCTATGCACCGAAGCTCGTTTGTTGTTTGTTTTTTACGAAATATAATTACGTGTCAGAGACGTCAAATAATGTTGTCATAATTTCTCGGAAGTGTCTAGAAAAAATTATTTTAGGTGTTCCTATAGGTCTGTTCGTTTACTCAAAATTAGGGGCCCGTGGTCGCCCAATCTTAGCCACAAGCGTTTTCTTACGCAAAAATTGGGTAAATGAGAGAGTGTTCTTGTTCTTCTCGCACGAGAATGCCCGTACTTTTTCTTCGGGCTAGTTTGGGTGTGAAGAAAAAGCGATCAGTTTGTTTATATAAACATTGAAAATAACAAAGCAAAATTACAAATGTCCCAAACAGCTGACAGACATTAAAAAAGTTGTGTTAAAAATTTTTCTTAACAATAATTAATTACAAACATTTTTGTTATTTATACCATAAATTGTTAAAAACTTTTCATAAAAAAAGACCATTTTTTTAAATAAATATTTTTGTTAATACAAATTATTATTTCCTAACGATGCTACCTATTTGGTAGCGAAATATTGAAAAAGAAATAATTGTTAAAAACTTTTCATAAAAAAGAGAATCGCTCAAAAATAAATATAAATAAATAAATTCTTTCAATGTTTGGTTTTGTAAATAAATTCTTTCACAAAGAGTTTTTTTTCGGTAAACTGTCATCAATCACTAAAAATATCAAAAATATATATCAAATATCAAAAAAATAAAAATATCAAAATCACTAAAATAAAATTTATTTGCGAAGTATTTCAAGATGTTCAATTGTAGTTTTATGCGCTCCAGCAATTTTGGGCAACTTTGTCACATTCAGAGAGTAATTTTCTTTTTATTCTCAAACAGACCTAATATTTACAGATAAAAAAGCACAATTAAATACAAATTAAAGTAACTCAAAATTTATTTGCTACCAACTTCAAGTATAAAAAAAACTTTTCTCGACTTGCCGAGTACAGAGAAGTGTGTACTCTATTCTATCCACCTCACTTTCACTCTACTATAAACTTAATACTTGCGGAAGTAAACTTGCCCTGTGAAAATACAGTCTAAGAATAGGCGCCAAGTGTTTCTTGATCATAATTTGAAACAAAAGTTGCCCAGAATGTTTGAAAGCAAACTCTTATCAAATTTTAAAAGTATGTGTGTATTAGTAAAAAAAATAGAGAATTTTAAAATTTGGACGTGTAAACCCCATGTTATTGAATAAATTTTCCGTTTATTAAAAAATATTCAAACGCACGATGTGTTTGGCAAAATAATAAAAGAAAATTATTCAACCTGATTGTAAACGCACGCAAAAAGAAGAGAGTTGCCTAAATTTTTGCTTCACACTGCGTCAAAAGTGCTTTATGTGGCATGTTTCGTATAAGTATGCACATTTCATCTTAGATGTCAAAGCGAATCTGAAACGCAACGCGAAGCAAAAGTTTTATCTGTCATTTACCTCATACCTACAACAGCATTTTCGGTCACAAATTCATTTTATTTATGTTGTCAAAACAGTTTACCTAGTAACATGCTTTGAGTAGAACAAACTTGACAACTGAACAGAAATAAGTTGATGAGAATTTTAGGTAATGCTTATAATTCGCATTGCATTTGACGTTCTGATCACAAATATTATGTTACGTGTAGACTCTATGTTTAGTTTAAATCCAAAGCCAATTCAAAGGGATATGAACTGATACATCTATTTAAAAAATAAAAATCAAAATTTGTTGTCCATTTCAAGAAGTTTAGTTTATAGTATTGCCATATTTTTTCTACACGTTTTTTTATTATGAAGTATTCCATGAAAGTATTTTTATGCCTAAATATCGTGTAGCCTCTGCGTTAGGCGGATCTGTTTTATGAATACAACGCTTCTATGGTGAATATAAATTACTTGTTTTAACGAATAGTACAACAAATTTTCCCAAAACGAACGAAGTCTCGTTCTTTCTCTTTCCGGCTGTCACTTCAAGTGTTTGTCGCACGTGAATTTTTTTTTATAAAAATCACAAATTTTATTCTAAAAAATGGATAAGCCAGTTGTTTCGGCGCGTGTTATTAAAGTTTTGGGTCGCACAGGATCTCAAGGTCAATGTACACAAGTTAAGGTCGAATTCCTAGGAGATGAAAACCGTCAAATTATTCGCAATGTTAAGGGTGCTGTTCGTGAAGGCGATATTTTGACTTTGTTGGAATCTGAACGTGAAGCCAGAAGACTTCGTTAAACTGTGTTAGAAAAGTGTCAAGTTTATTTATACTTTAATTTTATATTTCAGTAAAAGGTATAACCAAATAAACAAATTATTAGTAAATTTTGTAATTTTGGTTTTTTTCTTTCAGGTATTAGGTTCTAAAAAAAAAGAGTATTGTTTACAAATACGTGCTGTATCGATTTAAAAAGGCCTTGTTGTGAATAATAAAAATAAATTTAAAGCATAATGAAAGCTTGACGAATTAATAAAAAAAACTTGTGTTTTTGTTAAGTAGAAGGTTGGTTTATTTTTTGGTGAGTCTTCATTTTGTCTTTGACTTTAAGCACTTGCAATATGTTAAACCCATACTTAGATATTCTTCGAAGTCTTCACATGTTTCTACTTCTTTTTTGTAATTTTCTATGGTGTCTGCTTTTTGTGGATCTAATTGGTTTGATAAGAATTTTAGTTTTAAAAGCCAAGCGTGAAAATATTTAAACAGGTCGCTAAACAACTCAATGAAATATGCTATTGGCTTGTGAAATGCATCGCCAACTATTAATGGACTTTTAGCTGTCATGTCCAACTGGCCACATAGATTCTCAAAAGCTAGGCAGGATTTCCTTAAGTCCGTCAATGAATTGTTAACGCGGCAACTATTGCAAGAAAATAAAAGAGTATTAAAGCTAGTAATCTGTTAAAAGTCATACTTAGATCTTCTTATTTGTTTCAATTTATCTGTGAATTCCTGTAGAAGGACATCTGCGGAACCTGCATAAATTTTCGGGCAAAGACTTGAAGCTTCTGTGCTATAAGGTATATACATAAGATGAGATGTGTATTATTAATAGATTAGACTAATTTATATTTTCCTTATCGTATTTGGCGTATTCGTCCCGAAAGCGCGATGTATTTAAAAAACATGCACTACAAATACGGCAATAGTCGAAATACCTCTACGCCAAATATGATAAGGGTGATTAAATTTTTGGATGTACGTGGCATGATATTTCAAAAAGAAATTATTTAGCTAACAAATTTATGGTTCAAGTTAATTTCAATTAATGTAAACTTTGTAATAAATAACTTCAGACCTACATACGGATGTACTTGTTTGTTTTTATGAAGTACGTAAATACGTACCTCTGCAGGAACATGTATCTTTGTGATAACGTCCATAATCTTGACAGCAACTCCTTTTGCAAATGAATTTCAGTTTTAATTAATGAATTATGTACCTGAAATTCACCTTCTAATACTAATAACTGATTCAATGTCTCACCTTCGATTTGAGAGTTTATCGTATTTTTAATATTGTCTTCTATATATGCAGTCATTTTTTAATTTTGTATATAAAATAATCACTGTTATCTGGGAGAAGGCTTATGTCCAGTTTGGTGAAGCAGCTCCAAAAAAAATAAAAATTGCCTATGCGATAGAAAATTTAAAAATAAATTCTCCGCGTTTTGGGCGTCTGAAACTCTAGTACAAGTTTCTGTGTAAAGGTTGTATTTTTCATAGAATACCTATATTATAGGTATAATTTTAAAGCTGTTGAGAAGTTCTTACATTTTTAAGCTATTGAAAAGAAAGTACTTTAGTTAGCGAAGCCGTCGTTTCTTCTGCCATAGAGGAGAAAATTCCTGCGCCCGGCCGAAGGCCGATTATGCAGAATTACTTTAGTTAGCGAAGCGAATGTTCTATATGTAATTTAATTTTTATTGAACTATGAATTAGATACATACATAATCGCATTCATATACGGAAATTTTAGAGGCACTTAACTCGGAAAATAGGCGATGCCGCGAACTTTTTTATTTTATATTTTTTTTTTTCAATTTCCTATCATATAGGCTATTTAAAATTTTTTTTTTAAGCTGATTCACTAAAATGGACTTGTTCCCTGGGAGAATAATGAAGAAAAGCACAGGTGTAGCAAACTCGATCCAAATTTTTTGTATACCTTTGTATTTTGATCTTAGCATATGTATGTATGTACATACATTCGGTTTTGAATAGTAGTTTTCTTTAAAAAGGAAAATTATATAAATTACTAATTTAAATTATAATAATTTAAGCATTAAATTTTAGTTACTTCGATACAATTTTGACAAGTTTGGCAACCGCGGTGTATAACAGTTTTTTTTTGTTTCTCGTTATCAAGGCAAATTCAGTATTGATAAACCTTGGTCGTTATCAAATTGCCATATGGCAAATTCTAGACATGGTTTTTTAATAAAAGGTTGTCGCAAGGCGAATTCGTCAATTCCCTTTTTGTCCAAACGTCAAATTTTTTGTATACATGTGTTTTGTTATAGTAATATAATAGAATAATAATGAGAATGCAATTTATATTACTTTTTGTAATAATTAATTAAATTTGAACTCATATTACGCTAATTTAACACGTTCTTTTTAGGTTATGTTATATTTAACAAAACACATGTATACAAAAAATTTGACGTTGGAACAAAAAGCGAATTGACATGACAGTTAGAAATAAAATCTTTAGTTTATATCGTCTTTACTAATATGGAAATCGGAAATTCCACTTCATCAGGTTATTGATCCAAAACTAGGAATTTGGACATACAGTGGATTCAATGTCAATCCAATACATCACTTACTTTTAAAATAACGTCCTTACTTATCCGGTTTGTTAATTTGGTCATAATAAAATTTTGAAAATCTGGCAACTTTTTGATTTGCATAATTAACCAAACAAGAAAATACACAAGGCTAGAAGATATCTGTTATATATATAAGATATCTGGCTAATAAATATCTGTGCTATTAATACACGATACTAAGATTCTGATTTAAAATGGGATTTAAATGCCAAGAAGACAGTTTTTTAAAGGAGGTAAAGAAAATTAGTCTTTAAGCGTATAGATAATAATACATAATTTTACAGTTCACGACAAAAGTAGTCTCTTGCGAATTCGGATTATTGAAATGGTGCCCACCCAGTTCTAATGAAACTAAAGAACTGCAAGGCTATTATGTTATTTGTGAAGATACTATTCTATTTCCCGAAGGTGGTGGGCAACCATGTGATTATGGCACCATAAACAACCTTCCCGTTCGTAGTGTAGTTCGTAAAGGGAACGACGCTGTTCACTTTGTAGAATCAGAATCGGCATTTGAAAAAGGTACTGTTGTGAAACAATGTATTGATTGGAGTAGACGACTAGATCATATGCAACAACATTCGGGTCAACATTTAATTACGGAACTGTTTGAAAAAGAGTTTAATTACGAAACAACATCTTGGTGGATGGGAAGTGAATCGTCATATATAGAGCTTAATACTAAGCATTTAATCAGTAAAGAATCGCTGGATTTAATTGAGGCAACAGCTAATAATATAATTAGAGAGGGGAAAGATGTGAATGTTGTTGTATTGGATACAGAAACTATATCTGAGGTTTGTAATTTTCTTAATTAACGGTGAGTTCAGATTTATGCTCTTTATAGCAATATAAAAATGGATTATTTGTTTGTGAATAAAATAAGTATTTTCGTGAGAGACTGAATTGAATACAAATTTGAGTTTCTTTTTGTTGTCTCAATGTAAAAACCCAAACGAAAATTTTGTTTTATTTACAACTTTACAGAGTGAAATATTGCATATTAAATTAAATTCAATTCATGGAATATCGAAATTAAAACTATATATTATTTAATCAATTGTTTGCGCGTTTTGTTGAAATAATAGTTATAAAATTTTCAATTATTTATCGCAATACTTAAAATTTTCTATTCTCTTTTTGAAATAAGTCTTGCAGATGCTAATATTAATGTTGAAGAAAATATAAATTCTTCATCAATTTTGTATATTAGTAATAATTTGAAAAGTCATGTTTTTCAAATACTGCAGTTGAAATACACTACTTGGGAAATGTTCCAGTATTGAAATTAAAATGTAAACATTTTGCAAATTATTTATTTTTTCAAAGATGGATAGCCTAAGATCACCTCGTGGTTTGCCAAAGGATTGGGAAGGTCCAGTTCGTGTGATTTGCATTGAAGGTCAGCGTAATAGTATGTGTTGCGGAACCCATGTCAACAATTTATTTCAGTTGCAATGCATTAAACTTTTGTATGCAGAAAAAAACAAAAGCAGTGTTATAGTTCATTTTCTAGTGGGTCAACGTGTATTAAAACGTTTAGGTGACTCATTTGAAAGAGAACAGCAGCTTAATTTGGTTTTAAAGTAAGTAAAGTAATTAATATTTAATTGTAATACTTGTATATGTTTATACAAATGAAATGGTCCATGTGTGTAATCGCACGACTTCAAAACGACTGAATCGAATTGTCTAAAATTTTTTTTTGTAGGTTTACACTTTAGATATCCTAATAGGTAAAAATTGGTCAAATCGATAGCCTAATATCTTAAAAACTAAGGCAAATAAAACAAAAATTACGAAATCATATACTCGTAAATGCTGCTGTGAAATAAGCGGACACGCCTTTTTGTACTTTTTTCATATATGTATGTATTCTTTTAGTGGTTAAACGGCTAAGAACTGAATTTTGGGTTCTCTCTTTGCAACCATATTTTTGCAAAAGTATTGTACATTGAACAAAACTATTTCCGTAATAGTTTCTTCTAAAAAAGATCTCGAATGTGTTTTCTTACCTTTTAGAAAAAGGTGGTTACCTTAACAATGTCTATACAAAAGTGGGCGAGATTAGATAAGTTGATGTGGGGTAGCGCAGTGGAGCGTGTTGGGTGGTTTGAAATATTTTTCCAAAGAATATTCGAATAAATTTCAGTAGAAAAGTTTTTAAAATTTATTGGATGAAATTTTTGTTTTTATAATATAGTAGCTCTCAAATTAAAGCTCACAGTAAATAGAATTTTCAGAAATTCGAATCAGTACTTGCAATACCTTAACTGCTCTGAAATTAAAAATAAAAATTCGAATTTGCGAGCTTTCTTTGTTGTCAATCGAGGGTGGCGATCGTCGAAGTAGTCTGGGGTTCAACCCCAGTTTAAGACTCATAAAAAAAAACATCTCGCATTTTTTCTGATTTGCTTTTGTGTGCCTTTGTGTCAGTTGTTGTCGGAAGGTTTCATAGGCGAAGGCATAGACACTGGTCACTGAACAGCAACGACTTCAGCTGTAACCAATCCACAAGCACATCAGAACGCCCTCCTTCGTTGGTATTGTGTTGCTCCGGCGAAGTTAAATAATAATAAATAAGCAAAAAGCTGTTTTATTTTATATTTTATGGTTAAATTTACCTTTATCTTTATATAAAAAACACAGTCCAGAAATTATAAAAATTCGGAACTTCTAATCGCGTAAAAGCAATCTGGTTTTAATTTCCGAACATCTATTGAAGTGAAATAAGTTTCGAGCCGAATTTTTTTTAATTAAATTTGTAGAATAATAAGGAAAAGTTTAGAATATAAGGCCCTATTTCGTTCGATATCGAATGGCGTAATTTGGACAATGCATTTTTTGTGCGTTTGTTCGGTGATGAATTTGTGTAAAATACAAAATTTGTTTTTTATATTTTTTGATTGTTTCAAATGCATACATACTATGTATGCGAAAACTTCAGTTAATGTACATAATTATATTTTATTAGGTTGATACTGAAAATTGATACCTTTACAGGCAATGAAATAATAATGGAAACAAAAAATTACGTAATGAAAAGGATTATTGTAAGTTGCGGATTATAAATTTATAACTTAATTTAGAAGACAAAAATAACGGGTAATAACCATTTACTTTTAATTTATTTTACTTTCTATTAAAATCATGAGTTCATGATTTCATGATGGTGAGTTCATTTATGATTTATCAATGAGTCGAGCTAAGTTGATTACTTTTTGTGTGATATTTGAAAAGTAAAATTCATAGAAAGGCGCTGATTAGTGTTAACAACACGTATTGTAAAGATTAGTCTATGATTAAAATACTAAGATATTTTCTTATCTCCACTTATGGAATTGTGTGGATTTACACAATCTTTTAGCTATTATAATATTATACAAAATTATTTTAAAAAAAATATTGAGATTTGCCTATAATCATTCTTCATCTGGTATGTGTAGTATTATTTTCTCGTATCATTTTAAGTTATTGCATATTATTATGTGCGGTGAATGAATATCAATATCTCGTTTTGTGTACAACTCCGTTCCATGAAAACACGATTTATCCCATGATTTCAACCACAACAAGCGAAGTTTTTTTTGGCATTTTTTCTTATTTTAATACCTACTGACGTAGATGGGTTCAGTATTACCTTTAGACTGTTCAAGTCGTTATTAGTTGAAGCTATAGCTCTTCCGTGAAAGTGTACTTCTAGTTTCTGACTTCCCATTTCTGTAGTCACTCCGGTTAAATTTTTAAAAAGACATTTCAGTGCGCTGAAAACAATACGAATGATTTTGAAAACATTTTAGTTTTACATAAGTAAAAAAATCGCGTACAAAGCGAATAGTTTTAACGATTTATTTTGTCACAATAATTGTTAGATGCACGATCTCTTCATATGATTGTTCCCATACATATAGTCATATATCGTTACCTAAAATACAAAACGTACGTCGTTAGTTAATAAAACATTGATTATGATGCATATAGTATGTATGTAAGAAAAATGCATGATTTTTGTTATTATATTAATTAATAAAAAATTGATTTTTTTTATTGATTATGATGGATATATGTATGTATGTAAGAAAAATACATGCCTTTACAAATTTATAGATTTTTGTAATAAAAATTGTATATTTTATACGTGTATTAATTAAAGTTTTTTTCTTCCTCCTGTAAAAAAGTTAAAATGTTAGTTACGTGGTTTTGCATTTCACTTAACGATATATAAGCTCGATTAATAATTTTCCTTTACTTTTTTAACATAAGTAAAAGAAATTTGTTTATTTTTTCTATAATTGCTGTTCACTTTTCCGAGAAATTCATTATAAAGAGTTTAGTAAAAATAAACACTTTCATATATTTAATGTTACAAAACGAATAGAAAATTATTACTCGAACTTACATATATATGTATATGTAAGTATGCACGCACATATATTGTATTTTGGTCTCTGAAATGTTGCAACTAATAATGCTTCCAGCCACTCTGTGAGCATACCGTATTTTCACATTAATTTTTGTTATTCCAGAACTTATTTAATTTTAATTCTAGTTCCAGCACAATGCATCGCATGTGTAGGGGTCATCCCCTGAGTGCTGGTCCAAGGAAAAAAAAAAAAAAAAAAAAATTACTCCTTTCCTTAATTTGTTCCCGATATTCATAAATGTTAATAATTTTGCCATCTCTTAAATAATAAAAATAAAAGAATAAAAAGAAATTTTCTATACTAGCTGCCTGTTTTTTTAATTCATGTAATGCTATTTATACCATTATATTTTTAAGTGCGATTTTCTTGAATAACGATTATTATTCATTCTAACTTTCAATTAGAGGCGGCCCCAATCAGCATTTGGATCTAATTAAAAAACTGCAAAATAATGTGAAGGCAACTAAAAAATGTTTCCTGAATCTTTTGAAAGATTTTGCTATCGTTGAGGCCGAAAGATTGGAAAATTTACCACGACCTTTGCCCAATTATTACAGTCTTCATCGAAAAGATGGTGTAGAGCCCGATTTTATAAACACATTTTTAAGACATGCGCCGCTTGAAATATCTCTTTATTTTCTTACCATGTCTGATCCTGCAGATGGTAATAAACCTGGAAAGGGCCACATGGTTTTACGGGGAAATGCGGAGTTGGTAGAACGTTTTGGGCCTAAGTTTTTAAATATACTAGATGGTAAAGGTAATGGCATGGAGGGAAGTTTTCAAGGAAAAATTACTGAAATTCATAAAATACCAGAATGTGAAAGTATGTTGGAGGAATACTTTAAAGAACATGAACCAAAAATTATCGATAAAGAAGCTTTGCACGAGAAGTTTAAAGGTGAATTTATTCACAACAAAAAAGGCAGTAAACTTAATTGATCTTTTATATTTACACAATGTTATGTACAATATTTACATACATATATGTATGTATGTATAGTATATATTTTATCAATAAACATGTACAATATTTAGTTTTGAAATTACAAATAATTGATATCATAATTGTACAACTCATACTTTAAGCGCCAGAATTGATTAAGGAAGCCAATGTCAATTATGTGCTCATGGAAATTCCACTTATTAACTTGAGTGTATTGACATCTTGCTGCAAAGGTACAATCGTCTTTATCGTGCAAGTCTTCCCATAAAATAGTTAATATTCCCAGAGATAAAAATCTTAAACGATTTTGGTTCAAATTACTTTGCAACCGTCTTACATACGCAACTGACTTTGGATTTTGTAAAGATGGGTGCACCATTATTAAATCATTGCTAGCTGTGCGGAATTGTTTATGGAAGTCTTCCTCATCGGGATTATATCTTGCACATTTATATAACCCGTAACTACTAATTCCGTAAAATGCGGTTTTTTTGGGTTTTTTTCTCGATTCTTTAATTAAACCAATTGTCACATCTTTATAGTCGATTAGTAGACCCTTCCAATAGTTCGTCCATTTTTCAACTATAGTTCCTTTAAAACGATCCGGGAGGGCAAATGTGTTGTGAAATTTAGAGCCTGTGTGAAATATACGTTTACCGAGTGATGCCCAACACATGTTAATTTACTTTAAAGTTTAAAATCGCTATTTAATATAGTTTAACTATTTTTTACATTATACTCTATTTCAAAACCAATATGAAAATTAAATACATTAATGAACAGATGGTTTTGTTTGTGTAAACTTGGTACCACACAAGGCAAATTCATTCATTAATAACCTTGGTACCACAATTATAAATGTTGTGATACCAAGTTATTAGAATATAATTTATTTTTTTCATTATATGGTGGTTACACGTTAAAAATTTGCCTTTCAAATTTAAAATTTTTTACTAACACCGCCGTTACTTGTTCAACTTTTCTTTAAAATTTTTTTATACATACATACAGCTTCACAAAATGCATGTGTATTAATAGCTTTGACGTAGGCTGCACGCAAGTTTTCAGCAACTTGAAAGCAAATTCATTAATCAAATGGGTTCGGTGTTAATAAGAATATATATCATTTGTTTTCTTCCCCCTAATTAGAAACAATAGTTGCCCGCCAAACTCTCATCAAAATTTAAAAGTAAGAGTCTATGGTGTTAACCCACGACCAGACGACGAATTTCTTATGTTTTATTTATTTCTTTACACGATATTAAAATCGTATAAATATAATATAAATATTTATTGATAACACAAGTGCACAGAAAACATAATGACGCCTTGCATTCGCCTTCCATATACATAAGTCAGGAAGTTTTTTCAAATCTGGCGTTTTTTAAATGCACAGAGGATATTTGCGAAATTTTTTAAATTTTATATGACAACAGTAATTTAAAAAAGTCCGAATGAGATACCAAAAGCGTATTGAAATAATATATATATATAAACTCAGACGTGCGTAAGGAAAAACACACAATCTGAGATGTTCCCAAAGTATATTTACCAAGTAAAATCAACTCATTAGGTGACTCCTTTTGCTCGTTCATTTATGAGCGCCATTGTTATTTTAAACCATATGTTTGTGTATTCTTATAAAATTAATGTATACGTAAACAAAATTTTGGTTTTTTTTTTTATTGTAGTCATCTGTTATTGACATCGCCAATGATATTTACACAAACAAAATGCCTATTGTTTTTTTTATTGTAGTTTTTTTTTGTAGAGTTGCGGCTACTTGGTAAATATACTTTGGATGTTCCAGAGAAGTAGAGGAAAACTTTTTAAAAAGTAGTAATTTACTGCTACCATTTCTCATTTAAACGAATGCATATTCGAAAAAAAAATGAAACGGTAAAAAATTCCTATTGTCAAAAATTACAAGCTCTGTAACTTGAACAATAAAAACCAAAACGCTTAGTTACAAGGAAGTAAAAATTCTGCTTTTTTTGTTGTACGTTTTTGACAGTACTGACATGTTGTACGCATGTTGTAAACTATAATTGCTGTTGTCGAACACGAACAGCTTAACGTACAAAAGTTGTAAACCATAATCGCATTTGCAAAAATACAATATTGAAATAACAACTGTTGTAAACCATAATAGGGCCCTTATTCCTAAGTTTGTTCATCTCTCAAGATAGTCAGTTATAAAAAAATATATATCTACATATGTACATATTTATAAAAAAGGGATTACCGGAATTAACGTACACAGAATGTTAACGTTTTAACTTTATTTAGCTCTAAGCGCATTGATTTTTATTGTTAAAATTATAGAGTTTTTAAGCTATGTATGTTTAGCTTATAGAATATGTAGTTAATTTAAAAAATTATGTTCACATTAAACGATTCCAGTTTGTGGTCTTTTGCGTGGCCCTACTTTTGTACATTTTTGTCTTTCATTGATATAAATTATAGTTTACGCTCAGTTTACCGAACTTTACCCAAAAAAAGAAAAGAAACATACCTACATACTTATCTAAAAAACAATTGAAATTTACAATTTTTAGTTCCACGTTGTCATACGTAATACTATTTTCGGCAACTGGCAACGCAACTGAAGTTCGGTTGCCATCCATAATGAAGCCATAAGAACAAAGTTATCAGATCAGACTTTGTTAATAAGTCTATGTTCACATTATAAAATATCTTTTTGAGTTTATAACCCTTGTCAATTGTCATTACAGAGCCCAGTTAACATAACATAACGGTATTAGACATAAAGAATAATGATTTTTTCAAAAATATAGAATCGAATGCGCAATATACGTATAATGAAATCTTGATGTTTTTACACTTTATGACATCCATTAGCAAAATGATAATTCTGAGTTGGATTCTACACAAGCAAGAGTGTTCCATTTCCTATTTTTTTATGTATGTTGTATCCTATTTTATATTTTCAACCTATTTCCTGTAATATAAATTTGCAAAAATTAATGCCTGGGTTATTTATTTAACAAAGTAACATTTATTTTTTTTAGCACAGTTGTTAATTATATTCTCATTTATTTCACAGCAATAATTTTTGTTTTTAATTTATTTAAAAATTTTAATCTCAGAAAGGGAAACGTTTAAGAAATGTGTAGCTTATGCCAGGTATGAGACGAAATGTTTTTTTATTTTTAATTATTATTTTTTGTTATCGTTGTTTATTACACAAAGTTTATTGACTACAAAGCAATTAATTAGAAGTCGAGTGGGGTGGTTAACACACAATATAACATTGCTCATCCAAGCGCAAAGCAATCCAACGTTATTTTTGTTTTGTAATTTTGATTTTAATTTTAGTGAACAGAGCGGAAATACATTAAATAAAAAAAAAGAAAATTAATTTTAATCACAGAAAACGTAAAAATAATTAATCTGCTGCTAAAAATAATTAATCGCATTTTTTCGAAATTTATTTTTTTTGTTATTTCCATTCATTTCACCATATCACGAAAATTTAATGCAATAGTCTCAAAAATAGCGATTTTTTATTGAAATTCATTCATAAATTTATATAGAATTTGACAAATCACAAGATTAATGCATTTTACTCAAAAATTATATTATTTTTAACGAGATACATATTGACTATTCAAAAAGAACGTTGTCACACAAATAATGACAGTCAGCAGGTAGCATTTTTTTTAAATCCTGTAGATTTTGTCATTTCTTTTTTTAAAACTTTCAACCTGTTCTCGTGTAATTTGGCGTGTTCTACTATCTTGATATTTTTTTCAAATCTTTGTGGGAGCTCTGCGTAGTTGTCGTTGATATTGATTTTAAAATAAATAATTCCTGTTTGATCGTATTCTATTGGACGCATCATGTTGTTTCGCTCGCCTTTTTTTTAAAAAAAACTTAGTATATTTGTTTATTACTGCATCACAGCAAGGAAAAACAACATAACGATATTTTAATTTGTGAAAATTATGTGTTTTGAGTTCCACTAGCATTATACATTAAAAACTCAATTTGCATAAAAAGTAGAGTTAGTATATTTGCCCACTAAGCCAACGATATAACGCTATAGCTGTGGAAAGGTCACTGTATAACAACCTGGAACTCTTTTACTACAATCTTAAATTCTATTTTATTTAATTTAAAAGTTAGTTTTTAAACACACGAAGGCCGACTAGCGATTGCGACATTCAAATATTACCATCAAGGATAGATACATACAGTGCTGAAAAAAATAATAGAAACAATAAAAAAAAAATAAAAGTGATTCATTCGCATTTCATGGTTGTTGAATTGATTTCGTTTGGAAAATAAAAGAGAATGAAATTGCAGTTTGCGTACTCAAGAGATAAGTAAAAACTTTAAACAGCATTATTTTTAAATTTTTTGTAACAAGCGTTATTTAGTTGCAAAAAATAGTTAAAAACACACATAAAATGGGCCGTGGAAAACATTAGATTGAATCGGAAAATTATGTCATAATAACCGTTCGCAAAGAAGGTAAAACCATTGATTAAATAACACAAATAATACAGTGCTCCAAAAATATGAGAAAATCTGCTCGATTTCATGACAAGAAGATGCAAAAAAGTGATACAACAAAAAGGATCATCAACAAAATATTAATTTCATGTATATATTACTTGACGTTTATGAATTGAACTCATTAATGACACATTTTTTTTGTTTCTATTTTTTTTTCCATCCTCAGTAAATTGATAAAATTTGAGGTTTAGGGTAGATTCTTATTTACAATTATTTATGCTTTTATACAAAACATGGATAAATTATAGACATAAATCGAAATTTCTCAAAAAAAAATTGTTAATAATTAGAATTTTTCATAAAATTAGTTAAAAAACGCATTGTTTCTATTATTTTTTCCACCAGTGTATGTACGTGTACTGATATATTACATATTTAATTCGAACGAAGATAAAAAATCAGTACAAACCACTTCTGCTACGTTCGTATCAATTGAATTCTAATTCTGTTTCCAATTTACTTCCGCATGTAGTTCCACGAAGAAACAGATATTTCAATACTAAACATTAAAAATGCCAATATTAAAATTAATCTAGAACAGAAAAGAGAGCATACATAACTTCTTTACTATGATTTATGATAACACATTAATATTTAATAACAAATTAATTTCATTAAAAAGTATAAAATGTATATTTATGTAATTAGGGACTATGTAATTACTTCAATTAAAACTATGTACAATCATACGGTATAAGCTGAAGAAAAACAACATGAAAAGGCAAAGCAAATAATTTTATAATCATTTGTTGCGAAGTAAGTATATATAATTATACAACAAGTTAATGACAATAACGAGCAAAGATCAAAGTGGTTATCTCTTAAGGCCCTTTCACACTATAATACAAGTCTTACGCCTTTCATTATAATAGTTTGTGAGAGAGAAATCTAATGAGATTACATTTTGCTTTCACACTATCACACTTGAAATAAAATGAAAAGTATAAGTTGTAAGAACAAAACCGGTTTAGAAGTAAATTATTTTTTTGTTGTTTTGCTATTTTCTTTGGTTGAACACACAAAAACACATCGCTAATAAAATTAAAAGTATAAGCTTTTTGAAATTTTTTAAAAAATGCTGAGAGCCATACGACTGTCAATTTCCCATCCAGATTCATAACATATTGTTTTTACACTATTATACTTTCCCATTTGATTAAAGTTTTTGACATGCCGTATTACTCAGTATTACAATGTAAAAGGGCTTTTAGAGATTATAACATAGCTAAAAGAGAAAAAATATAAATATAGTATAACTGTCAACTCTTGCGGAATGCTAATTTTATTAAATAAAACAAATCTTTATATAATTATTGTTAATACTTAAAGAGAATTACTGTTCATTAAGCTGGTAAGAAAATAAATTAGGAAATTAACCACAGCACCACTTAAGACTAGCAATTATACAAATAAAGTCGATGTACATTAATAAATCGTTATATTGTAGAGTGCGGTACATTTGCACCCAAACCCAGAAATGCGTCCTTTTTAGCTACATATTCGTTATACCGTATAAAAGCATATCTATAAAGAGATATTGAATATAGTTATTAATAAGAATTTATAAATTTTAAAATTCCAAATAAAGTGATTTGTTGCACTACAAAACTTACTCAACGTAATCAAAGTCTAATGTGGAATGTTCAGCCTGAATTAGACACCATATTGTCCAAAAGAAATGTGCTGCTAATGCAAATTGATTCACCTGCACATATAACGTCTCCACCTCAGTTTCACTAATTTCAGATCTCTGCAAATATGTTTGCAAGTAGAGTTTGAGCCATTTCAATTGAAAATCACGTGATGGGTAAAGAGTGTAGTCGACAGTATCAACACCAGCAAACTCAGCAAAATGATTTCCAATATCGAAAGCCTGATAGTTAACATCAGCATATTCATAGTCGATAAATGTCACAATTTTAGAAGAATCTGTATAAATGACATTTCCCAGCAATAAATCATTATGTGCAAATACTAAAGGTGATCCAAGAGCCTCCAAACGTTTATAAAGGTCTGCAAATTCCTGACGCATGCGTGTTATAGGTAAAAATGTGCCTTCAAGTCTATGCAAAGCCCAAACAAGAAACCAAAAAGAAAAATGAAGATTCAAGGATTAGTAGAATTTCATGAATGGAGGCAAAATCTTCATTCATTAACAGACATGAACATGCATGATCACGACTTGTTATTCTTTCAATCTTTCATTCATTCATTCGATTTTCTGTTTTGGGAGAACCGAGTTCATATTGTTCTTCCTTTGTAACTACAATTATACGTGCAAACGAACGTGAACGAACGACGAACTACGAAAATAACAACGAGTCATCGCTAAACCGCCGGCCAAACGAACAGCCTCGCCGTTTTGTGTTCGTACTCCGATCCGTTCGATCACTCGGAACGACCGCTCAACGTAGTTTTCTATAAAATAATGAATGTTTTGTTTGGCATATGCAAAAAATAAAAAGAAAATCTATTTATATCTTTCCGAAAGACAATTACCTTTTGTGTTTATTAGCATCTGTGAATTGAATAGGTACTAGATCAAAAAAACTTTGTGTTTTTTTCCACAACATTGGTACTGGCTTAGTGTTACTATCTTGATCCAAATTTGGCTTAACAATTCGATGCATCTCCGCCATGCATTTAGCAACTAATGGCCAAATTTCCGGCCAAAGGACACTCTCAGGATTAAGTGTTACACCAGGTACAAATTCATAAACCAATCCATTTTTAAAAGTCGCATAAAGACTGGGTGCAAATCCATATGAGTGCAAAAGTATAATATTGCAGGTTTCGGTTTTACGGTCTATAAGTAAATCTGTTTTGCGCCCATATACTCTTACGAGTACCACATCTTTTGTTGACATTTCATCTGTTTTTTTTATTTTACTATTTGTATTCACAGGTTCACTGTCACACCCGACATCGCTTAGAGTTCCTGAATCGTTGTCATTATAGATTTTATTTTCGTTATTCAAGGTGGTCGTACTAGACCTTTGAGAATCAATTTCTGTGAGAGTGGTGTTGTGAATACCATTCAAAATAGAAGTGATGTTATGGTTATTAGGAGGATTATAAAAACAGCCAACTAGCTTATTTGTGATACCATCTGTGAAGTTCTGCAAATGATTATTCAAATACATTGTTAATTAAGAATCAAAAAATATTATATATTACATATAGAGTAGATTTTTACAAAAACTATGGGAGCACCTATAGGAAGAAGTTTACAAGAGTTGGTCTCTTTTTTTTCTTTTTGGTACATTAAGTATTTCGGCTCTTTTAGCTGCGCATTCGCTCACGTTATTATCTTTAGAAACATAGATATATGTACCTTAGTATTAATAATAAAGATATATACATGCTTAAAATGTCAGTAAAATTTGTTAAATAGGTTCGGAGTGGAATACATAGCCCACCCACGGTCATATTTTTGAACACAGATCCATTTCTTTAAAATCGAATTGGAACACATTGCTACCCTTCCATCTTTCTGGTTCAACTTTTATTTTCCTTACAACTAACTTCGGAATATTTCCAACAATAAACAGAAAATATTATCAAAATCATATCAAGAGGTTTTACGCTGACATCCTCCCGAATGCATGCGTGAAATGCGGCCAGTCCGCAAAAATTTTGAAATATTGATTCGCCAGCTGTAAACCATAATTAAAACTTATGGGAGAATTTAAACCGCGAAAGGTTGGCGAAATAAGCATAATTTATTTCATGCCATGAAAGTAGCCTGGGAAGACATATTGTGAAGAATATAATAAACAATTTAATACCATTCATGCCTAAGATATGTGCGTGCGTCATGCAGAACAAAGGATTCGCAACAAAATATAAAATTTGACTTTTCGTTATTTTTTCTGAAGAAGGTGTGCTTTAGTTTTGTCTGTTTTATTTTCCGCCTTCAAATACTGTTTTTATTTTATTTCACTGAAAGGGTGTTTAAGATATGGCCGATACTGTATATGTATGTACAGGGTCTTCCAACAGGGAGTTCCGAACTTTTACAGTTAATAACGGACATCACGTTACGTCTGTGAAATTAGTTGTCATTTATTCACTTTTTTTTGGCAAATCACCATGGACGGATATAGCATTCAACACCACGTGTAATTAAAAAAAATCTTTTATGAAAATGGATGTCCTGTTCGTTCAACGTACCGCGCCCTTCACGAATTTTACGGTCGTCATACCCAGAGGATTATTCGCAATGTGGTGAATAAATTTGAGTCCACTGGTTCAATAAACGATCGACCAACACCCACGTGGATTTTGGACTGGGGGCGTAATCGGTCGATATATCTTTGAGAACGACGTTGGGCATGGTACCACTGTCAAAGGCGAGCGCCATAGGTCGATGATTACCAACTTCTTTTGCCCTGAATTGGATGATCTGGCAACCAACGACATGTGGTTTCAATAGAGCGGCGCTACGTGCCACACAGCTCATGTCACATTGGATTTTCAGCACGAACGATTTGCGGCCAAGCTCATCTCACGTGGAGGTGAAGTGAACTGGCCAACGAGATCGTGCGATTTGGCCGCGTTACACTTTTCCTTTTGGAATTTTCTAAAGTCGCAGGTGTATGGGAATAAGCCACAAACCACAGCTGTCCTCAAAACCAATATAACCCACGCCGTCGTTCAAAATCAGCGTGATTCATGCGCCAGAGTCATGGAAAATTTCGGAACATTTCAATAGGCCTTTCAAACGAATAAAAAATGTCGAAGATCTCACACACATTTTCTTTCATTTAAATTTAAAGATAGGAAGCGCTTAATGAGTCACCCTGTATATGACTTCTAATTTTGCTATGTAAAAGAACCAGTTTTGTGTGACACATATAGTGAAGTAGTTTCATCAGCAGCAGGTGTAGTACATCAGATGTTCTAAAAACGAAGCTCAATAATCAACCAGAGTTCAATGATCTTCTCAGACAGCTAGAACTAACAAGAGAGGAATTGGAGTTCTTGGCATCTGGCGTAAAGGAGACACATTTTTTAATAAATAATGTTAAGTCAACTGCTTAGGGCGTTTCATACTAAAGGGTGGCGTAGAATGAGCTATATGGTTTAAATGGTTTATAACTTTTTTATTTATGCGATTATAATTTTTTTTTTTAAATACAGTATATTATTGGGGAATTTTTTGCAATTAGCTGTGAAAAATGATATCCTGTAAGTGATGTTCATTTTCCGCTTCGCACATACGTGCCCTTTTTAGCATATTTTCAATAACTTTTCGCAAAATTTCGGGTGTAATGGCCATGATTTCATTTCGAATGTTGGTTTTTAGTTGGAGTATGGTTCTTGGTTTGTTAACGTACTCTCTTTCCTTCATATATCCCCGAAGAAAAATGTCAGGAGCTGTTAAATCTGGTGAACGTGGAGGCCAGTTAAAATCGCTTGTGCGCGAAATAATGCGTTCGCCGAATATGTCCCTTTACAAAGCCACTGAGGCACCTGCAGTATGTGCTGTGTTCGATCGTGTAATGATTCATAATTAATTCCCCAAGACTTCTTCACAAAATGCTGAGAAAAAAAAACAAGAAAAAAATAATAATTAAAGAAGTTATAACGAATTCAAACCATATAGCTCATTCTGCGCCACCCTGTATAATACTAGTCTTACGACTTTCCTAAGACTTTGTGAGAAAGAAATCTAATGAGATTTGGTGCGACTATCAAAAATCTAAAGTAATATTACATTATCACACTATCACACTTCAAATTAAATTTTAACTACAAAGGGAAAAACCGGTTTAGAAGCAAAAGCTTTTTTGTAATTTTATGATTTTCTTTATTTGCTTTTGTAATATTATAACCGTGAAAAAATAAAAATCTTATCGTTTAGAAAAATTTGTAAAAACGATAAACTCTTATGGCATGTGAAATGTGTTAACTTATTTTTTGTCGTTTCAGTATTACATTGCATTTACAATACCCCACTTTGCACGTACTACTTGAACTTTTTACATGTCTTGAAGCAGTGATCTTCGACGTTATCGCGTTCTCTAGCAATCCTTTTCAGCACCCTATATCATGCAGGTGAATTTCCGTCGTGCTTTAAAGTTGCAAATGTTACGCCGAGCCGCAAGAAGGGAGAGGCAAGCAACCCTGAAAATTTTCGCCCAATCGCAATATGCTGTACCATTTCCAAAGTAATGCAGAGTATGCTAAATTTCCATCTTATGAAGTATCTGGAGTCCAATAGCTTACTTAACGACCGGCAATTTGGCTTCCATGGAAGACGGTCAACGGGAGACTTATTGGCCTTCCTTTCAGAAAAATGGTGTCGATCCATCCACCATTTCGGCGAAAGTAAGGTAGTGGCTCTAGATATTTCCAAAGCATTTGACAGAGTGCGGCATGGAGCACTCTTGTCCAAACTTATTGCGTTTGGTTCTCTCGATTTATAGAGAGCTTTCTCGGGGATCGCGCTATAAGAGTTGTTATAGACAGGATCTCATCTATCGAGTTCAAGATTAATTTAGGGGTACCACAAGGCTCCTTTAAAAAAACAGTAAAGCCATTTTCATTTAAAAATGTTTGTTATTATTTGCTATTCTCGAATTATAAATATATAGTGCCCCTCATACTGCCCTTTAATACAACAATATGTTATAATATCTTGCAATGTTTTGCAACATAAATATATATAGTATTTTCCCCAAAAATTTGAGAAATAAAAATTTCTAGATTATTCCTTTAAAGTGTATTTTGAATGGTATTTTCTCAATTAATTTTTTTTAATAAATCGGACGTTTATGCATTTGCCCTCTCGCTCTTTCTCACTAAATTAATTTAAATATACTACAACAGTTTTTGCATGGTAGAGTTTACATTTTTCTTTTTAGCAAAGAATTCGTCTGGCTACGTGACTGTTTCCTTAAATTTTTTCATAAATAAAAATCTTTAAAATGAATGTGCCTCTTGTTTTAGCTTCATTTTGGATTTATGCACCAGTTTTCATTTGTTTCCCAATTATACATATTAACAAAAGGATTTCTGTTATAATATCAAACATTTATAGTAAATAATGTAATTGTTTTTTATTGCAATTTAAGTAAATCCCTAAAATGTTAGTTTACTCTCTTTAACTACAACTTAAACTTCAATTTTTTCACTTGCTGCATCCGGCAACACTGATATTCAAATGTAGAAGTGCTAGCAGGGATCTTCTTGAATTTTTTTTTAGTTTTGTTTTATTTATATTTTATTTTTGCTGACATAATAGTTCACAAAACTTTTAGTCTAGAAGTTAATGAACCAAAACACGTAGAGAGGTAAAAAGAGTCCCAATGTTAAATGTTGTGTCTCATGCAACCCTCTAATAGATAAGCGCGAAAATGTTTAAATAAATGCAAATATTTTTGTATCGTAAATAATAAGTATTGTTGTATACTTTTGTTTATTATTCATGGATATAAGACAAAATGCAATACGCTTTCAACGAATATTTCATTTTATCTTGCATATACTACATACATTCGGTTATTTACTTAAACAACGTCATAACTTAAAAAATTAAATTTTTGAGTTAATAATGCAGAATAAATTTTCATATCGGCGTTTATCTTGTACAAAATATCGTGGCAGAAGAATATTTTTTCATTTCTCCATTGTAATTTGAAAACTATAAGAACGTTCTACAAAACAATTTTTTTTTTTGAGTTATGACGTTCTTTGAGAAAATGAGCGATATACTCGTATATATACATACAGGGTCTTCCAACAGAGACTTCCGAAATTTAACAGTTGATAACGGCCATCTTGTTGAACCTAAATTTATCAAATTAGTTGTCATTTATTCAATATGTTTTGCAAATCAGCATGGACGGATATGGTATTCAACATCAGTGCAAATAATAAAATTGTTTTCTCAAAATGAGTGTTCTGTTCGTTCAACATATCGTGTGAAAAATAATCTTCAACGATGAGGCCCATCCCGAAAGGTCACTGTTTGGCGTGGATTTTCAGCTGGCAGCATCATCGGAGCATATTTCTTTGAGAACGACGTTCGCCATCACTGTCAAGGGCGAGAACTATAGGTCGATTAGCAACTTCTTTTAGCCTGAATTGGATAATCTGCTTTCAACATAACTGCGCTACGTGTCACACATATCATGGCACATTGGATATTCTGCGCAATTGAATTGAGAGCATCTTGACGCTATGGTTAACTGGGGATCCATTTTGTACAACTCTTCATGTATAAACCTTTCTAGTCGGTTTTTTTTTTTGGAACGTTCTTCATCAACTCACGGTCTAATGCACCCACAGAATTTCTAGCAGATTCATATCGGGTGATTAAGTCGGTTTTGATCACTGTTCTGTAACCACATTTTCACAACTGTGTGGTTACGATAATTATCCTCTTAAAATAAGCAATTAAAAAGAAATTATGACAAACATGGGCCGTTTCAAAATCATAGTAAAGGTTGTTAAAAAAAGGGGAACACAAATATTTAAATATGACAACCATCAGTAGAAAGCCATATTATTCCATTTTAGTCTAAAAGAAATCCTTTCAAAAATGATGTTCTAATTTGAAGGTTTTTGAATTTTTTTACATGCAGTCGAAATCGAGTAATAAATTTTGTCCCGTTCGTGATACCAAGTTTATTAAATAATTAAATCGTGCAGTGGTGGTAGCCTTTTTCGAAAGTAGCAGACAAAACAAACAGAGAATGTGTAGTACGGAGCCTGCAGTAGAAGGACAAGCGGGTGTTGAACTTGGGTTCAGAGAAGATGCGGATGATATTATTAAGCCAGAACTGCCTTCAATATCATCATGTAGAGTTTTTAATTGTTGTTTTCAATATAAATGGCCGAACGAGTATTTTCAATCTTCTTCTATGAACAGGCCGTTAAATTAATGTCCCTATTGCGGTTTACAACTCAAATCTACTTGAGTTGAAATTTTTCAATTTGGTATTATAATTATTGTTGTACAAAAATAATATTATTTTCTCATTAAAACAGGTTTATACCTATTTGTAATTTAACATATTTAAAAAAAAACAACAAAAACTTAAAGAAACAAATATGTAGTAATAATAAAATTAATTGGCCCAAGGATGCTTTTATATTACTGTAATTGAATAGATAAAATAAAATATGTAAATAAAAATTAAATATTTAAAATTTATACTTTTAGTAAAATTAATGTACATACTATGTATGTATGTATGTACGTATTTTTGTAATATTAAGATAAGCAAGAGGTGTTACTCAGCCATTTATTACAACGACATCAACGTATAGAAATTTATTAAAATGTACTAAAGAAAATTTTTTAATTGAAAGTTCGAGTCAATAAATTAGTCTGTAAAATCAATAACCCGTAATTTTTCTAACAATAGTATTGAAATAAAGTTTAATTTTCCGCTTATTGTCCTTTTACACTTAAAACTTAATCTGGCAACACAGATAATTATCGATGCCAAATAGAAAGCGATACTTTTCAAAATTAAGGAGAATTAAAGAAAAATAATATATGGAAAGTGTTGAAAGGTTAATTTGTAAGCAAATTCTTAAAAACTGCAATAATTTGTTAAATGTTGTTAAAATGGGTAAGAAAACAAAGGACATTAGTATCAAAATGCGTGAACTTATTTTAAAATTGAGGAAAGATAGGAATTTTTAACATTATTGGACGTGCCAAGTCTACAGTGCAGACTGTAATAAAAAATTTTTCTGAGTCTCAATCCCTAGCAAGCAAGCCAAAAATTGGACGAGTTCAGCGATTTATAAAGTGTTGTTAGTAAAAATACTAAAACAACAGCCGTGGAAATTCGAAACACTTTGAAAAATTACCACAATATTAATGTTCATTCAGAAACAGTGCGAAGTGTTTTGCGAAAAAGCGGATTCTATAGCACCATACCAAGAAAAAAAACCGTTAATAAGCGAAATAACAGAAAAAAGCAACTCAACTTCTGAGGCAACTGAGAAGGATAGTAAAAACAGTTATTGAGTTTGCTTTTATAAAAAAATACTTTATGAGAATATCATAAAGTATGTATTACATTTCACATATTTTTTCGGGAAAAAGCAGATTTTTAAAATTAGAATCATATATAAAGAGATATTCCCAAAATAAATTCAGTTAATATACAATACTACATGTGCACGGTGTTAGATTTTAATATTCTTTTGTTTAATTTTTTAATTTTTCATTTGATTCAAAATACATTAGCATGCTGGCCGATGGCAAGCCTAGTGTAGATGAGAAGAAAAATCTAAAAATAGAAATATGTACATACATTGTATATGTAATAAAAAAAGTAAACTCATGGATTGTTCTGTTTTTGTTTATAGATTTTTTTGGTTTTGTGTTCGGTATTCTGAATTGATTAGTTGAATTTTGAACATAAGAATCTTGGATTTGTATTCAGAAATTAGGAAAAATCCAGTGATGAGCTAAGTAAGCATTAGCAAATTAGTACTATATGGATGTGATTTCATCATCAGTTACTGAGTTTGCTTTTAGAAAAAAATACTTTATGAGAATATCATAAAGTATGTAATAATACATTTCACATATTTTTTTCGGAAAAAAGCACAGTTTTAAAATTAGAATCATATATAAAAAGATATTCTATATTATTTATTTATAACAATAACCAACCGAGCCCATAGGGCCATATACAGTTGGTGGACTATAAGTGTAACATAAGAATTATTAAATATGTATGCAACAAATAAGCTAGAAATAATGTTTATGAAAAAATAATAGTAATATTATTATTAGAGCGCTACTATATAAATTGGAAGTTATATTGCGCATGAATTTGACTATATATGTATATTCAGAATCTAGATCAGTTCAATTGCGAGAAATGCTTATCAACAAGTGAATCCTCTAAATTTACCCAAAAGCGTGCCAGCAATTATAAACAATTTTTGTACAATTTTGAAGTTTCTGTACAAAGTTGCACGAACTTTTTCTTTGGGTAAGTTCGGTCTAGAATTAAATTATAGGCTGTTTTTTATTTATATATGATACTAAGAAATTAATCAGAAAATTTGCAAAGAATTTGTGGTATTTCCGATTACAACCATGCGCTGGTAAAGTTGATAAAATGATGAAAAAATTACAACTCATCGCTCAACCTGTTGTTTTCGAAATAATTATTATAAAAATGGGGTGCGGCTTAATAAACTTTCTTTATTATCTTAAACTAATTTATGAATCTAGTATTTTCTTAAAATTTTATACTCACAATAAATTTACAGCAATGAACAGTTTGAAAAACTTGCTGAGTTTATTGAGCATTCCCAAAATTGAAGAGTCAATCAGCAATTTCCATGCACCAAAATAAATTTGTAAAGAACTTGCAATATATGTAAGTAAATATCTGCGAATCATCAAAAACTGCACAAATGGGGACGGATTAATAGAACCAACAACAGACTCAATTTGTGCACCTTATCCGAAAAAAAAAGAAAGCTACAACTGTTGGTTGCATTTTTTAGTTGAAATTTTAAAAGATTCTTTCGTCGTGCAATAATTCACGCTTATGTAATACATACATATTTCTATTTTGTTTATTTGTTGAAAAAAAACAAGTTTTCATATAACTTAAATAAAATTTATGGTTTTACATTTTTGCTACAATAACACAAGTTTTTAACCATCAAATGTCAACTGGAATTAGTTGTAATTGATAATACCAAAAAAAATTTTAGTTGTTTTAAAGTTGAGTGGTTCCAATTAGAACTCAACTCAGTTGAGTTGTAAACCGCAATAGGGACATTTGTTTCCGAAGTTGTTTTCAATTTAGGCTATCGGGTATGCTCTGTAAACCGAATCCGAAAAAATTTTTCGTTTTTACACATACATACACATACTCGTACTTAGGTATTGAGAAATCACTTGTTTTTAAACCGACTCGGTTTACAGAACAGGGCGGTATATTTATGGTTTATGTTTATTTATTATTTAATTTTCAAGTTTTTATAATTTATGTAATGATGTAAACAGAAAATCAATTTACTATGAAAAATTCTCCTGAAGAAGACGAAACATAGCGAAAAAAGATTAAATAGATTTGTTTTACTTGGATATCAGAAATTGAAAAACAGACCAATAAACAGCGTAATTTGAAAACATCAATTTGAAACAAATATGTTTTTTATCTAAATTTTTTAAATTTGTTTATACAACATTTCAATATATCAGGTTTTTCATTAAGAACATAACAATTCCATCTATTAATAAACCACGGAATATTTGCGATACTAAGTTAGAATTTGTTCTATGTACATATGTATGCTGTTTGCACTACAATTTACAGTTCAATTTTAGTCATATACATACATACATACATATATGTAACTATCACGAGGCCGTTTACAAGGATTGATTCTTTAGTCCGAATTTTTCATCACTATCTCACATACATTTCTGATATCTATGCTAAGTCCTAGTTTAGACAGTCTAACATTTGGAAGAAAAACATCAGGAATTCTCTTTTGTTTTTCCATTCGCGGTCAGACAGGCGAAAAATGTTTCCGGCGACATTCCATTATTATTGTAACAGTGTTGCCGCGACCAAAAAATGTTTGTAACCAAAATGTTGAAATACTAACCAAATGAGAAAAAGTAACCAAAATTTTATGAAACGAGTGTTCCAATAAAACGTTACGTATAGCCCGCCATTAATAAAAATAGAACAACGCATTGAAATTATTAAAATTCACTTCAAACATTTTGAAAATTTCTAAAAAAACAGAAAGTGGGAATGTGCAGTGGGCCAGTGAAAACAAAACAACAACAAAGAAAGAAGTGAGCAATTGTGGGGAACTTTGTGCTATACATTTTTTTATCTTGGACCAGCACTAAGGAAATGACCCTTACACATGCGGTGCATTGTGCTGGAACTAGAGGAAGGGATAGTAGGGGAAATGACAGGAGGTGAGCCTTCACTATCGTACAACACTGCTTTTGCATGTTCTTTGTTTATAGCAGTGTTGAAGCGTCTCTGATGTCAAGTAGAAGTATTAAATTTTGAAGCTTCGTTTTTAGTAGCTATTTTTAGTAATTATTTTACTTCGACGGTGCTACACAATACCGACAAAGGAGGCCGTTACAGCTGAAGGCGTTACTGTTCAGTGACTATGACTATATCTTCGCCATTATAACCTTCAAACAAAAACAAACACAAAGGCACACACATGCACATCAGAAAAAATGAGAGATGTTTTTATGAGGATGACACTGGGGTTGAACCCTCGAAATTTTTCGGTTTGTAGTCAACGTACAGACTACTTCGACCATCGCCAGACTCAAACTCCAAATTTTTAAAAGAAATTTTAAATTGTTAAGTAACCACATACATATTGAATTTTATCATTCAATATCATTTATCATTTATAATAATACTAGCTAAAACCTACTAATTTGTACCAAATTTAGAAGATTTTGCTTTAAGAATTTTCAAGATATCCAGAAATCAATATTTATTTTGTATGAGAGATGCCACGATGTGGTCGAATGAGTTTATCGAACAAATTTTCTTTTAGTATTATGGTGCGCATTTGATAGAGATAACGGTATTGTGAATTTGTATAAATTTTTCGTTGATTTTTTTAATGAGCTAATTTTATAAATGTGAAAGTTTGTATTTTTAGACTCTAAAATTTAGAGGTTTGTTACTAGATTACTTAAAAACGAGTTGGTAGATTTCGATGAAATTTGGTATCTAGGTAACTTACAGTTGTTACTTCAGAACTCGAACATTTATGAACTGATTAATCGAAATCTACGAGTTTTGTTCTATTAATTTAACAAGCCTTTCAACTTGTTGTTTGGTATTTACTACTTTAAACCTGCATATTATCAACAAAATAAATTAATAATTTTGTTATACTCTAATCAAAATAATAAAAGAGTCACGAGAATGTCACATTTTAAACAATTTTTTAACATCATGATTCGCATCGAATACAAAATTCTGATGTACAACGAAAATTTCTACGAAATGTGCAATTCATAAAGCAATTTAACATTCGCTATTCGATGTCCGATAGCCAGCGAAGATCGAACATAGGGGCCAAAAAATACCTATATTATTAGTTAATAGCAAGAATAAAACTGTAAAAACTTCCAATAATTTAAAAAAAAAATTATTTTTGGACAAAAAGTTGCAAGTTATTTTTCGACAAAAAACTGGAAAACTTTTATAGCACTGCCAACAATACAACATCTCAGACAAGGCGTTTTTAACAAGGTAGTGTCGAATGGAGTTGTTGTACTACCACACACTTTCTTTGTTCGAGAAATGTCAAAAACAACTAATACAAATATTACAAAACCAATGTGTTTTTGACGTTTATTGTACAAACATAGATACAGCAAAAAATTGCAGCCTGTTTAACATCCCCACCTTATTTGATACGCCTTGATCTCAGACGTGCTGTGTAATTAATTTCAATGGGGTATAAGAAGCTGAAGAAAACCATATTTCTTTTTTTGTACGGTATGTATGTATATAGAAGTGTACATATATTTATTGCAGTCCCGATATTTAAAAAAAAGTCAAGTTTCTGGTTTTACAATTTAAAAGAAAGTTTATTAAAAAATTTAAAAAGGGCTTTGGCCAGCGACGGGAATCGTACCTGCTGCGCAGTGCGTGTTAAGCTAATACACTACCACTCAATCAACAATACAACAATTCAGATGTGATGTACGATTTTTTTGAAGGGGATATTAGAAACTGAAGAAAACAATATTTGTTTGTACATACAGTGTTTTAGGAGTGTATATTGTATGTGTGTAATTAAAAACAGCCAGTTTTAAAGGAGCCGTCGCCGAAAATTACGAGGTTTCAGCCGCCGCCGACCGACAATATATATCGGCTTCGCCCTCTGGTTCATACCAGCTAGACCACAGCATACGAAACTAAGACCGCGATCAAACAATTAGCAAAGGGTAGTGATACGAAAAAGAACTCATAGAATTCACCCGGCACTAAGTTTGCAAAAGCTTCGTTCTCGAAAGTTCGATTACATATCAATAGCGAATCTCAAGCAATATCGAAAACGAACATTATTAACGAAATTCTCTAGTTTTATTTATTTTATTATTAAATTCTTTAATTTTCACACTTTAGTTAATTTTTGCATTCAGGTACTTTTATTGTTCAAACGCAATATTTTTTATGGGGGTGACTAATTAACTGGCCCCCGAATATTTAAAAAAAACACAACTTAATACTTACGGGCATTTTCACAATGTCTGATTAAAACTTAATTAGAAGTTTAACAGTCGGTTAGGTATAAATCTATTTCATAATGTATGATTAACTTTTAACTGACACTATTTAACGAAAAAGTGTCTGTTAAATTTAACCAAACAAAATGTGCCGGTTAGCAATATAATCGACACCTATGCATAGATAATTTTAATTGATAAAAAGAAAAAATGTACACATGTAAAAATTTGTGAAGCTACACTTATATTTTTTATATATAATTTTAAAACTGAAACAAAAAAGAAAGAAATCTTGCTGTGAAAATAGAAGCTCTACAAAAAACTTTTTACCATGTGTATATTTTAATATTTTTATAGACCAATATTTTACCTGTTTCACTAGTGTTTTTGAATGTTCCAAGCTGGAACAATTTGTTGCTGATGTAAATTCCGCCATATCCTTTCAGTATACTTCAATGTTTTTTCCACAAACATTAAGACTTTTTTTATTTTCTGTCATTATAGTATTTTTCGTAAATAAACAGAAACAATATTGCCATACTTTTTGTTATGTAACTGAAGGATGCTGAAACTTAAATCATTAACCGCCAGTTAGTTAATTTTCTGTTAAAAGTAAAATAGTCAGACATTGTGAAAATGGCCGTTAAACGCACAAATTTTTATTTCTATATTAAATTTAAATTGGTTTGCTTTTTAATTAAGTTGTATGTTTTTGAAATCTTCTTCACTTTTCTACATTCACTAAGTATGATAACGTGAAAAAAATTCCACGTAAAATTCATGATACCAATTTTCACCTCAAGCGGAATGAAAATTCAAGGTGAACAAAGATTCCACTTGTTTTTTACTATAGGGGTGAATGTGAATTGAACTGTTTTGTATTGTGAATTTGAGGAGGAGACCTCTGAGCACATTCTTGGAGACCATAAGGCTGTATGCCAGAAGAGGTATGACTAACTGAGCGCCCACCTATTGGATGATTAGGAACTGTTACAGCAGGAGCCGAAGGCAATCCTGACTTTCCTGAGGAAGGCAACTCTGGTTGTGGTCCTGCCAGGGTATACAATAGATTTCTTAGGTGGCAACATCCTTATTTCCCGTGATTTCTAATTCATTCATTCATTCAACTGTTTTGTGTTATTTTTTTAATTTAATCGGTGAAAATTGCCTATTCTATAATAAATAAATTAGAACCATTTTTTTTTACTTAGAATTCGAATAAATTTCTTTACGTTTGAAAAATGTTACACTCACTGACGCAGTTTCCAATATCAACTGTTATCAGTGAATGTCAATAAGTTATCAACCCGTCAAATTTCATAGAATATTATGTACATAAGTACATCTGAAAATACATTTGTATATTTTTTCAACTATTAGCAGAGTTTATCTTCAAATTATGTTTATATAAATGAAACCAAAACTCTCTTCTATGAAATTAATACTACTGGCTATAATTTTTTTCGAATTGTTAAACTATGTAAAAACTTTTTTTTAATTATAAAAGGTAGTAGCTATGAAATCATTTTTATTAAAATATATATTTTTAGACATGAAAAATTTTTGTAAACCAAGTATTAAAATATAAAAAATAATTATAAATTATTCTCTTAAAGTAAAATATTCTCTCAATGCAAAAATATTCACTAATGTATGTACATATAATTATTGCTCCCCTACTTAAAATTATTTTCTATGTGATCCATTATTCGAAGCATATGTACATATGATTATCCTTTATAGAAATATGTTGGGGCCAAATGACGGCATTCGATTCCAATTGAAATTTCAAACAAAATTTTATTAAAATGTATAGGAATTTCGCTGGATATAGAACGCCGTAATTTGGCCGCTTACATTGTACAATTTCAATAGTATAAATTATTTGAAGATTGTGAAAAGTTATTGATTTTATTATCCACTAAAAAAATTTTTTTCCATGGGTGTTCATACCAAGATTTTCACAAAACAGAAGAGTTGATCCTTATTTTCAATATATGGTTCAAGATTAATGCCTCTGCTGCAGTTTACAATTCAGTGGAGTTCTAATTGGAACATCTCAACTTTAAAACAACTCAACTTTTTGTTGGTATTGGCGAATTACAACTAATTCCGTTGTCAACAAATAAAAAAATGGATATACATATGTACATATGTAACAAGTTTTACAAACATGTGAGTATATAATACTAATAAAATACTAATAAAAACTTGAGTTGATAGTTTGAGATTAGGTTGAAAGTGATTCTTTAATTCGATTGGAAATCATCACACCTTTTCAAAAAATAGGAATTGCTGTGGATATCCCTGAAACTTTTAGCTAGTGTTGAATAGCGTTTAGAACATACAGAAACACCTCCTTATTCACACCGAAGTTTTGTACGAAGCTAAAATAAAGCAAAATGTGTTGGAGAACATATTCCGCTACGTATTTTTTTCTTAAATGCGGTCATTTAAAGAGAGTATATAGGAAATATCTCTTAAGACTCGTCTTGCAACTCGTTCTACACGGTCGTTTTTCTCACCAAACCATAACGCTCAGAATCCATCACTTTATTTTTAATTAAAAAATGTTCTACTTATACTTCTCCTTTGCTTAACTTTACTCTTTTTTTAACCGATGTGTTTTACATAAATATTTTGGCATTTCATTACTATCAATCTATGCCACATTTTGTAGCAATCTGAGAATTGCCACTTTTTAAAAAAAAATTGGCGAAAGTAATATAGAGTACCAAATTGGCATCTCAACGCATTTAGCTTTCGCATCGCAATAGGCACGTTGAAATATGCTTGCGCAACCCGAATATATGCAAGCTGTAATTATTAAGATTGTGTATAAAGCCAGCGCAAAATCCGTGCAAGGGTTTGTGGTTGCAGATGGGAGCAGTAAATGTTATTGACCTACATAGGGTTTACAATTTTTGTAGGTAGTATCATGCCAGTCGACAAAACAAACATGCGTGGCTTTCAGCAGCACGTGGAGTATGTGGCCTTATCAGGTGAGACAGTTGTACTGAACGTAGACAACCAGGGCGCCGAAAAATTGGCTTACAATTCTGTCTACCACATCAAATTTCATCATGTCGGACAAATCAAGAAATACAGGTTTAAATGTATCTTAACCATACAACAAACATATATGTATACATACATAAATAATAGTAATTCATATATAAAATATATATGTAATAGCAAAAAATATAATTAGAAAACAACTAATAACATCAAACCAAATATACCAGTTTTTTTATAAAACATAATTTTATTTCGCTAGACGAAATTATGTTCCACAGCTTACCCATGAATAAAAAATAAAAACAAAAATTCAGAAATAGAAATATGTGTGTGTTATAAAAAAGTAAAGTCATGAATTGTTATGCTTTTTTTATAGATTTTTGGTTTTGTGTTTGGTATTCAACTTTAATTCTCGATTGATTAGTTGAATTTTAAACATATAGATCTTAGGTTTGTATTCAAAAATTAGGAAAAATCCACTGATGAGCTAAGTATTAGCAAAATAGTACTATATGGATATGCTTTCCTCCTCAGTTATTGAGTTTACTTTTGTAAAAAATACTTTATGAGAATATCATAAAGTATGTAATAATAAATTTGACATATATTTTTCAAGGGAAAAAGCACAACTTTAAAATTAGAATCATATATAAATTTTAATGTGTCAAACCAATAGATATCATCTGATGCAATAAAAATGCGTTTTTGATAAAAAAAAAAAGTTAGACTGGCATGCATCAATTGTGCGCGTCCTGAAAATCCTTGAAGGATGTAAAAATTATAAAACTAAATCATTGATTATAATTTCATACGATATAAGGACTATATACGAGTATTCCAAAAATTATGAAAAAATTCCCAGTAGTTTAGCGTCAGGTCTGAAAGGGTTAGGGGGTACACGGGTATTTGTTTTAGGTACGGTCTAATGTACATGCATGTGTATATGAATTTTTCACCTCTAATACTGTTAATTATAATAATATCAGTGGTCTCTACAAGCATTAAGTAATTTTCACTGTTTGATTTTACTTCATACCTTAGTAGTAATATATAATGGGAAAAGTAGGGGCAAAATGATCGTTGTGTTTTTACATACCTTGAACTGAACAAACTTAAGATCCCATGATGGTCGTACCACTTTTAAAATTTCCCTAGCACCTTGAATAACGGCATTTTCGTCGATTTCTAATGGGACGAAAGGAATTGCGGATGCGACATAATTCTGCAAGGATGATGACTGTTGGTGGTGAACAGCCTCTATATATATGGCTGGCGTTACAATATTTTGCGACGACTTCTTGACTTCAAGATTTGGAACACATTGTATACCACGTGTAATGTGGTCAGTATAACAATTTATATTTGTTTCTGTGTTCATGCTATTTCCAAACTATATCAATATTGTTTATTTTGAAGGTTCGCTATCTTTTGTTTTGTTGTATTAGCAAATTATTAAAACTGTTTTCAAGATTATGTGTACATACATACATATACTAAGAACTATTTACATTTGAATTGAGGTTGATTTGTTCCTTTTAATCAAAATTCTTAATCAAGGATAAGGTAAATAACACAGCACACAAAGTTCAAACTGGCAAATAATACCACATGCAACATTCGATCCGATTTCTTGTGTTTGAAAAATGCCCTTTTTTGTTGTTTTAGTGAAGTTTTGCTTTGTTAAATCTTTCGGTTATTTCAGTTTTCCCCTGACAAACACTATTATTTTGTTTCTAAATCTATTTTTATCGATTTTTTCAGTAAAAATTCATTGATAATAAGACCATGTAACTTTTTTTTGTTATTTGCTCGTATTCTGTTCAACAATTTATTAAAATATATTATAACAGCAGTTATTTTCCAATTGAAAAAATATTTCAACATATAATTATTTGGATAGTCCAAAAATAAATGCAGTAGAATACGAAAACTTGCAATAAAAAATACTCCGAAATACAACAAATCTCACTGAAATGTGGTTTTAAACTGAGAGCGATTTCCTCTTCGCACTGAAAGAGCGTTGTCAACTCAGTGATTTTAGCAATGTTTTTAGTGCTTTTTACAATTTTATATACAGAAAATTTTTAGTTTTCCAGACATTGACCACATTTCAAGTATTTTTCAGTTTTTTTTTTGTTAAATTTTCCATTTTTTCCATTTTATTTATTAATTTGATCAATTTCATCTGATATATAGTTATATTACATATTCTTCTATAAACAGTAGAATAAAGATAGCAAATAAAAAAATAGAAAAAATAAAATATGAAATAAATGAGAGAACTATCTATTATCCCAGCAACTCCTTCAACAACTATTCATGTCTAAAGTTCGTCTAAAGTATAACCTACTTTATTAGCTTAATAATGCTTCTGTTGTAAAATCAAACAGCTTTCTTTTAAAAGTTGTTACTGTCATAGAGAATACTAATAACTCGCTTCGTAATACATTAATAATACCGTACTAATAATGAGTGTTATTTATTTATATATTTTGGTATTTTAATTAAAATTGCTGAAGGAATAATTTTACACCATTTGCTTAATGTAAGATAGGGCAAAGTTTACTCCTATTTTCTTTAAAACATAATTATCAGATTTTTTAGTTCAGATATGCTTTTTATTGAAATGCGGTTTTTTATTTTTTTTTTTTTTATCCAGGACCAGCACTCAGGAGATGACTCCTACACATGCGAAGTATTGTGCTGGGAACTATAGGAAAGGGATAGTAAGAGAAACGACAGGAGGTCGGTTTAGTAGCCATTTTTTTTTATTATTATTTTACTTCGCCGGTGCTACACAATACCGACGAAGGAGGGCGATCTGATTTGATTGTGGATTGCTATCAGCTGAAGCCGGTATTGTTCAGTGACCAGTGACTATGCCTTCGCCACTGAAACCTTCCGACAACAACTGACACACAAAGCCACACTAATACACATCAGAAAAATGCGAGATGTTTATTTTTATTTTAAAATTTTTGTCTGAAACTGGGGTTCAACACAGGTCTGTTTTTTGGTTGTGTAGTCAACGTGCAGACTACCATCCAACGTGCCATCGCCACCCTCAATGTAATATGTAATATAATATTTTACTAGCATTAAATAAAGGTGAATTATTTTTTGTTTAAAACATTAATGTATGTACGCATTTTTATAAAAGTGAATTATTATTTTTATCTTATGTTTTAATAAAAAAAAAAACGAGAAATTAAATAAATTATAACTTTTTGAATTTTTTATGATAATTTCTTTATTTGCATTTTTTAAAATATATAATTATGGCAACGCTGTTGAATGCATATTTACATACATATATATCTGGTTTCACACGGAATGTTTCAAGACGTATCAAACAAGGTGGGGTTGTTAAAACAGGCTGCAATTTTTTAAAGTACCTACGTTTGTATAACAAACGGCAAAAACACATTGTTTTTGTAATATTTGCCTTAGTTGTTTTTGACATATCTCGAACAAACAGCGTGTATGGTACTACAAAAAGTCCATTCAACATTTCGCTGCTTAAATTTGCGACATAAAATGTCAAAATTCTATACAAATACATTTGTTTACCAGTTTTTATTATTAACAAATAGTGATGAGCAATTTAATTTTCATAATTTTATTGCAATCGGTATTTTGTTTAAAAAATATATATTATTTGTGCTTAAATATTGCGAGTGAAAATTTTTTCAGATATTTTATGTCGCAAATCACAAACACACGAACGCCTGTAAAAGTTTTAATACTGCGACCTTAGTAATTGCATCATGCCTTGGTATGTTTCCTTTCATTGGTGTGCTTTTACATTGATCAATTGTTATTAAAGAACTGCGTTTCAACCAGGAAACATTTAGTTTGTCAGCATATTATGGGTGGGGAAGAGAGTATCATTTTTGTGTTCGGTACTCGGCGACTCGATTTGTTATTTTCGGTGCTTCAAAAATAACAGTAACAATGGAACAATATTAACAATAATAATGAAATGTCACAAAACAAAAGAAAATTCCAGATATTTTTCTTTCTACTTGGTGGTTCAAAATTACGTTTATTGCTTATAAAATAAATTATATAATAAAAACTAAACTAAAAAGTTCTACTGCTAATATCTTTATCTTCTTTTCGGCCTTTGGTGACGGGTATAAGGACCAGAATTTATTTTATGATATGTTCTTCTTTGTGATGTAGCCGCAGTACCATTGCTGTCCCGATCCTTATTAAACTGATATTTTTGTATTAAAGGTACTTCGCAAGCCAACGATTGATTGAATTCTAAATCGCCTGGTTGTGATTCTAAAAGCTTAAGTTTTTGTTCGATAGCTCTTATGGCTTCTTCTTTGCTGATTGTTCCCTCCTTTTTGCCTGTACCCAATGCGGGAATTTCTATTTTTGGTTTGGGACGTTCCAATTCATCCTGAAATATGTTTGTTTCTTCTTTTTATATTATGTATAGAATGAAAACATTACTACACTTACATAATTCACATTTTTTGCCAATCTGACAACTATAGGACGATTTAACACCATATGACCATTTAGTTTTTCCAAAGCTGTTATTGCACCGTCAGCCTATAAGTAAAATAAATATTTCAATATTACTTTTCTCGTGTGAAATAGAATCACACATACCTTAGAAAACGTAACAAACGCGTAACCTCTAGATTGACCCTGTAGTGGGCCTCCTTTGTGGAACAGCATATCAAATTTTTCAATGGCACCGCATTTTTGTACAATTTTCAAAAGTTGAAACCCATAGTTTTGAAAATAAATAATTAAATTTTTTTAAAAATTAGCTCTTATAAATAGAAAAAACATGTCCTAATTAACTCACTCGGATAGCCTGGGATCCAAATTTCCAACCCAAATACGGCGTTCCTCCAAAACCACAGATGTGCCAGCAGCCTTTAATCGAAACTTTTTTTATTAAAATTATAGATTTTATTTTTTCAGAATATTTACCATTAATTCCAATTTATATAATTCTGTATCTGTAATATGCAAACGCGGAATTTTGTGAAACTTTAGCATAAATCAATAATAAATACAGAACACGGACGGTAGCTGAAAAATAACATTGCCATATGCACAGATTCCTATTAGGCTATGGCCATATGGCAAAAAATTTTCTTTCTCAATTACTCCGTCTACACTAGCAATAACAACAACAAGGCTTCTTTAACTAGGTGTTGGTCAAGGTGAATTCATAGCAGTTGGCTGCATTACCTAATTTTCTAATCATCTGTTTTTTGTGAAATATAATCAAAAATTTAAAAAAAAAATATAAAATTATATAAAAATTATTATATAATTTTTCTTCTTAGCGTCCATTTTGCTTCAAATTATACCTTGTGCTTCAAATGTGTATCCAAAAAAAAATATTCACACCTATCACAGGGTAGTTCTTTTATATTTACATTCGGTATTGAGAAATGTCAAAAAAAATTAAAGAAAGAAGATAGAAGGGAGGAATAAAAAATACTAAACATGAAGCAAAAGTTTCATGTATGGACACTGCTGAAGCTTCAAAAGAGAATTCAAAAAAGTTTTGCAGCAAATGTTTCACAATATGGACGGGGACTTAATAACACGTTGTCGCAAGGCGAATTCGTCAATTCGCTTTTTGTCCAAACGTCAAATTTTTTTTATAAATGTGTTTTGTTAAATATAACAACCTATAAAGAACGTGTTAAATTAGTGTAATAATAAAAAGGTTAAAAAACAAGTATTAAGAAAAATTATAGTGTTATATTATTCGAACAATCTATTTAATTAAGCTTTACAGTTTTTTTATTTCTTATTTTTATATAATCTCGATATATCCATATTTATATATAAAAATAAAAATTTCCTGAAGATTTTAACCGAAGGTTAACGAAATATCGAGATGTTATAAATATAATAAATAAAAAAACCTTAAAGCTTAATTAAATAGATTGTTCGAATAATAAAAAAGGTTAAAAAACAAGTATTAAGAAAAAGTATTATATTATTACAATTATTAAATTATTTACAACCACTTTTCTTAACTTTCTCACAAATGTACACAAACTTTGACGTTCGGCTCAAAAAATACCTTTCAAATTCTTGTATCAGCTGACGAGCGAATTTGCTAGTGATAATGAATTTGCTTGGTATTAATAAGCCTTGCACGGAATATTTAGTTGTGTAACCAATTACTTGAGTAATCGAAATTCGTAAAAATAAGAACAAGCTGGCTGTAGTTTTATTTTGGGACAACGACGTTTTCTTTGTTGAAAAATATACGCATTAAAAAACAATAATATTAGAAAACGCGATACAAAAGATTCATAGGGTCTCATTTTTTTAAATTCGTAAATAATTTATAGCAAAAAAGATTATTTTAATCTTTTCTTATTTAAATTGTACTGACAACGACAAGGAGGTAAAACTATGTCATGGTTTAATGTGTGGGATGGTTTAAAGAAAAAAACATGTCGATATTTATTGCAACGTTATTTAGGACAATTTTTAGATGATAAATTAAACTTAGAGCAACTGAGTATTGAGCTATACAATGGCAGAGCAACAATAACAAATGTGTCATTGCGTGTTGAAGCGCTTAATGAATTGTTGGATGCTCAAAGTTGGCCATTTGAATTCACAGATGCTCAAATAGGTTTACTGACTGTTTCGGTGCCGTGGAATGCCCTAATGACCAGCGACAGTTCCATTGAGGCGTCTGATGTGGTGATGTGTTTAAGGCCAGTAAAAAGGGCTCACGAATGCTACGAATCGATGATAGAGTCGCTGTATTCTTCAGTAAGCAGTTCTCTTCAGCTGGCCGAGGAGTATATGAGACAAGAGGAGGTGTTTGAATGTACACCAAATAATTCTGGAGCACAGAGCAGCTCAATAGTAGGTTTAGAGAAATTTGCAGAAACAATAGACAGTGTTTTAAATCGAATAGAAGCAAGATTTACAAATATCACCTTAAGCATTGAATATCCTTCCCATTATAAATTGAAAGGCATTGCTCTAAACATTCATTTAAATAAACTCCTCTATAAAAACGAGACAGGTAGTGAAAGAATACCACAAACTTTGAATGCAGAAAGTGCCACACAAAATGAACAAATAAATCACTTACCCACTTACGCTAAACATAGTGTCAACCTTACTGGCTTATCAATATTTACTAACGAAAATTGGGTATGTGAAGGTGATACCCTTATTCATCATGAAAATATACCCATTTTACAATTTATGGGTGAGCAAAATCTGCAAATAAAAGTTAAACAGTCTGAAGAAGTCACAGGACCAAAAATTGCTTTCGATGTGGAATTGGGGGCTATTTCAGCCATTTTCTCACCTATGCAACTGCAACTATTGACACACTTCATAGAAACATTTAGTGAAGAAGACACATACAGAGGGGCAAAACAACAAAATGTTGACGCTAAGCGAAATTTCGAAACTCATCAACAAGAAATATATAACAGTAATTTACCGCATGGTAATTTAAATATGTGGAATTATGGACCGCCAAATATTATCAAGACCACACCGACCAATTATTATCGCAGTTGCGAAAATTATTGTGATAGCGTAGGTTCATCTTCGCTGAGTTCAAGCACCGTTACCAGCTATTCAAGGTACCAACGTAAACCTGTCAATATAGATTCTAGTGCAGAAATATCCAATTTTGTAATTAAGATATCTAATGTAATCATAATTATTTTGCACGAAGATATTTTAGTAGAATCAAATTCAAATATTTATAAATACCTTTGGAGTGAACGCAGTCTAAAAGAGTTGCAGCAAGTTTCAAAAAATTTCTTTGAATACACAAGAACAACTACTTTAGAGAGGAAAAGCGATTTAGAAAAGTATTCGTATTGTATTAAAAATCATTTATTTCTACGATTGAGTCCCATTATTGCTGAGGGAAAAGAGAATCGCAACCGGAATGTACTTCAAATTTCCACAACAATTTCGGCCAGGACGTTTCAATTAATCGAAGTGCTCGAAGGGAAAGTAATATATTTAATTAAATTTAATAGCACTAAAAATTGCTCTAATGGTTACCAAATAAGGCCAGAATTGATGATGAACTTTACCACGAGTAACAGCTTACAAGGTAAAAAGAGCAGCCGCACGAGTGTAGATATAATATTAGAAGAGAATATAATTGAATTCGATATAACCATAATTGATCGTTTGGGTTCATTTTTTGCCCCCACTCCGTATAGAAATCAGTGCTGTAACACACATTCTGCAGAAGGTTCATCAGTAGGTAAAACAGAATTTAGTTTTTGTTGTTCCATGGCTGATATTAAAGTACGTTTTCCAATTGTGGATGTAAGACCTTTACACGACCCTAACCGTATTCCATGGTGGAAACAAAACATACGTTCAGACTACTTATTACTAAGTTTTTCTGAATTGAAAATTATATATTGCGGAAGCTTTTTAAAATTGTACGCTTCTCAAATTGAAATCTTTTATGTAGAAATGGATGATGTACATAATCATTTAATTTCAATAACGTACAACAAAGAAACAAAACCAATATTGGAAGAATATCCCCGAATTTTCATAGATTTTGACGGAAGAAGTAATGTCTGTGAAGAAACTGGGTGTGAATCGAAACTTCCTTTTAGTTCTAAACGTCATTGTCGTCAAACTTTCACATCAACTAGTTCTGATAACATTGAAAATGATTTAACTGAAAACATTTTATTACCTGGTGAAAAACATGAAATCGACGATTTTTGTGAAAGTACCATGACGAATTCTGATATTCAAATAAAAGTAAATTTGCCAAGAGTGGATTTCTTTCTGGAATCTAAAGGATTGTATGAATTAATATATAATAGGTTGAATAGTGATTTATTTATGTGGGAGCCATCGTGCCCATATATTACAAAATCTTCAGCCATGAATGTTCAGCAGCAGATGCGACAGAGTCTTATGAATATGAGCTTAATGGATTCCGTATATATCTCGGCAATAGCACAAAACGATGTTTTCGCTGAGCAATATGAACATGAAATAGAAAAGAGGCATTCAGTTGTTTTCGAACAAAGTGATCAAAGCGACGACAATATAGAACAAGACGATGATGATAATGGAATGTCCAGCACTGACCAACCACCCAAAACATTTGCTGCGAAAATGCCTCATCACAATTGTTCGGTGGAAATTAAATTGGGCAGAGTTTCAGGATCATGTTTTGTGCCTGTACGTGATAGTGAAAAACATATTTTGCCACAGGTATGTGGTAAATTTTTACTCAATTTAGAGGAAGTAAAGATATTTCTCGTGGCTGGTTTTAAAAACGATTTAAATTTATCATACTTGTCTACTCAAATAAAAGCCGGCGAGATCTTTCACTGTGGTGTAGTTCCGATGAATACGCCACTCCGATTTCGTCATCAATATGAAGTGGACGAGTTCATGCAATCCACAATTTACAAAATACCACATGGTCTAACGAAAGGAATTGTTGTACCAGCTGATGAAGACGCCGAAAGTGACATGTTTACGGTGGTTATAGAAATAAAAAAGAATCCCATTCAGAAAATTAAAAGGCAGAAAATAACGGCCAGCATACGCTATACAACACTACGATATAATCCATCCAGCTCTAACGCGTATTGGATTAATCAGCTTATAGACTTTTTTGATGTGGCGGACTATCCTATAGAAGGATATACTCCCTATAGCGTTTTATCAGAAATGCAGTTACATCTTTGGGATTGCGCTATAGATTTTCGGCCAGATAATTTCCCATATCGAGCTGTTTTGGAGTTATATTATTTTTCGGTTTGCAGCAACATAATTCCCTCGATACCAGGTTGCAATCTCCGTTTTATCTTGGAAGAATGTATTTTGTCGTTGGCTCCTTATGAAGAAATAATTCGCAAAAACCATCCAAATTGTATGATTTCATTTATAGATGCTACTAATCTAGTACCAGTTTTGGATGTGGGTCTATTGGATATATCATTGCATCTAAATTATCAGGAGTCCGATAATAAGAGTCCTACGTTTGATTTAAGATGCTCCATACATGATGTTCATTTCCGCACATGTTTTGATTCGGCCAGAGCCTTTGCTCAACTCATCTCTCACATGGCTAGTTGTTCTAATTCTTCAAGTAATGAACTAATCAACCAAGAGCAATCTTTGCAGTCTTCGTTAAACTCGGAATCAGATTTCTTGTTATCAGAAACTGAACAGCAATTATCTAAAGATATAAACAAAAAGCAACAAGATCGAGTCAATATACTAATGGCGGAAGCCGTTCAGGAACCTCCTAAGGAAACTCATTCTTTGCATGCCATTGAAGAATATCGAAAGCATGGTGAGGATGAACTAAAATTATTTTATTTCCCCGATGAAGGAACCAAAAATACAAAGTACGATGCGGAAACAAGTGCTTTCAAGATATCTTTTATGGAACCTAGTAATGAAATTGGTGAAACTCTGTCAATAATAAAAGCAGAACTTGGTGAATTAGTCTCTGTGGAGCCTCAAAATGCTTCTTCGAATGATGAAGATTATTTCATAATAGCTGAAGACGAAAATCCTTCTGTGGAGAGTAATTTAATGGGCGGCTCCGTTGAAATATGCAAAGATCCCTTGATGATAGTTGATAACCACTTTACTTTACCTTCGTCTTCCTGCAATGACTTACTCAGAACTCCAGTTAAGTATCCCATACCCGAACAACGATATACTCTTTGCGAAATGACATTTACGTGGCATTTGTATGGTGGTAATGATTTTTCCGGCACTCCAACGTCAGGAACATCATCTGCAGCGACTGGAGAAACAAACTTAAATAAGACTGATATGTCAGAAACCTACCGCCACGGTGTGTTCCATGCGATTGATTCAAACAGGCTGCCACAAATTAAGAAACCCAGCGAAAAACTTACCTGGAAATCGATTGGAGGCAGTAATCGTCAGCATGAGGTTTTGGTTGAAATGCAATTCTCCAAAGTACGATTTTCATACGATATTTTTCCCCGCAACTCAACACATGCGTCAAGACAAGTTTTACTAGTTAACGAAATCGAAATACGAGATCGTTTGCAAAGTTCCGAAATCAACAAATTTCTCTATAATGCTAATTCAAAAGCTTTTAGCAATCGTAGATCTCAAAATATGGTGGAAGTTAAGGCAATTCATGTACGGCCGAATCCTTCACAAAGTAATAATCAAGAATGTTCGTTACGCATAGCACTCTCCCCATTACGTGTTCATATTGATCAAGATACTCTCGAATTTTTAACAGACTTTTTTACTAATATTGGTAAAACTGTTGACAACTCTACAGAATGTGCACAAGATGACGTCAAACCGTATAAGCTTCCTGTAGCTAAATGCGAATTACCTATTATGTCAATCAATGATTCTGACGAACAAGAAATTCCCGAAGCTGTGCATGATTTAAGAGCTCGTCGTATTGTTAATGAAAATATTTCTCTACTTATAGACGAAAAAGATACTGCAGATAGTACATCTCTTAATTCTGACAATAGTGCAACGATGGTAGCACAGGAAAGTAATACATCACCCCTATATTTCCGCGAAATTATATTTTCTTCAGATGTATCCATACGTTTTGATTATCATGGCAGACGAGTAGAACTCTCAAAAGGTCCAATAGCCGGCTTATTAATGGGCTTGGGACAATTGCAATGTTCTGAAATTATTTTACGGAAAATTGTCTATAGGCGTGGTATCCTGGGCTTAGAAAAAGTTTGTAACTATTTGTGCAAATATTGGTTAAGAGATATAAAACGTAATCAATTGCCGAAAATATTGAGTGGAGTGGGTCCAACTTATGCTTTTGTACAGCTATTCCATGGCATCTATGATTTGTTTTGGCTACCAATAGAACAGTATCAAAAAGACGGGCGCATCATCAGGGGTTTACAATTGGGCGCACAAAGTTTTAGTGCCAGAACTATATTGGCTGCTCTAGAAATAACCTCTAGGATAATTCATATTTTACAATTCACAGCGGAAACTGCTTTTGATATGGTATCATCTGGGCCCTCTATCCGTCAATCGAAGAAAAATAAAAGAGGCCGAAAAAAACGCCATAATCGTCCCAAAGATATTCGTGAGGGTGTGACCAATGCCTATCAAATTCTTAAAGAAGGTATTAATGATTCCGCAAATAATCTAATTGAAACGGCGGCAGCTGAACACGATCAAAAAGGCTTAACAGGTGCAGTAGGAGCTGTTATGCGCCAAGTCCCCCAACTTGTTGTTTGTCCTGCTGTTTTAGCTACCCAAGCTACTACAAACATATTGGGTGGCGTTAAGAGCTCTTTGGTACCTGAAGCAAAACTCGAAGCGAAAGAAAAATGGAAAGACGACAATTGTTAGAAAAAATGCCTCCTGTCTAATAGAACAAAACCAACTGCTACTACGGACTACTTCTTCTAAACGCATGTTGAGTTATTATTACTGTAAAATTTATTAATTACAATTTCTTGCAAACCAAGGTGCACATCAAATTACATTTAAGATTAAAATATTTTACTTATTGTTATTTTTTACTTCTGCCTTATACATAAATATATAAATATATATATTATAAAAGTAATTGGGGGTATAAATTTAATTAATTGATTAATTGAAAATAAATAAGACAATATTTGTTAGATATTAAAGTAGACGATTTTCTACTTTATGCATTGGCACAGTGGAAGTATTCATTCAAAACACCATAACGTCCTTATTTATTTGTAAATTTTGTAAATATATGTGGCAAAAGCAATGATTTAGGTGGGCAAACATGAATAATACTGATGTTCTTCAATACTTATAATAACAGATTATAACCTTATAATAACGTTATTAATAGTATGTTTCCACGACGAGTTGAATCACATGCTTCGCTCTCTAAATCATGCTATTTACACGACTCTTCTACTTGCTTCGATTTGTCAGTTGTCACTAAATAACAAAAAAATCAAATAAAATATAAATGTTTTTAAATGAACGAAAAAGTAAGTGAAAATTTAGAAGGCCTATGAAAAAATAAAAAATTGTTTATGTGTAATGGATCCGAAACCATCGACACTATGGCACAAAATTTTATATACTGTTGCCTTTCCAACCCCAATCAAATTACCGATTGTACGGTACTTTGCGGATGATCCTAATGCATACAAGCTTATTGCAACCCTCTTTTCTAAAGGTATTGCTTCTCTCATATTGGTGTCTTTTTTTCGCACTCTTCAGCAAAGGGTAGAATGACATCTCGAAGGATGCCTTTATAAACTTTCTTGTTCATAATTGCTCTAACGATATTAATAGGGTCTACTCCATTTCAAGTAAAACACTTCAAGCAATTATGTTTCCACTACTGCGGACTTTTTAATGTAATGAAGCTTAAATAAATTTATCTCTTTAAGAGCTAATTTTCCTGGAAGATTCATGGTCACACAGACGACAGCGTACAATTCTGCCCGAAAACGTGTACTATATTCGGAATAGATAACAAACCTTAAACCCTGAATTTTGATTTTGTATTTTTAGGAACACGAAGTAATAACTAAAATTTCACTGGCCAACAATTTGATTTTTTTTTTTAAATTTGCATTTATAACAAAGTAAAAGTTAGAAGTTAAAAACATTTTGCATACGAAATAAAAACACTGTTAACACAAAAACTTATGGGCATAATCAGGGAAAATTACTAGTTCAGTGCGTGCCTATTTTAATGGCCATGTGTACATAGAGGAATAATGATTTCTTAATGAAAGGAACACAGTAGTTTCTGTAGTACAAGACTTTTACATTTACAGCCTCAGCTCTTCACTGACTTCATTAGCTTGTAATTAAAATCGGGAAATAATAAAGATATTTCCCTTGCTGCTGATTCCTCGCTATCCGAACCATGACAAGCATTACGAGTATCAGAAAGACCGTACAGTGCTCTTATACAATCGGGATTGGAATAAATTGCTCTATAAACTTTTGTAGGTCCCATGAGAGTCCTCCACTTTGAAATGCTATTTTGTGACTGTAAAATTAAAGCGTAACTAGGTCCACTATAATAATAAATAACTGATTTTAAAATGAGCTTTTTTTTTATAACATATTCATTAATTTATCTACCTCTCCATAAATGTTATCAAACGATTGTAAAAAAATTTTTCTTTGTGATTTCCGTAAAATCTTTCGGAGATCTGTTTGGCAATGTGCACTTCTTTGGCATCTAGGATTTTGAAATGTTTCTCTATTAAACTTTTTAATGCTAAAAAAGCAATCGAATTGCAAACCACATGTGGTTTAATGATGGCTAAAGTAATTTCCATTAAATATCTTTATTTCTTATTTTACTGTGGGCATTAAGGCACTGATAAATAAAAGAAAGCAGTTTGTTTTGTTTCTCAGAAAGATTTTTGAGGACCTTTTAAAGCAGTGACAGTTAAAACTGTTTTGATAAGCGTATAAACCCAGAGAAACGCAAAATCTTAGTCGTCATTTACATTTGGGACATAGCAAGACATTTAAGGGTGCTTTACATTATCCCACAAGTCGTACGACATGTCGAATTTTTGTGTAGAAGAGCACAAGTCGGATCGTCTAAACGTAATATGTAATGAAACTATAAGATTTTGAGAGAAAATACGGATGAAAATTTGACAGTCGTATGGCTCTCTTGATTTTTTAAAATTTTTCAAAAACCAACACACACCATTAGATCAGGGATGCATTTTTATGTAAACAAATGTGGGAAAGCCAGAGAGGGAAAACTGGTTTCATAAATTTATACCAATTATAAAATCAAAATGTACATTTTAGACCACGACAGCACAATTTTATAAAAATATACGTATATTTTCTAAAAGTGCACTAAAAATTTTTGACGACGAAAATAACATATTCGAAAGTTATAAAAATATTTTTCAAGGTTATTAAAAAAAAAATTCAATTGCACAAGAACTCCATCCCTGGGGAAAACAAGCAAACAGCTGTAGTTAAATTAAATGAGAATGTTTTCATCTTACTTGATTTTATCGATACCAATGGTGTAAAAGCCAGAAAACAACTATTCGATTTTTACTCTCTTTTTTTGAAATACGGATGCAATTTCATTTTATTTTCTCTCTCATTTTACGTACGACAAATCTTATCGATCAGTCGCAAAGAAGCTCTGGGTTGAAGAACAACTCACGCGTCATCGTAATTTTTATTTAAGTGCGGTCAGGCCTGTTTTTGTTGTTTGGCCTTCGAGAGTTTTGCGTCTCACTCGCACTGATTAATGGATTTGCCACGGCTAACTGTATCATTTACGGTTGTTGTGGCTTTTCGTTATTAATCAGTTGCTGTTACTGGTGGAGACCATCAAACTCAGGAATTTTATATATAATTTAAGTTCCTATGTGAAGGCATAGGTCGTTAAAATTATATTGTGTGGGATACCGTGGCAATTTGCGTACTTGCTTCTGCCATATGGCAATTAATTAATTGATAGGTACAAACAAACAAATCTTATCGTCTAAAGCACCCTTTAGCTGCAGGTGAAAAACGTCAATGAAATAAAATCACGAGTACATTAGAACGTTAATATTAAATTGGAAATTTAAATATATATTCAATGATTTCGATTACCATGATTTGGCACCGCGAATTGAAGAGTTAATTGTTTTAAACAACAAATATTACTGAGGTTTACATTTTTTTTGGATAAATATGGTCACACTGTTAATGATAAAAAAAAATCTTGTAACTGTAACTGACAGAAAAAAACTGATTTTTGTATTTCTCTTCTTTTTTATATTTCATGACAAAATGCAACAGATTGTGGCAAATGCAAAGCAACACCAAAAAGAATTAAATTTAAACAAATTCTGCATGGAAGATTACGGTATGTTTCTGTAATTTTATTTTGTTAATGTTGTGGCACAAAAGAAAATTTAATACAAACATTTACACTAAAATTTTATTTTATTCCGTTGATTGCAGCCATTCTTGCCAAGGTTATTGGTCATGATCGTGCCTCGCAAGACAAGCACTAAGAAATTCTCTATCGAACGATAAAATGAAATTTTCAAATATGAAATTAATGTACAAACGATATTCAAACGAAACGCCATGTCTAGCACGACAAGTTCTATGCTGAGCAGGGGATATATGATGTGGCTGGTGCTGCGTAAAAACTTTGAATGTCAATATCCAAAAATTAAGTTGAATAAGTGAGTTCGAATTCATTACAATATTATAAAATTTAATTAGTATAAGTTTTATTTAGTGAGCGTTGTTGATGTCAGATCTAAGAATGGACGATTTAAATACTTTTCATTGACCGTTTGATCTAAAATTTCCGAAAAAATTCTCTCGTACCTGTGTTTTGTATCCTCGTATAGTGATTTGTGCCAAAATATAAATAAATTGATAACTTTGGATTTAAATGGTGGGCCCTTATAAAACATTTCCTGTCCGTGAGAGAGATATTATCTGTTATATGCCATCCTATGTGGATGTAGAATGTGTCTAGTGAAACCGACATCATTCAAGATGTGCGAGCCCTTGACCTCGGTCTCACTAGACCAGATTCCTTGCGACCATTTCAATTAAATCCCCGTCCCCGGTCGGTTTGTTCGATAAGAATTCTTACGCGTGTGGTACTACTGCGGTTAACCTAGCGAAGGCTATCAAGAATTATGAGGCATTACTTCATACTGATACCTGAAAAACTCTGCAACATCGGAATAAGCGTGATTATGTTTAAAAAAGAAGTGTCTTCGCGATACGTTAGTCTCTGGTAGGTATAGGGCAATTTTGAACAAATAAAATATGCTTATACCAAGAAATATATGGCACGGGCGAACTTCTGGAATAATATAGCAACGAAGTAGTTTGACATATTGGGTCAAGAGGATGTATCCTGTACACGTGTCGCAATCATGCGAACATCGCCTGTAACTACACTGTGTTCAAAGATGACAGCAAAATCCTCGGCTGAACTTTGAAGTTCGACCAGCGAATTAAATTTTGTAGTACGGGGGCATCGGTAGCCGAAGTAGTACATTTCAAGTAAATTTAATGGCTGATGTGTGATGTGGAAGTTCCTATGATTATCTATCATCCCGTCATAAATCTTTTGAATAACGTGCTTTAAAGATATACTACAACATGACTCAAATCAATTTACTTCACATCAAACTTCGTCTATGAATCGAATCCGTGAATACTGTTCTTCTGAATATAAATATTTTATTTCGAAATAAATCACCCCTGAGCATCTTTCAGCTTATCCTCCACCACCTATTATTATGAAAAGTGAAAAATCGTTACACCCATTTTCATAATTAAATCTATTTTATTGTTATATGTATGTATGTATGTATTTATATAAAAATATATTTATTTCTCTCTTTTCCAGGTCATATTTAATTTTGGGACGCGATTCAGAGGTGGCGCCCGGCTACTTGGCCATTGGTCCCAGTTCGGTTGTATTGGAATGGAAAGATGAGTGGTCACTGCGTATAAAACGTTTTCAACGACGAGCGCGTAAATGTAGTTGAATCGAACCGGAAGCGGAATATGTCAAAACAGATTTTAATTTCGTACATTTGGAACGTTATAGATTTTTGTATAAATTGTACAGTTTGCTCAAATTTTTAACTTTCTTTGGAGTTATGCTATAAATAGAAACCGATATCTAATTAATATAAATACAAATATATATAGACGAAACAAACATAGACTCACATGTACATATACATATCCATATAAACAAATGAAAGTAAAATAGAACATATAAATGCTAACACGTACACAATAATAGAAAAATGTATTTCAAAAGCAAAAATTTAGTATTTAAAATATTTTTATTACTTAAATTTATTTTTTTAGTTTTAAAGCCAAGTTACTTAAGTATTTATACAAACGCATGCCCATACACATCCCCATTTACACCCCCTTTTACACAAAAGTTGAATTCAATTTGGCATTGACGCACACACATGCATACTGGCGTACTTGCACAGCATTCTTTTAATTTTTTATAAATACTATGGCCACAACAAATTACGGCAAGAAATTATTTGGTTTGATACTCTAAAAGTTTCTTCTGATGAGCTGATTGCAGTACCAGTAAAATACATACATACGTTCATAAATATCTTTATTTATAATTTATAATAAAGTAATTATATAAAAAATTCAAGTAAATGCTTTTTAATTACTATAAAAAAAAATTGAGTAAGTATTTATGAGGATTTTATATATAATAATACTTTCGTTGTTTTTCAATATGTCTACTAACTTCAACATCAGTAACATTTTGCTGTTTCAATAAATGTAACGCATGTTCGAAACCTAATGCGTCGTTTTTTAATTTGTTTTTGTTAAAAAAAAACTGCATGTAAAATTATTGTTGATTTACCAAGGTGAAGGTAAACTTTTTTATTTATTTGAATCATACCATCATAAACTTTTTTATTTATTTGAATCATACCATAAACTTTTTTATTTCTTTGAATCATACCATAGTGCATATCGAAGGGTGACTCACCTATTTTCAATTCACCTTGTAATTGTAATTGATATTCACTCTTTTACAACACACCAATAAGAAGTGTGGTGGTCTAGTGGTTAGTGTGTTGGCTGTGCAACTCAGAGACCGTGGTTCGAATCCCATCATGTTGAAGACATTTCCTCGGGTTTTTTTCAGTAAGTAAAAATTATGTACTTAATTAATTTACGAAATTTGTTGTGTTCTATCATCCTTTGTTTCATCCTATGTCTCTCTGTTCCCCTATAAATTTAATAAGAATTTCTTATACGCACTTTGCACACAACCACCTCACTCACCCCACCCATGATTTCAAAATTAACAAAACGACTATATAAAAACGCATTGCGACGCGACGTCAGAAAAAAACCGCCAGAGTTTTTTTCATCCACCGACGGCAGCCATTCTTTTGCTCTCTGGACGCAGTTTTTTTGGGAACGTTATAACTCGGTAACCGTTGGACCGATATCAATGGAATGACATTTCTATAATGCTCTGCTTTCTAGAATTTTTAAAAAATTTCATTTCCGATAATTAAAACCAACCACTGGCCATAAATATCATATTTAGGTTTGCCGAAGTCGGTTGCATTGATTGGTGTGCCAGTAAATACATCTCGGTAATATAAATAACTCGGTAACCGTTAGACCGATTTAAATAAAACTTTCACCATTTATTTGTGTCTCTTTCACAGCATCATATGTTAACACTGCCATTGATTCAATTAAAAAGGAAAAGTAAGAAAACATACCATGCGGTGGCGTAGGTGTTGCCTTGAAACGTAATGAACATGGATGTAATCTGACATGTTTACTGAGGCATGGAATTACTTGCAAGACCAGTCACAGAACACAACCGAAAGTAATGATTTTACTGGCACACCAATCAATGGAATGACATTTGTGCAGGAGACGGCATTCCTTGACCTCTGGTCCAATAAAATGCATAGAAAGAATGAATTTAAGCCAACAACATTGCTTATTGTGTGCCATTGGCGCAAATATCCATCGGAAGTATATTCAAGCCTATAATGCTCTGTTTTCTAGAATCTTGAAAAAATTTCATTTCCAATAATTAAAACCAAACCTCTGGCCATAAATATCATATTTACGTATGACGTAGTCGGTTGCATTGATTGGTGTGCTGTACAAGACGCAGGAAATCCCAAAAAATGCTTTAGCCGTATTTATTTTTATAAATAAACACATTCACTAAATGTCGATGTGCATAAAAATATTTTGCTACATTATTATAAATAACATCATGGTAATCAAGTGTTTGTGCACAATGTTTTCTTGTACCAACAGCCCAGAACAACTGTTTTGAATTTTTTAAGAAATTTGACTGATTCTGATTACAGATGTATTTACTGGCACACCAATCAATGCAACCGACTACGGCAAACCTAAATATGATATTTATGGCCAGTGGTTGGTTTTAATTATCGGAAATGAAATTTTTTAAAAATTCTAGAAAGCAGAGCATTATAGAAATGTCATTTCATTGATTGGTGTGCCAGTAATACATCTGATATGACGGTAAGTATTATTAAAAGCTTTTTCTAACTAACATGGGGCGCAGCCAGGTGAGCCAAAGGTAGCCCATCGTGTAGCCAGAGTTTTACTCGATCATATGGTTAAAGTTTCATTGAAATCGGTCCAACGGTTACCGAGTTATAACGTTCCCAAAAAAACTGCGTCCAGAGAGCAAAAGAATGGCTGCCGTCGGTGGATGAAAAAAACTCTGGCGGTTTTTTTCTGACGTCGCGTCGCAATGCGTTTTTATATAGTCGTTTTGTTAATTTTGAAATCATGGGTGGGGTGAGTGAGGTGGTTGTGTGCAAGTGCGTATAAGAAATTCTTATTAAATTTATAGGGGAACAGAGAGACATAGGATAAAACAAAGGATGATAGAACAAATTTCGTAAATTAATCAAGCACATAATTTTTACTTACTGAAAAAAAACCCGAGGAAATGTCTTCAACATGAGGGGATTCGAACCACGGTCTCTGAGTTGCATAGCCAACACACTAACCACTAGACCACCACACTTCTTATTGGTGTGTTGTAAAAGAGTGAATATCAATTACAATTACAAGGTGAATTGAAAATAGGTGAGTCACCCCTTCGATATGCACTATGGTATGATTCAAAGAAATAAAAAAGTTTATGGTATGATTCAAATAAATAAAAAAGTTTATGATGGTATGATTCAAATAAATAAAAAAGTTTACCTTCACCTTGGTAAATCAACAATAATTTTACATGCAGTTTTTTTTTAACAAAAACAAATTAAAAAACGACGCATTAGGTTTCGAACATGCGTTACATTTATTGAAACAGCAAAATGTTACTGATGTTGAAGTTAGTAGACATATTGAAAAACAACGAAAGTATTATTATATATAAAATCCTCATAAATACTTACTCAATTTTTTTTATAGTAATTAAAAAGCATTTACTTGAATTTTTTATATAATTACTTTATTATAAATTATAAATAAAGATATTTATGAACGTATGTATGTATTTTACTGGTACTGCAATCAGCTCATCAGAAGAAACTTTTAGAGTATCAAAAGAAATAATTTCTTGAAGATACAAGTTTTTGCGATTTCATAGATGTGTGCGACAATGAATGCAAGGAATTCTACACCAAAAGAGAGAAATATCACACTTATAATTTTTATAAAACACAAAAAGACCTTAGTTGAAAGTTAGCAATAATTATTATTTTTATTATTACTACAACTACATTTGGCCGTTCTGATGTTATTGTGGATTGCTATCAGCTGAAGCTGTACTGTGAGAAGTGACTATGCCTTCGACACTGAAACCTTCCGACACCAACTGACACACTAATGCACATCAGAAAAATGCGAGATGCTGTTTTTTATAATTTTAGTCTGAAACTGGAGTTGACCCAGGTTTGTTTTTGGTTTTGTAGTCAACGTGCAGACTACCATCCATCGTGCCATCGACTCTTTTGTTTTTGTTTATTTATTTATTAAGTATATACTTATATACTTCAAAATATTACAAATAGAAAATTAAAGAAGAATAAATAATTATATCATAAAATGTACGTGAAATTTTTCAAGTCGCAAATTAAAACGAGTTAAATAGTATATAAAATATACGCAAAATTATTGTAATAAAAAGGTATTGCCTCTAAAAGTTTTCGTGTCGAACTCACCTATTGTTTGAGATATTTCAGATCAAATTTTATTGGTATCATGATTATACTAAAATAAAAACGAAAATAACCATGATTATTTCGTGCCTGTAAAACTTTATTTAAGAAAATTTTGTTGCTTCGATTAAAAATATATTGTAACTTTGAATCTTAAAAACTATAATAAAATTATTTTTGTATAATAAAAAAACTTTTAACAACAAAACACTTAAAAAAGTGATTATTAAAAAATAAAATAGATATAATAAAATTCTTTCAAAAACAAAAATGCAATAGAGCTGAAAACACGAATGTCGCAGCTTCTATTTCGTAATTTGTCTTTTAAACTTATAATAAAAATATAGTTTCGCGAATATGCTTATATTGATGTTTGATATTAGGACTGTTCGATTACAAATTTTATATACTTTTAACAATATATTCGTAAATTAATTCCAAATTTAAGTAAAAAACTTAAATAAAACTTTTTAAAATTCTATTTTTTTAATACATATTTATGAAAACTACATGGGATGTCTTTTATAAACACTTTCCAAAACTTAAAATAATTTTTATGAATATATTTTTTTTGCTGAAATTATTATTCCTTTTTTCGAGAGTTCATATAAAAGAAAATGAAAATTTTTATACCGTTAACAACTTTTCGGTTCAACATTATCATAATTTGAATGAATTTATTAAAGATTTCAAGGAACTGATTCTTCAGCGTTTCTTAATGGAACAACTTTTTGGAATCGATTTAAGTGAAAGACTTAATACGTAAAGAAATTAGAGAAACAAAAATTAACGATCTGTCAAACTAAATGCAAGCGATTTAGTGTGACAGGGTATTTGTTTTCTTCTCCCAGTGCTCAGGGGATATTTCCTATATCAAGGCGAAATCTTTAAATAATTATTATTTGGTGTTTCCCAAATTAATATAATCAATATCTATACGTTCTAGAAGTGCTTATAGAGAAATGTAATTTGCTAAAAAAAACTTTTTGCTCATTTTATAAAAATTTTAAATATATGTATGTATAGTAAGTACTTTGTATACATATTTAATTTATAAGTAAAATAACAAAAATAATAATATATAGTTTTTATAATATTTTTTGCAAATAACAACTACTTTGGGTTTAAGTAACAAGTTTTTTTAAATTAAAATATTAGTTTGTTTTACTAAATTCTACAAAATATACTTATAGCATTTTTTGTGTAGTTTCTAATAAATTATATCTTTGTAATTCTTTAAATATGAATGATTGATTTATCATAGTTATGTTTTTGGTTTTTTCTTAGACAATATTTATGTCATAAACTATTTTATAGCTTTACAACGATGTATAAATCATTCCTTTAATGTAATTCTTTTACCTCTCACATTTTACAAATGTCACATTAATATTTCTTAATTGTTGAGCATATTTCTGGTCTCGATTGCTTATGGTGTGTATTTGCTCGCTGCTTAATCGAACATAGCCATTGTAGAGGTGGGCACAACTTCCAATAATAATTGAAAAAATAATGTAACGTTGTCTGTAAATGTAAGGACAATAAAATGAATATTTTCAACCGTTTTTGAAATCTAGTTTTGCAATTTTTGAATTTTTCTTAAAATACATTTGGGCTTATCAATATGTACTCAACGAGGCAAACTCTATTTTATTCGTGTATAAAAATTTAGAAAGTTAAGTCGTTAACTTAGATTTTGAAAGTCATTAAAGGTTGGACTTTAACGGGTTTTGCCCAGATGCTTTCACCTAAAAAGCCTTAGACGCTGCAGTCCGTGGAATAATATGTTCCATAGTCCTTATCAATCCTCTAAAAGTCTATAAAAATTTTCCCGACTTATCGAACAGTACGGATTTGACAGGCCGCAGTTCAGAACGTACATTCCTCCCTATCTTCCCTGAATCGGTTCGTCATACCCAAAGGAAAACTATCGAGCTCCCTAAACTAGTGATCGATTATGTGTTTCGTTGATGTCTCTCAGAGTGCCTCATGTTTTATTGACCCTTGCAAAGTTGTCGGCATAGTGTAACAGTACACCTTCCCACTAGTCTGTTGAGTGCCCTTGATGAACTACGATGAATGTGAAATTACATATACATACATACACATCAGAAAGAAATAAACATAAGAATATTGCAAAATTTTTAATGCTTAACTCTCCAAAATCATAAGATTTTTAAGATTTATAGGTTTTTCGAATAAATTGTGACAGTGCGTTGTCATATCGCATGAGCTAAAAGGCGAACGTCGTCATATTTTTTTTTAATTACAAACTTACTCATAAATCTTGGTGTCATGCCCATTTTAACAAATGGAACATAAAATATTAAACCGGCAAATATGAAGAGCAATGCATATACATATTCAATACGAGGAGTATCAATAACGGGAGCTACCACCAGATACACTGAGACCACCAGAACCACAACGGGAATGATAAGAGGCACTTTATATGGCCTTGGATAGTTGGGTTTGGTGAAACGCATCACAATGAGGGCCAACATAGAGCCACCATAGAAAATCCAAGCAGTAAAACTAAAAAAGTCAATTAATGAATCTATGGTACCATACAAAACCATAGCAGCGGCAATTAAAGACTAAAAATAAAATTTTAATAACAATAATTATGAGAAAAAAGCAATATAATAATATAAAAGAAATAAACTTACATGGAATATAAGACCGGGAGCGGGAGTAAGACGGCGTACATGCACATAAGATAAAATATCTAGCAAATGACCTTCTCGAGAAGCAGCAAAGCATAATCTGTATTAAGAAAAATATTAGTAAAGAAAATTATTTAAAAATTTAACTATGTTTACCTTCCCGCTGCAAACAAGGTACCATTTGCACTGCCAAATGTACTGATAGTTACACTCAATGGCATCAACCAGGCCAAGGCGCCCAAAATTCGATTACCAAATGTTACCGCTACGGCCTCAGATTCAATCATTTCGGTGGGTGACATGGCCGCTAAATAGGAAATATTAATCAAAGCATAACACAAAGTAACCAATGGTATGCCAATTACTATGGAGCGTGGTAAATTCTTGCTAGGATTCTTAATCTCCTCCGTAACATAGTTCAAGTTATTCCAGCCATCATAAGCCCACAGACCAGTATAGAAGGCTGTGGCTATTGCTCCTACGGTGGGAGTAGGTCCATTAAATGCATTTGATAGATGTTGTGTATTGCCCTGAAATAATTTCCAGGCACCACCACATATAACAATAAGAACAGCAACCAATTTGGCTGCGGTAAATATATTTTGAACTGCCATGCCCAAATTAACACTATAACAGTTAACAAACAATATCATCACTAATGGAGCCCAAATCAGCCAACGCCGTCAGTGGTTGATGGAAATTTTTAAAAAATATTAAAAGTTTTAGTTAAAAGTTTCAAGTTTTCATATTTAGTTTTTAATATTTCTATGATGTATGTATAGTTGTCTCTCACCTATTGCTACTAATGCAACCATTTTAACAACCGACATTGGAGGATCACATTCAGAGACGAATGCCTCCACTGCATACTGTGCAAATGAAAGGCAAATTATTGCCATTTGCGATGGTTTTAAAACTAATGTCGATACCCATGAGAATAAAAACGCAGGTGCTGGTCCAAAAGCGTCCATAAAATATGCCCATTCAGCACCCGACGATGTATTCATTGTACCTAATTCAGCATATGCCAAAGCGCCTGCAAAAATAGAATAATTATTAAGTAATATAAAGTATTTTCAAACGGTCATTTTAAAGAGTGCTCGGTGGCTTTGCGAGTACTGCGCCAGCCCATCAGTTGGGGGCGAGGTTGTAGCCTCGTCGATTCCTAGCGGAGATTATGCTCTGTTTAACTATTCTGTTGCTATACTCGTTAACCAGAGTTACGGAACATGATTAATTGTAATTCTTTACCATAAAAATCGTTACCTAATAAAATTCTATATTCTATTTTCGTTGACCTGTACAACACATACAAATACAAAATATTTTCGAAAAATGTCATACAATTTCATCTTCGTCAGGCTCTACAAGTGCATCACGGTCTGTAGTTGGAGGTAAATATCTATATTCAATAACTTTTTTTCGGGACTTTCTTTAAAGGTCTCCTGACGATTTTGGAATTAGTATCAAATGAAATGTACATATAGACCAACTCAACCATATAACAAACATGCATAAATAATAGCAATTAATTTGGACTCACGTTCAATTATTTAAAAAATAGTTATGTACATAATTCATTTTTATGTTTATTTGTTTTAAATATGCTCGAAAAAAGCTTACTGTGGCTACATATGTATTTTGGTCCATTGGTATCAAAGCCAAAACATTGTGCTGGTTCAAGATAAAAAAATACCAAAATAGATATAGTTTTGCAAATAGTTTATTATGCAGGCTTTGGAATCCATTTCGTATAAAATGGAGATCATAACGTGTGGTGCAAAATTAAAGCCATTAAAATGTCATATCCATAGAACTGGTTATATAACCATAAAAATTACTCCATGTGCTTCAAGTAATTTATAACACATTCATTGACATTACGGCATTACTTTTGAGCCACCCGTTATATGGAAAGAAGATAGAAGAAAAGAAAATTAAATATTGTACAATTAATTTTTATTTTCTTTGCGTGATCCTTTAAAAATAACATCTCGACGGCTCTACGTGATACTATATATACTATAATAATTTTTTAAATTATTTAATATAAATCGCCATAAAAGCCGTATGCTGCGAAATGTAATATGCTATATTCAATATAATTTCTTCAACATCACGCAAACTTGGCAACAAATTCAAAATAAATTTAAACTTTTAAATTTAATCTAAAAAGAGAAAAAAATGGCAGAGATTTAAATTTGCATGTAGTTTGTTTCAGTATTTCTAACATAAACATTTATTTACTACATGGTATTAATTAAAATGAAAACTTGAGGGGCATTCATAAATCCGCAAGAGAAACATGAAAAAGATAATTCGAATTTTACATGTCTTCTATGAAGATTCTCTAGTCTAAGAATAGTAATTTCTTTCGCCATTGTATTTCACATTCGTTTCTTAAAAATAAATTTAAATTTCTTTCGGAACACCCTCTTTAAATTAAAATCTTCTTGACATGTGTAGAGGCTGCATCGGCAGTCTAGTGCGTGATATGCTGCGCTATAACATTAGGTAGGTTTTTTTACTTTTCAGGTAAAGTTCGGTAAAATGAGAGTAAACTATAATTTATCTCAATAAGAGACAAGAATGTACAAAATTAAGAAAACGCAAAAAAACATAAAATTTACCACAAAATAGGTCTGTTCCAGGTGCATAACAAAAGTGCCCGAACATTTGGGAATAAAAAAAAATTTACTTTCTGAATGTGACAAAGTTGTCCAAAATTGCTGGAACACAAAAACCCGCAATTGAATATCTTGAACTACTGTTTACTTGAAAGGTGCTTACTTTCTCAAATAAATTTTATTTTAGTGATTTTAGACGCTTAAAATGCATATTTTAAAAGCAAAACATCAAAACATTGGCAACAACTATAAAAAGTGATAGAAAATAAACTGAAAAAAAAGTAAACGTAATTTTTTATTAAATAAAATGATAAATATGCGCATATATAAACATACATACATATACATATATACTCCCAGCTTCAAGTTTATTTGAAAAATCTTTCCTTTTGCTTTTTCTTACATACATACATACATATATGTATGTTTAACTAAAAACTTTTGTCGTTTCTTTGCAAATTTTATGATTAATTTGTTACTTTCATATGTAAATAGAAATTCAAATCTAGCCCGAACTTACCCAAAGAAAAAGTTCGAGCAACTTTGAACAGGAAATGAAAAATTTTACTCTCTAATTTTATATCAAAATTGCAATTCATTTGCAATAGAATACATGCATTAACTATTTCTTTGGCATGTATTCTTTTGCTGAGTAAATCAGTTTTTGCATTTGAAAATAATGAAAATAAATGACTCTTGCATTTTGTACAAAACGTATGTTTGTCAAATTTGTTCTCTTGGGACCAGTGCTTAGGAGATGTCTTCGATTTATGCAATGCATGCACCGTAACAAAGGAAAGGGATAGTGATAGAGAAAACAGGTGGAGGAAAGCTTCATTATTATTACAATTCTGCCTTTGTACATTTTTGTTTTTTTTTATAGCAGTGATGTAACGTCTGTTGTGTCAAGGAGGCGCATCCATATTTTTTTTGAAGCTGTGTTTTGGTAGCCATTTGTAAATTATTTTACTTCGCCGATGATGCTACATAATACCAACGAAGGAGGGCGATCTGATGTTACTTGTGGATTACTATCAGCTGATGCAGGTACTGTTCAGTGACCTGTGACTATGCCTTCGTCACTGAATACTTCCGACAACAACTAACCCTAAGTCCAATAATGTACATCAGATTTTCGCAACAGCGGCGAAGTTAATTAATTAATGAAGACATGGTTACCAAACACAGCTTCAAAATTGAATGCAATTCTGTGACAACAGAGACGCTGCAACACCGCTATAAAAACAAAAAAGAGAAAGTGCAGAGTTGTAAAAATAAACAAGCTTTTCTCTATCTATGATAACACCCTATAAAAGTTAATATTTAGTAGAAGCCAATCATTGCCAGGGTATTACATCTCTTTATATACACACTCAGCGAAAAAAGGCATGCAAAAGAAATAGTTTATGCATGGGTTCTATTGCAAATGAACTGGTTCAAGTTAACTGAAGAGTGCATGATTTTAACATTGGGGTGTCATTCGGGTATCGTTCACATTTAATAACACAACTGTTTATTTAATATTTATTAAGAATTTATTAAAATTATAATTACAACTGCGCAGTTGTTCTGGTTGGCGGGTTCGCTCCTGCCACCGTGATAGGGAGGATGCTCGATTGTGAAGACAATTGGGACGCTGTGGCACAGTACGTGGGATACGTTCTGCGGAGGAAGAAGAGGGACCTCGATGCGCTGCTGCATAGCGGGGCCCCCTCTGACGGGGACCAGGCGATACGGGCCGGGGCCATGGCGCCGGCTGCAAACTTGGCGGACCCAGTCGTGGGTGATTGAGAGTGGTCCTGATTGGGACGTGGCTCTGGGCCTTCCCGAAGTAATGTGGAAAGCGGTTCCGGGGAGGAATCTACCCAGAGGAGGAGGAGGGAATTTTTTAGTGGCAACACCACTCGACGCAGAAGACGACGGTCTCTGTAAGTGCGAAGGCATTTTCAACCCTACCTCACACGCCAAAAAAAAAAAAAAAAAAACTGCGCAGTTGTTCATGTGAATAAATCGACACAGTTGAACGTGTTTTCCATGAGTTCAAAAGTGATAATATTGTTAATATTTAAAATGGTCATTTAAAAAGTCATTAAAATACCAATTCATAGTGCACGCATTTACTTTTTTTTGCTGGGTAGATAAAGAATTAAATGGTTTTATAAACATATTTATCTTAAACCACCATATATTCTAAATTCCTTTGGGTTGTGTTCATTACACATCCTGAATACCTCTAATAAAATACTATAATATGTACCGAAATACATGAGGAAATTAAATGAAATAGTAAATAGTATAGAGCAAATAAGAGATCTATTGGGAACTTTTCCTTTTGGTTAACCTCAACATTTTTTTCTATTGACTAATTTTTTGTTAATTTTTATTTATGCATTCTAGCAATTTTTCATTACTTCGTTGACTGACCATTTTGCTATTACAGGCTAAACAAAGAAGTAGGTTTTGTAACGAATTAGAAGAACATTGAACAAATAAAAAAATAAAAATAAAAATAAAAAGCAACATTGTAGCGAAGAACGATTATACGTTTTTATATTAACTTATTTAGAAAAATTTCAGAAGAACGAAAGGTGAATTCTTTATTCTCACACTTATCTAATTCTTTCGTTGATTATATCCATTTTAAAAATATAATTTCTTAAAAACGCAATTTTATAAATTAAATATAATTTCTTAAAAACGCAATTTTAAAAATTAAATCTATTTTCGAAGAACATTTTTCAAAAAATTTGTGGAATTGAAGCTAACAATTCATTTTCCCAACAAGAGATTTAAATTAATTACCTATATTTTTAACAAAAGTAGATAACAAAGGTTACACTTTCGAAAAAAACATGTGTTTCGAACCAGTGCCGATTTTTTAAGGAGTTTTCAATAAAGAATTGTCTTCATAAAATATCGTCTTCTTATCAGTAATTTCTCGTAAAAGTACGAGTAGTTTTTTTTGGCGAAAATCGTTTCGCACAAAAGTAGCTTATTTATAAAAGTACCTTATGCATAAAAATGCGTTTTCCACAAGGCATCCATTTTACAAGTCTGCATATATTTGCCGCAAGAATATCTTAATCACACAAATTCTTTTATTATTTCAAACTATTTTTAATTTCAGTAGAATCCCAATAATTCGTACCCGAAAGAACCGACTGCTTTTCAGGAATTAGAGAAGTATTCGAAGTAAAGAGATTTCGATTTAACAAGATTAAATTAAAAAAAAAGCGATTTATAAGGGTTTGAATTGAATGAAGTTTAAATTAAAAAATAAATGAATTAAAAAGGTTACAATTTATTTAAACCAAACAATTAATATGTAATAAAAAACAATAACAAAAATTAATTTTTCATATACGAATAAGAGCATTACGCTTCACAAAAATTAGAAACAAAGCCACGTTGGAATGCATATTTACATGCATAGATTTTATTTGGTATGCCAACGGTTATGTTACAACGCCGGAGTAAATAATTTCTTATTTATTCGTGATAAATTTTTTTGGAACTAGATACTGACGACGCAACAGTAACAAAAAATGGACACACCAGTGTAAAAAATATTAATTGCGGCCTTTTCTGTAAAAGTTGCACAGCGGCGTTCTAAACGGCCGTATACTCGTATATGCAACGCATTTGTGTACAAAACACAGTTGCACGTAAGAGCTGCATTGAGTTTTAGAATTAAACAGTTTTTCTCAAGGAATTTGACCGTTTATATCGAAATGTAAGGTTTTTGAATTAACGTGATCCAAAGCATTGCGGTTTGACTATATAAATACATATCGCTCATTTACTTCAATAGTGACACAACTCAAAAAACCACGATTTTTGAGTTAATAATGCAGAATAATTCTTCATATCGGACTTTTATCTTGTGTAAAAAATTCATGCAATTAGCTTCAGAACTCACCTCGTGACAGAAGAATATTTTTTTCATTTCTCCATTAAGAGGCTTGTAAATTGAAAATTTTAAGTACATTTTTTTTAAAACTATTGAAGTAAATGAGCGATATGTACTCGTATGTGCTTTTTTTAAATATTTATAATTTGCGTCTCAGACACTTTCTCCATGTCTATTAGTATCGCTGGAATTTGCATTCAACCCTAAAGTGGATGCTACACGCATCAATATGCAGCTTCAATAATTGTCTTAGTGTGTGTTTGTGTGCAAAATATAGTCACACATACACGCTCTGTGTAATAATGGCGAATGCCAAAAGGCTTTTGACAAAAATTCATTTAAGAAGCTAAAATATTATTTTTAAGGAGCTGGAGTCTTCCGAAAAAGCAATACCTAAATATACATATGTATGTAGTTCCTTAAATTCAGCACACACTCTACGGAACGGATAAAAATTGCAGTTTACAGTGACCGATAATACAGTGGCCAAAATTTCCCCTAAAATTGCTAAATCGTTACACTTTTAAATTTTGCTATACCTTGTATATTCTCCTACATTTCAAAGTAGGAAGCTTAATAAGTGCAAAGCGGCTTTCATATGATGGGAGATTAACATTCGGATTCCATGGATGTCCGCGAAGTTAAAATAAAAGAAATTGCTTTTAAACTGATTAAATTTTCCTTACATGGATGTTATATTGCTGATTACCAAATAACACTCGACTATTTTTCTCGCAGAATTTTTTAATTTTTCACTTCATTTCATTTTTACCCCTTATAGGTGGGAATTAAAAAATGTGAACGAATGAATGTATGATTTGGAACAAGCCCATTGGACCCTTTACATGATGCAAATGCTTAATTCTGAATGGCGAAAAACGCGATTATAAGATCATTATAAGATTTATAATTTGCAATCCATGGAAAGTTTATAGTGTTTATTATTTTTTAATATCTTTGAAATGTTAGTGGGAAAAATAGTTCCTTGGTTTGTCACCATTTGTGAAATACATTCAATTGGTAACATATCTACAAAAGCATACATATGTACAAAAAAATCTATTTGTGTATGAATGTGCATGTGCATGCATCGTGAATAAAAACATTTTATTTAAATGGCTTTTTGCCAAAAATGATATAAAAAAAACAGATATAAATAAGAAATAAATAAAAAATGTGGCGTATATCAACCTCATCGTCATGTGCAACAGGTTACATTTTTGCTTACAAGGCGCTTGTCTAGAAGTTTTATCTCTAATTCTTTTACTAGAATTTTTTTATTTTTACAATAAGTATCAGTTTTTTACTATGCAAAAATTACTAGCACAAAATATGACATGTCGTTAATTGCTTTTTATTTATTTTTTTCTACACGAAATAGAGTTTTCGAATATTTTTTTGCTGACTACTGCTGCTGTTATTGTCATAATTAAATATTTTATAGTTTATTTTTCTTTACTCACCCAACAATGAGAGTAAACCACAGGCCAGCCATATTATAAAGCTAACACCAACGGAACCAGTTCTAACTAGTAGACCAGAAGGTGACACAAATATTCCAGACCCTAAAAATTATAGAAATTGTAAAATGTAATAATTTTGTTAAATTTACTATAAGCACAATTAATGATTATATGTATGTAAAAAATATCACTTGAAAACCTTTCCAAATAATCCGAAGATGACAAAATACTTTTTTAAGAGACGTAATATTGAGGCAATTAAGATACCTGCCAACAATGGTAGCATTGGCTAATTTCCAAAACGTCAATTGTTTTGTATTCGACCCAAAGTATAGTGCTTCATAATGCTGTAGTACAAAGAATTTACAATGCATACATTTTCAAGTAATAAGCTGCGCTCAGGCTTGGCGAATATTTGACGAAAAAGAACGTAGCCACTGTTTTCGGCAAATATGTTAAGATTTTATGGGATATAAAACTCATAATAGAGTGAAGTAATAATTTATGGGAAACGAATTGTATTTCATATGTTAGTTTTTTCTTTATTTGGCCAATGTTTTGTTGTTAGTATAATTGGGTGTTTCCCTAGGCTGATTTTTTGGTAAATTTTTGTTTTTGTGTTGTTTTATTGTATTTCAATTAAGATACGAGACCTGCTTCAAATCAATAATATTTTAAAATAATAAAAAAAAAACTGTACAGAATTTCGACGTTATGTTTTTCTGGTCAAATATTTGCCAAGCCTTAACGTAGCTTTAGAAACGAAGCAAAAAAGCATTAAGCGCATCAGTTTTAAAGTTGATGCCGCAACATTTTATTCCTAGCATTAGCAAACGCAAGCTTATTTATTGTAGCTATTAAAAAAATATAATTAGGAAAAGAATATTGGTATTAAGAGCTTAGCAGACTGTGTGCTGTTTAAAAATACATCTACGTTGTGTAAATAGTGCAGCAGAACAGTATACAAATTTTGTATAGATACTTTTGGAAGTCAGCCATTATGTGATACCTTCTTTTTATAAAGAGCTTAATTTAGAATTTCAGAGAAAACAACATAACAAATCTGTAAATGTACGAAGCAATGAGCAGCATCTTCGGCAGTCGTCGGTTTGAAAATTTTTAAATTGCTTTAAGAAGTAAAAGCAAATGCAATAGCTTTGCCATCGCAAATCATGTGTATTATGCAGGATACAGACGATGCAACAAGTTTATGCAACACGTTTATTATTCATGTTGCATATTGTGATACAAAAACTGCAACCAACAAGTAAACCATAAACGCAACATCAATTATGAATTGAATATCGGTTGAGAAACACGACTAAAATATGCAATTTTAAAGTTTGCTTGTTTCCACTGAAATGAAACAGTAAAAACACTAAGAAACGATTCACGCTATGCAACCAACATCAATGCAACCAGAAAATATCATAATATTTTGATGTTTTCGAAACCTGGAATGCAATATGAATTGAAATCATAAACATAACTACAGACTATGCAACCAACAACCAAATTTGCCTGGTTGCATACATATGTACATATATACGAGTGCTGTTTGTTAACTCCGTGACTATTTGAATAAAAAATTTTTTTACTACCTGCCTGTTATCGATCATCAGACTATTTAAAATTTTAAAAAATTTTAGAAATTGCAAAATTTTTTTTTTCAGAAAATTACCGTTTAATACAACATAATATCCTTGTAGATCAATACATTTTTTCCAATTCAGCGTTTTTCCAATTTTTTTTTATTCTTTTCGAATAATAGGTTGTCTCAAGGCTCTCAAAGTAAGCGTTTGTTTTGGTTATGAATACTTCATGCGAGCCAAATCTCTTACCACCCAGCCATTTGTTCAGGTTCGGAATAAGAAAATAGTGGCAGGGTGCTAAATTTGGAGAATATGTGGGATGGGGTACCAGTTCGTAGGTTAATTTTAGGATTTCTTTCATACTGACTACGCACGTTAGTCTAAATATTTATTAAAGCTTATGTGAATGACACCGTGTGCACCACAAAAAACTGTGGTCATGATCTTATTGACTGGCAGACCCACCTCGGTCTTCTTATTGGCCATTTAAATTGATAGTGCAGAGTTCCCATAGTATTTATCAAGTGTTACCTTGGTTTCAGTGATGGTTTTTTTACGCTAAAAATATTGCTTCATCAACACTCGAAACACAAACTAAATTACGCAGCTTGCTCAAAATTGGACAGTAGTCCTGTAGTGGTTGAAGGCAGTACTGTTGTATTTAAAGTTACTGCGAGGGAAATTCAAAAAGTCACGCAGTTATCAAATACCTTTCGCTTTTGTTACTGGTCCAAAATGCATATTCACGTAAGCAATGTAAGAACTTTAAAAATTTCTAATTGGCTTGGAGTGCGATGCTCAATTTTTTAATAAGCACATGCAGAATCATTGTTTCTGTGTTAAATAGTTGAAATAAGTTAAAGTAGTAAAAAGCAAAAATTTTACAACTTTTGCTACTTCGAATTAAGTTGTTGGATAAAAAGTCCTAAATATTTTGCAAAAACGTTTTTTAAGTTTTACGGTATAGAACAGGTTGTCTTCAAATGCCTAATTTAAAGACTTCCTTTCTGTATAACGATTTGTTTTAGATATAGATTTATTACCGCTTTTTTTATTTCACGCCATTGTGCGCTGTGCTTTCTACAAATTCATTGGCGCCGCAAAATACTTTTGCAAAAGAAATTTAATGCATTTATTTAGCAGAAGTTGAAGAATTTAGTTCAAATCAAATATGTATTCATGTACATATGTATGTATGTACGTTTACATCTATAATATATATTTTTCAATGATATTTAATTAATGAAAATAAGTGTGATTATTTTAAGAAGGTTAGGATAATTAAGTTAATGTCATGAATACTGAAGAATGCACGATCACTGGCGATCATGTGTTTACATTTAACAAACCCAATCGTTATTTAAATGATTGCTTTCAACCAATGACTGATCTTTGATCAGGTTAGGTTTTGACATGGGTTAATGAGTTGCTGTAACACATTTTATTTGATTTTTAATTATAACTGCGCAGTTGCTTATATGAATTAATCGAGTAAACATGAAATTAAATTCATATCTTTAACGAAATTGTTCCCAAAATATTGAACAGAATTAATTAAAATTATATTTCTGCTTATGGTGTTTTCAACCAAAAATGCATTGCAATTCTTGTCTGGTTTTGGCTTATTTATTTAGCTTTATTTACAGCATTTATAAATGTACAGCAATTTCCTTAACTTCCGACTTTGTAGAATATATTACAAGCTTACGAGTATCATTAGAAGGAAGTTTCGCTGAACTCAGTTAGTACAAATGAAAAGTGAATGCGTTCACTATTAAATGGTCATTTCATGACTTCTTAAGCAGTTCTTTATCTAAAATAATTTTTAATGATCTTTAATGTTAACAAGATTATAATTTTTGAAGTAATGCAATACCCATTCAACTCTTCCGATTATTCATATGAACAACTGAGCAGTTGTAATTTAATTTTTATATTTTTCGTTAACACATGCTTAATATGGAACATGCATGAGTTTTAAGTACTAATTTAAATGAAATTTAAAACATGATACATAGGCTATACATTAAAAAAATAGAAGCAAGACGCGACGTGGGGGTATTATATGCCATTTAATCGACGAAGATACCAGCGACAGCGAATCCGCAGGTTAAAGAAAAAGTGTCTATCATATACCCAGTGGAAAATATTAGCAGTCGGAAGTACTTTTGATCTACTTCCGAAATATCAATATCTAGATATTTTCGTCTTCTTAGGAAATTATTAAGAATAACATTCAGAAAAGTGGGTTGAAAGTGTTTTTATTCTCTAAAATTCGTTTATTTACATATTTGTACTTATAATTTATATAACATTCGACCTTATTATTTTTTTTTTTTTTTTTTTTTTTTTTTTTTTTATCTTGGACCAGTGCTAAGGGCTATCCCCTACATATGCAATGCATTGCACATAGCCATTTTTAGTAATTATTTTACTTTGCCGGTGCTACCCAATATCGACGAAGGAGGGATTCTGATGTGATTGTGGATTGCTATCAGCTGAAGCCTTCGCCACTGAAACCTTCCGACAACAACTGACACACTAATGCATATCAGAAAAATGCGATATGTTTTTTTTATAATTTTAGTCTGAAATTGGTGTTGAACACGGGTCTATTTTGGTTTTGTAGTCAACGTGCAGACTACTTCAGCCATCGCCACCCTCATCAGTGAATTTTTCATAATTTCTGATAACAAACTTAAGATTCTTATATTCAAAATTCGACTATTCAATCGAGAAGTAATAGTACTTGAGTTTATTTTTTAAAAAATACTTTGTGAGAATATCATAAGGTACGTAATAATACATTTTATATATTTTTTTTTTTTGGGAAAAAGCACAATTTTGAAATCACAATCATATATTTATTATTTATTTAATCGTAAAAGAAATAAAGTAATAAAAAATACTATTCAATTGCACTTCCATAAAATAAATTAAATTCGAATTTTTGTAGAATTGGAAATTATTTATTAATAGCATTAAACCGGATAAGCAACATTTCGTGGGTTCATGGGAGTTATAAAATATTAGATAAATTACTCTGATTAAAAAAGATTAGAAAAATAGAATTACTGAACATCACGAACATTCCTTCGAATTCCATGAATCGTCAGCAAAAAAAAGAGAACTTCCGCCAACGAAAAGAAGTAGTAGTAGTAGAAGAAGAATTGAAAAGAAGTATCACTAATTCGATTTTGCACTACTTCCGGATCACAAGATCAGGATCTAATTTACTTTTTTTTTATTTTGCACAGTGAAACGTGCCCGCGTCTGCTATGTAATATTTTTAAAACTTTATAACAGCCACTGCAATGCGTGGCCGGGTCATCTAGTATATATTTATATTTATACTAGCTTTTACCCGCGGCTTCGCTGCCGTTATTATCTCCATCGGTTATACAGTTTCGGAAAGGCATATCTTACCCCTACGTCGCCTCCTGGTTCTCCTGGAAAATTATAGTATAGATAATATACTGGTGGTGAAACGATAAGAAAGTTAGTTCATGCACAACTTTGCAGTCGCGTGTTTTTTGAGAATTTGTAAAACAGAGTTGCTGGCTCCTTGATGCATTAATTTTTAAATTTTAACCTAAAGGCCAGCCATTTTAAATATTATTTTATTTCGCTTATTTACTGATTAAATAGGATGCTGGTATTGCAGGCACAGTTAAAAAAATTTTGAACCGAGCATCTCATACTCAACGTCTTAACTTTTTAAATATTATTTATTAATATTATTTTAGAACTAGAGAGCGATAGTGTAGCGAATAGACAGGTGTTGAAAGTGGTAGAAAGATAGACCTTAATTTTTGCGCAACTCTGCAGTTGCGTGTAAAATAGAAGGCAAAGTTGTGGCGTCTCTGATGTTAATTTCGACGCATTAAGCTAAGTGGAGCCATTTTCTTCATTATTATACTTTGTCGACGCTTTATTGCTCAACTACCGACGAAGAAGGGCGCTGTAGCACGGAAAATTCATAAAAAAATGTTTTTTCAATTTGACCGGGCTGGGTATAGACCCCAAGTCCTTCTGGTTGCAGGGCCAACACGTAAACTACTCGCCAAAATAATTAATATTAAAATAATGGTTAGAAAAAAATATGGAAATCTGTTGACATTGCAAGCCATCGCTGATATATTTTTATGAAATATGATTTTTTTGAAAATTTTCGTCAACGATATCTCTCGAACGAATCACCCAATAGTTAAATTTACACCAATCGACGTTTCTTTTATAGGTTAGTAGCTGATTAGGTGTTGAACTTGATCGGCTTAGTAGTTAAAAATTTATTTCGTAAAAACAATTTTTCGAAAATAAACTTTTTGAGAGTATTGTACATGAAAAACTTCGAAAAAATTGATTTTAAATATTCACTGATTTTTATACAATAAAAATGTATCGGATGTCGCAAGTTTTGCAAAAATTTTTAAAGTGGTTCGAAAGAGTGATGTCGAAAATTTGTGAAAATTGACATTGTACCGACTTATGTATTTTCGTTCTTTATTCTTAAATATACATACATTCATACATACATACATATGTAGTTTAAATGAAATTTGGCTGAAGATTTGCCAATTGTGCACTTAAAATTTGGAAGTACAATTTTGAATTCACATTCAGCTTTATCGTATTTGGTGTAGACGTATTTCGACTACTGGCGTATTTGTAGTCGCATGTGTTGTATATATTAGCATTTCCGCCAACTACGAAGGAATTTTTTAAATACCCCGCGTTTTCGAGACGAATACGACAAACACGATAAGGGGAATTGTATTTCCTGTAAGTTTTTGTTTATTGTACTATTGAAGTGTGATAAGAACAAATATTAATTTCGGCATGCATTTATATTTATACAAATAGCCGCGCGGCGCTTAAGGTGCTTTTTCTCTAATACAGACGAAGGAGCGAGCGCTGCGATATACATTACCATAGAGAACACTAATACACATCAGATAAAAATATATGATAACATTTCCTGCAAACTTTCTTTTAATAAATGCATACACATCGCTTATTTACTCAAACAACGTCAGAACTCAAAAAATACAATTGTTGCAGATTTTCATATCGGCCTTTATCTTGTGTAAAAAATTCATGCAAATTGCTTCAGAACTCACCTCGTGACGGAAGAATGTTTTTTCATTTCCCCATTAAGAGGCATGTAAATTGAAAACTTTAAGTATCTTTTTTACAAAACTAGCTTCTTGTGAGTTATGACGTCGTTTGAGTAAATGAGCGATATGTACGTTTGTGCTTACTAATCAATGCTAAATTCCACTTCCGATTGAAGTTCCACTATTCGATTTGAAGGATTAAAATATTTTACATTCTGGTTATGGGGAAAAGCAAATGCCTTAAATTTTAGATACGTATTACACTTACCTATCATAGTCCCGACAATTAAAGCCACCCCACTGAAGAGTCCCACCCGTCTCTGGAGGTGAACAACGTCGTGCGGCGCTGAGCCCCTCCTCTCCAACGACTTCCGCATCCCCCCGGTCCCTGATGAGTCGGTCTCTGTCGTTTCGGGCCCTTCTGGCCCAACAGAACCGTTGGTATACGTTGACCCATTGAGCGTTGCTTTGTTTGGCACATTTTGTCCTAATTTTATTAAAAATTATTTTGATTATATTTGTTTTTTTTTGTTAGTAGTGGTGAAAATGAATATAAAAAGAAAAGAGAAAAGGAAATAGATTGTTCATTAGTAAAATAACTTCCTTGTTGATAAACTTTTTATTTTGACAAATTCAATAAATTTTTACTACAAGATCAGTATTTTGGCCGCATTAATTCCTTTTTATGTCAACTTTTCACAAGTAATTATTTTTTATTATTATTGCATAATTTTCACTTTTATCAATTTAAGAACAAATACGATTATTATATTACGTTTGCTGTTTTTTTTTTTTGTTAAAAAGTTTCCTAATTTTTTGTATATTTAGTAGTTCTTAATTCATTTGCGGGAGTTTTTATGTATCACATCGAATTTTGGTGCTGCTTAGATTCTATAAACCTAAAGAATGGTTAATTGAAGATGTTTAATTACCGCGCACGAAAACTTCATAACATTAAGTTAAGATTACGATAGTGGAAGGGAATGTTTGCAGTCTGTAAGAAGCAGATACGACAGCAATCGTTATGTGGGAAAGTCTTGCTTTAGCTGGCATGTGACGGAAAGCAATTGTAAGACACACCAAAAGCGGTTACTAATCCTAAAGTCTACAAAGAACTGGTGAGAATGCAGGTCGTCTAGAGCAACCACGGTTTTACGTATGTTTCTTCTAAAAATCATTGAGGTATTAAGTGGGTTGAAAAGGGATCCGTGATACTGATGATATACATAGAATTCCCACAATATATTGAACTATAAAAAAATTTTCTGTCCTTTAGTGCTACTCCGGATAAACATAATTTGTTCGAACTAAAAACTTCTCATATTAATTGTAGAATTCAAGCTGCAGGTTGAGTGAATTTTTTCTATATTCATGCTAAAGTCACGCCAGTAATTATTTTGATTTACTTTTATACTTAATTATTTATGAACTTCACTATTTTATTCTTTATTAGTTCATTAATTAATAATTTAATATAATAACCAATTGACTCATAAATTTTATTTTTTATTATTAACCAATTATTTTATTTTCTTAGCGTATTTATTTATTGTATTTTAGCTTAATTTAAATTGTTTTAATGAATTTAATTTTACATTATTATATTTAATTTTATAAAATTTTTATTTTGAATTATTTCATTTTATTTTATTTCCTATTTTTATTAGAATTTCTTTATTTTATTAACCCTGAACAAGTACCGTCATTTAACGAAAATTGTTAGTTAATTTTTGCACACCTTTTATAAAAAAATTATATAAATTAATTTACTTTAAAAAATAGTTTTAAAAAAGTAATTTTAGTGAAATTCGATTTCTTTCACATTTTATATACTTAAAAAAAGTTGTTGTTGCCTTATTTAAAAATTTTTTTTATATATTTTATTTCATAAATTAAACTGCATACATTTTTTTATATATAGAAAATTTTCAACGTTTTCAAATTATTAAAAAGGACGAGAGATCAATTAATTTTATATAAATTTGTAAAATTTTTTTAAAAATTCAAAAATTTCTCTTTGACAATTAGCACATTTACAAATTTTATCTTAATTTTTGTTTTAAATATTTAACACTTTAATAAATTAAAAATTTTAATCCAATTTTCCTTTAATTAAAAATTTTATTTTTAACGTTTCAAATTTTTTTTTGAATTTTGTATTTAATTTTGTTCTTAAATACATAACATTTTTCAATTATTTTCATTTTATAAATTTTTTTTCACATTATAATGCAAAACACATACTTGTTATTAAAAAATGTGTGTTTTAAAGCCGTAAATATTGATTTTGTAGTAATGTTTGCTTTTGTCTTAAAAATTTAAGAGAACTCATAAATGAAATATGTTTTTATTTAGATTCGCTTTTATGTTTTTTGGTCGTTACATTTTTTTTTTTCATTTTAATATTTTTCTTTTGTATTTGTTATTAGATCACACACACCTCCTCTATTATCTGTTGAATTATTTTTGCATGCGTTTTTTTGCAAGCAAAATAGTTGGGAAATTTTATCGCGCATGGCATGGACGGATTACAAATGTTACAAATTATTTCGCCGCAAATATTCAATATCAGGCGAACAAACGATACGAAGTCTCTGGCAGATTTTAATAAACTGTTCTATGAATTTTCAAACAAATGCTTGGAAGCCCAAAAATTAAAAAAAAATTAACACACTCTCACAATTTCCCCAGTATAAAATTTGAAAGTCTTTGACGTAGAATTTTTCGTAGGATATCGAATGAAATGAGAAAGATTTTATAAATACGAGTGGGGAAGAGTACAAAAGTTTTTATATGTTATAAAGTTCTTTATTATAAAACTGATATTTTTTTTACTGGTAATGAAGAATAAATTTAGTCTGGTATCAACAACCACCGAACAAAATCAAAATTTAATTTTGCGTTTTTGTATTTTTGATTATATTTCTATCCAAATGTCTCTTATTTTTTTTTACATTGAATATAATAGAAAACGTGTATGTTGGCTTATACATACATATGTACATATCGCTACCTTAATATAGAAAGGCATTTTTCTTACTATAGTAGAAGTTCATGAAAATGTAAGTTTAATAGTCGCCATAATTTTCATAAGCTGAGATTTTTTATTATTAAATTATCTCAGGAATAGTTAGCAGGAGCACACCAATTTCTTTCGTCATTTAAATACGATTTGAAGTAAAATACTCGCATCTGATAGGGCATTTCCACACTAAGGTAGCGATGTGTATTTTATGTATATGGTAAATATCTGGGTACAGTGAATGCCAAAAGAAAATGAATACCTTTGTATGAAACATCGTTTTAAAAAAAATTTTATTTTGTAATGTAATTCACTATAATTTTATATAATATAAAATGACGGCATTTCCCACTAAATGTTTCCTTCGAGAAGTTATATTGAAAATAAACACAAATTTGATATAGGTATGTAAGTACATACATATACATAATTACAGTATCTAAATAAATCGACCACCAAAAACTAAATTTCAGAAGAAATGGTTTTTTTAATCTTTACCTACGTACATAATCTGTACATATGTATGTCGAAATTGTTTTTGCTATAAAATCGCAATGCGCATTTAACAGGTTTTCACAGGAATGATACTTTGTGAGATGAGGTGACTGATCGAGAACTATCTATTTTTATGAAAACAAAGCATAACGATAATAATGATGCTTACGGCTTTCTGGCAGCTTTGCCTCGAAATGTTCGAAGCAAATTTTCTTTTGCAGTTAATGGCAGAAGCCGAAAATATTGAGTAATGTAGGAGCAAAATAAATGAGAATAAAGCCCCTATTCATGGCATTCGCTTCAACAATGAAAATATGATGTTCTATAGAGAAATGTTTGTTTTTTAGAGGAACTACAAGCCAGCAATTAAGTTGGTTACCAATGCCGCTGATATTGTGTGTTCGTTTTTTTTGCAACGGTATTCTATAGAGTAGGTCTCAATTCTTATACAACCTTGCTGTTGCGCGTTTTCTTAATTTGTAAAGCAGAGTTGCTGAATGACCACGGCGAATTGATACAAGGTAAACTCAGTAGAACAACAACAACCAAAAATCATTGTGTTCTGTTAAAATAATTCATACAATGATACATTAAGCAGTGATAAATAGTCGCCAAAATGGGATATTGAGTTCACAAAATAGCGACGAAGAATAGCGCTGTGCCACAGCTGCAATTAATGACTGGAGGACAATTCAGATAAGAGCTACCGCGGAGACATTATTTTAGTACTATCAGCTGTAAAATTATTATTTTTATTTTATGTTCAGTGTTACCAATAAAAATGTCATAAAAATCAGGGTGAAAAAGTTTGTTCTCTTATACGGAGCGAGCTACTTGCGGTATTTCTATAAAATTTTATACATTTCTCGAGACGAAAATAAAAAAAATCTAACATTAATATGACCACATTTTAAGTATGTTATATGAAAGGAAAATAAGGGATTCATTTTGCAATAAAACAAATTGAAATACTTTTCTTATGAGTAATTAATGCCCAATAAAGCATACAGTCGTTAAAGCGTCTAAAAATTAAGCGAGAATTTGTGCTTCTAATTTTAAATATCAAGTAAATTCGTGCTTCAAATTTAACAAATAAATTATTAATTAACAATTTACATTTTGTCCATATAGGATATCTTAACCAAATAAATATATAAATTAAATGAAAATAATTAATTATTATGAAAAACTTATTAACGTATGCATTATTTCCCATCATTTCACGCTACATTTTTTCCAAGCAGTAACTTTTTACATTTTGTATTTTGGTTTTGTGTACATTCATAGTGATCACGATTTCTCGAGGCAACTTATTGCCTGTTTATAGACGCCGAGGTGAAAATAATTTTCCCCATTTATATTGAAAACAAAAACAATTTGAGTTTTTTTATGTTGCTTTCAATATAATTGCCGAACGATTATTTTCATTCGACTTCTATGAACAGGCAGTTATTGTGTGGTTTGAATGATTTAAAAAGGCTCGATTTGAATGAGCCTAAATGTAGGTGAAGAATTTAAGCCTTTGAGCGATAAATATCTAGAAATTTCAAGTTAGAGAAATGCTTACAGAATCATTACGACCAAATTAAGACACATACGTTTAAAAGCATCATCGAAAATCAAAGAAATTGGATTCGAAAGAACTACATCAAAGAGGCATCATGCACTTCATTCTATAGCTCGCTAAAGCTAAATAATTTTCCATCTCTAAAAATTTTTAAATTTTATTTAGATGATATCGTAATGCAATCGTCAATGCAGAAAACAAATATAATTTACTGTTGGAAAATTATATACGACGATTATATTCGTATAACATTCTAGCGATCGAGATTTTGTATTATTAGCTACAAGAATTACAGAAAAGCCGAAGGGCTGCAGTTTTCCTTGTTTCATGTGAACAGAATCAGCACAATTGTAGCGGCTGGCTAAAGAATTAAATCAAATACTAAAAATTTCAAGCATACTTTGGAGATTAGGTAAATATTTGAATCGTCTGCAGAGAAACTTAAAAAATAAATAGGACTTCATTAAAATATGCAGTGAAAAAGTTATATAATTACTTGGTGATATTTTTCACGTTCTGGTCTCCTGGTAGCACAATCTTTTTTATAGGACCGTCACGATTAAGCAAAAAAATAAAAAAAAATAAAAACTTAAAACGTAGAAGGTTGAGAAGAAGAATAATATTATTATAAATAGACATGCAGCTGAATTCTGAACGGTGGTGATCTGTTTAAAATAGTTTCGCTAATTTTGCTTTTCTGTTATAAATTTAGTACAGTTATTTTGAATATTCTTAAATAATTTATTCATTCAGTGCCAGTGTCGGACTAAGTAATGAAAACACTGCGCATTTTTTCTGATGTTCATTAGTGCGCCTTCGTGTCAGTTGTTGTCGAAAGGTTTGTTTCAATGGCGGAGGCATTGTCACTGATCACTGAACAAGACCGGCTTCAGCTAATACTAATTCGCAAGTAACATCAGACCACCCTCCTTGGTCGTTATTGTGTAGCATCATCGGCAAAGTAAAATAGTTAATAGCAATAGCTACTAAACATGGCTTCCAAAATTTAGTGCGTCTCCTTAAAACCATAGGCGCTGCAAAATATGATATAAAAACAAGAAACGTGCAAAAGGCGGCGTTATAAAAATAATGAAGCTTTCCTCTCTGTCTGTCCCTTCACCCCCTGTAATCTTTACAACAATCCATTTCCTCTAGTTCCACGACAATAGACCACCACTTAGGGCATGGGAAACTGGAATAAGTCACTTCTTCAAAAATATCAAGTTAATGATGACATTGATTGCAATTTAACTACATATATCTCTTCCTTTTTAAGAAATTTGCTATCAAATGTTAAGCACCACTGAGATTTTGATCAGATTTTTATTGCAAATTTCTTAAAAAAAGAGGGGATACTGTTAAATTGTAATCAATGTACTCATTAACTTAATATTTTTGAAGAAGTCACTAATGACACTTTCAAAATGAACGGATCTAATAAGGACTCCCAAATAAGGTTAAGTTTGCAAGCAACTACTGAATATGATGAAATAAAATACAACATACGTTCAGTTTGGACAAAAATCAATAAGAGCTAAAACGAAGAAACGTCAACAAACAAACAAACAAATTTTCTGATTTGCATTTTTGCCTATAGCCATAGGCTAATGTACATATTAGTGCCCTCCTACGCTGGGTTTAACAAAAATCGCAACGGCAGAGTTCAGTTTAGTTCTCTTGTCTATATTATCGCTTTTCAAAAAAATGTTCACCACAGACATTTAAATTGCTTGAGTGCTACTTTTAAAAGAAAAAAGGAAAAATCATAAAGAACAGTATTTTTCATTGCAAAATATTAATGACATTTTAATTCGGTTTTTCATTTCGCAACTATTTCTCATAATTTGTATGTTTTTTTTTATCTGGTACCAGCACTCAGGAGATGAGTCCTACACATGCGAAGCATTGTGCTGGAACTATAGGAAAGGGATAGTTGGAGAAATGACAGGAGGTGCAGCTTAATTAATTATTTTACAGCTCTGTTTTTGCACGTTCTATGTTTATAGCAGTGTTGAAGCTTCGGTTTAGTAGCCGTTTTTATTATTATTTTACTTCGCCGGTGCTACACAATACCGACGAAGAAGGGCGTTCTGATGTGATTATGGATTGCTATCAGCTGAAGCCGCTATTGTTCAGTGACCAGTGACTATGCCTTCGCCACTGAATCCTTCCGACAACAACTGACACACAAAGGCACACTAAAGCACATCAGAAAAAATGCGAGATATTTTTTTTTAAATGATTTTAGTCTGAAGCTGGGGTTGAACCCAGGTCTGTTTTAGTTTTGTAGTCAACGTGCAGACTGCTTCAGTCATCGCCACCCTTTATGTATAAATCATATTGAATGTTAATCATGTAATAAAAAACAACATACGCGTAAAACAGGCGCTTACTTCAAAACAAACTCTTTCGAAAATTTGTGATGGATAGCGTTGTCGAAATCGATTTCCATCACATACATGAAAGTTACACGAAAGGTATAAAATATCTTTTGGAGTTCACTATACTTTTTGTAAACTGAGTCAAAATATTTTGGCAGCAGGGATGAAGAAAAAGAGAAAAGAAATTACTTAAGGCCGATGATGACAGTGACGTAGTTAACAAAATGATGAAGATTACTTATTTGCAATGTCTGAAGGCGTCATTCAGAACAAATAGAGAGGGAATATGAAATGATTTAAATAGTTTTTTTTTCTTTTGCTATTTTGTTTACTTTATTCTGCTCCACGTTTTAATTACAAATTTTTTCATTTATTCAAGTTAAAAATGTTTTTTTGCTTCTTTTTTAAATTTTTTTTTGCTGAGAATTTGAAACAGATTTATATAAAAAGCGCGTGGTTTGCAATTTTTGTAAAGTGCTTTCGTTATTTATTTTTTTTGTTGCTATTTTTAAATTTCAGATTGTTTTTTTTTTTTCAAATATTGTAGAAAACATATTTAGCATTTCATTATGAAAACCATTAAAAAAGTCAATAAAATTGAAAAATTCTTAAATATTGAAAGAACACTGTAAAAGTAATTGCTTTTTCTTTATTTAACGACCCTGCCTATTTAAGTTCATTTTAATTTTACAATAATAAATTTAAATTTTGTTTCTGTCAAATGTTGTTTTTTTTATTCATCAATTTCTTTTATTTTAACTTTTTGCAAAATACACAGTTTCCTCTTTTTATTTTTTCTTCAAATAGTCCGTTCACAATTTTGAATTCAGTCTGTAACTTTCAGTTCGACTACTGTTTATCAACTGATTGTGATAATTTAAAATAATTGATTGAAATACAAAATTTCACATGAGAATTTCGTTCTAGTTTATCTGAGTAGGAAAGTTCTTGTACCCTTCATTTTTTTTACAGAGGTTTAGCATGAGGAATTAGTCATTTCGTTTGTTACATTTGAATTTATTGACTTTAATTAATAGAATATTCAAATATACGAGTAACTACCTTGCTCAAGTCATCGTTCTTCAATTAAAATAAGAAAATAATTAAGGTTGAACTGGTTATCTTATTTCCAAGAATTTTAATTATGCGATGATAATTGTAAGTATAAGTTCGTCAAAAATTTCTTTCTTTAAATTAATTGTGACAGGCTGAGAAAAACCTACTTGTGGTATGATTGCGATAACTATCATATATTCGACAACGTAAGTTTGTAACGTTACCCAAATACAATTATTGCCATATAAATACCTTGGTTGCATTTAGGGATATATCTGATTATAAAAATTCTGACAGTAATCAAAATCTTTTTATATATGATCTTGCATACATTTTATATAATCTGTTCAATACATCTCTGACTTTTATTTTTAGCTTTTGACGACACTTCAGAATGTTTTTATAAGGGCATTTACTATTCGATATTAACCATAAAAATAAATATTTTTTTTACTTAATTTCACTTCGTTTATTTTCTTATTCAAATTCTGTTTATTCTTATTTTTTTGTTAATTGAAATGCTAACAATTTTTCGCTCAATGGATACATAACATTTTTTTCCTCTTTTACACTTCTCGTCACATAAATACGACACTATCTGGTAGAAATCGATTCTGAAATTATGACGATTTATGATCGAAAATAGGTGCTGTACTCAGTGCTACCATATATGTGTGTATGTATGATGATATAGCTTGTTTTATAGTTATTTTTTTTTTTTTTTTTTTTTTTTTATCTTGGACCAGCACTCAGGGGATGACCCCTACACATGCGATGCATTGTGCTGGAACTAGGAAATTAGGTTATGGGAAGGAGGATAGAAGGAGTAGTGTGAATGGACATTTGATTTGAATTTTCCCACGTCATAAGTGACAGGAAAGACCTCGGCAGGGAGTTTGTTCCACATACGCGATGTTCGGCCGAAAAATGAGTTCTCCCTGTAATGCGTAGTGCGGTTCGCTGCCAAGTTGACTACAAATGGATGTGCTCTTAATGATGAACGCGTCGTGCGCGTGAATGATCGGGTTTCGGGAAAAAGTTCCCTGATTTCATCAGAGCACATCCCATTATAGTAACGATAGAACAACGAAACGATTGAGATATCTAATAGATTGGAAGTCATTTCAATCAAACTTTTTTTTAATTGTAGTTTTGTTAAACTGACTTTGATTCAACAAGTTGTTTTTCAGTGATAGTTTAAGAAATATCAAATTAGGTAATATTACCATATTTTGTACAAAAAAAAAATACTGCATTAGTAAACATTCCTAATAGAAATACCAAATATCACGAAGAAAACAAAGCAAAAAGAAAAAAATAGTGGAGTGTCAAAAAAAATTTTTAATATATTGTAAAGGAAAAAACGTATTGGTTAAAGACGTTTTGTAATACTACAACCCTGGTAAAATGAGAAATCTTAGTTTTTACAAACAGTACAAATAAAGTCTGCTAGATATATTGCAATTATATGAAATATAATGCCGACTTCACTAATTCCAATTAATCGGTAATACGGACAGTATTTTCCATTACATTGCGTGCTCTACAATTCGCATTGATAGCAACTTTTTAACTTTATAATGCGGATTGCACGCAAACGTTTGTGTAATGTTTATCTATATTAATTGTCACTCGAAAAACATAGTTTTTCTCTTTTTTTCGCTACAAAATATTTTGTTGGGATACACCAATAAAAGAAGAAATCATATCAACTAACCCGAAACTTGGAACATCAATCTTCTTCAAATGCTACGTGAATTCCGCAAAACAATATCCGCAAATTGTGGATCTTCTTTGATTTTAGACGATCAAATGCTTGCCATTGGAAATAATATGATGCGCACTTCCTGCCCTGCCTGAAATATCAATTCGTTGTCCTTAAGTATCGTAGTTATTAATTACATCCATAATTTGCGGGAAAACGCCACATAATATTAATTTAGTAAACGAATAATTACAATATAATAAGAATGGTATTTATCTAAAAATCTACAATTAGTACCCCATTCAAGTGGCAAGTAGTGTATTTACATATGTTTACTTGTGTGTATATGCTTTGTATGTATATTCATTCTTTGTTTAATGAATTGAGTTAATTGTGTAATCATATGATCGTTTGTTGATCATATTTGTGAATGCTGATCATTTAAATAAGTTCATATGAATTTCGTTCGCATTCTGTTCAACCAATACAGTTGAAAAGCCTGCCTGAGTGTTAATATTTTCTACATACACAATTTTTGGTTGTGAAAATATGTAGTATGTACATACGACAAAGTATGTATTATATTGAGTATTAAGTTTAGGTCAGTGATCGTATAGAGAAAAAAAGTAAAAAGTAAAATAAAAACTTTTATTCTTAAAAATAATTTTTGATTTGATTTTTTTATAGAATTTCTTTTATATTTAAAAACCATTTTATATTTTATAAACCAGATATATTTTTAAAATTTTTTCTTAAAAAAAAAAGTGTTTTACGTATCAGAAATCAAAGGAATTTAAAAAATTTGCAATTAAGTTGTTCACTACAGCATACTAACTATTGTATCAGTTGCATGTAAAGAGCGGTTCAACCAAAACGCACGATGTTAATTGTAAATAAAGCAAAAAATTTTGCAATAATCTAATATTTTTTATTATGATAGAAGGATCTATGACAATTATGTGTGAAACAAAATATCGGCCAAATACTCGCCACTGCTTCTAGCCATAATTGAGGTTCAATGTTTGTTAATGTGCCGAATTATCTCATGCTTTAGCTCTTGAATTGTTCGTGACTTATTGGCGTACACTTTTTCTTTTAAATATCCCCAAGGGAAAAATTCAAATGGTGTCAAATCACATGATCTAACGGCTAATTAACATCCACACGACATGAGATAACACGACCATTGAATTTCTCACGCAAAAGAGCCATTGTTTCGTTGGCCGTGAGCCAGTGGTACCATCATATTGGAACCACATATCGTCTAGGCCCTAATCTTCAATTTCTGGCCGCGTTAGCGAACACCATTCACGGTAACTGCTTGGACGACCTCATTTTAGAAGAATTACCGCCCGCTGACGCCATCAGACCATAAAACGCACCAACAAGTCAGGCGAGCATACACAGGTGTTTTCACTTTTTCTACCGACCCGATTTTCTGAAATTTGTGCACTATTGTCATGATTGTGGACACAGTTGGTCGCTTATGTTGACCAAACAAATCAAGAAGTACACGAAATGCATTTTGCCCATTTGCGTAAATTGCTTCAACAATCTTAACACGCTGCTCAATTGTGTATCTCTCCATGGTTGAATGTCTCAAACACTTAAATAAAGAAATTTCAAATTAATTTGGGCAATTGTTACTCACAATTAACATGGTGCATTACAAGCCAACTGCAGTACATGCTTTATACATATACAGGGTGTCCGCCGGGAAGGTATACTACTTTGATTGTTTATAATTTTTGATTAAATGAAAGAAACCAGAGGAAAGGGATAGTGAGAGAGATGACAGGTGGAGAAGCTTCACTATCTTACAACTCTACTTTTGCACCTTTTTTGTTTATAGCAGTGTTGCAGTGCCTCTGATGATAGATCAGAAAAAAACGCGAAAAGGTTCTATGATTTCGCCTGGAACTGGGCTCGAACAAAGGACCATTTTATTCATTGATTTACTTCGCGGATGTTTTGTTGGTAAAATAGCAATAAAGGAGAGTGTTGTAGCGCAGAAAGCACAAAAAAACTGTTTTTGACTTGATCGGCCGGCGAATCGACTTTGGCTACTAACTCTCTAACTACTCACCCATCAACACCGTAATGTATATTTCGTTGGCAATAATGCCAACTCATAAGTAGATCTTCAAACAATTTCTTAAAAAAGCTAAAAAATCTCGCATGTTCATAAGGCACCAGCACCATTTAGGCCAGCTTAACCATACAACAAACATAAATAAAATAACAGTAATTAATTTTGACTCGCGTTAAATAAATAAAAAAGAAACTTTAAAATAATAAATAAAAAATACTTAATCTTATTGTTTGAATTTTTGCTTAAAGTTTTTATTCTCTGACTAATAAAAATTTGTAACTTTATTACAAAACAAGTTTTCACATTAAGCAGTCTTCATATTGGTAATGCAGTGTCAAGACTTTATATCCGCTTAAGCGTTTCGATATCCCTGTTTTTTTGTTATTTTCACTAAGAAATTGTAAATAATAATATATTTTTTTTTTATATTTAAATGTATCTCCATAAATATAACACCAAATTCAACGAGAAAAAGATGTCTAAATCGCACGTATACCAATATTATTTTTTTATATGCAACAATATGAGCGAATGAGCAAATGTTTAATTAAAAATGTGTCGCAATAAATTTTAGCAAAAAAAAAAAACAGAAGAAAGTAATTGTATATTGAAAATTAAAAAGTAAATTTTTTTGCGTTCAAGATCGATAAATATCACCACAAAGTAATTTAATTCTAATTCATTTCAATTATTTATTATTGAAACCGCGGTAAATACGTACATACATATATTGTATTTAGAAATTCAAGCAGGCATAAAAAACGTATTAAAATTTCTATAAACAAATACATAGACATTATATACATAGACGTGTTAATACGAGGGCTGTTAAAAAAAGGAATAATTAATATTCACGATTTTCGGCAGTCCGATTGTCCAAATTTTCTTTTTTATTATGTATGTTGGTATGAGCCCTGAAATATGGTCAAGTTTTCGAGTGTAAATATTAATTCTTTACTTTTTTGTGGCAGCCGCTAAGGTTATACGTGCTTTTATGAGCTGGGGAATTTTTCCTTGTTGGTCACTGAACAACACCGGCTTCAGCTGATAGCAATCCACAATCAAAAAAAAAGGAACGATTGAGCCTAATTTTAAATAGTGATCGCATTAATAAAAACATTCAGAAATTTTTCAACAAATTTTACTGACGTCCGTTTTATAAACAAAACATTTGAAAAAGAAAGATTTCAACTGCTTATACCACTCGTCAGCATTCGTTTTGCTCATGCCACACTCAACATATTGCTTTGGTAGCATATCACTTGTTCCATTTTATATCAAATACAAAAAATAGAGCTAAAAAAAAATAAAGACCATAATGGCAGCCACAGACAAATTATCTAAAGCATTTGATGGAGTGTGGAATTGCTTTTCGTGTCGGTCATTACTTCTCTCGATTTATATTGAGCTTCCTTAAGGATTGTGGCATAAGAGTTGTTATAGATGGGATCTAACGAGTTCAAGATAAATTCAGGGGTACCTCATGGCTCCATTCTTTCTCCTACCCTATTTCTTATCTTCCTTAATGACCTTCTATGTGAAATTTCCAAACCCTATCCACTGTTTTGTAGATGATAGCAGCATTTGTCACTCATTTTCATTTAATCGCAGGGCGATATCCACTATGACTGCGGCGCTGAGGCAGAAAATTAGTGATTCAATGAATAATGACCTCAAAAGAATATCGCAATGTGGTCACGCGAACAGGGTCGATGTTAACACTCAAGGCCATGTCAGATAAAACTTTTGCTTCGCGTTGCGTTACAGATTCATTTTGACATCTAAGTTGAAATGTACATACTTATACGAAACATGCCACATAAAGCACTTTTAACACAACGTGAAGCGAAAAGTTCGTCCGACCGAAGATGGAATATAACTCTCATGTATGGGCCGGTGCTTCAAAGTCTAGTTTGAAGATATTCGACCTTGTACAGGGTGGCCAACTCAATTCAGCATCGTCGCAATAAGGGGTGTGTTTTATGAAATCAGGGAACTTGTTCCCAAAACGCGTTCATTCCTGAGAAGAACGTGGTCATCATTAGGGGCGCATCCATGTACGGTCGCTCTGGCAGCGAATCGCACTATGCATTACAGAGAGAACTCGTTTTTCGGACGAAGAGCGCGTATGTGGAACAAACTCCCTTCGGAATAAAATTCATAATAAAAAAATTAAGTTTAACAATCGAACGCTCCAGAACCCGCGAAATTAAAAAACTCGCGTTATTTTCTGAACGCACCTCGCTATTCATCAAAAGACTTTTTTTTGCAAAAGGCGCCTGAAAAGAAAGTGTTATTCATTAAGAAATCATATGATTCATGATGTCTTTAAAAGTAAAAAAGTACGCGACGTGTGGAAAAATTATTTTTTAAATCTAAAAATGCTGCTTGAAACTAAGCGACAGGTTCTTTTTCGTTTCACTAACAATTGCCGTTCTCGAACTTTTTATCTGAGAAACGTTTGCATATTGCATGATGGCGATAATACTTTCCTTTGCTGTGGGACTTAAACACGTAATATGAATGTGTTTGTGTTTTTAAAATAAACAAAAAATTAAATCCTTTGCATTAGAATCGGTTTTTGCTTTTGCTTTTAGCATGCGCTTTGTTTTCAGTTAAACTCTTTATAATTTAAAATCTCGATTATTCCAACCATTTCTTTGCTCGGCTGAATTTCAAAATATCGAGAGTCCACTGCATATAATAAACGATACCCTTTTCGGTGCATTGTGCTGGAACTAGAGGAAAGGGATAGTAGGAGAAATAATAGAAGGTGAAGCTTCACTATCGTACAACACTGCTTTTTGCACGTTATTTGTTTTTTATAGCAGTGTGCAGCGTCTCTGATGTCAAGGAGACGTATTAAATTTTTGAAGCTTCGGTTTTAGTTTTTTAGAAATTATTTTAATTCGCCGATGCTACACAATACCAAAGAAGGAGGTCGTTCTGATGTGCCTGTGGATTGGATACAGCTGAAGCCGTTACTTTTCCGTGACCATTGACTATGCCTTCGCCACTGAAACCTTGCGAAAAGAACTGACACACATAAATGCACATCAGAAAAAATGCGCGATGTTTTTACGAGTCTGAAACTGGGGTTGAACCCGGGAAAATTTTTCGTTTCCGTCGTATTGTTTCATGCAAAATTCACCTTTTCTGTTCAACAAACCTCGTACATATGTATTTGTGTGTGTATATTCTGCATTTTATAATAATTTCTCTGGTAATTACAAAAATGAAACAAAAATATGTATATTTGTCATCTACAGGGTAGCGCAGAATGAGCTATATGGTTTGAATTCTTTCTAACTTTTTTAATTATTATTTTTTTATTGTTTTTTTCAGCATTTTGTGAAGAAGACTTGGGGAATTAATTATGATTCATTACACGATCGAACAACGTAAAAAATTAATTGAATTTTATTTTTCAAACCAACGTGCATATCGTCGTCATTTTAATGTGCGCATTGCACCCACACCAGATTTAACAGCTTCTCACAGTTTTCTTTGGGGATATTTGAAAGAAAGAGTGTACGTTCACAAATCAAGAAAAGTACTCCAACTAAAAACCAAATGAAATCATGGCCATTACACCCGAAATTTTGCGAAAATGAAAAATGGAAATGAAAAATATGCTAAAAAGAGCACGTATGTGCGAAGCACATGATATCACTTACAGGATATAATTTTTCAACGCTAATTGCCAAAAATTCTCTAATAATATACTGTATTAAAAAAAAAATAATAATAATAGTATAAATAAAAAAGTTATAAACCATTTAAACCATATAGCTCATTCTGCGCCACCCTGTACTACGCCTCTAGTTTTCTATTTCCTTTTTTTTTGCATTCAAGCTTAAAAATTAATTTTTAATGAATAATATCCGAAAAAGCACATGATTAATGGTGAAACACATTTTACCAATTAAATGAGAATTAATATAATTAAACTACCTGTTCATAGAACACGTAAGACAATTTTCTTTCCAACATTTGTATTAAAAACATGAATAAATTTTTGTATTTTATTGTTGTTTTGACGTCTCATTAAAACAGATAAATCGGAACTGAAGTTTAATGTATTTACATACACGAGTATACAAAGTTTACGTACGTACCACGTATATACATACATATAGCGGCATGAAAATCTCAAATAACTTATTAGTAAAACTAATAGGTGCTAAATAATGAAATAAATTTTCGTTCGAGATCATTAATTTTAATGAAGGTCCTATAAATTTAGTTGTGCAACATGATATGGCAACCTATTGTGATAATCAAAATCAAATTAAGGGTTGTTATAAATTGACACTAATTTTGACACAAAAGTGTCCATTTCTAAAAGTACCAATGATGTGGAACGCTTGGTATTTTTATTTTTTTTAGCAACGAAAATATTTTCTAAAGAACTATAACCACTTATATACATACACATTGTAATATGGAAAAACAATCAAATCAAATAAATGAAAAATTAGAGGAAAGTCTATCAGAAATTAGTAAAACCGTTGTAGACAGCGTTTCAGCAATTCAAGACGTTAACCAATTAATAAAAAAAACCTTAACATTATAATTGCAAGGACTGTAAATAATAACCTCACAGTTATAAAACAACAATAGGTGCCCAAACTAGGAAGAAAGGATACAGATGTCATATACAAGCGCGAATGTAGTATTTCGCTAATATTTAAACGATTTCTCAATAATAACCAAGGAATATCATAAAGTATGTAATAATAAATTTCACATATTTTTCGGGAAAAAGCACAATTTGAAAATTAGAATCATATAAATATAAAGAGATATTCCCAAAATAAATGCAGTTAATATAAAATTTCTTTTATTTTAGAAATAATAAAATTCCTTCTAAAATAAAGTAAAAGAACAAAGGCGGGCAATAAACACTGATCAAATATGTATAAAATTTTTTCACACGAAATATACACTGCATATCCGAATACTGTGTACAATTTTCAAGTGTCTTTTTAAATTATTTGTATGTTTTAATATTTAAATACAAAATCAAAAATAATAGACGTCAGCAAGACTATTATAATTTTGTTTCGTTTTTTGCAAAGGCAAATACAAAAAATAAATTCAATTAAAAAAATACTTGATATTTTGCCAAGAAATATAAAAACAAGTGATTTTAAAAAATATATGTATGTATATAAAATTTTATTATTTATTATAAAAAATATGATATATTTACTACGAAAGACAAAAGAAAGTTGCAGTTAACGCAACAGTATTGCTCGCACCAATAAAATATATGCATATATTCTGTAGGACTACACGAAGCTTCAAGAAAGGAGTTTTAAACATACGATTGACCAGCATCTGGTCCGGTAAAAGGGGAATCATTAACGCAGAAGTGATTTTTTGACGGAATGATGGAATTACTTCTTTTACAGACCACTTCTTTGTACTCATTGGAGCACAAATCGCGCTTTACGATTGTTATTGAAAGTTCTTAAACTAGTCTAATGACATGCTACTGAGATCAGTACTTGTAACTTCTAACAACACGTCGCGAGGAGCAGTTAGAGCTAGTGGTTCCAAAATTTCACCTAAAAGTGCTAATGACTGCTATTTACGCGAATTCTGATCACATACCGTTTTATATGGTAGGCACAGATAAACCTCTCATCACTACTGTCCATATACATAGTAGACATGTACAAGAATTAGCTTAGCTGCAATCAAAGGAACTTGAGGTAAAGGAACTTGAGCTGTAAATACCAAACTAATGGAAAATATTGTAAACTTCCACATGGTGTCCAAAAATTTACTGGTCGACTGCCAACAGGGCTTCCGTAGAGAATGCTCTAAAGGTGGCTTAGTACCCTCCCTGTTGCAAAACAGCTACAAGATATTTCTAAAGCATTTGAGTGTGACAGGGAGTGTACGTTTGTTTGAATTTATTGCTTTTGGCGTCGGTTATATCTTCTTTGGATTTATATCGAGCTTTCTCATGGAACAGACTTAAGAGTTCTCATAGACGAGATCTAATTCAACGAGTTTGGGGGTAATTCCGGGCAATGCTCGCAAGACCCAATGCTGCACTCACAGAGCCAATGCTGCATGCCCGATTACGTTGCTTCATATGTAATTATGAGTCGTATTGGCATGAAAATTTAGTTCGAAGTTCGATAGACTGAACACATTTTGTAAGTCTCAAAGAAATTATTCCGCGGCTTTTTAAGGCACTGTCAGACATAATTCATATCCCAGCTGATCTTACTCCTTATACTGCTTACAACCAACCGAAGATGTATGGGCCGGTGTTTTAAGAACTATTTTGAATTTAGTCGATAGTGTACAGAAGAGGGCGAATAAACTCATAAACTATAAAATGGATGTGCTTTAATAAAAGGGAAATTGTTGCCGAAACCCGTCTTCAATTTGGCAACGAATCGCATTACGGAAAAACCTAATTTATGTATGCGGAATGAACTACCTGCAGAGGTCTTTTCTGTTACATGTGAAGTGGGAAGAGTCAAATCGAATGTCCATGAATAATACTCCCTCTCTCCGTCCTCTCTAAACATCATTTCCAAGTTCCAGCACAATGCATTGCATGTGCAGGCGTCATCTCAGAGTCCAAGAAAAAAAAGAAGGAATGTAATGCAAGATCAAAACGCTAAAATTAAGTACACCTTTTAAAAAAGTAGAAAACATTATTGCTTTAGCGCAGCATTAAAAGAAGTGAAATATATAAGCAAAATGCACACTTTGTTTACAGATTCTAATTGCATCTCGCAAGCTCATCGCAAGTCTAAACTATTAATTTTCCAGCGACAAATGATTCTACAATATAAATTTCCTTACAAAAGAGTTAGTTTTTATGTAGATTCCAATTCTCCAGAAAGAGCCAGTCTGTAACCGAGATGCACCCTGAAATATTAGATGTAGCACTTTGAGAAGATGTGTAGATCAACATCAAGTCAACTTGAGATATCGTTGCACTGCAGGTGCCGTCGTTCTACATATTTTAAAATAAAAACACACAAACGCTCCAAGTTAGCTATAATTTATTTAAGAAAAATAAATATAATATTGTATTATCCCTACTATATTATTTTATTAATACCTACATACATACTTTTCTTAATCATTTAATAGCATATAGATACATAAATAAACTCGTGACTATTACTCATTTCTCGCATACTTATAAAAAAAAAATGTTTCTTCAAATATTTTAAAACAAGTGTGAAAGGCGGCAAAAATACATTGTTTATGTTCTTTTTTTTGTTCTTGCACATCTCTGAAATTGTCAATTATACTCAGTGTGACCAGATCCTTAAAATGTTTCTAGCTAAACTGACTTGAAAAGAAATTAAAAAAAAATGTTAAAAATAATTAAAGTGCAGAAAAATAAAGCACAAATTTAGACTTTCCTTTTAAACAAACATATTCTTTTACCAATCACCTTGCGAAACTACTACAGGAAAACGTTGACGTTGCCAATAATAAAACTTTAAAGTCTCTGGAATAATTTTTTTTTCGTTTCCAATTAGAGAAATAGAAATGAAAATAAGAAATAAGTTTAGCCTGTGTATGTTGGTATTAATTGATGGTTTCTTTTTATATTCGACCAGCACTCAGGAGATGATCCCTACACATGGGAAATTTTAAAAATCCACAAAATACACTTGCAATATTGTATGTCGTTGAAAAAAAAACATTTCTAAGAAATGTAAATATTATACACAAGTACTTGAAATAAACAATGTAATTGATGTTTTTAAATTTTTCAAATAAAATTATAAAGACAAATTTTGTGCATATGCATTTTGCTCGCAATGAAACTAAGTGTACAATATATTCTCTATATTTCATTCATGAAAATAAAAATTATTTTCTGTTATGAAAACAAAAGTGTTTTTTGTTTCTTGCCGTTTAAAGTATAAAATTTCATTAAAACAAATCATTTGTATTGCTGACAGGCAATATTTCTTAACACAGCGTGACCATTATGCATCATTGGATGAACATGACGTCCGTATCAGAGAATGACAAATATCACTTTCTTCTTGATTTCAACAGACATAAAAGCGTTTGTTCACATTTAATCATGCAACGAAAATCAACGTTAAATAAAATCGGCTTCATAGTCGTGAACGCTTCATTTATGTAAATGTAAGTTGCTGTTCGAAGATGTTTTATTTCTTCCATACCATACCAAATGTAGAATAAAATTACAATCATGTTGATGTCTGCATATGGTTTAGTCAGTTGTGAGCAGTGTGACCAAATTCTAAAACAACAAACTCAAGTTATGTTATGTTAGGTAACGGACCCTCCCCAAAAAAGAACGTTCTACTTAGACCCATTGTGATACCACAAGTAGAAACACTCATGGTCTCTAGGCGGGAATCGAACACGCACATTTATATTTTTTTTTACACTAAAGCACATCAGAAAAATGCGAGATGTTTATTTTTATTTTAAAATTTTTTTGTCATATTGCCGGTCGTTATGCTATTGGACTCCAGATACTTCATAAGATGGAAATTTAGCATACTCTCCATTCTTTTGGAAATGGTATAGCATATTGCGATTGGGCGATAATTTTCAGGGTTGCTTGCCTCTCCCTTCTTGCGGCTCGGCGTAACATTTGCAACTTTCCAGCACGACGGAAATTCGCCTGCATGGTATAGATTGCTGAAAAGGATTGCCACAGGACGCGATAACGTCGACAGCGGGCAGTGGTTGATTGCTTTCCCGCAAGTGAGAATTACTTGCAAACATTCCAACTAGTAGATTAGCTCTATCAACCGGGTTATATTTATCCGTAGCCGTCTGTACAGTTTTTGATGGCGAGTCCAAACTATTTACTTAAATTTTTTCTTTTTTTATCTTGGACCAGCACTCAGGAGATCACCCCTACACATGCGGTGCATTGTGCTCGAACTAGAGGATAGGGATAGTAGGAGAAGTGATAGGTGAAGCTTCACTATCTTAGAACGCTGCTTTTTGCACGTTATTTGTTTTTATAGCAGTGTTGTAGCGTCTCTGATGTCAAGGATACGTATTAAATTTTTGAAGCTTCGTTTTTAGTTTTTTAGAAATTATTTTAATTCGCCGATGCTACACAATACCGAAGAAAGAGGTCGTTCTGATGCGCCTGTGGATTGGATACAGCTGAAGCCGTTACTTTTCCGTGACCATAGACTATGCCTTCGCCACTGAAACCTTGCGACAACAACTGATACAAAGTCACACACAAAAATTTTTCGTTTTGTAGTCAACGTGCAGACTACTTCTACCATCGCCACCCACTCATATTGCAAGTTATTCCCACAGTTATTTTGGTGCATCGAAATTGCTGTGTGGGTGGGGAAGAGAGCATCTGTTTTGTGTTGGGTACTCGCCGATACGCATAGTTCTCCTTTTCCTTGCTCACAAAAATAACAATAACAATGGACCAATATTAACAATAATAATGGAATGTCACAACATTTTCGTCTGTCTGACCGCGAATGAAAAAACAAAATGGTTTCTCGTCTAAACTCAGTCTTTTAAGTCAATTTAGCGTCTTCATCTCTACTGAAGGGAAGTTGGTTACAAAAAACAAAATTGTTGAAAAGTAATGACAATTTAGTTGTTTTCAGGTCTATTTAGTGATTTATATCCATTTTTATTTCTATTTAGAGCTTTTTATTAATCAAAGTCAGTAAACATTACTGTTTCTGACGGTAGTGTGAAAACTAAATATAATAGTACTTTAGAGATTTTGACAGTCGCGCCAAATCTCATTAGATTTCATGCTCACAAAGTCTGATGAAAGTATAAATAAATATTTCATTGAATTTTGTAAATTTAATTTTTTTTTTTCAAATTTCACAACGCAAACGGTTAAAAAATCACTCTTTATATACAAATATACATATACGAGTATTAAATTAAATAGGGCAATTTCCTTCATTTAACAAAGCTAGACGAAATGAAGTTTAGTACGTATGTATTTAATGTGTAAAATGTGCACGCAAACTCGTACATGCACATTTATTTAATACAATATTTTATATTTCTTACTATACGAATTATTATTAATTTTTTATAATCTGCATCGACATTACAAATGCCGTCAAGAAAACTTACAATTAAAAACCATAAATCAAAAATAAAAATTTACATCATTACAAAAGATACACAGTTTTTACTTGACTTCACTGCATCAGCAAATTTTATGACTCTGTCGTGTGTACAGATTTTTTTATATTTCAGGAAAACGAGTAAGAACATTGAATTTATGTCGGAGCTCAGCAATGAGTAGAAACAATATACATAACGTAAACAATAATTTTAGTACAAGTGCGTCTAGAGTGGAAAAAATATATTTTGGATTTTTCTGCTATTGCATACTCATACGCATAGTTACTTCGTCAGCGATACACGGATATAAATTGTAGTGGCTTTAAGATGTACGTATGTATGAATAAGAAGAAATAAAACTGCAAGACGAGTTATGAAGGGAACACAATTGTGACGAATTTTCGTCATCAGAAATAAAACACATTTGTTCATATGAAAACTAATTTAACACCGCCGACGAACAAAATTTTATTTCTATTTCAAACGCCAACGAACAAATTAAAATAGAGTTACCGTTTTTCATTTTAATTAAGTAAACTTAATTTTTATTTTAATAATTGTTTAATTTGTAAAGTAAATCATTTAATATTAACTGAATTTATTTTGGGAATATCTCTTTATATATGATTCTAATTTTAAACTTCTGCTTTTTCCCGAAAAAATATGTGAAATATATTATTATTACATACTTTATGATATTCTCATGTATAAAAATATAAAAAAAAATACTTTATGAGAATATCATAAAGTATGTAATAATACATTTCACATAGTTTTTCCGGAAAAAACACAATTTTATAATTAGAATCATACGTAAATCATTTAAGTTAAATATACACAATTATTGACCATAAAATTGATTTTTAATTTTGTTTAATGTTAATGTTAATATTTAATTTTTTCGAGTAATTTTTTTATACTGTAACACAGCTGTTATGTGAAAACTAAATTTTAATAATAAATTAAAAATTGAAGAAGTGAAAAAATATAAATACCTATACATCGAAAGATTACAAAAATATTAAAAGAAAGACTAAGATATGGGATTAAGACAGCTGTATTTTTTTTCGTCGTAATTGTGCGCCACACTCCGATTTACGCAATGAACATTTAGCGACGAATTCGTTGTGCTAGACGGAATTCGTCATGCATCGCAATTGTGTTCCCAGCATTACATTGTCATTCAATTGTAATTATTGTAATACTTAAAGGAAATTGGAAACAAAAATATAAATTTGAAAGAAATTTTGTCGTGTTCAAGTTCACAGCTAATTTATTAAAATATTGTGAAGAAATTAAATTCCTGATTTGAATAAGGGAAAAAAGAACAGTTTCTATGCCACTACGCATGTCATCAGTACTCTTTGTGTCAACAGGGAGGTAGTTGTAAAGTCATCAATATCATCTATTTAACTCGTGAGAGCTTAGGAAGAAAAATCTAATAAAGGAAATACAGTTAAAAAGTTGTATAAAAAATTAATTTCGTTCTCACTATTACTGAAAACAGAGGCTTTGGTCTTTGGGAGTGTATGAATTATGACTTTTATTGGAAACATAAAACACAATAAAGGCTGACAGCCTTGTTAATAGTATGTAGACAGTGAAGATTATTCTCGTACACACGAATAAACCTGCAAGACAAAATGTTAAATTTTGTTCAGTCGTTTTCAAGATTTAAGCATCCGAACAAACCACGAATAATTCTTATATATGTACGAGCAGGAGATATATAAAAAAATAAAAGTGGTTTTGTTTCTCAGATATGAGCTAACTTAAGAGCATTCCAGGAATTAACTCAGACTCGTTAAAACATAAAATTCTGCTTCAAACATATTCATACTCATTCATAAATTCATTTATAAACATAAAATTTGTATTAAGAATCGGTAATAAAAACAAATATAAGCTGTAGTTTCTATAATACAAGCAAGTAGTACTTTGTCTGAAAAAATTATATGAACAAATCTCAAAGTTTTAAATAATCTCCATAAAAAATTTTTGTTACAGAAGAACTACTTGTATTATAGAAACTTTACCCAAATTGTTTTGTTTAAATAAATACAATTGTGTTTATTTATAAGCTATTAGTAAAAATTTCAAATGCGACTTTTGACTCCACCATTTTTTGGCGGAAAATAATTTATTTTAAAATTCTCTTATATACATTTTTCTTTTACGTATTAGATTTTGTGTGCTTTCTTATGCAAAATGGGCTAAAAATTACGAAAACATACTTCAACTCTCAAATTAACTTATGTTTTTTTGGAAACGTGAGTCGCAAAACTTTTTCATCAATTATTTCACAGCAAATGCCTTTCGAAAGTACACTTAAATCTCACTAAACACTGTGTATAAGTTGAAGGTATCTCTTTTGAAAGACCAAACACCAAAAAAGAAATAGCAAGGGCAGGCCAACCAAATTAATTAGAGGAAATAGTATGCTGTTTCCTAGCAAAGACCAGGCATGTAAACGGTGTTTTATTAAACATTTATAACTTTTGTTATGCAAATCTATGTTGTGCAATAAAATTTATTTGCTTTTTTTAAAAACATTTTAAAACGAATTGATAACAGCTAGAGCTTTTCTGCTAAATAAAAAAAACTATTAATAAAATCGCTATTCGAGATATGAAACTGAACATATGGGCATACTGAAGATATAAACTGAGCATTGAGAAACAATTCAAACATGACTGTGAATATTTTTTACCGTACCTCGTATATTCATAAACTTTAAACCCAAAAATTATGTGCCACAGAATTAAGCCATTTTAATTTTCTAAAGTCAAGCTGATATGAAAATATTATTACTCAGAAACCTACATCACAACATTTATTACGCTCTTTCTACAAGTACCCGTTGAGCATCGTCAGGACTAACGTTCATGTGTCATATCAAGGACATTGACAAAAGCGCAAACTCTCCAAAATTCGAATTCATCTATAAATAAGTATTAAAAGGACTCTATGTTCTCTTCTATACATACATACATATATTGACATGTACATAAGTATGTCACTTTGTTGCAAAATAAACCGAGTAATGTAGTGTCCTTGCTACGTCACTTTATGTACTTAATCCATACGTACGTACGACTATACATATACATACATATTTATATATGTATATCTATACACACATAGCTATATCTATATATATATATATATATATATATATATATGCATAAATATGAATGACGGAATAAAATAACTATAATGACCGGCATTTCGGACCCAAACAATATTTGTAGGCAAAGAAAGAGAACATGCTAAAAAATAAACATGGTAATAAAATGTGTCTTAATTTATTTAAAAGTGTGTGAAAGTGCGTATAAGTGGCGTATAATCAGTCTTGCCATTATTATCTAGAGAATTCTGCTTAAAATTTCAGGAAACATTGTTTTCTCTTTTTGTTTTTAAGATAAAAAAAATTTGTAATGTTTTTTGGTTGCCGAGTTTTACATAAAATAATTTATAAACTTGATGTTGGCTGAGTAGTAAAACGTCGGCAAAGTAAAATAAACTGGCTCTTCTTTAAGCGATATTCCTTCCTAACACTTCACAATCTGTCTTTTCACTATACTATGCTCTTCCTTCCTTTCTAGTTGAACAAGCCCGTTTGAAAACGGATGGTTCAAAACGTTTTTTTTAAATAAGAGCCATTTGCAACAGCAGTCATATTTTTTCCTGCCACTACTAATATAATATTGGACTACGTGGTCACTGTCCTATGTAATGCAACAATGGGCCACGTCATTGAAAACAACAAATTATAGTTATACGATAAATATTTGTAATTTTCTTCGTGTTTACGATTACTGGCTCGCATTAAAATTATCCCCTGAGGTGCTCCATAAAGTGGTTACATGTAGTAGTTTTTGGGTTAGTCCGATGTAATGCAAAAGTGTGTTAGCTCCAGCCATAGAAAATCGTAATGTTAAATATACAATGTTCTCTTCCTACATTTGGGTTAGTCGTGGACTAGTCCTAGTCCTCTATGGACAACACTTTCCATGCATGTATGGACCAGTCGCGTTATCTGCAGTGTAATTAGAACTAGTTACAACAACTTACATTTTTAGCTTTATTAAAGATTAATTAAACAAGTACACATTTGAAGAAAAAAATTAAAAACTATCAAAAACCAAAGGTTAATTAGCGTATTCATAAACATTTTTCCGATTTATAGAAGGTATATTGATTGAATTTTGTATGGAAATTTGTCTAATAAACCGTTTATAAATAAAAAAAAAAATTATGAATACGGCAGTAATTTTTTAAACAACTTTTTTAGCTTTTGTAATATTTATTCCAGTAAAGTTTAGCTTCTATTTTCGTTATGGGTTCCTATACGCTTTCTAAATTTTCCTTCTTGCGTAAGCATTAAGTACAATTTTAATAAAATTTAATTTTTTCATTGAAGAACTTCTGGGCATTTGGTTTGAATTTTTTTCTTGGGAACACAGTAAAAGAAATGTGCCTGGGAACTTTACATATTTTATGGCGCACATTGCTGCAACACATACAAACATTCCTTAGTAAATTAACAGGCCAACAGCAGTTTATTAAAAATAACAAAAATACTAGTAAGCAAATTTTTTGATGCTGTATTTTTATGAAAACTCAGCTGTAAAATTTATGAGGCACTCATTAAATAGAATGCTAAAAAAGGAATTATATATTGTACCTAGGCGCTCCACTATGTCTGTTCCTTTCTAATCATCTCTAATATCTTGAAGAATATGAGAAGTAGTAATAAAAGGAAAAATAAGTTTAATAAATTATAAGTTTAAAAAATATTGGCTTTTATCCTGGAAAGGGAAATAAGTATGTCATTATTATTAATAAACCTAAAGTTAAACCTCGACTGGTTTGGGTAGAAATAAAGTAGTAATTAACTTCTTCAGTCCATTAATAACCCTACATATATCTCTACTACAACAGTCGTTGAATTTATCTTCCAAAACCTGACCTTGCATATTCTTAAAACACTTTCGTTTCATTTATAATGAAATAATGAAATAATGAGAAATTATAAGAAAATAAAGAAAAATCTATGCTTGTACAAATTAGTTTTGTGTAGTGTATGTGCAAATTAGAAAAGTACGCTTGTGTAATCTATTTGGCTGTTAAGCAAGTGAAGAAGCATGTGGTACCATTTCGCGAAAACTGGTAAAAACTATTTCCATGGTTAAAATGAGCCAAAGTTTGCTCTTTCTACAGTGTTTACGTTTCTGTTGTGAACAAATATATATTAAGAAATGATACCGCTTAGGCTTCAAAAGTGAATTTTTTTTTCATTTTCCAGCCTTGGTTAAAATCAATAAACAGCAGCAACGAAAAAAATTTCTTTGGTCCGAAAGCAAACCAAAATACTCTCCAAAAAATTATTTTTAATGAGTTTTGGTATGCAAATTCATAAAATCATTATTCATAATATCGGAATATACATATGTATATAAATATCTGTGCATGTTTGAGGAGAGCACCGAAAGCTATAAGCATTGTCGCACAGCCAAATGAGAGAGATTTGTGGATTGAGTGGTACATCCTCTAATAAAATTAGAAACTTTCCACAATGACTAATTCTGTACAGAATTAGCCAACAATTTTAATTTTAATGACTTCTACACTCATTCTTTTCTAGTTCGATAAAAATAATAGGAAAAACAGACAGAAAGGCATTTGAAGTAAAATGTTTTTTAAGTAGAAATTTCTTTTTAATTTATCAGTTACCGCAACACTTCCGCCATCTGATCAAAATTTCTTTCCCTGGAATGCGATGTGCAAATAGCCGATAGACAGGGCATCTGGCATCAGCTGTTTGTTTGTGATTCAGCAAATATATGTATATGCATATTAAAAAATGTTTATTTATACAAATTCTTTAAGAAAACTATTTTTTTTTATTAAATTAATACAATGAAAATAGAAATACAAATCAGTATTTAATTAGACTTCAATATATTGATGTGAACTATTATAGGTTATATCAGATGAAAACGAAAAACGTATGTGTGAAAGCAAAAATTAAAAACTGGCAGTAAATTGTAAGTTGCAAGGAATAATAAAAGTGACAAATACAAACACTGTAAAATACATAGTATGTAAAAGTACCTTTAAGAATATTCTCTATTAATAGTTCTTCCTTTCTCAAATTAAATGGTAAACAAAATACCTTACGTACGCAAAAAAACTGATGTCTAAATATTGTCCAATGATGTTTGCGTCGCTTTGGACGGCTTTCTTATAAATAACGACTTGATTCTGGAGTGATTGCTCACAAAATTAATATTTATTGTGCTGAAACAATTGTTAACAATGCTCCGAATCATGATAGGTTGCAGTTTTTGGTCGACAGTGAACAAACAGTAAACGAAATTTTAAAGTGGCTCCGCAGACTTATATGCGACTGTTTTCGCAAACTATATCCATTTTTTTTACTCATTTTTGTTTTTAACTTGGGTTATTTGCGTATTTTGACAGATAGCACTGTGTGACAGCATTTAGTACCGGAAGAAAAAACAAGAGATGAGCAAATGGAAAACTAAGTATGTATGTAGTTTAAGCTTTCCTTTGGGCGTATAGTGGCATTGCTGCCAAAAAGAAAAAATTTTATTGAAATTGGTACAAAAAGTTTTTGTATTCCTACTGAGAATTGCTTAGAGAATTTAATGAAAAGAAAACTGCCTTAAAAATAATCTCGGCTACAAAACTAAAATTTTTATGAAAAGTTTTCCTTTTTTTGTAAAGTAAAATGTAAAGTAAATTTATGTATATAAATGTACTGGATTTATTTTTGCAAGCAACAAAAAAAAAAAAGAACTATTTAAAATTGCTCCTGATGAGTTCTTATTTATTCATATTCAATGTTTTTGGGTGTACTACATTAATCAATTAAGGAATCTCCCACTGTGCTCGGTAAAATATCTACTCATTACACATACATACATATAATTTTCTTACTTGAATGTTTTTTTTGCCTTCAGTTTATTGTTTTCTTCGTTAACGTCAAGACAACATGCCGCCTCTTTTTGTTTTTTTACTATAAATGAAATTTTATTTGTCTACACGTGTAACTCTTGTTAATAACTTTCTTGATTCCTACGTCAGTTTTTTCACATTCCTCAGTTTTTCTTCCAGCAAGCCTAAGTTTGTAGGAGTGAGTAAAAAGAAGAGAGAAGAGGAGTACAGAATTGTTTGTCCCGAAAAGTTACTTCAAGTCGCTTTTGTCGTTTCATTCGCATATTTTGAGTTATTGTGGGTTTTAAATAATTGCTTTTATAAATTGATAGAACAGACTGTTTGTGTGTAAGTAAACGGCCTGTTTTAAAAGAGAATTGGAGAAACTTGCTTCAAGACAAGCTGAGAAATGTAACACCAGAGTACACGCAATTATATTTTAAATTAATGTGATACTTCTACTCTTCTCCTACGTTTTTAAGACACCCCACCCCCCAATAAGTTACATGAAATTCTGTGTACACATTATGGCTTTTTGTGACATCGCACGCATTGCACAAAATGACAACAAAATAAATTCCAAGTGTGTAGAAGTCAAAAATAACCTAAAGTTGCAATTATTATAAATATTTTGAGTTTGTTAAACCCCAACGAAAAATGTAAAGTGTAACAAATTATTTTAATGTTTTTTTATTTTTACATGATTCTAATTTTAAAATTTTGCTTATTACATACTTTATGATATTCTCATAAAGTATTTTTTATAAAAGCAAACTCAATAACTGAGGCGAAAAGCATATCCATATAGTACTATTTCGCTAATGCTTACTTAGCTCATCAGTGAATTTTTGCTAATTTCTGAAGACAAATCCAAGATTCTTATGTTCAAAATTCAACTAATCAATCGAGAATTGAAGTTGAATACGGTACACAAAACCAAAAATCTATAAACAAACATATAACAATCCATTTACTTTTACTTTTTTTATTACACATACATATTTCTATTTTTAGATTTTTCTTCTTTTTTTATTTATTTATTTTTTATTTTTGTTTATTTATTTATTAAGTAGTATTGGATTTATGTACTTCAAAACATAACACGTTGAAAATTAAAGAACAATAAAAAATTATATTATCAAGGCCGAAGTTTCATTTTCAATACATAAAATTCTCATCCTGTATTTGAACTCTTAATAAAAAGTTTACACTATCGATGAAAAAAAATTAAGAATATACAAAAAAAATTCAAGCAGTGCCCGGTAATTTTATGGAGAAACAAACTGCAACAATTTCTAATAGTGAGTTGTTTGAATCTTTATAAACTCTATAAAAAACGTTCTGCTAATGATGAAAACAAATTCTACTAATGTTTAGTAGCAAAAAGTGTAAAAAATTTTGAGGATGATAATGGCTGAAATAATAGCGCGTTTAGTCCACAGCTCAAAACATATGTGGAATCCAACTTCACTCATAATTTTTATTGTGTGCATAAGTGTCTAGGAATGCAGTCTACAAACGGAGGAACATTAATTGGAACATGGGCATGTTTCTGCCAATGTTCCTCCGTTTGTAGCGATGTTTCTTATTGAAATTCGTGTTTCCTTTCATGTTTCCAAAATATCAATATTTTGTGATATTTTGCATGTTCTAAATGATATGTTCACTCGTCTGTATTGACGTTTCCTGCTTTTGCTTTTTTATTTCGTTGAGAGCAGCCGTGCCGTTAAATGTGTTTTAAGTAGCGGAGTAAAGGAAATTAATTCAATAAAAAAAACAAAAATAAGAAAAATGGCTTCAATCGAAAATAGTCAAAATTCGGTAAATTTTAGAAATTTGTATAAAACTTTACCAGAATTATGGGACATTAAATCTGAAGATTATAAAAACAAAAATATAAAATCAATTATAATAATTGCAGCCAACACATTTTGCGATTCATTCATTTTTAAAATTTTTTTTTAAATTTTTTTTCCGCGTAGTAGTTGTATCATCAACAATCGTTAATACACAACTGATGTTTCCATTTTTCGTTCCCCCGTGTGGATTGAAAAATGGCACATTGAAAGAAACACATGTGTACAACAATGGTCCTCCGTTTGTAGGCTGTATAATGTACAGCTTTGCAGCGCCTTTTTTATCAGTGTTTATGTAATAAAGACGTCGGAAAAGTCAAATAATAAACAAAATGACTCTTATTTAGCTTATAGAAAAGACAATGCAGCTGTGCTTTACAAAATAACGAAAGCCGCAATAACAGTTTTTGAAGATTGAAGCACTTCGCTGCAACTTAATTGTCTCTCACTGTCCCTTTCCATTATTTGTTACCTTTTCCACAATGCAGGTTGAAATCAAATTATTATTTTAATTGAATCTTGGTTTTTTTTATTGAATCTTACTTTTACTTTTTTCTGTGTACGCAAGGTTTTCTTCTTGCTAAAAAATGTGTGTATGCCTTAGGTACAAAATACGTACATATATACTTTCATATATTTATTATTATAATTCTTAGTATAATTCTTTGGTTTACGGCAAATATTATTTATTTTCATTGCCTGAAAGATATCGATTATCAGCCAATTTAAAATTGAAAAAGTTGAACTAACTAATTGCATTAACTGAAGTTCGCATACATATGTATGCATTTTAACAATTAAAAATATTATTTTTATTGGTTACGAGAAGAGTATTGAAGATCGTAGTATGGCCACTTCGGTAGATAATAGAATTTCTCCTGAGAAAAAAAATACTCGTTGATGCGAACGAATGCAATTGCTTTTGTATTTATTCTTCATCAAAGTAATCATCAGTGAGCCAAACGGGCAAACCTCCGAAATGACTGGAATGATACGACGCATGATTAACATCACAGCAAATGAATGATTGAAAAACAGCAACGGAAGACATATTTTTAGGATGATAATTAAGTCTGAATTATTGGCTAGTTTATCTTTGTCGTTCTCTGGTACACATAGTATGTTTATGTATTGCGTATACTTAATATTTAATTTCAATGAATGTCACTGTGTATAACGTATACGTTATGCACAACATTAAAAGAGAGGAAAATTATTATTAAATTAGGAATTAGGAATGCCTAATTAAATTCAGCATACCGTAAACATATACACGGTACTTTCTCTACAACAACAAAAATAATACCAAAACAGCAGGCATTTTGTTTGTGTAAAACTAGCCAAATATGTCAAAAACACTACTCTGCATTTAAAAAAAACGGCCAATGGTAGAGTTGTGCACGAATTAAGATCTATGTCCTTCTATGACATCAGCACCTGACTCCTCTCTACACTAAATAATTTCGGTGCAATGTATTGCACACGTAGAGGACAGCCCCTGAAAACTGCTCCCAGAAAAGAAAATCTTTATATAGATGCGAAAAGAATTTGTCGACTATAGAAAGATCGAATGAAATTTTCGTTCGTAAAATGGTATTAAGCTAAAAATTCTAACCATAAAAACAAGTTTTTTTTTATAGAAATTTAAATTGGAGAAAAAGAAAATGCCGCATGAACGCAGCGCATTTCTTTCATAGATATTTAGTTCATCCAAAACACTGAGACACCATTTAGACGGGAATATAATTATTTTTCCTAAAAAAAACTTCAATTCTATATAATATATAATTCTATATATAATACACTTTCCATTTCTTTTCCCCTCTTTCTCTCTTTGGAATGAACTAAAAAAAAATGTGAGTCCGATCACAGGGGAGACGTGTAAACATCTATTAATGAAATCTTTTTAAAAGTTATTAAAATTAAATGTTTTTGTATTCATTTAATTTATTTGTTTTTATTTGCCTACGATAACATAATGTACGACAATTAGTGAAAATTAGTAGCTACTACTACTACTATTGCGCACTAGATGGTGTTTGTGTATTTCTATGCAGCTGTAAGTTTCTCTGTACTTCTTGTTGTCCGTATGATTACACTAATACACTCATACACAGCTCACACCGAGTTATTACAATCTTACTCAAAATTTGTGATTGTATTGTGAAAAAGATTTTTACCCCCTAGCGTATAGATGTTTACACATCAAAAACTGCGCATTTATTTATTTAAAAAAAAATTAGCTAATGTAAAACTTTAATAAGCAATGAAAACTAAAAATTACTTGCACGTTGTCTCCCTTTTTTTAATTACTAACATTCATCATCATCAAACAATAGAGCATTAATTGCTCTACCAATAATTCCCCATTTGAAAAGATGACGGGTCAATTGGAGGAAGTGAAATAAACACTTTCATCATCATTTAACCGCATACATATATTTTCCATTTAATATTCTAATTTTTTATTTTATCAGTTTGACGATTCAAACAGCAACAATTAACTGACGTCATGAGAAATGCTTTCAGCCGAACCGTAAATAACAAAAAATAAAACAAATGAATTCGGTGTGAAATCAAATTGAAGGCGAAAGAAGCTAACAAATGCATGTAATGTTATATTTATTTATTGCATACTGCTGTGAATTTTATAAAAAAAAAACCAACTATCGATTGAGTAAAGAGACAATTATGAATATTATGTCCGCTGCAGATGAGCTGCTGCTACAATACGAAACTTTTACAAATTTTTCCTTCCTCATTCAACCAGTCTTTTGAACATATGGATATTTATGCATAATTAACAAAATTAATAAAAATCACAAAAATATATAGATTAACCATATAATCCGTTGAATTAACTTTGAAATATTGGATTAACCATATAATCCGTTGAATTAACTTTGAAATGTTGGATTAACCATATAATCCGTTGAATTAACTTGAAATGTTGGATTAACCATATAATCCGGCTCGAAGGACCGTGCAAGGACGTGAATAACATCCTACACAGTGTCGTAGAATGCTCAAAAATACGAGAAGTTGTCGAAAGTAAATTTGGTACATTTTCTTATATTTATGATGATCCGGAACTTTATTTGAAGTTGATTTTTAATATTGAAATATATGGATCAAAGTGTAAGATATGTTGTTATGTTAAATTATTAAATATGTTAAATTATAAATAAATTAAATAAAATTAAAAAAAATGGTTTTTAAAAAATGTTTTTTTTTATGCGGACTTGTACACGTATCTATATACATATATTAAACGGAATGTGTGTTTGTTTGTACCTTATAGTAGACCAGACCTCTGGGCCGATCGTTCATGAATTATAGGATACCTTTTTTAACCATGCCAATTTTTAAATTATGTTACGCCTTCCACATAGTTTTTAACAGTTTATAAAATGTAAACGAGCATAACTTCGTCTTTTGTGGACCAATTTTAAACTTTTATTTTGCATATGGAAAATGCTCACTAATTTGAAATTCATTGTTTACCCCATTGTAGCTTATTCAAATTTTTCTTATTTTAATAAAAATAATGGAAGTTGTTAACATGAGCATTGTATACAAAGTGTGTAGAATATTTATGAATAGAATAGTGGGACCGATTACGGCCTATTAGGCTAGGTCTTATTGAAAAGAATTAATAAAAGAAATTAAATGAAAAAAGTATAACTTTAACATTTTATAACTTCTGTTTGTATTTAATGACTTTGTTTTTACTTAGTCAGAGTGATTACTATTAAATTGCATCAATATTCCACACGCCACCACGAAATATCCAATGAAATTGAATTAAACAATTAAGAAAAAATATTTCTTCTTGAGCTACATGGACAGCACAGGGTGACTGTGACGTCCTTTGGTTTGTGCGGGGCCAAGATTCTTGGTCCTGGTCATCTGCTTTTTAACCTTACCCAACCTACAAAAAATTAAAAATCTACTTTCTGATTGATTATGATGCACCCCATCAAAGTACATGTGTCTGCAAAATTTAGCACTCCTACAATAACAAAAAGACGTTCTTCATCAACAAAAATGTAGATGCTGGCCCAGAAGTCAGATAGAAAATTAATTCCCCTCTAAATTTATTCGGTGTTAAGCAAAGCTTTTTTTAAAAGAAGTAACACTAAGGTAATGATTGTCAACTTATAGGTGTTACATTCTGTAGGAAAGGAATAGTGATAGAGATGACAGGTGGTGAAGCGCGCAACAGGGAGACGTATTAAATTTCAAGCAGTGTTAAGTAACCATTTGTATTCATTATTTTACTTCGCCGATGCTACACAATTCTGAGCCTGTGAATTAGTATAAGCTGACATGTCTTTGCCACTGAAATCTTCAGACAACAACTGACACAAAGTCACACTAATGCACATTAGAAGAATGTGAGGTGTTTTATATATTATATATATATATACATATATATATATATATATATATATATATATATATATATATACATATATATTATATTATATTTTATTATGGTGTTTCCGTTGAAAACTATCAAAGCATCACGATTCAATGTCTCTGGATTACTTTTTATATGTCTATATTGGGTCATTGGTTTACGCCGACAAACAAGCAACTCTTGAAGCATTGGAAGCCATTATTAAAGCTACCATTGACGTCATACGGCCATATTTATTGGAAAAAGTAGTAAAAAAGTGGACTTATCAAATTTACTATGTACTGCGTAGTCGCGGGGGACAGACATAGTTCGGAAATCATATTTAAACAATAATTGCTATAGCAATATCTCCCAGATTCTAATGAAACAAATTAATTTCTACAAAAATCATTTCTAGTTCTGATGCAGATAAAAAACACCCGATTGTTTTAGTTTTTGAAATATGCGATATCAGCCACACACAACACTTTTATAATTACTCGTAACAACTGCACTTTAATATGAATTAACAAAAAAAAGTAAAATCATTTTGTCATGGGTATAGAACAGAAAAATTTCGACGAATATGTTACGTATGTACCTATAATCACACCTACAAATATTAATTGAAAAGTACTTTTGTCTGGTGTTCTTTCCTAGATTTTGAAGGTTACGGACTCAATGCCAGACCATACAATTTAAAGCAAAAATGATTTGAAGACTTTAAAAAATCAGCTTTTACCACCTCCAAACGTTTACTCCAAAATTATATAGTTCATCTTAGATGCAACTACAACCAATGAACTTTCATGCAGAGGGCTCGTCTCGTTTACAAAGAAAAAAATAGACAACTAATATGTATGTACATATGTAAAATCAGACAACAGCTGATTTATTCATTTATAGGACTCCAATATCATAAAGCGGTAAAAGTCGTATTTTAAAGATTAACGTAGGCCATAGTACCCTACTTATACACAAGACGTAATGTAAACACATACATATTTAAAGATGTGTTCATTTAGATATACATACATATGTACGTATATGCATGTAAATATGTACACACTATATACCAATATTTATTTGTTTAAATGTTCATAATTTTAGCCGTATTCTACATGCAACTCATAGTTCATCAAATGAAAAGCTCCATATTGAGAATTTCTTCTAATAACATTCAACAATAATATTTAATTTACTCCATCAAAGTTCTCACTTTATTCTTAGAGGAAAATCTTACACTGAATTTAATGTAAATTTACCGCAACTTGTTGTTTCTCTTTTCTCTTTGCTCATGCTCTAATAATTGGATTAGAATTCAAAAAACAAAGATTTCATAAAATAACCGTTTTTATGTGAACGTTTTTAAAGAGGCCTATACATACATATGTATGTGTAATATAAAGTAAAACTGAAAACACGCGGTATAAAAAGCAGTTTTCTTTGTCCCTGTCCAGACTTGCAATTTTTGTTGCATAAATTCTGGTTTTTTTTTTGTTGTCAACTTTTAGTGCTTTTTAACATTTTCGACCTTAAAAATTCTTGAGTCAGTGGTTGCTGCTTTTATTTGTTAGTTTTTAGTGCTTTTCTTTATTTGCGGTGGCATCATGTATAATTTTATCACAAATCCAAAAATATACACAAAAATTATTATAGGTTATATCCGCAAATCACCTGATAAGGTGGTGTTTTTTGGGGTTACAGATTCGAAGAAGCTCGGAAGCTATATAGCATTAGCTGTTAAACAAAAATTTTCTTATAATTTTGAAATTTTACAGAAATAATTTTTTATTGTTAGAAATTTTTTATCCCATTTTAGAAATGATATTAGGCCATTAGATACACAATTTGAGTCAAATATTTTTTTAAAAGCAAAGCATTTAAATAGTTAAAATAATAATAAAATTGTAATGCAAGTCTATAGGAACAAATTAGTATCACATGTGCAAAATTCTCTGATCTCTGAGCTAGGCAACTGATTGTCAGTTTGATTGTCTTCAGACTTATACCATGTTCACACGGGAATATGAACTACTTGGTTCGGTCTCTGAACAACGATTGCCAACAAAGGCGTTCACACGACTGTTCTCGGTTCATATAGGCATTTCGTTTTTCTTTTTTTTAAATTAATTTTTAATTAACATATGAATATGTACATGCATATATCATTTATTATTTTTGCAAATTTTTACACACTTATTTTTTTTTTTTTGTTTATTTTATTTCTGTTTTGTTTTTTTTTGTTTCTTCAGGTAAACTAGCGATAATTTGTTAGAGATAATACTAATATCTTTAATTCTAATATCTTAATACTAATATCTTTAATTAATATAATTTAATTCGGAGAACTATTCGTCCACTAATCCATTTAGGATGTCAATTTTTAATTGAAAAGAGTACAGAAAAGAACAGGTACCCCATGTATGACGAAGTATTCAAAGTCGTATCCAGTAATAGGATGTGTTGGCAGCTAAATATCCAAATTGAGCCATGTACAAAGTATTGGGGGCTACATTGCGGAAAACACAGTTAATTATAAACTATAACAAAAGCGCAGATTGGTTAAAAAATTTTTTTCTACACTTTGCATATTTTTCATCAATGAAATGCAGTTAAAATTAAATTTTTCAAATTTGATTTCCTTAGTCTTGTCAATTTTCCACCAATAACTTGACCATTATTCACAACGATATGTGAACAAAAATCTATCTCACTTATTTTAACTGTTATCGAAGTTTAACAATATATACAAATATAAATCTTATATTTAATTACTCAATAAACTAAATAGAAAAAACTTTAAAAAAAAATTCTCTTTATTTAGGTAAACCGCGTAATCAACATATTTCGGTTTTTATATTTCGAGTGACAAGGCTTACCCACTGTAGGGCATTCGCCACTTCTACCCAGTCAGCATTTGAAAGATTGTTTTGGCAGAAATCACCAAACTGAGTCTTTTAAGACTACCTCAGATGACTAAAAACGGATTAATCAATTGTGCGCTTAAAAAAAGACCCGAAAATGAATCTGACAAATGCTTGGAAAGCGACTTGTTTAAAAAACGCAAACAATATGTATAGAATGTGCGCAATCATAAATTCATCATGTAGATGCCCGAAATGTGACTGTATTAAGAATTTTTATTTTTATTTTGGAGTCATATTTAGCGCATCTTGACGATGAAAAAATGTTTCTTATGGTTTTTGCTACTGTTTATAACGGGACAAATTTTCTTACTGATTTTGAAAGAAATGAGTTTTGTGAATTTATGTTTATTTGTGTGGTAAGCTCATGGTGCAAAGAACAATAAAAGTTGATTAAATTAAAGAGTAATAAATAAATAATGAAAAAAATAAAAGAATATACTATCTTTATGTTATACCAAATAAAACAAGACTCACTAACGGCTAGTAATATGACTGCAAATTGGCTTGAAAAAGTGTCGTAATTGATTGTAAGTACTATTGCAAACTGCCTCGAAAATTAGTCAGAAACGCGAGTCATAAAAGACTCATTTTGAAGAGTCGTATCTAGGGTACCATTTTCTCCCGACAAAACACTCGTTTTCGATTCAGAAACGAGCGCGAAAATGAGTCAGAAACGCGAGTCATAAAAGACTCGTTTTGAAGAGTCGTATCTAGGGTACCATTTTCTCCCGACAAAACAGTCGTTTTCGATTCAGAAACGTGCGCATAAATGATTAATTTAATTGCGAAGAAGAATAAAAAAAGACTCGAATATGATCAATAATTAATTAAAATGCTGACTGGGTAATGATAGACGATAAACTTAATACTCATATGTATGTACAAATTTACATACTCGTACATATGTACATACATATGTGTGCAAGTACGTATCCGTACACATTCATCAGTGCAGTATTTTTAAAATGTTAAAATAGAAAAACGAAACTAAAAATGCCATAAAACTTTTAATAATTCACAAACACTTGACTTGATTCTCACTGTGTTATTTATTATTTTGCGGTTCGTTTATTAAAAAAATTATTCGTACATAATTTGAGAATCGATCAAGTATTTTTTTAAGATTGTCTATTGAGCAAGGCAGTATAATGTTATTAGAAATTTTACACAAAACTAAAGAAAAAATGTATCTAGTAATCCGCACCCATATTTCAACAACTTTTGTTTAAAGAATTTTTTTCTTTAATAAAAGATTTATTTGCACGCCTACATATGTGTTCACACATACGATTTTTAAGTTAACTTATTGTTTAAGTTAACCAAACGTTTTTGTTATAAAATTATTATTATTTTTGAAAGTCAATGAATATTTTTTAATTTACTTTTGCACTTACCATTATTAAAAATATTTGTTGTGCTTGGAAGGACATGCTGATACATGACTTGCTACAGTACAGCAATCTACTCACTATCATGTCACTTTAACCACTAGAAGAGAATGAAACTTGGAGAGCTTTGCTCTGCTTATTTATAATAAAAGTTGTATTCTCGAAATGAAAAATATACGACAAATTTTGTTTGCTGCTTGAATTTCTTATTCTCTTTGAAGGTTTTTATTTTTCGAGGGGGTGGTAAAAGGAAGGTTTGTGGTTTCTATGAGAGTGAATTTTCCAATAAAACATAAATTTTCCCACTATTTTTAAGGTACATACGAGTACACACAATTCAATGTATAAAATTTGTTCACATGAATTAACCGGTAACGAGGCTATTGAAATACGTAGAATAATTCTCAATAAACACTTGTTATATATTTGAAAAACACGTCTGCCTTTGTTACTTATTGATATAGGTTTTGTTTGTAAAATATAAATTTGGTTTTTTTTTTTTTATTTTTATAAGTACTTCAATATGTGAATTATATAAAAAACTTTATTAAGCGTAACACTTTATATACTGCAAGTTAATTGTAAACTCGTGCAATTATAAAATAATTTACAAATATTCTTCACACTCCCGAGTTGGTTTTTTCACGTTTTTATGTAAAGCGGAGAGCGTTAAGTCAATATCTAGCAATGTTTTTTGTGGGTACGTATGTAAATATGTACATACATAAATACAGATACGTACTGACTACTCAAATACATATCGTCACCTAAAATGCAAAACAACGTATTATAAATAACTCGAGAACTAGCTGTTCGATAGAACTAAGAAAAACAAGGAAGGATCGAGAATAAAATAACCTTTAATTTAAGTTCCAGCACAATGCATCACATGTGTAGCGGTCATCTCCTGAGTACTGGTCCAAGATAAAAAAAAATACTCGTCGGATAAAAGAAGCCCGAAAATGTTTTATAAAGCGTGAACTTAAAGAGAAAATTGGAATACAGTTTTATACTGTTAAGCAAGGCACTGGTACGACAAATTCAGGAAGTACGCCACGAAGATTCTTTGCTAATCATGCTTTGATTTCCGAAATCACAGAACTAGAAGAAGATATAATCAAGAAGTTTTCAACAATTCTCGAAAGTATAACAATCACCGAGGCAGTAGATTCCAAAAAAGTTGGTGATTTTTGTCTAGAGACGGCAAAAGGGTTCGTTGCACTGTATGAGTGGTAAAATATGCCACCTGCACTCCACAAAATTCTCATTCATGGAAAAGATATATTTTAAGTGTATTTTTCTTGTAGGCTTACTATTCGAAGAGGCTCAGGAAAGTTGTAACAAGTACTATAAAAAATATCGCCTCAGACACTCAAGAAAATGCAGTCGAATTGCCACGACCAAAGATATTATGCACCGAATGATGGTAATATCAGATCCCATGATCTCACATTTGACTCCTTCGTTTAACCAGAAAAATAATAGTGATATAAGCGGTGAAGTAAAGGCTCTTTTAGAATAATAATATTAATAATTCAATTGATATATTTTCGTACCAGTGAAGTAGTATTTATACCACTTCAAAAATGATGTGACTTACAAAAAAAGAACAATATCTATTTTCTATTAATTGCAGCAAGTTTCATAAGGAAACCGTGAAATTGTTAAAAAAAATAATTAAAAACTTTTTTTTAGTTATGCCTTTTTACATTGTAGGTAACGATATATATTTCTCTAACTTTCTTTTGATTAGATTTGTATTTTACTATATAAAAAAAGCAAAATTTGTTATGAAATCACTACATTTTTTGAAAACTATATTTTTTTCCTTACCTTCACATAACAATCGCCAGTGTGCGGCGTATGACAGTATCATACCTGCGATGCTGCAGAGGTTGAAGTATACGATAACCACGCGGCTAACGTCAATTTTCCGATGTTGCATTAACTTCACTTAAAGGTAGTGTTTATTCCGAAGGCGGAAAGAAATGGGCATCAAACGTCGAAGATTATTATAGACCGGTAAGCCTAATATTCTTCTTACTCAAGACGTTGGAAAGAGTACCGGATATTCACATCAGGAACATACTGGAACATTATCCAATTTCTGGAGTTGGGCCAACTCGTGTGGTTTGACCATCGAACCTCTGAAGACTTATGGCGACTCAGATTAATATTTGGGTGTCGTTATGCATCCCAAATTTTAATGTAAACTGAATGTGGAGAAGCGACTAAGGGCGGCTACGTCAGCTTTCTATTCGTGCAGCAGAATGGCAGGAAAGACATGGGGACTGCGCCCGGATTACACAACATGGGCTTACACGGCGATTGTAGGACCCATACTAACATAAGGTTGTATTGTCTGGTGGACCACCACTTAGAGGAAATACATCACTAGGATGCTAGGTGGGCTGCAGAGGACGGCAGTAAAGGCGGTGATAGGAGCTGCCCGCCGACAGCCTTGAACGTCTGGCATCGGAGTGCGTATGACGGTCACTGCAACATACTTCAGCAACTCAGTGGGGGCTTCCATCAGTCACAGACTACAGGATGCCATTTCTTAATTTCAGACCACCCTCGAGGAGATGGTGGACCAGTTTTTCACCTATTACCTGAGTGGCCGGATCTGTGCAGGAGCACACAAAGGACACTGGGAGCTTCGTGGATCCCAACAGTGTGGGAGATATAGTTCCCACGGGCCTGGTGCAGTTTTTGGAGTTCGATGGCTGGATAAAGCATCATACTGTGTACTGACTACAACAGTCTTAGCTACTTCCTTTCTTTTTGGGTTTCGTGCTATTAAAATGGCACTATGTGGTAATTGGCCCCAAGTTGCGGGGTACTACTCGAACCAACCAACCAAAATTTCAAAATTGGAAGATAATCTACCCCGTATCTCTTCAACTAATTTTTTGAAAATTAGTAGCCGTTTTTTAAACTTCTCTTTTTGTTTCACCGACAAAGTTATTTAGCTCACAGAGGTCTAGGTTAGCCTATGATTTAGCTTACAAGCTTTTCTAAATCAGTAACCCTAAAATCCACACCCATTTCAGGTGATTTATTAATATCACATTTTACAAATTTTGTGTACAAAAACATTTTTGGTAGATTTTTGAAATTTTGTGATAAAATTACACTCGATGTCACCGAAAATAAAGAAAAAGAACAAAAAATTAGAAGATAAACGCACTGACTTGAACGGACTTAAAAATTTTTTGTGAGGAAAATTTTAAAAAGCACTAAAACGGTGCGAAAATTATGTTTGTATATACACCCTAAAACACTTTTGGTGAAAATTAGGTCGATAATAGTAGGCAACACTTTACCGAGTAGTATCGACCTAAAATTACACAACTCCTTATGTGAAGTTTTTTATTAATTTTTGAACAAACCATGTGGAATGCTTTTAAATAAATTCTGATGACCAAAATCCAAAGTCCATATAATATATACATATAATTGTAAATATTGTATAAAAAAAGTACAACTGCATACATTGGGTGTGTTAAAATTAGTCATCATTATTCATGTTAATACCCTTATAATGAAGTTTTACAACGAACTTATTTAATCTCCTCGGGGAGTTTTATATAACCGAGTTTTACTGTAATACCATAATTTGGCATCTCTGACTTAATAAAATTTTGCAATAGGTAACACTGGCTGTAATATTAATAAATAAAAAACAGATGTCCATTGTGGTTTCTGGCATTCTAATTTCACATTCTCTTCACAACAAGATAAATAATATTCAAGGCAAGGCGTATCAGGGCTTGATACAATCATCCATACAAAATAATTCTCAAACCAAATATCTGAATAAAAATCACAAAACCAAAATATTTTACAAATTTAGTATAAAAGAGTGAAAGAATGGCTTCAAATGTAAATGAGCCTGAAGATAATTACGGTATTTATAATTTTCCTTTAGCTACGCCGAAATTTTTGGATCCAATTCCAAATGATTATAAGTGTAGCACCAGTAAAATTGACGAAACACCCATTTTCAGTAAAAGAAAAATAACTCTCCGTATACCGCAACAATATACTGGAGAATTTTTGCAGTTGACAGTCTGTAAGAATTGGTTGGTTTGTTTACTCCAAGCACCTCAGCCCTCATCGCAGATAACATTGCTCAGGTTTTTTCTTCCTCGAGCCTTACCACCAGGAGGTAAATGTGTTTGACTTCAATTTTGAAATTCGGCATGCCAGTTGAGAAATTATATTTACATTAAATTTTTAGAGGTTCCTTTGGATAAATATTTGGCTGGATACAAAATTCGCAAATTGTTTTTGGATTTCACGGGTCATCATATACTCATTAGTTTAACACCCGAATCTCCGGGCTTATCAGCCGATTTTCTATATATTCATGGCAAAGGCACGAAAGTTAGACGTATTGAAAAGTTTAAAGATCATGAAATTACAGCTGTGGCTTTTAATAAGGAATATGGTACAGAATCTTCAACGGGGCCTATATTATTAGGTACCAGCAAAGGTTTAATATTTGAGACCGAACTTACTTTGGAGGCCGAGAAGCCATCGTATAGAAAACAGGTAAGTTGATCAAAAAAGACAATTTCTAGAAATAAGTGCATCTGCCTTAAAATCTTTTTCGGTATTTGGTAAACTATTTAATTTAAAAAAAAACACTAACATATGGAATCTTTAATATGATCCGAAACAATAGCTGAAATTTAATTTTTATGATTATTTCTGTGCTGTGTTGACCCATCCGAAAGTTCAAATTTACATTAATAATCGTGGCACCACTGCTGCTGGTCAATGATTTTTCCTCAGTTTTTCTCACAACTATTTGCAATAAATTTACATTTCTGTTGTAAAAAAAGAATACATACATTAATATCACTTTTCTGAAAATTGATGACATCATTGGAATGTGGAAACATTAATACAATGGCTTAGAGCCACGCACTTCTCAAACAAAGTAAAACTATTTAACTTTTTTTTCATTTATTTAGCTAAAGCATGTGACAAAGATATATAAATAATCGTAATTAATTTTGAATCCCGTTAAATAAATCAAAAAAATAGTTACATAATTGTATAAAAATTTAATTTTTTAATTATATTTATTTTTTTGAGCGATGGTCTTTTTTATGAAAAGTTTTTTTCAATTATTTATTTTCAATATTTCGCTACCAAATAGATAGCATCTTCAGGAAATAATAATTTGTATATAAAATACAAATAAAATATCAATAAATATGTTTAACTCGTTTTAACTTAAAATAAATATTTTGTTCTTAAAATATAACAAAAAATGTAAACAAAGCCAAACAGCTGATATCGAATCATGGGAAATCGAAAACCGTTTTATAACAATTCATATCAGTATCGATTTTCAATTCTGGTAAATAACAAATCTGACTTACTTTCTATAACATTTTTATGTATTGAATTTTACTTATACTATGTATATTTATTTATTTATATATATTATATTTGTCATTTAAGGTTTATGACTTCGGTTTAGGACGACCCAAGTATCCAATAACTGGATTAGAATTTAATAAACTACCCAATACAAATCAATATACCATAATTATTACAGCACCAGATTGCATATTTACATTTCAAGAAACTCTACGACCGGAAGAGAAATCTTTACAACTAATCTTCAATAGTTACATCAATGGCACACAATCTCATGGCTATGAGGTAGCCAAAACAGATTTAAACTATTCGGTATTAAGACTTTATGGACAAGCGAATGATAAAATTCCCTCCAGCTGGGGATGGTTATGTGGTTCAGGTTTAAGATACGGCCAGGTAATAATCACACTATAACAAATTGAAAATTTTTTTCAATAAGGTTCTGCCAAATGATTCTAGTAGAGCGGCCTAAGAAAAGACATTGTACGTGTATCGCCGTTTTAAAAGTTTACGTCTGTAACTCGGAAAAAAGGACAAAAGAGATCCATTCTCTAACGAGCTAGCGGGTTAATATATACAGTAAAACCTCTCATAACCGGACACTCGCCGTCGCAGAATTTTTGTTCAGTTATGACAGGTGTCCGCTTATAAGAGGTACACATTTATTATTTTAAATATTTTATTTATGTTGTACTGCTAGGCTAGTGATTTGTGGTTAACAAAACTTATTCGAATTGGACTGCTTTAAGTTAGATTGGGTTAATTTGAGCCGTTGAGTTTTTAATTTTTGATGTGCTCGAAGGCGACAAAGTTACAAATTAGTTTTGTGTAGACTGTGGGCAAAGGAAAAAAGTATGCTTGTTTCAATGAAGGCTCATTAATTTTTAAAATTAAAACTTCTGTCCGCCTATGAGAGAATTTTTAAGTACATTTTTTTAAAATTTAGTGTCCGCGTCCGGTTAATAATGTTTGGTTATGGGAATGTATTTTCTATGAAAAAACTGATGAAAAGCTCTGTTCTACATAGTTTCTCCGGTTATGAGAGGTGTACGTTAGGAGAGGTTTCACAGTCCTAACAAAATGTTCCTTGTAATGTTCTGAACACATCGTATACCAAAGTATCACAAGATTTTCTATGTCGATTTACTATATAAGGATAAAAATTTTAAATGGCCTTAAAACGAGTTACAGACATAAACTGTTAAAACGCCTATACACGCACATATATATATCTTTTCAGGCCCCTCTACTAGAATCAGTTGGCAGAACCTTATTTTTTTCGTGTAGAACAGTGTAATTAATTAACAAATTTAAAATTTTTAAGAAAAATATATTTCTTCTCTAAAAAGGTTGCACAAAGTTTAATAACGAATGAGAAATTCTTGCATGGTGAAGATATTATACCTTTCTACAAAGATTTGGAACAACGCAAGCATTTATCTTTGGAGGAGAAACTTCTAAACGTTCCCAAATCTTTCGTTTTAACTGAACATCACGCTTTGCTCATGTATCATGATCATATAGCTGGTATTTGTCTGTTAAATCAATCTATTGTTTATGAAGAATACTTCCACGAACAAATGGGAAAACTACTAAATATATTAAGGGATCCAGTTACTGGAAATGTTTATGTTTATACCGAGAAAATGTTATTCAATTTTAAAATTGCAAACGAACATCGCAACATTTGGCAAATCTATTTAAAGAAGGGACTATATGATATGGCTGAAAAGCATGCCACCGATGATGTTAATCGCTACAAAGTTCTTGAAACTAAAGCGGTTCAATTATTTGAAGATAAGAAGTATGTAGAAGCCGCTCTAATTTATGCCGATACTGAGATGGCCTTCGAAAAAGTGTGCCTAAAATTCATAGATTTCGAAGATAAAAGACCAATTATTACATATGTAAAGAAAAAATTAGAAAAACTGTCACAGGATGACGACGATCCAATTCAAATAATGGTAGTGTGGTTAATTGAATTATATTTAACTCAAATTAATTTTCCGGGCCGTAATAAAGAAGTAAAGCTGGAATGGCAAAAAGAATATGATGAATTTATGCAGCATTTTTTGGTTAAAAAGTGTGTGCGAGCCAATCGTTCTGGTATACAGCAATTAATCTCTCAACATGCAGATACGCATAATCTAGTGCAATTTGCTATTGCCAATGAAGACTATGAGGAAGTCATCCAAAGATATATAGGAGCTGACAAGTACCTCGAAGCCCTCAATGTATTGCAAAAGCAAAAGAATATTGACTTGTACTATCAATACGGTCCCAATCTTATGGAACAAATACCCAAAGAAACTGTGGAAGTTTTGATGGCTCAAGGTCGTAAGTTTGATATAAGTAAACTGATACCTACTCTGATTTCTATCGACAGTCCTTTCCATGTATCTGAAATTACTAAATATTTGGAGTATGTCATTTATAATTTGGGAGAAACCAATCAAGCAATTCATAACTTTCTTGTGCGTTTATATTGCGAACATCAACCAGAAAAGGTTATGAAATATTTAGAAAATGAAGGTACCGATAGTACTTTGGTACATTATGACATAACTTATGTTTTGAGTGTGTGTTTGGACTTTGGGGCGAAAATCGCAGCGGTATTTTTATACTGTTTACTGGAGTTGTGGGCTATCGCTGTCGATTTGTCACTAGAATTTGATTTAAAATTGGCTAAGGAGACCGCATCGAAGCCAAAAGATGATCAACTAAGAAGTGAATTATGGTTAAAAATAGGTAAGTAGTAATTTGCGTATGTATGTATTTTATTATTGTAGAAAGAGAAGATTTCGACAATTTATTGCCTCACATTTAACTTCCGCCTTCAGCAATATACGCTCTCCAGAGCAGTTAACACTCTGTTCCATACCACAGCGAAAGAGATCCCAATAGATACTTCCTCGACACAAATCAGTCTGAGATTTCCGACTAAACGTTCTGACTGGAAAAGGAGAGAACTTCCCCAATAACCTACCTTGTCGGGGGCACCTCCTCATATCTTAGTAGCAGGGCAGAAGCAAGTACTAACTCATGCTCACTGTTCTTAGTAGGAACCTTTGTCCATATTGCATACCCTGTGATGAAAGGAATATAAGTTATCCGATCCCTAATCAGAAGCGCTTCTATAGGCCTATCATTGTTGGGATGGAGCAACTTCACATTTGTGATTTGGAGTCCTTTGATGACTTCGTTGTGCAACCAAGGTTCTTGGATGAAAGCCATATCCAACCCTTCGGTGTTAAATCTCCACACGAGCACATATTTGCGTGACAGAAATTTATTTTTAAGACACTAATTGTCTTCTCTGTTTACCGGAGGCTTTGTTGTCTGAGCCATTAGTGCTCCTTCCTCCTGGCAATGCTCGTGAGTTTGCTTGTTCAGCAAGTATTGGCTAATGATCACTAGAGTGACCTGGTTTATCTGAGGCATTTTCAGTCGAAAGCAGGGGCAGCTCATGCAGAATTGGTAATTAACCGCAATAGTCGGTCCAAATGGCGGTGTTAATATCATAACGTATGTAATAATACATTTTATATATTTTTTCTGGGAAATATTCCCAAAGTAAATTCATGTAATATTATTTTAAATTTTTAAAATTAAGGATTGCAAAAAAATTTGCATATTTCTCTATAAATGTTATTTACAATCTTTATTGATAATCAAATAGTACCATATTGTGGTTGTCATCATTGCAAAATGTTTGTGTGTAAAATATTCGTGAGTAGAATAGTGGGACCGAGTATGGCCTATTAGGCTAGGTCTTTTTGAAAATAATTAATAAATTAAATGAAGTGAAAATGTTTATCAGGGGAAACCAATTCGCTACGGATACAAGTATTGAAGCTTGTGTTCATCGGGTTTCTATTTGAAGTTTAACCAATAAAAATCAATACAATTTTATTGGGAGTCTTATTTCGAGTTGCATTGTATTTATCCGATACCAATAATCGATATAATTCACATATTTATTTTTTGTTACTAAAATAAACACAGCAAAAGCTTTTGATGTCCAAAAGCAGCCCGATCATGGAAAAAGATTGGAATCCCACGGTCATTAAATTTTGAGTAAAGATACAGAAATATTACAGCATTTGAAGAATACTTTACACACTTTTTGGTAAGATTGGGATCCGTGGGAACCCAATTTTCAATAAAAAACACCTATTCCAAAAACACATTTACACAAATAAAACTCCTGCGGTTTTTCTACCTTTATATTTATTTTCGAAGCCAGTATATATCAGAGGCCAGTAAAGAATACTGAAAAAATGAGTAGAGTTTGATCATAATTCATAATTCTTGTACTTAGGCGAAGGTCTCATCATATTCATACATAAATACATTATGAGTGTGAGTATATATGAGTAGTTGAATTTTAGTGATTTATATATATATTTTTATGAATATGACTTTTAATATTTTTATGAATATGACTGTTAATATTTTTATTTTGAATTTTCATTGACAAGAACTTTTCCTATATTGTGAATTTTTAAAAAAATTTTTTTATTATAAACAAAAACCAATTTTCCTGAAGAAGCTACACAAAGGAGTAGCGAAATATTGAAATAAATATAAAATATATAAAAAGACCTTTGGCTTAAAATAATTAGTGTCATTTATATATTTAAAATTTCGTGAGTATGATTATGGGAAAAGAACGATTCATTTCTTATATCTAGTATAAGTTGTACAATTTAGCGAACCTCTTTTCAGAGGTAATATTTTTTTATACATGTCCAAGATCGCAAACCATAAACAAATTAATATTATTTTTCTTTCAACAGCCTGCCATGAAATTAAGGACAAAAATGATGTAAAAAGGGCTTTAGATCTTTTAAAAGAGTGTGAACTTCTTAAAATAGAAGATTTGTTGCCTTTCTTTTCCGACTTTGAAAAAATTGATGATTTTAAAGAACCCATTTGTAAAGCGTTGAAGGTACGAAACATTTTTTTTTTGTCGTTTTAAAATTTTAATTTTTGATCTTTTTATTTTGAAGGAATATAATCAAAAAATTCAAGAACTGCAACGTGACATGGAAGAATATTCCAAACAAGCCGAACGTGTACGTAATGACTTACAAAATATACGTAAAGGCAGCGTACGAGTAAATGCTACTGATATGTGTAACAATTGTGAGACTTTTCTACTGGTAAAACCATTTTTCATATTTGGTTGTAGTCATAAATTCCATGCAGATTGCCTAGAGAAATTAGTGGTACCTTTGCTTAGCTCGGAAATTAGTCGTAAGTTAGCAATGCTGAAGCAGCAATTAGAAACAATGTTAGCACAATCTGCAGCTATGGGAGAAAATACAAGAGACTTCCAAGAGAAACGCAAAAAATTAAAGCAGGAAATTGAGGAAATTGTTGCAGCGGATTGTGTTTATTGTGGTTTAATGATTGAGACTATAGATCAACCATTTGTGGACGATTGGGATCAGGTTGACGTTGATTGGGAATAAATAAATAAAGTCCAAAGTTAATATGCGTATAAAAATTTTTATTGGTATATCTGATTCAACATAAAAAACACTAGAAATATGTAATAAAATACTTAATATACTTATCCCCTAATTTACAAAAATTTGAATTTTTCGAAATTTCGGTAGAGAAAAATTCATGATTTTCGAAGTTATTTCCAAAGCAATATAGAAAAACTTCATGAATAAAAATTGCGCCTTAGAAAATAAATTTAATTTTAGTTAATAATTATCATTAGTAAATTCTAAGGGGAAATATTAAGAAAGTACATACCTACATTTTGTGAAGTTGACTGGTGTTAAGCTCACAAATGGTGTTGAGAGTGTTATTTATCATCTTATAATACGCAGGTTTTGGAAACAAAAGTAATTTAAGTTTTTTAGAGCAATATTTTATTGATACCAGAATCGTAAAGAAATTTGCAAATTTTACGAAAATAATATTTTAACTTTAGGTATTATTGATTTACAGAATAAAAATTCTTTAGAGCTTTTCTGTATTCCATACACTAGGTGTGTTTCTTTACTCTAAATTGGGCGCCAACGGAATCCCAATCTTACCAGAAAGCGGTCCCGTACTCGAAAATTGGCTAATTCAGAGACTTTTTGACAGATTAATATTCTTCTTGTTATTTGGCTTTTCTTTAATTAACATGTGCAGTTCTGAGTTCATACGATTCATGTTTTAATGACATGATTCTTACTTTTTCTTCTTTGAACTCTCTTTAGTGTTCACACAATTCATGTCTTGTTGACGACATGTACATATAGTTTGTGTGTATACTATACACTATGTAATGTTTACACTTGAAAAAACCCAAAAAGAATTAATATTGATGAGAAATGCTGACGTAGTGTGTCAGAGGCTTCAATATATATTAAACAAGGAGTAAATACTAGATAGTTTTCTAACATTAACATGTTTGATTTCATAAAAATATTCCTGGATAAAAATCCACGGTCCTTGGCAGTCTTTTGGATATTCCAAATTTAATGTATTTGTTATTTTAAAACAAATATCTAAAGTTTTTAAAAAGGAGGCAAATTTTAAAAAAATGTTTTATCGAAGTAGACATAAAACTGTTCTAGATTATTTATACTATCTCCTACTACTAGTATTAGAGGTTGCACAGTTAAATCTTTACTATAATATTTTTCTTTTAATTCAGTTATTGTCTTCTCATAATCACTTATTGCAGTTAGATGCAGTACAAAGCTTTCATTAGCATCCGGTATAGATATCTTTTTCAAGTTCTTGCCAATATCGTCTGAGAAACGGGCCGTTGGTATAATAACTGAATTTAATAATTTATATATGTAGTCAACTGAATTTGATTAGAAGTTTCCTTTACATAACCCAGAATTTGTTTTGATTTTCTGTCTTTAACATTATGATGGTAATAATTTCCAATTTTCTGCGTAAACTCGTTCCATTTGCTAAACAGTAAATGGGATTTATTTGGATAGAGTAGTTCAAAATCAATATTAATCAGTTCGTCAGATCTTGCATTTGAATAAAGTGGTCAATTATTTAAAAATTCAAAAATGCTTTCTGAAGATTGCAGTTCTTTTTGCCTTAGAAGAAATGTCAGTTGCCATTTTTCTTTAACTTTATTCCAATTTGAAATATCTTTTGAAAGTGAAGCTTTTAATGCTTGTAATAGTGATTCGTGAGCTTCTGAATGCATTGGACTTTCATTTGAGATGTCCAAATTATCTTCAAACTTACGTAACAACCGTCCTTGCTTTGCTTTTTGGTTGACGTATTTATCCCAAAGTTTACCACCAGCATTTACCTTCCTACCGCGAGGTATAAAATAATATTCTTTTATTTCACAAGAGAAGTTGTCTATAATTTCATCTACAATAGCTGGCACATCCTTTGGTGATAGTTTTACTTCGTGATAAAAGATATCTTCTAAAATTAAATTAATTAAATCTTTACGAAGTAAATCTGTCAAACGACCGTTTGTTCGACCGTGGGTTCAACCCCAGTTTCAGACTAAAAATTTTAAAAGAAAAATAAACATCTCGCATTTTTCTGATGTGCATTAGTGTGTCAGTTGTTGTCGGAAGGTTTCAGTGGCGAAGGCATAGTCACTGGTCACTGAACAATATCGGCTTCAGCTGATAACAATCCACAATCACATCAGAACGCCCTCCTTCGTCGGTATTGTGTACCACCGTCGATGTAAAATAATAACAAAAATAGCTACTAAACCGAAGCTTCAGCACTGCTCCGAGTATAAACAAAGAACGTGCGAAAGCAGAGCTGCAAAAATAATTAATTAAGCTTCACCTCCTGTCGTTTCTCCTACTATCCCTTTCCTATAGTTCCAGCACAATGCTTCGCATGTGTAGGAGTCATCTCCTGAGAGCTGGTCCTAGATAAAAAAAAAATATATATATACTAACACAAAGGCAAATATTGAAGCTGAATACTGACGCGTGCAGTATGCACATAAGTCAAATTATTGTTTTTTATGTATGTATGTATGCACACTCGGCCTTATTGCGGTTGTCAACGACGACGTCGACACCAAGATGTAACCTCTCTCGAAGCGATAAGTGATAACTTTCACTTAAAAATATTATTTGTTATTTACTGAAAAACACGAATTTTTGTAAATGCCAATTTAAATTTGAAAATATAGTCGCAGCATATGGACGTAACAGGGGCTACATTTTGGTGTCGACGTTGACAACCACAATAAGGCAGAGTATGTACATATGTATATATAGATGAGGGTAGATTTGTACATGAACATATTGCACATTAGCCTTTCGTATTTGATAAAGTCTGTGGTTCTTTCCCTTTCCGTACGTTTGTAAATTTTTCTCTCTTATTGATATAAATTATAATTTACCATCATTGAGCCAATTCACACGAGAACACTTTTTAAGCCGCACAATTATTGTTCTTTCCAAAGCACACGAGACTAATTCATCGGAACATACTTGGCGGATGTATGACGAGATTAAATGATACGGAATTGCGAAATATTTTAGGAGGAATTGCAAGTGCCTGTAATTTAGCATTACTTTTAGATGAGAAAGAAAGAAAAGCAGATCTTGTTCGGTCAAGCTATCAGCTATTAGTTTTAAAGTTTGTTACCGCGACCAAGTGCATGTTTGCACAACGATGGGCAACTAAAGACTAAAACGCTCTGAAATAAAAAGAAACACAGAACCTGTGTTTTCGTATGTGTACATATATTAGTTTTATGCTAGTTATGCGGCGTTGTAACTGGTTGGAAAATTATGCCAACCAAAATCAATTCCCTTCAGAGAATTTGCCTGCAAAGTGCCATGTTATGCCAGCATAATTGTTCTCGTGTGTATTGTCTCTTAACTGAACTTTACCCAAAAACTAAAGAAACACACCTAATAATATCGCCACTGTCATGTAGTGTTGCAGCAAATAAATGCGATATACATACATAATACAAGTGTAAAAAAAGTGTAAATGTTCGCGCAAAATGTCGAAGCATTAAATCTATGCAGATATATTAATCTATGCGCTGTTATTGCTATTCTTTGAAGTAATGTTTTGAGAAACATTAACGACAGATTCATTAAATGGCTTTTGTTTCCATAAGTGCTTTTGAACTAATTGAATATAATATTAAAAATTTTTAAATTTGTATAAATTTTGAAAATATAATAAAAATTAATACCATCACTAGTCAATACAACAAGAAATGGATAATTTATAAATAAACCTCTTTGTTATTGGTTAACAATAGTTATTTTCAGTTCTTTTGAAAGAAAACGAATAACCTCTTTTAAAACAGTTTCTTTTGCAGAAGTATTGGTCATTATCAATAATATTAGCTTCATATAGTCCTCTGGACGGATATTTTTTACGACATTAATCAAATTCCGGACAAGTTTTTCTTTTTGTGTATCACTAAGATCATTCCTTATAACATCGCCCAAAGAGCGAAAAGTACCTAAAAAAATTTAAAATAGTTGTATTTATTAATTATATTTATTTTTGAGCGATGGTCTTTTTTTTGTAAAGTTTTTCAATTATTATTTATTTCTCAATATTTCGCTACCAAATAGGTCATCGTCAGTAAATAATAATTTGTTACAAATTTGTTAATAAAGGTCAAAATAAAAATAGAAGTGATAGTAATAGTTGTATTTAGTTAGTTTATATTTTTAAAACTTTTCAAGTGATACCAATATTGGTCATTTTGTTTCCGAAATGTAGTAGAAATTTGCATTTCTATATGAAAACTCATAGGTCCATAACTAGAAAACTAGGCGTTGCCGGGACTTGTCCACTTTCTATTTTCTTTTTATTTTTAAATTTTCTATTGCCATATAATTTTTTTTTAATTTGTTGAAGCGTCTGTAAACTGGATTTGTTCCTATATGATTTTAAGAAATTACCTTTAGATCTATTAAAGCCTAAAACTCCACCAACGAGGCTACCAAGTAACAGGCCAGCTGGGCCTAAAGCTAGACCACCAGCAAAAGAACATAGTCCACATACTACTGCCCCTTCGCCAGATTTTTGTACTGTAACTTTAAGGGCTTTCAATTCAGCCAATTCGGATAAAATTGCAATCAATTCATTTACGTCGTCGCGCATTTTAGCTATTACTTTTATTTATAAAAATTTTTACTAAATACTGCTGTATTTTAAAATTCTTTGTGCAATCTTGAATCTGGACAATAAAGACGACAATTTAGAGATGTAGCGACACGAGTACATAGTTTGCCTTAAAAACCAAGTACTTTTGTTATCGATACCAATGATGGGATTTAGAAGTTTTGACTTCGTTCCGAGTATTTCGAAATTATCTTTCAAACAAATATGAGAAAATAAAAATTTTAGTTAAAAGAGTTTAAAATACTGAAAAAGGACATAAAATTGAAAAGAGTACCATGGTGCCTTATAACTTCAAATAGTGTCAAAATTGGCACAATTGTGCTAAATTTTCCATCTCTGATCAATACTTTACTACATCGAACAACAAATACGTGTCGCTAAGTCCCCGTCCATATTGTGAAACATTTGCTGCAAAACTTTTGAGTTTGTTGACGAGAAGGGAAAGAGGAGTGGAAGTATGTACGCTGTTTCATGTACATGCAGCTTTTGCTGAATTTCTTATTTGCATCTTTTGAGATGAGGTGTATTTGACGTTTCATTTTATTTCTTTTCGTTTGGTATACTGTTAACTTCTATCATAATAATAGCTACCCTGTTTTATTGTTAATTTTTTGTGAAATATAATCAAAAATTAAAAAAAAAAATATAAAAATTATTATATAATTTTTCTTCTTAGCGTCCATTTTGCTTCAAATTATACCTTGTGCTTCAAATGTGTATCCAAAAAAAAATATTCACACCTTCTATCACAGGGTAGTTATTTTATATTTACATTCGATATTGAGCAATGTCAAAAAAAATTAAAGAAAGAATATAGAAGGGAGGAATAAAAAATACGAAACATGAAGCAAAAGTTTCATGTATGGACACTGCTGAAGCTTCAAAAGAGAATTCAAAAAAGTTTTGCAGCAAATGTTTCACAATATGGACGTGGACTAAAAAGTACTCGTGTATATGATGCAATATAGAAGGTGGCTTAGTTTTGCTACGTTTTTTCGACAGCTATCAAAGTTTATTATTTTAAAAGCCTTCTTTAATAACCGATAAGATTATAAATGTATACATATTTACTATACCTGCAATAAGTGTCGTATGTATTTTTTCTTCGTTATCCGTTACTGGCAACCTTGATAACAATGGTGCCAACAAAATGTAAAGACATTTTGACAAGCAGGATTTTATAAACAAATTAATCACCTGATATGCTTAGCTGACCTTATAATGTGTAGACCATGGTACCAACCATAGTACAGTCGAACTTCTCTATAACGTAGCAGTTGGGGACCGTAAAATTTCTACGTTATAGAGAAAATTCGTTATAGAGAAACTGCAGAAAATTTTGACTACATTTTTTTTATGTAGAAAATATATTTATTAAGACAAAAAAAAACTGTTTTTACATGAACACATTAATTTTTTTATTAATACATACATATGTGACTAAATTGATGCAAAAAATCGATTGCTAAAAACTTCGCAATAGAGAGATTATTTAGTGTGAAAAATTCTATTTAGGTCTTTAAAAATTGTACGTTACAGAGAGAACTTCGCTATAGGGAAGTTCGTTATAGGGAGATCAAAATGTATGAAAATACTCACAAAAATGTTGTGTTCACGAATTTTATTTGTTATAGAAAAGATTTCGTTATAGACAAGTTCGCTATAGAGAAGTTCGACTTTATATTTATCATGCAATGTTTATTAATAATGAATTTGTACTGAATTTGCCTTGTGTTTTTGACATCCCAAAGTTAATAATCACAAACAAAATGCCTGTTGTTTTTTGTGTTGTTCATTGTTGTAGAGCTGCATAGACCTAGTAAATAGACCTTGTTGCGTATGATTTACTAATTCGCCTTGGCCAATTATTTTTATTTCGTGAAAACACTCAGTTTTTATTTGATATTTTCCACTGTTGGTTGTGGTTGTGTTGTTATATCCCTTATTTTATTTATAAATAAATAATTTCTATTTTTATAACATTTTCTTATAAAGAAAAATATGTTACGTATTCAAAATAGAAGCAACAAGTAGTCGCTGATTGTTATTTTCAATGTATATTTTATAATTTAAAATGTAAATTATCAAAGGCAACAATTAAATAAACAGTGCAATGATTTAAATTAAACCAATAAAATATTAAAATAATTTACATTTTCAGAAATGTGAAAATAAATAAACTTAAGATCTCAGTAATTTAAACAATATGGAAGTAGATAAAAAAGTAAGTTTAAATTTTAGATAAAGTAATTTATTGTTTGCTTTGCATTTTTTGTGGAAAGCCTTTAGCGCATGTTTTAAACCAAAAGTACGCGTTTTGCTTGTTTCTTTTTTATTCCACTTAATTGTCGGCAAAATATATTATGGGTAATGTTATTTTCATGCGATTCTATTTTTAACTTGAAAGGCATTATTGTTTTTTCATTGTGTTTCTTCTGAGTAGGTATGTACATATGTGCAGCTTATCTCTCATATAAATATTAATGAGTTTGTTTTTGTTACCATACCCAGCGGTAAAAAGGAGTAAAAAGACCTGGGGGCTTATTCTGAATTACGATGCGAAAGTCAATGCGATGCGAAAATATATAAATGCGAACAATTGGTATTCTGTGTTACGGTGTTCGCAAAGTTCCTTCTTATTCGCATTTAAAATGCGAAAAAGTGGCAACTCGGTATTCTGTAATGCGAAAATAATTGTCAAAATCGCAAAATTTATTCGACCGCAAAGCAGCATTCGCAAAACACAAAAATGTGAGTGAAAAATTATACTTTTATTTTTTTTTCATTTATTTATTTAATATGCTTGGGACATCGCTACATTGTTGACTGTGATATTCCAAGATGATGATCTTGACCAATTTGGTGTTGGTAGACACCTTGTCTAAGAAATTTTAACGCAGCAGCTAATTTGATAATTGGCGCAATCGCAATCGCACTCGATTTCGTAATCTTGCATTCGGAGCTAATATTATTTAAAACATACATACATATAATTGCCTCTTTGTTCAGCCTAAAGTTTTTTATAAAGCTGACAAAAGAAATATTCTGCGTAAGTAAACGTCTTTTTTCGCAAACTTAAAAATAATTTACCTTTTTTCATTCAAGCTTAGAATATCGGATTTGCTTTTAAGCAATCTTCTCTGCATCATTTCATTTTGTTCATGTCTTTCTTCGTCCTCAAACCATAGTACTACAGAATCCATTTTTGGCAATTATTTAATAAATCAAACCGCAAAAAAAATTTAAACTTAATTTGACGTTTATGTACTAATTTGTACCAGTCGTGCCACGATTTGAAATAAAATGCGAATGCGAATGCGAATACAAAAGTCGTATAGAATACCAATGTTCTTTCGCATCGCATTTGTTTTACGTATCGCATTGACTTTCGCATCGCAATTCAGAATAAGCCGCCTGATTCAAACAAAGTGAGCTTGCTCAAACAGGCGGAAATTTTTTGTTGTACAAAAAACGTTAAAAACACATTCTTTTTTTTTTTTTTAATATTTGAACATCACGACCAAGGACTTCCGAATAAGCCATATTGAAGGCATTATATATTAAACCTCATTGAAAGCCTACTAAAGCAGTCCTAATAGAAACGCTCTTGTACATCGCGGTATCCAACTCCCTCAGCAAAGAGTTCAGTGTCAGATTCCACAGCAGAGGAGTTAGGACTCCCCCTGTGCTGTCCCCGTATTCGCAACTCCCACCTAGTCGGCCCACCCTCTATGAAGATAAAGCACTCAGTCGATAGCCTCGGAACATAAGACCAGTAAAGATCGGCATTAGCCATGGTACCACAATATCAGCATTTCGCTGCAAATCCGGAATAATACCTTCAGATCCGAGAGATTTGAAAGGTTCAACGCTCTATCGCCAATAAGAGCCTGCCCATATCCTTAATCGTGGCAGTGTCCAGCCCCTTCCCGACGCGCCGCGTTAGCACTAATTCTCTGAAGAAATTCAATTCAAAAAATCGCTTTATTTAAGGTCATTTTTCTAAACTCCCAAAATTATTTGTGTAATACGACATTTTCTGATCCTTAGAGATGTGTCTGACGCATGATTTGCATGTATTTACATTTGAATGTCACCACATTTCCGGAATTAACAATTATTTTCATACTTTTATCAAATGTAGTACCGGTGTTAAGTGGTTAACAGTGCTCTGTTAACTTGGGTTTTTCCATTTAAATTTATCTTCACATCATAACGCGTCATTCTTTCCTCTTTTCAAAGTTGGCTCTTTCTTGCCATCGAAAGAGATACACGTTACTAGTTCCTTACATCGTGCAGCAACTCTTGCGTCCTTTCGAAACTTTAAACGTTCTCGAACTATTTTGTTGTTGTTGATGACAAGCCAGGCAATTTTCGACTGTTCTACAGATAACTCTTCTTTGGCTTTGGTGGTAATTGATAATTTTAAATCTTTTATTAACATGGTCGCAAGTAAGGCACCGTAGCGAACTGAGGTGCTACTGGGATCCAGAGCTGCACTAAAATTACGCAATGCAATGTTACCCACTTCTAAACTTTTTTTTAACGTTTGTGACAAATCGTTAACATTTGCTTTGAATTTCTGCTCTTCATCGCTATTTGGTACGAAGTCGCTACACACCGCATTCGATGGTGTCACAATTGATGACATTTGTTAACGCCATTTTCCATCGACATTGCATCAACAATATCATCTAAAGTTAACAATCGTGAAGCACTGATCGATGAAGAATTCTTTCACGTCGTCTGGGATTTTATCAGAGGGCGCGCAATTGTATGGAATATTTGTTAAAATCCAGCACTTACAGCGCGAAATCAAGAACAATCCATTCCAGCCATTTAAATTGTATTTCACTGGATATTTCAACATTTTGTAGCACTCACTCAGAAGTATATCGAAACGTTTACGAACAGTTGTTACCGACATAATTGGAATGCTAGCGCGCTGCCACAAAATGCTAATACTTTTCAAAACTTCTTGCTTGAAAGCATTAAAGTTTCGACTTCGATCACCGTTATGCCGCTGATACAAAATTAAATTAATAATATCGCACTTCTTTGGTAATTTATTGTTGTTTAATTAACTGACTGTAAAAATATTTTTAAAATTTTTTGGTCGTATAATTGAAACAGACAAAACGCTATTAATAATTATAGCAAAATATAGTTGTAATTCCAACAGTTATTTCACGGGTAAAACGAATAATAATAGCAAATCAAAGCAAGAGAGTAATAACGGTATTATTCCATGTAATTGTGATTTTAGTAACAAACCGTTTACATGATGAATGTTTGGCGTGATTTCAAATGTCATTTGCATTTGTTTGGTAGCGAACGGGTTAGAGATAGACACAATTTCGATACATCATACTCAGAAGTATATCAGACAGCAAATGCTGACTATTCTGTAGGAATTACGGAATTACTTCCTTAGCAAAACTTTATTGTTTTTTTTACGAGCTTTAATTTCCTGACATTAGAGACAGAGATCTGGTGGATAAATCTACAACGGAGTACTGAAGCAGGCAGAATATGCGGTATTAAGACTTTATGGACAAGCGAATGATAAAATTCCCTCCAGCTGGGGATGGTTATGTGGTTCAGGTTTAAGATACGGCCAGGTAATAATCACACTATAACAAATTGAAAATTTTTTTCAATAAGGTTCTGCCAAATGATTCTAGTAGAGCGGCCTAAGAAAAGACATTGTACGTGTATCGCCGTTTTAAAAGTTTACGTCTGTAACTCGGAAAAAAGGACAAAAGAGATCCATTCTCTAACGAGCTAGCGGGTTAATATATACAGTAAAACCTCTCATAACCGGACACTCGCCGTCGCAGAATTTTTGTTCAGTTATGACAGGTGTCCGCTTATAAGAGGTACACATTTATTATTTTAAATATTTTATTTATGTTGTACTGCTAGGCTAGTGATTTGTGGTTAACAAAACTTATTCGAATTGGACTGCTTTAAGTTAGATTGGGTTAATTTGAGCCGTTGAGTTTTTAATTTTTGATGTGCTCGAAGGCGACAAAGTTACAAATTAGTTTTGTGTAGACTGTGGGCAAAGGAAAAAAGTATGCTTGTTTCAATGAAGGCTCATTAATTTTTAAAATTAAAACTTCTGTCCGCCTATGAGAGAATTTTTAAGTACATTTTTTTAAAATTTAGTGTCCGCGTCCGGTTAATAATGTTTGGTTATGGGAATGTATTTTCTATGAAAAAACTGATGAAAAGCTCTGTTCTACATAGTTTCTCCGGTTATGAGAGGTGTACGTTAGGAGAGGTTTCACAGTCCTAACAAAATGTTCCTTGTAATGTTCTGAACACATCGTATACCAAAGTATCACAAGATTTTCTATGTCGATTTACTATATAAGGATAAAAATTTTAAATGGCCTTAAAACGAGTTACAGACATAAACTGTTAAAACGCCTATACACGCACATATATATATCTTTTCAGGCCCCTCTACTAGAATCAGTTGGCAGAACCTTATTTTTTTCGTGTAGAACAGTGTAATTAATTAACAAATTTAAAATTTTTAAGAAAAATATATTTCTTCTCTAAAAAGGTTGCACAAAGTTTAATAACGAATGAGAAATTCTTGCATGGTGAAGATATTATACCTTTCTACAAAGATTTGGAACAACGCAAGCATTTATCTTTGGAGGAGAAACTTCTAAACGTTCCCAAATCTTTCGTTTTAACTGAACATCACGCTTTGCTCATGTATCATGATCATATAGCTGGTATTTGTCTGTTAAATCAATCTATTGTTTATGAAGAATACTTCCACGAACAAATGGGAAAACTACTAAATATATTAAGGGATCCAGTTACTGGAAATGTTTATGTTTATACCGAGAAAATGTTATTCAATTTTAAAATTGCAAACGAACATCGCAACATTTGGCAAATCTATTTAAAGAAGGGACTATATGATATGGCTGAAAAGCATGCCACCGATGATGTTAATCGCTACAAAGTTCTTGAAACTAAAGCGGTTCAATTATTTGAAGATAAGAAGTATGTAGAAGCCGCTCTAATTTATGCCGATACTGAGATGGCCTTCGAAAAAGTGTGCCTAAAATTCATAGATTTCGAAGATAAAAGACCAATTATTACATATGTAAAGAAAAAATTAGAAAAACTGTCACAGGATGACGACGATCCAATTCAAATAATGGTAGTGTGGTTAATTGAATTATATTTAACTCAAATTAATTTTCCGGGCCGTAATAAAGAAGTAAAGCTGGAATGGCAAAAAGAATATGATGAATTTATGCAGCATTTTTTGGTTAAAAAGTGTGTGCGAGCCAATCGTTCTGGTATACAGCAATTAATCTCTCAACATGCAGATACGCATAATCTAGTGCAATTTGCTATTGCCAATGAAGACTATGAGGAAGTCATCCAAAGATATATAGGAGCTGACAAGTACCTCGAAGCCCTCAATGTATTGCAAAAGCAAAAGAATATTGACTTGTACTATCAATACGGTCCCAATCTTATGGAACAAATACCCAAAGAAACTGTGGAAGTTTTGATGGCTCAAGGTCGTAAGTTTGATATAAGTAAACTGATACCTACTCTGATTTCTATCGACAGTCCTTTCCATGTATCTGAAATTACTAAATATTTGGAGTATGTCATTTATAATTTGGGAGAAACCAATCAAGCAATTCATAACTTTCTTGTGCGTTTATATTGCGAACATCAACCAGAAAAGGTTATGAAATATTTAGAAAATGAAGGTACCGATAGTACTTTGGTACATTATGACATAACTTATGTTTTGAGTGTGTGTTTGGACTTTGGGGCGAAAATCGCAGCGGTATTTTTATACTGTTTACTGGAGTTGTGGGCTATCGCTGTCGATTTGTCACTAGAATTTGATTTAAAATTGGCTAAGGAGACCGCATCGAAGCCAAAAGATGATCAACTAAGAAGTGAATTATGGTTAAAAATAGGTAAGTAGTAATTTGCGTATGTATGTATTTTATTATTGTAGAAAGAGAAGATTTCGACAATTTATTGCCTCACATTTAACTTCCGCCTTCAGCAATATACGCTCTCCAGAGCAGTTAACACTCTGTTCCATACCACAGCGAAAGAGATCCCAATAGATACTTCCTCGACACAAATCAGTCTGAGATTTCCGACTAAACGTTCTGACTGGAAAAGGAGAGAACTTCCCCAATAACCTACCTTGTCGGGGGCACCTCCTCATATCTTAGTAGCAGGGCAGAAGCAAGTACTAACTCATGCTCACTGTTCTTAGTAGGAACCTTTGTCCATATTGCATACCCTGTGATGAAAGGAATATAAGTTATCCGATCCCTAATCAGAAGCGCTTCTATAGGCCTATCATTGTTGGGATGGAGCAACTTCACATTTGTGATTTGGAGTCCTTTGATGACTTCGTTGTGCAACCAAGGTTCTTGGATGAAAGCCATATCCAACCCTTCGGTGTTAAATCTCCACACGAGCACATATTTGCGTGACAGAAATTTATTTTTAAGACACTAATTGTCTTCTCTGTTTACCGGAGGCTTTGTTGTCTGAGCCATTAGTGCTCCTTCCTCCTGGCAATGCTCGTGAGTTTGCTTGTTCAGCAAGTATTGGCTAATGATCACTAGAGTGACCTGGTTTATCTGAGGCATTTTCAGTCGAAAGCAGGGGCAGCTCATGCAGAATTGGTAATTAACCGCAATAGTCGGTCCAAATGGCGGTGTTAATATCATAACGTATGTAATAATACATTTTATATATTTTTTCTGGGAAATATTCCCAAAGTAAATTCATGTAATATTATTTTAAATTTTTAAAATTAAGGATTGCAAAAAAATTTGCATATTTCTCTATAAATGTTATTTACAATCTTTATTGATAATCAAATAGTACCATATTGTGGTTGTCATCATTGCAAAATGTTTGTGTGTAAAATATTCGTGAGTAGAATAGTGGGACCGAGTATGGCCTATTAGGCTAGGTCTTTTTGAAAATAATTAATAAATTAAATGAAGTGAAAATGTTTATCAGGGGAAACCAATTCGCTACGGATACAAGTATTGAAGCTTGTGTTCATCGGGTTTCTATTTGAAGTTTAACCAATAAAAATCAATACAATTTTATTGGGAGTCTTATTTCGAGTTGCATTGTATTTATCCGATACCAATAATCGATATAATTCACATATTTATTTTTTGTTACTAAAATAAACACAGCAAAAGCTTTTGATGTCCAAAAGCAGCCCGATCATGGAAAAAGATTGGAATCCCACGGTCATTAAATTTTGAGTAAAGATACAGAAATATTACAGCATTTGAAGAATACTTTACACACTTTTTGGTAAGATTGGGATCCGTGGGAACCCAATTTTCAATAAAAAACACCTATTCCAAAAACACATTTACACAAATAAAACTCCTGCGGTTTTTCTACCTTTATATTTATTTTCGAAGCCAGTATATATCAGAGGCCAGTAAAGAATACTGAAAAAATGAGTAGAGTTTGATCATAATTCATAATTCTTGTACTTAGGCGAAGGTCTCATCATATTCATACATAAATACATTATGAGTGTGAGTATATATGAGTAGTTGAATTTTAGTGATTTATATATATATTTTTATGAATATGACTTTTAATATTTTTATGAATATGACTGTTAATATTTTTATTTTGAATTTTCATTGACAAGAACTTTTCCTATATTGTGAATTTTTAAAAAAATTTTTTTATTATAAACAAAAACCAATTTTCCTGAAGAAGCTACACAAAGGAGTAGCGAAATATTGAAATAAATATAAAATATATAAAAAGACCTTTGGCTTAAAATAATTAGTGTCATTTATATATTTAAAATTTCGTGAGTATGATTATGGGAAAAGAACGATTCATTTCTTATATCTAGTATAAGTTGTACAATTTAGCGAACCTCTTTTCAGAGGTAATATTTTTTTATACATGTCCAAGATCGCAAACCATAAACAAATTAATATTATTTTTCTTTCAACAGCCTGCCATGAAATTAAGGACAAAAATGATGTAAAAAGGGCTTTAGATCTTTTAAAAGAGTGTGAACTTCTTAAAATAGAAGATTTGTTGCCTTTCTTTTCCGACTTTGAAAAAATTGATGATTTTAAAGAACCCATTTGTAAAGCGTTGAAGGTACGAAACATTTTTTTTTTGTCGTTTTAAAATTTTAATTTTTGATCTTTTTATTTTGAAGGAATATAATCAAAAAATTCAAGAACTGCAACGTGACATGGAAGAATATTCCAAACAAGCCGAACGTGTACGTAATGACTTACAAAATATACGTAAAGGCAGCGTACGAGTAAATGCTACTGATATGTGTAACAATTGTGAGACTTTTCTACTGGTAAAACCATTTTTCATATTTGGTTGTAGTCATAAATTCCATGCAGATTGCCTAGAGAAATTAGTGGTACCTTTGCTTAGCTCGGAAATTAGTCGTAAGTTAGCAATGCTGAAGCAGCAATTAGAAACAATGTTAGCACAATCTGCAGCTATGGGAGAAAATACAAGAGACTTCCAAGAGAAACGCAAAAAATTAAAGCAGGAAATTGAGGAAATTGTTGCAGCGGATTGTGTTTATTGTGGTTTAATGATTGAGACTATAGATCAACCATTTGTGGACGATTGGGATCAGGTTGACGTTGATTGGGAATAAATAAATAAAGTCCAAAGTTAATATGCGTATAAAAATTTTTATTGGTATATCTGATTCAACATAAAAAACACTAGAAATATGTAATAAAATACTTAATATACTTATCCCCTAATTTACAAAAATTTGAATTTTTCGAAATTTCGGTAGAGAAAAATTCATGATTTTCGAAGTTATTTCCAAAGCAATATAGAAAAACTTCATGAATAAAAATTGCGCCTTAGAAAATAAATTTAATTTTAGTTAATAATTATCATTAGTAAATTCTAAGGGGAAATATTAAGAAAGTACATACCTACATTTTGTGAAGTTGACTGGTGTTAAGCTCACAAATGGTGTTGAGAGTGTTATTTATCATCTTATAATACGCAGGTTTTGGAAACAAAAGTAATTTAAGTTTTTTAGAGCAATATTTTATTGATACCAGAATCGTAAAGAAATTTGCAAATTTTACGAAAATAATATTTTAACTTTAGGTATTATTGATTTACAGAATAAAAATTCTTTAGAGCTTTTCTGTATTCCATACACTAGGTGTGTTTCTTTACTCTAAATTGGGCGCCAACGGAATCCCAATCTTACCAGAAAGCGGTCCCGTACTCGAAAATTGGCTAATTCAGAGACTTTTTGACAGATTAATATTCTTCTTGTTATTTGGCTTTTCTTTAATTAACATGTGCAGTTCTGAGTTCATACGATTCATGTTTTAATGACATGATTCTTACTTTTTCTTCTTTGAACTCTCTTTAGTGTTCACACAATTCATGTCTTGTTGACGACATGTACATATAGTTTGTGTGTATACTATACACTATGTAATGTTTACACTTGAAAAAACCCAAAAAGAATTAATATTGATGAGAAATGCTGACGTAGTGTGTCAGAGGCTTCAATATATATTAAACAAGGAGTAAATACTAGATAGTTTTCTAACATTAACATGTTTGATTTCATAAAAATATTCCTGGATAAAAATCCACGGTCCTTGGCAGTCTTTTGGATATTCCAAATTTAATGTATTTGTTATTTTAAAACAAATATCTAAAGTTTTTAAAAAGGAGGCAAATTTTAAAAAAATGTTTTATCGAAGTAGACATAAAACTGTTCTAGATTATTTATACTATCTCCTACTACTAGTATTAGAGGTTGCACAGTTAAATCTTTACTATAATATTTTTCTTTTAATTCAGTTATTGTCTTCTCATAATCACTTATTGCAGTTAGATGCAGTACAAAGCTTTCATTAGCATCCGGTATAGATATCTTTTTCAAGTTCTTGCCAATATCGTCTGAGAAACGGGCCGTTGGTATAATAACTGAATTTAATAATTTATATATGTAGTCAACTGAATTTGATTAGAAGTTTCCTTTACATAACCCAGAATTTGTTTTGATTTTCTGTCTTTAACATTATGATGGTAATAATTTCCAATTTTCTGCGTAAACTCGTTCCATTTGCTAAACAGTAAATGGGATTTATTTGGATAGAGTAGTTCAAAATCAATATTAATCAGTTCGTCAGATCTTGCATTTGAATAAAGTGGTCAATTATTTAAAAATTCAAAAATGCTTTCTGAAGATTGCAGTTCTTTTTGCCTTAGAAGAAATGTCAGTTGCCATTTTTCTTTAACTTTATTCCAATTTGAAATATCTTTTGAAAGTGAAGCTTTTAATGCTTGTAATAGTGATTCGTGAGCTTCTGAATGCATTGGACTTTCATTTGAGATGTCCAAATTATCTTCAAACTTACGTAACAACCGTCCTTGCTTTGCTTTTTGGTTGACGTATTTATCCCAAAGTTTACCACCAGCATTTACCTTCCTACCGCGAGGTATAAAATAATATTCTTTTATTTCACAAGAGAAGTTGTCTATAATTTCATCTACAATAGCTGGCACATCCTTTGGTGATAGTTTTACTTCGTGATAAAAGATATCTTCTAAAATTAAATTAATTAAATCTTTACGAAGTAAATCTGTCAAACGACCGTTTGTTCGACCGTGGGTTCAACCCCAGTTTCAGACTAAAAATTTTAAAAGAAAAATAAACATCTCGCATTTTTCTGATGTGCATTAGTGTGTCAGTTGTTGTCGGAAGGTTTCAGTGGCGAAGGCATAGTCACTGGTCACTGAACAATATCGGCTTCAGCTGATAACAATCCACAATCACATCAGAACGCCCTCCTTCGTCGGTATTGTGTACCACCGTCGATGTAAAATAATAACAAAAATAGCTACTAAACCGAAGCTTCAGCACTGCTCCGAGTATAAACAAAGAACGTGCGAAAGCAGAGCTGCAAAAATAATTAATTAAGCTTCACCTCCTGTCGTTTCTCCTACTATCCCTTTCCTATAGTTCCAGCACAATGCTTCGCATGTGTAGGAGTCATCTCCTGAGAGCTGGTCCTAGATAAAAAAAAAATATATATATACTAACACAAAGGCAAATATTGAAGCTGAATACTGACGCGTGCAGTATGCACATAAGTCAAATTATTGTTTTTTATGTATGTATGTATGCACACTCGGCCTTATTGCGGTTGTCAACGACGACGTCGACACCAAGATGTAACCTCTCTCGAAGCGATAAGTGATAACTTTCACTTAAAAATATTATTTGTTATTTACTGAAAAACACGAATTTTTGTAAATGCCAATTTAAATTTGAAAATATAGTCGCAGCATATGGACGTAACAGGGGCTACATTTTGGTGTCGACGTTGACAACCACAATAAGGCAGAGTATGTACATATGTATATATAGATGAGGGTAGATTTGTACATGAACATATTGCACATTAGCCTTTCGTATTTGATAAAGTCTGTGGTTCTTTCCCTTTCCGTACGTTTGTAAATTTTTCTCTCTTATTGATATAAATTATAATTTACCATCATTGAGCCAATTCACACGAGAACACTTTTTAAGCCGCACAATTATTGTTCTTTCCAAAGCACACGAGACTAATTCATCGGAACATACTTGGCGGATGTATGACGAGATTAAATGATACGGAATTGCGAAATATTTTAGGAGGAATTGCAAGTGCCTGTAATTTAGCATTACTTTTAGATGAGAAAGAAAGAAAAGCAGATCTTGTTCGGTCAAGCTATCAGCTATTAGTTTTAAAGTTTGTTACCGCGACCAAGTGCATGTTTGCACAACGATGGGCAACTAAAGACTAAAACGCTCTGAAATAAAAAGAAACACAGAACCTGTGTTTTCGTATGTGTACATATATTAGTTTTATGCTAGTTATGCGGCGTTGTAACTGGTTGGAAAATTATGCCAACCAAAATCAATTCCCTTCAGAGAATTTGCCTGCAAAGTGCCATGTTATGCCAGCATAATTGTTCTCGTGTGTATTGTCTCTTAACTGAACTTTACCCAAAAACTAAAGAAACACACCTAATAATATCGCCACTGTCATGTAGTGTTGCAGCAAATAAATGCGATATACATACATAATACAAGTGTAAAAAAAGTGTAAATGTTCGCGCAAAATGTCGAAGCATTAAATCTATGCAGATATATTAATCTATGCGCTGTTATTGCTATTCTTTGAAGTAATGTTTTGAGAAACATTAACGACAGATTCATTAAATGGCTTTTGTTTCCATAAGTGCTTTTGAACTAATTGAATATAATATTAAAAATTTTTAAATTTGTATAAATTTTGAAAATATAATAAAAATTAATACCATCACTAGTCAATACAACAAGAAATGGATAATTTATAAATAAACCTCTTTGTTATTGGTTAACAATAGTTATTTTCAGTTCTTTTGAAAGAAAACGAATAACCTCTTTTAAAACAGTTTCTTTTGCAGAAGTATTGGTCATTATCAATAATATTAGCTTCATATAGTCCTCTGGACGGATATTTTTTACGACATTAATCAAATTCCGGACAAGTTTTTCTTTTTGTGTATCACTAAGATCATTCCTTATAACATCGCCCAAAGAGCGAAAAGTACCTAAAAAAATTTAAAATAGTTGTATTTATTAATTATATTTATTTTTGAGCGATGGTCTTTTTTTTGTAAAGTTTTTCAATTATTATTTATTTCTCAATATTTCGCTACCAAATAGGTCATCGTCAGTAAATAATAATTTGTTACAAATTTGTTAATAAAGGTCAAAATAAAAATAGAAGTGATAGTAATAGTTGTATTTAGTTAGTTTATATTTTTAAAACTTTTCAAGTGATACCAATATTGGTCATTTTGTTTCCGAAATGTAGTAGAAATTTGCATTTCTATATGAAAACTCATAGGTCCATAACTAGAAAACTAGGCGTTGCCGGGACTTGTCCACTTTCTATTTTCTTTTTATTTTTAAATTTTCTATTGCCATATAATTTTTTTTTAATTTGTTGAAGCGTCTGTAAACTGGATTTGTTCCTATATGATTTTAAGAAATTACCTTTAGATCTATTAAAGCCTAAAACTCCACCAACGAGGCTACCAAGTAACAGGCCAGCTGGGCCTAAAGCTAGACCACCAGCAAAAGAACATAGTCCACATACTACTGCCCCTTCGCCAGATTTTTGTACTGTAACTTTAAGGGCTTTCAATTCAGCCAATTCGGATAAAATTGCAATCAATTCATTTACGTCGTCGCGCATTTTAGCTATTACTTTTATTTATAAAAATTTTTACTAAATACTGCTGTATTTTAAAATTCTTTGTGCAATCTTGAATCTGGACAATAAAGACGACAATTTAGAGATGTAGCGACACGAGTACATAGTTTGCCTTAAAAACCAAGTACTTTTGTTATCGATACCAATGATGGGATTTAGAAGTTTTGACTTCGTTCCGAGTATTTCGAAATTATCTTTCAAACAAATATGAGAAAATAAAAATTTTAGTTAAAAGAGTTTAAAATACTGAAAAAGGACATAAAATTGAAAAGAGTACCATGGTGCCTTATAACTTCAAATAGTGTCAAAATTGGCACAATTGTGCTAAATTTTCCATCTCTGATCAATACTTTACTACATCGAACAACAAATACGTGTCGCTAAGTCCCCGTCCATATTGTGAAACATTTGCTGCAAAACTTTTGAGTTTGTTGACGAGAAGGGAAAGAGGAGTGGAAGTATGTACGCTGTTTCATGTACATGCAGCTTTTGCTGAATTTCTTATTTGCATCTTTTGAGATGAGGTGTATTTGACGTTTCATTTTATTTCTTTTCGTTTGGTATACTGTTAACTTCTATCATAATAATAGCTACCCTGTTTTATTGTTAATTTTTTGTGAAATATAATCAAAAATTAAAAAAAAAAATATAAAAATTATTATATAATTTTTCTTCTTAGCGTCCATTTTGCTTCAAATTATACCTTGTGCTTCAAATGTGTATCCAAAAAAAAATATTCACACCTTCTATCACAGGGTAGTTATTTTATATTTACATTCGATATTGAGCAATGTCAAAAAAAATTAAAGAAAGAATATAGAAGGGAGGAATAAAAAATACGAAACATGAAGCAAAAGTTTCATGTATGGACACTGCTGAAGCTTCAAAAGAGAATTCAAAAAAGTTTTGCAGCAAATGTTTCACAATATGGACGTGGACTAAAAAGTACTCGTGTATATGATGCAATATAGAAGGTGGCTTAGTTTTGCTACGTTTTTTCGACAGCTATCAAAGTTTATTATTTTAAAAGCCTTCTTTAATAACCGATAAGATTATAAATGTATACATATTTACTATACCTGCAATAAGTGTCGTATGTATTTTTTCTTCGTTATCCGTTACTGGCAACCTTGATAACAATGGTGCCAACAAAATGTAAAGACATTTTGACAAGCAGGATTTTATAAACAAATTAATCACCTGATATGCTTAGCTGACCTTATAATGTGTAGACCATGGTACCAACCATAGTACAGTCGAACTTCTCTATAACGTAGCAGTTGGGGACCGTAAAATTTCTACGTTATAGAGAAAATTCGTTATAGAGAAACTGCAGAAAATTTTGACTACATTTTTTTTATGTAGAAAATATATTTATTAAGACAAAAAAAAACTGTTTTTACATGAACACATTAATTTTTTTATTAATACATACATATGTGACTAAATTGATGCAAAAAATCGATTGCTAAAAACTTCGCAATAGAGAGATTATTTAGTGTGAAAAATTCTATTTAGGTCTTTAAAAATTGTACGTTACAGAGAGAACTTCGCTATAGGGAAGTTCGTTATAGGGAGATCAAAATGTATGAAAATACTCACAAAAATGTTGTGTTCACGAATTTTATTTGTTATAGAAAAGATTTCGTTATAGACAAGTTCGCTATAGAGAAGTTCGACTTTATATTTATCATGCAATGTTTATTAATAATGAATTTGTACTGAATTTGCCTTGTGTTTTTGACATCCCAAAGTTAATAATCACAAACAAAATGCCTGTTGTTTTTTGTGTTGTTCATTGTTGTAGAGCTGCATAGACCTAGTAAATAGACCTTGTTGCGTATGATTTACTAATTCGCCTTGGCCAATTATTTTTATTTCGTGAAAACACTCAGTTTTTATTTGATATTTTCCACTGTTGGTTGTGGTTGTGTTGTTATATCCCTTATTTTATTTATAAATAAATAATTTCTATTTTTATAACATTTTCTTATAAAGAAAAATATGTTACGTATTCAAAATAGAAGCAACAAGTAGTCGCTGATTGTTATTTTCAATGTATATTTTATAATTTAAAATGTAAATTATCAAAGGCAACAATTAAATAAACAGTGCAATGATTTAAATTAAACCAATAAAATATTAAAATAATTTACATTTTCAGAAATGTGAAAATAAATAAACTTAAGATCTCAGTAATTTAAACAATATGGAAGTAGATAAAAAAGTAAGTTTAAATTTTAGATAAAGTAATTTATTGTTTGCTTTGCATTTTTTGTGGAAAGCCTTTAGCGCATGTTTTAAACCAAAAGTACGCGTTTTGCTTGTTTCTTTTTTATTCCACTTAATTGTCGGCAAAATATATTATGGGTAATGTTATTTTCATGCGATTCTATTTTTAACTTGAAAGGCATTATTGTTTTTTCATTGTGTTTCTTCTGAGTAGGTATGTACATATGTGCAGCTTATCTCTCATATAAATATTAATGAGTTTGTTTTTGTTACCATACCCAGCGGTAAAAAGGAGTAAAAAGACCTGGGGGCTTATTCTGAATTACGATGCGAAAGTCAATGCGATGCGAAAATATATAAATGCGAACAATTGGTATTCTGTGTTACGGTGTTCGCAAAGTTCCTTCTTATTCGCATTTAAAATGCGAAAAAGTGGCAACTCGGTATTCTGTAATGCGAAAATAATTGTCAAAATCGCAAAATTTATTCGACCGCAAAGCAGCATTCGCAAAACACAAAAATGTGAGTGAAAAATTATACTTTTATTTTTTTTTCATTTATTTATTTAATATGCTTGGGACATCGCTACATTGTTGACTGTGATATTCCAAGATGATGATCTTGACCAATTTGGTGTTGGTAGACACCTTGTCTAAGAAATTTTAACGCAGCAGCTAATTTGATAATTGGCGCAATCGCAATCGCACTCGATTTCGTAATCTTGCATTCGGAGCTAATATTATTTAAAACATACATACATATAATTGCCTCTTTGTTCAGCCTAAAGTTTTTTATAAAGCTGACAAAAGAAATATTCTGCGTAAGTAAACGTCTTTTTTCGCAAACTTAAAAATAATTTACCTTTTTTCATTCAAGCTTAGAATATCGGATTTGCTTTTAAGCAATCTTCTCTGCATCATTTCATTTTGTTCATGTCTTTCTTCGTCCTCAAACCATAGTACTACAGAATCCATTTTTGGCAATTATTTAATAAATCAAACCGCAAAAAAAATTTAAACTTAATTTGACGTTTATGTACTAATTTGTACCAGTCGTGCCACGATTTGAAATAAAATGCGAATGCGAATGCGAATACAAAAGTCGTATAGAATACCAATGTTCTTTCGCATCGCATTTGTTTTACGTATCGCATTGACTTTCGCATCGCAATTCAGAATAAGCCGCCTGATTCAAACAAAGTGAGCTTGCTCAAACAGGCGGAAATTTTTTGTTGTACAAAAAACGTTAAAAACACATTCTTTTTTTTTTTTTTAATATTTGAACATCACGACCAAGGACTTCCGAATAAGCCATATTGAAGGCATTATATATTAAACCTCATTGAAAGCCTACTAAAGCAGTCCTAATAGAAACGCTCTTGTACATCGCGGTATCCAACTCCCTCAGCAAAGAGTTCAGTGTCAGATTCCACAGCAGAGGAGTTAGGACTCCCCCTGTGCTGTCCCCGTATTCGCAACTCCCACCTAGTCGGCCCACCCTCTATGAAGATAAAGCACTCAGTCGATAGCCTCGGAACATAAGACCAGTAAAGATCGGCATTAGCCATGGTACCACAATATCAGCATTTCGCTGCAAATCCGGAATAATACCTTCAGATCCGAGAGATTTGAAAGGTTCAACGCTCTATCGCCAATAAGAGCCTGCCCATATCCTTAATCGTGGCAGTGTCCAGCCCCTTCCCGACGCGCCGCGTTAGCACTAATTCTCTGAAGAAATTCAATTCAAAAAATCGCTTTATTTAAGGTCATTTTTCTAAACTCCCAAAATTATTTGTGTAATACGACATTTTCTGATCCTTAGAGATGTGTCTGACGCATGATTTGCATGTATTTACATTTGAATGTCACCACATTTCCGGAATTAACAATTATTTTCATACTTTTATCAAATGTAGTACCGGTGTTAAGTGGTTAACAGTGCTCTGTTAACTTGGGTTTTTCCATTTAAATTTATCTTCACATCATAACGCGTCATTCTTTCCTCTTTTCAAAGTTGGCTCTTTCTTGCCATCGAAAGAGATACACGTTACTAGTTCCTTACATCGTGCAGCAACTCTTGCGTCCTTTCGAAACTTTAAACGTTCTCGAACTATTTTGTTGTTGTTGATGACAAGCCAGGCAATTTTCGACTGTTCTACAGATAACTCTTCTTTGGCTTTGGTGGTAATTGATAATTTTAAATCTTTTATTAACATGGTCGCAAGTAAGGCACCGTAGCGAACTGAGGTGCTACTGGGATCCAGAGCTGCACTAAAATTACCCAATGCAATGTTACCCACTTCTAAACTTTTTTTTAACGTTTGTGACAAATCGTTAACATTTGCTTTGAATTTCTGCTCTTCATCGCTATTTGGTACGAAGTCGCTACACACCGCATTCGATGGTGTCACAATTGATGACATTTGTTAACGCCATTTTCCATCGACATTGCATCAACAATATCATCTAAAGTTAACAATCGTGAAGCACTGATCGATGAAGAATTCTTTCACGTCGTCTGGGATTTTATCAGAGGGCGCGCAATTGTATGGAATATTTGTTAAAATCCAGCACTTACAGCGCGAAATCAAGAACAATCCATTCCAGCCATTTAAATTGTATTTCACTGGATATTTCAACATTTTGTAGCACTCACTCAGAAGTATATCGAAACGTTTACGAACAGTTGTTACCGACATAATTGGAATGCTAGCGCGCTGCCACAAAATGCTAATACTTTTCAAAACTTCTTGCTTGAAAGCATTAAAGTTTCGACTTCGATCACCGTTATGCCGCTGATACAAAATTAAATTAATAATATCGCACTTCTTTGGTAATTTATTGTTGTTTAATTAACTGACTGTAAAAATATTTTTAAAATTTTTTGGTCGTATAATTGAAACAGACAAAACGCTATTAATAATTATAGCAAAATATAGTTGTAATTCCAACAGTTATTTCACGGGTAAAACGAATAATAATAGCAAATCAAAGCAAGAGAGTAATAACGGTATTATTCCATGTAATTGTGATTTTAGTAACAAACCGTTTACATGATGAATGTTTGGCGTGATTTCAAATGTCATTTGCATTTGTTTGGTAGCGAACGGGTTAGAGATAGACACAATTTCGATACATCATACTCAGAAGTATATCAGACAGCAAATGCTGACTATTCTGTAGGAATTACGGAATTACTTCCTTAGCAAAACTTTATTGTTTTTTTTACGAGCTTTAATTTCCTGACATTAGAGACAGAGATCTGGTGGATAAATCTACAACGGAGTACTGAAGCAGGCAGAATATGCGGCTTCTCGAGACAAAAACATTGATATATCATTCTTTAAGATCCGACAAGCAAATGCCAAAAATATAAAGAAAACTTTAAAAAGACGACCCCTACCTTCGCCCAAAAAAAAAAATTTTTTTTGAAATCACTGTCCAAAAATACGTTATATGAGGAGAGTACGGAGTACTTTTTTTTAGGTACGGTCTAATGTACATATTAATAAAAAAAAGCAAAGAAGAATGAGATGTGTCTTCTAAACAATTGTATGTAAAAACTGGCACCATGCTTTGTGTTTATGAGTGCTAAGGATGTGTTTGTAGACTGTAGACTAATCGTAATGAATTTTGACTAACGTTGAATAATTGACAGAATAGTTACATAATGGAATTGGAAAATTTAATTTTTCATTTTGTCTTTTAAATACAATCATTGTAGACCAAAGTGTTGACTAATTGTAAAGGTTTAGAAAAATTAAATAGACTTAAAATCAAATAACAAAATGTTTGTTGTATAAAGAAAATTTTTAAAGAAGCTATTTGGTTTGTTTTGTTTGTATATTAAATTATACTCAAATATTTTTTGGGAGTTCTTGCATAAACATGTGAAATTTCTTAGCTTTTTTCAAGAATTTGGTTAAAGGGCTATTGAAGATTTTAATATTAGCACCAAATCAAATGCTGCATATAGACCAGCTGAACCATAAAACAAACATAGATAAATATTAAATTTAATATTATAGTGTACAAACACTTATCGTCTAAAGAAAGCATACACAAATGCATTTTTAACAAAACGTATTTTTTCACTTTTTTTTTAACAAAACGTGCGTTTTTCAAATTAAAAGTCATTTGATTTCACAATTCATTAAAAGTTTTTGTTGCGCATTTTTCTGGTCTGATGAGGAAGAAACTTGATATATTTTTTCGGTTCCTGCTATAAAATAATCGGGTGAAAAAAATAATCTGGGATTTCCCAACATTTTGAATTAATCAAGAAGGCACGTTTTGTTCTGCGATTGTGTAACGTATCACCAATCACACAAGAATTAAGCTCTTCCTCTAGTTCATCTATTTCCGATGCTATGGACTCCATATGTAGAAAATACAAATTATACCTCATAAAAACCGTCACAGGAAAACAGTTCCTTTGTCAAGTTTTTTTCTGAAATTTTCAAAGAATTTAAAAAGAACATTTCAGGCTAAAAAAACATGAATTTTCTTTATTTTGTATATTTTTGTATATTAAAAAATGTCAATTGAAAAGCTCTCAAGTTGATTCACATTACAATAAAAATTATAGTGAAGACAGACATACAACCGTACTATATAGTACTTATTAACGTCCATATGCATGAATGTTTACTATGTACTATATAGCTCTTATTAACACATTACTTAGCTGTTAATTAATTATTCTATTATCACTAATATGAGATATTTTTGTAAATTTATATTTAATCACTTTAATTTGGGAATGGATACCGATCACAAAGTTTATAAAATCATGCAGGCACCTAAAGGTGAACTACATTCTAGCCGTAAGGCAATGCTAATGAACTCAGAAATGGAATTATCCTTTTGATGACTATCTGGTTTTTGCATTGAAACAACAATAAAAAAAACTCAAACTTGTTTTTGTTTTCGATTCAAAGTAACGAAAATATTTATTTTATTTACAAAGACAGACAGTAATATTCCGAGTCTAGTGAATGAGTTGTGATAAGAGTTTGCATTGGTTGCAATCGTTAAGGAACAGTACATCTATTGCCTTTTGGCATTTTGTAACGCGAATGGCGGTAATAATTTTCCTGAACCTCTTCGAGTCTGGGGGCTTATTCTGTAATTCGAAACGCAAAGAAAATTATACGAATTTGTATATTATTTACATTTTTATACGATAACATTTTCTTCAGATTCGAATTACAGAGTAAATCTCCTAGTTTCGTTAGTCCGATCTCAACAGGTAATACCGCGATCTAGCTTTCGGTGTATCAATTTTCACTAGGCCTACGTTTATGGGTATTAATGATAAATATGATATTAATTTTTGTATTACATCCTCATTAGTGAGTAGTGGTAATTCGCTCTCTATATCTTTATTTCATTTAACTTGGTTAAGTATATGCTTATCGGAATTATTCGTGCAAAATTTTAAGATCTCATTACTAATAGCACCGTCTGCTGGCAATAACATAAAGGCATTTCATCAGAAAGGTCTACCTGTATCGAAAATTAATATGTCAACAAACAAATGATTTTTTCTAATATTCCATTGAAAATGTTAAAATTTTAAAAAAATTACGTACTTTCAGTTTGTTGTGTTTGTTATTTTGAGACAATTCATCTGGAAACTGGAAATTTATTTAAAATATACAGAACATATAAAATATACGAGTCTACTTTTATAGTATATTATTTATAATTTACTTAAAAGGGAAAAGCAAACTTAAATATTTCAGAATTTAAATGACTGAGATGTGTCTTTTTATGAATGGAGTTGTATCACTTACACAATGAACGGCTAAATTATTACATATTAAAAGCTAAAATTTATATGTATTAATATATATAAAATAATAAGTACGAAAATTTTCGTTGTTAATACAATTTAAAGTTGAAAAATTTTTATTACAAGTATGATGGGAAATATATGGTATGTCCCGTGCTAAATCATAGTAAAGGTTATTAAAAAAGAGGAACACAAATATTTAAATATGATAACCATCAGTACAAAGCCATATTATTCCATTTTAGTTTAAAAAAAATTAAAAAAAGATGCACTCGAAAGCGAGTTCTAAATTTTGTCCGGTTCCTACTTCAACCGCGACCATATACTATGAAAGTAGAAAAAGTTGAAATATTCTTTTAAAAAATTTGTGTATTTAGTAACGTATAAAAAGAAGTGAAGTATCTTAGCACCACAATTAAATAAACATTTTTTATATTTATTCAGCAAACAGAAAACATTTATGTACACAAAATGTATTCTTTTCTTTATAATTGTAGGCACTCCTTAGAATTAATGACATGTCTCATCATTCTTTAATAGTCTTTAAGCTTTCACATTGAAACAATTATATGTATGTACATTTATTTGCTAGGCCGGGCCGGGCCATATTTGCTTTAGCAATTTGTAATAATTCTTTAAAGATAATGTTTTTTTTTCTTTCTTTCTAGCAATTTACACTTATAGCGCTAATTATTTGCTGTTTAGATTTTGTTAATGGAAGAGCGGAAGAAATACCTGTTCCTCAGGAGCCTCAAATGGTACTTCCCAGTATAAGTAGCTCAGGCACAGAAACAGTTGGCAATGGAAATTCACAGCTCACTACAGAATCTAACAAGTCGGATCTTGTACCTCAAATTGAAACAGCACCCGATTATTGTTTCCAAATGGAGGATAATTTATGCCTTGATTTTTTTGAAAACAGTAATATCAATGGCAGTCATTATCAAACGTTTCAGTTTATCAGCACCTGCCAATGTCGCCAACATCCCAATTCAAATACCACACACAACAATTGGTATTGTTGCAATATAACCCAACTATCGATGATAAGTACTTGTCCTAATACCGGCAATTGGACAAATCTTCATATTTACAATGTCACAATGATTGAAATTGATTTATCATCGCCCATATTTCAAACACTACAATCATTAGCCATTACCGATGGCAATATAACACGTATTGTAAAAACATTTTCACGCATGTCTAAAGTCAAGTGCCTAAATTTATCGAATAATAACTTATTAAATATCACCATAAAGACACCAATATTTTTGAAATTTTTAAACCTATCGAAAAATAATCTTACACAAATTCCTAAATTGGGTCCTAATCAAAATATAACTATGGATATAAGGTAGGGCTTTTGGCAGTTTTTAATGAGCAATTTTAATATCTCAATATTTTCGTTTGTTTTTCTTTCCCCTTTAGAGATAACAAGCGGATGCTCTGTAATAATTTAGTAGAGACCATATTTCGTGGTTCGTTCAAATTCGTATCTCCCAACAGTTCGTTTTGTTTAATGGATTCCACTTTTAATTGGTTTAATACAACAGATTATATTGCTATTAACCAAATCGATATAATAAGACGTTTTTATACCGATTGTCCAGTTATACCAGGAAAAGGCAACTGCACTTGTGCTCCGGAACATATGTTGTCCGCGGTAGGTAAATATCAAATAAAATTAAAACAAAATTTATTTTAATAACTATTCTAAAAGATGAACAAAATTTGAAAGCTCTATAATTGTCGAATAAAAATCAATGGGCGCTAGTTGAAAAAAAAAGATAAACGTTAAAATTCTGGGTTTGTTAGTTGCGGGAATCATATTTTCATAAATATGTTCGAGTATGTGGTATATTTTTTTTATATTTCACTATCCTAAAAGATGAACAAACTTAAAAATAAATGTTGCAAGAAGAGTTAGTATAAAAAAGTGAAAAAGTTAATATTCGGCTTCTCTTACTTCAACTCGGCGTTCATTTTCCGATAGATTGGGGATAACAAATAAGTTGTGATCATAAAATAAGTTTCTGTAGTACAAACCGCCCAAGCGGTTCGCATTTAATCGGTCAAAAATACCTAAATTGGGTTTGCGGCTTTATTTGTCTATAACAAACTAAAAGGTTTACGTGATTAATCTGTGCAAGTTTTTTTTTTGCAATAAAGAGAGAAAGTATGTAATAATACATTCAAATATTTTTTCGGGAAAAATCACAATTTTAAAATTAGAATCATATATAAATAAAATAAATTTGTGCGAGTTCGGGCAATTTTGTTAAGCACCTGGAACAGACCTAATATATATGACCATGTACAATTACAAATCTACACACATGCATACATCCATAAAAACACAATAATTTGGCTTATACATGTTACTTAAAGAAACCCCAAATAATTTTTAACTAAATCGTGAAATAAAATTAACTATTATTTGTTCATTGCATTTTTGGGAAACTTTTAATTTTACTTCTGTAATTTTGCTTTGTTATTTTCAATGCTTTATTATAAACCAGCTGATTGCTTGTTCTTCACGCCCAAACTAGCCCGAAGAAAAAGTACGGGCGTTCTCGTGCGTGAAGAACAAGAATAATACTCTCTCAAAACCTCTCATTTACCCAATTTTTGCGTAAGAAAACGCTTTTTGGTAAAATTGGGGCCAATTTAGAGAAAGCGAACACACCTATAGTACGGAGTTGCAATTGCGCACCACATGTGCCGGGCAAGAGTGTGCGAACCCTGGTGAAAATACACAAAATTCTAGGGTGTATTTTGAGAAAACTTTATGTACACTTTTTTTTGCATATTTTTTAGTTCTTAAGATTTGAATACTTATTGTTAGTTCAATTGATTTTGAAGATTCAATAAATAATATACATATATTGTGTAAAAAAAAAAAAAAAAAAAAAAAAAATATTTTTACTGGATTCTACTCAAAACCATTCGTTTACAAAAATATTTACAAAAGAGAGCACCATTTGATAGTTCTTTTCTGAGAGTCTGCAAAGTTTTGAACGAATTTTTGCCAGTAGAATCCACTGAAAAAAAATTATGGTTCAAAAATAAAATAATAATTTGATATAAAAAGGTTATTGGAATTGAATACCTCTGTACCATTAACTCAGTTCATTTAAAGTGTGATTATAATATTTTCAAATATAACAGGACAACTGTTAAAGTAATCTGTACTCTACATACATAGATTATAATCATGTTTCTTTTTATTTGCAGGGTGATCCTTCAAAAAACAAAATATTTTGTCGTGTCGACTGCTCCAACTTGGGTTTAACCGAATTACCTCCCAAACTGCCGGAGAACACTTTTCAGCTGAATATTACCAATAATAATGTAAATTTTATGAATATTGAAATCAATCTACATATATGTATTTGTATGCTGAATCTTGATATTTACATATATATTTTTGTTTTGTTTAGCTTCTTTGGGTTCATATGGAAATAAATTCATAATGAATCGAAAGAAGCGAAACAAAACTAAAATATATAAATAATGTAAATTTTTATTAGCTTTATGTAGATGATAATTGAAAAATTTTCTTTAGATCACTGAAATTGGCGACCATTTTCACAATAATCCCACCTATCAAAGTATTGTGAAGTTATTGGCCGATAATAATCATATAGAATCCATGCACGATTTGGAAGGCACCAAGTTTATGGACCATTTTCAGCGCTTATATTTACGTAACAATAATATAAAAAAGGTAGGTGCATATAAAATAATTTTATTTTATACATGAATTAAGAAAATATTTCTTTTCTATTTGAAATATATTAAAGATAGTTAGGATTATTTATTCTAATAAAAAATAAATTCGAAATGAATTTTGAGATACAATATTATATAATAAATACCAATATTTTATTGTTCTACTTCTAGCTTCCCGAGTATCTATTAACAAATGTTTTAGACAGTATAGTGGGGCGACAAATTTTTCTGGGAGGCAATAAATTAATATGCGATTGTAATTCCGCGAAAGTTTTAAAGGTAATTTGTTAAATTACACATTTTAATTAAAAATAACTATCATTTGCATTCATAGCTGTGGTTACTACAGCGTAGTAAAGACATACCCGATTATGTGGAAATTAAATGTCGTAATATACCTCAACGTATAATGGAACTCCAAGAGATTAAGGTCTGCCAGTCACCGCATGATTGGACCGATTATGTTTATTATCTAATAGCTACTGAAGTAATTCTATTAATTGCCCTAATAACCAAAGTATCTTATGATTATTGGGTATTTAAAACAGCAGGCTATTTACCATGGCCGGCTAGTAAAATGCCAAAATTACCTTGTGATTGGCTTTGTGAGTCATAACTTTAATAGATTCAAATCAATGCATGTATGAGAATACGTATGTATATGTTTTCGAGTTAAAATTAAGCAAAAATATTAATGTGTATACGTTGTAATGATATTTTCATAGAAGAAATGTTTGTAAAAGAGCTGTAGTAGTAGCTGAATCAAAGGAGTTAAGAAATATTTTTAATTGCCCATTAATTAAAAATTTAATTTTCAAAATTAATTTATTTGTGTGATACATAATATAGAAGCAGTTAGATAACTTCTTCAGAGCTTCGAATTAGTCAATATAAATAAAGTGCCTTAATGAAAGATTATTTTATCTTGAAACAAAACAACTAACATATCAAATAAGTGCAATTATTTTTATAGAAATAAATTGTATGTTGGATGTATTTAATATGAATTTAATATCACTTTCAAATACGTATTAAAATTTTGTAAAATGCATATATTTAAATATATAACTATGTAATTTTAAAAACAAGTTTTTTAATTTGTTTTCTATTGCTATAGACATCTATTTCGTTTTCAGTTTTATTTTTTTAGGTTGATTTATCATTTTGTTATATTTTCCTTTTTGTTTTTGCTGTTCTTCATGCGTGATTTTAATTTTTTTCAATTTCTTTAATTTTTTACTGCTTTCGTTACTGTCTCCAAGGTTTCCTTGTGAATATTTCACCCTCTTTTTGATTACCTTTTCAACTTTTTCTAACGTTTCTTGTTTCTTTTGTTCATGTGTAATTTTGGTAGAAATATCTTCACGTTTTGGAGCAAAGCTGGCCATCTTCTTTTTTTCAGATTTCTTTGCCTTTTTCAGGTTTAACATGAATTCAGGGACTTTTCCACCAGAATTTCGTATAATTTCAGCAATACTAATAGTTATAAATTTAGTAACAACTTATGATATTAAAAATTTAATTAATTCTACAACAAACCTTCTCAAATGTGGGACATCGTCTTGTGTGAAAAACGTTATCGCTTTGCCTGTTCTACCTGCTCTACCCGTACGGCCAATGCGGTGTATGTACGATATAGTAGAGGGAGGAAAATCATAGTTTATTACCAAATTAACTCCTTTAAAGTCAATACCACGTCCCATAAGTTCCGTGCAAATTAAAATCCATATATGACCTTCACGGAAGGCTCGAACGCAATTATCACGTTGCTGTTGAGTACGATCAGCATGCATTACATCAACATTGATGCCATCATATAGAAGTTCTTCAAAGAGTTGTTTAGCGCGATCCTAATTAATCAAAAAACTGTTACTCATCACAACTTTTTACACAAAGCATTGTTACTTACTTTGCTTTGTACAAATATTAATATTGGCGGCTTCAAACCATTTCTAACCATATCACGTAGCGCTAAAAGTTTGCCACTTTCTGAGCCCACAAATAGCATTTCTTGTTCCACATATTCGGTGGCAGCATTCTGTGCACCAACGTTAACTCGAGCTAAATTTTTCAGGTTCTTCAAAGCCCATTTGGCCACTGGCACTGTGTATGTGGCACTAAACAAAGCTAATTTTTTGTTTGTATTTGTGCAACCAGTCAAAATATCATCTAACTGTTCTTTAAAATTATTCTGTCCTTCCTCCATTAAACGATCAGCTTCGTCGAGAATAAACCACTCAACACTAAAGTTTATGCTAATGATTAGAAATTCCTTGATAATTATTGTGCGTTCTACTTACCTATTTAAATTTAGCGCCGGTGGTTCCTGTTGCAACAGGAATCGCACTCTGTTTGGTGTGGAGATTAATATATCAAACTTTTTTGATGAATTATCACATTTTATTTTTGCTTGATTAACTTTGCTTATAATGTGTATTTTTAGAGCAGTTTTCGCAGACAAACGTACGCACTCACGATATATTTGTTGAGCTAATTCACGGGTAGGAACTAAAATTAAAGCACGCAATCCTATTTTCTTTGGAGCTTTTAAATCATTTATAACAGGCGCTAAATATGCTATAGTTTTACCGGATCCAGTCGGTGCACAAGCCATCAAAGGTCTACCTTTTAGCATTATGGGTATAGCTTGCATTTGAATGCCTGTCGGTTTAGAGTAATTGCAATTTACCAAATTAAGCACTAACTTTTCATTCATATTATAGTTAGTTTGCAGTTCTTCAAACGTAGAAATGGGTGGTGGAATATTTTTACCAAACACTGTTATCCGATTTTCTTTGCGAATTGTCTGTATCATTTCTTCTTCCAAGAGATTTTGCTTTTGTTCCTGTGTTTGAGACTTTTTCTTTTGAAGTTTTTGAGAACTTTGAATTCCTGACACAAATTGAAATGCTGGTGGTTCAATATCCATTTGCACAGTCTGTTCATCATTACAACAATTTTCATATCCTGTGTTTTGTACATCTTTGCTAACTATTCCTTCATATTTATTATTGGACTCCACTTTTTTGACCACCTGCTGAGTGGTATCCTAGAGAATGTAAAATTTGTAAAATTTCACAATTGTTTTTTAACATAACAAATTGTACCTTTTTTGGCGATTTGTTTCTTTTATTAAATCGTACACCTTTTGTCAACTGCTTAAATAAGTCATGAGCATCCATTTCTCATTTATTACTTGACGAATATATTTACAATAAACTTTGGCAAAAACTAAATATTTTTGCTTTGATACACGTGTAGCACAGAAAAAAAGAGTCATCTGTTATGGGTAGTTACAAAGTATATTTATCAAGTAAAATCAACTCACCAGGTGACTTTTTTTTGCTCGTTAAGTTATACATGCCGTATATGTCAATATATAGTAAATTCTTTCTTGTTATTGTAACCTGTGTGTGTTTGACAAATAAAATGCCTGTTGTTTTTGGTATTGTTGTTTTGTTGTGGAGAAACGGCTACTTGTGAATGAAAACTCAAAATAATTTCAAGAATGCCAGGTTATTAATAAATATTTCTAACTGCATATTGAGAATCCAAGAATACATATTTTATGATGTATATAGCTTATTTTTAACTTCCTAATCAGCAAATCATAAATGGGACATAGTTATTACTTCAGATTCAAACAATTATTATATATCTGGTTAAAATTTCAGCCATTTCTTATACATATGTAAGTTAACAGCTTATCACCTTTGGTCTTAGAGTTATGATTGTGAATAGTTTCTTATGCATTGAAGGATATTGGTAAAGTAACTAAGGATTTTTTATTTGGGGTTGGGCTATTAGTTATTAATAGCCACAGAGTATTGCAGCAACCAAGTGTCTGAAAAGAAATATTACAATTTCAATTTTCTTCGGCGATAAAATGGATGAAAGCGCTTTATTATCAAACATTGCTATGATTATAAGCAAGGATACGCTAGTAGATGAGGGTAATAGTCACAAAAAACCAAAACACTTCTTATGGCATTCTAATCCAGCCGAAGCAGATGGTAGTATGAATTCACGTCTTCCCCTAATAGAAGCAGCAGACGAGGAAGCTGAAGATTTTTTTGTGAAACATTTTCTTGAAGAGAGAACTGCAACTGATGACAAAAATAACAAACAGGATATCACCGAAAAAAGTAAAAAGTTAAACAGAAAACGCACATTACCTACAACCAAACAGGAAGATTTTTCAAGGAAACTTAAAAGGCTGCCAGACTGTACAACAAAATCGATTTGTAGAAAAACTAAGGAAGTAAATCTTATCAATGAGTTTGAAAATATTGAATTCGAGGGCTATTTGCACATGAGTAAAATGAGTTTTTTGGTAAGTAAAACTCATTTTGAAAACTTTTAACTAATATTTTAATGCGCATTATACTTTCCAGAAAACTTTTCAATCTCTTCGCCATTTATTATCCCCATCCATATTAACTGCTGGTACACCACCACAAACTGTGTTTTCGTTATCATTATGGAAACTTACCACCGATGAACATATAGAAGAAATAACCAAACGCTTTAAAATTTCCCAGGCTGGTTGTGAAGCTATTATTAGTCAATTCTGGAATATAATATCCGATAAATACGAATCGTACATTAAATGGCCCAATGCCCAGTTCTCTCAAGAAACACAACTGTTTGGTTTCCGAAAGCACCCACAGCTTAAAATATTCCCAAACCTTTTCGGAGTTTTAGCTATAAAGCGTTTGGATATATTTTTAGCCTTTGAGGATGCAGAAATTCCCATTATTCTGCAAATAGTTTGTGATGTTGATCAAAAAGTAATCGATTGCTTTGTCGAACTGGAACAGGATTATTCATTTGAGGAGACGCCAATGGGGCAAATATTGGCCCTCAATCAGAATACCATGCCTAAAGATTGCTATTTAATTGGTAATACAAGTTTTCCTTTAAAGCCATATTTGATGAAACCTTTTTCGAATCCATGTTTCCGCAAAGAGCATGAGTTCAACCGCATGTTGGAGCCAGCCTTAAAATTGGGACTTGATACTTTGGACATTATGGCTAAACGTTTTAATGCCCTGTATGCTTTAGAAGCAAAGGACTTAGGTGAAGTTCGAAAGATTTTGGAAACAATATGTGCATTACATAATTTAAGTATATATATAGAAGATGACTATGTGGAGCGCAAACGGGAAGTTGTGTCTTTCAATTGGGCTATGGATAATAATAAAGCACAAACAGCAGGTAGCGAGCAAAATGTGCAAGGTTTACAAAAACGAAGTGATTTAGTAGATATTATAGTAAAATAAAAGGAATATGACAATAACATTTTCGAGTTTCGCTTCTGAAGCAACGAAACCAGATTATATATGAGATTCCTTATAATAAACAATAAATAAATCTGAAACTTAATTAATACAATATAAATCGACACAATGTGTATTAATTATCAGGTGTTTCGTTAAAATATTGGATTTCATTTTTCTTTCGTTCTGAAACTTCGGAAAGATTTTGTTGTGCTGAAGCCAAAATTTGTAATTATTCAGGTATGTGATGAAAATCGTTTTCGGCGTTAAAACGTTTTTAACATGTGACGCAATTCAATAATGCCAGTTTAAATTCGTTTTCAAATCGTTTAATTTTACTTGAACAAAATGTAAGGAAATATAAAAAAAAAGTAAAAAAAATAAATGAAAAATTATTATAAATATGTCCTTATTTAAACGAAAATATTCAACAAATCTATTTAAATAAATACTAGTTAATAATAGTCCGTAATACCGTATTCGCCGTATTCGAATTTAGACATGAAATACGCCCAATGGAGATTACTATGTACATATTTATGGTACATACATTTATGGTTTGGCTGGTCTATATGTATGAATGAATAGGTCAGGAAATGTATACCATTTACCAGATAAACCATATAACAAACATAAATGAAAAATAGTTACAAAAATGTGTATTCGTACATTACATAAATAGGAAAATATAATATATATTACATAAATAGAAAAATAGTTATAATACCAAGGCAGATTCAACTTGAAAAATTTGTAGACGCCTTGGAATAATGCTTTTTGAAACATACATACCTGTTACGAGACAGCATTGAAGGGTCAACGAATACTGGATGTCACATAATTAACGTTTTTGGAGAAACAAAATGCATTTCCACGAAAAAAGAAATGACCTAAGCCCCATTGCAGTAGGGCCAACTGAAGCCGAAGTACGTGTACCGCGTAAGAATAATTCACTAATATATTTATATATTCACTCATTTACCTACTCAGTTGGATATACTACAATTTGCAATTCAAGTGTGAAATTGTACTTGACCTCTTATAGGAGCTTAGTTAAACTTATAGTTACATTCCAAGCAGCGAGACAGGTGCCCCCTGGCTAGGATCATAGTCGTAAGTAGGAAGTCGTTCCGCGGTAAAACTATAAACACAAAATTTATTCTCTGTGTTACACGTGGACTTTTTCTGCTTTATTTTATTTCATATTTGCTTTTTTTAGCAGAACTTTCATATTTAATTACTTTTTTCAGCCATATGCACACACCCACTTTTACTTTAGAGCTTATTTTTATTACATTGATATTTTCTTATAGAAATTTGATACTTTATCAAAACTTTGCTTTTTTATTTTTAATTTGCTCTTATATTTTGCGATTTGTACACTAAATTTTATAAAATACGCATATAAAATGCATTTTTTCAGTTTTACATACACAGACACTACACTAGGATTTTAACAGATTTCAACATGATTTATTCAATGCAATTTAATAGAAAACGATAACACGAATCTAGCCCATTAGCCGATTACATTAAAACCTTTTCTATCACACGCGATTAATATTTAATATATTAATTTTCGATCGACATTTTTTTTACATTTAGAAATTTTGCTTGTACCGTGGACAGAAATGGCGCGGAAACTAAATCACAACTCTGATATGTAAAAGAAATGAGCGGTTGAAATGAAATGATGCCAGATGTGTAAATTAGAATATTTTGCCGTTTAAGTTGTTTAATTTTAACAATTTTAAGGGATCCCATTTATCTCTTATGGCCTATTTCTGAGCTAAGAAAGATAACTTAAGCGAACGAAAAGCACTCGCTCGAATTCGAATCAATTTGGATTTCTCATTGGCACTCACTTTCTTTCGCACTAAGTTACGTATGTCAATTTTGGTATCTTACGTTTTAATAAGTAGAAGCAATGCCATATCATAAATTATTATATTTCTGTTAAAAGTATTAAAAAATACTACGAAGTTATTCTAAAGCTAATACAACTGCGTGTAAGTGTGATCAGCTGGTGGAAAGTATCAATAAATAAAAGGGTGAGAAAATTTAAAAAAATATTTGTAAATTTTGTGTTTTTTGTTTTAATTTTATAAAAGTGTTTCAGTTGCTGCATTGTTGACTTCTTTAAACTGAAAAAACAATTGTTAAATACATACATTCATATGTATATCATATGAATAGTTTATACTTACCACTTGTTATCCATTTGTAAATACTTTTTTATTGTACTTAGATTTTTTATTCTTCTTTTTTTATTTACAAGTATGTATACTCATATGTAAATTCTCTTACGAAAGCAAAACCAAAAGTGAGTGATTTTGACATTTCATTCTCACACGTTCTTAACAGAGAAATCGGATTTTATATGAAAACACTTACGTTTTCATTCGAGTTCTAGATCGAATCACTGTTCGCATAGAAAGTGTGTAGAGAAATCGAAATCAATGTTCTTTCTCATAGAATGCGAATGAAAGCGTTCTTTCTTAAATCAGAAATAAGCCCTTAAACGTTTTCTTAAAATATTTTCGCTATTCATCTTATTATTTTTTTCCAAGAGAATTAGCGAAACCGCAGCTAAAAAAGGCATTTTATAAATAAAAATTATAAAATATGTTGATACAAATTTTATTTTGTTATTTTGTTTAATTATTTTACAAACATCTCTCACATACACATATGTTTACATATTTTACAGTTGTATTATTAGATTTTATACAGTTGTATTTAGAGAAGATATGTGGAAACGAAACAAATATGGAATATGAAATCGATCGAAATTCATCACACTACTGTCGATTTCAGAAGACGATTTACTTTTTAAATCGACCGATTTCCATCACATACCTGATTTATTCCGTTGTTGTGATATCATCTCTACAGTTACGATATTGCCATATCCTCCGACATAGAAAGTTTTCCCCATTTTGTGTAGTGCCCTTTTACAATGTCGAAATTGAAAGGCAGACGAACGAAGTTCGTAGCGGTGGTTAAAGAGGTAGTGGAGGGCTGCACAAACACAATAAAAAAGTTTTACAAAACATCGCAATAATTTTAAGCACTATCCACCTCCTTTTTTCACCTTTCAAAACAAACAATTCAATGCATATAAACAAATACTGTATTATAATATTACAGAACCACAAAACAAAATAAAAGTGTAATCAACTGAAATATAATGAAATTGAAGTAGAACATCGCTGCAGTAAAACCTATTGAAGTAGTGGTTCTACTTCAATTTTGTTTACAAAGTTTGTTGTTTTAACTTATTAATTTTTTAATTCTGAAAACGCAATATTTTTTAAATTCGTATTCGTACAAATATTATTTCTAGCCGGCTAAAGTCGACGCCGCCGACAATAATTTAGTTCGGCGCAGGTTTCTACGAACCGTAGAATGTGGCAAAAAAACAAAGGAAAAGAAAAATTACAACTAAGTTTTTATTCTTAATCTTTAGTTGAATTTTTATGTTATCAAATTAAACCAAAGCGATAAAAATGGAAATGGAATATGATGAGACTGGATGGCAACATGGTAGGGCTAAGCAACAAGGAGAAGATGAAGTAAGTATCCCAAACGAGTTAAATTTTATTGTTTGCAGCTTGAAATCTTTTTCAGGAAATGCCGGAAGATAATCCACAAGAAACTATACAAGAATGCCTGGAAAAATTTCTTACTCCAGATTATATCATGGAACCGGGTATATTTACACAACTGAAACGATACTTTCAGTCAGGCGGTTCACCAGAAGAGGTTATTATGATGCTGTCGGAAAACTATAAAGCTGTCGCACAAATGGCGAACTTATTAGCTGAATGGCTTATCTTGGCTGGTGTTAAAGTTACCGACGTTCAGGCAATGGTAGAGAATCATTTAAAGGATATGATTTTAAAAACTTTTGATCCCAAGAAAGCAGACACTATATTTACTGAAGAGGGTGAAACACCAGATTGGTTAACTGAAATGATTGATCACCCCACTTGGCGCTCACTTATATATCGGTTGGCCGAAGAATATCCAGACTGTTTAATGTTGAATTTTACTATTAAACTAATTTCGGATGCAGGTTTTCAAAGTGAAATTACTTCGATTTCAACAGCTGCTCAGCAAATAGAGGTATTCTCGCGGGTTTTGAAAACATCCATTACTAAATTTCTTAGCAATCCTGAGGACATACAAGGTGCAATTCAAGAGTGTGCTCGCATGGTGTGTCACGGACAACATACGTACGTTTATTCACAAGTTTTAGTACAAGTTTTAAGCCAAGAACCAAAAGGCGGATTTAATATGAAACGTTTGTCACAGGAGATAACGAAGTATGCATTGCAAAAGTTAGTACTCTTAAGGACATTTAAAAAAGTATTTTTTCTTACAACATGCATATATTTCTTTTAGTAATCAAAACGTTACACCCGTTACTATGGCTCTTAACAGCTCGGCTGCTTACCCTCAGGCATGTCAGGCTTTGTCATCAATGCTCTCGCGTAACACCCTTAATCCAGCTGATATTACTGTGTTATATCGTCATTATTCTGGCACAGATCCACCACCTATTGACCTTATAAGAAATCCTCAATTTTTGGAACTATTGGTGGATTCACTTTTTAAAGCGGGTGTAAAAATTAATCCCGAGCATAAATCAAAATATATTTATCTTTTGGCATATGCTGCTTCGGTTGTAGATACGCCACCCAAAAAAAGGCCTTTGACAGAAAGAGTCTTAAATAAGGATGAATTGAGAAGTACAATGCAAGCTATAGAAAAGGTACATACCATTTGCAATGTCAACAAAGGATCAACCGAATTAATAGCGGAACTACAAACATTATATAATTGCATAAAGTACACTTTACTTTTATTAAATCACAAGAATACCTAATTAAAAAATTTAAATTCTTCGCTCTTCTAGATATCCTGTTGTGGGTGTTGGTGTTATACGATGGATAGAAAACACAGTTACTGAACCATCTTATTTCAAACTTTCCACTGATAGCTGTCCTACACATTTAGCTATTTTAGATGAGGTAGCAAGTCTTCATCTCACTTTACATCAACAAATCTTAACGTTATTGATACGTCTCTTTGAATCGAAACAAGATGAATTGGAAATTTTAGTCCAATTAGAAATGAAGAAGATGTTATTAGATCGTATGGTGCATTTACTAACACGCGGTTGTGTAGTTCCTGTCGTCAAGTATATTAAACAGTGCTGGGGCAAAGGTGATACAGATGTTTCGCTAATACGTTATTTTGTTACTGAAGTTTTAGAGACCATTACACATCCATATTCACCCGAGTTTGTCTTATTGTTTTTACCCATGGTAGAAAACGAAGAGATTACTGGAACTATGAGAGGCGAGGGAGATAATGATCCAGTATCTGAATTCATAGGTAAGAAATTTTCTGTCACATTTCATATTGTACATTGATTTTATTGGACTGTTTTCTTTCATTTCAGTACATTGCAAGGCTCATTATACGACTTTGTAGTAATTTCACACTTCATATTGTACATTGAATTTATATGACTGTATTCCTTTATTTCAGTGTATTACAAGGCTCATTATGCTCCTTTGTAATAATGTAGACGTGAAAGATTTCTTTAAATATTATTTATTTTATAAATTAAGTATTTTAACAATCTATTTTTCAAGCTTTAAGGTTTTTTCTCTTTTTATTTATTATTTTTATATTTATTTTCGATATTTCGTTAACCTTCGGTTAACATCTTCAGGAAATTTTTATTTTTAAAATTTTTTTAAATTTTTAATTTTTTTAATTTTAATTTTTTTTTAAAAATTTTAAAAATAAAAATTTCCTGAAGATGTTAACCGAAGGTTAACGAAATATCGAAAATAAATATAAAAATAATAAATAAAAAGAGAAAAAACCTTAAAGCTTAAAAAAAAAAAAAAAAAATATATATTGTTAAAATAATAAAAAAGGTTAAAAAAAGTATTAAGAATAAATTAAGTATGTAAATTTTCAATTTTTACAAATAGTTTTTTCTTATTAAAATATAATATAATGAATGAAAAAAAATTTGGTTGTGTTGAAGTTCATAGTTAATTTATCACAATAAAATGAAAATGACTTTTCATTTTAGAATAAAGCAAAAAGAAATATTAATCCCCAACCAGTTGAGTAGACAACGTATATATGTATGTACATATTGTCTTTGTCACTACACACGTCATCAGTACGCTTTGTGTCAACAGGGAGGTAGTAGTACAGTCAATAATATCATCTATTTCGTCGGACAGTGGAAGAAAATTTATACGAGAAATGCCTATAGTCAGAAATTAGAAGAAATCCACTGGTGAGCTAAGTAAACATTAGCGAAATAATACTATATGGAGAAGAAAAATCTAACAATAGAAATATGTAAGTATGTGTAATAACAGAAGTAAACTCATGGATTGTTATGTTTTTATTTATAAATTTTTGGTTCTGCGTTCGGTATTCAAATTTAATTCTCGATTGATTAGTTGAATTTTGAACATAAGAATCTTTAATTTGTAGTTAGAAATTGCGAAAAATCCACTGGTGAACTACCTGAGTATAAGCGAAATAGTACTATGTATATGAATGTGCTTTCCTCCTCAATTTTTGAGTTTGCTTTTATAAAAAAATACTTAATGGAATATCATAAAGTATGTAATAATACATTTCATATATATTTTTTTTTTCGGGAAAAAGCACAATTTTGCAATTAATTAATAACATGTAAGTTTCTTTATTTCTTGGGTTTAGTTCGGTAAAATGATATTAAACTATAATTTATCTCAATAATGTACACAAGTAAGAGAAACGGGAAAAAGCACAAAATTTACCACAAAATAGGGCTGTTCTTAGTTTCATATGTAAATAAAAAGCAGCCGTTAATTTAAATCTAGCCCTACACAAGGAAAAAGTTCGTGCAACTTTGTACAGGAAACGAAAAATTTTACCTTCTAATTTTATCTCAAAATTGCACAAAAATTGTTATCTTGAACGCTTTTGGATAAATTTAGAGCATTCCATCTTACACGTAATTCACCCAAAGATAAGCTTGTTGAACATTTCTCGCAATTGAAGTGATCTATATTCTGAATATATATAATCAGATTCATGCTCAATATAACTTCCAATTTATATAGTAGCCTTATCTAATAATATTATTTTTTAATGAACATTGTTTCTAGTTCATTTGTCGCCTACATGTTTAATTAGTCTTATGTTACACTTGTAGTCCACCAAACTATATATGGCCCTATGGGCACGGTTGGTTATTGTTATAAATAAATAAATAAAATAAATGTGTGCGAGTTCAGGCACTTTTGTTATGCACTTGGAATATACCTAATACCGGCTCCAGCTGATAGCAATCCACAATCGCATCAGAACGCCCTCCTTCGTCGGTATTGTGTAGCACCGACGAAGTAAAATAATAAAAAAAATGGCTACTAAACCGAAGCTTCTGCACTGCTACGAGTACAAACAAAGAACGTGCAAAAGTAGAGCTGCAAAAAAAATTAATTAAGCTTCACCTCCTGTCGTTTCTCCTACTATCCCTTTCCTTTAGTTCCAGCACAATGCTTCGCATGTATAGGAGTCATCTGCTGAGTGCTGGTCCCAGATAAAAAAAAACTTTTGTAAGAAAGTATTTCAAAAACACAATGTCCGTTTTAGTATCATTCAATGTGAAAATAGTTATACAAGGCTTGTTCAAAAGAAAAGGTGAATTTCGTTTTCTTCGATTACAATGGCGTGGTGCATCATGAGTTCTGGCCCACAGCTCGAACGGTCAATAAGGAATAATACAAGAAAGTTATGCAACGTTTGCCTGCAGCAATACGGCTCAAACAATCGAAATTGTGGAAAGAAATCATGGATTTTGCATCACGATAATGCACCAGTGCTTCAATGTTTCTTTGTGATTTGTTGGCCTAAAACAACACCATAATCATGACTCAACCACGTTATTCACCAGATTTGGCCCCCTTGGAGTTTTTCCTATTCCCAAAACTGAAGAGACTAATGAAAGGAAAGCGTTTTGCCACAATTGATGAGATAAAGTCAAAATCGAAGACGGAGCTGATGATGGCCACAGCGAAAACCGCATTTCAGAAGTGCTTCGAGGTTTGGAAGAAGCGCTGGCATAAGTGCATTGCGAGATTTTTTTATGATTTAGTCTCAAACTGGTGTCGAACCCAGGAAATTTTAGATTTTTGTAGGCAACGTTCAGATTACTTCAAAAATCGCGGAGCAGGTACATGTTGACTCTACAACCAGAAGCTCCTTGTTTAAATCCCCTATCAAACCAAAAAAAATTTCTATTGTGTTTGTGCTAACAGCACCCTCTTTCGTCGGTATTTGAGCAATAAAACATCAGCATCAAAGTGAAATAATAAATTAAATGGCTCTCCTTTAGCTTAACATATCATCTGAGACGCAGCAACTTTACTTTACAAATTTTCAAAAACATGCAACTGCAAAGTTGAGCTAGACTTCACCGTTCATGCGTCTATCTGTTCACCACCGGTCTGTCACCATCTTAAAAAGCCGATGCACTTGAATGCTTCTTTAGCAACTTCAAAAATGTTCGCAGTTCACCGAAAATTACACTGAATTTTCATGCTACGTACATCAAGAGATTCAGATTCCTCTATATTTATATCACCCATAATTACAGATGATCGGGCATGATTCGGTGTGAAAGCATGCGGAGCAAATTATAATAAGCTTGCTTGCCGCTCCTTTTTGGTATTGGCGTTAAATTTGTAACCTTCCAGCACAATGAAAATTCGGATACATGGCACAGAGTGCTGAAAAGGATGCAACGAGAACAGTGTCGGAATTCCATCAAACACGAGTCTGAGCTGTTAAAATCTTTATAAACGCACGAGTTCGAAATAATATCTTTGGCATACTCACAGATACACTGTCAAAAGCTAGCAGTCGTTGAGCTAGCAGGTTTGTTTTATCAATCGGGTCAGTAAATATGTGATGATGTTTTAAAAGAACCAAAATAGAAAAATCAGCATAAAAAAATACCAAAAAAGCTCTAACTATACCGTTGGAGTAAAAAAATGGGCACATATTGTCTTGTACTCAAAAGTTTATTTGGTTTTGTTATTCATAAATATCCGCAATTGTTTAACTCTGGTCGTTGGTTTTGAGTTTTTGTTTACCGCAAGATTGCAGAAATAGATTTCAGTTTCTGAACTAAATACGACTTTTAAAAGGAAACAAAATTAAATTAACAACAATAGTGTTTGTATATTAGCAGTTAAAAAAAAAAAAATAATGTGTATATGAGGGGACGAACCAGCGGCCGGCCTTCGTGCTGTAAAGTCAATGCGGTGACTACTTCAGCCAAAAACACGCATTAATTAGGCAGAATATCGTTCAATTCGGCAACCAGACATATTAACACAGTATCTCTTCATAGCAGTTGGAAATTATTAAAGAGATATACATACATACATACACATACATACACATACATGTTTAGTGTTGTTATAGGCGATCGTATCGGGAAGCGGTTTTTTTTTCTTTTACTTTGTATATTTATTGTGTTTTAGTATTTGCTGCTTTTTTATTGGTCTTTGATAAGTGTCAAATATTAATTTTACCATATCGGCAAGTTGTTGTTGAGATATTAAACAATAAACTTTGCAGTTTCATTTCGAAAAGTGCGAGTTCTGTAATTTATTTTGCAACGAGACATTAAGAAATTGCTTTATCAAGTTAAACGATTTTTCTCAAAGAAAGCCAAAACGAACATATTATATTCGCCCTTCAGCTATTCACTATTAAAGAGTGCTTCGTTTATATTTGAAATAATTCGAAAGCTCTGTGCAAAAGATTTTTTACATATGTACATATTTGTAAATTAAACAAAATTAAATTTGCAAAATTAAACAAAAAAAAAATATATATTTCTAGATTATGAAGACACACAACAATTAATCGTAATAAAGTGTTCAAAATTGTAAGAAATTTGATTTGAAACGATTCGCTTATAAAGCAAAACAATTTTTTTTTGTGATCACAAATCAGTTCTTGTGAACTCGAATCAGGAATTATGGTAAGTACTGCTTTTCGTATGAGTAACAATGATTTCTTCGCGCTGTACAAATATTAATTATACGTCAAAGTGCTTCATGAAGTTAAGCTTAAGCAAAATGTGTACTTGAGATATGAAAGTTGTTAATGAAAGATGAGTCATGTGTGTGTGTGTGTGTGTATGTAATAAAAATGCAAATACCCTGCAGTTAAATTGATAACTAGTTACGTTTCGTAATACAGTAGAGGCTCGTAAAAGTTAAGTAGTTTGCTTTGGGGGTGCTTAACATTTAGGAATTCTTAACTATTCCGTGATATGAAAAATCCATGTGATTATATGGCTATTTATACATTGTATATACGAGTATATCTTTTAATGTATATTTAAGTACATATTGTACTTATAATTATAATTATATTAATTTTTTAAATGATGAGCTAAGTAAGCGTTAGCGAAATAGTACTATATGGATATGCTTTCCTCCTCAATTTTTGAGTTACTTTTGTAATAAAATGCTTTATGATATTTTTCATACTGTATGAGAATATCATAAAGTATGTAATAATAAATTTAACATATAGTTTATAAGGGAAAAAGCACAATTAGAATCGTATAAATTTTTTAAATGTATTAACATTTATATGTGTTATCCAGTACATTTTATTACACATGTATGTAGTAAAATTAAATGCGTGTGTTGGAAATCTTCATTTATATGTTTTTAAAATAGTTAATATACCTGTTTTATGTTCAACAAAAACTATCTAGTTACCATTGCTTTATAAATTTTCACTCTGAAAAATATAAAAATTATTTTTTGGAGATTATCAGATAAATTGATTTGATAGATATAGTTTTGAACATTGAAGAACGACTTTTATTTTTATTAAGGAAGAAAATAACGTTTTTGGCCTTTTACGTGTATTCGCAAGAAATTTATAACGGTAAATGCCGATTGCCGATTGGACAAATAAGAATTTAAAATGATGTTAGGAATATAAAAATAAAACAAAAACAAAAACAAAAATTACTCAAAAAATTCCAGAAGCACTTAACATTTTAGAGTTCCGTGTGTGTTGACTGAAAGCTGCTTAACTTTTGCGCGTCCTAACTTTTACGAGGCTCTACTGTAGTCATATTCTCGTTGTAAGTACCCAGAAAATTTTTTAGTTAAATATTTTCAAACAAAGCACTGATTGATTGTATAATTTGTTTGTAAAAAATTTTATGTAAATTTCTGTAAATAGAATATTTATATAAAATATATAAAGGAAGTGTTAGGTTACCGCATAACATCGACAATCAATTTGACACATCGAAACCACTGTCACCTACCTTGTCAATTAACAGTTAAAAATTAATAGTTGTTTCTCAGTTAACTTAAGGTATTTTGTTGTTGCTGAAAAGAATGCAATGCATTTTTTTGGTATGTTTATTGTTGCGTTATTTTTTATGCCGTGTATAAATGAATTCATATGTAGATACGTCTATGTATATAAATTGCAGTAATTTAATTGGTGCATTACAACAACAGCAGTGGTGGCCCTTGTAAATAATATTGTCTTAGGTGTAAGTAAATGAATTTTGTACAAAGAAATCATTGGCATAGTAACAATAAAGAGTGAAACATATCATCTCGTCTTTCAATTAAGTTCACGGTCATAATTCTTTTCGCAATATATCACTGCCCAAATAACATTTTTCAGTGGCATATAGACAACAATTTTAAGTATTAAATTGCTCTATATAGCTGCCGGTGGGGAAGACAATTCTCATCATACAGGAAGAATTAATGGTAATTTTATTTAACGATGAAAAATATTATACATATGAATAATATTTTCATTGAATAAAATAAAAAAAAAAAAAATTTTTCTTAATACTTTTTTTTTTTTTTTTTTTTTTTTTTATTATTATTATATTATTTTAACAATCTATTTTTTTAAGCTTTAAGGTTTTTTCTCTTTTTATTTATTCTCTCTTCGATATTGTAAAAATTTTTTGTTGAATACATTCGTTTTATTGGTTTCAAATGGAATTTCATAAAACGTTTTAATTGCTGCAATACCTACATACATTTATAAAAATTTTCTCAAATATTTTAAACTTTTTTTTAACAAATTATTATGCCGTTTTTGGTGTTGTTGTAATGTTTTGGTATTTTTAATCAAATTTGTGTATAGAGATTCTAATTTTTCGTTTATTTTTTGTAGTACCTACATACACCTTAATACAACTATCATTATCATTACCACAATACGGTATTCTATGAAGTAAGTTGGACGTTTCCGATTTATCTATTCTATCTTTTGTTCTGCTAAATAATGCCATATACATTTCATGTGCCTTATATATATGTTTCTTTATCATACATCTTAGAATTCTGTAATCTTTCAGATATAAGGGGGACAAAAGTTAATGACTAATAATGTGTCATGCAATTAATCGACTTTAGTCGACACTTAAACTTCTAAGCACTTGTCAGTCCATCAGATTACCAATTAAAATACACATTATCTGTAATGGTTGAGATTGGAAGCATTCTGATTATTAAATTTTCCCTATTTAGTCACTTATAACAGTTTTGAGTTATTTTTTATTATTTAATAAATGAATACAGTGGCGTACATAAATATTTATATAACAACATTACTTAATGATTTGATAGAGGGGAATACTTTTACATACTTTTTTTCGTTTTATTTACAATCTGTTCTGATTGATTAGAGCGCAGAGGGTCGTGAAGGCTGAAGTAGTCTGTACATCGACTGCAAAACCAAAAATTTCCAGTTTTAGATAAATCATAAAAATATTTCGCATTTTTCTGATGTGCATTAGTGTGTCTTTGTGTGTCAGTTGTTGTCGAAAGGTTTCAGTGGCGAAGGCATAATCACTGGTCACTGAACAATACCAGTTTTAGTTGATAGCAAAGCACAGCCATATCACATTGCTCTACTTCGCCGGTCTTGTGTAGCACCAGCGAAGTAAAATAATTACTAAAAAGTGGCTACTAAACTGAAAGCTTCAAATTTTAATACGGCTCTTTGACATTAGAGGCGCTTCAACACTGCTATAAAGCAGAGTTGAAAGATAGCGAAGCTTCACCTCCCGTCATTTGTCTAACTATCCCTTACCTCTAGTTCCAGTACATTGCATCGGGCCATCTACCAAGTGCTGTAAACAAAAAACTTTTCCTTATAATCCGGAATAATAGAGGAAATCAAGATTAAGCGATGCAGAAAACTTAAATCGATGCAAAAAAAAATTAAATTGCATTAAAACATTCTCTAGTTTTTGCTGACATCTTTAATCTATGGGTTTCATCAATAACAGTATTAAAAAGGGTAATTTAAAATTATTTTAAAACTATTTCAGCAATGAAAGAAAAAGATTTAGAAGGCATGTTCATTGAGTACCATAAAATGAAACTTATGTACTTTAATATTCAAATTGGGCTGCGCTACACCCATGCAAAGTATATACATATACTATATAGATTTTTATTTATCTTCAGAATTGTAATGCAGAATGTATCCAAATTTAGTCCATAAACTATAATAATACATCATAGGTCTAAGAGAAACAGGTATCGGATAAGTGGGCGTGGCACCCCCAATACAATAGAAAAAATGTCTGTATATCTGGAAAACGGCAGTAGTAAAAGTTGGCTTAAAGAACAGGCCGTGTTAGTTTCCTTACAAAAGCAAAATAAATTTTGTATATCTGTGGAATGATAACAGTAAAACTATCCAAATTTGGTACAGATGGTTTTTTTGTGGAACCAGTGCTCATATGTTTTGTTGATAAATTTTTTTTGTATTTATTATTTCAATTCGCCGACTTTTTATTGTTAAAATGCAGACGAAGAGGACGCTGTTAGCTATGACACAATGGAAAAATTCCTCTGAACGGCGATTCGAACCAGGTTCTTCTATTTGCGGAGTCAACATGCCAAGTCAGCACTTGTAAGAAATTTGCTTGGATTGGAGAAGTAGTCGTGTCATCATTCACATGCAAAAATTTGCCTATATATCTGGGGAACGGTAACATCACAGTAATGATAATCTCATTTCATTTTACGTTGTGCATCTCAAGATTGATTAGGCTTATTTCGTAAAACATTTACTCAATTTGTATGTCAATTTTTTTTAGTTTTCTATATCTGATAATTAAAGCTAATAAAAACTTTTATGTAGAAAAAAAAATAAATAAATATGTATACGATAAGATAAGATAGCCGGTCTGATAAGCATGAGATATACCAGTGAATATATTCGTAAAAAATGAATAAACTGCGCATAAAGAAACGTTATCAAAATACTAATGTATGTGTAATATCGTAGTCATAGAATACATAGGCAGTGTTGCCATATAAATACACTTTTATTTGCATTTAACACTATTTAATCTAGTGATTTCGATGCTTTAAAACACCAGTGCATTGTTTAGATAATAAAATTTTTAATATTTGCGCTTTTTGGTTCCCGCTTAAAATGTTGTTAAATGTTGTCTTTTAGCGGAACAATAAAGCGCAAATGTGGTCAGAAAAACTCAAACCATTTAATTAAAAAAATTTAGGAAACAGAAGCTCTTGATGTTCTTGAAAGATTTTGAAAAGTGTTTTTCACCACCAAATGTTCCGCTACAGTTTGTTTTGCATATTTATATAGATTATTAGGGGATTATAAAATAGTTGGTGTGAACCGAAGAAAAAATTGCTTACAAAATTGAATGGGAGAACCCCATCGTGGACGTCGTCGTTGACAACCGTAATAAGGCCGATTGTGTGTGAATTTCTAGCTTTGGCTTATGCCAGGCGAAAAATACCACTCTACTACTAGCAGTCTATAGATTCTGGAGCAAATGTTGGGATTGGCTGATGAGTTTGCCACTTGTTTGTTGAACCAGCAATCATTGGATTAAGAGGGTATCTGTAAGGGACACATTTTGGTGGTGGTCTGCTTCGATGGCGCTTCACACTTTTCGTAATAATAGAATCTTTCTGTATTAAGTTGATGATACGAGTATGTATATATATTATATTTGCGGACAATTTGTTACATTATAAAAAAGCAAAAGTAATTTTTTCGTTTGTTCACAAATATTGCATTCTCAATTTTCATAGGACGAAAACCTTTGTTGTTAGCTGCTAAAGCCCTGTCTTATGTTTATATAATTTGTTATGTTTGTAGAATTTTTATAAGCAAACTAAAAATATTCTCATGGCAACACTGGTTGAGATTCGAAACATAATTATTAGCGTATGATTCACTTGAATATTTCGGCTATACTTTAGTTAAAAAATCATTCTACTTAAAGTTTATTCACAATTGCAAATAGATAATAGTAACGATTAATACAGTATTTCAATATTTATTTTCAAAATCAAACGTACATCAAAGACATATATTCCGCGAATTGGCGCAAATGTTTTTTCGAGTTGTTGAATATGAAGTATTCCACCCGTTTTATTCTGTATTTGCAAAGTGATAAATTATATCAGAGTTATAAAGATAAAAATTAAAAAAAGAAAATAATGTAAATTCCTGGTCATTTTAACCAAAAACGTTTTTAATTTTTTTTTAGTTATTAATGAATACTTTTCAATTTAATATTTTGCGTATGCAAGTGAATTTCATGTTTGAATGTGTTGTATAAAATGGAAAATGTTTTAAAAAAATTTTGTGGAAAAATGGTAAGTTTATAGTACGATTTACAAACGTCTTTCTTTCTCCTCAAAAGGGAGAGGTTTTATACTTTTTTATTTTTACATATACATATATGTATATTATACATACGTAGTTCTTATCTTAGTGACTTAGTATTGGTTATAACTTTTTACAAAACTGTTATATCATGACTCTGATTGAAGAATATACATACTATGTACATATGTATATTTATTCACTACACAGAAGAAAACAAATCTCAAGAATGTAATAAAACTTGAAAAATTAAAATATGAATGAAAATGATTGTCAAAGTTCTTCCCCATTTTTGGAGTTTATTTATCTATTATGCAGTTGGTCAAGGCAACGCCTTAAAGATTTTTGTCAAAAATGTTAATGGGGTATTCACAAGGTGTGCTATTAAGTCATATTGTCAGAAAATAGTTTAAAAAATTGGTGTTGTACTTCGAAGAAAAAAGCCATAAAATAATAAGTATTTTTGAACTATATTTATTGGTTAGTCATAAAATAACAGTAGAAATCTAAGTTATTCGCTGAAAGTTAATAGTCGAGCAGGCGATTATATTTACAAGCCGCCGCTACTTATAAATGATATAAAAATAAAAAATTTTTTAAAAATCATTCACACTTTTATACCACATTTACATTAAAATAAATTCTTATTAAATTATTATAATTTATAATTAAAAAAGAATATAAGAATTATTCCTGATGATGTTAACAAGCAGTTAACGAAATATCGAATAATAAAAAACAAAATAAGATAAAAAAAGACCTCAGGCTTAATAAATATATATCAAAAAATATATTAAAAAAGGTCAATTAATAATATAATTAAAATAAATTCTTATAACAAAAAAGTATTATTATTAATATTATTGTGCCCGAAGCACTGCGATCAAAAGGATCTATTGTGCAATACCCCATCCTAAGACTTCTAAAGAACATGATATGAAAGTATTTTAGCCCGTGTGCATCGCAGACACTTTCTCGATAGTTTTTTGCTGCTGTGCTTTCGGATGGGGCCTCTCCATTTGGTTTCAGTTCATTAACAACGTATGCCTGAATATGTATTTCATTATATCAATCTAAATTAGATATTCATCGATTCAAGGAAGATTAAGGGTTAAGAATAGAACAGAATAGAATAGAAGGTTTTATTACACAAATATGTATGTGCACGAGCCCATATTTTGTGTGTACGTAACCAAATTAAAGTTTACATTTCAAATACAAAATAAACATACTAATAAAACAACACTTCCAGTCTGAGTCAGTGAAGTTAACCGTACATTTGGTACCTGATTCGAAAATTTTAAAAGTTTTAAATAAAGATTTTGTCAGCAGAAAAGAAATAAATCACCTAACAGAATCTCAGATAATTAATATTTATAAATAAATATATGTCCACGAACCGTACTCGGTAGAATGCAGTGCGTATGTGCAATGTGCAATGTGCAATTGTTTTAACTTTCGTATGCACACTATACCATAAAGTCTTTTATAATTAACCAGTAGAGAACTACAGGAAGTTACATATTTGTTTATGAACTGTTTTAAAATAAACAGAGTTGCTAAAGAAAGTAATAATTGGCATCAGTAAACTTCAGTGTCATTTAAGGTGTACTGAGTAAACAATATCCAGAGAAATTCACAAATAAGTCAAATACAGTTTTATACTTTTGCACAATTTAGTCTCTCCATGGTATTGTTGACTAAATTGAATGCGTTTGTGCTCCACACCATCAGAGTTATGGGTGCAAATCATGATCTAAATATATAAGGTCTGCTTGACAGTTCAAATTATTTTTACTGTGACGTCACCGTCGAGATTTGTTTTTAATATGTATGGGGTTTGTTTTTTTTTTTTTTTGAATATTTTGCAATTTTAAAGGTAAAATAAATAAAACAAATTAAACTGTTATGTTATAGTCTTTTTTAATTTTCTTTTTTCATTTTTTTCTTGTATTAATATTTTGTTTAAATTTCTTATTCTAAAATATAAACGACTTTTAAAAAATAATGATTTTACATTTTCAGGCACATCTATGTTATCACATTTAATGTTATGGTATTTTAAATAATTATTTCGAAGACTTAAAGTATTATTATTAATTTCCTTAAATATATTTTCTAATTTTAATATGTTTCCCATAAATTCCTGGCAGGGTTTATAGAGCCCTCTGTTTGAACTGCAACTGACTTATTTGGATTTTCATTTTCAATATTTTCAATATTTTCAATACTTTCTTCTTGTAATTTCTGCAGACTATAAATAATTGTAAATATTATTTCATTAAAAAAAGTGGATTTTAAAAAAATTGTATTTACTTTAAATCAAATTCACCAATTGCTTCCTTTACAATTTGTTTGTTTGCTCTTTTTACGTATCGTTTCGATCTTTCGACTGGTAAAATGCTGTTTACATGGATGGGACAGCCTTCGCATCTAACAATCTTTTTCTTATTGGCGTGTTCAATAATATATCCTTTAAACGCCAATCATTATTCGCAAAATGTCTAGAACAAATTGTTCCAGATTTCCAGTTAACATTTTTTTTACCGCATGCATTGATCCACACTTTCTTTATTTCTGGATCTTTTGGAAACGTAAAATATTTTAGATTTTTATCATCCCGCTTCGAGCTTTTACAACCTTTACCACACAGTATTTCATTGCCCAAATGAATTTTATCACTTTCTACACAAATTGTTTATTAAAAACTCTTTTTTTTTTTTGCTCTAACTCAGTTCACATTTATTTTTAATTAATTGTCAATAAAATAATCCTTTAATTTTCTTCATAAATATGTAATAATAATAATTTTAATCACTAGCTTTTAAATTTCCATTTAACCACAACAAAACATTTCCCGACGATGACGTCAAATTAAAAAAAAATGGCAGCTGTCATTCAATATCAAGCAGACTTTATATATTTAGATCATGGGTGCAAATCATACTTTATTCTTAAAATATTTTTGATGTGCATTAGTGTATATTAACATCACAGCACCCTTCTTCTTTGGTATTTGTACATATTGCCCGGCGCTTTTAAATCAAAACACGTTAGCCAAGTAAAATATTAAACAAAATAACTTAAATAGCTTAAAATATGTAAATGCGTCTACTTAACACAACGGGTGCTCAAATTTGCTTTAAAAAAAATAATAAAACGCACAACAATAGAGCTAAGTAACAAGTAAACGCTATATTATCGATATATTATCCCTTTCCAAAAATAACTTAATACACAATGTCATCAATGCTGGCAGGGATCTTAATTGCATGAGTGTTATGGAGATGGACATTCATTTTCCATATAGTGATTTTCTACGAAAGATGGATAATTTTTTAACTATCGGACATTAATTTCAAAGAAGAAAGTTAACACCACTGATCTGACTAATAAAAATTACTTTTGATCGCGTGTTGTAATTGAGAATTTTCGCAGAGTAGACAAAACAGACTTAGTAAGCAAGAGATAAAGAGAGAAACTAAAAGAGTGAACTTGTAAAAACATGTTAACAAAGTTTTGTTAGTATTTACAGTTGCGAGCAAAAATATTGTTTGCAACTGGTAATAATGTCTTAATAATTAACCACACTGCCATGCGCCGATTAAATGTAATACATTTCCTTGATAGACATTTATGTAATAATTAACAGAAGAAAACGAATTGGCTTTGGTCACGTGAAGACTAAGATGAAATGCTGTAAGATGAAATTTAGCTCCACACAAAATGCATTGTGTAGCACCAGGCGAAGTAAAATAAGAATCAAAATTGCTACTAAAACCGAAGCTTCAGCACTGCTACGAGTGTAAAAACAAAGAACGTGCAAAAGCAGAGCTGTAAAATAATTAATAAAGCTTCTCCTCCTGTCGTTTCTCTAACTATCCCTTTCCTATAGTTCCAGCACAATGCATTGCAGAGGTAGGAGTCATCTCCTGAGTGCTGGTCCCAGATAAAAAAAAATAATATAATGTAGTTTCCTTTTTTGTATGTGATTTTGAGAATATCGGTCTGGAAAGTGAAAATTTATATAAAATATTTGTACATATAGAACGTATGACATATACGAGTCTGTTTTATAATACACTAGATTAACTCGGAGCCCTTCGCTACACCACACCAACTAATCTCATCTCATCAATTTTTGTATACATATTGTGACGGTAAGCCAACTGCATCAAATTTGGAAACTTTTATTGTTATATCAACAGTACCTTTTCAAAAAAAAAAAAAAAATAGAAAAGATATCTTTTTAAAAATGCAGTCTTCCCGAAAAGTACCCATTTCACTTTACTCTCGGTTTTCATTGCAAAATTTTTTTTCATTTGATAGAAGAGAAAAGAATACGGAAGAAAGCTTCGTTCTTTGTGCAATTCTTTTGTAGATATATTTATGGTTGCAAGTAGTGGTTGGAGTTTTAAGTACATAGGTATATGAAGACAGTACCGAACACATGTCCGCTCATTTTCCAGCAGCATTTGTATAATTTGGTAAATTTTGTTCTATCTGTCTTACTTTCAGAGATATAAGGTTATCGATTTTACCAGTTTTTACGCTTTTTTACCACCTTAACATTAGAATATCCAAAAGGGAGTCAGTCTACTTACCGAATTTCAATTTAAAAAATTTTTTTTGAGGCAATTTAATGGACCTTGGCGGGCACTTGGCAAAAATTAACAAAAAAAAAACACATTTTGGAGAAACTTTTCCTTTTTGTAGAAAAAATTTGGAAATTGTGGTCCACAAATGACAAAGTTATTTGATAATAAATTTTTTAATATGTATAAAGTAATAAATACGGAAATTTTTTTTATATAGTTAATACTTTAATTATATTATTAATTGACCTTTTTTATTATATTTTTTGCAATATATTTATTAAGCTTGAGGTCTTTTTCTTTTATTTTATTTGGTTTTATTATTCGATATTTCGTTAACAGCTTGTTAACATCATCAGGAATAATATATAATATATATATAATAATATAATAATATATATATATATATAATAATATATATATATAATAATATAATAATATATATATATATAAAAAATGAAAACATTTTTATTACAAATATGGTAGAAAAATATATACCGTGGTAAATCATAGTAAAGGTTATTAAAAAAAAAGAGGTAAACAAATATTTAAATATGACAACAATCAGTAGAAAGCCATATTATTCCATTTTAGTGTGAAAAGGAATTTATAAAATAGTGTTCTAATTCGAAAATTTTTTAATTTTTCCAAATATAGCCGAAAACGAGTTGTAAATTTGACCCGTTCCTGATACCATATTTATTGCTTATATATCAGAAACAAAAAATCGATAAATACATAGTCCAATTCATGTGCTATAAAAAAATGGGAAAAGTAAATTTTATATTTCTATATTTTACCCACTTCAAAGGCCAGCATGTGTCCCGTTCTCGATCCTGGAAATGCCCATATTCTTTCAAGTTTTAGTCAGTCATACAAAATATTTATTGTATCAGTAAACATTAGTTCAAAGTTGTTTATTTCTTATTGATTAAAATTATTTAATGAGTTCTTTACGGTTTGCAACTTCCGCTAGATTGCATGTGACCAAATGAAAATTTTAAAGCAAACGAGCGCAATAAAAATGATAATGATAAAAAAAAATAAACATGATATGATATGACTATTTATTGCAACTGGAACCAAACTACTGAATTCTTAAGAGTTACAAATTTTACTTCGACAAAAGTTTCTGATATTTTTTCAAATGGCTTAGAACTTAACAATAACAAATTAATAATCAATATGAATGCCTTGTCAAAAATCTCTAATGATTTTTCGTACTACAAAGCTTAAAAAAATTACCGAACTCCGTAAGTATTCTGAACATAAATTACTTGCCATATCATATAGTTTTTTATGGCTTTTTATGTTCGGTATTATAAAGAAGAACGCATACTTATGCATACATATATTTGCGCATATATGAACATACATGTGTATTTAAAAGTTTGTGAATTGGTTTAAATTTTAAACTTTAAAAGTTTAAAGAAACATGCATCTGTGGCACATGCATGTAAAAAGTTATAAAGCCAATGATATTTAACAATACCTGTGTATAACCCAACATGCAAATCGTAGAAAGTTTTAAATAAAAGAATAATTCAACATTTAAATAAAAAATTGTGACTTTGTCTGAACAGTAGTAGAAAATATTAAAATTATAACTGCCGTATTCAATAAAACTATTTTTCATTTATAAAAGGTTTAATGCACAATTTTTCATACAAAATTCTTCTATAAATCCAATAAATTTTTAAACCAACGATACGAAATGACGGGACTTAAAAGTAAAAAAAAACATAAATTACTATGAAGAAACGAAAACTTTTCTAAAATTATTTTCTATCGAGTTTTGTAATTTTTTGCGTATATTAAAATAATATACTGGATATCCTATACAAAATTCCTACTTTAAACCTACATTAACTTTAACAATCAAGTTTGCATAAAGCCGGTAGTGTTGAAGAAAGTATTCAAAATTAAAATGTGAGAAGAACAAAGCAATATAAATATTTTATAAGTTATTGTTAGTTTAATTTAAATTCAAGATACAATAAGCAAATTAGGAGAAAAAATCTTCATTAATATTTAATAAAAACAATACTCTACACTAAAAATTTTTTTTAAAAATATCATAGTATTTTATAATTACGTTGATTTGTAATAATTCACTGTAGACAAAATTACTTCAATATCTTATATGAAAGTGCAGATGTATAACTTTCTTATTTTTGACGTGTCCTCAATTTTTAAAATCAATTAGCGTGAAAATTTGCGATTATTGCAAATGGAAACTATTGTGTTCGTTAGTTTAAAGTAACTTTTAAAATGTTGCAGGTGCGTGGTAACAGTGTGCCGAGTGAAAACCAAGTCGAAATTAGCTACTTTCAGAATTAAACAGTGCTATTTAGCATATTTTAACAGTGACGTAAGAAATTAAGTAAAGTTGTAGATTCCTAAAGTGTGTTGCTTAAGATGTTACAATACTCACCGCTTAAATGTGCATGTGAAATTTCACAGTTTTTTTACTCATTTACGAATGGATTATTTCATCGAAACCACGGATAAATGAGCAATTGACGCGTTTACAAATACTCCCGATTCGTTTAAAAATTACCTTTTTTTAGTAAATATTTTACTTTGCTGGTGCCACAGAATACCGATGAAAGAGAGCGCTCTGAAGTGCCTGTGGAAACAGCTGAAGTCGGTACTGTTCACTTACCAGTGACTAGGCCTTCGCCACTGAAACCTTCCGACAACAACAGACAGAAAAGCACAATAATGGACATCAGAAAAATAGTGAAATGTTTTTATAACTTAGTCTGAAATTGGGCTCGAATCCAGTACTTTTTGGTTTTGCAGTCAACGTGCAGACAACTTCAGCCATCGCCACCCTCACAGCTCGTGACAGTGTGGGCTTTAGTATCGCATTAGAAAGTATAAATTTATATCTGAATTGTACATATTGTAAATAAAAAGGTGTACAACAATGCAAGCATGAGATCAAGATGGAAAATAAAATTTTTTAATTGGTCACATGGATCATCAAATAACAGGCATTAAAATACCATCCAATTGTCAAGTGCTACGTAGTTTATATTATAATATACGCCAAGTTAAATTCAAAAGTAGTGGAACGCCTAATAGAGTTGGAAGTTTTAACAGTGAGAAAGCTATTTTTTATATACACTTTTTTAACTACATTTGTTCATTGGGTTATTTAAAAAATATAAGAAGCAAATGTGTGTAAACTTATCTTAATTAAGAGAACAAAAGAGAACTTAGATAAAAAATCAAAGTTTGAAATAAAACATCTTTTCCGACAATTTCTTCTTAAACCAGTTTCAAGTTCACTCAGTCATTCAGTCGTGATCAGTCAGTTGCTGTTGGAATGCTTGAGTGGAAGCCGCGCATAATCTGTAAAAACAATTCACAATGTCGGGCGAAGAAAAAGACAGTTAAGAACGGTTTTAGTCGCTAATACAAAATGCCATAAAATGAAAAAAAGAAAAATATTCTTAATTACTTTACGACCAAAGACTGGATGATAATGACCTCTTCTGAGATCATTTAAAAAATATTCAAAGAATAATATATATATAAAAAATAAGTACGCCATTTAACGTTAAAGATTTCATAATTTCGTTTTTGGAAATGAAAGTTTCGAATAATTCAAACATGTTGAAATAAGTTGCTGCAGTGAAGAGTTTAAAGAAGTCAAAATGAAATTGCATACAATTGAACGCTCTTTGTTTTTGTTATTAAATGTAATTAGTTGTTAAATACTTTTAATAGATGGACTGGACTGCAGTTTATTGTATGTATGTATGTTCGTCCAAAGTGATTTATGTGTCAAATTGATATGAATGTGACTGTGTATGTGTGTGTATGTGTATATATCAATTTTTAAAAGTTGTTTGTGTACAATTTTATCTTTTAATAGGTACAAATACAAATTCATATTTTGACGATATGAAAGTATAAAAATTTCTATTGAAAAGTTGTATAATTGCATTTCATCTATTTTTCTTTGTCCATATGACTTCTCGTTATGACGTGACTGAGGTTCGATAACGTGTCAAAGCGTTTTGCGATAAACTCAAGTGCAAATCAATTAATTTTAGGTGCAAAATTTTCTGTTAATATTCTGGCGAATCATACATACATATTTATTTACCAAGAAAAGTTATACAGAATTTTTTAGCAATAAATTGTTTGTAAGTTAACAATGAATCTTTTACAAAACCCCATAAATATTCGTTAATTAAATCTTATGAATATGATATATGCACGTACATATACATAGATATTGGCTTTGAAAGTGTTATATCTTGTTACATTTGCTATAGCAAATAATATTTTTAAATACATATGCAATTCAGTTATGTGCTTCACATGTCACTAATGTAATTTAAAGAGATACAGTACTTCACGGATAAATGCTTTCCGCTTAATTAAGTTTAATGCTTAATTTATTCGAAAGTTAACATTTTCCTTGATCCATTTAATTTTTGTACATATTTTTCGCTTAAATGTATACCGCTTAATTTTGTTACACTACTAAATGGCTCATTTATTTAATAAGAAAAAATAGAGCAACACACAAAATTGCACGGTTAATTGCAGGGAACGAATTTTTCGTTGTTCTATCGATTCCACAATAGGACGTGCTCTAATGAAATCAGGAAACTTGTTCCCCAAACGCGTTCATTCCTGCCCACAACGCTGTCACCATTAAGGGCGCATCACAAAGGGTGATCAATTTGCCAGGCAATCGCGCTACGAATTACAGAGAGAACTAATTTTTCGTCCGAACAGCGCGTATGTGGAATACATTCCCCTGCAGAGTTGACGTGGGAAAATTCAAATCAAATCAAATCAAATCAAAATCAAATCGAAAATTAGCAATGTTTGTCAGTGTTGAAAAGCTTCAATTACTTTTGCATATACTCTTAGCTTTTTTGTCAAACAATTTGACTGCTAAATTGTATTGAATAAAACGATGACCTCTAAGTTATTGACGCAATTGTTTATTCAAGGAAAAATTTTTAAAATTGAGAAAATACAGAAAATTTGCAAAAGTGAAATGGATGAAATATTTATTTCGGCCGTTAAATTAATGGCTGCCATTATTTTTTAAAGATTCTTTCATGTAACCATTGGCCCAGGCTACGCGTGAGCTCTAATTTTGTCTTACTTTTTCCAGCATTTCGTTCAGTACTCACCAATGGCAGCAGTAATGGTGTTTTCCAGGGTTGGAATTGTGGTGGGCTTGGATACCTATACATGACAGACTTAACGTATCACCACAAAAATAGTTTGAGATCGCATGATCTCAGCGGCCAAAACTCGCCTCTTAATATGTTCTCGGTTTCACGTGCCTTGAGGTATGTGGCAATGGCTTGCTGAAATCACATGTCAACAATGTCCATTTCTTCTTCTTCCATTTTGGGAAAAGAATCAATAATCATCGCATGGTACCTTACACCATTAACTGTAACGTTCCGATTTACATCGTTCTGGAAAAAGTACGGTCTAATGATGTGGCCGGCTCACAAACCGTATCAAACAATGTATCTGTCAGGGTGCATTGGCAGCTCTTGAACTGCGTATGGGTGCTCTACACACTAAATTCCGCAATTCTGTTTGTTGACTTACACAAGGGCCTAAAAATTTGCTTCAATTTTTAGAGGGAAAAATTCACGAATTTTGATAATAAAATTCAATGATTTGCAAGCAAAGTTCGGCATTGCTACATGTCACGAATGTTTCTTTAGTGTGTCTTTTTTGTCGGTAGGACTCAGTGGCGAAGACATGGTCATTGGTCAGTAACAGCTTCGCCTGTAACACTGGCACATCAGAACGCCCTCCTTACTCGGCATTGTACAAAACCAGCGAAGTAAAATAAATACTAAAAACAGCTATTAAAAAAGAAGCCTCAAAAAATTGAATACGTCTCCTTGACATCAGACGCACTTCAACACTGTTATAAGACTATGAACATGTACATGTCTAGTTTAATAAAATAATGTAAACAACAATATACATAAATATAAATATAAATTAAATGTGGTATCGATTAAAACTTATAAAATGTATTTAAAAAAAAATAATTTTTTAACATAAGATTTCATAGCTAAATATGTATATTAAATTCACATCATGATTTCAATTAATAAGTGAAATGAACATAAATTAAGAACAGCTGCTAATTATTTTTTCTTATAAAGAAATTCTTCAATAAGTTTTTCCGAATGGAACGAAATCAAATAAATTTCAGTACGAATCTCAGCTTTGGCAATTGTAAGAAGAATCTTAAATTGAACCTTATGCTAATAATTAATTTACATTTTTATTGAAATGTGTTAAAATTAATTTATTTATTGAAATCATTACTCTATTTTCAATATTTGCACAGTAAATGCGAAAGCAATTGCAAACTTTTTATTATAAAATTCAATTCTAAACATACGTACACGGTCGCGATGATCAAGTGCTAATTAAAATCCCATAAAAACATTTAAACAGTAACAAAACTTAATAAAAAATAATTTATGAATTTGAAATCATTTTACTTGTGAGGAGTAAGAGGTTCACACACGCGTGAAATTCATTCACTTTTATATTAATAAATAGAGACTAAAGAAAATTAAAAATTTTTTTTTTGACGATGGCAAAACCCAAAATGTCCTGGGTTCGAGCATGGTTTCAGACTAAGTCATAAAAATATTTCCCCTTTTTTTCTGATGTGCATTAGTGTGTCTTTGTGTGAGTTGTTGTCGGAAGGTTTCAGTAGCGATGGCATAGTCAGTACCTTTTTGGCTTTTGTAGTCAACGTGCCATGTTTTTAACGCTTTTTTAAATGTCAGTATTCTTAAAAACGTTAATTTTTAAATGGAAACCCATTTCATACGTTATAAAAACACTTTAAATATATTATTGTAAATAAAATTAAAAAAAAAAGAAAAAAAAAGTCCAAGGTATAAATAGTTAGTATGAATCCAGTGTGAAAAAATATATTTATGTACGAAATCTATTTAATTAACACATTTAATAAAAACAACAGCAACATTAAGTGTTGAAAACGTCAGCTTTTTCTGAGGAAATATCGATAACTGTTACAACAACAAAAATAATGAAAAAACCCTGTATAAAGTTACAGTTCGTGATACATTTAATGAATTTGCGCAACTAATGGATACAATTATAACATACAACAACTACAAAATGATCAAACATATAAACTCATTTCTCAGCAACATACATACATACATACATACATACATAAATATGTGCAAACAATAATTTTGTAATGCTGCTACACAAAGATTTGAGAGCTGCTCTTCAGACAATAATGCTAAGAAAAAAATTTAAAAATTTATTGTTCGATTTTGCTTATTGGCTTAAGACTACAAGCGAATATGTGGCAGTAAATTGTTCGTTTTCCCGTAAGCTTGTAATAAGATTTAAAGAAAGTTATTTGTATACGTTTTTGATATAAAATAAAAAAATTTACAATTTATTTCAAAAATTTGATGAACAGAAAATCAACTTCTAGTTTTCTTTTGATACTCGTGTTATTGGTTTTTGTTTTTTGAATAAAATTAAAAGTGAAATTAGTAAAAAAAATCAAATATCTCAATTTAAACAACAAAATAACAACAAATGACACGTCTAACCCGCCTTCATAATAAAGTGAAATTTTTTGCGGAAATAAAAATTTTATACGACACACACCCTAATAAAAACGAACAAAGCGTTATATTTTTTAATAATTAATTAATATTAAAATTAATCTAAAGGTTTTTAAAAAAATATTTTTCGGTAAAAGAATTAAAAGCAAATTCAAAAAAAAGTGTATTGCAGTGTTCTTACCTGAAAAGTGTTGACAAATCATGAATTTCGTAGCCCGCCACGATCATTTAAGCGGTTACAGGCGTGTGAATGCCACCACTTATAGCACACCGGCATTGCAGAAAAGTGCCACAACAAGAAGTTTTGTTAAGGAGAGCGTTTCCTGGAAGTGGCATAAGGTAAAAACGAATTATTAGCAATTAAGTATTTAAATTTTTTTTGGTTCTTGGAATTATTTTCAGAAGTACAATTATTGTCAATTTCATATAGGGACATGTTGTTAAAATTTAAATATAAAGAATATAGCACGAAGTAATATAGAAAGACGCAAAGGAAAATTTTTTTTAATTAATAAAATTCACAGGTGTTGCAAAAAATTATTTTCGCATGGAGGAATCTACTCCGTCAGCACTGACATGATTGGCAGTTCAGACGCCTGAATTACCTTATTATCTACAACAGACATTTGATAGCCATCCTGGTCGATTTTTTTTACCTTCTTAGATTTGGATGGTTGCTCGTCCCCGGATCTGGCCCTCTTTGTTACACTCTTCTAGTACTCTTTACTAGCGCCAACCATAGACTCGCCTCTAAACCCTCCCGTTAATAAGTTGTGATTTGCTCGCCTTGCTGTCAGGTCTGCGTGGACCACAGTCCCGACCGACTTGGCAGGCAGAACCAAACGTTTTGCATCTTTTGGATGGCAAGTGGCCGCCGCACAAGTCCCTACATCTTCTTTTTTATGCATCCATAGGTGGACGAGTTTCCCCTCCACTAGAACGATAAGATGATGTCGAACTCCTCATCCAAGCGAAGAGAAAGATTCTCCTTTCTCTGTGCTGTATCACCAGTTAAGAGTCCCGACAACCTCAGAGAGCTTCTTTCTTCCCTACATTCCGCCAGAAGTTGTTCCTTCTGCATCTTCACATTCCCATGCAAGAGGCTTAGGTGCCCGTCCGCCACATCACATGTGAAATCCGAAGACATCACATCATCGTCCTTATGTTTTTTTTAGTAGTTGTGTTTTTCTATCCCGAAAATAGTCGCACCGGTCTACACTTAAGCCACCACATCACGTCAGGTGATGGATTTTTTTTTTATCTGAGACCAGCACTCAGGAGATGATTCCTACACATGCGAAGCATTGTGCTGGAACTATAGGAAAGGGATAATAGGAGAAATGACAGCAGGTGAAGTTTAATTATTAATTTTTGCAGCTCTGCTTTCGCACGTTCTTTGTTTATATTCGTAGCAGTGCTGAAGCTTCGGTTTAGTAGCCATTTTTATTATTATTTTACTTCGGCAGTGCTACACAATACCGACGAAGGAGGGCGTTCTGATGTGATTGTGGATTGGAACAGCTGAAGCCTGTATTGTTCAGTGACCAGTGACTATGCCTTCGACACTAAAGCCTTCCTACAACAACTGACACATTCTTTGATACAAAGGCAAATAAATAATTTTTTAAGACAACAAAAGGGTGTGTTAAAATTATTTCAGTCAAAGGTTTTATATAACATATTAAAAATGATTTTAATGGATGAATATTTATTGGACGAGCTTCAATTGTAATGCAGCCTTTTCTTTAAGGTTTCCGAAAAAGTTCTAAAATATCTGACTTTTCTTTATGATTTAACACTTTTGGTTTTTTTTTTAGACATATTTTCAATAAAAATATTTTTAGAGATCACTTGTTTAGTCAGCACAGTTTCCAGTAGAACTGCCGCATTAATATTAAATCCTCTTATCATGCAACAAAAGTTGTTTACGACAAACAAACTATGAAATTCTTCTCCGGGGGGAATGCCAAAATTTTTAAATAAGCTTACAAAATTGAATTTTAACCTTCGATAAAAAGTTCACGTTTTAGAGCCTTCAGCCTTTGTTCATGTTTTAGAGTAGTCAATGTGTTCATATTACTGGATGTTCACGTTTCTGTGAGTTCACTGTATATTAAAAAAAAAATATTAGAAAACTAAATTTTGATTTTATTTATAATTTTTATTAATCTGGCATGTTCTCAAAACCACAAAGAGTACTACAAAATATGTATTATTTGGATAAAATTTCGTGTTTTTTAAACGTTCGGCTAACGATTTCAAATCACTTGTTATTTTTGCGACTATTATACGGCGAACGTTGCAATAAATTAATTGAATAAATTACTCAATTTGTTCTTTATTAATTTTCTTAAACAATTAATTGTTTTACTTGCAAATGAAGAAAAAATTTGCGACACGTTTTTATTTGCTTTTGTCAATAAAAAAAGATATTAAAAATCACACAGAAAAATACAAAAACCGTGAGATTTATAGAACAGCGAATACGATTTTAAGAACAGGCCTGCATATGAACATTATTGAAACAATCAATAAATATTAAACTTCGACTAAATTAAATTTTATTAAATCATTTAGTTAATTGTTAAATATAATGATTATAATTCAAATACTATATGAATGAAAGAATCAACAATAGAAGCTGTTTCTGTCTGTCGAACTTAGACTTTATGAAAGCTTCTTCTCTTGCGAGAATAACTTGAAATGATTTCATTGATTTATTAAAATTTTTTTTTTTCAAATAAAATTTGTCAATTATTCTAAAAGAAGGTGAATTAGAATTTATGTTTGCAAAATCTAAAAATCTCAACTTTTATAAATTAAATTTCATATTGATTTATAAGAAATGTATTTATACGCAACGCACAAGTCGTCTGTTTGGCCTTTCGACCCATTCTCTTCGAACACACTCGTGCATACCCACAATTGCTTGTAAACTTTTAACGCGGCTTCAGTTTATTTCTACAAATGCCGTTTAATATACATATTCTCAATTAGTGGTTAATTAATTTTTGCTTTGCTAAATTTACTTTACGAGTACTATTTGTATCGAACTACATAAGTACAGGGTGGCCCAAAATGAGCGACTTTTTTATTATTATTTTTATATTTTTTTGCTTTCAGTACTTTGTGAACAATAGTTGGGGAATTTAAAATGGAACAGTACACAATTGCACAACGTGCCAAAACCGTTGAACTCTATTTCTCAAATCAAGTCGGCAGATAATTTAAAAAATATATAGATATATTTTAATTATATTATTAATTGACCATATATATCTATATATTTTTTGAAATATATTTATTAAGCTTGAGGTCTTTTTTTTATTTTATTTGGTTTTATTATTCGATATTTCGTTTAAACAGTTTAAAACCAAATGAAATAAAAAAAAGACCTCAAGCTTAATAAATATATTACAAAAAAAATATAGATATATATAAATATATTTTATCAATATTCGTGGTGAATGATGTTTTTATTTTTGGGTATAGGCCGGCGCCCTACCTCATTTGATCAATGAAAATGTTGGTGAAGTAAAATATACAAATTAATGTGTCCATTTAATACCAAACATGTACCAGCAGATTTAAGCTATTTTTTATCACTTGATGACGTGTCTCTTATCTACACTACCCCCTAAAAAAAAATAGTGTAACACACAGTGTATCCCAATTGCCTGAGTTTTACTTCTCTTACAAAAAAAAAAAACAAATATTGTTTAATAGCTTACAAATTTAGTTTAAACGGACTAATTTCAGGAAAATTTAATCGAAATTTATATTAAAATTTATATTATATTATTATAATTTAATATATATTTAATTGCAGGGTTCGCGTGTCAGTACTCTTAATGATTGGCATCAAATAAAAATCGGTGGTGATGAAGAGGTAAAAAAGAAAAGAAGAAAACAAAAATTGAATCGAATTAAATCGACAAAATATACATTTTTCACCTTTCTGCCACAAAATCTATTGGAGCAATTTCGACGGATAGCAAATTTTTATTTTTTAGTCATGAGCATTATTTCGCTCGTAATTGGTGAGTAGAAAAGCTTGTTACTTTGCGATTTATATTTCTTAACAACAAATACGCGATTGTATCCAATACTAGTATATGTACATATTTTCATTTTTCTTTTTAAGCGAAAGCTAAAAAAAATACATCATCATTCTTGTTTTTATAAATTTCCGGTTGTATTTATTAAATTTAATTGTACTTTAAATTCTGCGAATTAACTATATAAGTAAGTATTTTTACTCCGTACAGAAACCTTAATAATATACATTATCGGTCAAAGATAAGGCGCTATCTGACAAAATTTTCAAAATTTGGTGCAGATGGCTTGCTTGTCGATACACAGTATTTATGTGTCAACAATGACAAAAATCATTTTTTCCTACTTACAAAATTTTTATTCACATTTAATCATCCAACAAAACTCAACGTTGAATAAAATCAGCATGGTATGTGTGAACTCTTCATTTATGTAACTGTGGTTTGAGTATTCCAACATGTTTTATTCATACCACTTATTATAAGTACATTAAAATTTTTGTTCACACATAATCATGAAATTATAATCATAATTATGACCGTTGTGAGTATCAGTGTGATAATTATTAAAATAACATACTACTACTGCAAATAACTAAAATATGTAATTTTTCTTAATACTTTTTTTAATCTTTTTTATTATTTTAATAATCTATTTTTTTAAGCTTTAAGGAAAAAAATTTTAAAAATAAAAATTTCCTGAAGATGTTAACCGAAGGTTAACGAAATATCGAAAATAAATATAAAAATAATAAATAAAAAGAGAAAAAACCTTAAAGCTTAAAAAAATAGATTGTTAAAATATGTAATGTGAAGCTAGAAAAATGAGTTAAATTTTTTACTACTTCGGAATCACTTCGGAATATTTTTCATAGTTTAAATAACATATACGTACTCAGTAAAAAAGAGTGAAAGCGTTCACTTTGAATTGGTATTTGCATGACTTCTGAGTTACTTCTTTATCTGAAGTCATTTTTAATGCTATTTTAAATGTTAAAAAGATTTCGAACTCATGAAAAACGCATTCAAGTCTGCCGATTAATTTATATGAACAGCTGCCCAGTTGTAATTAAATTTTTGTACTTTCTGCTGTATTAGCGACGAGCTGCTTTGTTAAATGTAAACACGTGCTCGCCAATGGCACACTTATGTTAAAATCATGCGTTCTCCAGCTGACCTGTTCATTTGCCATAGAACCCATACATTAACTATTCTTTTGCATGTCTCTTTTTGCTGGGTATACGAGTATATAAATTGCACTTACAATAAATTTTTAATGATTTTCAAAACTATCGATGGATAATAAAAAGCGAGGGCATAGTCACTGGTCACTGAACAGCTAATACTAATCCACATTCGTCGGTATTGTGTATTGGCATCAGAGATGCTACAATACTGCTATTAAAATAAAAACATCTAAAAGCAAAGTTGTAACAATAATAAAGCTTTCTCCTATTTATCCCTTCATCTGTTGTTATCTCTATCACTATCACTTTCCTATAGAACCCGAGTCTATCTGCTTGAAGAGTTGACGCGCTAACTACTCAGCCATCAGCAAGACCATTCAATCACAATTGAACTCGAAACGTGCTTCTTTATTTCAGATAGTCCAGTTTCCCCAATGACATCTCTGCTACCATTGGTATTCGTAATTGCAGTAACGGCAGCTAAACAGGGCTATGAAGATTTTTTGCGTTTTAAAACTGATAATATAGTCAACTATTCCCCCGGTAAGAAGCTAGTATACATTTCTTAAAACGTCATTTAAAATACTAATCAATTCATGTATTGCAGTTACCATAATAAGCAATGGCGTGGAAGAGCACGTAGAGTCACAGTTTGTTGCGCCAGGTGATTTAATTCTGGTGGAAACAGATTGTGATGTACCATGTGATTTGGTATTGATACGGTCATCCGATCCACACGGCAAATGTTTCATAACTACTGCGAATTTAGATGGTGAATCGAATTTAAAGACTTTAATGGTGCCCAGGGATTTACCCAAAGTTGATGTAGATAAATTGCATAAATTGGGAGTTATAGAATGTGAAAGCGCCAAGACTGATTTGTATAGTTTTAATGGTAAAATTGAATTGGCCGGTTCGGAGGGTAAAATTTTGCCCTTGACAGCAGAAAATGTATTGCTGAGAGGATCCAGAGTGAAAAATACCGAATGCGTAATTGGGTGTGCTGTTTACACGGGCATGACTACGAAGCTGCAATTAAACTCGCGTCTAACACGCAACAAATCAGCGTCAAGTGAAACGTTCATTAACCACTTCTTGATTTTCATTTTAATGTCTTTAATAGCAATAGTCACAGTTTTGTATTTCTTGAAGAGAGAACAAGAAATATTTGTTATACCCAAATTGGCCTATTTAGGTCCATCTGCCGATAGTTACAGTGTTAAACAATTTTTGCAAGATTACCTGTCATTTTTGATACTATTCAATTATTTGATACCTATTTCACTTTATGTGACCATAGAAATGCATCGTGTGGTGGGAGGGTTATTTATGGAATGGGATACTCAACTCTATGATGAGGCTACCGACCAACCATGTATTGTTAATACATCCAATTTGAATGAAGAATTGGGTCAAATAAGTATATTGTTTTCGGACAAGACCGGTACATTGACGAAAAATGAAATGATATTCCAACAGTGTTCGATCGCTGGACGAAAGTATTTTTATAAAAAGACACGTCTGCAGGAAGAAGGCCAATCATTCGAGGTGGATATTAATAAATTTAATGTAAGTTCAATGAGTGTTTTTGAATATCCTTTAGCCAAATTAGAAATTTTTATTTCCTTTAGAAAGACCAAAAAACTTTCTTTCAAGCCTTAACAATTTGTCACACTGTACAAGTGGCCGGTGGTATGAACAGCAATGACGGTAGTGAAGCCATAAATAGACCAGAAGTCGAAACGAAAACTTCGAAGCTTGATACTCTTGCCGCAGGTGCTAATGTTTTATTGAATGTTTATTCCATTTCCGATATAACAGAAGAAAGTTACAGTTCTAGTCAACAAAGTGATGTCAATGCTGTAGAGACATCACTGTCTACAGATCCTAATGGTAATTCAACTGTTAATACTTCAACAAATGTCACTTCGGATGCAAATCCTTTATTGGATTACACTTCCAAACGGAAAAGGCCACTAATTGTTAAAAGAAGTCCTAATTTCTGTAGAGCTGGTACGCGGGTACATCCCATATCTAAGCCGTCGCCAGATACAGAAATGATTCGAGATGGTATAGCGCGAAAGGATGTTAGTACAATTGAAGGTAGAGCCGTTCTGTTTCCTTCGTCTTTGCAAAGCATACCCACCGGTAGGCCATTATCAATGCAATTTAATCGTTCTACCTCGGAAAGGGATTTGGCAGAGTTCGCAGATGGTATTGCTTTGAGTGGGTTAGCAGCTCTGGGTCATCGTAGATCTCAATCGTATGGAGCTCCAGGAGCTTATAGATCACAAACAGGTTTTTAATAAAAAATCGAATGGAAAATGCGATTTTTTTTAATTTCTTGCAAATTTCAGTCACTACTCCCGCTGGTATTCTTCGCACAAGCAGTACAACTTCCAGAGAGTCTTACGCTGCACCCAACTTTCAAAGACAACCAACAATCCTTATTAGAGCAGAGTCATTGAGAAGGAAAAACGAAATTTTACAAGTAGTACAGTAAGTGTTTTGTTTGAGATCTTTAATTTAAAAAATGTTATACTTATGGAGAATTGCTTTCCTCTTCAAGTACCTTAGATTACCAAGCTTCTAGTCCCGATGAAAAGGCGTTAGTCGAGGCATGTGCCCATTTAGGACTAGTGTATATGGGCGATGATGATGAAATATTAAAAATACGTCTCACTCCACCGCACATAGACTACTCGAGACCTTTTAGTGTGGACAAAGTTAACGAAATGAATTTTGATCGTTTACATGTTCTAGAATTCACTTCCGATCGCAAAAGAATGAGCGTTATAATTAAGGATGAAAATGGCGCTAAATGGATTTATACCAAAGGTGCTGAAAGTCATGTCTTTCCTTTATGCAGCAATAACTCAAGTAACTTAGTGGCAAAAACTGATGCTCATATAAGTGAATTTGCACGTTTAGGTTTGAGAACGCTGGCCATAGCCAGAAAGAAGATTTCCGAACAAGTATATGGCCAATTTTTGATAGATCTAAATGAAGCAAATAATTCTTTGGAAAATCGTGCAGAACTAAGTGAGAGGTGTTATGCCAAAATTGAGAGAAGTAAGTATAAGAGAGGCGAGACATTTAATGGACGTCTTTACAAAACACCGCGCAACGACTGGAAATGGAAATTAAAAAATTTGTTACTTTAAGAACATGAAAAATTAGCGTTCCTAAAACTTTTTCGGAATTTAAATGAAGAAAAATTTATAATTTACACCCCACCCACGTAAATAGAACACATACTTCAAATATATATTTACATACATTTCCGATTTATTTTCTGCTTTCAAAACTTCTACAACAACATAAATTTGTCACAGTGCAAAAAATAAATACTTATTTTTTTAATAAGTCTTAAAGCTTTATATCAATGTATGAACAATCTAGAAAAAAGCGATTTTTTGGCATTCACAACAGACTGTACTAAAACTAAATTTGAAAAGGTTATGAAGCTATGTATTAACTGCTTGTTTATAGAAGACGAGTGAAAATACTCGTAATGAAAACAACTATAAAAAAAAATCAAATTGTTTTTTTTTCGATATAAATGCCTGAATGAGTATTTCCACTCGGCTTCTATGAACAGGCAGTAATTCTATTCTATAAATGCTATAATTCGAGAACCACTCAAGCGAAAAATATCTCTGCGCATGCGTTATACGCACACTTTTGGGATTGTGTGTTTTCCCATATAAAATGAATGTGTAGTCATTTACTTTGTTCTTATGAGAAATACATTTTATATGTATAATTATACAAATGCTATTGGAAAAGAAGCGGACACGCGTTTGGTACTTTTAGCATATATGTATGTACTTTTAGGGGTAGAACGGGCAAAAACTGAATTTTACTAAGTTTTTGGAACCCATATAATTCCTAAACTACTGTACATACAACACAGCGTTCTTCAGCATTCTTTTCTCATAGAAAAAATGTTGAAAGTATTATTTTACTTTATCGAAATTCTTTCACATGGGGATAAAATTGTTATTTAAATAGCACTTACATACATACATATGTAAATTTTTTTTCTATGATATGTAAGTCTTCTTTCAACGTTAGTCAAAATTATTTCAGTAGCTCTTTAACGAAATTTTTGAAAACAGCTAAGAAATTTCACACGTTTATACAAAAACTCCCAAAAGATATTTGAGAATTACCAAATATACAAACAAAAAAAATTGTCTTTATACAACAAACATTTTATTATTTGATTTTAAATCTATTTAATTTTTCTAATATAGACCTGTTAACCATATAACAAACATTCATAAATAATTTCTATGATATGAATATCAAATTAAAGGGATTTTTTCAAAACGGAACCTCCAACTCAAATGAAATAACTGCACTATATAAGTGGGTGTGTGGGTGGAGAAGCGCGCCGGGTTAAACTAGTTGTATATAAGTACTCTATAATATGTATGTATCAGAGCATATGTTAAGAAAATATGATTAGACCCTCTCGATTGGCACTCTTTTCCACTGTGCGTTAATAAATTTTTTAAAATTTTAATTTACTTGCATTAATTAATTGATTTTTTTTAAGATCTAGATTTATTGGGCGCTACTGCTGTTGAGGATGCCCTACAGGATAATGTAGCAGATACCTTAGTTTCTCTACAAAAAGCCGGTATCAAAATTTGGGTTTTAACGGGAGACAAAATAGAAACCGCTCTGAATATTGCGCTCTCTTGCGGCCATATACCACAAAATGCCTGCAAATATTTTATAATTGAATGTTCACGAAAAGAGGATATGCTGACACATTTGAATTGCTTAGACAGAGAAATTATTTTCGGCATAGGTCGAGAATGTGCTTTACTCATCGATGGCAAAAGCCTGACGATAGCTTTGTCCGAAACACCCAACGAATTCCGTGATGTGGCCATCAAATGTACAGCAGTTTTATGTTGTCGCCTGAGTCCTCTACAAAAGAGTGAAGTAGTGTCCCTGATTAAGAGCGCACCCCAAAATTACAATACAGCTGCTATTGGTGATGGCGCAAACGATGTCAGCATGATACAGGAGGCTCATGTGGGCATTGGAATTATGGGTAAAGAAGGTCGCCAGGCAGCACGTTGTTCTGATTTTGCATTTGCCAAATTTTGCATGTTAAAAAGACTTCTGCTAGTCCATGGACATTATCATACCACGCGTTTGTCATTATTGGTCCACTACTTTTTCTACAAAAACATATTGTTTATGGGTATAATGTTCCTATTTCAATTCTATTCGCTGTTTTCCTCATCATCAGTTTACGATTCCTTATTTTTAACTCTGTACAATGTGTTTTACACTTCGTTGCCTATTTTATTTATATCGGTGACCGAGAAATCTTTTACAGAGGATACTCTAATTAGGTGAGTGCTATTGCAATTTAAAACATCGATATGTGTATTTCAATTCAGTTACTTTCCTCTATTCAAGTCAACCGGATCTCTACAGAAAGAATACCGGCAACAAGCAACTAAAATGGCATTACTTCCTGGGTTGGACTATTAACGCAATTTATCATTCTGCAATATGTTTTTATTTCGTCTTCTTTGTATTCTCTTCAAATAATGTAGTTTTAAATGGCGGACAAACAGCAGAATTTTCTTGTTTTGGCACACTGCTTATGCAAATAGTGGTTATTGTGGGAAATTTGAAATTATGGCTTGAATCGAAACATTTGACTTATTGGTATATTGTTACAATTGTGGGATCAATTTTGACGTTTATGATAACCACCCTCATCTACAATGTACTTGATTTGTAGGTCGAACAAACTTTATCTCTTGGTAAAAAATAATAAATAAACTCACCATTTTTATCTTTTTTTTAGCCACTTTGATACGGATGTATATTGGACTTATATTAATCTTCTAACTTCTATCCCAGTTTGGTTATTATGTATAATTACTGTTGTGGCTTGTTTGTTGCCCGATTACGCGTTCTGCATGAGTAAAAGAAGTTTAAATATACCCAAACGTAGTTTCTTTCCCGGAAAAGAGCGTTTACGTCTCTTAAAATTGAAAGCTAAAGTTGAATCGACCCATTTGTAAGATCCTAAAATGCAAGCAGAGAAGAAAAACGAAAAAATATTTATTTGTTTTCGAAAAGTATTGTAATTTAACTGTTATTTAAGTTTAATATATAATTTCTTTGTTATTTGTAGATAATAATCTTAAGCTACTTTTGTAAAATACTTAATAATCGTGAGTGTTAAAGAAAATGTTCAGTGCCAAAAATTAGTTTTTAGTTTTATAATAGTGTTAATTTATTTTATACCATGACAATTAAGTGCTGTAAATAAGTACATATTTAAAAAAATTTTACAAATTGACTTAATCCCGTAAAAATAATAAATCAAAAAATTTTATGAACCTACACTTATTTTCTCTTGATTATTGTCTTTCATTTGAGAACAATTAAAAAAATTAACGAAAAATATCAAACATTCCGGTAGTGATAATATTGCTGGCAAAACTCTGTTCTGCATTTTTTTTTATCTTGGACCAGAACTCAGAAGGTGACCGCTACACATGCGGTGCATTGCGTTGGAACTAAAGGAGAGGGATAGTAGGAGGAAATGATAGGAGGTGAAGCTTCACTATTTTACAACTCTGCCTTTTCACGTTCTTTGTTTATAGCAGTGTTGAAGCGTCTCTGATGTCAAGGAGACGTATTAAATTTTTAATTTTAGTAGCCATTTTTCAGTAATAATTTTATTTCGCCGGTGTATTACTCAGATTCAACAATCAACTTTCGAGCGCTAAGATGTATATTTTGTTTAACTTTGTGAGTTATTCACTTTTTTTCTGCAGTACTAAATACTTTTTTTATGCAGTGCATCTTAATTTTCCTTTCTATTTTCATGTAGAAACCTTTGCATCATGTCTTGGACAGTTGTGGAGCTAAGAGCGACAATTTTCGCAATTTGTCGTTGGGTTTTGCCCCTTTAAAAAGACGAATTATATCTCCCCTCTTTTTAATACATGTTTGTTCCCCTTTTTAAGAAAAAAATCAAGCTGAACCGTTTGTCTTCAACAATTACTTAAGAACGATTTTAAAAATTCCTTACGCCAAAAAAAATTAATATTAAACCGTTACTGGATTCTCAGGGTTATATGCAATGCACTGCATCAATTAAGCTGCGAGGGTATTCTAATGACAACATTATATGTTTCGTTGATATCTCTTCCATTGATAAAGTTTGTTTTATATTTCTTCTTCAACGTTTTAACAGATCACACATTTCTTTACATGTATTAAATATTTTCTTATGTAAAGTTCAAGACATTTTTTAATTTCTATCCCACTGTTATCCACAATATAAAAAATTTATATTTTACTTTTAATAGGTATATGCAGGAGTTTTTAACACAATGACGCGAAAAAGAGCCTTAAAAGCCATGATCCGGTCACTTTCACCCGAAGTGCTAACACTGGTTGGTGGTGCCAGCACTGGTAAATATTTTCGTTTGCCCGTCACTGGTATAGCGGATTTTTTTTTTGTTTTTTTGTTTTGGTTGGAATTTTATTTTTGTTGTTGTTTGTTGAATTTAAAATTAATTTATTCTTCGTTTCTATTTAATTTAAAGTACCGTTTATTTTCTTTAATGCACGTTAAGTTTGTAAGTTTATTTAGTTTGTTTCGTTTCACTGTTTTTGTCACTATTTTCTTCCATTTTTGTTTTTTTTTTCACTCCACTATTTTCGTTTTTAATCAATTCTGTGGTAATTTATTTGCTTCACAGAAGACGCGTGTATACAGAACGGACGACACTACACTACTAAGTAAAGAGTTTCTAGTTCCTGGCATACATACATATATACAAGAATGATCATCATTCTTGCATATATATTTGAAGCCGATGAGATGGTGTGAACTTTTTGAAAATAATTCGACTTTATATATTTCAGCGAATATTTTTATTGCGAAAATTTGGTTGATACCATATCTGACATGTGTTGCCATATCGATACACAAAACTGAATAAATTAAAGAAAAGAAGTACTCAGATATATTTATTCTTTCTCAAGTTGATCATTTAATTAAATATTCAATAAAATAGATAACAACATTAATTATAAATTATTTTCATTTGTATATAATAATTTTACATTAATAAAAAGTTTTTTTAAAGTTTTTTTTTGAATGTGAATTTTAAAATATTTTAAATACGAGCAATAAATTATTCTTACCTAAGGTGTTCTCGTGTTCTCTACGGCTTTTTACTTTTTCTAAAATGTGGATTGTGGAAATATTCCAGTAATATAATTATATATATAATATAATTTAATAATTTGATTGTTTAGAAATACATTGTTTTGATGTGAATTTTTGGTACTTTGATTACTTTTATAGTGGTTTAAATGAATAACTTGCTTATTAGCTAAATAAAAACTGTTACGTTTGCGAACAGTTTCCATTTTTTTTTTGTAAATATATTCAAAACATATATTTTTTAAATCTGACTCTAAAGTAACTAAATGGATAAAAAATTTGTAAGAAGTTGCTTATTTTTATCAATTATTAGGACTACTATACTGGGTGGATATTTGTAAACATTTATAATTAGAAATTAAAAAAAAAAGTAATTCGCTAAAAATGTATTATTAATAATAATATTGCAATATCTAATGTCTTTTATATATTAATTTACAAATGAGGCAATTATTAATCATAATTGAATAGTAAAGTTGCTCATATAAATTAGATAATTTGAAAAATAAAACGAAAGGAAAATTCCACAATTATTTTATAAAGCAAAAACTTTTGAAATATGGTATACTTTATACTCGTAGCATACTAACTACTTGAGATATAAATTTTCCGATTTAAAAGTTTAGAATTATTGCTTGACCTATTTATAATCTGCCCTCCTAAAAAAGAAAGTCATATCACAATCATTTAGTATTTTTGAGATATTTAGCTTTCACGTTTTTCGTAACAAACAAAGGAAATTTTGATGATAAAGTTGAGAAAATAGTTCTACGACTCTTTTGCCTAGTAGATTTGCCAAAAAAAAATTTTATCACCAACACCTTCCATTACTCATGATAAAAAAAAATTATTTTTTTTTTAATTTTAGAGAAGATCTGAGAGTGATATTAACTGAGTTTTATTTATTTGTAAACTTTAATTTCTAATAAAATTTATTATTTCCAAAATTTTACAATTACGTATGAAACCCCTTAAGCAAATTCGAATGTTAAAATTAATATCTGCTTGAAGTAGGTATTTTGTGTGGAAAACCCAGCCCCATACTACGGCATTCGATTCGAACGAAATTCTTATACATTTTAATAAAATTTTGTTAAAAATTTCCATTCGAATCGAATGTTCTAATTCTACCACCGGTTTTACCAGTCACATTGACTTTAACAATCGCTTTTGCATAAGGGGCCAATTTTAGATTTTTAACCAATTTAAAAATATTAAGTTTTTTTTAATAAAAATTTTTTCATTTCTTATTTCAATTTCTATTTGCTTGTACCCTGAAAACCTCTGTTTTATTCTTAGAAAAATACCGATTATTAAAAATATATTTTTATATGTATGTAGTAAACTTTTTAAGAAACATGATCAAGTTAATGAAAATAATTAAAGAAATTGTCTTTGAGTTCAGCATACATACCTAGTACGAGTATATTATCAGTATTAATATTGTATTTTTTATTTGCTATAAATTTGTGTTTATCTGATACCAGCAAAATCAGGTACAACCCTCTGTTTTCTTATGTTTTCGATTGAATTTTCTTTAAGAAATCTTGCATTATTCATAAGTTACATACGTTTAATTTTAATTCTTTATATCTAAATATTTAAAATATTTATGATTTTTATATAACAGAATTTCCACGATTTCGTGATATGTATATGCTAAAAAAATTAAAGAAATTTTATAAGATGTTTGTTGATATTTCACAGAAAATATAATACTTTCGGTTTAGGCACCTAGTATTTTCTTAACTGAATAACCAGGTACTGAGTAGACAAACAGTACAAAAAATAACACTAAGCCACAGAGCAGAAGAGCCTTTAGTATGGCCCATTTGTAATTGTGCCAGACAATATATCGTATAGACTTCAATGGATTTACAAACCACATAAAAGAAGCATCCGGACGACTGAAAAATGTAGAGACAATTTTCATTTCAACTTTTCTTTTGGGATGATATGTAAACATGTGAAAAATTAATACCTTGGTTTCTCTAATGGATCGGGTTCATTGCGTCCATAACCTGCTGGATTCTGTTCCGCTTCCTCTTTACTTAATAAATGGAATTCAGCTTCCACCTTGCCCGTTAACTCAATTTCTTCATTTTGTTTCTTAACATAAAATGGCCACCAACCTCTGACGCGTTTTTGCTTAAAAATATTTACTGTGGGTATACCATCAGTTTTGAGCATGTCTAAAGTACACAATTTAGCCGATTTTGCACCGCGAGGAAAGCGATTCAAGTTGAAAGAAATTGCGCCTGAATAGTTAAAAAAGAAGATACATTAGCCCGATATATACGACGAGTGATCTTAGGGTCGTAATAGCCTGTGTATGAGATTATTTGGCGAGATCAAACTATAAATTTAATTAGTTGCTTTTGTGTCGAAACCAACTTTTTGTAAACAGCTCTCATAAAATAAATAAGAAAATAAAATAAAAAAAACTAAATGCACTGATGTAAAGCAGATGTAGCAAGTCGGAGAACCAGAGTGTGAAGGCTAATTTGCTTTTTTCAACAAAAATTTAGTTCACCAAAAACTTTCAATTACTTAGTCATGGAATAGTTTGTAGAATCTCTCAATTTATGTTCTCGTGTACTGAATTTTGGAATGCATTTCAGTTAAATGCAATAAAATTTTTTTGAAATTTTTTGGTTCTCGAACCCATCTAATATCTGAACTATGAACTATGAATTTCACTACTAATGTTCTGTAACCGTAGAAAAACAAAAAAACTTACCTAGGAAATCATCTGCGGAGAAATGATCTGCATCCCATACTTGCAATTCCAAACGAGCAGGAATTTTCACTTCAGTCTCATCCCAACTAAAAAGTGATTCTCTTCTAGACAATACTATTCTTTCTTCGGCAGCCAAGTATTCAAAGGGATAAATGAAACGCCAGTTAAAATTCCCCTCTCCCGTTAGGGAACGATAGTGGATATCTGTTGCTTGACAATCTTGAGCACCCTTTAGCCAACTGCAATTAGATTGTTATTATTGGCGGAATATCTTATTTAAACTCTACATAAATTCAACTTACCCCTTCACATAGATATCGGACATTTTTTCACCCGTAAAGAAGGCATCATCCTCCAATACCACATCATCAGTATTCCATATAATAACGCGTAATTCATATGCTTTTGGCTTGCGTGGTGATATATCAACTGCTGGTCCCGGCGGTGGCATATCCATTGGAAACATATCCACCCACATTTCAATTTTACCCTGTTCTATGCCCGCCTTATCAGGATTGTAAAGAGGACGGCTTTCTATATGTTCCGGAACAATCTTGAAATAGTTTTGTATATAAAAAGGTTAGCAAATAATTTAAGTTGCAATACTTGGTTAACAATGTGGAAGCAAACATTAAAAAAGGTGAAACAAATTTTGAGCGAATTAATTGCCTTAAAACATCCATATAAACTCGTTTTTTTCATTTGAATACATTAGAAAATAGAAGAAAAATAGAGGAAAAAACACACATATTATGTATAAACAATGATGGACGCAAATAGTTTGATAGTTAACCTTAACCAAAGTGATTACAAAAATCGTCGTTGACTGAAACATACTGTGTCCAAGATGAACTTAACTTACGGCTTAACCCAACGGTGGTCTTAACACCGAGTGCATGCATGACATTCATTACCGTTCCTAAAGCAAGAGGAAAGCAACGTGTACTCACCGTTGACTGTACAGTTAGAAGATAGTGGATTCTAACATTCTCTCTCTTCACTTCGCCAACTAATTGCAGTGCAATGCATTCACTAGTTTCACTGCTCGTGTATGTAATTAAAAAGAAGAAGTTTTTGCAAATTTTTCGTGAGGTTAAAATATGAATAGCAAAATTGCAACAAACGGAAGCAATACCCATATAGTTAAATTACTTTTCCGTTCTCAAGAAACAAGTGTTCCTATAGACCATATTCCAATGATGTGGCACCCTTGAATTTCAAATTATCGAGACTCGACTGTATTTCGGGATTAATACGAACTAATTAAATTCAACTATGGCGGATGTTTTCCTTACGATAGTGCTGGCAAATTCTACTAATTTCTATTATTGGTATTAACTTAATAATTTAATGCCCTTAGTTCTGATAAGCAAATACTGACTTGTAATTATATAAGAACGCAAAAGGAACTTTGTATACAAAGTGGAATGGTATCATATTTATAAAATATCTTTGTTTACAAAGTGAGAAGATAAATTATCTCAATTTCAAGATGGCCTTCAAACAGACCTTTGTGGCTAATTATCAAACTATTTACGTAGTTTATGGTAATTTATACCATAACGGAAATCTTACCTTACAACCTACAGTGGGTATTTCGCTCCAGCGATGTAGGCAAGCTAATGCTAAATGTTCGTCGCGGTTACGGCAAGTACTGGGACCATTCCAGGCTATAACCTCCTCATCAGAGAAGGTCATACAGTACTTGCCAATAGCCACGCGATCTTGAAAATAATGTGGCGTATCCAATTTATTTTCTTTACATAGTTTAGACAGAATTTGTGTTGGTTTCATGGGATCACGCCACTGATTGTACCCGCAACTAGAAATAAATAAGTCGGTATATGTTAGAATTACTTTTATGGAAAATAATGCTAAAATAACTACTCTTCATAACGTAAGGACAAGCCACAAGTTGCACGGTGGTAACTATAAAAACGATTTTCCAAATCTATACGAGTCTCTCCAATCAAGTCATCAGAGCCCACTAAGTCCCAATCGAATATTTGCACCGTAAGCATAGAGTCCTGGGGAAAAGTTGCCTCCACTTCGAAACATTTGCCAAATACTGGGTTTAGTTGCTTACTAACGTAATTTTCCTTGTCCGAAATGCGTTTATTACCCAAATGCAGGACAACGTAAGGATCGGCTTTGCCATTTAAATCCATTGGATGCAAGTCGGTGGCCTTAATTATATAAACTCTTACAAGAACATGTATGGGTTCATTCGCGGGTAGATTTGGTATGGGATAGTCTACGCCTTTGGGCGGTGGCAGCCGATAAACCTTAACGGTTCCCTTGAAAAAGCCGACTGTACGATTTTCATCCTCCGTAGAGTCTCCAGTTTTTTTGCCCCTATATAAAGCAAAGGATTGCAGCCATTCCCGAAAATTATTAAATTCAGGTTGTGACTCCAATTCGTTGGGATAGATCTGAAAGCCAAATGTGCGATGAAACCAAACTAGTTTATGCAGAATTATTTATTGCTGCACATACCTGACATAATGCTGTTCTACTGTTGATGGACTTTGATTGCGTCATATATACTGCTACATTTATATCTTGTTTATTGCGTCCTAAACCCGTCATTGCTTTGGGACTTAATTTTTGCACTAATTTTGCTCCAAGTTTATTTGAACTCTGTGCCTGTAAAGTGGTAGGTGTAAGATATTTTTCTGTATGATGAAGTGCTTTTTGTGCTTTGGCGGTGTCAATTAAACGTTCGTATGACCAAAAATATTTGGTCCACCAATCACGACTTAGTTCGTCGTCTGAATCTTGCTCTTGAACAAAGTGATTTTCTTTGTTGCTGTGACGACGTGTATTTTTTTTCTTTGAATTTTGCTTTTTTACCCTGGAAATAATATTCATAAAGGAAAATTTAATTTATCAGTCAACTCGAGAAATATCATATTCATATTAGTATTAAGAAAATAAACAGATTTTCAAGCGCGAAAAGTTTTAGTTTCTTCTTGTAAATTCTTACATTTTTGTAACACAAGCCGCTCCATACAAAGTGAATTGGTCACATGATGACCTACGATTGCCATAAAAATCCTTCATGCTGGCCTGCTGTAGGGAATCAAGCATTGGTTGCATGCCATAACCATCCACAAGATTACTAAGACTGTCGCTGTTAATAGGAGCTGACAAGATAATTTGACCACCAATTGTTTTATACTTCGTTATGTCCTCTTTCGGTGGTTGCTTATACAGGTAACGATGAATGGAAGTTATTTGATGAGTACCCACTAAAGTGTATCGGCCAAAAGAACGACAATCTACACATCTGATTGTAATGGGTGGGGCATAGATTTCCTCTAAGGGTAACTCCAATTCCATTGATTTCAACATATTGGGAAAATTTGGATTCTTTTTGGCATTTTGGATAATATTTGAACTTAAAATCTTTCCCGAACATTCAACATCTATGCGTGGTTTATCCACAGACATGAGATGTATTCTTTTCAAATCTCTAAGACCCCAGAATAGAACTTCTAAGCGGAATTTTACCAAATTAGGTCTAACTTCCTTGGGTACTGGAAATATTGTATTTTGTTGCGGAAAATTATTTCTATCTGTTTTAGCCTCAGCAACAACATTTTTGGGTTCTGTTAGACTAGGCATATCAGTGGAACCCAATTCAAGCATTTCGAAAGCGGCCAATAATTCTCCAGCATTATCTGATCCCCTTACAATATCAAACCATTCCAATGTGGGTGTTACATAAGCATTCTCTCTTAGTTTGACCCGGGGCTGAGCTATTGCTCGTCCTATAAACTCGGATTTACCTACTTTATCTTGGTCGTAAATTTCAATGATAATGGTGGGGGGATTTTTTTTTATTTCATCTTTAGTGCCATACACCAGAATTTCCTCAAATACCAACAGTTCATCCCAAGTGGGACTAAGAGTTTCTTCTATAACTTGCGTAGTTTTGGCGAATTCTGTTATATATACCACAGCATATGGATCACTCAGACCAGAAGCATCAGAACCAATTAAGGAACGGGCTTGATATATATGGGCACGTAGTTGAAAGGTCTGAAAATTTCAATCATTTAAATTCGTTTTTAATTACATATGTATTTCATTTGAAGTTTTACCGTTTTCTCTAGGTAGTGTATATTACTAGGAGCCATTGCTCCAGGCCTTTCGGCATTCCGAAGTTCGTGTGACAAGTTGTAACCTATTGGCAGGCCGTCGAAAAAGTGGCTTTTGTGATTCACCACTCCCAACCACAGATAAATAGAGAGTTTGGCTTGTATAGACCAACTGGCTGGTCCCGTAGACTGTTTACCCGGCAGACGTAGAAAAACGGTTTGCACTTTGCCACAGTGAATGCCCGATTCTTCTTCTGTCAGAGAATAAATTAAATCTCTTGCTGACATACGATGATAAGCACAACGTTTTCCATTGGCGATGAGCCAAAGAAATATATCCGGCAAAGAGTGTTGAGGCTAAAAAACAAATTTGTTAGAAAATTTCAAGAGAAATTATTTTTCCCAGAGGGCCTACATCATCGATAAGGAACTTCAATTTTTGTAAATAACTTTGAGCCTGTTTAAAGCGTTCATTGAGAGAGCTACGCGTTACCAGCGCTCTTAGATTGCGTGCTAAACTTCCCAAACTTTCCTGTAAAACATAATTACGACTAAATAAACTTTGAAGACAAATAACAACGTTAATGTCTTACAATTTCTCTTAGACACAATTTAATGCGCTCTTTATCGAGTTTTGTTTTACCACTGCCAGCAGCCATCGCATTCTTTTTTGTTATAGTTTGATAATGTAGACAGGCAGTTGCCAGTTCATCTAGTATGGAACGTAAACGTAATTCAGCTTTGGTATCTTCTTCCTCAATCAAGCGCTTAGTGTCATTCAAACCATCCTCCTGGTAAAGAACAAATATTTAACAGGTTTTCAATATTCTGCTTCCGATTACAAATATCACTTACAAATTTTTCCGCTATTTTAAACAACATGTTGCTGTTATACATTCGTCTTCTCAAATCGGGCAAAGTACATCTGACGTCCATGCAGGGCTTATAATCCCAATACGGTAAATAATAATGATGTTTGTCATGAGTTGTAGGCTTCGAAGCATTTGTAGTGCTACTAAACGAAGTTGTATCGATAGTCTCTAAGACAGAATTGCCTTCCCCATCCTCCAAATCAGTAGCAATGCTTTCATTATGACCATCTATAGAATTGCCAGCATTACCCATGCTCAATTCAAAGAATATAGTTTTATCACTTATCTTTTTATCGATCATAGAAGCCTCTACGATTGAGCCAAATAAGAAGAATTCTTCATTGCGTGAGTAGGAGGACTCGGATATCAACTGGGTGGGTTCAAGTTCTACATTTTTTTCGGTGGTTAATTCGATGTTTTCGGTAATCTCAGTGCGTATGGCGATCAGTAGACGTGCTCTATAGCTTACACCCTCACCTAGTCCTGTATTCAAATTTGAATGCTGATCTAAAAGTGTATAATCGCGTGTAGAACCATAGAGGTGAATAACTGATGGACCAAAAGTGGGAAGAAACCCTTTTTCGCCATCATTAGAAATTTGTTTCAAGTCAATATAGTGAGTGCCAATGATGGAAGGTTTCATAGGATCGGCATTCCTTAGCTGAACCTGTATTTTTTTTTTCATTACAAAAAGAAAATGGGTTGTAATAGAAGAAATCGACACTTTCTATAATAATTTCACACAATTTCGAAACTGTTTTTGGAAATATTTATAGCCTATAGAAAACGCCGTGAAGTGAGGTAAATACTGTGTAAATTACTGGCAAATTGCTGAACTAGCATAGGAGCAAAAAAAACAAAAAAATTTTATATTTTTCTCTTTACTTTCCCCGCTCAAGTTTTTTGGTTGGCTAGGCGCATTGACTGTGAAGTATTTCACACCCGTTCTGAAGACTATCAGTAATATATTATTAAAGTCTCTCCTAAATGGATGTACAAGACCTGCTCGATCCATTCCATACTCATATTATTTTTACACATGTTGCCATTGCGGGGAAAGCCTTTCGATCGCTCTTCTTTCGCCAGAGATTCTAAAAGGCCTCGAAACTTTGCTTTTTTGCCTTTGCTTTGGAAAACCGATGAAAATAAAAATGCTGCTTCTCTTCTCACAGCAAGAAGTAAGAAATATGTATCCTATTTTTAAGCATGCCTTTAATAAGGCCCAAAGTAAGAATCTGAGTTTTCCCGCTTTTACGTACTTATATACAACATATATAAAAATTAAATGGTTCTTGTATGTTACAGAATCACTTGAGAAGGGCTCGATCGATTTTCCTGAAATTTTTTTTTATGCTTGAAATTGTCAGGAGAGAATCAATATAAATGAAAATGAAATGCGTCTTTGATAAAATTTAACACATGAACATATCTGACTGTAAAAAGAACTTACATATATGCTCTAAATTTAAAAAAAAAAAATAGGAGGGGACGTAGGAGGAAATATATGCCTCTCCCAAAGTATCTAAACAATTTTGTTCTCTTTCTAAGCAATAAGTTACCTTTATTCTTTGACACAATGGCGGAAACATTTCAGTAAACACCAGCTGTTCATTCCATACTGGAGCATAAGCATTTCTTTTCACAGTTGTTTTACCCGTTAGACCAGCAAAAGAAACTTGCACGTAAGGGCTAACCAAGTCTTTACATTCTCCAGTGAAAGCCTTTTTCACATTCGCCATTAACGTGGAATTCATTCTGGGCAAGCCATCCGCTCTATAAATTTTTACTATAAATTTAGCTCTTTGTCTTTCAATGGGCACACCATCCGGTAATAAGAGATTTCTAAGGGAAAAATACGAAATTAAGAGATATTAAAGTATTTCTTAGTTTCACTTACGCTTCGATGTCATCTGGATCTTTTTCAGATTTTTGTGGAACTTTGACGGTATCACCCTTACCAATGATACCAATATCACATTTTAAATAACCCTTGGGACCACTATAGAAATCATCCGGATCTGTTAATAAGGCCCATTTATGATAAAATTGATGGTCTGTGGAAAATTTTTATTTAAAATGTTTATTTCAATATTGTAAGAGGCGTTAGTTAATATTCTACTAATAAACATGCTTAACAAAACTCATGCCACAGTGAAATTTTAAGATTAAAAACGTTTGGCAATAAAATTTTTGGTAACGTGTGTATATTGGATGCAGATAGAAATATGAAAAAAATTTTTTTGGTTTTTTGCAATTCAGCTCGATTTGCGCAACCGAGAGGGAAAAGGAGTTGCTGTAACCGTCAATTAATATTTTTATATAAAAGCATAAATTATCATTCAACATGTTTAACCAAATAAATTATAAAAATTCGTGTAAGTCTACCCCGTCGTGAGAACATAAAGCGTGTAGAAAGCACTTTTCAAAAATTTTTTTTTTTTTTTTTGTTAAAACCACGTCTCGAAATAAAATTACATTGTACGTAAATGGGATTTTTGCAATAATCGGCGGTGGTGCAAATCGAGCTTGTACTGTAAATGTTTTTCGTAAGTTTTTTTTACCTCTTTGATGCCACACAGTCGCTACATCTAATTTAAAGTTACCAATCAATTTGTTACGACTAAAAACATTACGACTTTGTAAAACCTTTTCATTGCATATGCTCATACATATATAAATGTATGAATGTGTGTGTTAAATGTGACATACATACACAATTAAATATTAATATTTAGAGTATAGAATGCAGTAGGAAAGTAACAGTTTTTGCAGAGTTGGTTGAATTAATTGAATTTTCCAATAAAATCAATTGTTACACATACGGGTTTGTAATGAAATTTAAAATAGAGAAAAGATTTGAAAACGAAAGATGAGAGAAAGAAAAGAACAAATAACCATCAATCATTTTATTATTAAAAATTAAGAGAAATCAACATGAATGATTTACAAGTTGAAATATGTATGTATGTATAAAGTTAAGAGATGTTTGCATGAGTTTTACTCCAGCTGTGTTCATGTCATGTGTACGAAATACGTATGTTGTCTTATTATTTTCTAGTATTCCACATACATAAGCGTGTTAATAAATTCCTGATTCCACAATACCATATTCAAAATAAATGTTTGCACAGTGGGTTCAATTGCATATATAATAGTATTTAATCCGCATTGTTTAAATTAATTATCCGCTTTAATGAACTCAAAGAAAATATCAAAAGGAGAGGCTTAACCCCACTGTATCAATGCAGGATGTGCATGTGAAATATTTATACTTGGTTTTTTCCAAGTTCCAAAAATTAAATAGTCAATAAGTGTGAAAGCTCTGTAGTAAATTTAAACATGTACAAGTATTATCGTTTATAAGAAATATGTTCAATATCAATTTCTTTATGTGAATACAACTGCAAGTTTAAGGGAGAAGGGAAAAGTTTCTATCGCGTAAATACGAACTAAATAAATTGTTGTACAGCAATGAAAGGACTTTTAAAGAAATGAGATATGAGCGATTCTTGGCAGAAGAATCAATTTTTTTTAGCCGGCTCATCTCGAGTACAACATATTTTTTTTTTTTTTTTTTTTTTTTTTTTTATCTTGGACCAGTGCTCAGGGGCTATCCCCTACATATGCAATGCATTGCACTGGAACTAGAGAGAAGAATAGGGAAGAAACAGACAGGTGGTGAAAGTGGTAGAAAGATAGAGCTTAATTCTTGCGCAACTTTGCAGTTGCCTGTAAATTATAAAGCAAAGTTGCGGCGTCTCTGATGTTTTTTTTTTGACGCATTATTTTTAAGCTAATTGAGCCATTTTATTTATTATTTTACTTCGCCGACGTTTTATTGCTCAAATACCGACGAAGGAGAGTGCTGTAGCACAGAAAACTCAGAAAAAACTTTTTTCTGATTTGACCCGGCTGGGATTCGAACCTGGGTCTTTCTGGTTGCAGAGCCAACACGCTGACTACTCGCCATCAGCACCCATGCCTCAAAGAATAAGTCAAATCAAAATATGTATTAATGTTTAAGCTTAACTTCTTACCATACCATTTCATCGTGTCCCAAAGAAATGTTCTGTAGCCATTAATGCCCTAAAGGCCTTATGACACTTTATTTATTATTAATTTTATTGATATTGAATTGAAAGAAAGAAACAGCAAATGCCTTGAAGAAATAAATAAAAAAAAATGTAAATACTACTTTTACATTTCTTTTAAGTATTGCCTGCGTCCTTTTTAAAAGAAACGCTAGGCAAACATGAAAACATGAAACACAAAGCTAAAGATCACAGAATTCGTTCATAAACCGCTAATTGGTCAACATATTAAATATTTTACGTTGGTAACGTAAAATTTAAGTTAAAAATTTTTATACAAAATTTGATCCGTTCTTTAAAAAACAAAGTGTCATAAGGGCTTTAGCGTTATGTATCTTAATTTTTTCCGATATTTTTCCCCTATCTTGTGTTCTCTTACATGACAACTTTATTTACATATGTATGTATATTTGATATAGCTTTAATTATGTAGACTTATAATAAGAAAGGTAGAATAGAATTTTGGCATACTGAGTGAGATTGGAAAGATATTTCAACTGGATTTTGATTAAAAAATTTTAAGAAAATAATAACAGCAAACAACATATAATTAACAATAAATATTTGCGTATATCATCACCCAAAATGCTTAAGGACTTAACTATGATTTTTATAATGTGGCAGATGTGAAATATAAAATTCGCAGGAAAATTAGAAAATATTTTTCTGACCATTTCAAAGATCATTTGAAATTAATACGAAGAGCAACAAATAATTTTATTTGTTTGTGTTTCATAAAACATTAAAACAGATAGCCGCAGTATTAAAAATCATATTGTTGGCTTATTCGCAATTATCCAGAGTCCACTTTTTATAGAAATTTTGGTTTTAATGTCGAATGCTAGTGTAGCTCAATACATATCACTTGCAAAAAAGAAAATGCCGTTATCACTCTTGACCACAGCAGACGAAAGTAATATCACCATCAAAGAATTCGGAAACGTTTCCTGAGTTCATTCAAGAACGGCTATTAATAGTAAAACGAAAAAGAACTCATAGAGTTCAGCTGCCGCTCAGTTTGAGGCAGCAAATGTTTCGATTTCGAACGTTCGATTATATATCAATCGCTGATCTTAAGCAATAGCGAAAACGTATATTGTTAACGATATTAGCTAAAAATAAAAAAAGGCTATAATTATTTTTTTTATAAAAAATTCTTATTTGCTCATATCATGTTGAGTTTTTTTTTTGTTATATTTTTCTTCTTTAGAAAAACAACCGTGGTCTCAAGCGGGAATAGAACGCGCAGGATATTATTTGATAGTGTAATGTCCAAGCACTATACTATGAAGGCACCTCAAAACAACACACTTGACAAATAACTTTTAGAAATAAAATACCTTTCAAAACCAGAAATAATTTAAGTTTAAAATGAACTTCGGTTATTTCTCAAACGTCTGATGGCAAAAATTTGTTTGTTTGCAGAAGAATACAAACACACACAAAAAGAAGAAAAAGGCTAGAAATGAAAAAACCAAAGACCGGTATGAACAAACACATATTTTCACAATAGATATTCCAGCTGTATTAAAAGCACGAAAATTACAAGTCAGGGCTTACACTACCGCAAAAAGAAACAGGTTTACTATTTGGTTTTGTTAATCGTAAAAATCAAAAGCTTGTTGTTTTTTATGGAATGAAGTTGAAGATGAATTAGGTGCTGAAGAGTTTGCATTCATTTGGACTTATTTTATAGAAAAAAAAAGTTCTCTGTGGAAACGAAAAAAATATTTATAAAGCCTTCTTTAATTCAGCACTCCAACATAATATTACTATTTAATTAAAAGTTCTTGAAATAGGCCTCCAATGGAAATGTAACGTTCACGGACGTGGAAAATCTGTTGCAGTTATGAAATTGTCTTAAAGTCTATGGACACGACAACAATATAATTATGGACATCGCTGTTCAATATGTGCTTACGTTCACAATTATTTCTTGTATAGTCGGCCTTTAGCCGAGCTTAGGAATTTTTTTCCTCTATGATATTTCCCATGCCGGCGGTCTTTGTCCAGTTTTAAACATTTTCTCCTGTACAAGTATAATATTTGCCTTCAAACTGAATTTTCATGCCAAGAACATCAAGAGATTTGATTCCGCAATATTTATACCACCCATAATTACAGATGAGCGTTAAGTCTTTTGAGCATTGAAATCAAACCTGTTTGTGTGACCCCATTATGATATTCTTGTGAAGTTACTATTCAGTGTATCTTTCATATTTTGTCTCATCGCCTCGATCTCAGTCGATGTTGGCTTATAATCAAATGGCTTATATGAATGACAAATGCTTCTGCTATTCGCAAAAGATTGGATAGTATTGAAAGTTTTACATAGATGGTCTTTAAGAAAGATAAGAAATAGGGTAAGGAAAATATTGGAGCGGTGACCCTGAATTAAACTTGACCTCGTTAGATGATATCCCGCCTATAAAAACTTTTAAAGCGCCAATACCAAGAAAGATCGATATAAATCGAAAGAAGATATTATTTGGACAAAAGTTATCCCTGCCATACGCTATCAATGTTTCAAATGTTTAAGAAATATCTTGAGTCACCTCAGTTTCGCCAAAACGGTGAATGGATCGCCACCATTTTACCGACATGAAGGCCAATAACTCACCCGTGGAGCGTCCTCGATGGTCGTTTCATAAATTGTTGGACTCTACATACTTAACTAGATGAAAGTTCAGCATACGTTCCATTACTTTGTTAAGGGTAGAACATATTCCGATTGGGCGATAATTTTCAAAATTGATTGACGCTTCTTTTTTGGGGATCGGTGTTACATTTAAAAGTTTAAAGTACTACGTAAATTCGACTGCATGGTATAGATCGCAGAAAATGATAGCTAAAAGACATTATAAGGTCAAAGAACACTACTTCCAATTTTGCGTTCCTATTAAACTATGTGTAGGAATTTTACTTTAATAAATAAATTTAATTCACTGAAATGATTTTGTGGGTGTCCCGATGATTTGTTTACCTATAAATAATAATTATTATATTTTTTGCTCATCCCTGGCAGTCATTGTTTATATCTGAAATCAAATTTTTCTTAAACTGTAGAATGTCATATCAATATATGTACATCAAACTGCCCACGTAGTACTATATTTCAAAATTGTTAAAGGTTTTTTTTTCTAATTGGCAATATTAAAATGAGATACTCGAGATTTTTAAACAGGTGTCAATTTAATTTTCTCGTGAGAGGCTTGAAAAACATATCTGTTGCGTTTACTGTCTATTGCACTAAAAACACTCTATTTTATAGTTTTTTTTCTATATTTTTCTGAAGTATGCGTCAGGAATTGTATTTGAAACCTCATAATGTATGTATCTCCTGTTTTCTATATTCAAAAAAGGATACAAATGAACAAATTCTCCAAGTTAAAAACTGCCAAATAAGTAAAAAAAATACGTGATTTTCTTGAGCAGACACTTCCAGGACTGTGGAGGTTAAGCCCTTTCGCATATTAGGTGACGATATGTAGGATTATATATAATTATGTAAAAATAAACAGTGACTTAGTAAAGACTTAATAAAGTTATAGGTACCCGCAGCATCATAAACTGTTGACAAATCAATCTTAAATGAACCAACTAAAGTTCCAACGCGTAAAAACTTTCTGGATTGCAGTACCTTTTGTTTTTGTAAAATTATATTAATAATAAAAAATATTTTATTGTTCTCAAGAAATTATTAAAGTTAATTGTTCAAGTTAATTTTTTATAATTATGTGTGTTCTTCATATTTGTAATTTAATTTTTTTAATTTTCGGTAATATTTCTAAGCACTCAGCTTTTTTAGTATAAAATAAGTATATTTTTTCTCATTATATTAAGAGAAGTTAACAAAATATCGTTAAAATAAATAAATTTTTTGCTTTTTTTGAACAATCTATTTTATTAAGCTTTAAGGTTTTTTATTTCTTATTTTTATATAATTTCGATATTTCGTTAACCTCCGGTTAACATCTTCAGGCAATTTTTATTTTTAAAATTTTTTCTTTTTGAATTTAATATAAAAATTTATAAAAAATAATATAAATTTTTGTCTATTAAAAAAGATTACTTCAAAAAAATATAAAAACGTCAAATAAGAAAAAATTATTTATATTTTCCATTTTCTATGATTAAAACTTTTGTGTATTTAATAAAAATTATTATATTAGTAATTCCGGAAAATATTTTCACTATTCACAAAGTGTCATAAAGTCAAATGTTTTGAAATAATAATAGAAAAATTCTGGCTACTGGGAGAAACCGCTTATAATTTCGCGTGATATTTCAAACTTAAACAAGCCTGACAACTAAAAAAAAAAATTATGTTTGTGTCCAAAATGAAGAAAATAGTTATAAACAAAAATTATAACCACTGTAGACGAAGAGTACATTTTCCTTTCTGCTGAATGGTGCACAACACAAAAAGTTTTATTAATTTAAGTTTTTTTTTTTTATTTTAAAACCCACAATAATTTTTTTAAACTATTATAAAATATTGAAGTATTATGTCTTTATGACAACTACATATATTAACACGTTGCGCTTTCCTATGCTTTACCAACTTATCTGATCTCATCCACTTTTGTATAGATATTGTTACGGTAACCAAACCATCTGCAGCAGCTCGTATGACAGATCCCACCTATCCCTTTCAGACCTGACGCTAAACTACTGGGAATTTTTTCTTAATTTTTGGAATATATAGGGTTATAGGGACTTATCGTACGAAAATATATCAATGATTGGGTTTTACCATTTTTATATCCTTCAAGGATTTTCAAGACACGCACTTTTGATGCATGTCGGTATAATTTTTAGCTAAAACGCATTTTAATTGCATCAGGTGACTTTGATTGGTTTTTTTTTAGTTAAAATGTGCCCACATTCACTATTTGTTAACGATTAGTGCTTTTGTAATTGAAAACACAACTTACTTCTGCGGCTCACTTTGACAAAACCGCAATGTAATGCAAGAATTTCGCAATAATTCAACTAACGGTAAATAGAACTGAGAGCAACAAACATAGAGAACAATCAGCGTAATCGATGATACATGCCGGTCTATTTGACATTAGTCAAATAGAAGCGAAAATATTGAGACCGCACAGTCGATGCATCATTGCCTGAAAGGGCTATAATGGTTTTACGATTTCTTTTTTGTATTACAACATTTGTAGTAAAATATAATGCTTTTTCTTTCTCAAATATGTTTTAATTGATTATTTTGTATGATACATGAATGGCATGCAAAAAATAAACTTACCGACAAAGTAATAATTTTATCAAATAACATCACCGGCGGCATATGAAAATCAAAAACAAAATACTAAATGAAAAGAAACAAACAGGAGAGTAGAATTAGGAATCATGAATGTATCTAATTTTAACTGGCGTTGCGATATAAGGCCCCAGGAAATAAGACCCTAAAGTGTGAAATGAAATAAAGGCCCAAACATGAGGCAATTTTTCATTATGAAAAATTACCCCAATATATTTTATGAAATATCGCCCCAAAATAATGAAATATTTCCCCAAAAACTTAATTGAAATTAGGCCCTAAAGTTGAGCACATCGAAGACCGCTCATGCAAAGAATCTTTATTTGTCGAAGCCGCCGTTCGTTAATACCATGGAGGAGAAGAGTGCATAACAACTTTCTATAAGTTTGTCAAAATGCTACAAAATGAAGAGTTTACCAAATGAGAAGAATGGAGCTCTTGATCAATAGTGATGGAACATATGGAAAAAGTGAAATGAATTTGTGTATATATATTATATAATATAAAATAATTTTCTTTGGGCGTTCTTTATTTTTTTCCTTATTTCATTTCTGTTCAGCGAACTGTTTTTGAGAGTTCTTTCACTAATAAAGAGGTAATAGTAATATTTTGTGGGGCCTTCTTTCATTTCTTTACTTTGGAGCCAAAAGAAAAATGAAAAACAGCCAAAAAATTTCGTGTTCATTTCACACTTTGAGGCCTGATTTCCTGGGGCCTTATTTCGCAACGCCCTTTTAACTTACTTCGTTGTAATAAGGACAATTTGTACTTTCCTTAACACTTGTATATTTCTTTTGATCGCCCACTTGTATGCAGACCACTGGATCCATATTTAGGCCTGGCAATTGTCTAGCCTCTATTATGGTTATGCAAACTTGAAAATCTTGTGATTTAAGATGAACAGCCGTGCCGGCCATTTGTTTTATCCTTTAAAAAAGTGGAGTGTAATTAATTTCATAATTATGTAAACAAATGAGGTAATATTTACATTTTGCCTCGATCAAATTGTTGCATTTCTTCCAAATCACTTGATTGATTCGATTGTACACTTTCAGCTCCCGGCGTTGTTATAGTTCTTATTATGCCATTGTTTTCCACTACGAAATGTTGCTGATCCAATGATGCGGTGTTTGCATGTTCCGGGTAAAATATTAAGGGTGACCTGTTAACCAGAAAATTGAAAATAAAAAAAAAAACAATAGTAATGAGAGTATTGTTGAAACAATATGCTTTTAGAATAAAGTTTCAATATAAAGTAAAGATATATTATGTTCTCAAAGTTCTCATAATAGATATATGTATTGGGCATCTAATTAAAAAACGTTGATATAACCATTTCTAATGTGAGGCGAAGAACCTCCGTCGTTTCATGGCAACAGCTGGGCACTGGTAAATAAGGTGAGCAACCGTATCCCCCTCTTCCACAGACCCACAGCTCCAGCAAAAATTCAGAGAGTGATTGCACAGCCTTCAGTATGGCCATGACCTCCATCTGAAATATACTGCATTGGTTAGGCAGCCTATACGAAAGCTTAAAGTTAGGACCCCAAATGTATATACCACAGCCCACTATGTCCAGCATCCTGAAGACCAGGAGTCTCTAGACGGAATCCCGAAGTCAATTGTCCTATCCGGAAAGTTATAAGGAACCATGTAGTCGACCTGCACGTGTTTCTGGTCCTTGTAGATGTCAGTGTGTTTATAGTCCAGTCTGGGCAGGATTTAACTGCATTTAGTTTTACTACTACCAGAACAGAGGTGAGTGTATCAAAACCCGACACCACAATGGCCAGATCGTCCGCGTAACGAACCATGCCGTTGTAGTTCCTCCAACAACCCTTCCACAACGACGTTTCACAGCAGGAGCCAGAGAACCCCACCTTGCGTGATACCTTTTGCGATCTCCCTCACCAAGAGAGCCTCCCCCATGAAGGCCGTAATGACCCTCTTCGTCAAACACTCCCCTACAAATCCCACTACGCAATGATTCACATTGTGTGCGCCGTCAATGAATGCTGCCAGCGAGAAATGCCTATTCGCCAGAACCTTCTCAACGTACCCAACCAAGAACTCCTCCTCGCCTTCGATATCACGTTCATAAATTCACGCAAGCTCAGTTTTTAAATAGCCCAGTTATTCGACAACTTGGTCTCATTGAACACCCTCCTATACTCGGACCGCAACGCCACAATCTCAAGACTCCGCCACTGAGACTTAGCCTTGCCCTTCGGGATCGTCTCCCTGCAAGTCATACTGTTGGTCATGTATTGTATTAAATAACATGGGTTTGTCACCGCTATTCAAAATCGTTATGTCGTATCCCATAATAAATCCAAAGACCGAGTTGCCTCTTTCGTTAGTATCCGAGCTGCCCCACATCCACTCTCTTTCACTTGGCCTCCGTCACCGAGCGCATCAGGCAGTCGTCCGGTGGAGACGGGTTCTCGTAGCAGGAAATTACCTAATAAGGTTGTTCCCGCAGTGATACTGCCAGCTCCGTGATTAAGAAAAAAATGATTAATGACATTCCCGATTAGGATACAAGCTCTCTTCTTAACCGTGCCAGGGGGAACGATCGGCATAATTAAAGTTGAGTCCAAGAACCGTATCATGATAAACTCATGGTTCTTGAACCAGCAAAAAAAAAAAAACTCAGTATTGAATAAAAATTTAATACTCTTCCCGTTCGTACTCTGGTTTTGCATTTCTTTCACAGTTATTCAATTGATGAATTAAAATTTTTTTTTAAATAATTTTATTAACCCCATCTAGTGTTATTTTATTTTCCAAAACGTGCTTGCGGCTCAACCTCAAACGATGGCAAATTGTGTACATTATTTTCCCTTTGTAAGGAAATGAAAACGCGTGCATGTGTTTAAATCCTTCACTGTTCTGTGTTTTTGTGTTTTGTTTTATGTACAAAATCTGCAGTAAAATATTAATTTCTTTGCTTTTAAAATTAATTTAATATGTGCAGCTCCTTGGTTGTTTAGTACAGTAAAAGATGTACTATTATATTGAATTTTAATATCGTTTACACGCAAAACTGAATTTTAAATTCTTTAAATGTAATTTTGATTAATTTGTTTTGTCGTAAATATTAACATTTCACAAGGATTAGGCAGAATTATTGGTGGAGTGGTCTTAATTGTAATTTATGTATGTATTGAGCAAAATAATGAGCTCTGAAATTAACTTTAACTAATAACTTTGTAATAATAAAGGGTGGTTAAATTTCAAGGGCCGATGTTGATTTTGAATAAAACACAACTATTTAGGAAATTATTGTAATTTTATTTTATTATGATATATTGTTATTACTCAATTATGTATGGAACAAAATATCGGCCAAATGGGCGCCGCGACCACGGCAACAGTGGATGATCAATTTTCGAAGAAAATCATCTTCAGTGATGAGGCACATTTTCACCTCAGTGGACTCGTCAATAAACAGAATTGCCGCATTTGGGCGAATGAGAATCCAAGAGTGATTGTCGAAAAACCAATGCACCCACAAAGAGTGACTGTTTGGTGCGGTTTATGGGCTGGCGGCATCATCGGGCCGTATTTTTTCCAAAATGAGTCCGGTCAGGCAGTTACTGTGAATGGTGTTCGCTATCGTGAGATGATAACGAACTTTTTATGGCCCGAATTGGAAGATATGGATGTGGACGATATGTGGTTTCAGCAGGACGGTGCCACTTGCCACACAGCTAACGAAACAATGGCTCTTTTGCGCAACAAATTCAATGGCCGTGTTATCTCACGTAATGGCGATGTCAATTGGCCGCCAAGATCATGTGATTTGACACCGTTGGACTTTTTTCTTTGGGGTTATTTGAAAGAAAAGGTGTACGTCGATAAGCCAGCAACAATTCAAGAGCTAAAGGATGAGATAATTCGGCACATTAACGGCATAGAACCTCCATTATGCCTCAGGGTCATCGAAAATTTGGACCATAGGATGGAGGTGTGCCGCCGTGGTCGCGGCGCCCATTTGGCCGATATTTTGTTCCATACATAATTGAGTAATACCAATATATCATAATAAAATAAAATTACAATAATTTCCTAAATAGTTTGTGTTTTATTCAAAATCAACATCGGCCCTTGAAATTTAACCACCCTTTATAATGCAAAAGATTTAAGGACTTTATGAAGCTTTTTTCAGACATTAAAATTTTAGAAATCTACCGCGACACCTTTAGAAAGTAATTAATTTTATACTTGCCTAAATTATGTTATTTTCCTTACACATGTCTGCATATTAATTTAAAGTACAATTTTGTTCCTTCTTGTAGAGTTGGCCAACATAAACAACTTTTGACTAGCACGTCTCCGATTCAAGGAGAGCAAAAACACAAAATTAATCTTACTCGTTTACATATTTTAAACTTTTCTGTCATACATTATTACACAAATGTGTTATGACAGGTACGAGAACATTGTGCCTGCCATTCGTTTAATGGATGGATATTTTATTGCTAAAGCATGCCAAGTTAATAGACCTTCACACAACACCAAAAGTTGAGAACGAATTAGTTGAAACATTTCTTACACACTCTTATTACAAATAAAGAAGAAGCAAATAAACTTTAAAAAGTAATTTTGTTGGTATTTAATACAGCAAAGGTAAATTAAAAATATACCGTATATTACACAAAGTAGTCTAGAATACATATGTATATCTGGAACCGAGTTAGCGTTGAGTTAGTTAGATGAGTTTATCAACGAAATGTTGAATTGGTAATTAAAATTAATTTTTTGAATATACTCGTAATTTAGATTCCTTAATGACGCTGACCTATCACCTATCACTATATATGTAGTCAACAAGCGTGCTGTATACACGCCCTGGCATTTGTTAATAAAAATGAACATAAAATTTTTTTAGGCATTTTCAAATTTGGCAAAATTATTTTGCATGAAAATCTTTAGCTGTTCGTCATAAATAATAATACAACATACATGTTCATACATGTGTATATTAGATTTACTTATATTTTTTTAAGTTTGCTCATATTGAAAGTAAACATTTTTGTTTTATTTATTCCCTATAACGAGATAATTAATGAAATTATTTAACAAAAATATAATCTTCCCATCACATAAATTCATTCAACATTATTGAGGTTATGTTTTAATGTTCCCCAACATCGTAACATCAAAACAATGTTAAATACCTGTGGCGCATTAGTCGTTGTTTATTAAAGAACAACAAAACCTTCACGCCATGTTGAAAAGGGGGAGGGGGGGAGAGTATAAATAACTACAGTTAAATTGAGAGAACATTATTTTAATGCACTGTTACCCATTATCATTCTCAAACAGTATTATTATTGTTTTTGTATTCGCAATATACAGATAATTTTTATTTATAAACTGATTCATTTTATCATGTTGAACTTCAGCTCACCAAGCTTGCGAATTTTTTAGTTCGCATTTAGCTCGTCTTCTTAAACAGCATAACTGATAAAAAAGTGACCAGTAAAAATAAGCGTAGTTTTTAAATGCAACCGATTCTTATAAAACTTTCTTCAATATCTGGGTCTATTGGGTGGGTTGATGGTTCCTGGTTTGAATGAAAAGACTTTGAGAGCCCTTTTTAATGCACATCTGTATTAATTGTAAATGCATTAGCCACTACCTTAGAGTGAAGACAGGTCACCACTGACTTAGGCGAGGGCGTTCTTGATTGGGCTATCGGAGTCTTTGATGGCTTTATATCACCTTTATATAACAAGTATTCGATAAACAACAATTTGGCACTTTGTTTTTTTTTTGTTTACATGTTTATGAAAAACGAAATGAAGGGAATTTGTAAACATTTTTAAAGAAAAGAACCGTATCTTTTCCAAAATTGCTATAAATCAATTATTGGAAAAATTTATTTTTTGAATTATTCAAACCAACTAATTTTTCAGATGTTACGAATATGGCTCCCACTTTTCCTTAAATATTGTTACATTTTCGTCCAATAATAAATAGCAATATTACAGTGCTGCTAAGACATTTTATATACATATCGCACCCTAAATACAAAAGCGGCACAACTCAAAATTCTCAAATTTTCAGGAGAGGCAAAAAACTGTTTATGCAAAAATGATTGTAATATTTAAAATAAAATTGGTTCCATTATGAAAGAAGTCTATTTCGAAGAAGGTTTTGCTAAAATTTTTTTAATTTTATATTATATTTGTGGAAATAAAGTATAATTTTAAATTATTATATATTTTTAATTAAAAATAGGTCTTTTTAGTCGATCGTGCGTAAGCAATGCAATTAACATAAAAACAGACATAACGGTATTTTTCCAGTTAAAGAAAACAGTGATGAGAAAGAAATTTTTGAAGTAGTTAGAGATGTGTACTGTGAATTATTTTACGGAAAAAAGTACATTTTGGAAAATTTTGAGTTGTGTCACTTTTGTATTTAGGGTGCGATATGTACATTTTAACAAGGTGTAATTTTCGTGGAAGAAAAGAAAACACCACAAGAACTTATGGGTTGATAGGGTGACCCAGTAGTCTAGTGATTAGTGGGCTAGTTAGCGGTTTGTCGTTCGAATCCTGTTTCATTACAACAAATTAAATTAAACCTTTCCCACTATATGTAACACAATGCTACCATTATAAATTGAACATAAGTGGGCTGGAATATTTGCCCTGCCATCCAGCAACATTCATATCTAACCTAACATAACGTACATATGTGTCGAGAATGAATATCAAGTAAACCAATTAGCTACAGAATCCATAGCAACTGAAATGGAAAGTAACTGCTTTAGTACTATTCTTAGACACTGCCAGACAAATGCATAATTGAATACTTATTTTGCAATTTTTGTAACTGCATGTGATAAAAATAACTAATCTAATCCACACATGAAGAACTTTATTCATTTTCTATGACGCCTTCTTTCAATATTGTGGGGCAAAAATGGTGCATAAACATTTTCCTTTGCATTTATTTAATGAAAACCCATTGTCCCATATAAATTTATTCTATTACAGATTTTATAGGAAACTTTTAAAAGTGAAGATATGAACATTTCTTTTGAAATACCTGATTAATTTGAAAATCTAGACGAATACTGAGTGAATGCTGAAAGAGAAAAAATTCTTTCATGCTGCATGATTTCATTTCGCTGCTTGTATTATAACAGCATTGTGATAACAGAGTGTGCCAGAGCAATCTCAACAAAAACAATGAATAGCAATTATATTTGTTATTGTTGTCGAATATAGGCATGGCAAAAGCAATGAATTTATGGATAGTCAGCGTAGGCGAACAGTTTCATTCTGTTCTCTGAATCAAATCACAGAGATATGCGGCGTATGAGTAATAAAAAATAATAAAGCTCATACTCTACGAATACCGATTTGACAATTGTAATTCGATAAATATGTAAAGGGTGGTTAAATTTCAAGGGCCGATGTTGATTTTGAATAATACACAAACTATTTAGGAAATTATTGTAATTTTATTTTATTATGATATATTGGTATTACTCAATTATGTATGGAACAAAATATCGGCCAAATGGGCGCCGCGACCACGGCGGCACACCTCCATCCGATGGTCCAAATTTTCGATGACCCTGAGGCATAATGGAGGTTCTATGCCGTTAATGTGCCGAATTATCTCATCCTTTAGCTCTTGAATTGTTGCTGGCTTATCGACGTACACCTTTTCTTTCAAATAACCCCAAAGAAAAAAGTCCAACGGTGTCAAATCACATGATCTTGGCGGCCAATTGACATCGCCATTACGTGAGATAACACGGCCATTGAATTTGTTGCGCAAAAGAGCCATTGTTTCGTTAGCTGTGTGACAAGTGGCACCGTCCTGCTGAAACCACATATCGTCCACATCCATATCTTCCAATTCGGGCCATAAAAAGTTCGTTATCATCTCACGATAGCGAACACCATTCACAGTAACTGACTGACCGGCCTCATTTTGGAAAAAATACGGCTCGATGATGCCGCCAGCCCATAAACCGCACCAAACAGTCACTCTTTGTGGGTGCATTGGTTTTTCGACAATCACTTTTGGATTCTCATTCGCCCAAATGCGGCAATTCTGTTTATTGACGAATCCACTGAGGAGAAAATGTGCCTCATCACTGAAGATGATTTTCTTCGAAAATTGATCATCCACTGTTGCCGTGGTCGCGGCGCCCATTTGGCCGATATTTTGTTCCATACATAATTGAGTAATACCAATATATCATAATAAAATTACAATAATTCTTTACATATGTATGACTGTAGATTAATTAACTCATATGCACACACCCATATGTACACAATTATCTATATAGATTTTAGGAAAAAATAAATTAAAAATTTAGTTGATATGAAATTGTAAATGCAATTTCAATGAATATCCTGTAATAATACCTCAAAAGCTAGAAATTTTATCGCATTAATCAAATGCTTTGTTTAGGGCAAATCAATTATTTAATGCGGGAAATTGCTGTCAGTTGGTATTAGAAACATAACATTTTTATACTGAAAACGTTTCTTTGTAAAACCTTTCTATTTTCATTCAAATGAAATGTAAACATTTATATAGTTCCAAATGAAATTGAAGAATTGAAATGGCCTTTTACTAAATAATTATTTTTGTAGATTAAACTTATTGTTTTCTATATTTATGCATTTCATTTATTGATTTTTTTAATCGAGCCCATAGGGCCATATATGATTAATATATAATATTATAAAGCAATGATTAATGTAAATTATTCAAAAATTAATAATTCGTTCTATATGTAGGTATTAACTGTTACAGCTGCTCGTAAATATATTGAATATATTACAGTGATAGTAAAGCCTCTAAGCCTCTTTGCTAAAAGTTGCATTTGTTTATAATTAGCAAGGTTTATATTCCTAGAGAAAAAAAATAATGTAAATTGAGATCTATCTTACAAAATCTTAATGCAATACATTTTAGACTTGTTTTAAGTTATTATGGACATTGTGTAAATATTTGCATAATATAATTAAATTGGTCAGCATATAAACCTATAGTGCTATTATATACATTTTAAGTATTTTTAGTCTCATTTCTCATTTCTCTCATTGTTGATATTTTGTAACTACAATTTTTTAACTGCCTTGGCAGCTGATTCCAAATTCGCGTTGAATGGATAAAAAACGAGCTTTCAAAATCCATGTTATTTATTTTGGGTAGGATTATTACGGAATTGCGCGTTGATCGGGAAAAACGAAAGCAGATTATTTTATTATATTTATTCAACGCGAGTCAGAATGATTTACGATTATATTATAGTATATATACTTGTTGCATGAATAGCTATAAAAAATAATATGAAGCTGAAGTTTCAGTTGTATTGAGGATTAATTTTTCATTGCCTTGTATTTTGATTGTATATAAAAACACACTGCGAACCGACGTGTAATTTTTGCAAAGGCTATTTAGTTTATTTTGTTTGTATTTTCGTTATGCTCAAACATATTTTGAGAGTTTTTATATAAAGAAGTGAATTTTTGCAGCTTTTTCAAAAATTTGGTTGAAGGTCTATTGATGAGTTGGCGACGGTTGAAGCAGTTACCACATTGACTATAAAACCAAAAAGACCTGGGTTCGAGTCCACTTTCGCATTAATTCATAAACACATTTCGCATTATTTCTGCTGTGCAGTGTGTTTTTGTCTCAGTTGCTATCGGCACATCAGAGCGGACTCCTTCTTCGCTACCCACGAAGTAAAATAAATAAAGCTTCATAATTTGAATACGTCTACTTAACATCAGAGGCGCTGCAATAATGCTATAAACAAAAAACATTCGAAAGCATAATTATATGACAGTGAAGCTTCGGCACCTGTCATTTCTCTCACTATCCCTTTCTCTAGTTTGAGCACAATGCAACGCCTGTGTAGGGGTCGTGCGCTGAGTGCTTCTTCAAGATAAAAATAAAAAATTCAAAATAATCACCGATAAAATGTACATATAGACTAGCTTCACCATACAACAAATATACATATATATAAATATAATAATTAAATTTCTGTGTTTCAGAAATTTTTATTACACATGATTTTCAGCAAACGGATTTTTTTTTCTAAAATCTAACAAATAACGTCTTTGTCATCTTATTGCAGTTCTTCACATTTGTCCTCCTATTAAAACTACTTCCAAAAAAGTTTCATTGACAAAAAATCACTTAAAGTGCATAAAAGAATTGAAACCAGTCTTTGATTTAAAGTTTTATTTTGGTGTCCAAATTGAAACGAAATAACTTTCTTTCAGTATCTGCTGTTGAAGGAATGTTATTTAAAATATAATTCAAAAATTATATAAATAATTAATGAAATACTCGAAAGCATAACTATCAAAAGAGCAAAAGTAATTTGTGTTAATTAATAATAAAAAAAAAAATTATATTATTTGCAGTAACAATGCCTCGAAGATATTAAATACATGTTCAAGGGAAAATGTTAAAGCAAACAAAATGTTGTTAAATTTTATTAGTAAAATTAAACATTTACGAATAAACAAAAATATCATGTATTTATTCATTTATTCCTATTTCTGTTGCTACACAAACTTTGTAAACTACAGACAGCCATTCACAAATATATTTATGATACCTTGAATTTCACAGCTTTCCCTACGGTAGAAGAAATTTTCTTTGGAAAATTGATATTGAAAACAACAATGAAAAACACAAATTGGTTTATGTTTTTCATTTACATATGCATACGTATTCGAAATAAAGTTTTGTTAGCATTCAAAGGAACACAAACTTCTATTTCGTTTTTTTATTAATTCTTGCAACTTACCTGCCTTCATCCTCAGTGCTGCTATCACGGGTCTGTGAGCTTTGACGACTACGTCCGAAACGTAATATGTTTCGTACATTTCGCATTGTCATGCGTTTTTCTTTAACTTGAGGTATTGGACTACCGCCGGGTGTAGCAGTATCACTTGATGCACCCGCCGACAGCCCACCACCGGCTGCTATTTTTCCACCCACTTGAGTTGGTGACTTGCCATATTTGTCGAACTTCAATTCAGCATACTGTTGATTTATCTCTGATTTGGATGTGATGACAGCTGTTGATGATGTAGTGACATTTGTACTAGTGGCAGATAAAACTCGTTTCAATAATTGTCGTTTCTTTGATGTTACGTATGCTTCGGCACCAGCACCACCACCACCACCACCACTGCCAGAGGCACCATTGCCACTTGATTCTAAATTTAAATTTTAATTATTAAAGTATAAATGCCTTATTCAGAGAAAATGTGTTAAAAATATTTCTATGAAATTTCTTCGCAAAACATCCGTTTAATGTAGCATATTATTAAAGTCGCATGTTGCGAGAGAGAGAGAGCGATAAGTATTAAAACCATAAATGAACTTAAATAAACTTAAAACTAACTCGTCAGAAGCTGTTAATTTGTTTTCAAATGAAAAATATGAGACTGAATTACAGTGGCCACGATTAAATTAGTGACGTGATTATACGATCGTAATATGTACTCTCCTCTCTTTATCGTCTTCTGTGGATCACCATTAAAAATATTCACCCCTATCGTGAATAAGAGAGAGCTGAAATATAATATACGGATAGGCACTCTGTATGTAGGGAGGACAGGTAAAAAATAGATAGATCTGGATCTAGATGGACACATAGACTATGAATTTTTTCAAAGATAAGACTATGACGAGTGGTAGGGGGCAACTTCCGCGTCTCCGAATCTAACTAACCGACTTTAATAAAGGACACAGAAATATATATTTTCTTTTAAATAAAACTAGTATATAAACAGCAACGCGTGGCGCGGTCAGCTACATGGTGGCACAAAAGGAGCCATATGGTTTGAATTCTTTATAACATTTTCAATTAATATTTTTTCTGTGTTTTTCTTCAGAATTTTGTGAACAAGACTTGGGGAATTAATTCTGAAACATTCGAAATGAAATCATGGCCATTACACCCGAAATTTTGCGAAAAGTTATGGAAAGTATGCTAAAAAGAGCACGTATGTGCGAAGCAGAAAATGGACATCACTTACAGGATATAATTTTTCAAAGCTAATTGCAAAAAATTCCCCAATAATATACTGTATTTAAAAAAAAAAAAATTATAATAATCGCATAAATAAAATAGTTATAAACCATTTAAACTATATAGCTCCTTTTGTGTCACCCTGTAGTATAAAATAAACGAAAATTATTGCGTAGGCTAAAAACTGAAAAAAATGTTTTTTTTTTAATTCCTCTGTAAGAGATCTAAAACCCGACCACTATGTCGTTGAATGCTTTCGCAATGCAACATGCAAATTTGAAATAACTACTATACAAATCAAAGTTAAGAGTGAAAAAATTTCTAGGGAAAAGAAACGTTGGGGACATACGTATTGCTTTATGACAATATTTATCATTTACTATTCAATTACCACACTCAAACATACAGCAAAAATATTTCGAGGAAAAAGTTCGACAGCTTTTGAAATTTTATGAACAGAGAAAACAATGCTGGGAAAACAATAGTCACGGTAGGGCTGGATACGTACTTTTTTGTTCAGCCAACTTGGTGGTATTGGAGCTTCATTAAAAATTTTCCTGGAGTTAATACCATAAAATAATTTGTTTGAAGAATTAATTTTTTTGACAAACTAAGCTTTAAAAAAGATATCGGAGTCGTTACACTGATAGAAAACCATCATGACGGTGATGTAATTTGACATCAATGCTATATGAAGTGTCTTAATTATTGACCCCATGACAATCTTGAACATTATGATGGTAATCTTTGCGTCACCAGGTCATCTGCCACCATTACAATGATATACCGATATCAGAGAAATGACATATTGATATATATTTTTTTTATAAGAAGCAATACTCAGTCAATGATTGCATACGCACCAGAAATTAGCGCCTGCCTGGCACAAGAACGTATTTTTTAAACATTTACGCTGCTATAAACATTGTATTAACTTACTTTAGTGCATTTCAGCAGCATTATTGTAAGCATTTGTTATGAAATATTGAGGGTGGCCATGGCACGATGAATGGCAGTCTGCACGTTGACTACAAAAACCAAAAACAGACCTGGGTTCAACCGCAGTTTCAGACTAAAAATTATAAAATAAAATGAAAAACCTCGCATTTTTAGAAGTAAAATAATAATAAAAATGGCTACTGAACCGAAACTTCAGCACTGCTACGAATATAAAAACAAAAGAACGTGCGAAAGCAGAGCTGCAAAATAAAGAATTAAGCGTCACTTGCTGTCGTTTCTCTCCTACTATCCCTTTCCTATAGTTCCCAAACAATGCTTCGCATGTGTAGGAGTCATCTCCTGAGTGCTGGTCCTAGGTAAAATAAAAAACAATAACTTAATTTTAATAAGCAATTCCAATATGTGTAAAATTTCTCGCTTCTTGGCACGCTACAATAAATCCTGAGATCGAAAATGAAAACAAATTATCAGTACTTTTAGAGGTCGAATAAAGTGAATTGTTATTTTATTTGAACAAAATTATTAATTTAATATTATTAATTGAAAACTATTGAAATTTTTTCCAATTTTCTATTCATAAAGCTTAACTGAACTGTAAATCATAAATATTTTGTACTGTCAAATATTTTTGTTATTTAGACAACAATGAAAACCAAAATTAATTCCAAAAAAAAATCTCAAATATAAAGTTCGCAATACCTTAACTTCATTGTTTTTCAAATGATCTAGGAATTTTTAAATACTTTTCAAATTTCAAAAATCTATAAATTCGAATTCTTTAATTATTTTTTTTTCGAATTCAGCGGCCCCAAAAGCATATAGATTGACCGTCAAAAATTATTGTTTAGCTAGATTCGGGGTTCGTCTCTCTGTGCGTTGTTGGAGCGTATATCGTTAAATTTTTATTCATGCCATAGTTTGTCAGGTGTCAGGCAGTTACAGTCTGAATTGAAATTGGCACACCCTGTACATACCTTGCCGAATATTTGATAATGTAGAGAAGATTTTTTTATCTTGAAAAAAATATATGTAAAACAAACATGAAAAACGAAACAAAACTTTTTCTTGGTATTTGGGCAGAAAAAACATCAAGTGAATTTCTTTAAGCTGTGTTTCTATTAAATTCCACAACATTTACAAATGGTTTTCTGCTATTTTTTACATGTTTATTTTATTACACATTCTTCGGTCCCTCTGGCATGAAATGCCTTTCTCTTGTGGTATAATAAACATTTAATTATATTCGCTTAAATATACATATATGTATGTATGTTGGTACTAAGAATGCTGCCTATCAGGAAGTAACTTTCTCATTAAATTTTGCTTTTTAGCAAATATTTTTCTTCCACTAGAATATTAGCCAGTTATAGATTAACATTTATTTCTATATTAAAATAAAATCAGAGACAATTTCCATATGAAATCACAAGAGCCAGTAAAAAAAGAACATCTTTCGCTTTATCTCGTTCATATTTGTACAACAATTTATTAAAAAATTAATTAATTACTAATTTATAGTCGGACTATTCTCAATATGTATATGTATATCGTTTTGTTACGTTTAAAAGTAACTTTGTGTTTGCAAACTACAAACTCCAGAAGTGTGTTTCCTCTAAACAAAATAATATGCTAAATTAATTTTTCTCAAAAAGAAACTTCTTCATAAAAGTAGTTTTCCTGGAAACTATATATTCCATACATATTGCGTTAAGTGCAATTGCATCGATTATCAAATGCCCAGTTCGAAACTTATAAAAGTTGATTTTTAAAAATTTAATTCTATTATTCTGAAAACTATTATTTTCCTTCGAGTCCCTACTAATTGAAAATGATAATAATTCCTTTTTTATCTTGGACCAGCACTCAGAAGATGACCCATACACATGCGATATATTGTGCTGGAACTAGAGGATAGTTAGAGAAATGATAGGAGCTGAAGCTTCACTATCTTTCAACATGTTCTTTGTTTTTTTTTATAGCTGTGTTGAAGTGCCTCTGATTTCAAGGAGACGTATTAAATTTGTGAAGATTCGTTTTTAGTAGTCATTTTCAATACTTAGTTTACTTCGGCGGTGCTACACAATAACGACGAAGGAGGGCGTTCTCATTTGCCTGTGGATTGATTACATCTGAAGCCGGTACTGTTCAGTGACCAGTGACTATGCCTTCGCTACTGAAACCTTCCAATAACAACTGACACCAAGACACCCTAATGCACATCAGAAAAAGTGCGAGATGTTTTTATAACTTAGTCTGAAACTTGATTTGAACCCAGCCATCTCCAAAGTATGTAATTATCACATTTAATTTTCATTGCCTTGTATGGTGTCAATTAGCAGCCTATTTAAAATTGCAAAATTTTAACTAATTGAAAAAATTAACTTTATTTGCTAAAATGTTTGAAAACTAAAATGAAAAACGGTAAGTCTGTACTAATTTCTTTATCGTTCGTCGGCGAATTTCGTCCGAAGCGGGATGGTGTTAATTTTCATATGTACAAATGTGTTTTATTTCTGATGTCGAAAGTTCGCAAGGAAAAATTCGTTGTACGTCCCAATAGTCTTCCCACTGTTGTCTAAGTAGCGAAATATAAACGCAGGCGATAGTGTTGAAAAATTAATAATATGTAAATGACAAAAAAAATTTTTTTGAACGTTTTGACAATTTTAAACTATGGGTATGTCAATAAAAAATGACGCTTACGATTATTTGGCGCTAAGAAGACGATATGTCTACTCAGTTGAAAAAAATATCACATATAACGAACAAAGATTATTATATTTTACTTTTCCCAGTGAATTATTTTCAAAATAAAGCCTTTCGAATAGTTTCTGTATTTCTAGACAGCGGCGCCTTTTGCGAAAACTTTTATTCCTAGCAAGTAAAAAAAAAACGGCAAAACCAGATCATTAAATATTTGCACTAATTTTGGGCCACTCTTTGGTTCTTTTCTTTGTAACCATTATACCAGACCGTTGTATTAGCGTTATCAAATATTTCCTAACCACATTTAAACATTTTCAAATGAGCATCTAATCGACCATGAAAAATAATCTCTTAACCTGATTGAACTTTAATTGATTTATGCGAGTACGTTTTCTAATATTCCCAAAGAACACGAAACAAAAGTTCTTTGCTTGTCGGCTGTATTAAAAAATCTGAAAAAAAGTTACATATGAAAGCATTTTTCATATACAATTTCAACGAAATCTCAAATAAAAATACAAGTTTAATAATGGAAAAGTACTTGTTTTACTTGCTCGAACATTTGCCCAAAGCCCCAATGCTTTTGACATGCATAAGGGAAATTTTTCGTAATTGTTTATTCTTAGCAATCGGGCAAATTTCGCAAATATTAAAACACTCACAAGTGTATGGTTGTTTTTTTGCCTTATTTCATTTAAAATCTACACGGTCTGTGCTGGTTATGTTTTTTAACAACTGGTCAATTTATAATAAACGTAAAAAAAAATAATAAAAATTTTTATGCGGGTGTAAAACTAGTGGTGCCTACTTTTACAAGCTTTAATAGCGTATGGATCTTTTTTGGCATTGATCAGTCACTAAACCAACCTCTGCAGAACTCACCTCTGCAGAACCGACTGCGACTGAAGCAGCGACAGACGAATGTCGGGTGTTGTTGGCATATTTGCCCTTAAGAGCACATTTAGGCATATTTTTTATTAAATAAATTTTTTCCCTTTTTCTAACATATTTCACATACATTATTTTAAAAATGTAACTTCATAATTGAAGTGAAAATTTTTTTGAAACTTAATTAACGAAAAACAAGGTTTATATTTTGATAAACTTTTGGAAATTTATTCCAATTACTACACGAATTACACACTTTTTTTCCTGCATACGCATATAAATATTTTTCATCTAAAAAACGTTTACTGCCGTATTCATAATTTTTTTTTGGATTTACAATAGCAATATTAATAGCATTGTGTATGGAAATATGTTCGTAATTAACTTTTGTGCGGAAATTTGTTTAGAAAAGGTTTTTTAAGTGAAGAACATTTTTTATGAATACGACAGTTTAACTATTAAAATTTTTCATAAAGAGTGACCCAATATTATTGTTCTTGAGAACTTGAAAAATAGAGAACTGCACGATGGAACGTGTGTAATTGCTGATAGACCGTTTAAAAAAAATGAAAGGCCTTACATGGAGCGCAATCATAAAATTTTAAATGTTGTAAAATAATTCATTGTATTTTTAATATTTGTTTGAAGCAATAAAATTATCTATTTGATTTAATTCATTTAAAGTGTATTTTCTATTTTTAATTCTGTGTAACTATAACTTATAACAAAGCTACAAGATAGCAACCATACACATGTATGATTGTGTTGCTGGTTGCTGGTGTTTTGAAACTATACTTGATTTTGATTTTGTGATATTTTAATTTGGTTGATATGATTAGGCTGCAATACTCGTAAAATATGCGAAATGACATATCGCTTCTGCTAATTAATCACTTGCTAATTGTAGGGAATATTTAGGCAAACAATTATACTGTTTTTTTTTATAGAGTGATACTTAAAATTAAAACAAATATAAAAAATATTTGCAAATTTTTTCGTATAATTTTAAATTTTAGTTATTTTTTCCATTTGAGAGAACTAGCATTAGTAGCAATTGCTTTATTGCAGTTTGTTTCGTATCTCTTTCTAATCTAATTTACTTTCTGTCGAAATGCTTTGTGCTATCGAATTTTTCCACTCACCTACTTTTATATTCGAGTGTAATTTTTGCCTTTTTATTTACTTACAACATTTTTCAACTTTCACATTAAAAACCTTCAAGAATATGAAATTGGTTTTTACTTCAAACAGAATATTGAACAAGAAACTTGCTGCCGACCTTCGACATTGATTTTTTTGCAAATTTTTTTAAGTTTCAAAACTGAAAAAAGAAATTAAGTAAGTGTTTACATTGAACGGAGTTGTGTTGTATGCTTAGAATTATCCTTGAAGATAATTTTCACTAGTCTTGATATTAAACAATTACGACAATTACATACTGTCTTTATATCATCATAAAATTAAAAAATTATTTTTTTTATATATTTCAACCACTATTTATCCCTTTCACTTTTAAATAATCACTGTTTTTCTACAATTGTTATAAAATTTTAATTAAGTGCGATGGAGTGTAAGGATTTTAAGTTTCCTTTTATTTTCATTACACTTTCCCCCGAAAGTATGCTACAGTTTACGCATAAAATTTTAATGTATCGTTGTAATGTGTTGTTATATGGCCCGGCAAATTTTTTGTATTTTTTTTTGTTATTTTTTAATCACCTTTATTTAGACTGCGCTCCAGCTTCGCTATGTTCTGTTCGATGTCAAGCAGCATCTGTTGATCATCATCCAAACTTTGACTACTGCAACTTATGCTTTGCTGTTGTATAGAGCGTACCAAATTTGTTGGCTCAAAATTGCCAGCAGCATCATCGGGAGATATATATTTGGCTTCAAATGTGACTACAACCTGTAAGTAAATGAACAGCAATTCAACAAACATTAGTTCATAAACATATACATATGTATGTATGCATGAGTACACAAGTTACATTCAGAGAGAGAGAGAGCAGTTCCTAATGTGCAGGTGAAATAAGAGAACAAATATAATGTAAAAATATTAAACAGTCAAATGTGTCGGTACCAGTGATGTTAACTCTACGACTAACAACAAAATTTTTCAGTACAAATATGCAGTACAAAGAGGAGAGATCAGCTTACTTGTTGTACATGAATTCTAGAACATAGAGTACAAAACTTTCAGAAGACGTTGACGAGAAGATGAATTAAATTACTGCATCCACGGAAATGAGAGCTGTGGTGTCCCTCCAGTTCAACGTACTAATCATTACTTTTGATATATTGTTCAACTATAAAAGAAACACTGTTCTATCTCGAAAATCCACAACTTTCATTCTTAAATTATAACATATAAATTTTGTTTCTTAGCATTTCAATACTTTATTACATAAATGGTGGTTAATTCCAATCTTCCATTAATATTGAAACATGTTAAATACTGATTTACATTAGGCTATATCACTTCTGGTGATAGTATATTTTTGTTCATTCCTCGTTGTTCGATAGAGTGAACGCATGCATGCTTAAAAAAGTTATTTATGCTCCCATTTGTCACCCAATGAAATATTCTGGAAATTCTGGAAAAGCTGTTCAGTAATTACAATAGACATTGTTAACATCACTGGTTTGTCCTTTCTGTTTGTATTAATTTACATGTGAGTATGAACGCAACAGTTTGTTGTGGTGTATTGTTGTTACTGCGCACATACTACTGCAATATTTGCAGTTTTATAGGTATTCTGACGATTAACAAATTGTTAAATTCCGCTTTGGCGATTTTTTGTTCTAAAGTTACTTATATTAAGTAATCAAAATAAACGTTTGATTCATAAAAAAATAAAAAAATGTCTGTATGCACAAGAATATTTAATAAAGAAAAAACAACAGATTTTTTCTCATATGGTGGAAATGAATATTTAAATAAACTTGCATGCGAGCTTATGTGGATATAAAAATGTTACTGGAATAAATTTCAAAACTTTTCGTCAAATAGTTTATAGAAAATTTGTGACTGGAAAAATCTGATTTTTAAGCATGGTTTAGTTAATTAGAAAATATTTGACTTTTTCTACATTCATCAGCCAAGTTATAGGTATTTTTAAGGCAAAAAGAATCGTTCATAAAAATAAACGATTTTTAAAACAAACTGCTTTAATAACTGTAATACGCCTGATGTGTTATGGCAATTAAAATGTAATACCTTTATAGGTACGTAGATGTCACCAATTTTTTTCCCATAGAGAAAATAAATAAATTTATTATATGTTCTACTACTTTTTGACAATTCTTCAAATATTTTGGTGATTTCGTCTATTATTTTCTTTTCTTGCTTAAATGTAATACCTTTATAGGTACGTAGATGTCACCAATTTTTTTCCCATAGAGAAAATAAATAAATTTATTATATGTTCTACTACTTTTTGACAATTCTTCAAATATTTTGGTGATTTCGTCTATTATTTTCTTTTCTTGCTTAAATGTAATACCTTTATAGATAGGTACGTAGATGTCACCAATTTTTTTCCCATAGAGAAAATAAATAAATTTATTATATGTTCTACTACTTTTTGACAATTCTTCAAATATTTTGGTGATTTCGTCTATTATTTTCTTTTCTTGCTTAAATGTAATACCTTTATAGGTACGTAGATGTCACCAATTTTTTTCCCATAGAGAAAATAAATAAATTTATTATATGTTCTACTACTTTTTGACAATTCTTCAAATATTTTGGTGATTTCGTCTATTATTTTCTTTTCTTGCTTAAATGTAATACCTTTATAGGTACGTAGATGTCACCAATTTTTTTCCCATAGAGAAAATAAATAAATTTATTATATGTTCTACTACTTTTTGACAATTCTTCAAATATTTTGGTGATTTCGTCTATTATTTTCTTTTCTTGCTTAAATGTAATACCTTTATAGGTACGTAGATGTCACCAATTTTTTTCCCATAGAGAAAATAAATAAATTTATTATATGTTCTACTACTTTTTGACAATTCTTCAAATATTTTGGTGATTTCGTCTATTATTTTCTTTTCTTGCTTAAATGTAATACCTTTATAGGTACGTAGATGTCACCAATTTTTTTCCCATAGAGAAAATAAATAAATTTATTATATGTTCTACTACTTTTTGACAATTCTTCAAATATTTTGGTGATTTCGTCTATTATTTTCTTTTCTTGCTTAAATGTAATACCTTTATAGGTACGTAGATGTCACCAATTTTTTTCCCATAGAGAAAATAAATAAATTTATTATATGTTCTACTACTTTTTGACAATTCTTCAAATATTTTGGTGATTTCGTCTATTATTTTCTTTTCTTGCTTAAATGTAATACCTTTATAGGTACGTAGATGTCACCAATTTTTTTCCCATAGAGAAAATAAATAAATTTATTATATGTTCTACTACTTTTTGACAATTCTTCAAATATTTTTTGGTGATTTCGTCTATTATTTTCATTTCTTGCTCAATTGTACTGATTTAGTATCTGGCAACGGGGTATGCACATTTGCTTTTTATTTACTTCTTTAAAGTTCTCATAACATCCCAGGAAAACTCTCTTATTTAATTTGCACAACTCTCTTACGTTTTTCTAAGCAACCAGAGAAATATAGGCACAAAAAGCAGACACATTTTTAAATACTAACCAGGGCTACCAAAATTGGTAGATTTCTTCAGTTTGTGAAAGATTTGGTAGGTAGGTTAAATTTTTGAATTTTGCTAACCTAGAATTTACTAATATGAAAGTGCTATAATTTATCAATAAAAAAAGTTATCTTTAAATTTTTTACCCCCTTATGCAGAAACGATTGCTAATGTGAGATGACCCCTACACACCAGAAAAAATTTTTTTTGCTTGTGACAGGACTGTCAGTAATATACTCTTATTTTAGTATTTGAGCTCTTAATAGTTAGTCACGTTTTAATTTTACCGGGATAAGGTCATTGTTTATTGTGATGATGAAGTTTATATTTCCTTGAGAATTCATTAACAGACGTTTATTTTTATTTCTCCTAGTGTAATCGAAGTATATTCTATTGTGCCTGTGTCCAGTGTTGTACACAACTACGTATGTTCTGCATGTATGTAAATGCTACTTGTTGGTTCATTTATGAAATCTAAGTAAAGGGTCGTAAGCAACAGGTTAAATGTCAGTTGTAATTTACGACAATTTATATAAATACACAATACACAAACATATTTATGTACATATAGGTTGTATTATAAAGACTGTAGATACAATTTTTTTTTATTTATATTTTTTTTTTTTGTAAAGATCTATCTATAAGTCAAATTTGCTTAAAATTAAATTAGTGTTGGTATAGAGGAAAAAATTATACTGATTATTATGTTTCATAATTCAGCAGAATTTGGTTTAAAGTTTTACTATTAACAAAAAAAAAAAAAATTAAAAAATAATGCTGTTGGCTCTTTAGATAGCGCGTTGAATCGGTTTAAGGGCCGGTCAGATCAAAAATCGTTGTTGTTTCGCCTGTTCCCTTGGAATGCTGATTCTTGTCTAATGCTTTCTGCCGAAAAACGTAAAGACCTTTAGCCAGCCCGCTTTGGATTTAATAATAACCAAAAATATACTAACAAGAACAATTTTATCATTGTGTCTGTGCTAACTTTGCTGAATAATAAATAAAATAGCTCTCCTCTAGATTAACATGACATAACACCAGAGACAAAGCTAGTCTGCATTAAAAATTTTTAAGTAAACCCAACTGATGTATATCGAAAAAAAATGGGTCAAAGGGCTTCGTCTTATTATAATGAAAAGAATCTCACTGTCTGTTGTGTATATACTTTAATTTATTTAAAACTATGTATACTTTTAATTGATATTTGAACAATCTATTTAATTAAGCTTTAAGGTTTTTTTATTTTTTTTTTTTTTTTATTTTTATATAATCTCGATATTTCGTTAACCTTCGGTTAACATCTTCAGGTTTTTTTTTTTTTCATATATATATATATAAAAATAAAAAAACCTTAAAGCTTAATTAAATAGATTGTTCGAATAATAAAAAAAATTAAAAAAAAAGTATTAAGAAAAATTTAATTGATATTGTTAGAATTTAAATCTTTCATATGTGGAAATGCTTCCTTTTTATGGAATTATAACTTTAATTCGTATATCAAGAGCAACATTTTGCTTATATTCTGCTTATAAAGACTTAAATGCCATTCTTATTTATTATCATCTTATGAAAGCACACTTAGCCCTAATAAATTATATAGGCATCCCTTTGACATTACGTTTAATATCTGCTAATATTCATTTGTAAAAATTTGGTGAACTAAATTAATTTTAATGTTTCAATCATTGGAACTAGTGATGAAGCTTAATTATCTTACAACACAGCTTTTGCACGTTTTTTTGTTTATAGCAGTGCTGCAGCGCCTCTGATGTCCAGGAGGCGTATTCGTGATGTGGTTTTAATAACTATTTTACTTCGCCTGTGCTATACTGAAACTGAGCTCGAACACAGGAATTTTTTGGTTTTGTAGTCAACGTGCAGATTACTTTAGCCATCGCTACCTTGTTTAGTTTATCACAGAAATCACCTTCAGTGTATTTTTACTAAAATTTTACGACAAATATTTTTATAAGATATTTGGACCAACTGTATCGCTCTTCAAACTGAGTTCTTATTTCCAGAAAATGATAAAAGAACTCCCATAAAGGGTGTTAAATTGTTCCCCAGTGCTCTAAACACCGTAAATAATAAATTTTTTTTTTATTACAAACAAAATTTTCAATGCCGATTCTGCAAACAATCAGGTATGTGATGGAAATCGATCGATTTGAAAAGTAAATCGTCTTTTTAAATCGACAGTAGTGTGATGAATTTCGATCGATTTCATATTCCATATTTGTTTCGTTCTCTAAATACAACTGTGTAAAATCTATAATACAACTGTAAAATATGCAAAAATATATGTGTATGTGAGTGACGTTTGTAAAATATTTAAACAAAATAACAAAATAAAATTTGTATCAACATATTTTATAATTTTTATTTATAAAATGCCTTTTTTTGCTGCGGTTTCGTTAATTATCTTCGCAAAAAATAATAGGGTGAATATTCTAAGAAAACGTTTAAGAGATAAATCGGATCCCTTAAATTTGCCAGATGAAATGTGGGTATTTAAATTTTTAAATTTCATTTCTATATTAACTAGTATTTACTTAAAGATTTGTTGAATATTATCGTTTAAATAAGGACGGATTTATAATCATTTTTTATTTATTTTTTTACTTTTTTGTATATTTCCTTACATTTTGTTCAAGTAAAATTAAACGATTTGAAAAAGAATTTAAGCTGGCATTATCGAAATGCGTTAAAAATGTCTTTCTTTCAATGAAACAAGATGGAATATGAAATCGTCACATACAAATTCATCTCACTATTTGTCGATTTCAAAAGGTTTTAACGCCAAAAACGATTTTCATCACATACCTGAATGTATAAAAGAGCACGGCGTACTTTAAAATAAAGTCCAGGCATAAACCCAAAAACCATACAAGAGATTATATTTTTTGTTACTGGTTCGTTTTAAGTTCATTTTTGTTGTACAGTGTAATACGACCTTTTTTACACTTCTACTAAATGCCCACTCTAGTCTACCATTTAATAGAACTAAAAATTACTAATATAAAATGACATACAAATTGGAGAAGGCCAAGGCTAATGTATGCACATACCTATGTATGTATGTATGTATGTGTGTATTTTGTTGGGTTTTGTGTAGTATTATTCCCAAACATAAAAAGGCAAAATGGAAAATGTGATTAAAGAGTTACATACAAACAAAATATAAAGGTATGCTTAGAGCTATTTTTGACTTAAAAGTTGACATTTTATGGGGAAAAACTTTTTTATATCCATTGAATATGAAATGTTACAACGAAGCAGAGATGGAAAGTATATTTTTGTTTTTAAAAATAAGCTTTGTATTTAAATAGCGATTTTTTAAAAGCACTTAACTTAATTCAGTTAAAAAGATATGAATTTATTTTTTTGTTTTTAGCCATTTGAATTTTATATACTTTTATAAAGGCAATTCTGATGATATTTCAAATACGAGCTTGAAATTGTATTAATTTTAATTTGAAATACTTCTAATAGAAAGTGTTTTAAATTTAAACTACTATAACAAAATATGTTTTTTTTTGTGGAAATAATTTTGATGGGATTTTTCAAATAATAATTTTGCTACTTCGTACCGTGGACCATGTCATTGAAAACAACACCTTATTGTTATACCGCAACAGTTCGTGCTTTTCTTCGTATTTGCAATTACTTACAATTGTTAATGTTAAATAGACCATGTTTTCTCCATACATTTGGGTTAGTCTAGGACTAGTCTTAGTCTTCTGTGGACTACACTATACATGCATGTATGGACTATGGCTATTAATAAATCAAATTACTACAGTAATGAAATTCGTGTATAATAAAGAAAATATTAATAACACTAATTATTTAAACTTAAGGTCTTCTTAATATATTTAATATTTATTAATATAAAAAGAGGTCAAAAAACTAGAAAAATTATCAAAAAAAAATAAAGAAAATATTTATTTTTGTATATCTTGCGAAGGGTTGGAGTCTAAGTTTCTGAATATGGTCCAAATGACTTTGTAGTTAAAACAAATCATCAGTAAAAACTGGGAGGGATTGGACAAGTAGGCGTGGTACCTCCTATTGAAAATCGACTTTTCGATTGATTATGATATATTTTGGTTAATTTGTTCTAATGAAAATTTTGGATGTTAGTAGAATTTTTTTTGTATTTATTTATGTATGTAGAAAAATATGACTGAATAATAAAATACAAGTTTTCTTTCTTAAATAGAAAGCAAAAAACTAGTTTACGAAAGCTTTTAGTCTATCGAATGACATTTCGCGAGAATGTACTCGTTCGGCTACTCGTTATCGAATGCCACGATCTGAAATTTCGATACGTCTTATTCGATACCGAATATGACGATCTCAAAAAGTCAAATGTCGATCAAATTTATTCGATCACGAATACGACGATTTGGGCCCAGATATTCTTAGTATATTTGTAACAAAAGTACAATACAAAAACTAAAATCTATAATCCGGACACTCCAGCTAAAAATTAATATTTACTTTAAATGCTTCTTTAGCCCAAATTCACACTATGTTGGATGTGGACTTACATAAAAAGATAAGTCCAGCCATAAGGTTTGCACGAACACAAAATAATCAGACATAAACATAAACATAAAGATAAAATAATTCATATAGCAATAACGTTATTAAATCTAATCCCACAGGAATGTATGTAACGCGGTTAACTTATTGTGAAGTTGAAGTTAAAGCGAAGTGTCTCTGGGAATTGCTTAATAATTTTCTATGCATTTGCCCATAGATAAAAATTTATTGAGGTCGGTTACACATTACTTATTAATTAATTTGATTTTCAATGAGAATTTAAAAGACATATAAGCTTTTAATAATTATATAATTAGATAATTAATTATAATTAATCTGATAAATTACGTTTTTAGCAATAAATCTTTTAAAAGAAAATTTTTTTAAAAGTTACATACTAAAGATTTTTTTAGTCATAATACATTCGAGTATTTTTATAATTAAAATTTTTTTGTTTAAATTTAAAGACGATCACAAACATTGAAATATTATTGGCTTAAATTTATATCAATTTAGATTTAAGATTTTATTGCAAATAAATATGCACGTGCCTGACGAAACTGACGACAAACAAATACATGATTGATTAAAATAATATCTTAAAAACATGTTTTTCTTTTCCCTTATGTATTCGGCCAAAAATAATATTAATGGCAGCATAAAAAAGAAATACACGTTAACATAAATACGTGGGATATCTTAGAAGCAGCGATTAATGAAATAAGCAGATTTGAATGGGAATATGAAATAAGCTGCTGGTGTAAGTGCTAATCTGACAGCACGGAAAATATTATTTTTGGAATATCATCGAATATATCGAATTCAATTCGACATGTCGGCGACATTTTGTAAAAAAAATTTATATTTATGTAAAATTAAAATTTTACGAAAAATATCAAAATTTTTGATAACTTTAAATTTACAAGGTGTTCGATTTCATCGTAAAGAAAATATATAATAAGAAAAAACTTTCTTCTATAAAATTTGCGTTTTGGTGCTTGCGGTCAATTGACGCTAAGGTCCCAAAATGACCGAAAATATGTTGAACATGTGATTGTTGCAATCACACTTTTTGAACACTCGTGATATTTTACATATCATACATATCAAAGTCCGTAGCAGTCGGAGAAGGCTTTCCCACGATCGGAGCAGGCTAGCCAATTAATCGCCGCAGTACATTATTTATTTTCCGTAATAAAGAAGAAATTGCATTTCATATAATTTCCAGAGAAATTGTATTTTGACATAATTGACATATTTGACATAACCTACAATAGTTCACAACAATATACTGATTGGATATTATATTCTCATTTATATTTCTATTCACTTTTATCTCGAAATCGTACAAGCGCTGTCTGAACATGAAGGGATGTATTTTTTATTATTTTAAAATAAGAGTGGCGGTGATCGAAGAAGTCTGCACGTTGACTACAAAATGAAAATATTTTCCTGGGTTTAACCCCAGTTTCAGACTCATAAAAATATCTCGCATTTTTTCTGATGTGCATTTTGTGTGTCTCTGTGTCGTAAGGTTTCAGTGGCGAAGGCATAGTCACCGGTCACTGAACAGTAAAGGCTTCAGCTGTATCCCATCCACATCAGGTACATCAGAACGCCCACCTTCGCCGCTCATGTGTAACAAATAATTACTAAAAATGGTTAATAAAAACGATGCTTCAAAAATTTAATATGTCTCCTTGACATCAGAGACACTACAACACTGCTGTAAAAACAAATAACGTTCAAAAAAGCAGTGTTGTTAGATAGTGAAGCTTCAACTCCTCTCATTTCTCCTACTATCCCTTTTCCCTAGTTACAGCACAATGCACCGCATGTGTAGGGGTCATCTCCAGCACTCGTCCAAGATAAAAAAAAAAACTAAACAATTTTTCTTGTAATCTCTTCGACGACTTTTTCAAATTAATTTTACTTTTCTATTTAAACTATCAAGAAATTTGCATATGTTTGCTTTGAATGTAGAATTTTTTGAAAAAGTAATTGTATGTGTAAATGTAGGATAAAGAATGATTTAGGATATTCCTCGTAAGGGTTCACTCATTCCTTTCAACAAATTTTAGGTTTACAATATTTGCTTTCCCTCTTTTCTGTTGTAGTTGTTTTTCTTTTTTTTTCATCATTCTTTTTATTTTACGGTGTGTGAACAGAAGTCAAGTATTTGTTGAAAATAAAGATGTTTATATTTACCAGACCATTCTTTTATTGTGGCAACATGTGGTTACGATTTCTTATTTTTATTTTTTACTTTTTTGTTAGTGCACTCCGTAATCTCAAAAGAGCCATAAGTAGCAAATAATTATTTCTTAATGTGTAAAGAAACTCTCTAGGGCAAATGATACTTTAAACTGTGATGAAATGAACTTAGTATAGTGCATAATGAAATATGTATATAAATATAAATATCACCAGAGAGAAAATTTCACTACAAACTTCGTACAGTGATGCTAACTTTTTTTTGGAGAAAAACGAATTGGTCATTCATAAAAAGCGCACTAAAAAGCACTAAATGCAATTAGTATGTTTGTATGTATGTACATACGTATATTTACAAGATATAGATTACAATTAAAATTTTATTTGTACTCTGTATGAAAGAAATACCAAAACACTTAAATAAAATTCAAGTGGGCATGTTTTGAAATTTTTTTTGATATCGACTGCTTAAACTCGTACCGATGTTGCCATCATAAAAACTGCAAATTTAGAAGAAAAAAATTAAATTATAATTCAAAAACTGCACATAAAAAAATCACAATGTTATAATTTATTTCACTTTTTTTATTAAACTATAGAAATATAATACAACAAATCGGTTCCACGCTTTTTCTCATGGGAGTAGAATCAGAGTATTTGATATTGGATGTTCCAGACTATAAATCGTTGATTGCCATGACGCGTAGAATGCACCAATAGATCTATGGTGTACTGATGGGTCCAAACTGGTGAATGGTAGGGCGGCATGGATCTACGGACCGATTTAAGCAAACCGATTCTAATGCGTGTATACCCAGCAGTTTTCTAGGCGGAATTACATGCAATCGGAATATGTGTGGGCGAGTGTCTTCCTAGGAACATACTATCAGATAGTCAAGCAGCTCTTAGGGCTCTTTAGTCTACCAGAATAACCTCAATATTGGTATGGGAGTGCCTGAACCTTCTTAACGAGTTGGATAATTTTAACGCCGTTACAGTGGGCTGGGTTCTGGTCATGCTGCCCACTGGCATGCAAGTGCCGGCCAGCGTCAGGCAGAACACTTTTTGATTCCAAATAGGTTTCTCTCAAATAGGCTGCTTTTGCTGAATATAGCGGACCTAAGCCTTTGTGGCCTGAGGTACCACTTGAAAAAAAATGTCTGTCGATTTTGTGAACGTGACAATGAGATCTCCGAACACGTTCTTTGCGATTGTCCATCACTCGGCAGACAGCGTTTTATCCATCTGCATCCACACAAGTTATGTAATACCAGGCCCTAAATAGTGATTGGATACTTAGGAGCCGTAGATTGGGTCATAAAAAGACACTACTACTCTCTAAAAAGTAAACACACACAGGCTGCAATAGCAAGGTAAACATTCATTTCAAATATGAATGCATTAATTCCTTTTGCAGCCCTCTCTCAAAATAAAGAAATGAGATAAATTGTTAATTGCGCGCTCTTTAAAATTAAACAAATGAGTAAAAAGTAATCAAATTTTGACAGTCGAGTTTTAAATATTTATAAAACACATGGCGAGTTGCACAGTCCTAATAAATAGATCTTGTTTGCAATATAATCGTTATGACAAAAAAAATTCTCAGTAAACATACAGTAAAGAAATTTCCTTTTCTTGCTAAGTTAAAAACAAATTATTCTCAAAAATCACACATAAAATATATGTATCAGGTATAGGTTAAAAAATTTAATATTTATTTTCTGCGAATATTTGCATATAAAAAATAAAATTAAATAAATTGACGTGGAGGCGCATCTTGTCTGCCTAGGGAACCATCATATTTTCTTCATATCATAACTTTCATTTGTTACCTACACACTGGGGATGTGTGATACACATATTACATTAAATTTTTTATTCGACAGAATTGAATTATCATTGTCAGGAAATATTTATTTTCTTGGAATTATATTTTGCAATTAATATAGAGACTTTTAATATATCTTTATTCCTCCTTATCACTAACGTGAAAGAGATAATTACTTAATGAATTAGAAAATTTGTAAATAAAAAATCCTTTTTGCAAAGAAAACTTTACCCCAGATGGGACTCGAACCCACAATCCCCGGCTTAGGAGGCCGATGCCGTATCCATTGGGCCACTGGGGCGGTTGAGCATAGTGTGAAAATAAACAATGTTAAATAGTATTCTGGAATAAAAAGGAGTAGTCACAACATTTATTGGCCATAAATATTTTTGCCTTTTACCAAACACATACAGAACAGAAATAAACAAAAAAAAAATAAATAAATATGAGAACTCATTTACAGAGTAAGAGGAATTTATTTTGGCTAAAAGCCAAACATGTATCTCTTAAATGAATTATATCAATATTGTGTATATGTGATATCTGGAACAACATATTAAAATAAATATGTACATGTGTGTGTTGCAAATCTCTACGACACTGCAATGACTAAAAAAAATGCATAATACGAGGAAAACATCCAATTTATCTGCCTGAATTATACATATTGAACAATTTTTTTGCTGTGAAATACACATTGTGCTCTTTTAAAAGCCTCAAAAATAAAAGCCGGTGCTTATTCTGTGGCACATTTCACTTTTTGTTTTGCTACTTGATTTCTTATTTGGTAACATTAATATTCTAGTGTTCATTATCTCACAATCTGTTGTTGTTAGTTAAGTGAGTATATACCAAAACAACCACCTTTTCACAATCAACTATCGTGAGAGTATCTCGTAAAAGCACATGTTGACTATGTTGTGAAAACGATATACTCAAAGATACTATGTACATGTATATGCACATACGTACTACGTAAATACTAAAATACTTTCATTTACAAGCAGAGGTTCTTAAACGTTTCCTACGATCTCAATTGTAAAAATCAAGAGTTTATTATTTCAGAAGAATTAAATTACATATAGAGGTTTTTGCTCTCAAATTAATGTTTTTTTCGTTTAAAAATTAATTCTTTTTCAAGTCAAACCCAATGTTTTTCAAAGGAAATTAAATTTTATTCGAAACAAATTAAATACTTTTCAACACAAATTAAAGTTTTTACGAGTCATAGTCAAACTCTTTCATTTCAAATTAATTTATTTTAAGATTAAACTATAAACAGTTTCCAACATACATTTTATATTATCGTGTAGAAATAAGTGTTGTTGTGAGAAATCTTTTCTCTATTACTTTTAAAAAATATAAACAGAAACATATAAAAAATTTACTTGTAGTTTTTGAATACAATTTTAGACTAGATTTTTTGAAATAACCTCATGCCCAATTCAAATTGATCAATTTATCTCATATTGTAAATAAACGTGGCATGCCCATTTAAAGCGAACAATGAATTTTAAATATTTTATTTATTGCAAGTGAAAAATATTACATATTTACTGTTGGCTTGTGAAAAAATATTTGTTTTAGATTTAAAAATTTTTATTATGAATATGAACGTGAATAATAGAAAAATAAAATGCGAGAGTGAGGAAAAGATATGTAATAATCTAAATTTGAAAAACGTTTTTAAGTAAGTTGAGAATTAATTAATTAAAACGCTATTTTTTCGAATTATTTTCAAGCCAGTACAAAGAAAAGATTTGATTTCAATTCATTTTCAATTTGAAATCGAGCCATCATGTTTGTTGGACTTTTATAATAACAAACAAACCATATAATAATACATGTTAAGGATCTCTGCTCTAGTGATAGTTTAATAGAACTTAATGATTGTTGTTGGTATTTTGGTTTGCTTTAAGCATGGAAGGCTTTGAAATTGTACAATCATACACTTATTTTTTTACAAGTTTTTAAATAAAGAGCATGTTTTGTAATGTTTTCTGTTTGTAAATTTCTTGTCATAAAGGAAATATTTCATTATTGCAAATAAATATTGTTGGAAATAGCTGGAGGCAATACAGACATTTGTAGCTGTAGAATCTGAACAGTTAGAGATAAAACCATAATCTTTTTTCCTTTAGATATATATTTCCTCAAAGATCATTTCTGAATACCCAGCTCAAAAAATGCAATTAAAATTTAAAAAATTGAATTACTACGGTATTACACCAAAGGCTCGATATGTACATACTCATTTATAATGTTCGACACAGCTTTTTAGGAGAGGCTGTGTGTAAATATATCCATATGTGCCGTTAGAAATTTTTATTTTTCTATTTCATTTTCATGAACATTCTTTTACTTTTTCTGGTAACATTTACTGTAAACAAAGTTTAGTTTCTCTTCTACGCAACACTCTTATGCTCTCTCTAAACATCTGTTTAGCGTTACCACCGTTAACAACAATAACTTATTTAGTTGTCAGCAACAATTATTAAAAATTAAAAAAGTTTTAAAAATTTATTGAGACATTTAAAAGTGTTGCGAAATATTGAAAAATAAACATTTTTATTGGAATAAAAAAAAATGGCTCTAACTCAATTAAATGAAATAAAGAAACTAAAAACGTAAAAAACTAGAAAAATCACAGGAAATATTTTTTAGAAAATATTATTGATGTTTATAACATATTGGCAGATGTATATTTTCTTTATTTCTTATTTAATCACATTTTGTAGTTAAATTTAAATGAGAATAAAATTAATTAAGAAATATGTGATACTTATGAAGTTATTAAAATATCTATTTTTTAGGCGCAATAGTGGTGATAGTCTGTTTGAAAATTTTAATACATCTGTTAAGTAGATTTCTCTTTTTTCTTGTGCCATAGCATTTTTGTATCTCAGGATTTATTACAATATTGTTTATCTAACCAAGGACTCTCTCTAATTGAAAGAAAAAATAGTAATTTCTTTACTCTAGCATAAATTTAGTTTTTTGTAATAGCAGAAATTTTGTTTACTTGCACTGAGTATCTCTTTTTCTTAAATAAAATGAAGATGAAACCGGGCATGACAACAAAAGCAAACTACATACATACATGCATAATATGTATATAATTAATCTCCTCATTGATTTACGTTTTTCTTTTGTAGAACAAGTTGATTTTTCATATAAAAATGTCATAATTTGGATATAAAGGCGAATCCCATTAATTCGTAATCGAAGGGACACTAGTTTCCGAAATAAAGCGTTTTCGATTACGCGGGGTTAAAATAACAAAAAAAAAACGAATTTAAGGATTTTGGACTGTCAACACTCCTAGTATAGTTTAGTAAAACAACAAATAAACTAATTTAAAGAAAAACAAAAACATCCGGTTATTGTTAAAAAATTTTTGAAAAAACAGGTTTTGTAATTAAAGTTTTTTTAAATATTGGAATTTCTTACGAAGGCTTTGAACTGCATAAAAAAATATGAATTAACGAGGGGACCAAAAATAACGGTAATAACGATAGTAAGTTTTTAAAATATTATACGAAATGATGCAATTTAAAAATCTATAACATTTTTTAAGTTATTTTAATTTTCTGATGCAAAACATATTTATCGTGACGCTAAAATTCTTAACAATTTTATTTACAACAAAATATTTATGTAAAGCGGCAACGTTGATCTACTTATATTCACAAAAAATACCAAAATTCTCTGCATATTTTTCTTATTTACTTGGCGTTGTTTAACGTATGAAATATGTGTGAAGAGTGTTCTTCTGTTATCTTTTCTTCTAAACTTGTGATGTTTTTTTCTTGTTTGCACTATTGGTTGTGTGGAGAGGAGAATGAGTGTTATTTGTGTTTGTAAACTTGTTTTTGTAGTGCATTTTCTTATAATAAACATTTGGCTGTGCCAGCGGTAATAGCCCCAGTGGCCCAATGGATACGGCATCGGCCTCCTAAGCCGGGGATTGTGGGTTCGAGTCCCACCTGGGGTAAAGGTTATAGAATTTTTTTTTTTTTTTTTCAAAATTATTGAATATTTTATTTGCCGAAATGTTCATATGTAGGAATACATTACTATGTATATATTATATGTAAATAATAGATGTCTTTATATAAAACTCTAATGTAGCATTACTTACCGGCAAGGGACGGCTAGTAGAAATATCCAATAAGTGATCTTGTATATGTATGAAACCGGTTTGAATGAGATCTAAAATTAAAATAAAAAACATAAAACAAGAATCACTTTTTTTCATCATTTCATCATATATAAAAATTTTTGTTCACATTGCATCAAAGTAAATTTGAATAAAATCAGTATCATAGACGTAAACGCTGCATTTATATAAATGTGAGTTCAGTGTTCGAAGATGTTATATTCATACCATGCCATGCAACAAAACTTAATGTTGAATACAATCAGAATCATAGTATGTAATTACGACCGCATATGTTTTGGCCTGTTGTGGGCAGTGTGAACAGGTTCTAAAATAACAAACTACAGCTACAAAGAATTAAAAAAATTTAATTTGAGGCTAGAAAATAGAGCAAATTCTTAACGACTTCTTTGATCACTTCTTGATGTTTTTCATAGTTTAAATCAAATATACATTTCGCTTAAAATAATATATCGATGGTTAATACATACATGACAAAAAAACAAACAAAAATATAAAATTGTTATATTTATATTTTATGATTTTTATCGGATAGAAGTGAAAAATATCCTAGCTTCCAGCTTTAAATTAAATTTGTAAGTGCTTTGTAGCCACTTTACAATTTAGTTTCATGTTCTTTTAGAATATGATCACACTGTTCATTTCTTACTCATTATCGTCATCAGTTTTTTATTTTATTTTATGCAACATTGAAATATTTCTTCTTGATGTGAACGAATACTTTTGCTGTTTTATTTCATTCGTCATTAAAATAATCATCAGTGAGCCAACCAAGCCAACACCCGAAATGACAGGAATGATACGACAGATGATTAAAATCACAGAGCCAACAATAACCGAATGAGTGAATGATGGAAAAGCAGTAGTGAATTGTTATTTTATTTTTTTAGTTGTTTGAATACAATTGCACATTTTTATGATTTACATTACGTAATAATTTTTGTTAAATCACAATCACACCGGGCTCTGGCATGCATGCTTCAGTCACCGTTAACATGAAAGAAATTGGGAGCGAAAGGCGTCCATATTATTACTTTTTTAAATTATTTTTTTTTAACTTTTAAGAATGAAATACATTTATATAACTTTTGCTTAACTATTTTACTAGGAAAATTTATTTGTTATTCCTCTTTTTTTTTTTAGAAATTTTTTTGTTTTGAAATCTCTTTTAATGAATTCCATTAAATGTGAACGAAAATTTCTTTCTATCAAAAACTAAAATTCTTTTCGATATGCATAATTATTGAAATAAATTATTGTTTGTTTGTAAATATTGTAATCAATGTATAGTTAACGGCACTGGTCGCATGAAAAACAATTTGAACTTTAAGCTGTTATCTAGAGTGCATGTTTGCTGTATTCTTTGAAATTTCTTAAGTTGCATATTCAAACATTTATGTATGTTTTTTTTTGTGAATTTCCCTTGGCTTTGAGGTTGAAAACTTTGGTTCTCTATTTTGTGGGTCAAGGGTTTGAAAAAATTGTTTTTCATAGTTTTCTTTCTACTGTTCTCTCATTTACTTTTCATACATTTTATTATTTGGTTTTATTTTGACTTATTTAATGGAATCATTTCATTCATGCCTTTGGTACATTCTGTTTGCAGTTGGCTTTTTAATGAGTTGTGCATTATTCAGAAGGAATGGGAAGCACATTAAGACGATTTCTTTTGAAACACATGAAATAAAGTAACTTTTTTATTATAATTTTTTAAATTTTTGTTTTCAGTATTTTGTAAAGAAGACCTGGGGAATTTAAAATGGAACAGTACACAATTGAACAAAGTGCCAAAATCGTTTAACTTTATTTCAGAAGGAAATCATGATCTCATCATAATATAATTATGAGCGACGAAGCCCATTTTCAATTGAATGGGTTCGTTAATATGCAAAAACGGCTACGGAAAATCCAAGAGTAGTTCAACGGTGAGAATTACGCTCATTTAAGTGTACAGTTTGATGCGGTGTTTCGTCGGAAAGCATAATTGGCCCATATTTTTTGAAAATGAACACTGGCGTTAGATATCGAACAATGTTGGAAAATTTTTTAGATCCAGACGTGGAAAACCATCCGCAAGTATGGTTTCAACAGGATGGAGCCACAGCACACACTGCGAACGATCTCAGCTCTTTAAACTCTAACCCCTTCGGTTATTTTGGGACACCCTGTATATCAAGATTTATAAAATAAATATAGTAGAAATTCCGTGAAGGCTTAGTTTGCTACTTCGAGGGGCAGAAGGGACAGAAAGCAATTATAAAAATATATGTTTATTGTCATTAGTTTGTTTTCTAGCACAGCAAGATAAATTTACTGTGTGACAAAAATAAATGAAGCAGAAATAGCTGTGATGTGATAATATTTTTCTGGTGTGTATTGTTGAGTACAATAACAATTTGGTTTGGAAACTTTCCAAACACCTTCTAAAGAATATATTTATCGGTACGTTGGCAATGGCTGAAGTAGTCTGCACGTTGACTACAAAACCGAAACAGACCTGGGTTCAACTCCAGTTTAAGACTAATATTATACAACAAAAAAAAAAAAAAAAAAAAAAAAAAAAAAAAAAAAAAAAACATCTCGCTTTTTTCTGATGTGCATTAGTGTGTCTTTATGTGTCAGTTGTTGTCGGAAGGCTGATAGCAATCCACAATCACATCAGAACGCCCTCCTTCGTCGGTAGCACCGGCGAAGTACAAATAATAATAAAAATGGCTACTAAATGGAAGCTTCAACGTGCAGCAGATGTTTGATGGCTGTATCTAGAAGAAACTGAGGTGGAGGCAGCACGCAATGGAGTTAAAAATGCTAATGATTACTAAGAATTCTGTAGTGGGAATGGACTGAATAATTACTACTGGATTTTCAGCATTTCTTGGTGTGATTCTTCAATTGCGTCAAGAGAAAAAATAAGAAGGCGTGTTTTTCATCGCTACTAATCTTACAATTAGTTCATAAGTTGTTCCGAATATAATTTATGAAATTATTTTATTGATCACTAAGATTCTCTTAGATTCTCCAAGTTTTTTCCGTCCAAATAATGTTCTCATATTTATGAAAATTTATTTATGGAAATATTAAAAATTTTTTTTTCTAAAATTAAATTATTCTAATTTGAAATTTAAATCAATTAAAAAAAAAATTTACCATTTGAATAATTTCATACTGCATTCACTGTCTGCATTATATTTAAATTTTTCACATCTTTACTCTTGAATCTCTAGTTCATTATAAATGTTCTGTGTATGTATTTACATTGCAGACTAACAACTTTTCACTTTGTACTACAAATGTCAGTCCGTCCACTTGTAATGCGTGAACAATATTTATTTTTCTTTTCAACGTCAGATTTCAAGTGGCAATAAAAAAAGTGAAATGTTGGTATAACTTACCTTGCATTAACATCATATATTGGCCGATACATTTGCTGCTGCTGTTTATAGTGCCAGTAGCGGTGCCACCCATTAAACCGCCAGAGGCATGACTTAAGCCGGTCTTAATTAGTGTTTTTGTTGTTTGTGTACGCAATTCAACAATCAGCGGTTCCCCGTCATTGGCAGAACGTGCCAATGGCCATACAAAGGACTAAACAAAAGCAAATATAAAAGAACAATAAAGATAAGATTTTAATAAAAGTTTTGAAAAAGCTCTCACAAAGGATATTGCATTTATCGTATACAGTGGGTTGCCAAATTATTAGAGACAGTAATAATTTTTTTATCATTGTGATAGTTTATTAGTTTTAAGAGACATTTATAATACTGATGTTTATTTTGTATTGGACGTTTTTCTAATATTACATTTTTAAATGAATATTGATGTCTTCCAGCAGAGGCCGAGAATGCGATTTGTTTCCTGGGAAAAATCTAAGGTAAAAACTCTTGTTAAGCATACAGGTCACTCTCAAAGAAATGTAGAACAAATTGAAGGTGTCTTTAAATCGGTTGTTAATGGAATAAATATTAACTTGCACCAAAACCAACCTCATAAATACATTTTTTCACTATTGTACATAATAATATAGCCAGCCATTGTGTCAGAAAAAATTAATTTATTTGTTTAATGTAAAATAGTTTTCATTATGCTTAAGAGCTTCTACACGGTGGGCCAAAAGTAATCACACGGGGCATAAGTAATCACCGGATGTCCTTTTGCTGTAATTTTATTTAATAAAAGCCTTTGGATCTGCATGTATGGTCATCAACTCTGGCGGCGGTCATTTAGTCGATATCATAAGCAGAGCCAAAATTCTTCTTAAAAAAAAATTACCGCAACAGAATATCGGGTGATTACTTATGTCGCGGGTGATAACTTTTGGCCCACCGTGTATTTACTCAGTGTAAATAATAAATTTGTTGACTGTTGACTGAGTAGTTAGCACGTTGAGTCTACAAAATTTTTCTGATGTGTCTATGCTAACAGCGACCTCGTTCGTTGGCATTTGAGCACTAAACCGACGGCGAAGTAAAAAAAATAAATAAACAGGCTTTTGTCTAGCTTAAAAGGTAATACGTCAAAATTGTATTAGAGGGGCGGCGCTCCGACTTTACAAATTCACAACAAAGCCGCAACTATATGTTTCGCAAGAATTCCTATTCCTTTCAATCAGTTCACCACCTGTCTCTTCTACGCTCAAACTTTCAAAATAGTGCCGGTGCAATACCTCGAAAATGTAGGGCATATCCTCTTAGTCACCTATACCAGTATTATTGTTGGTTTCAGCCTCGTGTTTTCTTTTTTTTTTTTTAGTTATTGCCTTGCATTACTTTTACTTATAGTGATATAAAACCTTTTAGTTTTTTCTAAAAGGAAAAAAAATGCACTTTGAATTAAGTCTAATGGAATATGAAGGTGAGAAGCTATATTGGTTGTCTGCCTCACAATTCTAGAGGCAAACAGAATAAAGAAGCATAAACAAAAGTAATGAAATTTTTGCAAAAGGAATACAATTTAATTATATGTATGGAATAGTTAATTTTTGCGTGTCAATCAACTTAATAATGTTATTCAAAAAAAATTATTCGCCCCAAAAATTAAACTTTCACTCAAGTTATTTAAAAATAGCCAATTCTAAAGTGATAAGAAAAGAAGTGATATTAAAGGAGAAATATCAGTACTGTGAATGGCTTTTCGTCTTGTCACATAAAAATTGTCTGAAATGTTACACTCAAATGGAAGAAAAAATTAAAAAATTATAAGAAACCGCAGTTGTAACGCAGCTCTGGGCTGAAGAACTGCTCTCGCATCATTGCAATTATGTTATAAGCGCGTTCAGGCTTGTAATTATTGTTTGGCACTCGAGAGCTCTGCGTCTCCCTAGCACTCGTTAGCCAAGGAGGGAGGGCGCACTGATGATATTTGTTAATTTTTTTTTTTTTTTTTTTTTTTTATCTTGGACCAGTGCTCAGGGGCTATCCCCTACATATGCAATGCATTGCACTGGAACTAGAGAGAAGGATAGGGAAGAAATAGACAGGTGGTGAAAGTGGTAGGAAGATAGAGCTTAATTCTTGCACAACTCTGCAGTTGCGTGTAAATTATAAAGCAAAGTTGCGGAGTCTCTGATGTTTTCTTTTTGACGCATTATTTTTAAGCTAATGGAGCCATTTTATTTATTATTTTACTTCGCCGACTTTTTATTGCTCAAATACCAACGAAGGAGGGTGCTGTAGCACAGAAAACTCAGAAAAAACTTTTTTCTGATTTGACCCGGCTGGGAATCGAACATGGGTCTTTCTGGTTGCAGAGCCAACACGCTGACTACACGCCATCAGCACCCCCAATTAGTAGAATTATGTAATCTATAGAGTGAACTTCTGTCTTTACACCAAAAATTTAACCAGGTTGCAAAAGCAATCGTTTTTTATACTCTTTTTTTATGATACTCTTATACGCTGTTGAGAGATGCACCTTTATTGAGCTCAATATTCTATACAAAACGTAAATTAAGTTATTGAGCAATAAGTACGAAATTGTTATAAATATTGAGTAAAGCTTGAAATGCCACCCTTCCCACAAGTATTTTTTGCTTTTGAAAATGTACATAGCCTATGTGAATTCTTAGACGCAAATCGATCGATGTTCTAAATTTCATTAAAATCGGTTTGAAAGTTTCGGAGGGGCAGAAATTTTCCCCCTATCGTCATACTGGTTTTAGTTTTGAAAATGTATAATATCTAGGAGTATTTTTAGAAATTTCTACATATTTCTAAATTAGACATAGTGAACGTTGTAGGCCGGTTTTGAAAAGACTAATATCTAAACATTCCAAACTCATACAAAATTCATAGTTGGAAAAAGGCATATATTGGCACAAATATCTATAGTTTTTGAGCATTTTTTCCAATTTGTCTTATTTGAAGCATTATATTTTATTAAATTTATTTTTTAATGTACTTGCTAGATAAATATTAAGTAAGTGAAGTTTAAAATAACGTATTTAATTTTTGCGAATATCACAGAATATCAAGAAATCCTCTGCGTCCTTATATAATTATTTCTTTAATGTCGCACAGTGCAATGATATCAATTATTTTAATTTGGTTTTATAGACATCTTTTTTTTGTAGGCTTAAGTGACAAAAATCTATTTACTGTCCGAAATTAATGAAAAAATTAAACTTGGAGTGGAATTATACACAAACTACTTATGAAACTCTGTACACATGGGCTACACATGCAAGTAGAAACTATACAAAATATGTGCAATTACGCATTTACTGGCAACACTGATTTAACTGCACGCTCTGTAGAGTCCATACCGGCTAACAGAAAAGGGAAAGTTCACAACTAGAACACTTTTATCGTGTCGCAATTTTGAGCCCCATTATTAATTTTCCAAAAAATATTCTCCATCAAACGTGACAATGTTGCTGATTAACAAAACCAATCATATAAAATGTGCTATGATACTATACCCTAGAGAATATTAGCAACAAGAGAGCTGTTCAACAATTAAATTAAACAGGACCATACCCTTTCCAATAGAACGTAACATACAATGTCAGCATTATTGGTAGGCATGCATCTTAATTGCCTAAGAGTTTTTCTTAAAAAAAGTATTAAGTACCACATTTTAAAATTTTACTGCACCACGGTTACCTCTTTACCAGAAACTAGCTATACCATTTTTGAAATTTTCATACACAAGGACAGCTAGTCACGTATAGGTGATTTGTAATTAAATGACATAATTAATTGGTATATTTTGTTATTCACAGCAAGAAAAAAAAAGTAAATTAGTCACGAATGGTTAATAGACCCGTTACTATTTAAATATTTATTTAAATAATTTTTCTAGTTTTTTTACCCCTTTTTATATTATTATTTTATAAAATATATAATATAAATATATAAAAATATAAAAAGATTTTTATTATTATTATTATTATCATTATTATTATTGTAATTATTGTTTTTAAATATTTTCTTATATATTTTTTGATATATATTTATTAAGCCTGAGGCCTTTTTTTTTTTTTTTTTTTTTTTTTTTATCTTATTTTGTTTTTTATTATTTTATTAATTGACCTTTTTTTATTATATTTTTTGATATATATTTATTAAGCCTGTGGTCTTTTTTTTTTTTTTTAATTTTGTTTTTTATTATTCGATATTTCGTTAACAGCTTGTTAACATCATCAGGAATAATAGGAAATTATAATTCTTTGAAATATAAAAATATTTTTTTTTTTTTTTTCATATTATTTTCATATTTTTTTTCATATTTCATACATATTCGTAAAAATGTATTTTGAATTTGGTGCAAAAACAAATTTCAATACAAAATCTAATATTTATATGTACCTATTTCAAATCCAGAATATATTTTTATGAATATGGTTTTTAATATTTTTATTTTGAATTTTCATTGACAAGAACTTTTCCTATATTGTGAATTTAAAAAAAAATATTTTTTCATTATAAAAAAAAATTCAATTTTCCTGAAGAAGCTACACAAAGGAGTAGCGAAATATCGAATCAGAATAAATATTAAATATATTAAAAAGACCTACAGCTTAAATAATTAGTGTTCATAATATTTATTTAAATTTTAAACATGTGTTATCTAATCCCAAAAATGCGATTTAAATACGTTGGAATATAATTCTTTGGAAGTCATAATTGTTATGCAATTCATCCATAATGGCTACGTCTAAGAGAAGAAATTTGTGCCGCGAATGAAATTCAAACTCGTTGTTCCTAACTATCAGCTTCGAAGAAGAAGCCAGCCCTATAATAATTACTGTACAGGCAGTGATTGGCAGATTGTTGCTTCTATTGAAAAAATTTTGTTGCATATAATCGAGAATGTGCTGAAATCGCTCCAGCAATTGAAAGGTCGTCAGCTTTAAAAATTTCGAAAGAAATAGGTTTCAATGATAAAGATTCTAGTTTAAAATAAAATACTATTGCGTAGTAGTAGTAGTGTTTGTGGGCATTCGACTTTAATTTTCCTACATCGCAGTTGACAGGAAAGACTTGTGGATAATTTACGCATAAAAATCAAATTGGCTGATACAGACATCCAGATCGTAATAATTCTGTTTAACTAAATGAATTTCATTTTATACTCTAAATTCTTACAAAACAATTTATTGCAATCTACTATAATAATTGGATTGAGGCAAACTGTGGCCGCAATAGCCGTGCATTAGAATTCATTGAATGCCAGTGTATTCACACAATCCATTATACACCGACAAACATACACACAGCGCAATAAACAAAGTAATATCGCAAAAAAATTGCTGATGCTGAATTGATTAAATAAAAAAAAAAGAAAAAGAAATACAATAACTAAATATAATACGCAATTAAACTTCAGATTGGAAGAACTTGCTTTCTGAACAAAAATGTTGCCCTTTCGATGGATAACACTTTCTACCCTTTCCCATTACCTTTAAAAAGTAAGACATTTTTCATTACAACAATGGTATATAGTATTTGGGACTTAACTGAGCGTTTCTTTGTTTCTACGGTTTTACCATAATTTTTATTAATAATAACAACTCTTTTATCAATCTCCCGCTGGAGCAAATAAATCCACAAGAATAAAAGTTTTTATTTGTATTAAAATGTATTTGTGAAAAACTTAAACGAGTTTAGTATCGCACCCCTATTTGAGAGTAAAGGGTCAAGTATGTTGTATATTTTGCCAGTTATTAGTGCATCATATTTAGAAAGAAACGTGACCGCAGCAAGCAATACGACTTTAGAGAACAAAAACAGCTTTAAAAACCATAATATTTGTTAAGAAAGTTTTATTTAGTTTAATGGCTATTTGCAAATGAAAAAAGCGATTAATAACTAGTGGCAAAAATTACATTAAACAACTTGTTTTCTATGGCAAAAATAAAGGGTTGAATAAACTTACTTGATTGACATCAATTTGCGTTGAAGACGAACACAATTCTGAAGTTATATGAGCAACACCTGAAAGTGAAAATAAATAGAACTTTTAAACTCTGAAATTCAATTAAAATATAGAAATATTGTAGTGAATGAATAAGTTAATGAAGCTTTAAAATGGCTTGTTTGTTTATAACAATTAATTTTGTTGTCATTACGCCAACGGCTGGAAAATTTAATTATTTTCACTTGGTTGAAGTGCGCATGTTCTGTTGTTGATAACTTTGTATAAAAATTTTAATTTGGACTTTTAATAATTAGTTTTTAAGCCAAGTGTTGGCTAAATTTTTATTTATGACACCTTTTTACCACTGGGTAATAATTGCATTTATTACCTTTTTTTTACCAGATACAGATTTTATACGAAATAATCTTGCATATGGCAAAATGGACGGCGACATGCCCATAAAATCCCAATCATATCTGGTGGAAAAAATATTATAAATTCCAAATGTGCGCGACTTGAAGAAAGGGATTGGAACAGAAAGATGAATTAGTTTTCCTTGACTACAAACAATTGGAACTCAAAGCAATTGCAAAAACCACGAACTGGACTAACCATATAGGGATGTGTTATTCAAATTTGAAGGGATTGCATCAGTTAAATAAAATTAAATTTTAATACTCGTATATGTATATATATATATATATAGTTTTTGCTTGACAATAGCTTTGGCATTAGCTTTGCAGTTAATTTGATTTGCTATTTTATATTGAATAGAATGTTTAATCAAAATATTGGTTTTTAGGGCGCACTACTTCTTGAAGATATTGACATCCTTTGCACAAAAAAAATGCGATAAACATTTTTTTTAAGACTATAAACGTTTGTTTTCTACTAAGCGTTGCACAATGTAGAATTAAGGGACATTTGAACGTGACAGTTATAAGCTCTAAAAGTCCACATGTGCTACTATTTCGCAAAAAAAAATTAGTAACATAAAATTATCCTTCTCATTGATAAGAAAAACAATTTTCTGTCTTCTATATTAATTTGAAGTTGTAAATATTAAAAAAACACAACACTAAACTAAAGTTTTGTTTGAGCATAGAAAGCGAACAAGTAAGATTTCTTTCCAATTTTATTTAATTTGTGATTTATGTGACTTGAACAGAACACCACACTTCTAGGCACTGAATTGTCCTCTTTTAAAAATATTTTCTTGCTTTCATATTTATTGACAATTTTTGTTTTTCTGCTTAAGGATGTTTAACCAACGAGTGTTGATGTGACATTATGATTTAGAATGAAAGTTACAAAAAAAAACTACATGAATGTTTAATAAGAACATTATTCGTTCCTTTTTCGTGATTTTATTTTCATCGACGATTTTAGTTGCTTTTCAAGCAATTTATTTTTAGTCCCATTTTTTAACAAAACTTTTGAATTTACTTATTTTAAAATTATGTACATTAATTTGACATGATAAAAAGAAAATGACAATTTTTTCTTTGTTTTAATGTTAAACCAACCAAATCATGCCTAAAAGTAAATTTCCGGAAAAAATTATTATTTGAAATGAAATGCGAATATACTTCAAGCTCAATGTCACTTTTATATTTCTTTCTTTAATTTGGACATTTCGCTTCAGATACTTGTTTGTTTTTCGTGTCGGTAATGATATCTGTCTATTTAAATCGAGCTTTCGTTGTACTACACCAGTTGTTATATATAGAATCTATTGGAATGATTTCAGAATAAATGCAGCGGTACCTTAAGGTTCCGTTCTTTCTCCTACACTACTTTAATTGTTCTACTCTTTTGCAGAAACACTGTTGTTCTGAGGCAATTAAACGAATCCAATTTACAGGACATTTCATTTTGGAATTTAATTTGCAAGGCAATTATTAAAAACGAAGGTAAAAAAAAATGATTCAAAATAGAGGAAAAAGGGGTATTTTGTCTTTGAGGCAAATAAGCGTGATGTGATTTTTAATCATGGGGGTTATACTGTGCATATTACTTCATTTCAATACGGTACGATAAGTGTTTTTGTATTCATTGTATTGCAATCCCTGTTGAACATTTTTTTCTTAATGAAGATCAAAATTTACTCTCTAAAACTTGCAACTGTCTTGGCAATCTTGTTTGTTTCATTATCAATTTATTTAATTGAGATTTGCTCACCGAAATTATTTATATATTTTTTTTATTATAAGTTCTTATAGAATTCATTGCATACTCTATAGAAATTATTGTACATTTATTACAGGACTTGCCGGAAAATTTCATGTATAATTTTAAGTATTTCCTATAGAATTCATTGCATTTTCGTATTTTTTTTCTTACAGTGAATCATTTGCTGTGGTATCAATTTTGTATGTGCTTCTTAAACTCAAAATTTAGCTTAAGACTCAAAAGTTTGTGTATTTATTATATTTTATTTATAAATTAATTTTTATTCTTTTAATTTCAACTTACTTCGAAATTCCACTCGCCCTATTAAATTAGATTTGGCCTTGGGCACTTCAAAACGTATCAGCTTTATGGTTAAGGACATTGTTGCCGTGGGTGGGATTTATATTTGCTTTCTTTTACTTTATAAATTTTTCTTAAATATTAATTCTTTTTATTCCAGTTAATATAAAGTATATTTTATGGTTACTTTACAGTTGAAATAACTTTGTTATTTGGTTGATTGAATTTGATAAAAAAATATTGCTTATTTGATTCCATTAGATGGTGTTATTGTTACATGATTAAATTTGCTCCTCTCTGTAGTTAAATTAATGCATTTTGGTTTCTTCTTATAACGGTTTAGTTTTTTTTTTTTTAAATTTTAGAAGTGAAACGGCTTCTGAAAAGAAAAATATTACGAAAATCTTATTTAGTTTGTAATTCCTTAATTCGGAAAAAATATTTTATTTATTAAATAATCAGTTTATTCTGTAAATGGGGCACGTTTTGTTTTTAAAATTAATTTTCTTCACTCCTTATGTCCTTTTTACTTGACATTTAAAATCAAAAGAAACATCAGTTTTGTAATGTAAAGCGCACAACATAGATTTATAATTATGATTCTAATTGTGCTTTTTCCCTTATAAACTATATGTGAAATGTATAAACTTATAAACTTTATAAAAAAAATTTAAAAAATTTAAAAAAAAAAAATTTATAAACTTATAAACTATATGAAAAATTATATATATAAATTTATGAAATTTATAAGAGAAAAAGCACAATTAGAATCATATGTATAAATGAATATTCCCAAAATAAATTCAGTTAATATAAAATAGATTTGTAATGTTAATAGAAGTTTAAAATTGTCATTTCCACTGATTAATATTCTGATAAATTCGCCGTTAACAGCAAATTAAGTTGTAAAGAATTTATACATACATACATAGATTTATAATAGTCTTATTTGAAAAAAATTTATATGCCGTATGTGACCTTTATGGCAAGAATGGTTTTGTCAGAAATTTTTAATTGATTTTTTAATTTTCCGCTGTAAGAAAATCGCATGCCTTCATGTTATTGCCTTCCAAGTTATTTATACTTCGTTAAAGTCCTTCTTGTTTGAAGAAATCATTAACAGTCGAGTTATTTTTATTTAAATTATAATTATATATATATACATATACATATGGAAGAGCAATTGCCCTAAGCACTGTTTGCCTACTTTTGAAAATATCAGGTCATAATGAATATTTTACAAGGCCACACACATACACAATTATATACATATATCTATGTACATATAGTGTATGCACTTAAGAACATGTTGTAGGCTGGAGAAGAATTTTCACTCGATTGAAAAATGCCTTATAAGACAAAATACTGTAAAATATTTCTAACCATTTAGTTAAATAATATTTTAAAAAAATTTTAAAAATATTTTAGCATTCAGCGTTATTCTGTTAGCCGTAGCTAATCTTTTTTTATCAATTTACAGCATCTTTTTTTCTGATTTGATGAAGAATAAACCCCACAGAATAATCTATATAAAATTTGCTTTAGCGAATTACAAAATAAGAACTAATTAGCTTTTTTCTAATATTATCGTATACTATGGGTGTTGACTTCTAAATTATTTTATGACATTTTAAGACTTCTAAATTATTTATTGTTAGCATTGCATGTTCATTCACTTTCATCAATCATTATCAAACCATGTAGCGATTGTCGTATACTGACTGCGATACAATCTTTTTGTGATTTTTTTTCATAAATAGTTTCTGGCAAATATATTAATTCCGCACATAACTTCCGTTATATTTATGAATGTTCTGCTGAATAGGAGAATAGCTGGAACAATACTGTGTAATAAAATGATGCTAGAATTATGTTCACGGCAACCAAAGACGAGAAAGTAGGATAAGCTGGAGATAACATTTGACCGGCTTCCGTGATATGCCTGCGCTATATTTCCAAAAACATTATTGTTCCTGATCTGTATTAGCATTACCTGTTCCAACCAATGTACGATATTGTTTTGGCACCATATCACTTTGTTTCGGTATATGTATGGGAAAACTAGTTAATGAGGAGTGGGAAATTGCTTAAGCGAAAGATTTAAAATAGTTTTTAATACAATTAGCTTAAAATTTTTTGTTGTACTTGTTGTAAGGATGCGATTAACTGTTGTGAATTTGCCTTACACTTGTGCATGCACATTTAGTATTTCTTTTTTCCACTTTCTGCCACCAACTTCACTTGTTGAAACACTGTCAAAATTTGATTTTCCAAACGCTCAACGCTGTGAAATGATGTGAAAGATTGTGAAATGTGTAAATGTGTAAACAGAAGCATAATTATTGCAAGTCTTTTTTTCCAAAAATTTCACGTGTCAACTACGTTAAAAATAATATAAAATATCCGTGTTCAGTTTATTTTTTCAGCTATTAATACGTCTTGAACCTCTTAACCTTTTTCAAATTAATTTGCAAAACAAAATTTGAATCGCTGCATGCCATCCAATTCAACACAATTCCTAAAGTGATAACGAGCTTGATAAGCCCATGGTACAAGTATTTGAAAAAAAAAATATATAAAATAAAAAATAAAACAAATTCCGGATAATGATGTTCTCATGATACAACTCGTTATGCAAAACTTTTAAATCAAAATGTGCGTTTATGATTGGGAAAAGTATTTTGTGAGAAGTGAAAAATTTGTTTTGTTTTATTTTTAATATAAAAAATTGCGGTGGTTATTTGCATAAATGAGCATTTTGAAAAAGGTATAACGTATTTAGAAAAATCTGTTACCATTTGATTTTAAAAGAGGGTTCGAAAAAATAATTTTAAATACTGAATAAAAAAACTAACACGGCAAGATACTAAATCAGCATGTTGAAGAAATCAATTTAATTCAGTTAATGACAATTTGATGAGGTTAAGTGAAAAGAAAAAAAAGTTCCGAATATTGAGTGAAATCAATCCAACCATGAAGCACCGTTGGCAGCCATTAAACTTTCTCTTTCGTGTTGATTGCCAGTCGAAGTTTTATTGCTTAAAGACCGACGAAAAAGGGCGTTGTTAGGAACTCTATTGACTCTCTTGAGAATTGTCACAACCTGCGGTGCCTTTGGTTGTTTTATCGTTAATATTATAGGATGTGGTCTAATGAAATCAGGGAACTTGTTGCCGAAACCCGGTCATTCGCGCGCACAGCACAATCATCATTATGGGCGCATCCATTTGTGTTCGATTTGTAGGGGTCATCCCCTGACTGCCGGTCCCAGATAAATAAAAAATAAATAGCTTTATATGTACCATATTAATGAGATTTTCTTGTACTATATTGTTCGAATAACACTCTTCCCTTATGTGAAAGCTTTGTTTCGTCAACCGAAATTCCTGCCCCTTCTAGATTTTTCGAAATTAAAATTAAGGGAAAATTTTAAAAGCTCACCTGACGGAGCATTGCTGTTATCACTAACATGCCAATTTCGTAAAATTAAAACTGATTTTAATATTATGCACTAAACGATGAAAACAAACTCCAACATTTTTCCAATAGTTTGCAATATTGGGATATTTAATACGAATTAATTATAATACCTGAAAAGCTCTACTTTCCTGTGATTGTTAAATCTAACTAGATGTAGAGAATGGTGAACAACTGTGTTTTTTTTAATGGAGGGACATAATAATCACCGCTATTTGCACTATCCGTTACTATCGGAATCGTCACTTCTCTCTCATTTTTGACCATATAATCTTTTTGTATCCATTATTCAATAACTATTTTAATTTATAATTATTTATTTAATTTTTATTTTATATATTAAATAATAATATATATTAAATAATATTAAATATATTTAATTTTATTTAATTATAAATTATTCAATAAGTTACGAATAACGAGATAAAAAATTTTTTTATCACTTTATGAATCATATGAACGAAAATTGTCACTAAAAATTTCTTTAATTCTCAAGTAAAAAAAAAAACTATGGACGTACGTATGGTGCAATGAAAGCATAGACGAATAAAATTACTAACGATAAAATAATGGGTTGAGAATGAATGAGAGATTGATAGATAAACATTTTTGCATTCTGGTGTTTTCTTTTCAACCAAAAGTACAATACATTTCTTACCCCATTTTTCACTATCAATTTTTTTTCTGGGACCAGGGCTCAGGATATGTCTCTACGTATGCAACGCTGATTATGCTACATAATAACGGCGAGGGAGGGCACTCTGATGTTATTTGTGGATCTGCATCAGCTGAAGGTACTGTTTAGTTGAAATTGCCTATTCCTTCGCCACTGAAACGTTCCGACAACAACAGACACAAGTGCACAATAATGCAATCAGAAAAATGCGAACAATAATTTTTCTTTATTGCAGTCGGATAATAATCTCGAACGCAGAACCTTGGGTTTTGTAGTCAACGTGATAACTGGTTTATCAATTGTACTTTATTGTTCCGCTTACAAGTCATTTTTCAACACATTAAAACAAAATAATAAAGTTCAAAAATTTTTAGTAAATAAAATGAAAAAAGCAATACACTTTTTAAGCATCGACATCACTATTAGTATTTAGTTTGTTTTATATTTTCTTTTATTTTTACTAAACACTCTAATATTGTATTAAATTTGATATTCCAAATGGTATCGCAAACATCTGAAAAAATTGTAATAGAATCCTCCATAGAACTTCTTGAATCATGAGTACAGATTGAATTCATCAAAGAGTAGAATAAATTTTCTGCCATTGACGTCTAATTTTGTTTTCTCAACTTTCACGAATGTATAAATGATTGTTCAACCTTTAACTTTTCAACAAATGAGGTTAGATGATGAACCATAATGTAAAAAAATAAACTTTGATTGTGATGAATTTGTTATTGAAAAAAAAACAAACAAATTCAAAACTTTTTCTAACATAAATATCTAGTTTGAGCATTTGAAGTTACAGGATTAAGCGAAAAACTAATTAAAGTTTAACATGCAATGTGTTGGCATTAAAGTAAAACTTTAATAAATTGTGTAGCGATAAATGCAATGGAAAAGAGGAGAGAAAATTCTTGAAAGTTAAAAATTTCACTTTATTACGATCTTTTGTTGCAAACTTTTACATTTGTACTTTTTCTCTAAAACTCTAACAACCAAGTAAGCAAAAACAATTCATTTAGGCATCAAGCCCTAAAAACTTATATTCCACAGCAGGCTACCACGCCTGTAAGTGACTCCGTATCCTGGTATATGAGCATTAGTCTATCAAAAAATTTTATGAATACGGCAGTTAGCTCAATTGAAATTGACCACTTTTTATTATAATTAGTCTGGTATTTAGTTTGTTTGACTGCCAGTATGTTATTGACCATTAGCCACGAGGGTGGTGATGCCTGAAGTAGTCTGCACGTTGGCTAAACAACCAAAAGTTTTCTGGGTTCAACTCCAGTTTCAGACACATAAACACATCTCGCATTTTTTCTGATGTGCACTTGTGTGACTCTGTGTCATTGCCACCCTCATATATTGAAATATATACTGAATAATGAGAATATTACACGATTGAGAAAACAATTTTAACTTTAACACTTTAGTTCGCAACTTTTTCATAATACTGCAGAGATTGTATTGTCTATACGGCTCTTGACAGTGTTTGCGTTGACGTTGTTGTATTAAAAAGATTCTTCTTAATTCTTAAAACTTGATTTTTCAGGAAGTCGTAAATATTAACAAATAGATATTTTATTTTAGAACATTCATCTTGATTTTTAGCATGACGAAAATAACTTTTAATTAAAAATATATTTTATATAATGCACTGCAAAAAACACACACATTTGTATGTTCATACAAATACACTCACTGGTGTCTGTGTAAAAGATAAAATCGATTTCATTTCACAGTCATATTTATTTCTCAAAATTTTTTAACACCTGAATAAATATGCACTTCACTGTGGTATAAAAAAATCTTTTTCATGCTTTCGCCAACGGATGGTAATGGACATCAGCGACGTATTTTATACGTTTTTTTATATTTATTTCCATACATAAATTTATGGCTTAAGGTATACAATAATTATTTTTGGATCACTAATTTCATTGTATCACCTCATGTTACATGTTTTCCAACAGAAAGTAAAATTTGTAAAACTTGCTCCATTAAATTTATATAAATTTACCGCTGAATGCACAAAAATCGGTAAAAATGTTAAATAACAAAATTGTGTGTTCACACGGTTGTTGCACATTTTATAACAATTTTTCTGTCAATATTGTAGTAAATGACAATCGTGTGTACATATTTTTAATAGTTTAAAAGCTGTTTTGCAACCAATAAGGTTTGAAGGTATTCAAAGCCTTCAGCATCAAATATGGAATAGTCTAGAGAGACTTTAAAATAAAATATTACGTATGTCAAAAACTCAAACAATTAGAGCAGCATGAAATTGTGTTTTTTTTTTGGGAATTACGCATACTACATATAAAAATAGACCTATTAATTTTCCCTTGTACTTCTCAATTTCCTTCAGTTAAACAGATGATTAAGTACGGTTGCTGATGATGTGCGTGATGAAACAGAAAATAACTTTTGCAGTTCCCTTGACACAGTTTGAAATTAACAAAAAAAAAAAAAAAAAAAAAACTAAACACAACGAGAAAAAAATTTAAATTTCTCAAAAAATTGGTCTTGAATAATAAATTAAATGGGAGAATGTCTAACATGGTGTCCTTCTATTATTAGCATACGTTTTATCATTTTAAATTGTTATTTTTCTGTTGTTGGATTTCAAATTGGTAAGACAATGTTTTAGGCTTTTATTGGTTTCTTCTATCCTGCTTGTGGATGATATTTTTTATACTCTTACAATGATTGTCTAACAATTTATTGAATTTGTAGTCGATTTGAATTAAGGACATTTCACAATAAAAATTTTAAAGATTTCATTTAAATGTCATGGGATGTCATTTCGATTGAAAGATGCAAATCACTGGAAGGAAATAGATATTGAATAGGAACGTCTTATTTATAACGAATACAATTTAACAAAGCACAAAATATAATAAGAAATTCTCAACAGGTTGATTTCTGCAGCAACTGATTGACATCCTTTTAATAAATAGAAAATAAAAAAAGAACCATTGAAATTTATATTTATAAGTCAATAATTTGCTTTCATTGTTTGAGAGTCATTAAAACGTAATTTTTTATATTATTGTTCAGTATCTTTCGCTACCATTTCATACCATGTCATATTCCTATTTATTTAAAAATTATTTTTTTATTATTATTCTTATCGCTTTAATAGACGTTTTTCAATTTATTTGTGCTTTCAATTACATACTTCCATGCATACATATACAATATGCTTCTGTTTTCATACTCTGTTTGTTTGAGTAAGTGCGAGTGTGCGTATGTGTAACTGTGTTTATTTTTTGACTGGTATATACAAGGCCACGCACACCATATGGCCTGATAGAAGGATTTTATTTACACAATGGTTGTGCTGTTGCTTAAATAAGAGGAGTTGTTAAATATTAAATAAACCGTAAATAAACCGCATTGTGTTTACAGTGTGACAAATATTTGATTTATACACTGTATTTAAAAATAAACTTTATTAGATTATTAAATTTGTAAAACAGTATATGGAAAATAAACAGCATAAAATATTGATAATGCTTTATGCAAAATAATCATCGAGATTTAGAATGAAATTTAAGTTTGTTTTTTAATCTCTTTACCAAATAATTTAAATAAATTAAAATATTTTCAGTCGTCCGGGTCAGACGATTATAAAGGGTGGTTAAATTTCAAGGGCCGATGTTGATTTTGAATAAAACACAAACTATTTAGGAAATTATTGTAATTTTATTTTATTATGATATATTGGTATTACTCAATTATGTATGGAACAAAATATCGGCCAAATGGGCGCCGCGACCACGGCGGCACACCTCCATCCGATGGTCCAAATTTTCGATGACCCTGAGGCATAATGGAGGTTCTATGCCGTTAATGTGCCGAATTATCTCATACTTTAGCTCTTGAATTGTTGCTGGCTTATCGACGTACACCTTTTCTTTCAAATAACCCCAAAGAAAAAAGTCCAACGGTGTCAAATCACATGATCTTGGCGGCCAATTGACATCGCCATTACGTGAGATAACACGGCCATTGAATTTGTTGCGCAAAAGAGCCATTGTTTCGTTAGCTGTGTGGCAAGTGGCACCGTCCTGCTGAAACCACATATCGTCCACATCCATATCTTCCAATTCGGGCCATAAAAAGTTCGTTATCATCTCACGATAGCGAACACCATTCACAGTAACTGACTGACCGGCCTCATTTTGGAAAAAATACGGCTCGATGATGCCGCCAGCCCATAAACCGCACCAAACAGTCACTCTTTGTGGGTGCATTGGTTTTTCGACAATCACTCTTGGATTCTCATTCGCCCAAATGCGGCAATTCTGTTTATTGACGAATCCACTGAGGTGAAAATGTGCCTCATCACTGAAGATGATTTTCTTCGAAAATTGATCATCCACTGTTGCCGTGGTCGCGGCGCCCATTTGGCCGATATTTTGTTCCATACATAATTGAGTAATACCAATATATCATAATAAAATAAAATTACAATAATTTCCTAAATAGTTTGTGTTTTATTCAAAATCAACATCGGCCCTTGAAATTTAACCACCTTTTATTTCATAGATTTATTTTTAAACATTAAAAATAACACTTGTCTGGCCGAAGTCATAGGAAGCCATATTCCTCCATATCAATGACTGATTTCATATAGCTGTGTGCAAGTTATTATTTGTTTGTTAAAAAAGGACTATTTAATATAGTGTAGTCGTAACTTTTGTTTAAAAGTGAAAATAAAATTTTTAAATAAAAAAAGATTTAAAAAGGAATTAAAAAATAATAAAAATATTTGTTACTTATAAAGTTTTCAGAAATATAGTTAAAAAGTTAAAGATTAAAGATTGAAAATATTAGACAAAGACTTTAATTTTAACTAATGGGACCATACAGAATACAAAAAAAATACAAAAATGACAAAAATTCTATGAAAATGATAAATTAAAATTTTTAAATTTTAAAGTCGAAGAAAACTGTCTGTGGACTGTTTATATTGAAAACGAATAAAATTTAATTTTTTGTTGCACATCAGAATTTTGCCATGCCTTTTTCATATGTTTTCTGTCAGATTTCTTTCAGAAATTTCTAAAACAAACAAGGAAATTCATAAACAATTCTGGCAAATCTTTAAACTTTTGACATGTGAATTCAAATGGTTATTTAAGAGAGTGGCCGTAAGCAGCCGGTTTACAACAAAAAACTGGCCTTAACTTCGGTAACAAATGGATCTCATTTGTTTTCAGGTCTAATGCTGTCAAAATTCATTGCTTCAGGAGTGTAATATTTTTAAATAGACATCAAACTTAGCTAATTTTGTCTTTTATAGAATTTTTCAAGCTCTTGTTGTGATTTCTGCGAATAAAAATTTTTTTTGCTGGAGAGCGGAATTTTATTAGAATTAAAAAAAAGGAATTTTTGCAGGCAGTAAATATTTTGAAATATTGTTTTATTCATTGTGAATTAATTTGGCAATTCGTTATATTTCCCTAAAAGAAGTACCCAATATTACATATATTGTGTTCTATATCCTTGAAACAATAAATTACTAACATACAATTAATATAATTATTATTAATAATAAGTTAATATAGCAATGTGTCTGCGATTATTATTTTATTTTATTGATATGTAAGCAAAACGTATGAGGAATATTTATTAAAAATATAACTCATACGTGCCGACCTTTCCAATTGTTTTATTTGAAAGTAAATTAATACACGTAAATACAATATTTGCAGTAAATACAGCGTGTCTGGTAGCAGATTTATATTTTCAAAGATTTATTTTTCAAATAAAAACGTAATAAGTGTCACAAAGTTTTTTTAAGAGCTTTGAACGATAGAATAAAAATGCGGATTTTATTTTTTAAAGAGTATGTCATCCAGATGCTTCAGATCCTTTTTTAAAATTTCATGAATAATCGCTCTTGGAAGTCCCAAAATTGGCTGTTCTTTTCCGTATTGAAAGTCGCGGATTTTCACGTAAACTGCTTTCAATGTTTTCGGGAGTCCTTGAAGATCGAAGCAGTTGCGGAGAATCTTTGCACCGACGAACCCACAGTGAACATGGGATGCTCACTCGACTACTGCGACATCGTAACTAACAAATCCGCACAATTGATAATTCCAACGGCGCCACCCTTCCTCCACACCGTTTATTGCTTTTTGAAATTATCGTATTTAAAAATATAAATTTCCCACCAGACACCCTTTATTATTTCCTTAAGATAAGTACACACGATTGTTAGATTTTACAATACTGTTGGATATGGCAATATGGTGTTAATGCACTCACAATGAAAAATTGTCACCGAAGTGAGAATTGTCTGTTTAAACTATTGTAAGAAAACCGTGTAATTTCATTGTCGCACAATAAGTTTATCTGTCAACTAAAATTGTCTATTCACACAGTTGTCAGATTATTGTATGGCAAAATTTGTCAGATCCAATGTTTAACATTGTATTTAAATATTTATGTGCAGCGTTACCAACAGAAATACTTATCTGTTAAGGGTGTTATTGTACGGTGCACTAAATACAGCATATATGACAATAACAAAAGGCTTTGAAATGTGTAGCAATTACGTGTCAGTGGAAATGTAGGGTGTTCTCACGATTGTCCAAATTGTGACAATATTGCCACACAATGATTGCGACTTCACACGATTGTTGAACATTTCATTACAATTTTTCTATCAATATTGTACTATATGACAATCGTGTGTACCTACCTTTAGACAAATTTAAGTAAATTACGTTCACATACTTATTTATTAAGTTTCGTCGAATGCCTTTCCACATTTGCTACGTATGTATGTACATATTTCTTGATATATTTGTGTAAGTACACATGTACGTACATTGTAAATTCAAAGAAACTTCTAATTAATTCTTAAACCAAAGCACAAGAGATTAGTGATGCCAAACGGGAGTAGTTTTGGTAAATTACGGGATTCGGGATTTTGAGACTTAAAATTCTGGATTTGCGGTATCCCAAAAAATTCCGGTATTTCGGCATTCGGGTCTTGAAAGAATGTTCTATATTTAAAACCAAAAACGATAAAAAATTAACAAAGTAGATGCTAATTCATTGATCTACCATTATAAAAAAAAAAATTTTTTTTTATCTTTTGTCTCTCAGGAAACTAGAAGAAAGGGATAGTTAAAGAAATGACACGAGGTGAATCTGCACTATCTTACAACTCTGCTTTTGCACGTTCTTTGTTTATGGCACTGTTGAAGCGCCTCTGTTCTCGAGGAGACGAATTAAATTTGAAGCTTTGTTTTAGTAGGAATTTTTTTTTGTAAATATTATTCTTCGCCGCTGCTACACAATACCGACGAAGGAGGGTCAGCTGAAGGCGGTGCTGTTCAGTGACCAGTGGATATGACTTCGCCACTGAAACTTCCAACAAAAACTGACCCAAAAACACACTAATGCACATTCTAAAAAAAATGCGAGATGTTTGTATGATTTAGTCGAAAACTGCGGTCGACCCAGGACTTCTTCGGTTTTTAGAAGTGTTTTTAAAATTTTGAGTAATTGATAATTACAGTTTAGTAACTAAATATACAAAGATGAACTTCAACAATACAATTTATTGAATACGCAATTTTACTTTTAATTTAACATTGTGAGCAAACAAAAAAAAACATAACGTCAGCAAGCAATTAACTTCTTCGTATTTTTGTGTACCGACATTTATTTTTTTTTTTTTATTTTTTTTATTTTTTTTTTTTTTTTTATTTTTTTTATTATTTATTTTTTTTTTGTGTATCGACATTTATTCTGTGAAAATCGATGTTCTCCTAAGAACAACTGCATTAAAATTCAACCGATGTTGTACTTCGTTGGAAAATTTTAAGGCAAATTTCATGAAGAAATAATTTCACTGCAGCAATAAAGGAATTTCATAGAAATAATGAAAATAAATCATTAGTCTAGTGACACTATTTTATCAGAGCAGTGAAGTTATAGCAGTGACACCATTAAATTATTTCTTTCATATAAAAGCAATATTTCATTTTTTTAATGATATAATTTCAAAAATATAACGAAGTAATTTTGACTCATGAAATACTTTAATTTTTTTTAAAGAAATTATTTCATTCTTTTTAGGAAATTATTTCTAAATTTTAATGAAAATACTTCAGTAACTCAAAGAAACGCGTCTCTATTATAAGAGAGAAGAAAAAATCGCGACTTACATATCGATGGTTTCATATAGAAAAGGCTTATTTCTAGTAGAAAAACTCAAGTAAAATTAAGAGAAAAATTATTGGCAATGAATGCTTAATTTTCAAAAGTAGCGTACTAAAAAATTTTACATAAAAACCATTATTTACACATTTCGGGATTCCCCGGTATTTATTAAATAAATCATGGGCTTTTCGCGATCGGGATTGGCATCCCTACAAAAGTTGCAAAACATTTCCTACTTCGTACAAAGTACATTATGCAAAATATTTCCCAAACAGCGTAATAATAATAACTTTTTCAAAAGTCAAGTTTCATATCATACATACGGCAGTCGGCAGTGGCGAATTTATACTCATTCTATTTGCGATGTTAAGATGAAGGAACTTCAAATCATGACATTTGACGAACATAAGGATACTCTTACCCTTGTTTTCCCTTTAGCTTTACTCTTCATTTTAAGGTTCTTGTGAACAAAAATTTTCATAATTAGAACATGTTATTTTTTTTGAAATTTGCATAAAAATAAATGTAAATCAAATGAAATATACCCATAAATATAATTAATTTCTTTGCTTTTAAGTATGTACACTTTTTTTTTTTTAAAGATAATAAATTGAATGTCTGTGGGGCTTCTCCTTAATAATAAATTCCCAATTCATAGCAAATTAAAATATTATGCAGTTTTTTTACTGGAAAAAATTAAATGCCATACGTTACACAATTATTTTCAAACAGAGTGACGCCTGATGTACAACACCCCAATCGACTATAAAGCTTGAAACCAAAAGAATTTGTAATTTTCTGCTGTGGCTTTAGGCTTCTATTGTAATAAATAGATTAAATAAAAGGTATATCTTTTGCGGAAGCAGAACAGTGTAGTTACTACATCTCTGGAGAGTTCTGTAGCCATTTACCTTCTTAATATAACTTAAACTGAAGCATTTATTCCAAAAATACCGATACTAACTGGCTGCAACTGTGAACTTTTCCAGTATGTGATTATGAAACCTACAAGCCAATGGAAGATTTAAGATTTAATATAAATTTTTCCAGGATATTTTTTTTTTTTATCTTGGACCAATGCTAAGGGGCTATCCAGTATCCAGAACTAGAGAGAAGGATAGGGAAGAAATAGACAGGTGGTGAAAGTGCTAGGAAGATAGAGCTTAGTTCTTGCCCAACTCTGCAGTTGCGTGTTAATTATAAAGCAAAGTTGCGGCGTCTCTGATGTTTTTTTGACGCATTATTTTTAAGCTAATGGAGCCATTTTATTTATTATTTTACTTCGCCGACGTTTTATTGCTCAAATACCGACGAAGGAGGGTGCTGTAGTACAGAAAACTCTGATTTGAAACGGCTGGGGATCGAACTTGGGTCTTTCTGGTTGCAGAGCCAACACGCTGAATACTCGTCATCAGCACTCCCATTTATCAAAAGCTATAATAGTTTGATTGTCTGCAAATCGACCTACTAACTCTTTTGTTTTTAAACGACACTCTCTGTCGCACTTATAACTCCATATAATCTTTTGTGGAAGACAGCAGCATTTGACATTCTAGTTTTTCGGTAGCAGATTTCATATGACAATTATTGGACCCATTACGTAGCATATTATAGACACTTTGAATCGTGAACTTGCGATCATCTCAGAGTAGGGTCACGCGAAGAGTGACATTTTTAACGCTCGTAAGACCCAATCGTCAGTATTTAGCTCAGAAGCTTTAGACGTTATTGGCATAAAAATGCAGTGTGTTGTTTGCTGGACTGACTTAAGACGGTGTAAGATATACCTCAAACCATTCGATCGCAAATGGAATACAACTCTCTTGTATGGGTCGATACTTCAAGGTCTATTTAGATGCTGTTCAATGGTATACAGCAGGCTTCTCAATGACAGTAGATTAGCCTTCTTTATTGACTAACTAGAGCATCATCGCTGTTCTATCGGTACCTCAATGGAATGTGTCCTAATCATATGACGTACAATAATGTTTTCTCGAAAGCACATTTATTTGTAATCGATTTAACACCGAATCGCCTTACATATTGCAGGGAAAATTCATCTTTTTCCCAGCCGGTCGTTTACGGATTAAACGGTTTCGCTATCATTTGCAATGTTGGAAAATTAAAATTCAGTGTCTGCAAACAATACTCCCTTTATCTTCTTCCTCAAAAGATATTTTCCTGGCTCCGTTTGCGTGGGACACACTCTCTGAATACTGGTCCAAGAAAAAAAATTTGCAAAAATATAACTCCTTTCCTTTATCGGTTGATTTATAATGTATTAACAAAGGAAGTTTCAAATATATTATTAGATATTATTTAAAATATTAAATGAGACAAATAATTAAATTTAGAAGTAATAAGAAGGTATGCGATGGAACGCACTTCTGACAGGATTTTGAATAATAAAAACGATAGTGATGGGTTCCTTATTTTTGATTTTGAAAGCCAGAAAGCTACTTTATGCTGATTTTTAATTATTTATTTATTTTCAGACTAAATTTCTTTTCTTTTTTTTTTTTAATTCTAATTCAGATTGTTGTCCAAGTCGTTACCAGAGATTTGTACCCAGGAAATTTTCATTCGATTTGAATTATTGAAATGACGCGGTAAAAATATTTATAAATTAGCACCATTTAGTTCTCTAAGATTTCCTCTAGTTGGAGGAAAGGAACTAACTCAAAACTAGGCACTGTACCTTAAGCACCTACGTATAGGGACTGATCCAAGTTTAAATCTATTACATTAAGGGGAGCGGTCACTTTCACGTGGCCATGACCTATGACGGGTTAATTGTTACTTTTTAAAAACGTTGTGATATGTTGTTGAACAAACTTACAGATTCACTCTTTATTGAATTGTTTGATCTACACTAGTCACATAACAGGTTCTAGGAAACCTGTCGCAGTAAAGTTCTTATTAAACATCGTATGTGTAATCCAGAATAGCTAAATTAGTACCGCTGCCAAAAGCACTAGTGATAGCAATAATCCAAAACAAACCTATGAAAGTATTAATTTAAGGAACTCTGTTTTGATTATAAATACTTATCGCACTGATCAACAAGAGCCTCTTAACTTGAAATTTTAATATTTACCGTAGAGGCTAAAATTGGTTGTCGTTCCATTTTAAGTGAATAAATCATGAATTTTTATGAAGAAAGAATAATCTGAATAAAGTGCAATTTTTAACAGCGGATCGATATTAATATTGTTAATTGATTTCCTGCAGCAAGTGAAAATATTTTAATACCGATCTACTCTTTTAGCAACACATATTTAAAACGATAAAAACTAAACAACCCTCGTTCTCGTTCCTAACAACTGTTGCTTACTTCAAGCCCATTATGAAAAAATTAATTCCTTTAATATCGTTATATTTTCACTTGTAAAAACATATGTTTGCTTAAGTGTATTTCCGTGTATATACTGGTACACAGAAAACATAAAACTTACAATGAATGTAAATGTGGTAGTAGGGATACATTAAATAGATTAAATATGCCCAGTTACGTAGAATAGAATTTTTGTGAGCAACACAAATGAAATTAAAGGAAATCATTCCATTGAAATAAAACCAGCTGGAAAAAGGGAAAGTTGATGTGTATCTTGCCCTGTATTTGTGTACATTTAACTTCATGTCAAAATTCTTTTCCGGTTTATTTAGTTTCCTCCGCTTCAATAAGTTTGTATATCATTGAAAAAAGAAAAGGCCCAAAAGCAGTCTAAATATGCTTAAGCTCATATTCTACATTCTAAGTAGCCTTGTAATGCCAAGATTTTTCATTCGTATGACCGTAAATGCCAAATTGCTGTGAAATTGACTATGTAACCAAAAATATTTTCCACTCTACAGCAAAACATTATTTACTTAGAAAACATTGTATTACGCATATCAGCATTCGAATTTATTAAATTTCTTTCTTAAAAAACTTCCGTGTATCATAAGAATATTCCTAATTTTAATAAAAAAAACTTGTTAATATAATATGCAGTCAACCTTAGCACAGACGGCAGAATTGAATCCGCTCGGAAAAGTTTCAGATGCTGCAAAAATTTGGCCACCTTTTCCTATAGAGGGTAACTCATTGCCTGATTTTTTACTTCTCTTCATAAGAAAAATCAACTAAAAATGTATTTTTGGATCTAGAGGAAAAAACTAGACTCGGAAACTTATTAGCGCCTGTATTCCAAGAACTTTATCAATATATAATTATAATTATATTACTAATTGACCTTTTTTATTATATTTTTTGATATATATTTATTAAGCCTGAGTTCTTTTTTTTTTTTATTTATTTATTTTTTTTTTTTTTTTTTTTATTATTCTAATAATAATAATAAAATAAAAATAAGAATAATAAAAAAAGACCTCAGGCTTAATAAATATATATCAAAAAATATATAATTATTTTTCTACATTACCAAATAAGAATAAAATTCATAAAAATGCATTAAAATTTGTAATATTTGCTGCCAGCATTCCATGTTTTTTTTTTTTTTTTTTGCCGAGATATTATTATATTTTTGTTAGTTAATTTTCAAATTTGTATTTCTTTAATTTATACTCGTACTTAGGCTAACGTTCTAAAATTGTATGAAGGCAAATTACAAGTGATTGATTTTGGTAATTCTCGATCCGTTTAAGTTGAAGACGGAAGTTGAAACATTCAAGAACGCATTTCTCATTACTTATTTAAATTTCAATTTATTTAAGTAACCCATCATCTAACATTACGTTTGCAAATGAAAGCATATTCATATAAGAATATGGAAACATGATAAAAATATACAAACTCCGTCAGTGTTATTATTTTGAAATTGGGTGGTTTTTATACATATTAATGCCGAAATGCGAAGAATTTGTTTATTGCTGTTCGCGAACATTCTGCTTTACAAATTTAATAAAAGAAAATAAAATTTGGTTTTTTACACAGCGATTTCTCATTTGTAAGAGGAAATTATATTGAGCTTTCAACAACAAGTGGTAGCTGGGGAAATATGTAGTGCTTGAGTTCTCTTATCGATTCGTTTAGACATTCATTTGCATTGCATTGCTGAAGAAGTATGTTTGTGAAAGCATACAGACAAACATATCATCATATACAGGGTGACACAAAAGGAGCTATAAGGTTTGAGTTCTTTATAACTTTTTCAATTATTATTTTTTCTTTGTTTTTTTTTCAGCATTTTATGAAGAAGACTTGGAGAATTAATGAAATGAAATCATGGCCATTGCACCCGAAATTTTGCAAAATATGCTAAAAAGCGCACGTATATCTCCTTTTGTGCCACCCTGTATATGTATGTATATGAGTGTGTGTAGAATATTCATGAGTAGAAAAGTGGGACCGATTGTAGCCTATTAGGCTACGTCTTTTTTAATCGTATTAATAAATGAAAATATTTGAATATAATTTATGTGTAATCTCCGTACGATTTTAATATTTAATAAATATTGGAAAATTATTAAATTATATTAAATTTAAAACACAAAATAATATAAGATATCAAGCTCATTTCAATAAACTATGTATATTTCAACAAGAAAAAAAGATCGACGAAATTTGAAGAATATGGTAACTAAAATATTTAAAAGAATAAAATAAATAATAATTAAAATTATATTAATACAAAAAATTATATGAAATTATATGAAATTATAAAATTATATGAAAAAAAAAAAAAATAAATAAATAAAAAAAAAAAAAAAATAAAAAAAAAAAAAAAAAAAAAAATAATAAATAGAAAGAGAAAAAACCTTAAAGCTTAAAAAAATAGATTGTTAGAATAATAAACATAAAAAATTTAATTTAAGATTTTAAATCAATAAGGCGACCAAATTGTTATTTACTTCGAAAATCAAAGCTACGCAACTTTTTTTTAACAAGTATATGTCAATGTAACTCTCTGAATAACGCCGTAATTATTAACGTAAACAGTAATTAATAAAGAAACAATACGATTAAAAATTAAAATTTTTTAAAAATGCGGCTTTCAAAATGTTTTTGAGTAAATTAAATACATTTAAAATAATTCACCTCATGCAATTAATTTGAGTTAAATGACCAAAAATAAAATTTGTATAAAATGTTTAAAAGTTTATTTTCATGAAAAGTTTAATAATTCAGTCAATTATTTATCTATTTTTAACCCCAAATATGCGTTGTAATCGTTAATAAACGTACTTTTTAAATAAATTCAATAGTGTTATAGTTTATTACATTATAATGTATAAAAACGTCACCAAAGTTGAAAAATTTTTGAAAAATCTACAAAATTTGTGTTTGCTCGACAATAACACCCAAATTTCTTAAGTTTTCTTAGATAAATTATATATCTTTCGAAAGATCTCAGTTACTTCTTTCCAAATCTAGTAAGAAATTTAAAATCGGATTATTATCAACAAAATTACAGGCTTATAAGTGCGCAAAGGTACAAAAACCGGTTTTTTAACCGTAAATCCGGATTTTGGAGGTGTCCGGCAAATTTCACTATTGGATTCTTCTTTAACTCGACAACACTTACAAGAAAAATAATATCCGGTCCCAGGTTTTTCTACTTCATTCAATTTTGTAACACTGTGTTATTTGTCATTGAATGATCTGGCAATACTACATTTTGGTAACATATGTTTTCATGAAATAATGACGTTTCTAAAAATCTTATTCGAAAACAAGTTCGAATGTTGGAAATCGTGTGTTTTTTAGAACACCAAATTAGCATTTATTCGGTTTTGAGAAATCACTCGTTTTTAAATCGACTCGGTTTACAAAACAAGAGGGATACTTTTTCATAATTAAATTAAAAATATTCTCCATTAATATACTGTCATTTATATAAAAAAAAATTATATATTAATGTTTTAAATAAGAATTTATAATGAACTCAAATCCTTTTAGTTATTTTCGGGCACCCTGTATTAGTCTTTGGTTCTCAAGTCTATTTTTAAAAGACATAGCTTTAATAGATTCATGCGAACCCCTATTTCAAAGGTTATTAACTTAATGTTCTGCCAGTGAAAACAATCGTTCACTTTCAACAGAAGTTGGTCGTATTGTTAAAAAAGTATCAAATAATTTTTCAAGGTTTTCTCTTTTTTTTTACCGAATGCGTCAAACAATTTTAAGCCTTTTTTAATGGAACCTTTTAATGGCTCGCATTATTTTTTTTAGTTTTTTCATTTACTTTGCATATTGCATCATTCTTTTTCGACAAATGTCTTTCACTCTACAATGTCGTTATAATCGCTGCTTTCAATTATTTCTTCTCACTTCAATTTCTGCACTAACAAGATTGCTGCATTTAAAAAAATGAAGCTTTTTGAGGCATTTGAGAAAAAGCTGTTGTCATTATTTTCACGGTTTTTTAAAAACTTAATAAGGGCATACGGTTTGGAATGTGTTAATAAATTCATATTACGACGACAAAGTGTGCATCCACGGCTAATTTCATTGGGTTTAAAATGTAGCACAAGTTTTTTTAAAATACTAACGTTATCATCGATCCATAGCTCACCGATTTCTAAATCAATAAGGCATTTCTTAATTGAAAAAAAAACTTTTCGATCTTCGGAACTCTGGGTACAACATCCAACATTTTATAATTTTTTTTTTCGGCAAATAAGTTATTTTACAATTCGCTTATATATAGATTAGGTACTAGATTTTGCATGCTCTTTAATGCATAATTCGCTAAAACTTACGAAAACATACTTCAGCTCTCAATGTTACTTTCGTTTTTAAGCGTGCTTTAGAATATTTTGTAATCAATTATTTTCCAACAAATAGCTATTGACAAATTAGTTTTCATGTCATTGAGTGTCTTCACACTAGCATAATATTAAAAAAGCTTTGTGTGTGTTAGTATTTTATTTATTCATGTGATTTTTTGGTTTCGTTATAAACACTTCGTAATATACTTGGCGGTAGTATGAAAGAATTAAATGATACGGAATGGGGAATTATTTTAGGAGGAATTTCAAGGGTCTGTAATTTAGAAGCTGCAGCCCAAGACTATAGTTTTTATAAAGATGTTGCACTGCGAACAATTTACATACACAGAAATTCTAAGCTTCTATGGACGAGGGAGGAAAGTATAAAGGGTAAATAGAAAATACTGTCTTTGCATGCGAAACACTTTTTTAAGGAAGAGTTCCTTTTACAAAGAGAGAAAATCAAGCCGTTTGGACTACTTTAACGAACATAAATTGATATTTATATATATAGGTTTTTGATTTCATTATGCTGCCGTCGTACTATATATAATATTCCTTTTGGGTCCAATAATAGCAAAACGAAATATAAAAAAGCACAATAAATATATTTAATAGATTTTAATACAATTTCCATGTGCCTTTTCCTTCTATCCTTTATAAATTTCAACATAAAGAGTCTTAATTGTGCTTTAATATTATGCCATGAAATTAAAATAAAAATAGTCCTAGAAATATTCTACAGCTGCTACTGATGGCTTCACAAAGAAATTTTCCTTCAAATTAATTTCTTAGAATATTCACTACAAAGTAGTTTTTGCCTGCGGAAAGTTTGTTTATTTATTTATTTTTTTTTTTTATATGCTGTCAAAGACAAAATGATGACGATAATGATGGTGCTAATTATAAAGTAAAAATGAACTTGTTTTTGAAGAATGTTTGTTAATGTTTTTTTTTTTTTTTTTGTACATATGCGAGAACAACTTTTAACCCAAACCCAACTACTATGCTTGTGAGCAATGTGCGAATTAAAGCAAATGTTCCATAAAAATTACAAGAGATAAGAAAACATACGCAGAATGTTCAGAAAATAATAGAAAAAATGTTTCCCTTAAAACAGTGCTCAGGAGACGTCCGCTACTTATGCACTGGAACAGTGAAACGACGAGACAGATGATGAAGTGATAGAAAAGAATACTGTTTAATTATCGCACAACGCTGCAGCTACACGATGTGTTAATTTGTGAAGCACAGTTGCTGTTTCTCTTGTATTATATTGTCGCTTTATATTTTACGCTGAAGGAGAGCCATTTTATCAATCTTTATCAATTTATAAGGTTAACACGACTCTACAACAATACAGAAACAAAAATATAAACAGTTACTTAGTTTGTAGAAAATCTTACCAAAATTGTCAAAAACAGCTGACACCCGCAGCAAAAAAAAATTGTACATTTAATTTATGTATGTACAGGGTAACCCCAAAGGAGCTAAGCAGTTTGAATTCCTTACAACTTTTTTTTGTTATAATTTTTATTTTTTTTTTTTTCAGTAGTTTATAAAGAAGCCTTGGAGAATTTAAAATGGAACAGTACACAATTGAACAACGTGCCAAAATCGTTGAAATTTATTTCAGAATAAAACCATCATAATTTAATTAAGAGCGACGAAGCCCACACTTTTCAGGTCTCAAAGGAAGCCATCAAGTGCCTAGGCTTTTGAAGACGGTGTAACACATACTTCATCCCATCTGATGTCCTTACTATTTATATCGCCTATATCCGACCGAAAATGAAATACAACTCTCATGTAAGGGCCGGTGCTTCAAAGACTATTTTGAAGTTAATCTCGACCGTGTACAGGAAAGAGCGAAAGAAACTCATAGGAGACAGTAGAGTAGCCAACGTTGCAACGTGGGGTGCGTTTCCTTGTTCTATCGTTACTATAATGGGATGTGTTCTTATGAAATGAGGGAACTTGTTCCCGAAACCCGGTCATTCACACGCACAACGCGTTCATTTTTAAGTCTGCATCCATTTGAGGTCGACTTAATTAAGCCCTCTATCGTCCTATCTCTTTCTCCCTTTCTAACTAGTTCCATATTGCAACTAGTTCCCCTGAACATTGCTTCGAGAAAAAAAAAACAGTTTAATGAGAACGACAATTGTACAAATCATATCAACTTAAAAATTCACTAAAAAGGACTGCATTAGCAGCTACTGGAAAATTTCCAGTATTTCTCACCGGCCCATTCCTTTTTCTTCTTGGACCAGTGCTCAGGGAATAAATTGCACTGGAACTGGAAAAGTAGTAGGGAAGAGGAAGGAGAGAGTAGTGTTCGTGGGCAATCGACTTAAATTTTAGAAAATCACAGGAAAGACTTGTGCAGGGAGTTGATTCAACATACGAACAGTTCTGTTAAAAAACGATTTATCTCAGTAATGCGTAGTACGATTTGTTGGAGAGTCTATCATAAATTAATGAGCTCTCGAGGACAATCTTGTCGCATGTAAAGATACAATTTTCGCAAAACAATTTCTTGTTGGAATTTGATTTAGTGGTAGCATTAAAGGAATTATATGCTGTTGCGTTTTCAAATAAGCCTTTTTCGTTATTATTTTGGAATTTTTAAATTTAAAAGTTGCCAAGGATTTCCATACAGGCATAATTACTAGCGAAACACATAAACTTTAGAAATACACACAGTATTTTTTAGCACCCTCATACTAAATTTCATGGCAAAATTTTTCAATTTTAGAAAAAGTCTGATTTTGCTGTACAAGTAAAAAAAAAAGTCTTGATATTTCAAAGCAATAAGCTTATCATTCAAAAAAGTATTTCACTTACCCCTGAACAAGACAAGGAAAAAGAACTTTTTCAATTGTTTGTCCTTCACCGAAAGGATTATTCCTTCATATTGTTTTATAAAGTTTTTTATTAACTTCTGTTTACAGTATTTGAAAAAATTGCAATTAAAATTCCCTTCATTGAAACAAAACAATCAACTAACTATTAAAAGAAGAGTGTACAAAATCGCATAAAAAAATAAAAACGTAATACAGGGTGAGCCAACTGGGACTGACTGATTTGAAATGCTTACAATTTTTGTATTTTTTATTTTTTTTTTTTTTTTTTTTTTTTTTTCAGATAATACAGAATTTTTTTAATTATATTTATTTTTGAGTGATATAATATAATAAATAATAATACAAATTATTATTTCCTGACGATGCTACCTATTTGGTAGCGAAATATTGAGAAATAAATAATAATTAAAAAACTTTTCATAAAAAAGACCATCGCTCAAAAATAAATATAATTAAAAAATTTTACTAAAGGTCAAATAAAAATAAAAGTAACACTAAGATAATACAGAATTTTATAAAATTTTATAATGTCATCATACTCAGTGGATGGGTTTTGCTAGCGACAGAAACTGCCAATTTTTTGAATAATCTGATTATGAGCGATGAAGCACATTTTCATTTAAATGGATATGTGAATAAGCAGAACTGCCGAATTTGGGGTACAGAGAATCCGAGAACATTGCATCAGCGACAATTACACCCCTTCAGATGCACTGTTTGGTGTGGTATCATGGCTGATAAAGTTATTGGTCCATATTTCTTCGAAAATGAAGTTAATGAGCCAGAAACCGTATACCTGGGGTGGTATACTGGACCATGTTGGAAAATTTTTTTACGTCCGATAGTTCTCAATAATCGTTACATATGGTTCCAGCAAGATGGAGCTACAGCTCATACCGCAAGAGTCACAATGGCAATTCTGCCGAATAATTTCAAAAAATGCAGATTTCGCGTGACCACCTCGTTCTCCAGATTTGACGGCCCCAGATTTTTTTTGTGGGGTTTCTTGAAGGAACGAGTTTACGTCAACAAACCACAAAATATTCAGGAGCTAAAGCAGAATATTCGCACAGAAATTGCTCAATTGCAGTCAGAAACGTTGCGCAACGTAATGCAAAATGTATTCAGCAGAGCCATTAACTGCCAACAGGAGAATGGACGCCATCTAAAAGATGTAATTTTTCATACTTAGCTTAAAAAAATTGATAATTTATACTTTAATTTGCAAAAAAAAAATTTAAATAAAAAAATTTCAAAATACAAAAATTATAAGCATTTCAAATCAGTCAGTCCAAGTTGGCCCACCCTATACAAAACAAATCACTTCCGTTTCATTTTCCTACTCCAAATAGATGCTCTCATGGCGAATGTAACAATTTCTGATTTAAATAATTAATACGTTCAGTGATATGTGAAGTGATTTTTTAAGAAGTTCTATATTTACTTGGAATTTAAATAATGCCCACCCACATACATACATACAAGCATACGACTATACTCCTCCTAAAATCTGAAAGCAAATGTTGTTTTATCTATTTTTTTTTGTCCGTTGGCTTTACAAAAAGTTAAAGAATTAAATTTTGCATAGAAACTTGTTTCAAAATACCTTTTTTTAAATCAAAGGCATTTTTTATTTATTTTATTATTCTTGATACAGTGATTTACATATTTGCAAATATGTCTACACATACATATATACAGTGTAAATCCCTAAGCAGTCAGTGGCCCTCAATTGAAATTACACCCCTTGTGTGGATATTCGCTCGTTTCCAAGAATTAAATTTAAAAAGGCTTTTTTAAAATAATCTGTCTGCTTGTAAGAGCTGTCAGCGATTGTAGCTCCCTAATATGTATTTATTTTTATGTATATTCGTTTAGAATTAATAATGAAACAGAACTACGTCTCAGAAAGTTTTTTGTTCTGTATAATGTGACATATGATAGCCAATTCAAAGTTTTATTTTTGTTTCGAAATTAGAAAAATCTCCACAGACAATATAAGGATTTATTTTTAATTTTTATTTCAAACTAGATCAGCGCCAGAAATTCTCATGCTCATACAAAATGTATGAAACATATCCAAATATTACAACGTCAACTCTTAGAAATAGGAAAATCTTGCTTTAACGCGTGTGGTGCTAAAGTTGTGTACTCAAGGCAAGTGGTTGACACTCTAATTAAATTATGACATTGGAGCTAAGCACTAGTTAACAATACGATTTTGGAGCTGTTTTAAGTTTAGCTTTTAGCGATTAATTAGACTGTAGGAAAATAGTTAATTACTGCAACACAAAACCTCGCCCGAAAAGCAAAAAAAATAAATAATAAATGAAATGGAAAGTTTTCCACAAAATTTTTGATATGAAATTTATTTGAAATTCGTTTGCTAATAGATGCAAACCTATCAACATATTAATTTCAATGTCCTGCTTAAAGAAATACATTGGCTAAGGCTCCCTTTAGAATCACATCTATGGTTCCTTTTAAATTCAACAGAAAAAAAAAGGTTTATATATTTAACGAGAGGAAAAAAGGTACCTCTACTCAACTGCTGGTCCTATTATTTTTAATGTATTTAATTTATTTGTCCTTCGAAATGCAAATCTATCCCAATGCAAATCTATTGAACTTTCAACAAAATCGAATGAGTAGAGTAACCGCGACGGCAGAGGAGTTATCCGGAATGTTGATGCCGTTTCCTTTTCCGCGACATAGCAACATCAAGAATAATGAGATGGCTAATGAGATTGCGAGATTGGGAACGGTAGGTTCGCCATCGGCTGTCGTGTTTGCGGATTTATAGGTCCCATTTGCCACTGCAAGGGAGCAGATAGTAGATTTTTTTTTGCGCAAAAATAGAACAGAGGTAGAGTTCTATTTCACACTGCGCCATAGCAAGAGCACTCTGACCGCGTCATAAGGGAGTAGAACTCGACAAGTCCTTCTTCCTCTGGTTTCTGCGGGCTGGAGCAATGGTCAGGAGATGTTCCCTACATATGAAATGCACGCACCAAAACTAGTTGAAAAAGGATAGTATATAGAAAAGACAAGTGGTCAAGACTTGGAACGACAGAGAATTTAATTCTAGTACAACTCTGTAATTGTGTATTTTTTGAGAATTTGTAAAGACAGAGGTGCTGCGAGGGATGTGTATTGAAATATTTAAAAAATTTAAATTTTTAAAATTAGTTGAGAACATTATTGTATGTAATTGAAAAGGTTCCCACATGGAAGGTTCTCTGGTTCGATGTCTTCGCCGTACGAACCGCAAAAAGTTGGAATTGTGAAAGATTGTTGGTGTTGAAATCGTGGAGGTTGTGGAACAAACAGAAACAAACCGCGATTCATATCGTATGGTGTATAGGGTGTGTTTTGGTACGACTGGACAATTCTCTAAATATCTTTGCCGCGGTTGTGTGCAGATGTGTTCAAGATTTGCGTGGACACCTACGCATAGCGTCCAATTCCACGGTGCTCTCAATATTGAGTGAAATAAAGACGATCACTATCGGCCCCATGGGGAACTCGGAAATACAACATCCTATACCACTACCAGTACACACGTATTGCAATCCTAATTCATAGTTATCCCTGGTCTATAAATTACACCTTCCTGAAGTGTTTCGAGCTGTCCAAATTCTGTGTCACATCAGAATGTATTTGTGTCAAGAACGCTTAAGCCAGTAATACTGTTTGTTCGAGGCACATTCCGAAGACTACTGTTGAATGGCAACAGCACCTAATTAAGTAAAAGTCGTATTAGAACATATGTGCCTTTACCCACATACATATATCCCGAACAGACCAAAAACTTATCACCCAGCGTATTTTTTTTGGTGGCAACCACAGCCAATCCTACGAATCCTTTCCCAAACCAGCACACTAACTCTAACTTTTCGGGGTGGACACGAAGTATTCACTTAAGAGTACAGCAGTCATTAAACCCTTACTGAGCGTTAGAGCTGTGAGGCTTTGCTGGCCCCGTAGCACTAGATTAGAATTTAACTGTATTTCTACAGGCACATGGAAATGCAAGCATAACCTCCTCAATCTCTAGTATGATTTCGAAGAGTCGCCTCTTCTGTCATCATTCAAACTCCAAGGTAGTTTAAGGCGATGCCAGACCTTTAGGCATGTACCGCGGCCTTGCTAAACACCCGTAGATTTAGAAACAAGTTTCCAAAGCCCCTTGAGGGACGGTTGTGTGCAGAGTGAAAGTTCCATGTTACTCTATCTTAGGATGGAGTTATTTATTATCGCCGGAATCCTTTCATGTTAAGCAGCTGCTTTTCACATGGCTCTCTAAGTAACATGCGTTTAGGTCGTTTATGGATTGCCCTTCTTTCCGGATTCTACTTGCTCGGCCACTACATGCTATTTTTGTGCATAGTAAACGTCATAAAATACAGTTGGCTTTAAGAACACCGTGGGATAAGGTTAAATATGCACATACAGCATGATTATTAAGATGCTCGTGGCTGTCAGTAGTGTTGACACTCTACCGTAACCATTTTTCAAAGATATTTTATAGTGTATCAGGGTGAATACTTTTGGGAGAAATCGTCCAATTCACTTTATTCATTATTTTATTCTAAAATTTTGCTACTCAATAGTAAAAATACAATTATAAATTAAACCTTTACTGGCTGGTTTATAACATATGCAATTATATTATATTATATTATATTTCTTAACATATATATTTAACAGGCATGATAACACAGAAAATGTAATTAACTTTTTCCAACTTCTTTCAAAATTTTAAAAAAATATTGTTTGTAATAGAGAAATTAGCTACTCCTTCTTACTGTTATTTAATAATTCAATAAAGTTTCTAATTTACTAAACAAATGTTTTTTTTTGCAACAGTGTACAAAAATATTTCAATTAATATGCACATAAAAATTATAAATTGTCAGCATTGTAGAACAAAATTGTATATAACTAGCACAATAATTCATTTATACCTACTCACAGTTAAACAGCAGGTACATATACAAACGTATGTATATATTGTATGTATTTGTATACGTAAAACCATAAAATACCTTGGGGAATTTTATAAAATATTACTTTTTCACATTACATTTTGTGTTATGGAACAAATATTTAATATTGCACTTTCTCAACGTGACTGAGTTCATATAATAAACTAAAAAAAAATTACAAATTCATTTAAATCTTCTTAAACATTCATCATTTCTTTGTCAATTTTACCTACACACACACACACACACTGATGAAAGTAGTCTTTCATTCATAAATAAAAAATATTGTATGTTTACTTTCGTTCGCGGTAATATTTTATACAAATAAATTTTTACACTTTAATGTTTATTATTTTAGTCATTTTAGAGAGATATAACGAATTACCATACTTGTATTTCTTTTGCACTTTTATCTTATTGCAGAGAACACAACTGAACCAAGAAAAGGTGAAAATTAATTTTCCAAATAAAATTTACTGTACGTTTCGCCGTTATCCTAAGCAAGCGCGTACACGACAAAGTTTCACTCGAAACTGAATTGTTTTGTTTAAACATCTTTTAGTTAAATAAAAACGCACGTACATTTTTTGCTTTTCCACTTGTTTCCTGTTCAAATTTGTTGTAAGTTGTAATTGTGTATACACACATGCATAAATACATAAAGCCATACATACACACGTAAACACGTCCTCACATTTATATCTCATCATCTTCACATGCATTTCATTTGACTGTGCTTCGAATTGTTAGTGAACTGTTGCTTTAGTTGTTGCTGTTGTGACTGTGATACTCACGTGCTTTTTGTTTTCCTTTTAACGATGCTTCAATATGTATTACACACTTTATAACTGTATAGGGCTTACGCGCTATTTTTGTTTTGTTATTGTTAGTGATAACGAAAAGCTTTCATATGCTTGTGTGTGTTGGAAAAGCTTGCACTTTAGTACTAAACGGGTTGCCAAGCTTTTAAAATTTGTACAGATGTTGGGAAATATAACTGACATTATTTAGAATACACAAAAAACGATGGCTGCAGCTGAATTAAACCATTTGTTGCGAACAAAAATTTGGTCTTTTAATCAGAGTTTTCTGGAGTACGAAAAATTTGTCGGAAAAATCAAAGGTGCCATATTAAACTATATAAACATAATCTATTACATTCGAAGCTCGGTATAACGAACTTCTCTATAACGTAGCAGTTGGGGACCGTCACATTTCTACATTATAGAGAAACATCGTTATAGAGAAACTGCAGAAAATTTTGACTACATTTTTTTTATGTAGAAAATATATTTATTATGACATGAACACATTATTTTTTTTTTTATTAATACATACATATGTGACTAAATTGATGCAAAAAATCGATTGCTAAAAACTTCGCAATAGAGAGATTATTTAGTGTGAAAAACTCTATTTAGGTCTTAAAAAATTGTACGTTACAGAGAGAACTTCGCTATAGGGAAGTTCGTTATAGAGAAGTTCGACTGTAATGTCAGACACTTTTGTTAAAGTGCGAAATTCGTTATACCGAATATATTTGTTCTACGTAAAAACTATCTGCCGTATTCATAAAAAATTTTTTTTTTTTTGATTTATATTGATCGTATATTGATCAAATTTGTATGGAAATTTTGTCTAATAAACTTTTTATAAATAAAAAATTTTTTATGGATGCGACAGTATACCTATACTTGGGTGTAAATTAAAATATTTATGCCTATTCAGCATCCAGTTTTCTTTCTAGACATTTGCCCGTTTTCACAATAATTCGATTGGTGTCTAAATGAAAAATTTATAGACAATTCTTGAATTCAATTTCCTCAAAAAAAACGCCGAAATCTTCAGTTACGTTGTTAAATAAACGATTTTCATAAAAAAAAACTTTTGAAATATTTATTAAATGTGATTTCCAAAAGTGTCTCTTTTTCAAATATAAACTCTCAAGTAGATAAAAAATTCGAAAAGAAACTTGAAAAACTATAATTTTTTTATGTACATATGAAACAGTTTCATTATAAAATTTAAGAGTATTAGTGATTTTTATTTGAAACACAAATATTACAAGGGTGGCGATGGCACGATGGATGGTAGTCTGCACGTTGACTACGAATCCAAAAACAGACCTGGGTTCAACTCCAGTTTCAGAAAAAAAAAAATTTTAAAATGAAAATAAACATCTCGCATTTTTCTGATGTGCATTAGTGTGTCTTTGTGTGTCAGTTGTTGTCGGAAGGTTTCAGTGGCGAAGGCATAGTCACTGGTCACTGAACAATACCGGCTTCAGCTGATAGCAATCCACAATCGCATCAGAACGCCCTCCTTCGTCGGTATTGTGTAGCACCGGCGAAGTAAAACAATAATAAAAATGGCTACTGAACCGAAGCTTCAGCACTGCTAAAAGTATAAACAAAGAACGTGCGAAAGCAGAGCTGCAAAAATAAGTAAGCTTCACCTCCTGTCGTTTCTCCTACTATCCCTTTCCTAAAAGTTCCAGCACAATGCTTCGCATGTGTAGGAGTCATCTCCTGAGTGCTGGTTCCAGATAAAAAAAAAAAAAAGTGCATGAATGACTATTTAAAGTTCATAGTTAATTTTTTTTCGACTGGCACTCATAGGGCTGGAACTATGAAATAAGGTTTTAAGGGGCTGGGTAGAGGAGTAGTATTCATGGACAATAAATTTCAATTTTCCCATGCCAAGTGACAGAACTCTGTGGACTCTGTGCTGTTCAGCCAAAATACGAGTTTTCTCTGTAATGCAGAATTGACAACAAATGGATGCGCTCTGTTCACTGGTATCATTAGAACACATAGAAACAATAGAATAACGAAACGCTTTGAGAGTCAATAGAGTTGGCTGCCCTATCGTTCCAATACACGGTCGAGTAACTTCAAAATAGTCTTTGTAGCAGCGGCTTATACATGCGAGTTCTATTCCATTTTCGGTCGTATGTAAGCGGTATAAATAGTAAGGAGATCAGCTGGGGTGTGAAGTATAACTTACACAGTCTTAAAAAGTCGAGAAGCTTGAATGATTCCTTTGAGACTAGCAATAGTTTGAGTTCGAAACAAATTTTCATGCCAAGAACATCAAGAGCTTCTGATTCCTTAATATTTATACCACCCATAACTACAGGTCCGATCCCAGTCGATGTTGAATATGAATGGTATATTCTGCTGTCATCTGCAAAAGAGTGGAAAGGGTTGAAAGTTTAACATACTCGTATGAGGTCATTTAGAAAGATATGAAATAGCGTGGGTAAAAGATAGGAGCGTTGTGGTACCCTTGAATTAACCTTGAACTCGTTAGTAGAGACACCGTCAATAGCAACTCTTGTATTGCTATCCCTGAGAAAACTTGATAAAAATCGACACCGAAAGCAATAAGTTTAGATAAAAGTTATCCATGTCAGACGCCAGATACTTCACCAATTGAAAGTTTAGCATTTTCTCCACTACCTTTAATCTAGTAGAACATATGGCGATTGGGCAGAATTTTCAGTATTGCTTGCCTCTGCTTGCTTGGTGATCGGCGTTACATTTGCAACTTTCCAGCACGACGGTATAGTGTGCTAAAATGTATTGCCAAAGAACGTGATAGACGCGAAGAGTACTGCTTCGAGACCAGTACCGGAATTCCATTCGGCCCGGGAGACTTCTTTATGCTCAAGACTGCATTTTTTATTACTTTTTATTAATTTAGTAATTGTCACGTTATTGTGTCAAATTAGATATGAACTCAAACACACCTAAATATTCATTCTTGCATTTTTAAATTTATTCTGTGTTTATAAATAACATTTCCACTGCTGATTAATTATTATTTGCTGAAATGAATCCACTGGCAGTAAATCAATGTTAATTCCTTTTAATTTATAAAAAAAAAAAAGAAAAACTTAACAACCCTTACAAAAATAATGTAATGCCCATTGCATAATTCATTGTCAATGGCATCGCATACGCTTTTCGTCCTTATAATTCTTTTAGTACACAATGTTTTGCGGCGCCGTATTTACGTCAGCAAAATTGCCAGAACAACAGAAAAATAATTTAAAATTTTGGGAGAATTTGTACGAAATCCTTACACAATATAAACAATACCATAACTAGACCAATCATTTGGCAAATCGCCTAATTTTGAATACATACTATATTATTCGCCAGGAGTATTGTGGTATCAAATACGTTAACTTTTCTCCTTCCGAATTAAGCTTTAGTTCAATGCGTTTCAACGTTTCATCAAGTGAAGCACTCAAATACTATAGTAAAATACATACCCTTGAACTTGAAATTTTTGGCGCGTTTATTATAAAAAGCTCCAAACACGAATAATCGTAATAAAATAAATAATTCAAAATACTTTCTGGCATTTAAGCAAAAAATTATATTGTACATATTGTCCCTGATGAATTGAAGTGGAACAATTTTACTTTTGTTTAATTTACTTAATTTATTAAGTTTCAAAGGAAGTTCGAAGAGACGAATTGGATTTAAAATTATTGAAACAAATAGTACGTGAGCAATAATAAAAAAATTTGGCCTATTACACGAGAATTACCAAAAAATTTTATGGAGAAAATTTAAATATTAGAACAAATTCCTGATGATGTTAACAAGCTGTTAACGAAATATCGAAATAAAGAAAAAAAAAAAAAAAAAAATAAAAAAAAAAAAAAAAAAAAAAAAAAGCAAAATAAGATAAAAAAAAAGACCTCAGGCTTAATAAATATATATCAAAAAATATAATAAAAAAAAGGTCAATTAATAATATAAGTAGATACAAAACATTATTCCATGCTTAAAGTGTATTTTTGTATAGCTTTCATAAAGTAGGTCAATTAATTTACGGTAATTGAGTCCATTCGTAAATACCTGCCACAAGTGTGTTTTATATAATTACTACCACACACCAACTAATCTAATCTCTCCCACTTTTGTATGGACATTGTTATGGTAAGGCATCTGCATCATATTTCGATACTTTTATTGTTATATCAACAGTGATTTTACTCCTCTCCTTAGTTCTTGACAGATTTTAAAATATAAATAAGCATATCTTAGCCATTTGTGGACCAATTTTCAAACTTACTTTTCATTGTGAAAAAGGTCCACTAATTTTGTTCTTTTTTTTTAGAAATTTTCTGGAGGAAGCCAAACAATTCGCGTCCCAAAAATTGATTATCATAAAATTTTGTTATTTGTGGAGCAATTTTCAAAAATTTTTTACATATGGAGAAAGTCCACTAAATGTTTTTTTTTTTTTAAATTGGTGCAAAGGGGGTTTTTGCAAAATCCCGCTTCAAAAATCAAATTATCAAATACCTTCACCATTTGTGAACATATTTTCAAAATTATTTTTAAATATGGACAAGGTCCATAAAAATTTTTTTTTTTTTGGAAATCGGGTGGGGGAGGTTGGCGCTAATTGCTCACCCGAATAATTTATTAACAAATATGGTATAAGTGTACCAATTTTCAAAATACTTTTTGCATATGAAAGAGGTCCAACATTTTTTTAAATGGGCAGTGGGAGCGAAATGTGTCGCCGTTTCGTTTGGAATATGTTATTCCTCTTTTTATTGAAATTCGAAAATAGTAAAATTGTACCTTAGTACTTTTATTCCATTTAAATAGTGCTTATGTTGTATATTTTTTGCTATTTTTAGCCACCCATATAATATGGGTATCAAATTAAAGGGATTTTTGAAGAGAGTATAGAATATAATGATATTTCTGCAAAAGCTATAAGCTGGATGAATATTTTTTACCCACTTCCACTATATGGGTAACAAAACAAAAATAAAGTGAAATGGATATTTTCCGTAGAACTTTTTTGCAAAGTGTACGTTCTTAATAAATATTTCAATATTATCTTTTAAGCTTAAAGGTTTGTTTTTTTTTGTTTCTATTTCGATATTTCGTCAAACATCGGTTAACATTATTATTTTACTAATTAAAAATAATAAAAATTTCCTGAAGTTGTTTAAATCAAATGTCAATAAACACTACACCCTCTATCCTCCTTCCCAAAACCTTATTTTCTAGTGCCGGCACAATGCATCGCATGTGTAGGAGTCATCCCCTGAGTGCCGGTCCAAAACAAAAAAAATAAAAAATTAAGTTATTTAATTGAATCAATTAATCTAATAATAATTAGTTAAACAATGTTTAGATTGATTCAATTAAACACTTTGTTTAATTTTTTATTTTTTTTTTTTTAATTATATATTTAATCAAAACTAAAAATGTCGTTAATTGAAAAAAAAAATATTTTTTTCGTTTATTACAATTTCGATACGGCAGTAAACTTTTTTTTGTTCTGTTTAAAATTTTTAAAATTTATATAAATTTTTAAATACATGCTGAGCTCGAATTCGATATCCAAATATGTACATTTTATTAAAATGTTGTTGGAATTTTCGCTTCGAATACAATGAATTTGTTGGGGCTCTTAAAAAAACCGAAAACAAATAATATTTATGAAAAAATTAATGCTTTTGCCAAGCGAACACAATCAGAAAAGTGTATTATTTGAGTCGCTTTGTGTGAGTTTTGACTCCCATAATTGGAATAATTAAATAATTAAAGTATGGTCTAATTTTTTAGAAAAATTCAATAAATTTCCTGCTATTTTTCACATTCGGCACACGAAATACCGCAAAACCGAATTTGGTTATGCACCATTTTAGGTTTTTGCGAACATCATTATTATCATTATGCTAATTAATAATATAAGAATTAAGTTAACTATTACAATTATTGATACGAGTGTGTTTAGAAAAAATAATTTGCTATATATTTTTATTTTTATTTTTATTCTTGAATATAATTTTTATTTTTCTTCCTGTGCTTTATTGAAATAATTAAGTTTTAATAATATTTCCTCTTTACTTTAAAATATATTTTTATAAATTCGCCATGTTTTTATTTGTTCATGTTGGGTCAACCAATCAAGCTGCCATATTGTTTTTCTACTCTTGTATTTGTTATTTAATTAAAGCCACCAAATTCGTTTTGCCCCCCAGTTTCACCGATAAGTTACTCTCTTTTTTTATCTGTACAATGTGTTTTTTTTTTTGCAGAAAATTGTTTTTATAACTTTGTTTGCCTGTGCTCTCTATTTTTCGTGGATCCCTTATCATTTTTACACAAATATGTTTTAAGAATTTTTATTTGCCGTTAATTCATTTTTCTGCTGATAAGAAGAGCAATTGTGGTAGTTTACCATTAACAAAGATACGAATTGATACAATTCAAATTTGTTTTAGTGGTTTCCGACTTAATTTTTGCTTTTAGTCAGCAATTGTTCGCACTTGCGGTAGTGATTTTGATGAGTAAAGCTAACATTTAGTCGATACAAAAAAAAAAATTCTTTTTAATGAATTACGCCCAATTTTAAAGAACAAAATAAAAAGAACTAAACATTGTGAGGAAAAAATTTGTTGAAAAATGAGAGTGCAAAGCTAAAGTTAAAGAAATGTATTAAAATACATCAAAATCATGCATGAATTAAATATTAATTAAACATTTCATAAATATAAATATTGAAAAATTTTTTTTCATTTACTTGTAATCAAAGATTATTAAGACCGATAAGATAGTGATACACGAAATCGTCAATCCTTTATTTAATTTGTTAATATCAAGGGTAAATATTTTTTAGCAAGTTTCAAAAGTGCCTCAAAGCTACTGCAGCGTAAAATTATATTTCTAAAGCGCTTCTTTGGCAATGAACAGTTCAAATATAAATAACGGTGAAGGAATAAACACACCAGCTTCCAGTTCAACAACAATTATAAAGTATGAAAAATCTTCTTGTTTATTTTGCAATGAATGGTTTGATTCACAAACTTTTACCGTGAGTAAAAATTTAGTTACTTTTTGACGTAAATTAAACAATAGCTTTTTCACTGAACATTAAAAAGGTATTTGTAAGAAATACTAATACATATTGCCTACGTTTTTATTAGTCACGAAAAATAAGTGTTGTTTTACCAAAAATAATACTGTCTATAATTGATTCATACATAGAAGAAGTAACTTTATTACAATATTTAAAATGAGAGAAGTGTAAATTAAATAAAAATAATTCAGAATTCTCTGTAATAACTATTTTAGATATGTGTGAATTAGAGGATTCAATTAATTAAGGTTTTTATTTAATCGATTAAAATTCTACTGGTTCTCTATGTCGTTTATAATTAAACTGTCACTTATTTGGTTTAGACAACACTTCAGTATAAGGGGAACAAGGCAACGTGGACTTGCAACATCTGTTGTAACATTTTCTAGATCAGAATGCAACAAGATTGTTCTCCAACACTTGTATTCCATATCTATTTACAATATGCACGTTGACTACAAAATGAAAATTTTTTTTGTGTTCAACCATAGTTTCAGACTCATAAAAACATCTCGCATTTGTGTGTGACTTTGTGTCAGCTGTTGTCGTAAGGTTTCAGTGGCGAAGGCATAGTCACTGGTCACTGAAGGGTAACGGCTTCAACTGTATCCAATTCACAGGCACATCACAACTAGTTTCCATTATTGAGAAAAATAAGCGTTAAGTAATATTGCAATAAAAAATATTATATTCTGTTTCGAATACATCAGTTTTAGTAAGAAACATTCCGAGATATATTTAAATGTAAAAATAGGATTGCACTTGAACCTCTTGTTCTCTACATATTTATTTATTTTTAGTTTCCAAAAGTAATGTTAATAATAAACATTATTTCCTGACGATGCTACCTATTTGGTAGCGAAATATTGAGAAATAAATAATAATTAAAAAACTTTTCATAAAAAAGACCATCGCTCAAAAATAAATATAATTAAAAAATTTTAATAAAGGTCAAATAAAAATAGAAGTGATGTTAATAATAAACCATACATATATATGTATATATATATATATATATATATATATGTATATATATGTATATATATATATATATATATATATATGTATATATATGTATATATATATATATATATATATATATATATACATACATAGTTAAAGTTAATTATGCCCCAAATTATATATATATATATATATATACATACATAGTTAAAGTTAATTATGCCCCAAATTATATATAGAACCATATAAACCAAGGAATATGTTTGTATATAAATAATTAAGATAATGTTTATATGAAAAATTTTAACTTGTTCAATGCAACAACAGTTCTTTTTCGAACTTGCTTGATTTTTAATAGTTGCAGTAACCGAGTGCCCACTGTAATATATGATAAATTGCAAATAGAAACATATGCCTTGAAAATAAAAATATTTATATTATTGCTTAACATATCTACTTTGTAGCTCTATTTTAAAACTTCCAGCAGAGTAAAAATATTTAAGACTTTTTCCACCAACTTATTATTATTATTCTTAATGTTTGCCTGAGATAAGATAAGGACGCAATTTAAAAACAAAAAGTTATTCATACTCTTGTTGCTGTTGTACAATGCTAAACTTGATTATAATTGTTATTACTATTATTATTATTGTTATTTTTCCTTATTTATTTAATTATTTTCAGTATGATGAGGGTGGCGATGGCACGATGGTTGGTAGTCTGCACGTTGACTACAAAACCAAAAACAGACATGGGCTCAACTCCAGTTTCAGACTCAAATTATAAAAAAAAACATCTCGCATTTCTGTGTGTGTCTTTGTGTATCAGTTGTTGTCGGAAGGTTTCAGTGGCGAAGGCATAGTCACAACAATACCGGCTTCAGCTGATAGCAATCCACAATCACATCAGAACGCGCTCCTTCGGCGGTATTGTGTAGCACCGGCGAAGTAAAATAATAATAAAAATGCTACTACACCGAAGCTTCAGCGAATCCAAGATATGTAGAGAAGCAAGAAGCGTATACGAATAGACACGATTTCGTTACATCAGACTACCAACATTGACTGTCCTGGAAGAATTATCGAATTACAGCCTTAGCAAAATTCTGTTGTTTTTTGAGAGATTTAATTTTCCGACATTAGGGTGGCGGAAACAGAGATGTGGTGGATAAAGTCATTAGCCATTGATGCAGCCATTGATGGGCTTCTCGAGACAAAAATATTGATATGTCATTCTTTAAGCTCCGACTGCGAATGCCAAAGATTTAAAAAAAAGTTTAAAAAAACGACCCTTAGCTTCGTCGAAAAAAATTTGTTTTTTTTAAATTACTGCGAAAAATACTATTTTTAGGGGGTGTACGGAGCACTTTTTTTTGCCTGTAAGGTGGTAATGACATTGTGTTATTATTATTATTTTTATCATTTATTTTGTGCTGATTATTATATTTCTCTTCTCCCTCCTTTTCACTTAGGAACACTTGATACACTGTGGCCAAGTATTGGAACAATGTACAAATTCTTGCAATGTATTTGTTCCACGTATACGCATGCGGTCCCATCTTAAAGAATGTCCCCGTAGAAAGACAAGAAGTGCTAGTTTAGAAAGAATGGATCAACAAGTCGATCACCGGGTGCAAGTAGCGGAAACTGAAATAAATACCTTAAGATCGGTGCTAAATGAGGAAATACGTCAAAGACTGCATTTAATTACAGATGTGGGAAATTTAAGAAAACAAAATCAAGTTCATGATGAATGGACCAATACGACAGAGGAAAATCTCAGATCATTACAACAACGTTTCCACAATGAAAATACACAACGTCGTTTCGAAGTGGAACAGTGTCAGCAGGATTTTCGTTATTGTTACGATGGAATACAGGTTTGTGAAAGAATTTATTACTTTTTAGTTAAGTTACAATTATTAATTAGGTCACTGCTGCAATATTTAGACCCTTAAAAATGAAATTCAAAGGGAAATTGATGACTTGGAAAAACACATTAATAAAATGTCTTTGGAATTGACTGGACATCAAAATTTTTTGAACGACAATTTGATGAAATTGGAGGAAACCGTTCTGCAGCATGAGAAAAACAACAGGTGAGCACATAGAACGCAACATACACTCACTCATTTTAAAAATTATGTCGGTAGTTTTTTTTTTCTTCGACGACATACATTGAAATGGAACTAGTTGGAAAGAGAGAGAGTGCACAGAAAGGACAGGTGGTGAAGTGATAGAAGGATTGAGAGCTCAATTCTTGCACAGCTCTGAAGTGGCGTGTCTCTGGTTTTTATTGACGCATTAATTTTTAAGCTAAAGTAGAGCTTTTTTAGTTATTATTTTACTTCGCCAATCTTTTATTGCTCAAATACTAACGAATGTAGGCACAATTGAAAAACATTTGGTCCGGGTATTTAACCGAGAATCGTCTGCCAATGGCAACAACAATAACACTTATGACAAACAGAATATACAGACTGTGTTAATTAGAGCTAATGAAAAAAAAGTTGTCAAATTATTTATTGCCAAAAATTAAATTGTTCTGCTTACAATATACTCGTATTTAATACCCACTTTGTCCAAGTTCAGCCGTGAAACGTTACACTAATTAACAAGGAATTTTTATTGTCAGAATTTACTACAATACAATATAAAGTAGTGAAATTAATAAATATGTAAATAATAAATAAATGTGCAAAGCATATGCCCGAAATCCTACAATAATCCTTGAATAACTGACAGTATGTTGCAGTTTGGTGTTGCGCAGCCGCAACCGTTTAGGATTGCTATAAAAGCAGAAACATTTCTGCAGAGAATAGAATTGATATATATGTTTCATTCAGTGATCATCTTTGTCTAGGCTTAATATTTGGGAGTACGTTGGATCTGCTAAGTCGGCAAAATAACAAAATAAAAATGACTCTCCTCTAGCTTAAAAATTAATACGTACATAACATCAGAGGCGCAGCATTTCTGTTTAACAAATTCTTTACAAAAAAACGCACAACTGCAGATCTGTGATCTCTATCTTTCTATCACTTCACCACCTGTCTTCTATTCTGTACACTATCCCTTTCCAACAAGTTCACGTGGAAGGCATTATATGCAAAGAAACAAATATATAAGGAAACGATTTCTGCGCACTGCTCACCATTTAAAGCTCTATAAAGTGTATTAAGAAAAAGTGATTATAATTCAATTGTTTGTTTATGATGAAATTCCAATATAATCTTCGCAGTAAGATTTTTCCAACTTAAACATAGAATGACGGTGCATGCGGTCAGTTGAAATATTTAGCAAATATATATTATTATTATTCATTGTCAATATATTTAATAATAAATTAAATTTTTATATTTTTTAGAGACAAATTTATTGAAATTGAAAATTTTTTACAAGGAGTAAATGTGGATATTAATACTAAATTTGCTTCTTGTGAAGGCCATTCTGCCAAAAGTGCTACTCTTGATGTGGAAATAAAGAGTATGAAACATATTGTTTGTGAAACTGAGGAACGGTGTGATAAATTGGAAGCAGTAGTGGTGAAAAGTGATCACGATTTACATCATACAATACAGCTGGTGTCTGATTTAGAAAATCATATTGCCACTCAACAACGTTTGACCAGTTTTATTAATTCTAGAGGTAAAAATTTGGTTGTTATATATTTTTAAGGAAAATATTCGGAAAGACAAAATTCGACATAAAAATATTTAAAAAAATTTTAAAATCAAATTTCTGAGTGATTTTAAATTCAAGCTTTAAAAAAATCAATCATTTCCGGCAGGCCAATTCAATGTCATCTAGCAGGCCGACGCTATATAACACCAATTTGTCTGTCTCTACACTTGTCGAAGTTTTATTTAAAAATTCACAATATAGGAAAAGTGCTTGTCAATGAAAATTTAAAATAAAAAATTTAAAAAAATTTTTTTATTATAAACAAAAACCAATTTTCCTGAAGAAGCTACACAAAGGAGTAGCGAAATATTGAAATAAATATAAAATATATAAAAAGACCTTTGGCTTAAAATAATTAGTGTTATTAATATATTTGGTAATTTTATTGAAATTTCTATGCTGTTGTTACTGATTTTTTTTGTTTGCTTTCAATCAATCTCCATTTAATTTAAATGTTTCCTTTGTTTCTCTTTATAAAAAAATTAAATTAAATTTTAAACTCCCATTTTTCAATTAATATATGTATGTATGTAAATACAATCAAAATAATTAGTGTTGAGGATAATTGAGCCGTCGCATCCTCTGGCGCTAAAAAGTCACTTTAAGCAAATCAAAATTTTTCGGATTTGTTGTCACTGTTAAGTAAAATTCTCAAACCGCATCTGGCGTAGTCTGTTATGACTAGTGTGACCAGATATTCTAAAATAACAGTGCACAGCTAGCAAGAACTAAAAAATTTAGGCTAGAGGCTAGAAAATAGAGCTACATTTTTTACTACTTCTGTGATCGCTTTAATATATTTTTTATAGTTTAATTAACATATATGTACATACATATATAAATTTCAGTTAAAATATATTTTTAAGGGTTCTCAAAACAATCGATGGTTAATATACAGGCAAATCCCGGAATAACAAACGATATAAGTTCACGCCCATTCGTTATGTCACGCCATTCGTTATATCTCGAAGTTTCCTTTTTATTATTGTATCTGAGCTTACTGAGTAAAAATTACTCAGTTTATATTTTTGGGTACTTTTTTTACCTCTTCTTCCTAAATTTCTCTCATTTGATAATAAAATCACGAGTTAAGTCATTCTGTCTATAGTTTTTTTTTTACTTTTACTTTAATCTGATCTGGATGATAAATTTTCTCCACATAACTTCAGAAGTCTAATCACGTTAATTTTTTATTCTAGCTAACCAACCATCACTTTCTTGGAAATCTTTATTATACGTTTTTTATGTATTCATACTCACCACTTTTTAAGATGGACAAGCTTTTGAACCATTATTGGTTTTTTCGTTTTTATTGTGCAATAATTTTTTTGCCATTCCGTTGCAAATAGTATAAAATAAATATAGCGTTCGCTATATTTGTTTGTTAATGTAAAAAAATTTAACGTTTGTTATTTCGTTAAAGCGAGATTCGTTATACTGAGATTTTCCTGTATTAATTTTTTTTTAGAAAAGCAAAGAGAAACAATGAATGATTGAAAAGCAGCAGAGTTGATTTTTTTGGTTTTTTGAATGCAAACGCACATTTTCACTATATTGATTACGTATGAAATTTTCCAATCACACTTTGTCGTTCTATAATGCATTTACGAACCATTTTATATTATATTATTTAAACCAAAAATATTTTGTTAGACCTTTTTTAAATTTTTTTTCTAGTATAATAAATATGACTAGTTTCATTTAGATCTTAAGGTTGCCCTCTTTCATCTGTTTTCTTTTTTCAATATTTCGTTAATCAAAGGTTACCATCTTCAGGAAATTTGTGTATAAGAATTAAGAAATTTATTTTATAACCATATCAATAATCTCTTTAATATCTGTAGGACATTTAATTTGGAGAATTAAGGACTTTTCCAAAAAACTCGAAGAATCGAAACAATATGATACCATACTACACAGTGCCATGTTTTCTAATAAGCCCTTCGGTTATTCATTACGAGTGAGTATTAACAGCATTTAAACTTAAGTTATGGTCAGATGTGGACCACTAAGGGCTACAAAAATAAGTTCCCAAAAAAAATTCTTATGCGTTAAAAAAATACATACATATTTTCAAAAAGGTGTACAATATGGAACCATAACCGCCAAAAAGCCATAAACGCCATGATGATCGATTTTCTTTTTATTTATGAAAATCGATAGTTATCGCTCCGTCGCCCTATTTATGCGAAAACAATTTAGACTTATGTATGTAATGATTGAAAGAAAAAAGTTGCTCCCGTGTTGTTTTTGCACTTACGTCTTTTTCGTGGTTATGGCTCGATGCAATTCTTTTCAAAATATAAAACTTTTTTTAAAAAGTAGTAAAAAATGCATTAAGCCGGGGCTAAAAGATTATTTACAAATTCCAAAATGTATACGAGTATATTTATTAATACATTTTAAATTGATTTAAATTTTATTAATTTTTTTTTAAGAAATAATTGCTTTTAAATATTTTTTGTTTTTGTGCGGAAATGGAAATGATCAAAAATAGAGTAGAAATGTTCGAAAATGGAGTGGATATTATCGAAAATAGAGTGGAAATGATCGAATATAGAGTGGGTAGAGTAGAAATAATCGAAAATAGAGTGGAAATGATCTAAAATAGAGTGGGTAGAGTAGAAATAATCGAAAATAGAGTGAAATCATAAAAATTTTAATTCAATTCAATTGCTTGAAGAAATGAATTTTTAAATCATTTTAAATTTTGTAATGCGAAATCAATGAAATGTGTAGACACAAATAACCAAGAAATAATGAGCTCTTAGAGTATGATTTTTTAACGAATGAGAACATATCGCAAACTAAATTATAAGAAGTCACAACTCAAAATTTATCAGAATCGTTGTTTTTTGAAAAAACTTCACAAATCAAATCTTTAATGACCACGAAAACTTCGTTTGCGTCAATGTGTTCTTTAACTGAAAAAAATACCGTTATTTCTGATTTATGTTAATTGTGGCTCTTATACATCATCAACTGAAGAGTACTATTTTTAGTTGTGGCAGTGCATTTATGAGTAATTCAGTAGTTTTTTTTCGCCTAAATAGGATTATTTCAAGTTGTGACGCTATTAATTAGAAAAAGCGATAAGTTTTGTGGTGCCTATTTAATTTGATATAATACCCACCACTCTAAGAACAAATTTTGAATAGTCACAACTCAAAATTACCCCATATGTATTTCCAAAATTACACCCCAAAAAGTTGAAAAAAATTGGGTAAAATTTCTTTTAAGAAGGTTTGATTATAAATTACAATGATGTTGTAAGAACAGTGTTTTGCTCTTCCCGAACATTTGTGAATTTTAAGTTGTGACTGTTTATGAGTAAGTGTGCGATATACTGTTCAAATATATCTGACCATACGTACGTATGTATATGCAAATACATGTATATTAAACTGCATTTGTAAATTATTTTTAAACAGCTCGATATCTACATTAATGGCAAAGGTACTTGGAAGGGACGCAATATGATTGCTTGTTTAAATGTTATAGCGGGTGAATATGATCCTTTACTAACCTGGCCCTGTCGTCTACAAGCCGAAGTAATCTTACGCGATCAAACATACAATCAAGATAATACTGAGGACTATATCAAAATGGTGAATGTACGCAAGAAGAGTGATGATTATATTCAAACGAAGCAATTTTTCCATATACCTCATGGTATTTTATTACAGCGTAATTATATTAAGAATGACAGTATTTTTATAGAAGTGAAAATTGTAAAGAATTAAAAAGGCGTCTGCCGTTTATATACATACATATTTGTAGAACAATGTTGAACTTTTTTTAAACACCATGTACAATATGTATCTGTCTGTATATATTTAACTTAAAAACGTTTGCATACTCTGGGGTCGATATTGCAAAATAAAATGAAAAATAATACGTACACAATTTCACGTCAATTAAGAGCTTTTATATTATAAAAATATGATCACAGATTTACAATTTTACTTCAGTGTTAATAAACATTGTGGTGCGAAGAGGTGTGCAAATAAGCGCCTGGCTATAGAGAAAAGAAACTCGGGTACCTGAGTGTGTCAACGTCGATTATTTCGTTGCTTAGAGAGGTCAATCCGACATTTTTTATGGACAGATGCTGACTTGATGGAGTGTGATGATTAATAAAATGGCAGTTTTTCTGTAATGCAGAGTTTCCTATATTTTTAATTTTTTTAAATACAAATTTTATTACTTCCATTCTGAACAGCACTCTTCTGCGCTAAGGGAGTTAGTTCATTTAGCCTATCTATTTGAACTGCTGTTTAGAAACTATACTGTGTAATGATATCCCGTAAAACTCATATGAAACGAACCAAACCGTGGTACCAGAGCAACGGGGAGTGATTATGTTGATAAGATACGATCTACGGATGCAGTAGTCTCTATTTGGTATAAGGAATTTCCAGTATTACTTTATCTCTTCTATTGTTTTTCACACCAGAGACCAGATCTGCTGCCACGGGCAACCGTAACCCCACGCGACTTCTTCAAGTATGGGATTAATGACTGATGTGCTGCTGCCGGGTTCGATTTGAGCCTAGCAGACCAAGTCTTCGCGGCTACCCTACAGGGTTTAAAGACCGATGCGGCCAGGTCGTCAAGTTGAGGTACGGTCGAAGTGCACTTCGCGTCTCCCTCGAAACCAGTTGTGGTTTATGGGGAGACCAGTTATGGGTTTGAATTCGTGGTGGCAGAATTTCCCACGAATTTTCATCATCGACCGTTGCTCTCATATACTTATCTGATAGACATCGGACTATTTTGCTGCCGGCGTACACACATACATATTTGTGTAATTTAGAAGCAAAAAAGCTTGTAAAACAAGAAATGCCATATTACGACATCGACAACGAAGGAATTTTCTTTAATTTTAATACCTTGATGGTCATGAATCAAAAACATAATAGAATACTATTTGAAATTTGGATTCGAATCGAATGCTCACTGCATTTTGACAATTGAGCTTATTTGCTTAAAAAAGGAAAAAAACGAGACGAACTTTTTTATTTGATTTCAATTTTATTTCTTCAGATAATAGACATATGCATGTTTATTTTATAGTTATTATGTATATAATGGACAAAAAATATGAGACACAAATAACAGTAATAAAGATTCTTTCAATAATTGTTTTCAATAAGTAAAACTTCATTTCAATTACAGCACTTCCATTTGTAAATTGAAATGAAATTTTAACAACGAGATTTTAAATGCAGTTTTTTTTATAGGAATATAGACTTCTTTAATATCATATTGTAAAAAACACATATACACATATATACATGTGTATATCTACACATACATATACGGTTAGCAATAAATTATTCCATTTTACTTCCATACGAATAATATTTTGATATTTTGATTTTATTAAAAATTATATTCGATTTTGAGGATAAAAATAAAATACTTTTGTATGTATGTATGTATGTGTATGTTTTATAAAAAAATATGTTTATAAAATATTTAGGGATTTGTATAGAAAAATAGTATTTGAAAAATATTTTATCTTCTAGGTTTTGTTGCTATTTTTAAGTGTTGGAGCGTTGTTCTCCCACCAAAGCATACAAGGCATGTTTATAGTGACCCGAAGTGTCACCTTTAATCCAACTCTTCAAACTCTTACCATAAATACGCTGAAAGGCAGCCTTAATATCACCCATATCAATCTGAAATTATGCCAAATTTAGTGTGTTTTTTATTTTCTTATTTTGAATTGTTTTTTTTTTTTTTTATTTGAAACTTACTTCACATCTCGTTATTATGACGCGTATCAATTGCTTATCATTTGTTCCAATACCCGCCATGCTTTTGTGCAAACGAGAAGCAAAATATTCAGCCTTATTGGTGCAACAGCGATAAATGGCTATGAGACCTTCCATTATATCACCCGAAAATTCCTTTTTGATGGCCTTTTCTAATGAATGTCCGGTCATGCTTTCGTACTCTTGGAAAATCTTCAATTAAAAAATTATAATTCAAAAGAAAATTTGTATTACAATATTTTGGCTAAGTGTACAGGAGAGCGCGATGAGGGTTATGGGTGACGGTAGAGTAACCAAATCTGCTGACTCGGTGGAATGAAAAACCCCGTTTCCGAAATTCGTTGAATATAACGGTTGCAGAAGTCTTCCTTGTTAATTATGATCTTGAAAAATTCAACTTGAAACACTACTTCATCTATCCTCCTGCCAAAACATATTGTCTTGGTCCAAGAAAAAAAAAAAAAGCGATGACCGTTTTATTGATACTACGTTGATACTTTAACCTGATATGAAAAATTCCATTGACTTAAATTCTAGATAATATGGATACACTTATCAAAAAAATTACCATCTGTTATTTAAGTTTTTTTCTGGACGCTTAATTGATTGTTTTCTATATCAGACTTATCAGTGAAACGAAATTCTTTTGAAATTCTCCAATATGTCATAGTTTTATGTTTTTTAAATAATATTTTTCACATAACATTATCGTCATGTACGCGAAACAACAAATTTTACAAATAATTAAATACTCGTACTACCAAAATTTTAAGTCGGTGGTCGCCTATTTTCCCAAACTGTGGGTGCTACACTGGATAACTTTGATTCCATATTTTCACTACTGGATATTTAGGCAGTAAAGAGATGGCGTACCCGAAGCGACGAAGATATATGGGTATCGATTCCAAATGACCCAAATCACTGTGGCGTATTTCGACTACATACTTATAATCACCACTATTGTGAACACTTTTTCCCTCGAAATATATCCCCTTTTCATAAATTTGCAATCATAAAAAAATTCTCCGTGAATAATTTCACGTCAAAATAAACTTGCCCCCATCGTGAATGATTTTTTCATGTGAGTTTTTTCACTTATCACTTTAATTTATTCACTTGACTTTTGCTTTATAAATTACAAACTTCGTATTTTTCGAGTACTCTTATTTTTATTTATATTATACTTTACATTCCTTAACATTCCTCACACTTTTGTTAATTCTAGCATTCAGGTACTTTTATTGTTAAAATGCGAAACTTTTTATGCGGATGACGAATTAACTGGGCCCTGAATATTAAAAAAAAAAACAATTTTAACACTTAAGACATGTAAACTCACGAATTTTTATTTTTCTGTATTAAAAGTTAAATTGGTTTGTTTCTTCTTCCCTTTTCTACATTCACTGAGATAGACATGATAGCGGGAAAAATATTCCACGTGAAATTCATTATAGCAATTTTCACCTCGAGGGGAATGAAAATTTTACGTGAACAAAAATTTCACTTCTTATTCGCGACAGGGGTGAATATCAAATTGACTGGAGAACTAAAGTCACTTGATTATTTCAAACGTGGAGACTTTTCCAAGAAAAGTACATATTTACTTAAGAATTGGTTCCACCATCTTCTATTTATTCATTTTTAAATTTAAAACTTGTAAAAAAACTTTAATTTAATTCAAGTTCGTGTAAGACAAGGCATATCATTGAGGAATAATAAAATTTTAAATAAGAAAAACTCACCAATTTCAACTGCTGATAATTGCGTTGGCACAGTATCATATTGAACATGCTCTCATCAGTGCCAACACGTAATTCACCAGCTTTTAATAATTCGCTTGCATCTGCTTGAGCAGCATTACGATCAGTGTAACCACTTTCATCACGGGCCGCTGTACAAAGAGATACTAGCAAACGTTTAAAATTGCCAGAAGTCTCAGATTTCAATTCAGATTCTAAATGAGCACCATACACTACAAATAATAAAAATTACATGGACTTCGAAATATTTTGAATACATTTAATAGCAGCAGCAAGTGTACTTACATCGTAAATATTGATTTTTAATAGTGTGAATTTCGTGATTTGATAGGGTACATAAAATTTCAATTAAAACATCTTCATCGGTACCAATGCCAGCCATGGCATCATTCAGTTCACAACAATAAAAATCGACAATGGGACGCAAAAGTCCCACCAGAAGTTTTTCAAAGTTACCACTGGTTTCGGATTTAACATCATCGATTAGGTCTTTGCCGAAATGAGTTTTGTATTGTCGTTGAATTTCCTAAAAAGAAATTATTTATATAAAAATTAGCGTTGTAATTTATTGATTTAATTGGAAGAAACAAAGAAGATTTCTACAGGTAGTTCATTTCACATACAAAAGTTTCAGCTAAATGCGAAGAGCAACCACAAATGGATGCGCTCGTTGATGCGCAACGTATAGCACGCCAACAAAAAACGCCCGGAAAAAAGTCCTTGGAATCATTAGAGCCATAGCTTTTGACGTAGCGATGAGGCCCATCTCAAACTGCAGCGATACTTTAGGGGCCAATAAGAGTAGACTACTCTGTTGCAGAGATCATCACAAAGAGTGGCAAAGAGTGATTTCTGTAGATAGGTGACCACAGCGGATTAAAAAGAAGATAGTGGTTTTAAAAGCCCCCAACAATGACACATTCCAGCATTCCAGCACAATGCATCACATGTGTTGGGGTCATCTCCTGAGCGCTATTCCAAGATAAAAAAGAAACAAACTAAATCAAGGACAAAATTGTAAATTACACTGACAAACACTAGCAGATCTTCCCAATATGCTGTTTTCGAAGGCTTCCTATTGTTCTTTGAGTTTTTCAAAATATAAAACACTTTCGGCACTTTAATAAATTATTTTTGCCTCCATACGATAGACATTGCGGTTCGAATTATGTAACGTATTTTGTTACTCAATATCGATTGATCAATTCGTTTACGAGGGCGCTGTAGGCGAGTAGTCAGCGTGTTGGCTCTCCAAACAGAAGGACCGGGTGGAAATATTTTCTTATAAGCGTGCTTTTCTTATATCCAATTATTTTATATAAGAAATTTTTTTAAAAACGTTTATATGGATATAAGAAAATTGTACTTAAAAGAGTACATTCTTAACAACGACAGTATGTAAATAATATTTCTTAATGTCATAGTAAAACGGTTTAAAGTTTTAGAGATCGATTTTCTAGTATCCTCACGAATTCCTACATTTAAAAACAACTTAGGGTCTCTTTCACCAAACATATTTAAACACAATTTAATTTAATTAATGATCTTTATTTAAAGTATGTTTAAAAAAATTTCATTTTCACCAATTGAAATAATGAAACACAAGAAAGTATGGTAACGCTCTGATATTTAATATGATAGCGTCAACTTACAGCTTTTTAAAAAGCTGTTTAAAAGCTGTTTTAAAGCTGTTTTACAGCTGCTTCATGCTGTTGCAAAATCAATATTTAAATGCAGAGTGCTGGCTACTTAAACAGTATTTAAATATTCTAAATGAAAATCGACATTTAAATAGAATTGGTAAAATAGGCTCTTAAAAGCATAAAAATGCGCGTTGTAAAAAAAATGCAATATGCCGCGTAGAAAAATATTTTGTAAAGAATATATTTCATATATATTAGAATTTTTCGTGCATGGCTGTCTATTTGTTATATCAGCGTTTTTCTTATATAGAACTATTTTCCTATTAAATGATACTGAAATGGACATGGTGTTTTTGAAATACTTCCTTGTAAATGGATCAGTTTATGTACTGTAATTTGTTAATTACTATCTCAAGATTCACCTAGTCAAGAGCCTTACTAAAATCTGTGCAAATTGCATCTGTTTGACAGCTATTGTCCTCAGTTATTATTGTTATTTTACTGGCGGACAAAGCATTTACATTTAGTCTGGGTTGAACCACCTGTTCTGCTTCACCAAATAAAGACAGAATTTAAAAAACCTTGTCTTTTTTTTTAATACACAAAACTTCAAATGGCCAGCCCTCGGGGACGTACCGTGATGATCACTGCTCCACTAACACCCAATTATCCTCTCCGGACTCTTGTGTTCTAGGAACTTCAAAATAGACTTTGTAAGACATTTTACTTTGATAAGATAAACAGTAATTTGTTAACAATGGCATACACACACAAACACGCGCACAACGTCATAATTCAAAACAGTTTAAAGTTTTCAATTTGCATACAGCAACTCATTGTAAAACAAAATACTCGTAACATGAAATGCGTTCAATGAATAAAAAAATATATGACCACATCAATCAGAAATCGTATTTGTTGGCGCTGCGAAATAAGGCCCCAAAGTGTGAAATGAAACAAAGCCCCAAAGTCAACAGAGAAAACAAAAATTCTAAATTTTTGACGTAAAAATTAGAGAAAGCCCAACAAAAAATTATTTTATATTATAATTCTTCTAGTTTTTTGACCTCTTTTTATATTAATAACACTAATTATTTAAGCTGTAGGTCTTTTTAATATACTATATGTAATATTTATTTTTCTTCGAGATTTCGCTATTGCTTCTTTCCTGAAGGCCTAACTTTGGGGCCTTATTTCATTTAAGTTTTTGGGGCAATATTTCATTATTTTAAGGCGATATTTCATATCGATCTTTTATATTTGAGTGATTTTTATTCAGGAAAATTGGCCCAATATTTCAACATTTATTTCACACTTTGCGGCCTACTTTCGCAGTGCCTATTTATTCAGATATGATGATCTTTGAGTAAATTAACGGATATGTATGTAAATATATAACTTTATTCTCATACATATATGCATATCTGTTCCAATATGAAAGGAAAGCTTAAATCTAAGATTCAATTCTATTGTTGTGAAGGCTATTATATTTTCTCATCTTTTTTTTTCTTTTTCTTTTTCTTTTATTATTAGAATTAAAAACGTCATTCGTTATCACATAACTTGAGTTCTTAAGTCCATTTAAGCTACTATTCCATACTTACTTGTCTTTCTTCATTAGAGCGTCGGCATATAATGTTGATTAATGTATCTTCATCGGTACCAAAACCTTTCATAGCTTTCCGCAAATCCTTGGCATCTTTAGCAGGATCGAAATTTTGATTTGCTAAAAGAGTTGGCGTGCCCTGGGAAATAAAAATTTTAAATAAATTAGATTTTTAATTCCAGAAGTTTTCTTCAATTTATTAGAACTGAAATATTTTTACTTGCGGGGGAATCTTGGAAAGTATTACTTATAAATACACTGACAATCATAACTAAATGGACTAAAATTTAAAATAAAAATATCTATATTTTATTCTAGCAATAAAATGATAAATAATTTTATTTGGAGTTATTTGCTGCACTGTGGTTAAATAAAATTTAATATCAGTTCTCAGTAGTTTAATAACATTAGAAAAATGTTATACCTTGCATTATCATTTGGGAAGATCTTCAATATCAGAAGAATAAATTCGAATAAAAAAATTGTTCAATATCCATACTAATATTTTCTTTCATCGATTAGTGCCCTTTTAAACTGCCCATACACGAATGATTTGTACATGAATTATGAAACACACAACAAAAATTGAAACTTGAAAAAAAGAAGAAAATATCCGAATGATTGGCTTGTAAGAAGAAATGCCCATTCACATATAATACGAACGTTTTCACCTGGACTAAAAAGAAAGCTTTGAGCTTTTAGGAATATGTGGATTCTCGGCTACCCAAAAAACAAAAAAAAAAAACAAAAGCTTTGAGCCTTTGTCAATATATTATATGGATAATAATGGACATTTCGCGCGTTAAATAGATGATATTAATGACTTTATAACTACCTTCCTGTTGACACAAATAGTAGCGATGACGTGTGTAGTGGCACAGAAAATCTATATACATATATGTAAGTATGTGTTCTACTCAACTGGTTTTGGAAATTAAGTTTTCTGTTTTCTTTTATTGGAATAAAATGTAATTATCACATTATTGTGATAAATTAACTATGAACTTAAACACATTTATTTATCAAAAACTATGGAAATTACAACTCCAGAACACTATAAAAATTTACGTTTCAATTATAGCTTTTTTATATAAAATAACAAAAAAATATAAAATTTTCTGCCATTCTTTTGGTTTTTGATTTCTATATTTATATTTTTCACTTTTGCTTTGCCAAATGACATTTTCTTCTTTTAAAATTTCAATAAATTCTTGCTCTCTCAAAAACAAAAATTAAAAATTAAGAAGAAAATAAATAGTATTTGCTTGTACTTATCTCCGCAATACATAAATAATGTTTCGTTGTAAACGAATATGAAAAAATTGTGATATGTTCATGTGATTTTCGAGCACGAACATATCAAATCACTCGTCTATGAGCATCTGAATCAGCTGTATACTGAAATGGCAAAAATACAAAATTCAATTCATGTCTATGAATACGGTTATGATTATGGCAATGTTGTAAGTCACGTTTTATAACGCAAAACACTGCTGACCCTATTAAGGTTTTTTTTTTTTTTTATCTAGGACCAGCACTCAGGAGATGACTCCTACACATGCAAAGCATTGTGCTGGGAACTATAGGAAAGGGATAGTAGGAGAAACGACAGGAGGTGAAGCTTAATTAATTATTTTGCAGCTCTGCTTTTGCACGTTCTTTTGTTTTTATACTCGTAGCAGTGCTGAAGGTTCGGTTTAGTAGCCATTTTTATTATTATTTTACTTCGCCGGTGCTACACAATACCGACGAAGGAGGGCGTTCTGATGTGATTGTGGATTGCTATCAGCTGAAGCCGGTATTGTTCAGTGACCAGTGACTATGCCTTCGCCACTGAAACCTTCCGACAACAACTCACACACAAAGACACACTAATGCACATCAGAAAAATGCGAGATGTTTATTTTTATTAAAAAAAATTTTTTTTTTTTTTGTCTGAAACTGGGGTTGAACCCAGGTCTGTTTTTTGGTTGTGTAGTCAACGTGCAGACTACCATCCATCGTGCCATCGCCACCCTCACCTGGTTGGAACCCGTGTTTTATATGGTCATACAAAGTATGATATAGTTGGAAATTATTGTTAGATTTCAATTTAAATTTTGTAATACTTCTGGACGTAATAATAAGTAATAATTAATAAGGAGAGTGAACCTAGAAAAAATCTACGGGGTACGCGAATAGGGTAAAATAGTTAAATATACAACGTGCAGATCAGGGGACAAATTAGGACATTCAATTCTAATCGAACCTTTTCACAAAATTCTAACAAAATGAATTAAAATTTCGTTTATAGTTGAATGTGCCTACGTGCCACCACAACCTCTCGATACAAGCAGAGGTTTGAATAAAGCCTAGTACGCTGTTCGAATGTATAAAAACTGCTGATCAACGTTGATTGTTCCGTGCAAAAAATTTGACATGTGCCAAATGTCGCTCATTTTGGCAATTTCGAAAAATTTTCGCTTTTATTCTGTTTTCGAAACTGTTTTAGATTTTTATCACTGCTTACAATTAATTATTAAGAGTAATTATACTAGAATTAATTTATATAATATTTTTCAAACTTAAAGTCTTATAATTATATTATTAATTGACCTTTTTTATTATATCAGGATGATGGTAACAAGCTGTTAACGAAATATCGCATAATAAAACAAAATAAAATAAAAAAGACCTCAAGCTTAATAAATATATTGAAAAAAAAAAATTAAAGTCTTATATATAAAAATGTTATAAAAAAAGTAGAAAATAATATTTTATAATGATTTTTTTCACACTACAATTAAGGTATTGTTTAATAATGACTAGCAGCTGAATGAGAACAATCAACTTAAAATCATACAATTATTTTTAAATGATCAAGCTTCTTTCGAAAATAAAATTATTAGAATCGTTTACATTTTTACATACGTCTTCATTTTCAATATCGTTATCGTCATAATCTTTAATCGCATAATATTCATTCTCAGTGATCTCAACAGAACTATTATCGTCCAAAGAAAAATTCGAAAATCCAAACTTTGATTTCAGAAAAAACATAAAAACAAATAGTGAATAAATATATATGTATATGCGATAACAAGTTCAGTAAATTTCCCTCGTATTTAATAAATATTTAGTCGTATTGTATATAAGAACATATGTTTATCTTCTTCTAACCTCTTTGCGTGGCATGAAATGATGCTCTATGGGATGACCTTGTCTTTGAGCCAATTCTTCAAAACAGTGTTGCATATTGCCAGCTGGTGATTCTAGGCCACCTGAAGTACGGACTGGTGTATAACCATGTTGGGGATTATATGAAGTTGGGTGATGTTGTGTGGAATTATATTGGTGATAGTCTGCCGATGATGACGATGGTGATGGAGTTGATGGATATGGAGTCTGTTGTGGAGTTGGTGGATATGGAGTCTGTTGTGGAGTTGGTGGATATGGAGTCTGTTGTGGAGTTGGTGGATATGCAGTCTGCTGTGGAGTTGGTGGATATGGAGTCTGTTGTGGAGTTGGTGGATATGCAGTCTGTTGTGGAGTTGGTGGATATGCAGTCTGTTGTGGAGTTGGTGGATATGCAGTCTGTTGTGGATTATGGGGATAAGATGAACCAGGATAAGGTGCATTTTGATTGGCACTTGGTGGATAAGGCAATTGGTTAGATGGATGATATGGAGCTGGAGCTGGAGGATAAGGTGAACCAATGGGATAAGGAGCAGCACCAACATGTGCTGCGGGATAGGGTGCTGAGTTATTATGATTAGAGGGATACGATTCTAAATTCGTTGGATAGTTTGAATTCGATTGCTGTTGCTGCGGTGGATATGAATGATGTGTTGATGCTATCCAGGGTGCACCAAATGGCACACCAGCTGGCATACCGGCATGTTGAGAATTCTGATTGTAACCTGAAGATGATGTGGCATGTGGTTGTGGCTTACCGGATTCCTATAAATAAGAAGAATATACAAACAATCACAAGGTTCGTTTAGATTGTTGTTTGAAAAATTAAAGCAATATAAGAAACAAAATATAAAAAAAAAGTGTGATGTTTCTTCTAAAGTGGCGTTAATAATTGATTTTGTGTCACTAGAAGCCGAAGCAATGACAATTCCTTGGGAGCCAGGCATTTTATATGCCCACAGCGGACTAACAGGCGTTTCTATATAGAAATACTCTATACTTATGTATATGAAAAATATGTTCCAATTAAAATCAAGAATGTAAAAATTGGAAAGCCGTAGTTTTCAAACGAAATAAAGGCCTAAATCAATGAAAGGAATATTGCGTATGCTAGGTGGAAGTGATTTAGAACGAGTGAACTTCACCATATTTTCAAGGACTGTCGGACGAGGGTTAACCTAAAAGTAAGAGCTTCTAAGTGTACTTATTACAAAGAGACGTTCCAGATAGCTGTGTGCTGGGTATATAATTGATAATACCATAAATACTAATAACGTAGTCGATGTATTTAAATAAAACTCTGATTTTTCGACTATACCAATGTCAAAAGCTGACCTTAACAACTATTATGACTCCATCGATAAATTCTGCACTGCCAGCGCTGCTAATAAAGAACAGCCAATGCGTTTTGAATTCTCTAATATTACTCAAGAATATGTCGCTGAATCTATCCTGAGCATAAAATCAGATTCTGTTGGACTTGACGGTGTCCATCCTCAATTTATTAGGATAATATTAGTCTTCATTCTACCGTATTTAGCACACTTAGTAAACACAATTATTACAACGTCTATGTTCCCGTCGATATGGAAGTGTGCTAAAGTTGTAACTGTTCCTAAGCCAGACAAAAGTTATCGCCCAATTGCTACATTTTCCTACTTATCGAAAGTTGTTGAAAGACTAATTCATACGCAAATGGCTCAATACGTATACGTGAATAATTTAATAACTGAAAAACAATCAGGTTTCAGACCCCAACACAGCTGTATATCTATCATAATTGATGTTACTGAGGAGCTAAGTTCAAAAATGGACAATAATATGGTATCTTTCTTGCTTTTGCTTGGCCATTCTAAAGCATTTGACACCGTTGAACACACGTCCTATTTACGTGGTAGAAGTCAAGTGGTATGTCACGGAAATGACATATCAAATAGCTGCTTTATGGCAAGAGGTGTACCGTAAGGTTCAATTTTATGTCCCCTGTTATACACAATTTACTCCAATGACTATCCGTCTACGATAAGTCACTGCGGTATACACATGTACGCTGTCTCTGCCATAATAACTCAATGAAGTTAACTGACACGCCCTGTTATAATTATATTAGGTGTAATAATTATTTCACTACGAGTTATCTCGCACTTTCTTACTTCTTCGAATCTCTACATATAGGGATAAAATGTTGATACCTTTATGCCATTTAAATAGTGCTTACATACGTAAATTTTTTAATATTTTTATCCAAATAAAAAATTTTATCCAATAAAATATAAAGAAATCTCTGCAAACACAATATGGCGGACGCCTATTTTTTACCCCGTTGTTTTATTTTGGTCCAGCAGGTGATGACGCCTACACATACGATGCATTGCTCTGGAACTAGTAGAAAGGGATAGTGAGAGAGATGACACTTTGAGAACCGTAATTTTTCTTTATTTAAATTATTAAAGTATTAACTGGTATTGAGCTTTATTTAGCAAACAAGATGAAACAATCGAGAACTCAGTAACATGGAGTGAGTAGCTGATATATTGTATATTTATATCTTTATATAAAGATTTGTTGATGAAGAATACAAAACCTCTTACCAGATGGCCAAATGGACGGAGTGGAAAGCACTGCATGCTTAGTTTCAGCAATGAACGTCCCTAAGTTTTATTAGTGACATAGTGAGTAAAATTATTACTTTTATTGTAGTACAAACAAATAAAATTTTGTCTAATAAAACTACTCTTAATATATCTGTATATATTTATTTAAGAAACTTTTTTTTTCCTAACAAACATTATTAAAGCAATTTAAAATATTTTTTTTACGGACAACACAATAGAATGTATTAAAGAGTGTTATGAATAAATTTTATACCAAGGAGCTACAAGACAAATCGATCTAGTATTTACCAAATCTGTATAAAGAGAATATATATAAAGGGTGGTTAAATTTCAAGGGCCGATGTTGATTTTGAATAAAACACAAACTATTTAGGAAATTATTGTAATTTTATTTTATTATGATATATTGGTATTACTCAATTATGTATGGACCAAATTTCGGCCAAATAGGCGCCGCGACCACGGCAACAGTGGATGATCAATTTTCGAAGAAAATCATCTTCAGTGATGAGGCACATTTTCACCTCAGTGGATTCGTCAATAAACAGAATTGCCGCATTTGGGCGAATGAGAATCCAAGAGTGATTGTCGAAAAACCAATGCACCCACAAAGAGTGACTGTTTGGTGCGGTTTATGGGCTGGCGGCATCATCGGGCCGTATTTTTTCCAAAATGAGGCCGGTCAGTCAGTTACTGTGAATGGTGTTCGCTATCGTGAGATGATAACGAACTTTTTATGGCCCGAATTGGAAGATATGGATGTGGACGATATGTGGTTTCAGAAGGACGGTGCCACTTGCCACACAGCTAACGAAACAATGGCTCTTTTGCGCAACAAATTCAATGGCCGTGTTATCTCACGTAATGGCGATGTCAATTGGCCGCCAAGATCATGTGATTTGACACCGTTGGACTTTTTTCTTTGGGGTTATTTGAAAGAAAAGGTGTACGTCGATAAGCCAGCAACAATTCAAGAGCTAAAGGATGAGATAATTCGGCACATTAACGGCATAGAACCTCCATTATGCCTCAGGGTCATCGAAAATTTGGACCATCGCCGTGGTCGCGGCGCCCATTTGGCCGATATTTTGTTCCATACATAATTGAGTAATACCAATATATCATAATAAAATAAAATTACAATAATTTCCTAAATAGTTTGTGTTTTATTCAAAATCAACATCGGCCCTTGAAATTTAACCACCCTTTATGTATATATGTATATACGCATATATACGCTGTCCCCTACTTTTATTAGCAACAAGACTGTACTTTTCATTTATAACATGATATGTAAGCAAAATATTATTTTTGTAATTTTTTAGAAATAATTTCATATTTATGTATATATATATATATATATTAAGATGAATGGAATGTATATGAGCAATAACAGAAACCACTTAAAATACACAGATAAATTTTTCCACTTGCCACACCACATCATAATTTTGTTTCATTGTGAATTTCATTAAAAAAATAATATGCATGTTAAAATCGCAAAGATAAATTAGAAATACTTTCGCAATTAAATATATAATATAATTGAAAAATACTTAAGACAAACTACTAACATGCAATACATAATTTATTTGTAATAAAATTAAACAGACATATTTTTCAAAAATAAATATTTTAAAAGCTGTTTCGAAAAATAAACTTAAATACGGATATTTAGTTAAAGAGTTTCTTTTATGGAAGTATATTTGAGATATTTATTATTTAATAAAGTAAAGGATGTACCAAAATATGCATTTTTTTTAAAGAAAAATCTAATTTACACGGACACACATTGCTTGCTTCTTAAGACTAAAAATTTTCCTTTATCCGGAAACTTACAAAAAAGAAAAAACTAGTGATCGAAATGGTAAAAGAAAGCGACTTTCCATTCGACAGTTATAATTCAATTAACTGTAGATCCATAATATTTGGCATTAAACAAACAAACGTAAGAAAAATCAGAAGCAAGAACGGAGAAAAAAAAGTAAACGGGTAACAACTACTTTAGGTGGATTATGTATTGCAAGTGACGAACAATTTTATTGTTAATTTCTGGGAACAATAAAACCGATGGATTTGACTGTCTTTAATCAAGGCTTTTCTGTCAATAACGAATATTGCCAATATCATTGATTCAGTAGATATTAAAAAAAATAAATAAAAATTGTTTTTTATGGCCCAATAGAACTTATGAATGGGTTAATAGACGATTTCGTGGTTTTTATGACGCACGTCGTCCATCTCAACAATCCTTCCTTAGAACTGTTGATAGATTTCATACCACAAACTGTCTAAATGATTCACTAACATCAACACGTCAAAATAATGTGCGTACTTAAGAGAATAGCGGCGGTATAACCGAAAGTGTGGAAGAATATTCAAAATTATCGATTCATCGTAGGATTTGTAAGGCGGAAAATTGTACGTTTATCAAGAATAATCGCGTTGGCATATGCCCGATATCATTTTCATATGCTAATTAAATTTAATTGATTTTTCGAGTAAAAAAACTCTTTTGAATAAAATAAAATTTTTTTTTGTTGGCATTTTTTACAATTTACATTTCTATCGGGCGTAAAAACCACTCTTTACAACAGTATGCAGAACAAAAAAAAAATATAAAAAAATTTTCTTTAGCAAATTGTATCTACTCCTCTCATCTATTGTGGCAAAACGCTTTACTGTCATTAGTATCTTCAGTTTTGGGAATAGGAAAAAGTCGCAGGAAGCCAAATAGGGTGTTGTTTTGTGGCCAAAAAATTACGAACAAGCATTGATGTGCGAGCTGGTGCATTATCGTGATGCAGAATCCTTGATTTTTTTCCACAATTCTGATTGTTTGAGCGTTGCATAATCCCCTTGTAGTATTCCTTATTAACCGTACGACGTGTTGGCAAGAACTCATGATGCACCACGTCATTGCAATCGAAGAAATTCACCTTTTCTTTTGAACAGACCTCGTAGACCAGCTAAACCATATAACAAACATACTAGATAAATAATCGTAATTAATTTTGACTAACCTTGATTATTTACTTTCTTTTTTTTTAATTTTTTCAAAATTTTGGAATACCCTTTACGTATTGGTTATTTACTTAAACATGTATTAGTATTATATATGAGTGAATTAGTATAATTGGATATTAAATTTTAAAATTCAACAAAAATACTTACAAATGGATACATTTTGACGTTGTAGTGTTTTTTTTGAGGGTGTTACAGAACTAAATTCTTATAAAATCTGCAAAGATAAAAAGTATACATATATATATTAATCCGACTAATAATAATATAAGCATAAGTTTAGATATTTGGATACAACATATGCCTCTCCGAAATTATCTAATTGATTGTAATAAAACTGAAAACACAAAGATCTAAGTATAGAAGTATACACTTTATCACAAATTTTAGAGAAAAGAAAAATTGTGAAAATTTAATCTCTCGATTTACAATAACATTTAAAAAAAAAATATTGTTTAACAACTATTTTATCGCAATATGAAAAAACCATTTCAAATAACCATTCTTAAGAAATGTTAAGTCCTTTAAGAAGGACAAGAACTTAGAAAATGAAAGACGAAGTATGCAGTTTGTCTTTGTTTTGCACAAGCAAAACTTTTAATAATTCATTCCGGGGGACCATTCCGCAGTTATAGAACCATCTCTACAATTACAGTATTGGTATATTATTGACTCAGCAATATATATAGTACATACATAGATATTTTTTCTCCATGTAACGGTTGGAACAAACATCAAATTTCTACAAAAGAAAACTAGTTTTCGGTTGTTTGATTAAAAAAAAAATTTTACAGGCCTAAAAGAGAGGAATATAAAAGTAAATTAAATAAAAGTAAATAAAAAATAAATCCAGACGGCATTGTTATAAAAGAATAATTACGAAAAAAATCTCACGAAAAAATTTTCAAAGTTTCTCGCACTTCATTGTCATTGTTTTAACATACTTGCGTACATACATATGTACATATATTTAAAATGTTTAGCTTTAAACGGCAGTTGTTCGACTAGCAACCAGATAGTCACAATAAATAATGCTAAATTTATATGCAAAAATGCTAAAACGGTCACACTTGCCATGACAGCTTCTGTGGGCACTTATTTTAATGCATTTTACTGCAATACATTTTAGACAGAACGACCACCACTTATCGACTCCATCCATATTCAACACACGACATGCACATCTAGTAATTATTAAAAAGAAATCATTGACGTCACAATATTGACAAAATTATAGAAAAAACAATAAAGAAATAAAGGCAAGACGAAAAATTAAATTAAAACAATTTGTTATCGGCTGACTGAAGAGAAATGCCTGCCATATGACAGGTTTTTTTTTCATTTTTCCCAATAAATATCAATGAACTTGTTTTTGTGTACACAAAAAGGGGAAGTATGCTACAAGAAAGAAATAAAATATTCGAATAAAAAATTCGTCATAAGCGTGTAACAACAATCTTAATTTTTTCATACGTCACTGTTGGTGCAAATGAACTCTTGGAATTTGTGGAGGTATTGGAAAATCTAGTTTTCACCAAACAAAAATATTGATTTACTTATTTTAAATTAAATATTTACTTTGAAAAAGTTCAAGTAAGTTGAAATTGAAATTTCACGCAGAGAAAATAAATCATATAGAAACAACAAAAAGAAATTAATGCCTGCAGCGCCGTAATAAAATCGCATGTCTTTATTTTTTCGTTTCGTTTTGCATTTTTTTTTTTTGGCACAATTCCAAGCAACATGTGTCTAATTTCCGTACCACAAATAGGTAAAAATAAAAAAAAACACATACTAGCAAATATTTTAATTCGTCAAGTAAAAATTGCAAAGAAGAACATACAAAATGAGAGCAAGTCAATGACTAAATACCTGCAAATCTTCATACATACATATTTCACAACAATTGCAACTAAATGACTGCTCATCTAAATAAAAATAATTCTATGTAATTTGTATTAATTATGCATATCCCACGAAAATATAAATACTTGTATTAGTAAGCAATTAAATGGAAGTGTTGAAATAAACAAATATTGACATAGTAATTTCGATTCTCAAAAAGAGCGTTACAAATATTTACACTTTATTGCTCTATTTAAAGTGCTCTAAAATGACATTGTAGCGGAACAATAAAGTACATATCGAGCCTTTGGTGCAATACCGTAGTAACTCAAAATTTAAATTTTTTGAGCTGGGTATGAAGAATTGATCTTTGGCGAAATATATATCTAAAGGAAAAAAGATTATGGTTCTATCTCTAACTGTTCAGATTCTACAGCTACAAATGTCTTTATTGCCTCCAGCTATTTCCAACAATATTTATTTGCAATAATGAAAAATTTCCTTTATGACAAGAAATTTTCAAACAGAAAACATTACAAAACATGTCTCTTTATTTAAAAACTTGTAAAAAATATATGTAACTTCATAAACGAAAGATTGCTCAAAACTTCAAATGCATTTCTCTCAGTTCACGATATAAAGTATTTTTGCAAGGTAATTTCGAAAATAAGTTTTTTTTGAGGAAAGCAGGGGTTCCCTTTTTAGACTTTTTGCTATATCGTTTCTGAAAGTATGACATATCAATGTTTTCTTTTTCTTGAGAAGATCTATGTTTTGTACTAAGAGCTATTCAAGTAACCCCTACACTCTGATGTTATTACATACAAGTGCATAGATTCTTTTCCAGAAATATTAAAACTCGCATGGCCTGCTTTAAGTTAAGAGCGAAAGTATAAGCATATGAAAAAAATATTAAAATTATTCAAAAATACGTGACAATATTAGCTTTCGCCCAGCCACAACGTTTAAATAATTTGTAATAAAAACCTCAAATCATACGATAAATCAGTACGATAAAATTAAACTTTCAAATCATTCGATTATTATTCTTTCATTTATGATTTTTGCAATTCTTAAAAAAATTAAATTTATAAAACAAAATATAATTTTAATTATATTATTAATTATATTATTAATTGATCTTTAAAAATATAATTTTTTAAAACCCTGCAATAAGTTAACAAATTGTGAGTGATATCAAACAGAACACTGCTGACGATATAGAAAAATGCTGACAAGAAATAAAAAATACGTCATGAATTAATTTACATGTGTAGTTCAAATAAGACTATACTGCGTAAAAAGATTTATTGAAACATGATGTGTTTCTTTTACAGGGTGGCCCAGAAGGAGCGAAGGTATTTGAATTCTTTATAACTTTTTTATTATTTTTATTTTATTAATATAAATTATTCGAACTTTTTTTTTATTATAACTATTTCTATTTAAAAAATTCTATTACATTTATTTCCTGAAGAAGCTGTACAAAGTTGCAGCGAAATATCGAGAAATATATAAAAGAAAAACAGCAGAAAATATAACAGACCTACAGCTTAAACAATTTTTTAAATAAAAATAGTTTTTATTATAATTTTTTTGTTTGTTGTTTTCAGTACTTTGTAAAGAAGACTTATGGAATTTAAAATAAACATTATACAATTGCACAACGTGCCAAAATCGTTGAACTTTATTTTCAGAAGAATTTCATGATTTAATCATACTTTAATTATGAGCGACGAAGCCCATTTCCAATTGAATGGGTTCGTTAATAGGCAAACAGGGCTACGGAAAATCCAAGAGTAGTCCAACAGTGGGAATTACACCCACTTAAGTATGCAGTTTGGTGCGATGTTTCGTCGGAAAGGATAATTGGACAATATTTTTTTTGAAAATTAACAGTTGTCGCCATTTCCATCACTGGTGTTAGATATCGGACAATGTTGGAAAATTTTTCAAGGCCAGCCGTGAAAAACCATGCCCAAGGATGGAGCCACACACGGCAAGATACACAATGGCTCTTTAAACTCAAAACCCTTCGGTCATTTTGGGCCACCCTGTATTTGTACATATTGCACATTAGTCACCTTACTTTTACACTGACAAAAAGAATTAAAAGAACAAATCAATGAAAAGAGAAATAAATAGAAACCTGCGTAAAACAGTTAAAAGTATTTTACAAGTTGTTTTTAGCCAAGTCACCTATCCCAGATATACTATATTTAGAATTGGGGAATTTTGGAAAGAGTTATGACTTTGTAGGCAAATATAATAATAACAAAAAAATGTTTAAAAATCTTCATGCTCCAAATGACGATGATGATGTAATTTTTAAGGCTTTTCCTCATTATGTGTGTTTAAATAATAATTTAAGGTTGTTTATATAAAAAATATAATTTTGCAGATTTAATGTTTGATGAGTAATAAGATCACATGACGCACAGGCGAGGAAATTAATTAATTTTTTTTAATAAAAATCACTTACATATGTACGAATGTATGTAAGTATGTATATTAAATGCATCTTGGTATGTTTGTTTGAAATAAAAATTTAAAAAGCAAATTGTTTCAATTCTTAATATGTAGATTTTAATATGTTTTGTGGAACGGAAAGCGCTTAACCCAGCTTTTTATATGTACATAAGTAAGTATATTACAAGAACTATGTATCATATTATAAAAAAAAAACACAAGTCTCGCTAAGAAATTTCTAAAAAAAATTTATGAAAATCTGAGAAAATACAAATTAGAATGGTGTGCAACACAGCCATAAAGCTCCGTTCTTTATTAATGGATAAATTAAAATAAACAAATGAAATAATACCCATAATTATATCATATTTTTCTTCTTACCTTCTGCTTTACAAATTAAAAAGACGCACAACTGCAAAGTTCTGCAGAAACCAAGACCTATTCCTATCACTTCGCCGAATGTCTGTTCTATATGGTATCGCAAAATATTCTTCTAAGAATATAATCAAAGTACGGTATAACGAATGAAAAAATGTCAGACGCATTCGTTAAATTGGGAAATTCGTTATACAGAACAAGTTTGCTTTAGACAAAAATTAAAGCTATTCGGCATTAAATTCAAATGTAATGGTTATTTGTCAGGTCTGTAGTTACGTTCCAAAAAAGACACGTGTTTTGTGAAAACTCTTTTCATGAGGAAAAAAATGGTATCGAAAAAGATTGTTTTTTTTAAGGTTTTGTATTTCAAAATATTCCTTATATTGGATTTTCTTTAAAACGTGTTATACAAGGCTTCGACTGTAATAGTAAAACTAGTAAATAGAAAATTGGAACTAAAATTATGTATTTGTCACTTTAGCATAAATTTTTGTTTCGAAAATTTAGCTGAATGCATTTATAAAATTAAGTTAATAGGTCCGAAAAGCATTTCATCTTCATTTCTTTTTTTGTTAAGAAATATTCTTCTTAGAATATAATCAAAGTACGGTGTCAGACGCATTCGTTAAATTGGGAAATTCGTTATACAGAACAAGTTTGCTTTAGACAAAAATTAAAGCCATTCGGCATTAAATTCAAATGTAATGGTTATTTGTCAGGTCTGTAGTTACATTCCAAAAAAGACACGTGTTTTGTGAAAACTCTTTTCATGAGGAAAAAAATTGTATCGAAAAAGATTGTTTTTTTTTAAGGTTTATTTCAAAATATTTCTTATATTGGATTTTCTTTAAAACGTGTGTTAGTTATACAAGGCTTCGACTGTAATAGTAAAACTAGTAAATAGAAAATTGGAACTAAAATTATGTATTTGTCACTTTAGCATAAATTTTTGTTTCGAAAATTTAGCTGAATGCATTTATAAAATTACGTTAATAGGTCCGAAAAGCATTTCATCTTCATCTCTTTTTTATCTTGGACCAGCTCTCAGGAAATGACTCCTACACATGCGATGCATTGTGCTGGCACTAGAGGAAAGTGATAGTTAGAGAAATGACTGGAGGTGAGCTTCACATGTGTACATATGTACATTGCACATATGATGATGGTTTTTCATATCAAAAATTTTACGTTATTAAAATTTTTTTATATGACATGTGCATACATATGTGTATGTATTTACTCAACTATAACGAGTTTTTTCAATTGTAGATTATAAATATAAATAAATATCTAACTCAAACCAATAATTAGTCATTGCTGCAAATTACTAGCAAACATGAAACATCAATCAACTGAACTAAAAAATATGGGGAACTACATACAATATGAATGTAGCCAATAATCAGGAAATATCTTTAAAACAATAAAATTTTTTATAACGTCAAATAAGAAGATAAAATTGTATTTCTGTATCTATTGATACTTAATTTTGCGCGTGCCATAGATTTCTTTGTACATGCAGGAACTGTTGGCAGAATTACAGAAAAACAACAATCATGTTCTTCAGAGTAGAGAAAGCGTGGAAATATTCCTCTTCAGTCTGATCATATATTTTAGAGTTGTACACAAGTGTACGGTATCACTTTTTTCTCTCCTTTTTCCATTGAAAATGATTTTTGTTGGCAAGAAATCGTTATTTGAACGAATGTTCTATCAACGTTGTATGAACAATACCATGACATAACTACAGATATCGTCACGAGACAATGCATGTGCGCATAGAAAATAATTTCTGTATGAATCAGTGATGTTAACCGTACGGTAATTACCGTACGGTAATTTAGAAAGTATTTATTTTTAGTGTTAAACACCATGTGCCGCAATTCCTGAAAAGTTTAGCGAAATATATATCTAAAGGAAAAAAGATTATGGTTCTATCTCTAACTGTTCAGATTCTCCAGTTACAAATGGGTTTATTGCCTCCAGCTATTTCCAACAATAATTATTTGCAATAATGAAATATTTCCTTTATGACAAGAAATTTACAAGAAACAGAAAACATTACAAAACATGCTTCTTTATTTAAAAACTTGTAAAAAATAACTTTAGTAAACGAAATTACTATCGAAAAGATAGCTCAAAACTTCAAATGCATTTTTCTCAGTTCACGATTTTTTGAATTACTACTATGAGCAGAACACAAGTTCAATTGTGGTATAACCGGTTTAAGGAAGGCCAAGAAGATGTCAATGACAATGCTCGTAAAAATTGCTTGGCATAAGCCGAACGATATGCCAACATCATCAGCAACCTCTCTGATAGTGATTCGACGATTATCGAAAATCATCTTCGTCACTGCTTCAATGTTTGCATCGGTTGTTGACGTGCTCGGGCGACCAGGACGAGCCATGTCATTAACATCTTCTCGGCCTTCGTTAAACCGGTTATACCACACAATTGAACTTGTGTTAATTTAATTTTTTACACAAAACTTAGTACAGTTTCTTTGATCCATTTTTTGGAATAGTAAATAATCGGAGAGCACACCAAAACACGACTAACCTTTTTGACTGTTAAAAACAAACTGACAATCCAGAATGGCTGATATTACTTACCAACATATATAACAGACATGTGTAGCAAGATAACAGAAAAAAATGCGATAATCGAACATACGAACTCACGAAATTTTAAAATAACGGTATTTTTTGATCAAACCTCGTATATTTTTTTCTTATTTTTCAATTTTCTATCACATAGGCTATTTTTGGGAGCTGCTTCACTAAACTGGACTTGTTCCCAATACTGTATAATAAAATGATTAGACAATGCATACGACTTTAATACGAGCTTGTGAAATTAAGAAATTGTGTAAAAGTAACTTCAATAACCAACGATGACTCAGAGTGAAGGTATCTATTGTGTTTTAAAAATAGATACTAGTTACCTGCTAGATCTCGTATCTGTTTCATTTGCTTAAAACAACTAGATATATAAATATATGTATGTATGTATATGGATGTGTGAACATAACAATAAATGTATGTATCCATAGCGACACTAACAGAAATAAGAATTTACGCAAAAAGTTGAATAGATGCTTACTTATTTACTTATATGGTACATACATACATTATTTTAAAATACATACTTGGCCGAAAATTGTTTTCTGTGTTTATTCAAGAAATAAATGAAATATTTTAATTCTAAAAAGGCTGCATATACGACGTATTATATGGAAATACTTATTTACATACATATACATATATGTATATATGTACATGTACACACTGTCAAGTAAATGTTCGCAAAATGAAAAGTTCTATGATAAAAATCCAGAATTCTTGGTCCACATTTAGTTGACAGATTGTATCTATAAAACTCCACACATTTTACTCATTCATATTCGCCTTAACTAGAGATAAAGAATATTATAAAATACAGGCGGCCATAAACAAAATTTAATTATACAGTGAAGTTTATTCAGCAAACAAATTGAACTTCATATTGTACATATTTATGAACGTATGTATGTACGTGTCCATACAAACCTATTTACATACATGTATGTATATTACATTACCAACCTATAGAAACTTGTTTGTCAAACACGTTTTTGTACTTACTGGCACTTTTTAGAAATAAAAAAATAAATTCGTAAAAAATAAATTTTCTAGGTAGAGATGCATATACTTCTTATATTCTCTTGTGCACTTTTTATTTAATTCCCCTGAGTAATTGTTAAACAATAAACTCAGATTTGCATATGCAGAAAAATATGTATGTATTTGTTAATACTTCCAATTAATTTTATTTCACTTTTAATATTTATTTCTTTGCCGGTTTTCTCTTAAAAAAATTTTTTCCGACGTATTCAATCAATAGGAACAAAACGCACGTCAACTCCAAAGAGCAAAAAGCAACTAAATAAATGTTGAAGAAAATTTTCCTTTTGACTCGCTTTCGTCATGGTGTAATGAATTATCAGGTGGTGCTGCTAGCACAGCTGAGCTACTCTTTTAACATAAATGGAGGGAAAAATGTCAAAAGTTGTTTATATATAGCCATACACGATACAACGGTTGGCACAACTTAGGTAATTGTTAGTTGTTTGCTTACAAAAACGGTACAATTTAATTCCAATTAATTTCCAATTGCATGTGGAAAAGAGCGGCGTCACTGGGACTTCCAAGAGCGATTATTCATGAAATTTTAAAAAAGAATCTGATAGATCTGGATGGCATACTCGTTAAAAAATAAAATGCGCATTTCCATTCTATCGTTCAATGCTCTTAGTCCCCGTCCATATTGTGAAACATTTGCTGCAAAACTTTTGAGTTTGTTGACGAGAAGGGGAAGAGGAGTGGAAGTATGTACGCTGATTCATGTACATGCAGCTTTTGTTGAATTTCTTATTTGCATCTTTTGAGATGAGGTGTATTTGACGTTTCATTTTATTTCTTTTCGTTTTGTATACTGTTAAGATCATCATAATAATAGCTACCCTGTTTTATTGTTAATTTTTTGTGAAATATAATCAAAAATTTAAAAAAAAATATAAAATTATATAAAAATTATTATATAATTTTTCTTCTTAGCGTCCATTTTGCTTCAAATTATACCTTGTGCTTCAAATGTGTATCAAAAAAAAAATATTCACACCTATCACAGGGTAGTTCTTTTATATTTACATTCGGTATTGAGAAATGTCAAAAAAAATTAAAGAAAGAAGATAGAAGGGAGGAATAAAAAATACTAAACATGAAGCAAAAGTTTCATGTATGGACACTGCTGAAGCTTCAAAAGAGAATTCAAAAAAGTTTTGCAGCAAATGTTTCACAATATGGACGGGGACTTAATAAAACTTTGTGTCAATTATTACGGTTTTTATTTAAGTTTGAAAATTTAAATCTGCTACCAGACACTCTGTTAGTGTTTAACTGATTAATTTTTGGAAACAAAAAAAAATCCAACAAGTTGAAAGCCGCGACGAATCGACACTTCGGCATTTCAATACTTATCATTTCATCAGCAATATTGATTGTATTGTTGATGGTTTTCGAATCGAGAAGAGTAAAATTAGTAGGAAATCGAATGATAAAATATTTTAATATTAATATTAATTTGAAGAAGCTATTTAATTCATATTGTTTGTATATTACGTATTTATTTAAAGTTGTTTTGGAGTTTTTGTATAAACAAATGGAATTTCTAAGCCTTTTGCAAAGACTTGGTTAAAGGTCTACTGATGATCTTGATATTAGCAACAAATGAAATGTACATATAGCTTAGCTAAACTATATAACAAACATAGATAGGTATCGTAATGTTATTGTAAATACTAGATTAAATTAGTGCGCTTAGCTGCCATCAAAAATTATCTTAATTTTACTATAAATTTTTTAAAACTTCTATTATGCACTCCCGCATAAAAATTAATATAATGTGTACAATGTACACTGTACACATATATTTAAGTAAATATGTATGTATAGCTTCTCTTTATGTAGTTAAAGAGGCAGAAAAAGCTCTTTATAATTGATTCACTCAATTTTTCCTTTGTTTTTGTCTCTGCTAAAACACGCAAGGCAAAGGTATGAAAGTATTTGTTTTTGTTTTTGCTTGCATCTAATAAAAAGTTTAGTGGCTTGTTTAATAGTGTGAGTAATTACTTCAAAGTTATATTCCTACTAAAGTAATTAAACGATCTTAATAAAATTAAGATTGTGCACATCTGTGCCGAAAATATATATGTACATAGTATATCTTTTCAAAATCGGTGCAGTAGTATCCCTGTAAAAGGAATTACAACAAACGTATTTGAATATTAATGTATAAAAGATTTATAAGTTTTAGGTGTTGTATTAATATTCTTATAGATATAGTAGCTGACTCGGCCATGCGTCGCTGTAGCTGTTATAATAGTATTATTAAAAAAATATATATGGTAAAAAAACGGCACCCTGATAAAAAGTGACAGTTTACGGAATGGGTTGAGCGCTGGTATCCAAAAGCGTCATTAAAAAAGCATTATTTTAATAATCTTTCCCTCTGGGCTGGTAGCCCTCATTAAGCAACCAAGAAGTCAATTTATAGCGAAACGGACACCCTTCAAATATTATATAAGCCATGAAATTACATTTCTCTTTTCAATTAACATAAAGTGTTTAAGTAAACCATTATGAAATGTACTTATTTAACGTTGGGTCATTAGTTATTTAAAAATTATTTAAACGAAAATTGTTGGTGGAAAGGCACACGTGAAGAAAGAACGATATGGTAACAAATGAACCAGATAATAAAACTAAATCAAAACTACTGCCAATCCATGTATATTTTAAAGAAAATTTTAAAATATTTTTAACTGAAACTTCTTTAAATGGCTTGAAGTATTGTCAGGATATGCAACGCAACTTTTGGGAGAGGTAAATCTTAAACCAGGAATACTCATAGTATTTTGCAATTAAAAACAATTTTTTTTTGCAAGGTGTTTATACGTGATATCGTTTTCGATTCTGTTTTCCGCCGGCATATATATGGCCTCATATTTCTTTCATAAATGGCAAGGTACTCCGGATATTATAAGTATTAGTCCAGAAACCACTTCTATGCAAGAAATGCCATTTCCGACAGTCACAATCTGTAACATGAACCAAGCATTAGCTAGTAAAGCTAAGAACATTAAACCGTAATTATTACACTTCTTCCATAATATAGTGCAATAATAAATTTTTGTTGTTGTAGTGACACGCCCGAATATGCCATGTTGCAGAATATATGTTTTCAAAATTACAATTACGCTCTCTTTAAGAACTTTAAACGCCGGTTTGCAAACGACAGTTTAACAAGTTTCAAATTAAAGGTTTGTAACAGCGAGAAAATTTACAAAATTTTCCATTAATCATTATTTCGCTAATAGAACTCCCAAAGCTGCAATGAAATGATTATTTATTGTAAATTTGGAGGCTTTGAAGAACCCTGCTCAAATTTATTTCGTGATGTTTTTCTGGATGAAGGCCTCTGTTGTGCTTTTAATCTATTGCATCCATTTTTTTTGTTTAAAGGAAAGTAAGTACATACATTTACATATATACCGATTATTTTTATAGTTGTTATATAATTTATCTAAATAACACGTTTCAGAACTAGATTTATTCGGGACTATACTTCACTTAATGGTTTAATGACAGTGCCAGTAAATTGGAATTTGGAAACAGGTTACGAAAAGCCATTACCTCTCAGATATTACCCCATGAAATCTAGAGGTAATCATTTATAGTCACAAAATTTCAACTCATTATAAGAGAAACGGATAATTTATTTTGCATGCTTAATTCTGAGTCGATATGGAGGAGCAGATTAAGTCTTATTCAATCGATTGTTATATTTCAACGTTTAAACTTGAAAAAATTAAGTTTTATAAAATTATCACTGTTATTCTAAATTGCCTCAATTTCCTCATAGTCCTTAATAACTATGATGCTAAAGTCGAAATAAGCTACTCCTCTATATTACATACGTTGACTACAAAAGCGAAAATTTCGTGGGTTCAACCATGAAGCATTCGCATTTGTGTGGCTTAGTGTCAGTTGTTGTCGGAAGGTTTCAGTGGCGAAGGCATAGTCACTGGTCGCTGAACAGTAACGGGTTCAGCTGTAGCCAATCCACAGGCACATCAGAACGCCTTCCTTCGTCGGTATTGCGTACCACCGGCGAAGAAAATTAATTGCTAAAATTGGCTACTGAAACGAAGCTTAACAAAAATTAATTACGTCTCCGAGACATGTTGGGCAAAAATTTAAAAACTGATGACTCTTTGGAGGCCCACAAAAATCGCCAAACTAAATGTAAAGTTTTACTACCCGTTGGTAATACTATCGAATATATACTGTCCAGTCCATTTGTTTTTCTTTTCATTTGCGGCACATTGCTAGCAGTGCTTTGGATTTAAGAAAGTTCTTATTGATTTTTTATTATTTCCTTAATAAAATAAGAGATTGTTCTTAACAGGTCCAGGATCATCATTTGGTCTAACTGTAATTTTAAATGCAAATATAAGTGAATACTATTGTTCTTCAACAAATGGTGCTGGATTTAAGGTAAGTTTTTCTTTCTATTTAGTTCATTAAGGCCAATTGTGTAAGTTTCGAAAATTTCCTTGACTTTTAGGTGTTACTCTACAATCCCGTTGATACACCACAGATAAGAGAAAATGGTCTGCCTATCATGATAGGACATCAGACACGCGTGCGCGTGATAACCAAACTTCTGCAGGCTCATCCTAGTTTACGGAATATTCCATCCAGTGCAAGGAAATGTTACTTTTCGACCGAAAAAAAACTTATCTTTTACAAATCTTACACTAGACGATCTTGTGAATCTGAATGCGATTCTTTGCAAATGCTACGTAAATGCAATTGTATACCTTTTTATATGCCGCATATTTACGCGAATGCATCGAGATGTTTTCTTAGTGAAACAGATTGCGTTAGGAATACTGCACTATCAACGCTAGATCCACAACTATTAGAATGTAAAGAAGGTTGTTTGCCAGGCTGTCATGATCTATTATATTTTCCTGATATGTTTGTAACGTCACTGGCCAGAACGAATTACAGTTTACATAATAAAGTTCTTCGTAGTGTTTCAAAAGAAATGATTGCCGAAAATTTAGCTTTGGTGCAAATTTATTACAGCGAGAGTCATGTTCGCGGCTTCACTAAGATGCCCTATACACAACTTACAGATTTTTTATGTGAGTTACTGCTACGAAACGTAATTTTTTCGACTTGAATGTAATCAAATTTTAATACATACATATGTGGCAATTTTTCATAAAAATTTTACTCAAAAATTAAGTTTCACGTAATAACAAAAAAATGTTTTTTTTTTTTAATTTTAGCCCAAATTGGTGGTGTTATGAGTTTAATGGTGGGCTTCAGTGTCATATCTGTTGCTGAAGCGATTTATTTCATCTTATTGAAACCTTTCCTTGACATTTTAATGAAAAGAAGTCCTCTGATCTTGAAAAATACAGATTCGAAACTTAGTAAGAAAGATGTATGTTCATTTCATCGTACAAATCTAATTTCATTTACATATGCACATAACATTTCTATTGCTACTTTTATACAAATTAGATTTACCTCAGTAACAATATTTTCGTTTTCTTTTCAGAATTTTGCTAAAAATGAATACCATCCCCAAAAACTATTTAAACATCGAAAAAATATTAACAATCGTGTAATTTTGTGGGATAAGGGCCAGCTACAAAAGTATTGAAATGATGAACATTATAATTTCTAATAAATATATATAATCAATTAAATGTTTCACAATTTCATTTGTAATTTATCACTTTAGAAAAGTGATAAATTACAAAAACAAAAAAAAAAAATTTATCACTTTAAAAAAAATTTTAATTTTATACATAAATTTCAAATAATAAATTATTTATTTATTCGTAATACTTAATTATAAATAAAAATAAATAAAATATACATATCGTCCATTCATTCCAAAAATCCATGACAAAAAGTTACCAATTTTGCAGCAAGCGGGTACAAATTTCTATGGAGAAATAAAAGAAAAGTCTGTATAACGACTAATTTTGCTTATGCATTCACAAATCGCATATATTGAGTTATGACGTTGAGCACATGAGCGATGTGTACATACATACACACATGCATACTTACTAGTATATTTTTTCTTATGTTTTCTTTTGTGAAAAATTTATTTAAAAAAAAAAACACTAGTTGACTTCAATTAATACACAAAAAGACACTTTATGCATATGTGCATACATATATGTATGTATGTTTGAAGTTTTCTCGATACGTCAAAATAAACGACTGTTGACAAATTTGTTATAATTGCGGTTATTCATTTAAAGGCAATTTGCCAAATTAACAATGCCGTTGAAAATCGTTGTGCAGTTTTTAATGTCAATGTCAAACAAAATAAATGAACTTAAACATAAGCTTCCTTGGATCAAACAACGATCAGGATAAAATTTTTTAACTTCCCGCAATATGACCCAGCAAAAAATTATACATTACCAAAAAAGTACTTCCCACATAATGGCTTACTTTTGTGATTGGCAAATTTACCTACTCGAGAAATATAATATACTAGCTTTTACCCAATCTGGAGAAGTGGAAAGAACAATTTAATTCTCAATATATTGCCGTGGATCAGAGCATTTTTAACATGGACAAAAAACGACCAACAGTTCTGGAAATTTTGTCAAATACAAATAGTGGCAAAGAAATTTTTAAATTTTACCAAAATAAATATATACTGTATGAAGAACAACGTGTTTTGTTAATTAATAATATTACAAAATATATTGATCTGACCAACATCCCATGTTCATTATCTGAATGCTCTAAAATCGAGAAACAAATATGTAATATTTTCCCCACAGAAAAAAAATCGTTCTTTTTTGATTTAGAAACTAATAAAAAAATATCTAAAATTGTCGTCAATATAACATGAGATATTAAAATTAAAAAAATAATTATAATTGCATATTGGTATCCCTAATTCTTTCAAACAAAACTTTTATTAAACATATTTTAGCAGCATTTATTATTTTACGAACAAAAACTTTATTTTTAATTAAATAATTATAAAATTATATAAAGGTTTAATTTTTACATACATATATTAATTGATTAACCTTGAAAATTATAAAAAAAGCAATGAGTCTGTTGAATTTTATGCATTATATTTACATTACAGTGCCGTCTAATTTTTATGTGCATTTAATTTTTTGCATGCGTTCACATTATTTTTAATGTTAAACAAAGGTATTGTTGTAGTTTTTTACCATAATTTTTATTTTTGTACACCACAATTATTTTATTTTTAAAAATAAATTTACAAAATAAAAATTTTCAATTACTGGGTTTAAATCAATTCAACTTTTAATTGGGAGAATTAAAACGTTAATTGTATTTTAGTCTAAATTCAAACAACATTTTGATTAAATACAATTAAAAATTAATTATATTAAAATGACAAATTCAATTAAAATTTTAATTAAATCAATTAATTTGTTTGGTTAAATTAATTCAAATAACTAATTAATAATTGATTTCCTAGCAGATTTCTCAACATCGCAAACACTCACACACACCCACACTCAAAGCCCAACATTTTTCAAGTTCAAATATTTCAAATGATTTACCAAAGAAGAAACGATTTTGAAACACAGTCGCTGATGCCGGCAGCAAGTTTAAAAACTATGTTGTTGTCATAATCCTGAGGAAGTCGCATTTCGTCTGCAGTCACAAAATTAGTTTTAATATTTGATATTAAAAACACATACTCAGTGATGTTAACTTATTATTTTAAATTATCTTTTGCAGTCAATAATTTTCGAGAAATTCTTGCACATGACGATAATAATTTTGTAATGAAATTAAGTTTGCAGTCTATTATACTAATTCTGTTTAAATATGATTTCATATTTAAATGTCGTTTTTTATTTTCATCAACATATACTCATTCCGTAATTCGTTTTGCATCGTTTTTTGTAAATTTGGTTATATCCGCTTTTCGTTAGAAGGGCCGTCCAATATGTGGCAATATTAGCCAATGCATACACACATTAATGATGTATTTGGAAATGATTTTCAGGAAATTACGTTGTCGCCAGATTTTCGCTAATAACGCAACCTGCATAATAGCGCCCTTTCATGATAATTAGAAGCACATAAAAAAATATAATATGTAAAAATATATATAAAATTCTTGATAAAGCAACTATAACGTGGAATAATACCCAATCGTATCATATGTACTTATATGTAAAAGAAATATACTGAATATTTATTACTAGATGGCGCCGGATAACAGTCATTGGTAAAATGTTCGTAATATTAAACATAACTGTTATTTTTATGAAAATGAACAAAAACTTTCTTTATACATAAATATATGTATATACATATATATAAGTGAAAAAGTTTTTTTACGTAAGTTAATATAATTGTGAATTGAATCAGTTAAAAGCAGTGGTACCCACAAAGAGAAATGAGAAAGTATTGGTGATTTAAAATAAAACTGAGAATGAATTGGTACAATTGCACTGGGTGGAAGATACCCGTAAGGCATCAACAAGCAAATCTAATTTCTAAAAATGTTCTCTTTATGTAATATTTTCCATAACTTTTTTTTATTTTTTATGTTATGTCTAAATTTGTTCCAAATTTGCATTAAAATAATTTTTATCGAAGAAACTAACAAAACAAATTTCTTATTATATTGTATATAAAATATATCATTTAGTTCATCAGACATAGAGATCGTAGTAAAATATTTTATTGTATATGTATATTAGTAGTACATGTTCTAATTAAATTTCATTTGGATCTGCGACGGTCACATGATCCATCCTTTTGGCATTAACAATGGAAATATTTGCAACATTCAGTGCACACATAGTATTTCAAACAGTGAAGTTTGGTTGGTTTGATTATTTATTTAAAGAACTTTGCATATACACAAATTAAATTAATGAAAATTGTTTATTAAAACTTACCTGGTTCAAATCACTCTTAATGCATAATAAAACGCGTATCCACAATTATTTCGATCTAAGTTACGGAACGAGCCGTGTCACGTAAGTTGTGGTCAGTAACATGTCTGAATGGCTGCGCTCTTCTATTAACTAATGAGATTCATATTTTTCCGGCCTTTGTAGCCAAATTTGATGTATTATTGAAAACTTATGCACCCTTAAGGATTATCATTTTAATGAAATAAATATTCCTATACAACTGTAATAAAGTTGCATAAAATGAAAAATGTCTCCTGCTCAATATTCATATATCGGTCTTGGGCCGTTCCGTATTGAAATCACAGATAATTACACACATTTAAGGATTTTATATTTCCTTTTTATTTATTTTTTACTTTTTTAATTATATTTAACATGATTTGCATATTTGCTTTCTTTTATTTCCTGTTAAATATTTAATTTCATTTTTAACACCTATTGCATATTTCATGCAGTTTTTTATAACACACTCACGCGCGGCCGCGAATACCGGATTACATTACCACTTTCTTCAAAATGATTATTTAATTAAATATAGCAGTACTTATTACTTTACTGATTATTACTCGTGATTTTTTAATTTTAATGTGCTGATTTATATACAGGAACTGTCAGACCTGAACTAAAGTTGTTGGCATTGCCGTATAGCAGAATGTGCGACAGGAAATCAGAAAGAACAAATACTAAAGTTATGTTAGATCCCCAACTGGGGACCATATAAATTTATACACTCGGAATTCTTAAAATTCAGACTACTGAAAACTCGAAGTAAAGTAATAAAAATGATTTGCCCTTCCCTTCCACATTAACATTAACTATTCCAAATGTATGTATGTATGTACGTGCCTTATGTAGTAAGTGTGCCAAATGGTGGGTGTTCTTTGGTCAACGTTTAAATGTCAGTCGTAAGTCGTCCTGTAACAAAATCAGCGATAATTACATTAAATTTGCTATCTGCTTTTTTAAATTACTTTCTTTTTTACTTCATTTACAACATAAATTTTTAATACCGACACATTCACACACACTGAATTACAATATACACTTGCTACAAAAAGATTTAATTTTTCGTTTACAAATGTAATATCTACCAAACGCACTTAATTACTTTAATGATTATTACTCTTTTTTGATTTTAAGCCCAAAATATTATTTTTTATTACTGAAAATGTGTATACCAAAAATTACCTGCCGACGAAAATAGCGCGCAAACTGATTACCACAGCAAGTGTCAAAATTGGTGTTGAGTTAAGATTAGTAACGATGCCATATGCCAATAACAGATGTAAAATTTTTATAACGGATTTATTGACTAATTTCACTCTAGCAACACAGTTAACAATGGACTCATTCATATTTGCCCTTCAAGGCCTGATTTTGAATTTATAAAAACAAATAAATAAAGAAAAAGAATTTTTGTCAATTAATGTAACTGATTGTTAACTGTGTTTCTAGTGAAAATTTCTTAATAAATCTGTTAAATATTTTCTACACCTGTTATTGCCTTCATATGGCATCTTTACTAATCTTAACTACACACTGTGTGGCGTTGAAGGCCTGATTCTGAATTTATAAAAATAAACAAATAAAGAAAAACATTTTTGCCAATTAATGTAACTGATTGTTAACTGTGTTTCTAGTGAAAATTTCTTAATAAATCTGTTAAATATTTTCTACACCTGTTATTGCCTTCATATGGCATCTTTACTAATCTTAACTACACACTGTGTGGCGTTGAAGGCCTGATTCTGAATTTATAAAAATAAACAAATAAAGAAAAAAAATTTTTGCCAATTAATGTAACTGATTGTTAACTGTGTTTCTAGTGAAAATTTCTTAATAAATCTGTTAAATATTTTCTACACCTGTTATTGTCATCATATGGCATCTTTACTGATCTTAACTCAACACTAAATTTGACAGTTGCTGTGGTAATCAGTTTGAGCGCACTTTTCGTCGAAAGCTAATTTTCGGTATACACATTTTCAGTAATAAAAATTAATATTTTGCGCTTAAAATTAAAATCAAAAATGAGCAATAATCATTATAGTAATCCACTACGTTTGGTAGGCATTCAATTTGTAAGCGAAAAATTAAATCTGTTTGTAGCAAATGCCTAGTGTAATTTAGTGTGTGTGAATGTGTGTCGCTATTACAAATTGCATGAATTATGCAATTCATGTTGCAAATGAAATAAAAAAAAAGTAAGAAATTTAAAAAAGCAGATTGCAAATTTAATGTAAATATCGCTGATTTTATTACAGGACGACGACCTACGACAGAAATTTAGACGTTGAAAAAAGAACACCCACTATTTGAGACACTTACTGCATTAGGCACTTAGTATATACGATTTGAATAGTTAATGTTAATGTGGAAGGGAAAGGAAAAGCTTTTTCATTTGGTACGTTACTTCTAGTTTTCAGTTGTCTGAATTTTCAGAATTTCCGTTGTCTAAATTTATATGGTCTCCATTTGGGGATCTAACCTAACTTTAGTATTTGTTTTTTCTGATTTTTTGTTACACATCCCTCTATACGGCAATGCCAACAACTTCAGCTCACATCTGACAGCTCCCGTATATAAATCAGCACATTAATAATAAATAATCGAAGTAATAATCAAGAAAGTAATAAGTGCTGCTATATTTCATTAAATGCCCATATGAAAATATTTTGAAGAAAGTGGTAGTGTAATCCGGTGTTCGCGGCCGCGCGTGAGTGTGTTATAAAAAATTGCATGAAATATGCAATAGGTGTTAAAAATGAAATAAAATATATAAATGGAAATTAAAGGAAGCAAATATGCAAATCATGTTAAATTTAATTAAAAAAGTAAAAAATAAATAAAAAGGAAATATAAAATCCTAAAATATGTGTAATTATCTGTGATTTCAATACGGAACGCCCCAAGACCGATATATGAACATTGAGCAGCAGGCATCTTCCATTTATTAATTTCATTAAAATGATAATCGTTAAGGGTGAATAAGTTTTCAATAATGCATCACATTTGGCTACAAAAGCCAGTAAAATATGAATCTCAGTAGTTAAATAGAAGAGCACAGCCATTCAGACATGTTACTGACCACAACTAACGTGACACGGGTCGTTCTGTAACTTAAATCGAAATAAATGTGGATACGCGTTTTACTACGACTGATTTCAACTTGGTAAGTTTGCATGAACACTTTTCACTCTTTAAATTAACGTATATGAAAATTTCTTTAAAAATTAAATCAAATCAACCAAACTTCACTATTTGAAATACTATGTTTGCATTGAATGTTACAAATATTTCCATTATTAATGCCATAAGGATGGATCATGTGACTGTCGCTGACGTCTTTGTAAATAGTTAGCAAATTTATCACACTGAACTTGAATTTGAGTCCATAAATATCCCGCAATAACTTCTCTGTAGCACTTGGCGTTGCTTAAAGTGTTTCCAGCAACAGTTCCGAAAATGGCATGCATCTATCAAACATTATCTGTCTGTAGATGCTTTGGCGTCTCGGCAAATCCGAAAACTCGTGCAGCAAAAAAAAATCCTCTGCTTTTAATTAATATGGTGTCATTACTAAACACATGTACTTCCATAACTTCATTTGTAAAGCATGAAAGTTATTGCTTTTTCTATTCTTCTCAAGACACTTTTAATAAACCAAATGCAAAAAGAGCAGAATTATTTATTTCTAGAAATAATCCAACACAAAATTTTTCATTCTCGGCGAGGCGTCTTCGTTTTTGTTTTATTTTTAAACTTTTATTTCTCTATTACATGAGGTAAGCTGTTAAATAGCGCGAGATTATTTGCACGCATCACAGGGTGACTTGAACTGAATTAATTTTAATTTGTTTGCTATTTGAAATTTTGAATCCGATTGTATATATTAGGTCGTTTCGCTACTTATTGGTCATGGCTGCAATATTTGACGATTTTTGCTGCGAATATGATGAAAATGCGAAAAAGTACAAGATTTTTCATTGATCTAAATATGCTAAGTTTCTGCATGTTATTTAGACGACATACTAGAAAATAAGCATTTCGTAAATGAGTAAACTTTAATTTTGTAAAATCAATTGAGTGTACAATGCATCGCATGTGTAATGGTGATCTCCTGAGTGCTGGTGCCAGATAAAAAAAAAAATTTACTAACGTCTTCGTGAAGTTTTTTTTTGTAAGGTTGACAGTTACATTTCAAATGCGCACCCGATTATATTTAATCGGGAGTTTGACAATTTTTATAGTATTTTATCTGGCAGCCCAGTCTTTTGTTAAAGTTTAGTAAAATGAGAGTAATTTATCTAAGAAGAAAAACATATGATACAATAAACAAGGTAATCGTAGTTGCACAGATGGTTTATGTTGATATCAGAGTTTGTTCACAAATTGCTTTAGGCAGAGTGCGTATGTGTTTCATAACTCTAGAAAAACAAATATCGCTATCTTATTTTTACATACACTTAACTGAGCAAGGAAATACATTACCAGGTAAATCCATTAGCTATTTCACACGTGAGCTACTGCAAAGGATTTTAACGTATTTTTAGATCAAACGTCATATTTTGATTACTTTTGTGAAAAATATAAGAAAAGTAGCTGTGAATAATTTAGTGATTATAATAATTAAATATTATAATAATAAAAGTGGAAAATCAATTGCTTTTTGAAATATTTAATTTAAATTCTACTTACATATATTTCATTACTTATATTATTTACATAAATTGTGAAGTTCGACCAGAAAAGCGAATTGATAAATAAGAAGAAGTTCTTAGTTTTAAATATATTCTAATAAAATTTTTTGCCTTTAAATTCATAAAAAATTTTGTAGGAAATTAAACCGTCCAAAATAGTTATGTTATGATATAAATAATGTGAAGATTTCATGAAAGCATGTATGTATATATACATATGTATGTACATATTTATATATATGTATATGTATACATATATATACATATATACCTATGTATGTATCCATACATAGGTATGTAGTATTTATAAACTTATGATTTTTACATGCATAACTCACCTTAAATTTCACTAAAAAGGATTTTTAAATATTTTCATTTATTATAACGACCGTACCGAAAACCGTTTTATTTATCAGAGAATATATTGGAAGCTTCTCTATTCACCGTTTTGCTCACAGCATCCACATGCAAAATAACATGTGTGTGGAGATTGAACATTTTTTTAAATAAAAAAATACATATTTTTAAGTGAAATACTTCTACTCTTCAAATAAATGAACTTCTGTTCTTTAAATAATCCAAGTAAAAAATGTAAAGCACGACAATCATTCACACACACAAACACCTGTTTTTGCATTGAGAAGAGCAGTAAGCAAGACAAAATAAAAAAACCACCAAAAATTTGCAACAACAAAAAAAACACTTAAAAAAATGTATACACATTTTAGCATCCATATATATATGCATATATATAGATATGTATTTTCATATAATGTATATGGAATATTTTTACATTAAATATTGAATTTTCTACACTTGTTATTGAACTTTTTTTTTCGATTTTTATCAAATATAATCGAATATTGATATTTTTCAATAACTTCAAAAAAAAAAGCCACAAATTAATACCACCATATTTATATTCACTACTAAATAAACAATAAATTCGAACGACCGATCTCAATGATGACGCAGCGAGAACTAATTTGTCGCATAATAAGAGCAAAGTCCATACATGTTTAACTATTTAAAACGCCGACGCCAACGGTTTAATAACTGCCCTCTCCCACCAAAAAATGAAAAAACCGCCATGCAAAACTAAAAGCCGCACACCTACTGCAGCAGCGCGCCTAGCAGATTTCTCAACATCGCAAACAATCACACACACCCACACTCAAAGCCCAACATTTTTCAAGTTAAAATATTTCAATAGTTCAAATATTTACCAAAGAAGAAACGATTTTGAAACACAGTCGTTGATGCAGGCAGCAAGTTTAAAAACTATGTATGTTGTTGTCATAAACCTGAGGAATTCGCATTTCGTCTGCCGTCACAAATTTAGTTTTAATATTTGATATTGAAAACACATACTCAGTGATGTTAACTTATTATTTTAAATTCTCTCTAGCAGTCAATAATTTTCGAGAAATTCTTGCACATGACGATAATAATTTTGTAATGAAATTAAGCTTGCAGTCTATTATACTAATTCTCTTTAAATATGAGTTCATATTTAAATGTCGTTTTTTATTTTCATCAACATATACTCATTCCGTCATTTCGTTTTGCATCGTTTTTTGTAAATTTGGTTAAATCCGCTTTTCGTTAGAAGGGCCGTCCAATATGTGGCAATATTAGGCAATGAATACACACATTAATGATGTATTTGGAAATGATTCACACTCTAATCTAAAAGTAGGAACTCTCATCGAGAGTTGTCGTAGTTGTAGTCAATTCCACAACACTTCAAAATGCCACATTGCCGTATGTGCAGCACTGGTGTGGCAACCAACGTAACATCAAGAACAGGAAGACAGCCGGATATCCGATATGAGAAAAATATACAAACATTATCTAGCTCACGAAAAACTCTTTAATTAGGAAAAATTTATAATTTTTGAAAAATACACAGGTAGTGGACAACCAGCAGATTTAACTTGCAACGAAAGCAACAGATATCTACCAGTGTTTATATTGCTAAACTTGTTCCCATTCAAAGACTTCGTAAAATATGGTCACTACACTAGAGTTAAATATTAATGACCGGTTAACGTATTTCACGTTATGTATATTTTAAAACACTTTAAAATTTTCTAGTTGTGGCAATAGCTGAAAGTGTTTTGTAAATGATTCTTCTTTACTCATCATTAAGTGCGCTCACATATTTACTCTACGGCTAACATCACTGCAGAAAAGAAACAAATATATAGGAGGTGATTTGAGGTGCATATTTGAGTACAAATAAAATGGAATTTGTATGCAGCGTTGCCAAATTTTAAAAAGGGTTATGAAAAGAGGCTATCGCTAATACCATGGTATCAAAAAGGGTATTTGAAAGAAAAAATGGTAAATTTTTTTAACAAAAAAGTTAAAGCTTTATTTTATTTTTAGTATAGAAAAAAAAAAAACAGAAATATAATACCATTGTTAATTTTACATACATAAAGTTAAAAAATTTATTTGTACATTAAATTTCATTTCAATAAAGACTATTTTTTTAATTTAAAATATCTGCAATGTCGAAAGCACTTATCGTTCGCTTTCAAACTAAAACCATTCAGATAAAATGGACCACGTAGTCCAATATTATTTGCATGTTAATTGTGAAAAAGGTTCAAAAAGTAACATAAAATAGTTGAAAATTATACAAAAGGGGAAAAGTAAAGAAGGGTCCATAAAAGAGTTAACTGCCAACGGTAACGCTCTCTGTATGTTATATTTATGTTTCCTTTTCTCTGCATTTTTCGTTAGCGTGCAGTGTGACCATTTTGCCATTTTTGTAGTTGAATAAAACTTTTTTGATTTAGCAGCAAATTTTGTTTTCGTATTTTTCAATTACATACTACATATATATATATTTATTTTTTTAATTTTTATTTAAATAATAAACTATATAAAACACATTTTTATAATGCAGTTCAAAGGCCATAGGGATCACCTCAAAATTTTGCATCGCTTTCTAGCAATACTTAATGCAAGAAAAGAAAATATGGGCTTTGAAGTCCATTAGAAAAATGTTTTTTTTTATATAGTGTACTAATTAAATAAAAATTTGAAAAAACAAACTAAATAAATATGTAATTAAAAAATTTTAAAAGAAAATTTGCAGCTAATCAAAAACCTTTTATTCAGCTACATAAATGATAAAATGGTCACACTGCCCGCAAACGAAATATGCACAAAAGGGAAACTTAACAGTTCTCTTCACTATGCGTGTGCAGCTTCAATCACCTGATGTCTCGTTATTTCTTTTACAAGCAGTAGCTGAAGTGAGCTGTGATGTTAGCTGTATAGTAATTATGTCAATGGACTTGTGTGAACAATGATCTTTTACACAACATTTTCAGCTTTTCCCACAACTGGAAAATTTCACATTGTTTTCAAATATACAGAACATGAAATATGTCAATCCGTCCTTAATTTTTAACCCTGTAGAACTAACCATATTTTACGTACGTTGTAACTGACGACTCGAAGATGTCTTGTTTTATGATCTCTAATTTTTGTTTACAATCAAAATTATTCAACTAATCAATATTATAGGTTTTTATAATACGTAAGAAGCTTATTTAAAACATGCGTTTAACTTTCATTCACATAGAAATATTATTTATTTATATTTTGCAAAAACTTAGTTTATATTTAAAATTTTTCTGAGATCAAAAAAAAGGAACTAAAAATTATTATTACTTAAAATTAGAGATAAAAATATGTTACAACTGAAATAAACCCATCCACAAATATAAAACAATACTAACAGATAAATTAAATTAAATTAAAATAAGCTCAATGTGCGCTCCTAAATACGTTTTTCACATTTATCACTGTTTTACTTGGCCATTCACTTCACTCCGTCAATTAATAATGATAACATGGAGAGCTTTAAATATAATCTTCGTTCGTGTTTCGCCCGAATACGTTCCATCAGTCGTTCAGAATCGAATATAAAATTGTTGTTCCGCGAATTTTTAATATTTAAAGGGAGATTTTGGTAATACACTAGAGCTTCGATTTGCGTTGTTAATGTGGACCGCGAAAATACGACTCAAATAGGAACGACGCACATCGAATTGCCATTTTTCAGTAAAAATGCTCTGATTTGCGATTGGGTCAATAATTTCAACATTTAGTAAATACAATTCTATTTTCTATTTAAATAACCTAATAACCTTTTTGGTCTTTGAATAGGACCAAATTAAGCAATATAAACCCTGGTCGTAGACAACTGTTACTTTCGTTGCATATAAAATCTGCTGGCTCTCTACCAGTTGCGTATTTTGCCAAAATTATAAATTTTTCTTGATTAAAAAGTTTTCCCTGTCTTTCTCTTCTACATGTTACGTTGATTCCCACACCAGTGCTGCACACACGGCAATGTGGCATTTTGAAGTGTTGAGTAAGTGACTACAACTACGACAACTCTCGAAGAGAGTTCCTAGTTTTAGATTAGAGTGTGAATCATTTTCAAATGCATCATTAATGTCTGTGTTCTTTGGTTAATATTGCCACATATTGGACAGCCCTTCTAACGAAAAGCGGATTTAACCAAATTTACAAAAAACGATGAAAGGACGGAATGAGCATATGTTGATGAAAATGAAAAATTACTTTTAAATATGAACTCATATTTAAACAGAATTAGTATAATAGGCTGCAAGCTTAATTTCATTACAAAATTATTATCGTCATGTGCAAGAATTTCTCCAAAAATTATTGACTGCTGAGTTAATTTAAAATAAGAAGTTAACATCACAGAGTATGTGTTTTTAATATCAAATATAAAAACAATTTTTGTGACTGCAGACGAAATGCGACTTCCTCAGGATTATGACAACAACATAGTTTTTAAACTTACTGCCGGCATCAACGATTAAAATCGTTTCTTCTTTGGTAAATCATTTTAAATATTTGAACTTGAAAAATGTTGGGCTTTGAGTGTGGGTGTGTGTGAGTGTTTGCGTTGTTGACAAATCTGATAGGCGCGCTGCTGCAGCAAGTGTGCTGCTTTTAGTTTTGCATGTCGTTTTTTTCATTTCTTAGAAGAGAAATATCTGCTTATGCGCTTTTTGGTGGGAGAGGACAGTTATTAAACCGTTGGCATCGGCGTTTTAAATAGTTAAACATGTATGGTTGCATGTGCATAAGAAAATGGGTCAACCAATCATTTCCATCCTTCTAAATAAATCTGTATAATAATTAAGAAGATGGACTTTGCTCTTATTACGCGACAAATTAGTTCTCGCTGCGTCATCATTGAGATCGGTCGTTCGAATTTATTGTTTATTTGGAAGTGAATATTAATTTGTGGCATTTAAAATTGTTGAAGTTATTGAAAAATATATTATAATAAATAAAATTCGATTATATTTGATAAAAATCGAAAAAAAAGTCATTAAAAAGTGTAGAAAATTCAAATAAAAATTCAAAAAATAAAAATATTCTATATATTTGAAAATATACATATACATATATATACATATGTATGCTTAAAATGTGTATCTATTTTTTGAAAAGTGTTTTTCTGTTGTTGCAAATGTTTGGTGGTTTCTTTATTTTGTCTTGCATATTGCCTTTTTCTATGCAAAAACATGTGTGTGTGCGTGTGTGAATGATTGTAGTGCTTTGAATTTTGGAGCACACAGCATATGTAACATATGTATTTTTTTTATTTAAAAAAACATTCAATATCCACACACATGTTATTTTGCATGTGGATGCTGTGAGCAAACGGTGAATAGAGAAGCTTCCAATACAGATCTCTGATAAATAAAACGGTTTTCGGTACGGGCGTTATAATAAATGAAAATATGTAGTTAAAAATCCTTTTTAGTGAAATTTAAGGTGAGTTATGCATGTAAACTAGTAAAATTTAGTAATTATTTTATATATATATATATGTGTGTATGGTTTTTAGTGCACATATTCAAGTTGTTCAAAATTTTTTTTATTCGGCGTCATTTGTGATGTTGCGAACGGATTCATCGGTCCAACGCGATGATGGGTGGTTTGCTGAAATAACAGTAATAAAGTTTGTAAAAGTATACATACATACTTATATTTAATTAATTTTGCATTGAATTATGCGACCTCTCTTGTATATAGTGCAATTTCCTTGGAAATGTATGCTTCAACAGCACTATGAAATAATTTTCTAAGAACATACCACAAACATTCTGAAATAATCACTAGGTACTTACATATGTACATATATTGTACTAACTGGTGCAATTAACTACAATGAATACGATTTTTATTTCAATTCCATTTGTCGCTGTTATGCAATTTTCTTTAATTTTGCTATTTTTTTCATTATATGCGTAATAAACTTGCATCCATTTGTCAATAATTTTTATTTTATTAAAAGCAATTAGAAGAAAATAGTGGAAAGTTTAAAGCTTATTAAACGGCTTAAAAATTGCGAAAGGCGGGAAGCACATAGACAACGACATGCCGCATTGTTACAAACACTGTAAATGCAGTTAGCTGCAATTGTCGTCTTACAGAAGACTTGTTATGTATGTATATTGAAGAGAACAGGTGAACTAATGGCTGTCTCAGTATTTGAAGTTCTTATTAAGTGCCATATACACGTTTAAGCTGCTTGATTTAGCTGCTCTATTTTCTATTTATTTCTATTAAAAAAAAGTATTTTCAAGCATTTCGTACGACGGTTACTTAAAGACTACCTTATAAAAACCTACTTATTATTATGCCACAGAAGTATATTTTTATTAGATAAATGACAGGAGGTGAAGATTCACAATTTTTTTTTTTTTTATAGCAGTGTTGCAGCGTCTCTTATGTCAAAGACACGTACTCAATTTTGAAGTTTTGTTTTAGTAGCTATTTTTAGAAATTATTTTACTGGTGCTGCACAATACCGACGAAGTAGGGTACTCTGATGTGCATGTGGATTAGTTACAGCTGAAGGCGGCACTGTCCAGTGATCAGTGAATATGAATTCGCTACTGAAACCTTCCGACTGGAAAATTTATTTTATTTAATAAAGAAATTTTAAAATATATCAGAATTAGGCACGGAGAAAGATTCAACTAGAATAAATTAATAATTGAAAATCGAAGTCAAGAAGAAAAAAACTTTTGTCAAATTCTGGAAAAATAGTGCTGGTAACTTTGTCGCGATTGTAATACTAGACTAGAGCGAGAAAGCCACCGAATTAATTTCATATAAAACTTGATAATTATGAATTTTATACTATTCTTATAATATTCAATACTTAAGCACTAAAAAAATAAATGATTGTGCTTTCATAACCTAATTTTCTACATTAAATTTCTTCGAACTAAAATTTCGATGTTTTATGTAGTTGACTCCAACAGGTTACAACATATAATTACATTTTTATAATTTTCTAATTAATTTTCTTTGTAAAAATTTTCAGGGATATGGTAAATTTTTTAAGGACATTTTTTCGTATTTTTGTTCAGGAGAAGTACAGTGAGTATTTTTATAAAATTCTATTTATCCATTACTTTGATTCCAATATTTGTTAACAACTATTTTATCTTAATATAAAAAAAATTCAAAGTAAACATCCTTGAGAAACGTTAAATCCTTAAAAAGGACAAAAGAAAAAATTCAAATTTATAGCAGATTGTAATGTACCATAAGCATTTTCTAATTAATTTCTTCTTTATTATTAAGTAAATATTATAGCTGTGAAATTGAAGTATAGTTTCTGCCGATGTCTCGCTAGAGCACTCCTCAGTTTTCTTTTCTAGGACTGCTACTCAGATAAGACCCCTACACATGCAATGCGTTATAGTGAAACTATGAAATTATGTTATGGGAGGAGCATAGAGCATAGAGTAGTGTCGAATTTGAATCTTCCCACGTCAAAAGTGACAGGAAAGAGAGTTGACTACCCTACCATCTTACGATCGAGTAATCTCGAAATAGTATTTAAGGCAGCATGATAGGGCATGCAGCATCGGGTCTTTGACAATCAACCTTGTTTGCGTGACCCCGTTCTCGTGAGTTCACTCACTATTCAATAAATTATTCATATTCTGCTTCAGAGCCGCGATGCCACGATGAGAAGGACATATTTACATTTGTTATACATACTTACATTGTGATGTTCTTGATGCCGATTTATCCTGCAGTTGAAAACAATACGGCAACATTGAAGAAATGGTTTTATAAAAAAGAAATATATTATCTCCACATAAGACATTATGCTAAAACCCATCATAAGGCTCAAAATACCACCAAGTTCTGCTGCAAAATAAAATTTCTAAAATAATCAAAATTAATTATTTTCGCACTCACACAAAAATTCAGTAATGCTCATCGATGGATTTTTTAAGAAGCCTCTATAGTAATAATTTGGAAAATATATGTTCACAACGTTGTAGTTTTTCAAATTTTCTTTTGAGATATTGCGTAGAAAGGAATTCCTAATTATAAGTCCATCATTGTTTAATGGTATATAAAACATCTTAGTTAAATATGAAATTTGATTACAACTGGGCATGCACGACTCCAGACATGTTAGCCATGTTTTATCTTTAAAATCGTTTTCTATCTCAGTCACACAATTCAATTTTTCAAAATTACAATGCCTGGTATCATTTTTTACATTAGGCATATAATACATGGTACAATTGCATTTGCGCAGCAGAGATTTGGCATTGCATTCCATTACGCAATTATTTCGTGTATAGTAACGAAAAAAAAGTAGAGGATATTCGTCAATAAAATAACATTGTCTTTTTTTTGGATCTATTGATGTTTTAAGACTTTCAACAGCTTCTTCCTTTCCAAGGATTAATCGGAAACTTGTCTCCACACCCATATTCAAATATACGCCGGTTTCTTCAACATTACCAATCTCAATTGGATTATGAATAGACATCTGCAAATATACATAGATGTAGAAATACTATTTAGTATGTACGACTAAACTCTATATCGTTACGTTAATATAGATAGGCCCTAACTAATAATTTACTTTACAGGAAAAGGAAAAATATTCATAAAAATTAAAGTATTGTAGTCACGAATGTTTTTTTATTTTATTTCAGTTTTTTATTAAATTATCTAATACGCATGTTTACATGGCAATGAATCACTTGGTTCGCTCTCGGAACCACGATTGCTAACTATGGTATTTACACGACTATTCTTGGTTCATTTTAGCATTTCGTTTTCTCAATTTCCTTTTTTTTTGCATTTTTTATACATACATATGAATTTATCATTTTCAGTCTGGCGATGGTCGAAGTAGTCTGCACGTAACGAAAAATTTTCCTGTGTTCAACCCCAGTTTCAGACTCATAAAAACTTCTCGCATTTCTGAAGTGCATTTTTGTGTCAGTTGTTGTCGGAAGGCGTAGGCACTGGTCACTGAACAGTAACGGCTTCAGCTGTAACCAATCCACAGGCAGGTCAGTACGCCCTTCTTCGTCGGTATTAGGTAACACCGGCGAAGTAAAATTACTGAAAATAGCTACCAAAACGAAGCTTCAAAAAATTTAATACGTCTCCTTGACATCAGAGACGCTACAGCACTGCTATAAAAACAAAATAACGTTCAAAAAGCAGTGTTGGAAGAAAGTAAATCTTCGCCTCCTATCATTTCTCCTACTATCCCTTTCCTCTAGTTGCCGCACAATGCATTGCATGTGTAGGGGTCATCCCCTGAGTGCTTTTCCAAGAAAAATAAAATTTTTTTTGGAAATAAATTCCATGCAAATACATGTAATAATTTAAAAAAATAATATAGCAATAAAATAAATTCTCACATTTGTATGGAAATTTTTGGGAACTTATTTCATTTTTTCCTGGGGACTTATATCACCTCGGAGTTATTGCACGCCGCCAGCTTCTTTAGATAGTAAAGTAAAACGACAAAAAGAAGCTGAATAACCAAAACTATATAGAAGCGTCTTATTTTATGGTTTGCAGCGCAGCGTCGACAGTCCAAACCTCTGTAAATCGTTTTTTTTAACCCCGTTTAATCGAAATCCTTTTATTTCGAAAACTTCTGGTTCCATTTTATAAATAGAAATATGTACCTTAAAACCCGCACCATTGCTAGATGAACAATAATAATTCTCCAAGTCTCCATTAAGTACAATTGAAAGACCATTGGAAATTCCATAACCTGCAGGACGGCGAGGATAATAACTGATCGGCAAATCTTTTGGGTAACCTTTCGCTGGATTCCAGTCTACAGGCATCGTTAAATCGTCCACGTATGTATAGTCCTTAATGAATGAAGAGCTGAATCAAAATAGAGAAATTAATAAATTGAACGAGTAGGAATATAAAAATAATTTTATAATTTTGCTGCATATGCACATACGGAAGACATTGATGACGTTTTATAGCAACAGCACATGAACACATACTCTATACAACCCTTTTTTTTATAAAATTAGTTTTTTATAAAAAAATATGGCAATCGATTGACCTTGCAGTCCATCCCTGAAACTCGCCGCTAAGTTTAGCCCATCTGAAGCAAATGTGCAGAATTGGACAAGGTTCTTAAGTCCAGAAAAATTATTGCGTATCGTAAATTAATTTAATAAGAAATATTGACTTTACATATTTTTGTCAAATTTTCGGCTATTTAATTTTCGGTTTTTTAATTCTATAAAAATCGATTTGAAGAAGATTTGGAGTTATTAGAAAATTTTTGAAATCTTTCGTCGGCAATATTTGAATGTCTCACGACATCTAAGCGACCTTAATATCTCGCGAATGCGATATATTTCGTTCCTATCCATTGACGCATCTTAAGTTATGAAACATTTGCATACACACACATCATCCATACTTCGCGAAAATAGTCAGAATCGACTCGAAGTATAATGAACACTCGATTTTCGAAAATTGGCGTAAAATCAGAAACTTCTTATATCGCGAAGTTAAAAAAGTTTTAAATCTAAAATTTTTCAATAATTCAGTGAAATTTTACAAATTTTTTATTTTTCTAAATTGCTATAAGTTTTCTCATTCATAAAAATCACGAGAGTTAAGTAAGAGTTTTTTGTGGATTTTTATTTTTTCGATCAGAAATGAAAGTAGGGTTTTATAATGTTTATACGCAAACATCGAAATAACTTTAGAGAATTACGAAAATACAAACAGAAAAACCCAAGTAGCCTTTGCAAAAATTATTTTATACAATAAATGTTTTTATATGGTTTTTTCTGTGCGTATTTTCTTAATTCCCAAATATTGTTTGGGTGTTTTTGTGTAAACATGTGACAGTTTTTAGCTTTTTCTAAAATTAGATTGAAGGTCTACTAATGAGCACCAACAAAATGTGCATATGCAACAAACATAAGTAAATAATTGTAATTAATTTTGACTCATTATATATGTAGTTAAAAACAAATTAAGTGAAGATACTTACTCCCTCTTATGCATCAAATAGGGATGGGCAGAATTAAAAGTGCAACAGAGCCCACTGACTAAAGGAATCTCACGAAATAAATCTGTGCATGTTCTTTTCTCATTTCCATACGTACATGACACTACCATATCGGAACAAGGTTGCGAGTTCTAAACAATAAATAAATATGAGTATTAAATGATATGAAAATTTTTATGTATGTAGGTATATAGTATTTAGGTATATGCATTGTATATAACAGGGGTAGCCAGTAGACCGTACATCAAAAAAAATTTTCCCGTACACCACCTAATACAGGGTGGGTGGCTGGTGGCAAATTTATACTTTTACATACGATTATTTCAAAAAGTAATAAACAGTGCGGAGGGAGAGTGTCGCCGTTGGAATTATCGATTGTGCGTGGAGGCTCTGTCAATTCGAACGTGATACAAGTTTATGAAATTACCAACTTGTGGATCGAGCATTTGACAAATGCATTCCGTTGCTTCATTGCGGGTGGATAAAACCAGAGCATAGCCATCTGAACAGATCATTGTTACCATTTTTTCGGAATGGAAAAATTACGCCGTCTTTTAGATGAAGGGCCGGGGGGGCTGTTGAGCGTCTTTCGGCAATAGACGAATCCAAGCTATATATTGAAAAACGTGACGACTTCGATGAATTCATTTTAAAGTGATCGTTAGAGATCACTTTAGTATCAAGGATTCACAGAATCGTATACATATAGACACGCTTTTGTTACATCATAACCAGTTGTAGACTACAAATTTCGACTGATCTGCAAGAATTATCGAAATACTCTTCTTTTTTTTTTTATCTGGGACCAGCACTCAGGAGATGACTCCTACACATGCGAAGCATTGTGCTGGAACTATAGGCAAGGGATAGTAGGAGAAATGACAGGAGGTGCAGCTTAATTATTTATTTTTGCATCTCTGCTTTCGCACGTTCTTTGTTTATACTCGTAGCAGTGCTGAAGCTTCGGTTCAGTACCCATTTTTATTATTGTTTTACTTCGCCGGTGCTACACAATACCGACGAAAGAGGGCGTTCTGATGCGATTGTGGATTGCTATCAGCTGAAGCCTGTATTGTTCAGTGACCAGTGACTAAGCCTTCGCCACTGAAACCTTCCGACAACAACTGACACACAAAGACACACTAATGCACATCAGAAAAATGTGAGATGTTTATTTTTATTTTAAAAATTTTAGTCTGAAACTGGGGTTGAACCCAGGTCTTTTTTTGGATTCGTAGTCAACGTGCAGACTGCCATCCATCGTGCCATCGCCACCCTCACTTCGGTTGCACTTACGGCACATGAATGAATTTTCATACGGTGCATCGTAATCAATCAAACAGTAGATGTGGAATTTTTTTTTTAAATTTTCTATGAGAATACTATTGAAATTCTTAAGGAATGAGATGGTTTCGAACGGAAAAGAACGGATTAACTTACAAAAGTAAAAGCAAAATATTTTTTAGAACAAGTATATGTATCTATGCAAACATACATACATATGTATGTGTTATGTAAGAATTCTCCACTAAGTGCAGCAATTCTTCAAATGCAATTGTCCCAGTTCTATTTGAAAAGATTACACTGTGTAATATAAAAAAAAAAATACCTGATATGTAATACAATTTTTCTTACGAGTAACTTAGTAACTGTAACTTAGTTGAATATCAAAGTAAAAAAATTACAAAAACACCAAAAAAATCCGGTTGATATTTACAGGCTACAGGTACAAAAACCCCATTTTTCTACCCATATCTCAATATTTTTGAACTGTATTTATCCCAGGTATTTATACTTCTTTCATATCTGTGACACAGTGTTATTATTATTTTTTCGCACTGTACAATGTATTTATTACCTTTAACAGAAAATTTTGTAAGCTGTTGTCGTTGCCGGAAGTTTTTTCTATATGCGCATAGGATGTATAATTCAGTTCGTTAGAACATATTTTTTGTAACATGACATAATCCGAAGAGTTTCTATAAAAGAGAAATCACAAATAAATTTAATTCATATTATAATAACTTTTTTATACATAAAATATTCAAAATAATAATACTTCAAAATAAATATAATATCAATAAATTCGTTCATATCTTAAGTCCCAAAGTTTGTTATTGTACCCCAACCAGAGCTGGGCCATTTTTTTTTTTTTTTTGTTTTTTTTGGCGTGTGAGGTAGGGTTGAAAATGCCTTCGCACTTACAGAGACCGTCGTCTTCTGCGTCGAGTGGTGTTGCCACTAAAAAATTCCCTCCTCCTCCTCTGGGTAGATTCCTCCCCGGGACCGTTTTTCGCATTACTTCGGGAAGGCCCAGAGCCACGTCCCAATCAGGACCACTCTCACTCACCCACGTCTGGGTCCGCCAAGTCCGCAGCCGGCGCCATGGCCCCGGCCCGTATCGCCAGGTCCCAGTCAGAGGGGCCCCGCTATGCAGCAGCGCATCGAGGTCCCTCTTCTTCCTCCGCAGAACGTATCCCACGTACTGTGCCACAGCGTCCCAATTGTCCTCACAATCGAGCATCCTCCCTATCACGGTGGCAGGAGCGAACCCGCCAACCCGCTGCGCCATTGCACCTCTCTCAGTATGCCACCTGGTGCAGTCGAAGAAAGTGTGTTCTGCATCATCATCCATAATACCACAGTAAATGCAGTCGGGACCATCTGCCCTGCCCATCCGATACAGGTACTTTCGGAAGTATCCGTGGCCGGGAGGAATTGTGTCAGGAAGTAGTTAACTTCCCCAAATTTCCTCAGAATCCATACTTCCACGCAGGGAATAAGCCTCGCCGTCCACCTGCCGACCGTGTCCTCGGTCCACCTGTCCTGCCATCGCCGGACAGTTTGGGGTCTCAGACCAATAGCACCAACACCAGGGCCCTCCCCCCTCGAGTTCCAAGCCTCCCACCGCTCGCGCGCCAAGAGGTCTATGGGTATTTCCCCACATATCACCACGACCGCAGCGCCCGAGACCGTGCGGTAAGCCGAAGCAACCCTAAGGGCCGCCGTCCGCTGTACCGCCTCGAGTACCCTGCGGTTGGTTCTCTCACCCAGTACATTTCCCCAAATCTGGGCCATAATATGTACAGACATATATACGAGTATGTATATATATATATAAATTCTCATGTTGATACTTACCGATCGAAATCTTTGACTTTACTATATTGTATTTGATTCATATTACAAATAGTTATGGCCGGAAATGGATCTGATCTTATCAATGACGGTTTCGGATTGAAAACAGTCAACATGGGAGATGTTTGCCATTTTTCCATGATTTGCAAAGTAAAGTAAAATAGAAAATAAACAGCAATTATAAGGTAACCGAGAAACAATAATCTGGAAATAAGAGAAGACGAAAAACACGAAATTAATTTTATTTAACACAAAATCCCTTAACTGATATTTACTTTTCCCATTTGGTTAAATAGTTAAATGTTAAATATTTCAAACCATGTATATCAGTAGTTCGAAAAAATTCAATGCATGTTTTATAATAATAAGTTAATAAACGCCATACAATGCTCGAATATTTATTGTTAAACTGATTTGTTCGACTTGCACTCATACTTTTCAATTGACAACTTTGCAACAACTGATTGACAACATTTACGTTCCTGATAAGTATATTTAAAAGTGTTTTTAGCTATTTAGTTAATTAGCATAAAGTAATTGTACTATATATATATATATGTATGTAACTATTATCCCTATATCCATTATGGATGAAAAAAAATCACTTAAAGTACATACGCTAATTAATTAGGAAGTACAGTGAACTCGCGATAATATGACCTAATGAAGACAAACCCAGTTCACTTTTGCGAGATTGTTCTTATTTGCGAATGGCAACTAATTTACCTTTAAAAACGTTTTTTCCATAAAAAAAAAATAAGTTTCTTATGTTAATTTTTTTATTTATTGTTTATTGCATTAACAAAACAGCCATTCAATCTTTGTAAAACTTAAAGTTATGTTCAAAATTCTGTGATTCACCTTTTGGTGAATGAATGAAATTTTTATGGACAGTTGAAGATAAGTTAAAAACAACTTGCTAAGGAAATTCCCAAATTATTATGCAGTTGAATCGGAATTAAGTTCGATTTCAAAACTGTCTAGATAAAATCCGTTAAAAAAAACTACCAAAATAAGCTGTTCATATTTTAGAGGTTCGCACAATTTCATATTTTAGAGTAGTTGATGGAAGAAAAGAGAGTGTTCATATTTTGGGGTGTTCATATTTTGGGATTTTCATATTATCGCCAGTGCACTGTATGTAATTAGTTTTGTTGCGTCATATACATAAATGTTTAAGTACCTGGCTGACCGACCTTTACCCAGTGCTCCACGTTATTGTTGCTTTATCAGAAATTTTATATTTATTTCCTATTGTATTCTGTTTTTTCCTTTAATTTTTATAATCAGCAGGCCAATGCAACGTATTTATATTCGTTATGAGCGAACCTACGTTTCCTACCATTTTCTGTTTATGCGTTTTTTTGTGTTCTTCCGTCTGACACCCACTACATGTGGGTGTTTGTAAAAATAATACTCTACAGATTTGGAGCGTTGGCAGTTTAAATTGGTCATAATTTATAATTTAATATATCTTCTATATTTAAAGTTTTCTTCTTGAAGAGCCCTTTCGTATGATGTCCGTATCATACGCCGCTAAAAAAAAGTATAACATACAGTTCTCGAAATATGCGAATTACTGTATTTAAAAAAAAAACTTATAATAATCGCGTAAATAAAAAAGTTATAAACCATTTAAACCATATAGCTCCTTTGTGCCACCCTGTATATGTTTTTTACAATAGCTGTTTGAAAACGGTATTTTTCTAGCAATTTCGGTTGGCATAATACTTATTTTTCAAATCGAAAATGTCTATTCTAAACGGTATGCGTTTTTCAGAACATGGCCAAATATAATTTTAGCACAATATTCGGTCTTATTGCGGTTGTTGAATCGACTGGACAGTTTGTAATAGATTCAAAAAACACATACAGTCGAACGTATCTATAGCGAACTTCTCTATAACGAAATCTTCTCTATATAACAAATAAAATTCGTGAACACAACATTTTTGTGAGTATTTTCTTACATTTTGATCTCCCTATAACGAACTTCCCTATAGCGAAGTTCTCTCTGTAACGTACAATTTTTTAATTTTTTTTTTAAATAGAATTTTTCACACTAAATAATCTCTCTATTGCGAAGTTTTTAGCAATCGATTTTTTGCATCAATTTAGTCACATATGTATGTATTAATAAAAAAAAAATTTATGTGTTCATGTAAAAACAATTTTTTTTGTCTTAATAAATATATTTTCTACATAAAAAAATGTAGTCAAAATTTTCTGCAGTTTCTCTATAACGAATTTTTTCTATAACGTAGAAATTTGACGGTCCCCAACTGCTACGTTATAGAGAAGTTCGACTGTACAATTTTTCTGCAATATATTATAAATTGTTGAGTCGATTCAACAACCGTAATAAGATTCAATTTTATGGTAATCTAAAAATTACGATACGATACATATCGCCTGAGACGATTTGCTCACCAGATACGTATCGAATATTATACGATACGATACTGTACTCGATATCGAATTCGGTGTTTAGACCCCAAATGTTTTCTCGTCTAAACTCTGTCTTAATGGCATGTGTGAGAGCTAAATTTACGGACACATATGACAAATATTTGCCAAAAAAAAGCGTAACCACTAATTAGTTAATATTTAATGTGATATAAAAGTCAAAATGGAGTGAATTAATAATTTATTGAAAACCTATGGTGTTTAATTAAGATAAAGAGCTGTTTCAAATCAAAAGTATTTTTAAATAATAACAAAACTGAATAGAATTTAGTGTTTACGGTTTCTTTGATTTATGTCTGCTATATGCGACCACACCTAAAGTTATTGTGATAAATAATAGTTCACTCTCATTTACTAAGGAACAAATTACATCTAAGAAAGTTGTAAATTACAGCGACAAACAGTAGCTAAACGAAACAACATTTATAAGTACACATACATACATACGTATAGATTTATTTATACATATATTTTTTTTTTATTAAAGGGTAACATTTATTAGCTCTTAAGAAGTAGTTCCTGAAAATATTTGACAAATAAAAATTCATGGCGAAATGTTGCTTATATTTTTCTTTCTTCAAAAACCGTCAACAGCACCCCCTTTTCTGTAATCAGCATTTGCTAGAACAACACCATCTTCCTTTTTTTGCACACCACAAACTATAGTGGTTTTTCGTCTTGTTCTTTGTGTTTTATGACCTCTTTCTTTTAAACCTTGTACAACTTGGTCTAACATACCAAATTCATATTTCAATGAATTCGGTAATAGCTGATGATGAAAACGTGGTGCATCTATAGCCTCTTTAATAGTCTGTCGTTGCCATAAAACGCGCACTAAAATTTGCACTAAAGTGGATATAATGCGCGAACCGCCTGCAGCACCCACTACAAGTTGAACATCACCAGATGCTTTGCTGGTAACTATCAAGGGAGCCATAGAAGACATGGGATGCTTTTGTCTATTAATCTCATTTATGCCTTTAACATTTGGTAAATTGAAATAATTTTTGAAATTTTCTACTGTAAAATCGGCCATGGCATTATTGAATAGCACACCACTGCGGTTACCCATATGACCGCTGCCAAAGCTGTGAATTTGTTTTTAATTTTTTTTGCATTTTACATTTTTGTACAACTTTTTCGACATTGTTTACTTACTAATAATTAATGGTGCTAGTCGCAGAAACGGCATCGCCATTTGGTGCTAATACTGATATGTGAGCGGTACCATAATCTGGTCTGGGTGTTAAGTTAATTTGGTGCCCATAATGTTGAGGATCATCAAATGTTTTATAATCATCTATATGTTGGTTAAGGTTGTCGATTAATTGTGGTTTAAACAAATTTTTAAGCGTCTGAAAATAAGAAGGACAATAGTGTAGTCGAGTTTAAACTTTCAAAATTTAAAATTTCGCATTAAAGCTGCTGCAAAGCGAATCACTACAACTATTCGAAACATTAACTAACTATTTTTTTGAATGCGAACAAATATACATTTGCAATAATTTTAATAAAAACCAAATTTTGTTTTTGTTTTAATATAAATTTTTGAAAGAAATCTTTCACATTTAGATAACCACAAAGGAATTTTCTGGCTAAATTTTCAACTGAAATATAATTTTCGAAAATGCAAAAATATAATCCAAAGCAATTTATTTTTCTATAATTCAAAATGTTGAATAATTTACTTACAAAAAATATTTGAGAATTACCGACGAATTCAAAACAGGTAAACTTACTTGTACAACAACCACAAATACCATTGACGTTGTCAAAATAATTTATAAAATTTTGATATCAGTGATAAATCGTCGCCAGCTGGGCTAGTAAGTTCACTTGTTATAAATTTGCCCTGGAGTATACAAACAAAAAAACTAAGAGGCCTTTGCAAAAAATTTTTCAATTTAAATCTACATACATAATTTGAGGTCTACTGATGGCATTAGCACCAAAGAAATGTACATATAGGCTGGCTTAAGCAAACAACATATAAAAAAAAAATAATAATAATAAATAATAAAAAATTGTCTGAACCAATAAAATAAATAAATAAAACAATAATTATACAAAACCATTTAATTATTTCAACACATTGACTCACTTTATAATCCACATCGGCATCGTACTGCCAGCGTTTAACAAAACCAAATTTTAAAGCTTCAACAATACGATGAACTTGTAAGGCATTAAAATCTTTTGCCAAAGAAAATTCCTTTTGAAAACGTTGCAAATATTTTATAACAAGCCCAATGATATTACCACTGGCGGGAGGTTGTGGTAAATATATGTAATACGGGTCCAAGTCAAACTTAAGAGACTCTTTAATCTCAGATCTAAAAGTCTTTAAATCTTCCATTGTTATTGAGGAACCCATTTCCTTGAGATCGCTTATAATTATTGAAGACAATGAACCATTATAAAAAGTTAGAGGTCCTTCTTCCGCTAATAACTTGTAGGTGGCGCAAACTTGTGAGGGAAATTTTATATGCCAGCCTTTTTTATAAAATAAATTTGTCGTTGAATCAATAAACATATGTGCTAGCAATTTATTTTTTCTTATCATCCGTTCATTAAGATATAACGCGTCATATTGATGTGCTGTTAGCCGGTAGCCACGATGGCATAATTTTAAGATAGGCTGCATGATAAAGAGCCAAGGCAAATCCCCATAACGTCTATGTGCCTCATAATAAGCTGACAATTCTCCTGGTACAGCTATAGATAAAGCAGATGTAGCAAAAGCGGTGGCATTTTGTAGTATCTTCAATTCGTCAAGATTGACATTTATAGGAGCTCTTTCGCGTCCAATTATAACTACGGATTTATTTTCTTTTCGTATGTAGAAATTCATTATAACACCACCACCTATTCCCATACTTTGCATAGTAACCAAGCCATTGCATAATAGCGTCTCAATGGCAGCATCAATAGCATTTCCTTTTTGCTGTAAAATTAAGCTTTAAGGACAAGTTTTCAAATGTATAACAAACTTATAGTTTTAATTTAATTTTGGACTATACCTCCCCATATTGCTGCAAGTATATTCGTCTGAGCATATTGCCGCCTCTTTATATACATGTAATAACGACCTGGATTTTGGAAGTGGTATCTCTACATCTGGTGGAATCAATATAGACGATTTGTCGCGAGCAGTTGTTCCAACTTCAAATAAATCGTTTAAAATGCGTTTAATATTTATATATAATGTGTAAATATGTATACAAAAATTCACTGCGTTACCTTGCTTTTGCATATGATTAAACCAATAAAAAGCCAAACACAAAACTAAGCCTATGATAAATTTTAACAACATTTCACAGGACGAAATAAATTTTCGTTGCGGTTATTGGATTCAGGAGCACACGAGTTCCTTACATTTTATCGTTATCCGTAGATAGACGCGGGACAGCATGTATTTAATTTCAAATAAAATGTTCAGAAATATTAAATTTTTCAAAATTCTTAGTTATTTGTTCGGAATTGCACCAATGGAACATTGGTGCAGCACCAACCTGTATGAAGAAATCATACCGTGATTACACTACAAATAACATACTTTTTCGCACAGCTCAAAAAAAGGACTAAGAAGTAAAAGGCATTAAAATACGAAAAAAAGTATTAAAATACAAATTTATGCAACCATTTAATAGATTTGTTTACATATTTTAGTATGTCGTTGTCCATGTCGTTCCACTTGAAAGCCAACATAGATACATTGTTGTGTACAATAAAAATAAAAAAAAAATTCAAACATGAAAAATATGACCATTTTAAATTAGCGATTTCATGAATGAAAATTATTTCCGTTTTAATTAATAGTATTACGAAATGTTTATTATTCGCATGCACTACATGCCTATTGATTTAATTAATTTCTTTAACATTGCTTCATAACACGTATGTAATTAACAACCTCCTAAAACAAGAATGTTAAGTTAACGTTTACATAGTATGTTAGGTGAATGAAACCAGTAAACTTCTTGGTGTCGAAAAAAGAATTATGACATATTCTATTTTGAAGCTTTTGTTGTAGTAGCAATTTTTTTTAAAAATTATTTTACATTGCTGACGAAGCAGGGCGATAGGATGCGCCTGTGGATTGGTATCAGTTGTAGCGGGCACTGTTCAATACAGTATAATAATGTCCTCATTAATTCAAGGCCTATTAAGTAAATAACGAGTGTAAACTATTTTTCTACTACTTAGACCGAAGTCAAACAGTTCAATAGCAACGCATACAAATCTAAAATTTTATTATTTTTTAGTTCCTTTTTTAAGTCAGTTAAATTTTTTATTTTTAATTTTTATTAAATTTATGATTGTTGTTATTTTAAGAAATAATTGAGTATATTTTATGAAATAAAACCAAGGTCATTTATTATTGTTGATTTTAAACAATATCGTGTAATTAAAATTAACAATAATTTACAAAATTGGTATAAATAAAAAAGCTATCGATGGATAGTATCAAAAGTACTTAATAAAGTATAAAAGGAAAAAATTGTTTGTTTAACATAATTGTTATTATTATTATTATTATTATTAATTTTAATATTTTTAATAATTACATGTATATAAAAAAAGTTAAATATTGTACAAAAATAGACAGTTATGAGAAGAGTATGATACTTTTGGTTCAATAGGTATTGGATTCGTTTTGATAAAGATCCTTAGTGGGATATACATAATTATTATGTTAAAGGTTTTTAAAAAAGAAATATATTCATTAGGGCGGGTCGATTTAAAAATCGCTCAAATTACAAGGAAAATCGTATTCTAGGGATCAAAATAAGAAGAAACTTTGCCGAAGGAACCATACCTCTACAATGTATTTTGATGTCCTGACTTTTGACCCGAAGTGTCAAATTATGAAAAATCTCACTTTGACACCCATTTTGATCCCTAGAATACGATTTTCCTTGTAATTTGAGCGATTTTTTTGCCTCCATACAAATTGACCCGCCCTATTATTCATATTATTTTAAATTCTTATATCTATAAATATAATTTTGTTTTAATATACCATCGTTACAAAAAAGGATGTATTTTATATACTACAATTTCTTAAAAGTTTCATTCATTATTTAAATATAAAGCACATTTAATTGAGATTTCCTTAATTGGTTTGATGTTATTTGTTTGTTTGTTGATTTTCAAAAGTGTACTTCTTGTTGTATCTGATTTCTTAACAGATTTTATTTTTCGGACCTCAATAACCAGCTACTCCGCCCTGTTTACGATAATCGGCATTGGCATAAATAGCTGTAGTATTTTTGACAATGCCACACAAAACTGCGCTTGGGTCAGTGGAGCCGTGCACAATATGACCCTTCTCAGTAAGAAGTTTTAAGAGTTCCTATAAAAAAAATATCGGATTTTCAAATCAATTTCAAAAACTCTTTTATATTTTTCAATTAAGAGAATAACGAACAATGTAACATTTGCCACTGTGTAAACAGTTACATTTTATGTAAATAATTACACCCTTCACACTATAATACAAGTGTGATTGAATACCACCTTAATGTTACTTCTCTTTATATTTAAAAAAAAATTATTAAAATATCCTGGTGTAATCTTTCTGCATGCTTATCACTGAAATTTCCTAGATTTTCTGGAAAAAAAATCAAGAGGACTCTCCAAAAAATGTATTTTTAAAGACATATTAACACCCATTTCTACATTAAATTTCTATAGAAATTAATTATGTACAGCGAGAAAAAACGTCGCAGCTTTTCAACTAGGAGAGATAGAAACTGATAAAATTTCAAAGTCTATATATGTATATAGTTGACTTAAGGCTACAACATATAATTAAAAAAATATTTTTATGGAACCTTTCAGGGTTATAAAAGGATATTTTTTTCTAAATCACATTTCTTTCTTATTTTTGTTCAGGGGGTGCTGATGGCGAGTAGTCAGCGTGTTGGCTCTGCAACCAGAAAGACCCAGGTTCGATTCCCAGCCGGGTCAAATCAGAAAAAAGTTTTTTCTGAGTTTTCTGTGCTACAACACCCTCCTTCGTTGGTATTTGAGCAATAAAACGTCGGCGAAGTAAAATAATAAATAAAATGGCTCCATTAGCTTAAAAATAATGCGTCAAAAAACATCAGAGACTCTCCGCAACTTTGCTTTATAATTTACACGCAACTGCAGAGTTGTGCAAGAATTAAGCTCTATCTTCCTACTACTTTCACCACCTGTCTATTTCTTCCCTATCCTTCTCTCTAGTTCCAGTGCAATGCATTGCATATGTAGGCGATAGCCCCTGAACTGGTCCAAGATAAAAAAAAAAAAAAAATAATTTTTTAAAATTCGACACATTCTTCCGTTTATTTTGATACCAATATTGCTTAACAACTATTTTATATTAATTTTGTATATTATTATGGCGTTAATTTTGTTATCGTTTTTCGGATGCATAAAAATATGACCTTAACCCAGTGGAAAGTAGAAAATTTTCTATCAAATTTCTCTCCGTATTTTTTTTTGGTAGATTCACAATACATAGATTTCACACTGTTATAATTTCTCATTAGATATCTATGTATAAAATTTCATTTAAATCGGTATGAAAGTTTAAGAGGCAGAAATTTCCCTCCCTTAACCTACGGAGACAATTTTCGTTCCGTCCATCCGGTTTATACATACTCGGAATTTTTCAAACAATAAGGTACCAAAAATTATCGACATCGATTCAGGTGACGTGCTTAGCAGCGCATATCATTTCATTTTCATTTATTTAGATACGTATATATAAATAATTTGCTACAGCCGGTTTGCTTCGCTACCCTACACCAACTTATGTAATCGCGCCCGCTTTTGTATATTGTTACGGTAAGCCATCTGCATTAAATCTGTTGTTATTATATCAGCAGTATCATTTGCAAAAAATAAAAGTGGTACAAAAAGCAGTTTTGCTGAAAAGTACCCACATCACTTTATTTTATGAGATCTTCTTAATTTTTTTCATTTGATACCCATATCTTGAAAGTGGATAAAAAGTACTCGTTCGCTATGTTGTGTTGGCTGAGATATCATTACATTTTATGCTCCCTTCAAAAATCCCTTTAATTTGTTACCCATATCATAGGGGTGTTTAAAAAATGTACATCATAAATACTATTTAAATAGGGGACAAGTACAAATTTAATCCATAGACTAGTATTTTCGAATTTCGAAAAAATAAGATCGCACACTCTAGATTTTTTCTCGCATGAAAGATTAATGAAAAAATGTTTGTTTTATGTCCAGTACTGGTTGCAAAGAGAAATATCAAAAAGAATTTTTTTTTGGAGTTTTACCCATTAACAGTACATGTGTGGATAGAGTACGAAACACGACCCCCCTCCCCCATTTTTATAAAAAGAAAACAATTCTAGTAAACCTTTTGCAGAAGTAAAAATATTTTTGAAAATTGGTCCACAAATGACAAAGTTATTTGATAATCAATTCTTTTGGCAGGCATTTTAAGGATGGTTTGTGTAAAAAAAACTCTCAAAAAAAAATTTAACCGAAACATATAGATGAATTAATTCATTTAAAGGAATTAAAAGGAATTAATGGATAAATTCGTATCTTATTGCGTTAAAAATTTAAACTTTTTAAAGACTCACCTCCGAAAATAATGCGCTCTTTTCATATGTCATAACATTCGGAACTAATTGACTGTGAAATCTGGGCGAATCGATAGCTTCCTTAATATTTTGATTAAACCACAAGACCCTCACCATAACATCAACTATGGCTGAAATGATTTTCGTACCACCGGCAGCACTTAAAGCCATACGAACATTCCCTTTTTGATCGGTTAATATCATGGGTGACATAGAGGACATGGGACGTTTTTGTGCAGCAATGAAATTAGTTGGCGACGGTGGTAATTGAAAGTTATTAGTCTGTCCTGGCGTTGAGAAATCATCCATGGCGCTATTGAAAATAATACCTGTGCGTTTACCAATTTGACCAGAGCCGAAACTGTGAAAGTTACAAGTTAATAACGTCTGTTATAGATATTTTTTTAAAATCTACGTTTAAGATCTTACTAGTCGTTAATTGTAGATGTCACCGCCACGGCATCACCATTGGCAGCCATTACTACCAAAGGACTTGTGCCTATGTCGTCTTCCGCTGAGAATTGAGCGCCATAGTCATGAATACTTGGCAAAACAGTTGCGTCATTGATAAGTTTTCTTATCTGAAGACCTGTTTCGGGATTAGTTAAATGACTGACCAGCTGAAAACAGAATATTCATTTTTATTCGTTTATTTTTTTTTCTTTTTTAAAAACTTACTTCTCTAACGTCATTAAATCGCATGTCTCCTAGTTCCCAACGTTTCGCAAAGCCAAACTTTAGTGCTTCTATAATACGATGTATGGCAGTGGCACGGTGTTCATTGTCTAGCAGATCGGCTTGTGTAAAATTTAAACCTTCTAAAATACTTAATATATTCGCCACAATAATGCCACTACTAATTGGTGGTACTGCATACAAAATATCATTGCCCAATTGCATGGTAACTGAACTTACCAAATCAGCTCTATACGACTCTAAGTCATCGTAAACAACCAAACTTCCCAAGTCCTTCAAATCCGCTGATACCAGTTTTGCTAGAGTACCATTGTAAAAGTCATTAGCACCGTGCTTGGCTAATAATTCGTAAGTGTTGCATAATTCGGGTAATGGAAATAATTTAGTTCCAACAGGGTGCACTGTTTGGGTGGTCTCGTTGACAAACAACTTCCTGTGGCGAATTAATTGTATAATTTTTTCTGTTTCATAACATACAAGTACTATTTATTACGTACCTTAATATCTCATCGCTTGAGGTTCTATTAAATTTGTGATTATAAGCTCTATTCATATGCGTTGTCATATAAAAACCTTCTTTGCATAGCTTTAAGGATGGCTCTACTAACTGTTCCCATGGAAGTTTACCAAACTTATTATGTGCTCTTTCATAACCCATCAGTTCACCGGGTACAGCTATAGACAAGCCACCGTGAAGTGATGACTTGTTGCCGTTATTGAACATGTCTTCGGTGGTAGCAAAGGGCGCTACTTCTCTAGCATCTACAGAGTATGCCTGCTTGTGACTTTTGGCATAGATATTCATGAGCATGCCACCACCAATGCCCATGCTTTGTAGAGTGGTAATGCCGTTACACAGTAGAGCTGCAATAGCAGAATCAACAGCACTTCCACCATCTTGCAAAATTTTACTGAAAGTTAAAAATTTTTTAAAAATTAATAGCAATTCAAATTAGCAACGATATAGATATGATCGATACTTTTTATTACTGTTTTGAAAATGTAAATAAAATATTATGTGAAGTCGATCGGTCTTAGATTTAAAATTTATTTATTTAATAACAATTTATATATTATATTTTAAGCTTAAAGATTTGTTTTTATTTTTCTATTTCGATATTTCGTTACCCATCGGTTAACATGTTTATTATTTTTTATAAAATTTTTTCTTTTTAAAATCAACATAACTTTTCTTAATACTTGTTTTTTTTTAACCTTTTTTATTATTTGAACAATCTATTTTATTAAGCTTTAAGGTTTTTTATTTATTATTTTTATATAATCTCGATATTTCGTTAACCTTCGGTTAACATCTTCAGGAAATTTTTATTTTAAAATTTTTTTTTTTTTTTTTTGAATTTAATAATTTTAATAAATTAATATTTTAATTCAAAAATGTTCCTTTTGGAAAAAACTTGAAAAAAATGCAAAAGCATATTTGTCATACAAAAAGCATGAAAAACTTGCCCTGTTAATTAGTATAATATCTAGAAATATACTGATTACAATATAATGTGCAATAATTAATAAAGGCAAAGAATTTAAAAATTAGAGGATCTACTCATTGGACTATTTAATACGCAATATAACTTTACGTCTTCTTCCCAATACCCAATATGTAATACCAATAAGTATACATCTTATAAGCTTTAGACACCGTGCTAAATACGGTGGATGCGGGGTTATGAAATTAAGGCAAGACAGTGCATACCGAATAAATCGTTTATGTATCTTTTAAATACGGGCGACATGAACCTCACAATGAAGGCTTCACATTCCAATTTAGATCTAACATATCGAGCCTTTGGTGCAATACCGTCGTAATTGAAAAAATCGTGAACTGAGAAAAATGCATTTGAAGTTTTGATACATGTTTTTGATAGTCTTTTCGTTTGCTAAAGTTATTTTTTTTACAAGTTTTTAAATAAAGAGGCATGTTTTGTACTGTTTTCTGTTTGTAAATTTCTTGTCATAAATGAAATATTTCATTATTGCAAATAAATATTATTGCAAATAAATATTGTTGGAAATAGCTGGAGGCAATAAATACATTTGTAGCTGTAGAATCTGAACTGTTAGAGATAGAACCATAATCTTTTTTCCTTTATATATATATTTCCCCAAAGAAAATTTCTGCATACCCAGCTCAAAAATTCAAATTTTGAGTTACTCCAGTATTGCACCAAAGGCTCGATATGATGAAAGCGGAAGTTTAATGATATATGCATCAGTGACATCTATAAATCCTTATTGTTAGTTCAATTAATAGAATTTTTAGCAGATGAACAATTATTGACGAACTGATTAAAGATTTGGCTGTGGCTTTCTGCAAGTTTACCTCAGCAGTTTTTGTTCAATTAAATTTTTTATTGAACCTGCATTTGCGATCATACACGAAAGCACTTTAGCGCCAAGTTCCGTTTGCTTTACAATACTACGGATATGAAAGCAAAAGGAAAAAACAAACTTGGCAGTACTGTCAAGTCTGTATCCTCTTCATTCTCACTTCCCAACTCACACAAAAACTCAACACTTGACGCGTCAAACTTGATGTATGTGAACCATTGAACGAGTTAGATCTGCGCTTTTATTGTAATCAGACACGTATACATTCTATTTACATAAATAAAAAAAAACAACATTTAATTTTACTTGCCTGCCAATTTCGCTGCAAATAGGTTTGTCCGTACACACAGCAGCATGTTGAAAAACACCCAATTTGGAGGTAAAGTGTTCTTCTAAGATGGGAATATCTCGCAATAAAGGGGCCTCCGTGGTTGCGGTTGTTGGTTCTGTTATGATGGAATCAGTTGTTGATGATGATTCAACAATAGGCTGTGCAGTGTTTAAGCTGGCAATGTCAGTATCAGCATTGTGATGTGTCGTTGCCAGTATTGATGCGGCCAGCGTGGCATTTGTTAGTTTATTATTTGCGGATGTAGATGATGTTGCACTATTATCGTCTGATAAAAAAGAAAATTTAAAGGTTGAGGGTAAACTTAGTAAGGGACTAGCAGCGGGTGGCAGTGGTGGGTTATTGGAAGGGGTTATTGTTGCTGTTTTGGAAGTATTGTTAGAGGTGGCAATGCTTGGGGGAGTAGTTGTTGTAATAGTATTAATACTAGTATTGGTGGTGGGTATAATTTTTGTATTTGCATTTTTGTTGTGATATTTGGGATTTGTGCTTGTTGATTTTGGCCATTCTATAAAGAAATATGCATACACATGGAGATGGTTGTATGTATGTATAAAGAAAAACAAGAGAAGTACGGCAACAAGAGACCCAAAAAATGAAAAAAAAAAAAATAAAAAAAACAAAGAAAATAATTTGAAGGTCATGAGAGCAACAAATAAAGGAAAAATTCAACGAAACAGAATGAACGTATTAAATAAATTATAATAATATTTTTTATTTTTATTTTTGCATAAAAAGCAGTATGTTTTTGGTTTTTGGGAGAGCATAGACAATAATAAAAATCGGTAGGAAAAACAGAGAGATAAAAACAGAAAACGTGTCAGTGGTATATCAATACAGTGCATTTAATTTTAGATATAAATAATTCTTAATTTATTTACTTATTTATTTAATTTTATTTGTGTATTTAAGTCGTTTGATAGGTCAAGAAAATTAAAGAAATTTACTAGAGTTTTGCTTATACTTACCACTAAAACATAAACTGATGATAACATAACTAATTAAGGCAATACCAATGAAACAAATGATGCCAATTGTCAATTTTTTCATTAAATTTAATAATTTTACTCTCCTGAAAGTAGACAAGAAAAATTACATTTTTAATTATGCTTAATTATTAGATATTAATGGGCTGGAAAGCGAAACATATTTATGTACTATATCAAGTAATTAGAAAAATTCATTTCACAATGAAACATTTTATAATATAAGCTTATTTTAATATTATAAGCAAATTTTGATGCTTTATACGACATACGTATATAGTAAGCACTATTTATATAAGTAAAATTTTTAGTTGCATTAAAATGTTACTGAAATAAGTGTGCTCCTCAGAGCGTGCCACGTTACAGGCAAAAAACAAGTGTGTTGTACACCGCCTAATATGCAAGTATTCTTGGACGACAATTTCAAAATCAACAAAAAAAATTTTTTTTTAGCAGCAGATAGGGTTCGCCTTTTTAAATTTATTCTTTATATTTTTAGCATTTGTAGCTGGATCTTAAAGTATGATATATCAATGTCTCGAGAAGTCGAATGTTTTGGACTAATGAGCATTGACTTCAAGTCAATGTCAGAAAATTAAACCTGACAAAAAAGTTAATAATGTCATTGCAAAAAACCATAAAAATCATGTAAATTTAACATTTCCCGATATCGATTTTGCTTCATAGGTGTATCATGTTAAATCAACATGGTTTTCTAATAACATACACACAACGAAATTTCGAAATATAAAACTAAATGATTGCGATATTTAGTCAATATGACTTCATTGTTAATTTAACCCTAAATTAATATTAATATTAAATTTAACGAGAGTCAGAATGAACTACGATTATTTATTTATGTTTGCTATATCGTTACGCTATACATACGTATACATACATTTCATTGATGCAAATGTATACACATCAGTACACAATCAACAAAATTCTTGATAAACTACGAAACTACATGTTTATATAAAAAATCCTAAAAAGTCTTTGAGAATAACCTAGTATAGTTTGTATACTTATAAAATTATACTTTTTAAAATTATTTCTAGCTGATTGAAGTTTGATTTAAAATTTGTCGATTGTTTATTTAACATTCCTCATTTTAACTGATTCCAGTTTACATTACTCTGTCTTTGTACGAAAATCTTGAATTGTTTTGTATTTATTTAATAACTTGATATAAAATCAGATTAAATATTTAACATTGCGCAACGCCATTTTTACTGCGCAAAATGTTGAACCAATTTGTTTTAAGGTAATTTTGAAATTTTTTCGTTTCAAATCAAAGTTAAAATAAATTATGGAATTATTGTGCAGAATTGTTAATTTTACATTTGGGGAATTCAAATGGTAGTCATAAAGTCATATGTTCTAAAATAATAACACGAAAAAATATGATCGCTGTGAACAACGCGTCATAATTTAGTGTACTATTTTCAATTTTAATCAGCTGATCAGAAAAAGTAATAAATTTATCAAAATGCCAAAAGCAAGCGAAAGAACTAAAATAATAACAGTTTTGTGCAAAAATTACATATTGGACGTCATAATGGCTGATAATAATAATAAATATTTCTTGGGCACACTTTGTGTAATAAATAAAAAATTAATGATAAACATGATAAACAACTGTTGCCGTAATACGAGCTGACAAATTTTTTTGGGGGGCGGCTGGTGGAAACTTGTTCAGTGGCCGCCAGCCACATGTGATGTAATAAATATATATAAAAGTGTAAATAATTTTTAATCGTCCTAATATTCTTTGTATATTTTGGCGACGGCTTGTTATTATTGCCGACGGCTTAACTAAACAGCTTTAGACATTCAACTCAGATTTCTACTGCTAATTTATGACAAAGCAATAAACACAGCTCTAAATATCTTATTATTTTATGACTGTTTTTATTCACAGCCCAACAATAATTTTTTTAAACTATTGTAAAATGTTAAGACATTATGACTTGATAAGACTACCATTTGAATTCCCCAATTGAAATTTTTTTCTGTACGTATTCTTATGGATTATAAGCATTAGTAATTTTTTACTGATTACTTTTGAACATTCAAATTACCATGTGAAGAAAACGAAAAAGAGGATTCACTCGTTTGCATGTGTTTAGTTTAAATACAGGCGCTTCCAACAGAAACTTTAACAGTTGATAAGGCAAAATCATCTACAGCGATGAGTTCCATTTCTGGATTGATGGGTACGTGAACAAACAATGTTGTTGAATTTGATGAGATGCAAGGGCGTCCAATGCATCTCAAAAAAAGTTACTGTTTGGTGTGGTTTATAGGCTGGCGGCGTTGTCGGTACATATTTCTTTGAGAACGACGTTGGCCATTACCACATTTTTTTTGCCTGAAATGGATGATGTGTACACCAACGACATATGGTTACAACTGGACGACGCTACGTTCTACGCAATTCATGCCGCTTTGAACATTTTGCACGAACGCTTTGAGGGCATGGTCATCTCACGTGCAGGTGATGTGAACTGGCCACAGAGATCGTACGATTTTACTCCGTTAGACTTTTTCTTGTGCAAATAAGTCACAAACTACAGTGGTTATCAAAGCCAACATAACCCATGGCATCGCTAAAATTCACCCTGATTTATGCGCCAGAGTCATGGGAAATTTGACATTTCATTTTGTTCAGTGCCGTACTTCAGAAAAAATATAATAATAAAAAATTATCTTATACACGTTTCTGGCTTCAAAGCACTGGAACCGGTTTTGGTATAAAATTTGTAAACTGCCAGAAACATGTGCAAAATTTACAGCTTACGGATGGTCAATAGTATGAATGAAACACATGCTAACTTTGTCTTCAAATCTATATTGATATCTTTCATTAAATACAATCCAAATTTGTTCTGATATTTAAGGCTTGGTGATAAGTTTTCACTGAGAAAAAAAATTTTTAATGCCAATCCATTTTTGCTAAAAAGACGTAGTCGCCATTACAAAAAAACAAATTGAATTTAAACGTGAAGTGTTATATCATGTTCACATGATCAGCAATTGAAGCCACCATTGAAACTACTTGGTACGCCAAATGAAAATTTTGAGAGCAAAACATGGTTCATTTTAAACCAAACACGAACCAGAAATTAGTATTGTCTTTAATTTTGCTAATAAATTATCAATAGTTTATTCTAACTAACCGAAAAAACAAAATTGAAATAAAATAAATAAAAGCATTTGCAAAAATAATAAATAATATACATATTCAAAGGAAATTGAAAAACGAAATGCCAATATCAAACAAGAACAGTCGCGTGCGGTGTGCAAACGTGGTTCAGAGAGCGAACCAAATCATTGCTTAAAATCATTTCATAGCTCGTGAAGTCACAGATTTTATAATATGGTTCATTCAATCTGCCAATATATGTTAATTAGACATTGATAATAATTTCGATACGAAAAGTTCTAACAGTAGTTCCAAACTTTCAATAGTTTAAATTTAAAAATTACGTACTCTTTTACACTCATTTCACTTTAAAACAATAATTTAATGCTCTGAGTTACAATACCTTTGTTCTCGCCTCGCTTCCGCAGCTGCAGCTGTATCATGCATAAATTCACCGCCATTTTTTCCTTCGTCATCTCTTATAGATCTTAAAGGAATCTTGTTCATAGCATCATCATTGCTGCTGAGTCCCATTTTTACGCCATCAGCTCTAATAAATTATAAAAAAAGAAATTGGAAACGGAAACATTTAATTATTGGTATACCCAAAGATATACTTTTATAAATTTATGTTTATTTTATGTATAACTATTTGATTCACTTGATCTTGATACTTAAATATTTAAAATTATAAACTAATTTCAGGTAATACTAATAAATCATACACAACACAATCACCAGCCAGCTAAATATACACTGAATGGCTATTCCTTTCAAGCATTTTCTTTTAATATTCACATACATGCATATGTATGTGTGCCGAAATGCATGTGCCACATGCATAGGATTATATTGCTACCCTGCTGGCAAATTGCTATTCAATTACAAAGAAAATTGACTTCTAATTCACAATGTTATTCAGATTTTTTCCAAAATCATAGTGTGTATATTTTGTGTAGCTATTTTATTTGCGTTCGGTTCATTCACTTTTATGCGTTGTTTTCCATTTGTTTCTACATTCATGAATTGTTTGATATACTTTACATATTAATTTAATATATTTTTATTTCCTTTTAAGCCATCGTTTACTTAAAGACTTTTCCGAAATCAGTGCGACGGCTCCAAGTAGCTTAATTAATTTTTCGAGTTATTTCAGTATTTCAATAAAACTACTGTTATTTCAGTGATTAGAATTTAAATTACTCGATTTATCGCTGTTTTCATCAATAAAAATACTTTAATTTGTATTGATAACGAACTGGTAGCTTCTCCGTAGTTATTAGCAAATTTTTATAGGCCAACTTTTGGGTAACTAACTTTAAGTTAGTTGAAAAGTAATGCAGAGTCGGACAATTGACTACTTCCTAGGACAACACAATATTAAAATACTCAGTTATCTCCATTAAAAATATCTAAATGTCAACCACCATCAGATGTAAAAAAAACTAGTTTAAAATTCTTTGCAAGTTAACTGAGTTGCCTGTTGGATATATCTGTATATGCGAGTGTATGTCTAACTCTCCTAAACCGACAGATGCTAAGATTTTCCTTTTATTATATGCCTATTTTTATGTATACTCATATCGTTATCCCAACAAAAAAGAAAAAAAAACAAAGGTTTTAGCATACATACTAAAGGACTGCACAATATGTTCTAAAATCACACTTCCCTACTCAGAAGTACATCCAAGCACTGTGTTTTACTTCAGTCTTTACATAAGAATCAGGCACTTCATTGAACATTTCCAAACAAACAAAAACAGCGGATAACTTGGAAAGACTTTTGCTACAGTGTTTGATAGGATTTGAGTTATATTTTATAGTAAAAATCAAAACAAAACAAAACAAAACATCAGAATGAGAGAAACGTAAAACATAAAGGATGGAGAAATTTTATATTAAATTTTTCAAAATTATATAAAAATGTTATAACTGAATGCGCAAATGTACTTATAGTGTTGTAGAGTTATTGAGATCGCACTGCATTCTCTGATGGGCTATCTGGAAAAATCTATGGCGTAAGGGGAGTGTGCGCCGATGACATCGCGGTGGCGGCTGGTCACTTGGCACAGAGGCTGCATTCGTCGTTAGGGATCATTAACAGATACTGTAGGGGCAATGGGATGGGTGTCAACCCACTGAAGAGGTATCTCGTACTTTTTACGAAGAAGTATAAGATACTGCTCTTTTCGCTTCCCAGGTTAAATGGCACGGTACTTCGGCTGTCTGACAGCGCGAAGTATCTAGGCATTCACATTGTCTCGAAACTATCCTGGCACGTGACTGTCCGGGCTAGAACGAGGAATGCTGCTATTGCACTTTATTACGTGTAGAAGAGCCAAAGGGAAGACCTGAGGCATAGGCTCTAGGGTTGCTGCCTGACTTTTGGTCACAGTGATTAGGGCTATATTGATGTATGGCGCAGGCGAAGGGCACTAACCGGGGGTAGTGAGAGGATACTGCGTACTTTCCCTTGATGATTATGGCTGCTGCACTGGCTGCCTAGCGGACCTCATGATCCGGCGGCTGGCGGCGTCCTCTTCCATCAAGCGGAAGGCGATTGGTGCACGAAGGAAGGCGGCCACTGGCTATGCGGCGGTGTTGCGGGGGTTGGGAACCTTCCGTAGAATGTGGACTACAGTTCACCCAGGTCTTTGCCTGATGGGAGATTCGCAGTGGATATGTCTTGGGCACGGAGGGGTGATGGAGTATCGCCTGGGTGTGGTGGATGTATTCACGGACGGATCGGACAGAGGAGTGCGAGTGGGATGTTCATTCTCCACTGTGGACGGGGGATGAGTTTCTGGCTGGACGATCGTTGCAGAGTGGTGCAGGCTGAGATAACGCGAACGAGGAGGGAGGCGAACTGGATGAGGTACCACGGGATATATGGGGAGTATATCCCGGTGTGTACCGACAGTAGGACTGCGATAAGATCGACATCGTTTTTGGTTCGCGAAAATTGGTCGCGGAAAATATGCTAAAAAGAGCACGTATGTGCGAAGTAGAAAATAAACATCACTTACAGGATATAATTTTTCAAAGCTAATTGCAAAAAATTCCCCAATAATATACTGTATTTAAAAAATAAAAAAATTATAATAATCGCATAAATAAAAAAGTTATAAACCATTTAAACCATATAGCTCATCCTGCGCCACCCTGTATTTAAACAAAAAATAATTTTCGAAAAATTTGTGTTATTGAAAAACTAATGAAGAACTGGGTCATAAAAGATAAATTCTTTGTTTTGCCAGTTTTGAATTCATCAGTATATTGAGCAAGGTCATGTTGCAAAGGGATGTTCTCAACTGTCGACTAGTGTTATTAAAAAATAATGCACATGTATTGTTGATGTCTGAAAGACTTAAAAGATTAAGAGAATTGCAATAAACATATGCGCACATGGCACATGTACATAAAACAACCCTCCTTAAGGAACCATGAGATAAGCCGTCATATTAAGAATTAACACGAAACCAGTACATTTGTATTTGTATGTTCGTTCCGGTAGTTCTGGTGGCTAAACAGAATATCCGAAGGCATGCAACTAGTGGAAAATTTATTGTGCATTCAGAGAAAGAATATAATATATATAATATAAGAAAGCGAATGTGTTACTACATTTAACATCATTTAGAAGTATTTCTCTTCATAAGAGTTAAATTATAAAAATTCTAAATAATTTCAATTCAAGAAAACAAATTCTCATTCTTGTGAAACATTTAATTAACATCAGACTTGCAGTGGGAGTGGCTTTTCACCAACAAATTTACAAAGCGATGTAAAATAAAACTTAACTACTGATACGACAATGATATGATTGCATCATATAATGGGTGATTTTTTAACCGTTTGGGTTTTGAAAATTGCAAAAAAATCAAGATAACAGCAGATGGCTTTAAAATTTCGTTTATCATTTTTGTAAATAAAAAGTTTTTAACTATATTTTTTGCTTTGACGTAAATAATTTAATAGGTTGACCACAAAACAATAAAAAAAAACCTGTTTTTATTTGCTGCAATACTCTATTATTCAAACATTGTTAATTTATAAGAAATTTAAATTGTAATAAAAACACTTAAAATTTCCAAAATTCTTTTTAAATTTTACTTTTTAAAGATTATTTTATGTAAATTTTGCCCGCCTTAATGCCGCTCCAATTTTGGCGTCACATTTCAAGCATTTCGTCCGGTATCTCAACAATGGTGGCTGTACTGTTGCAATGTTGTGGTCGATTTGGCGGCGACTCGCACTACGCATTACAGGGAAAATTCATTTTTTGGCCGAAGGGCACGTATGTGGAATAGACTACCCGCAGAGGTGTTTCCTGTCACTTTCATCTTGGGAAGATTTAAATCAAATGTCAATAAACACTACTCCCTCTATCCTCCTTCCCATAACCTAATTTCCTAGTTCCAGCACAATGCATTGCATGTGTAGGGGTCATCCCCTGAGTGCCGGTCCAAGACAAAAAAAAAAAAAAAAAAAAAATTCAGGACTGAAATTGCGGCTGGGTTGTTCCAGTATACGAGATACTTCACATATCCCCAAAACAAATAGTCTAGTCTGGTCAAATCGCATGATCTGGGCTCCAAAGATATAAATTGCTGACCAATTTTATTATTTAATTGGTTCATGGTATCACCTGCCGTATGACGCGAAGGCAAAAAAGCCGGCCCATTTTTTGTCAACGGCGATGAATTCACAAATGACAATTTTCACTGACACTGTCCGATGAAGCAGCAATATTTTCCTCAGTACGAACTCTACGCATACGGCTTGGTAGATTAATGACCAATAAAGTGAAACTGGTTCGGTGAGTCGATTATGACGACCATCAACTGAATTTAATTTAGAAAACACATTTGCCACACAGCATGATTATAAAATTCAATGATTTGCAAGCGTTGTTCGTTTGTTAGTCTATTCATGATGAAATGGCAAACCTTACTGAATATTTTTAGCATTAACACATGTCACGAAACTTTTTTTTAACACTGAAAAACCAAATAGCAAAAAAATCACTCGATACAAACCCACAAGGAGTAAAATGGGTCAAATACTTACATGCAAATCAGAGTTTAATTTATTAAAAACAGCAAATAAGAAAAAAGACACAATCTCCCACACTTTAAAGGAGGAAATAATTTTTTATTTATCCTTCATATGAATATGCAAGATATGAAAAAAAACAACATCAATTTAATTAAGGGAAAACGTCAGCAAAGCAATTTCTAAGAGAAGTTCTTCGTGTACAGTTCCTACGAGTGGGCAATAGAGATACCCATCCAGCATTTCTTTAAAATAAAAAAATGCTGATTTATTGGGATTGACAAGTTCTCGGTATTTATATCGAGTTTTTCCAGAAATGTTATTAAATGAGTTGTTATAAATGTGTTTTCCTCAAACGGTTTCATGATCAATTAAGGGGTTTGACAGAAATCTGCATTTTTTATTATTCTACTTAATGGTTCGATTTCCAAATCCTCTTTTAATTATGGCAGGAATATTTGATATTTATTGTCATTCAAGAGGTGAATTTTAAAGCTTGTAAAAGCAAATGTGGTACGTTCACATATATACGAATGACTGAACATATTAAGTCACCTGGGAATCTGGATGGTATGATTAGGTTAGGTTAGTTCGGCAGGTTGTTGGATGCAAAGGTACAGACAGGTCCCAACCCACTTGGGTCCAATTTTATTAAGGTCCCCGTTACGATACTTGTTGTGAAAAACTTTCACGTGGTGTAGTGACGCAGACCAGAGTCTCTGCTAGGAATCGAACCAAGAAACCCCGCACTCAAAATCTAACGCAGACTAATAATAAAAATTAAGTGGAAATTAACTTTTTGTATAAATGCATTTCGTAGACAAGATACGAACTCTTTTAAGTCCTCATTTAATTTATTCAATAAAATTTTAACTACAAATAACAATTTATATATTTTTTCATAAGTGATAAAAATTGCCTTTTTGCAAATGATATTTTCCAAGATCCACTTAAAGTTGGCGAATTATAAATAAACAAAAATCCGAATTAATTTTTACAAATCCCAGTCTTTGGTCAATAGCAAAAATTCCCAACATTTCTTTATTCGGGATTTTCTATTAGGCATCCCTATTGGACAGGAAGAAAATGTTCAGTAGAAAATTGGAAAATGAACCTTCGCTTCGGAGTTGTTATAAATGAATTTCCTGTATAACATAGTGAATATTAACAACTAAAAGCTTTTTACAACCAGTTGTTTTTATGCATTTAAAAATAAAGTTTTAATGTAAGAAATTGCAAAATTTAGTTGAAAAATTAAATCAACGAGTGCTTAAAATTTATGCATATCATATGATATTGGTAACATGCGAACTGCTAGCTGCATGATTGTTATTATGATAGTAGTCATAGAGGTATAAAAGTTGATGCTCGCCTATGGCAGTTCCGCAATCATCGGCACATTTCCTTTTTGCTACTTTTCACTTGCCACATCTGGGAACAGAATTTGTCTGTTGTCATCGCACTGGTTTGCTATTTGCTCTATTTCTTTAAATTGCTATCTGCGTGCGCTTTGCAAGGTAAATATCACAGCATCATGGGATTAGGACATCATTCCAGGTACTCCATCTTTCAATTATTATTGTTTCAATCTTCAAACAAATATCGAACGAGGTTCTAATACATTTCAATGGAATTCGTTCTGAAATTTACCATGGAATCCCAGATGGAACCTTTTTAAAATAAATGTTAGCGAAAATTACAGCATAAGTCTCTTTTGAAATTTTGAATTTCAGAAAATTCTTATTGAAATTATAGAAATTCTAAATAAAATTTGGAAAATTTCAAATAAATTTCAGAAAATTTAAAATTAAATTTAAAATCCAATCCTGAGTAGTTTGGTGAAACGTTGTTGTAAGCTATATAGTTATACTACAATCACCAATAGTTGTGCAGTAGGGAGGGGCGATTTGAAAAACTTAATAGGCGCTTCGCGTTTCTGATTCTTGGGATTGTACTAAGCGAAAAAGTCCACTAGACCATACGTCTACGGTGGAAATCGAGCTTCTCGATTTTGACTTGATCAGACTTTTGTCACGTTTATTTTTTTGGATATTTCCACTTTTTTTATCCAAAAATATAATGTTTTTTTTACAATAAACTAACAAAAATGCATCAAATGAACTGAAAACAATAGAAGAATAAAAAATAAGAAATAAAATAAATAGAATAAATAAAAAAAAATAGAATAAAAAGTAAGAAATAGAACATTTTTATGAAAATGGTAATTTATCAATATTTTCGCGAAAAATTTGCACTTTCACAAGGCCAAAACTGCCTGAAGGAGCGTTCCAATGCTTTTGCGATGTACTAGAGAGTTCTTAACTATTGTCTTGGCTACAATTTTTGTCTAAGTATTGGATCAAAAATCTCAATGGTTTGGCTGTTATAGGCCAAAATATCCAAAAAAAAAACGTGACAAAAGTCTGATCAAGTCAAAATGCGCCAGCTCGATTTTCACTGTAGACGTATGGTCTAGTGGACTTTTTCGCTTAGTACAATCCCAAGAATCAGAAACGCGAAGCGACCATTAAGATTTTTTTCCTTCCATACTAATCGCCCCACCCTATTGTGCAGCCCTTGAAAATGGTGATAATTTCCTCGATCTTTTGCTCGCCAACATAAGCTGGATTTATATTTGGTATTTTCGGCCAAATAATTTCTATAGGATTTAGGTATTGCTGAATGTACGCGTTTATCTCGACAGTTTTCGAGAACTTGATACAGTCAACTGTGGCATCAAAATAAGTATGTATACTCGTATGTATACAGTATACTCGGCGTAGAGGTAATTAATGCGTGCAAAGTCTATTCCCTAAACCCAAACTGTCCCCTTAATCAAAATTGAAAATGAGAAAATAGTAAATGAAAAAAAGTGTTTATTAATACTGTGATAAGTAATAATATGTACAATTAGAGTATTTATGTTTTTTAAATAAGAAAAATTATTTTAAGTAGTCCAATATACAACGTTGTTTTTTCTTAGCTTCCAGTGATTTTTGCACTGCAGTATATCGGATTTTTGTAATGACGTATTCGAGCGAGTTAGTGGTGTTTTTGGTCCAATCGATTGGTTTTTCGAAAATTTGAACGACATCAGCTGCCTTAATTGTATTTTTTCGGTTGTTTGTTTCGTCATGCTCGTCCTCATGAAAATCTACAGCAATCTGATTCGAGTGATCGAGATTGTCTTCAACATCATAAGTCAAATCGTCATCTATATTTGTCCATAGTTTTAGTTCATCAATAAATCATTTTATAGTGAACAATCAAAAGCAGTGAGTGGAAATAAGTTGGAGAGTGTAATGTCTCCAACTTATTTCCACATGCACATGATTTTGTATCAAAACAGAAAAATTAAGGCAATAGTAACGGATTTCTTTTTCTGTAGAATAATTGTAATAGTCATACGCATAAGATTTTTGCTTCCTTTTTTGTACTTATTTTGCCTTATTATGTGCAAAATCATACAAAAACTGCGAAGTTGCCTCTATACAGTACTCACCAAATCGAAGGTTCCCTCTATAGAGGGAAAAAAATTTTCCCCCTCGTCCCCTCGATTGAGTAGTTCTTTCAATCCTGGGCTTTTTCTACCGCGAGTCTACTGTATATTTTTTTTTCTAAAAAAACTGATATTTTTCTGTTTGATAAAATATCCTTGGAGCAATAAACTTTTTTAGGCTGCGATACAAAATTAGTGTATATATATGGGTGTAATTTTTCGTTTGTATTAAATAATCAATTCCTTTACTGATCTGGCTATTGTAAAATTATAACCTCAATATTAATAAAATTATGGTGCAACTAGTTTTAATTTAATTGGCACTAAATATCGTTTTATATGTGAAAATAATTACATTTTCCTTCAGTATCCTTCCAAAATTTGGGTCACATACACCTTAATATCGTTTCGTAAGAACATTACGATAGAACATGCAACAATCTCAATCAACATTAAATACATAATATTTTAGAAAAAAAAAAAGAAAAACATAAAATGCGCTTTAATTGAAGCAAATACTGAAACAATAATGTTCACAATCACGTTATATTTTGTTTAATTCTAGTTTCTAAAATAGTTTTTTTTAATAATATGTGCATTGAAATTACATACAAACTTTAGCAAATTAAAAAAAAAAAAAAGGAGAAGAATAAACATTTAAATGATATCCTAATGTAGGCCATCTAAACGTATGAAGAAATTCCATTAAGTGCGATTGTATTTTTAGAAATTTCAAACGGATTGCTTAAACTCTTCTTGCTAAAAAACAATTTTATTTGCAATTAAAGGCGTGGACATGACCAGTTTGCTTGCATGTTGTGTTTGGGAAGTCTACATGTGTTTTTCATTTCATCATTAATTGGTTCTATTCACATTTACTATTTCATAGTTTTTCTTAAATGCTGTTTCGTGCAATAAGAATCATTATGTTTTAAATGTTCTCATAAAATATTAATAAAAATTTAAGTTTATTTTTCAATATAAATTAAAAAAAAAAAATATATGTATATGGAAGAATTATGCACACGAATACGGGAGCATATCTCATTCATATCATAGTTTATCACTTGAAATGGCAAGTAACCATATAAAATATGTTTGCTCACAAAAATAATATACGTAGTTAAAAGTCTTCATTACTGATTTGTAAATACTAACATTAATATGTGAATCTTCTACTACTAGAGGCAAAGTAGCATTCTTTGGACAATTTAGACAACTCCAATTTTTTGGGAAACGGCTCTAACGATTTTTAGCACGGTTCCTTCATTTTGAAGGGGAAAGTCTCAGCTTTCAGAATATATAAGTGTGTATTAAAGAGCTGTACAAAATGTATTGAAAGTTTTGCATTCTAAAGCACACTACTTCCAAGCCGTGTATTCCAGTGTAAACATTCTCAACAAAACAAGCATAACAAAACATTGAAACAAAACAAGCACCATTTGAAAAGTTTCTCTCTATAGTTTTGTTTGTGCTTGTGTGTTCAAATGAAGCAGCACATCAAAACAAAAACATACAATGAAATAAAAAAAAACGGTAAATTACACCAGAAGCATCGAGTACACAAGAACAAACACAAAAAAGCGTAAAAAGCACGTACATATATAATTTTTTTCATAATTTCAACTTTCTGATTTTCGTGATTTTTCTAAATTTTATTAATCGTAAATATATATTGAAATGGATGCATTAAATGTAGGTGAAATTATAAATTTTTAAAATTTTTTGCGAAATTTTAAATATTTTTCTTTAAAGAACCTTACAAACGAACCTCAAACCTAATATGAATTGTGATATTTTTATTTTATTTGTATACATTCGATTTTTTATGTTCATAAAAAATGCAAAAGTTTCTTTGCAAGTTTGTCTACGAGTTATTCAAACATGTTTTGAATGTTCCAAAATAGTTTTGATCTTCTACTTCAGCCTTGTTTTATTTGCACATTGTTTTGTTGTACTTGTGTTCTCTTCTTCAATGTTTTGATCGTGGAACAAAAGAAATATTTTTGGAAGTATGTGGTTTGCAATGAGCAAGTAATACATACAGACTAATTGCAATTTCATTAAATGCTTGTAAGATATTTTTGTGGTGTTTGTGCCACATTTTAGTGTGTATGCATGCCAAAGCCTCGTTTGGCCAGGAGAAGATAGCGTCTCTTAGAATAATTATCATTTCCCCACTTTTAAATTCTCATTTTGAAACATATGATAAAAATAACCACAATGTTACCGTAAAAATTTTCCCGGTTTTTAAATTCCTATTTTCGACGCTAACTAATCGACGTTATCTTGGCGAACGTATTTTTTATGTCACTATTTTAAAACATATGACTTTATGATACTTTGTGAATGCCGTACTGTATGAGAACTTTTTGTTTTATTTACAACCAATTCTCGTAAAGCTGACAGAAAGCACGTTAAATTAATCTCAACTTGTATTTATTACAATTAATTAATTTATAAGACATCAATTGTTAAAAAAAAAAGCTTTATTTTCTAAATGCTTCTTTAGCACAATGACAAACGATTAAAATATATTTCAGTTTTCCTCTTATTAAAATCTAATTAAATGCAACGAGATTGTTTGTCAAGATACAAGCGAGTATGTGTTTGTTTTGCTGTTGTTAATGGAGGTTGGCTTGATGAAAAAATATATTTTTTTTTAAATAAAACTAATAAAATGTTTTAGAATGTTTTAAACAATGTACATATATTCAAAGCATTAGGCACGCAAATATTGCGTCTGAAAATGATTTTAATCGCAATGTCATGTCAAGTTAAATAGATCAAATGCAATTCATCCGTTTAAGTTCGTTTAATCGTGTAATTTTCCTTTTTTATTTTTTTGTTTGAAAATTGGAACAACACTTTTTTTGCGTGCATTTTCATTTAAGAATTTGCAAGCATTAAAAAAGTTTTAAGATTCCGCTTTATCACGTTCTAGTGATAGAAACAGTGACTTTGTGTAATCTGTTTTTATATTTTATTACAATATGCGAGGATTGTAATGATGCTGCGGTAAATATGCAGTGTGAACTTAAGAAAAGCTTTTAATGTATAGTGATTTTAACAGTATTTGTTAAAAATATTTGCCCATTAAGATACGCTGAACATTAAAGTGAAAATGTTTTGCATCAATAGGACACAATTGGCAAGAAGAAATGCAATGTGTTTTTGGTATCGTTCTGCTAGTGTTTGTCAGTGTAATTTACAATTGTCTTTGATTTATATGGCGATTTATTATCTGCCACAAAAATGACACCTTGTTAAAATGTAGCAGAATAACGTAATAGTGTTATTTATTATTAGACGAGAATGAACACCAACCATATTCGTATCATCTGAGAAATTAGTTTATTTGAATAAATCAACATAATAATAATAATCAACTAATAAATAGGAATTAATAATAAATCAGATAACGAAATTTATTCAATAATTGATTATTTGCAATTTTGGAAAGGTTACGGTTCCGGCAATATTCATAGTTTTCTTCAAAAATTGTCACAAATTACCCTATTTTTTTTTTTTATAAACAAGTAAAAAAAAGTGCCCCATTGTTGTTTATCAAATTCTAGTTTAAACGATTTTTATTAATGAACTCTTTCCTTGAGAACAATTTTCTAATATCGAATTCACTTACATTTTATATCACAGAGAAACAGCATTAACAATATATTCTTTTCTTACGTTTATTGCATAAAATTTTTTCCTATTTTATAATTCAACTTCTTCATGCCACCTATGTCAAGCTAAAGGGTGTCCCAACAAGAACGATTTAAAAGAAAGATTTAAATTTCTACTTTAAGATATAATAAAGTTTCACGATTTTTTTTTAAATATCTGTGTTTTATTTAAAATTTAAATCTTGCGTTCTTGTTGGGACACCCGTTATAAGGTGCATTTCATTTCACCATTACAACGAGTAATTTTGTTTCTGAGAGCAAAATTTTTAAGAAAAAAAAAACAAAGGTTAAAAAGAATTACGTATTTTGAGGTTGAAAAGAAAACAATGTTAGTTTGTTTCTTACCATATGTAATTAGTGCCTGTAACTTATTGAACATTAACTGCGGTTAATGTTTCCCGCTTTACCAGGATAAAATTCCCGGAATTAAAAGTCTATTTAAGTCCGTAGGAAGTGATGATTTTACGACTCAAAAATTCTCCTTAGTATCGATCACCATGAAATGTTATCTATGTAAGTGGAAAAACAATAACGAAAGCTAGAAATTTTTATTCGATAAATTTGTTCACGTAATTAAATAAATGGTGTGGTGGGCCCCATGCAGATTTTCCTATTGATATCATTTCCGAGAGATTGCCATTTAAGAACAAAAGTAAAAGAAGAACTGGCAATTATTTTTCATGCAGTATTTTAATGTTAAATAGCAAACCAAAAGTGAATGTGGCAATTATCTGTGCTAAAGATCGAAAGTAAGATGTAAAAATGTGTTTATTCGAGTTGAGACATCAATTGTGGGCAATGATTTTAAAAGAAAACATGATAACACATCGATATCTAAACTATGCTCGAAAACAATTTCTTGCAAAAGGATAAAGTACTAACGGAATATTGCATTTTTTTGAGATATTTATTCTGACCAAAAAAGGAAAGAAAGTTAGCCGCAACTGATGGTTTTTACATTATATCTATTACCAAGTGTGAGTTTATAAAGGAATCAATGTATTCTCAAGGCTTGGCTCTACCAAAACCAGTACATACAGCACAGTATAGAAATTTTTTTTAACTTCCTGTACGGTCGGAAAATGAAAGAGCCCTGAAAATAAAAGAAACCACAATTTAAAATAGCAAAATTGCAAAATTTAAATATCCATTGCTCTGCTCTAACAACCCTCGTGTTTTTCTATCACTATTTCTTTTAATAACATGTTATTTTTCTATTATTTTCGCATCATCATTTCCAAAGCTGTGAGACAATGGGGTCAAAAGTTGTTGCTACAAAAGCATTTGTGTAATTTTTCTATGAAGCGTGCGTTGTTGAAATTATGGTCGCAAACATTTTTAGTGGATGTCATTATCTACTTAAATAAATTGTAATATTTAGACGGTGATATATTGAAAGAATCTTTTTTAACTTTTACGAATATTAAGAATAAATATTTGTTAATAATCAGTAATTTATGATGTATTGAAAATAGCATTAATTAGTTAATTATCAGACTCCGACTAGTTTTGCACTTGCTTTTGATTATTATTAGACAAATGCAATAATGAATAATATACTATTTAATTCAAGTTATGGCATTAATTACAATCACAGTGTGGTCGCAACGAATAATTTTGTTGTATTTAATAAACGTTTAAAGTCTGAAAGTGGTATATATACCTAAATTTTATCTTTAATTTCAAAAATTTCCTTTGTGTCCATCGAGGAGCTTTGAAGATCTAGGTACTGTCTAGTTAAGTGAAGTGAAGTTTAATGGTTAATGGAAGCTGGCGGTGTAGAAAATTCATCACCAATTGTATGTTGTCGGAGATTTTTTATCTTTTTCTTATTACTGACTCGCCATATTTTCTGCTGTATAATAAGTTCTCTTATAAAAATGAAAAAAATTTGGTAATTTTTCTTAATATTAACAGATTAAAAAATAAGAAATTATGGCAAAATATATATCGCAAAGGTTCCTCTTAAGGGTGTCAACTCAAAATTTAATACCCGTTGTGGCTTAAAATACTTCCGTTTAGCTGAAATGAAACTGATATGAATTGAGCTGACATTTGGCCACAACTCGAAATATTTATCTTTAGTTGAATCTAAAGATACTATTTTTATATAACAAAGAGGGATATATGTAACTGTATGGTTTTTGGCTAAAGAATAGAGAAACTTATGTATGTAAGATTTTTGCAGTAGCTAGATATGACCACTGTATATAGTTTTCTTGAAAAAAGTGAAAATGTAAACATTTTAAAATGACTCTGCGATAAATAAATTTTAAATTGAAAAATCTCAAAAATTTAATGTTTTAAATTAATACAAAATAAAAGAGGTTAAATGGCATACAATTTATACAATTCAGCGCAATTTCCGCATCTCCGAAACTAATTAATCGATTTTAATGAAGGAAATATGAGGCATATACATTTTATTTTAAATAAAACTATTATAACAGCTACAGCAACGCGTGCCGGGTTCATCTAGTAAAAAAATAAAATTGAAAAATTTCGCCAAAAAAATTTTTTTTTTGGTGGGCTTTACATTTTTCCACAAGTCGTACGACATGCCAAATTTTTGTGTAGAAGAGCACAAGTCGGATCGTCTAAACGTAATATGTAATGAAACTACACGATTTTGAGAGAAAATACGGATGAAAATTTGACAGTCGTATGGCTCTCTTGATTTTTAAAAATTTTTCAAAAACCAACGCATACCAATATATCAGGGATGCATTTTTATGTAGACAAATGTGAGAAAGCCAGGGAGGGAAAACTGCTTTCATAAATCTATACCAATTATAAAATCAAAATGTACATTTTAGCCCCCAACCGCACAATTTTATAAAAACATACGTATATTTTCCAAAAGTACATTAAAAATTTTGATCACGAAAATAACATAGTTATAAAAAGTTATAAAAATATTGTTCAAGGTTATTAATAAAAATTCAATACAAAAAAAAGAACTCCATCCCTGGGGAAAACAAGCAAACACTTGTAGTTAAATTAAATGAAAATGTTTTCATCTTACTTGATTTTATCCACACCAATGGTGTAAACGCCAGAAAACAATCGTCCGATTTTTACTCTCTTTTTTTGACATACGGATGGAATTTCATTTTATTTTCTCTCACATTTTACGTACGAAAAATCTTATCGTTTAAAGCGGCCTTTAGGGGTTTAAGGGTACAACCTATTTTCAGACACACCAAATATACACAAAAAATTGTAATAAAGTCGGCCAAGCCGTTTAGGAGCTGTTTAATTCCAAACACTGCGACACTAAAATTTTATATACGAACACATATACATGTATAGATTTTAGTTCTCCAACGATTCATTGCACAAGTGTCGAAGAAACAGGATGCTGTGTTGTAATACATATGTACACGAATAAAGCAACTAATGCCTGTCAGATGTGACTTGTGGTAATTTCTCCAATTAAATAAATATATACATATGTAGAGTTATAAAAGACGGTCTTAAGAAATTACTAAACCTTCCGGTCAGTTCCAATTTTATGAATTTCTGTAACAACATATAATACAGCATTAAAATAAAAAAAAATTGGACTTGTCTGGGAATGGTCAAACTGTTAAAATTGGTTACCAGCAACAGTGCACACTCTTTTATAACAAAACCTTCTTCTGTTCTGAATATTAATAACCTAAAGTTATCAAATGTAGACAATAAATATGCACATACATGTGTTAGTGTGTATGCAGTAGATAAGAACAAAGTATGTGAGTAATAAATTTAATTATAAAGCAGAAACATATAAATATGGCTCAATGCATATTAACGATTTTATTAATAAAATTAACAGCAATACTGTTGCCATAACTGATTGTCAGCTAACAGACTTTTGGTAAAAGTTATTATTTTTGGCAATGGATTTTTTTTAATGCAAATTTTTATACTGATCCATATAAGGCCCGTCAACAAAATTTAATGCGTGTGCACTTGTATTTGTTACAAAAAAAAAAAAAACTTCGAAAGTGCTGTTGGAATTTCTTCTTTTTACAATTTTCACTTAATCGTTGAAATTGAAATAGAAATACATAAATGAAGTCATTCTTGACATAGAGGAACAGCGAACGTGACAAATGAGTTATAAAACAATGGAAGTGTCAATTTATTTCATTAATTTAATGTCGACATAATTCCACATAAAATATTTTTTTTGATATTTCAAATTGTGCCTTATTTTAGCCCCTTTTGGCGGCATGTATGAAATTTAAATGAATTTGCGATACATTGAAATGCGTTGTATTTTTGTTCCTTTTCGTTAAAGATATTGTTTTTTTTTTAATTAAATTTATTTGATTTTTTATTTTTTTAAGAAAAAAAAAGTAATAAAAATTTATGCTGTACACAACTATAAATGGCGTTAAGTCATTTTAATGTTCTCAAATCACAATTGTTGCTGTACACTTTAGAATCGGAAGAAACTTTTTTCGAAATTCGAATAGCACCCAAATACACCCGAACCTATTTTTACACAGTAAATACCTTCCAGAGAACCCCGTGTAAAAAAATCGAGCACTATTCGAATGTATTTAGGAATCTTCTGCGAACCACATTAGAAGTGTTGTTGTTGTTAACTTGTACACAGTGTTGCTTTTTAGGGTTTTGTAAAATAAACAAAAATATTATTGGAACTTTTTCTAAAAAAAATACAAGGTTTGTTCAAAAGAAACGGTGAATTTTGGATATTCGCGGCCTGTGTGCATTCGATTATGGAAATTTTCTTTTTGTTATGTTTAGACACATGTGTTATGTTGGCATTATCAGCCAATTTGGATTAGTAGTTTGTTGTTGACAATTGAAAACTTTAGTCACGCGTGTGTGTGTTATTCGATTTTTGACTTTTGAAGAAAATGGATCAAAGAATATGTATTAAATTTGGTGTTAGAAATGGAATACAGTGCTCCAAGGCACTTGAAATGTTGACTGTGGTATTCGGCGAGTCCAGTTTGTCTCAAAAAAGTGTGTTTATAAGTGGTACAAGAGCTTTGCAGAAAGCTGAGAAGATGTTGATAAAGATTAGAAGGAGTTGCAACCACGTCAATAAGTGAAGAAAACATTTTAACCGTGAAAAAAATTATTTGGAAAATCGTCGAAACACTATTAAAGAAGTTGCAGAGGATGTTGGCATATCAATTGCTCATGAAATTTTATCGAATGTTTTGGGCAGCAAAGTCTGTTCCAAAATTACTAAATTTTGAGCAAAGGCAACGTCGCAATAGTATCGCTCAGGAGTTGTTGTTGTCAACGACGATCCATAACTGGGTCATAACTGTTGACGAAACGCAAGTATATGGTTATGCTGTCGAAACCAAGACCGAAAAAATCACTTCAAGTTTGATCAAATGTGAAGGTTTTGTTCACTGTTTTCTTCGATTACAATGACGTGGTGCATCATGAGTTCTTGCCAACAGATCGTACGATTAATAAGGAATACTACAAGGAAATTATGTAACGTTTACATGAAGCAAAACGGCTCAAACGATCGGAATTGTGGGAAAATTCATGAATTCTGTAACACGATAATGCAGCAGCTCACACATCAAAGCTTTTTCGTGATTTTATGGACAAAAACAACACCTTAATCATGCCTCAACCACTTTATTCACCAAGATTTGACTCCCTGCGCCTTTTTCCTATTCCCAAAACTGAAGAGACCAATGAAAGCAAAGCGTTTTACCAATATTGAAGAGATAAAGTCAGAATTGAAGATCGAGCTCATGGCCATACCGAAAAGCGCATGTCAGAAGTGCTTCGAGGATTGGAAGAAGCGCTGCCATAAGTGCATTATATCTGAGGGGGATTACTTTAAAGGGGACAAAATAAATATTGATGAATAAATAAATACTTTAAAAAAAAATTCTAAATTCACCTTTTAGTTGAAACATACTTCGTATATACACGGTGGGTCAAAAGTAATCACCCGGGGCATAAGTAATCACCCGATGTCTTTTTACTATAATTTTTTTTTAACACATGATATTTCTCCGTTTTTGATACTTTTCTGTACCATGGGAATAAACAAAAAGTTTTCCCAAAACATTCTATCGAGTGGCTATTGGTCCCTACATAATATAATATTCATCGAAAATGTCGCTGTACATAAAAATATATTTATATTATATTCAAACCAGAGCTTCTAACCGCAATTAATTCCGTTCCGGTTTTCGGTTCCGTTCTGAAACTTTTATAGTTTCGGGTCACGTTTCGGTTTTAAAAATTTAAATTTCATTCCGGTAACGTTTAAATTTTTTTTTATTTTCGAAACCGGTTTTTATCGGTTCAAACATTATTTTGAGTAGCATTTTTTCGAATGTTCTGTCATCATAATATTTGTGTTTATTGTTTATTTTATTATAAAGTTGCATTTACACGCAGCTTCGCTAATGCCCAACTTTTCTTACCCATCCTCAAAATATTTCAAACAATATCCAGAAAGTGCTCTGGAATTATCAATTCCACCTTCCTATATTGAAATGAATTAAAAATCAAATTTGTTTTGCATTATACGTTTGCAGGAGTACGTAAAACCGTTTTGTATTTTCACTTTTTACGGATTTGATTTCTGTGACACATATGATACAACAAGTATGATAAATAATCGTAATTTATTCTGAATTAAAAAAAAACAATATGTTAACTTATACTATAAATTGATTATTAAGCGTTACCAATTCTTGACAGAACCAAGATTTAAGTTAAATTAACTACACTGCGTATGATTAATAAATTTAAAAAAAAAGTACACAAACACACATGATCACACCTACAGCCTACATACGTTGCGTACAGAGTTTGACTGACTATTCAAGTAGTTTGAAGAGATGATAAAGGAAAGCGAAAATATGTAATCAATACATAAAGTGAGGCAGACAATAAAAATATTCAACAGCTAAACATAAAACAGAAACTTGTTAGCGCCACTACAACAACAAGAACAAAGCACTCACACAGTATAGGAGGCAACACACAATAAAGAACAGTGGGTTTTAAGTTTCAAAAAGATTTAAAATAAATGACAACAAATAAATTTCTTAGATAGTTAAGACCTCATGTATGGTAAACGAATACGTTAACGTTTTTCAAGCCCATTATGCACTATTTATTTCATTATTGTGCATTATTTTATTTCGCCGACATTTTTCATTGCTTTAATGTCGACGAAGCAGGGAGAACAAACACTAAAGCACATAAGAAAAAAATTTGATGGCTGGAGGAGGGCTTGATATTTTTCATATAGGGTCAACGCATTAACAGCTGATAGCCAAGATAAAATGCTGCCCTAATAGTGTTTCCTTTTCAAACGAAAGGGCATTGCATATTTTGCTTTATTCATTTAAAACATTTGCACTTTATTATTCCACTATTAATACATTTTATAGTAATTTACAATTAACGTATTTCCGAGTATGTTCTTATGTTTTCGTTGTGATTAAAAAGGCATTTCTTTTCATAAAGATTTTCCATATTTCTAAATTTAATTCATTTAAGGTGGTTTGTCCTTTGTTGCGTGTCCATCTTTATATTATAAAAAAGGTAGATATTTTTGATAGTTGCTGCGTTAATAAGCAGCATTTTAACAAATATAAATATCATAAGGTTATTTTATTAAAACACTTTATTAATAACACTAATTATTTTAAGCCTAAGGTCTTTTTATATATTTTATATTTATTTCAATATTTCGCTACCCCTTTGTGTAGCTTCTTCAGGAAAATTGGTTTTTTTTTATAATTTTTTTTTTTTTTTTAAATTAAAAAAATTAAAAAAAAATTTAAAAAAAATAAAAAATTAAAACACTTTATTTTTTCAATTTTCACAATTTGCAGATTCCAATGATGGAAGAATTAATTTATTTAATTAATTTTAATTAATTAATTTATTTAATTAATTTTAATTAATTTATTTATTTAATTAATTAATTAATTTAATTAAATTATTATCCTTATCATATATATTATTATCATTTTCATTATTATTATTATTATTTGAAATTGGGGTAAAAATAAAAAAAAAAACAGACTACGGGTTTTTTGGTAGTCTTCTAGTAAGTCATGTGTTAGGTTATCAATTGGGGTTCTAGGGTCCTTTCCTAACAGAAACTCTGTTCTCTATCACTGCAACACGAGGAAGTTTTTTCACAACAATTATCACCATTGTAAGTTGGACAAAATTGGACTAAGACCTTTTTTTACCTTTCCGTCCAGCAACCTGCTGACCTAACCTAACCTAACAGTAATTAGAATTGATTAAAAGGGTTATTTATTGTTCGTCAAAATTAATTAAAAATCAGTAAATTTTTATAAGTTAAAATAACTAAAAAACACAATATTTTTTATTGTTCTGCTGGGTGGTTTGTTTTTTGTAGTAGATATAAAATAAAAGACAAATCAATTTTGTTTTAAAAAATTTGTAAGTTATAAAAATAACATTGAAAAATAATTAAAAAAAAAACCAGTTGATTTAAATGAAATGTAGGTAGCCCGATTTTTGAATGAATATACTAGTGTTTTAATTGATTTTTCATTCAAATTTACATACATAATTTCTTGAGTGAGTATGTAAAATGGTTTATAATTTTGCAAATTTTGTTTCGTATGGAGCATTTCATTTAAGAACATTAAATTTATTTTATGAACAATTATGTTCCACTTATAGTTTTCTTTAGTGCTTAATGCACAGCTGTCACCATAACTTTTTTTTGCCACCACTTACCGTTAAATGGCAAGGATTTGGAATTCGTTTGTTTATATCAGTTCTCTTTTATATGTACATACATACGTATATCTGTAAAGCACTGTCAATGCCACAAGTCAATAAACACTCACTCCTTGCTCTAATCCTTACATATATATGTATATACATACATACATCCGTATACGAGTACATAAATGTACATATGGATATGTATACTTGCACATACATGCATACGTATTAAGCACTTGCCCAGACATTTTTCTATGTTTGCATTTTTCTTAAATTTCTTTAAATTTTAATATCCCATTTACATTTTTTTTTTTTCAATTTTTGCACAACATTGCTTTGCTAAAAAATAATTGTCTTTTATTAATTTAATTAAAAAGACATTCACATAGGTATTTTGTTTTATTTAGTTTAATATACAATTTTTATGAATTAATATGAAGCACTTTGTGAAGGTGGGCGTTGCAATCCATATGCCGGTTACTGGAGGCCAACAGACAGTAGACAAAAGATGATGTCTCTGATTGTTTGAGCAAAAAAAAAAAAAAACAAATCGAACAAAAACAAACAGCGTAAAGTGCACAAAGAAAATGTTTTAAATCTTGTCCGCCTAAATACAGATTTTTCTTCGTTTAAATTAAAAAAAATATATATATACATATGTATATATATATAAATATTTTTTTATAAAGTATAAATTAGTTGTGTTTTCGTTTTGCCAAATATTTGGCGCGACACTTATTAACTCGCTCAATAGTACACAGATGTGTGTGTGTGTTTATTTTACGTTACAAATTATTTTATTTTTGTGTTTAACGAGAACGATACGTACTACAAACAAAATCCGCCTTGTATTCCGTTTGATGGTTGTTGTCCAACTAAAATAATATTGGGGATACCATGGAGCTTTACAAGCACAATATTCATGATGCGGCTCTGCGTATGTGTGTGTGTATGTTGTGTGCCCGTTCACTTTTCATTTTGGATTTTAAATTTTCAGTTATTTGTTTTTGTTGTTTTTGTGCTCATGTAGTCGTGACTTTGTGCTTGTGTATATGCTTAACTAGAAGATTTTAATATGTTTTATTTTGTTGTCATTAAGCAAAATATAAAATATGCATTCAAAAGCTAAAATAGTGAAAATTGATGTTGCCATTGTGGTATGTATGACCAAAGGGGACAACATTCAAATCTAGTTTACTAAAAGCGTATGGAAAATGTTCGCTTTCGTTTAATAAACTGTTTGACAAATGTCACGCCTGTTTAAGTGATAATGGTTATACGTTTCATATATAATTAATTACAGATCGAAACGCTTGACGCAAACCTAAGCAACATGAAACGCTTTCTAGGCGGAATTTTTCATTTTTTTCTTTTTTTCGAAATTATCACATTCTAAAATTAAGGTAAATTTTCAACAATACAACATTTTCAACAATATCATTGAAAAAATTTCATCTTTGCTGATCTGTCATTATCAGCTGATCAGTCCTCACGTTGCTTGCGATGCATCCAAAAAAAAAACAAAAACGTTGAAGCATTCTACGCTTTGTGTTCTTTAACTTGCAACATACCAATCCCCTGCATCTACTTTTTTAACAGTTGCATGAGATGGGAGAATGCGTGGTGTGGACTGTAATTTTATGATATGGATGGAAGAAAATATCTTTGGGTAACAGCAATTAAGTGATATCAAATATTATCCGTTCGAGGGATTGTCAAAATCGCAGAGATCAGATCGGCTTAAATAAACGCTTTAAGGTACTGTCACATATGGCAAATATTTGCTCAATAAAACGTTAACGTAACAGTTTTCGGCAACTAATTAGTTAATATTTCATGGTGTATAAAAGTCAAAATGAATTGAAATAATAATTTTTTGAAAACCGATGATGTTTTATATAAAATAAAGACCTGCTTCAAAGCAAAACTATTTTTAAATATTTAAAAAAATTAAAATTTATTTATTACGTTTATTTGAGCAAATATTTGCCATATGTGACCGTACCTTTAGATTTAACAATTTGCGAATGTATTTTTTTTTGTCATTGAATGAGCTTCATAATTATGCTGCTGTCAAAAGTAAACTTCTTTCCGATTAATTGTGATAAAAGAAAACAAATATTATGAATCTATCACTTTTATTGATTAAAGTAGGTTTTAAAAAAATTCGAACTCATTAACAAATAAAATTTGAAAAATTTTCCAAAGCGTTTACAGTGCATTCGCATTATAGATGCAATTATTTTTCTACACAGAGTCAATGAAGTAATTATTATTGAAAAAAAAAAAAATAAAATACAAAGTACATACTGGGTGTCTGGTGGCAAATTTATATTTTTAAATACGATTATTTCAAAAAAGAATAAACGGTGCGGAGGGAGGTTGGAGCCGTTGGAATTATCGATTGTACGGGTTTGTCAGTCACGTTGTCGCAATGGTCGAGTGAGCGTCGCGCATTCGCTGTGGAGACATTATTTAAGAGTAATGATTCTTACGTAATTGCTCTCGTTGACAATTTTGTTCAAAGTTCGTTATTCGGCGAATAAATGATGGACCGAGTGTAAATTTAATTCGTTCGTGGGTGCAGAGATTCCGCGCAACTGTTTCGGCTATGAATGTCCCACGGCCAGGGCCCAGTCGATGCGAAAACATTGAACTGGTTGAAAGCAGTTAACGTGAAAATCCGCGACTTTCAATACGGAAAAGAGTTGCCTCACTGGGACTTCCAAGAGCGATTATTCTTGAAATTTTAAAAAGGGATCTGGCAGACATACTCTTTGAAAAATAAAATACGCATTTCCATTCTCTTAATAAAACTTTGAGTCAATTATTACGTTTTTTATTTAAGTTTGAAAAAACAAAATCTGTTACCAGACACCCTTTACTTATAAAAAAATTTAATTATAACAAAAATTATACGTACAACTGGCCTTATAAGTGCTGGTTTGTTTGCTACTTGAAGTGTTTACAATTCTCATTTCTGATATTGGCAAAATCGAATTGTTTCATAATGCCAATTTCTAACTGTTGAATGTGCAATTAATTTTATAAAATATTCAGATAAAAATTCTGAAAAGTTTTTAAATTAATTTCTTAAAAATTATGCAAATTTATAATTTCAATTCTAGTTTGAAATTGTGGAGCCTGTAATTAGGTTACCGCAAGTGAGCAGGTGATTTCATGTGTTTTCGTACAACTACTGTCAAAATTTACCTACAATTCGAAAAATTTTTTTATTAAAGAGCGAAAAAGTGTTTTCAAATACTGGTTATAAATAAATTAGTTTTACTTAATTTGTTATTGACGTAATAATTGCGCATTTGAAAAGACGAAATAGCAACATGAGGCAAATGTACAATCGGTGTCATTAGCATCGCAAGTGCTTAATGTACTTTAATTTATTATTGAGCGGCAAGAAAGATGGTGTAGCTGTTCGCTGAAGTAGTAAGCGCTTGTATTATATAGTACGATGTGGTAGATTCACACTCTATGACAATCACTAAGAATTTTTCTTGAATGAATTTGAGCAATAAAATGTCGGCGAATTAAAATAATAAAATGTCTTTGCTTTTGTTTAAATCTTTAAAAATTAATTATGTATAAACATTAATATGTGAGAGCTGTGTGTAAAAAGATAACAAAAAAAAAGAAAATGATATAAAAATTTTCCTTAGTAATGGCATACAGCTCTTTATGTATATTCATAGATATTTTTGGCGAAATCTTTTGGTTCTGTTCAAGAGAAGCAACAGTATTGATACTCTCCTTTATTCATTTCGAAAAGAGTAAACATTATTGTTGCCAAACAAAATTTATTTCATGTTGCTTGCATGTAAAATTCCTAAATTTTCCCGTATAAATAGTAACCCAGTGAAAAATATTCGAAGTCATTACTTGGGAATAACTTTTGATTCACTTCCCAAATATCAATAACTGTATATTTTCGACTTCTCAGAAAGTTATTAAGAACAACAACAACAATACAGTAAATTAGTATGAAAATGATTCTATTCTACAAAATTTGTTTATGTTTATTTATTTATATATTTGTACTTATGCATGTATGTTTGTATAAATATTTGACTTTATTATTTATTTAATCGTAAAACAAATGAAGTAATAAAAACTAAAATTTAAGTGGATTTCTATAAAATAAATCAAATAAGATTAGAATTTTAATAGCATTTAAACTTATCATAAGCTGCTTCTGCATTAAAGCAAAGCAATAAGCAACTTTTCATAGCTGCGTGGGAGTAATAAAAAAATTAGTTTCAATGCTATGATTAATGGCGATTTCTTTTCAACCAAAAGTGCATTGCATTTTTTGCCCTTGACTTTGCCCTTTCATGCAAAACAGTTGCACTTTTTTGTTTCAATTTAGAGCCATTTTAACGCAATTTCAAAGAGAACTAAAGTACAAGTATTTCTAACAAATAAAAAGAAAAGTGCTATGCACTTTTTGGGAATCGAAATCTATAAGAAACATTAAAGAAGTAGATTTACTTAACATCGCGAGCATTACTTCGAATTCAATGAATCGTTATCAAAAAAGACAACTTTCGGCAACGACAACCGTATTAAAAAAAAAAGTAGAACTAATCCGAATTTGCACTACTTCCGGATCACTAGTTCAGGATCTTATGGACTTCTTTGGAAGCACTTTTTTCACTGGGAATGTAATCGTAAAATAGATTAAAAATATTTAAAATATTTATTACAGAAAGTGGTAAAATGTTTTTATTTAAGGAAAATTTATGAATTAAAATTTCTACAGGGCAGTAGTATTAAAAATTTAAATTGTAATCATATTCAAGAAATAAAATCATAAAGGAATACTTTGAATACATGCATACTGATATATAGAGCTTCTAAAAAAACTTAAATCGAAGTAGCCTAAGTCATAAAGTTGTTGCTTTGTGCTAATTTAAAATTTTTAAAATTGTTACAGCATTTACGGGAATATTCATTTTGAGAAATTAAATTTTTACATGCTCTTTCCGACCAGTAACAAAAGCCCAAGCAACCTCTTTGTTTTAGAAGTTGTTAGCAGTCGCACTCGAAAAATAGAAATTATTAGTTGTGTGCACTGTTTGCTCTTCTGGGGACGTAACTAGTAGCGCAGCAAGAAAAAAAATTAACAAAACACCGAAGCTTCGGACATGGTTACCCAATAAGCTCTTAAAAATTATACAAGAATAATATGTGCACTTTTAAACACAATACATATTAAATAGTATAACAAATGCATTTCCATCAACATGCTAGACTTTTATGAAAATTTTTTACTGACAAAGTACTGTCGCGCTAGAAAGTTCAAGAGCTTAAACCTTGCGCTTAAACTTTTACGGCAACCTCTACTACAAGGACACATTCTTTTCGCTCTCATTTTTAATTAAAAAATTTTATATCAATTCCCAAATCTCTTCTCGGGACAGTCTGGCTACACTGTTTGCGTGAGCATGCGTTTAGTGTGTTGCCTCAACTTTATTGTTGTTGTATTTCGTTTTGTTGCTTCTGCTAATTTTATTGAGCACGGAAATTGTTAAAATTAAAAAAAAAACAAAAAAATGTTTAGAGTTGTAAGCTGTGAGGATGTGTATTACTCGATACATGTGCATATGTATGTATGTGTGTGTGTATGTATTTATGTATGACTGCACCAATAAAACTTCTGCTCGTGGAACAGATTTCAACTTTTTGTTTATTTCAATAAGGTCACTAATAGTGAGTTATTTTAAATGTTTAAAGGTTAATGAAAGTTAAAAGACTGCGATGCTATAATTTTAACACTACTGCTAGAGGATATTGTTATGCAAAGCAATTTGAGCACTATCCTCATATAAATGTAGTTCGAGATTTTAGATTTTCATCGACCGACAACCGACCGACATAAACAAACCAAACTTACGCAAACCCAAACAATAAACAACTACATACACCGATAAAACACACACAGCTCTGTTGTATCCAATCAACAGGCACATCAGAAAGTGAAGTTTCACCTCCTGTCATTTCTCCTACTATGCCTTTCCATTAGTTTCGCATTTGCAGGGGTGTTCTCTGGTTTGGTGCTGGTCTCAGTTAAAAAAAAATTTACACTAATACAACAATAGTAAGCTACCATAAGCAAAAGACATAAAATGTAAAAATATTATATTTCAAAAGCTTTACAATATCGTCCTTATAAACGTAATAGATTTGACTGGAAAGCACACTCTCATTTTTCGAGTTTTTTGGTTATCTGATACGACTAGACTGGCAAACAGAATAGCACTCATTAATCATACAGAAAGTCAAGTATCACTAATAATATCAATTCTATTCATTTGCTGCTAATGTTTTTTGGCTTCATTAATTTCATGAAATAGTTAATTGCAAATCCGTAGAAAAAAGAATGAAATATTTTTAGGTTGTCGTTTCAACAATAATATGTTTAAGTCACATAGGAAATCCATCAACATTTTTTGAATAAACATTTTAGATTGTACATCTCTTACTAATGAAACATACTAGATTAACCCGGTGCACTTCGCTACCGCACAACAATTTATTTAGATATCGGTACGGTATGCCATCTGCATCAAATTTGGATATCTCTATTGGTAAATCAAAATTCCATTTGCCAAAAAAATTAAGAAGGTACTCTTTTCAAGGCGCAGTTTTACCGAAAAGTACCCGTTTAACTTTAGTTTTGGTTTCCATTTCAAAAATTTTTTCACCCATATCAAGGAAGTGGGTATGAAATAGTCGTTCGTAATGTTGTGTTTGCAGAGATATCATTATATTTTATGCCTTAAAAAATCCCTTTAATATGATTCTAATTTTAAAATTGTGCATTTTCCCGAAAAAATATGTGAAATGGCGACGGCTGAAGTAGTCTGCACGTTGACTACAAAACAAAAACAGACCTGCGTTCAACCATAGTTTCAGACTAAATTTAAAAAAAAAAAAAAAATCTCGGATTTTTCTGATGTGCATTAGTGCATTCGTCACTGGTGAGACCCAGCCTACCTGTGAGGTAGTCCCCCGGTCCCTATTAATAACATGTTCCGTGCGCTTATCGCCGAAGCGTGGCCACAGTTTTCTTGCGACTCCACATGTGTTCAGCACGTTGCATCTCCCTCCGGCAACGGCGATGTAATCTTATTCGATGTGTCCATAGCAGACCCAGCCCTGCCCAGTCCATCCGCCCAAATAATACGTTTCTTATGTTTTTTTTTTATTCCATTTGGGAAACAAGTTTGATTAAATCTAATTTTACTCTCCATTGTTCAAAGCTTTTACTGAGAATTTATTTGAACACATCCTGAATTGGTCTTATTTATTTACGTAAATTAAAAATAAAAACAATAGTGTATTTTTTTCAATTTGTTCTTAAGGGTACTAAATGATGTGAAAATTAATATAATAAAATGTTTGAACTTTTAATATGACCTCTGACCCACGCAGACATATAAATTATAAACCAAATTAATTTATGGTTTCGTTCAGATTTTATTTTTGCTCACTATTTAATATTTATTAATCGTATTATTCCTTTTAACATTAGTTTGTATGTACGTTTGCTTGAAATATTTTCATACATTGTTAGCATTTTCATGAATGAGTTCAAATCATAATTGAGCTGAAAAGCATTAATTTATATAATTGTGCTGGAAATTGTTTGGAAAGATTTTTAAGCGTAACACAAATTTTTTCTATTGTTAAATTTCCAACAATGAAAGATAATTATTATTATTTGTGAGTGTAGTTGACATTATGCTAACGATTACTGTAAATACTGCGAATTCAATATTTTCTTTTTTTAAAATAATGACACTGTGATTTGAATGTTGCAAATGTAAATCATTACAGACGTATTGCAATAGACTATAAGTATCTGTTGGGAATGGAACGCAGACCTTACAGGCAAATAAATATTAAATATTTTTATTATTTATATGATACTAATTGTGATTTTCGGTCGAAAAAATATATGAAATTATACGATAAGATTTTTCGTTTTGTTAGGTTTGTGTAGCACAAAACCAAACAAAAAAATAATAAAACAACAAAAAAATCATTTACTTCTAAATCGGTTTTGTTCTTACTACTTATGCTTTTAATTTTATTTGAAGTGTGAAAGCAAAAAGTAATATTACTTCAGATTTTTTGGCACTCGCACCAAATCTCATTAGTTTTCTCGCTCACAAAGTATTATGAAAGTCGTAATACTTGTATTATAGTGTGAAAGCGCCATTATGATCACTCTTTAATGTATTAAACTTCTACTTGGAAATTTCATTATGTACTATTAATTAGTCTCTAGAAATTTTTTGAAAACGCCACATAATTCAAACATTTAAGGCCCTTTTCACAATGTCTGATTAAAAGTTAACGTAGACTTTAACGGCAACTTTGGCATACAACACTTGCTGTTAAAGCTCACGTTAAGTTTTAACCGTACATTGTGTAAACGGCCGTTAGTGTGCTTCGGTGACTGAAGAAAGGCGTTTGTGATGGTGTTAGTGAAAATACTTGAGTAATTGGGGGTATCGCTAAAGAATTTGGTTATTTGCAAAAGAGGTTAATAGGCTCCATAACTGAAAAATTTGTTCATAAGTACATAATTGCTCTGTTGAATTTTAAAAATATAAGAATTCTATTTGATATACACTAAATGTTTGCATTTTGGCAAACTGGTTGATGTTTTTAGTTAAACGGCAATTAGTAATGAAAAGAAAACCAACATTTAATTGTGCGCAAAAAAAGACGTGAAAGGAACTCATTTAATTTTATTCAGTTTGCTCAAATTCAGTCAAATAATCAAACATGCACTTTTCGTATGAATTATGATTGTATGTATGTATGTATGTATGTGTAAAATAAACGCCTAGATTTATAAAAAAAAATTGTTTGCATTAACGGTGAATACTTTTTTCATGACGCCCTAAGAGTAGATGACGGGGTAGTATACTCAGTTCATTAATGCATTTGTATCAAATCGATTGTTTTAGATCAGCAAGTTAAGCTTCTTTGAAATTTTATATTTATCATATATAAAGCTTAAGAGTTTCACGGTCAGTGTGTCGAGGTGGTATAACGTCATGCTCCTTGTTTAATCTTGTCAAAGTCTTTCGACGATTCCAACTCATTAATTAAAAAAAAACATGCATCGTGTGCTAAGTCTATATATTTCTACTTATGCTTAGAGAGTAATGTTGTATTTCGGAATGATTTACCCTGAGTCCTTTACCCTTATCCTTACCGCCTTCATAGCTGATGTGCTCATTGAAGTCAATGGAAACGGGTGACGGTTCGAGTGAGCTAAAATATCACTACAGCAAGCGCTTGCTTTTGATATTGTCATTTGATTTGCCGTCTGTTCATACACTATAATTTTCTTTATCACAGAAATTAAAAAATTTTTAAATTTTTAAGTTCGTCACGAAACATGATCGTGTGTGGCGTACAAACCAACATTTTTGAATGAATAGAAGCGCTGTGATTAGATTCGACTCAAAATCTGCTTTACCTGAATATTTATGTACATACGTGCACTATTCAAAAGACATCAACAACTGTCAGTGGGAGTCAACAATATTGATTTAATAAATTGTATTAAAATAATTATAATTAAATGCTAATCAGCTATTTAAAAATTAATATTAAAACACACTTACAATTGCAAGCAAGCAAACAATCAATTAATTAATTTAAATTAGAAATAAAAGGTGCACTGTTTTTTTTTTAAATTTAAATAGAAAAAAATTGTCATGTAGCTACGCATAGTATGATGACAACTTTTATCGCCCGCTGTCTCATAGACTTTGAGCAGGCAGCCGTGTTGTTGGCGTCTTTTCATTGGAATATTCTATGGTAAAAAAGGCACTGGGCACTTTCATGTTCGTGTGTAAATTATGATGAATTCGTAATAGTTGTTTGACACATAAAAGTGAACACTAGAAATTGTACTTGTTTACATATGAATGATTGCGCACACATACATACATACAAATGTTTGTTTATATAAAGTAGTTGTAGAATACAGATTGTGTTTGAATTTTAAAATTAATTAAAAAAATTATGAACATGTTTCTGATTCTCTTGTGATGAAATAAACCGTTTTCTACTTTAGAAAAACTAATGGTGATTTCCTTTCTGAACAAATATGTTGCCCTTTCGATGGATAACATTTTCTACAGTTTGCCCACACCTTTAAAAAGTGATAAATTTTTTACTGCCACAATGGTACAAAATATTTGAGATTTAACATTAATGTATACTTAGCTTTTCACTGTTTCTACGGTTTTTAGCACCATTTTATCAATAAAAATAGTCAGCAACATTGTTTTCTAATCAGCTGCTATTACCTAGAACAAACTGCAAAAACTTTCAACCAAAAATTTATCAAAAAAGTTTACATTAAAATAAATAATAAATTAAACAGAATCTTCGTCTATCAAAAGTCTGATGGACTCTAGTGAAAGTGAAGAGTATATTGACTTTCATAATTCTTATTTGTATAAAAAAGTACTTAACAAAGATGTAAAAAAGGTTAGTATATCACCCCGACTTGAGAGTAGAGGGTCAAATATGTTGCATATTTTGCCAGTTATTTGTGCAACATATTTAGAAAGGAACGAGATAGCTTTTTTTAATATTACATATTTTTTACAATGGAACAGAAATAGTAACGAAATGTAGCATATATGTAACATTTTTGTCAGAAAAGAAAACACCATAAGTGAAGACTAAGTGAAGATACTTTCAAAATTTTAATTCAAATTAAATTGAAACTCTACGAGTACATTTTCTTTGCCAAAAAATATTAATGATTCAACCAAAAACATTGTAAAAATCTGCACAGATGCATTTTGGAATACGATACTTTGTACAGTTGCTTTCGAAATGTCGTTTTCGAACTCACCATTAATGTCTTTAGATGGTAAAAAAATGCCTTCTGGATATTTTTCAATAATACAAAAATACTGCAACACTTCTGGAATAAGTCTTTTGTTGAATAACAAAAAATTCTTCAGCAATATAGTTTTTTTTTTTTTTATAAATGTTTCTCTATCTAAATTACACATTTTTACATCACTTGTTTTATCTTAGAAATCGCAAAATAAATTTATTATAAACACTACCGGTCTTGAAGTTTATTCGTTCGTAAATGCAAATAAGCAAATCTAAGCATCATAAATAGATGATTAGAAAAAAGGAGTGCAGAATAATTATATGATGAAGCGCAGTGATGCATTTTCGAATAGACCCCAACTTTTCGTCTTGCACTAATGTGAGCTTCATAAACTCTGTTGTGGCACACCATGACGAGCGCTTGAATACAACTTTTTTGGTCAAATTTTTATATATTTCTCGTGAGTACCCACTTCGTGGGCGGTAGTTTGCACGATCATGATAATTTTATACCTATCAAGTGACCCTTCATAATGATGAGACAAGCAAAATACGTCATGCACGAATGCGTTTCAGTTTGGTTGAAAATATCATGAACGCATATGATCCATGAATGCTATTTAAAATAATACTTTTCTTCCATCATTAACTTCTTATTTAGAAATAACAAATTTGAAGTGACATTAATACGAACCCTAACCACCCATTTTTGGACAAATCAACAAAATAACATTGACTGCGACCCAAAAGTATAATTTTTCTGAAAGATTATTTTATTGTCTTTAAATTGAAAAAAAAAATAATACATATTGGGAGCTAGATGTATTAGCCAGTTATTTAATGTGTGATCCATTTCGAGGTTCCCTACTTTTTTAAAGAAAAAAACACAGAAAATTCAAATTTAATGGAGAATCTTTATTATCATTTGAAAGAACATTCTTTGGCATTTATTTTTTGAATATTATGTCCATCAAATGTTGGCCGTTGCTACGTCGCAGATGGTCCTTCCGTTGAGTTCAATTTTCGATGACTCGTTCGAGCATTTCGACTGGTAACTGGCGAATGACACGCGTGACTGAATCGAAGCGGGTTTGTCCGCATATTCTTTAGACTTTACATATCCCCACAGAAAAAAGTCTAACGGTGTGAGATCATACGATCTTGCTGGCCAATCGACCGGCCCAAAACGTGAAATTATGTGCTCACCGAAATGTTCTCTCCATAAATCCATTGATTGATGCGATGTGTGGGAAGTGGCGCCGTCTTGCGGAAACCAAATGTCGCCGAGATCACGAGCTTCAATTTCAGGCATCAAATAGTCGGTTCTCATGGCACGATAACTGTCGCCATTTACGGTTACGTTCGCACCGGAATCATTTTTAAAGACATATGGACCGATGATTCCACCGGCCCACAAACCACACCAAACCAGTCGAACATTATCCAATAATGAATGCTGGGTCTCAAAATGGGTGATGTTGTTGCGAATAGTACGCTCAGTAGGCCGATTATGTTGACTATAAGTTGAGCGAAGTGCACGAAACAAATTCCTCACAGAACGTGAATTTTCGTAATAAAGTTGAACGATTTGTAAACGTTGTTCAGGCGTAAGTCTCTCCATTATGAAATGCCAAACAATACTAAACAAAAATAACATGACAGCATGACACGACTCACACGTGATCTGTCAAAAAAAGGCTATTGAAAAAAGTATATCTACTTGAATCACCCATTATTTTAGAAAATAACATTGACTGCGACCCAAAAGTACAATTTTCCTGAAAGATTATTTTATTGTCTTTAAATTGAAAAAAAAAAAATAATACATATTGGGACCTAGATGTATTAGCCAATTATTTATTTACATTTGATATTTTACCCGGGCATGGTGATCTACTGGTCTGTAAGACTGGGTGTCTTAAAAAATTTCAATAACTTTATTCTTCGTAATATCGAGTAGCTGCCGTATTGCATGTCCCCCACCATAAGTCTACGTCGAAACTCCTTAGTCAGCACACGTTGTGTATTTTTTTTACTACCGTGGTGCGTGAGACCGTGTATGTAAGCAAAATAATCCACCATTAATTTTAAATTTTTCGCGTATTTTAGCTGAATTTTTATTTTTTTGTATTGTTTTATTGAGTAACATATGTATACGAGTTTTTGTGACTCACCTAAGAGATGGTCAAATGCATTTGAACTTGCCACGATCAATAAAGCTAAGCCTGTCGGAGATTTTACAGATGCATAGATGATGTATTTGGGTCATCGGGCCCTATGGCCGGTGCTATGAATGTGGATGGAAAATAACAACAGAAACAAAAAGTACTCTTGCCAGAAATAACGACAATATTTCAGTCTTGAACACGTCGTATTGCAGCAGCTCTTTACCTGCAGAATTTAAATTTTTGCGAATTATTATTTTTAATTGTTTGTTTGGAAGGCTACCAATTGTTGTGCATTTTGTAAAAGTTTCGAATGTTGAAAGACTAAAAAATTTTATTTTCCTTTATGAAACTTGATTTTTTACATGTTTTTTTTAATTTTAAAAAATGTATTCCTAAAACCGTTGTTAATTTTAACGCTCTAATTAAAACATTTTATGAACTTTTGAACTGAAAGAAAAAGAAGTTAATTTGATTAAATATCTTTCTTTCATTGACAAAGAGTATAGATTAAAAAAACCAACATCAACATCAAGTAACACGTTTCGAAAAATCTTCAGTTGAGAAGTGCGGTGCGTGAGACCGTCGTCACCATTGATCAAAGTCAAATTGGCGGGTTAATATAGTTTTTACAACAGCTTTTCAAATTGTTGTTGGTCAACCATGTAGTAAATTATAAGATAATAAATTGTAAATCAATGCATGCAATGCAACAACGATCTCTAATGCAACAATATCTAAAATGTCTAGAATAGTATTTTACTACGAACTGTGAAAACCGTTAATATTTCCAAAACCAATAAAGTTTACATCGATGAGTAATACATGCTAATATTTTATATTGTTGTATGTGTAAATACACCAATATAGTAGTTGCTAATGAACTCCCCTTCATTGAACTAATGTAAACAAGCACTAAAGTCTGAAAAGACAATAATATAATTTTAAGCGAATTAAAATTGAAAAAATGTAGGTGTTGACTGCCTGGCATCGATCATCTATAACTGCAACTAAAATCTATAAATGAGCCGGTTTTAAAATATTTTTTTTTTTGTTCATATTTTACAAGTTCACAGTAAAATGAAGTTAAATTTGTTGTCAAAAATTTAAAGAAATAAAACCGCGTGGGTTCTTTTAAAATGATTACAAATCTTGGCCATGTACAAGCTAAAAAGCGAGAAAAGATTTTGCTACCATTAAAATTCGACTTACAAATAAACAAAAGATTTTAATTACGTCATGTTCCCAGATGTTTAATGTCTTAATACTCGTAGTATATACATATATTTCTTTATAATTATTTACAAAAAATGTATGTATGTATGTATATGTGTTTATATCTCAAGAATGTATGTATGTATGTCATAAGAATTTAATATGGATGACGAGATGGGTATGGCTGCCATGAATAATAATGAATGGTTGTTTAAAAAGACTGTTTAAGAGGAAACACCACAACTTGTTTTACAGTACATAAATAAATCTTTTTTTATTGTATTTACAAAGTTGCGTGAAAGCTGCCTGAAAGGAAGTTTTAAGGTGCAAACTGTAAACAAACGGAACTTAATACTTATGGCACTTATTAAGCACTTCAAAGTTTAAATTTTCATTACAGTTCAGTAAACTAAAATGTTATAATCTATACATTTATATTGTTAAGCGGTCCATTAAATCCGATAAATGATTGAGTCAATTAAACGATTAAATCAAATTATACACATTAATCAGAGGGTGATGCTGGCTAAGTAGTTGGCGCGTTGACTGTTACAGTTGAAAGGTTGTGTTTCAAACATAACAGCCACGTACATACTTCATCAGTACGAGTATATGAGCAAAAATAAGGAAAATAGTAATAGGAAGCAAAATAATAAAGAAAATTACGCTCTTTCCTTAAGCTTAAAAATAAATTTGTCCACATTTAACCAGAGATGCTGTTCAGCTTTAACAATTTTGTTATGTAGTAAATAAACCCTACTTTATTGCTATTTCTTCCTAAAGGATTGAAGTAGCGTAATGCTTGCCATTTAAGGGCAGGAGATATAAAGGCATACGAAGGTAATCGTTAATTGTCTAAAGACCGACCATTGTGGTTATTTGCCACTACTGCACCAGGTGCCCCTGCTTTGGACTGAAAATGGTGAATCTAGAGAGGAAAACTCGATAAAACCCGTACTCCCGTACTCACTACGTTAGCGTGTCTTCTAGCGGTGACCTCCAGATACTGCGCGCACTCTGCTTGTAATCAGCTTTACTGGGGCACTGTTGCCCCGAAAAAGAAGAAGAAAAACAACATCCTCGCAAGTGGCCTGCGAACCAGCGGAAATAGAGATTGCTGTAAAGCTAGGGCCCCATGAAGCCTCCAACATCACTGCAGAAGAGGAAGATAAATTCCTCAGCACTCCTGTTCATGGCTCAGGAACTGAGAATGAGAAGGTTCGACTTAGTAGAGTTGCTACAAAGCGGCGAAAATAATTCCTCGGTAAGGGACAAAGAAGCTTGCTCAACAGTCAGCTGCTATGAAGCAACAACGCTCTTGCAACATAACTCCCAATCCAATAGAGTTGACTGCTCTACTGGCACCGCTAAGCCTTCTGTACGCATTCAAGTAGCTTCAAAATAAACTTTGTGTTCCGTTTCCCGGTCGTGTGTAAGCGGTATAAATAGTAAGCAAATCACATGGAGTGAAGTATCACTTACTACCACCCCAGGCACTTAAATGCTTCTTTGAAGACCTGCAAGATCTGCTCAGTGCAGCGAACGCCACATTGAGTTTTCACACCAAGAATATCATGAGCGTCTGATTCCTTAATATCTATGCTACATTTTTGCTTGTACTTTTTAACGTAATTACTATCACATCACGCTCATTTAATTTTATTTAAAACGAAAATATCAATCCCATATTAATTCTCCTTGAGTTTTCAATTTCCTTTTCGCGGTTTTCCGAAAATAATATTCACATTTCTTCAAGTAAGAACAAAACCATAAATTATGCCCACTTTAACTTTAACGAAATAATAAATAAATCTTTTTATGATAACAATTTGAAATTTTCTCTGGTCGAATGTATTCCACAAAAATCAAACTGTTAAATTAATGATTTGTTTACACTCGCGCTTTTTTTAATTTTTCTTTTTTTTTTAACAGAAGTTATTTGAAAAAAAAAATATAAAATCTATTATAAATTTGAGCATTATTGCGGCCGCAGAACATCACGTCATTGACTATGTACATAGTTTATTACAAAATATATGAATCGTACTACTTTTAAAAAGTACACTTGACTTAATCCATATGTGGTCGGCAAAACAACAAAAGAAAGCACTCACAATTACAATGCAACAGTTTGACTGACTGCACACTTAATTAACCCAAAATCAATCAGCAACAATAACAACTAACAACAAATATAACTAATTTAGTCGAAATAAAATTCTTTCTCCCGACTAAAAACATTAAGTTTAAAGCATTCAGAAGAGGAATGCAGTTTCCACAGTTCTGACAGTGGCATGTGAAATTAAAGTTACTCCTTTAAGCTGAAACTCCATACTCCGTGTCCTACGCGTTCACTCACTTTATGCCTTTCATACTTTGTATGCGTTCTATGCTTTTCTATTTTCAAGTTACATGCAATGAACACTTTTTAAGCGTTTGCCCAGCTGTCAGTGTAAATATTTTTAACACTTAAAAAAAATATTAACTGAATTTAATTAAATTTTAAACATACGAATCTTGGATTTGTATTCAGAAATTAGGAAAAATCACACATGTTGCTAATACCTGGACAAATTTATTTTTGTTGTCCCAACTACTGAAGTAATTATGCATAAGTTTTAATCCAAGATATGCAACTATTGAATCGTGCACTGTAGTGCTCGTGTCAAAAAGAGGAAACACTTAAAAATTAAGAAGAATCTAGTTGCACCTTTTTTCCTTTAATGTTATTTTAAGTGATGTAAACTAACTAACACACGCGATCTTTTAATGAAATTTTCAATGACCGTTTTGCATAAATGCTGCGGCATTTCATTAATGCAGCGTCCAATTTCCTCTTTTAAGGCGTATTCGCGTAAACCATCGACTTAAAAAAACCCCAAAGAAAAAAGTCTAATGGTGTTAAATAGCACGATCTAGGCGGCCAATTCTGGTCTCCAAAACGCGAAATAACACGACCGGGAAATGACTGATGCAGCAATTGAATTGTTTCTCTGGCTGTATGACATGTGGCGCCGTCTTGTTGAAACCACATGCCCTCCACATTCTTTTCTTCAATTCTAGGCAAGAAAAAACTGGTTATCATTTCACGATACCGAACACCATTGACTGTTTGCGCTTGACCTGCCTCATTTTCATAAAAAAAAAGGTCCAATGATTCCTCCAGCCCAAAATCCACACCACACAGTGACACGTTGAAGATGCATTTGCTTCTCGTCAATCACTCGAGGATTTTCCTCACAATTCTGCCTATTGACGAAGCCATCAAGATGGAAATGGGCCTCGTCACTGAAGATAATTTTATCGGCAAAACTAGCCGCAAAAGTTTCACCATTTTGGTAAAACAATTTCACAATGAGAATGCGTTGTTAATTCGTGTAGCGCTCCATTTTTACTAACCTTGTACCTTCTACTAGCAAATAATAACAATTGTGTACATGTCAAACAATGACACTTCGAATGGCGCCAAATTTAAATCTTGCGTTCTTGTTGGAACACCCTTTATAAGTCAGTTATTTCCTCCGACAAATCTAGGCTTTGTCTGTGTTCACTTGCGAGATTGCCATATTTAATGTACATATCTGATGTAACTTTTCCTTGTGCTAATAAAAACTTCATTATGAAGAAAATTAATGAAGAACATTTAATAAAACCGTTTCATTATTTTAATGTAGGATTTTTTCCCGTGTTGCGAAAAAACGTTCACGTGTTGTAGTGAAACATACCAGAGCCTCTGGTAGGATACGAATCTAGTACCGCCAAACTGATAAACTAGCGCACTACTCACTAGACTACCGGGGCACCCTTCTTACAGAAGACGATCTTTGAACTGTGTTCAAAAGAACGAAAATAATTTGCTCTTTGATGATAAGTCGACACATTAACTTTTCAGAAGACATTTTATTTATTGTTTTATTGCTGAAATAGCATTTTAGTGAGACGGTATTGGACCGAGGTCTCGTGCTGGCAGAACCAACACACTAACTACTCCACCAATAGCATAGTGCATACATGGCGACTTGGAAGTAACATAAAACACACTTCATTCTTCCAACATTCGTCAAAAGAGCTCATCTAAAAGAACTGAGTAAAATACGATTGTGGCAAAATGACGATTAAACGACGATTGTGGAGTAAAATAAATAACAGTTGTTAACAATCATTAATTAATTATCATTTGGAAGAGTCAAAGACGATTGTTGATTGATTCGCTACAGTGCGTAAACGACGATTCACTCGTCCAACAATCGTCTGCACGATTAAGAAAGAGCCCTGAAGTGATCGCGCTCTGCAAACAATCTTCTAAATTCTAGTTGCGAATGCGTATATATTAGACCTCTGCATGAATGGATTTGTTTTTCAACTCACAGTTTCTCACATCACTACTTTTGCTGTCAACGAACTGATATTTTTCATTACGAATCAAATCAAATGCGACATTAGAAAAAAACGAATTAACTGTTTACAGTAGTTGTTGTGCTGAATTTGAACTCAACGCAAAACAACTCATTTAAAGGACTGAATCCCTTTGCATTCCCTTTCAAAGAAAAAAAAACAAACATCAATATAACACATATAACAATACCAAAACATCAACGTACAGTTTAACATTTTTCTGCTTTTTTATTGCTGGAGTGGAAAAAACCAAAAAGTTAGCGCTCATAATAAGTGAGAAAAATATAGAGAGAAACAACAACAAAATCATTCGCACATTCGTTTATAACAGCCGCAATGTTAAGGAATGTTATGGTGTGTCACAGTATGTTTGTTGATACAAAACCATCAGTAATCTTTCGTTGATCAGCAAATGATTCCCATTCCCTTTTGAGTGCGTGCTTTTGTTTCGTTTTTATTTTAAACAGTTCACGAGTTGCATAGCATAGCCAAAAGCAATCGACAAGCACTAACAAGAAGAAAAGGGAATGACTTGAAACGAAGTTTAAATGCATTCGTGCAGACGTTTAGTATGTACATACATATGTAAACAGAAGTATATGACGCGTATTCTATAAGTGTTTTCTGTTTTTTTGTTTTCACAACTGTTGAGTGAAAAACAAAAAAGAAAACCAAAAAAAAAAAAAACAGGCATAGATGTTCTAATTTTCATAATTCATACACAAGACCGATTGTATACATATGTATTTGTAATAATGAGAAGAAATCTAAAACTGTTTCCTATTTACTTGAATTAGATTTCTGTTGAAGATGTCTACGCACAGGAATTCATGTCGTTTGATTTTTGTACATACATATGTACATATATACTTATGTACAGGGTGGGCCAAAACTAATCACCCGGGGCATAAGTAATCAGCCGACGTTCTTTTGGTGTAATTTTTTTTTAAGAAAAATTTTGGCACTGCTTATGATATGGGCTAAGTGACCGCCATACATGCAGATCCAAAGGTTTTTTTTTTAAATAAAATTACAGCAAAAAAACATCGGGTGATTACTTATGCCCCGGGTGATTCCTTTTGGCCCACCGTGTATGTATAATAAAATTTATTTGCACGTGTTTTTATATTCTTTTGTTGCCTACATGCGCTAAAAACAAAAAAAATTATAACAAAAGGGGTTTTCAAATTTAATAATAGTTGTTTTGCATATTAAGAGAAATATATGTACATATCTAGAACAGGTTTATATGTACTATATAAGTATATATATAGTATGTATGTATAGTAAAACATACGAAATATTTTGAAGGGAATAATTCAATAATATTTAATTTTTTTTGTATATAGAATGTTACACTTACTTACGTTACAAAAATTATGGTTAATTAAATTGCAGCATGTGTATGAAATACAAATTAATATGTAAATTCTTGATAACTAATTTACAGAATAAGTAAATCTTGTGTTCAGAATAATCTTGGTTGAGATTGTAAAGAATTTACCTTTTTATACTGTGATTGGCTTCTTGGACCAGTAACAGGGGATGTCCCCTACGTTTCCAATGGAAGTAGTTGAAAATTGATAGTGCCGAAGAGAAACATATTATTTTCTGTATTTCAAAAGGCTGTTTTTAATAAAAAAAAGTCATCGTCTTATTAACACGCCCTCGTAAAATATGTGCGAAACTCTTTCACTAACGAATACCGAAATTTCGGTGCTGAATTCTCTTTTTAGTGTTTATTAATTTGGGTGTCGATAAAGTATCTGCATATTAAACGGTATTTATTTTCTTTTTTTTACAACTGCCTATTTATAATTTTATTTCTCTACTACACTAAATAGCGTGTCCTTGTGTCGGTTTTAATTCCATTTTATTTTGCTTAATATATTTGCTCTAAATAATTTCTTCTACATAATTTGTTGAGCTGATATTTTTTTTTGTGCTCGTGTATTTATTACGTTTTGTGTGATTGGGCAGCTCTTTGGCAAAATATTTTGCTTGAAGAGTGATTCTGTCGTTTCGTCTTTTAATTCTTTAAAGTGGCACTTCAATTGTATTTATTGTCTCCGACAATGAATAAAATTTATTATTTTCTTTAATTGTGGGAATTTTAAATATTTCAAAATCTTATACAAAAAAAAAAAAAAAAAAAACATTTCTTCAAGCACTTGTTGTTTTGTGAACATTCTTCACTAAAAAGTTGTCTTGTTAGTGTTTAAGAATCAGTACTCGATACTTTATTTCTATTAAATTTTACTTGTTTTTGTTCTCTTTTGGTGAGCAGTACATAATTGAAAAAATTGCTAATCTAATGGCGTTTGCTTTTCAACCAAAAGTGCGATGCCCGATTTTTTCCTATTAATTTCATACATTGACAATTTATAGTTCCGCTATAAAGCCATTTTACTGTTTTAAAGAGAACAACAGAGAACAGATATTTTTAATAAATAGTTCTAGCACAATGCCTCGCATGTGTAGAGGTCATCCCCTGAGTGCCGGTCCAAGAAAAAAAAATAAAGTAGGAAGTGCATCGCACTTTTTGAGAATCGAAATCACTTTAAAATTCACAACTAAACCCTTATAAAAAACCAACTAACACTAAGAAATTCTTGTGAAATATAAGTATGTATGTCAGTCAAATTATATGTGATAATTCCTAAGAAACAAACTAATAGTGATTTCGATTCTCAAAGATTGCATTGCATTTTTCACTTTATTTATTTAAAATATTTGCAATTTATTGTACTGTTTTCAAGTACTGAAAAATTGCTTTGTAGGAACAATTAAGTGCAAATATTTTAAATAAATAAGCTAAAATCGGGCAAGAAATGCAATACATTCTGAAAGGAAAGCACCATAAATCAAATACAGTTGTAAATCACACTCGCAAACAGTAGCAGAATGGCATATCATGCTGTTATGTAGTTTGGCTGGCTTAAAGCCAGTCTATTTAAAGTTTAAAAAATTAATTAATTAATTAATTAATTAAAAATTAATTGCATAAAATGAGATTCATATTAAAGCAAAACAGAAACGTTTTTTTTTTAATTTTTTTTATGCTTGTTCCTATATGTATTGTATCGTTTGTTTAAAGTACAAATGTTTTGTAGAAAAGCCGATTTTAATGTATACTTTAACTTAAAAAAGACGTTTTTGCTTATGGGCGTATCATATATGTACATATTTCGAATAAAATCAAACTGCTTACTTTGATTTACAAAATTACCAGATTTCTTGGAGAGAAATCAGTTATTTCTTTTCCTTTCACTTTAATAAAAGTTTCGAATTAAAAAACCAAAAAAAAAAACATTAATGTCAAAAGTCCTTTCTCGTGGAAAAGTTGCTTCAAGTTCAATCTATTCTGAAAGCAATATTAAGAAATTTTTTGGCAATTGCCTTAAAAATTCTGAATGGTAGAATTGTAAGAAAAATGTAATTAATTTTATTCAACTTACGGCTGCATGGCTGATGGAGACGAATTAATAACAGTGGCACTGGCACCAATACCGCATGTCGTGGAATGCATTTTAAAGCTTTTTTTGTAACACACAACGAAAAAAACAGAAATATGCAAAGAAAAAAAAAAAGATTTAATAACTCTTTCTGAATGACGGCACTATTTATTGTTTTTGTATTACTAAGCTGAATCTTTGTTGTTCAAAAATTCTTTGGAAGCTTTGGACGGCACGAACGCACTCTTAGTGAAATTTTCTACAAAAAAAAAAAAAAAAAAAACGCACACGAACACGCGACACTTTTGGCACAGAATCATATGCAGATTTTTTTTTAATATACAATTTCTTCTCAGTTCATGAGTATTTCTTTTTGCAATTTGTATTCGTTACACTAGACGCATTTATAAATTTATGATTGCAAATTGAGGAATTGCAACTAGTGTGTGAAGCACGAATGAGGGTGCGAGCAAATTAATTTGTAAAAGGCTTTTCTATCTTTGAAAAACGTATTTAATTTTTTTTTATGCTCCAGCTTTGCTGCCGTTTAACTTAATACTAAAAGTTCTACTTCCGTTTGCACAAATGATCACCCTGGTTTCACATAAAGATTTACTATTTGAATATTCGTATATGTATGAATATCTAGTTGCTAGTTTCTTTTTTTTTCTCCGAAATAAATGTTCATATGTATGAATGATCTTAAAATCTTTGGAGCAATTGTATACGTACTACAACAATCAAATCTATTAACAATTGCGAGATTTCACACCCAGCAATCCACCAGCGACCCACCAAAAAATAATAAAAATAAATAAATATAATTTTTAATACAATTTTTATTTTTACTTTTTTCTGTTTGCTGTAAAGATTATAAAATTGAAACAGAAAAAAAAATGGTTGTATACACAATAACAAATAATTTAATTTTTAATTTTAGTGTGTTTAGATATTGTTTCGGCTAAAAAAAAAATTATAAGTAAACAGAAATCATTTAAAATGTATTTGTAATCGCCGTGGCCGTTGTTTTACAATTGTTTTACATTTTTTCCATTTTTATAAATTGTTTAATATAGGAAATTTTGCCAATTCAATTAAAATTGAGGAATGCCCACTGCCGAAATACTTGTACACTAGGGTGGAGCGATGTTTTTTTTTTTTTTTTTATGTAGCGCTTTAGAATACCTGTAAAAAGTTGGCCCATGATGTAGTTAGAGCCCCAACATCTTTATGTTCGGTAAAATTCTTGCTTTCAACAAAAAAAAACTCACAAATGCTTTATGACATTCTGAGTGTTGCCCTGTGAGTACAGTTACTACATTGTGTTCATAAGAAAGAAAAAGTTTACTTGGAACGTGCATGGTGTGACGCCTCTCTGATCCCTTTCCACTAGTTCCAGCACAATGCATCGCATGTGTAGGAGTCATCTCCTGAGTGCTGGTCCAATCTAAAACAAAAAAAAAGTCTGCAATAAATTAAAAAACACTATGGGCTATTGTTTATACTTTTTTGGGTGTTTCACCAATGGGCAATTCTTCATTACTGTGTTTTGAGTGATTGCATAAAAATCAATATTTACTTTGTGTGGGAGGCACCATGCCCACTTGCATAATACCGACTACTTTGTGGTTGATGATTTCTACTGACTTTGAAGTCATTCAGTCATTCAAATGTAGAAAATGTAGCTTTCATAGTTCTCAAGATATAAAAAATCTACATTTACTGGGAGACACCATGCCCAATTGTCCAATCTCGCCCGCTGAGTCTGAATTCATGCAGACCAAATTTAAAAGCTTTAGCTTTTACCGTTCTCAAGATATACAAAAATCAATATTAACGTTAAAAGGGAGGTACCATGCCGACTTATCCGATTTCGCCATTTTTTGGACCGATGATTTACATTGTCTTTTAAGCAATCTGCACCAAATTCAGAGAATCTTACTATAAATCGGTATTCGTCGGTATTGTGTAGCACCGGCGAAGTAAAATAATAATAAAAATGGCTACTAAACCGAAGCTTCAGCACTGCTACGAGTATAAAAAGAAAACAAAAAAAAAAAAAGAACGTGCGAAAGCAGATCTGCAAAATAATTAATTAAGCTTCACCTCCTGTCGTTTCTCCTACTATCCCTTTCCTATAGTTCCAGCACAATGCTTCGCATATGTAGGAGTCATCTCCTGAGTGCTGGTCCTAGATAAAAAAAAAAAAAAAATATAATATATATAATAATAAATATTAATTTTGTATGGGCGTGGCATCTGCCGGTGGGAAATTTTGAAATCAATATGGCATATATTTTAAATTGGACAAAGTTATATATTATGCTAAATTTTATTAAAATCAATTCAGTAGTTACGGAAATTACCCCAAGCTCAAGCGATTTGAGGGCATCTCGCGTGCTGCTGATGTAACGGAAAAATTCGATTATATCTCACACACACTTTGTTTTATTTAAATTGAAATATATGAAGCGCTTAATGAAAGACATGCTCATATAAGAACATTGGAATTTCTTTTTTGTGGAAAAGTCTTGATATAAATTCCGTCTACTCTCATTTTACCGAACTTTAAGCAAAAAGTAAAGAAACATACGTAATACGGTTAAAAAAAGCCAAAAGTATTATTCCAGTCAAAATAACTGTGCTGATGATGAGTAGTTAGCGTGTTGGCTCTGCAACCAGAAGGAACTCAGTTCGATTCCCAGCCAGGTCAAGTGAAAAAAAAAGATTTTTCTACACCAGCCTACTTCGTCGGTAAAATAACAAATAAAGTTGCTTCATTAGCTTAAAAATAATTCGTCAAGATTAAAATTAAATGTATTGCAGGAATTTAAATGTTTTTTTTTTTAACTTCATCCACCAATTAACATTTGCCCACTCTGTGTAAGAATAATTTTTCATCAGACAATCTGTAAAGAAAAAAAAATTATTTTTTTGTTATTGTGGCAGTGCCTTTATTTATCTGTTGAGGTATCGTGTGATATGAAATATTTCATATGGCCCCCAAATTGCCAGGCAACAGTTAAAATTTATTTATCAATACGATGCGGAATGTATAACAGGGTGAGAAACTACTAAAAAATCGAACTTATTGTATAAATTTGTACACTGAAAAAATATTGCCGTTTTTGAAAATGGGAACAAACGAATATTCAATATATAGTTCAACATTTCATTTATTAAAATAAGTTTTTAAGTGTTTGTGTAGCAATATACAGCAACAAATTATTAAATATATATTTGTGGGACGTATTTTTCCTATGACGGGATTGTTTGAATTGCTACCGGAAGTAGAGAAAATACATCGCGCCATCGGAAAGGATGGTAAAATGCACAAACTTTGGCGAATGAGACGAAAACACAAAAAGCTTGAAAGGGACAATGACATTCACGATATGAAAGCAGCGAGATATGATCAAGGGAGATTGTAATGAGACACGAACAATGTAAAGTTAAGAAAGAGCGTGAGGAAACAGACATATGGGAAATATAAGGATAAGCAATTGAGTATTCAAAAGAAAACTGCAGTTGATAAATAGCCTCCACAGGTATACTTATGTGTCGACCAAATTTGACGTGGGATCGTCAAAAAATGTTCCAAATATTTATTTTTACCTCACAACTCGAGAAGGACTTCTAACCCAGAATCAGACGTTACTTTTCCGAAGGTTTCGACGTGCTGAATCATGTCAGGTGTTCGAGTTATTCTAACCTAAAAGTGCAAAAAAAACACGTTTTTATGTACATTTGAGGTCCTGTAACTTGCAGAAAAAAAAATTTTTTTTCAAAAAAAATCATTACAGTATCTAAAAGTGCTACTGCTTCCGTAAAAAATTGTTTTAAATTCTTAAAAACACCTTCATTTGTCACTGTTGAATTTACTGATTTTAACAAATTCGCCGACACTCTGTAAATGAGGAATATCAGATGACACTTTCTGATCAGGAATTTGAGTTTAAAATGGCGGATTCAACAGGTCCCAAAACCGAACTAAGTTTATAACGATCATTTTTAAGTAATCGAAGTATTATTCTTTCATACAGTCATTTCTTTTATTGCTACCGGATTCATAGCGACCACAGACATACTAAAATTTTTCAGTTTTCTACCCGTATTGTATTCTTAAAGATAAGAGTACTCTCGAAAATAATAAACAAATATTTAAAAAATCTTTTTTTACAATAAATTGCACTGAAAATTGATATAAAGAACGTGTCCACATAACGAAGTGTTAAGAACTTTGTATCACAGTTTCGAATTTAGCACGTCAAAAACTTTCGGAAAAGTATAGTATGATTTTGGGTGCCCCGGTAGTCTAGTGAGTAGTTTGCTAGTTTATCAATGAAGGGTTCTAGGTTCGATTCTTAGCAGAGACTCTGGTCTGCATCACTACAACACAATAAAGTTTTTTTCACAACAGATAATGGGACCATAATAAATTGGACCCAACTGGACTGGGACCTTTCTTTACCTTTACATCCAGCAACCTGCCGATCTAACCGCACTTAACCTAGAGTATGATTCTTGATTTAAACATTTTCTTCAAATTTTGCCAACCAACATTAACAAACTAATCTTATCTCACTGTGGAAATCGTTTTTCCAACCGCTCACCGTTGGTTGGTTTCATATACATTGTACTTTTGACCTTCTGACAGATAGAAAACGCCAGCCGCTGCAATATTTTCATGTTCTTTTCTTGCCTACCAAAAAATTAGTAATTTAATTTAAAAAGTGGTGATGGTTTCTTAAAAATTTTTTACTCTCAGAAGGGGTATTCACATTCTGAAAAAAACCTGAAGAAATTTATAAAAGCTTTTAAAAAAAGAGATCAAAAATATAGATAAACAAATAGCACCTCTTAACAAAATGTAATTTTTTGCGGTAGAAAAAAATTGAGCACCAGTCGAAAGAGTTCGACCAACGAAAAATTTACCGTTCACAATTATTGTATTGATTTCTTGTATGGAATTGTGTCATTACTTTTCTCTGTGTGTTAAATTTATAAATTTTTAACGGATAATTCACAAATTTTTTATTTATTGCAAAATTATAAGAAAATAAATAGTTTTATGAAAACAATATTAAAAAATAAATTTAAAAAATAACAAAAAATAATTGTATTTGAATGAATTTTTGTTTCCAAAAATTCATCAGTAGAACATCAACGAAATTTGGTTCCAACAAGACGGCGAAACTTGCAATACAGCGCGCTTGACAATTGATTTATTGCAAAATCAATTTAAATTACAAAAAAAAATTTTTTTAACTAGTTTTAAACAATTTTTTTAACGGGTTGTATCGTTAGACGGAAAAAACAGTTTCAGCATATGACTCAGATTTATAGTGATGGCGCAAAAAGTCTTATTTTTTATAACTTTTTTCGTTGAAGCACAAGAAAAGTTTTTAAAACTATTGTAAAATATTAAGACATTATCTAAATATGATTTAATAGCATACTGTGTGAATCCCCCAATTGCGTTCGCTTTTATATCACTTGGATTGCGTTTAGGATAGAGGGTGAAAAATTATAGATGTCATGAGCCATAATAATTTTTACTAATTGTGTTAATGGCGTAATCAATCAAAATATTGAATAAAATTGTAGTATGGACCAAATGGTCTCTTTTTATTGTGGTGATTCGTAAATATGTTTTAATCTAACAGCAGTGTTAATTCTTTTCATTTCAGAAACACATGTGCAAGTAATTTGTTTTAGCTGGAAATTCTGGTAAGTATGTACATAGAAATTTTGTCTTTTGACTAAAAGTTTTCGATATCTAAGGCAAGAGAGAGAGCCCTTTCAGCTCAATAATCTTCAGAAAAACAACTTCAACGCCACAAATTACATTTTTCGCGACTATGTTTAGAATTCATTGCTTCTGCATAAAAAATAAAATTTATTGATGTTTTACCGCAATAGCAATTTTTCAAATTTGTTTTCCGCTTCTTTTTACAAAGAAAAATAAACCATAAAATATCGCAGCAGAGAAATTAAACTTTTAATAACATTAAAAGCAAAAGAACTATGAAATTTCTTTTCTATTTTTATAATTTTACCTTCCCATAAAACCTGTGTATTTTTATTTGGCCACTAGCATATTTTGGTAAAAGAAAAGGCACATGCACACAACGATGTACATACATATGGATATGGCACGATATCCCTGCCAACATATGGACGATATTTTCTTCAGCCATTGAATAAAGGGTGACGTATTCGAAACTAACTTATCATATTTGGCAGGTTTTATAAGAACAAATACGTTTGTTATTAATTCATATAAAGAGAGCAAGGCATTGAGCTCTACACACGATTTGTGTAATTCACAAATATTTGTAACGAGTATTTTTTTATTAAATACACTTGTGGAATTCACAACCAACTTATGAAAACGCTTAAAATTGCCATTTGTGCAATTGGGCAAGTTTGCGAAACCTATTTCATGAGGCCCCTTTTTCAATTATTGTGGAATTTTAAACAGTTAATCTCAAAGTAAACAAAAGCAGCTGACTTATTCAATGCACAATTAAGCTGTGCAAGTTTACGAGACTAAATTGTTGGGCAATTTTACGAGGTTTGTGTAAATGAATTTTCAAACAAATTTTGACAGTTCATTTACGAGAGCGTAAACTTGCACACTTTGCGCAGTTTACGAGACTTTTACACGTTTTCATGAGGACCCTTAATGTATTGAATTTTGAATTTTAAACGTAAAAAGAAAATTACAACAAGATAATTATTCATAAATTTTTTTTTTGCGTGGCATTGTTTTGGAACTAGAGGAAAGGAACAAAGATGACAGGTGGTGAAGCTTCAATATCTGACAACTCTGCTTTTGCACGTTCTTTGTTTATAGCAGTGTTCAAGCTTTTCTGATTTTAAGGAGATTTAGTTTTAAAGCTTTTTAAAGCCATTTCTAGTAATTATTTTACATCGCCGGTGCTAGACAATAGCAATGTATAAAGGCGCTCTGATGTGAATGTGGATTGCTGTCAGCTCAAGCCGGTACTGTTCAGTGATGAGTGACTACGCCTTCGCCACTGAAACCTTCCGACAACAACTGACACAAAGCCACACCAATGCACATCAGAAAAAATGCGTGATGGTTTTATAATTCAGTCTGAAACTGGTGTCTAACCCAGGACTTTTTTGGTTTTGCAGTCAACGTGCACAGACTACTTCAGCCATCGCACATAAACAAATTAATGTAGTTTTATTTATATATTTTTGTTATCTCATTATTAACTATATTAATTTCCATTTCCATTTTTAAGCGATTTTTTAAAGTGTTGGTCTAGGGGAACACACTTCGAAATTTTGAAAGCTGTTACCAATTGAATAATAAAAATACTCGATTGCTTACATCAGTATATTGCAGAAAGACTAAATAACTTAAAGCTAATGAGGGACTCAGAGAGTTTAGTGGGAGAAGGACAGTTAGACAGCCACTTATTTTTTCTTAATTGGTTCAAAAGACCAACGTCGCCACTTAAAGGTCACTGCCATATCAGTAGGGTTTCAATAATTTTGATTTTCTTTTAAATCCTCCGTCCGACCAATACTTCTATTATTAAAATTCACATACATACTCTTCAAACGTGCAGTATGCAAAACACATATTCGAAAACCATCTATTTTTACAATAAATCTTATTTTGTAATATATCGTGTGGTTAATAAATTTTTTATTGGCATTTTAAATTAAAAAAAAAATTATATTTCAAGAAGCAAATACAAAACTACATGCATTTCATTCAGTATAACAACAACTCCTTTAATGTGCATAATTAATATTTTTAAAAATACTTTGAAGATATTAAATATACGGAGTTTGTAATGAATACAAAGTTGAATATGTACTCGTACTACTTGCTATAAATAAGTAATTGATTTTTCAATATTTATGATTTGAATAAGCAAGAAATAATAATATAAACATTTTGTTGAAAACTTTAAAAAAATTAATCGCCTATAAATTGTACATCAAATACTGCGATTACACAGATTAGTTTTTGCACGATTTGGAAATAACACGGCCGACGAAAATAAATGTTCTTAATTTTTCTAGTTTTTTTGACCTCTTTTTATATTAATAACACTAATTATTTAAGCTTAAGGGCTTTTTAATATATTTAATATTTATTCAGATTCGATATTTCGCTACTCCTTTGTGTAGCTTCTTCAAATGTTCAAATGTTTTTACACACAATCACAAACTGACACGAAATAAATATTTTTATTGAGTCCAATCATGAATAATGATTCCGCATGATTTTATGCTCAATTTTCCTTAAAAATATTTCCCTAAAAAAGTGCTGGTCCCAGATAAAAAAAAAAAAATTATGTATATCATGTTTGCATTATAATTATAAAAAAAAAAACTGAATTCTTGGTTGTTTTTTGTCCAAATAAATTAAATTAAATAATAATATTTTGATATCGTTCTGTATTTGGCGGAAATTTCCGGACAATTTAAAAATCAATCACGCTTTCCGGGGAATTGAAAAAAAAAGTGCGGAAAAAGAAATTAACAAAAGAAAGAAAGAAAATTCGCGGTATTTTTTTTAAACAATCCGAAAAATAAAACAAAAATAGTGATTATTCAAGATCTTCCAGGAAAACTTAACAGCAAACGTCGCATGCATAGGTCGATGAGAAGCTGCTCAGCACAGCACAATAAGGTATTGAAAAATATTATGTGTGAAATCTTTGCATCCGAATAACTGGAGATGGTTGACAATTTAATTATACGATGTTCCTAGACACAAAAAATATATTATTTTACTTGCTAATAAGCGACTTTTATGAACATAAATTAAGTGCTTAACTACAACTCTTCCATGTTGCGCGAGATACAATAGATACCGCCGATTACATTTGGTCACATTTTGAAGACTTTGTCAAATAAAGGTCTGCACAGTTTATTTTGCCTTTGATGATTAGAGAAGAGAAGAGAACGTACGTATCTCTTTACAGCTTCAAAAGAATTTTTTATTGTCTCATTTTGTTGTGGTGAAAATAAATGCGATTGCTCTTGACTACATAAAGCCAACGTTAGTAGTAGGTTTTTTAATGACACGTATATGTTAGCAAATTACATTGCTGGGGTATACCAAGTCAATAGAACTGATTACTAAGTGATTAGCATATCAGTACAGTTTTACTATTGTCATTCTCAGGGAAATCTCGGAGCATTCCAGGTTGAACTGTTATATGGCTTTCGGGACACAGGAATATCGGCGGTAATTCCGTTGCTAATGACTTGGTTCTCACGGATTAGAAGACATGCCCTTTGACTCGGCATTCCCTCTGGTGATTTTTGCTGAAACTGTGGATCTGGGGAGGAGGCGAAGACGGTTGCCTTTCATTTCTTGTCATCATTGACTGAACTCACCCGGATGATCATGTCCGCAATAGCGGAATTTATCTCGGAATCGGTTGGTTTCACAATGAGTCCAGGCTCCGTCTTAAGTGGAGGATTCTCTTTCGGGGCTGGTCCGCCACCTAACCTAACTTTACGGTACTTACCCACTTCCATGCAGTTCTTATATGCAGCTATTATTTTCATTTCAGTACAAACAAATAGAAACTTGTTTTTAAAAACTTCTAATATATTTGTAGCCATTTTAAAAATATTTTTCTAATCAAGATAATATTTTTTTAGTACATACATATTTACTATTTTCAATTGTAACAAAGACAGTTACAGTTATACATTCCAAATTTTAAACAAAATTCCTTATGCCAAATGAATGAAGCTCATTCAATGTAGGGATAAACTTGTATTTTATCACTTGGAATATTAGTGGGTGTAATGAAAAGATTTCGCAAATTTTTTTTATACTTCTTGTTGGATTTCTTTGATTTTTTTACCCATAATTTTTTACGCATTTCCTTAACTTTAGTGCCATCATTTGTAAAAGACTTTTTCAAGGACCACTGAAAATTTTATACAGAAATTATGAGCAAGATTGCCAGCCAAATGTTTTATCTCTCTAATACAAACTTCTTCTTCATTGCGTTTAAATTTCTTCCCCATTTCTATAGTTCGGGCAGCACAATAAGGTCTCACCGTTATGTAATATATAATTTCTATAACAGAAAAGATGCTGAAACCCATAAATAAGCCCAAAAGGCCGCCAGTATTTGCTAGAGACAAAAAAAAAAAGAAACAAAAACTCTTTAAAGACTAATATATTCTTAGCATCTAAAAAAAAATCTCACACAAAAACTCTGTAAAGCCAAACATTTCCGATTTCGTAGTACTTCGAAATGTGTTCGAGGTATAATAAAAGTGCATTATCGACAAATCGCTAATCTTTTCACTGGCATCGAAAATTTGCGGCGGAAAATCATCAGATGTTCTAAAATTGCCAGAGATCATGGTCGATGCAGTCAATGTAGTTTGATAGTTCAATTCGAAGCAACCCGGCAAACAACTATCGCACGATACACTTTGGTTTGAAGATTCAATTTCTGATTGTACCTGATTGGTGCAGAAGTTATCATTCGGTCCACATATCGGTGCTTCTGGATTAAAACGTGGCAAATAGTATAGAACACAAGAACACCTCTGCATAAGGATTTGCGCTTCGCATTCAAGCTCGCAATTTTTACGTGAATATGTACGATAGTAAAGCAGATCTCCTTCATCGGAAAACAAACATCTGCGTACGGTTTTACTTAAGGATCTAATGCTCGGTACGGCATCTTGATAAATTGGTTCAATAGGTATGCGGGCCTCTCTTCCGGCAGATATAAGAAACCCATAGTTGCTTATTTTGGGCAACTCGGCAGGATTATGTACGAGAATCTGTTGATAGATTTTTTTTAAAGATATGTATTTGTTTTTATGTGTGTTTCTACTGTCACTACCTTAAATCCTATACAGTTAGTTTTACTGCAGTAGTATTCTGCGGATGATGCATTCAATATGACCGTGAGCCCCATGCGAACTCCAGTACCACCTGATACGCGCGGATAATAATGCGGCGGTAATTTACTCGGATAACCATTTTCAGCAGTCCAGTCAATGGGCTGATAGTGATTGTCAATTGGTGGCATTAGAAGGTTTTCTTCACTGAAATTCATGAATTTATTTAAAATAATAACAAATTAAACATCCTGAGATTTTCGTATTAAATCTGGGGCAAGGCAAATTCATACCAGGTAAACTTACGCCAGCTGGGCAAGTAGTGCAGCTGTTATTAATTCGCCTTGATCTTGGGAAGAATAAGTGAATCAATAAAAGTTTGTGCACATATGACATTTATAGTGTTCATATACCATCGATTTTTTCATTATACATTTTAATACACCTACACTTTTTCACTAACGCATTCGTAGTTTTAAAAATACATGCGAATGTATGCAAATGTTTCAAACTTTCTTCTCAATTGAGTATTTTAAATTCCATGTAAGAAAACAGTTGACTGCTCTTCTTATGAACAGATTTATTGTTGCTTTCTTTACAACGACTTTTGAGAAATAAAAATTCTCTTAAATTGCTTAAAACTTATGTGCAGCCGACGTCACCGCCGTCAATTTGAAATATTTTTACAAACCAAGAATGATAGAAATAAAGATTACGCTTTGTGCATAATTGCTCTCTTGATGACGCAGTAGTTTCCTCCTAAGGGTTACCAAGTTTGTTTCATAATGTTAATTTATAATTTCCTCGATAGTTGACAACTCTGCAATAAATTTACTGAGGGAATTCTCAAAAATATTTTTATCGGTTCTTTAAGCCTAGAACGGTAAACACCGCCTGTGAGGCGAAGAATTGTTTTTTTGCAATATTTCCTGATCGTGCACGCGTATTAAAGCGTGCGCTCGTGCCAACTCAGTTGACTGTTGTACGAGCTTGGGCACAGACGTGTTTTGTTTTGCTGCGTTGCGTTGCTTATATGTAGATACGTGTGTCGTCTCTGAGGCGAAGTTTACGAATAAAGGTAATTTTTTTGTTGGTGATAATACTGATGATGATACAGACGAACCAAGTATAAAAAAGGGCAAAAGATCAATGTGCGATGTCCTCCAAAATTGAAGCGTATGAGCGTATATTTGGGCGCAACATGCAAGAAAACTTATTGCTTAGTCCCCGTCCATATTGTGAAGCATATGCTGCAAAAGTTTTTTGAATTCTCTTTTGAAAGTGCAGCAGTGTCCATACATGAATCTTTTGCTTCATGTTTAATATTTTTTATTCCTCCCTTCTACCTTCTTTTTTTTAATTTTTTTTGACATTTCTCAATACCGAATGTAAATATAAAATAACTACTGTGTGATAGAAGGTGTGAATATTTTTTTTGGATACACATTTGAAGCACAAGGTATAATTTGAAGCAAAATGGACGCTAAGAAGAAAAATTATATAATAATTTTTATATAATTTTATATTTTTTTTTTTTTAAATTTTGATTATATTTCACAAAAAATTAACAATAAAACAGGGTAGCTATTATTATGATAGAAGTTAACAGTATACCAAACGAAAAGAAATAAAATGAAACGTCAAATACACCTCATCTCAAAAGATGCAAATAAGAAATTCAACAAAAACTGCATGTACATGAAACAGCGCACATACTTCCACTCCTCTTCCCCTTCTCAACAACAAACTCAAAAGTTTTGCAGCATATGCTTCACAGTATGGACGGGGACGGGGGGGAGCACAGACCACCAAATTGTTGGCAATGTTATGTAAAAAAGTAGGTGGAAAAACCACAAACTTTAATTTGTCTTGCACAATTTTCTTTAAGTTTTAAGATTTATATTATTTTTTAATATGTTAATTAGATATAAGGTCTACAAGATACTGAAGTTTATTTTTTCATCTCAAACGAATTTTTTTTTTATTTTTTTTGTAAAAGATCTATTCATACTACTGATAAAATATGTGATCTATAAATGTTGTCAATAATATATTTAAGATACATATTTAAAAAATGGATTGTTTTTTGTTTATTTTTATTACTAAGCATGTAATAAATACGTTTTTGTTTAAATAAATTTTTGTTTTTTTTAAGGGTAAAATGTGGGTTTTTTATAAAAGTCGCCTCACAGGCGAAGATTACCATTAAAGAGCAAAAAAATATGTTTACCATTCAAGGCTTAATAAACTGTGAATATTTGAGTCATATTTTATATTAAATAAATACAATTGAAAAGTTACAAAATAATTAAAATTATTGTATGCCATAAATTATTCAGTATTTTTATGAAACTTTTAATTTATTTCGCAATATGTTTTCTCGATATTTCTATAACTCTTGGTTAGCATGATCAGAAAAAATAAATTTTTTTTTGTTTTTTTTAATAAAATTATTTAAGAAACATAAAATTCAAATATTTTATATTATTTAGTTAGCGAAATTGAATAGAACTCCATTGCTGAATAATTTATTACATACGATAAGAATAGAAGGTAAAATAAAAAGGAGAATTAATAATTCAAATTATAAAAAACGTTTAAATTAGGGAATTTTAAACAAAGAAAAAACCAATAAACAGAAGAGAGCAGAAATAGAGCAAACATGAAATATGCAGTAGACACAGACAGTGAAAACAAAACAATAGAAAAAAAACAATTGAGCACAGATGAATTTTATTATATTTGCCTGATGGCGTAATCTTTAGTTCTATCATTCTCTATACAAACAGTATATGTGAAAAATTTGAAAGAAAAACTTGATCCCGTAACTGCAACGCTACGCAGGAAAACATGCTGTTCTATTCGAATAAACAACAGAAGCACATAAAATATCTTGGCGTAAGCCTTGACAAACGACTTACTTTAACCTTGCACAGAGAAGGAAAATTAAATGATTCAAATCAATTGACTGATTGATAGGAACTCCTCTCTGTCCAAATAAAGTTGGTTCTGTTGGTATATTTCAACCTTTTTGTGACGCTATTAAATTATTTACTAAAGAACTTATCATTTATTATCAAATTATATTTCTTATTATTTTTCTCCAATTTTTTCATTATTTTTATCATTATTAATTTGAATATGTATACCTATATTTACTAAATAATTTTCTTTTAATTTAGGATTAATTTTTTTTATATGTTGTACATTAATTATGTATATTAAAGAAAAGTTTCTTGGAACACCAAACCTATTTCATACCTGAAGTTGCGCAAAAGAAATTTCGTATCCAAAGCATTAAAGGTACAGCACAAGCCATCATCTGTTAAAACTGTATTAAATATCATAGAACAATTTTCTGCTTGAGAACCAAAACTGCAATATAAAAGCATTTTATCACAAGGCTGGGCTACCTTGAATTCAGACACAAATCATTAATATAAAAAATCTCTACCCATTCTATAATATTAGCAGTAACAAACCTCTATTAATATGGCCTTAAAGTACCTCCAAGTGCCCACGTAGGTCATTATCAAATCACTAGAAGCCTGGTTGCATAAACTCATTAACAAGGAATAATTGGAACTGGATCTGTTTTTTTTTTTTTTATTGTTTGTTGATTTTTGTTAACAAGTCTAAAGATAATTAAACTTTGTTGTGTTTTTGACTCATACCTGGATATATATTGCACTTTACTTTTATAGGCCTGATTTAGGTTGCAAATGGTTATGGCGGGAAATGGTACATCAGTGCTAGAGGTTTGTTTCGCACTAGTGGAAATTATAATCGGTGTGGCATTCCACTTGTCGTAGATGTTTGTAATGAAAAATGTAGACAATACAACAACACCAATAAAAGAAAGACCAAAGAAGACTCTGAAAATAGTTCAATGTCATTATGAAGAACAGAAAAAGTAATAAAAAAAACACATTTACCTTTCCGGTATGGTTATCTTATCCTCGGCGATATATTTTAAGCCATGTAAAGTAGTATTTTGCAAATAATATTTAATATTTCTTTTCACTGCACCCCCTGTACAAACATTATCACCATGATCATCATCATCATCATCATCACTGCGATAATCGCTTGATCTTGAAAACCCTGCAAATTATTAAAATCAATTTCACAAGTACTTTTGTGCCACTGCAACAACTCACTTAATGATTTAATTTCCTTTCGATAATTTTTCACCCCAAAATTACTTTTATTAAATTTATCCAATTTATTTTCATCCTCAATTCTCCAAACCATTCTGTTAGCTTGTTACTTCAATGTAATTTGAACTTTACTCCGTCACATTTACGTTACACTTCACTGAACTGTTTGTAAGCAGCCATACTTTTTTATTGCTGAACTTAATTTATGAGATTTTCATTTGTGATAATCAGCTCTTTTTTTTTAAGCAAATATCAAATGAGTGCAATTTTCATCGAAAGCCATCAGAGTAATCATATTGACTTAACTAACACTTTTTAAATACTTCACTGAGAAGTATGTATGGATGTGTGTTAAGCCAACAAATGGCATTTGACATGCCAAAATCACAGGAGCAGGTTGCAAATAGTGTTACATATTTTGTACAACAAAAAAAAACAATTTTTTTAATTATATTTATTTTTGAGCGACGGTCTTTTTTATGAAAAGTTTTTCAATTATTATTTATTTCTCAATATTTCGCTACCAAATAGGTAGCATCGTCAGGAAATAATAATTTGTATTAACAAAAATATTTTTTTAAAATAAGGAAAAGAAAATATTTTTGAAAGGAAAAATTTTAATAAAGAAGTGATACTAAAAAAAAAAAATTGTAAAAGAAAAATTCATAAATATTCAAAAAAAAAAAAATTGATTGGAAAAACGCACTCTTCTGCATTAAATATCGGTCAAATAAGACATAAAAATAGTGATTAAATAACAAAAACTCGGAAAGAGATAAATTTTGATAGAGATTTTTGAAAAACCAATTGAAATAAAGTGCCGAAACTGCCCATTGATCGCATGTGCGCTAAAAAAGTTATTCAAGGTGAAAAGCAAAAATTTTCAGCTTTTTTTATTCTTCTCGAAAACGTTAATTTTTCGCAAAGGTTTTCATTTCGGGAAGGACCCGCCCCTTAAGCTACCCTAACTACTATAAATTTTAACTGGTATTGCATGCTTTCGTTGTAACCAGAGCATTTTTTATTGATTTCACCTATTACAAATGGGTACTATGAAAAAAGTCCCAAACGCAATAACTCCCAATCAGAAAAAATTAAATAACTTCCAAATTACAAAAAAAAAAAAACAAATTTCACTGAAATAAATCGCTATAAAAATTTAGTAGGCTTTAATGACATGAATCCCAAGAACAATAAAATAACCACTAATGAAATAAATACATGAAAAACTTAAACAAAAGGAAAGAAAACAGTGTCTTTGAACTTTCTTTTTTTCTTTTACTAAACTTCTTTAAATATAGAGGATTGGTCATTTACCCATAATGTAAATCGGTAGTTTAAGATTTCTTGCATAGCCGGCTTCAACATATTCTCTTCTATAATATTTCCCATATCGACGGTACTTAATAAGCAGTGCCATTTCGGGAAAAGAAAAAAAATTTTATTCAATTTACATTTAAATGAGAAAAAATTTATTTGTTAGAACAATTAAATTTATTTTTCTTAATATTGATACGAATACAGAGAAAAAAAATTTTAAAATTTTAATTAAAAATTTTGTAATATCAATTAGAAAATTAATTAGATTTTGAGCAGTACAGAAATTAATAATATCAATTAAATTATTGTTGTTGTTTTAATTGAATTAATTTTCAATTAAATTTTTAGTAATAATAATTAAATTTTTTTTTTTTTTTGATATATATTTATTAAGTCTGAGGTCTTTTTTTTTTTTTTTTTTTTTTTTTATTTTTAAATTTTTTTTTTTTTTTTTTTTTTTTTAATTTTTTTTTTTTAATTTTATTTTAAAATTTAAATTTTAATTTTTTAAAATTTTATTTTCAATTTTAAAATTTTTTAATTTTTTAAGCCTGAGGTCTTTTTTTTTTTTTTTTTTTTTATTTTATTTTGTTTTTTATTATTCGATATTTCGTTAACAGCTTGTTAACATCATCATTATTCCTGATAAAAAAAAAAAAAAACAAAAAAAAAGACCTCAGACTTAATAAATATATATCAAAAAATATAATAAAAAAGGTCAATTAATAATATAATTAAAATAATAATTAAAAATTTAATTAAATATTTCGAAAATTTTAAACAATCTTTTAACCCTTAGGTGACCCTCATGGTCTGGCTAGACCATAAGCAGCATGTCCAATTAAGAGTAGCAGTATTTCCGAAAAAAAAAAGTTAAATACTTCCAAATCCTTGAATGGTAATGTCCTTGATTCAGTATAATCTCTAAGTCTTGTCAAATATTTAAGTTTATTCCATTATAATTGTTGTCGTTCACCAACTTTTATTGGAATAAAATTATTTTCTTTCATTTAAAGTTGGTAATATTTCCTTTACTTAAAGCAAGGAAATGATAATACTCCAATTCCAACCATATATGGACAAATGCGTAAAATGTAGGACACTTGATAAAAAAAGAAGTAGCACTATTCCGGACGCCCTAAAAAATTTAATGATGTCCGTGGATAAGAGGGCGAATGGCAACCGTATATTAACTGCATGTTTTCTTACCTTGAAAGTATCCTCTAAAATTAAACAGTAAAAGCTTAAGAAAATGGAACCACATTTATACACAATAGACATACATATTTGGAAAAGAATTGCATAATAAATTAAATAATATAAATACAATACGAGTATTATCAAGGAAAATACATTAAAATTTTGCAAATTTTTGTGAATAAAAATCGTAGGTTAGAAGAGGAAAAACGTTTGCTAGATATTTTTTTTTTTCTTTGATTAATATAAAATCCTCAATCAAAAGCCCAACCTTTTTTCAGCGTCTTTGGATAATCTGGAATTAATTTCTTATTAAATTTTAAATTTGCCATATAAAAATAATCCATTGGTATGTTATCCGTATGAACAGCGGGCGAAGTGATCGGAAATTTAGGTGAAATTCGAAAGATGGGAACGTTTTTAATGTTGTTTCTTTTAGTTTTGCGAGAATGTGTACTTGATATAGCTGATTTCTTGTATTGAAATCTTGTTAAGGATTTGCGACAGGGTCGTATAAAAGTATAGAAAATAATTTCAGCCAATGTGATGAAACTAAATCCAAAAAACAATCCAATTAAACCGCCTACACTGGCTGAAAATCGAAAAAACATAACGCATCAATCGGCCAATTAAATTAAGCAATTCAAAGCTCAAACTTACATAGCACATCTGTCATTCCAATGAATTCCGTTTGTATGTTACTACGATACGACGTATCTTTGTAATACACCGTCAATAAGGCGACATTTTGTTTCACATATTCGCTGCTGAGGTTAAGTAATACTCTTTTACTAAAATCCGCACAAGATAAAGGAGTCGTAAGGAATTCGGGATAATATTTTAAATCAGAACAGCTTGGCAAACACTTTTCGTCACACTTCTCATCAATAACATCATCATGAATGTAGTTGTCGTCATCACTGCGTATTAAATATAATCTCAAATGCTGCATGCAGTTGACATCGTAAGTATTGCATATGGTTTCATTGCCATATCGCCAAGGCATATAATGTGCCACACAACCGCAAGTACGCATTAACAAATTGGCCACACATTCCATTATGCAATTATGCTGACTATAGCTGGCAAAATAATTTAAGTCATCCTCATCTTGAAACAAACATTGACGATGTTTAACATGCACACGATGCAGCATCGTGTCTGACTTAAGTCTTTCGATACGCACTTGAGCTTTTGCCTCATAGCCAGCTGCCAAGGGAATACCCACTTCTCTGACACAAGGTGTTTCGGTAGGACTATGAAGGACCATTTTGAAGCCAAAACTATTCGAAGTTGAACAATAGTATTCATCGACTTCAGCATTCAGGATGACCTCAAGGCCCAATGATTCTCCGATTCCGGCTGCTTTAAATGGATAGTAGCGTTCTGGCAAATTGGACGGATAACCGGTCTCAGCATTCCACGGTATAGCAATAGGAACACTTCTATCTTCACTCATAGGTTCGTCTTTTAACAAGTGTGTGCTTAAAAATGTTAAAAACAAAAATTTCCTTTGTTTTTTAATTCAATCAAGTAAATTTTACAAGAAAATTATAATTACAACCTCGTGGCCTTTACTTACCCGTTTTTGTACATAAATTTCGAATGAACCATATTAAAACTGCAACATAATCCTTCATCCGTTAAAATTGGACGAAATAAATGACTGCAATTGTACTTTGTGTTACCATAACGACACTCCAAAAGCATACGTTCGCATGGCTGAGATATCTAGAATAACAATTAAAATATTCCAATTAGTATGACATACATAACCTTAAACCACGATCTACGCAATATTTCATTTATATTTGCCTACAGCAATTATGCTTTGTAAGAAACAAATTAAGGTATTTTTTTTATTAAAAAAAATTCACAGATTCTGTCCAAAATTGTTACTATATTACCAAGATTTCAATTTACAAACAGTTGAAAGTAAGCATCAAGAGCATTGCCAATAATGACCAGCTGAAAATTGGCAGGAGTGCCAACTTTGGATTGTTATGTTTTTGTTTATAGATTTTTTGCTTTTTGTGTTTGGTATTCAACTTCAATTCTCGATTGATTAGTTGAATTTTAAACATATAGATCTTGGGTTTGTATTCACAAATTAGGAAAAATCCACTGATGAGCTAAGTAAGCATTAGCGAAATAGTACTACATATATGGAGATGCTTTCCTCCTCAGTTATTGTGTTTACTTTTGTGTAAAAAAAAATACTTTATGAGAATATCCTAAGGGAAAAAGCACAATTTTAAAATTAGAATCTTATATAAAGAGATATTCCCCAAATAAATTCAGTTAAGATAAAGAATTTCTTTTTTTTTTGAGTTAAAAAAAATGTATGTACTGTTCTTACTGTACTTACATTTGTTATAAAACTAGTCAAAGTATTCGAATCATTTATACCATGAGCCACTGTTGAATTGATATCATTTTTGCACAGCATTTGGGTGGTGGCATAAGCCGAAGAATTTCTGCAAATTAACCAACAAAAAATTTTAATTAATTTTAGTAATTTCAATTAGAATAATTCGTCATGAAACTTATTATCATTGAAAACAAATATGTCCACCAAGCAGAACTAATCCAACATTTTTTACGTTGCATGAATCCAGTTTTGTAGAGTAAATTTTGCTACTAAAACAAACAAATAAGTAATTTGTTTTATTTTTTTATCTAGGACCAGCACTCAGGAGATGACTCCTACACATGCGAAGCATTGTGCTGGGAACTATAGGAAAGGGATAGTAGGAGAAACGACAGGAGGTGAAGCTTAATTAATTATTTTGCAACTCTGCTTCCGCACGTTCTTTTTGTTTTTATACTCGTAGCTTCGGTTTAGTAGCCATTTATTTTTTATTATTATTTTACTTCGCCGGTGCTACACAATACCGACGAAGGAGGGCGTTCTGATGTGAGCTGAAGCCGGTATTGTTCAGTGACCAGTGACTATGCTTTCGCCACTGAAACCTTCCGACAACAACTGACACACAAAGACACACTTTATACACATCAGAAAAATGCGAGATGTTTATTTTTATTTTAAAATTTTTTTGTCTGAAACTGGGGCTGAACCCAGGTCTGTTTTTTGGTTGTCTAGTCAACGTGCAGACTACCATCCATCGTGCCATCGCCATCAAGGCCCAGTTAGATCAAAAATTTGTCTTTTGGTAAATATGCTAACAGCGCAGCTTCATCGGTATTTTTTTTTTCTTAGTCCAGTGCTCAGGGGATATCGCTACTTATGAAATGCATTGCACAGAACTAGATAGAGAAAAGGATAGTGTAGAGGATGGATAGGTGGTGGCAGTGATATGAAGATAGAGCTTAATTCTTGCCGAGCTTTGCAGTTTCGTGGTAATTATAAAGCAATTTGCGGCGTTCCTGATGTTAATTTTGAACCATTATTTTTAAGCTAATGGTAGCTATTTTATTTATTATTTTACTTCGCCAACATTTTATTATTAATTATTACCGACGAAGGAGTGATTACTTATGCCTCGGCCCACCCTGTACTTCCAAATAAAAACTCACAAATAACCAAATTAGCCGATTTTTCTAGATAATAACGCAGTTCGCCAACAAACCACAATTAGGCATTTCAGTGTCATCTCGAAAACGTCCAGTGGAAGCCAGATCGAAGGAATTTCTCATTGTCGCTCTCTCTTCTATATCAGAGAACGGATATAAAATAATATTAAATATACTGATATTTTACTTACTTTTCGAATTTATTAACCTTGGATTTGTAAGCCTGGTTCATATTGCAAATTGTTAACGCAGGAAAAGGCTCATTTTTAATATGGCTTGGTTGAGGATTAATGCAAAATAAAACTGGTGTTGTACACCACTTATTATAGACATTGTTGATAAAGAAGCCAGATATTATGACCACAGTTACAAACGAAACAGCAAAAAAGGCCCTGAAATTAAAAAATTATAAAAAAATTTTTATAATTCGCATAAAAAGTAGCCTGCCTTGCAGAACAGAATTTCAGTGCTGCAATACAGAAAAGAAAAAAAGAGTGGAAAGGAAAACTTTGGTTGTGCCGGCAAAAAATTATTTGAAGAAAGATATTCAGTTATTGAATAATATAAAATAGTAAAGAAAAATTTTGTAACTATATTTTAGTTGAGTCAAAATTAATTACTATTTTTTATCGATGTTTGCAATATGGTTTAGCTGGTCTACATGTATATTTCATTTGGTGCTACATAATACCAAAATCGTCATTAGACCTTTAACCAAACTAATGAGAAAAGCTAAGCAATTTCATATGTTTATACAAGAACTCCCAACAAATCTTCTAACATTTTCTTAATACAACAAATATTTAATTATTCGATTTAAATATAAATAATTTTAAATTAAATCTGAAAATTTATAATACAGGGTGGCGCACTAATTGTGCTACAAAAACAAAAATTTTAACATTTATTAAAATGAATGATTGCGATATCGAAAAAGGATTTGGATAGTTCAGCGGTACCATGCTTTGTAGTCCGTCATTTCCATACAAAGGGAATTTAAGTGGGCACTCCCCTAGTAAACATTTTTGCCGAATCTAGAAGCATCAGCCGAAAACCTTACCATCGAGATCCCCATGTTAGGGTTCAAGACACAATGCTGGCTTTGTTGCCTGACACACCCAGCGTGGCTTTTTTTTGGTGCACGTTTACCCGGTGAAACCAACTGTTTTGATTGTTCCTTGGTCTCGGGGATATTATATACAGGTTATATAACAGCGTAAAAGCTCGTCCGGATTGTCGTTGAACATCTCCAAACGCTCCTTTGAAGTAAACACATGGTTGCGGTTATAATCGAGCGTGGGCAATCGCAGCAGCCGGAAATAACTTTTTTTACTCAATAAATAATACTTCCTTCAACTTTTTTCCATTTCTGTTCAAATGTAAAATTCAAAAAGTCGCGGAGTTATAAAACAGCCCTCGTCTATTCCCAGCAAAAAGAAAATTGGAAGTCATTCTTAGATAATGGCAAGCCCACTTCACCAGAATAAAATATTTAGACTTTTTGAGCGCTGCTTCCAATTCACAGAATGGACGCTAGAAAAGAGAATATTCCGCAATGCCAAGCCTACATAGAATTCATTGGTAGTGAATCACATTTCCACTACTTCAGTATCAAAATATTACAATCTTCTTCACTTCTTTGAAAGTTCTTTATTTTTTTGCTGGGCTTAGAAAAAAATCAACAAAAATTTACCGTTCAAATAGGCAAAACTCCTTGTTGATTAAGTAACTTAAACCATGTAGAGTTGAATTTTTGCAAAATTCTTTAACACTTTTCAGCATCGATGTCCTCGTAGATGTCAAATAGTTATTCGAATTCAAACTTCTCAAACGTTTCTTACAACTAAAATAATTTGCATCAACTTTTTGTACTTTTGCGTCAAGCATTTCCACTGCGTTAGCCGTTTCTTTTTCTTCACAGACTTAAATACTTGTAATTTGTAAATATAGAAAATTTCCTTTTTATATATGCAATTCAATATTACCTGCTATTTTTCTTTTATTATTTTTATAGTCAATTGATTTTCTTGTTAAAATAATATTGTTGTAATTTAATTGAATTAATGAAATTATCACAAAACTACACTTGATTTGTTGTCAGTGTGGTAATTTTCGAATGCGCCCTTAAAATAACCATCTTCTTTATTAGAAAATTATTTTCATTATTTATCCGGTGTAAAAAGTAAAAAAAAAAAGACACTTTATTTTTATTGGTGAAGAATAACAATTTTAGTAGAATAAATACCTGTTGAAATAACAAACTGTGGCATACACCATGTCCCAGTTGCTGCTTATTTACTTGTCCGAGAAATTCGGAAGATAAAAAAAATTAAACCAACTGCTTTTTATTGGTCTTATAAATTGATTTTTTATTTATTTACGTTTTGATTAAATAATAATTATTATTGCATTTCCGTTGTTAAAAGAAAGAATACTAATTAATTGTTTTAAAACAATTACGCAAATCTATTCTCTAGAAATTTGCCTGCAGTTATTTATTTTGTTAATTTTGCGGAAATGCTGCAAAAAATAAAATGTTACAATTATTTGGAAATAATAATTGGGAAAATATTAATACAGTCGAACTTCCCTATAATGAATCTCCACGGGGACAGATAATTATTTCACTACATAGAAACTTAATTATACAGAAATATTTTTTTTGTTTTTTATTTATTTAAAATAATCAGGTATTTTTGTTTGAACTACATTTTATCAATTTTCTTTATCAATAAAAGCTTCAATTACATTAAGCCATTTGAATATATTTGTCGGAACGTTGCTCTTCATCTCCAAAAAAAGTTCGTAGTAGATCAAGTGAATAGGAAACGTGTTCTAATGTAGGTGAAGTTTTATCAATATTTGCCATTACTTCACCGCCCAGTTCCTCTTCATTGTCATCTGGTATAATCTGCTGTAATCGACGACTTTCTAAAACACTGCTTAGAATATCTTCAGCGGCCGGAATGCCCATGGTTTGCACATCAATATCTACATTGACATAGTCTTCAAGAGAAATACTACTCCGCTGCATAATTCTCGTTCACTGAACTCGGTCACCCCCCGCAGGGGGGTTCTGGAATCTTGTGAATCTTGTATTTCGGAACCTACGGGTGTCTGAGCGACCCCGCGGTACCCAGCTCAAGGTGCAGCATTACCTTACTGGTTAATACCAGTTGGATTCGAATCTAGCACTACGAGACCAGCTTAGCCCCACACTCCCAACAATAAGTACGGGTTTAAAGACTGATGTATTCCTTGTGAGTACTTCGTGTCTACCCCGAAAGTTGGATAGTGTGTGCTGGTATGGGTAAGGACTCGTAGCGGCTGTGGTTTAATACCTAAAAATCGCAGGGAGTGGAGTTTTTGGTCTAATCGTAAATATGTGTAAGTCGTAACACACATATTAATGATATGACTTTTACTCTACTAGGTACTGTTGCCGGAATGTGTTTCGAACCAACAGTATTACTGTTAAATGGGTCTTGACATAAAAACATTCTGATGTGACAAGAGTTTAGATGGCTCGAACACCTCAACAAGGTGCATTATAGAATTCAGGGATAACTATACATGATTTGCTACCCAACTCTGGAAGTAGGTGGCCTACGGGCTCATTTGCTTATCAGTGGTCTGGGGGCGCTAGTGAATCGTTTCAAAAATTTACTCGGTGTTAAGACCACCGTCAGATAACGCCCTATGGGCAGGTGCTGACGTAAATCTTGAACACATTGAACTCGGTCACTTGATGTTAAAAGTCAAATCATTAACTTTTTTGTTTTCATTTTCATATTTTGCGAATCCCAAAAATATTACTTATTTTCTTTATAAATAGTGTTGCTAACAAGTGTAAAATAATGCTGCTAAAAATAGTTCACTATACGGAGACAAAAACACACGTAAAATGTAGTTTTGTTTTCAAAATTTTGTTCATTGTAAAGAAAAATTCACTGTATAGAAATTCATCATACGGAGTACAAAATACATTGAAAGTGGAACGAAAAAGTTTTGTTCTTGATTTTAGTTCATAATAAGGAGAACTTCATTGTATAGAAGTTCACTATAAGAAAGTTCGACTGTAATAGGTTTTAAGATTCTTTGGAAATAAAAAAAATATTAAAATTCTTTGGAAATTAACACAATTGGTAAAATTGATATTTGTTGCATTTTCGTTTGCGGAAATTCAGCCAAAATCAAATGTTACAATTCTTTGGAGAAATATTAAAAATAAGTATTGAAATTCTTTGGAAATTGCATTGGTTAAGATAATAAATAATAAAATTCTTTGGAAATTAAAACAACATATGTATGTATGTATGAAAATGTTACGTTAATGTTACGAAAATGCTTCTCAATTGGTGATAAAGAGCATAACTGTATTTTAATACAATTCAAAATAATTTAACAAAAATCTTCGGTATAATAAAGTACGAAGTAATATCTACATTCTTCAGGACAGCTGCTATATATTTATGAGCGAATTTTGAATACAAATTACCATCGAACATTAAATAATTCCGTCAATTTTTTTTACCGACAATCCACCCAACGTGCAACAATTTTGCCCACCATGAGTGTCCGCTTATTGGAGCTTCCACTGTATTTGGTAACTATATATATACAATATATACTACCAAAGAATATTCAAATGAATATTATTTTCTACTACGTGCCATCAAGAAATAACTCTGTGCCAAAATGGAAGAGTAGCTTAAGTCAGCTTTAATGGATTGTCAGGTGGCTGATTATAAATATAAAAAAAGTAAATTTTTAACTTTTCCCCTATAGGAAGTTCCTGCTGGGGTAACCATTTGTCGAAAATCGAGTTCTTCTATTTCGATGTTTTGATGTCCTGGTAGGCAGTTTTTACTATTTTCGGGATGATGTGAGTATGTATGTATTTGTGTGTGTGTGTGTGTGTGTGTAAACATCTCATAACTTGAGAATGGATAGAAATTGTGAATTTTAGAAAAATTTTTAAAAATTAAATTGTTTTTTTTTTTTTTTTTTTTTTTTTTTTTTTTTTTATATATTAATAAATATATATCAAAAAATATAAGAAAAAAGGTCAATTAATAATATAATTGTTTTTTTTTTTAGATAAATTTTAAACCGCAAAATTTCATCTTCTCTTAACCTCAAAAGCAAACGTTGCCAATTTTACTTAAATCGGGTGATTCGTTCGGGCGATATCGAGCTATAACCACCAAAAAGGCGTAAACGCCATGATTATCAATTTTATTTCTTATACAAATTTATAATTCTTGATCAGTCGCCTGTCTCTCACAAAATATCAGAGCTGTCGTTTGCAATTTACAGTGAAAAGAATTTAGGCGTATGTACAGACTATGTATGAGAAAATTAATCTTCGTCAGATCGATATTTGATAATCACTGATTTTTATAGATTTAAAAAATTTATCAAATGCCGCAAATTTGAACGCAATCTGTAGAAAATTCCCGAAAAAAATGCTTGTTTTTAATTTCTTCGTAATTGTTTTTCAATGTCTTTTTCGTCTGAAAATTTCTTAATTTTTTTGGATTTAAAAACTGTGTTGAATGGTGCAAATTTGTTCTTAGCAGTATGTTTCTTATAATTTTATATCTGTTATTCTGAGGGGTAGCTAATATTTTGCTTGGAAATATTAGAGATAAATATTGTAATATTCTATTTAATAAATTCCTTATTAGAACTGAATCCATTATTTACATAAACATAGCTAAAGGACGTAAGGTGACTTAAGCTACTCTTCCATAAAATTGTGGTGGTAATTTTTTTTAATTAAAAATATGAAATTAAAAATTTGCATAGAATTTCTAAAGCGTCTGTCTCAGCTAATATCGCAACCATTATTGGATTGTAGCTTTTTTTTTAAAGCCTATATATTATTATTATTCCTATTATTCCTGATGATGTTAACAAGCTGTTAACGAAATATCGAATAATAAAAAAAAAATTAAATAAAAAATAAATAAAAAATTAATAAATATATTTCAAAAAATATTTAAAAAAATTAATTTTTTATAGCCGAAAATCTAGACTTAGCATAGACATTTATTTACAGGCTTTTAGGCAGGTTCGCAACCATTTATAAAGCTGCGCCAAACTTATCTTTATAAAAGCTTTTATTTATATTTCTTTTTTCTTCATTTTATTCTGAGTATTTTTAGGAGAACACAAAATATTAGTTGCAAATTGGCGGGAGTGCACTACGCGTCGAAGGTTTTGTAAAAATTTTGCAAAATTAAAGAAAATTGCCTATAAAAGTTATAGCTTATGAAATTAAGATAAAAGTAAATAAGTGATATATGTCTATATGAATGCGTATATGCAATTCGGTTCGGTTGTGATTATTTTAGTGTGTTTGTGCTATTACTATTAAATTGTGGCAGGGTGCCGTTGGAGAATGCCTTTTCAACGCAATTGCGTTATCTTTTTTATGAAATTGTAATATGGCTATAGTTTTTCAAAATCAAATATATGGAAGTCCATGCGAGCGCTAGTAGTAATCGTATGCAAGGGAATGTGTAATATTAGTGCCGGTGGGGTACATTTTGTTTTTTAATGCAAAGTGCTGTACGGAAAAGCAGACATTTCGAAATTTTAAGCAACTGGTTTAGAATTATTCAAATATTTAATAAATCTCTTCAAATAGTAGAGGACAGTCGCAGTATCAGTATGTGCCGTTGCAGTATGCCATTGGAGCACACTTTTTCAAAATGCTAGGTGCAGCACACCAACCAAGTGTCTCGGTTTTTATAAATAATTCATGTGTATCATATGTATGTAAATCGGTTCGGTAGTGTCAATTTAATAATGTTGAAATAAATATATGGATATAATAGTCGTTGCGGTATCAACAGAGGTGTATGGAGCTGTAGTATTAAAATGGATTTGTACAACGGCAAGGTATGTGATACTTCTTATATTTAACATTTAAAATAATAAGTAAAAAAGGATCGACGACAATTTCCAAAAAAGCTTCTTTTATTAGATTTATTCTTTATGCTTGATTTCAAATATTTTCTTGAATTTAATGATGATGAAAATATTCTTCAAATTAATTAAGGAATAAAATCCAACAAAAGTCTACATACACTGATTTTTGATAAAGGTAAAAGTCTCGTTATACGCTTGTTTTCTTTTTTAATGGTGTTTTCTTTTCTACAAAAAGTGCTGCTCGCATTTCTTACTCAATTTTTCAGTTTCCATTAGAACATTTACACTTTATTGTTCCACTACAAATCCATTTTACAACTGTTTAAAAGCGAACAATAAAATGTAGGTCGGCAGGTTGCTAGAAAGAAAGATCCCATTGTGATACCTGTTGTGAAAAAACTTTCCCGTGTACAGACCACAGTGTCCACTAGAAATCCCAACCGATAAACTAACACACTACTCACTAGACTACCGGGGCACCCAAATACTGATGTTACAGTACCAAAAAAGCAAAAAAAAACGCAAAAAAATTATTAATTGCGATCAGACTTGCTTCCTTGTTGGAGTAGGACTACGGCGTCCTTAAACGACGTTTATATGCAAACATTTGTGTATAAAACAGATTTGAAGCTAAGATCTGCTTTGCATTGCATACGCAATTTTTTAAATAATGTTTTCCAACATTGAGTTTATGAAGTCTAGCTGGTAGCAAGCAAATTTGGTGAAAAAGTTTTTTTGGGAACGCTATAACTCGGTAACCGTTGGACCGACTTCAATCAAACTTTCACCATATGATCGAGTGAAACTCAGGCTACACGATGGGCTACGTTTGGCCCGCCTGGCTGCGCACCATATTAGTTAGAAATCGCTTTTAATAATACTTACCGTCATATGTCTGAACAGAGTAGACGTGGAAAATTGAAACAAAGTGTAAAAGAGGCAGGAAATCCCACTCTACTAACCTACAAAATTTCATTTCGCTACCTTGAAAAATTTCGGAGTTGTCGACCTTTTCCTAAAGGGCATATTAGCCGAAAGTCGACGTCCATATCTCGGGAACGGCTCCATGTATTTGGATGAATTTTTTTTCACATGAAAGGTCTTGAATTCTACTTTTATACGCATCGCACTTTTCGAGTAAAGATCAACTACAAACATTCGTAACGACAGACTTTTTGTATAACGCCCACTTTGGCCAAATGAAAGGTGGGCGTGGCAAAATTTTAATTTCAGCTTATTATCGAAGATGTCGCCGATCGGCCTGCCAAGTTTCATGCAATTATCTTAAAAACCATGCGAGTTATTAAGCAAACGCCAAAAGAATTTTTTGACTGAAAAATTTCTAAAACTGAAAAATAAAAACCGTTTTTTTTGTGAAACACCAGGTCAACAGAAGCTGGTAGCAAGCAAATTTGGTGAAAAAGTTTTTTTGGGAACGCTATAACTCGGTAACCGTTGGACCGATTTCAATGAAACTTTCACCATATGATCGAGTGAAATTCAGGCTACACGATGGGCTACGTTTGGCCCGCCTGGCTGCGCACCATATTAGTTAGAAATCGCTTTTAATAATACTTACCGTCATATCTCTGAACAGAGTAGACGTGGAAAATTGAAACAAAGTGTAAAAGACGCAGGAAATCCCACTCTACTAACCTACAAAATTTAATTTCGCTACCTTGAACAATTTCGGAGTTGTCGACCTTTTCCTAAAGGGTATATTAGCCGAAAGTCGACGTCCATATCTCGGGAACGGGTCCATGTATTTGGATGAATTTTTTTTCACATGAAAGGTCTTGAATTCTACTTTTAAACGCATCGCACTTTTCGAGTAAAGATCAACTACAAATATTCGTAACGACAGACTTTTTGTATAACGCCCACTTTGGCCAAATGAAAGGTGGGCGTGGCAAAATTTTAATTTCAGCTTATTCTCGAAGATGTCGCCGATCGGCCTGCAAAGTTTCATGCAATTATCTTAAAAAACATGCGAGTTATTAAGCAAACGCCAAAAGAATTTTTTGACTGAGAAATTTCTGAAACTGAAAAATAAAAACCGTTTTTTTTGTGAAACACCAGCTCAACAGAAGCTGGTAGCAAGCAAATTTGGTGAAAAAGTTTTTTTGGAAACGCTATAACTCGGTAACCGTTGGACCGATTTCAATGAAACTTTCACCATATGATCGAATGAAACTCAGGCTACACGATGGGCTACGTTTGGCCCGCCTGGCTGCGCACCATATTAGTTAGAAATCGCTTTTAATAATACTTACCGTCATATGTCTGAACAGAGTAGACGTGGAAAATTGAAACAAAGTGTAAAAGACGCAGGAAATCCCACTCTACTAACCTACAAAATTTCATTTCGCTACCTTGAACAATTTCGGAGTTGTCGACCTTTTCCTAAAGGGTATATTAGCCGAAAGTCGACGTCCATATCTCGGGAACGGGTCCATGTATTTGGATGAATTTTTTTTCACATGAAAGGTCTTGAATTCTACTTTTAAACGCATCGCACTTTTCGAGTAAAGATCAACTACAAACATTCGTAACGACAGACTTTTTGTATAACGCCCACTTTGGCCAAATGAAAGGTGGGCGTGGCAAAATTTTAATTTCAGCTTATTCTCGAAGATGTCGCCGATCGGCCTGCCAAGTTTCATGTAATTATCTTAAAAAACATGCGAGTTATTAATCAAACGCCAAAAGAATTTTTTGACTGAGTCTGAAACTGAAAAATAAAAACCGTTTTTTTTTGTGAAACACCAGGTCAACAGAAGCTGGTAGCAAGCAAATTTGGTGAAAAAGTTTTTTTGGGAACGCTATAACTCGGTAACCGTTGGACCGATTTCAATGAAACTTTCACCATATGATCGAGTGAAACTCAGGCTACACGATGGGCTACGTTGGGCCCGCCTGGCTGCGCACCATATTAGTTAGAAATCGCTTTTAATAACACTTACCGTCATATGTCTGAACAGAGTAGACGTGGAAAATTGAAACAAAGTGTAAAAGACGCAGGAAATCCCACTCTACTAACCTACAAAATTTCATTTCGCTACCTTGAAAAATTTCGGAGTTGTCGACCTTTTCCTAAAGGGTATATTAGCCGAAAGTCGACGTCCATATCTCGGGAACGGGTCCAAGTATTTGGATGAATTTTTTTTCACATGAAAGGTCTTGAATTCTACTTTTATACGCATCGCACTTTTCGAGTAAAGATCAACTACAATCATTCGTAACGACAGACTTTTTGTATAACGCCCACTTTGGCCAAATGAAAGGTGGGCGTGGCAAAATTTTAATTTCAGCTTATTCTCGAAGATGTCGCCGATCGGCCTGCCAAGTTTCATGCAATTATCTTAAAAACCATGCGAGTTATTAAGCAAACGCCAAAAGAATTTTTTGACTGAGAAATTTCTGAAACTGAAAAATAAAAACCGTTTTTTTTGTGAAACACCAGGTCAACAGAAGCTGGTAGCAAGCAAATTTGGTGAAAAAGTTTTTTTGGGAACGCTATAACTCGGTAACCGTTGGACCTATTTCAATGAAACTTTCACCATATGATCGAGTGAAACTCAGGCTACACGATGGGCTACGTTTGGCCCGCCTGGCTGCGCACCATATTAGTTAGAAATCGCTTTTAATAATACTTACCGTCATATCTCTGAACAGAGTAGACGTGGAAAATTGAAACAAAGTGTAAAAGACGCAGGAAATCCCACTCTACTAACCTACAAAATTTCATTTCGCTACCTTGAAAAATTTCGGAGTTGTCGACCTTTTCCTAAAGGGTATATTAGCCGAAAGTCGACGTCCATATCTCGGGAACGGGTCCATGTATTTGGATGAATTTTTTTTCACATGAAAGGTCTTGAATTCTACTTTTATACGCATCGCACTTTTCGAGTAAAGATCAACTACAAACATTCGTAACGACAGACTTTTTGTATAACGCCCACTTTGGCCAAATGAAAGGTGGGCGTGGCAAAATTTTAATTTCAGCTTATTATCGAAGATGTCGCCGATCGGCCTGCCAAGTTTCATGCAATTATCTTAAAAACCATGCGAGTTATTAAGCAAACGCCAAAAGAATTTTTTGACTGAAAAATTTCTAAAACTGAAAAATAAAAACCGTTTTTTTTGTGAAACACCAGGTCAACAGAAGCTGGTAGCAAGCAAATTTGGTGAAAAAGTTTTTTTGGGAACGCTATAACTCGGTAACCGTTGGACCGATTTCAATGAAACTTTCACCATATGATCGAGTGAAATTCAGGCTACACGATGGGCTACGTTTGGCCCGCCTGGCTGCGCACCATATTAGTTAGAAATCGCTTTTAATAATACTTACCGTCATATCTCTGAACAGAGTAGACGTGGAAAATTGAAACAAAGTGTAAAAGACGCAGGAAATCCCACTCTACTAACCTACAAAATTTCATTTCGCTACCTTGAAAAATTTCGGAGTTGTCGACCTTTTCCTAAAGGGTATATTAGCCGAAAGTCGACGTCCATATCTCGGGAACGGGTCCATGTATTTGGATGAATTTTTTTTCACATGAAAGGTCTTGAATTCTACTTTTATACGCATCGCACTTTTCGAGTAAAGATCAACTACAAACATTCGTAACGACAGACTTTTTGTATAACGCCCACTTTGGCCAAATGAAAGGTGGGCGTGGCAAAATTTTAATTTCAGCTTATTCTCGAAGATGTCGCCGATTGGCCTGCCAAGTTTCATGCAATTATCTTAAAAAACATGCGAGTTATTAAGCAAACGCCAAAAGAATTTTTTGACTGAGAAATTTCTGAAACTGAAAAATAAAAACCGTTTTTTTTGTGAAACACCAGGTCAACAGAAGCTGGTAGCAAGCAAATTTGGTGAAAAAGTTTTTTTGGGAACGCTATAACTCGGTAACCGTTGGACCGATTTCAATGAAACTTTCACCATATGATCGAGTGAAACTCAGGCTACACGATGGGCTACGTTTGGCCCGCCTGGCTGCGCACCATATTAGTTAGAAATCGCTTTTAATAATACTTACCGTCATATGTCTGAACAGAGTAGACGTGGAAAATTGAAACAAAGTGTAAAAGACGCAGGAAATCCCACTCTACTAACCTACAAAATTTCATTTCGCTACCTTGAAAAATTTCGGAGTTGTCGACCTTTTCCTAAAGGGTATATTAGCCGAAAGTCGACGTCCATATCTCGGGAACGGGTCCAAGTATTTGGATGAATTTTTTTTCACATGAAAGGTCTTGAATTCTACTTTTATACGCATCGCACTTTTCGAGTAAAGATCAACTACAATCATTCGTAACGACAGACTTTTTGTATAACGCCCACTTTGGCCAAATGAAAGGTGGGCGTGGCAAAATTTTATTTTCAGCTTATTATCGAAGATGTCGCCGATCGGCCTGCCAAGTTTCATGCAATTATCTTAAAAACCATGCGAGTTATTAAGCAAACGCCAAAAGAATTTTTTGACTGAGAAATTTCTGAAACTGAAAAATAAAAACCGTTTTTTTTGTGAAACACCAGGTCAACAGAAGCTGGTAGCAAGCAAATTTGGTGAAAAAGTTTTTTTGGGAACGCTATAACTCGGTAACCGTTGGACCGATTTCAATGAAACTTTCACCATATGATCGAGTGAAATTCAGGCTACACGATGGGCTACGTTTGGCCCGCCTGGCTGCGCACCATATTAGTTAGAAATCGCTTTTAATAATACTTACCGTCATATCTCTGAACAGAGTAGACGTGGAAAATTGAAACAAAGTGTAAAAGACGCAGGAAATCCCACTCTACTAACCTACAAAATTTAATTTCGCTACCTTGAACAATTTCGGAGTTGTCGACCTTTTCCTAAAGGGTATATTAGCCGAAAGTCGACGTCCATATCTCGGGAACGGGTCCATGTATTTGGATGAATTTTTTTTCACATGAAAGGTCTTGAATTCTACTTTTAAACGCATCGCACTTTTCGAGTAAAGATCAACTACAAACATTCGTAACGACAGACTTTTTGTATAACGCCCACTTTGGCCAAATGAAAGGTGGGCGTGGCAAAATTTTAATTTCAGCTTATTCTCGAATTATCTTAAAAAACATGCGAGTTATTAATCAAACGCCAAAAGAATTTTTTGACTGAGTCTGAAACTGAAAAATAAAAACCGTTTTTTTTGTGAAACACCAGCTCAACAGAAGCTGGTAGCAAGCAAATTTGGTGAAAAAGTTTTTTTGGAAACGCTATAACTCGGTAACCGTTGGACCGATTTCAATGAAACTTTCACCATATGATCGAATGAAACTCAGGCTACACGATGGGCTACGTTTGGCCCGCCTGGCTGCGCACCATATTAGTTAGAAATCGCTTTTAATAATACTTACCGTCATATGTCTGAACAGAGTAGACGTGGAAAATTGAAACAAAGTGTAAAAGACGCAGGAAATCCCACTCTACTAACCTACAAAATTTCATTTCGCTACCTTGAACAATTTCGGAGTTGTCGACCTTTTCCTAAAGGGTATATTAGCCGAAAGTCGACGTCCATATCTCGGGAACGGGTCCATGTATTTGGATGAATTTTTTTTCACATGAAAGGTCTTGAATTCTACTTTTAAACGCATCGCACTTTTCGAGTAAAGATCAACTACAAACATTCGTAACGACAGACTTTTTGTATAACGCCCACTTTGGCCAAATGAAAGGTGGGCGTGGCAAAATTTTAATTTCAGCTTATTCTCGAAGATGTCGCCGATCGGCCTGCCAAGTTTCATGTAATTATCTTAAAAAACATGCGAGTTATTAATCAAACGCCAAAAGAATTTTTTGACTGAGTCTGAAACTGAAAAATAAAAACCGTTTTTTTTTGTGAAACACCAGGTCAACAGAAGCTGGTAGCAAGCAAATTTGGTGAAAAAGTTTTTTTGGGAACGCTATAACTCGGTAACCGTTGGACCGATTTCAATGAAACTTTCACCATATGATCGAGTGAAACTCAGGCTACACGATGGGCTACGTTGGGCCCGCCTGGCTGCGCACCATATTAGTTAGAAATCGCTTTTAATAACACTTACCGTCATATGTCTGAACAGAGTAGACGTGGAAAATTGAAACAAAGTGTAAAAGACGCAGGAAATCCCACTCTACTAACCTACAAAATTTCATTTCGCTACCTTGAAAAATTTCGGAGTTGTCGACCTTTTCCTAAAGGGTATATTAGCCGAAAGTCGACGTCCATATCTCGGGAACGGGTCCAAGTATTTGGATGAATTTTTTTTCACATGAAAGGTCTTGAATTCTACTTTTATACGCATCGCACTTTTCGAGTAAAGATCAACTACAATCATTCGTAACGACAGACTTTTTGTATAACGCCCACTTTGGCCAAATGAAAGGTGGGCGTGGCAAAATTTTAATTTCAGCTTATTATCGAAGATGTCGCCGATCGGCCTGCCAAGTTTCATGCAATTATCTTAAAAACCATGCGAGTTATTAAGCAAACGCCAAAAGAATTTTTTGACTGAAAAATTTCTAAAACTGAAAAATAAAAACCGTTTTTTTTGTGAAACACCAGGTCAACAGAAGCTGGTAGCAAGCAAATTTGGTGAAAAAGTTTTTTTGGGAACGCTATAACTCGGTAACCGTTGGACCGATTTCAATGAAACTTTCACCATATGATCGAGTGAAATTCAGGCTACACGATGGGCTACGTTTGGCCCGCCTGGCTGCGCACCATATTAGTTAGAAATCGCTTTTAATAATACTTACCGTCATATCTCTGAACAGAGTAGACGTGGAAAATTGAAACAAAGTGTAAAAGACGCAGGAAATCCCACTCTACTAACCTACAAAATTTCATTTCGCTACCTTGAAAAATTTCGGAGTTGTCGACCTTTTCCTAAAGGGTATATTAGCCGAAAGTCGACGTCCATATCTCGGGAACGGGTCCATGTATTTGGATGAATTTTTTTTCACATGAAAGGTCTTGAATTCTACTTTTATACGCATCGCACTTTTCGAGTAAAGATCAACTACAAACATTCGTAACGACAGACTTTTTGTATAACGCCCACTTTGGCCAAATGAAAGGTGGGCGTGGCAAAATTTTAATTTCAGCTTATTCTCGAAGATGTCGCCGATTGGCCTGCCAAGTTTCATGCAATTATCTTAAAAAACATGCGAGTTATTAAGCAAACGCCAAAAGAATTTTTTGACTGAGAAATTTCTGAAACTGAAAAATAAAAACCGTTTTTTTTGTGAAACACCAGGTCAACAGAAGCTGGTAGCAAGCAAATTTGGTGAAAAAGTTTTTTTGGGAACGCTATAACTCGGTAACCGTTGGACCGATTTCAATGAAACTTTCACCATATGATCGAGTGAAACTCAGGCTACACGATGGGCTACGTTTGGCCCGCCTGGCTGCGCACCATATTAGTTAGAAATCGCTTTTAATAATACTTACCGTCATATGTCTGAACAGAGTAGACGTGGAAAATTGAAACAAAGTGTAAAAGACGCAGGAAATCCCACTCTACTAACCTACAAAATTTCATTTCGCTACCTTGAAAAATTTCGGAGTTGTCGACCTTTTCCTAAAGGGTATATTAGCCGAAAGTCGACGTCCATATCTCGGGAACGGGTCCAAGTATTTGGATGAATTTTTTTTCACATGAAAGGTCTTGAATTCTACTTTTATACGCATCGCACTTTTCGAGTAAAGATCAACTACAATCATTCGTAACGACAGACTTTTTGTATAACGCCCACTTTGGCCAAATGAAAGGTGGGCGTGGCAAAATTTTATTTTCAGCTTATTATCGAAGATGTCGCCGATCGGCCTGCCAAGTTTCATGCAATTATCTTAAAAACCATGCGAGTTATTAAGCAAACGCCAAAAGAATTTTTTGACTGAGAAATTTCTGAAACTGAAAAATAAAAACCGTTTTTTTTGTGAAACACCAGGTCAACAGAAGCTGGTAGCAAGCAAATTTGGTGAAAAAGTTTTTTTGGGAACGCTATAACTCGGTAACCGTTGGACCGATTTCAATGAAACTTTCACCATATGATCGAGTGAAATTCAGGCTACACGATGGGCTACGTTTGGCCCGCCTGGCTGCGCACCATATTAGTTAGAAATCGCTTTTAATAATACTTACCGTCATATCTCTGAACAGAGTAGACGTGGAAAATTGAAACAAAGTGTAAAAGACGCAGGAAATCCCACTCTACTAACCTACAAAATTTCATTTCGCTACCTTGAAAAATTTCGGAGTTGTCGACCTTTTCCTAAAGGGTATATTAGCCGAAAGTCGACGTCCATATCTCGGGAACGGGTCCATGTATTTGGATGAATTTTTTTTCACATGAAAGGTCTTGAATTCTACTTTTATACGCATCGCACTTTTCGAGTAAAGATCAACTACAAACATTCGTAACGACAGACTTTTTGTATAACGCCCACTTTGGCCAAATGAAAGGTGGGCGTGGCAAAATTTTAATTTCAGCTTATTCTCGAAGATGTCGCCGATTGGCCTGCCAAGTTTCATGCAATTATCTTAAAAAACATGCGAGTTATTAAGCAAACGCCAAAAGAATTTTTTGACTGAGAAATTTCTGAAACTGAAAAATAAAAACCGTTTTTTTTGTGAAACACCAGGTCAACAGAAGCTGGTAGCAAGCAAATTTGGTGAAAAAGTTTTTTTGGGAACGCTATAACTCGGTAACCGTTGGACCGATTTCAATGAAACTTTCACCATATGATCGAGTGAAACTCAGGCTACACGATGGGCTACGTTTGGCCCGCCTGGCTGCGCACCATATTAGTTAGAAATCGCTTTTAATAATACTTACCGTCATATGTCTGAACAGAGTAGACGTGGAAAATTGAAACAAAGTGTAAAAGACGCAGGAAATCCCACTCTACTAACCTACAAAATTTCATTTCGCTACCTTGAACAATTTCGGAGTTGTCGACCTTTTCCTAAAGGGTATATTAGCCGAAAGTCGACGTCCATATCTCGGGAACGGGTCCATGTATTTGGATGAATTTTTTTTCACATGAAAGGTCTTGAATTCTACTTTTATACGCATCGCACTTTTCGAGTAAAGATCAACTACAAACATTCGTAACGACAGACTTTTTGTATAACGCCCACTTTGGCCAAATGAAAGGTGGGCGTGGCAAAATTTTAATTTCAGCTTATTCTCGAAGATGTCGCCGATCGGCCTGCCAAGTTTCATGTAATTATCTTAAAAAACATGCGAGTTATTAAGCAAACGCCAAAAGAATTTTTTGACTGAGTCTGAAACTGAAAAATAAAAACCGTTTTTTTTGTGAAACACCAGGTCAACAGAAGCTGGTAGCAAGCAAATTTGGTGAAAAAGTTTTTTTGGGAACGCTATAACTCGGTAACCGTTGGACCGATTTCAATGAAACTTTCACCATATGATCGAGTGAAACTCAGGCTACACGATGCGCTACGTTTGGCCCGCCTGGCTGCGCACCATATTAGTTAGAAATCGCTTTTAATAATACTTACCTTCATATGTTTGAACAAAGTAGACGTGGAAAATTGAAACAAAGTGTAAAAGACGCAGGAAATCCCACTCTACTAACCTACAAAATTTCATTTCGCTACCTTGAAAAATTTCGGAGTTGTCGACCTTTTCCTAAAGGGTATATTAGCTGAAAGTCGACGTCCATATCTCGGGAACGGGTCCATGTATTTGGATGAATTTTTTTTCACATGAAAGGTCTTGAATTCTACTTTTATACGCATCGCACTTTTCGAGTAAAGATCAACTACAAACATTCGTAACGACAGACTTTTTGTATAACGCCCACTTTGGCCAAATGAAAGGTGGGCGTGGCAAAATTTTAATTTCAGCTTATTCTCGAAGATGTCGCCGATCGGCCTGCCAAGTTTCATGCAATTATCTTAAAAAACATGCGAGTTATTAAGCAAACGCCAAAAGAATTTTTTGACTGAGAAATTTCTGAAACTGAAAAATAAAAACCGTTTTTTTTGTGAAACACCAGGTCAACAGAAGCTGGTAGCAAGCAAATTTGTTGAAAAAGTTTTTTTGGGAACGCTATAACTCGGTAACCGTTGGACCGATTTCAATGAAACTTTCACCATATGATCGAGTGAAACTCAGGCTACACGATGGGCTACGTTTGGCCCGCCTGGCTGCGCACCATATTAGTTAGAAATCGCTTTTAATAATACTTACCGTCATATGTCTGAACAGAGTAGACGTGGAAAATTGAAACAAAGTGTAAAAGACGCAGGAAATCCCACTCTACTAACCTACAAAATTTCATTTCGCTACCTTGAACAATTTCGGAGTTGTCGACCTTTTCCTAAAGGGTATATTAGCCGAAAGTCGACGTCCATATCTCGGGAACGGGTCCATGTATTTGGATGAATTTTTTTTCACATGAAAGGTCTTGAATTCTACTTTTATACGCATCGCACTTTTCGAGTAAAGATCAACTACAAACATTCGTAACGACAGACTTTTTGTATAACGCCCACTTTGGCCAAATGAAAGGTGGGCGTGGCAAAATTTTAATTTCAGCTTATTCTCGAAGATGTCGCCGATCGGCCTGCCAAGTTTCATGTAATTATCTTAAAAAACATGCGAGTTATTAAGCAAACGCCAAAAGAATTTTTTGACTGAGTCTGAAACTGAAAAATAAAAACCGTTTTTTTTGTGAAACACCAGGTCAACAGAAGCTGGTAGCAAGCAAATTTGGTGAAAAAGTTTTTTTGGGAACGCTATAACTCGGTAACCGTTGGACCGATTTCAATGAAACTTTCACCATATGATCGAGTGAAACTCAGGCTACACGATGCGCTACGTTTGGCCCGCCTGGCTGCGCACCATATTAGTTAGAAATCGCTTTTAATAATACTTACCTTCATATGTTTGAACAAAGTGGACGTGGAAAATTGAAACAAAGTGTAAAAGACGCAGGAAATCCCACTCTACTAACCTACAAAATTTCATTTCGCTACCTTGAAAAATTTCGGAGTTGTCGACCTTTTCCTAAAGGGTATATTAGCTGAAAGTCGACGTCCATATCTCGGGAACGGGTCCATGTATTTGGATGAATTTTTTTTCACATGAAAGGTCTTGAATTCTACTTTTATACGCATCGCACTTTTCGAGTAAAGATCAACTACAAACATTCGTAACGACAGACTTTTTGTATAACGCCCACTTTGGCCAAATGAAAGGTGGGCGTGGCAAAATTTTAATTTCAGCTTATTCTCGAAGATGTCGCCGATCGGCCTGCCAAGTTTCATGCAATTATCTTAAAAAACATGCGAGTTATTAAGCAAACGCCAAAAGAATTTTTTGACTGAGAAATTTCTGAAACTGAAAAATAAAAACCGTTTTTTTTGTGAAACACCAGGTCAACAGAAGCTGGTAGCAAGCAAATTTGTTGAAAAAGTTTTTTTGGGAACGCTATAACTCGGTAACCGTTGGACCGATTTCAATGAAACTTTCACCATATGATCGAGTGAAACTCAGGCTACACGATGGGCTACGTTTGGCCCGCCTGGCTGCGCACCATATTAGTTAGAAATCGCTTTTAATAATACTTACCGTCATATGTCTGAACAGAGTAGACGTGGAAAATTGAAACAAAGTGTAAAAGACGCAGGAAATCCCACTCTACTAACCTACAAAATTTCATTTCGCTACCTTGAACAATTTCGGAGTTGTCGACCTTTTCCTAAAGGGTATATTAGCCGAAAGTCGACGTCCATATCTCGGGAACGGGTCCATGTATTTGGATGAATTTTTTTTCACATGAAAGGTCTTGAATTCTACTTTTATACGCATCGCACTTTTCGAGTAAAGATCAACTACAAACATTCGTAACGACAGACTTTTTGTATAACGCCCACTTTGGCCAAATGAAAGGTGGGCGTGGCAAAATTTTAATTTCAGCTTATTCTCGAAGATGTCGCCGATCGGCCTGCCAAGTTTCATGTAATTATCTTAAAAAACATGCGAGTTATTAAGCAAACGCCAAAAGAATTTTTTGACTGAGTCTGAAACTGAAAAATAAAAACCGTTTTTTTTGTGAAACACCAGGTCAACAGAAGCTGGTAGCAAGCAAATTTGGTGAAAAAGTTTTTTTGGGAACGCTATAACTCGGTAACCGTTGGACCGATTTCAATGAAACTTTCACCATATGATCGAGTGAAACTCAGGCTACACGATGCGCTACGTTTGGCCCGCCTGGCTGCGCACCATATTAGTTAGAAATCGCTTTTAATAATACTTGCCTTCATATGTTTGAACAAAGTAGACGTGGAAAATTGAAACAAAGTGTAAAAGACGCAGGAAATCCCACTCTACTAACCTACAAAATTTCATTTCGCTACCTTGAAAAATTTCGGAGTTGTCGACCTTTTCCTAAAGGGTATATTAGCTGAAAGTCGACGTCCATATCTCGGGAACGGGTCCATGTATTTGGATGAATTTTTTTTCACATGAAAGGTCTTGAATTCTACTTTTATACGCATCGCACTTTTCGAGTAAAGATCAACTACAAACATTCGTAACGACAGACTTTTTGTATAACGCCCACTTTGGCCAAATGAAAGGTGGGCGTGGCAAAATTTTAATTTCAGCTTATTCTCGAAGATGTCGCCGATCGGCCTGCCAAGTTTCATGCAATTATCTTAAAAAACATGCGAGTTATTAAGCAAACGCCAAAAGAATTTTTTGACTGAGAAATTTCTGAAACTGAAAAATAAAAACCGTTTTTTTTGTGAAACACCAGGTCAACAGAAGCTGGTAGCAAGCAAATTTGGTGAAAAAGTTTTTTTGGGAACGCTATAACTCGGTAACCGTTGGACCGATTTCAATGAAACTTTCACCATATGATCGAGTGAAACTCAGGCTACACGATGGGCTACGTTTGGCCCGCCTGGCTGCGCACCATATTAGTTAGAAATCGCTTTTAATAATACTTACCGTCATATGTCTGAACAGAGTAGACGTGGAAAATTGAAACAAAGTGTAAAAGACGCAGGAAATCCCACTCTACTAACCTACAAAATTTCATTTCGCTACCTTGAACAATTTCGGAGTTGTCGACCTTTTCCTAAAGGGTATATTAGCCGAAAGTCGACGTCCATATCTCGGGAACGGGTCCATGTATTTGGATGAATTTTTTTTCACATGAAAGGTCTTGAATTCTACTTTTATACGCATCGCACTTTTCGAGTAAAGATCAACTACAAACATTCGTAACGACAGACTTTTTGTATAACGCCCACTTTGGCCAAATGAAAGGTGGGCGTGGCAAAATTTTAATTTCAGCTTATTCTCGAAGATGTCGCCGATCGGCCTGCCAAGTTTCATGCAATTATCTTAAAAAACATGCGAGTTATTAAGCAAACGCCAAAAGAATTTTTTGACTGAGAAATTTCTGAAACTGAAAAATAAAAACCGTTTTTTTTGTGAAACACCAGGTCAACAGAAGCTGGTAGCAAGCAAATTTGGTGAAAAAGTTTTTTTGGGAACGCTATAACTCGGTAACCGTTGGACCGATTTCAATGAAACTTTCACCATATGATCGAGTGAAACTCAGGCTACACGATGGGCTACGTTTGGCCCGCCTGGCTGCGCACCATATTAGTTAGAAATCGCTTTTAATAATACTTACCGTCATATGTCTGAACAGAGTAGACGTGGAAAATTGAAACAAAGTGTAAAAGACGCAGGAAATCCCACTCTACTAACCTACAAAATTTCATTTCGCTACCTTGAACAATTTCGGAGTTGTCGACCTTTTCCTAAAGGGTATATTAGCCGAAAGTCGACGTCCATATCTCGGGAACGGGTCCATGTATTTGGATGAATTTTTTTTCACATGAAAGGTCTTGAATTCTACTTTTATACGCATCGCACTTTTCGAGTAAAGATCAACTACAAACATTCGTAACGACAGACTTTTTGTATAACGCCCACTTTGGCCAAATGAAAGGTGGGCGTGGCAAAATTTTAATTTCAGCTTATTCTCGAAGATGTCGCCGATCGGCCTGCCAAGTTTCATGTAATTATCTTAAAAAACATGCGAGTTATTAAGCAAACGCCAAAAGAATTTTTTGACTGAGTCTGAAACTGAAAAATAAAAACCGTTTTTTTTGTGAAACACCAGCTCAACAGAAGCTGGTAGCAAGCAAATTTGGTGAAAAAGTTTTTTTGGAAACGCTATAACTCGGTAACCGTTGGACCGATTTCAATGAAACTTTCACCATATGATCGAATGAAACTCAGGCTACACGATGGGCAACGTTTGGCCCGCCTGGCTGCGCACCATATTAGTTAGAAATCGCTTTTAATAATACTTACCGTCATATGTCTGAACAGAGTAGACGTGGAAAATTGAAACAAAGTGTAAAAGACGCAGGAAATCCCACTCTACTAACCTACAAAATTTCAATTCGCTACCTTGAAAAATTTCGGAGTTGTCGACCTTTTCCTAAAGGGTATATTAGACGAAAGTCGACGTCCATATCTCGGGAACGGGTCCATGTATTTGGATGAATTTTTTTTCACATGAAAGGTCTTGAATTCTACTTTTAAACGCATCGCACTTTTCGAGTAAAGATCAACTACAAACATTCGTAACGACAGACTTTTTGTATAACGCCCACTTTGGCCAAATGAAAGGTGGGCGTGGCAAAATTTTAATTTCAGCTTATTCTCGAAGATGTCGCCGATCGGCCTGCCAAGTTTCATGTAATTATCTTAAAAAACATGCGAGTTATTAAGCAAACGCCAAAAGAATTTTTTGACTGAGTCTGAAACTGAAAAATAAAAACCGTTTTTTTTGTGAAACACCAGCTCAACAGAAGCTGGTAGCAAGCAAATTTGGTGAAAAAGTTTTTTTGGAAACGCTATAACTCGGTAACCGTTGGACCGATTTCAATGAAACTTTCACCATATGATCGAATGAAACTCAGGCTACACGATGGGCTACGTTTGGCCCGCCTGGCTGCGCACCATATTAGTTAGAAATCGCTTTTAATAATACTTACCGTCATATGTCTGAACAGAGTAGACGTGGAAAATTGAAACAAAGTGTAAAAGACGCAGGAAATCCCACTCTACTAACCTGCAAAATTTCATTTCGCTACCTTGAACAATTTCGGAGTTGTCGACCTTTTCCTAAAGGGTATATTAGCCGAAAGTCGACGTCCATATCTCGGGAACGGGTCCATGTATTTGGATGAATTTTTTTTCACATGAAAGGTCTTGAATTCTACTTTTATACGCATCGCACTTTTCGAGTAAAGATCAACTACAAACATTCGTAACGACAGACTTTTTGTATAACGCCCACTTTGGCCAAATGAAAGGTGGGCGTGGCAAAATTTTAATTTCAGCTTATTCTCGAAGATGTCGCCGATCGGCCTGCCAAGTTTCATGCAATTATCTTAAAAAACATGCGAGTTATTAAGCAAACGCCAAAAGAATTTTATGACTGAGTCTGAAACTGAAAAATAAAAACCGTTTTTTTTGTGAAACACCAGCTCAACAGAAGCTGGTAGCAAGCAAATTTGGTGAAAAAGTTTTTTTGGAAACGCTATAACTCGGTAACCGTTGGACCGATTTCAATGAAACTTTCACCATATGATCGAATGGAACTCAGGCTACACGATGGGCTACGTTTGGCCCGCCTGGCTGCGCACCATATTAGTTAGAAATCGCTTTTAATAATACTTACCGTCATATGTCTGAACAGAGTAGACGTGGAAAATTGAAACAAAGTGTAAAAGACGCAGGAAATCCCACTCTACTAACCTACAAAATTTCATTTCGCTACCTTGACAAATTTCGGAGTTGTCGACCTTTTCCTAAAGGGTATATTAGCCGAAAGTCGACGTCCATATCTCGGGAACGGGTCCATGTATTTGGATGAATTTTTTTTCACATGAAAGGTCTTGAATTCTACTTTTATACGCATCGCACTTTTCGAGTAAAGATCAACTACAAACATTCGTAACGACAGACTTTTTGTATAACGCCCACTTTGGCCAAATGAAAGGTGGGCGTGGCAAAATTTTAATTTCAGCTTATTCTCGAAGATGTCGCCGATCGGCCTGCCAAGTTTCATGCAATTATCTTAAAAAACATGCGAGTTATTAAGCAAACGCCAAAAGAATTTTTTGACTGAGAATGTTCTGAAACTGAAAAATAAAAACCGTTTTTTTTGTGAAACACCAGCTCAACAGAAGCTGGTAGCAAGCAAATTTGGTGAAAAAGTTTTTTTGGAAACGCTATAACTCGGTAACCGTTGGACCGATTTCAATGAAACTTTCACCATATGATCGAATGGAACTCAGGCTACACGATGGGCTACGTTTGGCCCGCCTGGCTGCGCACCATATTAGTTAGAAATCGCTTTTAATAATACTTACCGTCATATGTCTGAACAGAGTAGACGTGGAAAATTGAAACAAAGTGTAAAAGACGCAGGAAATCCCACTCTACTAACCTACAAAATTTCAATTCGCTACCTTGAAAAATTTCGGAGTTGTCGACCTTTTCCTAAAGGGTATATTAGCCGAAAGTCGACGTCCATATCTCGGGAACGGGTCCATGTATTTGGATGAATTTTTTTTCACATGAAAGGTCTTGAATTCTACTTTTATACGCATCGCACTTTTCGAGTAAAGATCAACTACAAACATTCGTAACGACAGACTTTTTGTATAACGCCCACTTTGGCCAAATGAAAGGTGGGCGTGGCAAAATTTTAATTTCAGCTTATTCTCGAAGATGTCGCCGATCGGCCTGCCAAGTTTCATGTAATTATCTTAAAAAACATGCGAGTTATTAAGCAAACGCCAAAAGAATTTTTTGACTGAGTCTGAAACTGAAAAATAAAAACCGTTTTTTTTGTGAAACACCAGCTCAACAGAAGCTGGTAGCAAGCAAATTTGGTGAAAAAGTTTTTTTGGAAACGCTATAACTCGGTAACCGTTGGACCGATTTCAATGAAACTTTCACCATATGATCGAATGAAACTCAGGCTACACGATGGGCTACGTTTGGCCCGCCTGGCTGCGCACCATATTAGTTAGAAATCGCTTTTAATAATACTTACCGTCATATGTCTGAACAGAGTAGACGTGGAAAATTGAAACAAAGTGTAAAAGACGCAGGAAATCCCACTCTACTAACCTACAAAATTTCAATTCGCTACCTTGAAAAATTTCGGAGTTGTCGACCTTTTCCTAAAGGGTATATTAGCCGAAAGTCGACGTCCATATCTCGGGAACGGGTCCATGTATTTGGATGAATTTTTTTTCACATGAAAGGTCTTGAATTCTACTTTTAAACGCATCGCACTTTTCGAGTAAAGATCAACTACAAACATTCGTAACGACAGACTTTTTGTATAACGCCCACTTTGGCCAAATGAAAGGTGGGCGTGGCAAAATTTTAATTTCAGCTTATTCTCGAAGATGTCGCCGATCGGCCTGCCAAGTTTCATGTAATTATCTTAAAAAACATGCGAGTTATTAAGCAAACGCCAAAAGAATTTTTTGACTGAGTCTGAAACTGAAAAATAAAAACCGTTTTTTTTGTGAAACACCAGCTCAACAGAAGCTGGTAGCAAGCAAATTTGGTGAAAAAGTTTTTTTGGAAACGCTATAACTCGGTAACCGTTGGACCGATTTCAATGAAACTTTCACCATATGATCGAATGAAACTCAGGCTACACGATGGGCTACGTTTGGCCCGCCTGGCTGCGCACCATATTAGTTAGAAATCGCTTTTAATAATACTTACCGTCATATGTCTGAACAGAGTAGACGTGGAAAATTGAAACAAAGTGTAAAAGACGCAGGAAATCCCACTCTACTAACCTACAAAATTTCATTTCGCTACCTTGAACAATTTCGGAGTTGTCGACCTTTTCCTAAAGGGTATATTAGCCGAAAGTCGACGTCCATATCTCGGGAACGGGTCCATGTATTTGGATGAATTTTTTTTCACATGAAAGGTCTTGACTTCTACTTTTATACGCATCGCACTTTTCGAGTAAAGATCAACTACAAACATTCGTAACGACAGACTTTTTGTATAACGCCCACTTTGGCCAAATGAAAGGTGGGCGTGGCAAAATTTTAATTTCAGCTTATTCTCGAAGATGTCGCCGATCGGCCTGCCAAGTTTCATGCAATTATCTTAAAAAACATGCGAGTTATTAAGCAAACGCCAAAAGAATTTTATGACTGAGTCTGAAACTGAAAAATAAAAACCGTTTTTTTTGTGAAACACCAGCTCAACAGAAGCTGGTAGCAAGCAAATTTGGTGAAAAAGTTTTTTTGGAAACGCTATAACTCGGTAACCGTTGGACCGATTTCAATGAAACTTTCACCATATGATCGAATGGAACTCAGGCTACACGATGGGCTACGTTTGGCCCGCCTGGCTGCGCACCATATTAGTTAGAAATCGCTTTTAATAATACTTACCGTCATATGTCTGAACAGAGTAGACGTGGAAAATTGAAACAAAGTGTAAAAGACGCAGGAAATCCCACTCTACTAACCTACAAAATTTCATTTCGCTACGTTGACAAATTTCGGAGTTGTCGACCTTTTCCTAAAGGGTATATTAGCCGAAAGTCGACGTCCATATCTCGGGAACGGGTCCATGTATTTGGATGAATTTTTTTTCACATGAAAGGTCTTGAATTCTACTTTTATACGCATCGCACTTTTCGAGTAAAGATCAACTACAAACATTCGTAACGACAGACTTTTTGTATAACGCCCACTTTGGCCAAATGAAAGGTGGGCGTGGCAAAATTTTAATTTCAGCTTATTCTCGAAGATGTCGCCGATCGGCCTGCCAAGTTTCATGCAATTATCTTAAAAAACATGCGAGTTATTAAGCAAACGCCAAAAGAATTTTTTGACTGAGAAATTTCTGAAACTGAAAAATAAAAACCGTTTTTTTTGTGAAACACCAGGTCAACAGAAGCTGGTAGCAAGCAAATTTGGTGAAAAAGTTTTTTTGGGAACGCTATAACTCGGTAACCGTTGGACCGATTTCAATGAAACTTTCACCATATGATCGAGTGAAACTCAGGCTACACGATGGGCTACGTTTGGCCCGCCTGGCTGTGCACCATATTAGTTAGAAATCGCTTTTAATAATACTTACCGTCATATGTCTGAACAGAGTAGACGTGGAAAATTGAAACAAAGTGTAAAAGACGCAGGAAATCCCACTCTACTAACCTACAAAATTTCATTTCGCTACCTTGAACAATTTCGGAGTTGTCGACCTTTTCCTAAAGGGTATATTAGCCGAAAGTCGACGTCCATATCTCGGGAACGGGTCCATGTATTTGGATGAATTTTTTTTCACATGAAAGGTCTTGAATTCTACTTTTATACGCATCGCACTTTTCGAGTAAAGATCAACTACAAACATTCGTAACGACAGACTTTTTGTATAACGCCCACTTTGGCCAAATGAAAGGTGGGCGTGGCAAAATTTTAATTTCAGCTTATTCTCGAAGATGTCGCCGATCGGCCTGCCAAGTTTCATGTAATTATCTTAAAAAACATGCGAGTTATTAAGCAAACGCCAAAAGAATTTTTTGACTGAGTCTGAAACTGAAAAATAAAAACCGTTTTTTTTGTGAAACACCAGCTCAACAGAAGCTGGTAGCAAGCAAATTTGGTGAAAAAGTTTTTTTGGAAACGCTATAACTCGGTAACCGTTGGACCGATTTCAATGAAACTTTCACCATATGATCGAATGAAACTCAGGCTACACGATGGGCTACGTTTGGCCCGCCTGGCTGCGCACCATATTAGTTAGAAATCGCTTTTAATAATACTTACCGTCATATGTCTGAACAGAGTAGACGTGGAAAATTGAAACAAAGTGTAAAAGACGCAGGAAATCCCACTCTACTAACCTACAAAATTTCATTTCGCTACCTTGAACAATTTCGGAGTTGTCGACCTTTTCCTAAAGGGTATATTAGCCGAAAGTCGACGTCCATATCTCGGGAACGGGTCCATGTATTTGGATGAATTTTTTTTCACATGAAAGGTCTTGAATTCTACTTTTATACGCATCGCACTTTTCGAGTAAAGATCAACTACAAACATTCGTAACGACAGACTTTTTGTATAACGCCCACTTTGGCCAAATGAAAGGTGGGCGTGGCAAAATTTTAATTTCAGCTTATTCTCGAAGATGTCGCCGATCGGCCTGCCAAGTTTCATGCAATTATCTTAAAAAACATGCGAGTTATTAAGCAAACGCCAAAAGAATTTTATGACTGAGTCTGAAACTGAAAAATAAAAACCGTTTTTTTTGTGAAACACCAGCTCAACAGAAGCTGGTAGCAAGCAAATTTGGTGAAAAAGTTTTTTTGGAAACGCTATAACTCGGTAACCGTTGGACCGATTTCAATGAAACTTTCACCATATGATCGAATGGAACTCAGGCTACACGATGGGCTACGTTTGGCCCGCCTGGCTGCGCACCATATTAGTTAGAAATCGCTTTTAATAATACTTACCGTCATATGTCTGAACAGAGTAGACGTGGAAAATTGAAACAAAGTGTAAAAGACGCAGGAAATCCCACTCTACTAACCTACAAAATTTCATTTCGCTACCTTGACAAATTTCGGAGTTGTCGACCTTTTCCTAAAGGGTATATTAGCCGAAAGTCGACGTCCATATCTCGGGAACGGGTCCATGTATTTGGATGAATTTTTTTTCACATGAAAGGTCTTGAATTCTACTTTTATACGCATCGCACTTTTCGAGTAAAGATCAACTACAAACATTCGTAACGACAGACTTTTTGTATAACGCCCACTTTGGCCAAATGAAAGGTGGGCGTGGCAAAATTTTAATTTCAGCTTATTCTCGAAGATGTCGCCGATCGGCCTGCCAAGTTTCATGCAATTATCTTAAAAAACATGCGAGTTATTAAGCAAACGCCAAAAGAATTTTTTGACTGAGAATGTTCTGAAACTGAAAAATAAAAACCGTTTTTTTTGTGAAACACCAGCTCAACAGAAGCTGGTAGCAAGCAAATTTGGTGAAAAAGTTTTTTTGGAAACGCTATAACTCGGTAACCGTTGGACCGATTTCAATGAAACTTTCACCATATGATCGAATGAAACTCAGGCTACACGATGGGCTACGTTTGGCCCGCCTGGCTGCGCACCATATTAGTTAGAAATCGCTTTTAATAATACTTACCGTCATATGTTTGAACAGAGTAGACGTGGAAAATTGAAACAAAGTGTAAAAGACGCAGGAAATCCCACTCTACTAACCTACAAAATTTCATTTCGCTACCTTGAAAAATTTCGGAGTTGTCGACCTTTTCCTAAAGGGTATATTAGCCGAAAGTCGACGTCCATATCTCGGGAACGGGTCCATGTATTTGGATGAATTTTTTTTCACATGAAAGGTCTTGAATTCTACTTTTAAACGCATCGCACTTTTCGAGTAAAGATCAACTACAAACATTCGTAACGACAGACTTTTTGTAGAACGCCCACTTTGGCCAAATGAAAGGTGGGCGTGGCAAAATTTTAATTTCAGCTTATTCTCGAAGATGTCGCCGATCGGCCTGCCAAGTTTCATGCAATTATCTTAAAAAACATGCGAGTTATTAAGCAAACGCCAAAAGAATTTTATGACTGAGTCTGAAACTGAAAAATAAAAACCGTTTTTTTTGTGAAACACCAGCTCAACAGAAGCTGGTAGCAAGCAAATTTGGTGAAAAAGTTTTTTTGGAAACGCTATAACTCGGTAACCGTTGGACCGATTTCAATGAAACTTTCACCATATGATCGAATGAAACTCAGGCTACACGATGGGCTACGTTTGGCCCGCCTGGCTGCGCACCATATTAGTTAGAAATCGCTTTTAATAATACTTACCGTCATATGTCTGAACAGAGTAGACGTGGAAAATTGAAACAAAGTGTAAAAGACGCAGGAAATCCCACTCTACTAACCTACAAAATTTCATTTCGCTACCTTGAAAAATTTCGGAGTTGTCGACCTTTTCCTAAAGGGTATATTAGCCGAAAGTCGACGTCCATATCTCGGGAACGGGTCCATGTATTTGGATGAATTTTTTTTCACATGAAAGGTCTTGAATTCTACTTTTATACGCATCGCACTTTTCGAGTAAAGATCAACTACAAACATTCGTAACGACAGACTTTTTGTATAACGCCCACTTTGGCCAAATGAAAGGTGGGCGTGGCAAAATTTTAATTTCAGCTTATTCTCGAAGATGTCGCCGATCGGCCTGCCAAGTTTCATGCAATTATCTTAAAAAACATGCGAGTTATTAAGCAAACGCCAAAAGAATTTTTTGACTGAAAAATTTCTAAAACTGAAAAATAAAAACCGTTTTTTTGTGAAACACCAGGTCAACAGAAGCTGGTAGCAAGCAAATTTGGTGAAAAAGTTTTTTTGGGAACGCTATAACTCGGTAACCGTTAGACCGATTTCAATGAAACTTTCACCATATGATCGAATGAAACTCAGGCTACACGATGGGCTACGTTTGGCCCGCCTGGCTGCGCACCATATTAGTTAGAAATCGCTTTTAATAATACTTACCGTCATATGTCTGAACAGAGTAGACGTGGAAAATTGAAACAAAGTGTAAAAGACGCAGGAAATCCCACTCTACTAACCTACAAAATTTCATTTCGCTACCTTGAAAAATTTCGGAGTTGTCGACCTTTTCCTAAAGGGTATATTAGCCGAAAGTCGACGTCCATATCTCGGGAACGGGTCCATGTATTTGGATGAATTTTTTTTCACATGAAAGGTCTTGAATTCTACTTTTAAACGCATCGCACTTTTCGAGTAAAGATCAACTACAAACATTCGTAACGACAGACTTTTTGTAGAACGCCCACTTTGGCCAAATGAAAGGTGGGCGTGGCAAAATTTTAATTTCAGCTTATTCTCGAAGATGTCGCCGATCGGCCTGCCAAGTTTCATGCAATTATCTTAAAAAACATGCGAGTTATTAAGCAAACGCCAAAAGAATTTTATGACTGAGTCTGAAACTGAAAAATAAAAACCGTTTTTTTTGTGAAACACCAGCTCAACAGAAGCTGGTAGCAAGCAAATTTGGTGAAAAAGTTTTTTTGGAAACGCTATAACTCGGTAACCGTTGGACCGATTTCAATGAAACTTTCACCATATGATCGAATGAAACTCAGGCTACACGATGGGCTACGTTTGGCCCGCCTGGCTGCGCACCATATTAGTTAGAAATCGCTTTTAATAATACTTACCGTCATATGTCTGAACAGAGTAGACGTGGAAAATTGAAACAAAGTGTAAAAGACGCAGGAAATCCCACTCTACTAACCTACAAAATTTCATTTCGCTACCTTGAAAAATTTCGGAGTTGTCGACCTTTTCCTAAAGGGTATATTAGCCGAAAGTCGACGTCCATATCTCGGGAACGGGTCCATGTATTTGGATGAATTTTTTTTCACATGAAAGGTCTTGAATTCTACTTTTATACGCATCGCACTTTTCGAGTAAAGATCAACTACAAACATTCGTAACGACAGACTTTTTGTATAACGCCCACTTTGGCCAAATGAAAGGTGGGCGTGGCAAAATTTTAATTTCAGCTTATTCTCGAAGATATCGCCGATCGGCCTGCCAAGTTTCATGCAATTATCTTAAAAAACATGCGAGTTATTAAGCAAACGCCAAAAGAATTTTTTGACTGAGAATGTTCTGAAACTGAAAAATAAAAACCGTTTTTTTTGTGAAACACCAGCTCAACAGAAGCTGGTAGCAAGCAAATTTGGTGAAAAAGTTTTTTTGGAAACGCTATAACTCGGTAACCGTTGGACCGATTTCAATGAAACTTTCACCATATGATCGAATGAAACTCAGGCTACACGATGGGCTACGTTTGGCCCGCCTGGCTGCGCACCATATTAGTTAGAAATCGCTTTTAATAATACTTACCGTCATATGTCTGAACAGAGTAGACGTGGAAAATTGAAACAAAGTGTAAAAGACGCAGGAAATCCCACTTGATCTACTAACCTACAAAATTTCATTTCGCTACCTTGAAAAATTTCGGAGTTGTCGACCTTTTCCTAAAGGGTATATTAGCCGAAAGTCGACGTCCATATCTCGGGAACGGGTCCATGTATTTGGATGAATTTTTTTTCACATGAAAGGTCTTGAATTCTACTTTTATACGCATCGCACTTTTCGAGTAAAGATCAACTACAAACATTCGTAACGACAGACTTTTTGTATAACGCCCACTTTGGCCAAGTTTCATGCAATTATCTTAAAAAACATGCGAGTTATTAAGCAAACGCCAAAAGAATTTTTTGACTGAGAATGTTCTGAAACTGAAAAATAAAAACCGTTTTTTTTGTGAAACACCAGCTCAACAGAAGCTGGTAGCAAGCAAATTTGGTGAAAAAGTTTTTTTGGAAACGCTATAACTCGGTAACCGTTGGACCGATTTCAATGAAACTTTCACCATATGATCGAATGAAACTCAGGCTACACGATGGGCTACGTTTGGCCCGCCTGGCTGCGCACCATATTAGCTAGAAATCGCTTTTAATAATACTTACCGTCATATGTTTGAACAGAGTAGACGTGGAAAATTGAAACAAAGTGTAAAAGACGCAGGAAATCCCACTCTACTAACCTACAAAATTTCATTTCGCTACCTTGAAAAATTTCGGAGTTGTCGACCTTTTCCTAAAGGGTATATTAGCCGAAAGTCGACGTCCATATCTCGGGAACGGGTCCATGTATTTGGATGAATTTTTTTTCACATGAAAGGTCTTGAATTCTACTTTTAAACGCATCGCACTTTTCGAGTAAAGATCAACTACAAACATTCGTAACGACAGACTTTTTGTATAACGCCCACTTTGGCCAAATGAAAGGTGGGCGTGGCAAAATTTTAATTTCAGCTTATTCTCGAAGATGTCGCCGATCGGCCTGCCAAGTTTCATGTAATTATCTTAAAAAACATGCGAGTTATTAAGCAAACGCCAAAAGAATTTTATGACTGAGTCTGAAACTGAAAAATAAAAACCGTTTTTTTTGTGAAACACCAGCTCAACAGAAGCTGGTAGCAAGCAAATTTGGTGAAAAAGTTTTTTTGGGAACGCTATAACTCGGTAACCGTTGGACCGATTTCAATGAAACTTTCACCATATGATCGAGTGAAACTCAGGCTACACGATGGGCTACGTTTGGCCCGCCTGGCTGCGCACCATATTAGTTAGAAATCGCTTTTAATAATACTTACCGTCATATGTCTGAACAGAGTAGACGTGGAAAATTGAAACAAAGTGTAAAAGACGCAGGAAATCCCACTCTACTAACCTACAAAATTTCATTTCGCTACCTTGAAAAATTTCGGAGTTGTCGACCTTTTCCTAAAGGGTATATTAGCCGAAAGTCGACGTCCATATCTCGGGAACGGGTCCATGTATTTGGATGAATTTTTTTTCACATGAAAGGTCTTGAATTCTACTTTTATACGCATCGCACTTTTCGAGTAAAGATCAACTACAAACATTCGTAACGACAGACTTTTTGTATAACGCCCACTTTGGCCAAATGAAAAGTGGGCGTGGCAAAATTTTAATTTCAGCTTATTCTCGAAGATGTCGCCGATCGGCCTGCCAAGTTTCATGTAATTATCTTAAAAAACATGCGAGTTATTAAGCAAACGCCAAAAGAATTTTTTGACTGAGTCTGAAACTGAAAAATAAAAACCGTTTTTTTTGTGAAACACCAGGTCAACAGAAGCTGGTAGCAAGCAAATTTGGTGAAAAAGTTTTTTTGGGAACGCTATAACTCGGTAACCGTTGGACCGATTTCAATGAAACTTTCACCATATGATCGAATGAAACTCAGGCTACACGATGGGCTACGTTTGGCCCGCCTGGCTGCGCACCATATTAGTTAGAAATCGCTTTTAATAATGCTTACCGTCATATGTCTGAACAGAGTAGACGTGGAAAATTGAAACAAAGTGTAGAAGACGCAGGAAATCCCACTCTACTAACCTACAAAATTTCATTTCGCTACCTTGAAAAATTTCGGAGTTGTCGACCTTTTCCTAAAGGGTATATTAGCCGAAAGTCGACGTCCATATCTCGGGAACGGGTCCATGTATTTGGATGAATTTTTTTTCACATGAAAGGTCTTGAATTCTACTTTTATACGCATCGCACTTTTCGAGTAAAGATCAACTACAAACATTCGTAACGACAGACTTTTTGTATAACGCCCACTTTGGGCAAATGAAAGGTGGGCGTGGCAAAATTTTAATTTCAGCTTATTCTCGAAGATGTCGCCGATCGGCCTGCCAAGTTTCATGCAATTATCTTAAAAAACATGCGAGTTATTAAGCAAACGCCAAAAGAATTTTTTGACTGAGAATGTTCTGAAACTGAAAAATAAAAACCGTTTTTTTTGTGAAACACCAGCTCAACAGAAGCTGGTAGCAAGCAAATTTGGTGAAAAAGTTTTTTTGGAAACGCTATAACTCGGTAACCGTTGGACCGATTTCAATGAAACTTTCACCATATGATCGAATGAAACTCAGGCTACACGATGGGCTACGTTTGGCCCGCCTGGCTGCGCACCATATTAGTTAGAAATCGCTTTTAATAATACTTACCGTCATATGTCTGAACAGAGTAGACGTGGAAAATTGAAACAAAGTGTAAAAGACGCAGGAAATCCCACTCTACTAACCTACAAAATTTCATTTCGCTACCTTGAAAAATTTCGGAGTTGTCGACCTTTTCCTAAAGGGTATATTAGCCGAAAGTCGACGTCCATATCTCGGGAACGGGTCCATGTATTTGGATGAATTTTTTTTCACATGAAAGGTCTTGAATTCTACTTTTATACGCATCGCACTTTTCGAGTAAAGATCAACTACAAACATTCGTAACGACAGACTTTTTGTATAACGCCCACTTTGGCCAAATGAAAGGTGGGCGTGGCAAAATTTTAATTTCAGCTTATTCTCGAAGATGTCGCCGATCGGCCTGCCAAGTTTCATGCAATTATCTTAAAAAACATGCGAGTTATTAAGCAAACGCCAAAAGAATTTTTTGACTGAGTCTGAAACTGAAAAATAAAAACCGTTTTTTTTGTGAAACACCAGGTCAACAGAAGCTGGTAGCAAGCAAATTTGGTGAAAAAGTTTTTTTGGGAACGCTATAACTCGGTAACCGTTGGACCGATTTCAATGAAACTTTCACCATATGATCGAGTGAAACTCAGGCTACACGATGGGCTACGTTTGGCCCGCCTGGCTGCGCACCATATTAGTTAGAAATCGCTTTTAATAATACTTACCGTCATATGTCTGAACAGAGTAGACGTGGAAAATTGAAACAAAGTGTAAAATACGCAGGAAATCCCACTCTACTAACCTACAAAATTTCATTTCGCTACCTTGAAAAATTTCGGAGTTGTCGACCTTTTCCTAAAGGGTATATTAGCCGAAAGTCGACGTCCATATCTCGGGAACGGGTCCATGTATTTGGATGAATTTTTTTTCACATGAAAGGTCTTGAATTCTACTTTTATACGCATCGCACTTTTCGAGTAAAGATCAACTACAAACATTCGTAACGACAGACTTTTTGTATAACGCCCACTTTGGCCAAATGAAAGGTGGGCGTGGCAAAATTTTAATTTCAGCTTATTCTCGAAGATGTCGCCGATCGGCCTGCCAAGTTTCATGCAATTATCTTAAAAAACATGCGAGTTATTAAGCAAACGCCAAAAGAATTTTTTGACTGAGTCTGAAACTGAAAAATAAAAACCGTTTTTTTTGTGAAACACCAGGTCAACAGAAGCTGGTAGCAAGCAAATTTGGTGAAAAAGTTTTTTTGGGAACGCTATAACTCGGTAACCGTTGGACCGATTTCAATGAAACTTTCACCATATGATCGAGTGAAACTCAGGCTACACGATGGGCTACGTTTGGCCCGCCTGGCTGCGCACCATATTAGTTAGAAATCGCTTTTAATAATACTTACCGTCATATGTCTGAACAGAGTAGACGTGGAAAATTGAAACAAAGTGTAAAATACGCAGGAAATCCCACTCTACTAACCTACAAAATTTCATTTCGCTACCTTGAAAAATTTCGGAGTTGTCGACCTTTTCCTAAAGGGTATATTAGCCGAAAGTCGACGTCCATATCTCGGGAACGGGTCCATGTATTTGGATGAATTTTTTTTCACATGAAAGGTCTTGAATTCTACTTTTATACGCATCGCACTTTTCGAGTAAAGATCAACTACAAACATTCGTAACGACAGACTTTTTGTATAACGCCCACTTTGGCCAAATGAAAAGTGGGCGTGGCAAAATTTTAATTTCAGCTTATTCTCGAAGATGTCGCCGATCGGCCTGCCAAGTTTCATGTAATTATCTTAAAAAACATGCGAGTTATTAAGCAAACGCCAAAAGAATTTTTTGACTGAGTCTGAAACTGAAAAATAAAAACCGTTTTTTTTGTGAAACACCAGGTCAACAGAAGCTGGTAGCAAGCAAATTTGGTGAAAAAGTTTTTTTGGGAACGCTATAACTCGGTAACCGTTGGACCGATTTCAATGAAACTTTCACCATATGATCGAATGAAACTCAGGCTACACGATGGGCTACGTTTGGCCCGCCTGGCTGCGCACCATATTAGTTAGAAATCGCTTTTAATAATGCTTACCGTCATATGTCTGAACAGAGTAGACGTGGAAAATTGAAACAAAGTGTAGAAGACGCAGGAAATCCCACTCTACTAACCTACAAAATTTCATTTCGCTACCTTGAAAAATTTCGGAGTTGTCGACCTTTTCCTAAAGGGTATATTAGCCGAAAGTCGACGTCCATATCTCGGGAACGGGTCCATGTATTTGGATGAATTTTTTTTCACATGAAAGGTCTTGAATTCTACTTTTATACGCATCGCACTTTTCGAGTAAAGATCAACTACAAACATTCGTAACGACAGACTTTTTGTATAACGCCCACTTTGGGCAAATGAAAGGTGGGCGTGGCAAAATTTTAATTTCAGCTTATTCTCGAAGATGTCGCCGATCGGCCTGCCAAGTTTCATGCAATTATCTTAAAAAACATGCGAGTTATTAAGCAAACGCCAAAAGAATTTTTTGACTGAGAATGTTCTGAAACTGAAAAATAAAAACCGTTTTTTTTGTGAAACACCAGCTCAACAGAAGCTGGTAGCAAGCAAATTTGGTGAAAAAGTTTTTTTGGAAACGCTATAACTCGGTAACCGTTGGACCGATTTCAATGAAACTTTCACCATATGATCGAGTGAAACTCAGGCTACACGATGGGCTACGTTTGGCCCGCCTGGCTGCGCACCATATTAGTTAGAAATCGCTTTTAATAATACTTACCGTCATATGTCTGAACAGAGTAGACGTGGAAAATTGAAACAAAGTGTAAAATACGCAGGAAATCCCACTCTACTAACCTACAAAATTTCATTTCGCTACCTTGAAAAATTTCGGAGTTGTCGACCTTTTCCTAAAGGGTATATTAGCCGAAAGTCGACGTCCATATCTCGGGAACGGGTCCATGTATTTGGATGAATTTTTTTTCACATGAAAGGTCTTGAATTCTACTTTTATACGCATCGCACTTTTCGAGTAAAGATCAACTACAAACATTCGTAACGACAGACTTTTTGTATAACGCCCACTTTGGCCAAATGAAAGGTGGGCGTGGCAAAATTTTAATTTCAGCTTATTCTCGAAGATGTCGCCGATCGGCCTGCCAAGTTTCATGCAATTATCTTAAAAAACATGCGAGTTATTAAGCAAACGCCAAAAGAATTTTTTGACTGAGTCTGAAACTGAAAAATAAAAACCGTTTTTTTTGTGAAACACCAGGTCAACAGAAGCTGGTAGCAAGCAAATTTGGTGAAAAAGTTTTTTTGGGAACGCTATAACTCGGTAACCGTTGGACCGATTTCAATGAAACTTTCACCATATGATCGAGTGAAACTCAGGCTACACGATGGGCTACGTTTGGCCCGCCTGGCTGCGCACCATATTAGTTAGAAATCGCTTTTAATAATACTTACCGTCATATGTCTGAACAGAGTAGACGTGGAAAATTGAAACAAAGTGTAAAATACGCAGGAAATCCCACTCTACTAACCTACAAAATTTCATTTCGCTACCTTGAAAAATTTCGGAGTTGTCGACCTTTTCCTAAAGGGTATATTAGCCGAAAGTCGACGTCCATATCTCGGGAACGGGTCCATGTATTTGGATGAATTTTTTTTCACATGAAAGGTCTTGAATTCTACTTTTATACGCATCGCACTTTTCGAGTAAAGATCAACTACAAACATTCGTAACGACAGACTTTTTGTATAACGCCCACTTTGGCCAAATGAAAGGTGGGCGTGGCAAAATTTTAATTTCAGCTTATTCTCGAAGATGTCGCCGATCGGCCTGCCCAGTTTCATGCAATTATCTTAAAAAACATGCGAGTTATTAAGCAAACGCCAAAAGAATTTTTTGACTGAGTCTGAAACTGAAAAATAAAAACCGTTTTTTTTGTGAAACACCAGTTCAACAGAAGCTGGTAGCAAGCAAATTTGGTGAAAAAGTTTTTTTGGGAACGCTATAACTCGGTAACCGTTGGACCGATTTCAATGAAACTTTCACCATATGATCGAGTGAAACTCAGGCTACACGATGGGCTACGTTTGGCCCGCCTGGCTGCGCACCATATTAGTTAGAAATCGCTTTTAATAATACTTACCGTCATATGTCTGAACAGAGTAGACGTGGAAAATTGAAACAAAGTGTAAAAGACGCAGGAAATCCCACTCTACTAACCTACAAAATTTCATTTCGCTACCTTGAAAAATTTCGGAGTTGTCGACCTTTTCCTAAAGGGTATATTAGCCGAAAGTCGACGTCCATATCTCGGGAACGGGTCCATGTATTTGGATGAATTTTTTTTCACATGAAAGGTCTTGAATTCTACTTTTAAACGCATCGCACTTTTCGAGTAAAGATCAACTACAAACATTCGTAACGACAGACTTTTTGTATAACGCCCACTTTGGCCAAATGAAAGGTGGGCGTGGCAAAATTTTAATTTCAGCTTATTCTCGAATTCGGTAACCGAATTTTTTTTCACATGAAAGGTCTTGAATTCTACTTTTATACGCATCGCACTTTTCGAGTAAAGATCAACTACAAACATTCGTAACGACAGACTTTTTGTATAACGCCCACTTTGGCCAAATGAAAGGTGGGCGTGGCAAAATTTTAATTTCAGCTTATTCTCGAAGATGTCGCCGATCGGCCTGCCCAGTTTCATGCAATTATCTTAAAAAACATGCGAGTTATTAAGCAAACGCCAAAAGAATTTTTTGACTGAGTCTGAAACTGAAAAATAAAAACCGTTTTTTTTGTGAAACACCAGTTCAACAGAAGCTGGTAGCAAGCAAATTTGGTGAAAAAGTTTTTTTGGGAACGCTATAACTCGGTAACCGTTGGACCGATTTCAATGAAACTTTCACCATATGATCGAGTGAAACTCAGGCTACACGATGGGCTACGTTTGGCCCTTTCGCTTTTAATAATACTTACCGTCATATCTCTGAACAGAGTAGACGTGGAAAATTGAAACAAAGTGTAAAAGACGCAGGAAATCCCACTCTACTAACCTACAAAATTTCATTTCGCTACCTTGAAAAGTTTCGGAGTTGTCGACCTTTTCCTAAAGGGTATATTAGCCGAAAGTCGACGTCCATATCTCGGGAACGGGTCCATGTATTTGGATGAATTTTTTTTCACATGAAAGGTCTTGAATTCTACTTTTATACGCATCGCACTTTTCGAGTAAAGATCAACTACAAACATTCGTAACGACAGACTTTTTGTATAACGCCCACTTTGGCCAAATGAAAGGTGGGCGTGGCAAAATTTTAATTTCAGCTTATTCTCGAAGATGTCGCCGATCGGCCTGCCCAGTTTCATGCAATTATCTTAAAAAACATGCGAGTTATTAAGCAAACGCCAAAAGAATTTTTTGACTGAGTCTGAAACTGAAAAATAAAAACCGTTTTTTTTGTGAAACACCAGGTCAACAGAAGCTGGTAGCAAGCAAATTTGGTGAAAAAGTTTTTTTGGGAACGCTATAACTCGGTAACCGTTGGACCGATTTCAATGAAACTTTCACCATATGATCGAGTGAAACTCAGGCTACACGATGGGCTACGTTTGGCCCGCCTGGCTGCGCACCATATTAGTTAGAAATCGCTTTTAATAATACTTACCGTCATATCTCTGAACAGAGTAGACGTGGAAAATTGAAACAAAGTGTAAAAGACGATGGAAATCCCACTCTACTAACCTACAAAATTTCATTTCGCTACCTTGAAAAATTTCGGAGTTGTCGACCTTTTCCTAAAGGGTATATTAGCCGAAAGTCGACGTCCATATCTCGGGAACGGGTCCATGTATTTGGATGAATTTTTTTTCACATGAAAGGTCTTGAATTCTACTTTTATACGCATCGCACTTTTCGAGTAAAGATCAACTACTAACATTCGTAACGACAGACTTTTTGTATAACGCCCACTTTGGCCAAATGAAAGGTGGGCGTGGCAAAATTTTAATTTCAGCTTATTCTCGAAGATGTCGCCGATCGGCCTGCCAAGTTTCATGCAATTATCTTAAAAAACATGCGAGTTATTAAGCAAACGCCAAAAGAATTTTTTGACTGAGTCTGAAACTGAAAAATAAAAACCGTTTTTTTTGTGAAACACCAGGTCAACAGAAGCTGGTAGCAAGCAAATTTGGTGAAAAAGTTTTTTTGGGAACGCTATAACTCGGTAACCGTTGGACCGATTTCAATGAAACTTTCACCATATGATCGAATGAAACTCAGGCTACACGATGGGCTACGTTTGGCCCGCCTGGCTGCGCACCATATTAGTTAGAAATCGCTTTTAATAATACTTACCTTCATATGTTTGAACAAAGTAGACGTAGAAAATTGAAACAAAGTGTAAAAGACGCAGGAAATCCCACACTACTAACCTACAAAATTTCATTTCGCTACCTTGAAAAATTTCGGAGTTGTCGACCTTTTCCTAAAGAGTATATTAGCCGAAAGTCGACGTCCATATCTCGGGAACGGGTCCATGTATTTGGATGAATTTTTTTTCACATGAAAGGTCTTGAATTCTACTTTTAAACGCATCGCACTTTTCGAGTAAAGATCAACTACAAACATTCGTAACGACAGACTTTTTGTATAACGCCCACTTTGGCCAAATGAAAGGTGGGCGTGGCAAAATTTTAATTTCAGCTTATTCTCGAAGATGTCGCCGATCGGCCTGCCAAGTTTCATGCAATTATCTTAAAAAACATGCGAGTTATTAAGCAAACGCCAAAAGAATTTTTTGACTGAGTCTGAAACTGAAAAATAAAAACCGTTTTTTTTGTGAAACACCAGGTCAACAGAAGCTGGTAGCAAGCAAATTTGGTGAAAAAGTTTTTTTGGGAACGCTATAACTCGGTAACCGTTGGACCGATTTCAATGAAACTTTCACCATATGATCGAATGAAACTCAGGCTACACGATGGGCTACGTTTGGCCCGCCTGGCTGCGCACCATATTAGTTAGAAATCGCTTTTAATAATACTTACCTTCATATGTTTGAACAAAGTAGACGTAGAAAATTGAAACAAAGTGTAAAAGACGCAGGAAATCCCACACTACTAACCTACAAAATTTCATTTCGCTACCTTGAAAAATTTCGGAGTTGTCGACCTTTTCCTAAAGAGTATATTAGCCGAAAGTCGACGTCCATATCTCGGGAACGGGTCCATGTATTTGGATGAATTTTTTTTCACATGAAAGGTCTTGAATTCTACTTTTAAACGCATCGCACTTTTCGAGTAAAGATCAACTACAAACATTCGTAACGACAGACTTTTTGTATAACGCCCACTTTGGCCAAATGAAAGGTGGGCGTGGCAAAATTTTAATTTCAGCTTATTCTCGAAGATGTCGCCGATCGGCCTGCCAAGTTTCATGCAATTATCTTAAAAAACATGCGAGTTATTAAGCAAACGCCAAAAGAATTTTTTGACTGAGTCTGAAACTGAAAAATAAAAACCGTTTTTTTTGTGAAACACCAGGTCAACAGAAGCTGGTAGCAAGCAAATTTGGTGAAAAAGTTTTTTTGGGAACGCTATAACTCGGTAACCGTTGGACCGATTTCAATGAAACTTTCACCATATGATCGAATGAAACTCAGGCTACACGATGGGCTACGTTTGGCCCGCCTGGCTGCGCACCATATTAGTTAGAAATCGCTTTTAATAATACTTACCTTCATATGTTTGAACAAAGTAGACGTAGAAAATTGAAACAAAGTGTAAAAGACGCAGGAAATCCCACACTACTAACCTACAAAATTTCATTTCGCTACCTTGAAAAATTTCGGAGTTGTCGACCTTTTCCTAAAGGGTATATTAGCCGAAAGTCGACGTCCATATCTCGGGAACGGGTCCATGTATTTGGATGAATTTTTTTTCACATGAAAGGTCTTGAATTCTACTTTTATACGCATCGCACTTTTCGAGTAAAGATCAACTACAAACATTCGTAACGACAGACTTTTTGTATAACGCCCACTTTGGCCAAATGAAAGGTGGGCGTGGCAAAATTTTAATTTCAGCTTATTCTCGAAGATGTCGCCGATCGGCCTGCCCAGTTTCATGCAATTATCTTAAAAAACATGCGAGTTATTAAGCAAACGCCAAAAGAATTTTTTGACTGAGTCTGAAACTGAAAAATAAAAACCGTTTTTTTTGTGAAACACCAGGTCAACAGAAGCTGGTAGCAAGCAAATTTGGTGAAAAAGTTTTTTTGGGAACGCTATAACTCGGTAACCGTTGGACCGATTTCAATGAAACTTTCACCATATGATCGAGTGAAACTCAGGCTACACGATGGGCTACGTTTGGCCCGCCTGGCTGCGCACCATATTAGTTAGAAATCGCTTTTAATAATACTTACCGTCATATCTCTGAACAGAGTAGACGTGGAAAATTGAAACAAAGTGTAAAAGACGATGGAAATCCCACTCTACTAACCTACAAAATTTCATTTCGCTACCTTGAAAAATTTCGGAGTTGTCGACCTTTTCCTAAAGGGTATATTAGCCGAAAGTCGACGTCCATATCTCGGGAACGGGTCCATGTATTTGGATGAATTTTTTTTCACATGAAAGGTCTTGAATTCTACTTTTATACGCATCGCACTTTTCGAGTAAAGATCAACTACAAACATTCGTAACGACAGACTTTTTGTATAACGCCCACTTTGGCCAAATGAAAGGTGGGCGTGGCAAAATTTTAATTTCAGCTTATTCTCGAAGATGTCGCCGATCGGCCTGCCAAGTTTCATGCAATTATCTTAAAAAACATGCGAGTTATTAAGCAAACGCCAAAAGAATTTTTTGACTGAGTCTGAAACTGAAAAATAAAAACCGTTTTTTTTGTGAAACACCAGGTCAACAGAAGCTGGTAGCAAGCAAATTTGGTGAAAAAGTTTTTTTGGGAACGCTATAACTCGGTAACCGTTGGACCGATTTCAATGAAACTTTCACCATATGATCGAGTGAAATTCAGGCTACACGATGGGCTACGTTTGGCCCGCCTGGCTGCGCACCATATTAGTTAGAAATCGCTTTTAATAATACTTACCGTCATATGTCTGAACAGAGTAGACGTGGAAAATTGAAACAAAGTGTAAAATACGCAGGAAATCCCACTCTACTAACCTACAAAATTTCATTTCGCTACCTTGAAAAATTTCGGAGTTGTCGACCTTTTCCTAAAGGGTATATTAGCCGAAAGTCGACGTCCATATCTCGGGAACGGGTCCATGTATTTGGATGAATTTTTTTTCACATGAAAGGTCTTGAATTCTACTTTTATACGCATCGCACTTTTCGAGTAAAGATCAACTACAAACATTCGTAACGACAGACTTTTTGTATAACGCCCACTTTGGCCAAATGAAAGGTGGGCGTGGCAAAATTTTAATTTCAGCTTATTCTCGAAGATGTCGCCGATCGGCCTGCCCAGTTTCATGCAATTATCTTAAAAAACATGCGAGTTATTAAGCAAACGCCAAAAGAATTTTTTGACTGAGTCTGAAACTGAAAAATAAAAACCGTTTTTTTTGTGAAACACCAGGTCAACAGAAGCTGGTAGCAAGCAAATTTGGTGAAAAAGTTTTTTTGGGAACGCTATAACTCGGTAACCGTTGGACCGATTTCAATGAAACTTTCACCATATGATCGAGTGAAACTCAGGCTACACGATGGGCTACGTTTGGCCCGCCTGGCTGCGCACCATATTAGTTAGAAATCGCTTTTAATAATACTTACCGTCATATCTCTGAACAGAGTAGACGTGGAAAATTGAAACAAAGTGTAAAAGACGATGGAAATCCCACTCTACTAACCTACAAAATTTCATTTCGCTACCTTGAAAAATTTCGGAGTTGTCGACCTTTTCCTAAAGGGTATATTAGCCGAAAGTCGACGTCCATATCTCGGGAACGGGTCCATGTATTTGGATGAATTTTTTTTCACATGAAAGGTCTTGAATTCTACTTTTATACGCATCGCACTTTTCGAGTAAAGATCAACTACAAACATTCGTAACGACAGACTTTTTGTATAACGCCCACTTTGGCCAAATGAAAGGTGGGCGTGGCAAAATTTTAATTTCAGCTTATTCTCGAAGATGTCGCCGATCGGCCTGCCCAGTTTCATGCAATTATCTTAAAAAACATGCGAGTTATTAAGCAAACGCCAAAAGAATTTTTTGACTGAGTCTGAAACTGAAAAATAAAAACCGTTTTTTTTGTGAAACACCAGGTCAACAGAAGCTGGTAGCAAGCAAATTTGGTGAAAAAGTTTTTTTGGGAACGCTATAACTCGGTAACCGTTGGACCGATTTCAATGAAACTTTCACCATATGATCGAGTGAAACTCAGGCTACACGATGGGCTACGTTTGGCCCGCCTGGCTGCGCACCATATTAGTTAGAAATCGCTTTTAATAATACTTACCGTCATATCTCTGAACAGAGTAGACGTGGAAAATTGAAACAAAGTGTAAAAGACGATGGAAATCCCACTCTACTAACCTACAAAATTTCATTTCGCTACCTTGAAAAATTTCGGAGTTGTCGACCTTTTCCTAAAGGGTATATTAGCCGAAAGTCGACGTCCATATCTCGGGAACGGGTCCATGTATTTGGATGAATTTTTTTTCACATGAAAGGTCTTGAATTCTACTTTTATACGCATCGCACTTTTCGAGTAAAGATCAACTACAAACATTCGTAACGACAGACTTTTTGTATAACGCCCACTTTGGCCAAATGAAAGGTGGGCGTGGCAAAATTTTAATTTCAGCTTATTCTCGAAGATGTCGCCGATCGGCCTGCCCAGTTTCATGCAATTATCTTAAAAAACATGCGAGTTATTAAGCAAACGCCAAAAGAATTTTTTGACTGAGTCTGAAACTGAAAAATAAAAACCGTTTTTTTTGTGAAACACCAGGTCAACAGAAGCTGGTAGCAAGCAAATTTGGTGAAAAAGTTTTTTTGGGAACGCTATAACTCGGTAACCGTTGGACCGATTTCAATGAAACTTTCACCATATGATCGAGTGAAACTCAGGCTACACGATGGGCTACGTTTGGCACGCCTGGCTGCGCACCATATTAGTTAGAAATCGCTTTTAATAATACTTACCGTCATATCTCTGAACAGAGTAGACGTGGAAAATTGAAACAAAGTGTAAAAGACGATGGAAATCCCACTCTACTAACCTACAAAATTTCATTTCGCTACCTTGAAAAATTTCGGAGTTGTCGACCTTTTCCTAAAGGGTATATTAGCCGAAAGTCGACGTCCATATCTCGGGAACGGGTCCATGTATTTGGATGAATTTTTTTTCACATGAAAGGTCTTGAATTCTACTTTTATACGCATCGCACTTTTCGAGTAAAGATCAACTACAAACATTCGTAACGACAGACTTTTTGTATAACGCCCACTTTGGCCAAATGAAAGGTGGGCGTGGCAAAATTTTAATTTCAGCTTATTCTCGAAGATGTCGCCGATCGGCCTGCCCAGTTTCATGCAATTATCTTAAAAAACATGCGAGTTATTAAGCAAACGCCAAAAGAATTTTTTGACTGAGTCTGAAACTGAAAAATAAAAACCGTTTTTTTTGTGAAACACCAGGTCAACAGAAGCTGGTAGCAAGCAAATTTGGTGAAAAAGTTTTTTTGGGAACGCTATAACTCGGTAACCGTTGGACCGATTTCAATGAAACTTTCACCATATGATCGAGTGAAACTCAGGCTACACGATGGGCTACGTTTGGCCCGCCTGGCTGTGCACCATATTAGTTAGAAATCGCTTTTAATAATACTTACCGTCATATCTCTGAACAGAGTAGACGTGGAAAATTGAAACAAAGTGTAAAAGACGATGGAAATCCCACTCTACTAACCTACAAAATTTCATTTCGCTACCTTGAAAAATTTCGGAGTTGTCGACCTTTTCCTAAAGGGTATATTAGCCGAAAGTCGACGTCCATATCTCGGGAACGGGTCCATGTATTTGGATGAATTTTTTTTCACATGAAAGGTCTTGAATTCTACTTTTATACGCATCGCACTTTTCGAGTAAAGATCAACTACAAACATTCGTAACGACAGACTTTTTGTATAACGCCCACTTTGGCCAAATGAAAGGTGGGCGTGGCAAAATTTTAATTTCAGCTTATTCTCGAAGATGTCGCCGATCGGCCTGCCCAGTTTCATGCAATTATCTTAAAAAACATGCGAGTTATTAAGCAAACGCCAAAAGAATTTTTTGACTGAGTCTGAAACTGAAAAATAAAAACCGTTTTTTTTGTGAAACACCAGGTCAACAGAAGCTGGTAGCAAGCAAATTTGGTGAAAAAGTTTTTTTGGGAACGCTATAACTCGGTAACCGTTGGACCGATTTCAATGAAACTTTCACCATATGATCGAGTGAAACTCAGGCTACACGATGGGCTACGTTTGGCCCGCCTGGCTGCGCACCATATTAGTTAGAAATCGCTTTTAATAATACTTACCGTCATATCTCTGAACAGAGTAGACGTGGAAAATTGAAACAAAGTGTAAAAGACGATGGAAATCCCACTCTACTAACCTACAAAATTTCATTTCGCTACCTTGAAAAATTTCGGAGTTGTCGACCTTTTCCTAAAGGGTATATTAGCCGAAAGTCGACGTCCATATCTCGGGAACGGGTCCATGTATTTGGATGAATTTTTTTTCACATGAAAGGTCTTGAATTCTACTTTTATACGCATCGCACTTTTCGAGTAAAGATCAACTACAAACATTCGTAACGACAGACTTTTTGTATAACGCCCACTTTGGCCAAATGAAAGGTGGGCGTGGCAAAATTTTAATTTCAGCTTATTCTCGAAGATGTCGCCGATCGGCCTGCCCAGTTTCATGCAATTATCTTAAAAAACATGCGAGTTATTAAGCAAACGCCAAAAGAATTTTTTGACTGAGTCTGAAACTGAAAAATAAAAACCGTTTTTTTTGTGAAACACCAGGTCAACAGAAGCTGGTAGCAAGCAAATTTGGTGAAAAAGTTTTTTTGGGAACGCTATAACTCGGTAACCGTTGGACCGATTTCAATGAAACTTTCACCATATCATCGAATGAAACTCAGGCTACACGATGGGCTACGTTTGGCCCGCCTGGCTGCGCACCATATTAGTTAGAAATCGCTTTTAATAATACTTACCGTCATATGTCTGAACAGAGTAGACGTGGAAAATTGAAACAAAGTGTAAAAGACGCAGGAAATCCCACTCTACTAACCTACAAAATTTCATTTCGCTACCTTGAAAAATTTCGGAGTTGTCGACCTTTTCCTAAAGGGTATATTAGCCGAAAGTCGACGTCCATATCTCGGGAACGGGTCCATGTATTTGGATGAATTTTTTTCACATGAAAGGTCTTGAATTCTACTTTTATACGCATCGCACTTTTCGAGTAAAGATCAACTACAAACATTCGTAACGACAGACTTTTTGTATAACGCCCACTTTGGCCAAATGAAAGGTGGGCGTGGCAAAATTTTAATTTCAGCTTATTCTCGAAGATGTCGCCGATCGGCCTGCCAAGTTTCATGTAATTATCTTAAAAAACATGCGAGTTATTAAGCAAACGCCAAAAGAATTTTTTGACTGAGTCTGAAACTGAAAAATAAAAACCGTTTTTTTTGTGAAACACCAGGTCAACAGAAGCTGGTAGCAAGCAAATTTGGTGAAAAAGTTTTTTTGGGAACGCTATAACTCGGTAACCGTTGGACCGATTTCAATGAAACTTTCACCATATGATCGAGTGAAACTCAGGCTACACGATGGGCTACGTTTGGCCCGCCTGGCTGCGCACCATATTAGTTAGAAATCGCTTTTAATAATACTTACCGTCATATGTCTGAACAGAGTAGACGTGGAAAATTGAAACAAAGTGTAAAAGACGCAGGAAATCCCACTCTACTAACCTACAAAATTTCATTTCGCTACCTTGAAAAATTTTGGAGTTGTCGACCTTTTCCTAAAGGGTATATTAGCCGAAAGTCGACGTCCATATCTCGGGAACGGGTCCATGTATTTGGATGAATTTTTTTTCACATGAAAGGTCTTGAATTCTACTTTTAAACGCATCGCACTTTTCGAGTAAAGATCAACTACAAACATTCGTAACGACATACTTTTTGTATAACGCTCACTTTGGCCAAATGAAAGGTGGGCGTGGCAAAATTTTAATTTCAGCTTATTCTCGAAGATGTCGCCGATCGGCCTGCCAAGTTTCATGCAATTATCTTAAAAAACATGCGAGTTATTAAGCAAACGCCAAAAGAATTTTTTGACTGAGTCTGAAACTGAAAAATAAAAACCGTTTTTTTTGTGAAACACCAGGTCAACAGAAGCTGGTAGCAAGCAAATTTGGTGAAAAAGTTTTTTTGGGAACGCTATAACTCGGTAACCGTTGGACCGATTTCAATGAAACTTTCGCCATATGATCGAGTGAAACTCAGGCTACACGATGGGCTACGTTTGGCCCGCCTGGCTGCGCACCATATTAGTTAGAAATCGCTTTTAATAATACTTACCGTCATATGTCTGAACAGAGTAGACGTGGAAAATTGAAACAAAGTGTAAAAGTCGCAGGAAATCCCACTCTACTAGCCTCCAAATTTCATTTCGCTACCTTGAAAAATTTCGGAGTTGTCGACCTTTTCCTAAAGGGTATATTAGCCGAAAGTCGACGTCCAAATCTCGGGAACGGGTCCATGTATTTGGATGAATTTTTTTTCACATGAAAGGTCTTGAATTCTACTTTTATACGCATCGCACTTTTCGAGTAAAGATCAACTACAAACATTCGTAACGACAGACTTTTTGTATAACGCCCACTTTGGCCAAATGAAAGGTGGGCGTGGCAAAATTTTAATTTCAGCTTATTCTCGAAGATGTCGCCGATCGGCCTGCCAAGTTTCATGCAATTATCTTAAAAAACATGCGAGTTATTAAGCAAACGCCAAAAGAATTTTTTGACTGAGTCTGAAACTGAAAAATAAAAACCGTTTTTTTTGTGAAACACCAGCTCAACAGAAGCTGGTAGCAAGCAAATTTGGTGAAAAAGTTTTTTTGGGAACGCTATAACTCGGTAACCGTTGGACCGATTTCAATGAAACTTTCACCATATGATCGAGTGAAACTCAGGCTACACGATGGGCTACGTTTGGCCCGCCTGGCTGCGCACCATATTAGTTAGAAATCGCTTTTAATAATACTTACCGTCATATGTCTGAACAGAGTAGACGTGGAAAATTGAAACAAAGTGTAAAAGACGCAGGAAATCCCACTCTACTAACCTACAAAATTTCATTTCGCTACCTTGAAAAATTTTGGAGTTGTCGACCTTTTCCTAAAGGGTATATTAGCCGAAAGTCGACGTCCATATCTCGGGAACGGGTCCATGTATTTGGATGAATTTTTTTTCACATGAAAGGTCTTGAATTCTACTTTTAAACGCATCGCACTTTTCGAGTAAAGATCAACTACAAACATTCGTAACGACATACTTTTTGTATAACGCCCACTTTGGCCAAATGAAAGGTGGGCGTGGCAAAATTTTAATTTCAGCTTATTCTCGAAGATGTCGCCGATCGGCCTGCCAAGTTTCATGCAATTATCTTAAAAAACATGCGAGTTATTAAGCAAACGCCAAAAGAATTTTTTGACTGAGTCTGAAACTGAAAAATAAAAACCGTTTTTTTTGTGAAACACCAGGTCAACAGAAGCTGGTAGCAAGCAAATTTGGTGAAAAAGTTTTTTTGGGAACGCTATAACTCGGTAACCGTTGGACCGATTTCAATGAAACTTTCACCATATGATCGAGTGAAACTCAGGCTACACGATGGGCTACGTTTGGCCCGCCTGGCTGCGCACCATATTAGTTAGAAATCGCTTTTAATAATACTTACCGTCATATGTCTGAACAGAGTAGACGTGGAAAATTGAAACAAAGTGTAAAAGTCGCAGGAAATCCCACTCTACTAGCCTCCAAATTTCATTTCGCTACCTTGAAAAATTTCGGAGTTGTCGACCTTTTCCTAAAGGGTATATTAGCCGAAAGTCGACGTCCAAATCTCGGGAACGGGTCCATGTATTTGGATGAATTTTTTTTCACATGAAAGGTCTTGAATTCTACTTTTATACGCATCGCACTTTTCGAGTAAAGATCAACTACAAACATTCGTAACGACAGACTTTTTGTATAACGCCCACTTTGGCCAAATGAAAGGTGGGCGTGGCAAAATTTTAATTTCAGCTTATTCTCGAAGATGTCGCCGATCGGCCTGCCAAGTTTCATGCAATTATCTTAAAAAACATGCGAGTTATTAAGCAAACGCCAAAAGAATTTTTTGACTGAGACATTTCTGAAACTGAAAAATAAAAACCGTTTTTTTTGTGAAACACCAGCTCAACAGAAGCTGGTAGCAAGCAAATTTGGTGAAAAAGTTTTTTTGGGAACGCTATAACTCGGTAACCGTTGGACCGATTTCAATGAAACTTTCACCATATGATCGAGTGAAACTCAGGCTACACGATGGGCTACGTTTGGCCCGCCTGGCTGCGCACCATATTAGTTAGAAATCGCTTTTAATAATACTTACCGTCATATGTCTGAACAGAGTAGACGTGGAAAATTGAAACAAAGTGTAAAAGACGCAGGAAATCCCACTCTACTAACCTACAAAATTTCATTTCGCTACCTTGAAAAATTTCGGAGTTGTCGACCTTTTCCTAAAGGGTATATTAGCCGAAAGTCGACGTCCATATCTCGGGAACGGGTCCATGTATTTGGATGAATTTTTTTTCACATGAAAGGTCTTGAATTCTACTTTTAAACGCATCGCACTTTTCGAGTAAAGATCAACTACAAACATTCGTAACGACAGACTTTTTGTATAACGCCCACTTTGGCCAAATGAAAGGTGGGCGTGGCAAAATTTTAATTTCAGCTTATTCTCGAAGATGTCGCCGATCGGCCTGCCAAGTTTCATGCAATTATCTTAAAAAACATGCGAGTTATTAAGCAAACGCCAAAAGAATTTTTTGACTGAGACATTTCTGAAACTGAAAAATAAAAACCGTTTTTTTTGTGAAACACCAGCTCAACAGAAGCTGGTAGCAAGCAAATTTGGTGAAAAAGTTTTTTTGGGAACGCTATAACTCGGTAACCGTTGGACCGATTTCAATGAAACTTTCACCATATGATCGAGTGAAACTCAGGCTACACGATGGGCTACGTTTGGCCCGCCTGGCTGCGCACCATATTAGTTAGAAATCGCTTTTAATAATACTTACCGTCATATGTCTGAACAGAGTAGACGTGGAAAATTGAAACAAAGTGTAAAAGACGCAGGAAATCCCACTCTACTAACCTACAAAATTTCATTTCGCTACCTTGAAAAATTTCGGAGTTGTCGACCTTTTCCTAAAGGGTATATTAGCCGAAAGTCGACGTCCATATCTCGGGAACGGGTCCATGTATTTGGATGAATTTTTTTTCACATGAAAGGTCTTGAATTCTACTTTTAAACGCATCGCACTTTTCGAGTAAAGATCAACTACAAACATTCGTAACGACAGACTTTTTGTATAACGCCCACTTTGGCCAAATGAAAGGTGGGCGTGGCAAAATTTTAATTTCAGCTTATTCTCGAAGATGTCGCCGATCGGCCTGCCAAGTTTCATGTAATTATCTTAAAAAACATGCGAGTTATTAAGCAAACGCCAAAAGAATTTTTTGACTGAGTCTGAAACTGAAAAATAAAAACCGTTTTTTTTGTGAAACACCAGGTCAACAGAAGCTGGTAGCAAGCAAATTTGGTGAAAAAGTTTTTTTGGGAACGCTATAACTCGGTAACCGTTGGACCGATTTCAATGAAACTTTCACCATATGATCGAGTGAAACTCAGGCTACACGATGGGCTACGTTTGGCCCGCCTGGCTGCGCACCATATTAGTTAGAAATCGCTTTTAATAATACTTACCGTCATATCTCTGAACAGAGTAGACGTGGAAAATTGAAACAAAGTGTAAAAGACGCAGGAAATCCCACTCTACTAACCTACAAAATTTCATTTCGCTACCTTGAAAAATTTCGGAGTTGTCGACCTTTTCCTAAAGGGTATATTAGCCGAAAGTCGACGTCCATATCTCGGGAACGGGTCCATGTATTTGGATGAATTTTTTTTCACATGAAAGGTCTTGAATTCTACTTTTATACGCATCGCACTTTTCGAGTAAAGATCAACTACAAACATTCGTAACGACAGACTTTTTGTATAACGCCCACTTTGGCCAAATGAAAGGTGGGCGTGGCAAAATTTTAATTTCAGCTTATTCTCGAAGATGTCGCCGATCGGCCTGCCAAGTTTCATGCAATTATCTTAAAAAACATGCGAGTTATTAAGCAAACGCCAAAAGAATTTTTTGACTGAGTCTGAAACTGAAAAATAAAAACCGTTTTTTTTGTGAAACACCAGCTCAACAGAAGCTGGTAGCAAGCAAATTTGGTGAAAAAGTTTTTTTGGAAACGCTATAACTCGGTAACCGTTGGACCGATTTCAATGAAACTTTCACCATATCATCGAATGAAACTCAGGCTACACGATGGGCTACGTTTGGCCCGCCTGGCTGCGCACCATATTAGTTAGAAATCGCTTTTAATAATACTTACCGTCATATGTCTGAACAGAGTAGACGTGGAAAATTGAAACAAAGTGTAAAAGACGCAGGAAATCCCACTCTACTAACCTACAAAATTTCATTTCGCTACCTTGAAAAATTTCGGAGTTGTCGACCTTTTCCTAAAGGGTATATTAGCCGAAAGTCGACGTCCATATCTCGGGAACGGGTCCATGTATTTGGATGAATTTTTTTCACATGAAAGGTCTTGAATTCTACTTTTATACGCATCGCACTTTTCGAGTAAAGATCAACTACAAACATTCGTAACGACAGACTTTTTGTATAACGCCCACTTTGGCCAAATGAAAGGTGGGCGTGGCAAAATTTTAATTTCAGCTTATTCTCGAAGATGTCGCCGATCGGCCTGCCAAGTTTCATGCAATTATCTTAAAAAACATGCGAGTTATTAAGCAAACGCCAAAAGAATTTTTTGACTGAGTCTGAAACTGAAAAATAAAAACCGTTTTTTTTGTGAAACACCAGCTCAACAGAAGCTGGTAGCAAGCAAATTTGGTGAAAAAGTTTTTTTGGAAACGCTATAACTCGGTAACCGTTGGACCGATTTCAATGAAACTTTCACCATATCATCGAATGAAACTCAGGCTACACGATGGGCTACGTTTGGCCCGCATGGCTGCGCACCATATTAGTTAGAAATCGCTTTTAATAATACTTACCGTCATATCTCTGAACAGAGTAGACGTGGAAAATTGAAACAAAGTGTAAAAGACGCAGGAAATCCCACTCTACTAACCTACAAAATTTCATTTCGCTACCTTGAAAAATTTCGGAGTTGTCGACCTTTTCCTAAAGGGTATATTAGCCGAAAGTCGACGTCCATATCTCGGGAACGGGTCCATGTATTTGGATGAATTTTTTTTCACATGAAAGGTCTTGAATTCTACTTTTAAACGCATCGCACTTTTCGAGTAAAGATCAACTACAAACATTCGTAACGACAGACTTTTTGTATAACGCCCACTTTGGCCAAATGAAAGGTGGGCGTGGCAAAATTTTAATTTCAGCTTATTCTCGAAGATGTCGCCGATCGGCCTGCCAAGTTTCATGCAATTATCTTAAAAAACATGCGAGTTATTAATCAAACGCCAAAAGAATTTTTTGGACTGAGAAATTTCTGAAACTGAAAAATAAAAACCGTTTTTTTTGTGAAACACCAGGTCAACAGAAGCTGGTAGCAAGCAAATTTGGTGAAAAAGTTTTTTTGGGAACGCTATAACTCGGTAACCGTTGGACCGATTTCAATGAAACTTTCACCATATGATCGAGTGAAACTCAGGCTACACGATGGGCTACGTTTGGCCCGCCTGGCTGCGCACCATATTAGTTAGAAATCGCTTTTAATAATACTTACCTTCATATGTTTGAACAAAGTAGACGTGGAAAATTGAAACAAAGTGTAAAAGACGCAGGAAATCCCACTCTACTAACCTACAAAATTTCATATCGCTACCTTGAAAAATTTCGGAGTTGTCGACCTTTTCCTAAAGGGTATATTAGCCGAAAGTCGACGTCCATATCTCGGGAACGGGTCCATGTATTTGGATGAATTTTTTTTCACATGAAAGGTCTTGAATTCTACTTTTATACGCATCGCACTTTTCGAGTAAAGATCAACTACAAACATTCGTAACGACAGACTTTTTGTATAACGCCCACTTTGGCCAAATGAAAGGTGGGCGTGGCAAAATTTTAATTTCAGCTTATTCTCGAAGATGTCGCCGATCGGCCTGCCAAGTTTCATGCAATTATCTTAAAAAACATGCGAGTTATTAAGCAAACACCAAAAGAATTTTTTGACTGAGTCTGAAACTGAAAAATAAAAACCGTTTTTTTTGTGAAACACCAGGTCAACAGAAGCTGGTAGCAAGCAAATTTGGTGAAAAAGTTTTTTTGGGAACGCTATAACTCGGTAACCGTTGGACCGATTTCAATGAAACTTTCACCATATGATCGAGTGAAACTCAGGCTACACGATGGGCTACGTTTGGCCCGCCTGGCTGCGCACCATATTAGTTAGAAATCGCTTTTAATAATACTTACCGTCATATGTCTGAACAGAGTAGACGTGGAAAATTGAAACAAAGTGTAAAAGACGCAGGAAATCCCACTCTACTAACCTACAAAATTTCATTTCGCTACCTTGAAAAATTTCGGAGTTGTCGACCTTTTCCTAAAGGGTATATTAGCCAAAAGTCGACGTCCATATCTCGGGAACGGGTCCATGTATTTGGATGAATTTTTTTTCACATGAAAGGTCTTGAATTCTACTTTTATACGCATCGCACTTTTCGAGTAAAGATCAACTACAAACATTCGTAACGACAGACTTTTTGTATAACGCCCACTTTGGCCAAATGAAAGGTGGGCGTGGCAAAATTTTAATTTCAGCTTATTCTCGAAGATGTCGCCGATCGGCCTGCCAAGTTTCATGCAATTATCTTAAAAAACATGCGAGTTATTAAGCAAACGCCAAAAGAATTTTTTGACTGAGTCTGAAACTGAAAAATAAAAACCGTTTTTTTTGTGAAACACCAGCTCAACTGAAGCTGGTAGCAAGCAAATTTGGTGAAAAAGTTTTTTTGGAAACGCTATAACTCGGTAACCGTTGGACCGATTTCAATGAAACTTTCACCATATGATCGAGTGAAACTCAGGCTACACGATGGGCTACGTTTGGCCCGCCTGGCTGCGCACCATATTAGTTAGAAATCGCTTTTAATAATACTTACCGTCATATGTCTGAACAGAGTAGACGTGGAAAATTGAAACAAAGTGTAAAAGTCGCAGGAAATCCCACTCTACTAACCTACAAAATTTCATATCGCTACCTTGAAAAATTTCGGAGTTGTCGACCTTTTCCTAAAGGGTATATTAGCCGAAAGTCGACGTCCAAATCTCGGGAACGGGTCCATGTATTTGGATGAATTTTTTTTCACATGAAAGGTCTTGAATTCTACTTTTATACGCATCGCACTTTTCGAGTAAAGATCAACTACAAACATTCGTAACGACAGACTTTTTGTATAACGCCCACTTTGGCCAAATGAAAGGTGGGCGTGGCAAAATTTTAATTTCAGCTTATTCTCGAAGATGTCGCCGATCGGCCTGCCAAGTTTCATGCAATTATCTTAAAAAACATGCGAGTTATTAAGCAAACACCAAAAGAATTTTTTGACTGAGTCTGAAACTGAAAAATAAAAACCGTTTTTTTTGTGAAACACCAGGTCAACAGAAGCTGGTAGCAAGCAAATTTGGTGAAAAAGTTTTTTTGGGAACGCTATAACTCGGTAACCGTTGGACCGATTTCAATGAAACTTTCACCATATGATCGAGTGAAACTCAGGCTACACGATGGGCTACGTTTGGCCCGCCTGGCTGCGCACCATATTAGTTAGAAATCGCTTTTAATAATACTTACCGTCATATGTCTGAACAGAGTAGACGTGGAAAATTGAAACAAAGTGTAAAAGTCGCAGGAAATCCCACTCTACTAACCTCCAAATTTCATTTCGCTACCTTGAAAAATTTCGGAGTTGTCGACCTTTTCCTAAAGGGTATATTAGCCGAAAGTCGACGTCCAAATCTCGGGAACGGGTCCATGTATTTGGATGAATTTTTTTTCACATGAAAGGTCTTGAATTCTACTTTTATACGCATCGCACTTTTCGAGTAAAGATCAACTACAAACATTCGTAACGACAGACTTTTTGTATAACGCCCACTTTGGCCAAATGAAAGGTGGGCGTGGCAAAATTTTAATTTCAGCTTATTCTCGAAGATGTCGCCGATCGGCCTGCCAAGTTTCATGCAATTATCTTAAAAAACATGCGAGTTATTAAGCAAACACCAAAAGAATTTTTTGACTGAGAAATTTTTGAAACTGAAAAATAAAAACCGTTTTTTTTGTGAAACACCAGGTCAACAGAAGCTGGTAGCAAGCAAATTTGGTGAAAAAGTTTTTTTGGGAACGCTATAACTCGGTAACCGTTGGACCGATTTCAATGAAACTTTCACCATATGATCGAGTGAAACTCAGGCTACACGATGGGCTACGTTTGGCCCGCCTGGCTGCGCACCATATTAGTTAGAAATCGCTTTTAATAATACTTACCGTCATATGTCTGAACAGAGTAGACGTGGAAAATTGAAACAAAGTGTAAAAGACGCAGGAAATCCCACTCTACTAACCTACAAAATTTCATTTCGCTACCTTGAAAAATTTCGGAGTTGTCGACCTTTTCCTAAAGGGTATATTAGCCGAAAGTCGACGTCCATATCTCGGGAACGGGTCCATGTATTTGGATGAATTTTTTTTCACATGAAAGGTCTTGAATTCTACTTTTATACGCATCGCACTTTTCGAGTAAAGATCAACTACAAACATTCGTAACGACAGACTTTTTGTATAACGCCCACTTTGGCCAAATGAAAGGTGGGCGTGGCAAAATTTTAGTTTCAGCTTATTCTCGAAGATGTCGCCGATCGGCCTGCCAAGTTTCATGCAATTATCTTAAAAAACATGCGAGTTATTAAGCAAACGCCAAAAGAATTTTTTGACTGAGTCTGAAACTGAAAAATAAAAACCGTTTTTTTTGTGAAACACCAGCTCAACAGAAGCTGGTAGCAAGCAAATTTGGTGAAAAAGTTTTTTTGGAAACGCTATAACTCGGTAACCGTTGGACCGATTTCAATGAAACTTTCACCATATCATCGAATGAAACTCAGGCTACACGATGGGCTACGTTTGGCCCGCATGGCTGCGCACCATATTAGTTAGAAATCGCTTTTAATAATACTTACCGTCATATCTCTGAACAGAGTAGACGTGGAAAATTGAAACAAAGTGTAAAAGACGCAGGAAATCCCACTCTACTAACCTACAAAATTTCATTTCGCTACCTTGAAAAATTTCGGAGTTGTCGACCTTTTCCTAAAGGGTATATTAGCCGAAAGTCGACGTCCATATCTCGGGAACGGGTCCATGTATTTGGATGAATTTTTTTTCACATGAAAGGTCTTGAATTCTACTTTTAAACGCATCGCACTTTTCGAGTAAAGATCAACTACAAACATTCGTAACGACAGACTTTTTGTATAACGCCCACTTTGGCCAAATGAAAGGTGGGCGTGGCAAAATTTTAATTTCAGCTTATTCTCGAAGATGTCGCCGATCGGCCTGCCAAGTTTCATGCAATTATCTTAAAAAACATGCGAGTTATTAAGCAAACGCCAAAAGAATTTTTTGACTGAGTCTGAAACTGAAAAATAAAAACCGTTTTTTTTTGTGAAACACCAGCTCAACAGAAGCTGGTAGCAAGCAAATTTGGTGAAAAAGTTTTTTTGGGAACGCTATAACTCGGTAACCGTTGGACCGATTTCAATGAAACTTTCACCATATGATCGAGTGAAACTCAGGCTACACGATGGGCTACGTTTGGCCCGCCTGGCTGCGCACCATATTAGTTAGAAATCGCTTTTAATAATACTTACCGTCATATGTCTGAACAGAGTAGACGTGGAAAATTGAAACAAAGTGTAAAAGACGCAGGAAATCCCACTCTACTAACCTACAAAATTTCATATCGCTACCTTGAAAAATTTCGGAGTTGTCGACCTTTTCCTAAAGGGTATATTAGCCGAAAGTCGACGTCCATATCTCGGGAACGGGTCCATGTATTTGGATGAATTTTTTTTCACATGAAAGGTCTTGAATTCTACTTTTATACGCATCGCACTTTTCGAGTAAAGATCAACTACAAACATTCGTAACGACAGACTTTTTGTATAACGCCCACTTTGGCCAAATGAAAGGTGGGCGTGGCAAAATTTTAATTTCAGCTTATTCTCGAAGATGTCGCCGATCGGCCTGCCAAGTTTCATGCAATTATCTTAAAAAACATGCGAGTTATTAAGCAAACACCAAAAGAATTTTTTGACTGAGTCTGAAACTGAAAAATAAAAACCGTTTTTTTTGTGAAACACCAGGTCAACAGAAGCTGGTAGCAAGCAAATTTGGTGAAAAAGTTTTTTTGGGAACGCTATAACTCGGTAACCGTTGGACCGATTTCAATGAAACTTTCACCATATGATCGAGTGAAACTCAGGCTACACGATGGGCTACGTTTGGCCCGCCTGGCTGCGCACCATATTAGTTAGAAATCGCTTTTAATAATACTTACCGTCATATGTCTGAACAGAGTAGACGTGGAAAATTGAAACAAAGTGTAAAAGACGCAGGAAATCCCACTCTACTAACCTACAAAATTTCATTTCGCTACCTTGAAAAATTTCGGAGTTGTCGACCTTTTCCTAAAGGGTATATTAGCCAAAAGTCGACGTCCATATCTCGGGAACGGGTCCATGTATTTGGATGAATTTTTTTTCACATGAAAGGTCTTGAATTCTACTTTTATACGCATCGCACTTTTCGAGTAAAGATCAACTACAAACATTCGTAACGACAGACTTTTTGTATAACGCCCACTTTGGCCAAATGAAAGGTGGGCGTGGCAAAATTTTAATTTCAGCTTATTCTCGAAGATGTCGCCGATCGGCCTGCCAAGTTTCATGCAATTATCTTAAAAAACATGCGAGTTATTAAGCAAACGCCAAAAGAATTTTTTGACTGAGTCTGAAACTGAAAAATAAAAACCGTTTTTTTTGTGAAACACCAGCTCAACTGAAGCTGGTAGCAAGCAAATTTGGTGAAAAAGTTTTTTTGGAAACGCTATAACTCGGTAACCGTTGGACCGATTTCAATGAAACTTTCACCATATGATCGAGTGAAACTCAGGCTACACGATGGGCTACGTTTGGCCCGCCTGGCTGCGCACCATATTAGTTAGAAATCGCTTTTAATAATACTTACCGTCATATGTCTGAACAGAGTAGACGTGGAAAATTGAAACAAAGTGTAAAAGTCGCAGGAAATCCCACTCTACTAACCTCCAAATTTCATTTCGCTACCTTGAAAAATTTCGGAGTTGTCGACCTTTTCCTAAAGGGTATATTAGCCGAAAGTCGACGTCCAAATCTCGGGAACGGGTCCATGTATTTGGATGAATTTTTTTTCACATGAAAGGTCTTGAATTCTACTTTTATACGCATCGCACTTTTCGAGTAAAGATCAACTACAAACATTCGTAACGACAGACTTTTTGTATAACGCCCACTTTGGCCAAATGAAAGGTGGGCGTGGCAAAATTTTAATTTCAGCTTATTCTCGAAGATGTCGCCGATCGGCCTGCCAAGTTTCATGCAATTATCTTAAAAAACATGCGAGTTATTAAGCAAACACCAAAAGAATTTTTTGACTGAGTCTGAAACTGAAAAATAAAAACCGTTTTTTTTGTGAAACACCAGGTCAACAGAAGCTGGTAGCAAGCAAATTTGGTGAAAAAGTTTTTTTGGGAACGCTATAACTCGGTAACCGTTGGACCGATTTCAATGAAACTTTCACCATATGATCGAGTGAAACTCAGGCTACACGATGGGCTACGTTTGGCCCGCCTGGCTGCGCACCATATTAGTTAGAAATCGCTTTTAATAATACTTACCGTCATATGTCTGAACAGAGTAGACGTGGAAAATTGAAACAAAGTGTAAAAGTCGCAGGAAATCCCACTCTACTAACCTCCAAATTTCATTTCGCTACCTTGAAAAATTTCGGAGTTGTCGACCTTTTCCTAAAGGGTATATTAGCCGAAAGTCGACGTCCAAATCTCGGGAACGGGTCCATGTATTTGGATGAATTTTTTTTCACATGAAAGGTCTTGAATTCTACTTTTATACGCATCGCACTTTTCGAGTAAAGATCAACTACAAACATTCGTAACGACAGACTTTTTGTATAACGCCCACTTTGGCCAAATGAAAGGTGGGCGTGGCAAAATTTTAATTTCAGCTTATTCTCGAAGATGTCGCCGATCGGCCTGCCAAGTTTCATGCAATTATCTTAAAAAACATGCGAGTTATTAAGCAAACACCAAAAGAATTTTTTGACTGAGAAATTTTTGAAACTGAAAAATAAAAACCGTTTTTTTTGTGAAACACCAGGTCAACAGAAGCTGGTAGCAAGCAAATTTGGTGAAAAAGTTTTTTTGGGAACGCTATAACTCGGTAACCGTTGGACCGATTTCAATGAAACTTTCACCATATGATCGAGTGAAACTCAGGCTACACGATGGGCTACGTTTGGCCCGCCTGGCTGCGCACCATATTAGTTAGAAATCGCTTTTAATAATACTTACCGTCATATGTCTGAACAGAGTAGACGTGGAAAATTGAAACAAAGTGTAAAAGACGCAGGAAATCCCACTCTACTAACCTACAAAATTTCATTTCGCTACCTTGAAAAATTTCGGAGTTGTCGACCTTTTCCTAAAGGGTATATTAGCCGAAAGTCGACGTCCATATCTCGGGAACGGGTCCATGTATTTGGATGAATTTTTTTTCACATGAAAGGTCTTGAATTCTACTTTTATACGCATCGCACTTTTCGAGTAAAGATCAACTACAAACATTCGTAACGACAGACTTTTTGTATAACGCCCACTTTGGCCAAATGAAAGGTGGGCGTGGCAAAATTTTAGTTTCAGCTTATTCTCGAAGATGTCGCCGATCGGCCTGCCAAGTTTCATGCAATTATCTTAAAAAACATGCGAGTTATTAAGCAAACGCCAAAAGAATTTTTTGACTGAGTCTGAAACTGAAAAATAAAAACCGTTTTTTTTGTGAAACACCAGCTCAACAGAAGCTGGTAGCAAGCAAATTTGGTGAAAAAGTTTTTTTGGAAACGCTATAACTCGGTAACCGTTGGACCGATTTCAATGAAACTTTCACCATATCATCGAATGAAACTCAGGCTACACGATGGGCTACGTTTGGCCCGCATGGCTGCGCACCATATTAGTTAGAAATCGCTTTTAATAATACTTACCGTCATATCTCTGAACAGAGTAGACGTGGAAAATTGAAACAAAGTGTAAAAGACGCAGGAAATCCCACTCTACTAACCTACAAAATTTCATTTCGCTACCTTGAAAAATTTCGGAGTTGTCGACCTTTTCCTAAAGGGTATATTAGCCGAAAGTCGACGTCCATATCTCGGGAACGGGTCCATGTATTTGGATGAATTTTTTTTCACATGAAAGGTCTTGAATTCTACTTTTAAACGCATCGCACTTTTCGAGTAAAGATCAACTACAAACATTCGTAACGACAGACTTTTTGTATAACGCCCACTTTGGCCAAATGAAAGGTGGGCGTGGCAAAATTTTAATTTCAGCTTATTCTCGAAGATGTCGCCGATCGGCCTGCCAAGTTTCATGCAATTATCTTAAAAAACATGCGAGTTATTAAGCAAACGCCAAAAGAATTTTTTGACTGAGTCTGAAACTGAAAAATAAAAACCGTTTTTTTTTGTGAAACACCAGCTCAACAGAAGCTGGTAGCAAGCAAATTTGGTGAAAAAGTTTTTTTGGGAACGCTATAACTCGGTAACCGTTGGACCGATTTCAATGAAACTTTCACCATATGATCGAGTGAAACTCAGGCTACACGATGGGCTACGTTTGGCCCGCCTGGCTGCGCACCATATTAGTTAGAAATCGCTTTTAATAATACTTACCGTCATATGTCTGAACAGAGTAGACGTGGAAAATTGAAACAAAGTGTAAAAGACGCAGGAAATCCCACTCTACTAACCTACAAAATTTCATATCGCTACCTTGAAAAATTTCGGAGTTGTCGACCTTTTCCTAAAGGGTATATTAGCCGAAAGTCGACGTCCATATCTCGGGAACGGGTCCATGTATTTGGATGAATTTTTTTTCACATGAAAGGTCTTGAATTCTACTTTTATACGCATCGCACTTTTCGAGTAAAGATCAACTACAAACATTCGTAACGACAGACTTTTTGTATAACGCCCACTTTGGCCAAATGAAAGGTGGGCGTGGCAAAATTTTAATTTCAGCTTATTCTCGAAGATGTCGCCGATCGGCCTGCCAAGTTTCATGCAATTATCTTAAAAAACATGCGAGTTATTAAGCAAACGCCAAAAGAATTTTTTGACTGAGTCTGAAACTGAAAAATAAAAACCGTTTTTTTTGTGAAACACCAGGTCAACAGAAGAAGTAAACATAATAAAATAGTATGTTGTAGTTGCAAGTTTGAAGTGTGGAAATATTATTGATTATGTTTTGTATTATTATTGGTTTTCGAGATATTTTTTTTTTTATCTTACGGCACGTAGAGTTTTGTTCGTGACTGTAAACTTCAACGTTGCTCTGAAACTTTTTATATATACATATATATAGGATCAGAAAAAGACGAAACAAATTTTATTATTAAATTTAAAACGAAAATACGTTAAATAAATGATTTGACCTTGTATTTGTTAGAGGTTAATTATACGCGCCAAGGCTGGAAAACATTTATAAAGTAAAAAAATAGATTGTTAAAGTAAAACAGTATCTTTTTACGTACAAAATAGTCGCAACCGATCAACTTTTCGATGTTTTTGAACCCGAGTTCATTTATGAGCAGTGATAAATTAACCATGTCATTAGATAATAAAGAAATATTTGAAATATAACACAACTTATTGTCACGTTATTTGCCGAGATGGCGTCAAAGAAACCATCATAAGATTAATCATTAAATTTAAAAAATGCTTTAGGCTTTGTTTTATTTCACTACTTGGTAGTATTTTCTTAATTTATAAACTGTACAAAAATTCTCAGTACTACTTTCTTTTTCATGTTATATTTCTTAAATATTAGCCCAATTCACGGTTCGTAATAAAGGCCTTGTAGCTTTAGTATAACAACAAAACAAACAAAATTTATTGATTCACTAAAGCTACTAAATTGAAAAAAATTTTCAAAAGTAATTTCCTACGAACGGTGCAGCCGTTATTATTTTAGTTATTAAATTGGAAAAAATCTACGGATAGATCCAGCATATGATTATCAGAAGTGCTGGTCGTTGTTATAGTATCCATATGGACAGCTTCTACAGCGTTATCACTTGCATTATCGATATGAGGCGGCAAGGTTTTAGCTACTATTGTTGAGGTATTTAAAGATGTTTTTAGAGTCGCTACCGTATGCTGTTGCAGCATAGAAGATCTGTGCATTTTATTTATATCAGTCTCTACCAAATCGCCTACAGCTCTTAGTAGACTCTCCTCGGAAGGTGGCAATAATTTTCCTCCAGCAGATAAGTTTAATTTTTGAGCTGCTTCATCAGTTAGCGTTTCGTCTAGCGTAATTGAGAGATTTGTGTAATCTAAACTTCGTGAGCTTATATTATTAGGATGCGAGTGGTGGCTTTGTGAAACTGAATTCTCATACTGAGTAGCAAGTTCCGGGTCTAATGGAGCCTCTATTGCCGAAAGATCTAAAGCATATTGACCCTCTGGTATACCCAAGATCTTGGAACAACGCTGATTAACAAAGTGCAAACCAGAAGTATTTCGTATTAAACGTGAACTTCTCAATTGCAATTGCTCTACGAGATCATTTAACTCGTTTAAGAATAGATCAGCCTTTTGGTCATCATTTAAATTTTGTGATATTTGTAATTTCGAGATCAGGAAACGAAATAAAGACATTTCTTCTACTTGTTGAATTGTTTGAAAGGCATTTGCTGTCTGAGTTGTGGTTAATGATTTAAAGTTTATTTGCATGTGGTCGGGGTGTTGGGCAAAATGTCTTTGTAGTCTTTTGCCTAAAAATATTTTCTTACAAGTTGGACAAATAGCTTCGGCTGGTACTTTTCTTTTGGGCTGCATCTCTAAAAAAGTGTTTGGAGCTTCTGAAATTTCAGTTGCTTCTACTTTTACTGTGTTCAATATATTGCATTGATAATCAGAATCCCTCAAATCATTTAATAGACTCGTCATGGATTCCTGGGGAGATGCTGGCGGCAACAATGTCACTAAATTTTGTTGTGATATTTGTGGTGTTTTTATTAAACGTCCAGACCGTGTTCTTATATCAGCGTGCTTTGTTTTTTTATTATTATCTGCTGCTTGTGTGTTTATCTTTTCCGATTTTTTAATGCCTTTATTATTATGTTTATTCAAGTTTTTGTCATCTTGTAATCTCTTGCGTGGTCTACCGAGTTTGGTTATAAATTTCGGAGCTATAGGAAACGTTTTTTCTTCATTAAAATTAATAACTTTTGTCGCATCTTCCGAGTTAGGTTTCAAACCCAAAAATTCTGGCGACAAAAACCTATATATAGTTTTCTGCTGTGTATTAAATTGAGTCCTTACAATTTCATTGCGTTTACGGTCAATAACTATATGGTCGCGATTAGTTAATTTCAAAATATCATAAGCCAAACGATTTAACGCGTCCCACTCAGTAGGAATGTTGTCCTTAACGGTATTTTCCTGCCCAAAAGCTTTATTTTCGGATTCATCTGCAATTGCATAATCATTATTAGCATCATTTTCCATTGATTGTAATAAAAGTACTCGTGTTAGGATAGGAACTTCATATTCCTCAGTTATTAAATATAGACGTTCAAATTCTTTTTTGGTGAGAATACGCCCTTGGCTTTCAAACTCACTTAAGAACACATTCGGTTTCCGTTCTAGCAATTTTGTATCACTGGTGGCCACACCCTCTATTCGTTTGTATATGCCTGGTACCATAAATCTTGAAGAAACTGGCTGCAGGCGGTCCTGTTCTACTGTATACAATATTGGATCCTCACCCAACAAACTTTGACTGTCCGAAGTTAATAGAAAATCGTGGGGAGCAGTATTGAGAAAATCTAAATTAATTGCATTTTCAATTTTAACTTCCTCAACTTTCTTTTTACGTGATACATCTTCTTTACGTTGATTTTCGTACTCTAAGTTCTACGATAATAAAATAGCCTTTTTTATTTTTTTTATCAACTAGATGTTTCTTGGCCTACCTTATTGTATTTTAGTAAGTGTTCAATTTCATCAAAAATATTTGTTTCCATTTCTTTTTCCATGACAATATCATCACATCCCGATGCACAAACATCTCTATTAAGAAATGCGCTTAAGTCCAGCGTTATTGACATCAAATATTTAGGAAAACTTTATTTCTCAATTTCCTTTTTTTTTGTAAATGAATTTGCAAAACTGCTTTCTGTTATCAGGTAGGAAAGTAAACAAAGTCAGCTGTTTTAAACGAACGAATTCACCACAGAGGGTGATGCCATACTGCATGTTGGCGCACAACTGAGTGTCAACCTGCAATACACAATGTAATAAGAATGTTCTCCTAAATAAAAATATATCTCTAAAAGTGGTAACTAAATTAATTAATAAAAATTGCTACTAAAAACGAAGCTTTAAAATTTAAAAAGTCTCCTTCACATCAGAGACACTACAATCACAAAATACCCTGAAGTTGAAGTGAAAAATTTAAAATCAGCTTTCTCACTAAGTTACAGTTAGAAATGAACAAAGCACGAAAGCAGAAAAGTAAACAAAAGAAAAAAGCCATAAAGTGAAAAAGTTTGTAAGCATAAGCACAAATTTATAATTTCTTGTCGTTTTATTTGTTTTAATTGTGATTTGTGTTAATATTATAGCAAAAAAAGAACATAGCGAAGCTAAAAAAATACCAAAAAGAAATTTGTTGTGCATAAGCCAATAAAAGTGTTAGTGTTTTTGTGATTTTTTGATATCTATTTGTTTCATTAAATAAAATTAATTTTAATTCTTAGCTCCTTAACACAAAACACCACATTCTTGTGTTTTTTTAACATTGTGTGGTAAAAATTGCGAAATTGTGAGCATAAAGTAGATGAAAAATACGGCAAATTTTCACATCTAGAAAATAAAATTTAAAACAAAACCACAATATTTCGGAATTTATAAGCAAAAGAAACCAAAGAACCCAAATTACTGTGCGAGAGAAAAAACAAATTAAAATTTCTGTTCCAATGATGTCTCTTTCTCTGTTCGTTTGCTGCTTCAGCTGACACTTCTGGGTGTTTTGTGCTTCAACACTGCTGTAAAAACAAATAACGTGCAAAAGGCAGAGATGAACCCTAAGCATGCGATGCATTGTGCTGGAACTATAGGAAAGGGATAGTTAGAAAGACGACAGGTGGTGAGGTGAAGCTTAATTAATTATTTTACAGCTCTGCTAATACTAAAATTAAGTAGAAAAACCTTCAATTTAATACGAGCTTTTTGTGTACGCGTATTCAATATACATACATACTATTAAACACGAGTTTAACTTTTTAGCAATTTCGTTTAGTGAATAATTACATAAGTATGTATGTATATAGAATTTAAGAGCTAATAAATTGTGTAAAAAATACTTTTTTTAAAGTCAAAGTGACAAAAAAAAATAATTATTTTACACACAAACACAATTCTTGTTCGAAATTTTAAATAGCAGTTTAATAAAAGTCATTTAATTTCATGCCCAAAATAAATCGAAGTAATTGCTTTTTAGATCAATAATCTCAATGTCATCATATACGGCAAATGACAAATTCTTTATTTAGTATTTGTAGGTGGAACCCGGTCTGCTTCACAGCCTTATCGAAATCTTTTTATATATAAAAATTACATGTTTGTATGTACATATGTATGTATGTTTGTTCCTTATCGACAGCTAAACGGCTGAAACGATTTTCTTGACATTTTCACAGTATCGCTCTCTATATCTGGAAGGACTATAGGCTATATAAATTTCAAAAGCTCCAACTGGTCGTTACCATGCCCATACAAAGTAAATAATTATTTTTGTATATTTTGAGAACGGTTGAAGTGATAGTTTCTGAACATGGTCCAAATGACTTTGTAGTTTTTTTTTAGTTTTAGTTAAAACAAATCATCAGTCGAAAACTGGAAGGAATTGGACAAGTGGGCGTAGTCCCCCCCATATAAACTAAATATTGATTTCGTTCTATCTTGAGAACGGTTAATTAATGGGTAATTTGAAATTAGTTGAATAGTATCTTGACCGCCGACGCGCTATAATTTGAATTTTTCGGCTCTACGCTCTATAATTTGAATTTTTTTATTGTGCTGTTTTTAAGAAAACATAAAACAAAGATAAAGTAAAATAAAATAAAATAAAATAAAATAAAATAAAATAAAAGTAGGGTGACAAACCAAAAATTTGAAACAGAAATTACAGTTAAATTTGTAAATCTAATTTTATTCTCAGCTGTACTGAAATCAAATTTTTTTTTGGAAATACTCGTAAGTGAATTCTAGCCTAACTAAACAGAAAAAAAAACAAATAGCTTCGGGCCTTTGTTGATATAGTATGCGTGATAGTAAAGGAATTTTTCGTATTCATTTCATCAACTTTGGCGGTTTAAATAGATGATATTAATGACTTTACAACTACCTGACACAAAGAGTACTGATGGCATGTGTAGAGGTATAGAATATGTGTACTCATATATACGTGATATACTCAACTGCAGTTATAGATTCATTGTTCTGTTTTCCGTTAATCTAATCGAAAATAATTTTGAAATTTTTGTGCTAAATTAACTATAAACTTAATAACACGACTAAATTCATTATATTCATTGCTCTATACATAAAAATTTCGTCTTACTCGCTGACGTACTACAATTTGAAGTTTGGCTTTTCTCCACTATATAATTTTAACTGGAAATGGATGACCTGAATTTGAAATTATCGAGAGTATACTTTAATACTTTTATTGAACATTTTAGAAAGATCTTTTCACTATTGCGTAAACATATACTAATTTTCCTACAAACATACAGACAAAGTCATATTCATTTTGCATAGTTACATGTGCACATACAGTGATTAAGTACTGGCACAATGACTATTTGCTTTATTATACTTTGTCCTTATTATTGTCCTTATGGTCAAGTCCAGTACTGTAGAAAAAATAAAAAAATATTATTTACTTTATGTAAGACTTTTCTTTAAAATGTCAAGTTTTATGACAGCTCAATTAAATGCCAATTATCTGTAATTATGGATAAACTTACGAAATATTGTACCAAATTCTAAAATGGGAAGAAAATAGAAGATGAAAGATGTTGTTGTTGTTGTTGTTATAGTTGCTATACATATATACAAGGTGGGCCAAAAGAAGTCATCCGCTGTTGTTTGGCTCTCATTTTTTTCTAAATGAAAAACTTCGATTCTGTTTTCTGATTATGTTTATCTGAACCTTAATTATTCTTGCTTATGGAAAGGGTCCACTCATTTTTTTATTTTCGAAATTTGGGGTGGTTGGCACAAATTGCTCGCCCCTAAAATTGATTATCAAATAACTTCGTCATTTATGGAAAAATTTTTTTAACATATGGAAATGGGTCACTAAAATAGGTTTTTTTTTGGAAAACAAATTGTCGACCAATTTCACTCTTTTTTCATATGGAAAATGTCCAAAAATAGTTTTTTTTTTTTGAAATAGTGGGGCTGGGATAGGTGAGAAGTGTCCGAATATCAAACAAATTGTTGACCAATTTCTAAGCTTTTTGTCTTCATATGAAAAAATTCCGCTAACATGATCCGTTGGAAATCGGTATGTAGACTCCTCTTTCCATGTTTAGATCCACTAAGAATGAATTTTTGTATATTCTAATGTTAAGAGGTCAGAAAAGGTTAACAACGGGTAAAATCGATAACCTCATATCCCAGAAACTAAGACAAATAGAATACAAATTACAACAGTATCTAAATGCTACTGAAAAATAAGCGGATATGTTTTTGATACTCCTTCGATATATGAATTTAATTTATTTTAATATTGCATTACAATTATCTATGTATGTACTTCAATTTAGGTTGCTAATATGAGTACCACAGGAATTCTTTTATTCATTAACTTTAAGTTGAAATCATTCTTTTTTCTGTAGGTCCCCAGCAACTAATAAAGAAACCAATAATGTGGTATGGCCTTCAATTACACATTAGACATCATGTTCGTGCATGCTCTCCAATGACCAAAAAGTTGGAAATTATATGAAACAACAAAAACGAGAAACTTTATTTGAAACAAAATTTGTTCATTTATATTGCGGTTGAGTTTTTATTGAACTTGAATAGTTTTTCATCACTTTTCGTATATTTCTTTTTTAATTCTTTTACTCATTTTTGTCTGTTAAGTTCCATTTAGTTTTTATTTATTTTCCAAACATTTTATCTGATACAATTTTATACATGGAGGAAATTCTGTTAAGTTTTGGAAACAACTATTAATTGACTTAATAGATGTTGTAACAAGAATATTGAACTTTCATAGAGTTAGATTATGTATGGTTTTGTTTCTGTTTTTCTTATTCGTACCACTTATTTGTCAATAAAACCATAATAAGATGATGGCCAAAAAGTCAATGTATAAATGTGTGAAATAAAAAGTTACTTAACTTGAGGTAAGAAATAGCGAATAATTGATACACATTGTATTTCCATAGGTTTTCAGACATCAAATCAGGGAACTTGTTCCAGAAACCCGATCATCCTTAAGAGCGCATCCATTTGTTGTCGATTTGGCGGCGACTCGCACTACGCATTACAGAGAAAATTAGTTTTTTGGCCGAACGGCACGTATGTGGAATGAACTACCGGCAGAGGTGTTTCCTGTCACTTTTAACTTGGGAAAATTTAAATCAAATGTCAATAAACACTACTCCCTCTATCCTCCTTCCCATAACCTAATTTCCAAGTTACAGCACAATTCATCGCATGTGTAGGCGGTATCTCCTGAGTGCTGGTCTAAGATGGCGAGTAGTCAGCGTGTTGGCTCTGCAACAAGAAAGACCCAGGTTCGATTCCCAGCCGGGTCAAATCAGAAAAAAGTTTTTTTTTTGAGTTTTCTGTGCTACAGCACCCTCCTTCGTCGGTATTTGAGCAATAAAACGTCGGCGAAGTAAAATAATAAATAAAATGGATCCCCTTAGCTTAAAAATAATGCGTCAAAAAAACATCAGGGCGCCGCAACTTTGCTTTATAATTAACACGCAACTGCAGAGTTGTGCAAGAATTAAGCTCTATCTTCCTACCACTTTCACCACCTGTCTATTCTCTACCCTATGCTTCTCTCTAGTTCCAATGCAATGCATTGCATATGTAGGGGATAGGCCCTGAGCACAGGTCCAAGATAAAAAAAAATGAAAACAAAATTCGATAGTGCTAATTCCAACCAATAAGTAGATATACAACCAAATTCGTTTTGACTCACGTTAAAAAATAAAGAAGAATAAAATTTCTAAGAAATTTTTACAAAATTTTAAGTGAAGGAACATTTTAAAAACAAAACCAATATTTCTTTGTTTAATGTAAAATGATGAATAAAATTAGAATTTAAATTTATTTAATATTTACTAAAACAAATATTTACGTATAAATTACATGTACAAATACACAAGACCTAAGGAACTTTTATAATTTAAAACTAAAACAAATTATGGCTACTGAATGTCATTATCCTTGTGCTGGCCCCAAATATTATGAAAACAAAAAAAACTATTCCTACTTCACACATACTTTAGTGACTATTTTTTGTAGATACATACATATATATGTATGTGTGTATGTATAATTTTCTCTGAACAAGGCAAAGTATGTATGTATATGCAAGTGTGTTTGTTAGTGCTTTTGAAAATGCCTCATAAAATAACAATAAACTGTTATAAAATGGATTTCCATTTAAGGCTCTTGTTTTAAACGTTTATTGTTTTTATTAAGTGTCGCATGATATGGAAAATAAAAAACAAATACGAAAATACCCCTCATAAACACTTTCAAGTGTCAGCATGACATATTCAAGATGATGATAATAACAATAATAATGAGTTTATACGAGGTTTGTTCAATTTAGTTAGGTTTTTTAATAAGACCTATAAACAAACATTCCGGAAAAATTTTCATTTTTCTAATAAATTTTTATCTCCCAAAAGTCCTAACCTCGTATTTACTCTGTACAACTTTATCACCGCATATGTGACTTTCATACACACGTAGACACATGTTTGATAAACTGACGGGCATAAATTCGCTAAAATAATTATTATTTTTTTTTTTCCAAATAATTTATTGTATGTCCAATAATGTTCATATATTGAAATCATCTATCTATCGTCTATAATTATATAATTATATATAATAATCGCTGACAGGTTATGACACCTTGGACATCTATGCATATAAAAATTATTTCTTCGTACTTCTCTTTATTTATTAATTTGGTCATACTTAAGTATCCGATAGAGCACTTTAATGGAACTACCTACATATTGTGCAAAAGGTAACTTTTATCGTGTTTTTGTTTGTGATGTATAAGCAAGAAACAAGGTATCACGAACGGGACAAGTTTTAGAACTCGCTTTCGACTGCATTTAGAAAAATTAAAAAATTTGCCATGTAGAACAGCATTATTTAAAGGGATAGACAGAGGAAATCTTCACTATCTTAGAACTCTACTTTTGAATGTTTTTTGTTTATAGCAGTATTGCAGCGCCTCTGATGTTATCGCTAATATATTTTGTTTTATTACATATACATTTCTATATATATTTTATTATTTAAATGAAGAGAAGTTCTGAAGCGATCATAAAGTAGCACTAATGTATAATTTTTATATGCCCCAATATACAATAACGATTACTTTTCCTGAAGATTATATAATAAAATATTTACATTAAATCCATAGCCAAGTATAATTTGATTTGAAATATATGGGGTTTAAGAAAAAGGGTTGAATATGGCTGAGTAGTTAGCGTGTTAACTCTTCAACCAGAAACACATGTGTTGGATTCCCGGGCCGGTCAAGTCAAAAAGTTTTTTCTGAATTTTCTGTACTACAGCATCCGGCGAAGTAAAATAATAAATGAAATTGGCTCACATTATCGTAAAAATAATGAGTCAAAAATAACATTAGAGACGTATCAACTTTGGTTATAATTAACACGCAACTGCAGAGTTGTGCAAGTATCTTCCTACCGCTTTCACCACCTGTCTATTCTCTACACTATCCCCTCTGTCTATATACTTCGAATGCAAAGCAATACATACGTAGGCGATATCCCTAAGCACTGTTGCAAGGAGGAAATAGGAGGAATAACATTTATCTTTCTTTTAAAAAAAGGAAATTATTAACAATTTGTTGATTGTAATGTTATTGTTTTTTCCACGCTAAATAATTCACATGGAAAATTTTTTTAAATTTCACTGACATTACTTTTCAACCAGAAACATTTATGATTGCCACTGTATGTTCCATATTTCTACAAAGAATGCTTTGCACAAAAACTAAAATATTTGAAGGAAAAAAACACAGTGTCCTTAAATTACATTTATTTCGTATAAATGAAATGACTCTACTACTGCGATTGCAGATGCCAAAAGAACAGATGGCAAATGATTTTCAGTCCTAATGGCAAAACTTGTGTTGGTTTGACCTTCTCTCTCGTGCTCCCTCTTTAACAATGCCATCATTAACATCATCGTCTATTCCCATCTAATCACTAGCAGTTTGTAGATTTGAAATATTTTGGCAAATCGTTTTCTTCTTCTTTCGCAACCCTTTTAACGAAGTAAAAGATTGATATTGTCATATCGTCACATTGTTGGCAACAACTAAAAAACAATGCATATAATGTAAAATATAAAATAATAATAAAAGTAAAGCGTTGTCTTGAAAATATTTTTTCATTTTAAATACCCAGTTATAAAACCGACGTTGCTCTTCGTTGAATTAATGAAACCAGTTTCGTTAAAACTATTTTAACGAAAATTTCAACAATTTGATGAAATAATTTCACTGAATTTCATCAAAATAATTCTTTAATCTAATAAAATTATTTCATCAGAACAAAGAAATTATTTTTCATAATACTTGTTTTTTTCAACTTTTTTATTATTTGAACAATCTATTTAATTAAGCTGCAATGAAGATGTTAACCGAAGGTTAACGAAATATCGAGATTATATAAAAATAAGAAATAAAAAACCTTAAAGCTTAATTAAATAGATTGTTCAAAGAAATTATTTTCTTGAAATAATAACAATATTGCAAAACGGCATAACAAACATAATCGTAATGAATTTTGACTAAAGTTCAATAATTGAAAGAATAGTTACATCATAATATTGGAAAATATAATTGGCCTTTTGCCTTTTAAATATAATCATTATCAACCAAAGTCTTGACTAATTGTAAGAAAGTTAAATTTAAATCAAAAAATAAAATATTTGTTCTTGGTTTGTTTTGTTTGTATATTTCGCAATTCTCAAATATTTTTTGGGAGTTGTTGTATAAACATATGAAATTTTATTAGATTTTTCCAAGAATTTGGTTAAAGGTCTGCTAAAGATTTTGGTATTAGCTCCAAATGAAATGCGGGTATGGGCCAGCTAAACCGTATCACAACCATAGATAAATAATTATTTAAAAATGTTAATTATAACAATCTATTTTTTTAAGCTTTAGGGTTTTTAAAGCTTAAAAAAATAGATTGTTAAAATAATAAAAAAGGTTAAAAAAAAGTATTAATAAAAATGTTAATGAAAATATTTGAGTAAATAAAGGAAAAGTGTCTATATTATAAGAGAGAAAAAAAATTCGCAATAAATACGTAATTTTCAAACGTAGCGTACTTAGAAATTTTACTTAAAAACTCTATTTAAACATTTTGGTATTTATTATTAGTTAAATGTTGGGATTCGCGATTTGCTAAATCATGGGATTTTCTGATCGGGATCGCCAAGATCATTAGATTTAAATAGCATGCTACACGTTTCAATATTCAGCTTCAATATTTGTCTGTGCGTTAGTATAAATATTGCAGCCTCTGTCACACTACGTCAATATTTCTCATCAATATTAATTTTTTTTTTGGTTTTTTGAAGTGTAAACATATAGAAGTTACCGTCGGCAAAATATTTTTTCAACTTACCGTCGGCAAAATACTTATTAAAATATTTATTAAAAAAAAAAAGCTCTGATGATATTTTTTATATTTTTGTCACTAAATTTTTTGCTTTCCAAGTGCTAAAAAGCCATCAATAAGCGATATACTTCAGTTAATTCGATTATAAAAATTATTTCCTCCATATTATTGCGTCACAACTACGATGTTCACTCAAAGTTACCTAAAAAGTTAAATAAAATGAATATTGACAATAACACACTGCGTCAAACTCCTTCATTTTGATATTCGTCTATATTACACAGAGCAAATTTATGTGATTATAGACAAATATTGAAGCTGAATATTAACACCATTCGATTATTTTCTTCGTCTACGCCGATAAACAACACACAATTGAGCACATGAAAAGTTACAGGAAAATTGGGGTATCATAGAGCGTGGCGGGTACATGACTCAAATTAAATCATACCCTTGAATGGCGTAGAATTATCTATCGAATAAATCCAGTTTAATAGATAATAAAAAAATAACCCTTTGATTTATTTCATCTAAAAACACGTCCGGTATATAGACTTTATAATGCGTGCTTGTATTTGAGAAGTCTCCATGTAAATCTAGCAACTGGTGGAAAATAAAATCTCAATGGAATGTCCTTGACAATTGCAAAATGTTTCAGTTACTTTTAAAAAAGTACTTACTTATGAAAGAACAAATTCAAAGGTCTTGTGAACATGCTGTACGAAAACGATGTAGGGTGTATTCCACTCGTTTGCGATTTAATTTGTTTGCATGGTTGCCTCAGCCCTGCTGCATATATGTATATAAATATTTTTAACTTCTCAACATTCTTCTTCTGCTCATTTGTGAACTAGTTCTTTTTCACATGTAAAATACGAGTATAAATACTTTACTTTAGAGTGCTTACTTAGATGTGATAAATGATTTTTTTTAATTTCTATTAATTCTTTCCAAAAGTTTATTCCATTTCAAATGCATATTTTTTCATTTCTTCTATTGTGCAGAGCAACAGTTCCCAAATGGTGGTACGCTGAACCCCGAAGGGCATACAAATCATTATCAGAAAGTCAGGAAATAATTTCATTTAATCCTTCTCAATATTATAAATCGAAAGTAACTTTACTTTGTTTTTTATTACTGCTTTAGCAAAACTTCAATTATTTACGTGAAGAAAAGGAAAATGGTTTCTTAGATGACGTTTTCAAAAAAAAAAACAAACTGAGCAATAGAGAACAACAAAAAAGATAAAAAAGTATCGGCAGTGCTTAAGCAATTATATCAAACACAACCAGTGCAGAAATAATTTAAGTTAGACAAGTGCGACAAAGGGCGATGATGTGTAAAAAACTAATTGCTCAATTTAATTAACCAGCTTTGACACAAAAATGTCTCCCAACCACGTATTGACATGTTAAGCAGACGCTACCAGAAGATCACGGTTCGAATCCCCGATCACACAAAAAATTTTTTTTTTTAAATTGTGTATCTACTAACTGCGGTCTCCTTCGTTATTATTTGAGCACTGAAACGCCGGCGAAGTAAAATAATAAATAATAAACTGTCTCTTCTTCAGCTTCATCAGTCACGTGTAATGGTGATTCGTTAACGGCTGAAAATACGGCAAGTTTGCTTATTGACGTAGGCATTTAACTACTAAACATCACTAAACACAATTCTTTAACAAAAAAAAATCAACAGTTGGACTAATCGAATGGACCTGTAACTCGTACCCGCGACGGGCATATGTCAGAAATCGTATTTAAAAAATAAATGCCATGAAATTATCTATCAGATTTTAATAATAAAAAAAAAAAACTTTATAGCAATATTTCTGTCTTGTATTGTCATTTTAAGTTCCTTGGTCGTTAAAATAATTACTAAAAATGCCTACTAAAACGGAGCTTCAAAATTTAATACGTCTCCTTGACATCAACACTGCTATAAAAACAAAGAACGTGCAAAAGCAGAATTGTCATTTCTCCTACTATCACTTTCTTCTAATTCCAGCACAATGCATCGCATGAGTGCTGGTCCAAGATAACAGAAAACCAACCGATTGTTTCAGCGCACTGCATTGCAATCGTAAGGAAAATCGCTTAGCACTGGTTCAAGCAAACAACGCCACCGGCACAAACATAGGTGTTAAAGGAATAAATATACTCTTCGGTTAAACATAAATTCAAATACTTTTTTGTTTCTGCTTATTTTTACTAGGGAAGAGTTTTATTTTAATTTTTACTAAAGGTTAGTTTTGTATCATTTGTTTTTTTTTTCTATAAAACTTTAATGGTATTGTCTAGTCCACGAAAGTGATTTGCATTTCTCAACCAATATTGCGCTATTAGTTTCAAATATTTAGACTTTCTTGTTTCACTCTAAAGCACTTTTATAGCATTAAAAAAAAAAAAAGACAATAAAGTTGAAATAATTTTAATAAATAAAGTGAAAAGTGTTAGGCACTTTTCGAGAATCGAAATCACTATAAGAATACAAAAACAAGAAATTAGACTATTAGCTATCTTGCACTTCAAGAAGTCTGGAATCAATGCATCCATATAGTATATGGATGTAGAAATGAAATAACTTAAAAGTATAGGGAATCCCTGCTCTAGAGAGTGTACAATTAAGTTGCTTCAATCTAGCCTTTTCAATACTGTCACTGTGTTTGTTTTCTGTGAATAGTTATAGTTACATTAAATTTAATTTAATTCAAATGAAAATGCGAGAAAATATTTATGGCATTAAATATTAATTCGTTGAGAAAAAGAGAGTGCATAAATTTGTTAAAAATGTGTTTCCTTTTTTCAAGTTAATGAGAATTCTTTAGAATGAGTTTAATATTTTTATAAATATAAAAATAGATTTTTATAAAATATAATCGAATGAAATAATGTCAATATTCCAATACGAAACGTGTAGTAAATTCAACAAAAAGTTTAAAAGTTTTTACGATGCCTACTGTCAGTAAATTTATCGAGATTATTTAAATATTTGCTGCCATAACTGAAGATTTTTGAGTTTCCTTATTTCTTGAGTTAAGCTTTTAAGCAACATTGCAGCGTCTCTTCAGTTATGTGACGCATTAATTTTTTTTTTTTTGAGCTAAAAGATACTCAGTTTATTTATTATTTTAGTTGTGTTGCTCAAATATCGACTACGTTAGGTGGTGCGATTCCTAGCGCGGTCAAGTCAAAAAAAATTTACGTCACAATAATCTTCAGAGACGGTGCAAAATTTCTTTATAATTAATACGCAACTGCAGAGATATGCAAGAATTAAGATCTGTCTTGCTACCAATATCACCAACTATCAATTCTTCTCACTATCCAGTTCCACTGAAATGCTTTGTGTATGTCGTGTATATCCCCTGAGCACTGGTCCAAGAAAAAAATAATAATACAAAATTAACACATCAGAACAATTTTTGGTTGCACGTGCTCTTTGCTGTAGACTAGTCCGCCAAACAATTACTTTTATAATATTGAAATAATAAATCGAAGAGACACTGAGAAATAATGTGAATGTACATAATATGTGTGTTCGTTTACTTTTCTGGTAAGATATAATTTATTTAAATAAGAGACCAAAATGTACAAAAGTAAGAAAACGCAAAAAACCATAAAATTTACCACAAAATAGGTCTGTCCCACGTGCATAACAAAAACATTTGCATCGTTGGCAACGGCTGAAAAATGTGAACAAAAATAAATTTGAAAAAAATTAAAAGCCATTTTTTATTAAATAAAGTGATAAATATGCACAAATATACGTACTTACATTTTCAAATTTATTTAAAAAATAATCTTTTTTAAATTTTACAATTAAAAACTTTTGTCGTTTCTTTGGAAATTTTCTGATTAATTTCTTAGTTTCATATATAAATAAAAAACAGTGGATAATTTAATTCTAGACCGAACTGACCCAAAGAAAAAGTTCGTGCAACTTTGTACAGAAAATTAAAAATTTTACTCTCTAATTTTATTGCAAAATTGTAAAAAAAATTGTTAATAATTGCTGGCACGCTTTTGGGTAAATTTAGAGGATTCCATCTTACACGTAGTTCACTTGTTGATAAGCATTTCTCGCAATTGAACTGATCTAGATTCTGAATATCCATATATAGCCAAATTCATGCGCAATATAACTTCCAATTTATATCGTAGCGTTCTAATAATATTATAACTATTATTTTTTCATAAACATTATTATTTCTAGCTTATTTGTTGCCTACATATTTTATTATTCTTATGTTACACTTGTAGTCCACCTACTATATAAGACCCCATGGGCACGGTTGGTTATTGTTATAAATAAATAAAAAAGAATATCTCTTTTTATATGATTCTAATTTTAAAATTGTGCTTTTCCCGAGAAAAATATGTGAAATGTATTATTACATACTTTATGATATTCTCATAAAGTATTTTTTTCTAAAAGCAAACTCAACAACTAACTGTCTACTGTATTTTTAATATATTTTCATAGTCTCATTGTACGGTGTTTTGCTGTCCGAATTTTTATTATATTTTTTTCTTTTGATTTCTATAAAAAATAAAATCACTTGAAATAAAAACTTTATTATTAAATTATGTACATTTTCATTTGAAATATTAAATCTAAAGAATTTTTAATTTTTAAGTTTGTTTTTATATTTTATTAGAATTACTTCCTATTTTGTTTTTATTTTAGAAAATGATTAATTGTTGTTCAACATCATCACCATCAGTAGCATCGTTATCACCAACAGAAGCTGCAGTAAGTATTTTATTAAATATTTGTTAGTTGCTCTGTTATTTTATTCCTTGAAAACTCTCGTTATTCTGATTCGCTTTATTTTTTATGCCAAAAATGCTGAATACAATATTAATGATGCATAATGCATTTTTTTCCAGCTTTTCATATTCATATGCATATGTATGTATGTATGCATGTAACTATACATACATATTTACATATTTAAAAAACATCTTTTTTTGTGTGTGTGTTTGCGCGTACATATATGTACATATGTGTTAATATCTGAGTTATTCCAGCCAGCATTTTTTAAATTATTAATCAAATTCGACTCTATTTTGACTCTGCTACGCGCTTAAAAAGCAGAAAATGCGCTTATTTTCTAATCATAAAATATTCCTTTGTCTACTCTTTTTTTATTGCTTTTATTGCTTTTAAAATCAAACACTTTTAATTCGCGAGTAATTTTCGCGTTCTTAAATGTGTAAGTGAATAATAATTTTTTGATCACCATAATTACTCGAAGAAGACTCATTAAGATGATTTTATGAAAAACGGTCTTCCAAATGCTATCTGTGATGTTATTTCTTATATTTCTTGCTGGCTGTAGAGCTGCATTTAAAATATCTAAAATATTAAATTATTTTGTTTAAATGAATGAAGAAAAAAAAAATTTTTTTTAATTATATTATTAATTGACCTCTTTTATTATATTTTTAGCAATATATTTATTAAGCTTTTGAGGTCTTTTTCTTTTATTTTATTTGGTTTTATTATTCGATATTTCGTTAACAGCTTGTTAACATCATCAAAATATTTTATTAAATATTTTTTTTAAATTTTTTTTTAAATTATAAAGTTGGTGTTCACTATACAGAAAAATTCTGGTAGTTTATTCTGTAAACGGAATCGAAAAGAAATACTTTCGTATATGCGACTTAAGCTGGTAAAGAATTTTTAATGTTTTTGTGAAAATACATTTTTAATATATATTTTTTAACAACAGAAAAATTAACAAAATCTGTATAGAAATTCACAAGCAAGCATAAAAATAAAAAATTAATAATTATTTTATGCATAAATGTACATTGACAAAAATCGCTTCATATTCAGAAGATATGCAGGTCACTTAGATGTCGTGAGATAATGAACCGATTCGGTTCAATCGATTTCGGAAATAAAAATTTATGCGTTGATTGCTGCCTGTCATTTTCACTAAAATCGGATGATTCGTTCAAGAGGTATCGTTGACGAAAAATTTCGAAAAAATCGTTTTTTTCTAATAACTCCAAAAGTCGGATTTATATATTCACCGATTGATGTCTAAAATTAAAAAAAAAGATTTTTGGTTTATATAAAAATCAGAAATTTTTAATAATATTTCTATTTTGTATAAATTATAAAATTAATAAATTTTTAATTAAATTAAATTTTTTTTTTTATTTCTTTAGAGTACATATTTAAAATAAAAAAAGTGGTGATCGACAATTTTACTTCAGTTTGATTTTAAATTTAACAACTTGTCATTATTAAATCTAAACCGATTAGATTTCATTTAATCGTATAAAGTATATGTTTTTAACATAGTATTTTTATTTTTGTTTTCCGATTCGCTTTTTGTGTTATGTGGTTGGAAATATAGTAGAATAGAATTATTATTTACTTATATAAATATTACCCTTAAATAAGTTTCAACAATTAATGGGATGTGGACAACCTTTTCGCCTTGAAGTAATAAGACCACCATTGCCCTACAACGGGCAATGGGATTATTATCGGATGTTGTATTTACACAAAATATAACAGAAAAAGAATATGGGAATATTTTAGCCAAATACATTAGATTACATACTAGAGTTGCCAGATTTTTTTTTGCAAGGCAAACAAAAAAAAAATTTTCGCTGGACAAATAAAATATATTATATATTTCAAAAAATGTTTTATTAAAAAAAATAACACAAAATAAAGGCAAATATTTATGTATCTATATATATATATATATAAAGCATAATATGTGGTTGCTTATACCTTAACAAACCTCTGCTACTTTCTTTAATCACGCCCACTTTTACGCCTACTTTTTTAAATTATGTTACTCTTTCCAAAGAGTTTTTAACAGATTTTATAATACAAACAGGCTGCACTTCGCCATTTGTGGACCAATTTTGAAAATTAATTTTCCATATGAAAAGGTCAACTAAATTTTTTTTTAATTGTGGGGCGGAAGAGAAAGTGCCCTCCCCAATAATTGGTTATCAAATAACTTCGCCATTTGTGGACCAAATTTCAAAATAATTTTCGCATATAGAAAAGATGAACAAAAAAATTTTTTGTGCGGGGCGAAAGGCAAATTGCCCGCCACCAAAACTAACTTTACCATTTGTGAACCAATTTTCAAAATTTCATTTTGCATATGGAAAAGATCCATTAATGCTGAAATTTGAAAAAAAATCAAAACCATTTTCATATTCGTCAATATTACACAGAGCGTATATGTCTGACTATTTTTCGCACACAATGACAAATATTGAAACTGAACATTGATCGTCTGTCAGGCGCTTTATTCCAAAGACAAATATTGAAGCTGAGTATTGATGCGTGTGGCATGTATTTAAATGCAAAAAATAAGTGGTTACTAACTGAGAAAACAAGTGGCTGCTATATGAGTCTTAGAGTTGCCAAACCACGTAACGAAATCAAATTACTTTAATTTAATGTAAATGTTGCTACATTTAAATCATGGGATATTTCATCAAAATAAGAATTTTGCAAAATTTTACTAACCATTATTTAATAATAATAATAATAATAATATTTATTCATTTGTACGCAATGTATATCTTAAACGTTTTGGACGACTGTGCACCAAACTAGTAAGAAGTGCTGTTTTCGGTGTAAGAATTTTAATTTGAATTTTTTCTGTTTATAGTATGTTCTTAATAATTTCGTATAGGGTTTATTAATTTAGCGGTAAATATATTAAAAATGTTCACAACCTTACAACCTTAAGAAATGCCAAATTTTGTTTTTACATTGGCAATATAAAAGCTAACAAAACTTGTCTGGGCGTGTATATATGTATGCATATCTATAATGCTTAAATAAAAAAGAAATCAACCAAAATTACATATTCAAACAATAATTTTCTACTTTAATATTTCGCCGGATTTAGGTACGTATTCATGATATGGCAACACATTGGCTAACAGCAGTGTGACCAAATTTAAAAAAAAACAAGAAACTAATTCTCGTTTGAAAACGAGCTAAAAAATATAATTTTAAACCTTCTTCTTTGATTACTTTGGGATATTTTTCATAATTTAAATTTCATACACATACTATGTACATATGTACGTCCATGTAAATTTCACTTTTAAATATATTTTTTAATATATTCATTAAATACTTTTATTCGATATTTCACCATTAGTGATTTTCATAATTATGTCACAACCCTAATTATAAGGTGATTTTCATAGTTATAGAAATTAAAATTTGCTCTTTATGATTAAAAAAATATTTAATTTCCTGAAGAAGCCAATCAATTATATTGGCGAAATATCTAAAAATATTGATTTAATAAAAAAAAACAAATAACTGACTTTAAGTTAAATAAAAGATAATTAATAGAAAAAGAATAAAAAAATAGAAAATAATACAGAATTGTTCCTTATTTACATTAATTGAGAGCTATTATTCTAATAAATGGAAAATAATTATAAAGAAAATATTGATACATACATACATATGTACTTACATATATATCGATTTGAACAAAAAAAAAAAAAAAACGAATAATATTAAATCAAATTACTATTTTCAGTGCAGTTCCACTTGAAATTGCGAGTAATTTCCTGAATTTGTTTTAACAACTTCTATTATGAAATTACACCTTAATCTAAAAATTCATACCACTTGTTGTACGCATTCTACGAGTTTTATGTGCCTGTCAAAAATCAGAATGAGTGTATTTGTATGTTTCCAATTATACAGCGCAAAGCGTGGGACGTGTAGAAGCATAGAACGCATGATGTAGATTTACTTTCTATACTTCCCAAGCTTAATTTTTTGGAAATTTTATTAAGCGATACAATATTTACACTACCAACATAAAAAACGCATAAAAAGTGGAGGGTGGCGATGGTGGAAGTACTCTGCACGTTGACTATAAATCGAAAAATTTTTCCTGAGTTCAACCCTAGTTTCAGACTCTCAAAAACATCTCGCATTAAAGAAAATTTTTATATATGTATAAACGGATTCCTCTCTCTAATTATTAAAAAAATATTCTAGTATTAATTAGTTCGTACATTCATAAAATAAATAAAAAATTGAAATGCATAAAAAAATTTCTTACTTTAAGAAAACGATAGATATTTGATTATTATATATCGCACTGTTTTTACCTTTCCAATTCTTATTTGCATAAAGTGTGTTTTCTTGAAAATACTCTTTATAGTGACTTTAAGGCAGTAAGTGGGAACTTTTTTATTTTATTTACAACTGTTGACACGTTTCAAAGCCGTGAATGCTGGTCACACTGAGCAATTTGTTGCATAAATGAGAAGTAATGCACTGTTATTAAAAATAAAATCGCTGAAACAAAATGTTGAATCACTTGATAATTTTTTTCATATTCTTACAGTTAATAAAAATTAGATTGCATAAAGTGGGTTTCACAGATGGAATGTAGAATTAAAAAATGTTAGTTGAATTTAATAGCATAAAATATATACATATATATGTGACGCGCAAAATAGAAAGGGGCCTAAGGGTAAAAACAGGTTTTGTTCAGGAGAACCATTTTAAAGGGAACACTTTTGGGGCATGGGATCGGTCTCATTCGATGCTCAGATGTTGTCCACATCAAAAAAAAAATTTGAAAATTGCTTTTTTTTACCCTTAGGTCCCTTTCACTATGCGCTGTCACATATATATATATATATATATATATATATATCTTCTCGAGTGATCCATTTATATAGATAAATATACCGTTTAATTTTCACATACATACATATATAGATAAAAAAATTTTATTAAGTAACTATTCTTATTATTTATCTATATTAGTTAAATGGTTTGGAAAAATTAAATAGATTTAAAATCACATAATAAAATATTTGTTGTATAAGGAAAATTTTTGTAGAGGCTATTTGGTTTGCTTTGTTTGAATATATTTATTCTCAAATATTTTTGAGAGTTCTTGTATAAACACGTGAAATTTCTTAACTTTTTTCAAGGATTTTGTTAAAGGTTTACTGAAGATTTTGGTATTAGCACCAAATGAAATGGCGCATATAGACCATCTAAACCATATATCAAACATAGATAAAAAATTTTATAATTTTTTTAAATAACAAAAACGCCACGTTAGCATTATTTTTGAGAGAAAATATTTACCATGTGTTTACTTGCACATCAGAGATGGAATATTGACTACCATTGTATTTTCCGCATATTCATTTTAATAGCATTTGAAAGGTCGTATTGAAAAGAATTGCAAAATATGTTTATAAGAATTCTACAAACCAAGTTTGTACACACAATGACATAAAACTAATTAGAATGAATAACATACGAAACAGAAATTTATATACAAATTATATTTTTTAATACTAAGTATAATAGGAATCTCATTCAGGAAATGAATTTATGAATCATAAACCCTCTATTTATTTCTAACATCAATTGTAGTCATTCTTTTGAATAATTGTAGTTCATAATCCCTTTGTAATAGCCTTTTGTTTCAACTGTAAAGAAAATTATTTACTCCACCTCTCCACGCACAATACTTACTTCCGAAAATAGCCAGAAAAACAGTACAAATAAGATCATGTAAAAGATTTTGTTGTGAGGTACTGAACATATATTGTATACTGAACACAAATCTGAAAAATTTCGCTTTAAATGATTCTACATATGAAAATATAAATACTTTCTTTATTATAAGTAAATAAATTTACTTTTTGTACATTTATTCTCATGCAATTTTCGTTATTAATTAAATAATTCTATATTTTTTCACAGCACAAGCTTTATTATTTTAGTAATTACCGAATAAATCATGTCAGAGTAATGATAGCCGTATTTGACAGTATTTACTCAACATAATTTATTAAAGATAATTTTTAACATTTATTTCGCAACAAACATATGTGCAAATAGATGTTTCTTCCGTCAACACTTGAGTATATGGTGTTGTCCATAGATTTTGACAGTTGCGATCATAATTTTTCCCAAGTTTATTGCATGTGGAGACTCTTAGTTAAAGTGGAGTGTCCCATATACACAACAATACAGGAATTTTCTGCATAACAGCGAATATTTTATCTACACGTTGCATCTCAGTACTAATTTATAATAATTACTTCCCATACCTGAAAAACATGTCTGTGTGTGAAAACTTGTGTTGATTTTGTGTTCTGTATATTCAACCACTTTTTTGCTTTTTTAAACAATCCATTTATAAAAACTACAGCAAGCCAGAGCTACAACGTCTTTAAAATAATAAAGTCCGAAATAAAACAAAATATAGACTGAAGAACAGCATAGTCATATTTTTAAAATACATATGTACATACTTCGAATAATATTTTCGACTTGTCAGAAAGTTTTTGAGAACAAAACACAGATATTTAAAATGATAGTGATTTTATTGTACGAAATTCGTTTATGACATTAGTTAAAATTTTTCCATTTAAATCGGCTGATAATCGAAATTACATGTGATAGTTGCATAATAAGAAACAATTGGTATATTTTACGTAATTGCATAAACTGAGGTTCAGAATAAGACACCGCATACATATCTGCTAGTATGTATTTAACAAATAAAATTTAACAATTAAAAAAATAAAATTCGATATTGTTTGCTTCTTCATATATATGGAAATACATATGTATTATAACTCTTTATAAATGAAGGTAGAACTGATCCAACTTTGCGCTTATGCCAGATCACAAGTTCTGAATCTTATTCACATTTTTGGAAGCACTTTTTTCAGTGGGATCCTAACTATTTTTAACCTTCCTACTTCATCTATATTTTTTGTAACATAGCGGGGCCCCACATATGTATACTCCTATTTTTTAAACATAAAGTTGCAATTCAAAAAAAAAAAATAAAATGTATTTTCATTACTTTTGCTTAATTTCAGTATTCTACAAAACAACCCATAGCCTTATACATGCATATGTATATTGTACAAAATATCAAATATAAGTTGACTTAGTTATCAGCATCAGAATAACAATTGTAACATACAATATTGACATGACCACGTGCATAGTATATAAAAATTATTATTAGCATGAACTTCCCAAACGCACAGAAAAGTGTGCGGAGGTCTTTCCTGTCACCTTTGACGTCGGAAAATTCAAATGAAATGTCCATAAACGTTACTCCTCCTTCCCATAGCCTTATTTCCTAGTTCCAGCACAACGCATCGCATGTGTAGGATTCATCCCCTGAGTGCTAGTTCAAGATAAAAATAACATACAAGAAATTCAAAAAATGTATATGAAAATGTGATTAATTACATATGTTTAGTGTAATTTGTAATTGAGGGCTGTTTGAGGGCACTTTGGTCCAACTTGGAACCAGAATAATCAGTAATAATAATAACATAGTGTATTAGTTATTATAACGTAGTTGTACTGTAACTACTTTAATTTTATTTCATACATCCGTTATTCCTGTATTCTTTTTTTACAATAAATTTATTAAAATGCAAAAGCAAATGTAGACGTTTAAATTATGTGAGTGGTTTTGTTACTTTAAGTGAAGTGGTTGGTCACGTCCATGTAAATTGTGTGGCAAAATTAAAATTAATAATAAAATATAAATAAAAATAATTATCGTAAACAGAAAAAATAGACAAAAGGAAATAAGTTTTTTTAAAACACAAAAAAAAAGACAGACGGTGTTAATTAAAAAAGCACCGTAAAAAAAGAATGTAAGCGAAATATTTTTTTATGTAATCCGAATTTTAAAAAAGAAATACTAGTTTTAAAAATTGTAAAAGGTGTGTTGTTGTTTAATATTATAAGCAACAAAACACATCAGTTGTCCAACGCTGGAGTATATTACTAATACTACGTAAGTACGTGTGATCACCAGCTTTTTGTTAAAAAATATTATTAACACGTAAGTAGTTCGCGTGCCCAAAAAAAAATTATTGTTTAAAACAGTTTAACACGGCCCTCTTTTTTCGAGCATTATGCTTTGTTAAATAATATATAATATGACTTCCTTTAGCTTAAATATTATTTGCTTCCATATAATATTAGTGGCGCAAAAACCCTGCACAAAACGGCCAACAGCAGAGTTAAGCTTTTAGCTGCTCCTATTATAAGGTGGCTAATATTTGGAAGTAATACATTTTAGAGGCTTTTGTAGGTGTATAATATTTGGTTAAAACCTGACTACCATTTATTTCTTTATTATAATTTTGTGACAGTTTTTGGTTTTGCTTGTGCCGAGATATGCTTAGCGATGAATACGTTGTCTTCTCGTTGGTTTGCGCTTAAAAGTGTAGTTTTTTGCTCACATGAGTATACATATGTATAAAAAAATGGAAATTTATTGTTGTGCTTTTACGTCTTTTTGCGCAGTGGCCTGTTTGCTCATTTTCGTACGTCTATTTGAACTCAAGTATTCGGTATTCGCCACAAGCTATTGCCTGTCATATCAGCTCCCTGCCCTGCACTATCCCAACCCAATTAGTTTGGTTGCAATGCCTTGCATAATTAGGGGGCATTCTTTGAACACAGGTCAAGTCAAAAATTATTCCTACATAGATTGGTCCACATGTTTGCATAGTTTAATATACATATGTACATAAGTATGTACATATGTAGTACATATTTTTTGTATGATTATGATGTGTTCATATGTATTTCCCTACTTGGCTAATGTGCTTAACATTGTCAATATTGTAGGAATTACTGCAGTATACATACATACATATGTACATATGTCTTATAAATTCTACAATTGATTTTTAAACTCATTTGGATTTAAAATCAATTGCTTCTTCTTAGTATGAGCCAAAGAATTAGCCAACTCATACACTAACACGAATATAGAAGTTTTTCCTTAGTAACTGATAATTTGTGGTTTCCAAAACAAAGCCCATAATTTGAAGGCATAAGCAATAAGTAGCCTCTTCTCTATTTACAATGACTCACCAACCAATTTTGAGAAAAGTGTTTGTTCTTATTTGGGATGTTAGCATCAGTTTTGTGTATGTACACATAAATATATACACGTACTTGTATTTTATAACCAGGGCTACCAAAATTTATATATACTCCAAAAACTGCACATAGTCAGGCGCAGATCCAACCAAAGTCTGGGGGAGGGAGCAATTTAGTGATCGTACATAAAAAGTTAGAAATTTTTGTTAAGAAGTTTATAAAAAAATACCATTGATTTAATATCAAAAAATAAACAAAAGCTCAACAATTGTTCACCGTTTCTAGTGCTTTTTGAAATTATCGTGGCGAAAAATTCTTGCATTTATTGTTAATTTTTAGTGGTTTACTTTATTTTCGGTGGCACCAAGTGCAATTTTATCATAAATCCAAAAATGTTTGTACAAAAATATTTTAACAAGTTTTATTGGTAAATCTCCTGAAAACGTTGTGTTTCTGGGGTTACGGTTTTGAGAAAGCTTGTAGCTAAATAATATTGGCGGTGAAACAAACTGAGAAGTATCAAAAAACTTCTACCAATTTACAATAAAATTAATTGAAGAGATACGGGGGCAGATTGTCTTCCAATTTTGATTCTATAGTATATTTTAAAAAAATACTGTTGTTATGTTTTGTTATTATTTTTCATTTAATAAAATGTTTTCCTTATGGAAAATTTCTGATAAATTTCCAATAAAACTAAATATTGAAAGAAATCCATACAATGTCATTTGTGTGCCAATGCGACAATAAATTTTTCTGCCAATAATAATTGTCTGTTCACACGATTGTCAGATTATTGTATGGCAAACGTTGCCAGATCCGACTTTTAACATTGTATATAAATATTTATGGGCAGCATTGCCAACAGAAATATTTATCTGCCAATGGTGTTATTGTACGGTGCACATGCGACAATAACATATGACTGTAAATTGTGTGTCAATGGAAATAAAGGGTGTTCTCACGATTGTCAGAATTGTGACAATATTATTGGCATACAATGCACCGACAATACATTTTGTGACGATGTTGCCACATTAAAACTGTGTGTTTTTATAACAATTTTTCTGTCAATATTGTAGTAAATGACAATCGTGTGTACATACCTTTATCATATATTTGTATCGTTATGTGATGTTAAAAATTACTTCTTTCTAATAAAAAAATCATGAAAAAACATTACACGAATATATGGCAAAAATAAAAATATTATAGTCTAAGAAGAAAAACTTAGTTTAGGTCTTCAGTTGGGCTAAGTGTTCGGAGATCTTCTAAAGTAATTAGGGAAATGAAACAACATGATTATTTCGTACAAATCTTTACTTTTCCATTGGAATTTCGATTCCACTTTTTTTTTATTTTAAATTTCATTTACTAAAATCGTATGTAAATGCCCCAGCGCCTCTCCTTAAATTGATTTTTAGATTTGGTTTTCCTCAAGGCACATTATTAAAGTTTTCTTAAGACTGAATCCTCTTTGAAGATATTTATGCTGCTTCTCTATCTCTATCTCTGTCTTGTGATTTAGAAATTTCACAATTTTTTTTCCTATTTGAGCATTTTATGTCATTTTGATTGCATTGTTTTGAGAGAACGCCAAAATCAATTAAAAGAATCGTGCATTCAATTAATTTATTACTTTAGAAACAAAATTTTACTATGCAAAGAATTAATAGGTAAATATTTTAAAGCACAATCGAATGATTGTAAAGCAGCAGCAAATATATGTGATTCGTTTTTTAATTGATAGTTTGAATACAAAGGTACATTTTTAGGAAATTGATTACGTATGAATTATTTTCCCATCACACTTTGCCGTTCTCTGGTATGCATGTAGACAAATCGAAGATTTTTTAATTTGAAATGAACCACCTGAAAAATTACTATTTCTAGCATAAAAATTAATACAATAAAATGTTCCATCTTTATATCTACGAGTATTTTTTATGCGCATAACAGGGTTCATAGTGTTATTTTTCGGTTGCCCTATTTATAGCAAACACGAAGCTGTAGTATTGTAACAAGTTGCCCAGAGTACATATTCCTTTTGGTACATCAAATAAAATGTAAAAAAGAAATCCAATCATTATGGGGAAAGGATTTACACTTCTTGTCCCATGAATATTCTTTTGTACTTTTGTTTCATTCTATTTTTATGAGCCCACAAAATTACGAAACAATGAAATTGGTTTAGAAAACAGTGGGATGACTAGCGGCAGCTCAGATTTCATTATTAAAATTTTTTACATCCGTATTTGAGGGTTGGAATTGCAGTTTGTCTCCGTTTAAAACGGTTATCACTTACAGTAGAGTATCTTACGCCTCGCTGTTTTCAATGGAATGTGTGCTAATACGTGTAAAATTGGGAGCTTTTTCCTGAAATTCCCATCAAAGTCGTCAACGATGAAATTACCTCCAAAAGTTCTTCCTGTTAACTGCGATGTTAAAAAGTTCAAGTCAAACGCCTACAAACAGTCTATCCGCCTTCTTACAACATATTTTTTTTTGTTTCGAATTGCATACGTAGGAGACATCTCCTAAAAAAGCATTTTTGCTCAAAAAGGGTCTCAAATAATAATAGAATTATTCTTAAAAGTGGTACTTTTCTCGGATTTATTTGTAATTTTCTTCATATTTATTGAACCATGGGTGGCGATGGCACGATGGATGGTAGTCTGCACGTTGCCAACAGAACCAAAAACAGACCTGGGTTCAACTCCAGTTTCAGACTAAAATTTAAAAAAAAAAACATCTCGCATTTTTCTGATGTGCATTAGTGTGTCGGTTGTTGTCGGAAGGTTTCAGTGTCGAAGGCATGAACAATACCTGCTTCAGCAATTTAATTTGTTGCGGTTTTCGGTTTCGTTCCTTAACTTTTCTCACTACGGCTTACGTTTCGGTTTTCAATTTTTTTTCGGTACGAAAACGGGATTCTTGTGTTCAAAGTTTTTTCTGAATAGCATTTCCATATTTTTATACAAGAATTCCCCCAAAAAATTTTTTTTTGGTATATTTCGTTGTTCTCAGGTATTTTTTTTGGGAGTTCCTGTATAAACATATGGAATTTCATAGGTTTCTCAAGAATTTGTTTAAAGGTCTACTGACAATTTCGATTTTTTTATTTTTTTTTTAATTTGTTTAAGGAACGAAAAAAAACCGCAAAGAAAGTTCATTTCGGTTAAGGTTACGGGTGTTTGTATTTAAAATATTTGGTTTCGGTTCCGGTTCGAGTCTCTGTTATTCACACTTCAGCATCACGGTGCATCATCTGCTTAACGCAATTGCTGAAATAATACTTAGAAAATGGGTCCAAATGAAATCCTTAAAAAGTGTTATATTCACACGGAACACAGTGAATATTTAGTCATACAAACAACCAAACAAACAGCATCCGCAATTGTGTAACAGATGGACTTTGAGCAACAACAGACTGTTTTAGGACCAACGATGGTTTTATTTACGTACTACGAGTATTTGGCATATAAAAAGAACAAAGCCACTGATGAAGATGATGCCTGTGTTGATAATGTTGCTGCTGTCGTTGTGTAGTTGTTTGTCCTCTTTTACAATGAAGTTGAAAGCTGATGTGAAGTCCTCATGCAAGTGTGAGTGTGCAATAGACTCAAGTTGTTTGTATCGAAATTCTATAGTACTGTTAGCATCTTTACTTGAATTGTTCTACGAGCTGTAGTTTGCTACTTTCTATACATTTAGTATACTACATATTTTGGATAACAGACCAATTCTTGAAATTGTTTTCGTGACTTAAAAAATTTTTTTCGTTTTTTTTTTTTTTTTTAATTTATTGGTTGTGGAACTCAGTAAAGAAATTACAATGGCTGGAGAAAAGGAATGACTAACGGACGTGTTTGGAAATTATATGATGTGATTTTCCATCAAATTGAGTTAAAATAAATGAAAATAAAACAAATAATGTTGACAAGACTAGAAAGTTTTATTTGGCAATTGTGTTCGCTTATTTTCTATTTCTTTTTCTTTCTAACTTCATTTTGTTCGTTTTTTTTGTCATGTCTTTTAATATTTAATAAAAAAATCTTTCAATCATTCAAAAATTATTAAATTTAAATTAAAAAAATGGAAATCGTGTAAAAGCAGTTGATTGGTCGGTTAAACCAATTGATGTTGTTGTATAATTATTATAAAATTTTTTTCCGCCGGTGCATTTTAAAAGCCTTAACTAGTTTCAATTGTAGATTTTAAATTCGTCGCAAATTTCTATTTCTATTAAAACACGTACTGCTTACATTTCAGCCGAGTTGCTGCGTCTGAGACATTAATTTTTAAGCTGAATCAGAGGCATTTATTTATTATTTTACTTCGTCGACGTTTTATTGCTCAAATAGCGACAAAGCTACCTGTTAGTGTAAATACATATGTACATATGTATATGCCGAAGGTAAAGGTGGCATTTTTAAACTTTTATATATGTATGTTGGCGCATCTTAAAGAATGATATATCAATGTTTTTGTCTCGAGAAGTCCAATGTTCTGCACGAATGGCAATTGCCTTCAAGTATTCCATTCTAGTATTTAAACAGCAGATCTCCGATTCTACCATCCTAATGCCAGCGAATCAAAGCTCAGAAAATCGATAATTCCTGCAGAAACATTTTAAAATTTAATTCTACAAAACAAAAATAAGCTGTGTGAAAGTGTGTTAGAAATGTAACATGTGCATGACGATCTTAAAAGTTATAGAATATATTTTATACGTTTTTTTTTTAGTTAACATAACTGCTTATAATCTACAAAAGCTGTAAAAAATATGAATTTCTATGTGAAGTAAATTCACTGAAATTTTAGGTAGACACACTGATTTCTAATTTTCAAAATGTAAATTTCGTAGCGCGTGCGTAAGAGACATTTTGCTTTATATCAACGATATTACAAAAACCAATTATTAAAAGCTTTAGACATTTTGAAAAGAATGCAAAATTTAATAATAAAAACGGCAAATCGGTTTTAATAAAAAATATATTCTCAACAAAAACACTTACAATTCTTCGCTCGGGCCGATGCGTTTACTATTATTTTTTATTTAATATATAAATAAAAAAATATTTAAATTGCTGATACCAGTGCGCCACAGTTTTTGCCGAGTTACCTGAAAGAAAATTAGACGCTTTGCTTTGATTATTCCCGTTATTCGGTGGTATTTCAAGTTTATATTGAATTTCTGAAGTAACCGTTCATATTGTATCCCAAGCAACTCTAATCCACTCTACTGAAAGCAACTGTACTCTTTTCTAATTTACACTGTTGAACTAATTCTTTACTCCGTTCAATACTGAGCCGGGTTTTGTTAAGAGTTTTTGTGAGTCGAAGGACAATTTTTGACATCGTATTTAAATCGTAGTTATATTTAATCATATATTTAAATAGAATATAAATAGCCAATGTTGCTCTTTAAATTACCATATGAATTCCACAATTTCTCTTTGCTTTGCACAAACGTCATGTGATCAAGGAACAAGTTATTTCTGTTTGATTTCTAAAAAGCCTATAAGGCGCTGAGGCAAAAAAAAAAAATTAAAAGATGGAAAAACAATTTTAAGAGTAATAGAAATGAAAAAATACAGAACAATATGTGTTCGTAACAGATTTTAAGTGAATAGAAAATAAAAAATGTATAAATAATTATTGGAATAGAAATAGCAGTACATACTGCAAAAAGAACACAGTACTCAACAAATTCTTAGATTTTTCCTATTCATCTGTTAAAACAAATGACAACACGTTCTATTTGTACATCACAATTGATGTGGACGATGTTAAAAAAAATAAAATATAATTTTGTTTAAGAATTATAAACACAGAAATGACTTCATATTGTACTAGAAAAATTTTTCGTAAAGATGTACTCACAAAGTCTAGTGTGCAATTTCTCTCACAAAAGTCTTCTCAATTGCAATATGCAGTTCGGCATTCTTTTAGCTTAAATATTCTCTTCAAATATACATAGATTCATTAAATACAGTCGAACTTCTCTATAGCGAACTTCTCTATAACGAAATCTTCTCTATAACAAATAAAATTCGTGAACAGAACATTTTTTGTGAGTATTTTCATACATTTTGATCTCCCTATAATGAACTTCCCTATAGCGAAGTTCTCTCTGTAACGTACAATTTTTTAAGACCTAAATAGAATTTTTCACACTAAATAATATGTATCTCTATTGCGAAGTTTTTAGCAATCGATTTTTTCCATCAATTTAGTCACATACATATGTATTTATTAATAAAAAAAAAATTTATGTGTTCATGTAAAAACGATTTTTTTTTGTCTTAATAAATATATTTTCTACATAAAAATAATGTAGTCAAAATTTTCTGCAGTTTCTCTATAACGTAGAAATTTGACGGTACCCAACTACTACGTTATAGAGAAGTTCGACTGTATATGCATGTTTTCTTAATTATTGCAGAAACATTTATCAGAACTTTATATTTTTATTTGTACATGAGCATGTTAAACTAAAATATTGTGCTGGCGAGCTGCTGGAAGACAAGAGATATTCTCACGTTCCAAGTTAATTTTTATGGATTTTATGGAAACAAAAGTTTTCGTTTCGTTTTTCTAGCAAAATTATTTTCAAAACTGTCTATTTTTGGTATGTCCCTCATTTTTGCATTGAAATTGAAATTATAACAAAAATTCGACTCTTAAATACACGTAAGCATGTGCAACAAATGACAATATTTACAGGCACCCACATCCCAACAGCAAGAGGTCTCCTTTTAAATTCGACATTGAACAAAATAAATTTGGTTTGCAAAAAGTTTGTTGTGAATTTAAATACTTGTACATGATGTAGTTACCGAAAAATAATGTTGTTGCTATTGTTCATTTAACAACAATAACAACAACAACACCAACTGTTGCAGCAATAAGGAACAAAATTTAACTTTAGTAGTGAGGTTTTTTGTTGAAATTCAAGTCATGTAACAAAATTGAAAAGTCCATTCATACTTCAATTTGCAAAAATTTCAGCATCTGAAAAATCCAGAAAATTTTCCTCAAAAATTATATTTACATATGTACATATTTGGAGTCATTATTGTGTAGATGGACAGTACGTTAAGTCAATGTTTGCAAAGTTTTAATAAAATAAAATGAAATTCAAAAAATTAATTACTTTTCCAAATAATTCTTGAATATTTGTCCCTCGACAACTGCTCAGGGGATGTCTCCTACGCAATGCAATGCATTACACAGCAACTGTAGAGATATATAGAAGTGCACTGATAGCATAGAGATATCACACAAATTTTTGGCCTGGCAGGTTACTGAAGCCACAATTTTTATGGTTGTAGAGGAAAAAATAGTTTCGAAGGTTCAGTTGAAAAACAATTCATTTGGCATTCAATCGTTGTTGAGTGCGTACGCGGCTGTATTCTTTTTCAACCGATGATGATACATAAAAAATATTTTAAAAAGGAAAATGAAGTAAGAAATAAGGGTTTGGGGAGAGAATATAGGGAGTAGTGTTGTTGAACATTCGATTTGAATTTCCCCACGTCAAAACTAGCAGGAAAATCGTCCGCAGGTAGTCCATTCCACAAACGTGGTGTTCGGCCAAAGAACGAATTTTCTCTGTAATGTGTAATGCGATTCGCTGCTACATCGACCACAAATGGATGCGCTTTTAATGATGAACGCGTTGTGCGTGTGAATGACCGGGTTTCGGGAACAAGTTCCCTGATTTCTTCAGAACACATCCCATTATAGTAACGATAGAACAACGAACGGCACCCGACATTGCGGCGATGCTCAAGAGAGTCAATAGAGTTGGCTACACTACTGTCTCCTATGAGCTTCTTCGATCTTTCCTTTACACGGTCGAGTAACTTCAAAATGGTTTTTGAAACACCGGCCCATACATGAGAGTTGTATTCCAATTTCGGTCAGATGGTATAAATAGTATGGAGATCAGTGATCATCACCAAGCAGTCTAGCAATAACCAGCACAATGGCATCAACAATTCAAAAGATTTAGCCAAGTATGTTTAGAAAAGTTAACACAATGACACGAAAAAAGCCATAAAAGCCCCGATCCGGTCACCGTCACCCGAAGTGCCAACACTGTCCAATATCATTCGTCCGTTCGTCACTGGTATAGCGGTTTTTTTCTTTTCTTAAATTATTCCTGTTTCACTGTTATAGTTGTTATTGTTTTTGTATTGTATTTTAATTTAAGTTTATTGTTTTTTTTTTCTTAGTTGAATATAACGTGTGTATGTTCTTTTTCTTTTTTATTACATATGTATGTATGTATGTTTTTATTTTCGATTTGGAATCCAAATTTTGGATTTATTCGTTTAGTTTGTCTAATTTAATATATTAAAAAAACAGCGCCTGATGTATATGTTCATATGTACATATGTCAGAAAATCTTTTTCTAATTCAAATCACTGTTCTATTATTTAAAAAATTAACTTATTTCAGTTCAGGTAATTTGAAATATGAGAAAAAATATTGAAAATTAGATATGTAAGTTGACAACATTATTTAAAAGGACACATTTGCAATAAATTTAGTATCAAAACAAATTATTGAATAACTCTCGTATCTTAAAATCAACTAATAATTGAAGTGTGTATCTGTGTGAGTTACGTAAGGACATGCCGTTTATGTGTACACACATACATACATATGTATGTGGATATGTGACGAACGTGTTGCAATTTAATGAGTCTATGTAAATACATGTACCACTCGAGGTCGATATTAGTGGGAGTTGTCACTCCCCCAATATTTTGTGCAGCATGTTAGTAATTTATGTTTGAAATTGCACGTGCATCTTTTAAGTGCACAAGTTTCTTTTTTTTTTTATAGGAATAAACAGAAGTAGTTGGTTCTATATATACACACACACACATCCACACGTATGTAGATACACATACGAAGTATCAAATGCATAAAATTTTGTGTGTATGTTTTGATTTTGCATACTCTAAACAGCTTTGGTCATTGTATGCGGTGTGTAAAGTATTGTCGAAATTAATTCTTGTATGCGGTTGATTACTTTTGCCTCAAATGCAGCACAAAACGTAGATAAGCTTACAGGGACGTATTTAACCCTTTCTGCCCCGAACGAGAACGACACCCTGTTTTATATATGGTTACGGTTGTGGCACGCACGTCTAAGAACGTCTTAATTTTTTGAAGTCATTGAAAAATAAAATGTTTCTATTTTTTTTTAATTAAGAACAGTTTATGTTGTAGTTATTTTAATGTAGTGAAGCAAACGTGATATCAACAAAATTAATTTTATTTCAAATATGTTTTAATTTTGCTATTTATGATGGCATAGAAATTTCTGTGCTGTTAATTAAATACAAATTTTGTTCTCTTGGTTTTCTTTTCACGTCCGGGTTTCAAAGGCATAATTAATTTAACTTTTTTTTTTGTCAAAAGTATTCTTCATTATTTTTAAATTAATTTAAACTACGCTTTATGTACAGCATCATCTGTTCGTTTGCTGTTAATTTTTTTCTGTTGCTTTTTTTTGTAATACATAATTCCAAAAATGGCATAAATAAAAACTAATTGATTCTAATTAAAAAGCTTAAAAACGCATTTGCTATCAATTTATTGGTAAAAGTTTTTTATTCAAAAATATTTTATTATTATGAAACGCTGAAACTAGACCACTTGTATGCAAATGGGTGAGTGTGGATGATCCCGCCAGGAAATGACAATAGCAAAATTGTAATTATTTGCCACTGACTTGGTCATCAGTGTTATTGACTTATTATACCCCAGGCAATGGAATTTACTACAGACATTTAACATGTGCAAGTCATTAAGAATCTACTACGGACGTTGGTCATATATGGTCAATAGCTTAATAGGTAGTTCTTGTGGGAAACTGAGAGCAACCGCATCTATTTACACCACAATAAAATGAGGCAATAAAAATTCGTTTTGCAAGTGTAAAGAAAATGATACGAGCTCTTCTCAATATAAAAAGTGTAGACGATTATCCAAGGCGTCATCCTTACGCCATTTGACTCTTTTTTTTTTTTTTTTTGCTCGTATCAATGTTAACAGCCATACCTAAACAAGAGCGGAAAGCGGAACGTTTTTCCCGCTTAGCTTTTACGCTGAAATGTCATACCTAAATAAAAGCGGCAACGCTATATCAAAACGATAAAAACAGGGTTATCAAAAAAATAAATATAACAACCTTGATTATTTTATCAATAAAGTTTATTGGTGTTTGCGATTTTTAAATAAGCATTTTATAAAAAAAAAGTTTAAACAATGAGTTATATGGACGATTTAGAGGATTTACTTACCTCCATTTTCTAATAACAAATATTTTTTTATGTTTATTTCTTTCACCTTCTTTATTTGCAACTTACTTTAGTATTAAACGTACAGTCAAAAGCGGATTTTCCAATTGCAAAGCGTTGCCGTTCCATTGACGGCGCGGTATTTCGGTATGCTTCATACAAATTGTATGGGCATGAGAATTTTTGACAGCTAGAAAACGCTTTCGCTCTTGTTTTTTTTATTATTTGTTGTTTGTTGAGAGTGTCAGAATCTACTTTTGTTTTTGTTGCTTTGCAAATACTTCTCTATTACAGGACATGTTTTTGACATTGAGAACAAATTTACACAAACAAAAATGCGCGTGTTTGTTGGATTGTAGTACAACAACACCAAACGCTACTACCTAGTTGAATCTGCCTTGCGATTACACCTGGCAATATCGTCAAAAAGTCACCACAAACAATCGTCGAAAGTGTTGACAATGGAGACACTTGGTCCCAGCCTTCCTACAGGGATGGTATACCTCAGGGTATGTGCATTTGTGTATGGGAAACAGGAAACATGCAGGGAGAGTGAGAGAAAGGACATTTTCAATATTTTGTTGTCATTATAGTCCTTCATAAAGCTTTATTAATGCTGTTAGCATGCTTTCAGGTTTGGCACTTAAACCGTTGAAATTTATTATTACGGCGGGAGTAAATTTTTGTCACATATTTTTATTATCTGTTCAATTAGTTATTTAATAGTCCATAAAGCATTTTATTTTCTTATTGTTGTTAATTTGCTTTTTTTTACAATTTAATTTTTAATCCTTTCATATAGAAAATATTGTGTACGAGGCTTTATTTCTTTCTTTTTTGTTAATATTTTTATTGTCTTGTTTTCAACAAATCCTCTAATGCATTTTTTGTTTTGTTTATCGTTTGTTGCTCATTCGAAATCGTTTAATATTCTATGTTTTTTTTTCAGTTCGTTCATAATTTTCAATAGTCATTTAATAACTTTGCGCTCAACTTGACGGTTCTCTTATGTTTCAATATGGAAAACTGTATTGCAATAGCGTGTTCTAGATTCAATGTGATTTCGATTTAATATTTCATTGTTCATTTTTGAGGGATTTTAACAAATCGAGTTTTTATTCAGTACTTGTGTTTCTATATATATAAAGGTTTTTTGTTTGTACATTTTATGGTTTTATTGTTCATTTGAGATTTTGATGAGTTATTCGTAATGCAGTAAATATCATTGATATTTAATATGATACCAAAGTGGTGTTAATAAATATTTTTAGATTTGTTTATTTGGTTTGTGAGGAACAGTGAATTTCACGACTTAAAATTGGCAGAATTATATTAAAAAAAAAAAATAATCGTTTAATTAAAATTGTGACCAAATGAAATGTGAATAGTATGGGTGGTTTTTTAAAGCTGAATTGAAAATCAACTTCAATCAAGTGCATAGTTACCATTATTAGGTACGTAAGCTTCATTGTTCCATCATCCTCAGTTCAACAAAACTTTCCAGCCAATATTTAAATATTTAACACAACATAAGATATATCAAATTGATACATTTGCGCACCGTTGCCATTTTAGCATTTTCACTGCTAAATTTAGCGTGTCTCTTTAGCTTAAAGCATTAAAGCTTTTTCAAGATATGCCAAATGCTGTTTTAACATAAGCAGAATTTTTTTTTGTTTAATTTCTTCATATCCGTATTTTGGATACGAATTCGAGAGTTTAATGCAGCAAAATTTTCAACGTAGCCCACAGAAAAAATAGGTTTTCATAATTGACCAGAGACAGTTCAACTGAGATAATTGGAGTAATCACGATGGTGGTTGTGCAAATTTTCAATTTTATAATAGCGGAGTTCGATGTTTGGTGTAAATGGTCTTGCAACATTGCAAATGCAAAACTTTGTAGCTTTTGTTTGCAATCCAACAACAAAATGTACAAGTTTGCTTTTTCTACACTATTGCGCTTTTGCCATACTGAAAATGGTATAGCTCTTTTTGCAACTGTGTTGCGTTTGCATCTCTGGCATATAACAGCTGACATATGTAAACAAAAAAATTAATTTCAATTTAAAATAATGGCGTCGGTAGTTGAAAAAGAGAAAAGAGAAAAAACAAATAAAAAGTGGACCCTGGAGGAAATCCAAAGCATTTTAAATTATTTGAAGCAAGCAAATGATATAGAGGTATGTTATTTTGGACAATTGTATTGAATTTGAAAAACAAATAACAAACACTTAATTTTTTTTTATCACAGACATTTAGTTTGCAAATAGTGTTGCAAACTGAAGAAGAAATAAAGCCGCTCGCAATTAATGACGAAAGTATTGCAAGTGTAAGAAGTTGCAATCTAACACGCACTAAACATCGAATACCGCTAATACATTGCATTTGTATTAAAAAAAAGTATAATTAAAAAAAAAAAAAAAAAAAAAAAATATGCCGACTTAATAAAAAGTGTCGCAGCGCTTTATATATTTCATGTATGTATTACGTATTTTATTAATAATAATGAATAATTTTCTACTAAACAATTTTAGCTAATACTTATCGTTTTTTAAAAATAAGAATATGGCGGTTTATATGTCAATATTTGTTATTTGTTGTTGACATTTACTTGCAAGTGCTACATTAGAGTGGTAGAAACAGAGATCTGGTGGATAAATACTTGAACGGAATACTAGAACTCTAAGCCCATTGATGCAGAATATTAGGCTTCTCGAGACAAAAACATTGATATATCTTTCTTAAAGATGCGAGTGCAAATGCCAAAGATATAATGAGGAGTTTAAAAAAAAGTAAAAAAAAAATTTAAATTTTTTTAAATTACTGTCCGAGAATACGTTATATTAATGTGTACGAAGTACATTGTTTTGCATCTAATTACATACATACATACATACGAGGATGTGTAGCAGACCGATTTCTTCGTTGCTTAATGCAACGAAAATTACTTTTTAGGCGATTTAACTGTTTGGTGACCACTGCAACATTTATCCAGCCAATATTCTTCCATTCATAAATTTATAACAAACTCAATCAAAAAAAACTTATAACATCCATCTGGCCATCGCCATTTGGTTCAACCTAGATTTCCACAGATTCTTCAATATTTCGATTTATTCTTTTTGTTGTTGTTTTTTTTTGTTACTTTAAACTTATGGCCTGACAAATGCACACCAACAATTCCCATTCCAATAGTCAGTAACCGATCAACAGAAGTTTGATTTCCACACTCTAAAATTCAGCAAAAATAATAATAAAATGAATGAAATAAAAAGAAGGCAAACGACAAACAAAAATATTGACGACTACTAGTAAATGAATAGAATATGCTGGCTTTAGAAAACAAAAGGAGATGCTGAAAGCTCTACGAGAAAATGTGTATTAAAAAATTGAAAAATATACGCATGCAAGCAAAGATAAAATCATAACTGGGATAAGTTTCAATCATTATCATTATCTCGGTCGACATCATCCGAAGTACTATTCCCATTTATTTGCTGCCAATCATATTGTGAACAATAAAAAGGTTTTATATTTCCATGTACATATGTATGTTTATATACATATTTATTTATAAGCAACCATGGAGGCGAACTAGTTGTAAGCAAAGTATTTGGGGCAAGGAAATATTGAGTGAGTGACTAATAAAAACACATTTTTTCAAGAAAATTTCTTTTTTGATTTCTTATTTATTAATTTCCTATCTTCCCGCTGTATTAAGTAACTGAATGGAGTCAAATTTTTAAAAATCGAGTTTTCATTATATATATCGACGTTTTGACGTCGTGGGAGTCGATTTTTTTTTATCTTTGACTCTCAGAGAAAGACCCCTTTCTACACATGCGATGCATTGTGCTGGAACTAGAAGGAAGGGATAAGTGTAAGAGAAATGACATAATACTAAACCAACATTTTAAAGGAACTTAAAAAAAAACAGAAAAGTTTTTAAATTTCATAAATTGGTTATATTTAAATATTATACATTCTTCATATACATACTATATATACCCTGAAGGAAGCCTGGGGTGAAGTATCTCCTAGTCACCACTTTTGTCGCATAAATTGTTGAAATTGTCGACACACGGTCTACACTTTTTACTTTGCCGTTTGTTTCTTTTTGGTTTTTTAATTGTTTCGTTTTGTGAAAGTAAAATTAAAATTTTTATTAAAAAATGCCATTTTGTATAGAAATGGAAATAGTGAGAATAATGAAATAAATTTTTAGTGAAAGTTAAGGCTACTGAGATTTAGGGCAGTATTTCGAAGATTTTGTCGTCTACAAAATTTGAGGGAAAAAATGATCATTGAAACAGCGTCCTTCGAATGTGGAGATACCGCTTTCAGCAGCAGTTTTGTTAGTCAAAAAGCAAGCAGTATCAAATTAAATTTTTTAATTAATTTTTAAGCTTCGTTTTTAGTATCCATTTTAGTGATTATTTTACTTCGCCAGTGCTACATAATACCGACGAAGGAGGATTGGTTACAGCTGAAGCCCCGTTACTGTTCATTGACCAGTGACAATTCCTTCGCCCCTGAAACCTTCCGACAACAACTGACACAAAGGCACACAAATGCACATAAAAAAAATGCCAGATGTTTTTTTTTTGTCATGAGTCTGAAACTGGGGTTGAACCCAGGAAAAATTTTTCGTTTTGTAGACAACGTGCAGACCACTTCGCCACCGTACGGATAAATTAATTTTTATTTTGAATATAGGCAACAAATGCAGTTAACTATATTTGTAGTCTCTGCAGCTCGTAGCCTCTTGTCTGGAATGTGTTTCATGCTTTATTTATTTATTTATTTAAAAGTGCAACCGCGAAATTTCTCTCATTTAAAATTCATCATTGTTTTAATAATTTTAACTACATTCATTATCTCTTTTTGCAAATAAAATTCCATTATTTTCCGCTGGGAAGAGACATAATTTAAAAAATAACTTTTTGCTGTTGATAAGAATTAATTATCTAAATTTATAAAATATCCATAAAAATATCATGTCCCGGTGTACAGGTGACATAAAAATATAAAAGTAGAAAACAAAAAAACAAAAAAACAAAAAAAAATTAAACCTTTATGCAATTTCAACACCTTTTGTACCCAATATTTTCTTGAAGCATAAAACCTGCTGATAACATTTCAAAAATATTTTTGTTCTTTTTCCATGATTTACCACAAGAGTAACCGGAAATATCATTTGAATGCCAGAAAAGAAATGTTCTACTCTAGCAAATGCATTTGATTTACATAAAAGCCTTTTGTTTGACCATATTTTTTTCTTTTTGGAAAATGAAGAAAAATGAAATAGTACGTTTGTTAAAAGTGTATGTTCTATGTCTGTATGTATCTTTAACGATGAATTAATGGTTTTATGACGTTTTTCAAATTCTTAGCAGTGCAAAAATTTAATTCAGATTGTTCATTTCTATTGTGTAATAAAAGACATTCGTTTATTTTATACGGTTGCGCCGGTACATACATTTTACATTTTGTCAAATTGTTAGATAAACAAAAGACGAAGAAAAAAAAAGCAGAAATTAAATTAGCTGGAAATAATGATAAAATAAACCCTTTTCAAATTAAATATTTACTGATTGATAGAAAAACGCTAATTAATACCATGTCTTTTGTCGTAACAAAAAAAGTTCTCAAAAATGGTGCCTTCAACTTTAATATAGCAAGCAGGAAATAAAAGTTTCACCATGTAAGCTTAGTCTTAAATATCATTTCATATTGAAATGATTATTAGAAGTAAATTAGTAAATATTCTAATCAATGAGAATTAGTCATTCTTTTTGTCAAAATTCATGTGATTTTTTACTCAACTTTCAAAGTACATTGTACAAAATGTACGTTTTGTTAAAAGTAACAGCCAAAAAATATTTTTTCTCAAAAGTCATACTCTTTTTCTATTAATCCAGTAGTCAGGGTATGTCTCTTACGTTTGCATTGTACCGGAACTATTTGGAAAGGGGTAGTATGGTCAAGACACAAGTTGTGAAACAATTACAGCATTATATTTGGTGAAATATATAGATCTCCTAGTCATAGTGAATACGAGTTGTGTAACAGATTTAAAAAATTTATTGAAGAAATCTGTGATAGTAACTGTGACCAACAGCAGTAACAACTGTGATATCTAATTAGCTGGAGACTTTAATATAGACTGGTTAAAAAACTCGACGTATGGAAAACGAATTAATTGTATATTGAATGATAATGGTCTTAAACAAATTGTAAATGATAGTAGCCGTGTGACAAAAAACTCAAGTACACTAATCGACTATGTGATAACTAATAATTATGATATATCTACCTATAATTGTTTAACAAGTAAAATTGCGGATCATGAAATGATAAATATAACCATAGGAAATATAAGAGAGGGTGGCGATGGCACGATGGATGGTAGTCTGCACGTTAACTACGAATCCAAAAACAGACCTGGGTTCAACCCCAGTTTCAGACCAAAAATTTTAAAATAAAAATAAACATCTCGCATTTTTCTGATGTTGCATTAGTGTGTCTTTGTGTGTCAGTTGTTGTCGGAAGGTTTCAGTGGCGAAGGCATAGTCACTGGTCACTGAACAATACCGGCTTCAGCTGATAGCAATCCACAATCGCATCAGAACGCCCTCCTTCGTCGGTATTGTGTACCACCGGCGAAGTAAAATAATAATAAAAATGGCTACTAAAGAAGCTTCAGCACTGCTACGAGTATAAACAAAAAACGTGCGAAAGCAGAGCTGCAAAAATAATTAATTAAAGCTTCACCTCCTGTCGTTTCTCCTACTATCCCTTTCCTATAGTTCCAGCACAATGCTTCGCATGTGTAGGAGTCATCTCCTGAGTGCTGGTCCTAGATAAAAAAAAAAAAAAAAAAAAAATTGCAGAAATATAAAGGACAGAAAGAGTATTGAAATATTTAAATATAACAAAGAAATATTTAACGCAGAACTTGAATTTTGTTTTCACATATTATTTCTTCAATAAACATGGCTAGACATATACCAATAATCGTTCTTCGATTGTTCGAGAAACATTCTTGCCATTATTTAATCGAATAAAGAAAATAACCAATTTCGATTAACGCATAACCTGAAAATTTTTTGTCAATTAATCGATCCAAAACCAAACGGTTAAAAAATTAAATTCTCGAGACTTGGTCGTATTACTTTTCATTACCTTTTATTAATTTCAAGTAAGACTGGTTATTTTTTTTTTTATTAAATTTATGTTTGTTCTCTGTTTTAGAACGTCTACGGTTAAAGCGAAACCAAATTTAGAAACAAAATCTCAAAATATAAATGAGAATTATTAATAGACAAACATAGAAAACGAAAAAACTTGTAGCAAAACCTATAATATTTTTTTTCTAACAATTTTGAAACAATTTTTCAAAATTTAATAACTTAATTAAAAATTTCGAATGCTTATGATTTACAGAATACGAGTAGTTGCATATAAATATTTGTATTCGTAGTCAATTTGTAATAAAACATTTTTTTATTCGACAGTCAGTGAATTCTTTGTAAAACTAATCATAATCTCAATTTAACAGCTCTGCTTTAGTTAATTTAATGCAGTTTATCTCCTAAAGAAAAATTACTTCTATACAATATTTTGTGCTCTTTTTTGAAGATTTTTCTCTTTAAAAAATTTGTTACTGTTAAAAAAAAATTGCCATTTATTTTCTAGAGTTCAATTGTAAAAATTTATTTAAAATTAATTTATGAAATATGATTTTTATTTGAAAAATGAAAGCTAAACGGCACACTTGTCATTTACAGATATTCTTGCATTTGTTCTTCCTACACAAGGATATTCTGTTGGAAAAAATGGAAGAAAAATAAAGAATATGCATAAAAGGGTTGCCAGGTTAGTTGTGCTATACTCTCAAGCGGCTTTGAATAAAATTTTTTTTTTAGTTTTCGTCCTGCTTTGTACCTATTCTTGTTTTATTTAAAAAAATTCTGTGGAAAAAGCATTTCTGATTTTGCATATTATTTTTTTTTTGGTAACTCTGTTACATAAGCAAAATTCAAAAGTGAACAATGCGCGATTTTTTTTGTATTTTCAATGTATTTGAATGAATGGGCTCAGTGACCTGTAAAAATAGCAGACAAGAAATATTAAAGAATCAAAGGAAAAATAAAAATAAAACGAAAACAATAGAAAATCATAAAATGGAGGGAAAAAATTCAAACTAATGGTATGAAATATTCAAAATGCACTAAGAAAACTTGGAAGAAATATTAATGGGAAGGAAAAAATATAAACCACAGTTGAGGTGATCACCACAGTACGTAATGTTCTGATTAGTAAAATTAATAATTAAAAATACATACATTTATATGAATAAATAAATTATTATTAAGTGGAAATGATCTAGTCCAGTGACCGTTGAAATATGTTAGTCAGGTCGACCAAAAAGTCCCTTTGTATTACACGTTAGAGATAAATGAATAGCGTAGATAACAAAGAATAACTCTTTACCAACCCTGTTTTTTTATAAAGCAGAGCTGCTGCTTCTGTTCTGTTGTCGTACTATTAATTTTGAAGATAAAGTAGAACAATTTATTTATTTCCTGAAGACGGTAACAAACTTTTAACGAAATATCGAATATAATCTTTTTATTAATTACACTAATTATTTAAGCTGTAGGTCTTTTTTTATATATGTAATATTTAATTTTATTCGATATTTTTTAATTAATTTTATTAATTTAATTAATTAATAAAAAAGTGGTCAAAAAACTAGAAGAATTATATAAATTCTACTACTATAACTAGGAATACACAAGTTTTTCTATTAATATTTTTAAAATTTTTCTGCACTCTTAGCTAAAGCATTACTATTTTCGTGTGCCGATGGTGGGTTCGAAACCTACGCCAGTCATTGAAAAATTCACTGGAGAGTGTTTGCTAGTGAGAAACCAAGCCTTATATGGAGTTCACAGTACTCAAGTTAAACATGTGTAGCTCCAAAATACCTTAAACTTGTTTAAATTCGAAAGTGCGAATCCACCATATTATTGCCAGCTGTTTCGTGTCAGCATATTTACTTTATGATAAATTTAGAATCTTGACTTTATTTAATGCCCATACAAACCACGTAAAACAATTCTTCTTTTCGCGGTGTGATTTGACGATCCTCAAACAAGTTAAGAACCGATATAATTGATATATTGGCCGCTATGTTAGAAAAAGTGACAATTTTGCGTTAGTCAATAGTGGCCCCATTTGCTTGATACTAAATTCGAAAATAAGCCGAAATTGTAAAGTACCATATTGTATCAGTACCATACGGGTGCCTCCGTAGTCTAGTGCATGAGCATTAGTCTTATAAATATGGTGGTGCGGGTTCGATTCCCGCTTAGACCCTGGTTGTTTCTACAGACGAGCTTAAGAGCTTCGTAGAGTTTGTATTGTCCTAAAAAAAAATCAATGTGTTTATTGTTGTTAAAAATATAAGTCTTCTTCATCTTCTGAGGCAATATTATAACCTGCCGGTCTTTACAATTCCAAGCGCTTCGATTATATGTGCTTTTCCTCCAATTTCTCATACAAAATTGAGAAAGATAGTATTCCAGCTGATCTGCTGTCATCCACTTTGCGCCTTCCGCCGGGTATAAACTGCAAATAGCGACATAAAATACATGTCATCCTCAATTACAGACGACTTTGTCTCAAATTTCAATCTTCTAAAATATTTAATTATATTCCTCGGCTGTTTACCACAAGAAATACAGCGCATAGTAGAAGCAACAGGCATGGGGGAATACCTTATCCTTCAGCAACAATTGTATAGATAGTGCGAAATAGGTGGATACATGACTCTCACTTCAGCTACGTTACTGGCAGTTTAATGTTCTGTATATGTGGCCATTAGTACAAAATTTCTAATGTTTTTGGCGTTGTGTCTTGTTGGCCATCATAAATGGCTTTGTTAAAGTTGTCGCTTTGCTGTTTTTGCTGCTGTCGAGGCAATTGTTGTGATAGTTTTGGCCTTTTTTGTCGTCTTGTGTTGCAAAACACAAAAGGATTTTGCATATATTGAAGCAGTAATGTGCGCTTTAAACTCCAACAACTACAACAATTTAAATGGCATAATGTTCTTTATCTTTCTTTTGACTGTAAAACTAAGAAAAAGAAAAACTGGATCAGTAAATAGACAAGATAAAGCATTTTCCCCTAGTGATTTCAATACTTCTTAATTTTCTTTATTATAATTGTTTTGTTTTGTTAAATAAAATTAGTATTCCTTGATGCTGTGTTTAGCTTATTTGAATGTTAAATTTGAAACTGCCTTTAATTCCCTTAATTGCACATTTAAAATTTTACTTTAATTGATGCCTTATTCTTGGCAGATCATTAATTTTTTTGCTGACTTTTCATTAATGGGATTTGAAAAATGCTGAACAGGCAATTGGCCTGCAGCCAAATATTCTCCCATATTATTTTTGTGAAGTCAACAAATATGATTGGAGCGTTGTTACCACTTTTTGCAAAATTTAGTTTTTGAATATATTTTGTGTTCTCACTTTTAGACGAAAGTTGCATAGTGATTGGCATCAGTAGATATTGAATTTTCTTGTTAAACTTTGACTGCAAAAGTAATGGCGTAATGTGAAGGTGGTCCCAAAATAATGGCGTAAAGTGAATGTGACTAAAATTTGGCAAATTATATCAAATGTCATCTGTATTAAAGACAGATAGACAATTATTTGAAATCAAGCAATGGAGCGACAAACATTGCAAGAACAAGCCGATACAAATTGCCGCAGAGGAGGCAGATGTGTGTTCACATGTGTGGTACATGGGTACCAGCGCATTGTGTCTAACCCCAAAGGACTCTCAACACCGGGTGACGTTCACTACTGCCTCCATGGGTGACTTACTAAGTACACAAGTATCATAGTTTTCCTGGCCGCCAACTAATAAACGAACTGGGCGAGCATGTACAGGTGTTTTCATATTTCCTATATAGATCCGATTTGCTAAAATTGTGGACAAATATGTCGATTTGAATTTTTTTTGATTTTGATTTGAACGCTTCAACAATCTTAACACACAGCTTCAATTGTGTACCTCTCCATGGTTGAATGTGTCAAATACTGAAGCAAAGAAATATCAAATTAAGTTGGGCTAAAAACTTGATGTTAAGGTATGACTCACAATTAACATCGTGCATTACGGTTGAACCACTCTTTATATACATAAGAGCTTATCGTCATATGATATCGTCTTTTGAGAATGTATATTTTTATGTGTATGGCATATGTACCGATGTCGGTATACTTATTTCTAAATCAGTTTCATAGGCGATAAATCATCAGATTGTCGATGACAATGACGTCAGCAGCAACTTTACCGGCTCGGTTAGCTATGGATGAAAATATAAATTGAAAATAATGGCCAGCTCCAGCAAATATGTTATTCTTTTTCGTTGGTTCATAATAATTAAATTTATTTATTACAGATGTTCCATACAACTGGTCAATTCCTTTTAACTTGAAAAATACCCATAACTATTATTTTGTGTACTCGATTTACATACTTTTTTCTACTTGTTATATTTTGTCCTCATATAAATCATTAAATGCTTCATAATTGTTAAGAATAACACTGAAAAGAAATTAATTCATAAATTAACAGAAAACTCTTCAAAAGTGCACACCCAAAAATTCAAGTGAATTGAAAAATGTGTGTGCAATTGACAGATGTAACGACCATTTGTAACATTCCTTTTGCCGAAATAAAAAAAAAACTTAATTTCATTTCAATAACTTGATTCCATTGCGAGCTTTGAATTCATGGCTTTTTCTCGTTACCAATTGTCATGAACCATTTATTCGGTTAAAGTAAGTGACATGAATGAAAGAGAGTATTCTTTTAATAAATATTTCAAAAGCATTAAAAATTAGTATTTTTAATCTGCTGGATAAGTGAATGTATATGTGTGTGTGTGTGTTCGCATGACAAGTAATGCATTCCCATTTGACCAAAGATTTGCAAAAGAGAATAAATTTCAAAATAAATTTTTTTCGGTAAATTGTACAACATTTTTTTCTATATTTCGCAAACTTGAGTCTTTCTATAACAGGGCGTGAAATTTCGCACTGTTTCTTATTGAGCGGCAGTACGTACAGAGGCATATGCATATGTATATTTTTTGAATGCACCCATGCATACATACATACATACAACAAAGCAGTAATTTAGCTAATATATGTCAATTTAAAAAAAACCTAATTTATTTTTAACTACACTGGAGTGGACCAGCACTTAGAGGATGACTCCTACACATGCGATGCATTATGCTGGAACTAGGAAATTAGTGAGTAGTGGTTATGAATTTTCCCACGTCAAAAGTGACAGGAAAATTCTCTACAAGGAGTTTGTTCCACATACGCGATGTTCAGCCGAAAAATCAGTTCACCCTGTAACGCGTGGTGCGATTTGCCGCCAAATCGACCACAACTGGATGCGCCTTCAATGATAAACGCGCTGTACGCTGGTATGAACGGGTTTCGGGAACTAGTTCCCTGATTTCACCAGAGCACATTCCTTTGTAGTAGCGATAGAACAACGAAACACACCGCATATTGCGACGATGCTCAAGGGAATCAATGGAGTTGGCTACCCCACCGTCACCAATGAGTTTCTTCGCTCTCTCCTATATACGCACGAGTAACTTTAAAATACTCTTTGAAGCAGCGGCAATGATAGTTGCATTATAAATCATGAAATAGAACGAGCTATTATTTGTTCATTATAAGTTTTTAAATCTTTGTAATACACATTTCCACGTTTCTTCACTGTAGGGAAGCATTTACTTTTACTCTGTTATTGTTTGTTTATGAAACAGTTGATTGCTTGCTTGCCCAAACTAACCCGAGGAAAAAGTACGGACTACTTTATGCTAAAAGAAGAAGAACATGACTATCTCAAAGCGTTTCTCAATTCCATAATTTTCGAGTGGGGAATGCTTTCTGATAACATTGGGTTCGTGCGGGCGCTTCAATTTAGAATATAAGACATACCTATGCGTGCAATACCTATCGGAAATGGCAACCGCTGGCACTAGAATACACACATACACATATTTTGTTAATTCAGATCAATTACAGTTTACTCTCATTTTAAAATTCGTCATGGAGGGGATTACCTCTAGAAATACGTTTCTGTTTTCCTTATGTGGGTCGTTGTCGAAGATGCCTTACGAGTATTAATTAATGCCATTGCCAAGTGGGTTATAGCACTCATAAGACGACTCTTAAAAAGCTTCTGTAGAGGACATGAAGTTTTTATAAGTGTTAGCTAAAATTGGTTACATTAGAAACTTTTTTTTTTATTAAAATTTATTTCAAACTAATTAATTTTGCTAACCAATTTATTGCTTTCCATAGATATTCTAAGTAAAAAGAAATATTCTCATTTCCTTCGTTCCTTTTGTAAGTGTGTTTTTTTTTTACATGAAACCGTTTTGGCGACTTTGGAAAAGTATAGTTAAGAAAATTTTATTGCCTCAAAAGTTTTTCTTGCCACAAAAACACTAAAAGACACTCTGTTGCAATAGTTATACTGCTTCTTTTCTTCATCATGAATTTATGTATATGTATATTTTTATGAAATACATATTTTCTTTCCATCTTTTCGTAATCGAAGCAAGCACACAGTTGCGTTTTGCTGCGTTTTTTTTTATGCTCTTGAATATAAACTTTTATCATATAAAATCATTTGGTAAATATGACGGTCGCTTAACCATAAATGCAACATGATGTCGCGTTTGTTTAAAATATAAATTTTAATTTAATGGAAATATATACATAAAAGATTGCTCGATGTCACGTGTTACATGGGGAAAAGATATTTAAATTAAATAAAGAAGAATTACAGAATCAAGTATTTTAGTCCATAATAAATATTAGCGAAAAAAATGGTTGAACACTTCTACGATTAATTGATTGATTAAAATACAGGGTGTCTGCTGGGAAGGTATACTACTTTGTTTTGCCGCCATTTTGGTAAACATTAGTTTTGACAGTTCATATTTGGCAGTCGGGAAGTAGACACGTGGCAAATTTATTATGGAAAAATATTCGATAAACCAACGTGTTTTAATCGTTAAACCATTTTTTTTTTTTTTTTTTTTTTTGTTTTTTATTATTCGATATTTCGTTAACACCTTGTTAACATCATCAGGACTAAAAAAATTAATAAATATATATCAAAAAATATAATAAAAAAGGTCAATTAATAATATAAGTAAAACAATTTTACCAAAATCAATCATCGCTTACTGTGACGATGAGAAAGTTACGTGAAATTTTTGACGAAGCACTTTCGCATTTGAATGGATATGTGAAAAAACAGAATAGTCGGTTCTGGGCAACGGAAAACCCTCAAATTATTCATCAGTCACCTTTGCATCTATTAAAAGTGACGGTCTGTTGTGCAATTTGTAGTCAGGAGGAATCTTTGGACATTATTTCTTTGAAAATGAAAACGGCGTAACGGTAACTGTGATTGGGGAGCAATATCGTGATATGATTGAAATTTTTTTTTCGATGTACATATTTTCTAATTTTCGAAAACACAAGAAAACACATGACTTTTCTTTTGATGTGGCAGCATTTTTTTATGCATTGAAAAGTAATTTGTTTTTTTTTTTTACCAAAATATTTAATGAAAATATAACAAAATTAATTTTTTTGATATAAAATTGAAGGCATTAATATGCCTGAAGCTTTGTTATCGATTGTTGAATTAAAGAGAAACCAATTAAGAAACTATACAATTAACAAATCAAACAAGAAATTGCCACAGCTAATAATTATTTATTAGTGCCATTTGCTATTACTTTAAGAGTTATTAATTTACAAATTGGGCAAACAATTTATTATCTTTATAATTAATATCCAATTTCGAAAATAAATATGGAAATCACGAAAGTAAATGCCAAATCACAAAACGAAATAACAACATTTATTGCAATAGAGAGTGTCTCTAATTTTTTTTATATTTTCATAAATTTTTTTTGTACAAAATCACCAGTTTTGCTGTTATAATAAATAAAAAACATATTAATTTATTCACATGATGAATTTCTAATGAGCCAAAAATAAAAAGCAGTTCTAATCTCAGTCTCAATCTGGACGATGGCATACAGTAATTACTATACTGTTAACATCACTGTTAACAGGCCAGTTATCTGAGTTTAACGTACCCTTAACAAAACCAATATTAATTTGTAGCTTTTTAAGTAATATCACATCTTTTTTTCTTATTAGTGGAAGTAAACAAAGTGAGAAAATGCAAGCACAATTTCAACGTTTAAAGTCTGAAAATAAATAATGCTCAACAATGTTATTGACTTTAGAATTAAAATTCTGCAACAATGTATCATTTTATATGAAAAATGGAACAGAACTCTTACAAAAGCTACTGTTTGGGGGGGTTTTTTTTTAAATCTCTGTCAGTATTATTTTGCCATTTCTAGCATTTTTCTTTCCACCACAGGAAATTTTAGCTCTTTTATTATTTCTATTTTTTTTTCCACTGCAAAATCATTTATTGTATGAACAAAAAATGAAAATAAAAATCACTTGATAAGTGCATAATACGCGGTTTCTAAAGATGATTTAACAGTGTACGAGCAGAATACTCGTATAAGTGTAATACTGGTAGGTATATGTATGTACATATACATACGAGTATATACATATGTATATGTATGTAAGGCACGACAGGATTTGCCTTTCGATGCTTTTGGTTTTTTATGTTATCAAAATACTATGCCGAGGCATTGTTTAGCTTAGGAACGCTGTATTGATACAGAGAAAATATATCAACAACTGTCTGAGGATTACGAGACTAATAAATACTGATGCTATTGATAACACACAGATATTTATGTAGCAGAAAGTGTTTTTCTATATAAAATATTGTTATAGAAGGGGATAGGGGGAAAGAAATGGAATGAATCACAAATTGCTGGATTGTAATCGTTTGCCTTTTCTACTCTGCCCAATTCATTTTATTGCCTTCTAAAAATGGCGATGAAAGCAAAAATAAAAAAAGAGTTTCCAGTTGATGTCATCAGCACTCACAAAATGAAATTAATTTTTAGTTCTTGTCAAAATAAACAAATCGGTTTTTGTCACTTGATAATTATTTTGAACAACAATTTACAGAAATTTTTTTTAAAAATATATGTATTTCTAAAGAACACATTTTCTCTTAAAACCGTTTCCACATTGCCAATAGTCAATTTTTTTATATGAAAAATATTAAATTTTCGAATGATTTCTTCTTGGAAATATCACTTGTTATACCAAATATTAATTTGTTCAAACTATTTTCAAAAGTCGAATCCAGTATTTATTTCATGAAAAATAATTTTTATATCGAATACATTTAAATTGAATAATTTTCTTTTTTTTAATTTCAACTTATGGCGGTGGTTCAAGTAGTCTACAAAACCAAAACTCTACTGGGTTCAACCCCAGTTTCAGACTAAATCATAAAAACATCTCGCATTTTTTCTGATGTGCATTTGTGTCAGTTGTTGTCGCAAGGTTTCAGTGGCGAAGGAATAGTAAAATAATTACTGAAAACGGCTACTAAAAACGAAGCTTCAAAAAATTTAATACGTCTCTTTGACATCAGAGGCGCATCAAGGAACGTGCAAAAGCAGAGTTGTAAAATTGTGAAGCTTCACCTCCTATCCTATCATTTCTCTAGCTATCCCTTTCCTCTAGTTCCAGTACAATGCTTAGCATATGCATGGGTGATCTCCTGAGTGATGTTCCAAGATAAAAAAGAGAGAAATTAAAGCAAATTTTCGGAAAACATTTTCAAAAAAATAATGTTACATATTTCGATTTTCAAAAAGTGAACTACACTTTCTACTTTATTTATTAAAAATATTTGCACTTCATTGTTCTCTTCTAAACCCAGACCAGGTTTAGAACCGAAGATATTTCGGTTGCAGAGTCAACGCGCTAATTACTGAAATCACACTCCATCAAATGGTAGATTCCCGATATGAATATCAAATGAAAAGCTTGAGCAGAAATCTGTAGATTTATTAAGACGATTTTACAATATCCCACTAAAAGATGTCTGATTATATACCATGACGCGTTTATAATAAGGCGAAGAATAATCCAAAAAATTAATTATGATCATAGTTCAGCGTTCTAGGAAACAATTATTTCTTTTTATTCCTTAGCTGACTGAAACTGAAAAACGTTGCTATATGTAACTGTCTCGTTTCTGAATAGATTTAATTTCAGTTGGGAGCCTTGCAGCATAAAACTGCAGTAATAAGAAATGAGAAAAAAAATATGACCATCGAAATATTTTATTTTATTTTATTTTACTAAAGAGAATATAATACGATAAACGTAAAATCCCTTTGAAATAAGTGCTTGATTAAAATCACTTTCATATTAATTAACTGTGTGTTGCTCTTAATCACTTCCAGACCATCCGAAAATATACAGTTATTGAAATTTCGGATGTAGTCAAATATTATCCACTGAGATATTGTAAGCAAAATCACAAGTCGAGGAGTTTTAAAAAATGAAATGATTTTTTTGATTTCGGTATTAGCACCAAATGAAATGCTGCATATGGACCAGCTAAACCATATAACAAACATAGATAAATGATAGTAAAGTATGTTAATAAAGCGACACTGAAATATGTATATATTTTACACTAAACTACCAGCAGCTGTATCTGTTATCTTAAAAACAAACTGTGCACGTCGCATTTATCCATCAACATTTGTAGTCGTGTAGTTGTGTATCATGCTGCGATCTATGTGCTGAATACTTATGGCTGATTGGCTGAATTTTTGACATCGTTTTTAGTTAGTATTCTTGTAATTTTGTTATAACATTTGCTTTTTTCGGCCTTTCTTAATCAAAGAGTGAAATGCTAAATGTTAGAAAGAGAAAACAGCTTTCTTCGAGTGTAAATCGAATGAATTATCACTACTGTAACGTTTTAAACTCAAAATGTGATTTTTAAGCTAAGAATTCCAAAAAATAAATTTTTAAGTTTTAGTATTTTTTATTGATAACTTACTTAAAATTTTGTCTTTTCAAGTTTTTTTTTTCATAGATGAGGATAACGTAAAATACGTATCTTTTCTTGTGCTTACATTTCATTGTAAATTAGTTTCTTCGAGAACTCTACTTGCCATACACTTTAGCTCGAGCAATATTTACTATTGCCATTCTTTCTTTACCGAAGTTCAATTGCATGCTACTGCGAGTATTTTAAGCGATTTTAAATAGAGTTTTTTAATTCATTTGTTGTATTTTATTTTGCTGATTGGCATTTACCATATCCTCAGCTTGTCAGGCCATTGTTTCCGTTTTATTTTGGATGGCTGGTTTGCAGTGCAGTATGAGTAATGCTGTCGTTGCCACAGTACAAAAATTGTTTTCTTTTTGTGGCTGTGTGTGTGTGTGTAAATAGATAGTGGTGCAGTTATGTCATTGATTTAGTATTTTCTTTTATTGTAAACTTATTTTTTCCAGTCTCTTATTATTTGCAACTTCTTTGGCGGCGTGAATTAAATTTAAAAACCTAAATAAATTTAAGTTGTAAAACAAAGATAACGATTTTGATGTTACAACTGCAATGCTAAAGACTAAACTTTACAAAATTTTTGGATTTTTGGATGATTTAGTTTTATATTATTCTAAAATCTGGTCACACTGGCTGTAGTTCTTGAGAACGACATTTTTTATAATTCTTTCAGATTAGTAGCCTCTCTAAAAAATTACCCACAATTGACAATAACACAATTCGCAACATGGTGGCTATAACTTCGGTAGTTAAGACGTTGATTATAAAACCAAAACTCGTGGTTTAGAGCCGACTATCCGACTAAGATATTTCGCATTTTTTCTGATGTGCATTAGTGTGACTTTGTGTCAGTCGTTATCAGAATATTTCCGTGCGAAGACATAGTCACTGGTCACTGAACATTACCGGCTTCAGCTGATACTAATCCACAAGTAACATCAGAACGCCCTCCTGTATTGTGTAGCACCGGCGAAGTAAAATAATAGGTGTGTTTGTTTACTCTAAATTGAATCGAACTTTCTACAGCTGTATCAGCAAAAATCACAGGAGGATATATTTTCTATTTTCTTCTATATTGCTTCTTTATCGAGCTGCCAGATTTAATGTGTTCACCATTTGACAAGTTAGGGGCTGCCACACATTGTTGAAAAAACCTAAAAGCTACATGAAATACTTCAAGTTTAACATGAAAAAAAGAAACAAAATTTAGCTCGAAAAAACTACTTAGTTGAGAAAGAGGGTTTCAATGGTGGTTAATGCGCTCATGGGCTTTAATTTTACTAACGGCTTTTGATTGATATTCCTTAATGTTGTTATCGCGTTGGTGTTTACTAAGCAGTTCATTAATTTTTTTTTATATTTAAAGTACAAACTGCACGTTTATTCAAGTTAACGTCAAAAAATATTATCGCGTTGGCGTTTGCTAAGCAGTTCATTCATATTTTTATATTTAAAGTACAACCTGCACGTTTATTCATGTTAACGTCAAACAATTATAAATAAATATATGTAATTAAAATTTTTTAATTTAAAGATTATTCTTTAAGTTTTCATTGTAATTCCAATTAATTATCCTAAAAGTTCGCTTATATCTATTTAATGAAATTGCACAGCATATTATTTGCCTGATATATTTACGTGTAGAATACAGAATACATACAATACATGTATGTATGTATGTACTATATGCACGACGAGTACATACATATGTATGTATATACGTTTATAGTAATTTTAATTTTGATTTCCTTAAGACAACTGTATTACGTTAATATGCACTGCCCTACAATAGTAACGACATCATTTTTAATTTCCCATTTACTGCTAATTAGTTTTGCTATTTTTAATTCTATTTCTTTATTCTTTTCTCCATTAAAGCCTACATGTCTTTGAGTAGAAATTAAATGAACTTAAATTAGAACATTTTTATGAAGTGTATGTGTGGCAACTGGCAGAAAAGCAATATAAAATTTTTCAAGAAATTTATTTTTAGACCGAATGATAATTAAATACACCATAGACACACAGGAAAAAGTAAAATCAAAATTCAATGAAAAAAACGTCAATTTAAAGTAATAATTAAATTTCAACTTGTCTCGGAAATGAACATTTTTAATTGAAAATATTTTTTCCATTTGAACATTTCATGGCATTTCTTTTTAAATATGATTTCAGGCATATACATATATCCTACGACTACGAGTCCATTCGGTTAGTCCAATGTTTTACTAATTTTTCCAATAAATCTGGCTATATGGATCGCCATTAAAAAGTGCTGGCGCTGAGGTCTATATTGAAAATGGACAATTACTTCCAGAAAAAACAGAGTGATTTCCGCTATTGTACAAAGTCCAAAGGAAATAATTGTTGGAATGCATTCCTTCTTATTTGGATTGTATGTTAATAGATCAGCAGTATTGCTATATAAGTGAGCTATATAATTTTACATAGCGTTCACGCAATATAGTAAATTTTTTGATATTTGTAGTTAAAAATCGTTATTCATAAGTGTTAAAAATCATGAAAAGTGGCTGATATTTAAATTCTTGGCATTTTCTTATTTGTCAATTAACTTACTGTCTGTAATATGTCTACGGTTAAAATAAATTTTATTTGCAAAATTTTTATGTTTGAATTTATTATTCTTAAGCCCACACGAGCAATAAGTTCTGTAATTATTGCCGTGGCAACTGTCAAATTTGATTGCCAACACAAGATATTAACGTGTGCAGTACGCAAATATGTATTAAAATATACTTATGTTTATTCTGCAATAATTGTTAGAAGATATCGCTGAGCAATAATGTCTAATACAATCCGTGAAATTCAAATTAAATTATTTTTTTTAACGCAAAACAAAAATATTTTTAACAAATTTTAATTAAAAAAATTTATTTAATTAAATTTATTAAATAAGAATGCAATAAAATTCTTAAAGTTTATTATTTTTTTTCTTGGACCGGCAATCAGGGGATGACTCCTACCCATTCGGTGCTGGCACTAGGAAATAAGGTTTTGGGAGAGAGGGAGTAGTGTTTATTGACATTCGATTTCAATTTTCTCACGTCAAAAGTGACAGGAAAAACCTCTGCGGATAGTCTATTCCACATACGTGCTGTTCGGCCGAAAAGCGAATTTTCTCTGTAAGAGTCCGAACACAATGTAACGATTATTTATTGCGGTGCGGTTTTTCATACGATTTTGAAGTAAAAAACCGCAGTGCGGAAAGGCATAAAATTAAAATCTATTTTATTTTCATTGCGGGCTTTCTTTTTCTGTCAATTTTTTATACACGTTCTCTTTCTCTGATGTTGCCATAGTTTTTGAATAATTGGCGATGTTCACGACATTATTGTAAACATAAAACTTGTTTTTGAAGTTCATAAATTTTTGTCATAAAATATTAAAGTTTAAAAAATATTTCATTATAAAATTTTAAATATTAAATATATTGCAAAATATTTAACGCAAACAGTAATTTTTTTTAGAAAATTTTATAAAAATGTATGCACAAATAAATTAATAAAAATGTAAACAAACAATCACAAGTATTACCGTCGCAAACTTCCGTTGTATTATGTTTATTTTTCTCTTCCGCAAAGAGAAATCGCACCGCACCGCAAATATTGTGTTCAGACTCTAATGCGTAGTGCGATTCGCTCCCAAATCGACCACAAATGGATGCGCTCCTACTGATAAACGTGATTGAGGGGTTCGGCACCAAGTTCCCTGATTTCATTAGAACACATACCATTATAGTAATTATAGAACAACGAAACGCAACCAACGTTAATAGAGTTGGGTATCATACTGTTTCCAATGAGTTTCTTTGCACTTTCCTGTACACAGTCGAACAACATCAAAATAGTCTTTGAAGCACCGGCCCATATATGAGGGTCGTGTTTGCAATTTGACATCGTTATTCTGCCGACGTTATTCTGCCGACGTTATTGATTGCACTACGATACAAGAAATTGCTCGTGTATGGTTGGAGGAACGATAAATAAATATGTTTGTTAATTTAATACAAATTTTATCCTAGTAAGTTAAATGGAAATGGTGTTAAATACCACATATACAAACATAAACACTCATCCACATACACATTCACTTTTAAACAACATACTTAAATACTCATCAAACAATAAGCGGACCCTGCCAAATAGAAGGTGGCTGGTCTACCGAGTAACTGTATCCCATTAAAGAAAACAAATCTACTCAAGAAAATAGAATTTACAGGGGAAGAAGTAAAAAGAAAAAAATAATATAAACAAGCCGTAAGTAGTAAAATATTTGCTAATAAATTGTTGCTTAATTTTCGATTATTTGTTGCCACGTCAATTGTTAACAGTGGAAAACAGTAGAAATGGGGAAGTAGGCAGCGTGAGTGTGGTATTTAGCATCTTCCAAAATTAGTTCAATATACTTTTTTCTAGAATTAGCTCGTGGATAAGCATAAGTATGTGTGAATGTATTTGTGAGTTTGGAGAGGTTATTATGGCAACATGTTGTATTGAATGAAGTTCAGGGATTTGTTAAGAAAACATGTGTGAATCGTGATCGCTTCTTGGGTCATGTACGAACCATTAATTATTGATGACGCTGATGATGATTTTATTATAATTTTTTTTCTATCGCTTTTATTGTTTTGAAAGAAGAAAAAATTAAAAATGGATTTATTGTGAAAATTTTTCTTATTAATTAACAGGATGTGTATTTGCGTTCTAGCAGTTAAAGCATTATTACAAGGGAACTCGACTAAAAAAAGAATTTTTGGCTAATGAGGAAAAAATACATGGAATTTTTTTATTAAAACAAATTTTTAAATAACTATGCGTATTTTTTTAAAAAGCTATATTCAGTATTTTTAGTTTTACGTTGGAGAACATTTTCTTTTGCATAAAATAAATTAAATATGTTGTAACCAAGGCAAACTTTTAACAGGCAGGCTTAAGATTTTGGTGATGGTTTCCTCCGCCTCTTAGAGATGAGAAATGCGACAAAAAATTAAAAAGAATTTAATTTCAATTAGTTAAAAGCACGTATGATTTAATTAAATTAAAATTGTTACTCACCCTTATCGTGAATAATTTTTCTTTCGAAATATATTTCTTTTTCCGAAAATAGCACTCATGAAACATTTTTCCCTGAAAGATTTTTCTTTCGAAATTTTACTACTTTCCGGGGAATTACATATAAAATGTTGATAAATGTTTTTTTTTAATTGGATATTTTGATAAATATAAAATTTTTTTGGATCAAGGTAAAAAATTATTTATTGAGTGGTGGGCCAAAAGAAATCACCCTATTGGAAGATGCTCTTATTTTTGCAAATGTCGGCCAATGGCGGCCAATGTCAAATCTGTTTTGACATTTGTGAACTAGACAGATGTAGAATACCAGTGAACAAGCGCTTAACCTACGTCCAAGCCATCCTCAATCTCGAGGACGAAGTGAACGATTTTTCGACCAAAATCATAATGAGCGATGAGGATCATTTCCACCTCAGCGGGTACGTGAACAAGCAAAACTATCGCTTCTGGGGCACCGAAAATCAACGAGTAATGCACGAGGAGCCATTACACCCGCTCAAAGTGACTGCATGTTGCGCTGTTCACTCTGGAAGAGTCATCGGGTCATTTTTTTCGAGGACGCCGCTAGTCAAACGACAACAGTGGACGGTGCGCGCTATAGGGCTATGTTAACCTGGTTTTTTCTGCCGCAATTGAACGAATTAGGAATGGAGGACATGTGGTTCCAACAGGTTCCACAACCGATATTCGGAAGGCGGCGTTCCCGGGTCGCCTCATCTCTCGCTTTGGCGATTTGCACTGGCTCGCAAGATCGCCCGATTTAACCGTTCCAGTTTTTTTTTGTTGAATGCGCCCATTTGGCCGATATCATCTTCTCGACTTGACCAATAAAATTATAAAGGTTCAGATAAACATAATCAAAAATTAGAATCGAAGTTTTTCATTTAGAAAAAAAATGAGAGCCAAACAACATCGGATGACTTCTTTTGGCCCACCTTGTATAAGAAAATAGATATAAGTCAATTTATTATAAAATATGGTATGGATGCTGAGTGAATGGAATGCGCAGCATATTCGTCGACAGTCAAGCGGCACTTTTCGCGCTGGCTTCAGTCTGAACTTCCTCGGTCTTGGTTGCAAAGATATGTTATACATACAAGTTAAGCCGTCAGGTTGACATTATTTTTATCAGAGTTCCGCCACATAGCAATTTCTTCAGCAACGAACAGATAGTGAATAGGGATCGGAGGAGCAGCTCACGACTGGTCGCGGTATTGACGGGCCTTTGTTCGATCGGCAAAAATGCCGTTAGGCTGGGTCTCTCTCACAATGCATTCCGCGGTATCTGTGGGGAACAGAATAAGGAGGAAATAGTTTTCTACCTGCTCTGCGACTGCCCGGCGTTCCACCTACTGCGGCACAAATGTACTGAATGACTTATAGGAGGTTTCCCATATGGCTCGATCCATGGATCTAGCTGTGGATCTCATACATGGGTTATAACTCTGATGAATGAACGCTATTCTGCGCAACGCTTTTTCTAGAACGGCTGCCTGCGTGAATCAAGTTGAACCAACCAACCATGCTAAATATGCTTTTATTATGATGTATTCTAAAATATGAATCTACTGCATTTATCTATCATTTATCTATATGCATTTATCACAAAATAATTAAAACTCTGTATTTGTTTATTGATAATGCATTTAATATATATAGTCGTATTTAGAATTTCCACTTGAAGGAGCTGATGTAAAAACTTTTAAAATATTTATTAACAATTTAACATTCCGCTCTCTATTAAGATTCAAAATTACTCTCGTTATTGTGTGCTTGTGTGTGCGTTTTATTTTTTATAAAATTGACTAAGATTGACACAAAATAAATCGTTATCCGGCCAGGCTATTTATCATATCCTCCAGGAATAATACAAAATAACTTTTATTCATTGTGATGGTGTTCACAATTCAAACAAACACGAAGAATAAAGAAAACAGCAACAATATTAAGTTTGAATGACTGACTGGGCCAGTGTCATGATTTCTCTATTTCATAAGCTTTAGCAAAGGTAAACAATGAACAGAGTGTTCCGAAATTTTATTCAAAGCCTGAAAGTAAATAAAAAGATGTACTAAATTCAAAAAGTTTCGTTTGAAATTCTAATGTAATCATGCCAATTTTAGACATGTGTTCGAAAAATCCGCTTCAATTGAACAATTGTGCGATGTTTTTTCTTTTAGCTGCACGGGAACTACAGATATGATTGACAGCTGAGAATGTCAAACTGTGTTCACAATCTTGTCAGTAAGATTTGACAAGTCATCATGAATCGTTTCCATATAGTGGAAACTTAGTTTGTTAACAATAAATCAGTTCGCACTTTGTTCAATTGCAAGCAATTGATGCAGTTATTGATCGTGTTCGATGCAACACCATCAACAAGACAAACGAAGAGAAACTGAAGAGAATGTTACTGATGTAGCACGAAGTATGGAAAAAGACGCCGATATGTCAATTCGTCTTCGTTCTCAACTTGTTGGCCATTTTTTGTTTCCAAATATTAATCAGCTAAACACCAGCGACATTTTTGTTTGGTATGGCTACTTGCCATACAGCGCGCTTAACAATCGATTTATTGCTAAATTTAAATAAATTTGGTTAAAACGTTATTGCCAGAAGTGGTTCTGTTCACGATAATCCACCAAGTCTTGAACAATTGGAAGACAATATCTAAGCCACCATTGACGCCATACGCCCAGATTTATTGAAAAAAAAATTGTAAAAAATTGGACTGATCGAATGGAGGGTGTAACTCGTAACCGCGGAGTATATATAACTGAAATTATATTTCAAAAAGAAATGTCATGCGATTATCTATCAGATTATAGCAAAAACTTTCATTCCAACAACATTTCTGTATTTATTATCATTTTAAGTTCTCTGGCAACTAAAAGAACAGACGACTAATGTTATAAAATAATTATTAAAATGACTTAATGTTTCGTCCTCGAACCAGTGCTCCGGGAATGTCTCCAATGTACGCAGTGCATTGCACCGCAACTATACACTTTATTATTGCAGTAATGAACTGTAGTTTATTCAAAAAGTATTCCATTGAGTCTTTTCTAAATGAATAAACACTTAAAGTTTTAAGCAATTTTCTTTTCAACTGATTCTGACATTCATTTAAAAAAATAAATAGAAAAAATGATACGGATTTTCGGTTGCCTTCAAAATTGTCCTTTGTTTAAGTTAGTTATTGCCACAGTAAAATAAATAAAATTTATAAAATAAAAGAGAAAAAATTTTTTATGGGTTTAAATCAGTTGTTTTTACGGAACTTGGGGTGTTTTTTTGGTACTGTAAAATATTATGATATTCTCAAATAGTTTAGGGGAATTTTTATATAAACGTGTGAGATTTTAAAACTTTTTGAAACAAATTTCTTTTTAATTTTCTTACATATATATTTAATTTTGTTTATTCTAAAGTAAAAATCAGTTGTTTTTACGGAATTTGGAGTATTTGGTAGTAAAAATGGCAGAAATAAACGAACATTATTGTGGAAGTCGTTGTTTGTTTATTTGTAAGTTACAATAAATAAAATAAAAGAAAAGACAATTGTTTTTACGGGCTTAAATCATTTAATATTTTATTTTTAAAAATTAAATGAATAAAAGAATATCATAAAGTATGTAATAATAAATTTGACATATATTTTTTATAGGAAAAAGCACAATTTTGAAATTAGAACCATATAATTTAAATTAACTTTTAAATGAAAAATAAGTAGACCGGTTTTTAAGTGAAGTTTCATTTATATTAAAAAGCAATTTCAGTTAATTTTATATAAAGAATATTTTGATTGTATATTTGAAAGGGATAGAAAGTGTAGAGGAAGGATTTATAAGTGAGGTTATAGGAAGATATTGAGCTTAATTCTTGAGCATATCTGTAGTGACGCATTTTAGGGAAATTGTAAAGGAGAGATGTTGCCTTTCTGGTGTTTCTTGGCGCATTAATTCTTTTAAGCTTAAGGAGAGCCATATTTTCTTTATTATATTATATCCGTAATATGCTAATAACGCAGTAACGTAATTAATACACCTACTTAACAGTAGTGCTGCTATAATTCTACATTAAAAATTTATAGAACTCGGCACATAGAACCTCTCATTTTCACTTGAGTTTCGGCACACTCTTAAAAAAACTGATTTCTACTTTCGTATTGCAACCAATGGTGTTGTCGCTGCCTTAAGTTTTTTGCTCAAAATAACAACTACAAGTGACGACTGTTAGTAGTGGAAATTTAATAGAGGGATGTCAGCCAATATTTGTGGTTTTCCTGCCCTCAGGAGTATATTTTTCATTGCTTATTTGTTATTATTATTATTATTCTTTTGTGTGTGCGTTGTGAAAACCCTCTACTGAGGGTTAAAGGAAAGTTGCAAGTTGAATATACTTTTTTCCCTTAACTGGTCCAAAATACTTTTTTTTAGCTTTTGATTCTGAGTACGAATAACAAAGAGGCTCTTCAACACATTTACGTGTGAAATTATGCATCATCAACAAGCCACAAGGGGTCATTTAAAAGTTTTTCCATTTTTTTTTTCGTTAACAATTCAAAAGCTTTTTTCTTTTATTTGTTAAATAAACACAATAAAGTATGAGAGAAGTTTTTTCTTTTTCATTTGTATGGCCATGAATATTGTGAAATTTATTTGTCTTTTAGAAAAGTTACTCCTTGAGGTATGTTAATGTAAGTGTGTGTGTGTGTTAGTGAGTCTCGGTGTGATAATGATAATAACGGTTTCTAACAAATGACTTTTAATAGAAAAACAGATTGAAATTTAAATTTACAAAATTTGTTTGAAATAATTCTTAACTTGTTTTTCAAAATGAAAAATTTCCCCAAGAAAATATTTAAAAATTACAAGTGTTTCAAATAAAAATAAATTCACTGCCATTTCGTACATAGAAGACGGCGGCCATTTATATTGAACACAACAATAAAGAAAAACTCAAATTGTCTTTATTTTCAATATAAATGGCTGAATGATTATTTGCACTCGTCTTCTATGAACAGGCAGTTAGCAAATATTTTTAAAGCACTAACAATTTGCTTTTTATAGTGGAAATCTTTTTAGCAAAAGGGAAAATATTTATTTGAAGAGAATGCAAAGTTTTTGCAATAAAATAAAATTTTAACTTTTATTTCTTTCAAGATTACTTTTGGCCATTTAACAAAATATGGAATACAACTCTCACGGTGCTAGTGCTTCAAAGTATATTTTGAAGTTAATTGACCAAGAGAGAGAGAGAGAGCGCCAACTTTATTAACTCTCGAACTTCGTGCCAATGCGTTGCTGTTTCGTATATTTATCGTTACTATAAAGGTATGTACTCTAATGAAATCTGGTAACTAGTTCTCGAAAACCCCTCATTTCTACGTATAACGTGCTGCTCATTAAGAGCCCACCCATTTTTGTGGTCGATGTAGCAGCGAATCGCTCTACAATTTATAGAGAGAACTCCATTTTTTGGCCGAGCAGAATAAATATTCATGCAGATGTCTCTCTAGTCACATTTGATGTGAAAAAATTCTATTCGAATGCTCGTAAACCTCCCTATATCTGTTCCAAAAAGTTAATTTCCTAGTAGCAGCATAATGCATTAGATCTGCAAGGGTCAGCATCTGAGTGCCGGCCCAAAAGAAGAAATAAATTAACGTCGTCATTACTGAACTAAATATTTCGGCTTTTGTTCGTTGAACGGAGCTGTGATATTTGAAATTAACTTGTACTGTTGCAGTTTAGAGTATAACATCGGTATGGAATTTTTTGCGTCATGTTATTGCACTTTTTACCAACTATGGGATCAAAGTTGAGATATGTATGTATGTATCCATGTGAAAATAACAACTTTCTCAAAAATAAAACAAATGGGAGCTGTTTTTTTTTTCAAGTTAAAATTTAAAAAATTTAATTTGTGGAATATTAAAAGAAAATAAAATTTGTTTCGAAAATGATCATTAAAAATGACATGAATTTAAACAACAGAAACCAGCAATCCCTACGTCTTAAATGACAAGTACTTAATTACATTTTTTGCCTTGTTTCGTGTGTTAGAATGAAATTTAATGATTCACGTTTATATTTGTGAAGAAGTATTTACATGTTGCTGATGCCTTCGATTTTCCAACTTTTCAAATTTCTATCTATTGAATCACGTACTTGCAACATGTTACAGTACTGCCAATACAAATATACAAACATCCACATACACACTATTACAAATTATAGGCACTGGCTGTTCAAATTTGATTTTAGTCAAGACCTTCAGCATAGAAAAAATCATATGCCTGGTTACAAATTCAACACTTGTACATTTTTTTTTTTTTTTTTTCAATGCACAGAAAATATATTTGGGGTACAGCACATACAATATTTATGAACTATTTAATAACAGACAATATAAACCTTCATAAGGATGTTGTAACACCTACCAACGAATATTATCGTTAGCAGTGCGAGAGCTACCACACCAGAATCACATCACACTGATTATTACCTCCTTCTACTATGAGTTTAAGGGGCGGCAAATACAAAAGTATTGAAGGATAAGGACGAAAAGTAAATCTCTGCAATAGTTTCGATTTGTTGAAGGTGATGGCAAGAATAGGGAAGAATGTGAGTCATTTACTAATTAATGCTTAGAGAGAAATACGCTACCAGAAACCCAAATGTCTATACATACTTTAGAGGTACACAAGTTAATTTAGATGTATACACAGTATTCAGTATATACAATGTATCTGTTATTTTTTACTGGTGCAGACATTAGCAGCAATTTTAAAGAGCTTCTGTTTTCCCAGCATTCGTCTTGTATTGAAACTTTTTTGTATAAAAATGAAGACAAATAATAAATATTAAGTATTAGAGTAGACAGTAGATTTTAACGGCGTTGTTGTTTTTAATGAAAAAGGATCACTAAAAACACTTATTCAGAACGAAAATCCTTGTCCTTGTCATACATATATTTTTAGGACTGGATGTATTTTTCCTCAGAAACTGAGGTTTTCGATACCGAAAGTAGGAATTACTCTCAGTTCGCGGTGATTTTCCCTGTTTATAATTTTAGATATTTTTTTTTTTACCAATACAGTAGAAGTTCGAAAATTTAAGACCCGATGAAGTTAAGAATACGGAGAAGTTAAGCACCTTTCAGTTACCACAAGGGACTTTAGAAAGTTAAGTGCTTCTTAACATTGTTGAGTCATTTTTGTTTTATTTGTTTTTTATATGTCGTTTCCCAAATGGCATTTAAAAGATTGTTTGACAAGCGCGACCGTACGGTATCTAGCGTATTTAGCTAAGCAGAGCGTATATGGAACGGCGCGACGAAACCGAATTCGTGATAGGAAAATGCCAACTCCCAAGGAGGTCCAAAAAAGAAAGAGGGTATTCTACCGAATATGTTGTTGACTACAAAGATATTGCCAATGTCATATGTAAAGACAACAAAGCTGTGATCCTCACAGGCTCCTTTGCAAGCTACAGTCACAGTAAGCGAAACATAGAAGAAAAAAATACACCTTTTGATATCTGTTCATAAAGTATTGAAAATAAAAAAGCCCTCCACTACTCAGTCAAGTAGTAACAAAACAATGGGGGTATGAAAAAACAACAAGATATATTTAATATTCAATGCATCAAAGTAACCAAATAATTATTATACAATTTTTCGCATACATGGCATACATATATACTCGTGTAAACAAATTCATATACGTATTTCAACATTAAACATCATTAAGTATCAGGAAACAAATAATTTATAATGAAAAGCTGAGCATAGAAAAATCATTTCGATATCTAATGCTCTATTTACACACACACACACACAAAATAAATACAATGACAAAAATAATAGAATTGAAAAGTTTTGCAAATTAGATGAAATACTAATGCAATAGAATACAAATTTTACACTTGATTGAAGTATCATTAAATCTTAATAAACTGTTAATAAAATTAAAATCAGACAGTAAATTACGGCATGCGATTCGAAATGAAATTTCACTACAATTCCTATTAAATTCCAATCAATATCGAATGCAGTCATTTTGGCGGCTTTCTTTAAGTTACAAATAAATACGAGTTAATAATCCTTGATATGAGATTTATAAATGCTATTAAAAGAAATTGTATTGTACAATTTGATATTTCATTTGTTTTGGCATACATTTCAGTTCCAACGGACTCTTTTTTTTATTTTTCTGTTATCTCGTTATTTTAAATAAATTTTGTCAGTTTTATTATCGCCATTGTCGTCATAATCTAACTATTTCATTGTTTTAAATTAACCATAAAGTAATATTGTGTTATATTTCCGCGACTTAATTTACTTTCAATGTTTTTTGTTCAAACTTTTATTTAAATTTTGTTATGCAGTTTCCGAGAGGAGAAGGTATACCAGAGTATTCGTGGATTCGTGCTGAAATCTCATCATAAAATATTGAGGAATGTGGCAAGAAATATCCTTGCAGCATTAAAATACCCTACAGTGATCACATGTCTTCTTATTAAATGCCGCGTACTGACGGTATTTTGTGGTACTGACTATCCTACAAGGTCGGAGAAAAATCTAATAGAATTCTGTCTTACTTGAGTCGCAACAAAATTGGGTACTATAGTACGCTAACATGTGGCAAATTTTCTGTTAACACCCATACCTAAACAAGAGCGGAAAGCGGAACGTTTTTTCCGCTTAACTTTTACGCTGAAATGCCATACCTAAATAAAAGCGGCAACGCTAAGTCAAAACGATCAAAACAGGGTTATCAAAAAAATAATTATAACAACCCTGCTTATTTGAACAATAAAGTTTATTGGTGTTTGCGATTTTTAAATAAGCATTTTATAAAAAAAATTTTAAACAATGAGTTATATGGACGTTTTGGAAGATTTATTTACTTCCATTTTCTAATAACAAATATTTTTTTATGTTTATTTCTTTCACCTTCTTTATTTGCAACTTACTTCACTATTAAACGCACTGTCAAAATCGGATTTTCCAATTGCACAGCGTTGCCGTTGCGTTGACGCCGCGTTATTTCGGTATGCTACATACAAATTGTATGGGCATGAGAATTTTTGACAGCTAGAAAACGCTTTCCGCTCTTGTTTAGGTATGGCTGTTACTGAACAGAAATGTCAATACAGTTTGACATTCTAAACTGACAAACCCTAGTTGTCGATATCGATAGTTCTCATGCAGCTAAAAAACAGCCGATATAATGGTGTGAATTAAAATTGCATTTGTGTGCCAGACCCCAGCCAGCATTTTTTATCGTGCATGAGTCAGCTGAGAATGTCATGATGTGTTTTAGATCGTTGACGAGCGCATTTTTTAATCATGTACGAACTGTTACGAGAGCTGATTCTTCTGTGAGAAAATGGGTAAAAAAGCAATACATAATTGAGAAGGAAGATGTTTTTAATATACTATATGTCAATGAAAACACAAACTTTTTTAAGCCTCATGATGTATTTGTAAAGACAATTAACATAACAATATCGTGTTGGCCAAAAACAAGAAATATGTGCTTGTTATTATCACTCCTGTCATGATTGCCAGAGATTCTATTTAAAATAGATAATATTTAAAAAAATCTTTTTTAAAGTAAAAAATCTTTTACAAATCACAATAAACTTTGAAAATAAGATAAATCTTCAAATATGGCAACACTTTTATTAATATGTAAATCAGAGTTGAAATATCAACTGTGTTGAGTAGATGCATTAATTTTGTAGCTAAAGAAGAGAAATTTTTCGTATTCCACTTTGCCGTCAATTTCATTGCTCTAATATCGTCGAACGATGACTGGAGTAGAGTTTGAACCCACGACTTTCTGGATGTAGAGTAAATAAAAGAGAAGTTGATGAGTATAAGGCAAAACAGCTTCTGTGGACAAAATCGCTTGATATGAGAATCAATTTTTTAAATTAAAATATATTGCAGTTGTGCTAATAATAACTCTGAGAATACCATCCCTTATCTATAAAGTTTTATTGAGTTCGAACGAAAGAATGAACAAACTTTGGGGCAAATCTAATAACTAGTTAAAAATAAAAAAATCAGAACAACTGCGAAACGAATACAATAAATTCATATAAAGGGAACAAAACTATATTTATTTCTTAAATATTTACCATCTTTACTTTTTTTATAGCATTTGCATTTTCATAGAGTTACAGATTTTGTAGAAAATTTTGTATTTGGCTGTGCAATACTCTCAGACATTGATTGCCATTATGAAGTGGCACAAAAATGTAAAAAGAAAAAAATCGAAGACAAAAAGCGACAAATTAAAAATTCGCTATGAAAAAAATAAACAATCAAATTGCGAATTATAAATTCATTATTATCCTAAAAACTTTATTACAGTATGCAATTGAATTGATACGAATTTAGAAATGGAGTTAAATGGGATAGTTATGCTGTTCTAACAGATAAGTGGATAGATTCCTGACGTTGAAAATACCCAATTGAGGTGGCTTGGTAAGAGGCGACTGATAGACAATTAAAGCTGACTGGCGCTCAAAGCAAAAAGTTGTATTTAAAAAGTAAATTTTTGAGTCACGAAAAAAAATTATTTCGTGATTTCGGCCGAAATCAACTTGATATATAAATGGATCGTGGTTTGTTCGGATGTTCACAAAATGACTGAACCAAAGTAGATACTTCTTTCTGAGGTAATTACTACGTGACGGCTTAAGAAAAAGAAAGGTAGAAAAATTCACTGCAGTTGGCGCTGTAGTTGGCCTTATGTTCCTTATGATTTGATATTTTGACAGTTAAATGTCTTTTCTATATTTTTATAAGTTTTGATTGATTTTTCATAGAAATTCTTTGTATTTACTACGTTTACGAATCCGTGGTCCATCATTTCTGAGTGAAATTGTTTATTGATTTGTTTTCCTTTCCCAGTTGTATTCAAATTTCATATGGATATTTTTCGTTCGTTTGCTTTCTTTATTTTGACTACTTCAAAGGTAAATTATTCCCAGTGAAAACTTTATGTCAAGAAGAGGTCATATTTACTAACATTGGTTAGCGATCCCAGAAAGTAGCAGCACGAGGACCGAGCATGAACTGATCTGTAAATAAGTAATGACCTCAAGGCCAACATTGTTGTAGAAATTCGAGCACTACAGTTACAAATTTTGAAAGATGTTATAAAAAATTCTCTTAAACGAGCCCATAATTGCGAAGCTGAAAACGGGCCTCTTTTAAGTGACATTATTCCCATCTTCTATATTTTATAATCTGAAAAAAAAAAATTACGAAAATATATGAACGAAGAAGTTATTAAATTTTTAAACCCCACGGTGACTTTTGCCTCTCCTTTTATTATATGACGTCAGGCTGTGGAAAATATTTTAAAATTTAAATTGAATGGGAGGTGGGCGATAGGCGTGGCTACTATTAATGAAACTTGGCATGGAGCTTTTGTAAAGCGTATGTGGAAATATTGGAAGCTTCTTCTTCCACAGGAAAAATGTTAAGAGAATAAACCGATTTGGGTTGTATGGGCGATGGGCGTGGCCAATTTTGATGAAAACAAGTTTATTTATTTATACATGTACACACATTTATACATGTGTATAAAGAATATTTTTAATATCAAAGACAAAAAAATTTTCATTTCCTTTCAAAAATATTTTCTTTTTATTCTTCTTTTAAAAAAATATTTTTGTTAATACAAATTATTATTTCCTGACAATGCTACCTATTTGGTAACGAAATATTGAAAATAAATAATTGAAAAATACTTTTTAGGAAAAACACCATCGCTCAAAAGTAAATATAATTAAAAAATTTAATAAAGGTCAAAATAAAAATAGAAGTGAGACTAATATAAAAAAGACGAGCAAATCTTAAGATAAGGATAAGGATAAAGGATACAATACAATAATAGCAATACACCACAATAAATAGAAGATTTGACAAATATTTTTTTGTTGGAAGCAAAATTCATCATTATTCAAAAATAACTAAAGGACTATAAAATATGGAAAGATAAAAGGAAATTTTGTAAAATAAAATGAAAGGCAAAGTTAAAAACACAGAATTATCTAATTTAGTATACAGGATACCTTGTGGAGGAAATAATATAGAAAGTTCTAATAAAGTATATGTAGAAACAACAAAAAACAAACTTGAAAATAGATTAGCAGGACATAAGTCAGATCAAAAATACAGACATGTAAACATCAGCATTAACTACACATTGTGCAACATTAAATCAGTATCCAAAATTTGAAGACACAACTATATTGGAGAAAGAAACTAATTATAAACGAGCTTTTTTGTTGGAAATGGTTTAGATAATTAAAATACCTGCGGACAATAGAATAAACTATAAATCATATGTAGATAATTTAGCACAAAATTATAGATATTTAGTTAATACAATTTAGATTTAGATTATGTACCTATTTGGTAGCGAAATATTGAAAATATATAATTGAAAAAAACTTTTTATAAGAAAAACCATCATCGCTCAAAAATAAATATAATTGAAATAATTTTTTTTTTATTTTAGTCCATATTATGCCCAATATTATATTATTTCAATGATCTAGGACTCCTTATAATTTTTGCACTAAAATTTCGTAGAAAAACATTTATTATATTTATCACATCACTTGCTTTCTTGATTTCTTTTTTGCATGCTGTTAAAGAATTCCCTAATGTAAATTATATTTTAACTATAAAAAGTAATTGTACTTGTACATACGAGTAAATAAAAATAGCCTTCTTTCTATACTCACTTATGTCCTTGTGAAAACACATACGAAGGGGCATGTTTTCGCTGAAGTATTTTTCACACATTCAGAACAACATTTGTTTACACACACAGACACATGCTGCCGACATCTTGTCTTGGTTTTCTTTCTCACATTAGTAAAGTATCCAATAAGATATGTAATTTTAATGTGATAACTTCTGTTGTCTTTCATAATTGTTGTTGCGTGTCTAGTGATACAATAAACGATCCACGAGAAATTCACAACTTCTTATATGAAACTCTAGGTCGCCCAAAAGAGGAATAACTACGAACTGAGCTTTTCACAACGCCTTTACATGTCAGTCTATACGGATGCCAACTGGCAATATATGTGCGGTTGGTACAACAGCATAAAATTTTAGAAACAAAAATAAGTCATAACTTCGATTCAAACACCCAAAAATGTCCAAAAAAGTATTTTTTTATTTGTTACCCAAACGTCGTAAATAGACGCTACACTTAATTTCTTCGAACCCTGTTTATATCAAAGACAGTAGTGAATTGAAATAAAAGTTTATATTCCATTTCATTTTCTTATTGCTGTCTGCAGGACTAATTTTGGTTGTAAATTAAGTTCTTAAGTTTTTTTTTTTTTTTCATTCTGTATGTCTTTTTCGATTGTTTTCTTGGTCGTATATTCAGCTCTAAATGAACATGGCATGTGCAAATATGTGTTTGAAAACAATTTAAAAAAATAGAGGAAATAATTAAAAATAATTGAGTTAAGTTGGGCATACTTTCCAAACATACGCTTATAAAACAGATGTAAAATATAAATGTTTTTGGTTTTATTTAAAGGAAGGAATAAAGGAAGGAAATTGCTAAGAAATTAGAAACGTTACTTTAAGGACTTTATTTATCGATAGATTGTTATGCAGATAATGTGCCCAAAAAAAATTGTAGAACAAATTGTAGGTGTGCTAAGAGAAAAATATATAAAATGTGAAAGATTTTCACGGAAGGAGAAGTACATAATTAGAAGAGGTCTTAAGACCATCTCCACTCAATTTGCCTCCTTTTTACATTTTTTAAGTGTAAAAACGAGTTATAAAATCTGTAAGTTTAGTTTTAGCCATTTTAGTACTTATTTCACTTCGCCGGTACTACACAATACCGACGAAGGAGAGCGTGAATTGAATACAGTTGAAGCCGTTACTGTTCAGTGACCAGTGACTATACCTTCGCCACTGAAACCTTCCGACAACAACTGACACACAAAGACACACAAATGCACATCAGAAAAAATGCGAGATATGAGTCTAAAACTGGGATTGAACTAAGGAAAATATTTCGTTTTGTAGTCAACGTGCAGACTACTTCGATCATCGCCACCCTTTTGTCCTTTTTACAGTGCAGGACAGCGACATCCTCTTTGTCGTTCTAAAAACTAGAACAATAGCCATTCTAAGGGACAATCATCGCCTTGGCATGGGTTTCACCGCGACAAGATCCATGATCAGTGTTTTTGAAAATATTAGCAGCCTCTTTCCTCCTCTTGTCAATGCAAGACTCCTTTGTAAAGGAGAGGAGGTTTCTCCTATCATCTATTACCTATTTACAGTATGATGAGAGCTAAGAACTTATGCGAACAACAAAAATAAATTATCTCAAAACTGTTTTCAATATTATAGAATTTGGCATTTAAATTCACAGACTGCTAGTTGAAAAAAAAAACCTTTTGGAGTTGATATTGGGCTTTCACTTAAGCCGGCCGGTTCTTTGCTTCATTGGTATGCATGGATATTTAAACAACTTCTTTAGCATTTGAGTTTCTATGACCAAATCAGTGTGTTTAGAAATAAAACTGAAAACAAAAGACAGTAAAAAACAAAAAGTAACAAAGTACTTTAACTAAATACTCTCAGCATACAATGGCTTAATCAAGCTTTGCGGAAAAAAAGTACAACAAGGAGAAAATGCACTTAACTGGGGTTGAGTGTTGCACTTAACAACAACTGTAGCAATAAAAACAAATAAATAAAATCAACAGCAACGGATACAAAAACAAACACAGATCATTTAATATATTTCTTTTTTTCTATCACCAGTTGAAACCACTTCAAATGAATTTAAACTATGAATTCCAGAAAAGGCTTTGAAGTTATTGTGCACCCTATGAAAGAAATTAAATTAAGCAGTAGTTTATGCTGTTTTAGCGCTCATAAATAGGGACTTTAATATGCGTCGGATGGCATGATAAACCAATCACTAAATTAAGATCTTGTGACAATGGCTAAATGGGTTAAATGTGAACTGGGTCGATTGTACTGCTCGATATTTTAAGCAAAAACTTATTTCTATGTCATTATGAGTGGCATTAATGTTAAGGTACGCGTATCAGTATTTTTTCAACTGATCACTATTTTGCAAGTCTAAAAACGCCAAAACGAGGTGAGCGCTCAGCTCAGTGATCTGAACAATACAAGTCTAGTTTGCACCCACAATTACGTTCTGCAGAGTCAACTCTTTATTTACTTCCGCTAAAGAACAGTGTTTTATATTCGTGGCAGTTGAAAGAATGTTTGCCATTGAAAATCACCAGTACGTTTTAAAAGGAACTGTTGCATTTTTCTTAGCCGCTTGTTAAAGGAAGGATAAAGTTTGTAAGAAGTTTTTTGCCAAAAATATTTGTATGATAATGTTTTTTTAGACATGCGTGTTAAAGTACATATACGATAAGTGAAAGAAAGTCAAAGTCAAAAGCTTTTTTACTTAATTTCTATGAAAGCAACATAAAATATATTTAAATGAAAACAATGCAACACTAATTGCGTGCTACGAATACTTTAGCAGATAAACTGAGCAGAACAAAAAGCAGCACAATCAACAAGATGAAAACAAAAAACTGGGGGAATTTAAAACACTCTGAAATTAAAAATGAAATAAGAAGAAAAAATATTATAAAAATATATGGATGTGTGTATGTGTGTATAAGGAACTTCTAAGGATTACTCTATAAATGAAGTTATTTATGTAAAACGGTGTGGAGCTCGAAACAGTAACAACAAATTATACACTTTCCAGAGCAGACATTAGAACGTGCATAGACGGGAAGTTAGACGCGGGACATTTTGGCACCATAAACATTTAATTTAGACCATTCAGCATGAAATCCAAATAAAAACAAACATACCCAGATGCGTACAAGAGAACGTCGTTTAGTATAAACCAACATTATGGCAGAAAAATTCCAATTGAATTTAAACCGATTCCATTTTATGTAACCAACATGATGGCACAGTGTAGTAAAAATAATAAAATAATTTCCATTTAACTGAAATCATCAAATGTCAATAGAAATGAAAATGACAATGGGTTGTGACTGGGTTTACACAGAAACAAACAAAACTTCTTCCGTTTTTGAAGTTAATTGAAAATCTTTATAAAAAGTTGCACTGAATCCGGGCAAAAAAAAACCCAACGATATCATTCACGATTATAAATGTCTTACTATTATATTTTTTCATGTTTCGAATATAAAAGGGATGGCAACGATTGTGCCATCAAAAACTTTGTTTAGTGATGAATGAGAACGTTGCCGAAGTCGCTCTTCCTTTACAATTAAAAAAACGCGCAACAGCAAAGTTGTGTAAAAATTAAGCCCTACTCTAGAACCTCCAAAAGAAGAAAGTCAGTACACAATATCACCATGGTTGGTAGTCATCTTATCTAGGTGAATGCTACCTCTTTTCTATGAGAAGTTGTACTTTCTATACGCACAACGTGATGTTTATAACGCATCCATGATATTGAGAAAAATATATACATTTATTTTTCTTAAATTCTTGTAAAGTAACAAAATAACTTTTTAGTTGTAAAGTTTTATTGAGAAATTTATAAATTTCTTGCTATTCATTTGACCGTTTTTTATTTTAATTTAAATTATAATATTTTAACAATGTATTTTTTTAAGCTTTAAGGTTTTTTCTCTTTTTATTTATTATTTTTATATTTATTTTCGATATTTCGTTAACCTTCGGTTAACATCTTCAGGTAGTTTTTATTTTTATTATTTTTTTTTATTTTTTTAATTATAATATTTTTCAAGCCTACGCTCAGTAAAGTTCTTATAATTTTTATTTGTTCAATATGATTTATTTTGCATTATTCAGGAAAATGCAATTGACAATATGTTAACAGAGCTTATCAGTTTCGATTCTTCAATTAAATTTACAATGGAAGGGGAATTGAATTCAAGGCATCCATATTTAGATACATTATTAATAAGAAGAGGAAACGATATAGTAATGAATTGGTACCAGAACTTAAAGCTTCAAGAAGCATAATTAATTATTTTTCTAAACATAATAACTGTGTTATTATTATTTATTATAATTTAATAGAAAGGATACTAACAACAAGTGATAAAAAAATTGCATAATGGAAATGAAATTAAGATTAAAGGTATGTTGAAAAATAAGGAATTTTCCGAATAGTTTAATTTATAAATTAATAGATCAATATAGAGAAAGGAGAATAAATCGTACAATAGTTGATTCAAATGAAGAGAATGTATACAAATCAATGATATACGTATACTAGAGTGACCGGATCTTATATGGGGGGATAAAAATGTGGGAATTATTTTGAGTCTTAACCCCACAAAACGATTCTCCTTTCCAGATATTGAGATAGGCGAAATTTGATCTCGATTAAACAACGCTAACCCATGCCGCTCGTCGTTCAAAATTATGAAAAATCTTTATTTTTGGCCAAAAATCTGACATACGGAGCCATAACTCTAGAACTGTAAAAAATAAAAACACGCTTAATATCTCAAATGAAAGCTAATATTGTTCTTTAAAATTTATATTATATACATAATTGTTTTTTTTTTTTCTTAATACTTTTTTTAATCTTTTTTTATTATTTTAAAATCTATTTTTTTAAGCTTTAAGGTTTTTTCTCTTTTTATTTATTATTTTTATATTTATTTTCGATATTTCGTTAACCTTCGGTTAACATCTTCAGGAAGTTTTTATACATAATTGTTGTTATTTTAAGTCAAACCGAGTTACAACAGCGTGACCTGGTACCACTAGGAGCATACTTCGTATATTTTGTTATTAAGTGATACATTTTGGGTTTTTTTTTTGTAAGTTTTTTAGTTTAAAGTAGAAATATAATAAAAAACAAGTAATACTGATAAGTGTAATCACATATTTTATTTAAAAAAATATAAAAATCAGGTATATAAAACAGAAACAGAAAAGGTACCTACATGAGTTGGTAATTTTACATAGTTATGTAATCTATTCTAGATCTTTTGTTAAACAAATTTTTGCAACTAATTCTGTTATCCCACATCACCAATTTGGATTCCGGAAAATGCACAGCACTGTGGCACAAGTACACAGAATAACAAACCTTGTCCGATCGGCTTTCGAGAATAAAGAATACTGTTCGGCACTTTTTATTGATATATCTCAAGCGTTCGACAAAGTCTGGCACGACGGTCTGATGCACAAAATTGTAAACTTGCTACCGGAAAACGTTCACAAATTGTTCAAAAATTACATAACTAATAGATCTTTTCATATAAGGTCGAAATCGGTGATATCTTCCATTAAAAATATCCATGCTGGTGTACCACAGGGAAGTATCCTTGGTCCTTTTCTGTACATTTTATTTACTGCGGATATGCCTACAAGTCAATTGACGCATACATCAACTTTCGCGGATGATACTGCTTTTCTAAGCATACACAAGAATGCAGCAGTAGCAAGCCAACATCTTCAAGCGCATTTGAACCGATTGGAAAAATGGTTATCAAAGTGGAAGATAAAAGTAAATGCTTCAAAGTGCGTCCACATTACGTTTACTCTGAGAAGGGACAATTGTCCTCCCATCACGATAAACGGTGTTACAATACCTGAGGGCAACCACGTAAAATATCTTGGTATTCATCTCGATAGACGTCTTACGTGGACTAGTCACATAGCGGCCAAAATCACTCAACTGAAGTTGAAGACTGCGCAGCTTTACTGGCTTATAGGACGACACTCTGCACTAGGCCTAGATATGAAGGTGCTGTTGTATAAGGCGATTTTAAAGCCCATATGGCTATATGGCGTTCAGCTGTGGGGAACTGCTTCCGCATCAAATGTTGCAAAATTACAAAGAAGACAGTCAAAAATTTTACGAATAATCACAGGTGCTCCATGGTACATGAAAAATGTAAATATCCACAGGGATCTAAAAATTCCATCAATTAATGATGAAATTAAAAAAGTCTGTACGAAGTATAGGACGAAGATCACGGTGCATCCCAATCCACTTGCTAGAGAATTGCTGGTCTTTGAGGGTCACAGAAGACTCAAAAGGACCCAAACGTTTGATCTGATTGGATGAAAATTCTGTGTAACCATTGGGTTGAAATTGCAGTGGCAATGGAAACTATTTTTTTTTTTATAGTATATTTTTAGATTAAGATTTGAACACATTTTGTTAATTTCATATTGAAAGATCCAAAATTCAAAAATAACATGGGTAAAAAAAAAAAAAAAAAAAATTTTTGCAACGTCAGGACATATTGGGCATATCTGGTCATAAATCGGATCAGAGAAGATCAGAAAGAATTCACATTATCTTCTCATTGTTTAAATTTTAATCACTGCCCAGACTTTGAAAATGTATTATTAATACAGAACTTAATTACAGAAAACGTGTTATGCTTGAAATGTTGCAGATAATAAACACACCATTAAATGAAAGGATTAATTACAAAGCAGATATAGATAATATGGCACTGATTTATATACATTTAGTAAATAAAAGATTGGGATTATACAAATATAGTCATGATTTTTACGATGTTTACTTTTACTTTACACACGTTTATATATATATATATATATATATATGTTAAAATTTTGTAATTAATTATTTCCTAATTATTTATGTAATTTATTACCATATTCATAGAACGTATTTTGGCTTTGTTTCGTAAACAAAATTCTAGTACAAAATTAAAAATTTCAAATCCACAGTATAATGTTATGCACAGTATAATGGATGGCTCTTAATATTTTTATTTTGAATTTTATAAAATAGTTTTGACAAAATAATTTTTCTTTTCCTTATTATTGTGAATAATAATTTTAAACAAGAACCAACTTCCTGTAGAAGCCACAAAAAGAAGTGGCGAATTATTGCCCAAATAAAAATTGTAAGAACTTTACTTGAAAAATATTATAATTGAACCGTCAAATTCCCACCAAACCCTTAAATAAGATCTTATTAAAGATTTAAAATTTTTTATGAATTTGAGGGTACATTTATAAATTTGTTAACATATTGATCCCACTGTGCAGTAAATACATTTCATTAAAAGCGTTCGACATGAAAGAAATTCCGCAACAATTTTCAAAAATTCTAACTGATGTCATTCTTGTTTCTGGTTTTTTTTTATTGTTCAAAACAATTGCGTGCGTATTTTTACATTTAAAAATTTCGAAACAAAATGCGACACTTCCGTTCATTTATTTAAATTTCAAGCACGTTCTATTAATTTTAATAGTGTTTGTTTAACATCAAATAAATTTGAAGGAGAGGAAAACATTGTTAACCATGTATTTGATTTTGATTTTTTACTAAAGTAATAGATTTGACGTGATTTAGTTAGTAATTATGGATTTTTGTAGGGGGAAATATGTAAGTTGGACTGCAAAGAACGCCAGCTAAATTGGGTGCGAAAATAGATGTAGTGAGAAATGCTTAGGATGCTAATAGAACTGAAACCGTTTTTAACGTCAGTTAATTATTGTATTTTTTTGTAATCTACATGTATATATTTTTGGGTGTGCATTCGGTTGAGTACTTAGCGCTTTAGATACAATGTTAGGTTGCTTCTTTTTGAAAGGGGCACGAATGATGATAACAAGGTATTAATTTTTATACACATTTGCTGTTGAGCTTTTTGTTAATTAGTAAAGAAGTTTTACAGCGCCTTTGGTGTTGAAGAGACATACTAATGTTGAAGCTTTCATTTCAAAAATACTTTGACGATCACAATTATAAAATTAAAAATATCAGATTATATTTTTTAATACTTGTTATGTCTAATAATGTTAAGAACAATCTATATATTTATTTCAAGCTCAACGTTTTTTTTTATTTTTCTATATATTTCGATATTTTGTTAACCATCGGTTAAAATCAAGACTCATTCAGAATCATAAAAACATCTCGCATTTTTACTGATTTGTATTTGTGTGCCTTTGTGACAGTTGTTGTCAAAACGTTTTAGTGGCGAAGGAATAGTCACCGGTCACTGAACAGTAACGACTTCAGCTGTGTCAGCTGCACATCAGAACGCCCCCCCGTCGGTATTTATTCTAAACCAAAAAAGAAGTAGTTCCTTTTTGGAGAAATAAATCAAATATATAGGACCAGTTCCATAAAAAATACATATTATTTTATTTTAATTTAAATATTTTAAGAATACGAAGTACGTTAATATAATTTTGTAGAATTAAGTAAAACAATTTTCCCAGTTCTTTGACCTCTTTTTATATTAATAACACTAATTATTCAAGCTGTAGGTCTTTTTTAATATATTTAATATTTATTCTGATTCGATATTTCGCTACTCCTTTGTGTAATTAGTGTTATTATCATTAAGTAAAATATATAAATATTTATATTAAAAATTTGTTTTATTTATACACATAAAATAACACTATCTCGATTACAACTTGAACATTCTGTGTGCAATTCGAATTTGGTTCAGAAAGCAGAGCGGAACTTGTTCAACTCAAAGAAGAAAATTTAGTTAAAAGAAGTTCGTGCGTTAAAAAAGTTAACCATTTCACACAATAACAAAGTTATGACTTCGCAGAAATCGATTATTTTAGACTCACTCACTCCTTGTTAAAATCAATCACGCCTTGGATAGTTCAGTTGGGAAGTGACTCCACCAAAAATGCTTAATTCCAAACTCCATTACCTTTTTTAAAATTTTTGCTGGTTTATTACAAGGCATCTATCTGCCTCTTCTTTCAAAATTTTTCGGAAAAAAGTAATGCACATGCGCGCATGCATGTTTGAGCATTCGCAGAAATTTTTTTACGTTCGTTTATGAGCATGAGAAATAAACAAGCAAATTTACCATTCTCATTCTTGAGAAATATCTTAAATGTACATACATGAAAAATTTTTAAACTGCAGTAGGGTGCAATGTATTCCTTTCGAACCTATTTAATAATTTTTAGTAATATTTTAAACATACGAGTAGATCCGTTCTATTACTACGCTTATGGAGATAATAACGTGAGCGAAGGCACGGGTAAAGGCTACTAATAAATAAAATCAAATGAATAAGTAAGATCCACTCGTTTGTTTTTTATACATTTCTCTTGGTATATTGGTGTATTTTCACAATGATGACACTTGATTGCACTTGTTTAACATGAGTTTACATAATAACACAAACGTTAGTGCAAAAAACCTAAAACGTCGTCAAATTTAAAATTTTCATAGCAGTTTCAATTGAAGCGTATTTCTTTTGCCGCATTAATAGTGATTTCGATTCTAACTTTTGCACTTTTTCGTTTATTTATTTTAAATGTTTACACTTTAAAAACTTTAAAACTCTGCAAAATTGCTTATAGTGGAACAAAATACTGAAAATGTTTTAAATTAAAATAGATCAAAATCGGCCAAGAAATATAAAGCACTTTTGGTTGAAAAGAAAACGGCACGAATGTCTGCTTTCACATTAAATCTAATCGAACTTAGAGCAAGTTAAAAAGAAATTAAATTTCCTGTGGTATCTAATAGTGATTTCGATTCTTGAAAAGTGCACTGCACTCTATGGAGAAACAATAAAGTGCAAATTTTTTTAAATAAAAAACACCAAGAAATAAAAATAGAAGAACTATTTTAATTACGTCCATATATTATATTTCATTCCGTTTCTTTATGATGTTAAAACTTATGACATTAAAAAAAATTATTGTCTGGTAAGTTGAAAAGTTATTTTACTGGTCTCAAGAAAAATATGTCTTAAACAAATCTATTTTTTCCATCCTCCAGGGGTAACATTTTAAATCTACATCATCTACATCAGCAGCATTAACTTGTAACGACTTACTTACGGCAGAAGCAAAAACACAAAAGGAGAAATTTACATAAAACGTTTGATGAATACTAAGTTGCAACAATGAAAATGTTAACATTTTAAGAAGTTAAATAAAAGAAATTATTTTTCAAAAATTTCTAGTGTATCGAATAATTTAATGTAAATGTCATATGTATGAGAACAAGGGAGATGGTCATTTGGAAGATGTTTTATTTTTATAAAGTATTTTTGTACATTTCTTTTTTTAATTTTGTTTACATTTAAGTTTTGCGGTCAATATTTATTTTATAGAAATGCTGATTATAAATTATTATTAATATGAGCAAAGAAAATGCAATTGAAAAGAAGAAGCCCCCTAGAAGGCGGTACAGTTACTTTCCAAAATCGTTACGTGTTGTGTGCAACTTCGTTAAAGGAGACAAAAATTAGAAAAAGAAGAAAAGGCGTTCTAATGTTCAGTTCATATGTACATATCGTAAGTTTAATAGAGAAAGGCCCTAACTAATTTTAAATTTTTAATCGAAATTTTGTATATATTTCTAAGGATAACTCTTAAAAAATTTAGTGTCTTCTTATAGAGTAATGCGTAGAAAATTTATTAAAAAACTAATTTAAAAATATAATTGCAATATAATATAAAATTTAAATACAGTTGCTATAACACTTTTATTATTTTGAAAATCTTTCCTATTCCTGTAAAGTAAATTATTAGTTAAGGCGTCTCTGTATTAATATGGTATTTCTTAGATCTTTTTTTGGCTTATATTTTTTAAAAAAAATGTGTACTCATATATATTCACCTTTGGGGCACGAAAATGAAGTCCATTTTTAAATACATTGAATACTTTACCGGAAAATGCGTAAAACTAGATTTGCCATATGTTAACCCGTGTCGCCTAGGTTTGTGGGCTACAGGTTTTTAATAAGCAAATAATTTTTAGGCATGTTTTTTTTTTTTTTTTTTTTTTTTTTTTTTTTATTTGGGACCAGCACTCAGGAGATGACTCCTACACATGCGTAGCATTGTGCTGGAACTATAGGAAAGGAATAGTAGGAGAAACAGGAGGTGAAGCTTAATTAATTATTTTACAGCTCTGCTTTCGCACATTCTTTGTTTATATTCGTAGCAGTGCTGAAGCTTCGGTTTAGTAGCCATTTTTTTTTATGATTATTTTACTTCGCCGGTGCTACGCAATACCGACGAAGGGGGCGTACTGATGTGATTGTGGATTGCTATCAGCTGAAGCCGGTACTGTTCAGTGACCAGTGACCAGTGACTATGCCTTCGACACTGAAACCTTCCGACAATAACTTATACACAAAGACACACTAATGCACATCAGAAAAATGCGAGATGTTTTTTTTTTTTTTTATAATTTTAGTCTGAAACTGGAGTTGAACCCAGGTCTGTTTTTGGTTTTGTAATCAAGGTGCAGACTACCATCCATCGTGCCATCGCCACAAAAAATTGCTATTTTAAAACATTTTTAATGAAATTATAAGTAAAGGAATTATAAATAAATTATAAATTTAGGAAAATAAAAGAGCCATATTCGTTGATATAAATTATGGTTTGGTGTAGTAACTTGCAAAACACTTTACACAAAGTCCTACGTTGCATTTTATACATGCTGTTACTCCGTTAACTTCATGGTCTTTTATTTGAAAATAAAAAAGAAATAAAAAATAACAATTCACTAGATCTATTGAATAAATTAAATATTCATAAATTTTATCAATTTATTTATAAAATATTTAAGAGAAAAATTTTCTTACAAAATTCAATTATTCTACATTTTATAAATTTTAAAAAATTTCATGAAAACGGCCTTAAGTTAATAAATGTATTTAAACGTTTAGCAACATATAAAAACTAATTTTTTTTTATAATAATAATACAAACATAATTAACTTAAATATATTATATGTTAATGTAAAACTTAGAGCATTGATATAATGCAAAAAAAACCAATTAAATTATTTAAACAAAATATAATAGCAATTTAGTGCAGAGAATAAGGAGTTGCAAAACCGTTTGACAGCCCGTTTCTAATTTCATAAAAAGATGCGCGGCCTATGAGAAAACACGTTTTCTGCGAACATTGGACTATATCGAATTGGCGTTTTCTTCATCCCGATGCCTAGAAGCATTACTTTATGTATGCAAACAGACAAACGCACAATGCATTTTTTAAGCTTTCATAGTGGAATAAACAGTGTATACACTTAATTTAGTGCATTTCGGCAGCATTTATGCAAGCATTTGTTCTTAAATATACAATGTGCAGCTGACAGCTTTTAGTGCTTCTAAATTTCGGTAATTTTTTTGCTGTAGTATTGTACTTGAGGAAGTACAGGGTGTCTGGTGGGAAATTTATATTTTTAAATACGATTATTTCAAAAAGTAATAAACGGTGCGGAGGGATGGTGGCAATGTGATGTCGCAGTGGTTGAGTGAGCCTCGCGGTTTCGCTGTGGAGACATTTTTTACAAGTAATAATTCTTACGTAATTGTTCGTCGACAATTTTGTTCAAAGTTCGGTATTCGGCGAATAAGTGAATGCCACACGGCCTGGGCCGATCTTCAAGGACTCCCGAGAACATTGAACTGGTTGAAAGAAGTTTACGTGAAAATCCGCGACTTTCAATACGGAAAAGAGCAGCCTCTCTGGGATTTCCAAGAGCGATTATTCATGAAATTTTTAAAAAAGATCTGTGGGATCTGGATGACATACTCTTTAAAAAATAAAATCCGCAATTTCCATTCCATCGTCTAATGCCCTTAATAAAATTTTGTGTCAATAATTACGTTTTTTATTTAAGTTTGAAAATATAAATCTGCTACCAGACACCTTTTACTATTTATGGACGTTCGATTTGGCAGTGTGTGATTCTCTGGCGTTCGTACGTAGGAATAAGTGGGTTTCGGGAACAAGTTCCTTGATTTCTTTATAGTAACCCAACGAATAAATTGGTTGTCTGGTAGTGAGGTTCTGCGCAGTCTAAGTATTAAACAATCAAATATTGTTATATCATAAACTCCACAGTGCAAGAACTTTTAAAATATAAAGCAAATCAAACTTATGGGCCAAAACATATCAAAAATATATTTTTTAAAATTTTGCATCCGCACAGAAATAAAAGTTCGTAAAACAAAAATGTAACAAAGCTTTAGGGCTTTTAAGCAATCAAGAGTTTGTAAAGTGACAACAAAATATATGATAAATTCAAGCGAAGTAAAAAAAAAAAATTCTATTCAAGTTATAAACTAAAAGGTCCTCCAAATACAAAAGAAAATAGTTTTTATACATGAATAAGAAAATGTTATGAGGAGGCAAAGAATTAAATTGAATATTGATTATTAACACAACGCTACCCACATACATACTTAATTTATCAATGGTCGTTTAGAGAAAAGTTTCACTTTTTTTTCCATAAAAATTATAATCAGTTTTTATTTTGCACATGTGATGCCACTATAACTATTTGACGTGTTTGTCTGTAAAGTTTTCCAACAAATTTAAATTATTTTTTTTTATCGGTTTGCATTGTTTGCCAACTGCAAACTCTTTAACAATGCGAATCACAAATTTTTGGGTACTCGTGATTTGTATTATAAAAACAATAGTGAAAAAAGTAATTTATATGAATACATTTTGGGCAAATAGTTTTTAAAATGAATGTGTGCTTTGAACATTTTGTTGATTTTTTAAGGTCACAGTTAAGGGTATTCAAATGATTGTAAATCACTAGATGACTTCAGACGAGACTTTTTAAAGGTATGGCAGTATGGCAGAGCTATTTTATTTGCAGTATTCCATTTGCTAGTGGGGATATTTGTAAAGCAATAATATTACTTATGTACGAAAATTAAATTCAAAATAATTAATAGATAAACGTTAATATAAAAAAATAAGAAAATATTTCTACTAATTTTTGTCACCAGGGAAGTGAAATGCAACTTTTAGACTAGTGTGACCGAAAAAAAATAAACTGCAGCTATGTTTTAAAAATCACGTGATTTAAAATCACATTCCGTTGTAAAATTACACGTGTGCTTTTGTGCTGTTCTGCAAATCACATGATTTCGGCTGCTGTAGGCTGAGTTGTTAATTGTAGTTAAACTAGACCCCACAAGCAGAATAACTCGGGTTGAGGCCAAACATTGTATTGATGAGGCGAAGTAAAATAATAAATAAATCTCCTAAGACTTGCGTCAACATTACATATAAAGCAATGTAACTCTGTTTTACTATTTTTAAATTAAAATTAGCCCAGACTTCTTATCACGTCTCTACATCCAATCCCTTTCCAACTATTTCCCCAACAATGTAATAAATAGAACACAGTAATGTAATAATGAACACTGAAAATATCAATGTGTAATTTCGAACAAAAAGTGGCGCTTGTTTTCTCAGCCAAAAAGTCGTGGGTTCAAATCCTATGTAAGTCAAAATATTTTCTGATTTCTATTAGTGTTTAGGTACATAACAGGGTCAAGCTGCATTATAGTGAGTAATAAATAGTACCATAAAAGCTTACATTTTCTACCAATAAATTAATATATCGTAGCGATTCTCAATTTGATTTTTATGAATGATTGTTGGAAGTGTATTACGATATATTTAATATGACTACACACGAGTATAAAATTGTAGAATTCTGTGTGAACACATTTTTGCGCTTGAAGTTTAAATACCGAAGCAAATAAAATCTGTCATACGTTATACATCGACTTCTTCATCTGACATTCGCTTACCTACGGATGAGGTTTTCACAATGAGTACTTTATTGAGGGATATTAAAGCAGCCGGTTTTTTTTTGCCATTTGAACATTTGAACAGCTTCAATAAGTGTGTCCTCCATTATATTTCTATTTTTTTTAAAATTTTTTTTATAAAATGTTTATTTAAAAATCGCAAACACCAATAAACTTTATTGTTAAAATCATCGGAGTTGTTATATTTATTTTTTTGATAACCCTGTTTTTATTGTTTTGACTTAACGTTGCCGCTTTTATTTAGGTATGGCATTTTAGCGTAAAAGCTAAGCGGAAAAAACGTTCCGCTTTCCGCTCTTACCAATTTCCTAATAGTGCCAAAGTTTAAACTGAAATCATTCATACAATTCTTAATACTTGCAGTACTAATGGAAAGGTAACAAGTAAAAATTTATTTTTGCCTTAATATTGGACAATAAATAAAATATTATTTGATAAAATATGGCCTCGAACATGCCGGAGCATGTACAATGTACATACACATTTTTTAAATGTGTCTAAGAGTGTAAGTGTTAATATTTACACAAGACATAGTAATACTTTGAACAAATATTATGGCCAAAAACAAATATAGGATTATGCATTGGAAACCTTGCAACAAGGACACGTGTTGGTATACTGGGGAAATATACTCACGAACGTTCATACAGTGCATTGTTTACCTACCACTACATTAAAAAAAAGTGTAAATAAACGTTAAGATCCATCTTGCTCAAAAAAAAAAAAATATTCTAATATTAAGAAATGAAAATACGTTGAGTTTGTCATTTTATATGTCACACTTGTAACTGAAGCAGTTGCTATGCTTGGATATGCCAGCAATCCCTTACATATTTATTTATTCCAGCCGCATTAAAGAATTTCAAGTAATATTTCACAAAATGAGCAAAGAATTTTGTTGCTTTTGTTATTTTTTACACCCCATTATTTGTAAAGAGCCAAGACATTTAATCTGGCATAGTTTTAAAAAATTCTACATCTGCTCCCTCTGAGATTTTCTTCCGCAGCAACAATAAACACAGCTTCGAGCGCCACAATTATCATACAATCTATTTCAGCGCAGATCTTTGTTCTTACTATTTCTGAAATCCCTTTCCTATAGTTCCAGCACAATGCATCGCCTGTGTAGGGGTCATCTCCTGAGTGCTGATTCAAGATAAAAAAAAAATATATACTTCTGCATCAAGTGATAATCAAGTAACTTATAATTGCTTCTCAGTAATGCGGACGGTATGTGGTATATGGTGGAAAAGTATGCTGTTTGATAGCTGCAACACATTCTCTAGTTTTTGCTGGGACTATTAAAGCCCATAGAAATATGTTTGCTCTTCTAGTAGTACTGGGGTAGGGGGTATATAAAATTCGTCTTGATGTCAAAATTTAACGTATAACAGGGTAACGAGCAACCAACTGTGGATGTAAATGCTCTGTTACACAGACATTATTGTTTTTGTTGTCTTTTTGAAGTATGTGAATGTGTTAGGGTGCAGATACAGTGGTTAAGAAAACTTTTTAAGAACTTTTTCAATTCTTTTTCTCTTATCTGAAAGATTTAAGAATTTTGTTATATGAATACCAAAAAGTATAAATAGAACATGTATTGATAACATTAGGCCAATTCATGATAGTGCATTAAACAAATTTAATAAAATGCTTCTTGATATTTTTCATATAAAAATATTGTACAACAATACAATTACAGATGCGCATCGATTAGTCGTATTTCAATTAACTGGGAACATGCACCATGATGAACGCTTCAGTTAGCATAAAATTTCAGAATCCATTCAAACATTTGATCTTGACCAAACAGCAAGGGTTTGAAAACAAAAGAAATATTTTTTCAAGAAAATATTCTAAATAAAACGAATACAATTCACATGTCAGTTATCAGTAGTGGTTTTTTCTAATACAGCTCTTTAAGGTTGAGCTTTGTAATGTGAATTATTGCGTCTGCGTCGATATCCTCAGTCTTGTAGGTAATGAAATTTAGATGAACATTTATTACTTGCTTGGTAATGCTGTCTTCATTGGCATTTGCTTGTCATACGCCAACTACAGTGATACTAAAGAAACTTTCAAAGAAAAAACTAAATTTATTTCGTCAATAACGTTTTCGATTAGGCATATTTCCGCTAAGTATTTTTATTATTTTATATTATTTTATTTTTTTTTTAAGTATTGCCTGCTATTACACAGGTTAGCAAAATCTAATTTTTTTTTTGTGTGGTCTAATCTAAGCAATTTGAATACACATGGTACTTCGATTGCCTATATCTATACGAAAGTGGGGTGATTAGATAAGTTTGAGTGGCGTAGCGAAGCACATCGGCTATAGCTAGTATATATTTGTAAAGTATTTTATTGGATTATATTCATTTGGTTTTCTTAAAAATGTTGTTTAACTTATTTCTGTTGCAGTTAATTGCATACATTTCCTAAATATATGTCTTTCTATTTTGAACTACACTGTTGCCTGCTGAGTTGATGGATGGTAAAACGAATTCACGAATCTTTAAATAAATATTTTAACATTTCCAACACTTGCTGAGCACACGTCGAAAGGATTTACAAACATTTAACACAAATCATTTCTCTTTTTTCTAAAAAAAAAAGCCAAAAAAATATTGATAAAAAGAGTCGTATACAAAAATCGAATAATAAAATCATTATTATGCATTATTGAAAACTAAAAGTGCTGTCGATAAATAAATCTTAAGGTTGATAACAGTATTCGAAAGTTCGTTCAATGCTGCTTTAATTTAAATTTCTGCGAATATTTTTTCAATAAGAGAATATAAATAAAAAAAATATCTCTTCAGTTCAAATGAGTTCAAATAGATCACTCTGACTAAAATTGTTGGTATTCAAGAGCGATAATTATACTATCATAAATGCATTGTACCCAGTTCCCATTTAACATACGACATCTCTGTCTTAACTAATATTTACTAACTGACATTGACAGTAGCAGCCAGCAGAAAAAAAATGCGATATGAAAAAAAATGCAAGGAATGCTGAGGCAGTAGAGAAAATATTACATTACAACCATTGAACTGTGCGCTGGGGATATTTGTCGTTTGGAAAAATAAATGTCGAAACTGTTGATGTCACGGATTCAATAAACACTTCAAATAAACTTGACGATTTATTATTATTTTGCAAGCTCTGCTGCACCAACGCACAAACGTTTGACAGTTTTTGACACTTGGTTTGTTTGCGTGTCGTTCTTCTTTTTTTGCTCTCCCTCGCTGCAAAACTTTTTTCACCAGAGAAAAGCGCAAGAAAATTGTAAAAACAAGACGAAAGTAAGAGATCCCCAAAATGTTGGCATCTACTAAAGCAGTAAATTTAGGAGAAAGTAAACATGTGTGTGTGTGTGTGTTTGTATATTTATGTACAGACATATTTCTTTTACATGCATTTTGTGTAAATATTTTCTTAAAACGTAATGAATTATTAATTCATCATGTATGGCAGTTGCTGTTATGATGACTAAACCTATAAAATAATTTAACTACTGACAAAATGAGAAATGTATTATTTATTTTATAGATTAAATACAAACATGTCAACATATTCGTTTGAATATCATCACATGTATCTATTTTAAGACATCTTTATTTAAAAAACTATTTTAATCACTTACACATATGTACGTGTATATTTGTACGTTTTAGTTGGCACTACTTCAACATATGCCATGGCATACGCAGTGAATTGTCAGCATCTATTTTTTTTTTTTTTTGCAAACGTAACACCTTTCGGGGTGACAATAGAAATTATGTTTGAGTTGCGAATTAAAATTTGTTCTGGCAGGAAAGTTAAAGACGGGAATGAATGTTAAATGGAAGCAGAACCAACTAAAACAAATGAGAGGGCTACTTACAGCTTCTTTATTCCGTGTGAAATTCTTGTACCATTTTCTTAGAATTTAGAGCGCAATATAATTCAATATTTCTCACGGTATGATCGCTACACATGCGAGGCATTGTGCTGGAACTAGAGAAAAGGGACAGTGAGAGAGACAACAAGAGGTGAATCTTCACTGTCATACAACTATGTTTTTGCAATTTTTTTGTTTTTATAGCAGTGTTGCAGCACACAGTTTTTTTTTCCCAAAAAAAATAAATTTAAATTAATTTTCTAAGCTTTATTGCACTAAATTTATTGATAACATTCCAAATTTTATGAATCTAACAAATTTTGTTTTTTTTTTGCGAGATTTAATGTTTGTGTCCATTGAAAATGGAGGTACGAGTATGTTTATACTGCATATATTGTGGTTGTTTAAGTTTATAAATTCATTTATTTACTTATAAATATATAGTAGTGGTTTTAGACTTAAAATCTAGAATCAAATAACTCTTTTAATGCCGGATTGGTACGGTTTTCTTAACGTTAACTTATTCTCACTAAGTTTATACACATTTTTGTAAACAGCACTTAATTGTAACCTTTTCTCCGCTTCTATATTATAAACATTACATCTTCTCCCTTTCACATCACTTGCTGACTTAACACTGCCTTCCCCGTTCTCATAACTATCCCAAGTTCGTCTCGTTCTAATCCCATGTTCTCGTCTGTCCGTTTGTGTGAGTACGTCTGCCGTTATGGGTGTTGTTGTTGCAGTCTGTGTCCATTGTCACTATCCCACATATATTGTGGTTGCATAGTCATAAAAGAAAACTCAAATTTATCTAAAAAGTTATTCGCGATATTCTGGCAGAAGTCTCCAAAAACCCTAAAAACATTAAATTTTTACCTTCTTTTCTACCAAATAAAAATAGTAAAAGCTGCAAAAATATAAGCCCATTAAAAAATCCCTGTAGAATACTTTTTGACCTTTTCAAAAAAAACACAATTTTTAAAAACTACTTTTTCACGTAGACTTTTAGTTACTTTTATTGCCCTCATCCACTCACATGTTCTTATGCATTAAATTGTAAATTTTTTATCCCTCTTTAAAATAAAAAATTTTGTGGCCTCGGGGTTTTGCATATTTTCGCATATGGATGTGATTTACATAGTGATTCGACGAAAAAGAATGAAAATTCGCATTTTGTTTTGTACTATTTCGTTTTAAAAATAAAAGTAAAGAGTAAAGAAAAATATTTGAATTGTATGATCTAGCCATGAACAACATGTGGTTTCAACAGGACAGCGCTACGTGCAGGACAGTTCATGCCACATTGGATATTCCGCAAGAGCGATTTGAAGGCATGGTCATCCCACTGGCCACCGATTTGACGCCGTTAGACATTTTCTTCTGGGGTTTTCGTGTATGTGTATGCGAAAAAGCACAAACCACGACGGTCCGCTAAGCCAAAATAACCCATTCCATCGGTCAAATTCAGCCAAATTTATGCGCCAGAGTCTTGGAAAATTGAATATTTCAGATGCGCTACACTCAGAGAAGCCGTGGCGGACTATTGTACAACGTTATATACCACACACCGAATGCCATAAATAGGTCTTTCAAAGGAAAGAGAATTTCGATGACATCTCACACACACACACTTTGTTTTATTTAATTTTAAAGATAGGAAGCGCTTAGAGTCTTATAATTATAAATAAAGTAGTATTGACCATTCATATGTATATAATTTTTGGGAAAATTTGCTCACGCGATACGTATCGAAATATTATGCGATACGATAATTTAGTCGCTATCAAATGCGGTAATCACATGGCCAGTTTAAGTTTTATTAGTTGGTCTCATTTGTTCTACAGCGAGCACCCAATCTTCACGTATTTATTCAATCGTTCATCTAACACGTTTCAAATATTTTATATCATGCATTTAACGACTTTGTTTTATTTGTTTCTACGTCCTCCCTCCTACCACCCCTGCTATATTCTGTCTCTCTATAAAGATATTTTCCTACAGAAATTAATGCTACGAAAGTTACAATTTGAAAATCAAATATTAAATGTGATCACGTTTAAGTTTCATATCATGCCTGTGCGTTTTGACACTATGACGCCTGCTTGCCTGTTTTATTTGATAATCACGCACCGGCATGTGATTAATCACTTACTTACGGGATAATCACTTGTGTTGCTACTACTTTTGCTATATACATATGTATGTATTAAATGTATATATACAAACAACAGCAACAATTCCGATAACTATAGTAAGAACTTTTGAGAGTAACTGAGTAAGATGATGTGAAAGTTAGTTTGTGTTTGCGGGTGTGTGTGTGTGTGAGAGTGATGTTTCACACACACAAATTTTTAGTTACACTTTTTTCTTTTTTTAAATTGTTTTTCAAAATTTTTCTTACAAACTATTTACGTTATTTTGTTGGTTTCCTTTGTAATTTTTTCGTATTAAGACAAGTAAAGTTTCTGCAAAAACTTAAATTTTGTCAAACTGTATGCAAAAAAAAAAAAGAAAAAAGAAATGAAATAAGTGTTCATATTTCTGGTTTCTTTTTCTTTACTTTTAACAGGGCTGAGGAAAAGTTTATATGAACTGAGTTAATTCATTTTTTACATTTTAGGAATATACGAATAGAGGAAGATTTGCATATTTGTTTATGACGGTAAGACTCTCTTCACGTCATGAAGCTCATTTGAAAGGAATACTTACTTACTAGGCAAGCATTTTCGAGGAGGATATGCGATAACTCAGCACCAATAATGCCTCATAAAAATTATATTCTTTCAAGATTTCAAAATTCTTGTATGCATGTCGTAGGGTTATAAGATGCCCCTGGGGTTTGCATTTTAATAACTGATTGTTGCACTATGGACAATACAAACCGGCAAACATTTTATATTAAGTAGGGTTTTACGGATTTCAGACTTTTACTCATGATTTTGCGCAAGTGTCAAAAATTCGGTTTAGCTTTCCCTTCCCAATTTTTCCTGTTTTCTTAATTCCGGTGCAATGCATTGCACATGTAGAGGCCATCCCTTAGAAATCGTCAAAAACACAAGTAAAGAGTTGATTGTTGACAACATATTGATGTCAGTCCTCACAGCTAAAACATTCTCACAATGCTGACGTCCGAAAAAAGCGTTAAATGTTGCAAATGTTTGTCCACAACAGTTGTGTATTATAGAAATTTTACATTCAACTTAAATATACTTTTATTTGTCGGTATTTAAGTTTTACAGCATGTCTTTCTTTCTTCTCCGTCTTGTTAGCATTTCTGTGTGAGTTTGTTTTAAGGTAAAGGATATTGTTGATAACGTTATGGCTTTTAAGTTTAAATTGTCACCTTGTGTTGTCATTATTTGAGTGTCTTGTTATCTTAAACTTAACAAAGATTCAGATTTTGCTCTCGTTAAAAGTTTTGTTTATCTCTTATAATCACAAATTAGTTTTTTTTTGGCGAAAAACGCTCTTTAAATTTGTGGCACTAGTTACTGTTAAAAAATACTACATTATGATATAATAATAGTAAAATAAATTCTCATTCTGCGACATACATGCAATAAGATTTACATAATTTCCTTTGAAAGCAAGAAATGCAGAGACACTTTATTATTTTGGAAATAGGAGCAAATATTGCATGGTGATTGTATAGAAAAAACTAAATTTTATTAGGCATTTCCAATAGTTGAAGTAACCTTCTAATCTTATGTATAAAAATGACATGTATGTATGTATGTGTGAGTGTTATGTGTGTGTTTGTGCCTTGTGACTAAACCGACTTTCTTGTAATTTGTATATCTGACAAGAACTGTAAGCTCTGTAAATTTCAAAAATTCCAACTGGACCTTGCCACGCCCATACAAAGTAAATATTTATTTTTGTATATCTTGAGAACGGTTATAGTGACAGATTCTGAATATGGTACAAATGACTTTGTTATTAAAAAAAATCTTCAGTAAAATCTTGCAGGGATTGGAGAAGTGGGCGTGGTACCTCCAATACAAACTAAATATTGATTTCATTATATCTTGAGAACGGTTAAAGCTAAAGTTTCTCATTTTGGTCTGAACGACTTGATAGTCTTGTTTTTTCTGCTTTGGGCACTTTCCCTGTAGCTACACGGCTGAAATTCGGTATACGGGAGAATAAAAAAAAGGTAAATTTTTATCAGGGGGACTACTGTTTTTTAAATACAGTAAATTATTGGGGAATTTTTTGCAATTACCTTTAAAAAATGATATCCTGTAAGTGATGTCCATTTTCTGCTTTGCACATACGTGTTCTTTTCATCATATTTTCCATAACTTCTCGCAAAATTTCGGGTGTAGTGGCCATGATTTCATTTCGAATGTTTCATAATTAATTCCCCAAGTCTTCTTCACAAAATGCTGAAAAAAAAACAAAAAAAAAATAATAATTAAAAAAGTTATAAAGAATTCAAACCATAGAGCTCATTCTGCGCCCCCCTGTATAATGAGTATGCATGGGATACTAGACCATTGCTATATAAGTGTGTTACCCAACTTAACCAGCGAACAAAAATGTTATCGTTTCTGACTAATTCTTATACCGGAAAAATATACGTACTATGATATATTTTTTTTTTTTATCTTGGACCAGCACTCTGGAGATGATCCCTACAAATGCGATGTATTGTACTGGAACTAGAGGAAAGGTATAGTTGGGGAAATGACAGGAGGGGAAGCTTAATTAATTATTTTACAGCTCAGCTTTTGCACGTTCTTTGTTTATAGCAATGTTGAAGCTTCGGTTTAGTAGCCATTTTTATCTCTTGAGTGCCTGGTCCCAGTAAAAAAAAAAAAATATTTCGTTTTGTATATTCAAGATTTGAAGAGTTATTGCTGATTCAATTTCAATTCAATAAATAAAATTTAAATGTAACAACATTAGATGTGCCATAAATCAAATACATAAAATTCGTTAATTTTCGCCTGAAGATCGAACTGCTGTTTAAATAAATATTTATTTCATATTTAAATATATATTATGCCGCTGTCTACATAAGTACATTTTTATTACTGGAAATACTTTTCTTTAATAATTTTCGAATTTAAACCAGCTGCAAACAATTACTCAAAGTTTTTCAATGCTTTGAGAAAAAAATGTAAAAAATGAGAAAATACTTTCACACAACTTACTTTCCTTACTTAAAAAAAAAAATAATAATAATAATATTTGCAATTACCTAAAATAAAAACAGAAAAGTAATTGTTGTTCTTATACATTCGGAACACTGTGGGGTAATAACACTCTTAAAGGCAAATACGAAATAATTTCTTGCCACTTTAAAGAAAAGCTCCTGTTTGTTCACTTCCAATATGTTGCTCTTCATGGCCCACAGTTTGCTTTACAAACATTCTAAAAGACAGTAGTAGATGGTTAAATAACTAAGGAATGTTCATTCGAACAAATAATGCGCAGGAAGCAACAACAGTTACATGGTGCGAGTGGGTATAAGTGGCAACATATTAGACAACTCAATAAAAATAAGCTTTATGACCGTAAACATACAAAACGCACACTTTCCAACATATTTTCTATAGACATTGTAAACAACAACATACACTGCACACTTCTAAGACTCGTAACACTCGTAAATAGAAATGTATATCCTTTGAAATAAATGTACAAACAAAAACACTCCTTCAATTTTTTTTCAACTTTTATACTGGGGTGTAATGAAAAAAAGAAAACAATTGGTTAAAAAAGAAAATTTCGTATTCTTTTTTTAAGTTAGAAACATGAAAAAAAATTACGTTAAATAATGAAAACAGATGTTACATGCTTTTTAGGGTTACCCCCTCTTATTGTGTGTATGTGTTGGAGGAATCCACTGTTGGGAGTTTGTGTTTTTATTACGCTGCAGTCTTTGAAGTATTTTAAATCGTATCAATTTATTACAACCAGTAGGCAGGCAGATCTTTATTTTTCATTTAATGGAATAAATTTCTTAAAAAAATTTTTGTTCAAAAATATCATTGTAAGACTTTACGATCCAGCGTCTATATCACGTGGTAGATTCTGCTATTAAAGGTTTTAACCACATCAAATTTAGAGCCAAGCATATCTTACAATCAAAAATTATTGAAATAGTTTGAAAAGAACACTGCTTTTTTGCACGTTTTTTGTTTTTACAGCAGTGTTGTAACGTCTCTAATGTCAAGTAGACGTATTAAATTTAGAATCCATTTTTTTTCAGCCGGTGCTACAAAATACCGACGAAGGAGGGCGTTCTAAAAAGTTAACTGAAAATTAATTCAATTAAGTCAACAATAATAATTTATATGGCACAAATCGAATTAATTTTTAAGTGATAAAAAAAAATTTTTATTATATTCTTAATTGAGCAGTTTTATTATATTGAAATATATTTATTATTTATATAAAAAAATTTTTATTTGTAATTTTTAATTAAAATTTAGTTTTATTTTTTTCTGTGTGCGTATCACAATCTTTTGTATAAAATTTTTTCTATTACATATAATTGGGCTGAGAGTAGTGCAATTTATAAAATAATGGGCTGGAAATAATTTACAAATAAAACAATTCCATAAGTCATATCCTACGTACTGTAATAATTTTCATGCTGCCCGCATGTATCATTTAACTAAATTTGTTTTTTGTTTTCTGTTGCTGAACTGAAAACTGGTTTGGTGTTTCTTTCAAATAAAAAAGAGGTCGTAACAATTGATTTGTAATAATGATTTGTTTCAAGCATTCATTTCATTTCCTTTTTTTTTTTTTTTGGCAACATTAAGAAATTCCAAAGTATGTTGGCTCAGTCGCCATATTGTTATTGTATGTGTGTTATATTTTATATATTTTTTTAAACATATTTTCACGGTCACTCAATATTGTTTTTTAATGATTTATTAATGATATAAGAAGGGCAAATTTAGGTTTAATTTAAAAGAAATCATAGAAGTTATTCAAAAGAATAAAACAACAGTTAAAATTAATTAAATTAAATTCAATTTGAAGGAAAAGCTAGAATTATAACATTTTTAATTTTTCGCTACGGGAAGCATTTTTTTATGGATTTTACTCCAATTTTCTAGAATCGAATTGTCATCATATTTTGACGTTTTGAGGTCCTGTCGATGATGTCAGTATGTATGTATACATATGTATATATATGTGTGAAAGAATGTGTGTATATATATGTATATAGATAAGAAGGGTCAGGTATAGGGGTCATCTCCTGAGTGCTGGTCCCCGTTTAACTCAGAATTGGTTTGCACATATTTGAATTTTAGCAATACGAGGAAATGGTATTTTTTTTATATGTGGAGCAATTTAGAATTAAAAACGTCAACAAATATCATAATAAATATAGTTGCTTTAGAAAGATGATGTTTTCATATGCCCGTGTGTTGACATTCAGTAGGAAGAGAAATTTCCACTTAATCAGTAATGTTTCCTCCAATGAGCAAATCGAATTCTGCAGAATATTTGGGAACAGTTACTTATAAAATAATATCTTTAAATACTTTTTGCTGACAAAGTTTAAAAACCCATAAAAAATTTCAGCAAGGAATGGTAGCCGACCTAAAAAATTTTAACCATAAAATTCAATGCACGCAATGACCTCCAACAACAAAAACTGTAACTAAAAAGGCCAATACAAAATAAAAACCAACAACTACAATAATGTTAACAATTACAATGCAACCACCAACACTTGTAGGTGTATTGACCAAAACATATTTCCGCAAAAAAGTTTACTTTTGTGATTTAAACGTTTAAATAAAGCGGGAGAAAACTTTAAAATAAAACAACAGGATGTTGCATGAAACACATGTACATTTCTGGCTTATTTAAACAGTACACAGGCACCTGCATAGAGTCACAGCTAACAATACACACACTCAATCTCCCTCTTCTTCTCTTTTACTAGTTCACTTTAAAAATTTGCAGCCGAACATCACTTCATATGTATATTGTCTAGCCTTAAGAACGGTCATGATTGTATATTTTTTTAAACTGTAACAGCCTTTTCAATTGCGTAAAAATCAGTTGAGCTGTTTGTAAGCCGCTGGTCCTGACGATAATTTAGCAGTCTGTTATTCCTTCGAATTGAATGAAAAAAAAAATCATCGACATGCTCCTATTAAGCAGCGATTACCTCTATTACTGCAACGAATTTTTCTGATAAAACACTTTTGTTTTACAACAACTTTAGTATACACACTATGGCAGATAGCATTGTGTGGTTAACATCAGCTTTTAAAAGTGCAAAAACCAAAAAAACGGGAAAAATAAAAGAAACAATAAAAATGTTTGCCGGTAGACAGGTGCTAGACCAGAATGTTGTGGTAAAGTTGGCAAACAAGTTGTAAATTTTAAAGAAAAAGAGAAAAAATATTGATCGTGCACGCACTTAAAAATAAATTTACATCGATAAAATATTATAAATAAAAAATTAAGGGTGTCCCAAAAATACAATATGACTGTAGTTTGCACTGTCCGTAACACAACACCGGTGGTCAATTTCGAGTTGCAATTCGCAGAAACGGGTAGAGTTACCCGGAAAATATATACGAGCATGTAATACAATGTTATTTATTTTGAATTATGTTCCATTCTCAAGGGTGGCGATGGTCGAAGTAGTCTGCACGTTGACTACAAAACGAAAAATTTTCCTGAGTTCAACCCCAGTTTCATAAAAAAAACATGTCATATTTTTTTGTGCATTTTTGTGTCATGTGTTATTTGTTGTCGGAAGGTTTTAGTGGCAAAGGCATAGTCACTGGTCACTGAACAGTGACGGCTATAGCTGTATACAATCCACAGGCACATCAGAACGCCCTCCTTCATCGGTATTGTGTAGCACCGGCGAAATAAAATAATTACTAAAATGGCTACTGAAAAGGAAGTAGCAAAATTTCATATGTCTCCTCGACATCAGAGACACTACAACACTGCTGTAAAAACAAATAACGCACAAAAAACCAGTGTTGTAAGATAGTAAAGCTTCACCTCCTATCATTTCTCCTACTATCCCTTTCCTATAGTTCCAGCACAATGCATCGCATGTGTAGGGGTCTTCTCCTGAGTGCCGGTCCAAGATAAAAAAAAAATAATATAAAGCACCAACGATTATTATGATCCCTAAGGCAGGAAAACACTATACTCAAGAAAAAGAAGCTTCTGCTGACGATAAAATATATTTTTAGTACCAATGAAATTTGTTATATGCGATAGATACTTTCATGCTATTTACATTTGCATGTAATTTGGAGCACATGCAAACCATGACTGGCTTTGGATTATAACTAATTTTTTTTATTTATTTATTTTTTTTAAGTTTTAACAAACTTAATAAATCGACTCTGTATCGACTCAGAGTCCAAATGATTTTATATTCCCATAAATATCAATCCACCTATGCCAAATTTTATTCATTCCATGGAACATAACTGGGCTTTGATTTTTCAACTGATTCCAACACCTTAAAAAATAATATTTTTAGCTGTTTAAGTAAACTTTTGTAATACATATATTATGTATCTTTTGTAGTGACATTTTACTTTAATACATATTATTTAATAATTAATTTAGTAGCCAGTAAGAAAATAATTTTTAGGCTACGAGTATAATTGAATTAAGAAGAACATAAAAACGAACAATATGCTGACAGTAAACTACACTTGGTATGCACAATAATGCGTCATTAACATTTGCACCTTCTATTTGCAGTGGAATTTTTTATAAGAAAGGATTTGGTTCCAACATGAGACCTCTAGTACGTTGAATCACTAATTAAAATCCGTATACTCGTATGAGAATGAAATACCCGCATTCTACTATTTCTTAAAAACGTATAATTAATTTATAACAATATTGATCATACGCCGCCGAAGCTTTAAATACTGTTTGATGGATAAATTACAGCGTAGTTTTTTTTTTTTGATGCAGCATAAGAGACTGCGCTTTCAATGCAAACACATTAATGCCAAAACATTGAAATACAGTGAAAGCTCTTATAATCGGCTATGCACCGTCGCATCGAGGAAATTTTGTAAGGTGGATATGTCTGCTAAAAAAATGTCTGCTTGTTAACGTAGCCAATATGTATACTCAAATTTTCACTTTAACTGAAAGGTATTTGGATGAAAATTTAATTATTTGACGTAGAAAAGTGATTTTAACATATATTCTGTAAAACAAAACAATGTTGTTGTCCTGAAAGGGGGCGACCCTCGAAAAGTTTTATATAAAATTGAAAATGTACATTCAGTTATTAAATAAATCAGGGTAAAATTTCTTTGATATGATGTATAGAGTTAATAAAGAATTTAAAAATTTAAAGTTAATCAAATAGTTAAACATGTACAATTTGCTTGCAATAATAAAAGTGATACAAAAGATTATATAAATACATATTTTAATTTGATATCTACTTTTGAAACAAACTAATATTAAATTTGATTTATATGTTATTATTTTTTGTTAATCAAATATATGCATATATTTTTCAAATAATTCAGTCAATTTTGGTAACATAAATTTTTAAAAAATTTTATTTTAATCATTATTAAATAAAAATTAATTTATAGATCCTGAAGATGAACCTTATGGTTTGAAATATATAGATCAACGTAAAATAAAGTATATATAAACACACAAAAAACAGCATTAACTACACATTGTGCATCATTAGATCATTATCCAAAATTTGAAGACACAACTATATTGGAGAAAGAAACTAATTATAAACGACGTAAAAAAAAAAAAAAAATAAAAAAAAAAAATAAAAAAAAAATAAAAAAAAAAATACAAATTATTATTTCCTGACGATGCTACCTATTTGGTAGGGAAATATTGAGAAATAAATAATAATTAAAAAACTTTTCATAAAAAAGACCATCGCTCAAAAATAAATATAATTAAAAAATTTTAATAAAGGTCAAATATAAATAGAAGTGATACTAATATAAAGTATTTTATTTCAATGAATCTTAAAGAGGCAATACAATATTAACATTGAAAAATTTATATTTCTATTAATATTTTCAATCCACAGTGGTCCATTATCATTGCATTTATTTGCCAACTTTCTGATAACAAATTTTTTCAGAGTACTATTTTAACATGTATTGTTTACCAGTGGTAATGCTTTTAAATCCTTCTATTTTTAATTTCATTTATATTCTACTCACACAGCACGAGTAGCTATTTTTATTGTTTTTAGCCGCGAATTTCTACAAGTACATTAAAATGTTACGTACATTTTTTTAGCAAACTTGTATACACACACTAACACGTACCAATACATGTCCGCGTTAAACTTACTGGGAAATGGTTTTAACTGAATTTTATTCTCATAGAAGAAAATAGCAGACTATAGTTTTACCAATGTTTTATGCAGTTTTTTCTGTGCTGTGTTGATGGTCATGTTGAAATGTTAATTTTTACACCTTAGCTTATACAAATGTATGTATTTATTTATTTTCCTCTCCACTTTTAAATTCACTTATTCGTTTGGAAGTTCTAGGTTCTATTCTTAACAAAGACTCTGGTCTGTTTCAGTAAAACAGGTGAATATGTTTTTACAATGGGACCATAATGAATTGGTGCCAAATGTGATAGGAACTTTTAGTTTCCATCCAACAACCTGCCTATCGAACACAGCCTGAAAAAAACCAAACAGAGGCCGTGCACCATCCCTATAGTTATTTTACGATTAAAAAATATTTTTACTTATGTGAACATTTTTTTAAAAAGAACAACTTCTAAATCATATAATTTTTTGTATACCAAGCTCGTGGATTATATTTTCGAAAAACTATATTACACTTCACCACATCAGCTTTAAAATTCTAAAATGAAATTCTTGGAATTCAAATATGCAAGGTGACGAAAAAATAAGAAATTTTGAGAAAGCAATATAATAATTTGAATTGGCTAACGGATGGCGTGAAACATCAGTTTTCTTTGATATTTATGATGTAGAAATTTAGAGAAATAGTTGTTTTTATGAGAGTACTTTTTCGTCATCAATTACATTTGCGCCACACAAAAAATAATGCAGGCAGCCATTAATTTACCACGATGTTACCACTCAGCGTGATATGTCGGGTTCCATAATGATGTCGACTAACTAAAAATATCGCTTCTGTCCACTCCAGGAAACTATTGAACAAAAAAATAAACGGGTTTTCTCTCTTCAGCGTTATAAGAGCCTTCGCACTTGTCGTTATTTTTTCCGATGGTTGCTTTACAGTCAACACAAGCACTACTTCAACTTACCGCTTAATGCAACCCTGTTCAAGTTAAAGCCACAATTGTTATGCCGTTATCTTCGTATAAAATCCAATAGTTTGTCATGTTGCAAAAAATATTTTTCTTTAAACACAACCGCAAATTCAATTTGAACACCAAAAGTTTAAAATGTCGGATTCATGTTTAATATTTTAGTAGCAACTTCTTCAATGCATGCAGTGACGTAATTCATGCAAACAGACGTAATTCATTTTATGTTTTCTGCAAACAATTTTAATTACTCTATTCTGTTCGTGGTTATCGCAACGTTGAATGTCTGCATTCATATTGTTTGTTTGTTTGCCCATAAAGAATATATCTTTATTTGCTTTTATTGAAAATATTAACAATTAACTTTTTAATTATGGCATTATAATCATGTTAATAAGTATTTTTTATGAACACATTGGTCAAACATACTAAAAAATATTTAATACTTTTATTTTTTTTTTTTTCGTCTATACGAATTTTATTATGATGATTCGAGGAGCATGTGCGTACATGGAATTACTACAAGTTATTATTTGTTTATAACTTGTTAATCACTTAAATTTGTTTACATGTATTTGTTAGCTATTTTTAATACCGCTGTTATGTTTAAATCGTGTTAGTGCATGCAATGTGCTTCGGAAATAAGTGAGTAATTCCACCAAATAATGTTGTTCTTTTTATTTGGAATGTAATTTTTGTTTTTTTCAGAAAGGAAAATATGTATTTAAAAAGCAGTATTTATTAAATCGCTTTTATAAACAAGGCTACACACTGTAAAACATTTTAATATCTTATTAAATTTTTAACCTCATAATTACTACACCTGCAGTGTAAAATCGTTTTCATTCCGGTTGTACAGAATGTTTTAAATATAAGAATTTTTTTAAAAATTAAATATTAAAAAACATAGAAATCGGTTGACTTTGCAAGCCATAGCAAATTGACAAAAAATTACAGAGTTATTAAAAATACCAGGATACACTTTTTTCCCAACTCACAGATTGCCGCAAGATTTTTCGATATCTCTTGAACTATTTTACAGATTTTGGTATAATTTGTGGCATCCGATAAATTAACTGTATAAATATAAGGGGTCATATTATATCATTCGTAATTGTGGCCCAGTAAATATCTACAATTGGTCTGAGGAAGTCTTTTGGTTGGTTGGTTTGGGATGCCTACTTAGTATAGTGCTAGAGCATTACTCTTATCAATATAGAGATGCTGGTTCGATTCCCGCTTAGATCCTGGATGTTTCTACAGAGAAACTGTAAGAGCTTCGTAAAGTTTTTCAAAAAAAAAAAAATAAATTATTAGAAAAAAAAACAACACTTTTTCGAAATTTGTCGTCAACGATACTAGAGATACTAGAACGAATTACATGATTTTAGACAAATTGGCAGCAATCGACATTTTTCGTTTGCGGAATATTTACTTAAGTTATGAGATGTTTACATACTTACGTACACATATACACTTTAACATTATTGCAAAAATAGCAAGAAACGACTCCCTGGACCTCAATTGCCGATATTCGAATCGCAGTGCAAAATTAAATAATGTTAAACGTAAATTCTGTTGATATATTTATTTGATTTTATTAAATGGGCTAAATATTTTCATTCATTCGTCTGCCGCATTTGTCTTCACAGAGCGTCTATCGTTTTGTATTGGTTTTTTAATCCTCCCAACACGAAAAATTCCGAAGGGATCAAATCGTAGTTCTGTAGAAGCCACTGGTCATCTCACAGGTGACTGATAATATGATCAGCGAGCTAAGCACTCAAAAGGTCGGATGTTTGGTGAGCTTTGTAACATGGTGCACCATTCAAGGATTCTCTATCTTGGATATGTTTTCTCTAAATTGTACTGCTTTGTAATGCTCACCTTGGACTAGGGTGGCGTTTCTCGCTGTATTTAAAAAAAAAATGGGCCACTGGTACCACTACTCTAAAATCCACAGTTAAATGTCATCCCTTGTGTATATAGTGGCTTCACGACTATGACTTTGTTTTTTTTATCTTGGACCAGCTGCTCAGGGGCTATCCCCTACATATGCAATGCATTGCACTGGAGCAATAGAGAGGGATAAGGTAGAGAATAGACAGGTGGTGAAAGTGGTAGGAAGATAGAGCTTAATTCTTGCACAACTCTGCAGTTGCGTGTTAATTATAAAGCAACGTTGAGGCGTCTCTGATGTTTTTTTTTTTTTTTTTTTTAAGCATTTATTCTTTTACTTCGCCGACGTTTTATTGCTCAAATACCGACGAAGGATGGTGCTGTAGCACAGAAAACTCAGAAAAAACTTGACCCGGCTGGGAATCGAACCTGGGTCTTTTTGGTTGCAGAGCCAACACGCTGACTACTCGCCATCAGCACTACTTGCGTTTTATTTTTGATTTTTTAATTTGGCAAATTCCCTTATTGGCATTGGAGGAGCTCACATATAAAAATTTCTGACCAGAAACGGTAGTTTTTCACCACACTCACTGTGGAAATAAGCTGGCATTATTTCCCAATGTAGTTCAATCTTAAAGTTAATAATTTTATTATGATACTGGGTGCTTGTGAGTATTTCGAACTGAGAATAATCATGTGACTTATGGTGATTTCCTTTCTGAACAAAAATGTTGCCCTTTCGATGGATAACATTTTCTACAGTTTGCCTATACCTTTAAAAAGTGATAAATTTTTTATTGCCACAATGGTACAAAATATTTCAGATTTAACATTAATACATACTTAGCGTTTCACTGTTTCTACGGTTTTTAGCAACATTTTATCAATAAAAATCGTCAGCAACATCTGAGCAGCTGCTATTACCTAGAACGAACTGCAAAAACTTTAAACCAAAAATTTATCAAAAAAGTATACATTAAAATAAATAGTAAAATAAACAGAATCTTCCTCTAACAAAAGTCTGATGGACTCTAGTCAAAGTGATGAGTATATTGATTTTCATAATTCTTATTTGTATAAAAAAGTACTCAACAAAGATGTAAAAAAGGTTGGTACATCATCCTGACTTTAGAGTAGAGGGGCAAATATGTTGCATATTTTGCCAGTTATTTGTGCAACATATTTAGAAAGGACTGAAATAGCTTTTTTTAATGTTACATATTTCTTAGAATGGAACAGAAATAGTAACGAAATGTAGCATATATGTATGTAACATTTCTGTCAGAAAAGAAAACACCATTAAATATCGCTAAAATTTATACTTATCAAAAAGTGCTAGCTGGCAGAGCCTTTTACCCCGATGATAATCAAAATATGCTCCAACTAAAATTTTCCAGTGCATACAACTTTTTTTTTCATTATTAATATGCAGCCATACTTTACTATCAAGTTCTGTTGTGTTCTGTTTACTAATAAGAATCAAGGAGATTGCATGAGTTTCATTAACAGCGCTATTTCCGAAATTGATTTTTAAAAAACAACAAAAATTTTTATGAGTTTTGCTCGTGCTGCAACTCTCCACGGATATGTCCATGTAAGACTTTTTCGACGACTTAAATTTTTGTCAACTTTTCCGCTTCTCTTTATTTAATTTCAATAATTTTTTGATATTCCTCTATTTAAGACTTAAATAAAAAAATCAGTATTGCAAAATAAATGACGTTCTTATCACGTTTGCAAATTGTCTTATAAGAACACAGAGCAAAGCAATAAAGTAGAATATTGTTAAAAGGCAAATCAAAAAAATATTTTTCATTATAACTTCTGTGTCCTTCTGTCTGTGCGACAACAACTAACTGCTGCTGATATCGAGCCATAAAAACGTGTTGTGTTTCTCACTACAAATACAGTCACTAAAAAAGATATGAAAAATAGTGCAAATGAACAAATAAAAATGCAACAAGGCGAATATGTATTTTTAAAGAAATTAAGAAAATAAAAGCCAGTAACATTTCAGCCAAAAAACCACAGAGACCACTTAACACAGTGTTGCACAAGTCGCTATTTCAAAATAAAAGAAATGACATTTAGAAAATAAACCGAAATATAACAGCGAAATGGCAAAAAGCATCAGGTAGTAAAAGCAAACAAAACCGAAAAAATAATCTAAACAAACAATTCAAGTACAAAGTGCTAAAAGATGTACAACATCCGGCCAAAGGAAGAAGAAACACCACACATACTAAGGTGCAAGGGCAGGGCATAAACTAAAGCACAAAATGAAAAATGACAAGAAATCAGTACAAAAACCAGAAACAAATCAAAGGAAAATAAATTGAATAAAGAATTGCTGAAACGAAACAGATTTAAGTTTTTCTTAAAGTATTCAAAGAGGATAGAAAAAACTGCACACAATAAGAAACATTAACTCACTCATACATGCACAAACTACTGCTCCATTCTCAAAAGATGAATGATGCCAAAAACTTTAAAACCTACAACAAAAAAAAATAATACATTTTAACACATGCACACTATTCCCGAATGTAGTATGTGGGTGTAGCAAAAAAATGGCCTTATCAGCATTTCCTGTCGAAAGTTTTTCGCACAGACAAAAAAGAGGAATTCAAGAAAAGAAAGGAAATTTAAATAAATAAGCAAGAATGCCAACAAAAAATAATAAACAATACGAGCAGCCAAAATTTTTCTGCTATTTATGTTACATTAAATAAAGGGTTCCTCTTTTGTTGAAATTTTTCAATATTCATAGTGGGATAAGTTTCTTTTCTTGCAGCAGTACTCAGATTAGTTCCCCTACGTGTGCAATGCATTGCAGTGGAACTTCGGAAATATGTTTTGACTTTTGCCGGTAGTTTATTCTATATATTATGATTCGCTAGAAGATCGACCACAAATGGTTGAACTCGCAGAGAAGTAAAAATATCCGACATTCGAACAGGAGTTCCCTGATATCATTGGAGCACATTCCATTTAAGTAGAGATAAAACAGCGAGATTACGACCATACTGCAGCAGAGTCAATAGATTTGTTTACTATACTGTTACAAATAAGACTTAAGCTTCAAAAAAAACTTTGAGGCGATATAGATAGTAAGAATGGAGTGAAGGTTGCCTTTTTTTTTAGTTTTTTTTAGTTTAGTAACCATTTTTTTTATTATTTTACTTCGCCGGTGCACATCAGAAAATTTTGCTGGAATCTAAAGTACTATGGGATGCAAACTCTTATTACAAAAAAATGTTTGATCTCAAAATTATTTTGAGTTATTCTCTTCTTAAAATTCATAGTTTAAAAAATATTTTTCTGAAACAACAATAACAAACATCTTGTAGGTTTACGCTAACAATAGAAATAATAATTTTAAGGCATCACAAATTCAGTCTTCACCAACTTGTGAAAAATATTTTTAATACTATTTTCAAAGAAACTTTTTCCTCCTTCTTGTTGCACTTTATTCGCAGTGGCTGTTTAAATAAAAACCAGGAAATATTTAAACATTTTTCAAACGAAAAAAATCATATAATTTTTTTTATGAAATTTGTTGTTGCTGCTGGGTAATGACGCACATTTAGATAAAAGTATTTGTGAAATAAATAAAGCAAGAGAAGCAGCAACAACAACGTTGATATGTGTGGTGACACACATTGCAAAAATATTACAGATATTTTTAATTCGTAGAAATTTATGACAAAATAAATAATATTGTAAAATATGTATGTATATGTGCTCAATTCACTAGCTCTGTCGTATTGTTGATCGTTTACGAAAAGACGATATGTCTTTATATAATTGTGAACATGCAAATTTTTAGTACCGTACCGTATCATATTTTTGTTTATATTTTCTTCTTCAACAACAGTTGACATTCTTTTCGTTTGATACCATAAAATTAATCAATGTATGGAAATTTTAATTTGATGTGAAATAAAATAAGTTTTTCACTATAAGCAATTTTGATTAAAATGGTTTGGAAAAAGGAATGAAATTGAGCGATTCATTATGTGGTTTATTCAGATTAGATTGCAATAACTTAGATCGGTTCAATTTGAGCCTTTAAGTTTCAAAATGATTTTAAATGTTTTCAAATGCAACGAATTCGTTTCTAGTAAAATACTTCAAACAGCAATTTTGTTTAATGCTTCATCTCAAGTTTAAGGAATCAAGTACATGCAATTTAAATTTTTTTTATTTTTATTATTGAAGCATTATAATACACAAGAGCGTGGAGCTCTATGCAATTTTGTGGTTTGTGAAACATTTTGCTAAATATTTAGTTAAACAAACCACAATAACATATGCAAACAATAACAACAACAACAACAAAATCATGTACAACAAGAACACCATAGAGTTATTTCGTCTTTTGTTGTTAGAAATTGACACTGCTATTTTTACTTCTGCCACCTGAAATTATTCTAAATAAAAAATAGCAAAAAAAAGTAAATTTAAGCAAACACATCGTCATGTGGCCTTTAGTATTTTTCAGTATTGTTTTCGAGCACGTTCATAATAAAAAAACAATGTACATTAGTAATAAAAAAGAAAAAAAAAATAGGTTTAAAGATACCGTTAAATTAAGAAAATGTGGCGGTGATTTGGTAGTTGTAGCCCCGATAGCCTCAGCAAGATCTCACATTTCAAATGAAATTCTATACTTGGAGTACAATATACGCTTTACTCAGCACAGCTAAGCTTTTAAGTGGTCCTTACAATTGAAATTTTTTAGTTATTGGATAACGCACGTTATGTTTGTAGCTAAGTAGTGACTTCCAAATGAAATTAAAAATAAGGATCGTGCACTTGCAGTAAAAAAACGAATAACTTCAGCTAATAAATAATACGTGCTAAAGAAAAAAGAAGAAGTCAATAACCGCATTGATTTGGAATAAGTTCTTATCTTTAGCTTAAATCTTTAAAAAATTTTATTTTATTATTCAGTCATATTTTTTTATTAAACATGTAAGTACATTCATAAATAAATAAAAAAAAATTTACTAACATCAAAAATTTTCAATAAGACAAATTAGCCAAAATATGTCATAATCAATCAAAAAGTCGATTTTGAATTTTTCGTTTGTATAGGATCTACCACGCCTACGTGTCTAATCTCTCCCAGTTTTTTACTGATGACTTGTTTTAAGTACAAAGTCATTTGGACCATATTCAGAAACTTAGACTACAACCGTTCGCAAGATATACAAAAATAAATATTTACTTTTTATGGCCGTACAACGCCCAGTTGGAATTTTATATAGTTCATTCCAGAAAATTTCAAGAAGAACACATACATACATACAAACATGTCATTTTTATATATATAAAGATATATATATATATATATAAAGATACATATGTTTTTATTCTATGACGACGCACATAAATCTTTTACATTGTAAAACAAATTTCGATTCGAACGCTATCGAATGCCTCGATCGGCTATTCGATACGTCACGAAATGTTATTCGATACGAAAGCTCATTCGATCACAAATGCGGCGATTTGGCCCCTGGTTTTTAGTTATGCAGCAGTTCAATTAATAACAATTGTTCAACTTCAGATTTACACTAACTTCATTCACAAATATTTTTCCTTTTTATAATAAAATTCTGCTTATCTTCACTTTTAGTTTACTACAATTTTTTATAATAAAATATTGCTTACTTTTATTAAAATAAAATTCTGCTTAATTTTACCTTTGGTTTATTACAATAAAAAATATTACTTAGTAGCTATTAATTTAGGTGTCTGTCTCACTTCCTCGGTTTATCGAATATTGCAGAATTGCAATATTTGTTTCATGCAAATGAAAGAACAAATTAAATAAAGAATATTATTCGGTGGGAATACTAAGCCAATTTTTATAGATTGTGCAATGTGATAACTTATATATATCGGCACACGAAATCCAAAAACTTATATTGCACAAATTTAACTGTTGAAGCTAAACATTTTCGAATTAATTGCTGCACTTGCACTTAGTATTCTCTGAATTTTGTTGAGAAAAATGTTGCTTTTAGTTGAGGGAATGTACAATTTTGATACACTCAGCGGATACTACTCTGCGGATGACCCCTACACATTGAATTATAGGCAACTAGAAAATAAAGTTTTTGGAAAAGGGTTAGATGGAGTTAAGGCCATTCGATTTGAATCTTCTCAGGTCAAAAATGCCAGAAGAGACATCTGCGGGTAGTTTATTCGACATATGCCGTTCGGCCAAAAAATTGTTTGCTCTGCAATGCGTAGTGCGATTCGCTGTCATATGAAAACCTAATGGATGCGCTCTTAATGATGAACGCGTTGAACGTATGAATGAGCCGGTTTCGCAATTTCTTATCAATATTGTATAGTACAGTTACGGGCTTTCTTTCAAGGCACGGATTTACATAAATGACACATGTGCTTGTGACGCGCATGAGTGTACCAATCCGTACACTGCTTTCTATATTCGGCGATATGCTACATGTAATAAACAAATTTTCTTTTCAATTTATTTGTTTCAAATATTTTTTCAGAAATACAATTAAAATTTTTTTATTACATATTAATTTATTTATTTTGGAAACATATCTTTATATATGATTTTAATTGGGCTTTTTTTTTTTAATTTTTTTTTTTTTTTGTAAAAAATTCTTTATGAGAATATAAGTATGTAATAATAAATTTCACATATATTTTTTTAAGGGAAAAAAGCACAATTAAAATCATATATATTTTTATTACAGTAAAAAGGAAATATAGAAAATTTATAGTTCTGGTACTTAAATAAAAAAATATCTTATACGGAAGCATAGTCGCATATCCCTGTTTGAAAATCGCACCCATATTTTTCCTAGAGTTTTCTTTTACAATCTGTTTGATATTGACTGGATTATTTTACTTGCATTACAAACAGATTCTTCCTTTATTGTGCGTGTGTGTAGGTGTACATATGCATGTGTAATATTTATCTTCAAAAGTATATTTTCCAGTTTGCATATTTCTAGCCATACAAACAAACACGTACCTTGAAAGTTTGTTGTTCTCATACGTGTTTTTAACAAGCAGCAGCAGCAGCAGTATCAACAAATAAAACAAAGAAATTGTTAAAATTTTAACATGAGTTTTCGAAATATAAAGTTGTTGTTCAACATGTTTGGTAAATGTGTACATACAGAGGGAATGTAGGTGAATATGTGTGTGTGTGTGTGTGGGTTTGTGTGAATGAAAAGATTTCACTTAACTTGTTTTTGTTAGTTTTGTGTATTATACCCGTTATCGTTCTCACACAATTTTACCGATGAGAAAATGAGAAAAATAAATTTGTGTTTTTATTTTCACACAGGCACAGTAATGGTGGGAGTACACGAGTGTTGAACTGTCGTAACAATTGTCGTCGCTTTTTTATTTTCGTTGTTTTAAACTACACGTGCATTTATTAACATATGTACGTGTGCGTGTAGATTGGTGCGTAAATGTTGTCTATTACACCTTAAGCATATTCTGTTGTTTAACACTTAAATTGGTAGACATTCATTTAACACATGTCTTGCGTTAAAAATAATAACACATCCATACATATGCATATATTTAGTATATGTATATGCACATGCAAATGTAAATACAACTATTGCCTGTGTAGGCACAACCAAATAACCAAGCACACATGTCGCCAAGTCGGCGTCGTTAAAACTTCGATAAAAGAGTACTAAAATTTTTTAAAAAGTACAGAAAGTTCATATTTATCTATACATATGTATGTATATAAAACGAAATGTATATTTGTTTGTATTTTATAAGACCACTGGATAGATCTTTCTGAAATGTTCACAACATTTAATTCGGAATCTTGAACGAATTATCATAAGCACAATTTAAATGGATTCATATTATGTAGCACCATCGAAAAAAAAAGCGATGGCTGAAGTAGCCTGCATGTTGACTCCAGACACAAAAAAGAAATAATTCGCATTTTTTCTGATGTGCATTAGTGTGACTTTGTGTCAGTTGTTGTCGGAAGGTTTCAGTGGCTAAAAATGGCTACTAAACCGAAGCTTCAACACTTCAAAGAACGTGCAAAAGCAGAGCTGTGAAGTAGTTAAGCTTCACCTCCTGTCATTTCTCTGACTATTCTTTTCTTATAGTTCCAGCACAATACATCGCATGTGCAGGCGTCTTCTCCTGAGTGCTGGTCCCAGATAAAAGAAAAAAAAAACGTGCAAAAGCAAAGTTGTAAGATTAAATTTTTAAAAATTAAATTTTTTTTCTTTCAATTATGAAACTATACTTTCGTTTATTCAATGTGAGTCAATATACATTACGATTATTTATATATGTGTATTTGTTATATGGTTTAGCTGGGCTAATTGTATATTTCATTTCGTGTTGATACCAAAATCATTATATAATAAATAAATAATTAAATACCATAATCATTGTCAACCAAACTGTCAAACTTGTCAACTAATTGTAAAAATATTTAAAAAATTAAATGGATTTAAATCGAATTACAAAATATTTGCTGTACAGGGTGCCACAAAAGTAGCTATTTGGTTTAAATGGTTCATAACTTTTTTATTTAGGCGATTATTATAATTTTTTTTTTAAATACAGTATATTATTGGGGAATTTTTTGCAATTAGCTTGAAAAAATGATATCCTGTATGTGATGTCCATTTTCTGCTTCGCACATACGTACTCTTTTTAGCATATTTTCCATAACTTTTCGCAAAATTTCTGGTGTAATGGCCATGATTTCATTTCGAATGCTTCATAATTAATTCCCCAAGTCTGCTTCACAAAATGCTGAAAAAAAAAGGAAAAATAATAATTGAAAAAGTTATAAAGAATTCAGACGATATGTTGCACTCTGTATAAGCAAAATTTGTAGAGAAGGTATTTAGTTTATATTGCTTGTATATTTCGTACTTCTTCTTCGTTTTGGTACTGAAAATGTTGAAAAATTCATATCAACGACCATTGTGGCGACAATTTTTTTCTTCACTCTAAAAACCGTACTAAAGGTACTCAGTTGACAACACTGTATTAGCTATTCCTCGGATACGCGATTGTATGTGTAATAACATTTATAAATAGTATGTTACTTGGAAAATATTGCTTTGAGTTATGCATATTTACTTTCCTTCTTTCTTTTCTTCGTAAAAACTTTTTCTTACATTTTCGTCTAACTTATTTTTTCTATTCGAAACTTAAACTTATGTTAAATCATATTCCTTCATTTTACTTATGCCTAATTAAATATTTGAAATGGATAATTAGTTCATAATTTAAAGCTTCTGTATTTGATTTGAAAAGTGGGTGGCATATTATTGGATTAATGAACCCTGAGTGACACCACTCAAGCGAATTTTACTGTTGAATTAAAAACTTTGATAAGTTTGTTGTGTCTAAATGTGTAATTTTTTATAAATTTATTATAATGCCGAAAGCAATTAGATTAAAATATACATAAATACAGCAGTTCGTTGTCTTCCAAAATATGCAAGTTCATTGTCTTCCATTGAAGTTATAGAAAACATCGCAATAAAATTATAATGGAATTTTTGAGAACTTTATAAAAAATTTGTACTCAGCAATTGTATGCCAATATGTCGTAAAAAATCACTTAAAAAATATTTAGAGAATTAAAATTTCTTCATTGCATTAAATAAGAAAAGTTAAAAAAAATTTTTTTTGCAAGAAAAATTAAATCTAAACGTTATCGGGAATGTGGTTACTGAAAGTTCTAGCATTATGTGAAGCTGTTTAGCACAACCTATCCGCCTCATTTGGGACGTTTAGTAGTAGAACTTACTTAACTTATCATTTAATTTCATGTAATCAAAATAATAAATATTTACAAAAATATGTTTCTATTAGACATTTTCCCATATTCTATCAACGTAAAACATATTGTTTTCTTACTTTATATAATTTCTTTTCAGCTGACTAATTATATCTTAAATATGATTGTATTAATTTCTTAAATCCTAAAATTATGAAACGTATATGGGCAGTGTTAGAGCTAAAATTATGTTCCGTCTTCTATATAAAATATATTAATTATTCGATATTTCGTTAAAATCTTGTTAACATCATCAGAGTAATAGGAAATTATAATTTTCTATTATTCCTGATGATGTTAACGAAATATCGAATAATAAAACAAAATAAAACAAAAAAAAAAGACCTCAAGCTTAATAAATATATTTCAAAAAATGTAATAAAAAAGGTCAATTAATAATATAATTAAAATTAAAATATATTAATATTTCAATGTAAAATATATGTGTGAATTAAATTAATTTAATACCTGTGACCAACATTGCAAAAGTAATTTTTTTTTGCAAATAATTTACATGATAAAATATCTGAAAAAGTGCAGTAATTTCAAAGGTAAAAAAAAAATAAATTATTATTAGCCGATTACCAAAATTTTGCCAAAAAAAAATACAATGTGCTGTTAAAGTCTAAGAATGGTCGCAAATTAAGTATGTTTCAGATAATTCTTTCTGCGTTTTCATATATGTATATATTTACTCTGAATTAAAATTTTACAAAACATTAAGTAAAAAACTGAAAATCCTTTTTTTAAATGGGTATATTTACGAGAAAACTCTCTTACTTAATGTCCAAACGGGTTAAAGCTAAAAGAAGAACTAACTATTAGCAGTAGTACTTAGTGAATGGCAATGTAATTTAAGGGACAGGTGAAATAACTCCGAAGTGAGATAATGCTCAGTGCAACAACTCCCAATGAAATAAATCCCAAAATAAATGAAGCCAGCCCCACACTGAAGAAATGAAGTAAATCGCAAAGAAAATCAAATAGTACTCAAATCGAAAATGCATTAATCCCATTTTTACGATATATTTCATTATGAAATAACTTCCAAAGAAATTAATGAAATAACTCACAAAATCAGAGTATTGAACAGAAATTAAATAAGGCACAAAAAAAAGAAAGAACCCCCAATTAGAAATTAACTCAAAATGTTACCAAAGTGCACTAGCCGCATAGCCAGTCTTCGGCCTAGTTCGACTTCCACGATGGTATACCGAAGACCGGGTTCGCTGACAAACGCTTCTGGCACCCTATCTAATTTTTTTCCCAATTTTGTGAAGTTCCCATAAAATAGATTTAAGCGAAATTTTTTAAGAAATTACAAATTATTGAAAATTAAATGACTCCCTAAGCAAATGAAATCAGACCTAAAAACAAAATAAAATTAAATAACTCCCATACGAAATTCTTTTGGGACTTATTTCATTTGGTAGTAATTTAATTATGAATTAAATCCCAAGGAAAAAATGAAACAATTCCCAAAAAAATGAAGCAATTCCCAACAACAAAGTTGAAATGCTCTCAATCTGAAATAATTTAAGTGGAATAAGAAAGCCCCACTTCTTCGCTATTAAACACTGCTTAAACGTTCAAAATCGCTGTAAAAATAACTACGGTAAACATTTTTTTGTTCACAATGAGTCAAAAAAAAACGCATTTTACCGATAACTTTCGAATTGGTAGAAATGGCAATATAATCTACTCATGTATACTCAAGTCTTTCCAAAAGTTTTTATAATGTTGTCTATTTTGTCAAATAGTGTAATTTTTATATTCTTTTCTTCACGAAATATCGAATGATTTAGAAACTAAATCAAAATTTATTTCGGAGGACTTTTGACAAAAGATCACAAGTCGAGGTAAGAAACTTTTTTAGTATTTGAATCGTAAAGGAAACTTAACAAGACGCATTGTTTTCACTAATCAGCGCCTTTCAATGATATTTCATTCTTGAGATATCGCATAAAAAGTATTCAATTTATCTGAACATGTTGTTGATTTAATTTGTAACCTTAATTTTAATAGAGATTTTAGGAGGATATAAAATTACAAAAAAGTTTGCTTAGTTATACAAAATTTTTAAATTTTTTAAAAGGCAAACAATAACGTAAAAAGATGACACGAAAGCGATTAGCTAAATTTTGAACTCGTCAAAAATTTTAAAATTTCACTTATGACCGTTTGTCGAAAGTGCACAGGTTTATATCGACCATAATAATAGGGAAACAAATTTAAAAAACAAATAACCAATCACAAATATCGTGACGGTATGAAAAAAACTTCTTTTGTCCCTCTATTATGAAAAGATTTTCCATCAGTATACTAAATATTAAGCAGCACCTTCATGGCCTAATAAATATAATGGCAAGTCAACAACAAACTGAAAAAGTTGAAATACAACGAACGACAACAGCTAAAATAAAAAGAAGAAAAAAGGAAATTAAAGGAAAAGAAAAAGACAGCAATCTCCCTATATGACCTTCTTGTTTAGGCACTAAATCAACCACTAAATCACATACTTTAGAGATTTTCTCCGGTCCCATATATCATTACAGAATGGCAATAGTATTAGTACCACTAAGACCAATAATAGCAACAGCTCTGAAGAGTGTAATAAGGGCAAATAAAAACAGGGCAAGAGTACACACATCACATTTATGCGAGTGCAATTAGTTAAACAATGCAAAGAAAAAACGGAATAAAAAATTATAAATAAATAAATAAATAACATATCTTGGCAACCTGACACTTTATTGAGTCAATATCATGTGAATACTTTGTCTTGGCGTGCATGTGTATTTGTGGGTGTATGGGTGTGCAAAGTAAATAAATATAAGCCAACAAATTATGTATTAAGACAACTACTGTGACAACAAAAGCAACCAATAACACCTTGAACACAACCATTTACATGCATGCAACAATATTGCGCTCATCACATACCAATTCCTATATGTTCTTTCTAATGCACACTGGTATGTACAATTATAATTTCAGTCAAATATATATACGATATACTATGCAGATTATTAATAATGGCATCATCGTAGATGAAATAAAATTTGCGTTTAGAAAATATGGCTATACCTATAATAATGGTGCGTTGTAATACTTCACAGAAAAGTTGCTCGTGGCGTAAAGTTTATGATAGTTTGTAACCGACTTTTAATGAATAACATATGTATGCCTTTTAATCTCCGGAGTAAATTAAGAAAAAATATAATCACAAATTGCCTTTTAAAAAATACCTTTAAAAAAATCTACCTTTCAGAGAACTACTTTAAAAAAGCAAGTTTTTGCAAAAGTTATTTTTAAATATTACCACTACAAAGTACCTTTCAAAGAAGTATCTCTGTAATAAAATACCTTTTACGTTTATGAGGTTTTGAAAAGTATATTTAAAAAAAAAAAAGCTTTTAGGTTTTCAAAAAGTACAGTTTAAAAAAAAATTTTTTTTTTAAAATACTAAACAAATTTTGTCATGTTCAAGTTCAGAGTTAATTTATCACAATATTGTGAAGAAATTACATTCCTAATTTAAATAAAGGAAAAAAGTAATCAGTTAATCTGCGCATAATGCTCTTTTTCTATGCCACTACGCATGTCATCACTACTCTTTTTGTCAACAGTGAGGTAGTTGTAAAGTCATCAATATCATCTATTTCACTCGTCAGAGCTTAGGAAAATGTGTACGAGAATAATCTGCACTGTCTACATATTATTAACAAAGCTGCCAGCTTTTTTGTTGCGCCACAGGGTATCTTAAAGAATTAACCCCTCCTCTACTCTCCTCTACACAATGAATGTCAGAAGAAGGTAACACCGTGATCCGCCAGGCAGCTTAATTGCCTGCAAAAAATATTCTACTATACATAATGTTTTAAGAAGAGTTTTAACTTTATAAGAAGCAGACGTTTTGGAGTTCCTTAAGTATTTGCTAACTTTTTTCGACTTTTGTTTTTAGTTTGGAAACACTTCTTCACTTGCACATATTTCCAAAGCGAAGCCCACAGTGCTTACATATTTTCTCTTCATAACTTTTTAAATGTTTGTGTGATTGTCATTTGATTTTTTATTCCCATATATGTTTATGTTTGTTTGCTTATTTTTTTTTTTTTTTGTTGAAGCGGCATTAGTTGACATACCATTTGCAAAAAGAAAAATTTTACAAGAAATAAAATAAATTTACTCCTCCTTCACGCCATTACAGCGCCTGCGTCAACTTGTGCTTTTTTATTGCGGTTGTTGTTGTTGTTGTTGTCGTTCTTATGCTATTACGGCAAGGGAACATATTGCACCCATATTTCTTGTATGCTCAAAGTGCGCTACAATCCACCACGTGCTTAAAATATTTCGCATATTATTTAGCACATGGTGGATTCTAAACTTTATTTATTTGTTTTTTCAAACAAAACTTCGAATTGTCTGAGTTTCCTCTCTCCTATAAGAGAATCTTCTGATGAGGTTTGAAAGTTCGTATACGATATGTTGGTACATCGTTTTTTACGTTATTTGAGAAACGAGTACAAACGAAAATTGTTCACTACGTTTCACATAAAAATCGAACAGATGCCATTTGGATGCCGTGCACAAGCAAATGAATGTGTCTGTGGCAATGTGTTGGTAGATGATTTTAATAAATGATGATGCCTTGTATTATGGTTGGCTATAAACTTGAATTTCAGTTTTAAAGCATCGTTGCTCATATTTAGACGTTTCGTTTCTTACAGTCAAACACGTTGAAAGAAAAACATAGAAAACCATAAATAAACAAAATTCAAAAGTATGATCAAATTTTAAACAGAGTTATTATTCAGTAAAATTTTTCAGTTTTCTTTTCCTATCGATATAGGCTACATACATATATGTATATATACATATGAGTGTGTGCAGCTCATTATAATATCTTAACAATATGATTGAATTCAGTGTATAATAGTATCCCTCGTGTGTGTTGTGTTTAATGACAATGTCCATCATTGCAACTATTTAATCATTCATTAAGCGTTCATTACTCAGTCTGCAAACAAATAAGTTTTGAAAAAAAAAAACAAAAAAATGTGTGAAAACCGTTCTTTAAATTTGAAAAATAAAACAAATTATTTAACTGTCTTTCACTGGTGATTAAAAGATGTTACAATTATGGTATATTAATTGCAAGATTTTAATAAGCATTTTCAAATAATTTGCTAAAATGTAAATTTTAAATACAGAAAGCCTAAAGTGTGGAACCCCATTAACAAAATCTTAAGTACCTTCTAGTGTTTAATAACCAAATAATGAAAAGATGATGAAGATCATTTTGATAGTGTTTTTAAATATTTTTAAAGGTAAATAAATGGTAACTGCTTTTATTATTATTTTTTAATTCAACCTTATTTCTTATTCGAAAAGACCGGAAAGTAATCTTTTTAAAAAAGATTTATTATTTTTGAAATTGGTTATATTCTTTCGAAAATAATAATTTCGGTTGACTCCTTTATACTAAAACAGTGGAAAAAATTATTTTTTAATATTGCTAATTATAATAATAATTATACAAATAATATCGATGAAGCGGGTTCAGCAAACGAATTGTAATCATCTTAATAATTATTTCTCTTGGACAACTCTTCACTACATCATTCTTTCAGGCCATAAAGCAGTTATTCATAAACAAATTATTAACGTAAAAAGCTTATTGAATTATTATTATTATTATTAATATTATTTATCGTTTAAAAAAACACGATATATTTTTCGTAGTGAATAGGCAAATTTATGGTATCGTTATTTCATCGTCTTTTTTTTTGTTTTTATTTTATTTCACGAATTTGAACCTGGAAATTTAATACGAATTAAGTCTTGAATTTTTTACGATAAGCAATTCTGATTCAAATAGTTTTAAAATTTAATTGAAATGAGTTAAATATATGTATACTAGTATTATTCAGAATTTCATTTCTGGTTTTTGTTATCGCATATTTGAATAATTTTTACAAAATTAATCAAAAAAATTTAATATTCCCAGTCCTTGTGGAGTCCGAACGAAGCTTTCAAGAAACTTTTAAATTTTCTAACAAAACCGAATTTTGGATCGAATGTCAATAATATTGTCATTAGACTAGAAATTTTGTTAGATGACCACTCAGTATTAACAATCCTGTAAATTTCTTTTTTACTGTTTAAAAGACTTGTGCACATAAACTTTTTTTTTTGCAGTATAAATTGTGCTTGGCGTTGCATGAAAATAAATTAAAATTTAAATGATTTTTTTACTTTCATTAATGGCTCCACTAATTTAATTACAGTATTTAACCTCTAGTGCTCAAGGAAACCAAATTAAATAAAATACTACTTAAACGAAAGGAAATGGTTAAAAAACAAACTTTTGTTCTAGCAGTTCGTATAATTTTCGTTTATAAGGGCGCAGAAGGCGAAAAATCCTTTGATGCAAATTTGCATCATTGCGCATTTAGCTGTAAATTAAAAATCTAAAATTTTTATACTTCAATAGTGATTTAAATGGACAATGTGTTTGTTTCTTTTTAAAATTGGGGGTGCTGATGGCGAGTAGTCAGCGTGTTGGCTCTGCAACCAGAAAGACCCTGGTTCGATTCCCAGCCGGGTCAAATCAGAAAAAAGTTTTTTCTGAGTTTTCTGTGCTACGGAACCCTCCTTCGTCGGTATTTGAGCAATAAAACGTCGGCGAAGTAAAATAATAAATAAATAAAATGGCTCCATTAGCTAAAAATAATGCGTCAAAAAAAAAAAAACATCAGAACTTTGCTTTATAATTTACACGCAACTGCAGAGTTGTGCAAGAATTAAGCCCTATCTTTCTACCACTTTCACCACCTGTCTGTTTCTTCCCTATCCTTCTCTCTAGTTCCAGTGCAATTCATTGCATATATAGGGGATAGCCCCTAAGCACTGGTCCAAGATAAAAAAAAAAAAAAAAAAAAAAACCAACGTATTATTTATTTATTGTTTATGAAATTTTACATTTAAAAAAAAAAAGATAACATTTTAATTTTGTTAATTTTTTATGAAATTTTACAAAGCAGACACTTCAAAATTGCACAATAATTCAATGCTGCATTAACGGTACTTCAAAAGCAGAGAAAACGACGCCTATTAAATAGAGACAACATATAACGAACATTTACACAAAACTGTTTTCAAATTTTGAAAATATGCAGAGATTTTCGGTATGATTCAAATTTGCATCACGGCGCACTAGAGGGTTAAGATCGTAAAATTTTGTTGTTTCTTGAGGCGATTCCTTTAAGATTAACCTCGAATTCATCGGAAAATAAAATATATTTATTTCTATATGGTTTGGCTATTTTATTTATTGATTAAATACATTTAAATCGAATAATAAAATGTTTGTTGTATACAGAAAACATTTTTCTTAGAAGCTATTTAATTTATTTTGTTTGTTATTATTCAGAATTTAAGGAAACGTCAATGCACTGCAGCACTGTCTCTAGACATCGAAAAGGCATTTGATAAGGAATTTTGTTTCAAAATGTTTAAGATTGGTTTTAATCAATCCACTGTAAAATTATTTCAAAGTTTTTCCAATGACAGAAGATTTTGTATTCAGATTGATAATATGTTAGCTAGGCAAGGTATTAATTCTTGTGGTGTTGCACAAGGCTTAATGGCAGCATTACATTTATATAAAATTTTTGTACATGATTTTCCACATGAACTTTACAATGATAACTGAATTCTCTATGTTCATGATGAGTCTGCTTTAGTTGCAGTGGAAAAAGTTTCTTCACATCTGAAAAAAGCTGATGAATTCAATTCCAATAATGTTAAGAGCACAGCACTATGTTTGCGTAAAGCTTTTGGAAGATGTGCCAGAAAATAAAAAATTAAAATTGATATTGAATGGTAAATAAATAAAATTTTATGACAGCTTTAAATTCTTTTTTTTCTCTGGGACCAGCACTCAGGAGATGACTCCTACACATGCGAAGCATTGTGCTGGAACTATAGGAAAGACATAGTTAGAAAAACGACAGGAGGTGAAGTTTATAGCAGTGTTGAAGCTTCGGTTTAGTAGCCATTTTTTAATATTATTTTACTTCGCCGGTGCTACACAATACCGACGAAGGAGGGCGTTCTGATGTGATTGTGAAGTGCTATCAGCTGTTGCCGATTCTGTTCAGTGACCAGTGACTATGCCTTCGCCCCTGAAACCTTCCGGCAACAACTGACACACAAAGACACACTAATGCACATCAGTGTATGTTTTTGTTTTGTATGTAAAAAAATTATTTTGGAGTTTTACTTTACAACTTACAGAGAAATAGATTGGCATAGAAGAATTTAAAGTCATGTTTGAGAGCCCATATTTTTTTCCACACCTTTAGTTGATGCAACTTGATTATGTCAACTGTCTAATGGTGTCGACAAGAAAACCATAATTTGTGTACTCAAATACTTATTCACTGTTTCAGTTTAATTTTTTGTTATTATAAATATTATCTGCACCATTTGAAGCTTCGGCAACATTTTAAAGCTCGCTAAATATTCAGCAAAGTATTCGACAGCCTTCAACTAATTTGAAGTCATATCTCTGGATGTTTTTCTTTAAGAGCTGCAACACGTAACGAGCTGTCAAAAACACTCTCTTTCGACAACAAATTCTTAAATAATCTTTTTAAAATAACATGCAAAAATTAAAAATGTGCTAAAAATATACATTTATAATGAAATGCGAATAAATATGTATTTATTTTAAAATATGCACTAGCAACTTGATGCCATTTTGTGGCAAATTTCTTGATTCGACGGTTTATTTTCTTTACGTTGAACTACGACCAACGGCAAAAAGCATGTATTTACAGAACATACTATGCCTACATATGACTCATCTTTTTCAATTATGATCAGATTAAAAGTTAAAGATTTTCATTAAATGTGTCTATAATCAATTAAAAAATAATTGAAACAGAAAATAAAATAAATTAATGAGATTTCACTTATAATAAACGCAGTTTAAACCATAAGAGAACCACCAGCGTAATATATGTTGCAAATGTTGTTATTGCCCCTGAAACAATCTGAACAATGAAAGCAAAATTATGTTCATCTTCTTTGCAATAATAGAAAGTTGGAAAATTTCTCCAAAAAAATAAAATAGTGATGATGCTACCTCGTAGCAGTTGAATTCAGAAGGGTTTCTATTAATTTTCTCTTAAAAGGGGAAATATTATTAAATTTGATGCATTAATATATGACTGTATTTTAAAGACTATCAAAAGCATTCCATTTGCCTAAAACTTAACTTCTTTTCAATCATGTTAGTGCTTCGCAGTCTATTTGAAACGAATTTTCTTATTTGACAAATTTTACACCAATAAAGAAATCTCGGTCAGCCTGGTTCTTCATTTACATTCATTCATTTACAGTTTCTTGTGTGCTCATTTTCCGTTCGAAATCTGTTAAAAAATTGTCCACTTCACATTTTCTTTTTGAATTATCTGTCTGACACACCATGTCACACGGTATCGAGATGTTGTTAAAAAAAATATGCAAATCGCTTGACCTCGCAGGTGATAAGTCAAACTTTCCGCTAAGTTTAACAGGCAAAGCAAATTTGCAACATTTGATTAACGCAACGTTAATTAAAAACGTAAAGTTTTTTTTTTCGCAAATTGTCCACATCAATATCTTCCGAAGCACTTTATAGATTATTTTAAATTTATGGCATCCGCTATATTTTTTAAGTCCATAAAACTCGGTGAATATCTAAACCCTATTTCCTAAAGACATTTGGAGTTTTTAAAAAAATATTTTTTTTTTAAAATTTTTCATCAATAATCGGGCCTATTCTAATGGGCGTTGTACTTGTGAAACGAAATAAAAACGTTGATTTAGTATCATCGTTGGTGTTATAATCATTTATCGAAAATATATTGGTATTCTGTATTTTGAAACGAAGCATTTGTTCTCTGTCGTTGTGATTTCAAATATCGAAATTAAAACGGCCACAAAAAAATAAATTTAAATTGAAAACAACAATACCTCAACAATTTGAAACGTCAGCTTCAGAAATGGAATAGAAGAATCCCGCATATGGTAAGGCTTTTAGAAAAGGCATAAAACCCTTGAACTTTAATAGTTTTTGGAAAGAAGTTGTGGAGAAAATAAATCTATTGGGACCACCAGTCCGGGAAGCAGACGGTTGGCACAAAGTAGCAACTCAATTTTTTATTTTTACTCACATTTATTGGTTTCATTGATGCTAAAAAAAAGCCTTTTCTATTGTAGTATAAATCAGAAAATCTGCTGGGACCAATTATGTTGATATGGGTGCGGTCCTCGCAACCTATAACTGCCTATAAAACCTGTACGTTTATTAAAAAAAATCCTTTGGCACTTTTCCATTCGGAATTTAAGCCAACTATTGCAAATTATGGCAATCATCGCATCCTAAACTTCAGATAAAATTTTACTAAACATCGGTTGAGCCAACGAGAGATTAAAGTCATTACCAACGCTGACCCCTGTGCAAAAAATGCATTGCTGTTATCAATTTTATTGTTGGCGTAATTGCAGATTTTCGCATTTTGCATATTAGTTTTGGACTGATTTGTTGCAGAACGTACTGCAAGGCAATCTTATTAAGTTTAAATGTATTCAGAAATCTTTAAAAATATGTGCATATAGATGTATTTACAAACGATTTTATCTAAATTACGTTATACTTACATTGAATCTGGGATGGCAAAGATATCAACTTTCTGTCATAACATTTTTCGATATATATTTACGTCTATCCTCACTTGAACTTGTAAAATAGAATTCCGTTCTCGTCGTTTTAAAATTTTTCATTAAAAATAAAAAATAATATTTTTTTTAATGCTAAAAATCACAATATAAAATATTACAATTTTACCACATTTTGTCAACTTTTATATTATGTTTTCGATAACCTATTTCTTCGTTTCTATATATTTCAAGCATGAGAATATAAAAACGAAGCGACTATAAAAACAACAACTAAAACTACAACACCAACAAGAATAGGCCCGAATATCTCACGACGGCCTTTCCTGATGTTAAGAACTGTTTGCATTTTAAACTTGAGCGCCCTAGTTTAAAATTTATTTATTTTTCTAAAATTTTTATAAAACTACAGTACCGAATCGGTTCATTGTCTTACGATATCGAAGTGAGCTCAATATATTTCGTATGCGAATGATCCGTTGACGCATTCTGCAGTGAAGAGATGAGAAAATTTAAGCGAAATCGGTAATTTCCTAAAGCGGGAAGTAAAAAAACAACATTTTAAATTTAGTTTTTGTTTTTAATGGAATTAAGCGACAACTAGATATCGTCTGCCGTCATGGGCCAGCTAAATAATATTAATTTTTATAGAATTTGAGTTGCTGGAATTTTACCATATGAAAATTGGTAAAATTGTGACTAACATATGTAAACAAATTTAATTTTTATAATTTTTATTTTTGTCACCTTATACAAGGTGGGCCAAAAGAAATCATCCGGGGCAAAAGTCATCACCCGGATCATCATCTTTTGCTGTAATTTTTTTTTAATGACAAACTTTGGTTCAAATCTAGCGGCAGCCATTTGGCCGATACCAGAAGCTGAACCAAAGTTTTTTATGAAAACAAAAAATTACGGCAAAAAAGTATTTGGTGCTTACTTGTGGCCCGGAAGATTTCTTTTGGCCCACCTCGTAATATGCATATGCATTTTATTAAAAAAAAAAATAATTGATAAATTAAATTTTTTAAATAAATTTATACGTTCAAGTTCTCTTCAAAGTTTTAAATTCCATCACTTTTTAATATTCATATTGCAATGCTAATTGATTTCCTATTGCACTTCGAATAAAAAACTTAAAAATCCAATTTATTTATGGTTTTGTCATGGCATAAATCACAACAGTTATAAATTTCACAGTTAATTTTTTTTTGTTTGCATTCATCCTGGCAATTCCATTCATTAAATTCCTACAAAAAAAAAAAAAAAAAGGATGGTTTATAGTGTTAAATAAAAAAAAAATACTGCCAGCCAGTATTTAATTGACTGCCACTTAGCGAACAATCGACGAAAACAGCAATAACAACGACCGTGATAACAACAAAATGTTTAATACAATATTAACTGGTAAAGTGATTAACATGCAAACTGAACAAACAAAAAAAACTTTGCGAAAATTATAAAGCAGGAAATCAGGTACAATTGAACAGCATTAAATTAAAAAGCAACCAAAAACGTTAATTAAAAATATATAATTTTTTGATTCACAGCGAACTATGAAGTCATGTTATTTAAACTAAATATTGGAAAGAAGTCATAAATTAAGACAGTTGCGCTAAAAGTGAGAAGTTAAACAGAATTAAAATAAATAAATAAATACAGTGGACTGTTAATGGTTGGAAATTCACAGTGAAAGAAGTTCAAATAATCAAGATATGGAATTACAAAAACTCACATAGAAGAAATGCAAATGGAAACAAAGTTGATTGGATGCTAAAAAAAAATTTAAATCTTTTCAAATTTATTCTCGTTTATTTATTCAACGCGAGTTCGAAGGAATTACGCTTATTTATATACACATGTTGTGTGGTGAATATAGTCAGTCTATCGGGTATGTTCTGACACCCGCATGTCGCATAATATTTACGATTGTGACTTGAGCTCGCCAGATAGGTGTTCTGTAAGTCTTGGCGACTTCAAATCTTCAAAGTGTATACTGAAGTGAACTGGTATATTTAGACCAAAAAGAAACTTTAAAGAAGTAATAAAATGATGAATAAATTAAATTAATAATGTTTTCTTTTCATCTTTTTTTAATGGTTTTGCAATATTTTTATTAAAAATATTAATTTTGTGTTTCTACTGCTGATCTGAATGATCTTCGAAAAATATATGTGGACAGTGCTCTGCATAATTTTAAGAATGTAACCAGTTATTTTTCCAATAATGCCTTATAAAATAATTCGATTTTAAAAAAATGCAGACTTAAATTAAAAATTGTAAAAACTTCAAATCACAAATCGCAATCAAAACACCTGAGTTTCAGAACATGTGACATCAAGTTTGGTGATTTGTAATTTATATGCGATTTGAAAATAATGCGAATGTCAGAATATACCTGCATATGTATATTTTAACAAAATGTTTGAACAAGCTAAAAATCTTTACATATTAACATATATAAAAATTCCGGAAAAATTTTTGAGAATTAGTACAGTAACTGTTGGAAATTAAAATTTTGAATAATTCGAATTTCCAGTAATTATAATCTGGAGTTTCAATGCATTGAACGGTCTTTAACCCTGCTGTTGCATTAAGTCCAATTGGTCCAAAGAATCTTTTTGGAATCTCTTTTGACGATTTAATATTCCGCTTTGAGGTTTAGAGTTACTTTTTTATTTTTTTAATAATATTATTTGCAGAATTTTAGTTCTCTGACGGAAAGCCATACGTAAAAAATTAAAAAAATTGCTTAACTTGTATAGCAGAGATTTTCACCAGTTTTTCAGTACAAAATGTATTCCCATAACCGGACACTCCATTAACCGAACGCGGACATCTAATTTTAAAAAAATTGTGCTCCAAAAGTCTCTCTTAAGCGGAAAAACGCTTTAATTTTAAAAATTAATGCGCCTTGATTGCAACTCACCAACAATAGTTATATTCTTAATTTGTCAACTCTGATTCATATGGATTTGTGTTAAGAGCCATGAGGTTTGATAAACATCCTTTTTTTTTTATTTGCACACAGGCTACATAAAACTAATTTGTACATTTTTTCCCATTATTTTCTAATTGTTCTCCGTTATTTCTCACAATGAAAACATTCTATGAAAATTTTAATATAAATGAAAGAAAAAAATGTCAGCCGAAATATCTGAAGTTTTTGATTTTTGCACAAGCTGTTTGACAAACCCCCAAACAGGCTTGTACAAATACATATTTATCGCATGTTTGGAAAGATTCCTACCTAAAAGTGATGACATTGTGTGTTATCTTCATTTGGGAAAGGGCAAAGTGTAGTGAAGAAAGTGCTGGAGATGCACCAAGCCATTGTAATCCAAGAAAACAAAATTTATCTATTCTTTTGAACATACCTCGAATATACGAGTTCTACTCAACTACTGACAAAGATTAAATGTCATTTTTTTCCTTTATACTAACAAAAAGTAATTGTCACATTATTGTGATTAAATTAACTATGAACTTAGACACGACTAAAAATTCATTCATTCCTTTGAAATAATTGTAGTTCAAATAAAAATCACTAATTCCAAAAAAATATAAAACAATTATCTGAATTACAAAAATTTTATACCGTTTAAACAAATGTTTTCAGTCGTAATTGCCGGCCAAATTGTTATTAATATTTTAATAATTTACAAATTTTGTAGAATTTTTACAAAATTTATAACAGAGACGGGAAAATCGATTGTTTGAAGTTTGTTGTTTTAGTTATATTTTCTTTTATGTGTCGAAATTTAAAATATTTCATAAAATGTAACACCAAATTGTTACGTAAAAAAAGTTTGACATTTTGCAACTACTAACAGATATTGGCACACTTTACCCAAGAGAAACGTGGTTTACACATACAATGCAAACAAACACTCACACCACTTCACACTGAAAAGTCAGTATTGAGAGAGAAAAAAAAGAGTAATAAAAATAAAGTGTACAGTGGTTGCACGTATTCTGCAGTGGTTCTGACCAATAAAATGCAAACACACATACGCACATCTATACATAAGATCAAGTTTAAAGGGTGTTCCAAGGGATGCAAGTGTATATTTGCAAATTAAAAAAGTTAACTCAAATTAACTTATTTTGGTAAATTATGGCTGCAATAGATGTATGACATGACATTAATGGGAATTCATTATGGCACATGTCTTCATGAAGGTGACTGCTGCGTCTGGCCTCCTAGTAGTTTTTCCTCATCAGTTAAAATTTCTACGGCTTTGTTGATAATTTGTGGTAATATTTCGCGTTAATGTGGTCTCAAATCTCCCTTATAAAAAGGCCAATTTCACAATGATTTATAAGCTATGAATGAACAGTGGGCAAAGGACCGATGTGAAACGATAAATTATGGAGAATTTTTCATGTAGCAAACCTTAAAAAAATATCTGTACGCTTCGCCGTATCAACAAAAGCTAAAGAAATGGGGATCTGCTCAAAATCGTGGGAAGAATAAGTTTGTTGTTGTTGTTTAACTTTTTTTGTTTATACAACAAAGATTTTATTATATGATATTTAAATCTATTTATATTTATAAGATTTATATTTTCATTTTACCATTTAAATACCATCATTGTCAACCAAAGTGTTGACTAATTGTAGGAAAGGCTTAGAAAAATTAACTAGATTTAAAGTCAAATAATAAAATGTTTGTTGTATAACAAAAATTTTTAAAGAGGCTATTTGGTTTGTTTTGTTTGTATATTCCGTAATTCTCATATATTTTTTTGGGAGTTCTTGTATAAACATAAGAAATTTCTTAGCTTTTTTTCAAGAATTTTTTTCAGACCAGCTAAACCATAAAACAAACACAGATTATTTAATCGTAATGAATTTTGACTAACGTTCAATAATTGAAAGAATAAATACATAATTTTTATGTTTATCTTATTTTGAATAAAAATGAATAGAAAATATAAATTTTTGTGCTTTTTTTCATTGTTTGAACACTTTTGTGGAACAAAGTTTTTTGTTGAAAAAAAATTATTTTTTTTTTTAAATAAAAAGTTTTTCTTAAAAAATATATGGTAACGCTGACATTATATCTTACTTTCTCTTGTACATCTTTCTATATTTCTCTTTGCTATCTATGCATATGTGTATCTCCAAGATATACCACAAAGTGAACGTTGGGGATCCAAGTGGACCGGCGCTGTGGTTGCTTACTTCCCTGGCCACCAAACTAACCTAACCTAAACTAATCATGGAAATACGATACGATATGAAAATATAGTTGTATATTCCCCACCCTATATTTACTTATAACGAGAAGCAAAAAAATGTAACTATTTTGTATTTTGAATTAAATTCACATCATTTGACTATTTATTGTGTAGATATATTTTTATATGAGTATATTTAGCTGTGGTTTGACAGCGTATTGGATGGTTGGTTGGCCATCTCTGTACTGCGAAATATGTTTGTGCAGGCTAACGGCATCATCTGCCACCACCACTGCCATTAGTTTCATTTGTATGGCCCAGCACGCAGCATCTGTTACCATTATTCATTCACAATATATTCCCACATGGCTAGACCGCACAAACCTACTTCAATACAACTGCCTGACAACCAGTTTTCTCTTCTTAAGGCCACAATGACCAAACACTTTCAACTTCATTTTGCTTGCTTTAATTAAATTCAACTAAATGACTAAATGTTTGGCTTTTCCAACTATTATTGTACGAGTGTACACTTGCACAGTACAACTAAGTGCTGGCTAGTAGTAATGCTACTACAACTGATTTTTTTTCCTTTTGTTGGTTTTTACTGCTGCTGCTGCCACTGCTGATCATGACGACGATTCTCTCATGCATGCAACACACAAAACAATTTTTAGCATCTTTATTTATTGTGGTATTACAACAAACTGAAAAAAAAAATTACAACTAAATTTCTCAGATGTTGCATATGAAAGTCTTTGCGAAAAAAATGCCAATGAAAATTCAGAATTTTAGTTGTTTGTTGTTGTTGTTGTTGTTGACTTTTCTATTTCAATTATACGTTTTAATTGCGATACAATTTTTAATTGTTGTAAAGATTCCTTTTATATCTTTTCCACTTAGTGCCGAGATTTTATAGTTGCCATAAATTGCTGAGCTTTACAGACTTTAACATCGGGCAAAGGCTTCTTTAATGAAGCTGTGAAATGTTTGTGGCAACATATGCACAATATGAAAGAATAAGCAATGTGAGGAGAAATATTCAGAATATTTGACAATTGTAGCCGCGTTTTCTATAATGATGCACAGTATTATTCGAAAAACTTTTGTACTAATATGTTCTACAAATAAGCGGCGTTCACGTGGCGTTCGTATGTGAACGCCACTATGCAACGCATAATTAAAATATAATTTTTTTTAAAGTTTTCTATACATACCAAATGAAATATTGATGGCAGATTTTTTTGAGCTGATATGCATTAAACTGAGTTGCCAATGGATTAGAAACATTGATTATAATTACTCGAATGCTTTTACGAAGTGTAAGCTTTGCAATTTGCATTTAAAAATTCGCCCCATGTTGTCGAGCTAATATTGCTGGGTTAAATATATTTTTATTGCAATAAACAATTTTGCTGCCATGTAAAATTTACCGCAACATAATTTTTTGTGAAAGTTAAAATAATTTGAAATATCAGAGATAAAGAGTTAACGTATCAGCCTATTAAGGAGACTTTTGCTTTTTTTTATAAAACGTTAAGAATGGCTTCAAAAAGTATGATATATTGCAAAATATATAATAAGAACCCCAACTGTGTACCACTTTCCAAAAATTAGGCTTTTTTTTCTTCTTTATCTTGGACCAGCACTCGAGAGATGACCGCTACAACACATGCATTGCATTGTGCTGGAACTAGAGGAAAGGTATAGTAGCAGAAATGATACGAGGTGAAGCTTCACTATCGTACAACACTGCTTTTTGTTTTTGTTTTTTACAAGGAGACTTATTAAATTCTGAAGCTTCGTTTTTAGTAGCCATTTTTAGTAGTTATTTTACTTCGCCGCTGTTACACAATACCGACGAAGGAGGGCGTTCTGATGTGCCTGTGGATTGGTTACAGCTGAAGGCGGTACTGTTCAGTGACCAGTGACTAGGCCTTCGCCACTAAAACCTTCCGACAACAACTGACACAAAGTCACACACAAATGGGACTCAGAAAAAATGCGAGATGTTTTTATGATTCTGATAGTGGGGTTGAACCCAGGAAAAATTTTCCGTTTTGTAGTTAACGTGCAGACTACTTCAACCATTGCCATCCTCTTCAACACTTCAACGCAGACAGAGCAAAAAGCGCCCTCATCTTTGGGAGAAGGAACCTGAGAATACTACCCGCCCCACTCGCAGTAAATGAGAGGACTTGTCAACCACAAACGAAGTTGAAAAGTAAAAATCAATGGAACACTTGACTTTACAATATCCGGTACTGGTATGTATATTCTATATACATACTCTATGTAACTCAAAATTTGAATTTTTTGAGCTGGGTATGCAGAAATGATCTTTTGGGGAAATATATATGTAAAGGAAAAAATATTGTGCTTCTATATCTAACTGTTCAGATTCTACAGCAACACATGTCTTTATTGCCTCCAGCTGTTTCCAACAATATTTATTTGCAATAATGAAATATTTCCTTTATGACAAGAAATTTACAAACACAAAACATGCCTCTTTATTTAAAAACTTGTAAAAAAATAACTTTAGTAAACGAAAATACTATCAAAAAGATGGCTCAAAACTTCAAATGCATTTTTCCCAGTTCACGATTTTTTGAATTACTACGGTATTGCACCAAAGGCTCGATTTGTTGTTAGAGATGAGAATCTACAGACCCTCCCGCTGTAAAAGCTGATCAAATTCCTAGCGATGCTCATTACATAGTCACCGCACAAGAGAGTTTAATCGATCTGTTTGTTTGCAGTGCAAACCCATCCATTTATTAGCATTACTAAGTATGGCTTTTACTGATGATTTAAATATTGAATGCGGAATTTTTTTTTTTATTTTTTATTGTACCGGCAGTCAACGGATGGCCCCTACAAATGCGAAGCATTGTGCTGGAACTAGAAAATAAATTTCTGGGAAGTAGGGTATAGGGAGTAGTGTTTATGTACATTCGATGTGAACTTTCCCACGTCAAATGGCACAGGAAAAACCTCTGCGGTTAGTCCATTCCATATAAGTGCTGTTCGGTAAAGAAAGGAGGTTTTCCTGTAATTTCTAGTGCGTTGGCTTGCCAAATCGACCACCAATTTTCTTTTCTAATTTCTTAAGGAATATAAATTTGGAAAAGTTTTCTATTAATTCTTCTTTAGATTATAAATTTTGATATGAAAAATATTTACAAGAAATTTTGAACTCCTACAATGCGATATTCTAATTGAGCGAAGCTAAATTAGAATTTTTATCTTGAACAAATTATCTGTAATTACTAATTTCAATACTACAATTGATATTAGTAAGAATAAAAACAAATTCATATGAATAAATTTTTTATTCCAAAAATTTTAATGGAGTTCCGAAAAATTTTTTATTTTCGGAACGTACGACAATTATTGGCAAAACCGCACTCACAATTCCATGCAATTAAAATGTATTATTTTCAGTACAAAACATTAAGTACGACTGAAGAAGTAATCCAAAGGCGTTAAATCGCCCTAACGCACTAAATCTTCAATACTTTGCGCTTCAGCAGCAATATCCTCTTCGGTACACATATTTCTTTGTCTTATTGATGGTTTTGAATCGAGACGAATAAAATCCTTCCAAAAACTTTTCCTTTTAATTTTTAAAAAATTTTCCAATATTACTCGGCGGCTGAAAATATACTTTTGGTAAAAAAATAGTCACCTAATTACGTTTTTAAGGATGTTTATACGTCAATTTAGAAGGCTACGAGAGTATATACCTCGTTCGATCAACTTTGGTTTAGGAAATCCTACGACCTAAAATGCTATAGAGCTTTGTAACCTATATACTGGATACATGAAACTGCTACTAATGCTGTGAATCGTATTCCGATCCGAATCTCCTTATCCTATTGAAAACATTGATCTCCTGTGCAAAACGAACCATTAACTAAGCAAGAATTACTAGCTACTGCAAACCTTTTTGCTCATTAAGAATCCTGTTTAGCATATACGGACATATATGTGGATATGTGCATAATCTAATGTTTTTTTATCAGGTTTCGTTTGATTTGCGTATTATTCGGTGCTGTAGTTGTTTTAAGGTACGTATATGCCAGTGAATGTAGATGATAATACGAGCATTAAGTTGATTTTTTTTTTTAAAGACAATACAAACTCTACGAAGCTCTTAAGCTTGCCTGTAGCAACACCCAGGGTCTAAGCGGGAATTGAACACACACCGCCATATGGATAAGATTAATGCTGATGCACTAGACTACGGAGGCACCCTAAAATTATAATGCCATGTTGCAGCATAATAATTAAAATAATTGCTATTTTCTTTTAATTAATTTTTTAATTTTTAGTATTAAACGTTTCTTAATTTTTCTATTATATTTTAAAATTTTCCTTAATTTTCTAACGATTCTAATTCCTTTAAACTTAAACTTATTCTAAGTGATGCTCCATAATTAAATTATTTCTGTGCAATGAACGTGAACAAATTTTAAAGTAATTATATCATTTCTTTTCACCAATCAATTATTTTTGTATAAATATTTCTTAATTTTCTGTTTTTTTTTTTGTTTGTGATTAAAATATAATTTAAATAAGTTCGGAATGGTCTTTGTAAAGTTGTCACTTAGCATAGGAAGTGCATTTATTTTAGTCAAGAACACTTTGCATGTGGAAACAAATATTAAATGTGCTGTAGATAAATTTATTTACAATACGATATTCATTTGTAGCTCTCGCACATTTATTTACATAACAATTTCCACTAGTGATCAGTGTAAAACAGTCGTCCAATTGTGGTTTAAATGTCATATATGCATAAGTACTTATATGTATGTTAATACATGTGTGTGTGTGTGTGTGTATGTGTGTGTGTTTGTGTGTACATGCTTGTGCTTGCGTTAGTATTTCTTTCCATTTAGCCGATGCTGTTAATGCTCTTGTTGTGTTTAAATGCTGTATTATTGAATATTTAAATTTTTGCGATAATTAAATTTACAATTGCTGTAGTCTGCTTTTGGGCGTTTGGCAGCTGCATACATATGCTTTTAGATCGTTTTAAATGTAAACTAAATGGTCAATTTAAAAAGTCAAATTCTTTTAAATTGTTTTATTTTTATTTAACCATGTCTGAATTTAGGTTTAAAGGTCAGCCATGTTGAGTTTAATTTGTTTCACTAACAATGTTTGAAGAAACTTAATACGTGGTTCATTACAGTATTTAATTTTGTCTTTTATTTGGAAAACTGTGATTGTATATTCCAGTGAGATAGGAATGTTTTGCTATATTTGTAAACAAAATTTAACTCTAATAAATAAGACTTTGCAATTTCAGACTTTGATTAAATTTTAAATTTATTGAATTTATACTATACTATGAATAGATATACATACATGTTACATCATTTAAATTTTAGGTTAAATTTAAATTTTATAAAAATTGGCCAATAGTTCTAAAAAAAATTGTGTTTTTTTGGTATTTTTTGTCCCCGTTGCAGGAATGAAAATTTCTACAATTATAATCTATTTAAGTGTCCTTAACCTTTAACTACTGAGGTGAAATATTTTGGCGTATATGCTGTGGTGGTGGTAAATTTTACCCCTTTTTAATTTTTAGAAAATTTTGCCAAAAAAATATTTTTTTTTTTTATTTTTTGCTTTTAATTGGAATTAGATGACACATTTTTAAATGAATAAAGTAATAAAATAAAAAAATCTATCGTCTAGTTAAACAAAACAAGGATTTTATTTCATATTAAATTTTTTTACAACTAAAAAAAGGAACAAACAGAGGGTAAAATTTACCACCACCACAGTAGTTAAAGGTTAATAAAGTATTCATCTAAAAGATCAATATACGTATAAAATATTTATATATCCAAGTAGCAAAAAAAAAGAGTGTCAAATTTACTTCCTCGTTCGAATTTCATATGAGAGTAGAACGTAATTTAAATTGTATTTATATATGTATTATTTCACAAGCTGTATGTGCTTTCAAAAGTTAGCAAAATTCGGGTTTTACCGGTTTATGGCATAAAAGGCACAAATATGAAAAAGTACTTGGACTAAGAAAATAGATATTGGGCTGGATGATAGATGGCGTAGTCATCTGAGTTAAACATCCCCCCACCCCCTCCCCCAAGCAATTAACAGAAAAATATTCCGCAGGGAGTTTATTTTACATGCGAACAGTTCGAATTTCCTCAGTGTGACTTGCAGGTAATTGCATCACACATGGAAACGTAAGACAATCATGTCACGCAAATTTCCTGATATCATTCAAGTATATTCCATCATTGTATTAATGATAAAACAACGAGACACAATCCACATTGCGATAATGCTCCAGCTCTTCAATAGAGTATAATAGTGGCACCGATTACGGCCTATTGGGTTATGTCTTTTTGAAAAGAATTCATAAATGAAAAAAACATCCTACATAAAAAAATTTGGTTCTCGTAGTGTTAATTTTTATTATTAAATTATAATAAATTTAAAAGTTAATTAAAAAAAAAGAAGTAATGAATTTTTTTAAGCACAATATTTCCCAGTTTTATATAAAATTTAGTGAAGTTAAATGTGGTACTTCTTTATTGAGAAATTCAGTATCTTTTATGCTTCGATATTGTCTAAAACAGTGTTATGCAAAGCGTGTGCCGCGCCCCACTGGTGTACCATGGTATAAAGTAAAATAAAAATATTAAATATTAAAATATTTAAATTAATATACATTAAAAAATAAATAAATAAAGTTAATATGTACAATATATTAACTGAATTTATTTTGGGAATATCTCTTTATTGTGCTTTTTTCCCTTAAAAATTATATGTGAAATTTATTATTACATACTTTACGATAATATCATAAAGTATTTTTTTACAAAAGCAAACTCAATAACTGAGGAGGAAAGCATATCCATATAGTACTATTTCGCTAATGCTTACTTAGCTCATCAGTGGATTTTTCCTAATTTTTGAAGACAAACCCAAGATCTATATGTTTAAAATTCAACTAATCAATCGAGAATTCAAGTTGAATATCAAACACAAAAAAAAAAACCAAAAAATCTAGAAACAAAAACATAACAATCCACGAGTTTACTTTTATAACACACACACATTTCTATTTTTAGATTTTTCTTCTCATCTACACTAGGCTTGCCATCGGCCAGCATAACTACTGTATTTTGAATCAAATGAAAAATTAAATTTAAATTTTTTTTTTTTTTTTTTTTTTGAAATGGGAGCAAATGATCATCAGTCACTTTAATTTCATACAGAATTAGGAAGACTTTCTCGTCGGAAAGTTCTATCCCGCAATTACGAGCTAAGAAATGAAACGCAGACGTTTTTATAGGATCAGGGTACAGATTTTGCTTCTGTGTTTAAAAATTAAGAATGAGTAGTGAAACTTGAATTACTAGCGGATATATGCGCTTATTTCAATGAGCACAACAGAAAAATGCAGGGTAGGAATTCCAACAGTTTAACTTCTCCGAACATAATTGAAAGCTTTCGCGCCAAGTTGATGTGGTGGTTCAGTCACGCTGTCAATGGTAGTAATGAAATGTATTCAAATGTCATGGAGGCCGATTCAGAAAAAAGTGCATGTTTTGATTGTGAGACATTTAGAACTATTAGCAGAAGCAATCAACTCTTATTTTCCTAAGTGTGATCTGCGATATATGAACTGGGTACAATTTATCCGTTCTCTGATAACATTTTCCTTTGACACTTACCGATAAACGAGCAAGAAAACTTAATGGCGTTAAAAACTGATTAGACATTAAAAATAATATTTTTCCGAAGTAGAGCTACCACATCTTTGGCTGCATATAAAAAATTACTATTCACTGCTTTCAAAGTGTGGTGTTGCAATTTAGTTATTGGGATTTTCAATTCGCATCACTACTAAATCGAACGAACGAATCAGAACGTGTGAGCACGACCAAATGAAAACATATTGCTGACAAATAAATTTAGTACATCTATTACATTTTGTTGAAACTTACTGAAGACTTAAGCACGATCAAAAATAGCTAACACTATTAGTCGCATGGGGTCCAGACGTATTAGTAAAGCGACCCGTATGTACGCTTTAACGATCTAATCGCAACTAATTTATGTTCTCTTTTTAAATGTATGAAGCTATAGAAAAAAAAACAAGTTCGCTCCGAACATTTTAACTTAACAATTTTTCAATTTTAATTTCTCCTGACCCCATGCGCTTAATTAAAGGTTAAAATATTTGCCTTTTTGCCTTTTTAGAATTTTGCCTATCAAAAAAACAAACCAAAAACAAAAACAATAACAATGCTGTCGTTTTTTGCGTCAAAAATGTATTGTAATTGCCCAGAAAAAAAAAATATGTAACTAAAACTTTAGATTTTCTTTTTTGGTTTGTTATTGTTTTAAAACTAATAAAAATTATATCATAAATTAGACACCAATCCCTTAGGCCATAAAGTTTGCACCGAAAAACAAAAACAAAAAAAAATAGAAATTGTTTAATAGACTCTGTCAATAAAAATGTGCATGTGTGTGGTATGTGGTAGGCCTATAGAAGTAAACTTCATTGTCCTTTTTCCATTATCAGCCTTCATCGCGAGGATTTCGATGTTACATTTTTTTTTTTGTCTCTTAAAACTGATGTGTTACATCGAAAAATACCTGTCGATTGGAAGAAAAAAAAAATTAAACAAAATCTTACACTCTGACATTAACAGCAAAACAACAACACAACAAAAATAAATAAATAAACAACAGACCAAAAATGTCATTGAAGATTTGTATCTAAATAAACAATTTGTTGTATCTTTCAGATATAAAAATAGCAAAACATCAACGATACCAAATTAGTTTCTCGTACGTATTTGGCTGTGTCTCCTGTACAGATGACTAGAAATGTTAAAAATCAGCCTACTATTTTACATTTACGAGTACGAATAAGGTTTGGTTGTGTGTAGCAATAAATTTCAGTTCGGTAAATCCCCAACTGTCATTGTGTGATTTAAAGTTGTTTCCTTTTTGTTCTACTCTGTTTAATGAACTCCTGCAAAGCAGTGAGTCTGTTTGTCTTATTAAGAGATACTCGTATAACTTGGGATTTGTGCAATCTTAAAGGTGTTTCCTTGGTCTTTTATTTTCTTTTTTTTTTCTTGCCGTTCTTTTGTTTAAACATGTTTAGTACTTTATAGTTCCTTTGGCTTTCCTCTGTAATATAAAATTGAGCTTCAAGAAAATTGAATTGGTGCCAAAAACAAGTTTTTTTTTTTTAAAGAACTTTACTGTCCTTGTGTTGGAGTTTTGACATAATTTAGTGCAAATTGCAAACGAAATGTGAGTATATAATTTTAAAGGCGCTTGACAGTTGTTATTTATAAAATATTTTAATAAAAATGGTGTCGAATTTAAAAAAAATTTAGAAGATTCCATAATTGAATGAGTGCTTTTAATTACTATAATGTATTTAATGCTTCTTTTTAACAGACTTAAGCAATGAAATAAGAACAGTTTTCAAAATACTTTGTTATGAGCAAAAATTAAACAAATTCTGGAAATAATTTATACTTAGTTAAATATCAAGCGATTTCAAATTTATAAACGGCTTTGGAAAGAATATAAAAAAATTGTAAGCATTACGGTCCATGTAGAAAAAAGTCGTGCATAAACATCTCCAAATAAAAAATTAGAAAAACAAGCAAAACAATATATTTGGTGGAAAAATAAAAATTTAATTCGGGTACGAAAAACCGGCAGTGCCCCATGTTAGTTACAAAATGCTTTTAATAATACTTACCGTCATATCTCTGAACATAGTAGACATGGAAAATTGAATTAAAGTGTCGCCGATCGGCCTGCTAAGTTTCATGCAATTATCTTAAAAAACATGCGAGTTATTAAGCACAGGGCAAAAGCATTTTCTGACTGAAAAATTTCAAAATCTGAAAAATAAAAACCGCTTTTTTTGTGAAACACCAGGTCAACAGAAGCTGGTAGCAAGTAAATTTCGTGAAAAAGTTTTTTTTGGAACGTTATAACTCGGTAACCGTTCGACCGATTTCAATAAAACTTTCACCATATTATCGAGTGAAATTCAGGCTACACGATGGGCTATCTGTTAGTTAGAAAATGGTTTTAATAATACTTACCATCATATCTCTGCACATAGTAGACGTGTAAAATTGAAACAAAGTGCAAAAGGAAATCCTACTCTACTAACGTACAAAGTCTCATTTCGCTACCTTCAAGTAACAAGAAAAACTAATTTTACCTAGTTAGGTCAAATGTAGTAGCATGTAGTAATAATAAAAATAATAATTATTGCTAACTTTCAAACTTAAGGTCTTTTTGAGTTTTATAAAAATTATAAATGTGATATTTCTCTCTTTTTTGGTGTAGAATTCCTTGCATCTATTGCCGCACACATCTATGAATTCGCAAAAACTTGAATCTTCAAGAAATTATTTGGTTTGATACTCTAAAATTTTCTTCTGATGAGCTGATTGCAGTACCAGTAAAATACATACATACATTCATAAATATCTTTATTTATAATCTATAATAAAGTAATTATTTAAAAAATTCAAGTAAATGCTTTTTAATTACTATAAAAAAAAAATTGAGTAAGTATTTATGAGGACTTTCTATATAATAATAATTTCGTTGTTTTCCAATATGTCTACTAACCTACTAGATCAGTAACATTTTGCTGTTTCAATAAATGTAACGCATGTTCGAAACCTAATGCGTCGTTTTTTAATTTGTTTTTGTTAAAAAAAAACTGCATGTAGAATTGTTGTTGATTTACAAAGGTGAAGGTAAACTTTTTTATTTATTTGAATCATACCATAAACTTTTTTATTTATTTGAATCATACCATGAACTGTTTTATTTATTTGGATCATACCATAAACTTTTTTATTTATTTGGATCATACCATAAACGTTTTTATTTATTTGAATCATACCATCATGAACTTTTTCATTTATTTGAATCATACCATGAACTTTTTTATTTATTTGAATCATACCATAGTGCAGATCGTAGGGATGACTCACCTATTTTAAAATTTTTAATTCACCTTGTAATTGTCGTTGATATTAACTCTTTTACAACACACTAATAAGAAGTGTGGTGGTCTAGTGGTTAGTGTGTTGGCTTTGCAACTCGGTGACCGTGGTTCGAATCCCCCTCAGTTTGAAGACATTTCATCGGGTATTTTTCAAGTAAGTAAATAATAATATGACGTTCATTAATTTACAAAATTTGTTTCTCTCTATCTATCTCCCTTACAAATTTAATAAGAGTTTATTATACGCAGCCAGTACTTCCCACACCACAACCCACGCACCCCACCCAGAGATATTAATAATATATATATATTTCGGCTTGAATATAAAAACGCAATGCGTCGTTGAAGTCGGAAAAAAAACGCCAGAATTTTTTTTATCCACTGACGGCAGCCGTTCTTTTGCTCTCTGGACGCAGTTTTTTTGGGAACGTTATAACTCGGTAACCGTTGGACCGATTTCAATGAAACCTTCACCATATGATCGAGTGAAACTCTGGCTACACGATGGGCTACCTTTGGCTCACCTGGCTGCGCCCCATGTTAGTTAGAAAAAGCTTTTAATAATACTTACCGTCATATCAGATGTATTTACTGGCACACCAATCAATGGAATATGACATTTGTGCAGGAGACGGCATTCCTTGACCTCTGGTCCAATAAAATGCATAAGAAAGAATGAATTTAAGCCAAAAACGTTGCTTATTGTGTGCCATTGGCGCAGAAAGGTCAATCCGAAGTATATTTCAGCCCTATAATGCTCTGCTTTCTAGAATTTTTAAAAAATTTCATTTCCGATAATTAAAACCAAACCTCTGGCCATAAATATCATATTTAGGTATGCCGTAGTCGGTTGCATTGATTGGTGTGCCAGTAAATACATCTGTAATCAAAATCAGTCCAATTTCTTAAAAAATTCAAAACAGTTGTTCTGGCTGTTGGTACAAGAAAACATTGTGCACAAACACTTGATTACCATGATGTTATTTATTGTAGGCTTGAAATATACTTCCGATAGAGATTTGCGCCAATGGCACACAATAAGCAACGTTTTTGGCTTAAATTCATTCTTTCTTATGCATTTTATTGGACCAGAGGTCAAGGAATGCCGTCTCCTGCGTATGGAATGACATTTGTGCCTGACAATTTAGAAAAATTGTAGAAATCAGAGCATTATAGGGCTGAAATATACTTCGGATTGACCTTTCTGCGCCAATGGCACACAATAAGCAACGTTTTTGGCTTAAATTCATTCTTTCTTATGCATTTTATTGGACCAGAGGTCAAGGAATGCCGTCTCCTGCACAAATGTCATTCCATTGATTGGTGTGCCAGTAAATACATCTGATATGACGGTAAGTATTATTAAAAGCTTTTTCTAACTAACATGGGGCGCAGCCAGGTGAGCCAAAGGTAGCCCATCGTGTAGCCAGAGTTTCACTCGATCATATGGTGAAGGTTTCATTGAAATCGGTCCAACGGTTACCGAGTTATAACGTTCCCAAAAAAACTGCGTCCAGAGAGCAAAAGAACGGCTGCCGTCGGTGGATGAAAAAAATTCTGGCGTTTTTTTTCCGACTTCAACGACGCATTGCGTTTTTATATTCAAGCCGTAATATATATATATTATTAAAATATCTCTGGGTGGGGTGCGTGGGTTGTGGTGTGGGAAGTACTGGCTGCGTATAATAAACTCTTATTAAATTTGTAAGGGAGATAGATAGAGAGAAACAAATTTTGTAAATTAATGAACGTCAATATTATTATTTACTTACTTGAAAAATACCCGATGAAATGTCTTCAAACTGAGGGGGATTCGAACCACGGTCACCGAGTTGCAAAGCCAACACACTAACCACTAGACCACCACACTTCTTATTAGTGTGTTGTAAAAGAGTTAATATCAACGACAATTACAAGGTGAATTAAAAATTTTAAAATAGGTGAGTCATCCCTACGATCTGCACTATGGTATGATTCAAATAAATAAAAAAGTTCATGGTATGATTCAAATAAATGAAAAAGTTCATGATGGTATGATTCAAATAAATAAAAACGTTTATGGTATGATCCAAATAAATAAAAAAGTTTATGGTATGATCCAAATAAATAAAACAGTTCATGGTATGATTCAAATAAATAAAAAAGTTTATGGTATGATTCAAATAAATAAAAAAGTTTACCTTCACCTTTGTAAATCAACAACAATTCTACATGCAGTTTTTTTTTAACAAAAACAAATTAAAAAACGACGCATTAGGTTTCGAACATGCGTTACATTTATTGAAACAGCAAAATGTTACTGATCTAGTAGGTTAGTAGACATATTGGAAAACAACGAAATTATTATTATATAGAAAGTCCTCATAAATACTTACTCAATTTTTTTTTTATAGTAATTAAAAAGCATTTACTTGAATTTTTTAAATAATTACTTTATTATAGATTATAAATAAAGATATTTATGAATGTATGTATGTATTTTACTGGTACTGCAATCAGCTCATCAGAAGAAAATTTTAGAGTATCAAACCAAATAATTTCTTGAAGATTCAAGTTTTTGCGAATTCATAGATGTGTGCGGCAATAGATGCAAGGAATTCTACACCAAAAAAGAGAGAAATATCACATTTAGAATTTTTATAAAACACAAAAAGAACTTAAGATTGAAAGTTAGTAAAATAATTATTATTTTCATTATGAAAAATTTCTAAATCTTGAAAATAAAAACCGTTTTTTTTGTGAAACACCAAGTCAACAGAATCTGGTAGCAAGTAAATTTCGTGAAAGAGTTTTTTTTGGAACGTTATAACTCGGTAACCGTTCGACCGATTTCAATAAAACTTTCACCATATTATCGCGTAAAATTCAGGCTACACGATGGCGGCAAAGTGACCAGTGACTATGCCTTCGACACTGAAACCTTGCGACAACATCTGACACAAAGCCATACAAATGTACATAGGAAAAAATGCCAGATGTTTTTATGAGTCTGAAACTGATGATTCCACTCATGATTCCATTCTTTCTCCAACCCTTTTTTTATCTTTCTTAATGACCTTCTATGTCGAAATTCTAACCCTAACCACTCTTTTGCGGATGACTGCGGCATTTGTCACTTATATTCATTCAGTCGATTTATATGTTCTATCGTTACTATAATGGAATGTGCTCTACTGAAATCAGAAATGTTGTTCCCGAAAGCCGTTCATTCCTGCGCACAACGCGTTCATCATTTGTTGTCCTGAACTTGTCGCATAATAATTTAATTTTTTTTTTCTTTTTCAATAATTATTGAAATTATAATTAATTAGATTATAATCAACTGTTGTTTTTTTACATACAAAAATACTAAATAAAAAATTTAACGTAAGTAACTTTTATTTTTATGGGAAAACCGTTTCTATTGGAAATTATATGCAATTCGAAAATGAGAAAAATCTTGCAAAAGTCAACTTTCTTGATTTTAATTAGTTAATATTATCGGGAGTTCGCTGTATTTTATAATTCTGGGATTATATTATTTCTGTACATATTTACTCGGGCATATCGCATTTATTTTCTCAAATGTCGTCCAACCCTTTCCCCCAAAAAGATACTTCATGTAATCATTATGATTTATTACATTTTCAAGTATAAAGTGACCGAGTTTTAAAGAGGATGTCACATATACATACATATATATTGTACATTTCGACAATCAGGGCCTTTTTATATAAAAAAAAAACCTAATAAACTTGTCAATGTAATATGTTTTTAACGCAGAAAACTTGCTCTCAACACAAAATATTAATGCAAAATTTTACGAAAATAGTTTTCAATTTTACTGATATTTATTTTCCTTAATAGTCAGGCAAGCGGGCGTAAGCAAAGTAATTGTGTGTGGAAGGCAGCTTGAACATCTAAAGTGGAAGTGTTGAAAATTTGTGCAACATTTGCGGAAAATTGCTTCCGGCTAATGTTGTATAATTCAAAAGATGACGACGATTGCGTTGATGATAAAATAAATATGTATGTATGTATGTATGTATGTATGTATGTTTGTACTTACGTGCCAAAAGAAATAGACACCGATACATATTAAAAGTACAATCAAACACACGCTACATCTTTTCCCAAACAATGAAAATTTTTACGAAAACAAACAAGCAAAACACAAAAATAGTTTTTTGTTCTTAAAATTTTCCTACAGCCGATATGTAAAGTTTTGTCTTTGAGTTTTGCTATGACGTAGGCAAAACGCTTTTTACCACGGCCGGAAGGAAACACAATATGCGACAGACATATTTTCTTAAAAGTACAACAAGAAACAAAACGAGGGGATAGTTTGAAAATGTAATTAAAATATTCGCATGTTGCTGACATTTAATTTGAGCCAATTAATGGAAAATTTTGGTTATATTTTGAAAAACTTGAATTGAGCAATTAGTGCCTCCAAGTTTGACAGATTTAAAATTATTCGCTTTAAAACGAAATTGGTGAAACTTAAAAATTGTTTAAATTTATAAATTTCGTATTCTAAATGCTGTTCTTTTCGGCTTTATTTTTGCCAATAATATTCCAGATATATTGTCAAAAATACGCAACTGAGCTGAGTGGCACGTTTACGAGTCGATATTTCATGGTTCATAACTTGGCTTCGTGCTTCAAGCGGGCTCTCACTCGATATAAATCACTAACAGATCGTCATGACTGAAAACGAGCGACTATAATGCCGACTTGATTTCATGACGGTGCATCTCTGGTATTAACAAAATTTCAAAATTTTCATTAGGTTTGAATTTTTGAACTTTCGACTAGCAAAATAAAACTCATGAATTTTTTCCGCGTTAAACAATCGTATACAAAATAAAAAATTATATTAAAAATAAAATTATGTAACTATTCTTTCATTTACTCAACGTTAGACCGCCTTGTGGGTCGGGCTTTTGATCTCCGACTTTGTTTTAATTCTTGTTTTTATTGCTTTTGAAATCGATGTAGATCCCACGAGTGTGGGGGAAAGTAGGTCAAACGGGTTAATGCCCCCGGCTATGGCCACCGATAACCCAGCAATCCCAAAACACTGTTCATCGAGGTGAGCTCTGTTTGCTACTAGACTATTTTCTGAATTTTGGCCTCTAGCCAAGCTGATCCTAAGCAAGGGTCGCATTACAGCATGATCCAGCCGCCTATATCGGAGAAACTATTAAAAAACACATGGCTGATTTTGCCTGAGCAACGGCAGTAAACTAGAAGAAAATTTGAAATAAAAATATGATTTTCAGGTTTATTTTTCGCCGAAACAAATTACTTTACTAACCCACGACTACTTTTACTGGAAGTTAAGAAAAAATTTTAAATCTTGTAAATGTTTATTTCACACTTTCCTCAAATACACAGGCAAAACTGGAAATGCACAAGAATATGAAAAGAAGAAAGAAAAAAAAAGATTTGAGAAAAATATTTGCTTAAACTCAAGCTCACTTCATTTACTGGCACACACACAAACACATACGTTTGCTCTGTTGCACTGCAGACAGAAGTCTATTTTACAAGCCGTGTCTCTGAAAGACGGCCGCTGTACGGCAGAATGGAAAGCAAAAGAGTTCACAGTGTGAAATCCCTCTTAAGCCGCTAACTTTAAATTAATTCAATTTATGTTCAGCTGAATTTTACTTTTTGGTCTTTATTCTTTCATCGTCATGCTCTTAACAAATGTCTTGTAATTAATTCTTTTCTTATTTCTACTGTCGACTTCCCTGGCGTTTTAACGTTGGAAAAGAAATAAAAATAAAAGTGCCGTCCAATATTTTACATTTTTGTAGCTCTTTAACTTAAGAAGAAAAGAAAAGAAAACATTTGTTTGTTTGTTTGTTTGTTTTTAATTCCAATTGTTACTTTTGGCCTGCCTTTGCATACATACATTCATACGTATGTACAAATGCACACACACACACACACACCCATACAAATATATAAATTTTTAATTGTTAAACTTTTTTAATCGGAAAACTTTTATTATTGAAATGGATTTTTGGTGAATTAAAAGTGTTCTTTTGGTGACAAAAAAAAAAAAAAAAAAATAAAAGAAAAAACAACCAATTTTTTGTCAATTTGTTAATTTTGCCAAGTTAATGAAACATTTTTTTCTGTCTTTAGAAAATAAAAATATCTCCCGGTAACCTGGCCGAAATAGTTAAAATAAATTCTAATAATGAAAATATTTACATTTCACTGAATTATTTCACAATAATGCTGATGATTTTTATATTTTATTTATCTTTGAATTTCTTTGATCTTCTGATTGCTTATTTTATTTTTATTATTATTTAATAAGCTTGAGATCTTATTTTTTTTCATAAATAAGAAAACAACTGATAACCAAAATAACTCAAAATCTTGTGCATTTGAGATGGCAAATTTTTATATTTGTAAAAATCTTTTACTAATTTTTAGCTGTTCCTTTTTGGCTACGTTTGCAACACTTGAACAAAACATTGACTTTTTAACTGAGAAACTTTATATGATTTGTCTTCCTTTTTGTTTCGGAGCTTCTGGGAGATATTTTCTAGGTTTAATATGTCCGTTTTATACTCTTCGGTGGGGTTTTTTGATGGGTTTTTTTCTATTTTCAATATTTATTTTTTTTTCTTTTGTTATTTTTTGCAGTGACTTTGCAAACGTTTAGTAAATATAAGCTGTACATTTTCATTGTAGTTTTATTGATATCAGTGTAGTAAATTTATATACATATCGACCCCTGTGCGCGAAATTATCGTATGTTACAAAAACTAAATTTTACAGGAGAGCGTTTTTATTCCTTTTTTTTTTTCATTTTCTTAACAGCATTAGCTGTCACATACGATAAAATTTAGATGATGTTATCTACATAACTATAACAATTATCGCTATAATACTTTATCAGCAGATGAATTAATGGATTTAGAACCAATTTGCATAAAAAAGTCGATTTGGAAAAAAGTGTAACATACGATAAATTCGCGCACAGGTGTCAATATGTTAATTTTGTTAACCTAAAGTAAATATTTTCTATACAACTTTGCAAAGGCAGTGTTGCAAAACCATTTAAACAAGATTGGGAGTCATTTCATTTCATTTAGTAATCGGTCCCACTGTTCTACTCATGAATATTCTACCCTAATATAACGAAACCACTCGATCTGTAAAAATTTGACTTGAAAGTACTACAGTATGGCACAGTAGTAGGTCATCTAGAAAGATAAAAAAGGAGAAAGAATGTAGCCTTGTGGTACCCCTGAATTAATCTTGAACTCGTTAGATGAGTTCCCATCAATAACAACTCCTATAGCGCGATGCCTGAGAAAGTTCTATATTAATTCAGAGAAGATATCACATTCATATGCAATAGAAAAATATTCCCTCTGCCATATTGATTAAATATCTGTAAAATACGAATAGATGTTTTAATTATTCTTGAATGTCTTTCCTGACAGTTCTCTAAATTCTTAAAGAGAATTTTAACCTGCCGAACAAGGTGCTGTCACCAAAACTGTCAACAAACTAACAAACCCACATTATAAACTTAAGCTAAAATATACTGAATAACTTAAGCAAAATATAAATTGCTGTACCTAAATAGGCTGACTTTTTCTCAACTCTAAATTTAGGTCTGCATTAGCAACAGTTAAATGTGCTTAGGAACTAGAGAACCCCTCCTTAATCAATTTGAATGCTTTTTCTTTCAGTAAAAATATATTTCTGTATAAGTTAAATATTTTGGGAAAATTAGTACGTAAAATTATTATTAAAACTTAATAAAATTCCCAAAAAAAAAAAACTAAACAAACATTTTTTTTTTGCCGAAGATAGGTGTCGCATTTTGAAACTTTTCTTAATATCTTTGGCATTTGCTGTCGGATTTTAAAGTATGCTATATCAAAGTTTTTAACTACAGAAGACTAACGATCAATGGTTATTGAGTTCCATTGTTCCGTTCTAGTCTTTATCCGCCAGTAGTGCGATTCAGTAACTTTCATTGCGACTATCGTATCGTTAAAATAAGTATAACGAGATTTTATCGAATTTGCAATTCAGTAAAATTTTTAACGATATTCGCAATTGATTTAAGTCAGTTGTTATCGTTAAGTTTGCGACAATAATTTACGTACGGTTTTTTTATTGACCAAATGTACGTGGTGTTTAAAATGTTGTTACCCAGTCAGCATTTGGAAGATTATTTTGGCAGAAATTAACAAACTGAGTCTTTTAAGACTACCTCAGATGACTAAAAACGGATTAATCAGTTGTGCGCTTAAAAAAAGATCCGAAAATGAATCCGACAAATGCTTGGAAAGCGACTTGTTTAAAAAACGCAAACAATATGTATAGAATGTGCGCAATCATAAATTCATCATGTAGTTGCCCGAAATGTGACTGTATTAAGAATTTTTATTTTTATTTTGGAGTCATATTTAGCCGCATCTTGACGATGAAAAATTGTTTCTTATGGTTTTTGCTACTGTTTATAACGGGACAGATTTTCTTACTGATTTTCAAAGAAATGAGTTTTGTGAATTTATGTTTATTTGTGTGGTAAGCTCATGGTGCAAAGAACAATAAAAGTTGATTAAATTAAAGAGTAATAAATAAATAATGAAAAAAATAAAAGAATATGCTTTGTTTATGTTATACCAAATAAAATAAGACTCACTAGTACGGCTAGTAATATGACTGTAAAATGGCTTGAAAAAGTGTCGCAATTGATTGTAAGTACTATTGCAAACTGCCTCGAAAATGAGTCAGAAACGCAAGTCATAAAAGACTCGTTTTGAAGAGTCGTATCTAGGGTACCATTTTCTCCCGACAAAACAGTCGTTTTCGATTCAGAAACGTGCGCATAAATGATTAATTTAATCGCGAAGAAGAATAAAAAAGACTCGAATATGATCAATAATTAATTAAAATGCTGACTGGGTATTAAAATGTACATGCATACATACAATTAAATCATATACCTGTTTATTTCCTAAAAATTTATTTTTTTTTGTATAGAAATCTATGAAAATATATATTTTAAATGACATTTTGCAAAAATACTAAACAAATAAATACTAAATAAAATAAAATTAATAAAAAATGTTTAATTTCATTTTAAATACGAAACATTTGTTTGCTTTTTACATGTTCCTCTTTGTGCTCTTCGTATATTTTCACAGAGATGCCACTTGATTTCACTATTTATCTACTAACGTTAACCTCAAGTTACAGAATCGCACAATCGTTAGTGCAAGCAACCTGAAATGCCGATAAATTTAACAATTGTCGCATCGTTAAAAGTTACTGAACTAACACTACAGATCTTTGTTTCGCCCACCCTAATGTCAGAAAATTAAAGCTCACTAAAAAACCAATACACTTTTGCTAAGAAAGTAATTCGCTTATACCAACAGAAGCATTTTAAAATTTAATTCCAAAAAAAAAAAATTAAAAAAATTAAATTCAAATAAAATCAATCTCATTACGACGTAATTCAAGTCGGAAGTATTTTTATTATTGAATATTAATTAATAAATTTGTTTACATGAAAATGAATTAAGTAAACTTTAACACCGAAACACGTACGTAAATAAATAATTACTTTCTGCTACTGAAGCAAAAAAGACAAACAACTAAGAAATAAACTTTGACAAGATTTTTATAAACCGCGGCAAAAGTGAAGTACATACATATATTTACTAGAAGGTAAATGTTACACGAATCTAAAAAAACATACAAAAACCACTGAACGATATCTGTTCATCACTCGGGGTACAATGGGCTGGTGAAAGGCAAAAATTTAAAAAGAAATAAAAATAAATAAATACATAAGTAGCGGTGGCAGCAAATACTTCTAAAAACTTCTTGCATTAATAATTTATATTTATTGAGAACCACATACAGTCTTCGAAAACTGCATATTGTTCCGTTCCCTGTGGCGTTTGTCAGTGCAGACAAGTGTCTTACAACTTGACTTAATTTGTCTATTCTTTTTTTTCTTCATGATCGATAACAAATGATTTTAAATCATTGTATGAATTGGCTATAAATTCTAGTTAAATTAAGAAAAAAGAGCTTAATTTGCCAGCATACATAATGTACATAATGTGTGAAAAATTATTAAATTTCAACTTGCCTTTGTCCAAAATGTAGGGAATTATTTAAATTCGCGATACGCTGAACTTGCACAATTTTGAAACCGAATTTAAACTTTCTAATCCATCGTGTAACAGCTCATGCAAAGTGAACAATGTCTCAGCACTGTTTTTCTAGCTCCCTTTTTAACCTGCAAAGAAAAAAGACAAGAAATGTTATACATTTGGAAAGAAAAGGTCATATCGATGGCATTTAAATGTACAATTAAATGTCAACATAATAGTAGTTAGATGATTCTGCAGAACTTGTTAAATACTCATCTACTGCTTTCATATGTGAAACAATGATGTCGCACATACTCGATGTGCCAGTGTATCTTACACGATATGATAGTGAATCTGCTGTAAAATAAACATGTTGTTTTGTTTATTTTACAGCAGATGCACTTCAAGACAAGATATTTAAATTGTGGTCGTTGTGATTTGTTTGGTTGTTGCAACAATTGGAAAAGTAAACTCAACCCGCCTACAGCAGCTACAACTAGCCAACAAAATACTTTGTAAAAAAATAAACCAACTCTTCTCAATTGTACAACAGCAAAGATAAATAAAATACAAAAAAAAAAAATTAAAACTTAAAAGACCTACATGTGTATGTATGTATGTATGTATGTATGTATGTATGTATGTGTGTTCATAAGTACATGCAAGGAAATATTGCCAAACAAAATGTTAAGACAAAGATTTGGGGGAGTGTTGAATGTTCGTCAAAAAGCAACTGCACCACAAAATTTACCAGAATTGTTGAAAATGCAGTTGAAAACAGTGCACAGATTGACAAACATTTTGAAATAAACTAAAACAGCAACAAAAAAAAAAAAAAAGACAATAAGAATATTTCACAAAAAGGAAAAGCATTCAGCATTGCACAGATTTCTTAACATCAACAAAATTTGAAAACAGGATGTTAAGTTAGTTTTCTATTTCTATTAAAACAAATAAATGAATGTCTGGCAGAATTAAGATAAAACATTTAAAAGAAGAAAGCAAATGTTAAGCAAGCAAGCAAAAAAGCTCTTAATAAATTTAAACGAATATATATTTAATTTTTCGCCATTATTTTATTGCAATACAAAAGGCTGTGTGTGATAAAATTTAATCAGTCTATTTTTATGAGTTTTATTTTCGGTTATAGTGGATGAACTTGTTTTGATGCAGCACGGCCCAATCGCCCAGTTCGAATGCATAAAAAAACTTATTTGCACCATCAATAGGTTCTTTTATTCTGAATCGTTAATCTGTGGATGACTGGAATTAGGAAATGTAGTTTTGAGAGGACAAAAGCGGTTTGTAGTGTTTAGAGACATTCGATTTGAATCGTCTCACGTGAAAAGTGACAGGGAAGATCTCTGTACGAAAATTATTGCACACACACGTGCTCTTCGGTCTAAAAAGCAATCCTCTCTGTAATGCGTAGTGTAATGCGCTGCCAAATGATGGACGTCCCTAATGATGAACGCATAATGCGTTGGAATCACTTGTTTCCAGAACAAGTTTTATGATATCCATGAAGCATGTATGTATGCAGTAATGAAACACCCGCAATATTGCGACGATGCTCAATAGAGAGAATAAGTTTCTACGCCCTCCCCTGTACACGGTACAATAGCTTCAACATCTTTTTTTAGGCACATGAGCGTTGTATTTTAAACTCCATGCCTTATACTGAACTTATACAAATAAATACGTTTTTATGATAACAACTTCTAACTTTTCAATGTAATTTTAAATTTTAACGCTTAGATTATAATATTTTTTTCAAGCACCATTATTTTCATTTTATTTTAAACACATTTTCTGTAGTGGAAAAAAAATCCTGAATTTTCGAACCGATAAATAATGAAAAAAAAAACTCTTGCACTATTGATTTTATATTAAAAATAAAAAACAAAAAAAAAACTATTTTCACGAAAATTGGCAGACAATGTGCATGCAAAGTCTTAGTTTTTACCCCAAAAACAAACATAAATAATTTACTATCATCATGTTATCACAGTGTATCTAAAGTTCATAACACCCCAAAGCTGCTGATGCTTTTTCTTCCTTGAAAAAAAAAATTCTTTTTTGCTCTGTTCACTTGTAAAACTTTATTTGCATTTTGTTTGTAACCGCGAAAACTTCTGCAAGCAAAGACGAAAAAAAGAAAGCAAATAGTTTTTTGTTCATGCAACAGCATGATGACAACCATTCTCAATCGATTTGCAATGAATGAGTAAAATTGAATTTATTTTTTTTACTTCCCTTTACATTACATAAATAAAAACAGACATGCAAAAAAACTTAGTCACGCGATTGATCCTAAAAGTGATAGGGCCTGGTTCGAATGTTAACACTTCGTAGGGATTATAACAGTCACTTTTAAATGAGCGGCATAAATATTGAGGAAGAAGAAGCTCTTGATGTTCTTGGCAGGAAAATTCAGTGTTATAATCGACTGAGCACATTCTGCAGGTTTCAACGGAAACATTTAAAGGGTGGCGATGGATGGTAGTCTGCACGTTGACTACTAGACTGGGGTTCAACCCCAGTTTCAGACAAAAAAATTTTTAAATAAAAATAAACATCTCGCATTTTTCTGATGTGCATTAGTGTGTCTTTGTGTGTCAGTTGTTGTCGGAAGGTTTCAGTGGCGAAGGCATAGTCACTGGCCACTGAACAATACCGGCTTCAGCTGATAGCAATCCACAATCGCATCAGAAGGCCCTCCTTCGTCGGTATTGTGTAGCACCGGCGAAGTGAAATAATAATAAAAATGGCTGCTAAACCCAAGCTTCAGCACTGCTACGTGTATAAACAAAGAACGTGCGAAAGCAGAGCTGCAAAATAATTAATAAAAAATGCTGGTCCCAGATAAAAAAAAAAAGCATGCAAGTGCCTCGGCTTTTTAAGACGGTGTACGACATACTTCTTCATACCATCTGATCTGCTTACTATTTCTACCGCCTACATACGAACGAAAATGGATTACAACTCTCATGTATGGGCCGGTCCTTCAAAAACTATTTTGAAGTTATTCGACCGTATACAGGAAAGGGCGAAGGAACTCCTTGGAAGCAGTAGGCTAGCAAACTCTATTGACTCTCTCGAGCATCGTCGCAACGTGCGGTGCCTTTCGATGTTCTACTGTTCCTATAATGGGATGTGTTCTAATGAACTTAGGGAATTTGTTCGCGAAATAATAGCCGCACAAGACGTTTATCATTTGTGGTCGATTCGGCAGCGAATCGTACTATGCATTACATATAATAAAATTCGTTTTTTGGATGAACAGCATGTATGAGGAATAGACTACTACGCGTAGCAGAGACTTTCCAAAAAATAATTTTAATTCCACAAAGGGTTAATTTTCTGATATTAGTGTGTACATTAGGGTTGGCAAAAACATAGATCAGGAGGATAAATACTACAACAGAATACTGGAAATGTCAAATGCAGAATATTGGGCTGCTCGAGATAAAAACGTTGATATATCATTCTTTGAGATCCAACTATAAAACCAAAGGTATAGAGAAAAGTTTAAAAAGACGGCCACTACATTCGTCCAGAAAAAAATTTTTTTTTTTAAATTACTGTCCAAAAATAAGTTATTTTAGGCCGCGTAAGTAGCATTTTTTTGTTTCCTGCAAGGTGGTACAGTCTAATGTACAGTTGTCCAAACTCTTTCTGAACTTTTAATTATCTCTATTATATAATTTTTCTTGTTAGTTTAAGTTTAGCTGGAGTTGGACGTGCTATTACCTGAACAGCAAATGATTTCGCTCTACAACCAGAAGATCGTGTTTTCAATTTCTGGCCAGATCAAAAATTATTTTTCGGTATTATAGAAATAGAGGCTGGCGATGGTCGAAGTAGTCTGCACGTTGACTATAAAACGAAAAATTTTCTGGGGTTCAACCCCAGTTTCAAACTCATAAAAATATTTCGCATTTTTTCGGATGTGCATTTCGTTGTCTTTGTGTCAGTTGTTGTTGGAAGTTGCAGTGCCGAAGGCATAGTCACTGGTAGCACTGAACAGAGACGGCTTCAGCTGTTTCCAATCCACAGGCACATCAGAACGCCCTCCTTCGTCGGTAGTTGTGCAACACCGGCGAAGTAAAATAATTACTAAAATGGCTACTAAAAACGAAGTTTCTCCTTGACATCAGAGACGTTACAACACTGCTGTAAAAACAAATAACGTGCAAAAAGCAGTGTTGTAAGATAGTGAAGCTTCACCTCCTAGCATTTCTCCTACTATCCCTTTCCTATAGTTCCGGCACAATGCATCGTATGTGTAGGAGTCATCTCCTGAGTGCTGGTCCAAGATGAAAAAAAATTAGAACTTTGAGAAAGTAAAATAATAAATACAATGGCTCTATTTTAGAGTCAACATGACAGGTGTAATCCACTGCTGAGCAGAAAATACAATTTACTGAATGTAAAAATTGCACAACTGAAATTTAGAAGTCATTTTTATATCTAAACCATTTAAAAACATTTTCCAAATTCAAACAAAAGGCAAATTCAAAATATATATTTCCTGCCTCATGAAAAGACGATTGTTAAAGCTGAAATTCGTACTTTAAAGCAGCATTAAATTTAGGAATTGCTTTTTCGTTAGGTTGCTAATTTGTAAAACAATTAAAATTTTTAACAAAAATTCTTGAAAATTTTACGCTTCATTTACAGACAAATTTTTACTTTAATTATTTTTAGAAATTGCTGCTTTTCAACCCGAATTTGTTGAGAGCATTTCAAATGTCTCAGTACCAGTGGGACGCGATGCCACATTTACATGTCATGTACGACACTTGGGAGGTTATCGAGTAAGTAAACAAATGCGAATGTATACAAATATATTTTCATATGCAGTTTCTCTCAATTAAACATACACATACACTCACATACACACACACATTACCAAGCAAAATTATAAAATATTCATATGCAGTTTTTTGTAAATAATTGCTTTACTTCTACAAAACACGCTGTCATTTATATTCCTCTACAAATATTACGACAATATCAACAGCACAAAAAAGTACTTAATAACACATCAATTATATCATACTCACACGAATACATACAAACACACATACACACAAACACGCGCGCAAATGAGCAGTAAACAAAAACTTGTGTTTACAGCAGCAAAAACACAAACGCACTTTTCCATTCAAGCTTTCGGAAGCGTGCGGCAGGGCAAGAAAAAAGGTAGTCAGTCCACAACATGTTGTAGCAGTAAATCATTTTTGTACATTTTTCAAAAATTTTTAAACAAAAACATACACTAAATGGCTTTATAAAACAATTGTACATACTATAGCCAAACACACACTATACGTGTAAACACATACACTTATAAATGTTCGCTTCAAGCATATGAAATTTGCTTTTTTGTTTTAAGTTCAACAAACTCATTTATTGTAATTCAAAATTTTTTTATTCCTCAATAAATAATAATAAATTTTGATAATTTTTCTTAACTTTTTAGGTTGGTTGGCTTAAAGCCGATACGAAAGCCATTCAAGCCATACATGAGAATGTCATAACCCATAATCCACGAGTAACTGTTAGTCATTTGGATCAAAATACTTGGAACTTACATATCAGATCGGTCACTGAGGATGACCGCGGTGGTTATATGTGTCAGCTAAATACGGATCCAATGAAGAGTCAAGTAAGTACCTGGAACTCACGAAGAACACAAAATTCCAATAGACTTTGATTTAAGTTTTCCCACAAACTTCACTGTGCTACTGTGGGAATGTGAAATTTGCAAGGCGAATTTGATACAACAAAGCTACTTAAAAGATCCCTTAAGGTCCAGTTACTAAAAACGTATCGCGTTCGTGGCTAGCAAAAACTGTAAAGTAAATAAAGTTCGTTGCTGTTTACAAAAAGCGTATCGGTGACTTAAGTTAGTAAAAACGTAAAAACATCCGCGCCGATCAGCTGGCAAAAGCTGTAACATAAGTAATGCTCGTTGCTGTTTACTAAAATCATATCGTTGCAATTGTCACTTAGAAAATCTACAAAAAATAGATTTTTACGTTGCAAACATCAACTTAGCATTACTTACATATAAAACAAAAGCCGCAACAGCTGACTGAATTGCTTGAAGTTTTACATTTTCAATAACCGACACTTAAGTTGAACGATACTGACGAGTCTAATACCACGTTCACACTTATGTTTTTAAACGCGTTTAAGCAAAGTGTTTTAATAACTAAACACAACCGTTCACACTATATTTGAGATGTTTAAGAATGACGTTTTATCAGCTGTTTATTGTTTCGTTAACAATTGTATACAAGTTTGTGAAAATTAAAAATATATTAAAATCAGCCTCATATTTGAGTTTTGTTAATAATGGAATTGTTAACATTGCTGAACTATTTAAAGGTGAAATAAAAATGTTTAAGAAAAAACATCGCTATTTTAATATGTGTTTAATAGCCATAAAAAAGTGACACATTCGTCAAAAACACACTGAACATATCCCAAAATGAAATGCAACCCTGCCATTTACACGTTTAACGAAGTGTTTAAATCAAAAACATTTGATTTGAGATGTTTAACAAAACGCGTCAGTGTATGGTAAAACATCTCAAAATGGATGTGTTTAATCCTTAAACACGATTGAGATGTTCAACACGATAGGTGTGAACAAAGTATAACGTTGGACGATACGATTTTACAAACTGGACCTTTAGTCACATAGAAAATCTGCAGAAATTAGATTTTTAACTTACAAACGTCAAACTTTACATTAGTTAGAAACCAAAAGTCGCGCATAGAACATACAAATTAAATTATTTTTTAGCTTAATGAAAAACAAATGGGATGAACTCAAATTCATATATTTTGTAGAACAACATCAAGAAATTTGTAATAACAAAAATTATTTTTAACTATTTTTTATTTAATTTTTCTAGTTTTTTGACCTTTTTTTTATATTAATAACACAGGAAAATTGGTTTTTGTTTTTTTTTTTTTTTTAAATTTTTTTTTTTTTCTTCAGGAAAATTGGTTTTTTTAAAAAAAAAAAAAAAAAAAAAAAAAAACCAATTTTCCTGAAGAAGCTACACAAAGGAGTAGCGAAATATTGAAATAAATATAAAATATATAAAAAGACTATAGGCTTAAAATAATTAGTGTTATTAATATTTCTTATTTATTCAACGCGTGTCGAAATGAAATACATATAATTATTTATCTATTACAACGTTTATACGTGCGAATTAATTGCATATATAAAAACATATTGTAAGTTTGCAACATATCGTTTATACGACTGATAATAAATGAAATTTAATCTACTTTTTTGTGTTGTCTGACGGTTAGCTGTAGCACTCTGATGAAAAACATGTGTTTTTACTTGTATGTTCGTACATAATTTGCTTATAAAAAGTAGTGTGAATATTTTAAGAACATTTTCTTTAACAATTTAATAAAATTCTTTAACAATTACGTAAAATGTTATTAATTTTAATTGCCATATGATTAGAGGTCTACCTGATCGACAAAAACTGGGAACTTTTTGCGTTTTATTTGCAAATAGTTAAACTAATCGTGAGTAGTTTTCGTGAGTCGCTTAAAAAAAACATACAGCAATATTTTACACTCTTATTAGCAAATAAATTAGGATATACTTTAGTTTGCCAAAATCGTCAGCGAACTTTGAACCAAATTTTGGAAAAAAAAAACCCAAGAAATTCTAAATATTTATTAATGAACTCCAAAAAAAAAAAAAATTTCTAATAATTACGGAATGAATATACAAACAAAATAAACTAAAAAACTTCTTAAAAAAATTTTTTGTCAAAAGTTTCCTTTATGCAAAAAATAGGTTTAGAAAAATTAAATAAATTTAAATCGAATAATAAAATGTTTGTTTCATTAAGAAAATTTTTCAAGAAGTTACGCAACAAACACGAAAGTTTGATTTCAATTGAGAATGATTTTAAATCAAACCTTTTCTCAAATAAAAAACATTTGAAATTGATTTGCAAATAATTGGAATTGGCGTTCTCAACAAAAAGGGGAAATTTTTTTCAAATAGAGAAATTCATTAATTTTTTTTCCTGATGATGTTAACAAGCTGTTAACGAAATATCGAATAATAAAACCAAATAAAATAAAAAAGACCTCAAGCTTAATAAATATATTTCAAAAAATATAATAAAAAAGGTCAATTAATAATATAATTGAAATTAATTTATTTTCAACTTGTATTCAAACGTTATTCTCAAACGTTTTTCAAATGTAGATTTTAATAAAATTTGGAGTATAAATATAATTTTTGCTTTCTAAAGTATTGCTGCCAGGTTTATAACAGTGTTGCAGCATCTCTGATGCCAAGGAGACGTATTAAATGTTGAAGATTCGTTTTAGTAGCCATTTTTTTTAGTAATTATTTTACTTCGCCGGTGCTACACAATACCGACGAAGGAGGGCATTCTGATGTGATTGTGGGATTGCTATCAACTGAAGCCGGTATTGTGCAGTGACCATTGACTATGCCTTCGCCACTGAAACCTTCCGACAACAACTGACACACAAAGACACACTAATGCACATCAGAAAAATTCGAGATGTTTTTTTTTTTTTTTATAATTTTAGTCTGAAACTGGGGTTGAACCCAGGCCTGTTTTGGTTTTGTAGTCAACGTGCAGACTACTTCAGCCATCGCTAGCCTCATGCAGGAAACTGCAAATTAAGTCCGTGTTCGATTTACGGTCATCAAAGTATTCGACAATTGAAAAAGTGTGGAAAAAGCTGCCTCAAGTATAATTTCTCTTTTAACCCTGTGCCATGTGACATTTTATTGAATCTTGCACCATTTCGCTGCTAAATCAATTAATAGGACTTCGTTAGTATACTTATTGAAAATTAAGTTTAAAAATTATTTTAAATGTTGTTTAAGGCTTCCATTTCCATTAGTAAATAATCAATGTTACGATTTCTCTTAAAATCCGCAAAATTGCAAGGAATAGCATTTTGCAATCTGCAAGTTGTGCAGCATTAAAGTGGGACAATTAATTATTTATCTATAATTTTGGAGCAAGACTGAAAGTATTATGTTCAATCATAAACAAACAACAATGTGACAATACTGTAACATTTTTATTTATAACGGTAATTTCAGAGAAACACAACACAACACAACAGAACGATACGTTCATAAAAGCAGACGCACATAAAAATTCGCACTAGGAAGACGAATAAAAACAGGAGCATAAAAAAGCAAACAACCTCTTACTTTACTTTAGGTTTATAATAAATTTAACATTATATTTTCTTCTTGTTTTTCCCATTGACACACGGTCCGCAAGGTAAAAATAAATTCCACAAATATGTTGTGTGGTTTGTTGATCTAACAAAACAATACAGAAATTCATCGAAACGTAAGTTTCTATATTGAACATGTTAGGAAATTGTAACAAGGGGCGGTCAGAAATTACAAAAAAAAAAAAAGAATAAAATGGGAATCTAGTCTGCTGCTACAACAGACATGCACATGTTGAAACAAAAAGCAAATGTTATAGAATTTCATTCCATTATGCTGATATAAAAATTAAGGAAGCATGAAATACATTTTATTGGCGCCATAAACTTCGCTTCGTTGGACATTGAAGTGTTTATATTTATTTAAAGTTCTCTGTTGAGGCAAAAGAAAACCAAAAGCAAAATCTATATAGTGCTCAATGAGTATTATTATTTCGTGTTCGATGTGTTTATTTATTGTAATTTTATGTGTGAATTGTTGTACTATTGATAATTCTTTGTTTTTACTTCACGTTTATGTACAAAGGGAATTTAATGCAATTTTATATATTTTTCATATTAAATGAAAAACGAAAATATTTGTATAGAAATAACAACATTTTAAATTATCTATCAGGATTCTCAGAACCAATAACACAATATCAGTTAAAAAAAACTGTGAATATTTATTTGAAATTCAAACCTACATTTTCAGCGCTTAACTGAAAGAAAGAACAAATGTTTTCCTCTAAAGCAAATTAAATATATTTTAGAAGCGGCCGCCAAATTTTTTAATTTAAAGGTATGCTAAAATTTAAAAAAGTTCAATTAATATCTATATTAACTAATGTAATATAGGAACATATCGCCTTGCGCAATTTTTAAACCCAGCATGTCTCGAAAAAATTTAATTTTCCTGAAGATGCCAAACAAGGGTTAGCAAGATATCGAAAATAAATAATTTTAAAACTTTTTCTAAAAAAGACCTACAGTGAGTGCTAAATAATATTATTGCATCCATTATATTATTATGACAAGAGTTATTCTTTTTTTTATTATTTTTTTTTTTAATTTTTATTATCGAATTGCATGATCAGTTTAAAATACAATAAGAGACAAAAATAAAATTTGTCAGGAAATTTTCTGCATCTTATTTAATAGAATTTGGATTTTATAACGCAAAAAGAAAGGAAAGAGCTAACGTAGACACGCTACGAAATTAGTCTTTACGAATATACTTATGTATATAATTGGAGTAAAGAATATTGTAGAACAAAAAAGTGAGTAAAAAGTGTATGTAAAAACGTACGCAAAAATAGGTAAGTGATATAATGATGCATTTTTATGTAAAGTTGCTGGGTTGCCACTCATTTAGTTCGCCGATTTAATAACCAGCAACTTCGGTATTTTAAATCTGTAGAACACCTTTTGCGTGGTTTCAAATTACTTGGATAACAACTTGTAGCGTGCACAATATGTCAATACAGCCGACACAAAAGCAACACAACAAACAGTTATAAATGCCGACACATTTACATTGCACTAAGAAGTGTCAAATAACCCAAATTTCTCAAGTGCCATATTTGGTAATGTCTGCATTGCATATGCAGTGCATATGGGTTCACATTTTGTTTATGTTGTTGTTGTTAGCGGCAACCGGGACGTTTCTCAAGCTTTGTATTTTCAATAAATTTATATTTAATAATTTTTAACAACTTTTAATTATATTATTAATTGACCTTTTTTATTATATTTTTTGATATATATTTATTAAGCCTGAGGTCTTTTTTTTTTTTTTTATCTTATTTTGTTTTTTTATTATTCGATATTTCGTTAACAGCTTGTTAACATCATCAGGAATAATAGGAAATTATAATTCTTTTTTTTTTATTTTTTTTTATTATTATTTAATTATAATTAATTTTTATTTTTTTTTTAATTTAATTTAATTTAATTTAATTAATTATAATTAATTATTATTTAATTATAATTAATTATATTATTATTTTTTATTATTATTTATTTATTATTCTTTAAAAAAGAATTATAATTTCCTATTATTCCTGATGATGTTAACAAGCTGTTAACGAAATATCGAATAATAAAAAAACAAAATAAGATAAAAAAAAAAAAAAAGACCTCAGGCTTAATAAATATATATCAAAAAATTTTTAACAACTCAATAATTAAATTTGGAAATCACTCAATATTCATGATAGATTTATTTATTTTATAAGTATAGCTATAAGAAAACTTATGAATAAGAATATGAGTGCATTATGAATTGTCACTCAAATTGTAAATCTAGAATCTTCTGATAGTTAATATATGCATATGTAGAATTAATTTTAAAATAATAAGAACTAATAATTCAGACTTAGCGAGCTTCACAAGCAGCAGCTCTAAGGAAAGAACTAATAAATTAGAGACCTTCTTACACGGACCTACCAAATCAAATATAAATTGCATTTATTAATTATACCACAAACTGATTTGCAGAACAGGCAATGTTAATAGAATATGTTTTTTAATATTTGTTTTTTTTTAACATTTTTTATTATTTGAACAATCTATTTTATTAAGCTTTAAGGTTTTTTATTTCTTATTTTTATATAATCTCGATATTTCGTTAACGTTCGGTTAATATCTTTAAGAAATTTTTTTTTCTGAAGATTTTAGCCGAAGGTTAACGAAATATCGAGATTATATAAAAATAAGAAATAAAAAACCTTAAAACTTAATAAAATAGATTGTTCAAATTAATAGATTTTGATAATTATATGATTCATCGTAATACAATTTCGTTGAATATTCTTTTTAATCAAATCTCAAATTTACCATTTCCAATTTAAAACGTTTTTGCTTCACTTTTGGCACAAAAATAAATGTTTTTATTTTTAAATGCTTTTGTGTTCGAAACCACCGATTCGTATGATTAATATATTTCATAGCGAACACAGCAAGTATACGCCTTCATTTATTACTTTATTTCAGATTGGATTCTTGGACGTTGTTATTCCCCCCGATTTTGTATCGGAAGACACTTCATCTGATGTCATAGTGCCTGAAGGAAGTTCAGTTAAACTAACATGTCGGTATGTTTGACTTTTTTTATATGAATTTTTTAACAAATTTAATTTATCTAATTTAACAAAGAAACACCACATAATTTATTGTTTATTAAAAGAGAAAGTTTACAAAAAAAAAAAAAAACCAAATAAAAAAATAAAGCATGAATTGATTTTTTCTTTGAAGTTAATCAATATTGTTCAATAAATAGGGATATTCTTATTATAGCCGTGCAGGTGCTTTCCAGCGGCAGAATTAAATTTGCAGAATGTCAGAAACTCATAAGTTTGTATGGCAGGTTTCTCAGGATTTGGAGGGACAATAATACAACCGTTCACTTCGCTTACATAAGTCTTCGAAATCGAGAAGATTTTACGGCATAGATATTTTAGCATAGAGTTAACATTCTTGCTTTTTCTGCAGATAAGCTTATTCTACAGACAAGCTTAAAAGCCTCGTAGAGTTTGTATTGTCTTTAAAAAAAGCAACAAAAAAAACTATCATTGTATTATTTATATTTTGGTCTTTCTCACGAAAGAAATACAGAAACCAGCCATAAATTTAAGAGTTGGAAGAAGATAATGTGTCTCTTAGCGTTTTATTACATGCAATATTGAATTGACTTCTACTATTTATACGGCATAATATCTTATAAAAAAGGGAATGGAAAAAAACCTCCCATATGAAATAATATACTTTATAATTAAACTACCAAAAAGGTAACATAATACAGTCGAACTTCTCTATAACGTAGCAGTTGGGGACCGTCGAATTTCTACGTTATAGAGAAAATTCGTTATAGAGAAACTGCAGAAAATTTTGACTACATTTTTTTTATGTAGAAAATATATTTATTAAGACAAAAAAAATAGTTTTTACATGAACACATTAATTTTTTTTTTTATTAATACATACATATGTGACTAAATTGATGCAAAAAATCGATTGCTAAAAACTTCGCAATAGAGAGATTATTTAGTGTGAAAAATTCTATTTAGGTCTTAAAAAATTGTGCGTTACAGAGAGAACTTCGCTATAGGGAAGTTCGTTATAGGGAGATCAAAATGTATGAAAATACTCACAAAAATGTTGTGTTCACGAATTTTATTTGTTATAGAGAAGATTTCGGTATAGAGAAGTTCGCTATAGAGAAGTTCGACTGTATGTACGTCTATTATTTTTTCGTGCCTATTGCTGAAAATACAAACAACAAATGTAGAATGCAAATATCTTCTAAAAAGTTCAGTTTTAAAAACGCATTAAATATAGAGAACATATTTAAATGCTCTAAAATGCCCCAACCTGCTATTGACAATTTAAAAAACATACATAAAGATTTCACCCGCAGCATTCTGAATTGGCCATATTTGCATAAGTGCAAGTCGCAGAAACAATCCACCAACTAACAATTTTTTTAAATTAATACAGCTTAATTTTTTTTTTGATAAAATATTAGAATATCATTATTTTTTTTTTAAAGTTTCTTTAGCGTTCGTGCCGATTTGTGTAGCCCAAAAATTGCATAAAAAATTTTGCGATTTTTAATTTTTAATTTTTTTTCTTATGTTTAATTACTTCTTATCATTATTTTTCACCTATACAATATGATGTCAGTCATTTTGAATGGAATTTTTTATAACTTTTTACGGAAACGGTCGGAATTGAGCTGTTGTGTAGATGCAATTTTCGCAGATGATTAAGTTCAAAATTTTATGGTCAATAACGGTACCGATTTTTTAAATTGGCAAAAATTAATATAAGTGACATTTATATGTCAGCCCTAAATGTATAAAAAATAAAAATACGGGGAGGCTGAAGAATTTTGCTACATTAAGGAACTGGAATAATTCTTTGTAATGCATAGAATTTATTCAAAATTTTTCCATTTGAAAGTCCATTTAATTAGTCTTAAAGATAATTAAGTTTCAATGCGCGCGCTGCTTGTTGATGCAGGAACGGGTCCTTAGCAAAAATATGTTCATTACTGCCCGCAAAGGTGACGCTGGAATTGCAGCTATTGTCGCTCGATTTGATCCACATTTGTCGTTTGTGATTTGCACACTTCCTTCCACAAGAAACAATCCAGTGGAGTTAGGACAGGCGATGTGAAGGGACAACGCAGGGTTGTGTTTCTTGAAATGAGCCTGGGTTTTACCCCAGATTCAGACTCTTAAAAACATCTCGCATTTTTTTTTTGTGTGGCTTTGTTTGAGTCGTTGTCGCAAGGTTTCAGTGGTGAAGGCTTAGTCACTGGTCACTGAACAGTAACGGCTTCAGCTGTATCCTATCCACAGGCAGGCACATCAGAACGTTCTCCTCGGTATTGTTTAGCACCGGCGAAGTAAAATAATTACTAAAAATGGCAACTAAAAACGAAGCTTCAACAATTTAATACATCTCCTGGACATCAGAGACGCTACAATACTGCTATAAAAACACAGAACGTACAAAAATCAGACTTTTAAGATAGTTAAGCTTCTCCTCTTGTCATTTCTCTTACAATCCCTTTCCTCTAGTTCCAGCACAATATACCGCATGTGTAGGGCTCATCTCCTGAGTGCTGCTCCAAAATAAAAAAAATTTAGTTGAACCAAAACCACAGACTGCAATGCGTTATAGCGACGGACAATCTAGATTGTTTTTTCAATGTCCCAATTTAATATTCTTTTTAAATCTAAGGATCTAAGGAAACAAGAAAAAGAATTCCAGATAATAATGTCTTAAGTAAGAAGTTGTAAGGAATTCAAACACCTTTGCTCATTTAGGGTCACCCTGTAATTCCACTTCAAGGTATTTTATGCGTAGGGAACATTCCCTGAGCACTAGTCTATTAAAAAATAAACAAAAATAAAAACGAAAGGAATATAACTCTCACATAAAACTGAAGACTTTCATAGTCGTTTCGAATAGTGCAGAAAATATATTTATATCTCCATTTTTCCACAATAAATTGAAACTTGATAATAACTAATTAAATAATCATTCAGAAAAGTGATCTTAATGAAATCGTTCCCTAAGGTGTCTAACGATATTTAATGTCGTCTAAATGACAGTCTGCTTATCAAAGTAAAAATGGTATATTTTAAGACGTATTTATTCTTTCATAAGCCAACCATCAATCAAGCCAAAAGCCTTCGCAATTTCTTAATGAAATTAAAAAGCAATATAAACTAAAATAATATTAATTTGAAGGCACAAATTTTCAGATTTAACTCTCTGCTCTTCATTAATTTACAGAATTATGATTGAAATACATTCAATCTCTGCTTATAGCACTGTTACTTAAACATTCGTTTATATATTATTAACGTAGCTAAAGCTAATTGGACATTATTAATGTATATTTTATATCTGGCTTAATACAATATCCTACAGTTATTACTTAACGCCATCTAAAACAACTAAAAAGTATTTACGTTTTGTTCTTTCTTAAAAATATTATCGCTAAGTAATCTTTGCTTCATTCCATTTGAAATCATCAAGCCAACGAGGGAAGTTCATTTAATGTCAACAAATTAAATGACACTTCATTCTTTTTGATTTACGTTTCCGTTTAGTTGACTACTAACCAACCACACCAGCAACAACAGCTACAGCAAATACAAATGCCGGCTCTAATACTTTTACAACGTTACAACCAGTATAAGGTTGTTCTGGCTAACACAGGCGAAAGGTTAAGTGAGTGAGTGTAACCGTATTGAGATATTCTGAACGAGTGGGGTGTATGCATGTTGGTGTGTGTGTGTGATTTAAATACATATAAAACTAAGTACATTAATTTGTAAGTTTATATGTGTCTGCTGATACTAAAGGTCATAAAAAGATTTAAGATATTTTTTGTTTATCTGGATAGAAGTAAAATTCCGTTTTGTTTTGCTATAGCGATGGCATCAGTAGTTTTATTTTTGACATTTTTTTCTTATTATTCTGGCTAACTTCAGTACATTTTTTTATTTCTATTAGTTTTAGCAGCTATTAAACGCAATTTTATTTATGAGCATTTTAAAGAAGTCCAAATTAATAGCGCATTTAATGTAATAAGAGAGTTAATGTGTTCTATATGTAACTCGTCATCAGGCGTGCACCGGTAATCTGGTGAGTAGTGTGCTAGTTTATCAGTGGGGAGTGCAAGGTTCGATTCCTAGCAGAAACTCTGGTCTATATCAGTACAACATGTGAAAGTTTTTTTCACAACAGGCATCACAATGGGGCGATAATAAATTGGACCCAAGTGGGCTGGGATCTTTCTTTACCTCTATATCCAGCAATTTGCCGACCTAACCTAACATAACTCTTCAACAGTAAAAGAACTTAAAATATGATGTATTTTTTTTAGTGGCAACACCACTCGACGCAGAAGACGACGGTCTCTGTAAGTGCGAAGGAATTTTCAACCCTACCTCACACGCCAAAAAAAAAAAAAAAAAAAAAAAAATGATGTATTTTTTGGAACAATTACAGTTTTTATTTTCACAATAATGTGAGAAGTACTTTTGATTTTGCAATTAAAGAAGAAGAATACAATTAATCGGCAACACCAATTGAGTAGAATCCGTATATATGTGTACATGGGAATTTTTGACCTATGTTGAAACAGAAAGAACAATGCTTCGAGCGTTTTTTTTAGTATGTGGTAGTATGTGGATAATAATAGGCATTTCTTGTCTATATTTCTTCAACTATGTCGAGTTAAATAGATGATATTCATGACTTTACAAGGAGCTCCTTGTTGCCACAAGAGTACTGATTACGTGTGTAGAGCTGTAGTAAATGTGTATATACGTGTTCTACTCAACTGGTGTTGAAGATTAATTGCTCGTTTTCCTTTCTTTTTCATTGCATTATTTATACGGAAAATTTTTGTTAAACAAGTTTTTTTGCATACTTCAAACGATTATTCTCTTATTAGTGCTGGCAGTAAATTTTTGAAAAAATTACTAAAATTACTACAAGAAATCCGATTTTTCCCCACACGTTGAAAAAATTTCTCCTACAAAAATTCCTACACGTTTTAGTCAGTAAAATATATGAAGAAACATTAGTTATAAAAAGTTCATTTTATTCGCACATTTATTTAAAATAATATTTAATAAGAAAAATAAATAATAAAACTAAAAATTATTGTAAAGCGGGGGTAATATGGTATACATATTTGATTTCAGATAGTAAAATTATTAATTTTTGTCTTGATATAAATGTGATTTAACCATCTACTTATATGATTCATGTTTTAAGCTTCCACGAAAACATTTCAGAACAATATTAAATCCACATCTTCAGAGATGGGAAATCCCATCAAACGCGACTTTAAAAAATGTGCAGGTAATGTGGTATAGTGTACCATTTCGTTGTATAGTTTTGTAATGTGTTTTAAGCCAAGAGAATACAAATTCTATCACATCGAACAGTATGCTCTTCTTAGGAGAAGTAGAGGACTCTGCTACCCATTTTCTTATTTCACTTTTTTCCGCATTCTACTTTCTTGGGAAGTTTCTCGGGTTTGTCTAGGCTAGAAGCTGAGATTCCTTGGGGGGCCTTTCTTGGATAACTTGTGGTTGTACTTTCGGTTGAATCTGACGGACTTATTGAGGTTGGTGAACGGCATAGCGTGGGTATGATTTCTACGAGTCTAAGTTAACAAAACGGCACCTACGGTGCTATTTGAGTCAACCCGTCTTAGTACGCTGCCTTCTAACCTAAACTTATGCCTAACTTTGTGGAGGTATACCAAATTATCGGTAACAAGATTTCTGCCAGAGCACTCATATAATTCCACCAGCTTTAAAACAGTTCTTTTTCGTGGACCGTCTTTTTCTGTCCCGTTATAAATATGACTTGGCACTGGGCAAAAGTACAAGGCATTACAATTACTTGTTTAAATTCTTAGATACTCTTTTTTCAATTAAGAATTTAAGCCATAAACAGTGTAATTGAAGTGAAGACCACATCATCTTTTAACGTTGTAAAATTACATCGCTTTTGCGAAGGGTTAAACTTAACCAAATTCGAATCCATACATTTATTGAAACTATTGTAGCCGTCACTTGCAATTGCCACCATGCTGTAGCATCGGTTGTATCCCTATCCATTTCGCTATTAACTAATTATCGCATTTCCTCGAATAGATTTTTACCATTTATTTACAATTTAATAGAATTTCCTCATAAACTAAATTAATTTATAGCTGCTAATTTTGTGTGTTTTTTTATGTGTTTTTTTTCCCCCCCCCCATTCTAGAGCACGCGGTTATCCGGAACCAATTGTCACATGGCGCCGTGAGGATGGCAATGAAATTGTTTTAAAAGACAGCGTAGGAACTAAAACTTTGGGTAAGTAATTAAAAAAAAAATAAAAAGAAACAATGATAGTTTGTTTTAAAAAACGTACTTTATTACTAAAATGTTTTCTTAATATTTTATATGTACATGAATGTATGTAATTTAAGGTTTTTTTTTTCTACTCAACCATTTTATAGTGTCCTCTTATCGTGGCGAGGTTTTAAAACTTACCAAAATTTCTCGTAATGAAATGGGTTCATATCTCTGCATAGCATCAAATGGTGTACCACCATCGGTTTCCAAAAGAATATCCTTAAGCATACATTGTGAGTATATAGACAAACTTACAAACCCCATGGTTACTATGGTTTTTTATATGTACTATATTCATTCATTTACTATATTTTATTATGAACCAGTAAAAACCACATCTAAGAATCATTTTAGCAGAATACACATACACACACACAAACAAACGTACATATATACACTTATGTGCAGCCACTCATAAGTTGGATGCAAGAAGTGTAATAAAAAACGTTAAATAGAGCTCATTAATTACCCGTAGTTGTAGAGACAATGACAAGTACGAGATAGAAGGGAAACAAAAAAATTATGATGGTTAGTTACCTTCACAGGAATCACTGTATCATTTATCCTTAGTGGCTTATTTACCTTTTTTTTTTTTTTTTTTTTTTTTTTGGTAATTTCGTCTAGTTGCCATTTTATTTTCATTGCTGTAAGTAGATTCTTTTTTTAACTGAGAAATTTTTTTCTCAAACCAATTTAGTGCAGCACCTTTTGCATGGTCTTTTTTTCTCAAAGTAAAAAAAAAATAGCACGAAATACATAAAATTAGAACGACTTATGGCGTTTTGTTTTCCGATAAAAGTGTTACATTTACATTTGTACATTTAGTTACTACCTACCTTTAGTTGGTACCAATAACTTCGAAAATATGCAACGTATTGACCCTCTATTCTCATGTTTGGGGTGAGTCATAAACTTTTCTACTCTTGGACCAGAGCTCACGGGAAATCCCCTACATATGCAATGCATTACACTGGAATGAAATAGAGAAGGGGGAGAGTGTAGATTATCGACTGGTGATGAAAGTAGTAGAAAGATAGATCTTAATTCTTGCCACAAATCTGCAGTTGTATGTTAATTATAGAGCAAAGTTGCTGCGTCTTCTGATGTGAATGTTGGCGTATAATTTTTACGCTAAGGAGAGACATTTTGTTTTTTATTTTATTTCGTCGAAGTTTTATGGCTCAAATACCGACAAAACAGAGTACTAACTGTATTAGAAAATATTCAGAAAAACTTTTTGACTTGACCGGGCAGGGATACGAAACCCAGTCCTTCTGGTTGTAAAGGCAACACGCCTACTCCTCAGTCGCGAGCACCCTCATTATTAGCTGTAAAATTATTGAAAAACTGTGGAAGCAGTGACGCGCTAAGTATCCCTTACTCAAATATTTTCTACAATTTTGAGGGAGGTGATGCCTGAAGTAGTCTCATTACAAAATCAAAAAGTCCTGGGTTCGATACCGGTTTCAGACTAAGTCATAAAAAATCTCTAATTTTTCTGGTGTGCATGACACCCAATTTAGACGATGAATAAAATTCATGAATTTTTTTTTCTGTCGGCGAGCGGAGTAGAGAAGAAAGATGGATAGAAAAAAATTCAAACTTTCTGTTTTTCATATCTTTTTCCATATTTGTACATTTCAGCAAATAAATTTTATTAATTGATAGCATGTTGAAAAAATCAATACTGCAACAAAAATATGCATGAATTATAATTCACGATATAAATATAAGAATTTTTTGGAAGTTGCTTCCAAAGCAAAATAGAAAAACTTCATGAAAAAAAATTCACCATGTAAATTGGGCCTTAGTGTGTCTTTATGTCAGCTGTTGTCGGAAGTTTTCAGTGGGGAAGGTCAGTGAACAGTATCGGCTGCAGCTGATAGCAATCCACAGGCGATATTGTTGCACCAGCAAAATAAAATAATTATCAAAAATGGCTACTGAAACTAAGTTTCCAAATTTAATACGTCTGCTTGAAATGGGAGGAGTGGGTTCAATACCTCGACCAGCCAAAATAAATTTTCTCGTAAGAATTAGTATATAAGCTAATGTGAAGTGCTGATGGCTGACTAGTTACCGTATGTGTTCTTGAACCAGAAGCACCCGGCTGTGTTTCCCAGCTCTGAAGACTCAAACATTTTTTTCTGTGCTACAGCACCCTTGTTCGTCGGTATGCGAGCAACCAAACGTGTGGCGAAGTGAAAAAAATGACTCCCTTTAGCTAAAAATCATGCGTCGAAATTAATATCAGAGACGCCGCAACTAAAATGAGAAATTAGTTGAGTTGTAACATTGACAACTCAATATGAATAGTGTTAATAATTTTTATTTATGCTGTTCTCGGATACCTGGAATATTTGCTTAATTTTAAAGTACTTCTTCAAAGTTACAGTTTTGAAATTGTGGTAAAATAAAAATCTCTGTTTTTCATTTCGTATAAGCAAATTGACATGTTTCAACGTGTTATCTCTTGGCATAACCTAAAAATTTCTGCACTTTTTCGTTGAAAAAATGAATTTAGAAGCATCTAAATGATGTCACAATAAACAAGACAAACCGAAAAAGAAATTAAAAATTATACCATCTCCATGCTGCTAGAATTCTACACCGTTTGATTTGATCATTCATTTTATTTTTCCATTTTTTTTTTGCTTCTTCTCTGCTACATGACTCAATTGCTTAAAGAATCAAAAAAAAAAAAAACCGGTAGGAAATGTGTACTCGTATGTGTGTTTTGCGAGAGTATTTTCCGTTGTAAAGCAACATTCCGTTTTTCTTTTGTCGCTACTGCTTATTTTTATGTTTTTATTTTCATACTGTTGTTCAGCACGTTCTTTCTGTTGTGCTGTTTACTTGACTGATAACGTGGAAAAACTCGTATCAACAAATAAACAAAATGGTATCCTGTGTTCTGATTTACTCGTAACATACTCCAACACTTGCCCATTTACCCGTGGTGTAAACATAAGGATTACATTTATCAACTGCTTTACAAACAGACAGCTAACCACGCGGTTTTAGCATGCTTTCATAATTGGCACTTGTTCACTTTTAGAAGTTAAGTGAAGGTAATCAGCAACTTTTAATGGCATTTTAGTTTAAAAGTAATTTAAGAATGATAATTTAAAAATTTTTGAAGGCAGTTTTTCATAGAATTGTATTTAGAAGGATCGCTCGGTGGTCCAAATTCTACCTCTTCGCATGTAAATATTTATTTGAAACGATTGTGCAAATCTGTGCAGAAAAATCTTCAAAAGAATACGTATCTTTTAAAAATCAGTGCAGTTAAAGATATTTGGTATGTAGACAATTTCCTCTCCCAATGTGTAGATCCACTATGGAATGACTTTGAAAACCTTGAATGTTAGGAAGTGAAAAACGGGAAATGTTTTCTACAAAGCTTACCTACACCTACACTCAAAATAAAAAACACTTAAATCTATCCCAAGCGGTGTCAAAACTATGTTAAATACGAAATACTTAATTCAAGTACGAATTCTTTAATTGATAAATATTTACTTTCTACCATATTTACTACCGAATACGTACTAGTAATTAGTCGAAAAATAGTTAGATTTAAGAAAAAGCGATAACGATGCAGGTATAAAATGTGCTTGATTCAAGAATTTCTAACTTGTGCATTGGATTAAAAGATTTTATACTTGTTGTATGGTTTAGCTAGTCTATATGTATGTACATATGTAAACCTTTAACAAAAATTTTTAAGAAGCTAAAAATTTAGACAAAAACTGCCAAAAAAAAAATCTCTGAGCATATCAAAACTACAACATAGAATTCCGTATTTAATTTATAATTTCTTTCTAAATATAATTTATGATTTTTTCTTAATTTACTCCTTTTAAGATTTTCCACAATGGATTTCTCAAATCAAAATCAGTTTCGTCTTCTTTCAAGTGCATAAGAATACTAATCGTACCTGAATTTTTAATTACGACTACTCGTACTAATATTAATTAGAAAAAACTTAATTTCTTATTTAACCCTAATCAAGTCAGATAAACTTTGTAACGAATCCAACCAGAATATGCTGCAGAGGCACATATAAACCCATTGCATATTATATTTGGGAATTTATATCTCTTATTTGCAGTTTTTTTTTCTTTCAAAGCAGTACTTGTTTCATATTGTAGAATAAAATCCGCATCCACCGAAAATTTACTGTCGTAATGTTAATCTTGGTTTATAGTTTCTTCAAAATCAATCTCTGCAATAATTGTTTCGATTTCTACATATAAATATATTTTAAACATTGTGGGTAAAAGTACCCTCTTTACAACTTTCTCTTTGAAAATTAGCCAAGAATTAAATAAACTGTGTAAGTTTACATTGAATGATAAAAATTGAAGAGGAATTCCCCGTAATTTAATTTGTTGGTTCATAATGTTGTCGTATGTGCCTGATAGGCACATTATGACAGGCTTGAGTATATTTGTGATTTTACAGAAAGAAATAAATAAATAGAAATTAAAGAAGAGCTTATTTTTTTTTTTAAGAAATAAAATAATTCAAAGTACGAATTCAAGAAGCACCAAGAACCACGACTTCAATTTAAAGAAGTTAGAACACTTCAAAGTGAAAGATGTGTCTGAAAGGCACATGTTAATTGGATTAGGATTAACAGAGTGTCATTTTTGTGGAAGATAAGAAATCACCATAATCTATATATTTATAGGTAAAGATGTCCTTTTGTAATCCATTTTACATTCATTATCGATTTTGAAAAGATTTATATGCTTTTAAAGCAGTGTTACAGTGTCTCTAATATCAAGAACACGCATTAAATTTTTCAAGCTGTATTTGGTAGACATTTTATTAATTATTTTACTTCGGCTAGTAAATTGCTGGTTCCTCAATTAAAAAGCTCAATAAAACTAAAACCAAGAACATTCTGAAAGTCTCATGGTGCACGCACGTATTCTAATTTGATATGGAGAAGAAAAGATCGAGCCATAGCTGCCAGAAAGCCGTAAGCGCAAAAAAAATAATGTACAGCTGAAGGCTTTTTTTATTTTAATCTTCGGTTCTGAATTGTACATATAGCAGTTTTGAATTATTACCGCTGTAAAATCGTAATAATTAAAAGAAATATTACTGATCGAGAACTATCGCTTATTAGAAATGTTTGTGTGTGATTTTGTATCGATATACATATTGTTTATTCCTTGAATGAAACAGTCATAACTTGTAGGTGATCTTTAAATTAATGAGGTTTTTATATTGTTGTAGTCATAGAGTGGGGACCTTTTGGATAAATGTGTTTTTAAGCTACAGATTTTTTTATCACAAAAAATTAAATAAAATCCACTTGAAACGTAACGGCAAACAGCTTTTGGACTCTACTGAAAATTTCGAAATTACTACCCCTTATGGATCAAATGCGAGATATTCTTTTCGGAATGCATATTTATTTATGTTGTTGTTGTTTTTGAATCGAGAAGAGTAGAATCAGTGCGAAAACGATCACGAATTGCTTGCTTACTAGGCCGATTATGTTGACCGTAAAGTGGTCAAAGTGTTGTACGAACTTCGAGAATAGATTTATATTTTTCAAAGTAAATTTCAACAGTTTCGAAGCGTTGTTCTGGCATTAACACTAGAAACGCTGCGGTGCCATTTGTTGTCCTCGCGTAAGTTTAATCGTCTGTAACTCTTTTATCGTTTTTTTTATTTATATTCGTGAAACTTTTTGACTTTTCAAGTTTTCAATTTTGTTATAATAATGGTTAAAGAAAAAAAGGCGATTTACCTAGAATTGCCGCTGGGTCATTTTTGTCCCGTCCATTATAATTAATAATTAATTATTAAAAAAAAAAACAAATTATATGTAGGTCTTGCTTTTGTAAATTAAAAGAAATGCATACTTGAAGCAAAATAACACCTGTTGCTATTTCTAAATACGCATCCATATGGAAAAGTAAAACAAATACATTAACCCTAGAACCATAACGATATTTTATAATATGTACGTTAATACCAACGATACGTAAATAGTACGTATATATACATTTCGTTTGATAAATTTCAATAAATGGCAAATCTTCGGTAGGATTTCATTTCAACTGTTTTTTTTAATTCATTAAAAATATTAATAACACTAATTATTTTAAGCCTAAGGTCTTTTTATATATTTTATATTTATTTCAATATTTCGCTACTCCTTTGTGTAGCTTCTTCAGGAAAATTGGTTTTTGTTTATAATAAAAAAATGTTTTTTTTTTTTTTTTTTTTTTTTCATTAAAAATATATATTGAAATTACTTTCTTATAAAAAGTAAAATAAATTGCAAATATGTACATTTTCTCTAAATAATCCCTCATAGTGCATTGATGGCAGCAATATTACGTTTTTATTTTTCATCGGCATTAAAGAGACTAACGTCTTGTTTCCGTCATAAACACAGCGCGCGATGATCCACAGTGCTGCAAACCGAGTAGCTCGGGAGTTATCTCAGCCTTGTTCTTTTGTAGTGTGCTAACGTTACGAAAAAATTACGTGCAAGAATTTAACCTTTATTACCAACGATACGTAAGTTTTACGTACAGTCTCTAAATGTGCATACTGTGATCTCCTATAAAACATTAAATATGTGTTGCTTAACACTTGTAAGCATAGCAGCACAATTGATGAGAGCATAGCTAAAATGAATTGGCGTTAGAATGCCGATCACTTCTTTTATATACATGTGAAAAAAAACTGTACGTAAAATGAACATACATTATGGTTCTAGGGTTAAAAATAATTTTTTTTGTTGTTCGTACATATTTCACCGGTTAGGAAGGAAAGAGAAACGCTTTGATTGACATGTAGTTAAAATAAAACAAATTTGTGTTCTCAACAATGGGAACATTAATTAAATCATTAATAAATAAACGGGTTTGAAATGTCTTAGAATATAGTTTTAATCATAAATTTATACTCTCTTCTAAAGAACGTTGTTATATTTACAAGAGACAACTTTCGGTGCTTCTAGTGTTAAACTGCTGCCAATCTATAGTTATCAATATCGATAGTTCTCAGCAGTTCAAAAAAAAAAAAACAGCCGATATATTACATTTTCACTTTTTATGTTCAAATCACGAAAATATTATATTACACAACGTTTCGATGCACTTGCCCGCTAATTAAGAAATGAAAGCGGAAGGTTGAAAAATTTGTCTCAATAAAATTGAAACAAAAGTTCTCGTTATTAACAAAAAAATTATTAATAAATTTTACCACTCATTTACAGAAGCATTTCTCTTAAGAAAAATTATATGTAATTTTTTTTTTTATAAATGTATGTTGAACAAATATAAATAACACTAATTACATCCTTTGTGAATTTATGTCGGATGTTTATGCATCTGCGTCTCTTATGAAATTTTTACTGTATTTCCTGCTGCAACATTTTCAGGCAATAATGCATTTTGTGCATCCGTATACTGTTATATACGGATACATATGCAGTATGTTTTACTTTAAATGGTTAAAAAAAAATGAGAATTCCGCAAAAAAAAAAGAAATTTTGTATATTTATATGCAATTTTATTTGCAACAGCAACAACCGCACAATAAATTAACCTGTGGTTTGGCAGTCATGTGCAAACTTGCATATTGTTTTATTAACCGTAACAGCTTACAAATTAATTCTATAGGAAAAAGTGTATGGATTGTGAAGAATGAAGCAAAATTCTTGCAAATATTTTACGACTTTATGGAAAAGAATTTCTTTGATGGAGTGGCACTGGGAAATTTCTGATGTCATTATTGTAAATATCTGATACAATTAGATTAAGTAAAACTTCAGAGCCGTGATATCGTTTGTCTATGCCAAATTATTGTTGAAAAAAGAAGTATTTAAAAAAAAAATTCACATATTTACACAAGTAAAATAAAAGCAATAATGTTGAAGTATAAATTATTTGAAACCGTAGATATTGTTAGGGATAAGAAGTTAGCGGCTATTTGGCGGTTTGCAAAAAAATTTTCTTTTCTTTATCTATGTTTGTTATATAGTTTAGCTGGTCTATATGCGACATTTCTTTTTGGTGTAAATCTTCAGTAGACCTTTAACCAAATTCTTTAAAAAAAAGCCAATAAATGTCACATGTTTATACAAGAACTCCCAAAAAATATCTGAGTATTACGAAATATACAAACAAAAAAAAAATAGCAAATAATTCCTTAAAAAATTTTCCTTATACAATAAACATGTTATTATTTGATTTCAAATCTATGAAATGTGCAACATGCAACAAACATAGATAAATAATCGTAATGAATTTTGACTAACGTTGAATAATTGAAAGAATAGTTACATAATAATAAAAAAAAAAGTTGTGTACTCGTCCCTATCTACTTGTTCTTCAAAGAATCTATTTCTTTGATAAAAACTAAATATAAAATAATTTTTTCCACATAAAAATAACTTAAAAATTACTAATTCGAATTAAAGGAATTTGCAGTTCATTAAATTTTGCATTAACATAACAACAAATTTTAATCAAAACCAAAGAAAAGAAGAACTGTTGCTCTTTTATCAAAAATTTTTGCAACTCATTTGTCTACAACAGAGCCAATGATGTATATTTCCGTAACAAATTTTATGTTTAAAACTTGACAACAAATTAACAACTTTAGAAGAACAAATCACGTACATGCATACGAAAGTAAATTATAAAAAGGAATATTGAAAGAAAAAAAGACATATAAAAATTAAAGTACACGTACAATGTAGTGTTAAGTTTGCTCTAGTGCCAGCAGTAATTTGACAATACCTTTATGCGTCAAAATGAGCACATACGAGTGCATCGGAAATTCCTACAAATAGGTGATTTATGTACAAGTATTTACCAACACGTATGTATGCATGCATACATAAACCAAAACATTTACATATTCATCACTCATTTCCTTCCTGTATGTCGTCTATTTTACAGCAGTCTCACACATATGCAAGCAATAGTATGCATATGAATTTTTTATTGGTCGAGTAACTGCCAGTACATACTGATATTGTCTGACAGCAGCAGCAGCAGCAGCAGCAAGACATTGTCCGCAATGTGGCAATGAAAACTACTGTTGTACATACGAACTCACTTTAAGAATTGTTCACATGATTAAACTGTTTGAAACATTTTTAACTCTTTCCATATCTCATTCGTTCTTTCTGGTACATTTTGCACCAACTTTTGCTTCTATATGTTTGTACACTGCAATGTTGCCAGCTTTTAAAATAGAAAACTCTTCCGTCATGCGGTGGAAAATAATAAAAAAAAATTATTTGGTTGGATTTTTCGACTTATTTTTTACTTAGGTTAAAAAAAATTATTTTTCTTGCTATTTATTTGACCGTTTTTTCTTTGAACTTTAATTATAATATTTTTTAAGCATAAGGTCAGTAAATTTCTTTAATTTTTTATTTATTTGTTCAATATTTCGCCACTTCTTTGTGTGTCTTCATCAGCAAATTAGTTCTTGTAATAAATAATAAATAATTAGTGTCACTTCTATTTTTATTATGACCTTTATTAAAATTTTTTAATTATATTTTTTTTTTTTTGTGCGATGGTCTTTTTTATGAAAAGTTTTTTAATAATTATTTATTTTTCAATATTTCGCTACCAAATAAATATCTCAAAAATAAATATAATTAAATAATAAATAATATTGAAGAGAATTGTAATAAAGTATACACAGTTACAACGAAGAACAAACTAAAAACTATGATTGCTGGTCATAAATCGTAATCATATTTTACAAAGGACTGCATTATCTTCTTATTGTTTAAATTTGAATCACTGTCCAGACTTTGAAAATCTATTACTGTTAAATACAGAACTTAATTACAGAAAACGTGTTATGCTAGAAATGCTATTTATTTTATTTTGTTTTATTATTCGATATTTCGTTAACAGCTTGTTAACATTATCAGGAATAATAGGAAATTAAAAAATAATTAACGAAATATCAAATAATAATAATATATAAATAATAATAATAAAATAAAATAAAGAAAGACCTCAAGCTTAATAAATATATTTCAAAAAATATAATAAAAAAGTTCAATTAATAATATAATCAAAATTAAAAACTAAAAGTTTCAAATCCAGCGTATATTCTTATGAATACGGCTGTTAATATTTTTATTTTGGTATTTTTATAAAATAGTTTTGACCAAATAATTTTCCTTTTCCTTATTATTGTGCATAATACGTTTAAACAAGAACCAATTTCCTGAAGAAGCCAAACAAAGAAGTGGCGAAATATTGAACAAATAAATAAAAAATTAAAGAAATTTACTGACCTTAAGCTTAAAAAATATTCCAATTAAAAAGAATTATTGTCTTTTTAAAGGTTTTTTTTTTAAGTAAAAACTTCCTATTACGAATTGGATTGTAAAAAAATATATTATTCGAGAATCTTCGTTGTTGGGCATGGAGGAGCTTGAAATCACTTAATTTAAAAATGGGTTAAGAAAGTGCCATGTTATGGGTGCGATTACTGAATTTCTCCTTTAGATTAAAATCAAAGATGTTGAAACTTGGCTTTACAAATTACTAAAACGCACACTAGCAGCATTGTGTAAGAATTAAGCCCTACTCTATCACTCCATCTCCTGTGTATTCTTTCGAGATTATAAAGTTGGTATTATACAATGTCACCGTTGCTGGTAGGCATTTTAATTGCTGCGTTCTTACTGTAGTGGACCTGGGAGAACTTTTTTCAAAATCAGATGCTTTCATTTAATTGTTAACAACATCAACATTAAGTGTGTAAAAAAACATCACAAATATTTGTGATACATATTTTACGTCCATATTATAATTATTCCTGCTCTAAAATTCCAAAGTGTTGTAACGTTCTTTTACAGTTCGTGATGTCGGAAATATTCATGATGCTTTTTTACTATTCGAATATTTAAACAACTTAAAGAGACATTTAGTATGTATAGAGATGTTGAGTGTGTGTGTGTGTGTGTGTGTGTGTGTGTGTGTGTTGTTAGATCTTTTTTTTTTGTCTGTCAATCTTTGTTAATTTTCTGACTACTCTTTGGACATCATCATCAAGGTTACATATTCTTCATGGCTTAAGGTACTTTTTAAACATCACAAAACTACACTTGCACACAAACAACTTCGTTCACATACATACATACATACATACATACACTACTCCAGCTTAGACCATATGACTATGAACTATTTATCACTTGTGTAAAATATGCACTAGACAACACAAATCCAGCACTTATTTGAATTTCCTATTAATTCGTCGTTTTTCATGTAACTTGAATACGTTAGTAGACCCATTCCGACGCTGATTTAATACTCGCAGTAGAAAGTTGCTTGTTCTATGATGTTAATCAGAGTGAGGTTGACTGCATTGTTGTTTGTTATACAAGTAGCCTGCAATATTCTTGTCAATATATATGCAGACGTATACATCTGTATGCTGCGGTTACAGGTTAAATGTGTTGGATGATTTTTGCCCTTAGGACTTTCAAAGAACTCCTAAGTAGTAACTTTGAAAATTTTGTTGCAACAAAGGTAATTTGCTGCATGTTAGTGCCCCTTTAGTTTAATTTGTTTTAAAAAAAAAAGTAATTTAATGAAAAAATCTTGAATTTTTTTTTCATTCTTCATGTGAAAAAAAATTAAAATAACTTCACAAATAAATACACGAACATGACAGTATAAGCTCGACTCTACCACTAAAGGGCAGTAATACCCTGTACTCAGTTTGGCGATTTTGGTGACTAATTTTTTTTAAGGGTCTGCAAAGATTCTGAAAATTAGGGGAGCTCAAAAAAAAGGTATTCTCAGTTTTGGCCAACAGCTAATTCAGACTTAATGATAGAGCTTAACTATACTATATGATAATAATATAAGTAGCTCAGAGATCGGCAAACAAGTTTTGTTAAAATTTTTTGCAAAAAATAGCTGTTTCGCCACCTTTCTTTTGAAAACATTAGAATTAATTAGAATTAGATTGCCAGTTTTTATTATTGCCCGAATTTATTTCGTCGGCAAGAAAATGTATTTTTTTAATTTGTTTAATTCATTGGCTTGACAACTCCTGAACTAAAAAGTAAATTACTTTGTAATCATATCAACAACAACAAAACTAATTAAGTATATTATACATTCGGAAATTTGGCTTTTTGTTTGCAAGCACTCGGAAACTTAAACGATCAGATAACTCCCGTCTATTCCTAAGCATCAGCTCCAAATTGATTTCCCAAAAATCCATCCATTCAAATTTATTGAAAATAAGCAATTCTGCTGATATAAGTTTTTAATAATTTAATTGAGTGTTAATTAAATATTAATAACCCCGACTGACTTATCACATATTCGTCTTTATGTCTAACAATGAGTTTTGATCCCCTCCACAAAGAGCCAAGTAGAGGACCATCCGTCATTCAACTCCACATAATAGTATAATTCGAGTAGCTCAAGATATATATAATACTAATACTCAAGAATAATATAAATACTTTTTATTTTTTTTATATAAGCGGTTCTCACGATACAAATGTGTTCAAAAAAAGCATCGTTGTTATTACCAAAAATACTAGTGCATTTATGCGCCATTGAATTATATAAAGAGCTATCACACTTTTTATTGTATTGTCATATGTAATTTTTAAAGAAACTATTTGGTTTGTTTTGCTTGCATATTCCGTAATTCTTAAATAATTTTTTGCGAGTTCTTGTATAAACATGTGAAATTTCTTAACTCTTTCAAGAATTTCGTTAAAGTTCTACTGAAGATTTTCATATTAACACTAAATGAAATGCTGCATATAGACGACCTAAACCATATAACAAATATAGATTATTTAATCGTAATGAATTTTGACTAATTTTGTTGAATAATTTTTCAATATTTTACTACTGCTTTTGTAATATAAAATGGAAAATAGTTTTTTGTCAAATTCAAAATGATGCAAAATATGTGTTCGCAGACAGACCTTATATTGCCACATTTTGTTCTGTTAAATCTAATAGACACTTTTACGGTAAATGGTGTCAGTTAAATGTTAATCATACATTGTCAAATAGATTTTTATCTAACAAACTGTTAAAGTTCCAATTAATTTTTAATCAGACATTGTGAAAATGGCCGTTAAGGTGTAAATGAAATCAAGATATGTATTAATTTTAAAATTGTTCACAAATAAAGAGTTGCGTTGACGTAGTTGAATATAACATTTTTCTGGTTGCCTGAACCTGATTTTAACAAGAAAATTAGCTGTGTGTAAACAAACACATTAAAAAAATGGCCCGCTGATGGCTAATTAAAAATTATAATCAGCATTTTTAAAAGGACGATGAGAGGGGGTGGGTCTGTAAAGAAAATTCTATGCACGTTTAAACATGTCAATAAAGAACCTTTGACACTTTCATTATTAAAGCAAATCTTAACTGCTTCTAATACATATAAAGCAAATGCATTGCATGTATGACTATAATATTTTGTGGCTCCTCTTGCCAGAAAAGATGACAATAAAAGTGAGACAAGAAAAAACATTTTAAAAACCACTTATTTGGCTATCAATACATCACGTACTAAATCTGAACGTACGTACAGTATGTATCTGCCACTGCCCTGTCCCCCAAAATATCTACACTATATTGAAATATAAGTTAAAAAAAAAAAAAGAGTGGACAAAAGCCACTAGCACTGCGACCATAATTCTCTTTATACAGCAGTCAGTGAAGCTTTTATGCTCCGACTGGCTGCACTGAGGTCTGAACATGTTTAGGACATCATTACTGCATATTTGTGGTTTTGCTTTACCGCAATTCAGCCGCAACATGCTATCACGTTAAAGACAATAGAATTGTTACGCAGAGTATGAAAGTGTTAGAGCGAAAAACCAAAAAAACATAATTATAAAAGACTTGAAAATTTAAAGCTGCAACGAAACAAAAGAAAATACACTACATAATTTGAAGGGAAGGAATCATTAATTACAAAGTGTCACTCTTAATTAAATTATTATTGGAATAATAGGAGTTATTAAATTATTATTTTTTTAATCCTTTTTCTCACATATTTTTAAATCAATTAATTTTTATAAACCCCCTTTTTTGCGATAGATTTTATTTGATAAACTTGTACATCTTTTCTTTTCAATGAAAAGTTTAAATTTAATTGTTTTATATTTGTAACACAATTTAAGGGAATTGCAGAAGCTACAGACAAGAACACTAACCTTTTGCCTTTTCAATTAAAAACCTGAATAAAAGTTCAATTTTTTTTTTAAATTTTTTTATAGGCCTGTGAGTTCAAGCTGACCACAAAATTTCACACATGCATCACACAGTCTGAGTATGAAAGATTAATGATCATCATCAGCACTACTGACACAAACATTATTATCAACATCAGCTAACAATTGTGGTTGGCTCTGAAAAAAAGTCATTCAACTTAAAGAGGCTTTACACTAGTTTACGGTGGGCCTTAAAAATACATTGAATAGGTTTTAGAAATGTTTTCGGCATACGAAACAATATATTTTTTTTATTTTATAAATTATTTATTTTAGAAATAATTACAGCTATTATTAGGATTAACAAAAATACTTCGGGTTATTTCGATTCTTTTCATATTATTTATTAAAAATATTTGCACTATTATTGTTCTATTTTTTTAAGTGGTATTAAATATTAAAATATTTTCGATGATATATTTCTTATTTCCAAAAAAAATTGTACATTAATTTATGTGTGGCTGTATATGAAGGATGAATGATTGCAATGCAGTAACTGCTGCATGGCGCTAAACAATGTACTAAACTCGTTGAATAAACTGCCATTGGAATTTTGGTTTTTAGAATTAGAATAGTTTTACATCTTGATTTTCTATACAAAATCGTTGGGCCTCTAGCATGTTATGCTGCTGCTTTACCTGTTCTATCATTTCACAGCCAGGCATATGCTCGTATACACATACATATGAATATGTATGTAAAAATTTTGCAAATAATTCTATCGTTAGTGCTCCTAATACTTTCAAGAAGAGGACACATGAACTCAAGCATGGAAATCAATTAAAATCACATCACTTTTAAATTTCTATATTCTCAATATTATTGCAACAATATTGTAGCCTATGAGTGGAGATGTTGCGTTTTCAGCAACAGCTGTGGTTGCACAAATAGCACTATCTTTACATGTTATAATTTTGTTTCTCACTTTCAATGATGCGTACAACTAAAGTATAGATCTTGTTTTTTTTTAAGATTTCTATGACATTGAATGAATTGTTAAACATTAAATAAAGTGGAGTAGTAAGGAATTAAACATAGAAATGGACTAATTGGAGTTAACAATTTTGATGTTCTATGGTGAATGCTCTTTTACAGCTGTCAGTTAACTATGAATGGCAAAATAATCAGTAAACATAACATTTGCATCATGATGAAGTCTACATATGTTTTACAAATATTTAAAATGTACTACCTAAATTCTGAGTTGGTGGTCGCAACTATAAGAGGACTTACAACAATTTGCGATTTTAATAATCGTCTTACTCGACAACAAGTGCGTGGAAAGTCACAACGATACAAAAAGAGCCAAAACGATTTTCATGGTTAGAAAGGGAATAGTTGGAAAAAGCATAATATGTACTCCTTGGAAAATATCAATGACGCAAAATAGACTACACATTTCTACTGTCAACAAATTTATGTTGCTTGAATTCTAAAATAAAATAAAATTTGTTATCAAAAAGCATTTCATAAATGATGAGGGTTAGACAAAAAGATAAAAACCATTTTCCTTCCCTGGCTTAGAGACAACATCCAACGCGAAACATTTCTGTTAAAATGTGTGCAAGAATTGAAATGTAGAAAATTGGGAGCAAATAATCGATCTCGAAATCGAATTTTATTTTTAAACTCGAACTTATCTCAAAATAAAATCGTCATGTCCTTATTGGAAAACCCATTATATATGTCAGTATTATTATTTGATAGTAGAACTTTTGTGTCATACCAGAATCCTGAAATACCTGTATGACCATTTCTACAATATCAAAAAAAGGGAAAAATCATGTAAATGCTAATGGTGCTATTATTTTTATCGGAACTATTGCGCATACATATGTACGTGCATTTGACTATTTCTGTACCCGTATGTATCACAGTATCTAAAACTGGTTTTATCCATAAAACTTTACAAAAGATTTTTAGGAAATTTTCTAAATAAAAGGCTGTCTTGCACTTGCCCGAACATACACATTTTCCAAATTTATACAATTCTTTAGGTATAAAAGAGTTGTATGGGACAAACTATCTTTTCACTGGAAAAACAACTAATGCAATCTATTGACAACTAAAACCACAACTTTTTTTGTTGCTGTATAGTTTGAGTGCGAGTGTGCGTGTGCGTATGTGTGTAATGAATGGGGAAGATATGAGTGTAGCAATAATAATAGTAGTCAATTCTAGATATACTCGACAATAAAACACATGGAATAATTTTACATACCAAATCTCCGCATTATTTTGCTAAATCGGGATCTGCATCCCAGTGAAAATGTTTATGAAACTTTTTGCAAGAAATTAAGACTACATAAAAGCTTGATAATCCGGATAATTGTTGGCAGACCCTAATCCGAATTATTAAATTATCCCCATTACCGAATAACAATTTAAAAACGTTGTTCACATGGTTTTGAAACACATATCGAATGATATATTAGCGGAATTTACGGTTCCTAGTACATACTTTTTAGAGCTTGCAGCTGTAGTATAACAACAACAAAATGTATTTCTTTACAAGATCTAAAAATTCCGTGCTACATGCGCATAAAATCTTACCCCTAATTACTTTGTTGGTGAAATAGCCATTCACTTTTGGTTGTCGAGAACAGCTTAAACATTTTGGTGAAGCACTAAAATTTTTTTAATGTCGACTTGGTATTCTTCTGACCATTTTTTTCCTGTATTCAAACAAAAGACATGAGGGTGGCGATGGCTAAAATAGTTTGCACGTTGACTACAAAACCAAAAAGTCCTAGGTTCAACCCCAGTTTCAGACTAAATCACAAAAACATCTCGCATTTTTTCTGATGTGCATAAGTGTGTCTTTGTGTCAGTTGTCATCAGAAGGTTTCTGTTACAGGCACATCAGAGCACCCTCCCTCGTCGGTATTGTGTGGCATCAGTGCAGTGAAGTAATTATTAAAAACGGCTACTAAAAAAACAAACAAAGCTACAAAATGGTATACGTGTCCTTAACATTAGAGGCGCTACAATCCTGCTATAAAACAAAGTATGAGCAAAAGGAGAGTTGTAAGATAGTGAAGCTTAACCACCTGTCATCTCTCTCACTCTCCCTTTCCTCTAGCTCCAGTATAATGCCACGCATGTATAAGGGTCATCCTCTGAGTGCTGGTCCAAGATAAAAAAAATTCGTAGCAAAATAAATTGATTTTGCAGCGAAAAAAGGAGGAAATCCATGTGGTCGGAATTGCAATTAATAGAGATTAACATTACACAAGACAATGCGGATTATAAATTAATAGATTTGCATTCAATCCAGACGTCTTTTCAAGGTTTTACTGTATTTAAAATCTGCGGGGTCAAGAATATCTCACAGTAAAATAAATTTTTTGTATCAAACTAGTGCTCAGAAGATGTCCTCTATTTATTCAATGCATTGCACCGGAACTATTTAAGAAGGTATATTATGCAGAAGTAAGGACAGGTAGTGAAGTGATAATAAATAAAAGAGGGGTCAATTCAATGCACAACTGTGCAGTTGCATGTTTTTGGGGCCAAGCAGTAGTCCTCATGTTATCGTTACGCATTAAGTGTTAAGGAAAAAGAGCGCACATGCAATGTATTGATCTAGGAAATAAAGTTAAGCGAGGAGGCATATAGAGGACATTCAGTTTTAATCTTTCCACGGCAAAAGTGACAGTATAGATCTCTGGGTAGTTTGTTCTACCAAAAAACTTTCGGCCAAAAAACGAGTTTTCTCTATATTGCTTAGTTAGTTTTGCTCTTAATGATGAAGGCATTGTGCGTATATAGAGAGCGTCTTTCGTGTACAAGTTCCCTGATATTAGTAGAGCTCATCACATTATAGTGACGATAGAACAGAAAAAGTAAAATTTTTTTTTTATTATAACTCAAAAGGACTTCGTCAAATCGATTTTAGATATTCGCTAATTTTTATAGACTTTAAAAATTTATCAAACAAAATCTGTAAAATGGATTGAGAGATATGAATGTTAAAAGTTTGCTAAAAAGTGCTTGTTTTAAATACTCCGAATAAGCTTAGCGGGAAGCTTCAAGGAAAACATGGAAGGTGGTGAAACGATTGCCATATTATTTCCACTTATAATTAAGTGTTTTCCTGTAAAGACTTAAAAGAATTGTAAATAAATTATAAAAAATATTTTTTTTCGGATGTCTGTATCCATAAATATGTACAAAATTTTCATACTAATGCAAAGAAATGAGAGACAATGAGCTTTAATTAACATTATTTATTTGGATTCGTTTAGTCATGCCCCACAAATTTATATGCAAAATGTTGCTGGGTTGACAAAATAGTCACTGGCATACACTACTTAGGAATATTCAGGTAGCTGCACTCTGGTGTTCACTAAAAAAAACTTTGTCTAGATATTAATTTCTGATTTTTAGAATGCATACTCTAACACATGTGGTGATGTACGTATATTAAATTGTATAAAGTGACAATAAATGATTTATTTCTTTTACTAGAATGCAACATTTTTTAACTTAATAGAAACATTCACATGTATCTTCTACACACACATATGTACAATGAGTAAGTGTATATTCACATGTACATGGATGTGTGTGTGTGTGTCCGGGTACACAAAACTTCGGTGTGGTTTATATGCCAGTGTATAAATTTGTTTAAAATTAATCTATAAAACTTGTTGAAATTCAATTTCAATAGTCTTGTATTCATATTTTATTTCATTCTTTTAGAAAATTGAATTTGTAAGAAATAAAAACTAATTTTAAATTTAAAGAAATAAGGCACAATACCATTAATACAATTTTAAGATAAATAAATTATTAAGGCAGGAAAATACAATTATAGAGATCATTTTAAATAGTTTTAATCAGTACTAAAGGCCCTAATTCACTATCGTACACAACCGATCAATTTTTCATTCATAGAGAAGTCTGACCGACTTTCAAAAATCGCTTCAAAATGGCGTTGTCAGTGCCACACTTTTTTTTTTTTTTTTTTTTATTTGGGAAGCTTGAGGTGAAGCTTACTTATTTTAGTAGCTCTGCTTTCGCACGTTCTTTGTTTATACTTTTTTTAGCAGTGCTGAAGCTTCGGTTCAGTAGCCATTTTTATTATTGTTTTACTTCGCCGGTGCTACACAATACCGACGAAGGAGGGCGTTCTGATGCGACTGTGGATTGCTATCAGCTGAAGCCGGTATTGTTCAGTGACCAGTGACTATGCCTTCGCCACTGAAACTTTCCGACAACAACTGACACACAAATACACACTAATGCACATCAGAAAAATGCGAGATGTTTATTTTTAATTTAAAATTTTTAGTATAAAACTGGGGTTGAACCCAGGTCTGTTTTTGGATTTGTAGTCAACGTGCAGACTACTATCCATCGTGCCATCGCCACCCTCAACGAAATGTAACTCCCCTTTATTATACTATAAATATAGCCCCATTTGCACAGGTTGCAGTAGCATTTGAGGTTGTTGCAGTAGCCACATCAATTGCTGAATGATGGTTAAAATTTTCAATCAAAAAAAAGGAATCATAAATGAAAATATCAACATGATGAAGTCGATCAAAAAACGCCACAGGGAAGGTATGGATTAAAAATAATTATGTGTATCAGACTTGTTAACATATCTGGCCCGATATGTTAATCCTTTAGACATTTCAAAAATTGTTATTTTCTATTTTTATTTTATTTTTATTTCAGAATTTTGTAATAATAAAAGCCCTCATCTGGCCAAAAGAATATTACAATAGGTTTAAAACATAGATTCTTAAAACATTAAAAGTAACCCTAAATTTTATAACTAGATAACAATCGTTTTAATATCAGCATAGACTTTAAAAGGTAAAGATCATAATACGGCATCAATTTGTTAAAAGTAGAATTTATCAAAAAAACTAAGCGAAAAATTGTAAGCCCGATGGCTGCAATATCACAACAACTTCTTGCGAGTCGCATATATACAAACTATGTCATATTGCCAACAAAATTAAAATGAGCAATGAGCAATCTTCGGTAGGTCTTGGGGGGGAACTGAAAAGATCTTAATCGAAATTTAAAAATTTCCGATAGAGGTCAGTAACTATTTGTCGTTACACTTTAAGTGTATTTGGAAACTGAAATACATCATGCTTTTTTGGGATGAAATAATAAGGAAAAATTTTTATAGCGGATAGATAGATATTAATGTTGTTCGAAGATTTCTAGTAAAAAGTGAAAATTTTCGAGTTAATTTTTTATTTTAAAGAGAAGTAAAATGCATTCAATAATTGCCTACAAGTAGATGTTAACTTTTACCACAGTGATAGTGATAGAGATTACAGGTGATGAAGGGATAGATAGTGTAAAAATTCACTATCTTACAATTCTGCTTTTGCACGTTTTCCGTTTACAGCAGCCTTGCAGGGCCTCTGATGTCAAGGAGACGTATTAAGTTTTTGAAGCTTCGTTTTTAGTTGCCATTTTTAGTAATATTAGTAAAATACTACGCCGGTGCTGCACACAACCGACGAAGTAGGGCGTTCTGATGTACCTGTTGATTAGATACAGCTGAAGTCGTTACTATTTAGTGTTTGCCACTGAAACCTTTCGACAACAACTGACACAAATGCACAACAGAAAAATGCGAAATATTTTTAAGAGCCTAAAACTGGGGTTGAACGTTGAACCCAGGCAAATTTTTTGTTTTCTATAGTCAACGTGCAGACTACTTCGCACATCGCCACCCTACTATGTTACTATGAACGCTTAATTTGCTACCTTTTTTCATCATAATTAAATATAAATCATTTTGCTATTCATTATAAACAATTTAGTTTATGAGTGAGTATTAAAAACTTTTTAGCACACAAGTTTTTTGGCCAAATAAAAAAATAGTTTAAATGTTTTTTCATCTCGTTTTAAAATTCTTTTTTTACTGACGTGAAATTTTTTCTCTTTTTACAGTTCATCCTGTTATTCAAGTACCAAATCAATTAGTCGGCGCACCACTTGGTACTGATGTTCAAATTGAATGTCACGTAGAGGCTTCACCAAAATCAATTAACTACTGGATTAAGGACACTGGTAAGTTTGAGTACTCGTATCACAACTATTTGTGTATGTATCTCTGTTTATGTGTGTGCATTTTAAATGAATATGTACGTACTATATACATATGTACATATACGTATGTATGTTGTGTGTGTTGATGAACACACTTCACATAAAACGTTTTACGTTCCCATAGATATGGAGAGACTCATGTTTTACTCCGGTACAAGTAGTACTCGTCCCCAAAACAAAAACATTTTTAAATATTTTACATTTTAACTGTGTAACAACAGAAACATTAAACGTTTTATGGCACTTTTTGATATCGCGTAGATACATATTTTAAAATTTTTCAGACATTTGCAACAGAAGGTGCTGCAGCAATATGAAAAATTAATTTTTATAGTTTAACATCCTTCTTTGATTTTATATAAGAGCACAGTCATTAGTCAAAAAGAAATTTTTTTTCAAGTGAGAAGGCAATTTGTGGAATAGAAATTATAAGGTTTTTAAGAGATGTGTGGGTTTTGAAATTGCACCAAGAATTTTTGCGTTTAAATATGCTGCAAACAAAATTTGCATAAAGATTATTATTTGAGTGCATTTTATATAAAAAAAAAAGGAATTAACTTAAACCAGTAAGAGTGCTATATTAGGCTTTGTCGAATCATTTATACCCTTCACCAAGTCATATACAGATTATGTATATAGTTTCTCCTGAAGGCAAGCGAACTGTATACCTTTAATATGATCAATAAATAATACATGAGAAAAAAAATAAACATACACATGTATTGCATTGAAAAAAACTATTGAACAATATAAAACCTTTTGCGTTATGAACGACGACAGGCGAGTTTTTACCCCTCTAATTTTATGGATCTTTACGTTTCTCTTGGATGTTTACATTGAAATATGTAGAAATATGTGCACAATTTTATTTTGTTTCTACGTTATTGCAGAAGTATATAAGGTTGATGCTGATATTACCGACTAATTTGCTGTCCTTGTGTATTTCAATAGAGAAAAATAATATATGTTTATTCCACTTCATTATTTAATTTACAATTAAGCTTTACAGGCTTTCCGGCATTCGTTGGAGTTGGAGAGTAACCTAACGAATAGTCGGTACCAATTGTTACAGCTATTAGTGTCTGCATACACTGGTATACACTATAACTATCGCTTTTGCTGTATAGAGTAAAAATTCAGAACATAGTCATTGGTGGCAATGGTTCTTTCTTACAGCACTGTGACAGTATATTGACTTCTAGTGCAGCTGTCGAGATGTGAAAGAGTAGAAGACTATCGACAACTTTATTTGTCAAACCTCGCGGACCGTTTCTAGTACGATGTTACGGAACATCTCGGAAGTTTCCCACTTTGATTTAAATGGATAAATTTGTTTATCCTAATTTTTTTTACCACTAAAAAACAAGATAATGTTTATTGATTCTGAATATTTCTTTCCGTACACAAGTAACACACTGTACCTTGATTTTTAGAGGTTTAAAATTTTCAGAAAATTATTTGTATGAAAAAAATTAGAAAATTTCCGCGAGAAATCGGCAACTTGACCCTGATATTTTTCCCATGTAAAAAAACACAGTTATATAAAGATTGCCTACAACAGCTTAAACTAGAGGGTTGAAATTCCGTATGTAGACTCCTGTTACGATATTTAAATCCACTAAGAAAGGAAGGTAAAACAACAACAAATGGCACAGATGGAAAGAATCATCAAATCATATGAATGATGCTGAAAAATAAGCAGACACGTATTTGGTACTTTTTTCATATATAGACTTTGAGTGGGTAAAACGATGAAAAACTGAATTTGGTACTTTTTTTTTCAACCATATAAATCCCAAAGTATTGCACATAGGACAAAGATTTTTTTGCAATAATAAAAACCTCGAGATGTTTAATTAGTTTTTCGAAATTAGAACACTTATGGGGCAAAATTATACCTTTGTACTTCTATGTACTGCTTATGATGTAAATGTTTTACTATTTTTATACACTCCATGATATTGGTAAATATTTCAAAGGAATGTTTGAGAAGAAAATCAAAAATAAAGTGGAATGGGCACTCTTCCCAAAACACTGCGTTTTGAAAAGGGTACCTTTTTTGTTTTCTGGAAAAGGGACTGGTGATATAACAATAAAAGTATCGTAATTTGGAGCAGATGGCTTGTTGACCGTAACAATATCTATTCAAAAATTGGGGGAGGTTATTTAAGTTGGTGTGGGGTAGCGAAGCGCACCAGGGTAAAAAGTTTTTTTATAAATGTAATTTTTCCGACAAAAAAAAATTTAATAAATAACAACCGTTTATGATTATGGAAAAAACGAAATCTTCTTATTATTTATTTCAGATTCGGAAGCTTACAAACATATTTTCTGTAACAAATAGCATATTGAAAGGATATATTTACTGTTTAGCCTCTCCAGCATGAACAGTTTAATAATAAGCATTATTTTTGCAGTACTGATTGAATAAATTATTAAGATTTTAACAAATTAAACTGGTTTCTGTCAACATTTTTATATCATAAAATATCTCTTCATTATTAATTTTTAATGTACGAAATTATGTTAAACTGACTTTGCTTGTCTTAACATGATTTGTACATAATGGCCATCATACAACTCCTGGAAATCTTATAGTCTTTATTACTTTGCACCATTCAAACAATAAAAATCTTGTTAACGAAATTACTGCAATACAAAATCACAACAACAGTCACACTTTGTCATGAGCATCGCGATACATTTTTACGAGTGTAACAACAATGAAACATGACCACAAAATATTGACGCTTCTTTATCTTAATACAGGTGTAGCCAGTTTTACTTTCGCTTATTTAAAATTTCAAAGTTATTTGCCAATTCTCGATTTGAGTGGATTAAAGTCAAGTAAAAAATTATCTATCAAACATTTTCCTCCCCGAAGGTATACAATGATTCCAAAATTTCTTTAAAAAAATATGTTTTAGTTGTCATGACTCAACATCAAACTACTTGACAGATTACAAGTAAAACTGCGGATTGATATAAGCTTCAACAAATCATTAAAATGAATAAAATTCACTATAAAAATAGCAATCCAGCAAAGAAAAGAACTTTCAAAGAAGTGAAAAAGATGTCTATATTGTGCTTGAAGTAGCAGAAAGACTTTTCGTTGTAGGATGTTCTGCTTTTTTGGCACCCATTCAGTGAAACGGAAACAGTGTTCAATATTTCAAAAACTTTGTTTAAAAATAGTAAAATGAGTTTTATTAATCTTTAATTAAATTTAATTTTTTTTATTCCAGGTTTTAAGTTTCTTTTTTTCGATTTAAGCTTAACCTTTAATTAGGCGCATGGGGTCAGGAGAAATTAAAATTGAAAAATTGATACGTTAAAATGTTCGGAGCGAACTTGTTATTTCTATAGCTTCATACATTTAAAAAGAGAACAGAAATTAGTTGCGATTAGATCGTTAAAGCGTACATACGTGTCGTAAGTAATTTTCAACAAAATGTAATAAATGTGCAAAATTTATTTGTCAGCAACATGTTTTCATGTTCTGCGCTGGATGTAGAACATCACAACCTGTTGAAGAGTCTGACTAATTTTTTTTTATAAATAACTGTTAAAATAGTTGTAAGAAACCAGTGCTGAATTGTATTTATGTTTTATGTTTTTAAATGAAAAATTGTTATGTTTTTGTTTTCTTATGCGTTATTAATATAAATAACTTTGAAAATTTAAAAAAACTGGCTAATTTTTATTTTTTTGTAATGAGACCCTATGCGATTAATTGTGTGATTTTCTTAATGCGCCTAATTAAAGGTTAAGCTTTAATTCTTCTTTAAAATATACATATATTACTAATCCTTTCTCAATTGAGCCGCAAAAAAAATTTCACATATGAATCCTTTACCAGCTATAAATATGTTATTCTCTAATAATGACTTTTTCTTGTTTACTGAGAATACTAAAGAATTTTTAAAATTGGTGAAAACATTTTCGCAGTTTGACAGTTAGTGATGTGAAGAATTGAACTCGTGCAACTCGGCAGAGAAAATCTGAGAATCTTGCTGTTGTAGACAAAGTTTTGCGTATTTCTGGTCCGTCTTTGGCATTATAAAGTAGTAGCATATATAATATTATGTAGCCGCATTAATTTTTTAAGCTAAAGGATAACGTAGCAATATATATAATTCATTATAAATAATAATTGAAGATTCAAACCAAAAAAATTGGTTCAAGTATAGCAAAAAGCAAAAGCAAAACATATGTGCTCAGTTAATAATGGAAACAAAATCAAGAAATGTCAATGAGAATTTTAAATTACAGATGGTAAATTTAGACCTTCATTAGAGGAAACATAGGGTGCCTCGGTAGTCTAGTGAGTAGTGTGCTAGTTTGTCATTTGCGGGTTCTAGGTTCGATTCCTAGCAGAGACTCTGGTCTGTATCACTACAATATGTGAAAGTTTTTTCATAACAGGTATGAGAAAGGGACCATAATAAATTGAAACCAAGTGGGCTGGGACCTTTCTTTACATTTTACATCCAGCAACCTGCCAACCTAAGCTAACCTAGGGGAAAAATTTCTGCTATTCTATTAATAGAAAATAATAAACATATAAAGCTAAAAATTTGCATCTACTGATAACCACACACGGTGAACAAAACACGAAGAACGATGAAGATGAATGTGTAGCAGCCTTCGAAAACAGCATGTTGTTACGTTTGCTAGTGTTTGTCAGTGTGATTTACAATTTTGTCTTTGATTTCGTTTGTTTCTTAGTAACTAAATATTCTAACTAATTGCATAAACTTAGTTTCGAAATAAAACACTGCATACAGCGCATATGTATGTATTTAAGAATTAATAACCATTTTGTTTATTACATTAGTTCACCCTAAGCAGTAATCTGCATCAGAAACAATTCTGAAGAGAGTCAACTTAGGGAGTCTACGTACAAAATATTCAATTTCCCTCTGCTATCTCATGTAACCTCACTTCACGAATGGCCCACATAATTTGAGAGTTTTTTCTTGATGATTTCCGTTACATAATATGGAAACAGAGCGTTCAGTGTTATTAACGCTGTCTCCAACGAAACTTAGACGAACCGTTGCATTGCTTGAAGGGTATTATTTCCTCACTCAATCTTTCGATTATTCCATTGTGTTAAAAAGTGCACAAATAGCGTCACTTAAACTACTGTTAAATGTAAGCTAATGGTCTTATTAGCTAAAAATCAAATGCATTTTTTGCTGGTAGCAACATTGTGCTATTATTTTTAAATAAGCAGAGGAAAGTATGGGAAATTTCTTTTTATTTATTATTACTGAGAAGAGACCCTCCATATTTCGAACACTTGACCTTATGTTTGTTGGGTGTTCTCTCATTTACTCTCGATGTTGGTATGTTAGAGAAATGTTTATTAAATAATGATGAAACAAAGTTTTACAAACGTACTTACTTACAATCACATTTAAAATACATGCATTATTAGTGTTGCTGTTATTGCTATCATCGTTATACTTTTGTTGTTATTTTCTTTACTATTGTAACTATTATTATTGTTGTTTCCATTATTGTTACGTTGCTCATAAAAGTGGTGTAGTGGTTGTAACAAAACCACTTAATGATTTGGTAGAAAATTATATGAATTGTCTATTCAGAATTCAAGCATTTATTTATTTATTTTTTTTTTTGACGTAAAATACATATATCGAGCCTTTGGTGCAATACCGTCGTAACTCAAAATTTGAATTTTTTGAGCTGGGTATGCAGAAATGATATTTGGGGAAATATATATTTAAAGGAAAAAATATTATGGTTCTATCTCTAACTGTGCAGATTCTACAGCTACAAATATCTTCATTGCCTCCAGCTATTTCCAACAATATTTATTTGCAATAATGAAAATTTCCTTTATGACAAGAAATTTACAAACAGAAAACATTACAAAACGTGCCTCTTTATTTAAAAACTTGTAAAAAAAAATAACTTTAATAAATGAAAATACTATCAAAAAGATGGCTCAAAACTTCAAATGCATTTTTCTCAGTTCACGATTTTTTGAGTTACGACGGTATTGCACCAACGGCTCAATTATGTTCTGTTCTGTAGAGATAACAGTGATGATAAAGAAAATTAGCAAATAGTACTTAATTAAATTTTGATTTTAAAATTGATGTTAAATTGAATTCAGATAAAAACATGAAAAAAAATTTTCGTACCATTCCATTAATGTGGTGAGCGTTAAAATGTTGATAATATAGGAAGATCGAGTTGGACATACGCATATAAATTCTTTTTTAAAAAATAGGATAATAATACCACTTAGAAACTACCCAACGGATTTTTATAAAATTTAAAATTTTTTTTTTTGTTCTTAAACTGGGAAAGGGATAGTTAGAGAAATGATAGGAGGTGAAGCTTAATTAATTCTTTTACAGCTCTGCTTTTTGCACGTTCTCTGTTTATAGCAGTGTTGAAGCTTCGGTTTAGTAGCCACTTTTATTATTATTTTACTTCGCCGGTGCTACACAAAACCGACGAAGGAGGGCGTTCTGATGTGATTGTGGGGATTGCTATCACCTGAAGCCGGTATTGTTCAGTGACAACTGAAACCTTCTGATAACAACTGACACACAAAGACAAACTAATGTACATCAGAAAAATGTACATCCAAAAATATACGATTCAAATCACAGCTCAAGTTAAGGCCCAAAATTATGGCATTCGATATCGAATGAAGTTCGTACACATTTTAGTAAAATTTCTTTGAAATTTCAATACGAATCGAGTGCCGTAATTAGGCCTCAGCATTCATTGTTCAGGAAAATTTCAATATATATTATAATGATTTAAATAGAAATTTCGATTGCCCCAAAAAGTACCCAAATTTCCATCAAGTTTACTAAGTGCAATTACATATCTCATTTATAGACATTTCTTTGTGTGCGTGCGTTGTTGAACATTCAAAACAAATGAAGCAGACTTAAGTTGTAATAAATGGGAAAAAATTTTTAGAAGAAAATTATACGATGTGTAAGTGAAAAACAATAACAAATAAGAAAATAGGAAAAGAGTGTGCAGAGAGGGGAAAATAATAAACTTTAATATTAAATGTATAAATAAATGAATGTATAAGAGTAGTAAAATGAAACAATCAAATTACATTTGCACAAGTTTAAATGAAATGTTAACAATGAGGGATAAGAATGCAGACTCAGTGACACATACTCATACATTGTCAAGTTGGTTAGCTGGTTGCTTTTAAGGAAATAAGTTTTTAACAAAATATACGCAACTTAATGCCGATTGACATTTATTTTCATCAAGCAAAGCACACAAAAGCAGCATTATCAATTTATATAAATATAATGTCCGTTGTGACATGAAGCTGTACACTAATCATCAAAATTAAACCTTAAATACAAAATGCATATCAATTTGAACACATACATAAATTAAATAATAAATAGTTGGTTTTAAATATAAATTTTAAATTTACATTAAAAAAACAAATAACAGCAGGTTATGGTGCGACTAAAGGGTCCAATAAATAAAATAGGCTGAAACATACACACAAAAAAAAAAAAAAATAATATACATGAATATTTTATGAAAAATTTGCCAATGTACGAATTTCTCATATATATGAAATTTTTCATACTATTCATGAACAAAGTTCTAAAAATAAAATAATACTGGGAAAATTTTCTATGAAAATTGTATGAATATTTTATGAAAAATACATAAAATGTATGAAATTTTTTTTTTTTTTTTTTTTTTTTTTTGTCTTGGACCGGCACTCAGGGGATGACCCCTACACATGCGATGCCTTGTGCTGGAACTAGGAAATTAGGTTATGGGAAGGAGGATAGAGGGAGTAGTGTTTATTGACATTTGATTTAAATCTTCCCATGCTAAAAGTGACAGGAAACACCTCTGCGGGTAGTCTATTCCACATACGTGCCGTTCGGCCAAAAAACGAACTTTCCCTGTAATGCGTAGTGCGAGTCGCCCTCAAATCGACCACAAATGGATGCGCTCTTAATGATGATCGCGTCGTGCGCGCGAATAACCGGGTTTCGGGAACAAGTTCCCTGATTTCATTAGAACACATCCCATTATAGTAACGATAGAACAACGAAACGCACCCCACGTTGCGACGATGCTCAAGAGGGTCAATAGAGTTGGCTACCCTACTGTCTCCTATGAGTTTCTTCGCCCTTTCTTGTACACGGTCGAGTAACTTCAAAATAGTCTTTGGAGCACCGGCCCACACATGAGAGTTGTATTCCATTTTCGGTCGGATGTAGGCGGTATAAATAGTGAGGAGATCAGATGGGGTGAAGTATGTCTTACACCGCCTTAAAAAGCACTTGAATGCTTCCTTTGAGACCTGAAAAATGTGCTCAGTCCATCGGACATCACACTGAATTTTCATGCCAAGAACATCAAGAGCTTCTGATTCCTCAATGTTTATGCCACCCATTTTTACAGATGAGGCAGCGTGATCGTGCATACGGCGGTGTGTTAGCATGCAGCATTGGGTATTTTGGGAATTGAAATCGACCCTGTTCGCGTGACCCCATTCCAATATTCTCGTGAGGTCACCTGTTAGCGAATCATTCATATTCTGCCGCGTCGCCGCGATCATAGTTGATGTCGGCCTACGATCGAATGAATATGAATGGCAGATGCTGCTGTCATCTGTCAATTTAAAGCAGAGTTGCTGTGTATCTGTGCTATGTGCAGGCAATAATTTTTAATCTAAATGGTTTATTGCTCAAATACGAAGGTTATATAGTGGAATTTCCCATAATTGAACGGATACTTTTGCTCGAACCCGACAATGTTTCATTTTGCAATTAAAATTTCTTTTCGGACCACATTTCTGCGGTTAAAGATTTCCTTATTAAAACTCGATATAAATTTGTTGCTTGTAACACATTTTGCTTCTTTTACATATCATTTTTATTTATAACTCTTTTTATTGCGCTAATCAACAGGTGAAATGGTTGTCTCTTCATCAAAATACCACGTACAGGAAAATCCAAAATCAATGTATGAAACCAAAATGACACTGATTGTAAGAAAATTTCTAAAGGAAGATGTTGGTTCATATCGCTGTATTGCCAAAAATTCACTTGGTGAAGTTGACAGCAGTATACGACTTTATGGTGAGTACGAGAAAAAAAGAATCAATTCAATTCAATTTAATCAATCTTGTTACATACACAATGTAATAAAACGTATGTCTTTATTTTCTTGCCATGTACTGGTATGTACGATATGAATGAATGTTTTTGAATGTTTTTTGTTTTGCAAATAGAAATCCCCGGACCAAGTCGTAAAACGCCAGTTAATAAACATGGCAGTAACGCAGATGCCGACACAAATGACATTTTAAAACAAAAACAATTACGCGTCACATATCAACCCGATGATGAAGATCTTTATGGCTCGGCTGAGGATTTCGATGACAGCGATTTACAATTACCACCCTTGACACCAAATGTTTATTACACCTCCAATGGAGGTGGTGGTGGTGTTGGTGGCGGCAACAGTCACCATCATAAACATGGCACTCATAAACCTCATAGTCTGGATGCTGTTAATGGTGGACGACATCACTACAACACAATGAGCAATTCTTTTGAATTTGGTGGAAATGATGCAGGTGTGGGTGCCGGCGGTATTAATGGCATACCTGGTGTTATAAGTAACAGCAACGTTGTTACGCGTAAACCCACACATTATAGTAAAACGGAAGTTCGGAGTGGTGCCATGGACAACAATGACATCGCGTCATCATCTGCACCAGCCTCAGGCCGTTTATATCATCAGCCAGTGCAAAAGTTGTCTATAACATTGGCTAAATGGCCTTTATGGTGCTGTCATTGTTGTTTCTTCTGCCTTTCGCATTGGTCTTTACAACGTCATTGGCCGCATTTAATAGTTTTATTATCAGCACTGTACAGTTTAATCACTACATTTTGTTGGAATTTTTTATAATACACGACAACAACAACAACAACAACAACAGTGGCAGCATTAGCAGCACCAGCTACATCAGCAACGGCAACAGCAACAACAACACAAACAATTGTAAAGGCTTCAACAAAATGAAAACAACAATAACAACGACAATACCATCAACCACGTCAACAATATGGACAATGTATAGTCCTGCAACACAGTAAGAGAAAAAGTTAAGAAAATAAATTAAAAATTAAGAAACAAAATAACAAAAACCATATACACATACAATAGTAAAAATAAACTTTATGTAGAACGTAAAGTGGAAAATGACAAAGAACAACAACTCAAAGGGAAAGAATGATCCAATATATTCGGCTACAATATTTCTTTATAACCTCCATAATTCCATTTAAAAGTAACATGTCATTCTGGCTGCGTTCAATTCACATACATAACAGACTGAAGAGGCAAGTATGTTGTGCTACAACTTTTTTAATGCATTTCAAAAGCTTAGAACTGAATTAAATTTTTTAAATGGATAAATTAACTGAATCATTTAATTATAAGTATACTTAGATCTTGGTACATGCCATGCATTTGTCTTATCAATATGGAGGTGCGGGTTCGATTCCCCCTTAGACCCTGGGTGTTTCTACAGACAAGCTTTAAGAGTTTCGTAGAGTTTGTATTGTCTTAAAAAAAAAAAATATATTTCAAAGAAAATTGTTCAAAACATCAGTAGCCTCAATTTCGAAGATGACCTTAACACTGCTGTGACTTTTAAAAACCTACTTGCTAACAACATCACATGGATGGGGAAAAGCTTCTCAATTGTTGCGGAACTTTGAGTAGTAGCCATAGTCACTATGGGTTATTCGGAGAAAAAACTTATCAAGAACCTGTCACGAAGTATATTCTAGTACAGCGGCTACGGCCAAGCTGATGGAAAAACTTTCCCCAATTTCTTTGGAAACATTTGATTGTGCTAGAGAAAGCACAGTGAATCAAAGAAATTATCGGATGAATTTTGTTCAAAATACTCGACTAGTCTGAAGTATACGATAAAAAAGGAAGTAAAGAATGTGTATGACCTTTCAAGGGAACTTTGGAATAGAAACTTCTTATTCTTTTTATTGGTCGCCATTTAAATTACTATTTGTTTTAATTATTTTAAACTTGGTATCACTGAATTTAGTACAGTGAAAACATGGTTGTATTTTCTAAAATCTACACGGAACAAATTCTAAAAATACTTTAGGATTGTTTTAATAAAATTATTTTGTATAGTAAAACCAAGTTTTAATGATTGCTTTTTGCATTAAGATTAAATATTGATGTGAAAATATCATTAATTCAATAAAAACTCTGCAACTCTAACGAAGGAATGCAACCTGCTGCAGCTCATTCTCCTCCATTGACATGATTTTCGTAATGTTTGAAAAATATTTTCTATTGTGGAGGTTATAAAACAAATAAATAAAAATTGTGAAATTACAACATAAACATTTTGCTGATTACGTTACATGTTACATAAAACTAAAAAAAAAACAAAAAACGAAATTATAAAATAAAATGTTGTTTATATATAATCTCACGAAAAAAAAAAAACATAATAGTATAGTAATTATAAAATAGTAACAATTGTAATAATAGTCATAATAGTTATAATAAAAATTATAATTTTTCTAATTTTGTACGTACGGACCGACATTGAAGTTATCAGTTTGATCATTTCTTCACTTACGGAATGGCTATTAAATTCAATTTTAAAATATAGACTCTACGGATTTTGAATACAAAAATTAGTACAATCTTAGATAGTGATATTTGAATTTTGTTGTTTCTTTATTTTTTTTTTAACTAAATTTAGGAGAATTTATTTTACTATTTCGCAAAAAGTTCATTTATAGTTTTTGTGCATATGTTGCTGTCCTTAATCTTATTTGTGGTGCAGCAAACAGCAAAAGAAATTAATTTTTTTTCGCTTTATTTAACGCACTATTTTTTGTTCTTTCGAAGAAAATTCAGATGCTTACCAATAATGCTTATATTGCGTATTACACAATTTTTTTTCGTCAAAGTCAGTTGTAGGTCTTATATCTTTCACATACTTATTTTTAATTTTTCTTAACCACCTTCTCAGCCAAACTTCAAATTCTATCCTATCCTATTTTGCAGATGACAGCATATTTGCAATTCATATTCTGGCGATTATTAGTGTCATGATGTAGAATATGAATGAACGGGGATATTGTAACCATCTCAGAGTATGATCAAGCAACTATTATAGATTTTAACGTCCGTAATATTCTGTCCTTATGCATAAACGTATGCCTGAAATGCTGCATGTAGTTATGGATGGTATAAATATTAAGGAACCACAAGCTGTTGGTGTTGATGGTATGCAAATTCAGTGTGACGTTCATTGAACAACAATGGGAAGTGTTCCAATGATCGGACATTTCCCGAAAATCGAACATTTTTACGTGCGACAAATTGTCCTCAAAAGCGCATACATTTGCCAGCAAAAGGCGCAACGAGTTCACACAGAAAATTCGTTTTTAGCCGAACTATTCGTATGGGAAAGAAACTCTTTACAGAAGTTTTCTTCGTCAATTGGGAACTTTAAGTCGAATGTCAACAAACACCACTCCCCCAGAACATTTTTTCTTTTTTCGGTGCAATGCATTGCATACGTAGGGGCACCCCCTTATTACTATACCAAAAAAATGCGGATGCGCATTTTGTTCATTTAAATGGCAGTGATGCTGTGCGTCTTGTATTGAGTAGGCGCATTACACTTTTAATCCAAATGAAAGGCATTCTTCTTATAATTTTATATACATCCTAACCTACAGCAGTGACACTAATTCACATAAAAATTGACGGGAGTAGGCGAAGTGACAATCATGCAACTAATTGACTTAGCAACTGCAAATACTCGTATATGTCACAAAATATTTTGTGAACCGATGGCGTAGAGGAGAAAGATGGTGAAGAGATTATTAAAATCTTCTGTCATGTGTGCTTTAAATTAAACAGCCTGGTGACAGCGCCACCAGTCTTGACGAGATCCATATAGTATCTATTTTATTAATTGATTAACTTCGCCAACGTTTCATTGCTAAAATGGTCGCTGTACACTGATTCATATAAAAAAAGTTTTGATCGCTTGTAGAGGGGCGAACACGGTGGTTCCCTCGGCGTGTAGAGTAAGAGCACTAAATACTTTAGCCACCACACTTGATTAATATCAACTATTACGCACTTCTGTGGAACATAACACTATTTAAATAATAATTAGTGGATACGTTCAGTATGTCTATCGGCTGAGCTTTCACATAAATGACATCATGTAAGCTTACAATATATAGTTGGACGAGTACTAAAATTTCCATAGACATTGACTAGGAATTTAATGATTTCATTTGTTGCTTGTAAAGACCAAACTCTGTCAAGCTTCAAGTGAATACAAGTTGCAAAATCCCTCCACTCTTCAAATAAGACCAGTAAATAAAAAAATAATTAAGAAGCGAGTATAAGCAGGTTACTTCTATAAAATTTTTTTAAACCTTTGAAACATATTTTTTAATGCGTTATAAATTGAAACATACTCGCCATGGGCAACAAAATCAACTATTTACTTTAGGAATTTAATCATTTTTAATAACTCTTTTGTTGTGAACTTTATTTCGCAGTAAATAAATTAAAAATAAAATTAATAAAAAAAATATTAATTGCAGAAAATAAAACCTTAAAATTCCTGTGAACACATTTAATCGATTCATTTAAAACTTAAAAAGTTAATGCACGATTTTCGTAATTTATTAAATTTATTTAAATAGGAACACAAGCAAAATTCATTTATTTAAATTTTTCTTTTCACTTTTTAACAATTATGGAATAAATCAAATGAAGCGTTTGAAATATTAACAAAAGCTTAATGTGATTTGCAAAAAATTAAAATATTATAAGCTGCATAATAATGTTTTCTGGCTGGCAGAAAAAATAAAAGTTATGAAAAATCGAAATAAGCAAAATTAATTGAATGTATTATTAAATTTCATACAGAGTATTTATTGTTATAAAATATAAAAAAAAAATGTTAAACAAATTAGGCAATCATAAGTCTTAGGAAAAAATATGGGTGCAATACGTCACATATACATGAAAGTGCTAATTAACGGCGACTTACTATTGTGGCTGAACTATGTACTATGACATTTTAAGGTTTCATTAAAAAGCTTCGAAAAAATTTATAAATTACAAAACAAAAACACTTAATAGAATTTATCAGCTGTATTGTTGTGTAAAGACACTATTGCACTAATCTGCTCAATTTATTATATACAATTAGTTTGATTTTAATGTAAAATATTTATAATTTTACAAAATTTTAAATTCAATACTATTTATTAATTTTTTTTTTATTTAACATCATTTCATTTAACTATCTATAAATTAAACTATACTAATTTAACTATTCGCATCATTCATCACAAATTTTTTTAAATAAATTTCGAATACCTTCAGTTAATTTCTTGCTTTTGAAGAAAGAAAAAAATATATTATTACCACTGCATATGCCGTATAACAGATTTCTGTTTATTTACATTAATCATACGCACTTGCTTTTTTTACACTGTGGTCTGTGGTGCCAAATTTTGTTTAATATTCATATTCAGCAAAATAAATTTTAATTTTCTATATAAAACCTTTTTTCATTGAAATAAATATTTTTTTTAAATCAAATTTATTTCTTTACATACATTACATTTGTAAATTTTTTATGCTCTGAGTAATATTATACATTTGTTTGTTTATTAACCTTTTTACTTATTTTTTCTGATTGTTGAAAATTTCTGCATTTAGGATCAGATTTTTTTAAAAATTTTCTTAAAATACCACTTAATGAATGCTTGATGTATCTTATTAGTTTCTCATTTTGTTCATATTCATAAAAAGATGTTTTCAATGTTATATCTTGCTATACAAGTATCACAACGAGACCATGATGAAATGGACCCAAATCGGCTGGGTTCTTTTATGTTTTTTCACCGGCGATCTGCCACCTAACCCAACTGGTTTTATTGCCATATTTGACGTCTTCCAATACATATACCAACCAAATCCTATTTTTTTCAATTTTGAAATAACAGTCGACGAAAATAGGCTTGTGCTGTTTTTACACAATTTTTTTTACGGTGAAAATTATATTTTTTTTTCTTAGACCAGAACTCAGGAGACTACCCCTACACATGCGATGCATTGTGCTGGAACTACAGGAAGTGGATAGTTAGAGAAATGACATGAGGTAAAGCTCACAAGCTTACAAGTCTGCTACTGCATATTCTTTGTTTTATAGCAGTGTTGAAGCGCATCTGACATCAGCAGATTTATTAAATTTTTAAGCTTTGTTTTAGGAGCCATTTTTAGTAATCATATTTCTCCTCAAGTACTACACAATACCGGCGAAGGAGAACCTTCTGATCTGCCTGTGGATTGATATCAGCTGAAGCCGGTATAGTTCAGTAGATAGTGACTATACCTTCGCCACTGGAAGCTTCCGACAACAACTGACACAAAGGCAATGCCCATCAGAAAAAATACGAGATATTTTTATGATTTAGTTTGAAACTGGGGTCGAAACCAGGACTTTTTTGGTTTTGTAGTCAACGTGTAGCCACTCTCAATAGAAATTAGAAATACCACTCTTATCAACAAAACCTTAAAAAAAAAACTTTAATTTGAAAATATTTTGCATTGAACTTAGGGGTTTAATGAATTCATATGACGATATATGGAGTGTGTGATATGAAAGCACTTGTACTAAACCGATTGCTACAAAATTTTGAACCGACTTCAGGGTCTAGCAGTTCAAGCCTCGCTGTTCCATGAATTTATAACTATTTCAGCAGATTTTAGACCAAAGGAAGAAAATTTTAATTTAATATAAAAATCTTTATCTAAATTTTTTAAATTGAATTTAAATTTGTCGTATTCATATATTATTTATAGTGGAAGGAATACGGTATTATGGCCAGAAAAATCCCAGTATCTGAAGCGTCCTCACATTTAGGAAACTTTAAAATCAAACTTAAGGTTCCACTAAATAATAAACTTTTATTTTTTTTCGTTATATTTGCCACCACATCCTCTAAAATTAAATAGAAACAAGCCATTTCAATTTCACTTATAAAATTTATTTTTTCTAAGAAAACATCAACAGACATCAACAGAAAAAGAAAAATAAAAACACATCCTTAATTTTTCTGACATCAATGCTGATCATCAGGCACAAGACATAATATTTCTATACGTCTTCAGTGAAAATGACACAAGTGTTTAAAATTACATGGCCGGAGACAAATTTAATAGTCCTCGAAGAAAGTATAGCAAACGACAAAAACATGAAAATGAACAGAAATATGTATATACAAATAAATAAATGCAGAATAGTGCAAAGTGCTTGCCACACTCATCAGTATTCAGCTTCAATATTTGTCTTTCTGTTAGTAAAAATATTGAAGCCTGTGACAGACTACTGCAATATTTCTCATAAATTTTTTTAATTGTTATCGGAAAAATATTATCGGAACTTACGGTCGGAAAAATACCAGATATGTATATATATTAATTTATATGTCAATTTTTTAAAAGAATAAAACACTGATAATATTTTTAATATTTTTGTCACTATATTGTTTGCTATGTACGTTCCATTAAGCCGGCAATGAGCAAAATACTTCAATTAAGACAGATTATAAAAATTTTTTTTCTCAATTTTTAATGCGTCACAACTACGATGTTCCCTGAAAGTTACCAGAAAATTAAACGTACATTTTTTTTTTATCTAGTACCAGCACTCAGGAGATGACTCCTACACATGCGAAGCATTGTGCTGATGCGTTCTGATGCGATTGTGGTTTGCTATCAGCTGAAGCCGGTATTGTTCAGTGACCAGTGACTATGCCTTCGCCACTGAAACCTTCCGACAACAACTGACACACAAAGACACACTAATGCACATCAGAAAAATGCGAGATGTTTATTTTTATTTTAAAATTTTTTGTCTGAAACTGGGGTTGAACAACCCAGGTCTGTTTTTGGATTCGTAGTCAACGTGCAGACTACCATCCATCGTGCCATCGCCACTGCTTCAATATTTTGCATTTGATATTCATCAATATTACACAGAACGGAAATATGTGACTATAAATTTCGTAAACAAACGCACACAAATACAAATATTGAAGCTGAATATTGATATGTCTGGCATGACTTTAAGTCTCTACAAACATATGTATATGTATGCATGTTTATATATACATATATATATATGTATATGCATGGAGATGTGCACAAAACAAAAGTTTTTCGGAGAGACAGAAAGCAAAAACATATTTCTTTTGTATATCTTTTTTAAATATTAAAACACATGTTGTACTTAAGACACCAATACTTTTGCAATTCAATGCCTGTGTAAATGGCATATGAGACGCACATCCTTTCACAACACTTTTCCGCTGGTGACGCATAATTTTTAATTCTTTCTACTTTTTATTTACTGTGTGGTAAGTATTATTTATTGTACAATAAATTATATAATGATGCTGCAATATAATGAGGCCTATTTAATTAAATAATTGTTTTGGTATATTTTCTTTTATTCTTGTCGTTTTCTAGGTACATATTTGTATATCTATGTATGTCTAAAGAGTTGAAGATATAGTGCGCTATTTTTTAGTGGTAGTGTTGGGAAGAGATAGTTGGTGACGCGATAGATGTATGTATGTAATGTATGTGTCTCTGATATGAAGTAGATGCGCTAATTTCGCCGACGCTTTTATTGTTCACATACCGACTAAGAAGACCGCTATACTTTGTATTATCAGACATGTTCCGTTTTGAAACCACAAAAATGTTCTCTGTGTATAGAATTTTAGCAAAGTCCCTGACGTTTTTAAATCACTTGCTTATTTTGGCGACTATTATATGGCGAACTTTATAATAAATTATTTCAATTAATTTTATTCAACAATTAATTCTTTTATTAAGAAAAGCATTTACAAATTTTAAAAATCTAGACTCTCCTTCTCAGCTGTGAGAAATGTAATTTGCATTTGTGCTTTATAATTCACAGCACAAGATCAAAAGTGTGATTCTAAAACGGCTTGTGGTTTGAAAACATGCGATTTCCACAACACGTCTGATATTATTTTTTTTATTTTCCAAACGTATCGCATATTTTCTGATGTGGTTTGTGTGGCTTTGTGTCAGTTGTTGTCGAAATGTTTTAGTGGCGAATGCATAGTCACTGGTAATTTTTCTAACTATCCCTTCCCTCTAGTTCCAGCATAATGCATCGCATGTGTAGGATTTATGTCCTGAGTGCTGGTCCAAGATAAAAAAGCACACTGTAGTGGTAATAGAAAATTTTTGTTATTTATATATTTATTATTTCTCTTTATTTATTATTCGGTTTCAACTTATTATTCTTAAGCACCACATATCGAGCTTTTGCTGCAAGACCGTCATAACTCAAAATTTAAATGCCTTTCTTGAACACGCCAAAGCAATTTTTTTAATAAAATTTTAAAAATTAAAGTAATTTAACGTGCTCTTTTTAAAAGTGTTTTTTTTTAACTTTGTTTTTTACAATAAACATTTCTTGATTTTATTTATTTTATCACCATCGGTTATACAAATTCAGAGTGACATATTTTACTCCTACATCGCCTCCTGGTCCTATTTAAAAAATATATATGAATATAGCATATGTAGAAGCAGAAACATAGATAGATTTCAATTTTATTAAAATAGGTTAGATGGTCTCGGAGGCGCAAAAATGGCCATACCTTCCCTCGTGATCCTAATTTTGAAAAAAATTAATAGCCAATGTGTCTTTTAAACTCAAATACATCCAAGTTTTCAATTTCATTAAAATCGGTTGGAACGTTTCTGAGGGCCAGAAAAGTCCCCCCTATCGCCCTCCTGCTCTTAGTTTAAAAAAGAGAAATATCCTATAACCTTCCCGGAGTTGCATAGACTAAGTACACCAAATTTTTATCGCGATTGGATAAGCGAACAAACAAACATTAATTTTTACATATTAGACTAAAAAATAATAAAAAAAAAAATTCCGTATTTACACCTTGCAATAAACGCTGCGTTTTTTCTCTATTTTCTTTTAAAGTAGTGTCAAAACTATTGTCGTTTTTACATTTGAATATTTTCAAAGCATTTATTTTCGTTCAACATTTTAAGGTGTGAAAAGGAAAATTTATTTTTAAAATGGAATATAAACAATGAGCCTGTGTTGCCTACTAAGTGTGTTCTACCGTTATTAAGCGATTAAAAGTTCGTTTAATTACAAGAATGTAATACGAGCATTATATTTTTTCAATGTTTTTTGCTATAATACGAGTGTATAAAAAAGTAAATATAAAAATCAGTTTTCTTTTTTTACAACATTAAAGTACATATTAAAAAAAAAATTATTAAAACTTTATTTAATTTTTACTTTTATAAAGAGATATTACCTTCCCGATTGTTCCCGTCTTTACTTTATTCGAACGTCGCCAAAATTTGTAAAAATCTTTTAATAATATCTCCAGATTAAGAGCTGCAGCAACGTACGTAACTAGTTTTTAGGTTCTGTCGTTTGGACTAGGCGTTGATATGTCAGTCAAACATTTAATATATTTAAGTTTTTGTATGAATATTATTTAATTTAATGAATCTCTAATACATTTCGTATATAATTATAATTCCAAAAATTTTCATACAAAAGTTTTTCTGAAAATGAAATGTTTTTTCTTGAATAAAAAAGATGACAACACTTTGAATTTAAAAAGGAAAATAACACAAAATAAAAACTAAAAAAAATAAGAAATCGCTTCGTCAGGCGTCGTTATGCAACTTTTTCACACCGTTTTCTTCTCTACACCGCTCACTATTAAACAAAAAGTTGCATGCTAAAGTTGCGGCGTTTATTGCAAGGTGTAAATATGGTCAAATATTTTATTTGGTTTGCAGGTGCAATTAAATGTGTATTTCAGTTTTAACTTATGACACTCTTGCAGCAAAGCCGCGATATGAAAAATGATTACTTTAATTATTTTCTTTTTTACTGTTGTATTGTTGTTATTATGGTGTACAGAATCGTATCATGCTGCACAACAGGCAACTACAAATTTTTTTTTTTATTTCTTTTCTAATGAAAAAACCTTCTATAATTCAAACGTGGCGGTACATCTTTAATTCTATTAAAAAATTATTCATTTTATTCGTTAGTTTGTAAACAATATAGCAATCATTTATAATTGTTTTTAGCTAGTTATTTCATCGTTTTTAATTCCAATTAAATGCCAATATTCTTCTGGAAAAACAAGAGCAAGAAAAGTTGCAAAAAGACATGGCAAAATAAGGAAATAAATAAAACATCCATTACTTAAACTGTCTCACCTCAAGCTTGTGAACTGTTGGCATTTTATAAAGAAATTTTAAATTTATTTTCGGTTTTTTTCATTTAATTCTTTCTGTCTAATGAAGTGTATGCACAAATACAAAGTGGATGATTCTATTCACTAAATTCATAAATACATGTTCATCTTCAAATATTGTTCATCACTATACCAACTGTCTCTTCGCTAGACTAGCACCTGTCTTAAATAAGTTAGCACATAATAGCGGAACTCACTAATTGTGGCACATCTGCAACTCTAGTATATTTGCAATTGCATTCTGTTATGAAGCGTGAATGTATTTTTCAATTGTTTAGTAAATTTATTTGAAAAGTAAATAAATTTTGCACATTATTTATTATTTTAACATTTTTTCCTTCTATATACTGCATAGTCGAATTCTACAATTCAATTCATTTAAGCTATACCGCAGCACACTGCCTACTAGGTAGGGTATATACATAGGTAGGTATATACAAATTTTTTGACTTATTTAAACAGTGTTGTATAGCTTATTTTACCCGTTTAAATTTCACAAGAATGAAGTGTAAGCGGTCTACATTTTGAGATAGATTTTAAATCAAATCTTCTAGATTTTGGTCTAATGCAAATACACAATATAATACCTTCACTGTCTTTATTTCCATATCTGTATTTCGAAATTTTTTCATTTAATTTTAATTAAAAATAAATTCAATGGAGGAACGAATACTGCAGATGCTTAAAAAAGTAATTTCGTTCTCAACCGACAAATAACATAAAATTAAGTTTTAAAACTTGCACACACATAAATATTCATATGTGTGTGCGTGCATGTAGAAAAATATTTTAAAAACTATCTGGAAAATATGGCAGCATATTTACAAACAAATACAAATACAGCAGCAAATTGTTGCATTTGATATGTCAAGTTTGAGTGACAACTGTTTATCTCAATATGACTGTCTATTTGTGTGTGTATTGCTAACTGTTTACGCATTACCAACACACAAACAAATTCTTTCATATGTAAGTATGAATTTATATTCATTTGTATATGTATGTATGTGTTCAAGAATACGTTTCACTCAACAATATTTAATTTGCATAAATTAAATTAAAAGTACCAAAGAAAAGAAAGAAATTCTTTTACGTTCTTTTTTTTTTTTTTCTTTCCACTGGCTGTTTGACATTTGTTGTTTGTTAAATGACAGATGGTTTTTAAGGGAACATAAAAGCAATTTTTCTGAAATTTTTAATACAAAAAAAAAAAAAAGAACGGCAAGTTACTTAAATGTTTTCTAAGATTAGAGTATCAAAAGAAAACAATGAATTAAGTTAATGAGATTTATTTAAAAAGGATTGACATTTTTCAAAGATTTAAAGCTTATCGAGGCATAACTTGTTTATTTGCTGACCCAAAAATTATAATTAATGTTAATTTAAATTAGAGAATTTTTATTTCATTACTTTTATTATTAATAATGTCAATATGTGTTTGATTTCTATGTAAATCTCTTTTTTTATCACTATTAATGTCTGTTATAAAAGTAACGCCAATGTTATAAAGCGAAGACGGATTGCAGGAGTTGTAGGCAGGCCCTTCTTAGGCACAGAGTGAATGTGGTAGCAGGTAATGAAATACGCCCAACCTATTCGTTTTTCACTCTTGTAGGCTCCTAGTTTCTAAGGAGATGGTCTTACAGATGACACATCCAGATCTTTCTATATGTATATTCGATACATCAGGGGCGGCCATTATGATACACAAAATTTTTTCTTCCGGCTTTCAATTTTTATCTATTCGTTGTTGAGTCAATAGCCCATAACTGAATATCATAAGAACTTTAAGAACGTCAAATGTGATTCAGATGTGTGATTCAAAACTCTCAAAAGTTCAAAGAACACGAAAATGTCAGCTATACTTCAGCTTAGAGGTGCTTTATCTTAACAAGATTGTTCCTGGAACTTTCAACTTCATTGGGACAGTTTTGCATTTATATGGTGTCTGGTAGCAAATTTATATTTTTAAATACGATTTTGTCAAAAAGTAATAAACCGTGCGGAGGGAGGGTGGCGCCGTAGGGAGGGTGGCGATTGTGCGGATGAATTTCTATATTAATAAGCTTAGAACCATACAGCAATTAAATTATAATATACGGGACGAAATCAATAACACAACACCTGAAGTTTTCCTAAAGGTTATGGAAAATGTTTTGGTAAGAGCACGAATATGCGAAGCAGAAAATGGTCACCACTTGCGAGATATAATTTTTTCTAATTAAATTAAAAATATTCTCCTTTAATATACGGTATTTAAAATAAAAAAAAAAACTTAATAATAATGTCTTAAATAAGAAGTTATAATGAACTCAAATCCTTTCCATCATTTTGTGCCACCATGTACATACTAGCAAAACAACCAAAAGATGCAGCTATTTCGAGTATATCTATTTTATTTAATACGTTCTTAGTTATTTAATTTAATTTAATTTAATTCTGAAAATGAAACCTTAAGTCACAATAAATCAATTAAAATGCAACACTTCATTAAATCACCCCTTAAACATTTTCTATTTATTTTGTATTTCAATTTGTATATAATTTAATTAAAATATTTACAATAATCAGTATTATTTAAGAAATTATTTTCAATATTGCTGCATCAGTTTTCTAACGTAAAGTACAATATTAATCAAATGATGCTTTAAATTTGTCTTAAATGCACAATTGAAATTGCAAAATAAATAAATACGAATGGAATATTATTTTAGAACATCAAATGATTTTATTAAGTTATGTGATAATTTAACTCGTATTCATTTACGTTCCTATTATTACTCTACAAAATTATTTTAGTTTGTGAAATTTAGTGGTACGAACGATAAGTAAATAACCGATACGGTGCGTAAAAAAATTAAATAATTAAAAATCTGAAAAAAAATTATAAATACGGCAGTTAGTGTTTAAAATACAGACAAAAATGCGTGTTTGTATTTCAAATGCTGCCCACCGCGGGGTGTGGCAAGTCCTGGCAGTTTTATATAGTTTTTATTTTTTTTTTCCAAAGACAATACAAACTCTTTGAAGCTCTGACTGCTTATCTGTAGATACACCCCGGATCTAAGCGGGAATCGAACCCGCACCTTCATATTGATAAGTCTAATGCTCATGCACTAGACTACGGAGGCACCCAATGTCAGTTTCTAACGAACAGTATTTGAAAATCTATTCAATTTATTTAAACAATAGATAGATACTTGTGTAAGTATTATAAAAACGAACTGAAAATCAATGGTTTTTAAGGAATTTAGGGTAGACTATTTTTTTAATAAAACTAGCAGAAACAAACGGAAAAATCTTTAGTTTTTACGGAAGTCGTTGTTTGTTTATTTGTAAGTTAAAATATATGAAATAAATGAAAAGGCAATTGTTTGTCAATTAATTTTTTTACCATTAAAAATTAAATTAACTTTTCGTTAAATTTAAATGACTTTAGTTTTACATATTTTAAATCGTAATATCAGTTAATTTTATGTACAGAATATTTTGAGTGAAAATTTTTAGTACAGTAAAAATTTTTAAAATGTGACTTGATGTAGTTTACCTCCCACCTACAGAAATAAAATAATTCAGTATTGCCATTTTGACGATTTTCGGGTATTTTATGACGGTTTTTTGGCCTCGTTACCCTATTATTTGTATCGAATATCGAATATTATTGATTTCATATATTCTGTGATCATAAATGCAATAGAATTTTCGATAAGAAATATAACATTGTTTAAATGAAATTTAAAGAAAGAAAATTTACAATTTTAAAAATTATTTGGAGGATGAAAATCGTTTTTATTAACAAACTAACTTTGTTATTTTATCTTTCTATCTTGGACCAGCACTTAGGGGATGACATCCGATGCATTGTGCTGGAACTAGAAAATTAGGTTATGGGAAGGAGGATAAAGGGAGTAGTGTTTATGGTATACTTTATTGGTATACTTTAGTATCCTTAGGAAGAACGCTAAGGCGAAGTCGAATGCACATTGAGCTCAACGAAATTTTTTAAACCAAAGATTATAAATATACTTCTTTTAAATTCAGCTAATCCCATTATTGCATATTAATACGAGCTAAAACAAAAAAATATATTTTTTAAAAATTTATCAGTGAATCAAAACTTTTTATTCTGATGAAGCTCCCCCTTTAGTGAGTTTAGTTGCTTCCGTGGAGGTATAAAAATAGTAAAATGAAGTTTGTTAATTTTTAATTAAATTTAGTTTTATGTCTTGTTCAGAGAGCTTTAACGCGGAGTCTGAAGGTGACCGCAAATTTTTTATTTAATTTTTCCCATTTTTTAATTATATTTATTTTTGAGCGATGGTCTTTTTTATGAAAAGTTTTTTAACAATTATTTATTTTTCAATATTTCGCTATTTTTTTTTTTTTTTAAATATATTTGTTAATACAAATTATTATTTCCTGACGATGCTAGCTATTTGGTAGCGAAATATTGAGAAATAAATAATAATTGAAAAACTTTTCATAAAAAAGACCATCGCTCAAAAATAAATATAATTAAAAAATTTAAGTGTTTACCTTAAAATTGATTAAAATCAAACTTATGAAGGATCTGAATATTTCATTAAAACCATTTTGTGGCTCGATGATGACGATTATGAATCAGATTTGTTTGTTTCAAAATGACATTGTTTTTCAATAAAACTTTATATTTATTTTGGTTTTTAATGAATTGCTATTTTCGTTTATTTTTTACAGCTTATTAAATGAGAATAAATGTATTTGCAAATTTCAACTTGTTCTTTTATATTTTAAAAATTTTGCGCTTTTTTAGATGCAAATTTTACGCTTTTTACATTTTTTTGTGTGTTATCTGCCAAGCAAAATAACATATTTTCAATTTTAATTTTTTTTTTTTTAATTTTCATATTTTTGATTTGACGCTTTTTACCTCTTTTCTGCATAATGTTTTATGTTGCTATACTCTTGACGTTTTTCTTCATTTAGAAAATGGCATCACTGAACAAATTACTATGCTTTAGCTTATAAAATGAATGTCTGTGTTCTATACCAGTGGCGCTGCAAGTGTGCTTTACAAATTAAAATAATGTCGGAATTAAGCCTGCTCTATCACTTCACCCAAAAAAAATATAGTAACTTACAATGTCACTATTGCTGGTAAGCATTTTAATTCGCTGAGTGTTACTTTTTAAAACAATACACGGTAAATTGTTATAGTTTTATTTTAAAACCTCTTGGTTTTCATTATCCACTATTTTGGAATTAAATTAAAAATTTATTTTAAAAACCAAGAAAATAAAATATATCTTTACCTGGAATGGAAATAACAAAAAAATTTTAATTTTACTCATTCATACTACATTTAATTTAATTCCAGTTTTGGATAGGATACACACCGGTTGGTACTAATATGAATCCAAAAAATTTTATTATGTATTTGTGAAGCGTATGACCAAAAAATAAAATTTTTCTTGCTTAATTTTCCTGATATTTGCGTATAACTATACTTCTGGTAGATATGAATGTGTATGCCACATATATATTTCTTTAACATTGTGTTGAACTACAACAAAATAAAAACAAAATCAAAAGCAATTCTTATAAAAAACCTTTTAAAAAAAATTGAATTTGAAAAAAAAACCGGAAATGACCAATTCTATTTAAAATGTTTCAAGCCTGGACATGTTTTTTTTTTATTTAGTTTTTTACACAAATGTCTTATGTTACACAACGTAAACGCATATATGAAATTATTGGCAATATTCATAATCATTTGGCAACTCAGTTTGATGCATAAACAGCTCTGAAAATCTTGCATCAATTTTATCAATGTGACGAAATCGCACCTGGTGACGAAACGACGTAGGTGAAGGAATAATTGTCTGCTATTTTATTGTCAAGTGATAACAAGTTTTATCCTTTTTACGAGCTCCTTAAATGATTAATCTTTCGTAATAAATGAGTAATTTTCTAGTTGCTTGGTAATAACATGAGTGAAATGCAAGTGCTAGAGATGTAGCGCATTTTGAAAGTCTATTTTTCCACTTGTATTTCTAATTTTTTAATCGTAGTGTAGAAAATATACAACAACGACATACAACCCCTGCTAATCCTCTGCTACCAAAAATACATACGTTTGTGTTCACATAATGCGTAATTAATTTGAAATGTACCCAGCATGTTAAGCGGAGGTTATCTGTACAAAAAAGAGAAACCTTTGGCCATTTCTATAATATATTTAATTGTCTATAGATTTTATTTTGCATACATATTAAGAGCACAATTATTTGCTAACATACATATGTATGTATTCATGTAGCACATGACATTCTAATAATACCGGTCATAACAAGGAGTTGTAATTTAAAATTGAATAATAAATTATCACATGTTTGTTTGTATTTGGAAATTGTCAAGTGTCAGTTGTGCACCAGATAATTAAGTTAGCAAATAAGAAAATTAAACTATTATTATGAAGAAACAGTATAATCGGAGATTATTTAAAATAATTCTCTTATTGAATTGAAGTGCATGAACATAATATTCAATTTAATTTAAAATCTATAGATATATAGAAATTGTATTTATATTATAATTTAATTTAATTATATGAGTTTAGATGTAAATGAAATCTATTTTTATTTTAACTTAGGCTGTGTTAAATTTTTTTTTGAATTGACACTTTGAAAACTTTTGAAGTGACATTTTGAGAATAGTGCAGTTTAATATGTGGTCCATTTAATTTACTTCTTCAATGGTTTCACTCCTCAAAGACCAGCCAAAATTGAAAAAAATTATTTAAGCATCATATATTTCTGTGGACTCTTCTGTAATTATATACTTCCTACTAAAATTTCCATTAAGATCAAGCTTAAAAATTAAATCAACAACAAGTTCAGATAAGTGGATTGCTTTTTGTGTGATATCTCAAAAACTAAAATATATAGAAAGACGCTGATTAGTGTAAACAAAGCGTGAAACAAAGGGTGATTACTTTTGGCGCACCCTGTAGGTTAAAATCTAATTATTATTTTAATTAAATCTTCGTTTTTTTTTTAATTGCATCTTGAATTTACGTTTTTCTGTGTACCAAATCATAGTGAACGAATTCACTTTTCTTCCGGGTAGATTTGACAACATTTCACATGGAATATTGACCACAGTGGCTTGAGATTAAGAACACTACTGCACAACAAAAAAAAAATTTAAAGAATGACACAGGTTTTGTAATCCACGAATTTAACATATTAAGCGTGCTCAAATAAAATTGGTAAACTGTACTAGAACTTAATTTTTGTACGCTCGCCTATCAAAGATGAGCAAAATAAAATAAAAAAATAGTTCATTTAAAAAAGAAACACACGGAAAGTATCAAAGTTGAATGGCAAGGCTACTTTTAAGAATTTACAAATATTATTTTTCCTTTATTTTAAAAGTACTAATCTTCAGTTTATTAAAAAGAAATTAATTAGAACTTTTTATATTGGAATATTTACATAAAAAAAACCAGCATTTAAGATGACAATAAGCAAACAAACTCATAATAAAATATAAACGTAAACTTAACATACAATATAAGAAACTTTTATGGAAAAGGACTTGAGTTTTTATTTAATTTTAAGGTTCTTTTTAATTGCTTTATTAAGGTTGTGTTATATTTTTCTTTACAAAATAAACCAATTTTCAATTTAAACAAAAACCGTGTACATAAAACTAGTTGATAAAATAGATTTAAAAAATAATAAAAGTTAATAACAGAAAATAATAGTTATAACAAAAAATTATAGCCAAAATGTAATAAAAATAATACAAATTATATGTAGTACTCATATGTGCCATTATTGAGTAAAATCCACGTCATAAGGTGTACAGACATGCAGTTTTAATTGACATAATTTAAGCAATTTAATTTAGTGTTCACACGTACTTAATTTAGTAAATTTAGCTTGCTTAATCAGCATTTCAAAGCTCGAAAAAACCACTTTTTGAGGTATAAATCGCTGGTTAGCTCTTTTTCCTTTTTCCTTTTTTTATTTACTGTTTTGACATTTGGCTTGCCAATGTACAGAATAATTTTCTTTTCACTGAACAGAATTCCCAGTAAAAATACTTATGAGAACAGTTGCATTTCAAGTTGTACTGAATATTTTTAACAATTTAGTATTTATTGTGCAATAACTTAATTTTATTTTGTTTGAAATCAATATTCCTATATTCTCAATAATGGCATTTATTGCAAAAATCTCAATAAATACGCATGCCTGAATACCGTATTATACATTTAAACAAAAAAATATAATTTTAGGTTGCAATTAACTTTAAATAAAGCTTTTACACATTTGTGAACTGATTTGCACAGAAATAAATTGACTTTAGATTCTGTTAGATAGTGAAAAAAAAAAAAAATCAAAAATATATATTTGAAATATTATTTGCATTATATTGTAATTAAAATATGATTCACAATAAATTCAACTGAAGCAATGAGCAATTTTTAATAAAATAGTTTTTATTTTGGTATTTTTTTTTTAAATTTCATTTAAAATATACGCTTTCAATAATGCTTATTACAATCTATTCAAATATTTTTTTTTAATAAATTCAGTATTACTTTTAGTTGTTAAATTGAAACACAAAAACCAAAAAAATTAACATTTTGAAATCGTTTTTCACTAGATTTTTATCTAAAATCATTGTAAAGAAAATTAAAACGGCATCAAGAAAGAAACCTGATCTAAATTTAACAAAAAACGAAAGAAAAAAAACCAAACTGTATATAAAAACAAAAACTTAAGAAAATTATTATATAAAATAATAACGAATATCTATAAAAAAAAATGTACACTGTGTAAAAATTTCACTATATTTTCGAACTTCAATCAAATACAAATGAAACCGAAATTCTAATTAAAAATTAACTTGAAATATTATTTAAGGAAAGCATTTAGTTAATAAAATTATTTTAAAAATAGTAAAAGAAATAAAAAAAAAATGCTGACATTTGTTTGTATGAAATCTATGTAATCAAATTTATATATGTAAACAATTATTGGAACTTGTATTTAAACAAGGTATTATTAAAAAAATATTATTAATAAAATAAAATATATAACCCAAATGAAATTAATTAAATAAAAACAATATTATATATATTTAAAATGATATATAATAATAAAATCTTGTCCTGTGTTTCAATTAGTGGGGTGGGTATACTACAGCATTCCATTTAAATTGAAATCTCCACATAAATTGAAATTTCGAATGATATCGATAATATTGTATAACCCCTGAACTAAAAACATTCAAAACAAATGATTCCTGATAAACTTTTAGAGGCCTAATTAAGGCATTCGATTCAAAAACTTTACAAAAATCTATAAAAATTTCAGTTCAGTTGGAATAAAGAATTAGTTAAACTGAATAATTATACATAAAATTGTTTTCTGTCTATACAAGATTTGTAAATTCTATTCTCATACAAAATTCATTTTATCTGTCTTTTATAAAAAAAAAAGTGAATCGATTGACGTTATAGGCCATCCCTGTAACTTTCCGCTATGTTTAACTCTTTCAAAGCAATTTTCCAGCATTCGATAAGGGTTTTCAGTTCATAAAAATTAAAGCGTAACAAAAATCGATTCGACAAGAAGAAAAAAATTTTTCGAGAATTTTCGATATCAATATCTCTCGAACCACTTAACAGATTCTTGTAGAATTTCCGGCATCCGATACATTTTTAAGTCTATAAAGTCTATCGGTACACATCTAAACTCAATTTGACGAAGATTTTTGGAGATATTAGAAAAAAAAAGGATTATTTCGCAAAATTTGCATCAACGATATCTGTCTTTATAAGTTTAAGAACTGATTAGATTTCATACTCGATCAGCTTAGTAGTTAAAAATTTATTTAAAAAAAATATTTTTTAGGAAATTTGATTTACTGCTGACCGGCGGGTTTCGCTGGAGAGGGCAATCCCATCCCAGATTACTCCCGACAACATGCTAACACCAACTGAGAATTAGAATACTGTGTGCATGAACATTAGTTTTATCAATATAGAGTTGTGGGTTCGATTCCCGCCTAGATCCTGGGTGTTTCTACAGACAAGCTGCGTAAGAGCTTCGTAGAGTTTGTGTTGTTTAAAAAAAAAAAAAAAAAAAAAAAAAAGTGAAGTTTTGGTACTTCTTGGTACTTGGCTGAATCACCAATGCCCTGAAGTAATACTTGGCTATGGCTAAGGGGGATAACTAGATGACAGGATGACAAACGAGATGGGGTTTAGTACAGCTTGTAAGCCGTAGAGAAAGTCAAAAAAAAAAATATAGAATTGTACATACATACTGACGTCATCGGGAAAATAGTCAGAACCTACTGCCAGGACTTCAAAACGTCGCATTATAATGAAAACTCGATTTTCGAAAATTGGGGTTAAATCGGTGACTTCCTACAGCGGTGGGTACAGAAAAAAAATTTTTTTTTTTGTTTTATTTATTTAACGTCAGTCAAAATTAATTACGGTTATTTATTTATGTTTGCTGTATGGTTGAGCTGACCTCTATGTACATTTCGTTGGTGCTAATGTTGGAATATGGTTGAAGGTCTACTGAAGAGTTGGCAAAAGCACCAACGAGCAAAGACATTCAATAGGGCAGGGTGTGAAGATCCTCGGTTCACGACCCGGACAGAAATTTTTCTATTGTATGTATCCTAACAGCGGGCTCGAGCGTCGTTATTTGAGCTATAAGACGTCGGCGAAGTAAAATATTAAAAGAAATGCCTGGTCTCCTTTGGCTTAAAAATTAATACGCCGAGACATAACATCAGAGACGCAGCAGGTCTGTTTTACAAGTTCTCAAAATAAAAAAATTCGCAAACGAGAGGAAAATTTGTATCAGATAATGTGTATCTTAACGCATTTTCCAAAGATTTCCTTTGCTCGTTAAAAACTAAAATCATTAACATCATTGAACTAATTACGTTAGTAAACAATAATGGAAAATGGAAAATAAATTTCTCTCGAAATAATTTAATTTTTAAGTTTTTCGGAAAACAACATTTTTCCACGTCTTCTATGAACGGGGCAGTAAAAAATCTTTTATAGATTTCGATTTATGTTCAAACTTGTTTCAGTATAATTTAATTTAAATTAATTTTTCCCCTTTCACAAATCAAATCAAAATATTTTACAGTAATGAAACAATTAAAAAACCATTAAATGTATTTCATTTCTATCTGAATGACTTCACCACTTCAGAATTGTAAGAAATTCTTAATATCAATATCATATCACAAAGGAACAATAAAACCTACTAGGCCACTTAAAGCGCCAGCCATCCATCCAGTCAGTCAAACGTGTAAAATGTACAAAACAAAAACTTCACCACAACTTATAGTCGTGATTAAAAAAAAAAAAGAAATCGACAGTGCTGCGCTGCGCTGCGCTACAAACAAAATGGAATTTTAAATACTTGAAAAATGTCTGCAAGAAAAATATTCTCACGCCCCCCCCGCTAAATCATGAATAAACGAACACAGAACACACACTCATAAAAACTTACTAAATTTACTTACAATCACTTCCTGCCACCCCTGACGCAAACCAATTATTACAACTAAATACTTTTGTAAAGAGTATGTTCAAGTGTGTGTGTGTGTGTGTCGGTGTTGTGTGTTTGTGTATCTGTGGATGTGGATGTGTGCAATCTGCGTGTTTGGCTGTGTCTCTATGCTGTTTCTTTAAGTATCAGCAGTCTTGTAATTTATCCATCCTTAAAGCAATTAAACGCTTGAAGGGAAATATTTTGGCATTTCTGTAAACAAGTTTACGCGTTATGAACAGAAGCAGCAGCAACAGCAGCAGCAGTATGTAGTACCGTAGCGGAATTAATGGCAACAGCAACAATAGCAACCAACGGATGTGTTTTAAATTTCGTGGTTTTAAGAGTCAAATAAAAAGGAGTTTAAACAGTTAAATGAAATTAAGAGCCCCATAATTAGATACCTCCTACCAACTCATGACTATGCCAAATATACTACGAGTATTTGCGCCAGAATTGTCCTCTCCTACTCTGGCCAAAAAAAAAAATATTTGTTTATGAAAGTTGTGTGGTCTTCTTTTCCATTGACTTTTCATATCGGAAATATAATTTTACACCATTTCCATAATGAAATACAATGCGTCTGGCAGTTAAGTTTTATACTCTGCGTTGTATTCATGACGAGATGTTTTGTTAAATGCGAACACGTGCCGCCAATCACCATCCTATTTTAAAATCATGCGTTCTTCAACTAATTTGAACGAGTTTATTTGCAATAGAATCCATGCTGTGGCTCCATCCTGTTGGAACTATACTTGCGGATGGTTTTTCCACGGCTGGTCTTAAAAAAATTTCCAACATTATCCGATATCTATCGGCAGTGATGGAAACGGCGACACTGTATTCATTAAAAAAAAAAATATGGGCCAATTATCCTTTCCGACGAAACATTGCACCAAATAGTACACTTAATTGGGTGTAATTCTCGCTGTTGAACTACTCTTGGAATATCCGTATCACTTTTTGCCTATTAAAGAACCCTTTCCAATGGAAATGGGCTTCGCCACTCGTAATTACATTATGAATAAAATCAGGATTTAAAGTTCAGGAAATAAAGTTCAACGATTTTGACACGTTATTCAATTCTGTACTGCTCTATTTTAAATTCCCCAAGCCTTCTTTACAAAATACTGAAAACAAAAAACATTTTAATAAAAAAGTTATAAAGAATTCAAACACCTGCGCTCATTTTGGGTCACCCTGTACTAAATTTATAAATTTTTTAAAAGCTAAAATTTCAAATTACACTTTTGATATTTTGTCAAATGTCCACAGATATGTATATGCACATGTTGTTCTGAGGACAAATCATAATTTTTGTGTTTCCCATACAGTTTACATCCTGTTTTACATTATCTTTTTAAACTTAATGAATATGAATGAATCTCTCTAATAAAGAGAGAAATGTGTTAATTTGTGAAGATCACATTCAGAAACTAATTTTTAAACTTGAAAACTGTTCCTTCACGTGATAATATGAAGTACAGGGTGACGCACCAATTGTGCTACAAAAAAAAATCAAATAACTCTTTTTTTTAAAAATGTATTTCTTTTATTCTTTTGTATTGTGTAGAAAATTTTAATTTATTTTATATTAGTAATTGTGTTTGAAAACGATAATCTGAAAATGCGACACATAATCACAAAATTATTAATTGCCGCATGAAGGGTTGAAGTAAGGATCGCCTCAATTATTGTTTTAATGGAGTGCTTCAAGTCAGTCAAATTGTACACCTCTTGCTTGACATAACCCCATAAAACAATCTGGTGCAGTCAGGCCAGGTGACTTTGGGGGACAGAGGAAGTGGAATTTCACGATATTAATCTGTTTGGAACTTTTCTTTGAAGCATTGCGTAGGTGAGATTCAAAATTTGAAAAGTGTGCGTTAAATGATTATTTTCTAAATAATTTTAGAAAGTTATGTATTCTCATAATACCAGAGGCGTACATTAAAGTAAAAATTGCCAGCATTAACAGTGTTAACAGTTTTTATACCATACAGTGTTCCGCGGTTAATAATCTCGCCAAAAATGTCAATGCTTTTTTTATCTTGGACCAGCACTCAAGAGATGATCCCTACAAATAGTGGGAGAAATAATAGGAGGTGAAGTTTCACCAGCTTACAACTCTGCTTTGCACTGTTGCAACCGCTCTGATGTCATGGAGACGTATTAAAATGTTTAAAGCTTCGTTTTGATAGGCATTTTTAGTAATAATTTTACTTCGCCGGTGCTACACAATACTGACGAAGGAGGGCGTTCTGATGATGATACGAGTAGCAATAAAAAACAATGAAATGTTTTAGATTTTATCTGCACTGCTTTTTGAGATATCTTTTCATATCCTACTAACAAAAGCGTACGCATACATACAAAGAAAAAAGCCATGCAAGCGAAATAGTTAATAAACGGGTTCTATTGCAAATGAACTGGTTCCATTTCGCTAAAGAACGCATGATTTTAACATATGGCTGTCATTGGCGAGCACGTGTGCACATTTAAATGAATGCTTAGAAACCATGAATGTTCCATGCTTTGGTTACGCTTTTGTGTTAAAAAAAATTTCAACTGCGCAGAGTTGCATGCGTGTTTTATGAATTCGAAAGTGACAATATTTTTAACATTTAAAATCGCTTTAAAAATTAATTCAGATAAAGAAGTGCTTAGGAAGTAATGAAAATACCAATTCATAGTGAAGGCATTCACTTTTTTTTGACTTATGATTAACATATAAAATTGCTTGCATTTCTTGCAGTACCTACTGTAGTCGAAGTAAATCTGCTTTAAATTTTCACCTATACGGCGGTTAATTTTCTTGGAAATGGTGTTTCTAAATAACGTTAACCAACTTATTGGTTAATGGTTTATTTTGGTTAACACAATTTGCGTACAAGTATTCTGCGTTGAATAGCTTTCGGTAACTTATACAGCAGTGAAAAAGTTCGGAGCAAAATTTAATTGAAATTAATATAACAAGAATAACAAATAAATATGTAGTATATATGCAAAATTGTTTTAATTTATTTAGAATAAATTTAAATTTCATATGCCTTTAATTTGTGGCAATTTAAAATCAATTCCATTATTAAAGAAGGAAATTTCAAAACAAAAATCAATGGCATGTAAAAAAGGGCATAATAAATATTTTCGTTGTGGTTTTCTTATACTGTTTTTTTTTACTTTCAAGACTGCAAGGCTAAAAAATGGCTTAAATTTTATTATCAGTATTTGTTAATTTGATACTTGTTGGTTTTGGTTTTTGATACTCTTGATAAGTTATTGTGGTTAAATATTTGTAATTAAATGGGAAACGGGAAGCAAGACCGCTGTAATAAATCATTCGTAGAATTCCTTTAAAACAATGGATTTAAAAAAAACAATTGGGTTTATGGGTATTCAATTTGGTGAATATATAATTTACTTCGTAAAATGGTGTTGAGGAAATTGAATATTTTATTAAAAATTTTATATTCTCAATCAGTATAAAAATGTGCAACATAAAAAATTAGCTGCAAAACTCCTCTTATAAATCTTAAATACATAGTGGTATCTTTCTTTAGTATAAATTAAATCTTACTAGAAAGCGTTCCCTTACTCGAAAAATGGGTAAACGAGAGATATTTTGAGCGAGTAATGTTCTTCTTTTAATTGCACGTTTAGTTTAGGCAAGTAAACAAGTTAACAGCTGTTACATAAATAAACAATAGCAAAGTAACCAAATTACAGTGCAATGTAAACAATTAACGAACTAATTGAAACCGCCGCACATATGAACCAAAGACGGCAATTTCACGGATTAATTAAAACAAAGTTCAAGTACTGTGAAAACTAAAAGTACTTGCTTAAAGTGCATAAAATTCTATATCACTAGGCAAAAACTAAATGTCAAATAGGTAACGCTGCTTTAGTAGTGACGAGTCGAACTTAAACATTGTGAGAGAAAACTGGAGAAATAGGGAGGAAAAAGTTAAAAACTTTGTGTAATTAAAACATATTTAAAACAAGTAATTTTGAAAAAGTAATAAATCTAACAATGGCACCATCAACTTCAGATATTTATTGAAATGTGTTCGTTAAATTTTTTGAAATAGCACACTAAAGTATGGCGAGTTGTGCATAGCAGTCATATTTTCTCGTGTTATTATTTTAAAAAATATGACTTTATGACTACTTTGTGAATACTCCCAATACTGCCGCTGAAATTTTCAGTTTTTATAGTTGTTTTTGCCGTTGTTATTGTTGTTGTAACAACCGTAAAATCAAATCAAGAAATGTACATATCGGGCCTTTGATGCAATACTGTCGTAATTCAAAAAATTGTGCTGTCCCTCGTTTTTTTAGAATTTGTAAAGCAAAGTTGCTGCGTCTCTGATGTTCTTGTTAGCGCATTAATTTCTTTAACTCATGTTTCACACATATCCAGTATGAGTCGTCAAGGCTTGAGTATTTGGATGAACGGGGAAGAGAGAATGGAACGGGGTATAGACTTGACGGTATAAGTCAAGTTTGTTTCTTTCTATCTTCTTTTTTGTTGCTTTCTCTTTTCTTTCCTTAACCGTAGTATTGTAAAACAAGCGAAACTTGAGGCCAAATGGTTTCGTGCATGAACGTAAATTAAAAAGAAAATTTAACAAAAACTGATCTGGTAAACTTGGTATGTGTGAAAGCTGAAGAAGAACTATTTTATTTATGCTTTTACTTCTCCAACGTTTTATTACTCAAATAGCCACGAAGGAGAGCGCTACCTACCATTTCTTTCCTTTTCGAATAAATTCTCCTCTTTATTTCAAATAGTTTTGCTGGGTTACTATCTCAATGGAAGTTTGAATAACAATTCCAAAAATGCTCCAACCAAGTACTTATTGCTTCTTTGCTGTCATTTTGGTTGTTCTAAGTGCTACAGATATATGAATGTTTGTGGTTTTAAACAAACATCTTTAAGAAGAAGAAAATATGGTGGAAGAGAAAAACATGCAATCATCGTACCATGTGGTCTGTTTTGGTCTGATATTTTATCAGCAAATGCAAATTTAATTTTAAATAAACGGACAGACAGAGAGAGAGAGAGAGACACAAAGGAAAGCCTCCAACAAATCATTAAGTTGTATTTCATTAAATGTTCATTTAAAAAAACAAACTGTATTATTTTTTTTCATTTCTTTAACATGGGTCTAAATTAATTACGATTACCTATTTATGTTTGAAAAAAGAGGCTTAGAAAAATTAAATTAAATAAAATCGAAAACTGTTTGTTGCATAAAGAAAATTTTTGAAGAAAGTATTTAATTTTTGTTTTATTTTTTTTGTTTGTATATGTATTTCTGAATTCGCCAAGTATTTTGGGAGTTCTTGTATAAACATATGGCATTTCTTAGGTTTTTTTTAAAAATTTGGTTAAAGGTCTACTAACGATTTCGGTATTAGCAGCAGACGAAATGTACATATAGACCAGCTAAACCATATAACAAACGTAGATAGGCAATCGTACCACTTTTAGAAGAAATTCATAATGGCAAAGAAAAAATTAATATGTTAAAAAATGAGGAAAGTTCTCTTTATTGTAAATTATCATTCATAAAACTACATTTTGTGGATTGACTCTGGTTCTAGAGATTGGCCATCATAGAGAAAAATGCTGAGGTTGCACCACGTAATTTGCAATAACTCGAGAACTACCGCTTCCATAGAACTAAGAAGAACACGGAAGATTGAGAATAAAATAGCCTTTAAATTACGTTATTATACAGTTTTTGCAAATCCTTATAGTTTTACAGAAAAAACCCTTTTTTCCAGAAAAGTTAAAAAGAAATTCCTTTGAAAAAGTTTATTAAAAATGTAAAATAAAAAAAATCTAAAATGTTGTTATTAGTTTTGATACTCGAATATGTTACAAATAAAATGAGCCACATTTCATTAAAAAAAAGAAAATAATAAACAAAAACATAACAATCCATGAGTTTACTTTTATAACACACACATTTTCTATTTTTAGATTTCTCTCCTCTCGTGGATTGTTATGTTTTTGTTTATAGATTTTTTGGTTTTTGTGTTTGATATTCAACTTTAATTCTCGATTGATTAGTTGAATTTTAAACATATAGATCTTGGGTTTGTATTCAAAAATTAGGAAAAATCCACTGATGAGCTAAGTAAGCATTAGCGAAATAGTACTATATGGATATGCTTTCCTCCTCAGTTATTGAGTTGCTTTTGTAAAAAAAAATACTTTATGAGAATATCATAAAGTATGTAATAATAAATTTCACATATAATTTTTAAGGGAAAAAAGCACAATTAAATGCATAATTTTATGTATCATATAAATTTGTTTGCTTGAAAACAAAACAAATTTTTACATGAAATACCATGTACATAATTTATAGATGACAGCTTCTCTATAACAAAGCTACTACGTTATGGAGAAGTTCGATTTGATTCTTACAATGCACAGGACCGGAAATACGATTGAGAGTAAAATAACTGATATGCCGACTAATGTGCATTTTAAAGACTTGTCGAAGATATGAACCAACCAAGCCACGATATGTTAAATTCTTTATAAAAATTTTCACAAATAACTATTTGATGGCAAAAAGAATATTTACTATTGCCTTTTTACGTAAATTTGTAGTTCTCAAACTGAGTAAAAGTTTCACTGTATTTTAAATTTATTTATGTATAGAATTATATAACAGTATACAACTGTTATGGAAGTCAAATCAGTGAATAAAGATTTCATATATTTGTTCACAGTGAAGCACAGTGAATAAAGATTTCATTTATTTATTTACAGACAGTTTGTTTTTAATAAATTGATTACGCCATATATGCCACACCCCTCAAATCATATTTAAACATTAAACACATAAAATTGGCCATCCAATAAAACCAGGTTAATTAATATTAAAAAAAAAAACCTTACTTTGTTTTATTTCAAATTAATGTTCTGTTTTGTCTACCAACAAGCAGTCATAAGATTTAAAAAATCTCTATGAACTTATAGCCAAGCCGTGAAGAAGTTTTAAATTAATTTGCTCGTTTTATGCACAAATCTTTAAAGGAAAAAACCCCCAAAATATCAGAACTGAAGCTTGTATACACTTTTCTAATATATGCTCACTAGTGGAGAAAACACATGTATTTTTTGTATAGGAAATAGTTTCTTAATTACATTTTTATAGTCAAATATAAATAAGGAATTACTCGTATTTCCACTGAATAAAGAATAATTAAAAGAAATTTAAGTAAAATTTTCCCCAGAGAAATTCGTTTGTTTTACGTGGTTTTCCTTCTTGATATAGTTTTATTAACACAAATATTTCTTCCAACATTTCCACTTTCGGTATTTCGTCTTTATTTTTATTTTTTTTTTAAATTTTTCTTCTTTACACTGCCATGTTAATAAAAAGCTGTCATTTTTACTACTGCTGCTGAAGTTAATTAAATTAACATTTAATTAGCCCTTTTTGCATGAATAAAAGTTGCATTCTTCTTTACAACTACAGCAGGTAAAGTTTTGTAAGAGAATGTTTAAAACACAAAGAAAAACAATTTTTCATATAAAATTTTAAAAGAATTTAATAATAAACAGAAATGCTAAAATAATTATAAAGAAAGAATTGAATTGAATACTGTTAGCTGAGTAGTTAGCATCATGACTCTACAACCAGTATGGCGCGGGTTCAAAAACAAAAGTGTTTCCGATGTAAAACGTCTGCAAGGAAAAATAATGCATGAACATGATGGCTTGAGCTTAAAAAATTTATGCATCAGCATAACATCAGAGACGCTGTAAGTCTGCTTTACAAATTCACAAAGAACGCAAGAATTTAGCGCTATTTCTTGCTATCACTTCCCTACCAGTCTCCTTTCAATACTATCACTCACCAACTAGCTCTGTTGCAATGCAATGCAGATGTAGGGTACATCCCCAATGCAAGAAGAAAAATATTCATGTGCAACTGAACTCCAAAGACAACCTATTATGATTTATATATCTGTGGGCTTTTGACAAAATCAATTTAAGTGCACTGGAGATTAACAAATAAATACGTCGAACAGTACAAATGTATGTGTGAGTGTCAGCCATCAAATTAAAAAATTAAGTTTCCTAATTTTTCTTCAACTAGAGACGTGTAGGTATGTCAGTGTGTTGCGTCGCTGTATGAAAAAATAAAAAGTAATACAGCTGTACCCTAAGCTGAACTTTAATTCACGCAACACTTTTATGATAAATAAAGCGAGGGCTACACTTATATAAAACACTGTTCGGCCGATTCTGAAATATGGATCGATTGTATGGGATTTTATTTATCAAAAGTATTCAAATGCAATTTAGTCGGTACAGAAGCAATTCCTGCTATTTTGTATTCGTGACTTCACATCAAACCACTGAACTTATCGTTCTACACAGCCCGACTGTCTCTTATAAAAATTCCTACTTTGAAAAATCGTAGAACAACGTTCAATGTGTTGTTTATTTTGAAAATTATTAATGGTGATACCTGTGCTATGTTTGTTAATATAGATATTTTATTTTGTAAAATGTCTATAAGGAAAAATCCATAGACAATAAATAAATAAATAAACATTTCGAATACCTAAATGAAAAACAAAAAAATTTTTGAAAATTTTTGGCATATCTTTTAACCCTCGCTACCAGGGCTGGAAGTTCTTTTAATTTTATGAAATTTATTTTAATTTCTTGTAAGCCTACAGCTAAAAAACACTCTCAAGATAAATAAAAGAAACTTATAATCGAGGAGATCTGACTAAATAAGTAAGTGAATAAAGTCAATTTTATTTCCCATACAAAAATGTTTTGAATTAGAAAATAATTTCTATACTGTAAACTGAATTGCTTATAGCTATTTTAATTCTCTTGTATGTTTACAAATTTTATATATTAAAAAATACAGAGATATATATTTAGTAGTGCAAAATTAATTTTATTCAGATTAACCGGCGAAGTAAAATAATTACTAAAAAGGGCTACTAAAACGATGCTTCAAAATTTGATACGTCTCCTTGACATCACAGGCGCTTCAACACTGCTATAAAAACAAAGAACGTGCAAAAGTTGAATTGTAAGATAGTGAAGTTTCACCTCCTGTCATTTTTCTAACTATCCCTTTCCGCTAGCTCCTGAGTGCTGGTCCAAGATGAAAAAAAGCAAAAAATAAAAATTATTTATCGAATATCGCCACAACGCGCATTAAGAATGATAAATTATTTTCATATTCGTGTTCAGAGACCTAAGATTTTCTTTGTAAGTTTGTCTGAAAATTTACCTTTTATGTATAAAAATAGTGGATATTTGGAGTGTAATAAGTTACAACAACTATAAAAAATGTTACATATTGTATCATATGATGTTGCTAAAATTTATCGATTTGCTTTCATTTTCGAAATCTTAATGAAGCGCTAGAGTCAGTTTCGATATTTTTTTTTTTATTATAATTTTTTATTATTTTAGTCTCACTTCTATTTTTATTTTGACCTTTATTAAAATTTATTGAAAAATAAATAATTGTTAAAAAAAACTTTTCATAAAAAAGACCATCGCTCAAAAATAAATATAATTAAAAAATTTTTTATTATTATTATATTTTTTTTTCATATCTGAGAATAAAATGAAAATTTTTAATGCTATTAGAAAAAAAAATTCTAATGCTCCAATGCTTAATGTGCACTATTTGATTTTGACTTTATATGATCATCTCCAGGGCTGGCATTTTATTGCAATTTTTTAGGTGAGCAAAACCACTTTTAAAATGCCGAACGTAAGATTTTGAGTAAATATTTAAGCTAAAATCAGCTAAAACCTGAGATAAGTTGATTTCTCATATACATACATATATGGAACTATATATCATAAAAAGATATATATTCTAGCAAAAGACGCGCCTTGAAAATTTTCCCTTAAAATAAAAAAATTTGGAAATTTTTCTTAAGTTGACTTGTGAAAGGTCCAAAGGTACATATCATAATAGAAAGGTATTTTACTACCTAATTTTTCTCTTAAAATAGGGTTTTTTACATTTTCATATAGTTAAGACTTTAAAACAAAATTAGTAAAAAAAAAGCTGGTGTGTTTTAACAGAGAATTGCTTAGAGAATTTAATAATGAACTGACTTAAAGAAATATTCGCGACTACAGTACTTAAATTGTTATGAAAATATTTCCTATTCCTCAGGGGAATGCGAAGGATTGTGCAGGAACTAGAGGAAAGAGATAGTGAGAGAGATGACAGGTGATGAAAAGATAGACAGAGGAAAGCTACACTATCTTACAAGTCAGCTTTTGTACGTTTTCTGTTTATGGCAGTGCAACACTACAGCAGCGGTTCTGATGTCAAGGAGACGTTTTAAATTTTTTAAGCTTTGTATTAGTAGCCAATTTTAGTAATTATTTTACTGCGCTGGTGCTACACAATACGAAGGAATGTGCCTGAGAATTGTTGTCAGCCGAAGCCGGTACTATTCAATAACCAGTGACTATGCCTTCGTCACTTAAACCTTCCACCAACAAGCCACCACAAAGTCACAACAAGTTTAGCCTTCGGCACACTCTTTACTAAGTTAAGGATATGTACATATTTTTCTATTATTATTTGAGTCATTGCTTTTCCTGCAACTAGCAACCACTTGGCTACCTTGGCAACCATAAATTAATTAATTTATTTATTTAGAATGAAAACTGTCAATGAAAAATAAGGAATAAAAATAGTTTGAAATTTCGTATAAAAAACAAAAGTTATTCTTGCATTAATTAATAACTAAATTTTACAATCAATTTATATTGGGAATAATATAAGTCAAAAAAGCCAACATGGTAAGTGATACACACACAAAGGAAAACAGTAAAGGAACTTGAAACAAGTTTTTAAATCCCTGTAACAAAATTGAGTCTTTTCACACTGATAATTGTATAAATATCTGAAGTTTTAAAATAAGTCGATGAAAAGAACAAACGATTCACTCGTATTATGCAAACAAAAAAAAATAACGTATTGAAACATAAACTTTTAAATCAGTACATCAGAAAAATGGAAGGAAGAAGATGAAAATGTTGCACTCTTGGAATCACAAAAGTTTACAATCATTCAACACATCCAACCAATTACTCTCAGCAAATCTACCATAGTAATCGTCTTTTAAGCTGGTAGTTGAAGTGAAAATTGTTTGTAGGCGCATTTGTAATTGTTTGTTGCACAACGAATAAAAACCGAACAAAGTACTTAATGGCGTCTGCCTGGCAGGGAATTGCATGTTCAAAAGAATTCTTATTGATTCAGTACAAGTGAAATGGAAAATATCACAAAAGCCATAATAAAAAAGAAATAAAAATAAAGAATAATTGTTAAAGTATCACCCAAAAAACAACCTTTTCCCATTGATAACATTGCTGTCCCGAAACTAAAATTTTAAGATATGAATTTTAAGACTTACTTAAGAATGCCAAGTTTGAAAGAAATCGCGGGATACAATCGCTCTCATTTTTCTCACGTTTTGCCACCACCCACGAATTATGAGTGCCACCCCTATATTTTACCTTTTCATGGTAACAGTAGTGCACAACTTTAAAATTAATGAAAATTGTACTCTGTAGCTACAATCAAACCAAAGATATTGAATTTTTAAATTGCACTAATTTAAATTGTCTAGCAATTTTTAGGGGAATTTGTGGTCACTGTATTTTCGGACCGTGCAGACCTAACGGGCTAAAAATTGTTATTTTTTTAAGTTCTTAGCCAAATATAACTTGTATAATAAATAAGTATTTTTTTGAAATCGGAGACAGACAAGAATAATGTTTTTTTAATTTTCTTTGATTTCGGAACGACTATTGCCAGTGAAACGAAAAAGAATTCGTTGATTAGATATTAATAGCGAATCTTGAGCAATATAGAAAACGAACATTGCTAACGATTTTTGCTCAATATTCGCTAAAAATAAAAAGAGACTCATTTCTTGTAGATTTTTTTTTTGAACCACCAGGCGGGAATCAAATACGCAACATACAGATTGACATCCAAATGCTCTCGCACTAGACACAGAGGAAGTTTTATAGAAATAGAAAAGCATTAATATTTCCTATATATATATATATATTTATAATGCTATTTCAAAACTTTCGTCAATTTAGCGAACGTTTATTTTCGAGAAAACTGCGGTAATAATTTTGCTAATGTTCGTACTTTTAAAAGTTTCCGAATAATTTTATATAGAGAATTCTTCGCTTTAGAGAACATTTGCCCAAAAAATATCAGCGGAAAGCGGAGTTTAGTGCAGTGTTCGTTAGTATTTATGTAAAAAACGTCGAAGAAAAAAAATAATCACCCGTACCGTGAAGACTTCTTCGCTCGAAATATTTCCCTTTTCCATAAATTTGCAATCGTGAAGAAACTCGAAAAAAAATTTTTGAGAATCACAGAATAAAGAATTTTGTACAAATTTTAAGAATTTCCAGGATTGCAACTGGCGAGTATTCTCATTTTCGGCTTCTGTTAAGTATACGAGTATAAGGGTACTTGAATTTTAAGGTACAACTCATTATAATATTAAGTAGAAAAAACTTGAATTTAGTAGGAGCTTTTGCTTTCTGTGTCATAATTACCCTAATATTTCAAACTCTTTGCATAGACCTAAGGAAAGTATTCCACCGGTATGTAATAAAAAACAATAATTTTCTTCAGAAAATGTTAAAAAATTGAAAAAAGGATTTTTTCATACAATTTTACTACAAATTTAACAGCAAATTAGTATGATCTAAAAAATATCTAAAAAAAAAATAAAGAGTATCCTGGCGCTTCTGACTTTTATATAAGTATTCCTGAATATCGATAGAAATTATATACTATTTGTGGAATGTTTGGAAATAATTCCGCCACAATACAAAAATCATTGTCTGGCTGCCAAAACGCAAATGAATGAATGGGGTAAAAAAAAAAGCATCAGCTATTCAGGAACCTCAACGGATTAACATATCGAGCCTTTGGTGCAATACCGCAGTAACTCAAAATTTTAATTTTTTGAGCTGGGTATGCAGAAATGATCTTTGGGGAAATATATATCTAAAGGAAATATGGTTATGGTTTTATCTCTAACTGTTCAGATTCTACAGCTGCAAATGCCTTTATTGCCTCCAACTACATATTTCCAACAATATTTATTTGCAATAATGAAATATTTCCTTTATGCCAAGAAATTTACAAATAGAAAACATTACAAAACATGCCTCTTTATTTAAAAACTTGTAAAAAAAAATAACTTTAGTAAACTAAAATTCTATCAAAAAGATGGCTCAAAACTTCAAATGCATTTTTCTCAGTTCACGATTTTTTGAATTACGACCATTGTGTAAATCATTGCATATTTTAATTTGAAAATTTATTTTATATAACAAATTAAAATATTTGTAATTTAAAATAAAAATATTAAAACAAATCGGACTTTTTTTAGAAATCGCTATTGGTGAGGCACAATTTCTTGTGCAATATTTGACTCAATGTACGTAGTAATATTCTAAATTTTTCTTAAAAATTAGTCTTAATTTACTTAATTAACTTAATGTGCATACATATTTACATAATAAACATCTAAGCATAGAGTCATTTGTCGGCATCTGCAAAAAATGAAGCCAATTCAAATTATTGCATTAGTCTTGTGCCACCCTGTATTTTTAAATTTTCCGTAACAGGAAAAGCTAGAATGAGTTAAATTGTATTTGAAATATTTTCCCCAATTTTTTTTTTTGTTTGAATAATTTGTAGTCGTAAAATATGCAATAAGGCAACAGCTGTTGCAAGAAATTATTTTCAAAGCCGCGCCATCATATTATTTAAACAACAAGAAGAAAGTAAAAGGGCTATTGGGAAGGAAGTAGGATCCTAATACTCTATTGCGATAAAGAAAAAAAAAACTAAAGCTGCCTTAAAGGGTTTTTATTAAATTAAGACTCAATATTTTTCAAGTTATTAAATGACTTTAATAGTTGCATTTTTTTCATGGAATAGTGTGTGGACCGTGTAAATATGTGCAACTTTCATAGCTTATAAACCCTTTTGAAAGCAACTGTGTGTCATAATGTATTTATTTATTATATTCATATGTACTCGTACATACTGATTATATTTAAAAAAATTCCTACAATATGCAGCATACATAACACTGATAAATATGGCATTTAAGAAAAAAATATTACAAAAAATAGCCTTAAGCTAAGCAACTGCTCGACAAGTACCCTGCCAACATTAAAAGAAAAAAACCAGAATTGCTACAATATAAACAAATTTCAATATGAAAATAACAAAATTATATGCAGTGTTAAAAAACATGTTGGCACTTCTTGTGTTTAATATTTTAACAAAAGACCTTGACAAGAGCAGAAGAAATATCAATTCCAAGTACAGTCGACTGCCGATAATTGCAATGATATTTTCAATGTTTTCGTGTCAACGTATAATAACTTAAACCACATTTAACTGCTGCATTCAAATTAAATTTTTTTTTTTAATTTTAACTCCCGATTATTTCAATTGCCAATTATCGAGAGTTGACTGTTTTGTTATGTAACAGTAAATAAAAATGAAAGTTATATGCTGTTAAATCCTTTAACTATATTGTAGCGACTTTGTTTTGCTATTTGATGCAAAGAATCTGTTGAAAATAGTTTAAAATAAAATGAAATAAAATAATAAATGCATTTTAATATTTACGCTGTCAAAGATTTTGTAGCCTTGAATTCTTTAAATTGAAACAAACATCACTGAGAAATATTTTTAAATCTGTAACATGCTTTCAGAAATATTTCTTATTTTAGTTTTGTTTAAATTCACAGATATCGCTTATTTACACAAATATCATAACTCAGTAATTAAGATTTAAGAGTCTTTTATTTTTAAATTTTTAAAAAAATAATAATAATTTCTTCTAAACTCTAAACTGAATAAATTGTATTCTACAGGGTGGCCCAAAATGATCAAAAGCGTTTGAGTTCAAAGAGCCATTGTGTACATCGCAGTGTGCGCCGTGGCTCCATCCTGTTGGATTAATTTCAAGTTTTAATATTTAAAACTAGTAGTTTCAAAACTGTTCTAGTCATGTTTAAAATCTAATCAACTCTTACAGCTTATTCATAGAAGACGACTAAAAACACTCGTTCGACCATTTCTATTGTTTTCAATATAAATGCCCGAACGAGTATTTTGATTCGGCTTCTATGAAGAGGCAGTTAACCTCGGAAAGAGGTTTGGCTAAAATCCGAGTATTCCTTCCAAAATTTTTCGAAAAAATCTTATCTCATAACTTAAGAACATGTCAACGATCGAAACCAAATTTGTTCCGTTCAAAAGAATTGAGCTCACTTAGACGTCGTGAAATAATATACCGATTCGGTTTAGTAGTTTTCGATAAATTGCTTTTTCGGAATAAATTTAATCAACTTTTAACTTCTGAAAAAGGCGGCGATTGTTGCCAATTTGACTAAAATTGGGTGATTCGTTCCAGAGATATCGCAAAGCGTATGGCTTGTCTTTGGAAATAATATTCAGCAGAATTCAAACCCGCTACTATGAATCTACCGCACAATATTTGAAGAGAAAAAACTATTTAACATTTTTTAAACCAAATGAAAATTTTAAATTATCAGTATTGAACTGATACTCGACTGGTTACACTCATGTAAATTCCTAAAAGTATCATTTCGAATATCATAATTGTAATAAATTTTTATGTTCAAACAGTTTATTCGATTTTACACTGCCCGCAGTTCGAAAAATTTTATTAAATTTTTTCACTTTCTTTATTTTCTTTTATATATTTATATAAATATAAGTTTTTATGAATTACTTTCGTATTAAATAAATTTATTATATTTTGTTTTTCTTGCAGCCACCGAAAAAGAAAGGCAAAAAAGGCAAACCAAAACCAAGTAAGTTTTTAAATATCTTATTTAAAACATTTTGCTAAATGTTACTTCTTAAATACATAAATCAATAATATTTAGCAGAAATGACGAATCTCTTTTCAATATACAAGGTGGCCCAAAAGAAATCATCTGGAGCAAAAGTCATCACCCGATGTTCGTTTGCTGTAATTTCTTTTTTTAATGACAAACTTAGGTTCTGCTTGGATGGCCTTCAAATTTAGCGGCAGCCACTTGGCCGATATCAGAAACTGAACCAAAGTTGTTCATGAAAATAAACAATTACAGCAAAAGAAACTTCGGGTGATGACTTTTGGCCCGGATGATTTCTTTTGGCCCACTTGTTAGAAAATGAAAATTTGGGTTCACATCCGGCACACTATACTGAAAATCTCCAGACTGCTCCGACTGACTTTTATTCAATTTGAAATTATGTGGTTGAACTGGAAAAATTTTACAAGTTGGCTTATAAAGTAAATAACGCCTGTGCAGGACTTTTAAAACATATTATGATTTAAAATAAAACAAACAGTGGATGTGTAAAAATAAATGTAAAAAATTTAAAAAGCCATGTAACTCTGTTAAATCTTTATTTGGTTTCCGTAATTATTAAAGTACATATGTATTATTGAAATCTTTAATGTATAAATGTTCAATTTAACTCACATTACGAGCGGTTTTACTGTACACATATGACCAATAATAATTTTGGGCAATTAATTTTGGTCATGATTTTTTGTAAGTAATTTACAAATGAGCTTTAGCCAACTGGTACTCTGTTAAATACTCCTATTGACCTAATTGTGACCCGAACCTTAACACATACGCGAATATACACACGCACACACATACATATGTACACTGGCACATGCTTTGCAAATAAGCAATAAAAATTCTTGTGTGGTAAATGAGGAAACATTTCTAAAAATTTCAATTAACCGCATTAAATAACCAAATGCTTATAATAATATTAACTGGTCTAAAACAACAGACACTGGACATTAGAGAACACAACATTACAGCAACATTACAGCAAAAAAAGAATGTACTATGGAAGAACTCATCATGACACCACAAGCGAAATTAAAAATGGTACATAAAAGCATTTTAATTACCCTCCAAAACTTATGGCAAGGAATAGAATATTTACGAAATGTGGACAGTGTGTGTGGTTTCATAAATAGTCCTTTTCCTTTGGCAAAAGTCTTCCTTCAGTTTTTAAAACATAAAACCGATAAACATATGTACATTTGTACATATAAGTATGTATGTATGGATATGTAAATGCATGTAGAATACAAGTCATTTTGTATATTGTATTTTTTATTGCACGGCCGTTACATTTGAAAAAGGAAACGGAAGACGTAAAAACAAAGCAAAAAAAATAGTAGTAGAGCTTTTATGTTTGAATAGAAAAATGTCAATGTTGAATGTTGTTGTTAAGTGTTATAAACAAGTGTTATTGTATCACACACATAGACACACCATTTCACACATACGACCATTTCAATAAATATATATGTATGGTATAACTTTGAAATTTAAAAAGAACAAAATGGCCAATGCACGCTTTTTTCCGAACATAATAAATAACAAAAATATTACTAAAAATATTTTTATAAATATTTTGTGTTTTTTCACACACTTTTTATGAACAGCACGATAGATAGAAAGAACTTTCCATTTGGAAACTTGTTATTTTGTTTTATCGTTTCTAAAATACCACAATGAGACAATTATTATGTTGCATGTTGCGAATTGTAAAAAAAAAGTTAAATAAACCGAGGCAGTTGTAAATTTTTATTGTTATTGTTGTCGTTGTTATGTATTAAGATCTGTTGGTGACTTTGATGCTCGAAAAGTGCATTACACTCTTCACTTTATTTATTTAAAATATTTACACTTTACTGTTCTCTTATAAAGTGCTGTAAAATGGTTTTTTAAGGTGTTTACTTTTCGACCAGAAAATGCCGAATTTTTTTTTAAACGTGCAGTTTGGTGTTTGTTTTTTAAAAATGTTTTGCTCTCAGAAAGGTTAGTATGTTTTATTTTATTTATACCCCATATACATATATCTAGAGTGTTTAGAATGGTGCCTTCGGAGCCTAGAAAAGCATTAATCTATCAATCTGGAGGTGTATTCGATTTCCGCCAGACCCTGGGTAGTTCTGCCAAGCTAAGAGCTTCGTAGAGTTAGTCTTGTTCAAAAAAAAATTGTTTTTGTGTATTCATAGCTCTACCAGACCTAGTTCATAGAGCTACCGGAAGACGATTAAAGACGGTAGAGTGAAAAAGTTGAGTAATAAAATAAGAAAAATTACACTTATTTTCCTATTTTTTTTTAACTTGAACTAGGACTTATGGGATGACCCCCATTGTGCTAGACTAGAGGAAATGGATAGTGTGAGAGATGACAGGTGGTGATGCTTCACTATCTTACAAATCTGCTTTTGCACGTTTTGTGTTTATTCAGGGTGGTGCAAAAAGAGCTATATGCTTTGAATTCTTTATAACTTTTTTAATTATTTTTTTTTTTTCAGCATTTTGTGAAGAAGACTAGGGGAATTAATTATGAACCATTACACGATCAACGTACAAAAATAATTGAATTTTATTTTTCAAACCAACAGTCTACCGTGTTTACACAGCGTGCATATCGTCGTCGTTTTAATGTGCACATGGCACCCACAGCGTCAGCAATAAACCATTTGATTGGAAATTTTCGTCAACATGGGTCTGGAAGAACCCTTCCTGGTGCCGCAAGAACACCTACCGTGCACACTGTTCAAAATATTGTACGTGTACGGGAGAGCGTGCAGCATAGTCCATCAACATCAACAAGAGGCCGTTCGACACAACTTGGAATATGACGGCTATGCTAAAAAGAGCACGTATGTGCGAAGTAGAAAATGGACATCACTTACAGGATATCAGTTTTCAAAGCTAATTGCAAAAAATTCCCCAATAATATACTGTATTTAAAAAAAGAAAAAAAATTATAATAATCGCATAAATAAAAAAGTTATAAACCATTTAAACCATATAGCTCATTCTGCGCCACCCTGTAGTAGTGTTGCCTATATTTAAAAACAAACAATTACATTTTAATTTAATTTATTAAATTTTATTTCAAAACGAGCTTTTAACATTTAAAATTTGTCAATTCCATTATGTGAATAAATATCACATTTATCATGAAGTCAACTATTTTTCGTATCGTACATCTTATATTACAAAATTCATACAAAATCAATTCACTGTCGGAATTGTATTGTGCTCATGAGGTTTTTCAGTGCAATACCACTGCTCATAAACTGTAGTACTAACACGTTTCTCTCGATGACCAGCACTTACTTAAATACGAATATATCAGATTACAGGAATTATTTACGCAGAGAAACGTACAAAGGAAAAATTTTATAAATTCATAAAAAAAACACATGTTTAGTCCCCGTCCATACTGTGAAGCATATGCTGCAAAACTTTTGAGTTTGTTGATGAGAAGGGGAAGAGGAGTGGAAGTATGTACGCTGATTCATGTACATGCAGTTTTTGTTGAATTTCTTATTTGCAGCTTTTGAGATGAGGTGTATTTGACGTTTCATTTTATTTCTTGTCGTTTGGTATACTGTTAACTTCTATCATAATAATAGCTACCCTGTTTTATTGTTAATTTTTAGTGAAATATAATCAAAAATTTAAAAAAAAAATATAAAATTATATAAAAATTATTATATAATTTTTCTTCTTAGCGTCCATTTTGCTTCAAATTATACCTTGTGCTTCAAATGTGTATCCAAAAAAAAATATTCACACCTTCTATCACAGGGTAGTTATTTTATATTTACATTCGGTATTGAGAAATGTCAAAAAAAATTAAAGAAAGAAGATAGAAGGGAGGAATAAAAAATACTAAACATGAAGCAAAAGATTCATGTATGGACACTGCTGCACTTTCAAAAGAGAATTCAAAAAACGTTTGCAGCATATGCTTCACAATTGGACGGGGACTTACTAATAACTAATTGTATACAATTAAACCACCAGTTGGAACAAGCGAAGAAATCAAAACATTTTGATGAAATGGAGATACTATTAATTATGATTGCATGACAATAGATCATATTAAAAAATAATAATACTGATATTTCTGCCAACTGATCAAAAATTAAATAAGTAAAAGCCCTTAAAATGGTTCGAGTTCGTGCATAATGTATTGTGTTATTTTTCGAATGTCAATTATGCTTTCACATTTATTGGTATTTTGGAATAAAACGCGAATTTATTACCTTTTTCAAACTGCCTTTTTCCATTCGTTTGGAACTCTATTAAATATACGTATTACAGTTTTGTCTTTAACACACGTAATAAAGCTGGGTTTCAAGTAAACAAAAGTGTATATAACTAAATTTTGTAGAAAACGGCCTTCTAACTAATGGTTCAAATATATTTGGTGAAAAAATATGCACATAGTATGTATATCTGAATCTTACTTAAATCAAATATATATCGTTCCAAAGATACATATATGTTTTTCCTTTCCAAATTCATTTATAAATTTAAAATCATTTGATAATATTCAACTAAGTTACAGACTGTTGATAGCATGTGGGTACGAAAATCGGGTTTTTACCCGTAACTCAAGAATTTGAGGGTGTTTGGAAAATTTAAAAATCCAATTGTTGTTGTGCTGGATGATATCTATCAAAAAATGGTCTCAAATAACATATATATATATTTCTACTTCATTAATTTTTGTCACACAGAGTAATCTGACCAATTGAGGCTATTGCCTTTCATTTCTAAAGGCAAAATACAGTTTTTGACAACAATTTAAATTTTTCATATTTAATTTAATTTATATTGAATGTCTAACGGACACAAAGTGTTAAAAGTTGCGCAAAAGATGCAAGTCACGCACATATGTTCAATTGCGGACATGGCAATTTTAAGGTAATTGCGTTTTCATGAGGACCCTTAATAATTTATTTAAAAAGAAATTAAAGTAATACTCGCACAATTGGTGTTTAATACAATTTACAATTAACATTATTCCACAATTTTGTAGTGCTCATTGATGGCATCGATGCATCCGGCATGGATCGTGATCAGTTGCTGGCTTTTGCGTTACGCCTTAAAGCTGAAATGGATCGCGAAAGAGAAGAACGAAATTTCTTTCAAATGGAAAGAGATAAAATACGAACATTCTGGGAAATCTCACGTGGGCAATTGGAAGAAACTACAACGGCATTGCGACAGAAAGACCATGAAGTGGAAATGACACAAGAAATTGCCGATATTGAAGCCAAAGAAATTATGCAACAAATGAAATATTTACAATTTGAAAATCAAAATAAAATTAGTGAAATACGAGCCGAGGCAATGACACAGTTAAAGATGGCACAAGAAGATCACGTGCAGCAGGAACAGGAACTTTTTGGTGACAAGAGGGAACTGAAGCGCTTGTTAAGGGAAAACGAAGAAATGCACGAGCTGCAAATACAGCAGTTAAAAATGGAAAATATCGAACACATACAGTGAGTTAATATTAGATACTAATTATATATCGTTCTATGATTTCATATGAATTCAAAGTCGACTTTTTGATTTATTATGATGCACAGTATCGAAATACATTTTCCACACAAAATTTTACATGCCTGCAAATATTTTTCTTGAGAGAAATAACACTCAGGCAATGATTGCCTAGTACTATGTATTACCTAGGTGATGAACGGATAAATAGAGAGGAAAGCGTAAAGTAGTGATGCCTGCTTTTGCACGTTCATTGTTTTCATATCAGTGTTGAAGCGCCGCTGATGTCAAGGAGATGTATTAAATTTTTGAAACATCGTTTTGAGTAGCCTTTTTTTAGTAGTTATTTTACTTCGCCGGTACTGCAGTATACCGACGAAGCAGTGCGCTCTGACGTGCCTGTGGACTGGTATCAGCCAGTGCTGTCCAGAGACTATGCCTTCGCCACTGGAACTCGTCAGACAACAACTGACACAAAGCCACACTAATGCACATTAATAAAAATGGGCAATGTTTTTATCATTTAGTCTTCTGAAACTGGGGCTGAACCCAGGAAATTTTTGGTTTTGCAGTCAACGTGCAGACTACTTCAGCCATCGCTACCCTCCAAAGTTTCAAAAGAAACGCCGAAATGCAAGCGTAGAATTTAGTTTGAAAGTATTTTGCTTCTCCTCTAAAATGTTCTTCAATGTAATTTAAGGCTTTTATGAACTCATATGACGGTATGTATTATTCACACATTTTATTATATTTCATTACAGTGATTTGCGAACACGTTTTAAAAATGAAACGAAAGATCTCAATCTGTTACATGAAGAGAAAATGTCTGCATTAAAGGCGGAGATAGACCTTAGTTATCGCATGCAAATGTTTGAGGTGGAAGAGCGTAAAAATACTCAAATACAAAAATTAATTGAAAGTCACGACTTGGCTTTCAATGATATGAAAAATTATTACAATGACATTACCTTAAATAATCTCAGTCTGATAAGTTCGCTTAAGGAACGCATGGAGACGTTACGCAAACAAGCTGAGCGAAATGATCGTATAGCAGCCGATATGAGTACAGAAAACCGAAGACTTAAGGAGCCCTTAGAAGAAGCTCAACACGATTTAGTGATTTTGAGACGAAAACTAGAGTTCTACGAACGTGATAAAGCGCAATTAACTCGCCTTAAAAATCGCAACAAAAATGTTGAAAAAAAACTTAATGCTCTGACTTGGGAAACGGAGGCTCTTCTTTTGCGCAATAATACTTTGGTTAAGGAAAGGGAAGAACTTAAAGAAAAGTTTGATGATGTGGTGACGGAACTGCAACAGAAAACCGGTCTAAAAAATGTATTGTTGGAGCGCAAAATAGCTATAATGGAAAACGAGAGGGAGAAACAAGAAATGATGCTCCAAGAAACCATAGAAATATGTGCAACTGCTGCAAAGGCAGCAGGCAAGGAAATTGAATCTCCACTGGAACTATCAAATAGAGTTGGAAATATTTTAGAGGAAAAAAATACTATTATAAAAGATTTGCGGTACGAGTTGGCTAGAGTAACAAAGGCTCATGATGATCTATTGGCCACATATGAATCGAAATTGGTGCAATTTGGTATACCCAAAGAAGAGCTGGGCTTCGAACCTTTGCGAACCACCTCAAAGTGGAGTTATTTATGTGGTCCAGCTGGTTTAGTTACAAAAAACTTGTAATTGAAATAAATAAATGATGTATGTTTTCGATCAGCAACCCATTTTAATTAATTACATACATACATATGTAGTATGTATGTATGTATGTAAAAATTTCGTTCAAATTAAGACACTATTTAACAGTAAACGATTTTTTTACTTACAATTTTATGCATACATTTTCGTTTCTTTTATTGTTATTTATTTTTTGGTTGCATTTTTATTGCACTGTACAAAATAATTTTCATTTAAATTTTTACTTACATATTTTCTTCCATAAAAGTCTATTATTTACGCATTTCTTGCTCATTCATGTGTGTTGTACTTTTGCTAAATGGAGTCGTGGCTTTTGCTTCGTCTTGTCTGTATATTTAAGCAGTTTCTTGGCCAATGTCCAACAAAAGGGAAAAACATTTTTCTTAGAAAATTTAAAACAAAAGAAAACACAAAACTAACAACCCACTTCTGCTTTTGGCAACCGAACTGAACTTGAGACTTTATTTTCCACAACGTCAAGGAAACTTTTTATGACTTAATAAACTTAAAATATTAAAGGATTGTGTTGTGATTAAAATTCTATTACGGAAGGTATGGGCAACTTTACTGCTAAACTTTAAGTATTATTATGTAGAAGTTCTCAGTGTGAAGCCTCGACCTTATAAGCGAATTTTAATTTAATGAAAATATTTCAAACAGCGAATGAAATTACACACAAAAAAAGTTATTGTAATTAAACGATCACTGATATTTTATAAAGAGATTTATTTTGAAGCTCTTCACTTCATTTATTAAAATATAGGCCGACTTCACTAAAATGCAATGGTGCAAAGTCCAATTTACATTATACTGAGTTTAGACGAGGAAACATATGGAATGGAAACATTTAGTTTGTAAGCATATTACGGGTGGGGAAGAGAGTATAGTTTTTGTGTTCGGTACTCGGCGACACGCTTTATTTTCATTTTCGTTGTTACAAAAATAACAATAACAATAATGGAACAATATTAATAATAATAGCAATGATAATGGAATGTCGCCGGCAACATTTTTGTTTGTGTAGTCGCCAAAGAAAAAAACAAAAGAGAATTTCAGATGTTTTTTTTTTCCAAATAATTTCTCGTCTAAACTGCAAGCAGCGCTGCGATTTCTTATATTTTTTTTAAATTGCAATTTTTTTTTATATTTATTCAACGCGAGTCAGAATGAATTACCGTTATATATACATTGTATGTATGTAGGTATATTAGACCGCACCTCAAAGAGAAATCCCCGTACACTCCCTAATATAATGAATTTTTGGACAGTAATTTAAAAAAAAAAATTAATTTTTTTGACGAAAGTGGGGATCGCTTTTTTAAAATTTTCTTTATATCTTTGATAAGCCTAATATGCCGCATCAATGGCCCTTGACTTCCAGTATCCCGTTCTAGTATTTATCCGCTAGATCTCTATTTCTACACCAGCCTAATGTACCTCTTAATGGCAATTTATTAAATAAATAAATTAAAGTTCCCAAAAAAAACAATAGACGTTTGCTAAGGAAGAAATTCGATGCTTCTTGCAGAAGAGTCGATATTTGTAATCTAAAATGCGAAAGATATGTATAAAGAAAAGTTTGAAAAGACGAATGGCAACAACAAGCTAAACACATTCTAATTATTTTAAAATTTACTTAATACCTTTCAATTCTATATTCCTCTTGATTCATATCAACATACATACATACATTTTTTTCTTTTGATTTAATTAATTTAAAGTTTCACTTAATTTTCCACTTTTTACACTAATCCAACCAACTGTTAAAACGCTCTCTTTTTGTAAGTTGTTCTTAAAGCGTACACTTGGAGCAAAACAAAAACAACTATACATTCTAAAACCATGTTTTTTTATAAGAAATATTGATGCCACATTTGCTGACAAACTTTTGACTTTATACATGTACTTTTTTATTCCATTTACGTTTCCAAATTTTTCTAAACTAATTCGTAAATGGAAAAAGGTTTAGAAACTTATTTTAATTGTTAAAAATAAATTCCATCCGTATGTCAAAAAAAGAGAGTAAAAATCGGACAGTTGTTTTCTGGCGTTTACACCATTGGTATGGAGAAAATCAAGTAAGACGAAAACATATTAATTTAATTTAACTACAGCTGTTTGCTTGTTTTACCCAGGGATGGAGTTCTTGTGCAATTAAAATTTTTTTTAATAACCTTGAAATATATTTTTAATACTGGTCAAAATTTTTAGTGTACTATTGGTATGTACAGTGTACATTTTGATTTTATAATTGGTATACATTTATGAAAGCAGTTTTCCCTCCATGACTTTCTCACATTTGTTTGTATAAAAATGCTTCCCTAATCTAACAGCACAATTTTATAAAAATATACGTATATTTTCTAAAAGTACACTAAAAATGTTACCACGACAATCACATATTCCAAAGTTATAAAAATATTTTTCAAGTTTATTTAAAAAAAAATTCAATTGTACAAGAACTCCATCCCTGGGAAACCAAGCAAACAGCTGTAGTTAAATTAAATGAGAATGTTTTCATCTTACTTGATTTTATCCATACCAATGGTGTAAAAGCCAGAAAACAACCATTCGATTTTTACTCTCTTTTTTTGAAATACGGATGAAATTTCATTTTATTTTCTCTCTCATTTTACGTACGACAAATCTTATCGTTTAAAGCACCCTTTAGCACATACATACATATCGTACCTTGAAATGCAAAAGCGTGTAATAAGAAAAAAACTTAAAATTGAGTTTTTAATGGATATTGGGACAGGGATTCAAGGCACACGTCTTCAAAATTTTTAGCTTTCTATTTTGAAATATAACGACTTTTTTACAGAAATGCAAAAGGTCGTAACAACAAATGATTGTTTTTCAGAATTCAAAAATGTGCCAAAAATTATAAAAAAAAAAATGTTAGATATGCAGTACATTCCTAAAATATTTTTCTTATTTTTTTTTGGAGAGAAAAATAAACTCATCATTTTATTTGGATGATATTGCGAAGAAATCATATTTGGAACCACACAAATTTTCATTTTATTAAGTTTTTTGTCTCGCCTGTAAAATTTTTAAGTGATGACAGGCCCTTTTGCATAAGAAATGTTAAACAACTACTTGAGTTTTACAGCTTCAACAAAATAATTATAAAAAATTCTATTTTTGAAATATGTCTTTGAAATTTCTTGCAGTTATAAATTATGATTTCTTCAGAATGTAGTTAAGCGGCCGACCGACCAGGCAGTTACATTTTAAAATAACGACTGGGATTAAAAACAACCAAAAAAAAAAGTAATATGCATATTAAGTATTGATTTTTACCTTTCACATTTCACTAAAACTAAAACAAATATTTGTGTTCTACCAGTTACTTCGAAGAAGTATTGTAATTATTTATTTTAAATGCCCTTTTTATTTCAAATCGTACAATTTTTAATTATTTTTAATAATTAATAAATTCTGCATATGACAAGAGCTTAAACTACGAAGAAAATTTTAATAAAAAATCTGAGTACAAAGCACGAATTACAAGTGTTACTGCAACAAAATATTTATTCGATATTTTTTAGGAAAAATTTCATGATTATTCTTTTTTTAATTAGTATGTACTACTTTAACTATATTTAATAGGTTAAATATTTCAATGCATTTCAATACATTTTGCTTAAGAATTATATGAAAAAACCATTAAATTAATTAAAATACAAACTCAGTTGTAAATAAATTCAATAAACAACTTAATAATTATAAAAAAATTTAAATTGTTTGTAATTTAGTAAATAAATATGTATCTACATGCACATATATATGCATACAGTTTTCAACATTTTTAAGTAAAATAATTAATATATAAATCCTGAGTATTTGAAAGCAAAGTGGTTAAAAACAGATTTAAATTTGCTGTTTTAAATTGTTGTTAATACGATAATTACACGTATAAGTAAAAGAAAACACATTTATGGAAATGGGAAAAATTAAAAACTCAGCGTCATAGTTTGGATGAACGGCAGTCTTTTCTTTTCCGAAAAGAACGAAATTCCCACTATTTTAGTAACCATCCAGACCAGAGGACTGCAAAAATCACATATTTGTTTATTTGCGCATGCATGCGCACTTTTAGGGCCAGTTTTGAGGATGTCGATCAACCTTGTTTAATTGTAAATTTATTAAGCTTAAATAAAATCTATATTCGTTTTAATCCACCAAGTTGTTGTTCAGTGATAGTTTAAGATATTCTTAATAGAAATAAAGAAAAAAAAAAAGAAAAAGAATATAATAGCCTGGCGTGTAAAATAAAACTATTATAATCAGGTATGTGATGGAAATCGATCGATTTAAAAAGTAAATCGTCTTTTGAAATCGACAGTAGTGTGATGAATTTGGATCGATTTCATATTCCATATTTGTTTCGTTTCCACATATCTTCTCTAAATACAACTGTAAAATATGTAAACATATGTGTATGTGAGTGATGCTTGTAAAATATTTAAACAAAATAAAATTTGTATCAACATATTTATTAATTAATTTTTATTTATAAAATGCCTTTTTTTGCTGCGGTTTCGCTAATTCTCTTGGAAGAAAATAATAGGATGAATAGCGATAATATTCTAAGAAAACGTTTAAGAGATAAATCGGATCCCTTAAATTTGCCAGATGAAATGTGGGTATTTAAATTTTTAAATTTCACTTCTATATTAACTAGTATTTACTTAAAGATTTGTTGAATATTATCGTTTAAATAAGGACGGATTTATAATCATTTTTTATTTATTTTTTTACTTTTTTGTATATTTCCTTACGTTTTGTTCCAGTAAAATTAAACGATTTGAAAACGAATTTAAACTAACATTATCGAAATGCGGCACATGTTAAAAACGTATTTTTTTCAATGAAACAAGATGGAATATGAAATCGTCACATACAAATTCATCACACTAATTGTCGATTTCAAAACGTTTTAACGACGAAAACGAAATGACAAATTTAATCTACTGAACCCATTTAAAAAAAACAAAAAATATCTCTTGCTACAATTGCGTTAAAATAAAAAAGGATATATTTAGCATTTTTCAAAAATAAAAGAAATCGATCGGAATCTGAAGAAACCATTGCATTTGCTATACGGAATTGAAAATTTTTAATATTTTCGTTCCATTTCGAAGATATTTTTTTTATAATATAATTTTTTTACGGATATGAAAACAATTTCATAAAGAATTCAAATCTGTTAAATGAAAAAAAAATGTTTTCGATTTCGCAGACAAATATTTTTTTTTCACTTTCACCTAACGTTTTTTTTTTCACTTTTTTTCATTAATATATTTATTTGCTTTTAATTTTGTGTGGAGACTTTTATTGTTTCGATATTATTATTTTATTATTTCAAGATATCACATGAGGGTTTCAACAGCTTTTTTTTTAGTCGAATGTTTTATTACTCTATTGTATTTTTTAATCCTTGTTTCGGAGACTTTTTTTCTAGGTTACTGTTCATTTTACTATTTTACGATTTTTAAACAAATCGATTCTAAAATTAATTTTTCTAAAACATAATTTTTATATTTTAATAATCGTAATACTTTTGCTTAATTTGATAGTGTTTGAAAGGTACTTTCTGTTTAATTTTTTTATTTTATGTATTTTTTTCTTAAATGCTTCTTTTAACTAAATTATTTTGGTTAGAATTTTTTTAGTTTTTTCTTGTGTTATTTAATGCAATACATTTTTAAATTTAACTGAACTTTTTGCAAGAATGATAGATTTGCCCAGTGCAAATGCTCTTATATTTTTTGTGGCAAATATTTAATATTTTTCTGAGTAAATTAATTTCATCCCATATAACATTTTACTTATGAAACGGTTGGTATACCTTGTAAGACAACAACTACGTCATTGAGAGAGAAATGATGCGCAGGGCCTAATCTTTTTTTCTATCATTCTTCATTTTTTGCTCAGAGTTGGATAGCAATTTTGTTTTAAATTTTTATATTTCACTCGCTTTCATTTATTTTTTTTTTTTTTAATTTATCTAAAGTTTTTTGATTTCTGTTCTTACATTTCGTTATAAAGATATTTTTTACTGACATTTAATTAACAAAATAAAATATTTTTAAACAATATTTCAGTTAATAAAGAGAATTTTACAGTGGCGATTTCTGAACCTGCCCGTTCTTAATAAGCAATAGTTGTAATTTTTCCTAGCTAATTTCGAAAAATAAAATATAAGAAACTTTTGAGAAAAAGTTAATTGGTTAAATAAAATTTAGATGAAAATTTACGGCTGTCGTCGAAGCGCTTCGAATGGTTGTAGTAGATTAACAAAACATACGCAATTTTTATTTAAATTATTGTTAACTATCGTAATAATTCCGAATATTTCTCAGCAGTCTTCTATAACTTGGCGTTTACACATGCGACTAATATTTCGAAAAACTCAACACTTTTTAATAACACACACAAATTTTTCGAAATGATGCCTCCAGTGGCAGCAAAATTTGCATGCGAGCAGTGGCGTGCTACTAAATGTCGAAAAAAAAATTACAGGACGATAAACAATGTTATTTTATGAAAATTTTCTGTATTATTGTAACATTGAAATTAAAAATATGATTTTTTAAATGTATTGTGATTTATTTCTTGAAATATGCACTAAAAACGAAAGTTTGTTAATTATAGAGCGAGAATTGGATCTTTTGATCAATAGTTATGGATTTATAGGGAAAAAATGAAACGAATATTTCATATATAAAATTAAACAATTTTCTTTTGGGCGTTCTTTAATTTTTACTTAATTTCTGTTCAGCGCACTGTTTTTGCGAGTAATTTCATTAATTTCTTTGGAAGTTATTACTTTTATTTGAATTTTAATAATATTTGAAGAGTTGTGTAATGAAAAAAGCCAGAAAAAAAAATAGTATTAGTTATATATTGTAGGGCTTTTTGTCATTTTCTTATTTTGGGGCTGTATTTCATTTTCATTCAAATAAAAAAAAAAGCCAGAAAATTTTTTTTCAAACATTTGTTAACAAATTACGAATGTCACTTAAGCTCTTTTCGAATTCATATATTTGCTAGTTCTGTAACTAAACTGAAAATGCTTTCCTTCTAAATTATTGAGTTTGCTTTTATAAAGAATACTTTATGAGAATATCATAAAGTATGTAGTAATATATTTCATAAATTTTTTTTCGGGAAAAATCACAATTTTGTAATTAGAATCTTAAATGAAAACAAAAATTTTATGAATTTTAAATTCAATAATATTAACTTATTTCCTTTTTTTACTAAATGGGTCTCTTAGCCGATTTGAAAATAAATAGCTCATATGCCAGTAACCAAAATGTTATTTAGAGAATTTTTTGCTTGAAAATCAATTGTTTTCTATACTTTTTTGATCAATTTTAAAAATTGCTTTTAGTTAGTTCTCTTAAATTTAGTTTATGTATCAAATTTTTTTAAAATTGCTTTTCAATAGATGTATTTTGTATTATTTACTCGTTTATATATATATATATATATTTATTTTTTTTGTTTCGGAAAACTAATAAACAATTTTCAGGCAGTATATTGTATTTAGAATAGATCTACATATAAATTTTAGTGTTTAAAATACTTCTATAACTTTTAATATCGTTTTTAAAACTGTGACTATTTTCCAAAATGCAATTATTTAAACCGTAACTTATTTAAATATTCTTTGGAGAAATAATATATTTTCTTATTTTATGATCTTTGACAAAAATTCAAATTATTTGTTAACAGAAAAATTTCAACAGCCGTATTATAAAAATGGGTATCTACATTCAGAAACGATTTTATAAAATAAAAAATATATTTCATTTAAATGAAAAGTTTTTGTAAACCAAACATGTTTTTTTGTAAATTCCGCAGTATTTCGTCATTTGAATTCATAAAAGTCTTAACTTACATTGAAAACATTTTCCGGAGAATTGAAACACTTTCACACTATCTTTTAGGCTTGCACTTGTTTATTATTTGCACGCGTGTAAAAGTTTGCAGGAACATGTATTTTGATAATGTGCCTCTTAATCAATCAAAAAGTCTATTGTGAATTTTTTGTATCATAGGACTTTTCTGAAATCATACCACGATTATACTTAATTTGATGTGATGCCGAAACACACACACACACACACACTATATTAATTATATCATCGTGTTGAGAGGATTAAAGTAGTTGCACACTGAGAAAATTGCGCTTATATTACGAAAAGAACAAGAGAAAATGCTTTATTAAGTGAATGCTACACGATCAATGCTCAGCTTCAATATTTGTCATTGTGTGGGTTATTTTATAAAAAATAGTCACACATATACGACAATTTTGCTGATTATGATGACAACTGTAATTTTTTCGTGGTAATTATGCGCCACACCGCGAATTTGCAGAACGAACTTTTACGTTATTCTAGACGAAATTTATCGTTGGTCACTATTGTGTTCCCGGCATATTATATGCATGTGTGATATAAATAATAAATCAAAATACCGATATGAGGGACCAAAAATTTTTTTTTAACAAATTGATTTCTTTTGTGTATTTATATATTTTTTTATCGTTTCATTACTGTATGGTTTTTTCTATGTTTAAAATAAGGCAATGTGAGTTAAATACTTAATATGTTTTTTTTTTTATTTAGCATCCATGATATTGTTTTAGAAATTAAAAAAAAAAATATATTCTTCCATTGTATACAATATATGCTTACATGTATCAATTCAAAATGTTTTTGTAAAATAAATAGTAAAAAATATTAGTATAAAAGCATTTTATAAATAACAAACATTTAACTTAAGGAATAAAACAAAAAATTATAATTAATTAAAAAAAGATAAATATATGAAGAGTTAAAAAAAATAATAGATAACAAAAATTTGTTTATGCCCAGAAAATGCTTACTTGGAAAGTGCATATTGTACACACATACATACATATATGCATGTATGCATGTGCCCAAAAAAACAAAATAGTCGAATCGTGATAATTCATTCAATTTATAAAATTTTTATAATTTAAATTTGTTTTTTTTTTCTCTACTTTAAAACGACAATTCGTGAAAAATTTGACTTTGTAATTCTTGCATTCGTCGTTCTTAAGCATGCCAAATATAGCAAGTTCGTGTGTGACAAAAATCTTTGGAAAGTTGTGTAAATTCTTTTTACTTAATTATTATTACAAAAGTTAAAAATATCTGAATTAGTCAAACTAATTGAAACTAGGTTCCACACCGGAACCAAGTTGAAATTCGATTCTTTTTACTTAATTCAAGTCTTTTCGCGGCACAGATTTTATCTCCACTGACAACAAACTAATATGGAGATATAAAAATTACCAAGAAAAGGTTTTTTCGCGTGACAATAATTTAAAGGTTTGCAAATTTTTATAATCGATATATAAATTCTACAAATAAATTGATGAGTTTTCCCCTTAATAAAAGTGCATGTACATATGTATACATTTTAGGAGAACGACATATATGTCCTTTAGTTTTACATTTAGAATAATTTCTTTTATGTTTTCATTAACTTGATGAAATGATTTAATATTTGTGTATATTCTTAATAAGTAAACGTATGATGTGTTTTTTTTTTTGTTTCTTTTTCAGATTTTTTAATTACCTTCATTTTTATTTCATGTTTTCATAGCCGCTACAGTTGTTTGTTTGTTTGTTCAATCAAAGCGGTGAGTAGCGAAATTATATATAAGATTAACTGTGTTATTATCCATTCCACATATTTCCAATATATTTTCCCATTTTGAATCGGAGAATAGCATAGAAGCCCGATTAAATTTTAAAAGATCAATAATGACAAGCCTGAAAATTACACAATAAATTACACAATTAATTAATTGTTTCTTTTTTTCGTTTCTTAATAATACATGCTAAAACCATTAATTCCGAGTAGAGGATAGAAAAAACATAACCCAATATAAACTATTCACTCGATTTACTTGTGATGTTTTCTTATCAACCAAAACATTCATAATTAGTCGTTCGTCCCAATTATATTCTCAGCATAATATAAGTACCTTGCTTTGTCATATTGTTGTTAAAACATCAACAAAAGCGGTACGTGTCAAAAGTTTTCTTGCCAATATATGGAGCAAGCAAATCATAACAACGCAGAAAATCCAATTTTAACAGCGCTTTAACAAATGAAGTGCGTTGCAGAAAATGAGAAAAAGAAAATCAAAAAATACGTATATAAAGGATGATTTTATTATCCGCATAAATTTTGACAATTGAAAAACAAAACACGAAAAATTTGCAAAAGTGAAAATGATAAACGGCCGATAAATGAATGCCTGCCATTTACTTTTTAAAGATTATTTTATGTAGGTGGTCGAATTGTTGACAACGGTGACGATTTGACATAGCGCCATCTTCATTGACACTGACCGCTACATCAGCAATATTTTCCTCGGTATGCACTGTTCTTCGTTGGGTCGAATATGACGACAATCAAATAGACGTTAATTTACGAAACACATTTCTGACACAGCACGAATTTTATTTATAAACTTTAATGGCTTGCAGGCGTTGCGCATTTCTTAGTATAGTCACGGCTAAATCCCATACCTTACTAAACATTTCTGGCATTTACACATGTCACGAATCTTTTTTACACTGAAAATCCAAATAGGAAAAAATCACCTCATTCGATAGCTAGTAAACAACTATCGCATCGTATAATATTTGGATACGTATTGAGTAAGCAAATCATCACCTATTAGTAATCTTAAAGTGCAAATTATATTTTATTTAACGAGATTTCGAAGATACATACATTCATATTAGAAAACAAGATACATATAGAAGATATGCTTGGATTGCCAATAAATAGCAGCAATTTGGCAAAATGTTTCTTGTCAGAATAATTAAAATTAACTTGATTTTTTTTTCATTTTTGCAAAATTTTTGTTTCCATTTAAGTTGTTCTTTAAGTTCTTTAAAATATTAAACGGATTCGATGCTTAAATAAATTGGTTTTTTTCCGTACAATAGTATCGAATGGCAGACCGAATAATGTAACGTGTTTTGTTACTCGATATCGAACGCCATTTTTTTTTTTATTTATTTACATACATCTATGGATTCATGATCCTTACAAATGATATAATGATATACAGTACATAATTAAGAGTTTAAAAATACAATTAAACTAGATTTGACACTATCAACATTAAGCGAATAATCAATATGGTTATACAATTTATTAAATTGCTTACAAATTCTTAACAATGGTTCCGAATTAGCATAATTTACTCTGAAAACTTTAACTGCAAGCGGATAGTAATGACGTGTAAATCGTGAAGGAACATTAATAAAGATATTGCTAATCAAAAATTCAGAACAAACATTTCCTTTTAGCAAATTTAAAACAAAAGTAACATTAAGCATAGTCCTGCGACTCTTAAGGGTCGGCAGCTTTATCAAGGCAAGTCTGCTAGTATAAGGTGGGAGATCCAACGGATTCCAGCGAAGCCCACGTAGACCAAATAAAAGAAACTGCTTTTGAACGGATTCAATACTATTGATATGAACCATATACGTTGGATCCCAAATTATTGAGCCGTATTCAAGAACAGGTCTTACCAGAGATGTGTACAATTGCTTTGTAATGTACGGGTCGGAGAACTCCTTTGCCCATCGTTTTATAAATCCAAGAAGACCGCGTGCTTTAGCAACAGTAGAAGAGATATGTTGTATAAAATTTAACTTGGAATCAAGTTTGGCCATGATGCCAAACAAAGAAATATCGATGCATTTTGTTCGATAGCGAATGCGGTGGTGACTTATACTCTTGATATAAGAGAAAAATATACATATTTATTTTTAACTATTGACATAGCACCGTTACTTCACTGCTAGCGCTACACAACGTAAACTGGAACGCTCCTCAACGCTTTTGTTAAGGTTTGTATATTAATGGGATTTGCAATGGTGCGATGGATGGTAGTCTGCACGTTGACTACGAATCCAAAAACAGACCTGGGTTCAACCCCAGTTTCAGACTACAAATTTTAAAAATAAAAATAAACATCTCGCATTTTTCTGATGTGCATTAGTGTGTCTTTGTGTGTCAGTTGTTGTCGGAAGGTTTCAGTGGCGAAGGCATAGTCACTGGTCACTGAATAATACCGGCTTCAGCTGATAGCAATCCACAATCGCATCAGAACGCCCTCCTTCGTCGGTATTGTGTAGCACCGGCGAAGTAAAATAATAATAAAATACGGCTACTGAACCGAAGCTTCAGCACTGCTACGAGTATAAACAAAGAACGTGCGAAAGCAGAGCTGCAAAAGTAATTAATTAAGCTTCACCACCTGTCGTTTCTCCTACTATCCCTTTCCTATAGTTCCAGCACAATGCTTCGCATGTGTAGGAGTCTTCTCCTGAGTGCTGGTCCCAGATAAAAAAAAAAAAAAAAAAAATATTTAATTTCTGAAAATTTGGGTTGAATATTTTTTTTTCAGATGATAGTTAACTACTTAAATGTGCCAGTTTAACTGGTCAAAGTTGGTGAGTTAAACTTGAAATACACAATACACAAACATGTATGAAAAAACCAGCTGACAAAATGAAAACAAATAAAAATTTATTTTTCTTCGTTTAAACATCCACTTAGTTGTTACGCTAACTAGAGTTTAAACGAACAAAGCAGATCAGTTAAACTCAGATAAAACCAAAATAAACCAACTGATAAAAAGCGCCATTTAAGTTTAAACCATCCCAAAAACTGGATCTTAAAAACTGCAAAGTTCCCGTCCACATTTGAAATTTTTTCACTTTTGATTTGCTATTCTCACTACTACACCGGTGTCGCGTAGCAGATTTATATTTTCAAACTTAAATAAAGAACGTAATAATTGACACAAAGTTTTATTATAAGCATTGAACGATACAATGGAAATACGGATTTTATTTTTTAAAGAGTATGTTGTCCAGATCCTTTTTTAAAATCGCTCTTGGAAGTGCCAGTGAAGCTGCTCTTTTCCGTATTGAAAGTCGCGGATTTTCACGTAAACTGCTTTGAAACATTTCAATGTTTTCGGGAGTCCTTGAAGATCGACTGGGCCCTGGCCGTGGGGCATTCATAGCCGAAGCAGTTGCGCGGAATCTCTGTTCCCACGAACAAATTAAATTTACACTCGGTCCAACAGTTATTCGCCGAATAACGAACTTTGAACAAAATTGTCGACGAGCAATTACTTAAGCATCATTACTCTTAAAAAATGTCTCCACAGCGAACGCGTGATACACACCCCAGCACTGCGACATCGTGACTGACAAATCTGCACAATCGATAATTCCAACGGCGCCACACTCCCTCCGCACCGTTTATTACTTTTTGAAATAATCGTATTTAAAATTATAAATTTGCCACCAGACAGCCTGTATAATTGAAGTTAGATGTAGGTGGGTGGATTGGTATTGTACGATGAAAAAGAGGCGTTAGATTTATAAAAATTTCAAAATTAGAATTTCTTAATGTGGACAGTAATGCAATTTCAAGTAGAATTATTAAAAAGTACAGCAATATATATTGCAAGTGTGTACAGGGACAAACTCGATTAATGCTACGAACACAATTGGGACGAACGACGAACTTTCGAAATTCGTCGTGCGTGACAAATTCCGAGATAGATTTATTTGTTTTTCATACGGCGACGAACGACGAACAAATTAGTACAGATATATTTTTAAATAAAGTCAATTTTTATTTGAATAGTTGTTTAATATTTGCAACAAATAATTCAAGTTAAATATACACAATTATTTACCATAAAATTGCTTTCTTACTGTTTTCTGTTAATGTTTAATTTCTTGAAATATTTTTTTTTTTTTATGGTAACACAGGCAGCAAACAACTTTGCTGATTTTCCCAACTGCAATTTGTTCGTCGTTATTGTACGCCACACTGCCAATTAAACGCAACGAACTTTTACTGAAGAATTCGTTAATCGAATGAAAACTGCAAGTTTTTTAATCCAATTTCAAATAGGTATACCACACATTACCCACACTTTACTAACGCAAATGGCTGGGTTCAAATGAAAACAAATCTCCTGGCGGCATACGACTAATTTAACAATTTCACTCTCAATAGAAAATTTCTATATTAAGTGTTTTTTGCACTTTCTTTTTTTAAATTTTAAAGTAAAAGTTAATTACTTTTTAAGCAGCGTACGGATTTGCAATTGAGTATGCAGCACATGTGCCCCAAACGAGCATGCCAATTCTGCTTTTAAGTATTTAAACCTTATTTTGTATGGAATAGTGAATATCATTTCTTTTTGAATATACGTAAAGATTAATAACACTAATTATTGAAGCTGTAGGTCTACTCCTTTGTGTAGCTTCTTCAGGAAAATTGGTTTTTGTTTATAATGAAAAAATATTTTTTTAAAATTCACAATACAGAAAAAGTTCTTGTCAATAAATATTCAAAATAAAAATATTAACAGCCATATTCATAAAAATATATTCTGGATTTGAAATAAATAAAAAATAAATAATAAATAAAATAAATAATAAAAATAAAAAAAAAAATAAAAAAAAAAAAACAACTAGAAGAATTATATGTAAAGATATTTTTCACTTACCTTGCATTACGATTTACTTTTGCGCGATATTTAGACAGATTTTGATGAAGATATTCAGAATCTTTATTGGGATGGCCACGGCCACCTGTGGGAACTATACACAAGAAAACATCATAAACTTTGTTTAGGTGAATTGAAGTCGCCAAAGGAGCGGTCAAGCGCTGCTCATTTCTTTTGCTCTATATTAGATAAAATAATTTTAAATTGAATTTGTTATACTATTTTGGACCTTATGTACCGGCTGCTGAATCGAACAGAAAATTGTTGTTGTTGTTTTACATTTAATACAACAACTGGAAGTCGATTAGACAAGCGGAACAAGATTTTAGTTTGAGAATTTATATTATACATTTATTATTCCGTTTGTAGTTTGTGTGAAAAAAAAAACATACGAAAATTCATAGATTTGGACCTGCCAAATATAGCCCTTCCTTGTTATTTATTTATATACTTACCACAACTGATTGACATGTTGCAAGAGCCTGGTCAATACTGAAGTCATTTTCAAAAGGAATCTGATTTACTTGGAATCTTTGATTATCAATCCAACTACAAACGTCTACATGTTTTTCTCGTTTAAAAAAGCTGAAGGCTAAACCAACAGCGGCATCAAAAAAATTTAATTTATTGTGATTTGCCAATAATTCTGTAAAAAAAAAAATGAATTAATTAAATTCGTGCAAATAAATCAATAGTGTGCTGCTTACTGTTTCTATAATTTTCTTGTAAATTTATTGTGATGTGCATCCGTAAATCTCCTTTTTCTATATGCCAGTTAAACGAGTTCTTATACAGCTTTCCCAAATATTGCAACTGTTCAGTATCTTTTACATCTTCTGGCGAATCCTCGCTTTCATATTCTTTAGAGGTGTAATGTTTTGCCATCAATATATGAACCGGAAATATACGACATTGCTTAATCTTTTCAAGATCACCCAAAGTCTTTTTACAAATTCTCAAGAGTTTTGCATTTTGTGAGAATTGATGAAAACGTGTCATTTTACGCCAATATTTAAAGACTTCCAAATACGGCGTGGTGGGCAATATGGCTTCCATTACAACTGGAAAACGCAACCAATGTCCAGGAACTTGAGTATAGGACAATTTATATTTCCGAATAATTTTAATAGCAAGATGTTTTTCGTCGGTGGTGCGTAATTTTGAAATGGCCGATACTATAGAAGTAGGCGTCGCTGTCTTCTTTTTCTTTTGTACTGTCGCACTCTGTGCTTCAGGTTGTACCTCAGTTTTAGTCCTTTTTGCAGAGCTGGTTGGGGCTTCAGGGCTTTCTTCAATTTTACGTTTATTTGCAGACACCTCTTCTTCTCCAGATTCTTCTTTAATTTCAGGGTTCTCCGATTCTTGTAAAAGTTCCGTGCAAGTCTTAAAGAAAGTTTTAGCCACTTCTGCTGAACCAATATCCATATCAGTAACATGACACATCTTTATCAAATATTTATGGGTGAAGCCATGCAAACCACGATGAGATAACCACATCATGCGCAAGTGTTCAGATGGTTGCAATGCATACCAGGATTTTATTGATTTGCGAACTGTTCGGGAAAACCATTTGCGTTTTTGATGTTTTTGGATTAATTGTGTATATTTACAAAAAAGGAACAAATCATTATCCGTACTAATTAGCATTGGGAATGCTATGCGCATGGGAATTCTATCATCGAAATCAGACACAGTCATGTAAACCGCATAAAGGAAAATTGGCTGTTAAGTATGAAGTGTGAAATGGTTTTTGATTTTTTCATTAAAATTTAATGTGTATGTAAATACATACAAATAAAATATCTATATCACATATATTTAAGGAGCAATTTTATGCTATTTTGTTATACTAGGTCGGTTTCTTTACTTCAATTAAGACATTATTAAATGCGAGAGTAATGTTCTTCTGTCCATACTTTTTTCGGGCCAATGGACGGTCATGCAAAGAAGCTTTAAATTAAAGCTTAAAATTAAGTAAAAACTAAACTGCCAGATAAAATTTATTTTAATATTCTCAATGTTCTGTATGAAAATTTTGCAGTTTCATAACTCGAAAACTACGCTTTGCCGGGACTTTTTTCACTTGATATTTTCTTCTTGTTTTTCAATTTCTATTGCCCATCTAATTTTTTTTTGCATTTGGTGAAGCGTATGTAAACTAGATTAGTTCCATAACAAGGTGAGTTGCAAAATGAAGAACACTATTTTTACTGGTCAAGATTTATGGATTAGAATAAGTTTGCTTACCTCATCTCGTCGTATCGCAGGAAATTCGTGCAAAAGTTCTCGCATCAATGGCAGAAATTCTGTATGCCGAATGAACAAAACAAGATGACATATGGCCAGGAAATCTTGTTTTACATCAATATAACGCCACGAATATATGTAGACTGGTTTAAAGGAACCGATATAGCAAAACCGTTTCAATTTCAATAAGCATTCCTTTTTGTATTCGTGTGCTTCCTTTGTTGGTGGTCTTTTACTCAGTTCCATCATTTTTTCTAACTTTTCTCTTATTAATGCGGCCTTCTGCCTACCCTCATCATTCAGAAAAACGCCTTCTAATTTTTCGACTTCAGTCTTATCATCAGAATTTTCTTTCTTAACCATTTCACTTGGAAATTTTGAATCTTTACTTTCAGAACTTTCGTCGATATCCATTTTAGTTACACCACTGTCTTTACATTCCGAACTAGCGTCAGACATCAGCTGTAAGAGTCAACCAATTTAAATAGATAAATAGGAATTTTAAATGTAAAGAACAAAACAACAACACATAATGACTAACTTCTTTAAAGACAACTTATGAACATGACGTACTTATTTGATATAATACAGACGAAGCAATTTTTACCAAATATGTACTGCAAAAGAACTAAAATAAGTCACTTTGATTGAAAATTTATTGCCACCTAAAATAATAATAATAAAAAAAAAAATATACACATCTGAGATGGAATAAATAAAGGATGAGCCATCATTAACAAAAAAATGGAAAAATTAATCAACATTATTATTAGAAATGAAAAAATCAAGGAATCATAGCTAAATTTCTGTACATACATACATACTATGTACCTACATGCATATGTATAAATTACTTCAGTACTGCATGCATATGGATATGTCTGCATGTAAGTATGTACCATATGTACGTACATATTTATATCTACATCCGCATTTAGTTATAGGGACCTTAATATAGAAAGGCCATAAGAAATTTGTTTCTCAAATCGAGTTTTTAACACATTTCGATATTGATAAAAAATTCTATGTTCCGACAATAAAACAGTTAAAAAATATTCAGAACAGCGAAACGTTAATTTTTATAAGCTTTTTCTACTGTTGTAAAGTAAGGGTGCCTCGGTAGTTTAGTGCATGAGCAGTCTTATCAATATGGAGGTGCGTGTTCGATTCCCGCTTAGACCCTGGGTGTTTCTACAGACAAGCTGTAAGAGCTTCGTAGAGTTTGTATTGGCTTAAAAAAAAAACCGTACTTGGGACATTTCTAAATTAAAATAACGGTCATAATATATCCATATACGTAAATATATACATATCGTTGGTCTCAAGTAATGATAACTTTACCGGAGAAGGGAAAAGCATAATAGAAACTGTTATTATTACAATGCACTTATCAAACTGTAAATGCTTTTAACCCGTTATTTGAGACTTTTATATTAACTGGCAGTTCCACGATATCGAAAAAACTTTTTCTTTCGTTCAACTACATTTAATACAAAAACAATATTTTTGAATTTGTTTTTATTTTAAATTTATTTATCTATTTGTACGAAAGAAAAATTTTTTCGACATCGTGGGCCAGACAGGCGATAAGGTGTATTTGTGTGAATAAAATCTTCATCATAGATCATCACAAAAAAGTAAATTTCGAAAAAAAAAAATGTTAGTTAGAGCCTTTCCACATAATAAATACGGTATGTATGTATGTACATACATAAGGAAGTAAATACACTTGAACTCACCTCTTCCTTAGGTAAATTGCTTTCATCAGCCATCTTTATCCTGTAAAACGTTAGAACGCATAACAAGTAGGTAAGTGTTGTTTTTGGGAAAGAAAATATATATAAGTACATGAAATAGAAATGTGTATACAAAAAAAAATTAACTAAATAGTTATGTATCACCTTCTGTGTGGATTTTAACTTCCAGCAAATTATTGAATTTTAATTGCTATTTTTTGTACGTATCGATATCCAATAAATGTTATTCCTAACTAAATAGGAAAGTGACAGTCCTCCAGATACGTGTAAGGTAAAATAAAATATTTGCGAAAAATGAACTATGAAACACCCGAGTCGATAAAGAAAAGGCAATTTTAAACGTATAAAGTTTCACAGTGTAATACAGCACTTGTTGTTCTCTTTAAATATAACCCAAAATGTTGGACAAGCCTTCCAATAAACAAATTTATATGCATGTATATACAAAATAAATTACATGAACAAAGAACTGAACTTCCAAATAGAGAATCACAAAACATAATTTGTGTAGAGAATTATGGGCCGCCTTGCCAATTGCATATTTTTTTAGTTATAATAGAATGCAGATGTTTCATTTTAAAGTTACCAGATCGGTGTTGAAAGTCAACTTCATTGAAAAGTATCGATGTGAAGAAATCATACTTTTACAACAGACCGTATAAATAAATTTGTTGTTTTTTTTTAACATCAAAATAAAAACATTTAAATTTAAAAACTAATCCCTATTCCTTCGTTTTAGCGAATTTTTAAAAATTTCCGGCAATTTTGCGAATTAAAAGAAAAGAAATTTTTTTTCAGGTCAAGCGGCGATTTTGAACAAATAAATTTCCGGTAGATGACTTCATTGAATAATAACAGGTGTGTTTTTTTTTTACTTTTCTGGTAATTTATAATTTATACCAATAAGAGACGAAAATGTACAAAAGTAGAAGTGGTTGTTTTTTTTTGTACCTTCTAGGAGACCAGACATCTGTACCGATTTTCCTGAAATTTACACAATATTTAACTGGAACTCTTGAATGCATTATAGGCTACTTATTTTAGCCAGAATCATCAAACTCGATTTCCGGAAACTAGGGTAAAATCTTTTTACTACGGGCATTTGAGAAGAAAGAGAAACATTATCTAATTTTTTATCGCAATATTGCATCAAAGCCGTTGTTTGCTTTATACGTACGATACGGCTTTTTGGGGTTACATTTTTAAACCAGACGCAATGGGACCCGGGAGGCCCGAAGTAAGCTGATTCCCTTGGAACTTGGCGGCCTGGTAACCTATGTTTCGTAAAACATGTTGCTTTAATTTTTGGAACCGCACCCCCTATTTTGTACCACTTCTTGGATTCGTACAACAGGTATGCACATAGCACTACATTTTTCAGCAACGTAGCTCACGTGCTATACGCCGCTTACCTGTACATGATTGTTTTCAAATACTTCTCTAATTTGAATTTAAGTTACTTCTGTAACTGTAATACATTACCGTCGTATACAAACATGGCTCAGAAAAATGTATGCGGAATATAGAATTTTGTTAAAATGCGTTTATAAGCGCTGGTCACTGGTCACTGAACAGTACCCGCTTTTGCTGTAGCCAATCCACAGGCACATAAGAGCGCCCTCTTTCATCTGTATTGTTTAGCACCAGCGATGTAAAATAATTACTAGAAAAGACAGCTTCAAAAATGAATACGTCTACTTGACATCAGAGGCGCGCTACAACACTCCTAAAAACATGAAAGTTCCAAAACAGAGTTGTATGATAGTGAAATCCACCACCTGTCATCTCTTTCACTATCCCTTTCCTCTAGTTCTAACACAATGCATCGCATGTGTAGAGTTCATACCGCGAGTGCTGGTCCAAGATAAATAAAAGAAAAATTATGGTCGTATATAACAAAACCGAAAATCGATCTCGTTCGTAAAATGAAAGATTTTCAATATTTGTAATTGTTTAAGTGAAATTTTTATTAATTTGTTTGTATTTATTTTTAAAGTTTTATTGAATTTATTTATTCGATTTGTTTCTTCGTTTTAAATTATTTCTTATTTATTTTTTAATCAAGTTTTATAAGTATTGTTTATTATAAGTGTTTATTTCGGCCTTTTAGTAAAAATCGAAAGCAATTAAATATATATTAGTTTATTTGAAGACTTTTATATTTGTGTATCTATTAATTTTGTCTCATACATGTTATGCATTTTAATTTTTTGATTAATTAATTATTGCTTTTAATGTGACTGATGTTTTATATGGAGAAACAAAACGAATTTGATAAATTTTTAGACAAGTGAAACATTTTTAAAAATTAATTTATACTTAAATATTGTATATTATATTCAGGGAAGAAAGTGCGATATTTGATATCGATAAAAATTTTCTTTAATTTTTTTGAAATTTTGTGGTAATCGCTTGATGAATAATTGAAAGAGATGTAATATTTTTTTGAGCAAAATTATTATGTACTAATTTTAACTCTAAATTGTATTTTTAAAAAGTGATTTAGAAATAGTAAAATAGAATAATATATTAATTTTCACAGTTCTTAAAATAATATAGATATCGTCGTGTGGGAACTAGTATGCCACTTGGCAGATTTTTGGCAAAAAATTAATTATAAATCTATTCTATATAATTAATGAGAGCTCTTTTTAAATCCCTAATTAAGTTTTTGCTATCTCAAATATATTAAGAGATATCAAGCTCTTGCATTGCCTCATACCGACGCTTTTAGGATTTTCTAAACATTTGAAAAAGTATTAGTAAGAACAAAACCGGTTTATAACCAAATGACTTTTTTGTTGTTTTTTTATTGTCTTTGGTTGCTTACACGAAAATATTTTCCTAATAAAATGAAAAGTATTATCCTTTTGAAAATTTTTAATAAATTGTGAGGGCCATACGAGTATCAAATTCCCTCCGTATTTTGGTCAGATTCATATCATATCATGTTTTTGCACTATTATACTTTCCCATTTGATTTAAGTTTTTGACATGTCGTATATCTGTTCTTCAGACCAGAGCTGCTTTTCGGCTGACGATTATATTTGTTTGAACAATTTTCTGTGCCAAAAGGAGCATTTTATAATTTTAATGAAAAATGGAATTATTAGAAGGCTTACAGATATGCTCTTATTTAAGATATGCTCTTTATTAAAAAGTGGAATTATTTTAATTGCTGCACTTGTTTCAATTTTACTAACTTCTAACATTATTGCTGGTCTCTAGTTGGTCCTATGCTTCCTACAGGCATATCTCTAGGAACACGCACATCGTTGTGCTATTTTTATATATAAAGCCAACCAAAGTTGACTTCTTTCCGTATGTCTACACCAACAAAATTTTTGAATTTTTCCGTATTGTAATTTTGTTGTAGAACTTGTGATATCTGATTAAAGCGGCTTTGGGCAAGGCTTTTACAGCTATACCCAAATCAGCGCGCTAAGACTGAGTTTAAACCAGAAAACATTTGGAAGGAAAACATCTGGAATTCTCTTTTTTGTTTTTTCATTCTCGCTCAAACAGACGAAAATGTTGCCGGTGACATTCCATTATTATTGTTAATTTTATTCCATTGTTATTGTTATTTTTGTAAGCAATGAAAATGAGAACAAATCGTTTCGCCGAGTACCGAACACAAAAACGATACTCTCGTCACCAGTCGTAATATGCCGACGTACACATTTTCATCAGGACTTCATAAATTTTTTGTGTCTTAGATTTTGTTGTTGCTTTATATAAATAAAATATATGTATATTAACTGAATTTATTTTGGGAATATTTATTTATATATATGATTCTAATTGTGCTTTTTCCCTTATTAAACTATATGTATGTTAAATTTATTATTATAATATAAAATTTAATTATAATATAAATTTATTATTATAATAACATACATATAGTTTAATAAGGGAAAAAGCACAATTAGAATCATATATATAAAATATATGTATACATATACATATGTATATTTGAATATGTAGTATATGTACGTATGCACATCTTTCGAGTGAATAACAATTAAATAGATAATGATGCTGATCATTTTATGGAATATAGCAATTAATCTTTATGTATTTTCGCTTCTAATTTAGGAATTTCAAACCATGATGAAATTATAAATTATTGACATAATCAATTTCTTTAAAATTCACCTTGTAACTACGCATACTCGTATGTTGAAAACTGAACTAAATACGCATTTATAAAAATGCGAATGAATATGAGAAATTTTTGTTTTGCTATATTCTCATTATTTAAGAACTGTGAAACTGTTTATAATTAGGATTAGAAAGAATGAAATTGTTGTATTTACTTTAATTAATTAAAATATTTATTAGTACTATAGCAGTTTTTATTAAATAAAGAAAAAGATAAATTTTATTTTTATCTTAAATATTGTTTCATTAATAAGTGCTTTTAAATATTCCTTTGCTGTATTTGTCAAATATGTATGTATTGTATGTATGTATACGACTGAAAGTTGATAATTGTTATCAAAAGCACATACACGTTTCTAAGAAGCAATACTTTTTGACATTGTTTTTATTATTGAATTAAAAATATGTATGTATGTATGTATGTACTACGAGTGTATATAAACGAAAACAAATATTAGACCAAATACAATTTTTAAAATTTTTTTATACAAAATATTCAGGACGGAAATATAAAAATCTGATTTATGAAGGCGCTACTTCGTTTGTTCAAAGGCGAATTACATATCGTTACCTTAATATGGAAAGGAGCCAAACTAGTGTTTTTCATCTATACAGGAGAAGGGATACAAATCATAACAATTTAAGTTAGTTAAGTTATAGTCGCTATTATTTTTCAATGCAGTTTTTTATTAAAATTCTTTAACCAATGGTCAGTCTAAGCACACCAGTTTTGATCATCAAAGTTTATTAGATTATTATTATATGTTGAAATATGCAAAAACTCGATTTGCGATAAAAAATAACTTTCTATATTAACGTAACGATATTCTTGTTCTATGAAGTGTATACGAAAAATAAGAGAAAATTTTCTTCGACTAAAATTCTTTCATAAATAAAAATAATTAAGCGGTTCATTTAAGAATAGCAGTGAAAATACACTTTCACCTTCACTTTCACTTTCAAATAAAATGATTACAATTGCAATGAAATTCATGATAAAGTTTTAAAAACTATTACTATTTTCAACTATTAGCAACTAAACCGAATTTCGGTAGGCGGTCCCTTATAAAATTTTTCTTATTTTAATAGTTTAAATTTTTTAATTATATTTCTTTTTGAGCGATGGCCTTTTTAATGAAAAGTTTTTTAATAATTATTTATTTTTCAATATTTTTTGAAAAATTATATTTGAAAAGTTTTTTAATAATTATTTATTTTTCAATAATATTTTTCAAATATAATTTTTCAAAAAATATTGAAAAATAAATAATTATTAAAAAACTTTTCATTAAAAAGGCCATCGCTCAAAAAGAAATATAATTAAAAAATTTTAATAAAGGTCAAAATAAAAATAGAAGTAAGACTAATAGTTTAAATTCTCTATATTTCCTATAAACGTTATGAAACAAGCAACATGAAAGCAAGATTAACACCAAGGACATGCGTGAGTTATTTACGAACAGACTACTCGTATACATCTCTTAAAACTTTATCAGGCTAAATAGATGATATTGATTGATGACTTTATAACTACATCTGTAGTGACAGAAAGAATACTAATACAGTGAGTAGTGGCATAGAAAATATGTATATACGTGTGTCTGCCCCATTGGTGTCGGAGATGAATTATCGCTTCTCCCTTATTGTAATAAAAAGTAATTGTCCCTTTATTTTGATAAATTAACTATGAACTCAATCAGAAAGAAATAGGCATTCATTAAAATATTTTCTTAATATTCGTCACAAATTTGGTTCTAAGAAAAATATATTCTAATAAGAACCACAGCTCAATCTCATTTCATATTAAATAAAATCTATAAAAATTAGAGCAATACCTTAGAATAACTCATTTATTTTTCGAATACACTTCCTGATTTCTCTGTGTAAGGCTCAAGGCAGCGTTTCTCAGGTATCATCACTAGTGCTGATGCTCTTAATGTTGACATTAAAAAAAATGCCAAAGTTTGCAGGAGTGAGTATATGTATGTGTCTTACACAAATCGGAAAACACATATCGCTGTGTTATCGGTGAATTTGACACCTTTCTATATTGTATACCAACAAAATGCGTATGTTTTTTGGTGTTGTAGTTTTGTTGTAGAACTGGTGATACCCGATGTACGTTGCCTTGGTAAGGCTGTTTTTAAATTTGTGTTTGATTTAATAGAGAAATTTAAAAAAAAAACAATTTACTTGAAAATATAAGCACATTAAATTGAAATGCAGTTTCAGTATGTTCATATTTAGGCTTATATGCACTACAATAATAACTAAGATGATTGAAAAGAATTAAATTTCCTATAATATTCACGAAAGGATTTCTTAATGTTTAATAATTGCTGTTTTTGTTCAATTGAAATAAATGGACATATTTTGTTATTACTTGTAATTGCAGTTTGTTGGCTTATAATATAAATTATTATAATTAATTAGTAATTATGAATATAATTTTATAATTCACTAGCAAATGTATTGTATGCTTTTTAAATGATTTCTATTAATTACTCTATTAATGATGATTGAATACAAATATTATTTTAATTAGTTAATTAATTAATTAAACTAATTTTGCTATTATTATTAATTATTTTACATGAAATCACAGTCGGTATGTGAGAAATTTTTTTAAAGATGGTGTTACTTTTTGTTATTTCTTTTATTACTATTACAACTAGTACTATTTAAATTTGAATATCTTTTATTGATTTCTACTAAGTTATTAATTAATTAAATTATTTATTTAATATAAATTTACCTATATTTCATATTATTTTCTTTTCTTTATATGCATTTCTCTGTTTGTTGAAAACAAGGCATTTTTATTTAGTATTATTAAATAATTTTAAAATATATATATATACATACTTATATGTATATATATATTATTTTTTTTTTAATTTTGCTAAGCATAGCACTTTTTTTCATTGCCTTAACTAATTATTTTTAGAGTGATTTGTTTAATATTTTATTGTTGTTGGGGCATATTTTGACTTTTTGACGTTCAAGTTAACACTTGAAATGAAAAATTATTTGGAAGAATTGTCTCGCTATCCTAACTTTCAAGGTTAATTTAATTAGGCAGTTACTTTGCGATGTAAAGATCGTATAAGTTGGAGTTCCTTGAGAATATATAAATTACAGAATCACTTGGTTTTTTTTTTTAATTTTGAAAATATTAGAAAAAATGTTTTTTGAGTTACAGGAATTTATATCGCAATAGCCTTTAGTTAAAATATACTTTGGGCAATGTCAAAATATGCCAAAATATTCTCTGTCGTAGAAATGCTGTAAAATGGTAAAAGCTTCGATATAATAAGAATATTAACGATATAACGAATATACATTATTATAAAATGAGCAAAACTATGAAATTTTTTTAAGTTCCCGCTAATTGCTGCTGTTACTGATTTTAGTCTAATTTTCGAAAATCGAGCGGTGATCATATTTGGAGGCTTTGTGGTCCTGGGAGTTGCGATGATTTCAGTATAGATTAGTTGATTTTATTCGGGATTTTATTCCGATAAATGAAAATTCACCGTAATTTCTTATGAAATCGGTTTTTGATGCGCATTAATTTTTATGGACTTATAATTTATGTCGAATGCTGCAAACTTGCTTTGAATATCTTAAACTTAGCGGAAAGTTTCAGCGATGGCCTGCACGATCAACCGATTCCCATATTTGTTTTTTACAAGTACTACTCATGTTATAAAAACTACACTTTAATAGATCTTAAAGTCCGAGAAAGCATTGAAGCTTAAGTATTAATATAGCATGCGTTTTTTTTATCTGCATGATAACTTAAAATGATAACACGAGACAGAAATATTTTTGGAATAGTTTTGTTTTTATTCTAATCTGGTAGATAATTTCGTGCTATTTATTTTTTAAATATGAGCTCCGTCATATGTCTACCGCGGCTACGACTTCCATGATTCATTCGAAGAGTCCAATTTTCGGCCAATTTTTACTATAAATTTGGCCGCATAGCCAATGGTACAAGAGTTACTGGCTTGTCGGCATAAAACAAAGACTTATAGCATGTTCACACGGAAATATAAACACTTGGTTGGCTCTCTGAGTCACAATTCTCATCCAATCTCAACCTTTCCTTTGCATTTATTTATTTATTATATTTGAAATGCTTTTATTTATTTTATTTTACACACTTAATTTTTGTTTTTTTTTCAGTTCAACAAACTAGGGATAATTCGTTATGAAAATTAGAGATAATTTTAATTTCTTCGTGTTTCGTACTTGGTTCAGAATGAACCAACATGGTTCGCTCTCAAAATTCTGTATGGCGAACCAAGTAGTTTCAATCATGGTTGGGCAGAGAGAGAGAGAGCGATCCGCGAATATTCCTGTCCAAGTGAGCATGGTATTAATATAGCCCCATAAAAAGTAATCCTAAGGCGCTAAATCGCACGAACGAGGTGGCCAGTGAACAGTACCACTTCTGGAAATAAAGTTCTCACCAAATTGGTTTTGCAATAAATCGATTGTTAAGCGCGCTGTATGGCAAGTTGCGCCGTCTTTGGTAGAACAAAATGTCGTTGATGTTTAGCTGGAAACAAAAATTCTGTCAGCATGGCTCGATAGCGTCGTCGTTTTCTTAAATAATTCGTGCTATAATAGCAAAATTCTAGTCGGTACACACATTTCTTTGTCTTGTTGATGGTGTCGTATCGAGAAAAATTAAATTAGTGCAAACACGATGAATAACTGCACGAATTGCTTGCTCCCTAAACCGATTTTTGTTGACAGTAAAATGGACGAAGTGCTATAATAAGTTCGGGCAGAGATTAATCAAAGTAAATTCCCACAATTTCGAATCGTTCTCCTGGCGTTAAACGGTTCATGATGACTTGCCAAACCTTACTCGATAGAAATGTGAATACAGTTTGACATTCTCAGCTGTCAAACCTGAGTTATCGACATTGACAGTTGTCATGCAAATAAAAGAGAGCGATATTACGAAATGCATATTTAAAATTTTATAAAAAAATTTTTTTTCAACCAAGAAATTTATTAAAATGGAATTTAAATGCAGTAAACATTTTGAAAATGAAAACGTTTTAAAATAATTACTGAAACAAAAAAAAAAAAAGAAATACTTTGCAAATGCTAAGGAGGTCTTGCGCAACAATTAAGCTTTAAATTCATACACGTGCTTATTGCTTTTATCTGTGAACTTTTTTCTAGAATGTTTAACTCATTAGCTCAGAGCTCGTTAATAAGTTTTTTTTTCTAAAGATATACATATTTCTTAAAACTTGAGTGTTTCGAAGAGAGTACTATAAATGGAATATTTAAAACTTAAATTTGAAATTTAAAAGCGCACAATACATAAAACATAATGTTGACGCTCGTTGAATAAATGAAAAAATAGTTATATAATTTCACATATGTACATATGTATTTATATTTTTATGAATATTGCCTTGAAAGCTTTTAGGTTTGAGAAAAGAAAGACATGCTCCAACACATAACATGTAATTTAAAAAAGAATTTTTCAATATGAATTTTTATATGTTTTTTTTTAATATTACTCGTATATTAGCTATTTGTTGTTAAACTTTATAAATTTAATTTTTTAACTTACTTATGGGGCCATACATAAATTACGCTACATCGTATCCGTCCTATGAAGGTTTGGCATTACGTCATTAAAAACTAATTTTATTCAAATTGTTTTCCCTATCGCAATGGATATATTTTCATCATTTTTTAAATCATTGAGTGTTTCTTAACATATGTATCTTACTGCTTAACAGTCACCTCAGCTTTATTTTGAATGACATTCGTATCGTTTATCAATCATATGATTGACCACAAACTTCTTTCAACGCGAAACTTCGCCGACTGTTGGTTGTAAAAGATGAGTTGTAGCGGCCTTAACCAAATGCATCGTGCATTATGGTTGGCCCCTAACTACAAAAATTTTTAATTTATATAATATTTTTATGGTTTCTTGTTAAATAAGTAATTTTAAAGCTCAAGAAGAATTTCATATATTTTTTTATTTATTTCTATTATTTTTTAAATATAAATGTTATTAAATTGGTTTTTAAAAGTTTTGAAATATTTTATTATTATTAATTAATTGAATAAAAAATAAATGAATCATAAGCACTTTATCTTGTAAGTTAATCTTACCTTTTTATATTTTAAATATTATTATTTTTGTATTGTTGTAATTAAATCGATAATTATTTTTGTTATGACATAAAAGTTATCGTTTTCTCTGATTTTCAATCCAGATACTACATTTAGCATTGTTTGTTGGGGTCTTAATGGACAATAATAGATGTAGAAAGTGCGAAAGATGTGACATAAAAATGAGTGAGTGTTGGAAGAAAGGGAATTTTCAAAAGGCCATACTCGTACGACGGCCACCTACACCGGGCCCTACACGAAAAGCTCCACCACCACCACTGCGCGGAATACCGCCATGCGAAACACTGCGTCCCATGCGAGTCTCACTACCACGACGTTCTCGTGCTTTGCGCAATAGATCAGAAGTACTGGGCCGCCGGCTAGTGCTGGTCGACGAGGAAGCGCTGCGTTTACCACTGGACATTATATCCGAGGTAGACGCACGCCTAATATTTTGCGAAGATGATGCAAAAACGTGAGGTGATAGATAATATGGCGATGGAGAACTAGCTTGCGAACGCGACATTTCGTAGCGATGTGGTGTTGGCTGTTGTAGGAGATGCTGATCACCACCATCACCGGTGAGCTGTATCAATTGGCTGCTCGAACGATTGTCATCATTAGAACTGTTGCGACGTGACGAGTATGGCGATTGTGGATAATCGATTAGTAAATTTTCGGACTCTTCATTATCAACCGATTCGATTTTCAAATAGGGGGGCATGCGATTGTAAGGCTGGTGTATGTGCTGATGCAGATCATTTATATTAAATTCACTGCCATTGGCATTTATACCGCCCGTTAAAGTTTTCGTAGCGGCGTCATTTCTGCCATCGCAGGCCATCAAATTTGTGGATTGAGAATGTGATTTGTTTTGATTTGAAGAACCATTACGTAAGCCACTGTATAAGGATTTAATATGGAAATCGAATGATTTGAAATTCAAGAGCGAACGTTTCTTCTGTACTTTTATTGGTGGCGCTTCGGATACATTCCCATTATTGTTATTTGCTTGCGTATTTAATGCCAATGTGGTATTGAAATCATTTTCAAAGTTATTATTCAATGTATCGATTTGTATGATGTTTGGTATAGTTGCTGTTGTTATACTATCTAAACGATGCGTGGCAGCCGTTGCCACAGAACCCACTGATGCTGTCATGGTATTTTCCAGACTGTATGTAGTATTTTGAGAAAAACGATGCTGCTGCTGCTGCTGCTGTTGTTGCCGTTGCAATTGTAATAACTGTTGTTGCTGCTGTTGTATCAGCATTAATTGCTGCTGTTGTTGTAAATCATGTTTACTTATTGTTGTTGTCATTGTGGTACTACTTAAACTAGTTTTACTACTAATTGCTTTTATAAATTTATTATCAATATCTAAGGACTCCTTTCGTCACTGAATAACGCAGAAGCCTTGTTTAGAGGCGTCTTTAGCATCGCCATCCTCACCACAAAAAGCTGCGACTTCATCATTTTTAGGTGAATCTTGCCCACAGGGACCAATGCCGCTGCCGCCAGCGACACCGCCAGTAAGGCTAGGAGGCCCCTGAGGGCATGCTGATTGTCACCGAAGTGCCAACGTTGATATCATCGGCGGTCGCACCGGTTTATTCTCTAATATTCGTTCCAATTCTAGCATAACGCTGGTCGATAAGCGTGGCAGTAGCTTTAGCGAAAAACAATACAAGGAAAGAAAAATGTTAAATCGTTACGTAAAGTTATAAAACCTCTCGTTAACACCCATTCACCTGTAATGATTGCAAACTCTGATGCAATTGCTCAGCAGAAGTGGCACCTAAAAGTAAACATTGTACGGGCTCATGCTTCAAAGACCAAGCTATTGATAATTGAGATGGAGTGCATCCCAATTTTTCAGCTAATGCAGCTAAATCCTTTAGCCGATCGCAGTGGCGGCGACCCTCCTCTAAACGTTCCTTATTCCAACTGCCCTGAGGCGATAAGGCAGCCTTTAAAATATACGAAAATTATTCACATACATATTTCTTGTAGTAAATTTGTTGTCTTTCTTTCACTCACGTTCCTATTAATTTCATCTTCAGTCCAAGAATAGCTATGACTCTTCGTTTTAAACGAACCCTTTGGTAAAAAGATTTTCTCCCCATTTTGAGCATCACTCAATGCCATTGACAATGGGCCCCACGCCATTAAACCGACACCAATTTTATTATACATTTCTGGTAAATACAATTCACATTTTTCACGACAAAACATATGATACTCGGACTGTTCGACAATCGGAGTAATACAGTTAAACTGCCGGCAGTTGGTATAGGCTTCCATGATTTCTACCTGTGTCCAGCGAGCTGTGCCCCAATACATCGCCCAACCCTGTTGTATAATATAATTCATGGTCCTCACAATCTCTGCATTGTACAAGAAGATATTTTTCATGTTAAAGCAAAGCAATAATAGGGCAAGTACTTACCCTCCATGGGGCACATGGCGTCAGCTTTATGTATAATTATTATATCAATGTATTCCAGTTGCAGACGTTGTAAACTTGCTTTAATGGACTCGATAATATGCTTGCGTGATAGACCTCGTTCCTCAGATCTGAAACAATGAAAGCAGACATAATGAGATAATTCCAGACATATTGCACTCATCAACGCAGCTTAGGACCCATTTTTGTATAAAGTTGTTTTTTATTTTTTTTTTTTTAAATTTTATTCCAAAAGTATTTCACTCACTTGGTACTCCAATAAACTTTTGTTGTAATAACATAAGCCGTTCGTTTCCAGCCGGTACGCTGTAAAATTTTACCAATTTCCGTTTCCGAATGAGCTTCCGATATATCGAAGAGATTAATGCCACTTTCGATAGCCAGCTTGAGTATTGCTTCGGCCTGATCGTCACTAACGCCCGGTGAAAAAACTGGCCACGTACCCAAGCCCACATTGCTAACGCGTAAACCACTCTTTCCCAAATTCTTATAACGCAAACCAGGGGTGGGTGTGGAACCGGGCCTTAACGGTAAAGCTGGATTTGAACCCAGACTTATGGAGCGTCCTGTTGTATTAAGGACAGAGCATTTTAACGGAATAGTAATGATCATGTTAGCAATTTAATTAAAACTCTATGAAATATTTTGTTATAGTATATAGAATTTCTAACAATTGTAGTTTTTAATATCAAATTTTTTTGTTTTTTAAACGTGCACTATAAAATTCAAGACAAAAAAGACAAATAGAAGAAAATGAAATACAATAAAATCTACCAAAAAATACCACCAAATTGTTTGGTATCTGAATTTAAACTAAAATATTTATTGTAACGCACAAAAGTATATATTGTTTTTTTTTTTCCAAAACAAAAAATGTTGAAATGTTGCAATAAAATAACTGAGTGTTTTGGGTGGGGTGCTTTTGAACATTAACAAAAAGATGATATATATTTATATGATAAAATATACTTGGTTACTTTTATTGTTAATAAAAAAAATACATACATACATCATAGTACATACCCAAGTTATCAAAAAAAAAAAATAACGCCACACTATTACAAACATACCATGATTAATTATATAGAAGAACGGTTCATATAAAAATAGAACAGTTCATATAAACGGATAAGAGTTTGAAAAATTTCAGACTTAAGGACGTGATTCACTATTCTACATTGAAAAAAATATCCGTCCTTAAAATAATGAAAAGGTTTTATAAAATTTTCTTCTTTACAATGATGAAAGTTTGCATTAGTACAATGAACAGTTACATTAGATAAAGGGTATTCCAACAGGGATTTTCGATTTGTGACAGTCGAGAACGCCCATCTTGTTGAAGCTACACCTGTCAAATTAGGTGGTGTCGTTTATTCAGTCTCTTTTGCCAAATCACTATGAACGGATATAGCATTCAACAAAACGTGCAGATAATAAAATTGTTTTATAATCGCTATATAATCTGTTTTAAGGTCGCTATGAGCGTACTACCGAGAGCACTAATAGCAATGTGGTGGATAAATTTGGTTCAGTAAACGATCGACCAACAGTCCTACGTTCACGAAACGAAAGATCTGCAGAAAACATGGCCGCTGTCTGCGAGAGTGTGCGGCAGAATCCAAGGCAGTCGATTTCGCGTCGCTCACTAGAACTTGTTTAGGCTATGAAAATATATTCATCGATATAATGAACCATGAAAAACTTATGAAGAGTAAAGACTGCAAGATTTCATGTGTTATTTAATTGAACATTTTCATTATTATAATGATGAAAATTCAATGACACCATTTCATTATTTTAACGACGGATATTAATTCTTCTTTTTATTTGACCTTCTATTTTTATTGTATGTAATAATATTAATTAGCAATAGAAATTTAATTATAGTTTTTATCTTTTTTTTTTCTCCTTCGTTTTTTTGTTTGTTGTTTCTTATTATAAAAATTGATTTTTAACTTAAACATTAAATTTCAAATTAATTTATAATAATAATTTTTCTAGTTTTTTGACCTCTTTTTATATTAATAACACTAATTATTTAATCTGTAGGTCTCTTTAATATATTTAATATTTATTCTGATTCGATATTTTGCTACTCTTTTGTGTAGCTTCTTCTGGAAAATTGGTTTTTGTTTTTATAAGAAGAAGCTACACAAAGGAGTAGCGAAATATCGAATCAGAATAAATATTAAATATATTAAAAAGACCTACAGCTTAAATAATTTGTGTTATTAATTTATAATAATTTTATATCTTCTTAGGTTATATCCAAATATATTATACTTATATTCCTAATGTAAAACTTTTGCCAGATGTTCTCAAGAATGCCATAATGGCGCTGAGACCCTATTTGTAATTAAAAAATTATGGGTATGAATAAATTGGAAATTGAACCACTAAAAAAAAACATTTGCAATTTTTTAAAAAAAAAAAATTTTTCCTGAAGATGCTCACCAAGAGGGTTAGCGAAATGTCGAAAAATAAATAAATTAAAAAACTGATTTATAAAAAAGACCTACATTGCTAATTAATATTATTACATACAATTAACGGCGGATATTTTTTTCAGTGAACGTATATATTTCTTTGTTCCAAAAGTTTCTTTAAAATAAATTAAATTGTAATTATATTATTAATTGACCTTTTTTATTATATTTTTTGATATATATTTATTAAGCCTGAGGTCTTTTTTTATCTTATTTTGTTTTTTATTATTCAATATATACAAAGAATTATAATTTCCTATTATTCCTGATGATGTTAACAAGCTGTTAACGAAATATCGAATAATAAAAAACAAAATAAGATAAAAAAAGACCTCAGGCTTAATAAATATATATCAAAATAAATTAATTTATAATAAATCCAATTTATACCTGTCAGGCTCAAAAATGTTGCAGACTTAATCCGTTCCAATTTTAAGTGAACCATTCTTTTTATAAGATACAACTAAAATTAACAACTACTTTAGCGTATATTTATAGTTGGGAACATGCAACACGAAACAAAAAAGTCAATGCTTTTATTTGTAATATTTACAGCGACATTTTTTTCCTAAAACGGTTTAATTATTACGCACACAGTTGGGTAACATGTAACTGCTGGGGAAAATTAATTGTTAGAAAAATACAATGTACCGAATTTTATATACGTTTTGGCGGAGGCATCAATCTATTTCGACATATTAATTGACATTAAAAATGATTTGGATTTTCAGATTCAGATAAGATTTTGAAGTGTTTAGGAAGTTTTTTGCGGTCCTACTATGAGGTTTTGGCCTTTTTTCTCTTAACTGATTGACTTTTTTTAAATTTATTTCAATCAATAATTTCTTTAAATGATGTCAATTAAGCGATTTTTAATCGTTTTCGGGGAATGTTTTTTAAATTAATTTTTTATTATTGCAATTTGTAAACTTTTTCCAAACTTTATGCTGATTTATTTAAAGAGTAACAAGTAACACGTAATAAAATTTGGAAATACGCAAAATAAAAAAAAAATTTTCTTGTTTTCAAAGGCTTAAAAAATTTTCATGTTCATATGGACATTATCAAGATTGAGAAATATAATTTTGTTTTTTATTTCTCACAGCCATAAACGAACCTACAAAAATGTTTGCCAATGCAAACATGATTTTTTTTCCCAAATATTCATAAATGTGAGAAATCAAAAACAACTTTTTGTTGTTCATATATGAACAGCAGGGAAGCAAAATAAATTTTTGTGCATATACTATGTATGTACAGGGTGGCGCAGAATGAGCTATATTGTTTGAATTCTCTATAGCTTTTTTAATTATTATTTTTTCTTTGTTTTTTCCAGCATTTTGTGCAGAAGACTTGGGGAATTAAATATGAATCATTACACGATCGAACAACGTACAAAAATAATTGAATTTTAGTTTTCAAACCAACAGTCTATTGTGTTGCCACAGCGTGCATATCGTCGTCATTTTAATGTTATTGAATGGGTATTTCAACAAGCAAAACTGCAGGATTTGGGCTAACGAAAATCCAAGAGCAGTTCATCAGCGACAATCACACCCACTTAAGTGTACTGTTTGGTGCCGTGTAACCTCCGAAAGGATAATTGGCTCATATTTTTTTGAAAATGAAAGTGGTGTCTCAATCTCTGTCAGCGGTGGTGCATATCGGATGATGTTGGTAAATTTTGTTGGGCCAGCTGTGGAAAACCATCCATATTTGTGGTTTTAACTACATGGAGCCACAGCACATACTGGAGGTGTCTCAATGGCTTTGTTAAGGGAAATATTCGGCGAACGCATTATTACGCGCACTACCGATTTTAATTCGCCTCCACGTTTACCAGATTCAACAGCTCCTGACAGTTTTCTCTGGGGATATTTGAAAGAAAGAGTGTACGTTAACAAACCAACTACTCCAACTAATAAGCAACATTCGAAATGAAATCATCAGACAACATCACTTACAGGATATAATTTTTCAAAGCTAATTGCAAAAAATTCCCCAATAACATACTGTATTTAAAAGAAAATAATTATAATAATCGCATAAATAAAAAAGTTAAAAACCATTTAAACCATATAACTCCTTTTGTGCCACCAAGTATGAGATGAGAAGAATTACCTTATTCTTATTAAAAAAGCAGGGACATAACACTTATAAGAGAAATGCCGAAAATCTTATATTTAACCATTACAATTTATGCATTCAAGTATTTTTAACAATTATCGTAAGAAATATTACTATTAGAAAATATTATATTTTATTCACATATCGTCATATGAATTCATTAAAGTACTAAGTTACATTGAAGAAATATTATAGGAGTAGAAAGACATTCTAACAAACAAATTTTGTTGATAAAAAACGTTATTTCTAATTGTAGGCGTGTACAATTTTGCAGGAACATGTAGTCAATCAGCAAGTATATTTTGAATTTTTTTGTTTAATTTATTTGTGAAATCTTATGGCAATATATTGCATTTTCTTTCGATTCGAATAAATGTTGAAAGCATATCTCTGTTTTTATAAATGTTATATGTACTCGTATCTGTAAAATAATTTATTATGCAATCTGTTAAATACGTTTTTTAAAGGTACTTCTTCTTTGGAAAGGACTGTTTTAAAACGTAATTGTTTGAAAAGTCTTTTGTTTAAAGATACTTTTGTTCGAAGAATCTAGTTATTTAAAAGGAATATTTATCGACGGCATTATATTTAAAAAAAAAAAGTCTTGTTAAAAAAATTATTTTAAAAGACATATTGTTAAAAGGTACTTTTTTGAAAAGTACTATAAGTAGAATTTCCAATATTTTGTTATTTTATGGCTATTAATTTTCTGACATTAATTTTAAAAAAATATTAAAACCAAAAGCTTTTACATTAAATAGTAATTTGTACTGGCAAAATTAGAAAAAACATGGAATAATACAACAACTTTTAAAGTTCCAACAACAACTAAACAACGATAAAGGAAAATTAACAATAAATTTTGTTAGAACTAACTCAAGGAACAGAATTCAAATAATGAATACACACAGCATAAATGTAAATATAAAGAAAGAAGAAAAAAATTAAAGAGTAAATAGTGATTTTTATAATTTGATACCGAAATCAAGATGACCTCCCGTACCACTAAACTCCTCCATGCAATCAAGTGATGCTATAGGGGCCCGACACCTAAAAGTAAACGAAAAAAAAGAAAACAAAAATTTTTATCAACAAGTACAAGAGTAAATATTTTCTTTGATTGAATGGCTTTCTGGGCCCGTATTTCTCTAGGCCCCACAAAATTTATATAAAATATTTCAATTGTTTTCCAAAATATTTAAAATTTTTATTTTTAAGGCACTTCCCACAAATAGCATTTCTGCAAACGATGGATACATCAGCACACCGCACATTTTCTTGCGGACAATTTTGGGTAAGCAATTTTGTATTTCTTCAGAATTTGCAATTTTTAAGTGTCAATGTTTCCAGAAAAATAAAATTATTTCCTTACTCGCAAGCAACTGAAAATACTTTCAGTATGACATGAAGCCTGAGCTGCCCTCAAATAACTAAATATATATAAAATTTTAAACAATTGCAAACAACGTAGTTTCTATGCCACAGAAGACAAAACAACTTTTTCCCAATATTTAGTAAAATATTTTTTTTAAATATATTTATTAAGCCTGAGGTCTTTTTTTTATTTTATTTTGTTTTATTATTCGATATTTCGTTAACAGCTTGTTAACATCATCAGGAATAATAAGAAATTCAATTTCCTAATATACGTATTTCAAAAAATATAATAAAAAAGGTCAACTAATAATATAATTAAAATTTAGTAAAATATAAAATTTTTTTTAAGTATAGTAATCCTTTTCAGTAATATTTTGATTATAACAAATTATTTGAAAAAATCACTTGATTTAAAAAATGTAAACATTCACAGTGGAGGTGCCAACTGGAACACATTTTTGGAATTAATGTGATCCAAGTATTAGGAATTGCATCATGGATTTATTTTTTTTTTTTAAGTAAAAGTTGAAAATTTGAATTTTTGCGGCTAAAATTGAATTTGGACACATTAGTGGACTCACTGGTCAGAAAAAAATATTTGTTCCCAAAAGACAGCAGACTTGAATTTTTCTCACGTTGTGAATATACTGAGATGGACTTTTGTCTTCAAATATAAGAATCTATTGGAGTTAAATAACACGAATATTAATTGAATTGGTTTAAAAGCTGTATGGCGACAGCAGAAACTGTGTTCTCATATCGCGATATCATATACCATACCCAGCGATAACAAAGCCTTCAAAAGAAGGGTATATACACTGCGCGTCATCAGGTTAGCAGACCCCCTCACGTAAGTGGTTTCGGATCAATTGAAACCAAACTAAGTGCATTAAAATTATTATTTTTTTTTTTAGTTATGCAGTGGCCGCCTTACTCAACCGACATCAATATAATAGAAAATGTATGGGGATGGCTCGTTCGTAAAGTCTACGAATCTGGCAGACAATATGGCAATAAAACGGAATTGATTGACGGCATCAAGCGTGCTTGGTCAGAGATTTCCTTGGATTATATAGGAAAATTGTATGAGTCGCTCCCAAATCGAATGTATGAGATTATTCTCAATAAAGGAGCATCAACCCATTATTAAATTATGTAAAAAGATTTAAACAAGTTAATTGATAAGTTTAGAAATAAGTTCATGCCTCAAATTTAAAAAAAAAACAAGTAAAACAAGTAGTATGTGCTAACCTGGTGATCAAAACAGAATTGGTATAATTTTTTCTATTTTTTTTTTTTTTTTTAATTTATAAAAAATTTGTTTGCAATCGTATATCGACATTTTGTGTTTTAGTTCATTGAGGACTTAACACGGTATAAATAAAAAAAAATAATAATTTTAATGCACTTAGTTTGGTTGAAATTGATCCGAAACCACTTACGTGAGGGGGTGTGATAACCTGATGACGCGCAGTGTACATACATACATATATGTGTATGTAGATGCAAGTTGAATTTGAAGCGATTCATACGGACGGACATCACAAAGAAATTTTGTTAATATTTCTTTTTAATAACTACTGTAAACAACACCTCTTTCGTGCAAGCCCATGACAAATATAAATATGAAACGGCTAAAATTATACTACAACTCTTAACAAACACACATAGTTTTACATGCCACCCTTCATTCATTTCATACATGTTGAACAAACAATAACAATTGTTAGTAGTGAAGGCCGCTCCATAATGATGCTGTGAAAATTACTCGCACACTTCTAAAATTGCGAATATGTAGTGAGAAAAAAAAAAGGAAAAAACCAAAGACGGAATAAATATACTAATGCAACAACAAATATCATAATAATACAACACAACTAATTAACATTAACGATAATATGCACATCATTAACATTGTAATATTTTGAAAGACGCCATTGCAAATATCATTCTCATTATCAGCAGGAGCATCATTATTGCGATTATGATTCTTAATTACAGTTGCAATTGGTGTCAGTAGTAGTAGTAGTAATAAGAAGCTTTTTGTACTTAATTTCATCATTGAATTAGTGCAATTATAATTATGTACTTGAGCTTTAATGATGGTAGCGTGTATAGTGCTTTTCTAGGAGCGACGAATACTTAAATCGAGATTACAGTTCAACTTCAATAACTTGAATCGCCATTATTCAATTTAAACCTTCAACTTTGAGCAACTTGAAGTTATGTTACGAATTAAATTAAAAATATATAGAGCACTAGGAGGACTATTATAACAATATGATTATTAGCTAATTTTAATTTTTGCTTGTCAAATTGTAAAAGTGAAAAAAATTAAATAATTTTAGAAAAAAACGATACGATTTACGATTATTTGTCTTGCAGTTATGGAAGTTCAAGTTATAGAAACAAAATCTAAAGTATTACAGATCTTTACCGCTGGTGCCGCTATATTTTCTTAAGAGATATTTCTAGTTATACAAATTCAACTGTAATTATTATGTTGTCTTATTTTAAGTTGAATTCAAATTGACATGCATTATTCCTTCAATTACAAAATAAGTAGGATAAGTGATACCACAACTTAACTTAATTGGCTTACATGTGCAAAGAGAACTGTAATCTACAAGCATTAGATTCTAATTTGCTTATCTTTATGGGCGTTTTTCGAGCCCGCTTACAGCTTCACTTTGGATATAAGATCAATTGTAATGGCACTTGTTAACACCATACCTTAATTTTTAACCGAGAGCGCAACGAGAAAACGGGCTATGACACTTTTATATTAAATCTAAGCAGGGAAATAAGCGAAGAAATCACGCTGACTGCTAGTATGTGAGGACTGTTGAAAAGAAAAGCTGAATTTAGAATTTTTTTTTTTAAAGAATTTATTATTCATTAATAAACATTTTGTCCCCTTCACAGTAATCCCCCTCAGATATAATGCACTTATGCCAGCGCTTCTTTCACTCTTCGAAGCTCTTCCGAAATACGCATTAGACATGACCATCAGCTCGTTCTTCGATTCTGACTTTATCTCATCAATTGTGGCAAAACGCTTTCCTTTGATTAGTCTCTTCAGTTTTGGGAATAGGAAAAAGTCGGCGGGGGCCAAATTTGGTGCCAAATGAGGTGGTTGAGGCATGAAATCACGCACAAACATTGATGAGTGAGATGGTGCATTATCGTGATGCAGAATCCATGATTTTTTTCCACAATTCCGATCGTTTGAGCTGTATTGCTTCAAGCAAATGTTGCATAACTTCCTTGTAGTATTCCTTATTAGACAAATAGACAAGGAGTCCTTCTGCACTTTGTGAATTTTTGAAAAAAAAAAATTAAATACTTTTTCCTCTTTGAAATATGAAAAACTAAAAAAACAAATGATTTCACTAACTTTGCTTATTTAACGTTGACCAAAAAATGCTTTTAGGCCAAAAAGTGTACAAATATTTAATTTCGTTATTCTGGCAGATGTCCCATAAAACTTTTATTTATGTGTAATTTTCTAACACCCATACACTGCATGCTTGTCCTTGACTAACAAACAATGAATTTGTCTACATTTTAGGTGGGTGCGCTAGCAGGCAAATGGGTAGTACGGTGGTTTATCAGTCGGTGTTCGCTTTTCTCTAGAGACGATGGCTTTTTTTCGCTATAACGAGTGTTATACTAAATAGCAGGATAATTTTAAATATACATATTTAAAATATTTGCTAAATAACTCGTTTAAAAAAAAAAAACGATATTAAAGCTGCACTAGTTATTAATTTTCCAGGAAATTCTGATAATATTTATTATTTAAATAATAATTTTATGGCATTATAAGTAAGTATGAGTTTATTGTTGCCTGTATCTTGTGGTACAATAAAATCTCATTGCAGCGGGCATCACCAAAATAGTGCACGTGTACAAAGTAGAGAGAAAGATCGTGAAATTTATATTTTCATTTATTCAGTTTTAATTCAGAGTATGCCAGAAAATCAGATAAGGGTTTTACGCTCTATTTTATTTATATTCATCAGTTCCCCCTTATCAGTTCCGTTCAGAATCAATGTAAAATGAAATGTCATTGCCTTAGCTTTCACACGTCCGTTTTTGCCATACTTGCTCCTTTAGTATTCCTCTTTAGTTTTGTTAAATTGGTCGGCAATGAAATTTTTCGATTTCTCGACAAATGTGTTGTCGAACATCGACATTTATTAATAGTTGTAAAGGTATTTTAACTTCATCATTACAAATATTGTAATTTATTTATTTGTTTTCTCAAAAAAACTAAAGCCAGGAATAAAACAGTGATACTCTATATTTCTTATAGTTTCAGCAAGTTGTAGTCAACTCTGTGCGGAGTAAATGTAAGTTTGCATGCAAAACACCACTATTAATTTATACTATTACTAGCTTTTACCCGCAGCTTCGCTCTCGTGCTGGGATTCTTTAAAAACCTTAGGATGCGGGTCTAATATCAGGGGTTTTGTACAATAAATCTTTTAGATCACGGTACTACGGGCCCAATAATAATAATAATAATATTTTTTCGTGTACATGTTGCCGCCGCGTCATTATAGTTTGCCTCATACAAATTGTACTGCTAAGAGAACTTTTGACATCCAAACAACATGTGCTGCTCTAACAAAGTCAACGAACGACCCTATTCCCACATCATCATCAAACTCATCCTGAGAAAGGCCAACAGCAAAAATTTTACATATATAAAGGTTCGTTTCCAAATTATATTGCTTCTTTAATTATTTTACGCAACCCTCGTTACAACACTGTGCATATTATTTCATTTAGACAAGGGTAACGTATGTCACACGATTGCCATATCCATATACATGAACAAATATGTAATTAGTTGGTTAACCATGTTGCTGTTGTTCTAATTATGACGTCTTGTTTTCACAGATTTTCCAGTTAATTTACATAATAAATGTTAATGCCAACAAAACTAAACGACAATACAGAATCCTTCAATATGTTGCTCACATTGGGGAGTGCTCGATTTATTTGTAAAGGAAAGCAAGTGAAAATACTGCTGATTATAGAGTTTCATTAACAAAGTGTCAAGATAATTGTGTGTTGCCTCTTGTTCATTTTTATTAAACTTTAAATAACTCAACAAGGTAAAAATATTCGTTCATCCTTGTTTTTCTCACTCCACTAGCAAGTCATTCCATGTGAGGATAGGCCATTGGTGGAATTTACGCCGATTGAATTGAGATTACTTTGACACTCAAACAATGTTTTTCGCCTTAAACTATATAGATACTTCTCGTACTCGAATTTACAATATAGAAATTTTTATTCCTTGTTCTACATAATATTTTTGCTATTAATAGTTAACGGAAATCGCTTTAATGTTTTTGCTATCAATGTTGAGTACTTATTTTCTTTGATCGGCTGGGAAGCCAAACTAATAAGTGTGAATATTATGAATACAATTGTTATTAGCATTAAGCGTTCAATAATTCATTTTTAATTACAAAATTTATTACACGAATATATCATTTGCTATGTTATACCTTTTTTTTGCCCAAATTGTCTTTTATATTCAAACTTGTATTATATATAAAATAACTATTTTCAGTTGTCCGATTTTTTTTGACGATATTTTAAAACTGAAATGACAACTTTTTAAAATATGTTATTTTTATTTTTATCCAACAGTCCAGGCTATGGGAAGGCTCTACAACAAATAGACTTAAAGTTAGTAGAATTGAATATTGAAAAGACGATGTAGATTAAAATGATGGGATGCACATCATCAGAAAAAATGCAAGCAGCCCAATCTAACAAAAATTTTAAAATTGTTTTTTTTATCAGTTCTGGTCTGTTGATCAATAAACGTCACCTCGCAAAATTTTAAATTTTTCCAGAAATAATTTCTTCATACTTTTTTTTTACTTATATCACAAAATGTTGTGGTAATTGTCAGTATATATTTTTTATTTAGAAAAAAAATTTTTTACTTCTCCTTTTCTGTAATTTCTTGCTGAAAAAACATAAAAAGTAAAAAGTATGTTCATATGCAATATTTCCCAGCAAAAAAAAAAACTTCCAAAGTAGTGAAAAAGATCCTGATATTGTGATTTGCAAGTAGTGCCAATATGGATCGTTTTAGAACGAAATTTATCAGTGAATCAAAACTTTTTATTCTGATGAAGCTCCCTTTAGTGAGTTTAGTTGCTGCCGTGGAGGTATGAAAATAGTAAAATGAAGTTTGTTAATTTTTAATTAAAATTAGTTTTATGCCTTATTCAGAGAGCTTTAACGCGGTGTCTGAAGGTGACCGCAAATTTTTTATTTAATTTTTCCCATTTTTTAATTATATTTATTTTTGAGCGATGGTCTTTTTTATGAAAAGTTTTTTAACAATTATTTATTTTTCAATATTTCCCTACCATATAGGTAGCATCGTCAGGAAATAATAATTTGTATTAAGAAATATATTTAAAAAAAAATAGCGAAATATTGAAAAATAAATAATTGTTAAAAAACTTTTCATAAAAAAGACCATCGCTCAGCAATAAATATAATTAAAAAATTTTAATAAAAGTCAAAATAAAAATAGAAGTGAGTCTAATTTTTCCTATTTGTTAGTTGTTTTTAAAGAATCTTTTTTAAACTCGATTTAAGCTAAAGCTTTAACTGCCTATTTTGCCAAAAACGTGTAAAAAAATACTCGTTCGGGCATCTATATTGAAAGCAAGAATAAATTTGAGTTTTTTATTGCAGTTTTCAATGTAAATGGCCAAGCGAAAAACAGGCAGTAACAACGCTTTAACTTTAACTTTAAAATATATAAATCGTTAAATCAGTAGAGCCTTAAAATTTATTAATTTGGATCTTAATTCATATATAGAAGCTATTCTATTCTATTTTATTCTCTAAGAATTACTTCCATTTTCTTTTCTGGTCTTATAAAATAAGTCCCCGTATTCAAGGTGTCGACGATTATTCCACAGCTTGCCCAATAACAATTTCTTAACAAAATACATTCAACAATGGCTGAAATAATTTTAATAATAAAATAATTGAAGTGCTCGTATGTTATATGAAGATGATGCATCTCAAGGAGTTGTTCAAAAATTTGCATAAATTTCACTATTCATTTTATGCAGCATAGCAAATTTATTCCTAAAAGCGAATTAATACATTTAAGACGTTTTGCCATTTACAAGCTTAATTTCTCACCTCCAGCTTCTAGTACGTATTTTGTGTAGGAGAGGTAGGGGTGATACTTTTTGACTTTTAATTAACCTAATTGTTGGTCACTTTCTTTTGACCACTCTTCCGCTTTCTCTAGTTTTCATCCATTTGCAATTGCATTGCAAATTGTGCTTGTAAATTTATGTGTGTGTGTGTGTGGGTGGGTGTGGGTGTGTTTGAAGTACCTGTAAATTGTAACGGGATTTGAATCTTCACTTGTATTGTCCATGTTGTTGTTATTATCATTGGGGTTATTGTTGTTATTATTGCCTGCAGTTTTGTTATTATTATTGGCAATTGTTGTAATGCCAGTAACAAAAACCGGTTGTCCGCCGGATGCTGCTGTTGTGCTGGCAATACCAATACCACCAACAAAACCCAACAGATTTGAAGTTAAAGTGGCTGGTGGACCAATACCCGTTGCGCTATGAGCTGTCGATTGTTGATGTTGCTGGAACTGCTGATGTGTTACAGCTATAAATGTTCCATTGCCTTGAGATCCTACAACTAACTTATCATTTACAGTTGCTACGGTATCAGCATTGATTCCACTTGTCTCACTGCCCAATGTAAGTCCTCCAGCACTAGTTGACATATTTTGTTTTGAAGTGACTAAGTATGTATTGGATAGTTGTTTCTTCTGCTGCTGTTGGTTGCCATGTGATTTTTTTGTGTTGGAGGTATTGAGCGTGTCATGGCTAATATTTGTTGTGTTTATTGCTGCTAGTGTTGTTGTTGCAATTGAGGTGGTTGTAACTACTGTTGCAGTAGTAGAGCTTGTAGGCATTGTTGTATAAAAATTAAAACTATTTCGTTTTTTATATTTTGCTTAATAAATTGTAATAAATTTGCGTGTTGTGTGTTAAAATTTTTCCGTAAAAGTATTTGATTTTTAATAAATTTTAACAATAAAGAATTCTTTATTAGTTTTGTTGTAGTAGTCATCGATGTTTTTAGTACTTTTAGTTGAAATTTAAATTAAACTTTGAAAAATATTGGACGCCATTTTTGTTTCTAGTTTGAGTAGAGCAGTTGATTTAATTTTAGCTGATTTTTAAAGCAATTTCCTTTAAATTTACTTTTTGTTCTGTTGCTGATTTAGTTATAAAAATTTTTGGTCATAAATATTTAGTTTAGATTTTTAATTAATTTTTATATTCGTATCGTAGGTATTTATAAAGCTTTAGTTGTTTAATATTTTATATTTTTTTTTTTTTTGTTATTTTGGTAGAAGTGAATGGGAATGTATAGAAAGCTGGGAATATTTATATTATATTTTTTATTTAGTAGTTTTATATTATCAAAAATGTATCACTATGAATATTTATTAATAACTTAATATTTTTTTATGCCAATAAAAATATTGCATATTTTTTTTTGGTATTTTCAAGGCAGTTTCTGTTGTATTTTAAGTTTGAATTTTTTTTGCTGGAATTTTAATTTTACTGGTGTTTTAAAAGATTTTGTAATCGAAGCGTTTTATACTTTTATTGCGATGGTTCAAATAAGATGAGCTGTTTTTTTTTCTAAATTTAAAATATATATGTACGAGTATGTACATTAGAGCGTACACACCGTACAAGCAAAAGAAAGTACGAGAAAAAAAAAAAAATTTTTTTCCAAGGTAGGGATCACCTTTTTAAACTTTCCTTTATATCTTTTGCATTTGCGATCGGATCTTAAAGAATTTTATATCAATGTATTTGTCTCGAGAAGACCAATGTTCTGCAGTTATGCAAAACGCCTGTTTAAGAGCTCAATTGTGCATCGATGAAAATGGTGGTCATCTCTCTGATATTATTTTTCATAATTAAAATTTAGATCGTACAAAGCTAATATTTTATAGAAAAAGCTAAAATATATAAAAATAAAAAATAATAATCAACAAAAAATATATCCAATTTTTACACGCAGGCGTGACTTTTGGCCCATCCTGTAGAACGTAATACTTGAAGTCAATGTCCTTTGAAGCTTTACGTTGGCATTCTCGAGACAAAAACTTTGACATATCAATCTTTAATATGCCACTGAAAATTCCAAAGATAAAAAGAAAAATTTAAAAAGGCCACCCCTACCTGCGGAAAACAAACATTTAATTTTTTCGACATTGCCGTCCAAAAATACTATATATATTAGGGTGTGTACGAGGAATATTTTTCAGGTACGCTATAATGAACATATTTACATACACCTATTGTAATACATATTGGTTATATTTTGATATATTATATATGTATGTATGCATTAGTTTAATAACTGTTTTTGTCTGAATTATTAAAGCAATTTATACAATAATTTCTTGTTTAACTCATGAAATATTTTTCAAATATTAAACATTATTATTTTGTGATTGCATTTTCTGCATATTTGTTGTTTGCTTATTGTTTATTTTCACGCATGGTCATACTGCATTATAATGTACTAGATTAACCAGATGCGATTCGCTACCCCACACCAACTTATCTAATATGGACCACTTAATGTGTAAACATTACTGAAGTAACTAAGCCATCTGCACCTATTTTGTATACTTTCATTATTTTGTAGTATTATATACAGTCTTTTTTCCTAGAAATAAAAAAGTACCTTTTTCCACATGAAAATCGTGAGAACACCCGCCATTGCCATTGCCAAGTAATCACCAGATATTGTACGGTCATTTGTTATTGTCAGATGTGCTTAATTTAGTGTACCGTATAATAACATCATTGGCAGATAAATATTGCTATTGGCAACGCTGCCCATAAATATTAAGGGACAAAATTTAACATCAGATCTGGCAACTTTTGCCATACAATAACCTGACAACCGTGTGAACTGACAATTTTTCTTCGCAGATAAATTTATTGTCGCGCAACTGTGTGGCAATGAAATTGTTAGGTTTATATACAATAGTTTGACCTGACAATTCATCTTTTGGTGACAATTTTTCTTTGTCAGTACATTGCCAGATTTTACGATGTTGTAATATCTAACAATCGTGTGTACATAGCTTTAGCAGTAAAATATTTGCTGGTTACTGCATTAAAAATTTAATGCAGTATATCAATGTGTTTTTATTTTACATTTAACAAAGGAAGCACTTCACTAGCAGCCCCATTAAAATATTTCTATTTCCTCGCTATAAAAATTGTTTTCTCTAGTAAAATGGAATACAGTGCAGTGCGGATATAGTGAACGAATTAAATCACTTTATGTACAAATTCATTATAAAGAGTTTAGCAAAAATAAAAAAATTTTAATTATTTAATGTTAAATGAGTAAAAAAATGATTACACATACTTCTATACAGATATTACATACATATGACCATGTGTATAATGACAAACATATGGAATGTGACACAAAAAAAAATTAAAACTTTTTTTGCTTTGTACTGGATTTTTATTACTTTCTCTATATCTGAGTTAACTGATGTAAAACTTAAATGTATCTAAAATTATTCGTATTGTTTTCAGTTGAGTTTCTTTTCAAATATTTGAATGGCTTGACTTGCTGAAATAAATTCTGTTTTTTGTGACTCTTCACCATCGTCATTGTCTGTCTACACAGATACTGGAATCATCAACACTTTTTGTAGGTTTTGCCATGCTTATGCCTGCTCATTTCTTTTTTATTTCAACTAATAAATACATATCAACACCAAAGTTAACACTGAAGCCATGTAACACAGTTCTGACAGTATCTCGTATTGTCCCATACTCTTCTGAGTGAGCAGTTAAAAGTTGTGTTGTTTGTCCATATCGAGCCTTTGGTGCAATACCGTAGTAATTCAAAAAATCGTGAACTGGGAAAAATGCATATGAAGTTTTGAGTCATCTTTTTGATAGTATTTTCGTTTACTAAAGTTATTTTTTTTTTTAAGTTTTTAAATAAAGAGGCATGTTTTGTAATGTTTTCTGTTTGTAAATGTCTTGTCATAAAGGAAATATTTCATTATTGCAAATAAATATTGTTGGAAATAGCTGGAGGCAATAAAGACATTTGTAGCTGTAGAATCTTAACAGAGATAGAGAGATAGAACCATAATCTTTTTCCCTTTAGATATACATATATTTCCCCAAAGATCATTTCTGCATACCCAGCTCAAAAAATTCTAATTTTGAGTTACGACGGTATTGCCCCAAAGGCTTGATATGGTGTCAGACGACCGGGAAATCTACATCTAAATTAAAGCCGCGCCTACACCACCGACATATTATAAAATAGGAATCAATTATTTCGCATGATTTAGGTCTATAGCGATTGGTGAAGTGTCACAAATGTCAAAGCAGAACTGACATTTAACCCAATTTGTAAAAATTATAGCTTCTTCCGAGAAGTTGATGACATTGTGCACGCAGTGCATACTTTTGTGTACGGATTCGTGAAACAACTTCACCAATTTAAAGGGTCAGAGACAACCTGAATATCTTTAGTATAGACACACATATACTTCAGAAAATTTTTTGTTTACCAAAGTCGGGTTTGACCACACGACATTCGGTCTGTAGAGTCAACGCACTAATTACTCAGATGACAGCACCAGAATATTTTATTTCCCATCTGCCCATTAAATTGAAAGCATATTCATCGGATATGTGTGACTTTTGAAGACCCCTAGAAATCGAAAAGTATTCGTGTTTTTATATTTTGTTCATGTGAATATGTAACGTTTTGCTGCCTATTATTGAGCACATGAAATTTTATTTAAAAAATAATTTTACTTTCTTTTAAGCAATATTATTGAAAAACGTAATGAAAATATACATAAATAATGAACATTTAGCATATTTTAACGATTTGACAACGTTCTAATAGACTTTCGTTTGTGCAGTGATTTTCTTTTAGTACTGACGTTTCTAGCGTGGATTTTCATTTCGAATTTTGTAACGTACATATAAAAAATAGGAAAAGTACTTGTTTATGTGTATTAATCTATACACACATATAATTGTTCATATAAAGCTCATTTGCTGAAAAAACATCTCAACTAAATACAACGACTTCTTGGTTAAAAATGTAGATTAGAAGCAATATCATGTATTTATTATTGTTATTCTTTCAATGGAGTTGTATGTGACTGGGGATTTAAAATTATTCTTTCTTAAAGTGTTCTGTTTTGGAGTTATGACGTTGCTTGAGTAAATTTGGCATATGAACTTCTCTATAAAAATACACATTTTATGAATAAAAATGTAAATAAATATCTTTGCTAATAAGCAATGTTGGCAGGAGTTGGAGTAAAAACTAAATCGGCCTTTTGAAGGGGCTAGAAAAAGCTAAATCGCCGAAAAAAGAGCTAAAAAACGCTAAAAGTTTTTTATTCTCAATTCAACGTTTTATTATTTACTGTTAATATAAAATATAAAAAACATGTTAAAAGTTATAATGCAGAAGGGCAATCCAAGTGCATGAGCAAAACAAAAATTTCAAATATTAAATACATTTAAATCGAATAATTGAATAATGTTTTTTGTATAAAGAAATCTTTTCAAGAAGCTACTCAATTTAATTTGTTTGCATATTTCGTAATTTGCGACAATTCATTTTGGAGTTCTTGTATAAACATATATAATTTCTTAGCTTTTTCCAAAAATTCTGTTAAAAGTCTACTGACGATTTTGGCATATTGTTTTATTTCAATTATTTTCATGGTACTAAAAAGTCTTTCAACCTCAACGTTACTGAAGGGTAATACAAAATAGCTAAATACTAGATTAATCAAATCAAGAAATGTATTTTCTTGTAGCGCGTTCTGAAATTGTCACACGTCCACCTAGGACTCAAGTGTTGACTATACGTTTATTCATTTATAACTTAGAAGCTTTCGCCTTTGGATTTCAATCAACGTAATTTTGTCTTCAAAGTTTTCATTGTCAATATGGCAATTTCAAACTGATTTTATGGGCTCAGCAGAAAATTTGAAAAAAATATCACCTTTTTGAGGATAAATTTAAAATAATTAAAAGTTAAAAAAAACCATGAAACTAAAACGTAAATTTCGGCTAAAAGACTAAAATGGCTAAATTTAGCTTCAAAGGTGGCGCTAGCTGAAGTAGTCTGCACATTGACCACAAAATCAAAAACTTCCTGGACTGTACCTCAGTTTAAGATTAAATTATAAAAATAAATAGTCATTATAATAATAATAATAAAAACAGTAGTCATTTTTATTATTATTTTACTTCGCCGGTGCTACACAATACCGACGAAGGAGGGCGTTCTGATGCGATTGTGGATTGAATAATATTTAAAAACTTTTCTATTCTTCTATCATTTATAGGTAGCGGCAGCTTGTAAATATTATCACCTGCTCGATTAAGGGTCAGATTTCTGTTGTTATTTTATGGCAATACAAAAGTTGTATTATTTTATGATTTTTTTTTTTTGAATTTGTATACATTTGGTATTGAGCTCCAATGTCTATAAATTACTTTTTATGAATTAAGATTTTTCTTTTGTATAGAAAAAAGAGGAGGCTCCATCACATAATTTGCATTTATTCGAGAGCTAGCCTTTCGATTGAACGCTTTCACACTTCTGGCAGCTCTCTGCTTTGCACTAGTTTTGGTGTGCGCATATATTGAATGCTTAATGCAATTGCCATTGTGCATCATGAAACTATTTTTTAATTCTTTTCATTGGTTTTTTGTTTGCGTAAGTAGTTGTTAAATTTTTAATGTCACTAAGGGTCTCCTTCACCAAACATATTTAAACAGAATTTAATTTAATTAATGATCTTTATTTAAATTATTTTTAAAAAAATTTCATTATCACCAACTGAAATAATGAAACACAAGAAAGTATGGTAACGCTCTGATATTTAATATGATAGCGTCAACTTACAGCTGTTTAAAAAGCTGTTTAAAAGCTGTTTCATGCTGTTGCAAAATCAATATTTAAATGCAGAGTGCTGGCTACTTAAACAGTATTTAAATATTCAATGAAAATCGACATTTAAATATGAATTGATATTTAAATAGAATTGGTGATTTAGGCTCTAAGACTAACATAAAAGTGGAAAATTAAAGATTTGAATTATAAGTGCAAATAGCTTTCATGTACAAAAAAAAAAAATAAAGAAACAAAATTATTTCTATGTGCAGCAAAAAATAAATTTGATTTTACGATCACAAAAAGGAAAGATACTATATTCTGTTAAAAAAAAAAATTTTTTTTATAATATTTATAATGAAATCTTTTCAAGAATACACATGTACGAGTAAATTTAATTTAGCACGTTTTCGGAGCAGAACAAAGAACTGCGAATTAAATGGAAAAGAGGAAAAAGTCTTAAAAGGTTTTCTGGCGCACTGTAAACATTTCATTTATAAACATAACATCTTAAAAAAATGCTTATTTCTGCTGACAGTTATTGCAGCTAAGAAATTTACATAATCCAGATTAAAATAGTATAAATTTATTTTGTAAAAAATATAAGCAACACTAATTGCAAACTCTGGTTGTGGTTGCTGCGGAAGGATTAACTTCAGCACCACATCCGTGTAAATGCAAAAATTTTAAATGCATACAAAAGCTTTTATAGACGAATCCCATGTGTTTGATTGTTAAAAAAACGATTTTTTCAGGGATAAGTACGTACATATGTATGTATGGAATTCTCATAACATAAATGAGAATTGTTCTCAACATGATTGAAATTCTTATGTATTAATTTTATGATGTTTTTACCGCCTTGAAGCTTACTTAATATTATTGAGAAGTATCAGTTCTTCTTATGGTGATTTTCATAGTTATAAGTCCTAAGCTTATGCTTACAGGGCTGCGGCGGCTGAAACATGTGTTTGTTCGCCTAATTCCAATGGTTTACGCAGATTTGAAGATCTCTGTTTCTAAGCCCGTTACTATTTCCATGTTCGATACATAAAATTATACCAAATATATTAGGAATATATCTTCGCGATCTTGAAATTCGTCAAAATTTGAAACAAATGTTTTTTTCAAGGGACTTGTATTTTTTTTTGTAAAGTTATAATCAGTTTTTTTCCAATTAAAACAATTTTTTTTTTTGAGAGGTGTCCTGATTTGATAACGAAACTATTCCTATTCCAAATTTGGATACTTTTACTGTTAACGTTCTCTAGATATACAAAACTGATATAACAGCCTACAGTGCGACCTGTTGGGAATTATTACATTTTGCCTTTTTCCCAAAAAATAGTTTGGTTTTTTTACTCTTAATTTCTAGATATTAAATTTACTTTGTCTTCTCTAATTCATCCTTTTTTTGGCAGTTGTCGTGATTTGAGAACGAAGCTGTTCCGTTCTCTAGAACGACTGCCTACAGTGCCACCTATTGTGGAAGTATCTAAGTTGGTACAGTCATTTTCAATTTTGAAGCATCCAAACAAACCACGATCAGATTTATATATGGAGATTTGTTTTAAGATCCAGAAGAGACGGTAAAACGTAACTGCAATGAAACTGAAACTTCTAGTTATTTTTTTTACTTTCATTTGAGTTTATGCAATAGACACCTTTGAGAGACAGCACATAACGCTGCCATGTGAAATCGGTTGGAAACGCATTTTTTTTTTTTTTAAAGACAATACAAACTCTACGAAGCTCTTAAGCGTGTCTGTAGAAACACCCAGGGTCTAAGCAGGAATCAAACCCGCACCTCCATATTGATAAGACTAATGCTCATGCACTAGACTACGGTGGCCGTTGAAAGCGGCGTGCAGGAAACTCATGGTAGCGTTTTTCAAAGAAAACAGAAATTATTGTGATAACTTCCTTACATTGTGATACAATTTAAATTCCGATTTGTGTCCAAAACGATTGAAATTGGTTTCAAACTAATAATTTCATAAGAGTATCGCTGCAGTTGCGTTAGACTGTTGGTTCTGGGGGCTTAATGTTAAAATCAATTATTGAAAACTTTTTATTTTTTGTTAAAACCATCCTAAAACCATTTTTGAGTTGAGTTTAAGTAGATTTGTTAAAGTACGACCATGTTTTCACTGCACTAAATTCCAACTCCCTGTACTACCATTTTAACATTAACAAATAATGCTGAGAAACATTAATTTTTACTTCGTTATTTTCTATTTTGAAAACAGCTGATTGCTAGTCCGCAAGAAGAAGAAAAATAATATTCACCTTTTAAACTCCTCTCATTTGCCCACACTTTGAGTACAGGAATTGTTGTCGATAAAATTGTTAAGCAGTGTTGCTGCCACATTTAATTTCAAGCCAGCTAATAGCCAATTGATTTATTATTGTACTTCCCCGACGTTTTGTTACTCAAATACCAACGAAATAGGGCGCTGTTAACGCAGATACAATAGAAACATTTTTAGCCTGGGAATTTAAAACGCGAATCTTTTGGTTTCAGGGTCAACATGTTAACTACTCAGCCAACAGCATGCCTTCTTTTTTTCTGAGAAAGCTCCAGGGAAAATAATGAAGGTTTTGTACCATTAGATATCAGTAATTATTTAAATATTTCTATGTAAAAATTACATATTTATAAAAGAATTCCTTAGTTTTCTTGATTTTAGGAAAAGTTCTTTTATTATATCTTTCCCAAAATGACTTTCAATAAAGTTTTCCCTTAAAAATAACAAATAAAGGGAAAAGAAGAGATTTTCTCTCACACGAGTATAGCAATTTGTTCTCTATTCAAAATACATGTTTTCGTTAATTTTCGCCACCCACTCGCAACTGAAGTTTAATAGAAAATAAACAGAAAACTTATTATTATAGAACAATTTTCATTCACAAATCCTTTTGTAAATAAATGAAAATTGCAACTTGAAAGTTGATTACAAATATTTCAATATTGTTGACTGAAAGCAAGTGAAAAACCTTTACTATGATTTCATTTTGAAAACTTGACAACTGTAATCGTAATGAAGATGAATAGTATCTGCAGTTGATGCAAAAGTTTTCATTTGAAAGCATAATGCAGGTGCACGGAAATAAGTTTTTTGCTTGAAAATACGAAAGCTGTTGGCTTAAAGGATTATTTCGTTGTGCAATAAATTTATAAGAGAAAAAAAGTAAAAAGTTACATGAACTTTAAGTAATAATATCTATTTAGCGATGGTAAAAAGAATATTTTCCAACATTTTTGAAAAGGTCTTATGAAATGCTATGAATTGAAATTAATACATGATTTCACCTCTGCGGGAGCATAACGTTAGAGAACCCTGCTGGACTATTTCTGAATTGTATTACTTTTGATGGGTTTCCTCTAGTCGTACTGTAATTTTTTTTCTTAGATTGCCTTCGGAGCATCGCCCATTAGAGTTTTGCTTAACCGAAGTTATGTACATACGATTGTCAGATGTTACAATATTGATAGATATGGTAATGTTCTGGCAATGTATTGACAAAGAAAAATTGTCAACAAAAGGTAAATTGTCAGTTCAGACTAGTGTCACTTCACACGGTTGTCAGATAATTGTATGGAAAAACTTGTCAGAGGCAATGTTAAACATTGTCTCTTAATATTTATAGACAGCGTTGCCAATAGAAATATTTATCTGACAATGGTGCCATTGTACGGTGCACTAAATTAAACACATTTGCCAATAACATATGACCGTAAAATATGTGGCAACTACCTGTTAAAGAAAATGGCGGGTGTTCTCACGATTGTTAGATGCTTTACAATATTATTGTTGTACAATATACTGACCATGCTTTTTGTGACAATGTTACCAGATGCAAATTGTAAGTTCATACGCTTATTAAACATGTTATGATAATTTTTCTGACAATATTGTAATATCTGATAATCGTTTGTGCATAGCTTAAGCCACGTATTAGGTATTCACGTGGAAGTGGAATAGTTAAACTAAATACTAAATAGTCTAACATTTTTGTAGAAAATAATTTTCTACTTGAAAGTGCGACGAACTGAAATACAAAATAAACGTGAAATTAAAAAAAACTTCTGTGGTAATCCCTGTTTATTTTTCCAGTTGAGTTTGTTCTTTAGAAAATGCAAATTAAAGCTAAAATTTTTCTAAGGCATGTTGAAAAAAATAATTATTTCGAATGCCAAGTGGAACAAAACACTGAAAAGTTGTTTGCCTGCAAGTTTTAAAAGATAATCTCAAGTTCTTTAATTGAAGTTTGTATTTGGGACAAACGTATTATTCTCAACTCAGTGGACATCTGGCCATTCACAGAATAGATATTAAAATTAAAAAGAATGTATTTAATGTCAACCCGTTAAGTTGTATTGTGAATTAAATAAAGTAAGTAACAAGAGAAATATTTTTAGATATGTAACGAAAGTCTGTGTTTTTTCAAATTAAATTGAAGAAAAACTATTTCAGGCATAAATCCTTTTTTATTTCGGAAAAAAAATTATTTTCCCAACATTATTTCACAGTTACAGGCAGCTTTATTTATTTAAATTCATATCCTACCCACTTTTTCGCACGTAAGTTAATAATAATAATAAAAATATGACACATATACGACCTTAGTTAAAGCAAATCACACAAATTTATTAAAATCCTGATGAGTAACATATTTAATTACAACTTATAGTAGAGCATTCGCAATAAAATTTCATAATCCAATAAACGTGGTGTTATTCTTTTGACCTTTTGTCACACAAACCTACAAAAAGAAAATGATTGCGATAAATAACGAATGGCAAAAAAAAAAAGGAGAAGCGAATATTAAACAACGTTCAAAGTGAAATGCAACAGCAAGATAAACGCTAAAATATAATATAGTGCAGGCCAAAGGTAAGAAATAGGAAAGAGAATAGCAAAAGCTTTTCACCACATTGTATTGTGCTCTTGTAAGCTCCCTCTCTTTCTCCTAAATCTCTCACCAAAAATTGCCGTACTTAAAAAAATGTAAAAATAAGCTGTTTTTGCTAAATATTTACTATTTCATTTGCTATTTTCTCTTTGATATCCAAAACACGTACACTCAACAACAAAAATAAATGCATCCATACCAAGTACGGATTTTTTATATCAAGTAAAAAATAATTAATTCAAGTACGAATTCTTCAAGCATTAAAAACTTTTTGTTAGCCATATTTAATACCGAATCACTACTTGAAATAAGTCGAAAACGAGATTGATTTAAGAAAAACCGAGATCGAATCAAGTCTAGATTATTAAAGTTTTTAAGCATATAAATACTTGTTGAATGGATAAGCTATTCTATATGTACATTTTCTTATGGCTTATACCAACTAATCAGTAGACCATCTAAAGTTTTAAAAATGTTGAAAAATATTTCATGTCTATGAAAAAAATTGCCAAAAAATCTTTGAGAATGACTTAAATTACGAAATAGAATTCCTTATTTAATTTATGATTTTTTTCTTCATTTAGGAATTTTGTACTCATTTTAAGGATTGAACCTCTCTTCGTTTTTTCCCTAATAATAATAATACATCTTCAAATAAACCTACAAAGCGTTCTATTCTGTCCAATATAACGCGATTTTTGATCCACTTGGATGGATTTCTATTTTTTTTTTTAACAACACCAACTCTACGAAGCTCTTACAGCTTGTCTGTAGAAACACTCAGGGTCTAGGCGGGAATCAAACCCGCACTTCCATATTGATAAGACTAATGCTCATGCACTAGACTACGGAGGTAACCAAAGCTAAAATACTAATGCAGGATATTTGGCTCTCTAAGACAAATTGGGACGAAGCGATCAACGACGATTTGCCAGATAGGTGGTCAAAATCCAAAAATCAAAATCAAACAGAAAATATCCATAAAATATCAATACCTCGGTGGGTTGGTAACTCATCTTGGCCTCGATATTCATGGTTTATCGGATGCTTCCGAGCACGCAATGACAGCTGTTATATATTTGCCCATAATCACTGAGTTTGACTCTATATCTGTACATCTAATGGAAGCAAAAAGAAAATTTGTTCCAATAAAGTGTCTAACCATCCCTCGTTTTCAACTCAATGCTGCAGTCATTCTCACTAAACGAATTGTGCACTTAAAGACTTTATTAAATAACAATAATGTTGCGACGCTCCACTAGACTGATTCATCAGTTACACTAACTCGGATAAAAGGACATGCTTCACGCTGGAAAGAATACGTTTCTAATCGTGTAGAAGAAATTCCTAAACACCATATTCCATGCTAAATAGCATCACATTTCGGATAAATTGAATTGTTCAGATTACGCATCGCGGGGCTTACAGTTCAATAACTTGCCGATCATCCGTTGTGGTGGTATGGCCCCAAAATTTCTATTAAATCATTCATCATCATGGCCAGTATAAGTGTATGAAATAGTACTTGAGTTTTTAAGTACGATTCGTACTAATGTTAACACAATCGCTGACAGTTGATTTACGGATTGTCATTTTGTGGGAAATAAATTTGACGCCATAGACCGGAAAAAAATTCAATTTACTACGAACTTTTTCTTTCTGTGTATGTTATATGTAATTGGAGGAATGCAGTTACTCGTAGGCAAATGTATGCGTAGTACGTGTGTAGAGGTGAAATTATACGTAAACAGAGGTACGTAAATACATATTTCCATACATACATATGTAGCTGAGTGTATTCTCCATTTAAACGTTGTGACGTGTTTTTATTTAAGTCTCTTTTGGGTTTTTATTTATATTTTTTTTTTAGTTTGCTTTATGGATGTTTTAACTTGCATTGCACTTAATTGCATGAAGAATAATATTTGTTTGCATTTAGTGTTGTTCTTTCTAATACTATAATATTCACAAGGACGACGTATTGTGACACATTTTGCGGAACGACAAAGAAAAAAAGTTGAATCAATCTTAATCTTAAAGTCAAAGATTTTCAATTGAGAAGGCTCAATTTAAAATAAATTCTTATGGATGTTAAATAGTTTGAACGAGAACAAATACCCAAATACCCAAATATGTTCTTATATATTAATTCTTTTTGAACAAATCTTTTCTCAGTAGTTGGAACCTCATTGCTTATAATATTAGCTACTGGCGTAATAAATATTTATTTGCACAGGTCTCTGATGGTTTCCCCTTCCAAAAAAAAACCAAGTAGGAAACATTACATTCAAACTCTGTTGTAAACTACTAGAAGGAGAACATGTAAAAAAATATTAGTAAGAACTTTACTTTCCATTTTTATTATTCTTAGTGTTACAAGTTATTTATAATGTTTTAGTGATGTGTTTTCTGATAATATTTTAATAGTCCTTTACACTCATTGTTCATTAATTGTGATATTTAAAATCAAATTACCATTTATGCATATGGCAAACACATGTGAAGAGGCAATGGAAAAGCCCAAAAATATACTTATTGTACATTATAAAAACTTACAACAGCTTTATAAAAGGTTAATAAGAAAAAAATTTCGAAACATTATTCATAAATATTTTTTGAAATATATTTATTAAGCTTGAGGTCTTTTTTATTTTATTTTGTTTTATTATTCGATATTTCGTTAACAGCTTGTTAACATCATCAGGAATAATAGGAAATTATAAAACTATAATATCGAATATCGAAAAATTAAGGAAATATCGAATAATAAAACAAAATAAAATAAAAAAGACCTCAAGCTTAATAAATATATTTAAAAAAAAAAAAATATATAATAAAAAAGGTCAATTAATAATATAATTAAAATTATTCATAAATATGTGGTCCATTCTGTGGGAACGTTAACGTAGGTTCATTGTATTTAATTACTTATATGTTAACAAATTTTTCAACGAAATATTTGCCCAATTTACAATTCAGTTGCTTGGTTTAGCATAAAAAAATACTGAGTGAATAAAAAGATAGTTAATGCTAAGTCTAGCAAATTTAAAGCTTTTTAGTGAATAAAAATTTCAGTAAAAGCTGGTAGTTTTTGCTAACTGTTAAAAGTAAATTTTTTTCACTGTTTGCTTAAAAAAAGTGTGAATAAAACCTAGTGAATGCTTAAAATTACTAGTTAATGAATTTGACTTTTGCAAACCTCTAACTGAGGCGTAGGAAATTAATATTTTCTGTTGAAAAATGTATTTTTCGTGTGTTTTAATATAAATGTTGATATGGCTAATTTTATGAACGTTCGAAAAAATCGCAGCTCTATTTTTAAATAAAACTTTATAGTTTTTTAAAATTTCAAAAAAAAACCCTCACTGACTTTGCCACTATATTTCCTCGTGATTTCCTTTGTAAACACAGAATTTTTTTATTATTTTAAAAAATATTAATTAATTAATATTAATTATTAATAAAAAAAAACGACCTCAAGCTTAATAAATATATTTCAAAAAAAAAAAAAAAAAATTAATTAATTAATTTAGAAAATAAAACTTTTTAAATTGCATAAATATTTGAACAATCTATTTTATTAATCTTTATGGTTTTTTTATTTATTATTTTTATATAATATATAATAATAATAAAAAAAAAAATTTCTCGAAGATGTTAACCGCAGATAAATATCGAGATTATATAAAAATAATAAATAAAAAAACCTTAAAGCTTAATAAAATAGATTGTTCAAATAATAAAAAAGGATAAAAAAACAAGTATTAAGAAACATTGCCTAAATATTGTAAACTAAATATAAATTTGCCGCTTTTTCATAAGTCGTTCGCCACAAATCAAATAAAATGTGATTGTTACAGCACATACATACATACATATATGTAACTTTCCTCTTCTTTGAATAAATAAATGGAAAAAAAAACCTCAAATGTAAAACTCCGCAGAAATGTATACCGATTTTCAAAGGTAAAAATATGGCAACTTTTAAACGAATTTTGCCAGCTGATTGACTAATGAAATTTGTTCAGGTTTTGCTGCAACTCTACAGGCACTAGCTGTGTCCCACTAGCAAAGACCTATTCACACTTTTTGTAGCTTTGTTGACACAAAGAGTACAGATGACGTGTATAGTGGCATATAAAATATGTATGTACTCGTATATACGTGTATCGACTCAACCGATGTTGGAGATTAATTGTTCTTTCGCTTTTCTTCTAAAAAGAAAAGTAATTTTCACATTATTGTGATGCATTAACTATGAACTTAAACACAACTAAATATTCATTTTATTATTAAAAATAGTAAACCGAAGTGTTATTGTGTTTTAACTTGACCTATCGCCATATGCTTAAATAGTTGATGCAAAAATAAAATAAAAAATGCAAAAAAATTGCGAAAATTAATTATTAAACTATCAGGATATTAATTGAAATATATAAATGAGGCGGTTTCCTATTAAAATATTTCTTAAAAAAATAAATGAAAGATCATGCCAGAAAACGTTATACAAACTATCATGAGAAATAGAGTACAGTGTAGAAAGGAACAATTGCGTTTATTATTTTTCTTCATGGTTTTTGTGATTTTCTTCAATCGAAGAGGAAATTTTTTTTTACTTTACAAGTGCAAAGAAATGAAATATAATTTATGCACGTTTAGTGCAACTTCAAAAATATAGAAAGAAAACACAAATGAATGCACCTCCTGATACTGTCCCACCACTGACTTTATTCCTTTTGATAGAGTTTTAGTTTTAAACACGTAAATTTTACGTTTTTTGCCAGCAAACATCTGAAATTAAACTGGTTTGGCTCTAAAAAAACGTGAAACTTTTTTAAACGCGGCAGTGTTTATGTATATTACAAAAAATAAAGATCTCCTGCTTGTGTTTAATGGCATGAGACACCCTTCGTCATTCCATTAATTTGAAAATTTTTCACACGTCAAAAGTATCTTTCCTGAATGACTAACTAAATACTGTTTGCATATTTCGGTTTAGAAAGCAATTGAGATGTGCGAAAATTTTTCTTAAAACAACAATAAAATACTGCTTTAAGGCCGACAATTAAAAAAGCGACCCTCTTACGTATTCCTTTGTAAGTCACTTGCATTTGTTGGCGGTTTTACTGAAAATTGCTTAACGTACGTGTGCAAGAATCTATCTCTATATACATATACCATGTCCTACATACATATACATGTGTACGAGTATGTACATTAGTATATGCACTAATGTGTTTCAAAAGTGTCGCTTTTTTCCTTATGTATCTATTTTTAGATTATATAAATACATACTTGTACATAAAGAGTATAGAATGTGTTGTTGGTTTGGTTTCATGATTTTCATTTTCTTTTTAAATTGCACTTCCTTCGTCGTTTGGATTCCGCGCTGATTTTTCTTCTTGTTTCGCTTCGTTTTAGACCCAATGCTCTTATTGCTTAAACAAATATGTATGTATGTGTGTATGTATGTATTGTATTGCATACAATAAAACGGAAACACCGTTTAATTAGTTTGCATTTTCAACAATATCTTTTTCTACGCTTGACTTGAAAAACTGTTCTGGCATCATTTTTCCATTTCATTTTGGTTTTTCTTTTAGGAAATAACAATGCAAACATATAACAATGCGATGAAAAAGAAATGTATATTTAGAAAATGAACGAACAAAAATATTTTTTTTTAAATAAAACTAAAGCATTTTACTAAATTTAATTTCACATTTGACAAAGAAAGCCCAAACACTAATATTTGTGAAATTTCGTTCATAAGAGAACAATACGTCGAAGTAGCGCGGTATATCTGACAGTGACGATGGTCGAAGTAGTCTGCACGTTGACTACAAAACGGAAAATTTTCCTGGGTTCAACCCCAGTTTCAGAATCATAAAAAAAACAAAAACATCTCGATTTTTTCTGATGTGCATTTTTGTCTGACTTTGTGTCAGTTGTTGTCGCAAGGTTTCAGTGGCGAAGGCCTAGTCACTGGTCACTGGACACAAACGGCTTCAGCTGTATCCAATCCACAGGCACAGCAGAACACTCTCGTCGTAGGGTATTGTGTAGCAACGGTGAAGTAAATAATTACTCGAAATGGCTACTAAAACACGATGCTTCAAAATTGAATATGTCTCCTTGACATCAGAGACGCTACAACACTGCTGAAAAACAAATAATGTGCAAAAATCGGTGTTGTAAGAGAGTGAAGCTTTACCTCCTATCATTTCGCCTACTGTCGCTTTCCTATAGTTCCAGCACAATGCACCGCATGTAGAGGGGTCAACTCCTGAGTGCTGGTCCAAGATATAAAAAAAAGAAGGATATACAGTGAGGCCTCGATTAACCGTCATTGGATTAACTTATTCTGAATTTTTTGCATCGATTAACCATGATTATTCGGCAATATAAGCGGAATCCCTCGATTGCACGCAATATGTATACATGATCGATATTCATATTTGAGTTTTTATGTAATTCGTCGCCATCCCAGAGATTCATAACACACAAAATCACTTTGAAAATTCAACAAAATCGTTCCTTTTTCCTTCACCCATTGACGAATACTTGTAGCAGGAAAAATTCCAGCAGAGTTCAGTTTTGTATGGAATAATAACAGACTACGTCCACGTTCCACTTTCTTTTATACAGCGAATATATAATAAAAAGTTATGAAAATCTACGACGTCAAATCGCATGATGATCTTGTTGGGAATTTGACGTCGCTAAAATGTACTATTACGCATTGTGTCGCTCTTGGTACCACCGTCTTGTTGAAACCACGTTCAGTACATAATCTTCAATTGCAGGCCAAAAAAGTCGGTTATCATGCGGCCAAAGCGCCCTGAATTGACGGTTTCGGTTCCGCGACACTTCCACTAACAGAAGCGATGTTTGCAGCAGTACGCACATTGCGATGATGCACAGGCCTGACCACATCAAATTTCTTTATTACCTAGACAATTCGTTCCACAGTAGGTCGGTTATGACGACCATAATCACACCGTAATGCTCTAACAGTGACCACGTTTGAACCACCACATTTGTGCAATAAGTTTTAACTATTTTTACGCATTATTCGGTAGTGATGCGATTGATATTCATAAATGGCAAACCTTTCACTTAATAAATGTCACTTCAGATGACAGATATTTGACAAGGCGACAAGTAACAGCCTTACCAGACCGGCTGGATAACACTATATAAAAAGTCTACAAAAATAAAATTGAGGATTGCGTAACATACCAACAAATAAGTTAAGTTAATCTTGCGGATAGACAAGCTTCAAACCACAAAAAAAAACATAAATTAATAAACGTAAACATTTTGATTCGCGTTAAACAAAACGAACAAAAAAGAATCATTTCGATTTTAATTCCCTTTTATGTGTTGACATACATAAATATAAAATAATTATGTATTACATTAAATATTTACCCAATCTGACGTCGTTTTAAAAAATATAAGTTGTTGTTGATTTAAGAACGTTTACTGTTTTATTTTATTAATATAAATTAAAGAAATATTTAATACATACATATACACACACATATACACACATATACATATCAAACATGTTCAGCAAAATTGTGAACTTTGTATTGTAATAAAGATTTCGCTTGTCATTTACATAAATTTTTGCTAAAGATGAGTGCTTTGCCAGAGTCACTTTGATGATGCCTGTTAAAAATGTTTGTAATAAATTTGTGTGCACTAGAGCGTATCAGTATTGTTTATACTGACAACAGCATATTACTCATACGCCTTTTACATTGTTATAAATAATATTCAATTATATTCGAGCATCCATTCAAGTCTGGTGGCTGTTGTTTATCTACTCAGCGAAATATGGTCTTTGTTATGTCAAATAATGTGCTCCATTTATTCAAAGATACGAGAGAACTTTAAAAAGAACAAGTAAATTATAATTTGTGTACAAAAACAATAAATCCATCAATGCCATAGTTAGATTCGAGCAGGCAAACATGTGCCTATAAGTTGATAGCAGAGAAACATTACAATAGCTGTACGATTTTAGAAATTGAATAGAATTGAAATTAGAAAAAATTTGCAAAATAATAGTGAATTTAGTACTATTGTAGTCTTTCGAAATGTGGAGTATTTTTAATAAAGATCATTACGGTCAATGAAGGAATACATGTAGCATAAGCCAAGATTATTGCAATGTAAGTTCATTAACCCTTATCTTGCATTTCAAAAACAAAACGCATGTGACATTAGTGGGTCAATTTTGCCCAATGCAGAGTTTCATTTATTTATTGGTTCTGATTATTTTTTTTGTTTCTTTTATTACATGTAATACAAGCTTTGGCAAGCGTTTTACAAATAATTTTTTTTACAATTGGAACAATTATTTTTAATATTTTGTACTAAAGTTACAAACAAATCCACTGCATATTTACAAAGAAAATTAGCAATGAAAACAATTTTGGGCAATTTCGACCCGTGAGTACAGGATAAGGGTTAAGCAAGTACCGACTTTTAGCGGGAGCTCTGGTGAGTCCAAGTCTAAAATTTCAAGTTGTGACAGTCTAATGTTTAACGAGGTTTAAAAATGTGTAACGACTGTGTGCCGTTCTGGCAAAATTTCTAGTTGTTGTTTAATTATGCATTATTACTGTGATATAAATCATACAACTTTTTCTACGTGAAATTCACATTGTTGTTCTTTCTTCTTGAGAATATGATAATTCTTAACATATTAAATCTAAAGCCAAGCATGCATATAAAATAGTATGTATGTTTCTTTGCTTGTACTTTAAAAGAAGACCAGACTTCCGGACCTATGACATATCGATATTTTGGGAAAATATATATCTAAAGGAAAAAAGATTATGGTTCTATCTCTGACTGTTCAGATTCTACAGCTACATATGTCTTTAATGCCTCCAGCTATTTCCAACAATATTTATTTGCAATAATGAAATATTTCCTTTATGACAAGAAATTTACAAACAGAAAACATTACAAAACATGCCTTTTTATGTAAAAACTTTACTAAACGAAAATACTATCAAAAAGATGGCTCAAAACTTCAAATGTATTTTTCTCAGGTCACGATTTTTTGAATTACAGCAATGAACAAAATTTTTTTTCATTTCGTAAAGTTAATATACTGTATATCGTTAGATTAATATAGAAAAGGCCCTAACTTATTTTAATGTCAAATCGATTGAAAATTACTTTAAAAATTTTCGGCCACATTTATAAGTATTTAAAGGTTGTTCAAAAATTTACTATAACACATTATCGTTTCCTACATATTTATATATATATATATATATATACATATACATTCTAAGTATGTGCATTAATATCACAATTCCTATTTATTTTATAAGGATTTTCCTTATTGTCCATTTTTTATTTGACCCATTTAACAATCGCCTTATTTTTATATATTTAAAGCGAAAAAAAAAACTATTTCGCTGTTTACAGACCACATTTTTCTCATTGTTTAAATTAAAACGCAGTAATTTGCAAACATATGTCTGTTTGTTGGCAAAAAATTCAGATCAGAAGTGACGCACTACTTTAACAAAGCCTTTTAGAAACTTTCACAACGATTTCCTTCTAATTTAGAAGAACAGATAAAAAAAAAGTCTTTATGGCTTTTTCTGTAAGTGTTAAATACAAATACATAAAAAGCAAAGGGGAAAAGAAAAATATCTTCGTACATTGTATCAGTTACAGCATTCATCTTCCGTCACAGCATGTCGGTCCCTATTGTGAGTCTTTTTTATACCGTGGGGTTTTTGCCATGACACACCAAACATGTTTAGCAACTTTACACATATACATATATCTACATACTACGCCATACATACATACATACATACATGTTCAAATACATCAATGTTTACAATGGGGCAGTTTAGAAGAAAATCATAATTAAACAAATAAATTAAAAACTTAAAATTAAAAAAATAAACGGAATTTGCAATTTACTCAATTAGCTAGAGGACTTTGAAACTCTTTTATCTTTGGCAGCGTTCTGCTGTACATTTACATTTACATCATTCAGTATCCTAAGATCCTGAAAATTTAAATACAAAAAAACCTTACAACTTTTTTCCCTTAAATGTACCATTGTGCGATTTGTATAAGTTGAAAATTTATGATGTTGCTCCAATTTTTTTTTGTGTATTTCTCGAAAAACTTTTTCATTTTTTTTCTGTTTGGGCTGTGCCAACTGATTGCGGCTGTTATGCGACACTTTTTGTGGTTTTACTATGTCTTTGCAAAAAACTATTCGTGTTAGTGAAAATAGAAAAGAAGTATGACGCCACTTTTATTAAAAAAAAAAGATCATTAACCAATATTTATTTTTGCAATCAGTTGGCTTCTCAGCTTTGCTGTACATTTTTTTTTTTTTTTTGAAATTATAAAAGGGAGCACAAATTATATTTAAATGTGTCTTTTATGGTAAACCTTATCAATGGTAATATTTGCTCGAATTTCTGTTAAATTTAGTATACCTTGTCGTAGTATTTGTCATTATAATCCTCTTGTTATTAACTTTTGTAGATCTATTTATGCTATGGCTGATCCTTTTACGAGGTTATGCCGACAATTTAATAATTTGTCTGAATTTGTTGATTTTTCTCTAAATAATAATGTTATAAAGCATAAAATCATTGATTTTCTGAATTCATAAATTCAATATAGTCATAAGTACATTGTTATTATAGTCTGTAAGGATTATATCCATTGACTAAATTTAAATAAATAAATAAATAAATAAAATTATGTTATTGTTATCTATGTTATAGCTTAAAACATACCAATTATTTTAAATTTTTTTTAAACTAAACACATTTATTTATGTATATTAATTTAACACGTCGACAAATTTTTAGGGCTTACGGAATAGTAATAGGGTATCAAGAGTAAGCATTATATATATATATATATATACTAGTTTTTACCAGCGGATTTGCTCTAGTTTATTATCTCCATCGGTGATACAGTTTCGGAGAGGCATATCTTATCTCTACGTCGCCTCCTGGTCTTATTGAAAAATATATATGCAGCATATGTAACCTTCTAGAAGCATAAACAGAGATAGATAGAGATTGTAATTATTTTTACTTCGTCGGTTCTACACAATACCGACGAAGGAGGGCGTTCTGATATGCTTGTGAATTGGATAAAGTTGAAACCGTTACGTTCAGTGATCAGTCAATATGCCTTCGCCACTGAAACCTACCGACAACAACTGACACACAAAGCCACACACAAATGCACATCAGAAAAAATGCGAGATGTTTTTATGATTCTGAAACTGGAATTGAACGCAGGAAATTTTTGGTTTTTGTAGTCAACGTACAGACTGCTGCTTCAGCCATCCCCACCCTCATTTGTGTCAACATTAGCTTTATTGAAAGAAATGGTGGAATTCTTTTCAAACTGACGCATAAAAAGTAACCCATACGAAATAAATATTGCAGATTTTGTGCATACCAAGACACATTTTGTAACATTTTTCCATGTCCATATCTAAAATAATTTGCTTTTGGTTGTATGAGACACAATTTTACTTTTGCAACACCGGCTCGTGTAATGCAAGTAAGTCCGTATTTACACCTTGCAATAAACGCCGCGTTTTTTTTTCTATTTTCTTTAAAGTTGCTTCGAAACTCTTGTCGCTTTTATTTGAAATTTTAAAGTATTTATTTTCATTGAGCTTTAAAACATGTTAAATAAAAAATATAATTTTTCTTAATACTTGTTTTTTTAACCTTTTTTATTATTTGAACAATCTATTTAATTTCGCTTTAAGGTTTTTTTTATTTTTTTTATTTATAGTTTTATATAATCCCGATATTTCGTTAACCTTCGGTTAACATCTTCGGAAAAATTTTTTTTTAAATATTTATTTATATTTAAATAAAAATTTCTGGACTAAAAAAGATGACAACAGTTTTAAATTTAAAAATGAAAAGAGAGAAAATCGAAAAAAAATACAAAAATTACTCCGTCAGTCGCCGGTATGCAACTTTTTCACACCAATTTCTGCGCTACACCGATCACTATCAAACAAAAAGTTTCATACAAAAGTTGTAGGGTTTATTGCAAGGTCTATAGGCTTGCCTACCTCTGCTTTGGATGAACTATGAACAACATGTAGTAATCCAATTCAGTTTTAAAACTGCAAACTTCTCTTCGCATCTTCGCATCACATAAAACATTTTATATAGAAAATTTTAATAGACAAAGAAATGTAACAAAAGTTAGAAGCTGAATAACATGTATACGAGTAATAATAATAATAATAATAATAACAATAAAGCTAGAAGTAGTGTTTATCGAGAATAGAAATGCATTTAATCAAACAGAACAATAGCCAAAATGAGATACATAACAATACCAAATGACATGTTCTAAGCAAAAAGAGTTAAAAAAATATCAGTAACTAAGGCACAATACAATGCGGCCACATACATACATATATATTGCTAGTACTTTGCAACAAAATCAGCAACAACAATAGAAAACTGACAATTTATGTGGGGACAAATAAATGAGGCGGTGAAGGTCAGTTTTCAAACTCATTTCCTTGGGGTCTACTGTAAAATGTAAACTTAAGCAGACGCAAGCAAATGCAATTGTATTCAATATTTGAGATAAAACACAACATACACACTGCCGCAAATGCCTGGTTACTACCAATGACATGCATATGATACGAGCATATTAAACTTTAAACATAATAAATTGTAGAAGTGTTCTGACGCTGGAGAATAGAAATATGATTTAAAATAACAATGGATAAGGAAACTAAAATAATAATTTAATTGGAATTGAAATAGACATCTGGATTGGGTAGCTTAATATTTATCTACTAGTCTGTCCTTTGAGATGTTGTCTTAAAGTTAAAATAATTGGACAAAAATAAGTGAAGGTCTGTGGCTACACAGCAAAAAAAAAAAAAAACACATGCAAAAGAAATAGTTAATGCATGTATTCTATTGCAAATGAACTGGTTCAACTTAGCTAAGGAACGCATGATTTCAACATCGGGGTGTCATTGGCGACCACGTGTTCATGTTTAATAAAACATCTCGTGCCTGGAACCCAAGAATGTTCCATGATTTGCATACGTTTTAGCATGTGTTCAGATATAACAAAACAGCTCGTCATGAATACGACGCAAATCACTAAAGTTAAATTACAACTGCAAAGTTCTCCATACGAATTAATCGGCAGAATTCAAAAGTGATACTGTTGTAAACTTTTGAGCTGACATTAAAAATGAATTCATATAAATAAATGCTTAAGAACTCATCAAAATTCCAACTCAAATTATTCCGTAACGTTACTGCGACTGGGCTGTTATTCTTATTTAAAACACATATATTCGCTGTTTTACAACTCTGCTTTGCACGTCCTTTGTTTTTATAGCAGTGTTGAAGCGCCTCTGATGTCTATTAGACGTATTAATTATTGAAGCTTAATTTTTAGTAGCCGTTTTAGTAATTATTCTACTTTTGCCGGTGCTGTACAATACCGTGGAAGGAGGGCGCTCTGATATGCCAGTGGATTGGTTACAGCTGAAGCCGTTACGTTCAGTGGCCAGTGACTATGCCTTCGCCACTAAAACCTACCGACAGCAACTGACACACAAAGACACACTAATCTTCATCATCAGAAAAAATTCGAGATGTTTTTTTGATTTAGTCTGAAACAGGGGTTGAACATTTTATTTAATTTTTTCTCTTCTCCTTCGGGCACCACATGGTTTTTAATAGTCCCTGCTATTATTATTGAGATTATACTGTAAGTTATAAAAAATGTCGAACGACTTTTTTCTCTAGGACAAACGTTGCCGTATGAAGTTTACCGCATAGATAAGCATAAATTATAGTTATTGGTGTTAAAAAATCTTAAGTAAATACTCGTAATTTAAGTTAAATTTTAAATACTGCCATTGATTTTCGACTCAAAACGTTAAATAGATAAAAAGAGTAACAAATAAAGCTCGGATAAAAGTAGTTCATCTACATGGTTGGAATATATAAACAGGTCGAAACCATTGTTAAACTAGCAGAGCAACGCAATAAAATGCTCTACGCTAATAAAAAGTATAAACTGAAGGCGTTTTTTTTTTTTTTTATTTTGGAAAACAATACATAAATTGCACAAAAGGGAAGAAACGAAACTAAAAGTTAATTTTATCTTAAGGAAAATAATGTGCTGAACTCAGTAACAGTTAATGCCAATTTAAGGAAGAACAAATTTTTTTCGTCTGTCAATTTCCTTAAGACCCAGTTGTACTACATGAAAAATAAGCAGGAGGCCAAAAGCTGGAATACATTTTATCACGTGAAGTAATTTGTGTGTATTTGCTTCTACTTTATTTTCATGAAATGCTACGAAATGTAACTTTTACCGTTGTTTTGGTTTATATTTATATTTGATTAAAAAACTGTTTTGGTGTGAGGATTCTGGCTGTAGGAAGGGAAATAACCGTTCGCTTAGACTTTTATATGTAATAAAAATTAATAAAAATTTAAAAGTTAAGTTGCTGTCAATTTTCAAGAAAGTACATAAACCTAAAGTGATGTGAAAACGAAGACAAATAATGTTTTTTTAATGTCTAAGCTGTTTTTATATTAAATTTTTTAAAGAGACACAATCTAATGAATAAATAGCTGTGATTTAAAAATTGATTATTTTATTCCAAATACAGGGAATAATAAATATTTCAAACAAATTTTAAGTGAGTAACAATATGAACAACAAAATGACAATAGTTAATTATCTAATAGTATAAATAAGTTATAACCTTTTTGAAAGTAATTTCAGAAATGAATTAACATCTCAGATGAAATGGTGACAAACAACTAGCTTTTGCTAATGCAACTCTGTCATTATACCTTTCCCTGGAAAAGCTAGTAACATTTCGCGATTCTTAAATCAAAATTCAAGAAAACAAGAAAGAAAGGAAACAATAAATTTCGTCAGTAAAGAAAACCTTTTTATAAAACATTTAACAAAATTTGAAAAAATAATTATATATATTTTTTGTTCAATTCACAAGTTCGTATTAACGTCGTATGCATACTGTAATCTCTTTATAGAATTTTATATGTTTCTGAATAGTATTTTATATGTTTCTGAAATAGTAGAATTGTATTGAGGCCAGATCTGGGAATATTAAGTTTTTTTGATTAATTTTAGAAAAATCACCCAAATGTGCCATAACTTATACTAGAAATTAAATTCTTTTTAATGATATATTTTTTAATTTTTAATGATATATAATTATTTTTTTATATTTTTTATATTATATTTTTTTATTTATTTTTAATTTTATTTTATTTTTATATTTTTTATATATATTATTTATAATTATTTTTTAATTTTTAATGATATATAATTATTTTCAATTAAATTTCCAAAGTATTTGCTTAAAAACAAAATCGCATCAAATTGAAATTTCCATACCTGATTTAATTTCATGGAATGAAATGAAATGAATGCCAAATTTTTTTTAAAGAAGATAATCGGGTGTGTTTTGTAAACCGAATCCGCAGAAAATATTTCGTTTTTAAAACCGAATTCGCATAATTTTACTCGGTTTAAAATCGAGTAGATAAGTCCGGTCGAAATTATGTACTATTCTCCCAATAAATAACTGATGAAAATAAGAAAAAATTTACCAATTTTTACTTGAAGTATTTCTTTTATCAAATTAAGTCAAATTATATACTCTGTAATAAATTTTAATACAAAATAATCAATTTAAAAAACACTCTAATATTTCTCCATGTTCTTGTTAAAGTGTGCAGATAAAGTAGATGGATGAATAAAAGCATATTTTCACTAAATTCATTAGATATATCATTAAAAAGCCACTTTTAAATAAGAATAAACATTATTTTGAAAAAATTTTCATCATTATTTTTATTGCTTAGCAAAAAGACGATTTGACGTTTTTTTTTTTTTTTTCTTAAAAATTACGATTTTTGCACTGATCTAAATATGCCAAATTTCTGCATGTTATGTTGACGACATCACAGAAAATAACCATTTCGTAAATGTGTCAACTATTATTTTGTGAAATCAATTAAGTGTAGAAGCTATTTAAATACCAATGAATTTTGTTTTAATCTTGCAAAATATTTAATGAAATTTTAAATTATTGTTATTAAAAATTTAATTGAAAATTAATTGAATTAATTTCACAGTAGTAATTTAATTGATACTATTAATTTGTTTACAAGTGAAAATGTAATTAATTTTTTAATTGATATTAAAAATTGAGTTTTATTTTTTGTCTGTGTATATAATAATATAAATTATGAGAACCTTTAAAAATAATCTATGAATTTCATCGGAACCAATCTAGTCAGATTTAAAACTCAGAAATGATTTGTTAACTTCTTTAGGAGACGTTAGCAATTTGAAAACCTATGCAACTTATATGGCCGCTTGTATGTATTTATAGTGCTTTTTTAGCTAATATTACAAAAATATTCACATCTACACACATAACAAATCCAAGTAAGTTTGACTCGAAATGGCCAAAAACGGCAACGCTGTCTGTGAAGGTTAAAAAAAAAAAAGATACAAAGCAACGGAAAAAAGTTAATTTCATGACAAACACCGGAATAAGTATTATTGACAAGTAATTATGGGTTTTACCTCTAATGGGCGCTTAAATAATTAAATAGATTTTTCTATAAATATGAGCACGAGTTGGAAATGAGTTGGAATAGAGAAATCAATGTAATCTAAAAATATTATATACGAGTATTAATTAATAACCATTCATTTAAACGAAAACTATGTGACAAGGTTGCGTTTTTTATATACTGGAGTTTGGGCGACAAGAAAAAAGCATTTAGATTCATGCATATAATGGACTATTTTCTATCACACGTCTTTGATAAAATAACTAAACTAAAAAAAACAATAATCGGTATGGTGATTAAAGTTCTGAGAAGACGAGTAATTTGTGGTAACAGGAAAAAAATTAGAATCAACAATTTATTTACTGTCGCTCCAAAGTGTCGTTTTATTTCTGTTGTATTTATCTTTCGTTTCCATTTTATTTCCGTTTAATATTTAATTTTTATTAACCCGCATTCGTATGAAAATGACCTAAAAAAATCAACAAAATAAACAATATGAAAACAACGACACCTGCTGGTATTTTGCAATGGAATTTTTCACAGTGATATTTTTCATTTTCCACAATTATTTTAAAGACTTTAAGAAAAAAAAAACATATTTTCGAAAACTTAATTATAGTACTTGTACGGAAATATACATAAATGTGAAATTTTGTATGCTTGGATGTTTGAATGAAATTTGTCTGGCAAACACAATCAATACAGCCGATTGCAATGAAACTTTAGACACAGAGTTTTATCGTTCAGCTCTGAGCTAGCTCAATTGAACGATTAAGTAAACTGAGCGAAGTGAGCGCTCAATTTTTTTTGATGATTCTAGTTCAGTGAAGAGCGCTTGTAAATAAATTTTGTATGATGCCAGATGCGAATATTTCACGTCATTGGCAATTTAGTGGAAACACTATTTTTCCTTAAATAAATTTCTGTCTTGTAGTTAGTATTTATTTGATTTAAGTTTCGATACTTGAATAATAATAATCTAAATTTTATTAAAATTTTTTATATAATTTATATTAGCCTATGTAAAACATTTCACAAAGTTCTCTAAAATAACAAATTTCAGCACCAAAAACATATATTTACTATTTCTATTACTGATTAAAGCTGCCTTGGTGCTGTATTTGATTGAATCAAATGAGCTAAAAAATCAGTTCAGAAACAAAATCAACTGAGCGACAAATTCAACTGAGCATAAAAATCAAATGAGCTAAAAGTCAACTGATACTACTGAGCTACTGAACGAACTAAACGAACCAGCTCACCAAAAAGAGCTGAATTGAAAAGAGCGCTCACTTCAAAGAGCTCATGAACCCAAAAATAATGTATATAATGAAACATGGGCCTAATGTTTTTCCGAAAATTTAAAATATAATTCAGTCTAAAGTAAAGGCCCAACATTGCGAACCACTGCTTTGTATGCACGCCGTGATATGGGCATAAAATGAAAGAGGTTTTAATGAAGGTAACTCCTAATCAAATGGATTCACTATAAACAAAAAAAATATAGCGTGCAACTACATAATGTGGAGGTTTGTATGTTTGGATGTTTGTTACTCATTAAATGAAAAGCGACTTGATATGTTGTTATGTAGAGAACTTATAGTCTACATCAATATTTCGAGGTAAAAATGTGATGAAATTTATTTTTTTTTTTTTTTTTATCTTCGACCAGCACTCAGGAGATGACTCCTCCACATGCGATGTATTGTGCTGGAACTAGAGGAAAGGAATAGTAGGAGAAATGTTTGGAGGTGAAGCTTCGCTATCGTACAACACTGGTTTTGTACTTTTTTGGCATTTTTGTGAATTTGTTAGCTCATAACTTGCACATTTATGATACGAAAATATTTGAATATATTTTTCCATTCGAAAATGGTTTGGCTCAGCTTCGTAAATTAACCGTTTTCCACCGGTTTTTTTTCAACCTTTTATACATTTGCTAATACACTGGGTTCCTTTGACAGCTTTTAGCAGAAAAAAATTAATTTTAAAGTAGACAGCGGTATTGCCAGATATGAAAAAAGTATTTCTTTTGAACTTTTGCGCTCATATTGGTTGCGTGACTGCTTCTAGCAATAAAATAAATTTTTAAGTGGAGAGCAGTTCTATAGGATATCGCTACTGGTAGATATGATATGGTGTTCAAGATTTACGTCAGCACCTGCCCATGGGGCCTTATCTGACGGTGGTCTTAACACCGAGTAAATTTTTGAAACGATTCACTAGCGCCCCCAGAGCACTGATAAGCAAATGAGCCCGCAGGCCACCTACTTCCAGAGTTGGGTAGCAAATCATGTATAGTTATCCCTGAATTCTATAATGCACCTTGTTGAGGTGTTCGAGCGGTCTAAACTCTTGTCACATCAGAATGTTTTTATGTCAAGACCCATTTAACAGTAATACTGTTGGTTCGAAACACATTCCGGCGACTACTGTTGAATGGCAACAGCACCTAGTAGAGTAAAAGTCATATCATTAATATGTGTGTTACGACTCACAAATATTTCCGATTAGACCAAAAACTCCACTCCCTGCGTAACTTTAGGTAACAATCACAGCCACTACGAGTCCTTACCCATACCAGCACACACTATCGAACTTTCGGGGTAGACACGAAGTACTCACAAGGAGTACATCAGTCTTTAAACCCGTACTTATTGTTGGGAGTGTGGGGCTAGATTCGAATCTAACTGGTATTAACCAGTCGTTCATCAATCTCTAGTCGGATTTTGAAGAGTCACCTCTTCTATCATTTTCGAACCTCAGGGAGGAACAAGGTAATGCTGCCCCTTGAGCTGGGTACCGCGGGGTTGCTCAGACACCCGTAGGTTCTGAAATTCAAGATTCCAGAACCCCCCTGCGGGAGGTAGATATGATATAGATGGTGAAGGGATAGATAAAGGAAAGCTTCATTCTCTCTACATTCTCTGCTTTTACACGTTTTTTATTTATAGCAGTGTGCTAGCGGCTCTGATGTCAAGCACACATATTCAATTTTAAAGCTGTGTTTAGTAGCCATTTTTATTAGCTATTTTCCTGCCCCGAAGTTATGCAATACCATGCAAACTTTTCCTAAATTAGTAAGAATTTTCTTCAACTAATCTTGGCTTGATTGATGACAAAATGTTTGTTTCTTCTTCATATCTGTTTCTTAATGAAACTATTTATATAGTATTTAGTCTAAGATAGAAACGAATAGGAATTAATAATAACAAAAAATAAAAAATTCTATGAATAAAAAAGTAGAAAAAAAATTACCACTGAATTATATCTTTCGTGCTTTGCTACTACATTATAAAATACATCTTTACTAAATCTTACATAACAAGAAATTCCACAGCTTATTGGAACTTGTTCAACTTTTTGAAACTTAGAAATCTTCAAACATTATTGCTACTGTGAAAGCGAATTCGAGCAAAGAAAAAAAAAACTTTATTTTATGTCAAACAAAATTGTTTCTCTTCCTTTTCCGTTAGTTTAACTATTTTTTAATATTAGCTTTCTTGGCAAATCATTTGCTTCTATTTAATGGTTATTTTTTGTTCGTAAGCTAAATTTTTTACTTCCTTTGCTTGTTAAAACAAGTAAAAAGTGGCTAAAAAAAACTGAAATTTATGAAAAAACTTGCATATGGAAAATTGGTTTTTCTTGTGCAAGATATTTTATACCGCATTTAGTATGTTTGTGCATTTAAGCAACTGCTAGAAAGAGTCTCATTGGCAGAATTGAGATGAAGCAAAAAAAAAAATGTTGCACTTTACAACTTGCAGAAATTTCTTTTCGTATGTACATTAGGGTGAACCGTCGGTATTTTAAAGGTATAAAAGTCTTCGAATAAATTTCGAATACCTCCAGAATGTTACATACATATATCTAAATTATATACACTTAGTCGCAAAACTCTACATACAAAACCGAAATTTCATTTAAATTGATTTAATAATTTTTCTAGTTTTTTGAGCTCTTCTTATATTAATAACACTAATTATTAAAGCTTAAGGTCTTTTTTAATATATTTAATATTTATTCTGATTCGATATTTCGCTACTCCTTTGTGGTGTAGCTTCTTCAGGAAAATTGGTTTTTGTTTATAATGAAAAAATATTTTTTTTCCTGAAGAAGCTACACAAAGGAGTAGCGAAATATCGAATCAGAATAAATATTAAATATATTAAAAAAGACCTTAAGCTTAAATAATTAGTGTTATTAAATTGATTTATATATACTCGTATATACATACTAAGCGAAAGTAAATAAAATAAAATTTGAAGGAAACTCTTTTTTTAAGGAAATTGAACAAAACATCCCCAATTAAACTTGATGTGTGTGAAACAGCTTTTAGTGTTACACTTTTTTTTTTTATATTGCAAAGCAAACGTGTGCCGCTCAACAAAAATATGCTGAAAATTAAAAACACCATTTGTTGGGAATATATTTCCAACATACACACACACACACACACACTCGTAGTTTCTCATATTATTTGCTTTCGCCTATTCGTCTCGTAACTTTATATCGATTTTTTGGGCAATTAAAAAAATTGTTTTTCTTTTCCTTATTTACAGTTCTGAGAAGTGTTTTTTTTATATGGAATAAAAAAAAAAGTGTGGTTGGAATAGAACCCTTGATTAAAATGCCAGTAACACCAGTATGTCTGCGGTTATTACAATTTAATTTGCAAAATGTTTTAGGCCTTTTTTCATTTATACTTTGTGGTTGTTTCATATTCAATATAATTTTCCCTGATTAAGCGTAGAGAAATTATTTTAAAGTGAATTGTGGCATTGCGTCTGGAAGGTTATTCTCATTATAATTATTATAATAATGGTGTGATTTTAAACACTCTAGCAGTCACTAAACATTTTTCAGATGCGCTTTAACGTCTATGCTTTCGTGCGTCAATAATTCAGCAATAAATCATCAAGAAAGTGAATTAATTACATAACAAATATAGTAAAACCGCGAAAATTCGTACAATATTAAATCGAAAAACTCAAAAGTTCGAAATTCAAGGCTGGTCGGCTGGAACGACTGAAATCAAATAAACTTTGATCAAATCGCTAATTCACTTTTTTTTTATAATTCTATGTCTGATGAAAATCGTACTCGAAATTGTTAAAAACTTCTTATAATTCGTAAGAAATATAAACTTAGAAAGACAATGCTTTTTCACACCGACTGGTACTCCTTCTAATATTCCACGTGAAATTCTGAAAAAAATTATAAAAAAATTCACACGAATTGTTCATAAAAAAAATTTGATAAAAAATAAATTTTTAATAAATATTTTTAATAATTTAAATAAAATTATTTATTAAATAAATAAATTTTAATTAATCAATTTATATTGATTTGCACAAATTTCTTTTTGTTTCTTTTATTATTTTATTTCTTTTATTATTTTATTTATTTTGACATGAAATGTATTTCGCAACACTAAAGTAACATTTTTTCATAATGAGAAATAAACATTTTTTGCTGTACGTATTTCACGACATAAAAATGAAAATGCAAATTAGATTTTAACACATCTTGCGTAAATTTTATGAATGAAGAAGATCCCGCAGATATTGTTTTTAAAGAATAAACAATACCCATCTGAAGAATAAAAGAAACATTTACTTGCCATAGAAAATTTTTTAGGATTCATCGTTTTCTAAAAAAAAAAAATCGTGTGCTGTAAGCCAGACAAACACTGGTCATTATAGACTTAAGATGTCAAAAATAAAATACAAACAAATATATCAGAACCAGCGTTACCAAAAAATTAATAAAAATGTAATACATTTCATCCATATATTCTCATATTCTATTTTTATTGGAATAATACCTCTACAAAGCAAAATTTTTACATGGATTCGGCCTTCGAAAATAAATGTTGTGGCGTTCTGCTTGGGTTTGTCAGTATAATGACAACTCTCTTATATATCGATCCTTTGGTGCAATACCGTCGTAATTCAAAAAATAGTGAACTGAGAAAAATGCGTTTGAAGTTTTGAGCCATTTTTTTGATAGTATTTTCGTTTATTGCACCAAAAGCTCGATATGATCTGTTCCCTAGTGATCATCAAATGTAATTTTGGATCGTAGAATTTTCAAACTTTAGCATAATTACAAATTAATTTGAGGTTGTCGTTGAGTTAAGTAGTTAACGTGTCGACTCTGAAACCAGAAGATTCACTTTTTCAATTCCCGATCAGACTGAAAATGATTCAATTGTGTCCGCCTTTGTCCGGCGGTATTTGAGCCCTCCTCCGGAGTACCTGACTGTCCGTCAGCTTAAAAATTAATGCCTCAACATAACATGTGAGACGAAGCAACTCTGCTGTACAAATTTTAAAAAACTACAGAGTTGTGCTTCATTTTATTTTCATATACTTTTGGATTGTTGAAAACAAAGAATTACTTTTTCTTAATACTGGTTTTTTTAACCTTTTTTATTATTTGAACAATCTATTTCAAAATAAAATAAAAATGAAAAAAAATAAAAATTTCCAGAAGATGTTAACCGAAGGTTAACGAAATATCGAGATTATATAAAAATAAGAGATGAAAAACCTTAAAGCTTAATAAAATAGATTGTTCAAACAAATAATTACTTCATAAAAATTTTTTTCTTCAATCTACGGACTTAATTTTAAAAAAGCACAATAAAGTAGCAGTCATATTTTTTATGGGCCATTGTAAATTTTTTTTTTTTTTTTTTGAGAGAAGTAACACTCAGGCAATGATTGCCTACTAGTAGGTTTTAACTTCTAGGAAAGGAATAGTAATAGAGATTACAGATGATGAAGTGATAGATGGAAGAAGACTTCAATATTTTTACAATACTGCTTTAGCACACTTTCTTGTTTCATAGCAGTGTTACACCGCCTCTGATATCAAAGAAAGGCCTTAAATTTTTGACGCTGTAGTTGGTAGACATTTTATATATTACGAGTATTTTACTTCGCCGATGATGCTACACACAATACCGACGAAGGAGGGCGCTCTGATGTTACTTGTGGAATATCCCAAATAGTTTATTAAATAGTCGTATACTTTTAATTTTATATATTGAAAATTCATGGACACATCATGCACGCACGGACACATACTCTTACAAACACTCTGGTGTGCCAACAGAAGCCAATGGGAAATTTATGTTTATTGAAAAAAAAAAAAGTTAAAAATGCAAACATAAATTCACCCAGCATGTAGATGCAAATAACAATTACAAAATAACACCAACAACTACATGAAGAAGAAGACAATTCGACAAATAACCTTGCATTTTTTCAAATTGTGTCTTTTTATTGATCATAAGCGGAAAGCAACACAACTGCTACAAGAAAACTAAAAAAAAAGTTGTTGTAATAGCCTGCAAAACAAGACGCCTGAATATGTGTCCGGGTGTGTGTGTGTGTGTGTGCTCGGTATGGTTACGTGCTTCTTTATAATTTAATAAAATTCACTTGGTTGATTTTAAAGCCACCAGTCATTTATAAAATGCAAATAATAATACACATTTATATACATGTTCATAATTGCATTTAAATTTCCAGACGCAGGCAAAGCAATTGCGCCAATGAGATTATAATATTACAAATATTTTATTGATCTACTAAAAAGTAATATTAAAAGAATAACTCAATATATAAAAGAGAGTGTCGTTAGTTATTACGCTTATAACTCAGGAATGCCTGAAACGATTTCGATGATTCCCACCAATTCCGACTAGTCTCCGGTCAAACAAGAAGAAGCCTACTTACGTTGCCACGCCCATACAAAGTAAATATTAATTTTTGTATACCTTGGGAACAGTTGTAGTGAAAGTTTCAGAATATAGTCCAAATGACTTTGTAGTTAAAACAAATCATCAGTCAAAAACTGGGAGTGTTTCCGTATTTGGTCAGTACAAATCATCAGTCAAAAAGTGGGCGGAATTGAACAAGTAAGAGTGGTATCCCAGCCATACAAAATAAATATTGATTTCATTATATCTTGAGAACGGTTAAAGTTAAAGCCCGCAAATTCCCATTTATATTTCCCGAAATCCATGTGTAACGCACTTTTACAGTGTAGGAATAATTGTAACTGATTTTGTTTAAGAAATATTTTTTCTTAAAGCAAATATGCCATTTTTATTATTCCATTTTATACTCTTTTAAAAATGTGTGCAGCTTAATCGTTTTTTAAATGTATCGTACGCACGCGCTCCGAAATTTACCTTATCTCTATTAAATTTCGGCGAATTTATTTCATATAGAAATTTTATATTTTTATACAGTTTTCGTACATTATATAAATAGTTCTGTTATCAGAAAAAAATATATGCGGTCGATTTGGCAGCGAATCGCAATACGTACTAGAGAGAGAAATCTAATTGTTTGTCCGTACAGCACGTAGGTGGAGGCCTTCTCTGTGAATCGAATATCTATAAACAATACTCCCTCTAGCCCCCCAAAAAAAACATAATTTCTTAGTTACTGCTCAATGAATTGCTAGCTATTGGCTGCGCTCTCAAATGGTCGGTTTGCATATAATTGACTGTGGCTGCGGCGGATTTGATATCAGCGCCCGCAGCTCAGCTTCAAAAGTTTGAAAGAAAAATTGACAGGTTTTTTTTTCGAACGCAACATAGAACAAATTATATGAGTAAGAGAAGATCATAGACACATACTACTTCAATGTTTAAAAAAAAAAACGCCCTTGAAAGGTACGAAAATCCAGTATTTACGGAAGAAATAACGTAAAAATCTTTTCTGTTATATTGAAGATACATTTAGATTAGATTTGCGTCTTCATAAAAATTTTGTTTTTCTCAACACTCCTCTGTGACTTTTTTCTTGCTTTCAATTTACATTTTAACCATTTTTAGGTCACGAAGGTCACACAATTGCGTCTGCCATTGTTTAGCATAAATTTGCTCTCAGATAGTGTTGTTTGGCAAGACGCCAATTTCTTCAAATACAAATGTAAAACGCTTCTTCCTGACTGCCACCTCCGAATTTGGGTTATGCTTCTTAATCAAATTGATTTACTTTCAGCATTTTGTGTTTGGTTTGTTTGTGTAATATTACGCTGTTATTTATGAAAAAGTCGTCGATGTGAAAATATTATATTTTCTATTTCAAGAGCTGTTAAACATTTTTGTCGACCCTTGAACGTGACTTATGTGTGTAATTTTAGCGTTAATTTTTCATGTGGTTCTTTAATGAACTTTTTGTGTTGTTGATTTAGATTTGTTGAAAATAGATTAGCTGAAAAGGATAAAATTGGTTATTCCACGCCATCTGCTCGCAAAAAAACAATTATACAAAAATATCAACAGTATTTTCTGAGCTCTCTAAGATACCTTTCTTTTTTAAAAACAATATTGAACGCAGATTTTTTTTGCATTGTGGCGAAATTAATGGTTTTGAAAACAATTGTATAATTTCTAGAGGAAAGATATTCGAACCATAAGAGAATTGCCAGATCAGTGACTCCTAAAGAATTTAATTTTTTTTTATTAGTAGCATGCAGGCCATGATTGTCTACTACTATGTTTTATACATATTCTATAGGAAAGGGATAGTGATAGGGATGACAGAGGAAAGATGTAGCATTGCATTTGAAGTTGTGTTGTACCGGGTGTCTGGTAGCAAATTTATATTTTTAAATACGATTATTTCAAAAAGTAATAAACGGTGCGGAGGGAATTACCGATTGTGCGGATTTGTCAGTCACGATGTCACAGTGGTCGAGTGAGCATCGCGCGTTCACCGTGGAGACATTTTTTAAGAGTAATGATTCTTACGTAATTGCTCGTCGACAATTTTGTTCAAAGTTCGGTATTCGGCGAATAAATGATGGACCGAGTGTAAATTTAAGTCGTTCGTGGGTGCAGAGATTCAGCGCAACTGCTTCGGCTATGAATGCCGCACGGCCAGGGCCCAGTCGATCTTCAAAGACTCCCTAAAACATTGAACTGGTTGAAAGCAGTTTACGTGAAAATCCGCGACTTTCAATACGGAAAAGAGCAGCCTCACTGTGACTTCCAAGAGCAATTATTCTTGAAATTTTAAAAAAGGATCTGATTGATCTGGATGACATACTCTTTAAAAAATCACATTCGCTTTTCCATTAATAAAACTTTGTGTCAATTATTACGTTTTTTATTTAAGTTTGAAAATATAAATCTGCTACCAGACACCCTGTAGTAGCTACTTTGATTAATTATTTTATTTCGTCGATACTATACAATACCGACGAGGAGGGCTCTCTGATGTCTGTATCTGTAGACTGGTATCAGCTGAAGCCGGTACTATTCAGTGACCCGTGACTAGGCCTTCGCCATTGAAACCTTCCGATAATAATTGACACAAGGAAATTCTAAAGCACATCAGAAAAAATACGAAATATTTTTATGACTGGGGTTCAACCCAGGAAATTTTTGGTTTTGTAGTCCACGTGCTAATTATTTCAGTCATCGCCACGCCCCGAGGCATTTACATACGAATGTCGTGATTGTAAATGGTTTGTTCCAAATTAAAAGACACGTAAACTTTAAAGACAGAAATTGTTTTTTATTATTTAAACAAATTTTTTTCAATATTCTTCAAATGGGAGGCGATGGTCGCAGTAGTCTGCACGTTGACTACAAAACGAAAAATTTTCCTGGGTTCAACCTCAGTTTCAGCCTCATAAAAACCTCTCGCATTTTTTTTCTTAAGTGCATTTCTGTGTCTTTGTGTCAGTTGTTTTCGGAAGGTTTCAGTGGCGAAGGCATAGTCAATGGTCACTGAACAGTAACGGCTTCAGCTGTATCCAATCCATATGCACGTCAGAACGCCCTCCTTCGATGGTATTGTGTAGCAGCGACGAAGTAAAACAATTAAAAACGAGCTTTAAAAATTAATACTTCTCCTTCACATCAGAGACGCTACAATACTGCTGTAAAAACAAATAACATGGAAAAAAGCAGTGTTGTTGGGTAGTGAGCTTCACCTCCTATCATTTCTCCTACAATCCCTTTCCTATAGTTCCGGCATCGCATGTGTAGGGGTCATCTCCTGAGTGCTGGTCCAAGATAAAAAAAAAAAAAAAAATTAAATAAAAATGATTGCTTGGTGTTACGTAAGTATTTCATTTCAATTTTTTTAAGAATATTTGTGGCTGCGAACGGTGTATATGCATATGTATGTGTATATAAGGATGTGTGCCTAATCACCAAGCAAAGGCACGAAAATATTTTATTTTTCTGTTACGTTTTGAAATCGCTCTATATAAATTGCTTTCTATAATTTAATTTGATTTAATATTTATAACCTCTTAGTAGCAAGAATGGGTTACTAAATTTGAATTGAAAAAAATATATAAAAACGAATTTAAAATTTCATGTTTTTCACCGTTTTGTATTGATGAATTTCTACTTGTTTTTTTTTTTTTAAATTAAATGATGTTTGTATTTGTTTTTTTAATTCTTAAAAATGCTTTGCTTTAAATGATATGAATTTATTACAACACTTTGGGACGCTTTATTTAAACTTTTTGTTAAAGTTTTGGTACTTGCAAATTTTCTTTAGTCGTTAAGAAGACACACTGTAGAAAATATACCGTGTCACGGAACAACTGCTTAATATTCAGGGCATATTCTTTTGCAGCAAAAAAAAAATTTAAATCATTTTCTTCTTTTAAGCCCAAATAAAATAATATAAATTTTTCCACACACACATAAATACACCAACAATCACATGGATGCATTTCATAAATTTTTAAAAGCACATGTTTCGCAACAATAACAGTACATCCGACATCACATTGAATAAAGATAGCCAGGACTAAGAGAGATTTGTGCAAATGCACACATATGTATGTATGTATATGTTAGATACATACATATACATTTGGAATATGGAATATGGATAGAAATAAAGATGGCGCAGGCACGGGTAAGTGCAGTATGGAAATGTATTTAACTGATGGAAGTGCTTATGTACAGTGTGACCATTTTGTATGTAACAACATACTTACATATCGACCCCTGTGCGCGAAATTATCGTATGTTACAAAAACTAAATTTCACAGGAGAGCGTTTCTATTCGTCTTTTTTTTATTTGCCTGACAGCAGTAACTGTCACATACGATAAAATGTACATAGTGTTATCTCCATAACTATAACAATTATCGCTATAATACTTGATCTGCAGATGAATTAATGGATTTAGAACCATTTTGCATAAAAAAGTCGATTTCGAAAAAAGTGTAACATACGATAATTTCGCGTACAGGGCTCGATATATTGTGTGTAACTTTGATGCAAAGGAAAATGTGATATATGAAATATTTGCATAATTTAAAAGAACATTAACGGTCAAAAAAGAGCGAAAGTGTGATTGGGATTGTGTCAACAAAATTAAAAAAAAATAACAGAAAAAAAGAAAAATTATTAAATAATTTCAAATAATTTGGGGTAAATATAAATAACAAAATCGACGAGTAGTCTATTTTTAAATGAACGCCACAAGGCTTACAACCTTACACAATGCCACAACGTTACAACAAATGAGCACGGTTGCAATAACAAGGAGATTTTAGTACAAAAACAGTGTTTGCTATCGTAAGTTTAAGTTAATTTCAGTGAAATTGATTTCGATTCTCTTATTTATTCTCTTATTTATTAAAAACATTTTCATTTTATTGTTATCTTTTCAAGTGCTGAAAAATAACAATAAAGTGCAAACATGTAAAATAAATAAAGTAAATTCGGTCAAGAAATCCAATGCACTTTTGCTTGTCAAGAACTAGTTAGGCTGACGTCAAAATGAATATAAAATTATCTAATTGCAAATAGATTTCGGTGGAAATCCTGAACGGCCTACCACAGGCTATCGCTATGGCAGACGAAGAAGATTGTATGGTCGCTTCAAGGTAGCAATGTTCAAAAATAATTATGGAAAGAACACCCTAAGTGTAACCTTACCAACAATATTCAACACGTTACCATTAAATATGTTGCAAATCACAAAAAACTATAAGAGAAAAAAACTTATTAAAAATCATTTTCTAGGCATGCAATGAATTTTTATATATTTTAGTTAGGAATAACATATCGGAAATTATGCAATATTTTTTTTTATTTTATTTTATTTTCTTTTTTTATATAAAAATTATTTATTATTATTAATAACCAAAGTTATGAACTTAATTATGGAACAACCAATATATACAACTTAGTTAATTCTCCTGCAGACAAGCGATTTGCTTCGTGGGATTAAGATTAAGGAAATGTATATCTTCAATATGATCAATAAATAATAATGACTTCTTAAAAAAAAAAAAAAAGTTCTGGATGTGTAATTTATATATGTGACAATGGTAACTCTGGTGTAGTATGAATATATAGTACTTTTTGTATTTAAGTGGAGGTATGCTGTGTGGATATGCGAAAGTGTTATAGTTTTTACTTTTTTTACACAACACAATAAAATAAATATCAAGGAAATGTAACGGCGTTAATTGCTAGAAAATTTATTTAGATTTAAACTTTTCACTTTCTATTTATGTATAATATTTCTGTTATTCAAGAATGTTCAAGTGACAAATATTTTTAAAACGATTTCTTTATAATATTTTCTACAAACAACATACAACATTCATTGCATTTTCAAAAACCTTTTTTTTATACTTCTTGCTGTATTATTTTTTTATTGATTTTTCTTTCAGAACAATTATTTAATTTTCATAAAATAGCGTAGAAATGTTCTTTATAAATCGCATAGAATTTCTCTCTATAAATGCTTTAGTAAATTATTTCCTTTTGTTAGCGAGTTTAATTATATAAATCATTAAATTAAATTGTACTATAATGTGTTTACACAAATTATTTTACGTTGGTTTCGCTTTCGATACGGTTAATTTTTTATTAATATCACGCGATATGTTTTTTTTTTTTTTTTTTCTTAATTTCTGTTTATTCTTTAAAAAATGGAAAATGAATGGAAATAATTGAGAATAAACACACAGGCCTCTCAAAGAGGTTTTCTGGTATAAAAAAAAAATATTAATATTATGGAGACCCTTGGAAACTCTAATAAAAAATTTTAAAAATTTGGCAGTTTTTTTCGCATGGAAATAACATTTTTTTAGTGCCCGATCGAACGTCCAGGTTTGGTAAAAATTATGTTTGGCCAAAGTTTCAAATATTATTCGTAGTAAAAATAACATTGCACAATATTAAATATATAAAATCCCATTTTATCACGTTAAAGCAACTAAATTAATACGGCAAAATTCAAGATTTTCATACAAAGATAGACTAATGTCAAACTAAGAAAGAAAATTAACATTGAACAATGAAAAATTAACAAATGTCAAATGTTAAATCAAACTTAAAACAGCTTGAAACTACATTTAAAAGTTTTTTCTGTTTACTTTTTGGGAGGTTTTATATAAATACTAGATCGCCGTCCCGGCTTCGCCCGGAATCTGTTTACTAATGAGAAAAAAAACAAGTTTTGCTGTTTTCAGCTGACCCGACAAACGTTGTTTTGTCATGTATATTATTTCTAGGAAACATTTTTTTTAGTTCAATAAAATTAACTATCTACTGTAAGTGTGCGGGGATTTACTTTTAATCGAAAGCGTTGTAGACAATGAAAGTATGCTTTATTTAGGTTAATAAATTAATATTTATCAAAGTAACAAATATATCTTCAATTACAATTCTGGATAGCTATCAAACTATTAAAAATAATTATTAATATTTTTACTATCAACTGTATAGTGAGTAAGACAGGAGACCGGCTTCGTTCTCAACGCTTTAGGGTCAGTCGCCATATTGGATTTAGGTTGATGATAAACTTTTCAAAATCTCCTCATACCCTTTCATTTGATACCCATATTGAAAATATGCATTAAAATAGGTTTTTGCAGTTTTAGGGTCCGTCGCCATATTGGATTTAGGGTGATGACAAACTTTTCAAAATCTCCTCATCATAACCTTTCATTTGATACCCATATTGCTAAAAAGGAAAAAGCAAGTAAACAAAAAAGTGGAAGTAAAGTGGGCGTGGTTAATTTTAGGGGGATGAAAAATATATGTTGTCCGATTCTCAAACCTACACAAAGTTTCATGAGAATCGGTCATGCCGTTTCGGAGGAGTTTAACTACAAACACCGCGACACGAGATGTAAGATTTCTTAGCTTTGTCAATAATTTGGTGGAATGTCACACAACGAAATGTACTGTTCAGGGAACAGTGACTACGCCTTCGACACTGAAACCTTCTGACAACAACTGACACAAAGGCACTCTAATGCACATTTATTACAAAAATGCGAGATGTTTTCATAATTTACTCTGAAACTGGTGTCGACCACAGGAAAGTTTTTGTTTTGTAGTCAATGTGCAGGCTACTTCAGCCACACTCGAACGACGCTCAGTGCCGTGTTTTCATACAACGAGCCGGCCGAAAATAGAACTAATTATTGTAAAAAGTTATTATTGTTTTAATTGATAAAATGCAGCAAATATAAAATTTAAAAAATTTAAGATAAAAATATCACAAAATACAAAAAAAAAAAAACTCGACTTTGATGAAAGCTTGTACACTAATTGAATTGCAATTTTAAGTAAAAGGTTTAGCTAAGTTTAATCACAATCAGAGCAAGGATACATAAAGCTAAAAAAATATTCTTATTCAAGTGTTTAAAAAAAGTGCAACAAAAAACTTTTATCTATACAATACACAAATCACATACAACAAGCTAATATTGCATAAACTGAGTTTCGAAATAAGGCACTCCATACGTAAGTACATACATATGTATGTCTTTAACAATTAATATATTAGCCCCACTCACAATCTTGTGCATATGGTGTTGCATCATTGCATTTGCAAAAATGTATAGCATATTTTTAGCATTGCTGTGTATTTTGTTACTGTAGAGCAAAAATATGCTATACCTTTTTGCAAATGCAATGATGCAACACCATATGCACAAGATTGTGAGTTGGGCTAATATGTCTTAATATAGTTGAACCCATTGCATTTGGTAAACTTCTCTATTACAATATATTTGCACTGTTCTTCAAAATTTTAACAATGCAAGAAAAATGAATGGCTTTAGTGTATTTTAATATTTAATTACGCAACATGCGAGTGCAACTAACTTCCCAGTCTAGCGCGATTGGTGGTGACTCACATCGAAAACATCACTTTTTCATTAATATTTACATTTAACAAAGTTAGAACATGATTTTTAAATGAATTTTTAAACTATAAAAATACTAAAATATTCTTATTTAACGTCTCCCCAAACACAACATATTTTTCGTGTCGTTCTTTAATATTCCATAAGGTTTTTTTTTTATTATTTAATTTTCTTAATTGCTTTTTTGTGCTTCTGCATATTTTTTTTTTCTCTAACACGCATAATGGTTAAAGCATGGTTTTAAAATCTAGAACGAACTAAAAAAAATCAAAATGGTCATGGCAATTGCGGAAAGCTGAAAAAGGTCATAAAGTATTCATGAACGTATAATGAGTATTTGGTTGTTTTGCTTTAAGGTTACAAAGCCTGTTTTAAAGATTTTTTAATAAGCATCGAAAACAAAAACAAAAACAAAAAAGTGGTTGCCTTGATTTCCCGTACACTTTATTATAATATTTTATATTCGCTTTTATTTAATATTTTCTAGATATTTTTGAAAAGAAAAAAAAACAATTTTTTTAATACAGCTAATTCTCTTTATGCGCGAATTTCATTTAACGCGATTCCAAAAAAAAAATATTTCATATCATATTTATTTATCGTGGTCTAAAAATTTTGTATTTTTATTAGAAAACATTATTTATCTATTGTTTGGTAAATGGTTCCCGCAGCGGGGTTTGGAACATGTTTCAAAGCTACGGTAGTTTAGCAAGCCCGCGGTACTTAGCTAAAGGTGTAGCATTACCTTAAACTCCCCTGGAGTTTGAAAATGACAGAAGAGGCGACTCTTCGAAATCTTACTAGAGATTGAGGAGGAGGTTATGCTTGTATTTCCGTGTGACTATAGAAATACAGTTCAATTCTAATCTAGTGCTACGGGGCCAGCGAAGCCCCACAGCTCTAACGCTCAGGAAGGGTTTAATGACTGATGTACTCTTAAGTGAGTACTTCGTGTCCACCCCGAAAAGTTGGAGTTAGTGTGCTGGTTTGGGAAAGGATTCGTACGCTGGGAGTTAAGTTTTTGGTCTGTTCGGGATATATATGAGTTTGACACACATATTCTGATGCGACTTTTACTTAACTAGGTGCTGTTGCCATTCAACAGTAGTCACCGGAGTGTGTCTCGCACAAACAGTATTACTGGATTAAGAGTTCTTGACTCAAAAACATTCTGATGTGACACAGAGTTTACACAGCTCGAAACAACTAACCAAGGTGCAATTTGTAGTCCAGGGATAACTATAATTACTTACCGTTTTCGTGAAATATGGCAAAACCCTTAATTTTACAAGTTTAACACTGGATAAAATTTTTTGCCGAAGTAGGATCGAAGGAGATTTTTGAAATATCAATTATAATGGTGTATTTAACGTATCTACCAAATTCCAGCTCTGTGCGAATTTTTGCCAAGTCAAATGTCTATTTTGACTAGACTAATATAAAACTGCCTGATGGTTCATATTTAGCCTTTAAATCTGGTACTGCAAATATCCTATGATATATATAATATATGAAAGAAAGAAATGTAATGGCGCAGCGGGTTGGCGGGTTCACTCCTGCCAGCGTGATTGCGAGGACAATTGGGACGCTGTGGCGCAATACGTAGGGTACGTTCTACGGAGAAAGAAGGGGCACCACGATGCGTTGCTGCAGAGCGGAACCATGGTGCCGGCTACAAACTTGGCGGAGAACCAGACGTGGGTGAGTAAGGGCGGTCTTGATTGGGATGCCGCTCTGGGTCTTCCCGAAGTCATGCGGAAAACAGTCCCGGGAAGGAATCTACCCAGAGGAGGAGGAGGAGGGAATTTTTAAGTGGTAACACCACTCGACGCAGATGACGACGGGGTCTGTAAGTGCGAAGGCATTTTCAACCGCACCTCACACGCCAAAAAAAAATTATCCTATGCGGTAGCTATATTTAGTATTTTTTACCATTTTGAAATACCTTATGTACGTGATATGTTATCGTTTAACAGGCCACAATTTATAAATTTTTGTACCACTCCCTTTTTACACGGTTGATACAATTTTCCCACAGGTGCATTAAAGCAAACTTTCGTCATTAGAGTGGTAATTACCTCAGTATAATAAAACGTTTTACCCTCTGACATTACTAAATTTAGCTATTAAATTTTTCCTGCCAATTAGTTTTCCCACTGTCACAATTAATTCTTGAGGGTGCAAACATTCATTCACTTTTCCCAGAAATTACTCCCTGTTGTTTATTTAATCGAATTGATTAATTTATTGATTTAACAAAAAGTTCATCATTAATTAATCATTCTTTTGAAACAGTGACAAACAAATACACAGCAAACACACAATTTTTAAGAATATAAATAAATTCTAAGAATAAATTACATTTAGCAAATTTCCTTAATTTAAAGAAAGCCAAATGTCATTTACACTGCATAGCACTTTCTAAATAAATTGCAAACATTATCGAAGAAGTGAATTGAATTAAAAATTGAAAATTGTCTGGATAAATGATGGAAAAAAAAACAAGACAGAAATTGAAATAAAGTGCATTTCGATCGGAATTGGAAAAACAACTAAATGTTTCTTATCGAATGATATTAAATTGAAAATGGCAATTATTACGGATATTTATAAAGTTCGGTATAAACTGTTGCTGTTTGGTTGTTTGCGACTGTTTCATTTATATATGTTTGACTTAATTTTGCCATCATTCGCATTTCTATTGAACCAGACAGGAAATTATGCAGCAAGAAGTCAAAGCAGAAATGAGGAGCAAAAAAAAACTAAAATAAATAATGAAGATAACTACAGTGTAATCTCTCTTAACCGGGCTCTTAGGGTACCAACAAATTTCTCCGTTTATGAGAGAAGTACAAAAAGGTTAAATAACAATTTGTGATATGGTTTCGCTAGTTTAAATATAAAATTTGCTAGTAATCGATGATTCAAATAGAGATACTTTTTTCAATAGCCTTTTTTTGACAGATCACGTGTGAGTCGTGTCATGCTGTCATGTTATTTTTGTTTAATATTGTTTGGCATTTCATAATGGAAAGACTTACGCCTGAACAACGTTTACAAATCGTTCAACGTTATTACGAAAATTCACGTTCTGTGAGGAATGTGTTTCGTGCACTTCGCTCAACGTATGGTCAACATATTCGGCCTACTGAACGTACTATTCGCAACACCATCACCCATTTTGAGACCCAGCATTCATTATTGAATAATGTTCGACCGGTTTGGTGTGGTTTGCAGGCCGGTGGAATCATCGGTCCATATTTCTTTAAAAATGATGCCGGTGCGAAAGTAACCGGATGGAGTAGGGGCTGTACATAATTTTTATCTAAAGTGGTTGGTTTTTTCATTTATTCAGATTTAGCTTTTTATGTTGTGTGACAGCGAAAATAAAATAAAATAAAATAAAATACTAAAAGAAAAGAGAAATAAATAAATAAAACAAACTTAAATAAAAAAAAATGGAGAACAGATTTATTGAAGCTGTTGAAATATTTATATGCGATATAAAAAAACATCTGCTTTAATATCAACAAAGTACTCATTGTGCCAACCTCATACATCAATAAGTTAATCGAAAAAGTCGACGTATAACGTACGACGTATTTTATGGGTCTCGGTCTTAAGAGAGTTATCCTTTAGAAGAGCGGTCCCTGCACTCGTATAAACGTCCCTTAAGTATTGAAAATGTGTAACATAATTAAAATACAAACTGTGACAAATTAGATTATTATTTTTTTTTTTAATAATTATTTATTTATTATTATTATTAATATTAATCGTTTTATTATTTTTATTGATTAATAGTTTGTCGTACAATTACCGACAAATCACCACAATTTGTAAAAAAGATATGTCATTTAGTTTTATATATTTTTTTTTCATTTTGCTTTCTCAAGAAGAAAATATTCCTTAATTTGGTAAAAGTTGTCGTTAATTTTATTGAAAACATAATAACAGGTAGAAAAAATAACTTTATATTATCATCGTTTATTAATTCGTTAAAAAAAACAATAAATCATTAAACTCATAGACCACAGCAGGCTGTCTACACATTTACACGACTACAAATGAGTAGTCCACTTGCAAACAACGCCAACTTAAAAAAAAAAAAATAATTCTGTAAATGCCGCGATTTCATTTTTGATTTTTAAAATACTTGGCTAAGCCCTTATCAATCTCGTTCAAAACTCTGTCAGTTCTGGTGAAATAATGAAATAAATAATAAAAAAATAATAAATAAAAATAAATAAATACTCCTGCAAAATTCTCAACACTGTTTTGCAGTTTATTTTCCAATAACTCGAACATACTTTTTTTTCTTTATTTCTACTTTGTTCTTTTCAGTTACTTCAGATAAACTAACGGTAATTTGTTATCAAAATTAGAGCTGAGAATAATTTGTACATGGTTCGTACTTGAACCAACATGGATGGCTCTCAAAATTATGTATGAGCAACCAAGTTGTACTTTCAATCATCGTTGGGATAAGAACCACGAATGAAAGAGCGAACCACCAATATTGCTGTTCGCGTGAACATGGTATTAGAGGTTATGTTAAATATAAATTTGCAAAACTGGCTATGTTTAAATTAAAAATACATCCTGAAAGATTCCTATTAAAATGTTTCCCTGTGATAATACCGCTCAATCATATCGAGACTTTGGTGCAATACCGTCGTAATTCAAGAAATCGTGAACTGAGAAAAATGCGTTTGAAGTTTTGAGCCATCTTTTTGATAGTATTTTCGTTTACTAAAGTTAATTTTTTACAAGTTTTTAAATAAAGAGGCATGTTTTGTAATGATTTCTGTTTGTAAATTTCTTGTCATAAAGGAAATATTTCATTATTGCAAATAAATATTGTTGGAAATGCCTGGAGGCAATAAAGACATGTGTAGCTGTAGAAGCTGTACAGTTAGAGATAGAACCATAATCTTTTTCCCTTTAGATATACATATATTTCCCCAAAGATTATTTCTGCAAACCCAGCTCAAAAAATTGAAATTTTGAGTTACTACGGTATTGCACCAAAGGCTCGATATGTAGGAATATAAATTTTCATAACTCCAATCAGGACTAGAAGTTTTCATTGATTTTGTTCAAAATTTCATTCTTCTAATACAGCGGTGTTTGCAAATGTTGTTAGTTTCATGCGTCGCCTTGTAGTCGGCTATTTATTATTTTGCAGACAGCAGCTATGCCATAGAAATACATTTCAGTATAGCCACATTAAATTTATTTTCATAAATAAAATAACTTAATCAAAAAATATCGTAAAAATCTTGAAAACATAATGAAACCATTTGTTTAAAACTTCTTTATTGCTAATTTATTTACAACTTTTTACGTTTGTGTTGCGTTGTTTCCTTTTTAAATCAAATAAAATAAAATGAAATATTTTTAAACTCTGATTTATTTATCACTTCTTATTATACGAGTATTAACTAAATCTGTTTATGTCGCGCACAAAAATGTAAATTAGCCTCAGTTGGCGACATCTACAAGGGTGGTTGTGTTGCCATATACAAGTATATATGTAGTATGTACATAACTGTATTGTTGTCAAAATAATCATTGCCATTATACATAAAACTTATGTATCTAATTTTATGTTGTACATAATACATTCATAAATTAAAAACTTCCAATTGTCGACCAATGAACATTTTTTTAATATTTTTTAACATAAATTTCAAGTAAATCTTGATCTTATAAAGCCGTAATTTTTGTAACTTTTTTGTTGCTTTAATTCAAAAAAACAAATTGCTTAATCCCTTTTAGTTGATTTACGTATTTCGAGCAACATGGCACCGGAAGAGCAAAAAGTCATATTAAGCATTTTTTCCTCTAATGCTTATCATAGTTGCGTATAAGCGCTTCATTTTTAAACAAATAAACAAAACAGAAAATAAAATTAGCGACATATTTAATGCCTTTAAGGTTACGGAAATAAAAATGCCATTGAAAGAAAATCAGCAAACTAGAGGAAAATTACAACAACATGTATAATGACAGAATTTGCGTTCTTCTTCCCCCACTAAGTAAATACTATAGTTGAATGTACCATAACAATAGAAAATAGCGGACAGTGGATCACAATATGTCTTCAACTGGCCTCAAAACATTGTTGATTGAAGTGAAAATATTAATTTTATTAATCGTAAATCAGTAAAGGAGTAACATCTATTAAATCCATAGAAAATCTTCTATGAAAAATTATTGAATATGTCACTTTTTAGTAAAGTAATCGACACTACAATACCGCTTGTTAGTATTTCAAAAAAAGAGAAAGGTGAAGAGAAGTTGAAAGTGTGTTGCCAGTTTTCAAAATCAAATTTCATTTTCCACACGAGTTGCAATTATGACTGACCCTGATTAAAATTAGCTTGAGTTCACAAGTTTGTAATTATTGCTAACTCTAGTGGAAAAGTCATCTCAATAAATTCTATCCTGCCTTTTATAGCACGAAATAGAGCATATAATTCAGTTTCTACTCGGGCAGCAGCAAATCAATGGTTTTTATCAATATGTTCCCAATTCTTCAGCAATGCAGACTGTGGTACAACCAAATCAAGTTCCGGCCTATGCCGTAGTATGTGACTACACAGAGAAAAATAATTTTCGTTTTCAATAAAAAAAAAAAAATTCCTATATCCAATGATATATTTTTTTTTTCAAATTTCGTGCAATAAAATTTTTCCCATAACTGGAAATTTTCCCAACTTACGATAACTTTATTAAACTTCCAGAAAAATACGTTCAATACACTCGACATTAAACTTTAATAAAAGTCTCATTGAAACTTGTAAAATTATTTAATAATAATTATTTGGAAATCAATAATAATTGTTGAATGATGTTGTTAAAATTTTATAAACTGCTTAGTAAATGTTTAATTCTGTTACAGTTTTTATTAAATATGCATAAATATTTAATAAACTGTTTAATAATTACTTTTTATTAAAGGCCGCTTTAAACGATAAGATTTGTCGTACGTAAAATGTGAGAGAAAATAAAATGAAATTCCATCCGTATGTCAAAAAAAAAGAGAGTAAAAATCGGACGGTTGTTTTCTGGCGTTTACACCATTGGTACGGACAAAATCAATTAAGATGAAAACATTTTCTTTTAATTTAACTACAGCTGTTTGCTTGTTTTCCCCAGGGATGGAGTTCTTGTGCAATTGAATTTTTTTTTAATAACCTTGAAAAATATTTTTATAACTTTGGAATATGTTATTTTCGTGGTCAAAATTTTTAGTGTACTTTTAGAAAATATACGTATATTTTTATAAAATTGTGCTGTCGTGGTCTAAAATGTACATTTTGATTTTATAAATGGTATAAATTTATGAAAGCAGTTTTCCCTCCCTGGTTTTCTCACATTTGTTTACATAAAAATGCATCCCTGATCTAATGATCTAAAGTAGGAGAATATTTTTTAAATATATCTTTTCTTTAAATATTTTTTTTTTTATAATTATAGTTTGAAACTGGGGTTGAACCCAGGTCTGATTTTGGTATTGTAGTCAACGTGCAGACTACCATTCATCGTTCCATCGCCACCCTCTTTAAATATAATTAATGATAATACTATTTCTAAAATAAAACTAATAATTACAAATCGACCAATTCGAAACTAAACTCCTCTTAAACTACAATCCTTTCGCTACAATTACACAAACTTTTTGACTCTTTCCCAAGAATATGTCGCAAATTCAGCAACATCTATATGTATATTGAATTCTAAGCAAATACCGATGTCGTTGAAATAAAATCATCAATTTATTGAACTCTTAAAATATATTAACAAAAATATGTGTTCTATTAATTTGAAAAAATATTGTTAATTTGCACGTAACAAATGCTTTCTATGCACTTTTTTAAATAATTTTTTTTAATAATTTAAATAAATTAATTAATAAGTTCTGAAATATGTCAAAATGTAGGCAGTAAAGAAATTTTAAAAATTATTGAATCACAGAATATTAAAAAATCTTTTAAATTATTTGCTTATAAATATAAAAAAAAAAAACTTGAAAGAAATAAAGTTATTTGATCCACTGCTGTAATTTATATTTTTAACTCTCTGTACTTGTAGTTGCATAAAGACAAGCTCAAAATTCTTCTATAACACCCTTTCTATACAAATTAATTTCTTTTTTCTATTATACTCGTAGTATCAGATCGTTCGATAACTTTAACTAGTTGGATATGAAAAGAATATATAGAACGTGGCATCGTCGATTCTCTATTATTGTAACATGCGTTCGTTTTTCATCATTGTGAGCAGATTTTGAAATTTATATTTCTTGCACACTAAGAAATACTAAATATATCGTTACCTTAGTCTAGAGAGGCTCTAACTTATATTCTTCTTACTATACAGGAGGAGGAAAAAAAATAAATATGTTTTTCAAGCTGTTTTTTTTATTAAAATTCTCTAACCACCACATTAATTGTTTTTTCAAACGAAAAAACTCGAAGGACCTTATTATATTCAGGTAACGATATGTATACATTTTATTGGCTTTATTTTGCACGGTGTTTTTTATATGGACTTGAAGTAGAAAATTATACTTTTTTTCAAACAGTTCAAAAATATAAAACAAATGTTTTTTCGTTGTTACTTAAATGAGATCCTAATAATTATTTTTTTATGAGGGCTGCCCCAAGAGAATAGCCTGAAATCAATATTTGTAATAAAACAAACTAAAAAAGAATAATATTGTTTTTTTTTCTGAATATTTAGTATTTATAGCTGGAATGTAGTAGGAATTTAGAATTGATTTATTAATTAATAAAGCTTTACTGTTTAAGACATTTGCTTAAATTTAAAATATATATATTCGTAATGTGGACATATGTAGCTGCAATATGTATTTGTAAGTTTATAACCACTGTGCAAAACGGTTAATGATTTTTTCTACTACATGTGCTTCCTTTCGGCCAGCAATGTGGCATGTATAAGAAAACATTTTGTGCTTTGTAATCACAATTTTGTTTGCCCGTGATGACTTTGAATTCTAAAATGCTGAAATTAAGAATGTCTAAAAATAAAACTAACGACAGCAACAAAAAGCAAACAACAATATTTAAATGCAAAATTGATTTTTAAACACTTCTGTGTGGTGGAAACGTGCTTATTTTTCTTCAAAAGAATTTACTTTTATTTACTTTTCTTGGAATATTACAACACTTTTTTAATTTATAAAATAAGAAATTTTGTTGTTTTTTGTTTAGTATTTAGGTAATTATCAATAGAATATATGAACACTTTATAGCACTACACTTCATAACATAAAGAAGTTTTTTCTTTATTTTCATTTGACAATATATTGAATTCAATCGTATATTTTACTTTATGTTCTTATATATTAAATGAAACTTTGCACTAGTTCTTTTCCTATTAAATATATAATATAAATATAAACTTGTTTTTAATTTTTGTTACGATTTAGATTAAAAAAAGTCCTTAATTTGACGCCGCCGTGGCGTCTGATACACGTAACACGTAACACCGCAATGAAGTAAAACTTTATGGTGCCGATAACAAACAGCAGCAAACCAAGACTTGAACGCAAAGGGTAAATTAAAACTTACAAACATACTCTCACTAGCACTAGCTCACACGCGCATATAGAAACCTATTTTCTAGTACACAAGTCCCAATAGAATTAAAAAAAAAAAACAGCAGAACTCGTACACGTAGAACAAAGAAATTGCCAAACCAACGAATAGACTACATTCACAGCAAACAAAAATAGTAGCAGCACCAAATTCATAAAATAAAAGAATTGAAAACTGCATACACACTCTCTGGCACAGTCATCATAAAATAATAAAGAAACAAAAGCTAGAAGAAACAAAAAAAAAATAGAAAAACATGCCAAACCATGTCACTGCTTGACTTTTTGGCCGTAAACAGCACGTGTTAAAATAAAAACAAAAATTTTACACTTTCAAATAGAAATCATGTGCTTTTTATCTTCAACAATCTATAAAATACCTCGCTCTTTATATATATCTCTCTCTCTCTCCATCCCTCTCCGACAATAGATATGTTGGTAAATTGGTGAAAGCTCTGGTAAAATTTGTCATGACCATGTTGAATTTTCTGAAATTTCCCTCCTAGTGGTTATTTTTCTTTTCGCATTTGTGAGTTTTTTTAAGTTTGTTTTATATATGTATATACGAGTATGGATATGTATAAAATAAACTCTCATATAGCAACTTGTGAGAAATTTTTATATTGAGAAAATGTTAAGAGCTTTTTTATTTGTCAAAATAATAATAAAACTTTTAAATGAATTCCACTACATACTAATATTACAATTTTATTTCTTTAAGGCGAATTAAAATTAATAACTATTTATTTAGGTTTGTTGTTCGTTTAAGCCACTGTATTCGAATTATTGAATTCTATTACCAACCCGTTTATCGGTTTGTGATAACTGTTTTCTATCAAAAAGATACTACCTGAAATAAGTCAATTATAGCAAATAGGCATAGATCTTTTCTGTTGAAGAAAAATTTTCGCTCCGTATACTTCGTTGTCCGTACATTTGAAGATCTTTCAGCAAGTGCCCCTGAATAGCTATTTTGCGAATAGCTAAATTTTATTATTTTAGAATGTGGTCACACTGTTCACAACAAACCAAACCACATGCGGTCGTTATTATGGTTGTATTTTATTCAACATTGAGTTTTGTGTTGTTGTATGATATGAATGGAACATCTTCGAATACTCAACTCACATTTACATAAATGAAGCGTTCATGACTATGATTCTGATTTTATTCAATGTCGATTTTTGTTGCATGATTCAATAATATGAAATAAAAATAATTTCATGTAGGACTAAATCAAAAGAAAAAGTGATTTTTGTAATTCTCTGCTGGACACGTTTCTTTAAAATATTACGTATACGCATCTATGCATGCATGTATGTGCATATGTTTACGGTATAAATGCATCGGTAAGCGAAAATGAGACAGAGTTTTTTAATGTGAATTATTTCTTTTTAGTTTTCTGATGATTGAAATTGCGAAGCATGACTCTTGCCGTATACGAAGCATTTGAATTAAAATGGTTTAATTTAACACGAATAAAATACAAAATAAATAAAGATTTTTCTCCACAAATTGGACTGTAATATTAATGAAGTAAAATTTATTCAAACTATTTTCTTTACAAATACTTTATTTCATTTTTGGTCAAATTAATACCTTGTGCGTTGTGTATCCACTTCATTCTACAATTTTTGTGCCCATATACATACATCTTCATTTATTATTAGTTATTTTTTTCTTAAATAATTGACACTGATATATTCTATTTTCCAAATAAATCGATGGTTAGAACTGCAGAATTTAAAAATATTTTTTTTAATAAATTAAAATTGAAATGTTAGTAGACAGGCAATGGCATATTTATTTCGATGTAATGCGAGGTTTTTTATACATTTTCATTCATACATTACTTTCGGTCCATTATAAATGATGCAGTATTTGTGCATAAGTAGTTACAGTAAACAACGATTGATTTAAAATATTTTTGGACATCAAATTTAATATGCCTATTTTCTGTTAAGTGCTTTTTTGACATGTACTTGGATTATAAATTTAAAGTTCACTTTTGAATCTATTAAGGGAAGGACAGTTAGCTTATCAGCACACATTGCATTGGGCTTTTTAATTAATTAATATCTGTGGGACATATTTATGATTTATGGCTTAAGTTAATACAAACAAAGGAAAGTAAATTAGTGCACTCTAATTCTGTGACAGGCATGTGAAACTGCAGTCTAAATAATGAGATATTAATTTTTGTCTTCCGAAATATACGAGTTTCATACATTCATATACCACACGATAATTTTCAATTATTACCTCTTTGATAGAGCCGTAATACAGGGTGTTTTTTAAGATGCCGAAGGAGCATTAAATTGTTAAAAAATAATACAAAAATTAAATAATCATAAAAGATTTTGACACAGGGCCACGGTTGCTGTTGCTGGCGAAATACATTCTGGACGTACAATTTCTAGTCACTTTTTCGAGTATCGCTGGCCGTACAATACGAAAAATTTTGGACTATAACTGCACTGTATATGTCCCCCCAGATAATTCCAATCACACGACATTGAAAGCCAATTGATAGTTCCATTTCTCGAAATAAATTTATTGCCAAATTTTTATTTCAATAAGTCAATGAATGATGCCGCCACCAACGTTCGTCCGGATCAATGTCATCCATATTTTCCAACTATAAATTATTGACTGTAAGGCGAGTTCCGGCTTGATTTTTTTTAGAAAATACAGCCCAATAATGCTACCAGCATATAAAACGCATCACACTTTGGAACGAATGGCATGAGGTTTATAAGATCTGTTGCGAATTGCTTTCACTTTTTCAACGTTAATTAAAATACATATTATTATCCATTTTTCATTGCATTTGGAAACAGCCTGTTGCACAAATTAATTCGTAATTTTTTAAATACGCAAAGAAATAATGCAAAAGAAAAATTTGTCTCTCTGTGCTATTTATTGCAAGGTATCCTTCGTTTGTAATTTTACTTTTGTTCATTTCCGCTATGAGCTTTTATGAAAAAGTACAGACAGAAACCAATATTCCCTGCTTTAAATAACAGCATATTGTTGCTCTGCTCAACGACATACATAACTGTTGAAAAATGCTTTTAAATTGCAGATTATAAAAATCTTACGACACTTTAAAATCATTCTAAGCTTTTAATGTATAAATTTGAATTTTATGCAAGTTATGCATAAGCTGAAGCTTATATATTAAAGATTAATTATTGTTGCTTTCATTGTGAGATATTGTGTGATTTTAATATGTTATAGAAACGGATGAATGTTAGTTGGCTGCTTTCAAAAGACGAGGTATTTTGGATCGGATTGAAGAATTGTGCGTAGAAGTGCATTAGCTTTTAAATTCAAGATGTATATTCTATTATATTCCAAAATTTCAGCTCTATATTAAATTTACTAACTTCTTGTTCCAGATATTAACATTAAAAATTTTGCGATTTGCCCACCGCCCGTCCTCCTTTTATGGATTACATTGGTAAAATACATCTCAAGGCATCAATTACTTAATCGCTCCTCAAATAATTTATTTTTTCTGAATGTATATTATTTTATACATTTTCTTTTCCTATATTAGTCAAGTACAGATTATACATGTGTTGGAAATCTTCATTTATATGTTTTTTAAAATATTTAATATACCTGTTTTTATGATCAACAAAAACTATCTAGTTACATTACTTTATAAATTTTCACTCTGAAAAATATATAAATTATTATGATAGAATTGTCAAATAAATGATGTGATAGATATACTTTTGAACATTGAAGAACGGCTTTTATTTTTATTAAGATAGAAAATAACGTTTTTGGCCTTTTACATGAGTAATATTGACTTTGAATTGGAGAACACAGGCCACTTTTTTGAAGCACTAATATACTGTACGAATGACGCCTCAATAACACAAATAGCACAAAGCAAATGCAGCAGCCACACAAAACGAACAAAAGCGTTTGAGATTCTAATTCGTCAAAATAATAAATAACTTACAATCCTGTGCATTTAATATGGCAAATTTTTAGTATTGTAAAAGTGTTTCATCAATTGTGAGCACCTTTTTTGGTTTCGTAAAACATTGGACTTACTTCTACTTCCGGAGCTTCTTGGATAATTTAATATTTTCGTTATATCCTCTTCGGTTTATTTTCATACGTTTTTTATATATTTTTTTTTTTTTTTAATTATATTTATTTTTGAGCCATGGTCTTTTTTATGAAAAGTTTTTTAACATTAATATTTTTTTAAAAAAATATATTTGTTAATACAAATTATTATTTCCTGACGATGCTACCTATTTGGTAGCGAAATATTGAAAAATAAATAATTGTTAAAAAACTTTTCATAAAAAAGACCATCGCTCAAAAATAAATATAATTAAAAAATTTTAATAAAGGTCAAAATAAAAATAGAAGTGAGAATAATATATTTTTTTTTTGTTTAAAATTAAAAAAAAAAAATACTCATTTCGGTATCAATATTGGAATATAAAAGCATAACAAAAAGTCTACTTCTTTGCTAATTAAACATAACAATGCTACGAGAATGTTTTAAACTCTGAAATTAAACATATAACTGAATATTGTTATGAAATTCGCTAAACACGACACCCCAGTCACGTTTGCAACTGTTTATCTCCCGTTCACGCCATCATTATTCTAAAACTAATGTTAAACTTCGTACTCTGCACCCATACCGTCAGCTACTGCAATGATGAAAATGCCATCAAAACAAATATCATTAAAAAATTCAGCTTTAAAATCATATGGGGTATGATTAACCTGACCATACGTCCTGTTTTAAACGGGACCGTCCCGTTTTCAGCTACTTTGTCCCGTTGTCCCCGACAACAACTGGGTGATGCAAAAATGTCCCGTTTTCAGAAATTCGAAAAAAGAGATAGTTGATTTGTTCAAAGATGTAAGAACAAATCTTCAAATTCTTCAAAGATATTTTTTTTTAATATATGTATGTATGGATGTTAAAATACATCACAAGTCTCGCTGAAAAATAATTTCATCTAAAAAAAATTTAGAACGATTGAAAATTGAAATCTTCACCTAAAATTTTTAAACAAATTTGTGCCTCTGAAAAATATAACAATGTATAAACAATTTTAAATAAAATATTATTATATTATCTATGCATTTCCATTTCATATAATCGAGCCCATCAGAATTATTCGATGTCCCGTTTTCAGGTAAAAAAAATATGGTCACTTGAGGTATTATACACCGCTCCTCATTCACGCCGGGTTAAAGTAGTTCTTTTATATCTTTTTGGAAGGGGCAACAATTTTGCATTTTTTGAAGGAAAAACCCTAAGTATGTGCTTCAGGTCTCTTACGAGCAAATATTAACATTATTTGCTTAATTAATAGACAATGAGTTTCAAAAATTTTAAACAAAAATATTTGGTTTTGTTTTTTCCACACTTTATTTCGCTTCATTGAGTATATTTTACCTTGGTCTTATAAATTGGCAACTGGGTATATGCTCTTTTTTTATAACTTTTCATTCTTCTGTGTTTTTTTTTTATTTAATTTTTTATCTGCATTCCATGCCTGCACATTAAAAATATATGCACAGCAGAAAAAGAAAAACAAAAGTTGAAAAAAGCAACAACTAGATCAACATAAAAGGAAAGATTTTTTTGGCCAGAAATAATTGGCGCCTGCAGGCGTAGGCTTTTTTTTCTTTTGGGAAATTTGGGGTTTTTTCATGTTTTCACATTGAAAGTTTTGCAATGGTTGCTACCGTTAATCTTGAGAAGTGCTTTTTATGTTGTGTGTGTGTGTTTGTATGTTGCATACAATATTCAATCTTGTGTGTGCAGGCAGACGTGTTTGATTTTGTAGAGACTGTGAGTCGTTGAAATTGGTCGAGAAAGTATGTCTTATTTAAGCCTTTGGGTAAACTTGTAAATGGAATGTCATAATTATTCTTGTTATAACAAAAGCAAATGCAACAACACTACCGCCAGCTGCAAAAAATATATTTACGTTTACGTTGCTACTTGAAAAATAGGCCAACACTTGTTACTATTTTTTTTTTTTTTATTAAAATAATTTTACTAAAATTTTAAAATAAACGCTTGAAGAAATTAAGGCTATATAAATAAATGGGCATAATTAAAATTTTTTTCTGTTCGTTAAAGCGTGAGTTCTAAACATTAAAAATTATACTGCAGCAAAATGGTAAAATAATATTTCATAATGGTTATTAGTGTATTGTTATTTGTTTTTAAAAATTAATAATTTTTAAGTTTGTTTCTTTACTTTTCCGGTAAAGTTCGGTAAAATGAGAGTAAACTAGAATTTATCTCAATAAGAGACAAAACTGTTCAAAAGTACGGGAACGCAGAAAACCAATATATACAGTACCGCGATAACGTGAGTAACGCTTAATGTGAACAAAACTTTTTAAATAACCTATTCTAAAAAACGAACAAAGTTTGACAGCTCTATAATTTGATCAACAAAAAGCAATGCGCTTAATTACAATTTTAGTATTCTCCACGTGTCTCCCCCCTACAGTAACCCTTTCCAACTAAATCCGGAGCAATGCACTGCGTACGTAGAGAATACACCCTGAGCCGCAGACCACAAAAATAACAATAAATTAATAGAAAATTTTGAATTTTACTGCAATAGTACATGTCATTTATTAATTGGCCAGAAATTAACAACTTTAAATTTTGTATCATCTACAAGACGACCTATATTTTTCATGTGGGTTTCATTTTAAACATAGAAAATACAGGAAAAACATTAATTGGAAACTAAAATTTAAGGAATAAAATGATGCCAAAAAAAAAAGACACACAATATTCCAAATGAAGGTCATATGGGGGATAAAGTCATATATTGGATTTGAAAGGAAATACGTACATATTGCAATTGTAATAAGAGGAAGGAGGAAAATATGACGAACACACACGCAGTGAACCAACATGTAAAACATATTTAGAAAATGCCAACAAGCAAACATTTATTTGGCAATTTGCCGGCTATGGATGGATAAATATTACGTTTGTTACAATATTTTTATACATTTTTTTGTAAACATGTTTAAAGTTTTGTGCTTTTTAATTTTCATAGCCAAGTATATCTTACACACAAATACATTGTCAGATATTGAATACATATTGCCGACTTTTATTGACTTTGTTTAATTTCTTTTTTAACAGCTTTTGTTCTATTTTCATTATGATTTTAAATATATAGTAGATTTTATAAAGCTTGCAACTTGTTATAACAATTTGGAAAAATTAATTAACAAAACGTAAAAAAACAAAAAACTTGTGTGTGTTATATTTGGTTTTTGTTATATTTTTATATTGAAGAATCGTTCATACAAATGAAAATTTTTTAATATGAACAAAAAAAGCCCAGAAAAGTTGATTACTTTTTGTGTGATATCTGAAAAACTTAAATTTATAGAAACACGGTAAAGATTCCTGTACCATTCACATACTAAGAAATTACCTTAAATCGACTGCTGGTCTTTTCTCAACAGTCCACAGATTTATTGACAAAAAAAATTAAAATTTTAATAAATTTATTTGGTTAAATAATGCAATGATGCATATTTGAAAGAATAGCAAATTTTATGCTTAAAAGCAATAAAATTAAAAATTATTTGTCGAAATCTAATTATTTCTTCGAGATTATTTAAGTGTAAAACATCAGTAAAAGTCTTTTCACAGGAACGCTGCAATTGCGTTCACAGAACATTAATATGCAGCTGAGATACTGCAATTTTCTAAATATGGCTATTTTTCAATTACTAAAAACTCTTCAATCATTTAGTTTGCTGTAGTCATTTCTACTTAAATTAAAAAAAAAAAAAAAAAAAAATCAAGTTCTTAAATTCAAGAAAATCAATTTATATTGGAATAAAAAACAAGAACAGTACAACCTGCTACAAAACGATAAGAGTAAATAATTTCTTTTGTATGTATATATGTAAGTATGTATGTGCGCATCTTTTTATTATAAAAAGTTAGTTGCAAATATCTACATACTGTTAGGAAAATACTTAATTATCTTTGGTACCTTTTGTTCACATCAATCACCATCTAAACAAATAATCTTAGCCATTACTCTGTTGTGAACAGCTGTTTCTCTCTCTCTCTACTCTCACTAAATATAATTATTTTTTGAAAATGGCTGATGACCATTTAATAGTGTATCAGCGCAGGCCAATGAATGTTGCTTTAAGATATTCACCAGGATACAAGTTACCGGGAAGAAAGAAAAACGGTGACTAATAATACATAAATTTGATTTTCATATGAACGTTCTCCTACACATGCGAAGCATTATGCTGGAACTATAGAAAGGGAGGTGAAGCTTAATTAATTATTTTTGCAGCTCTGCTTTTGCACGTTCTTTGTTTATACTCGTAGCAGTGCTGAAGCTTCGGTTTAGTAGCCATTTTTATTATTATTTTACTTCGCAGGTGCTACACAATACCGACGAAGGAGGGCGTTCTGATGCTATTGTGGATTGCTATCAGCTGAAGCCGGTAGTGTTCAGTGACCAGTGACTATGCCTTCGCCACTGAAACCTTCCGACAACAACTGACACTCAAAGACACACTAATGCACATCAGAAAAATGCGAGATGTTTATTTTTATTTTAAAATTTTAGTCTGAAACTGGGGTTGAACCCAGGTCTGTTTTGGATTCGTAGTGAACGTGCAGACTACCATCCATCGTGCCATCGTGTGTTGCAATCAGGTTTTTAAGTATTGGTGTGAAAACACTATCACATACTTTTTAGAAAGGAACACGAATAGTAGCATTTACATATGTTACACTTATGTCAGAAAGGAGAACGCCATAAATTTAAATTATTGTAAATTTTTCATTATCGGCTTTTTTTTAATGTATTTATTATGACAATTACCATATTCAAATGATTTGGCATACATACAAAAAAGAAACTGTTGTAATAGATGATCATTTATATGTATATAAGTTTTTTTTTGTCACATTATTACACAATTGAAAGCATTTTTGCCAGCATTTGATATGCTTTCTTGAAGGTTCTTTTTATTGCAATTGAAATTTTAAATCCATATTTCTTATATGGCTAATATGTTTTATAGGAAAGACTTCTGCTAAAAAACGAAAAAAAAAATATAGTAAAGCATATGAAACATATACAAGATTTTAAAGCAAACAAATCTTACGTTATTGAAAAAGAAAACCTGCAATAATAAAGAGAAATTTTTCTTTCTTTTGTTTTATGTTGATTTACGTTCAATGTTCGATATCATACAATCGCGTTTGATTGGAATAAGAATCTTATTGGAGCATAAATAATTTCATATTTTATTTAGTTCAATCCCCCTGCAGATAATATTAGACTGCGTGGTCCATTGTAGCTGAAATGAACTGGTTACAAACATGTAACATGTACATGTCCTATGTAATGAAGCCCAGGAACATGTCATTGTCATTTTCTTCGTATTTACGATTACTCCTTCGCATTAAAATTATTGTCTGGGGTGCTCTACAGACTGCTCATGTGGAGTAGTTTTTGGGGTTAGTCCGATGTAATACAAAGCTTGGTTATATGGTGCATCCCTAGAACTTCGTAACGTTAACTAGACCATGTTCTCCATACATTTGTGTTAGTCTTGGACTAGTCCCAGTTCCAGTCTTCTGTGGACTGCTCTATATATGCATGTATGGACTAGTCACATTATCTGCAGGGCATTTGCAAAATTTATATATCAGGTGATTTTTTGTTTTTATTATTGTTGTATATTATTTTGCAAGTATTGATATTCTAAGGATAAGTGCCAGAAATAAAATTTATATTGCGATTGTCAATTCTAAAGCTTCTCTTCTCTTGAAATATGACATTTTTTGGCCGCACATAAAGTATGTGGAATAAACACCCTGCAGAGGTTTTTGCTGTTTCTTTTGACGTTCGAAGAGTCAAACAATATTTCCTCTCTCACAACACCGCCGTCCCCTACCCATCAAAAAACCACAATTATAGTGCCGGCACAAAGCTGTACGTGTGTACGTGTCATTCATTACCTGAGTCCTGGTTCAAGATTAAGTTACATCGTTAATTTTTATTGTAAAATGAAAATAATAAGAAAAAAGGGTAGCGATGGTCAAAGTAGACTGCACGTTGACTAGAAAACGTAAATTTTCCTGGTTTAAACCCCAGTTTCAGAATCATAAAAACATTTTTTTTTTTTGATGTGCATTTGTGTGTGACTTTGTGTCAGTTGTTGTCGCAAGGTTTCAGTGGCGAAGGCATATTCGCTGGTCACTTATCCATCGGAAAGCCCTTCTTCGTCGGTATAGCACCGGCGAAGTAAAATAATTACTAGAAATGGCTACTAAAAACGAAGCTTCAAATTTGTATTCTCTAACTATTCCTTTCCTCTAGATAGAGCACAATACATCGCATGTATATGGCTCATCTCCTAAGTGCTGCTCCAAGATAAAAAAAAAATATTGTGTGCAAAATTTTAGTTAAAAATTGTTTTAGTTTTAAATATACAACTCAACAACTCTTCAGTTTTTCCCGGTCGTCCATTAGTGGAGTCAAACCAAGGGATATATTAAATGTGAGGGCGCTTCGGAGCAGAAGACTGTTACAACTGGCTAGGTCGAGGCTGAGATCCTTTGGGTAATTTTTTTTTTTTGACAACTTGGGAATGTGCTCTATTGTAAAACGGTGTGTTACATAATACCTGAGTTGCCTTAACATCATACCTCTCTACGCTCTACATTTCATTAGTCTTATCGATATGAGTCTCAGAGATCAGCTTAACAAGACATTTAATTTATTTATTTTTGTTCTATTATGAAATATCCCGGTTCCTTTTATGTCGGCGGATGCTGATTGCATTTCAGAGACGCTCATACCCACAAAGAAAACAAATTTAAAGTCCGATAGCAATTACGCAATCTTTAACTGTCACACGAAATGTCATAATGCGCTCAGTTTTTTATATTTATGAACAAGTGATTACGAAATGATTGACGCTCGGATAATGCTGTTAAAATATCCGTGTTTACTTTGTAAAGTTGTCATCAATTTGCAATCACAAATGGCAATCACCAACAATTTAGGGTTGGGAGACCAACATTGTTCATATTATTCATGTCACACGGCTAGTAATGCTCGAAAAGGCGGCGCAACATTTTACGTCCAGAATGCGCTTCATGTAGAATAGTCGACATTTCGACTTTCCAAATGTTAATTTCCGTTGAAATTGATCTTTCCAATAAAACTTAATTTTTTTGTGTTATTTTCTACAATTCAAATTCTGTCGCGCTTAAAAAACACTCTTTACTTGGCAAATTTATTGTGTGTGATGAAAAGATGTTTGCAAGAATTTACAGTTGAAAAAAAAAAACTTCGGTTTGCATACAGAAGCCCACACACACACACACACACTCATGAATAGAAAAAATGATTTTTCCTTCATAAAAGTGCATATTTATTTTTTTTTATAAAACAAAACTAATTTCAAATAATGTGGCGCTAGTCGTGTGGAAAATGTGTATGAAAAGCATTAATTTTCTTTTTATTTCTATACAAATTTTCTAGATGAGTTGGCTGTTTGTAGCATGGAAATCACACATTAATTATTCAATCAAAAGCCACGCTTTAATGAATTTATGTGTTTATATTAAGCGAACAGCATTTGTTACATATTTTCCTAATGCAAATTTATATTTAAACTTCAGGCAAGTATTTCATATTTTGTTTTTTAATTTAATTACTGTATCAATTAATATATTTAGTATAATATTCGCATAAATCCATTAAAATGTAATATTTTTGCACACTTTTGGTTACTGTGTTGGTAAAAGCTGCCAAAAAAAAGAGTCTGCTATATGCCAGAAATTTTAGTTCTGAGAGTTCAAATTTAAAACTTTTTGTGGTTTTAATTGGAAATTTAAAACTCTGGCACGAGTTTGTTCATCATATATTTAATTAAAAAAGTAGAAAAGAAATTATGTTATTTATTTACCTGAAAGATTGCTAATATACAAAGTGCATGAAAAGCTTTTGCGGCCGTTTTCCGTAACTTTTATTTTATTTACTTTTAACTTTTTGTTTAATTTTTAATTTATTAGTAATTTTTGTATATTTTTATTGTTAATGTGCTGCTTTGCTAAGTTTATTTTTTTCGCGTATTTAAAGCTATCAAGATACTGTTTTTTTTCTATTCCTTTTTTTAGGTTAAACACACTCGTTCAATTACATGCTTTGACATCTACATGAAAATATTTACAAGATTCGCAGATACTAGTTAAAATAAAAACACAATATGCCTTTTAGCCATTTGAACGTGTATTTTATAGCAAAACTGGATGTAGAGTGCGATGGAAAAAATACTGACAATAATTGCTGCTGTTTAGCAGCAGCTCTTTATATGAAGAAGTATAAACAACAGCAAAACAGATAAAAAAAAAAAAACTATTCAACTATTTTTAGTTTCGTCCTTAACTTTCGTCTATTTAAGGAATATGTTTTCATTTCCTTCTTTTCTGCCAACAATTTGTTTATCTTTATAAATTTTCGTTTTTTTTTTACTGTTACTGTTTCAAATGTATATTTTTAAAATTTATTTAAAATTTTATTTTTCTTTATCTTCTCTTTTATGCGCTGCATCCCTTTTAAAGTTACGTTGTTGAATGTTTTGTGAGCCACATGCTTTCCTTCGTTTTATATAATATAAATTTTTCATCTGTTTAAGATGTTAGTTTTCTGCTGTTTTCAAAATAAAAAATAAAACAAAATAACAAAACAATGGCTAGTTTTGCATGCACCTTTGTTGCATTTAACATGGCTCTTATTGGGTAAAGTATGGACAGCTTTAAGTTAAATGATGTTTATTGGAAGCTTTAAAATGAGCTTTCGCATTAATGTAAGTAAAAGGGCTTTATTTTGCAGCAAAATTGTAAATGGTACATGCGAGCGTATAATTTATGTTAATGTTAATCATACGCTACGCAAACTTACGAAAAATTTATAATAATGTAGCCAATAAATTTTAAAATATAAATTTAGTATTAAAGCGATTAAACCATACAAAATTAGTAACTATTTCATTCAGTTATGAAATGATTGTGTTTTTTTATTAAATATCAAAAGTGCATTATTAACTCTTTAATGTACATAATTGCTGAAAAAAGCCTTTACATATCGTCACATGAAACGTAAAACTATGTAAGTGACAAAAACTTCAAAATCGTGTTCTCTATTGAATATTGCGTGCCATGTGAAAATGCACGTGCGTGCAAATTTTTTATATTTTACTATAAATTAATAATTCTGTACTTTATTACGTTTTTCCCCTCTCCAGCAAAATCTAAAAAAAAAATGTAGTTACATGGTTTTACGTTTTACATGAATGACGATATTCCGTTTTTCAGCTTTTTATTTATCCTTTAGTAATATTAGTAATAATTACTGATAATAATGAATAATCTAGAGTGCTGCGGTTGACCAGTGAGGAGTGCGCTAGTTTTACAAAATATGGGGTCTACGATCGATTCCTAACAGAGACTCTAGTCTGTATAACTACAACACATGACCGTTTTTTCACAATAGGTATCACAATGGAACCAGAAAAAAACACCTTTAAGTAAGTGGCAAGATACCGGGTACTTATATCGAAATACTGTGGGAAACCAAAATTTTTTCACTTCCCATACAAAGTAATTATTATTTAATCTACATCTGCAGAACTCCAATAGTGAGACACAGTAAATTTTATGTGAGTGGTTCTTAAAATAAACGTAAAGTTCCAACGAAATCTTGTTGATTAATTTATTAATGAACACACACGTTCCTGCTGAATTGCCCGCCATTGAATAACTTCCGCTACGGATTATTTAAATATCGATTTCGCTTTAGTTCTATTTTAATTACTTTAGAATTAATCAGTACAAAATAGTTTTCAAGTAAAAATAGATGTAGTTTTATTAAAAAATTCATACATAAACTCAACTAAGCTCAACCTTTAAAATAAAATTAAAATCTCTGGTTAATTGAGCCCAAAAAATACTCGTAACTTTGTATTCACTTAAACTGAGAAAAATCCATTTTTTTTTTGCATTTCCAATATAAACTTTAAAAAGAAAACCACTTCCACTTCATATGAACAACTGCATTACAACTAAATAAATACACATTGCAATTTCAATAAATTTTTAAATATGTTACAGGAACTCCTTAACCCATGCTAAAACGTAACCAAAGAATTGGTTGTTTGACGAGGACTTGTTCTAAACAACAAAAACAAACAAAACAGCTCATCATTTAAATGAGTGCTTAAGAAGTCATAACAATATCAATTCATAGTGAACGCATTCACTTTTTTTCTGGCATGTTCTTATTATTTTGTGATCTTACCACTTCTGTCTATCTAACAGACACATTTCTTCCACCTAACAAAACTATTTTCATCATATTAAATAAATGCAATGTGTCTTATAACATTAAAATAATTATTTCTTTTTAATGTTTTCTCCTTTAAAAAATAAAATGTGATCTTTATTACAACAATCTCAATTCATTCATCAAAATCGCGGCGTTGACCGTTAAAATAAAAAAGCTTAATATTAGAACTTATTAGTAAAGAGGTATTTATTTATAATATATATACATATATTGAAAGCTCTCTTAAGCGGATATTCACTGTTAATAAAAGTTTTGGCTTTTTGGTGGCGACATTGGTTAATAAGAACGAAATGAAATAATTGTATCTGCTAATTTTAAAGCAAGGTGAGAAATGTGACGCGACTATGGGAGATATCCGCTTCTAGGAGCTATCCGCATTAAGAGCTTTAACAATTATTGATACATAATTGGAAGCAAAATTAAATCCTTTGAGCTAAAAATTATACCAAAAGTGGTTCACGTTGTGAACAGTTTGTTTTTAATTTGTTTTCTATCATGGACCAGTGATGAGGGGAAATCCCCTACATATGCAATGAATTACACTGCAACTAGATAGAGATACGGATAGTGTAGAGAATAGACAGATGGTAAAAACGGTAGGAAAATAGAGCTTAATTTTTGCACAACTCTGCAGTTGCGTGTTAATTATAAAGCAAAGTTGACGCGTCTCTGTTGTTTATTATTTACATACACATATGTATTTTATTCTGCCTCATAGTTCAAAGCTTTAGTGCATATACTTTTGTGGATTTATCTCTCGCTCTCTCTCTCTCTCTCTCTTCATGTTAATATTTCTTCTATTATTTTTTATTTCTTTATGAATTTTGCTTATTATTTTCCTGTGGAAAGTTTTCTTTTTTCTTACCCACTAATTCTGTCTTCTATTCTTGTTCTTGTTCTTGTTCGCTTCTGCGCTAAAGCATTGTTTACTTTTTGTTTGTTTTCCTTTTTACTTCCACATTTGTTTTGTTTCTCTCATCAATAAAAACCGACAACAAATATTGCAGAAAAATTAAATGATAAGCAAATAAATAGCAAATAATAACAGGAACTAAAATACTTTTAGTTAGAATCACACACACATGCTAACAAAATTTACGAATGCCAACGTAAAGAGTGACCTCAATAAAAGACCTCATGTACAAGTTTCAGTATAAGCACGTTTGAGAGTGTGTTGAGGTTGTGACGTATTTTTCACTACTCCATATTCAATTTCTTTACATATTAGGAATATACTGTGGTGTACATATTGATATATGGGTGTACATTGTATGTTCGTGTGTATGTGGATTCCTCAGTCATGTGTGTTTCTTTAATGTTTTTTTTTGTTTTTGCTGAAGAGCACTAACAATCACTTGCATGAGAGTGCATATGATTAAAAATATACGTACGTAGATGTTGCTATAACAGAATTTGTAAATATTTGTGTGCTGTAGTTGTAGTTTTTACAAATTGTACGAGACCAAGTTAAATATACGAATGCATAGAAGTTAATAGTAAATTACATTTGCTTAACTTAAACTTGCTTTTTGTATGGGCATGTGTTGGAACAAATCAAGCATGGGAATAATGACAGCGCTTATTGTTCATCGCTCCGCAGAGTGGTATGAGAACTATTGTTTTAATACAGTTTCAAAAGCACTAAAAATCTAATATTAATTTTTTTTGATATTTTTCTTAACGGTATTTTAATGACATCAAAACAGTATTATTAAATGTAAAAAGCTATTGATAATAAAAAGGCAATTGTTTGGAAAATCACATATCAATAAAAATATTATTTTATTTTATTATCTGGCCAGAACGCAGTCGTAAAAGCAAAAAAAAAAACAAGGGGCGACTTTAATGATGAATGGGGTGCTATCAGTATCAGTAGCTACCATAAAGCCCGTATGACACTACATTTATTTTTTATTATTTAAAATAAAGTTTGAATAGTCATGAGTAGAATAGTGCAACCGATTAAGACTTATTAGGCTAGGTCTTTTTGAAAAGAATTAATAAATGAAAGGGACAGCAAAGCCAGAAAGTAACAAATACAATATAATAGCCCAACTCACAATCTTGTGCATATGGTGTTGCATCATTGCATTTGCAAAAAGGTATAGCATATTTTTGCTCTACAGTAACAAAATACACAGCAATGCTAAAAATATGCTATACCATTTTGCAAATGCAATGATGCAACACCATATGCACAAGATTGTGAGTGGGGCTAATATTTACATTTTTAAGTGTTGCCTTCTTACTTTAATTTAAAAAAAAAAAACGCTAAAGAAAAATATAAAGGGTGGTTAAATTTCAAGGGCCGATGTTGATTTTGAATAAAACACAAACTATTTAGGAAATTATTGTAATTTTATTTTATTATGATATATTGGTATTACTCAATTATGTATGGAACAAAATATCGGCCAAATGGGCGCCGCGACCACGGCAACAGTGGATGATCAATTTTCGAAGAAAATCATCTTCAGTGATGAGGCACATTTTCACCTCAGTGGATTCGTCAATAAACAGAATTGCCGCATTTGGGCGAATGAGAATCCAAGAGTGATTGTCGAAAAACCAATGCACCCACAAAGAGTGACTGTTTGGTGCGGTTTATGGGCTGGCGGCATCATCGGGCCGTATTTTTTCCAAAATGAGGCCGGTCAGGCAGTTACTGTGAATGGTGTTCGCTATCGTGAGATGATAACGAACTTTTTATGGCCCGAATTGGAAGATATGGATGTGGACGATATGTGGTTTCAGCAGGACGGTGCCACTTGCCACACAGCTAACGAAACAATGGCTCTTTTGCGCAACAAATTCAATGGCCGTGTTATCTCACGTAATGGCGATGTCAATTGGCCGCCAAGATCATGTGATTTGACACCGTTGGACTTTTTTCTTTGGGGTTATTTGAAAGAAAAGGTGTATGTCGATAAGCCAGCAACAATTCAAGAGCTAAAGGATGAGATAATTCGGCACATTAACGGCATAGAACCTCCATTATGCCTCAGGGTCATCGAAAATTTGGACCATCGGATGGAGGTGTGCCGCCGTGGTCACGGCGCCCATTTGGCCGATATTTTGTTCCATACATAATTGAGTAATACCAATATATCATAATAAAATAAATTTACAATAATTTCCTAAATAGTTTGTGTTTTATTCAAAATCAACATCGGCCCTTGAAATTTAACCACCCTTTATATCTATATAAAATAATATAAGCTCAAAATCGCAGACATTGTGCATAAATCGCTAAGTTGTGAATGTATAGAAGATTTTAAGTTCGAAACCTCAATTTTAATTTACATTTTTTTTTTTGATAGTTATTCATTCTTCATCGACAGTGGAAGATTTGAGGTTTTTGCATTTGTCTTAATACGGTTGTACTCTTAGCACCTAATTAATATTCCCACTACAATATACTTGCGCTCTTCTTCAAAATTTGAACAATGCAGAAAAAATGTAGTGTCATAAGGTCTGAAAGGGCCTTTTTCATTGTAATGCCGAATAATACGACATTTCAAAGTTTAAATTAAATGGGAAAGTATAATAGTGTAAAAACAAAATGTGATGAATCTGACTAAAATACGGATGGCAATTTGACAGTCCTATAGCTCTCACCATTTTTTAAAAATTTTCAAAAAGTTTATACTTTTAATTTTTTCAGGGATGTGTTTTTGTGCCAGCAACCAAAAAAAAATAACAAAACAACAAAAAACGTCATTTGCTTCTAAACCTGGTTTTGTTCTTCCTACTCATAGTTTTCATTTTATTTGAAGTGTGATAGTGTGAAAGCAAAATATAATATAATCTCATTATTAGATTTCTTTCTCACAAAGTATTAAGAAAGTCGTAAGACTTGTATTGTGTGACAGGGCATTAACACTTGAATTTATATTTCAACACAATTTGGTTTATATAAGTTCTTTAACTTTTAAAAGAATATAATAACAAATTAATTTTATTTAATATTTTTAACAGTAAATAATTGCAAAACAAAAGGGTGTAAAATTTATTTTACCAAATAAAATTATTGACTTGAATTGCGTTGCCAAAACACGCAACCAAACATTTTTGGTTACCAAAAAAAGCACTAAAAATTAATTGAAATTTACAATCCATTGCCTTCGGTAATACCTGAGGCTCATTTCGTATCCATAATCGAGACATGCATTTTTTTTTAATGTTTTATTTTTGGTTTATTATTTGGTTTATTAAATCTTAATCAAGCTAAAGTCTATAAAGTTTTTTAGTTCAAGAGGATTAAGCATGAATCAATATTCCACGGGAACAAGTGAAAAAACGTCAATCAATACCACCTGACACAGGCTAAGCAGAGCACGTTTTCGAAAGTCGCCAAACCTCCTTTGATCTTTCTAAAAACGTACATTTCCAAAATTTACCATTTCAAAAAAGTGCTTTATTCTATAAGTATATTTTTCAAATACGAGTAGTAACTTTTCCACAAAGTACAGAGTGGTTTATAAAAAAAAACGCTTTTTTCAAAGGCGGTTTTTGTGAAAAATACCCATTCCACTTTATTTTAAGATTTTTCAAACCTTCTGCCCTTTCCTACATTCAATGAGAAGTGATAAGTGGAAGAAAATTGCACGATACCAATTTTGCCCTCGAAAAGAATGAAAAGTTAATGCGAACAAAAGCGGCAATACTTATTCGCGATATGAACGAATACGAGGTCTGTTCAAAAGAATAGACGAATTTTGAATTTCTTTGAAAAGTATTTAATTATTCATCAACATCGATTTTGTCCCATTCAAAGTAATCCCTCTCAGATATATTGAATGCACTTATGCCAGCGCTTCTTCCAATCCTTGAAGCACTTCTGAAATGCACTTTTTAGTATGGCTATCAGCTCGTTCTTCAATTTTGACTTTATCGCATGGCAAAACGCTTTCCTTTCATTAGTCTCTTCAGTTTTGGAAATAGGAAAAAGTCGCAGGGAGCCAAATCTGGTGAATAATGTGGTTGAGGGAGGCATGATTAGAGTGTTGTTTTTGGGCAAAAAATCACGAACAAGTATTGATGTGTGAGCTGGTGCATTATTGTGATGCAGAATACATATTTGCATAACTTCCTTGTAGAGTTCATTATTAACCTTACGACCTGTTGACAAGAACTCCTGATGCACCACGTCATTGTAGTCGAAGAAAACAAAGTTCACCTTTTCGTATATACTTAGAGTTTATTTTTATTTATTAATTATTTCGAATAAAAAATGTTATGCCACAGGCTTTGCCAACAGAAACAGTTAGTGCTGGTATATAAATAATACGAATATCCCAACGTAAAGCTCAAATTGCTTTAAGTAATTATTTTAATAAAAAAGGAATCCTTGAGGCAAATTAATCTTTAATGAAAAATATGAAAAAGTTGGGAAAACCTTAAAGTAAAACATTTAATTAGCTTTAAGTATTTAACGGTTTCTTTTTTATTTTTTAGGTTTCATGCTTTTTGTTGCTTGTTTAAGTTGTTTTTAAAACTTCCACTAGCAAATATTATTTTCATTCATATTTTCAAGCCGCAAGAAAAGGAATTTTATGTGTTAAAATTGTTAACCAAGAGGGCAGAGAAAACGAGGACAGGACTGACGGGTTGCCTTTTGGGTCGGGCCTCTTTTTCAATATATATAAAAGAACTTTTAGTGGAGTTAATTGTAATTGTACTTACATTATACGATGACATGCTTCGGCATGATGGTGAGTACATGTCACGGACTGTTCTTCGGATTCGGTGGAGTCATCACGCAAGGTGGCAACTCCTAGTGGTAATATGGGTATTATAGCAGCTGTAGCAGCCGCTGCTGTTGCCGGCGGGCCCGCCACCACAACTGATGATTTTGTGGGGGTGGCTGGTAGTGGTGGTAGGACTGTTGTTGGTGTTTTTGTGGTGGTTATAGTCTGTGGTGACGGTGTGGTACTTGTATGCTTCTGAAAGTTTACAAACGAAATTTTTTTTCAAAAACAGTTTCTTCCGGCAAGTTTAGAAACAATTTCGAATGCAGTCCTTCGTCTAGTTCACATAAAAAAAAAATTTACTTACTCTTATTTCAAGCCCTTCAACTGTAGAAAATTGTCTTTTACGGTCGTAGAGATTTTCCCTTTCTATGGAACGACTGCGAAATGCTGGTGGTAGACCACGCTCTGGTGGTGTTGGTATTATGGGCGTTGGTGCACTACTACTAGCAACCAAATGTTGCTCTTGCTCTTGCTGTTGCTGTTGCTGTTGCTCTTGCTGTGGCTGTTGCTGTTGCTCTTGCTGTTCTTGAGTTGGGTCTTGTGCCAATTGTTGCTGTGCTTGGCCCGATGTAGTCGGTGGGCTTTGTTCGCTGGTTTGCGGTTGTTGCTGTTGTTGTTGCTGTTGCTGTTGCTGTTGCTGTAACTGCTGTTGATGCTTTTGATCTTCTTTCTTCTTTTCACGTTCCTGCTGACGTCGTATCTCAAAATCCAACAAACGCGCTTCACGACTCTCTTTGTCCCTCTGCAAGAATAAAATTTTGCTTTCATGTCTTTTACCAATCAAAACCAATCTTGGAAACTTGAAACTTGACGAAATGTATGTATGTGCGTATTTTCTATGGATACCAATATTGCAAGTCAATTGTTACCAAGAAAACGCAAATTCAGTAAAGTTACTTGATTTCAAGTTTCCTCTTGAACTTTTCTTACAACGAAAAATAAGTATAACACAAAATAAGATTATTACCTTGTAATTTAGCGCGTCCTGTTCCTCTCTTTTTGCTTCTCTCTCACAACGCTGACGATCACGCTGTTTTTCTTCGTCTGTTTGCGATGTTTTGCTGTCTGTAAAATTGTTTATATTTTTTCTTTAGTCATTTAAAACTGTTTCATTAATATTCAAGGATATAATAGTTATATTTTTCAAACAATTTGCAGCCATAAGAAGTTTTGTTCGCAGAAAGTTATAAAAGAACTATTTTGACATGCACATACAATTAATTAATATTAAGAAGATAAAACAGCAGAAAGAGTACGGGAAAATTACTTAAGGAGGTGTAAGAATTTTCGGAAAAGGGTATTAATCAAATTTTGCTTAAAGAGAAATTGTGAGCGTAATTGTTTAATGTCAAAATTTTCTTTTTTATTTAAATTTCAATTTTGTTTACTGTTTACTTCCTAAACGTGCGCCGAAATGAGAGTGGATTATCGCCCTCTGTTCTGTAAACCGAGTCGATTTAAAAACGAGTAATTTCCCAAAAACTGAATAAATGCTAATTTGGTGTTTTAAAAGTCACACGATTTTTTCGACTAAGATTTTTTAAACGTCAAAACGTCAATAAAGCTACTGAAAATTTGTTCAAAATATTGTTTTTTCTTATTTAAAAGTGATTTTTAAATGATATGTGAAAATGTGCTTTTATTCATCCATCTACTTTATCTATATACTTTAACAAGAACATGGAGAAATATTGGAATGTTTTTTAAACTGATTATTTTGTATTAAAATCGATTACAGCGTATATAATTTGACACAATTTGATAAAAGAAAGACTTCAAGTAAAAATTGGTAATTGTTTTTTTATGTTTCATAAGATATTTATTAGAAAAATAGTACATTAGATTTAATTTCGACCAGACTTATCTACTCCATTTTAAACCGAGTAAAATTATGCGAATTCGCTTTACAGATCACCTAAATATGTGTATTCGTTTTAAAAACGGAAAATTTTTTTGCGGATTCGGAACAAAACCGTGTGTTTTTATTAAATTTATATCCGTATTAACAAGAAAATTAACAATTTCAATATATTCAATAATAAATACGAAAACGGCTAAAAATTTAATACAAAAATTATAAAACAATTGTATGGCGTGATATATTTTCATTGTATAGTTATGGAAGCTTTCCTTTATAGGATTTATTTTTATACAAACAACAGTGGCAGGCCATTTAATTCGAATCGCTAAAAAAATTTCTACTTAAACTTACAATTTCGATGAAATAAGAGACACGCCTGTGTCACAGGGTGTGTGGGGAAAACAATCGAACCATATTTAATTAAAACTTAATTTTTTCCAGTGAAAACTTTGTGCAATACCATATTCTTCTTAAAGTTTTGTTTTGTTATAAAACAGTGGAGTTTAACAATAACGAACTCCTCGAGACCGGGCAATTTTTTTCGTTTTAGGCAAAATTCGTTATAACGGTAGTAAATAATTTTTTTATCGGCAGTTTTCGTAATATTTTTTTCAATATTTTCGTTCTTTTTCTAAATTGTTGCAAATGTGGACTTTCAAATTTCATGTATGTATTTGACTTTTATTCTTAAGTTGTTTTTTTTTTTTTTCAAAAATATTTTAGAGAATTTCTTTTATATTTGCCCATGACATTTTTACATTCTGTGAGTTTAAATTTATTACATATTTATTTTTTAACTAAGAGAACAACTGATATTGTCAATTAATCTAAAGTTTCAAAAAACGGCAGAAAAAAATTTGCGCTTTTTATTCTTCGTTATAACCTTATAACCGTATTTCCATTCATTTTTGTTTATGGGACTTAAGACACAGTTCGTTTTAAACTAAAATTTGCTATAGCAGGTGTTTCGGTTAAATTCGTTATAACCTATGTTCGTTATAACCAAACTCCACTGTACTTGAAATATCAGAAGTTTATTAAAAGCGCCTTCTAGGCTTTCACTATTAAGGCCCTGATTCACTATCCTACAGAATTGCACAATTCATTCACAGGGGAAGGATAGTGCAGTCTCACCGACTTTAAAAAATCGCTCTAAAATGGCTTTGTAAGTGCCACACTATTATACAAATAATTAAATAAAAAATAGTATGTACATATAATTAAAAACCACTTTTTAATACCTGTGTCCATTTTTGGATTTATTTTGTTTTGTTAGTGCCAACAAAATTTTCAGCTGTTTGGCAAAAATCGCCTGAAAATTAGCATTTTCACAAACTTTTCGAAATTTTCATAAACTCTTGGAAAATGCGCGATTTGTCAAAAAATCTGTCATACAGATGCATTTTTAGTACGCTCTCACTATCTTACTTTTTTGAACACATGTGATTTTATGCAGATAGTGCGATTGTCTTTACGAGTTGACAATTAAACCGTATTGTTACTCGGTGCGAATACGTAATATGGAAATTTCAGTTTGTGTTCCAGGGGTGTAAAAAGACTTTTACAAATTGTACTAACTTTTTTTAAGAAATAGTGCACTTTTTTTTTTTTTTTAATATTTTTTATTAAAAACTGACCATCAGAACTGAAAAATTAAAAGAAGGGATCATTTAGGATGTAATTCTTGGAACGAAACACTTATGCTCAAATTCACAGTCATTAGTTAGCTAATAGCAATAGTTTAACCAATAATATTTGATTCACAGCGTTTTGTTTACTATTAGTTAAACCGCCAAATGTCATTGGTTAACCAATATTTAGACAACAGCTGAATAGTAAATTATTATTAGTATTTTTGTTTTGATATCATCTTCTATAATATAATAGTTTTTAATTTTGGAGAATATTTTGGTTTTCCCGAACCAATTTTAAGAAATAATACAACAAATGTAGACCAAAATCATATGCTATAACAGTGCTACCAATATTGAAAATTAAAAGAATGTTAGGGTTACCATTCTTTGGTTATACTGAGAATGTTAATTAAACAATACACTGTGAATATGAAGTATTAGTTAAAGAATAGTTGTCTTTTTAGTTTATTAATAGTTAACTAATGACAGCGATAGCCAATTTTGTCAATCGAAATGGAATCATAATTATGTTACGATCACGCAAGACCTACTACTTCACGATTATTTTATGATACTCTCTCACGTACATATGTATATGGAAAAATTGTCAAAAATTTTTTTTAAATTTAAATTTCTGTCTTATTTTTCTTATCCGAATTACAGAACTTACATTCAGCTTCTCGTTTTTTACTTCTCAAATTTTCGCGCACCATCATTAAGTAATTTGATAGCCTGGGAGGTGGAGGCATTTTTTTTTTAATTTTTAATCGAAATTATTCGGAAACGCAATCAATTATTCACTCTTGTTTGGAAAAAAAAACCATTAGTTTCAAGAACGTCTTTTCTTAATAAATTTCTCAGTTAAACTGAAACGTAAGACAATTTCTAAAATGTCTTCTAACAAACACATTAACGCATGTTTATCAAGTTCTTTTGCACTAATAGAAAATATTTTTCTTTTACTCCTCTGTGGTGACTACGTTAGCCATCAGGGTATTCATTTCAATCTACTTCTCAATTATTCGCTTAATTAAATTTTCGAAATATAGATTTTTTTTAATTATTCGAACAATCGAATAAAGATTTCATTTCATTCAAAGTATCCGAGTAATTTTGTTTATTCTTAACTCGAGTTAATTAGACTATTTTAATTTATTCTACTTTTTTTTGATTTAAATTTTTTTTTTCGAAATCGCTATAAAAATGATAATGTTTTTGTTAGATGTGGAGACTGTCGTCTGAAATAGTCTATTTAAATTTGTAATTTAAATGCTTTGCTTCTACTCGTATGAGCCTTTTGTTTGCCAGATATTGTTAAAGTCAGATTTATTCTATTACTAATTTAGCACTGATAATCTATAGAAAACTTTGCTTTCTAGAATGTATGTTACGAATTCGGCTTTACTGCAATTGGTTATTAAACGAACAAGCGCTAATAAACAATTTCTACTTTTATTGTTACACATGGAATTCATATTTAGAAGCAAATAGCAAAGAAATTTATCTTGCCATTTTTTTATTGAAATATCCGTATATTTCAGAAAATTATAATTTACATGAATACTATGCTCAAGTTGTTCGATTAACCGACATAAATTACTCGAATAAAAGTTTACTATAAATTGTAAATTTTTATTAAATCGAATTCTATTCACTACAAATTTATTAATCAATCGATTACACATTATACGCATGAATAACCTAAAATGCTGAATGTAGCTTTGGTCTATTAAATGGTTTGCGAAAACGTCGTTGCAAAGTACAAGTGGTGAACTGCTTTCTTAATGCTAATGTATTTTTCTTTTACGAAGGTAAGCGACCAAAAGGTATTAAGCAAAAAGAATACGAGAAGTATTGAACTTTCAATTACTCTGATTATTTACTGTGGTTTTCATGAATAACAGCGTATGTCCGATTTGATAGATTTTGAATAATTGATAGCAAACTGCTTTAATTTAGACATTTTTAAATAGTCAGATTTTTTTTTAAATGTACCCATTTCATATTTTAAGTAAAAAACGACATAACCTCTAAAAATTTTTAAATAGTTTTCAGTACTAAAAAAAGTGTGTCAACCACTGTTGCCAATTTAAAGATTTTACACAAAATGTAGCTCTAAAAGAAGGCGGTTCTTAATTGGACTGTAATTTTATTTTTAAGTGTTACCGCTTTTTACTGAGTGGATCGGGTGGTTCCATTTTAATGACGTGCGAAAAGGGGAAAATACCGTGTGTTCCCACTTTAATGGTGGGTGAATCAGGGGAATACAGTACCCCTCGTCAGAACTTTTTACTGGGTGGACCAATTTTAATGCTTTTTTTTCATTAGAAAGCTAGTGCTTTCTATGCGTTCCTACTTTAATGACAGGTGAATCGGGAGAATACAGTTTCCCTAGACACTACTATTTACTGTGTGGACCGATTTTTATGATTTTTTTATTATTTATTTTCATTATTTTTCACCTCGTGCGGTACAATTTTAATGCCCGGTAGATCGAGAAATACATTTATTTATTAAAGGCGGTTCAGGAATGAAATAAAAATTTTAAAAAGATTTACGCACTAACAACTGTTTTTCTAAAATATGTAATCTTACGAATATTTCTGTTTCAAAAATTTCAAAAATTTCAAAAATTTCAAAAATTCAATGAATATGGGTACAAATTAAGCACCTATAAGAATTCTTTATAATCGAATAATTGTAAATAGCGATCCTTTTTTATTTTCAGGAAATAAAAACCCAGATGTTTTTCCTTGGATGCATTATTATTAATATTTTCGTTCACCGGTACCACAAAAAAGTTTAGTGGATAAAAGCAACTTGGGCATTCCAAAAGTGAACCTGTTAATAAAATAGTGGCTCATCCCTATTTAAAACAAATTATCTTCTTCTAACAATTATATCAAATAATTTTACGGTATAGATATAGAGCCTTATGCGCCGTGCCACCCCACCCCCCCCCCCCCCCCTTTTAGTACTTATAATCACAATAAGATTTAGGTACAATTTTCTATAGGTTAGGTTAGGTACAGAAAGATGATGCCCAGTATCACTAGGACACCTTCACTCGGAGACCCTTTGTGAATCCCATTTAGTCTAGAAAAAAAGAGTAAAAAACGAAGAATAGGAAGAATAGTAGAAAACAGTAGAGGGGAAGAAGAATAAGAAAATAATACGAAACCAGATCCCGCCTCCGCGTCTTACAGACATCCCGTCCCTACAATGAATACCCTGACAATCACTATATTACGAACTGCTACCCACCCACCACAACCTGCTTCGCTATAAGCCAGAGATTCTTCAATGGTCTCTATTCTTTTTTTATATTTAAAATGGTTTTACTATTCATTGTTTTACAATTCTTTATCACTTTTCAATATTTTTATCTATTATATTTACTGTTCCTACCACTGCACTGAACTTAGTGGCACAATATCGAAATAAATAAATTAGACTGAAACCTGAAAATATTCCAATTATGATTTTGATCACAAATTCCTTCCAACTGTTACAATATTCGTTTTTCAATGTGTATGAAACATAAGAAAATGTATGTTAATACAAGATTTTCATGTTGACCGGTTTAACTCAACGACGCATTATGTCTAATTTAAGTACATATAAAGAACTGCATGCATACGGTGGTATATGTATGGGCCGCTCCATATTATATTTGCATGTAGAAGATTTGATTCTGATTTCAGTGGCATTGCCATCTATAATACTGTACACTGCCATGCAGTATTTCCAATCGAATTAGAAAAAATAAAAAGAATAGATCGCTATTTAGTTGAATAATTTCATTAATTTTAGGTGAAGTCAATTTTCTATAAGTGCACTGCGCTATTCTCTTTGTTGAAAATAGTTAATAGTTAATGGGCCCTATTATGAGTGTCATTGTCGTAGTCGTATTTACGACAAGCGTATATAATACATATGGCAGATGTTGCCACATTTTACCACGACAACGACACTCATAATAAGGCCTAATAGTTGTTTCATAGCAAAACAATGAAGTACGAACAGTATATAAAATGCTTAAATCGCAGCCGCAAAAGTCGTAAAATATTTGCTGTCAACTGCTTTAGCTTCAACTATTTTAAACTGAAACAATGATTCTTCTATTGCTTATAAAAAAAAAACGATAGTCGCACGTGATTGCAAATTGTTAACATTTTTGCAAAACGCTAAATTTAGCCGCAAAAATGTTAATGTGATTCTAAAGAAAAATAAAAAAAAACAAATTTTCAAACCAGCAACTCCCAAAGATGCTGCTCATCTGATAGAAGATTTGTTTGTGATGTTGCAACCATAAGCAGAAGGCAAAGCAAATGAAGTGAAACTTAATCAGTTTTGTAAACATTTTGTGTTGATATTTAAAAAAAATAAGAAATGCAATGTGTGATCCTATTCACTGGTTATGGGACTATTATAAGTCATTGGTTTATGCCGACAAACCAGCAATTCCTGAAGCATTGCAAGACAATATTCAAACCAGAATTGCCGTCATATGGCCAGATTTATTGGAAAAAGTTATAAAAAATTGGTCTTATCTAATGGATCATGTAATAAATAGCCGCGCCTGACATATGACGGAAATCAAATTTAAAAAATAAATGCCATGAAATTATCTAACAGGTTGGAATAAAAAAAATTTAATTTTCTTCTTTTTGAAAACCGTAGCTTGATGAAAAATTCTTATACGAGTAAATGAGTGAGTTCTGTCAGGGATAATGTCACTATGGCCAAACGCTCCTATCTCAGCGAATGAAACTTATTCTCTATTCTAAAAATACGAAATGTCAAGATTATTTAAATTTCGGTTTTCTATGAAATATCCCACATCTAAAGCTATTGAAGCCGTACTGTTACACATTTATAAAAACTTAAATAAGCACATAAGCACGAACATAAGTGAACTATTGGCACTTTAGCCTTCTCTATATTCGCCATCACATGATAGTGGTAGTCATGACTGTTGGTAAAGCAAATAAGTAGGGTATTGAAAAAGACTTTGTCGAAAGTGGAATACATAATAAGAATTACGTAAGAAGAATTTGAAAATAAATTGGGCGAGTGGTTTATTGTTTTATATTATTATTTTTTTTTTCAATTTTCGCTAAGCTTAGAGCACAATCTAAATTTAGTGGACAGATGAGTTGTTGGGAATATTTAAATAAATCCCAGTAAAATAAATTTTTTTATATGAATTTACATTAAAAACAAAAATAAAAAATTTAATTTTCTGTTATTGTTTTTCGATGCAAATGTCTTCGAATGCATTAATAAGATTTTCTATTTTACTTATTCATAAACATGCCAAGTGGAAATCATGCATAACAATAAATAAGTTAAAGTTTCAAAATTAAAACTAGATATATTAACAACTAGACTAGTAGAAAAAAAATTTCTATTTGCAAAATTTGCTAAATATTTTCATCTTTTAAACAACGAAAAACTTTAAAACATAAAAAAAATGAAACAAGTTGAAATCAGACTTAAATCTTCTTTTAATTTATTTGCTACATTTTACTGTTCAAGCCTTACCTCTAAATGTTAAGATTTTCTCTAATTTCTGTGTTTGGTTATTTGTATATTGTATATTTCTATGGTTATTTATGTTCAAGTTTTAAATTTCATAGAAAAGTTTACTTTAACTGTAATGACAACTTTAAATTTACTATAATTTCAACTACGGACACTCACACATACGAACATAGATTCAATTCAACGTCTCAAATACAAGTGAAACAAACACAATATTAGTAGTTTTAGTAATATTTAGTAATTATATTACTGCTACTAGTAGTAGTAGTAGTAGTAGTGGTAGTAGTAGTGGTAGTAGTAGTGATAGTAGTAATGAAAACGGTATAATTTACTGAAGTAGCTAAATATTGTAGATTTAAATATTTAATATGATGTGATACAACAATTAATTACAATTTATTTGTTATTAAATTAATTTTGTTTTTTCAGTTTTTCTAGATGAATGTCATATGGAGTTGATTGACTAATTGTTCTTGTTGTTTAATATATTTAATTATTTCTTTTTTTTTTGTTTTATTATAATTATCGTTTTATGTATATTGTTTTTCTGCTCTTTAACACTTAACACAGGAGATCATTAAACTCCCCTTTGCAGTTTTTCACTAATTAATTTTTCATTTAAATTATTGATTGCATTTGATTTTTGAGAGAACTAGTATAAGATACAAAGAAAAACAGGAGAGATAAATTTTTATAAATTAGTTGTATTTTTGCAAAAAAAAAAAGTAATTAATTTCAACAATAATTTTTCTGGTTTTATTTTTATTTTCCAAAAAATTGAAATTGAATTCAAAAAAGCATTCACAACAACATTTTCAACACAATTACTTTTTTTATTATTATTAATTAAGAACACTACAGAACATTTTCATTTATACCGGGTAAGGATTGAATTTTAATTGTATGCAAATGATGTGAAATTATACTGACGAAAAATACCAAAAACTACAATGAAATAAAATAGAAATTTTTCCTACAGAATACGTACGATTACATATACATTCATATGGCCTCCTCATCAAAGAAAGCTTAAAGTGATTGATTATTTACTAAATGGAGAGCACAATTAAAAACTGAATTTCTTTGACGAGCATATAGTCAAATTATATTTAAAAAAATAAAAAAATTTATTACTTTTTATAAGAAAAAAAAAACCTGATGAAAATTACATATATTTCGAACATTGAAATAAATAAAACAAAAAGATACACGACAACGTGATAAGATCATTTTCAATTTGTTCTCTTATGCACTCCCTTTTACAAGTGATAAATGAGAACTAAATCAGCAATTTGTGTAAACAACTTGTCGTTTTCGTAAAAATTTCACATTCTAAAAGATAGAACATATCGAATTACAGTTTTTTGTTCAAACTTAAAAAAAGTTTTTTCATTGTTTGAAGCGAAGAACGCAATAATTCATTATTTGTTATTAATTTCCTGTTGGCTATGTTTATTAACGCAGTGATTATATAGCCCGAAAGTTCGCAAAAACAATTGTTTGATTTTCGCAATTACCCGAAAACCATACCTGTCGGAGAAAAAAAATTTGATAATCGGGCGTTAAGCCGTTTAACTTTATTTGTTGTATCTTTAAAGATACATTGTGCATTCCACTCATATTTGTTAGTTTACATTCATATTATACTAGATTAACCCGATCCGTTTCGCTCCACGGCACCCAGTTAGGTATTGTACCGGGTGGCACAATAGCAGCTACTTGGTTTGAATTCTTTATAACTTTTTTAATTATTATTTTTTCTTTGTTTTTTTTTCAGCATTTTGTGAAGAAGTCTTGGGGAATTAATTATTAAGCATTCTAAATGAAATCATGATCATTACACCCGAAATTTTGCCCAAAGTTATGGAAAATATGCTAAAAAAAAAAAAGCACGTATCTACAGGGTGGAGCAGAATGAGCTATATGGTTTGATTTCTTTATAACTTTTTTTAATTAAAAAGAGCACGTATGTGCGAAGCAGAAAATGGACATTTCTTACAGGATATAATTTTTCTAAGCTAATTGCAAAAAATTCCCCACTAATATACTGTATTTAAAAAAAAAAAAAAATTATAATAATCGCATAAATAAAAAAGTTATAAACCATTTAAACCATACAGCTAATTTTGTGCCGCCCTGCAGTATATACTCGAACATAAACGAACATGTTAATTACAACTTCATTTGCATTTTCTTTTCACAAATTTGTATTGAAATACTATTAGTGATTGATAGTCAAAAAATACAAATACCATGGCGATTTCATACCTGGTGGCTGCATTAGATAAAATTCGCATCAGCTGATTTCTGTTCAGTTGTCAAAGTTGTGTTCTTTAATGCATGTTAATACGTAAACTGTTTTGACAACTTAAATAAAGTTGTTGTATTTGTAAAAAAAAAAATGCTGTTCTTGTAGGGACGAGTTCACATGGTATGAATTCGCCTTGCCAATTATATATGCTCACGAATAGAGTTTTATGAAGAAAGGTCATTCCCGGAAGTTTAAACGCATTGATTTTTGTTGATCAAATTATAGAGCTTACGAACTTTGTTCGTTTAAATAAATAGTTAGTTCCTCAAACTCTAGTAAAATTGACGCGAAATGGCAGACATTCTTAATATTATTTTTTAACCATTATCAGGATCTTTGAAAAAATTTTACCCAAAGAAAATTACCCTATATTTTCAGTTGGATCATAAACTATCCATCCACAAAATTTCATTAAAATCTGTTCAACAAGTTAGGCGAAATGGTGAAACAAATATGTAAACATACAAACATTCATATTTATAATATTAATAGATGGACCAAAATGACCGAAGGGGTTTGAGTTCATTATAATTTCTTATTTAAGGCATTATTATTAAATTTTTTTTATTTTAAATACAGTATATTAATGGAGAATATTTTTCAATTAATTATGAAAAATTATATCTGGCAAGTAGTGGCCTTTTTCTGCTTCGCATATTCGTGCTCTTTCTAAAACATTTTTCGTAACCTTTCGCATGATATTCAGGTATTATGTTGATGATTTCATCACGTATATAATATTTTAATTGTGTTATGGTCCTAGGGTTATTAATATAGACTTCTATTTTCAAATAACGCCAAAAGAAGCAGTCTGGAACGGTTAAATGGGTGAACGTGGAAGCTAATTACTGTCGTTTGCACGGGAAATAATTTGTTCACCAAAGAAGTCGCGTAAAAGAGGCATTGTGTCTCTCGCAGTTTGAATTTAGTATGGAAACATTCTTATTGTATGCAAAATTTTCTGCAGTGACCCTCGTGAAAGGACACGTTGTGTCGAAGTTTCTCGATCTTACCGAATACTCTGCTGTACCTGTTCAATATTGTCATCCGTATGCTCCCTTCGTCGTCTGCCGGCACAAGGAAGGTGCCGTACTGCTGTTGTCGAAAATTTCCAACCAAACGGTTTATTATTGACTCTGAGGGTCCAATACGCACATTAAAATAACGAAGATATGCTCGCTGAGTCAAAACAATGGATCGTTGATTTGAGAAATAAAGTTCAACGATTTTGGCAAGTTGTTCAATTCTGTACTGTTCCATTTTAAATTCCCCAAGTTTTCTTTACAAAATACTGACAACAACAAAAAAAAATTACAATAAAAAAGTAATAAGAAATTCAAATACCTTCGCTAATTTTTTGGCACCCTGGTTTATTTTATAATTATTTGCAATACTTTCCTTCAGGGTATTTTAAATACTGTTTTAAGTTTTTAAAATAAATTATTTCAATAACATATCTAAACAATTTTTTGCTATATCTGTACAGGAATCGTAATTATTGGATAAATGCACAGTGTATCTTTAAACATACAACCAGTTTTTTTTTATTAATAACTTTAGAAAAAATATTAGGAAAAAAATATAAACGCAGTTATTTTTTATTAACATTTTACATAATACATATTTTTGGTAGCGAAAATCGCTGACTTCGGGCATTTGAGAGTTAATTTATTTTATATGCGGAATGCAATTGAATTGTATTTTTTATTTTTATTTTCATTTTCATTTCATTTGTTTTACAATTAAATAAATAAAAAATAATTAAGTCAAATGTTTTATACATGCAAATATATAAATAAGCAAACATAAACGAATTTTGTAGAATGAAAATAAATTTTTATAAAACATAATCATAATTTTACGCACTACTTTACTTAAAATATTTTACTTATTCAGAAAAATATTTTCAATAAAATAAAATACATTGAAATTAACTTAAAAGGAGTTAACTAGTTTTTCCCTATTGCTAATCCAGATCTGCAGGGAAACTTCATCCAAATTTTTCTAAAGCTACGGTCACATTATGCAACTAATATGATAATATTTCATGGGATATAAAAGTCAAAATGGATTTAGGGAAGAATTTATTGAGAACCGATGCTGTTTTATTGAAAATAAATACCTGTTTCAAATCAAAAGTATTTTTAAATAATAAAAAAATTTTATAGAATTTAGTGGTTACGTTTTTTTGGGCAAATATTTGCCGAATGTGACCGTAGCTTAAGAACAACTAGAGATATTATTTGATATATTTTTTTAAATAAATGAAAAGTTTAAGCAATATCAGAGCTGAAACAATAACTTTATAATCAACCTGTTTTCTCATATTTCTTACTGTGTTACAATATTAATTTTCTGGATGCTGTTCGTAATAAATTGCTGAGAAGTGGAAAATATACATTTGATATTTCGCAAGTAGATCAAAAGTAGTTCACAAGGAATGCCTTCTAATATTGTTCACTGTGTTATTTTGTTTTTTTCTTTTTTTTCAGAATAGATATATCTGAAATCAAGCGTCAATTATACGCATTACTATCATATTCGTATGTCAGAATATGATTATCTTTCTAGGGTTAATATGAATTTCATCATGACACGCAATCAGAAAAGTACTCTATAAATATAATAGCAGTAGATCGCTAAAATGTGCAAAACGCGCCGTTTCCGAGAAAAATATACACTTTCAAATTGGCACATAAAACCAATGGTGGTTTTTTACGGTCAATATGGGCATGTTTAAACCCTTTAAGCTGTTTTGCCTCATTGATCGCAATATTGACAACGGACAAGATACTCTTAAAATTCTTTGCATTTCAATTTAAACATGCCTATCTTAACTTTATTAACCCTAATCAAGTCAGATAAACTTTGTAACGAATCCAACCAAAATGTGCTGCAGAGGCACATATAAACCCATTGCATATTATATTTGGGAATTTATATCTCTTATTTGCATTTTTTTTCTTTCAAAGCAGTACTTGTTTCATATTGTAGAATAAAATCCGCATCCTCCGAAAATTTACTGTCGTAATGTTAATCTTGGTTTATAGTTTCTTCAAAATCAATCTCTTCAATAGTTGTCTCGATTTCTACATATAAATATATTTTAGACATTGTGGGAAAACGTACCGTCTTTACAACTTTTTCTTTGAAAATTAGCCAAGAATTAAATAAACTGTGTAAGTTTACATTGAATGATAAAAATTGAATGGGAATTCCCCGTAATTTAATTTGTTGGTTCATAATGTTGCCGTATGTGCCTGATAGGCTCAATATGACAGGATTAAGCAATTAAATAGAAATTAAAGAAGGGCTAAATTTGTTTTTAAAGAAATAAAATAATTCAAAGTATGAAATCAAGAAGCGCCAATAACCATGACTTCAATTTAAAGAAGTTAGAACACTTTAAAGTGAAAGATGTGTCTGAAAGGCACATGTTAATTGGATTAGGGTTAATCTCATATTAAACGTTGATCTTAAAGAATATAAAGCCCTTTATTTTTCTGGTATAAGTAGAAAAATTTTAAGTTAGCTTATCACGAAAATAAAATAAATAAATGGTGAAAACATAGAAACACAATAAAATATAAAAAATTTTCTATTAATGTTGAAATTCTTATTAAAATTTTATATTTTTTTTTTATTTTTTATTTTTTATTTTCATTGCAAAAAGCCAAAACAAACATCAATATTTTCTAGATCAGTAGAAATTGTTTTTAAATCATACAGAAAAAAAAAACTAAAATTTATTCAACAGGTACACACACGCTCACACACATATAAAATTTAAAACGATTTTTTTAAGTTTAAATTAAGAGATCTAAAATAAATTTACAAACATCGGAATAATGAAATTCAACATGAAGAAACGTGAAAAAAAATAAAAGAAAACAACAGAAACTTACTTGACGAACCGCCGCCAGCGCCAGGTGGCGGATATGAAAACCAAAATTGATGTGCCAGTTTGGTGGGCCCTAATGGGCTGTCTGAAAATAAAAAGAAACATACATATTTTTATTAATGGAATTGTCTAAACAATGAAGAAAATAAATAAAATACAAAATATTTTGCCATGTAATCTTGATCACTAGTTCCACTGATTGGAAGGCGGCTAAAAAACTATGCTTTTGCAAAACGAAACGTGGGACACGTTTTCAATCTCTTCTTGAAAGTTAAAATAAAAGCAAAATATTTTTCTAATTCAGTGCATAAGTTCTAATTAACAATTTAACTCGTACAATTAAACATTTAATTAGAAGTTTCGTGCAACCTTTAATTAAACTTTTTAATTAATTTGAAAGTGGCAAAAAACTTGAACTTTACAATTCTGTTAATTGATATGATAAATTTGTTTGCTGGCCCAAAATTAGCATAACACTTTAATTGACACAACAAATCTCTAATAACATTTTTAATTGAAGTCGGTTTGGAATTTTTCTGTGTAGTTAACACGTTGACTACAAATCTCACGGTCATGGGTTCGATCCCAGTATCCGACTGTCATAAAAATATTTTCAGATTTTTCTGATGTGCTTTATTGTTACTTTGTTTCTGTTTTTGTCGAAAGGTTTCAGTGGCCAACTTTGCCACCATGTCCAGAACGCACCTCCCTCTCGTGCCCGTTGTCAGATCGCCTCAATCCATGGCCCTACCGTAGGGATCACCGGCCACAATAAAGAGTCCGCGCACCCTATCCAGACCGTCCTCGTTAGCGCCCATCTTCGCCCTAAACCTCCCCAGACTATCGCCAGGGGTAAAGTAACACCTCACCAGTACAAAACCGCCGATCCGCTTTATTCGTTTCAACAAGACGATGCCACATGCCGCAAAGCACGCAATTCCATGAAACTATTCAGAGGAGAGTTTGGTGAGCAATTAATCTCACGTTTAGGAGCAGACCATTGGCCGCCAAAATCATGCGATTTGACCACTTTTTTATAGTGATACAAGAAGTCTTTCGCGTACACGGACAAGCTAGCCATAATTCCAGCGCTGATAGTCAACATTACAGTCGCCATTGGTGTGATAACGGCTGAAAAAGTGTTCCAAATATTGAGCTCAAGGATAGATCACCTTTAGCTTACCCGAGGGAGAAATTTACATGAAATAATCTTGAAAAAATAAAAGGCATCCTTCACTTATCGCCGGAAATAAATATTTAATTATGTTTCGCAAACTGTCTATTTTTTTTAAATTTTCAAAACTCAAACGATTAAAAAAATACCCTTTATTATATGCTACATATACAGTCGACTCTCGATAATTTGAAATTCAAGGGAAATAAAAGCTCATGGTAAAAGTATTGCGATACTAAAGCAGACGATTAAAATATTTTGTTTACTTAAAAAACACAAACACATTCACGTGACAAGTTCAAATTATAGAGTGTAGAAAAGCCAAATTTTCAGTTATACAACGTCAGCCACTAAAATAGCATTTGTATATTGTATAGAGCAACAATTTTTCTTTTATATTTTGCATAAAACACAGCACATTAAAATAATTTTAATTATAGGGAGAGCCGGAAAAAAATCAATTTAGAGCGCGTCAGGGATCACGATGCCATTGTAATATTTTTAAATTAGTGAGGGATGGATAATTACACGGATTTTTTTTAATATATTTTCAAGAGGCCTGGAATTACCGCGCGATTAAATTTAAAGAGTTTAAAATTATCAAGAGTAGACTGCAATTTGCAATTAAAATTGCCCTTAACGAACATAATAGCAAACGCTTTCCCCCGTTGTAGTAAAAGCGACCATAGTGGATGCTAGAAATCGAACCTAGAACTCCCAGATAGTTTGACTAGCGCAGTATTCACTGTACTACCATGTCGCCATATCTGTACATTAAGTGCTCAATTAAATTTAAAATTTGCTATGAAATTTGAGGATGTGTATGTTTTGCCTTTAAAATACGAAAACAAAAAACATCCGCCGTACGCCACTGTTGGTTGTGTGTACGTTTTTGGTCTGTTTTTTTTTTTTCTACAAAATTTCAAACACATAAAATATTTAATATAAATACCAGATCAAAAGTATATTTTGGCTACCTGCCAAATCATGTCAAAACAAAATATAAATATTTAGAAAGTTTTATTATTTAATACTTTGTACTATTTTTTTTGTTTTTTGTTTTAAAATATAGAATTGATTTCTGCTACTTCGTGATCGATGAACTCTTTTCACTTTTTGTTCTGCCAATTAAAATGTGTGCCAATTTTCGGCCAGCAAACAAATTGATCATATCAATTAACATATTTATATCCGTGAGGTTTTTCAGCATTTAAAATTCTATTAAATTGCTATATATTCTTATGTATTCATGTAGAACATACATACACATAGAATTTGGAATTTTTTTTAAACTAAAGATTTTAATTGGGGCAATTGAAAAATTGTTTGAAAGAAAAAAATTAAAATAATTTTCATTTAATTCAATTCATTCCCGCGAAAATTTTTTCTGTGCATATAGTTTGAACTTGAGATTCGCCGTTAATTAACGCTCTGCGGTACAGCTAACAGATGACATGACTTTTGAAAGTTGCTACAAAATATTTATAAGTTCAGGTGCACACACCATCTGAAAAAAGTGCCTCCTAAGACTTGAATAAAAACTGAACTTGCAATCTCGGATTACTTCTACTGCTTTTTACATATTGTTATCGTTGCCGGAAGTTCTCTATTTTCATGCCGATTCACTGAATTCGAAGTAGTAAATCTACCTTTTTAAAGCTGTTTTTAATCAGTGCAATGTAACTAAATTTTCTTTACTCTTACAAATTTATGAAAAGTTGTTTCTCGTGAATAGATAATAATCTGATTTTTTAATGTTTTGAATGTTATTTAGAGGAAGCATGGTATGGTAAGTTCCAATTCTATAAAAATTCTAATTAAATTCATTTTCTCGAAATGCAATTTATGTGCAGATTTTAATACTTTATTTGTTTTTTTTTTTTTCTTTTTTTTGACTAAATAAATAAAATATAATAAATTAATTCTATAGTTTTATACATGCAAATATATAAATAAACAAACATTAATGAATTTTTGTAGAGTCGAAAGTAAAAAGTTATTGATACTTTGGAAGCAGTTCAAACGTAGTTCCTAATTTTTTGCACTGGGTATATATTGAAATAATAAATTTTTTTTTAACAAGACAATCATAAACTGTATGAAGCTCTTATATGTAGCTTGTCTGTAGAACCGAACCCGCCCTCCATATTGATGGACTAATGCTCATGCACTATGCTGGGGAGGTACCCATAAAATTTTAATTACTTGAAACATACAATAAAATAATACATTTCCATAAATGATCAAAAAGGCCTCAAAACTTCTGGAATATGTTCCGGTCCTTTGCATTTGTAAATTATCGAGATAATATTGTAATAGATGTTTGGTTATTTCCCAAATCTGGAAATCTACTACTTATTCGTTGAATCCATAATAAAGAACTTTCTCACCCTGAGAACACTCCATAAAAAGTATGGCGTTTAATATTTATTTTCGTCTGGCTCGTTCAAGCAAAACCATAGAAATTCCAATTTAAGGCACAATTGAGACTAAGAAAGTTTCGGTGCTTTCATTCGAAGTTATTCATCTTTTCTCTTTCCCCCGCACACTCAAAAGTCTAAATGTAGGTGTTTTTTTTTGTTGTTCTTCTTACTTTTGTGCTTTTCATTATTGTCGTTGCATACAATCATATATTTTTTAAATTCTTTTCTTTTTAGCAACATATTGTGTTTTTAACTTTTTGTTGGTTGGAATTCACACCAGCAATTCAGTAGAAAAGCATATCGCAGACAACAGAAGTACGACGTGAGGAATATGTTTGCAGAATATAAAAGAAAAACAAGAGCACACCTGCAATCATGATTATAAGCAATTGTTAGAAATTGTCAGATAATAAATAAATCATTTAAAGTGAAAAAAAAAACACAATAATAACTTTTATTCAAATTATAATTTTTTTTGAGACCAATGTTCCCTACGTATTCAACGCGTTACATTGGGTGGTAAGAGACTTGACAGTTTAACTTTTCAGCGCATTATTCTACTTTATTCAAATAGGGAGAGTAAAACTTCAACACCGCTATAAACAAAGAACATGCAAATGCAGAGTTGTACGGTAGTGAAGCTTCACCGCCTGCCATTTCTCCTACTATCCCTTTCCCATAGTTCCAATACAATGCATCGCATGTGTATTATATTATATTTTTTATGGTAATTTGTCAGTTATATAAAACGTAAGGGAATTCCAGCTTAAAAATTCACAAAAACAAACAATACAGGTGAAAAAGTTTTAGAAAAAAATATTTCGATATATAGTCAGTCAGTCGTATATATTAAAAAGTTTTTGTCAAGACTCTAATTTCACAGCAAGATTTCTTTTTTCTGTTTTAAAATTATAAACATGAAAAAAATATAAATGTTGCTTTTCCATTTTGTAAAATAATTTTTTACATTTTTTGTATTTATCAATTACAATAAGTGGCGATTATATTGATAGCTGCCACATTTTGTTCGATTAAATTTAACAGACACTTTTTTCGTTAATTGGCGTCCGTTAAAAGTTAATAATACATTGTGAAATAGCATTTTGCCTAACCGTCTGGTATAGTTCCGTCTGGTTAAGTTTTTTTTTTTTTTTTTTATCTTGGACCAGCACTCAGGGGATGACCCCTACACATGCGATGCATTGTGCTGGAACTAGGAAAACAGGTTATGGGAAGGAGGATAGAGGGAGTAGTTTTAATCAGACATTGTGAAAACGGCCGTGAGTCAAATATAAAAAATAAATCTACCTTCCGGCAATTCCTGGTGTACTTGAAGCTGCGGCTGCTGGTTTTGCCATGGCGAGCATAGTGCAACGGGTAATGATTCCGTTTTAGCTGATGGCTGTTGTTGGTGTTGTTCCGAATCACACATATTGCATGAGTTGTTATAAATTGAACATAAAAAGAAATGTACACTTTTTTTATTTGATATTGTGTTCGTAATTTTCGTAGTTGATTTTATTGATTGATTTATTATTACTCGTTGTGTGTTTGAAAATTTCAATTTGTTTGTGCACAGTTGGTTTTATATTGTAATGATATTTTTAAATTAGAAGTAATTTTTTTTTTGTAACTTCATATGAAACTCTGAGTTACGTTTTACTTTTAAATCCAAGCAGATTTTTAAGATGACCACTTTAATAGCTGAAAATATAATAAATTTTTGCATTTTGAATTAATTCGGGTGGAACGTACATAGATTTTGAATGTAACGGGTGGTCAAGCCATAATGCACGATGTTAGTTGTGAGTCACAATTTAACGTCAAGTTTTTTGCCCAACTTAATTTGACATTTCTTTGTTTCAGTGTTTGACAATTTCACCCATGGTGAAGTACAAAATTGAGCGCGTTAAGATTGTTGAAGCCTTTTAGTAAAAATGCACTTCGTGATATTTTTGGTCAGCATAAAAGACCAAATGTGTTTGTAGAAAATGTGAAAAAAACTGTGCATGCTCGCCCAGTTCATTCTGCGGAAAACATTGTTGTTATTCGCGATAGTGTGCCAGAAGACCCGTCAACATCGACTCGTTGTCGTGCCCAACAATTGAAAATCACTTGACTTTACAGAGAACATCATCTTCAGCGGCGAGATACACTTATACCTCAGTGGATTCGTTAACAAACAGAACTGCCGCATTTGGACGAATGGGCTGGCGCTGTACTTCTTCGAAAATGAGGTCGGCCACGCAGTTACCATGAATGGTGTTCGCTATGGCAAGAAGATAACGGAATTCTTGTGACCAGAAATTGAAAATATGGACCAGGCCGATATGTGGATGTATGTGGAATGGTGCCGCTTGTCACACAACAAACGAAACAATGGCTCTTTTGCGCGAGAAATTCAATGGCCGAGTTATCTCCCATCGCGGGGATGTTAATTGGTCGTCACGATCATGTGATGGGACACCGTTGCACATATTTCTTTGCCGATATTTAAAAGAAAAAGTGTACGTCAACAAGCCAAGAACAATTCAAGAGCACTTATGTCTCATACTCATTGAAAATATTCACCATCGGATAGAGGTACGCCAACGAAGCCGTGTCGAGCATTTGCCCCATATTTTGTTTCACACATAATTGTCATAGATAAAAATTATTAAGACAATTCTCTGAAATATTTTCCGTTTTGGTTGCACCACCCTTTATGTGTCTTAGTGTGGCATTATTTTCAGCTGGTGTTTATTTTTCAATTTTAAGGCCCAGCTGTTGCCGTTTTTGATATTTTATTATTTCTTTAAAGAAAAACAAACCAAAAACAAAATACAATTCAAAAAACTCATTATTAAATACAGTCAAAAAGCTAGATTATGAACAATTATTTTATCAAGATTTATTCATGAAGGAATATTGTATTATTTCACTTTCTTTTTAGTATTCAGCATTCTTTTGCTGCACATAATTTTCTTTCCACATTTTTAGCATATTAAACTGATTTTTAATTAACCATCATAATAAATTTCAAGTAGAATTATTTGAAATTGCCAAGCACTTTTAATGGTTTTTTTTATTTCTCGTAATTATTTCTAAGCGATGCACCGTTAAAATTTTTCATGGGTATTTTTTTTAAAAACAATAAATTTCTATTTAATTTAAATTAATTGCAATTTATTTGAAAATTATTCGATTTTCAAAACAAAATACATTTTCATAAAAAAAATGTTGGTTGTTTTCTTAATTAGTATTTTTCCAACCGTTAATTCGTTAATTTTGTTTAAAAGAAAAACAGCGTCTGTTTTCTTTTGGCTCTTTATTTGAAATGCGTGTGAAAATTCAAAATTCTTAATTGAGACGAAAATAGATTTTTGTTTAATAAACGTGTGTATATACATATATATCTTGCGAAAATATTTCAATTAAATATTGCCAATGTATACATCCATATTTATAAGCACATGGAGAATACAGAAGTTTAAAAGTGCTAAAAAAGTTTTAAATGCTGGAAAAAAAATTCTTAATTATAATATTAGAAATATTTCGTAAATTTTGAATATCAGAAACAAAAAAAAACTATAATAACTATATGTTAACTGAATTTATTTTGGGAATATCTCTTTATATATGATTTTAATATTTAATTTAATAATAATAAAATGATAAAGAGAAAAATATAAAAATAGAAATGTGTGTGTTATAAAAGTAAACTCATGGATTGTTATGTTTTTGTTTATAGATTTTTTGGTTTTTGTGTTTGATATTCAACTTCAATTCTCGATTGATTAATTGAATTTTAAACATATAGATCTTAGGTTTGTATTCAAAAATTAGGAAAAATTCACTGATGAGCTAAGTAAGCATTAGCGAAATAGTACTATATGGATATGCTTTCCTCAGTTATTGAGTTTAATTTTTGTAAAAAAACAAAAAAAAAAATACTTTATGAGAATATCAGAAAAAAATTTTTAAATTTCAGAAAAACATTTTAAATCCTTCTAATGATATAGTTTGTGAAACATTTTTTTAAAATTTCTATATGTTTTATTTTCAGAACAGGTCTGAACAATTTATTTGTGTTTTATTTCATTTGATATCTGCACCGTTTTGCTTTACGTTTGATTTGGTGGTTCTTTATTATTTCACTTCACGGGTGGTTTTCATTGCTTAAATGAGGGTGGCGATGGCGGAAGTAGTCTAAACGTTGACTATGAAAACAAAAATTTTCTGGGTTCAACCGGAGTTTCAGACTAAATCATAAAAACATTTCGCATTTTTTCTGTTGTGCATTATAGTGCCTTTGTGACAGTTGCTGTCGGAAGGTTGCGGCGAAGGCATAGTCCCTGGTCACAAAACAGTAACGGCTTCAGCTGTAACAAATCCAAAGGCACATCAGAATGCCTCCTTGTCTGTATTGTGTAGCACAGCCGAAGTAAAATAATTACTAAAAAAAAACTGCTAATTAAAATGAAGCTTCAAAAAATGTAATACGTTTCTTTGACATCAGAGAACACTTGTATAAAACAAACAACGTGCAAAAGCTGAATTGTTAGAAAGTGAAGCATCACCTCCTGTTATTTCTCATACTATCCAATTCCTCTAGTTCCAGCACAATGCATTTCATGCGTAGGGATCAGCTCCTGAGTGCTGGTCCAAGATAAAAAAAAACCTACGAAGGAAAGAAGTGATTTATATTACCATAGACACTAACCCATACCAAAAAAAAAAATTATAAATAAATATATAATTATTTATATATAGATATAAAATTATTTATATATACATATATAAAAGTTTAAGGTCGGATTTTTTCTAAAGATATATAAAATTCCTTCTTCTAGTCGTTCGTTTATCTCATCGCATCAGAAAACTAAGGACATAAATGTAAAGAAAGCAAATCTTTTTTTTTGTTTAATGATATTTATTTCTAATTTTTCATTATAAAAAATAGGACTATATTTGCCGAAAATTTAAAAATAGCTTTATTTAAAATTGTTCTTTAATTGTCAATTAATTTTCCATCAACCTTTAATTCTCTATTAATTATAGTATTTGTAATCAACTGAGGAAAATTAAAAATTAAATAAAATTATTTGAATGCTCTGCCTTATTTATGCCATTATAATATTTGCTATTATTCTGAAATTGCTCTTAATTTGTTTGTCAGTGCCTCCGTCATTTGTCGATGATGGTGAGACCGTTTATTGCTTATGATGCTTGTGTATGTTTAGTGTTTGCTAATCATATTTCTTTTTTTTTTCTAGTTATTTAAATAATTTTTGGCGCAACGCCTTACAATTTTATCTTTGCTTTTCTTAAGTATTTGTATATATTTTAAAATACAGACAGCATTTTTTTTTTTAATTCTAATACGCAATTAGTAAATTACAGGGTCTTTCAAGATGGAGTTTCTTCATTAATAATAACATCAAAAAATATTTCAATTAGGTCTGTGTTAACAGCGCTCTCATCGGTATTTGATCAATAACACGTCGGCGAAGGAAAATAATAAATGAAATAGCTGTCTTTGATTCAAAAGTTAATGCGTCAACAGAATATTAGAGATGCAGAAACTCGGCTTTATACATTTTTGAAAACACGCAACTGCAAAGTTATGTGAGAATTATGCTGTCTACCGTTTTATCTCTTCAGCAAACGTCTCTTCTCACTAATAGAGTTTTCCAACTAGTTTCGATGCACGCAATGATAACAAACGAATCATACATACATACGAGTACATACATATATACATACATCCATACGTATGGATACTCAAATTTACCAGCTTCAAAGAACCATACTTAAAAATATTTAACAACACGAATATGCTCCCTTTGTATTTCGAAAATAACCCTGACCTAAAAAAATGTAAAAGTATAAAAAATATATGTAAATTAATTTATTTCAAGTGTTTTTAGTTACGAATACATGGTAAGCCCACAGTAGTTCAAATAACTGCACTTATGTTTGTTTTTGTATTACACATATATAATTGTTGTAATTTATTTTTTTATTTAATTATTTAAAATTTTTCAAAGCAATTTTAATTACAGCAAAAGGAAGAGCACTTTAACCGGATCCAGCATCAAAAGCAAGAGCACTTTAACCGAAGTTGAATGAATCCTAATTAGCAGGGGAATCCTATCCATTATATCAGGCCATAACAGAAGGAAAGCGGAAAAAAATGGAACGAAATGCATTAAAAACGACGAGTTATACTTGCATATACTCGTATAAGTAAAGAAATATTTATTTATTTATTTACATATACACATGTATATATTCCGAGCAACATTATAATTACAGCTGAGCTCTAGAAAAATAATACATAAAATACAAATGTTATAACGAATTATAAATATGTATAATCATTGGAATTTAAATAGGATATAAGCACTGCTGAGAAATATTAACGTTATCCGATAAATCAATGCTTAATAAATTCTACGGAATGAGTTAAAATTCAGCAAAATTGTTTCATGAAATTCTAAAAGTTAGGGGTTCATATGATCTAAATTGCCTATTTGAAACGTTGATGTTTATCTGACTGTGAAGATAAATGATATAACTTTGTAGGAAAGTTTATGAGGGCCAATCTACCACATGTTTTTTTTATCTTAGACCAGTGCTCAGGGGCTATCCCCTACATATGCAATGCATTGCACTGGATCTAGAGAGAGGGATAGGGTAGAGAATAGACAGATGGTGAAAGTGGTAGGAAGATAGAGCTTATTTCTTGCCGAGAGATAGTCGTTCTCTTCAAATAAAACTTTTTCTTCTAAAAAAAAAACTGAATCTGATAATTTTTAAGTTTTCTATATATGTATAAAATATAAATATATGTATATAATATATTACCCGGTTTGTTGTGATTTCTAGTGAATTGATTACAATCGCATGATTTAAAAAACAAATTTATTGTAATCGAATTGACTGCTGTTTTAGGAATTGCCAAATTGAAAAGATTTCATTTTAAAGTCTGAAATCAATTTGAAATCAAATAATGAAATCAGTTTGGTTGAAATATCTTTCATTCCAATCACAATTGATTGAAGTTTTTTACAGTTCTGGCGATCGTAGGAAACATACGGGTTTCAAAAAGCGGTTTTTTACCCATAAATCAATATTTTGGAGGAGTTTGAAAATTTCAAAAACATATAGTTTTTGTACTTGACAGAATTATGTATTACATTCTCCAAGTATCTTTTTCACACATATCTTATGGATAGCAAACGATCTGATATTCAGTTACCACTTGTAAAAAAATGGTAATGCAGATCGGAACTGCATTAAATACTGCAGTACCCTAAATTTCAGTCCTTTTTAATATTTTTTTGCCGCTTGGCAACACAACTGAAATTCGGTTGCATTCCATAATCTCACACATTAAACAAAACCTACAGATTTCATTTTCGTAGTTGTTAACATTTTCTTTTTACCAGATAAGATGTCATAATTTTAAAGATTTATGAAAATCAAGTTTTACATATCGTATTTCTGAAACGAAAAAAATTTCTTATTTAATAAGACACTTGTGACGCCAGAAAAAGTATAATAAATATATAGATGAGATAGTTTAAGCTGGTAGTATACAAACCTATATTGAGTTTTATGTCGTTCTACCAATTAAAATTGTAAAATTGTTTTTTGCATGCTTTGTAAAAGTATTCTTTATTACAGCTTCAATAAAGAGACGAAATAGTGCAAAAGAAATCATTGTAATTAATTATTTCAACACTATAAAAAATGTATATTAAAATACATTTGAGTTGTCTCTTTACGTGTTTTTTATAAATATTTTATTTCCTTTGAGGAATATTATAATTACAATTAGTTTTGTACCAGAAAATATCAAATACGAAATGCATTAATTTTATTTCATTTATTGTATTGTAAAAGTATTCCGCAAAAAAGACTTTAAAATAAACTGAATAAATTCAAATGTAATTCAAATGTTTTTACATGATCTACATACTTTGTCATAGATTTTATATTTAAAATATTATATATTTATATTTTTATATCTTTTTTCTTTAATTTATCAATACATTTGATTTGATACATTTTGCGTCTATGTATGAATATTTTTTGTTATACAAATAATGGCGCGGATATTAATGCGTGTAACATCGGCTTAAACGAAAGAAAATATTAAATTTGACAGAGAAAATGCTGAAATGGCTACAATGACATGTTATGTATGCGAGTCAATGGCTTTGAAGGTGAGTTTTTATTTTAAAATTATGTTCAAATAAAAATGTGGAAACACGAATATTTTGATGCATTTGTGGCTTACGCCATTCTTGTGTGATCGGATCTTTCAAACACAGGCTAACGCCACTTTTTACTGTAAATATTTCATAAAATTAAATGAAAAACTCAAATATTAGTTAGATTTTATGGCAGTAGAATGTTCGGCAATAGTTTATTTTTGCTAAATAAAGCAAATCCGTCTGCAGAATAAGAAAAATATTTAGTTGCCATAGAAAATTTTTTATTTCAGCACATTAACGTTTTTCATTATAATCCTTAAAAAGGCTTTAGCCTCAAAGATTTTTCTCAAACAGTTAAGCAAAAGAGCTTAGTTTGCATCATTTAAAATTTAAACCCCTTAAGAATTCAACATATAGATTTCGTTTAAGTTTAATACTCTTAGCAGGAACAACAAATATTGGTGTTCTCCTTGAAAAACGAACGTATCACTATTGGAATAAAAAATAGAAGAAACCTTGATTTAAAAAATAAAACGTACGTACATACACATACATGCACAAATATATAAAACATTACAAGCATTGAATTAAATTTCTTTGTTGCAGTCTTTGATGTAGATTATGCAATAGTTGTGTGGATTTACATTACAAACTTAATTTGTCGGATTTAAAATAGTTATATAAAATTTTGCATTTACTTTTCATATGCAGTTAATTGTTGGAAAATTGTTAATAGGAAAGAAGACTATGTTGTTCACAAACATTGTGTTTCAATTGTTTTACATATATGCTATCAGATTTAGATTAACCCGGTGCGCTTCGCAACTTTCACTGTTGCCGTTCTCCAGCTATATATATAAATTTATTTTATCTTTGAATTGGAGCTACCACGCCCACTAATCCAATTCAGCTATTTATTTACTGCTCTCGTGCATCGATAAGGAAGCAATTTTTTTTCTTGGACCACTGCTCAGAAGATGGGCTCCTTCGTATGCAATGCATGCACCGGAACTAGTTGCAAACGATTAGTGTATAGAAGTTTTTTAGGTGGTGAAGAGATGGAATGTTAAATGGCTTAATTCTTACATAACTTTGCAGTTGCGGTTTTTTTGGTGAATTTGTAAAGCAAAGTTGTTGCGCCTCAGGTGTTATGTTGAAGAATTAATTTTGATGCTAAAGGAGACACATTTTGATTATTTCTTCGCCGACGTATTATTGCTCAAATAGTTATTTTACTTTCTAGGAAATATGATACGTCTACTTCTTCAATCAATCCAGCCCATGTATCAAATTTGTAAACTTTTACAGCTGACGTTCACCAGAACGTGAAAAATTTCTTTTCTAGCTAATTGCAGTTGCTATCGTTGACGTCGACATGAAAATTTAGCTTCTCTCAAACTTATATATATATCCAGTATGACGTTGCAAAGTTAAAGTCAAAAGTACAGAAACTATTCCATTTATCTCCCTTCGCGAAACATATTCTCCTCGTTCCGGTACAATGCATTGCATTCGTAAATGGCTTCCCTATACTGCAACAAGCAAAAATTCTCTATAAACTACCCTGCGCCGGGAGCGTTCCATGTTTGAAAAAGGACTAAAATTGCCTACTGAACCGCCAAAATTTTAAATTTATTCAAAATGTTTAAAAAACTCACTTTCTGTGTGTAATTTTATCTTTGCATTTAAATATATTATTTGCACCTTGAATTAAAATAATATATTTTTTCAATTAAAACTTTAATCAATACAAGTTTTAATTAATTTTTGGCCCCAATTCTTAAACTAACTTTTTTTTTTTTGCTATGAAGTACACAAAATTTACCTATTTATGATGTTTGCTTATTATTTAAATGCTCATCTGATTGTTTTATTTCATATATGCAACATTCTTTAAACAAATAGAAATTAATACCCATTAAGGATTCGAATTAAACCCAATTTTTTTTTTTTGCTAATAAAAATTTGTGTGAAATTTTCAATTTATTTTATTCAATTTTTAATTTTAATTTAAGAAAAATTTAATTCAAAACTAATTGGCTTAAGTCAACCAGGGTGAGGGTGGCGATGGCACGATGGTTAGTAGTCTGCACGTTGACTACAAAAACAAAAACAGACCTGGGTTCAACCCCAGTTTCAGACCAAAATTATTTAAAAAAAAAAAAACATCTCGCATTTTTCTGATGTGCATTAGGGTGTTTTTATGTGTCAGTTGTTGTCGCAAGATTTCAGTGGCGAAGGCATAGTCACTGGTCACTGAACAATACCGGCTTCAGCTGATAGCAAACCACAATCACATCAGCACGCCCTTCTTCGTCGCTATTGTGTAGCACCGGCGAAGTAAAATAATAATAAAAATGGCTACTACACCAAAGCTTCAGCACTGCTACGAGTATAAAAAAAGGAAGGTGCAAAAGCAGAGCTGCAAAAATAAATAATTAAGCTTCACCTCCTGTCATTTCTATTATTATCCCTTGCTTATAGTTCCTACACAATGCTTCGCATGTGTAGGAGTCATCTCTAGAGTGGCTGGTCCCAGAAAAAAAAAAAAAAAAAAAAACCATAAAAAATTAATTGATACTACGAGTATTAAGTTCTTTGCTGGTGAAAATCTAATTAATTTAATTTAATTTTTTTCTGTGTATGTAGTTCCCACTTGTTTTTGTGTGTGTCACTACGCTTAGTGCGTATTTTTCTTATAACGAACTACTCGTATTTGTGCTGTTTTTTTTCTTCCTATTTGTGATTCCTTTTAAAATGTACATATTCACGATAATCCAAATATCAACGAATACTATTTAAATATTATATAAATTATTTTTTAATTTATATAATTCGTGGTAAAATTTTAATCAGAAATAAGTTTAAATGGCAGCATGTTATCATTAATTCAAATCAGTTTTACCGGTCATTGCTTTAAGAAACTTTCAGCTAAAAGAAAACTGTGTAAAAATCCATTTGTTTTAAATTCTTTTACTTTAAATTAAATGCAAGTCATCAGCCAATTAAGTTTTTGCAGAGTATGATGGTTGGATATTTACACGCGGGTTGTATGAGAATTAGTTATATATTTATTAAAATTTCATGCAATATTGAAATAAATAGAAAATATTTAATAAACAGACCTTTAAACATTACTAACAATTAAGAAATATTTAGAATTAGTTAAACTTAGTTTATATATATATATATATATATGATTCTAATGTATGATTCTAATTTCAACAACAAAAATAAAATATATATATGAAATGTATTATTACATAACCTATGATATTCTCATAAGTAAAGGGTGATAGAACAGGGGCGGAAAGCACCGGGGCTGGATTCAGGAATCTAAAGGGTATATACCCAACAATTTTCCAGCCGGAAATTCATGCCATCGGAATGTGTGAGCGACTGCTTCGTAGGAATATACGGGGGCCCCACATCTATATACTATCAGATAGTCGACTGTGATAACCTCAAAAATGGTATGTAAGTGCCTGGACCTTGTCAATGATTTGGGGATCTCACTGGCATAATAGTGCCGGCCGGTATCAGGCCAAACACTTGCTGATTTCAAATACGCTGAGGTACCACCTTGAAAAAATTGGTCTCTCCAATTTATGTCTTTTTGTGAAAGTAATACTGAGAACTTTGAACACGTTTTTTGCCACTGCACTCCTGCACTCGGCAGACAGACTATCTGGGTAAAATTTCGGTGCCTCCAAACAAGCTGTGGAACACCAGACTACAAATAGTGCTTGGATTCATTAGAAACCTTAAAGGGGGGTCTAATAAGAGCGGCTTTGCACGCCAACTTGGCGTTTGAGTAATGTAAGAGAGTAATCATACCGGTAGTTCGCTAAAAAAATTTGGCAAAAAATTGCTATTACAACGTTATTCGCGGGTGCCCTTCAATTGTGAGGTGTCAATTTAAAGCGCTCCGAAAGCAGTGACAGTAGGTTTTTCATTTATTTGCTGAAAATGAGGTGATTCTTGTTTGTATTCTCAATGATTTAAAAATTATCATAATGAATACCGTCTTCGGATTTCGTATGATATTGGAACTCTTTACGTAAGGCGAAGAAAGAAAAAGTAACAGTTTCTTTTGTCTTATAAATTTTATTTCTTGCATGCAAAGAGATGACTATAATCGAAATAGTATGCTGCACTTGAATATAGAATTAGAATCACGCACATATTTATTTAGGTACTTTTTTTTATAAAAATTCTCAGACAATCTACGCCAACGTCCTCCAAACCCCTGCTTATTTTTTTCATTCCTGTTTTTATGCTTTATTTTAAGCTTTTTTTCAGTTGCTTGAAGTGGCGAATGGTGAAAAACTATTTGAAATGATTTTCAAGTTTTTCTATTTTACATAATGAGTTTTTGTTTTCACTGATACAGAAAAGGGTAATAAAGCACGACCCATCGCTTGCACATATTTAAAAAAAAAAAACAATTTTACAAGGGAAGCATTTGGAAAACATGCATAAAATATACGTTACGAGATAATTTTAAGTTTAGTCGAGAGAGAGAGATTTAAATGATTCTGGTTGGAGACTTATGGTAAGATAAATTATCAGAGCGGTTAGAATAATTTTTCTCTAGAGAATATCTTCTGCAAATTTTCATTTTGCTCCCTATTTTACTGAAGTTGTGCAGAAGGGTAAAAATTTTAATAAAATAAAAAGTGTGTTTGAATGCAAATGATTTTTATTTAAAGGGTGTTTTTTTTTGTTCTGGTTTTTCTGTGTACATATTTATATTAATTGTTATTTGTTTTTTTTTAACTCAAAGTTGTTCTCCTTTTGTTAGTTTAATTTTGAAAAATAATTTTTCTAATATTTTTCTTAAATTTTTATTAAAATCAGTTTGATTTCTTTTTATTGAGTTATTCCCAATTCTGCAATTCAATTTAATGCAATGCTCAATAGTCAAGAACCACATACATATATGTATTTCATTGGGATTTTGAGCAAGAATAGTTTGTAAAATTTTCGAACTGATACTTAAAAGAATAACTTTTCTAAAGGCCATTTTCACAATGTCTGATTAAAACTTTAGGCGGTTAAGTAAAAATCTATTTGATAATGTATGATGATTAATATTTAACTGGCACAATTTAATGGGAGTGCCACATGCAAGAAAGGATCAACCTAGTCCACGTGATAATAATTGTCAGTTTTCATATTTTTCCCATTATTTACTCTCTAGTATACCGAGTTTCAGCTCGGTAGCTGTAAAGAAAGTGCCCGAAGCAAAAGAAAAAAATTACTATAAAGTCATTTAGACTAAATTTAGCTTTAACCGTTCGCAAGATATCAATAATCAACATTTACTTTATATAGGAGGGACCATACCCACTTGTCCAACGCCTCGCGCGTTTTGACAGCTGATTTGTACCAGTACTACCAAGTCATTGAGACCAAATCTAAAAACTATGAAATTAATATGTACTTTGTATGGGAGGTACCATGCCCACTTATGTGATTCCGGTTTTTTTGTCCGCTGATTTACATTAGCTTTTAAGCAATATGGACCAAATTCAGGGAATTTAACTTTTAACTTTTTCGGGATATAAGCTAATAAATATTTATTTTGTTTTGGCGTGGCATCTACCAATAGGAATTTTTGCAATCAGTATAGCCTATATTTTAATTTGGACAACGTTATATCTGTTCTAAATTTCATTCAAATCAATGCAGTAGTTTAAGAAATTATCTCGGACAAACATCGTGACAGGAGATTTATATACGACTAGCTGACCCGGTCCGTGTTGCTGGTCCTAAGCAAACATTAGTGTTGTATTACCACAAGATTTATTTATTTAAAATAAAAAAAAAGCAAAAAAAATAAGTATATGTCATTGGTGGTGCAATATGAAAATTGGATTTTGACACGCCCCTCCGCCCGCAGACCGAAAATCAAAAATCAGACTTCACAGTGTCACCCGCCTGAATATTCTGAAGATTCCCTGAAAATTTCACCAACATAGGCCCATCCGTTTTGGAGTCCATACGTTACATACATACACACATCCTGCTTTATATATATAGAAGAATATGTATATAGATTTTAATACTGGCCAGTTACTCAGGGCGTTCGACATTTTTTTTTTGTGTACTGACCATTGCCTAGGGAATTTAATAAGAAAAACTTCCTTTAAAAATAATCGCGACTACAAAACTTCAATTTTTATGCACTTACTTCCTACTCCGGTATACTAGAGTAAGAAGAAACATTAGTTAGTTAGTTCCTTTGTATATTAAAGTAACGATATGTATGTATGTATATATCCTAAAGCACAGCGACTTTATACTTCATCAACATACTCGACTGTGCATGTTTAAGCATGCATATACACATATAATAAATTTGAAATCTGTGAATGACAAACGATGGTTTGTCTATATATTCTTACTTTGAAATTCTATTATATTTGTTACTGCCTGGGAGTCTCTTTTCTTGAAAATGTGTAGGTATTACATATACATGTGTATGCTTATATGTATGCATTTTTATAAAGGAAATAATGCACCAAATGTCAGAAGTACGTTTGTTTAGGTGTGTTTTTATTTCCTTTCAACTAAAACTTGATAAATGATAAATGATAAATGCATCTACAAACTACATTTAAATTTTCAAATGTAGGAATTCTAAATACGTCACGTATTTAGAATTTCATGACGAACTTTAAGTCACCATACAAGTTTGTTATTTCATTTAATTTTTATTACAAAATTTATGGAAATTTATTTCTCATATAATTTTAGTTCTGTTATTCATTTATGCCTTTGATTGTGTGTCCTAAAACCTAAAATATTCATATTACAATTCAAAGAATTAAATACTGAATTGTTATTTAGTTTGTGACCTGTTCAGAATCAACTTATTTGTTTTTTATGATCCTTTACCCTTTTCTTGAATACAGTACAATTTTGTAATATAAAGACAGATTTACTTTTACGTAAACGTAAACGAATCAGACCAGTTTATATTCGCGTTTTATTTCCTCTCCAGTTTATGCAATAGTTTCTAATTCGATTGTTTCATCGGGACTCTTTCATGACTCGCGTTACTGACGTATTTTTGCGGAACAGAATCTCATAAAATAAGAACTTCTCTCCGTTTTTACCTGTTAGCTGCACAACAATTTTCCCAATAGATTTTTTGAACCTATATTTTTGTGATTATATTTTTAATATATTTCATATAATGGAAGACAATATAATTAGTGATTTATAATGAGTGGTGGCAATGGCTGAAATTGTCTGCACGTTGACATAAAAGCAAAAAATTTACCGCAGTTTCAGACTAAGTCATAAAAACATATCTTTAAGTGCATTTGTGAGCCTTTGTGCCAGTTGTTGTCGAAAGTTGTTGGAGAAGGTATTGTCACTTGTCACTGAACAGTACCGGCTTCAGCTGTAGCAGGTCATCAAAGTGCCCTCCTTCGTTGGTATTGTGTTGCAACAGTGAAGTAAAATAATTACTAAAAATTGCTACTAAATCAAAGCTACAATAATCGATTAAGCATTAATATTAAAAGTTTTAAAAATTTATTAAATCATTTCCATTTGCACTTGACATAAATTTACCACAAATCAGGGATTTGTGTTGGATTTTGATAAACAGAAAAAAAGCAAGATGTTTATTTGATAATTTTGACACATCTTTTAACAAAAAAAAAATGAATGTTTATGCAAAAAAACTACATTCCATATGCACCTATACATACGTCTGTCTGTAGTATATGCAATTTTTATGTACAAAACCATAGTTGCAATTTTTGCGCTGAAACTACAAATTTATATCTTTCATTCGTACCATTTTTAATCTTTATTTCGTTTGATTTGACTTTTGCATGCACATCCTTTTTGTCAATCATGTGTAAAATGAATAGCAAAAATCGTTATAATTGATCCAATCAACCAGTCAAAGTCACTCACTATCATGAAAGTATTATATAAAAATAATTGTACTGGTGAACAGGAAATGTCACAAGGCCATCATGCATGTTAAAATATTTTTTAACGATGTCTGCTGCTACAGCCAGTTGTTAGAAACAAAGGATAGTGAAAAATTTCTTTGAATTTTAAAGACCAAACGCTTGTCATGTAATAACACCGTGCATAACTACGAAAACAATAATTGTTGGAAAAAAATGCGCTCTTTATTGTTCCATAGAATTTGCTTGTTGGAGTGATACATGACCTGCAATGCGTCTTTGAAATTTCGATGGTATTTTTTGTAGAACGTTTTTAAAGTACTCCTCAGCTTCCAAATTTATCGTTAGTTCACAATTTACTGAAGTCTATTTTCCTCTAGCATTGTTTGATTCCCTCGCAAACAGCCAAGAGTGGCTGGAACTTTTCCGAAGAATACGGCGTATCGCGAAACACCTTGGTCCTAGGCGGGAAATGAACCCACACCTTCAGACTAATAAGACTAATGATCATGCAGTAGGCTACGGAGACACCACAGACTTGTTGACTTAATTGAATTGCTTTTCAATTAAATTTTTGAAATGAGTCGTCACTTTGTGTATTTCATAGCAAAAAATATATTTATTGATATATGTACATTAGGGCGGGTCGATTTGTATGGAGGCAAAAAAATTGCTCAAATTACAACGAAAAACCGACATTAGAGAGCCGTGCGAAATTGGCCAGACTTGAAAGCAAAAAAGACTTCAAACAAAAAATTAATTTTTTCATTTCATTCTGACTAAATAAATTTCTAAAGAGAAAAATAAACTCCGAAAATAAAAAAAGCATAGCCATTTCGCTGATTTTTTGTTGTAAAGTGCCAAAAATGGTGAATTTTTTAAATGTTTGTATGGGGAACATCCCAGGGGTGGTTCCGGGGGGTGTGCCACTGGCATAGGTGGGTCGGCCCTCCAAAGTTAGAGGCGTTCGGTCATACATTTTGACTCGATTGAGGCACTCTAAATGGGTCAAAGTGAGATTTTTCAAAAGTCGGGACATCAAAATACATTGTAGAGGTATGGTTCCGTCGGCAAAGTTTCTTATTTTGATCCCTAGAATACGATTTTCCTTGTAATTTGAGCGATTTTTAAATCGACCCGCCCTAATGTACATAAATGTTGAGCTTAAAAAGTTAACTGAAATTTAATTGAATTCATAAATTTTTACTTGACAAAATATATTAAAAATATATTATTCTAATTAAAAATAAAAAAATTCATTTTGTTTTTCTATGTATTACTTCTAATTAGGCTTCCAGAAGAAATTTGCAAGCTTTAGCCCAATTAAAAATTATTATTATTTTCTTTAAATTTTCTTACTTTCCCTAACACTTAGCTTTTTAAATGAATTTATCAGTCGATTTTTTTAAATGAAATTAATAACAAATTTCAACCCTTGTAAAATTAAATAATTAAACTAAATGGCCGTACATTGCCCTGCAATTAGTAAAAGTGCTAGCAGGTAATAATTCACACTGAACTAGAAACATGATGACTGATATCTACTAGAGAACTGCAAGAATATCTGATTTTGTGACTTTGTGTATTATGTAAATGGGTACGTTCCATGCTCATATAGCCGATGGCTGTTGTCAGTGTTTCCCTTTTTATTTTTGTTAAATTCTTCAAAGAATGGAAATAAATCATCTTTCTTGTTAAAAATTTTTCTAGTAATTTTCAAGATACGTATGAAATTTAATCAAAATTTATTTTGCTTATTAAAGTAAAATAATAATACAATTTTTGGAAAATACATATGTATACGTATGTGTAATTACGATCAGATTTTTCAATACGGCCTTCTTTCAGCGTTAGCTGTTGATATCGGTATTGGCAATATTGTATAAACTATTTCTTTACAAGGAAAGGACTCAGAAACATTAAAATGATTTGCATTTAAAATTATTTTCAAAAATAATTCAATACTTAGTAAATTGTGTTCGTCAGCAATTTGCTGAATATATGAATCAATGACATTAGAGAAGAATTGCCCTAATTGTGCAGCAGCTTTAGTTAACAGTCTTTTCAGTGCGTAATCTAATGCCCATATTCACAGTCTCTAGTTAACTAATGACAGTAGTTTAACCCATAGAAATATATAATTAGGTTACTTAGTAAGTTAAGTAAAATAACTAATAAAAATTACTACTAAAGACAACTTCAAAATTTAATGCGTCTCTTTGACATCCATCAGAGCCACTGCAACGGTTCTATAAATAAAGAGTGCAAAAGAAGACTTGTAAAGGAAATGAAGCTTTCCTGCATCTATCCATTCAGCACCTGTCATTTCTATCACTATCCCTTTCGTAAAGAGGGTAACAACTAGGAGTAGGCAATCATTGCGTGAATGTTAATTCTCTTTATAAAGAAATAATTAAAATAAAAATTGTATGTTGGTTTTCTGAGTCATAATTTATTTGCTTAGAGATTCATGCCAGCAGAATATATTTAGATAATTTTCATTATGTAGATTTTTGTCAATTCGCTAATAAAAATTTTCATCTATATCGGCTTATAAAACAAAATAAGAATAAAAAAACACTAAATATTTAATTTTATTTTTTGTTGAGGTGGTCAATATACTGGATAAAATTAGTATAAGTACGAGTATGAACTCCGAATGTAGAAATAAGTATTTACGAACATGAGTACAACAGACATCGAGTATAGAATTGACTGAGTAAGAAAAATTAAAGTAGATGGGTATGGTAAATACTTATACGAAATATATGAGGCAGAGATTGTAGCGCAACCGCTTTTGAGATGAGTTAAATCAACACTGTCTAATTTTTTCTCGGGTGTAAGAACTCGAAAATGAAAAGTATAGAGTATATATATCGTGTACTTACGGTTGCGGTATACTCATGCCGGTCTCTGTTATGTACCTGATGAGACCACTATAAAATCTTTATTTATGGATTTATGCATGTAGCCATAGTAACATATTGGCAATTAAATTCTAATTACATTATATAAACAATTTTTTTTCTTGTTTCCTGTTGCTCTTTTTTCAATAAGCATAATAGAATAAACAACAATTCTGTTTAAGTTTACAGCAAAATCCAATAAGACTATAAAATCTCATTTAGTACCATCAATTTGAAAGAAAATGTTATTACGTTGCCGGCAAATGTCATATAGAGAAGCCAAGCAGCACACATGTTGTGGACAGCAGATAAAAAAAAGCAAAATGCAAAGGAGAAAAACAAAAAAACAAAAAAGACACGTCAACAACTGTAGCCACAGGCTATTGAAATATTGTCCTTTAGGGGCTGAGCAAGTGAAAATAGTAAAAATGACAATATTACAATCTACATATACGCGTGTTTATGTGTATATACGAGTACATTTTATAAATAACACCAGCATTAACAGTAAACTATTTCTGAAATATGTTGGATATAAATAATCCTTATGGAGACTGATTAGATACGGTCGGTTGGTGGTGGGAAGGGTAGTGAAATAATAAAGTTATTTTATCTATATATTAAAAGGAATAGCAGTTGTTGCAAGAACTGTAATGAAGTGTGTTGAACAAAAGACAAAAATCTAATTCAGCGGTCATCCAACTGACGTTTTATAATCTGAATTTAAAGCAAATCACTAATTTAAAAAGAACGCTCATAAAATACCGGAACTATTCCATGTACTTGCTGCTAAAAACACCAATATTTTTTTCAGTGACACGACTACAATTTAAAATATAAAATTAAACTCCATATAAAATGGTTACATTCATATAATTTTGGAATGCAGCCAAGAAAATACAATTTATTTAAAACTTTATTCGATTAAAATACAAGATTGTGTTGCTATTCACTGCACAGGGATGAATTTGTTTGAATGAAATAGGAAAACTTACTATAATTTTAAGCAAAATCTAAAGAAAATAAGTGTCTTCAGCCGCCAGAAGTCGTGAAATTACTTTATCCTTAATTTTCACAAGCACATTATTTTCTTTGGCTGCCAATACGTAATTTTTATGATTTTAATAGCAAGTTTATTTGAAAGTATACAAATGATGATATTAATTGAAAAAATTATATCGCTGTCGTGAATGTGTAGCACCGGCCTAGTAAAATAATAATAAAAATGGCTACTAAACCGAAGCTTTAACACTGGCTATAAACAAAGAACGTGCAAAAACCAGAGCTATAAAATAATTAATTAAGCTTCACCTTCTGTCGTTTGTCTAACTATCCCTTTCGTATAGTTCCAGCACAATACATCGCATGTGTAGGGGTCATCTCCTGAGTGCTGGGCCCAGATTAAAAAAAAATTTCCCTCGCAAGGTCTAACTGTTGAGCCATCTTTTGGAAGTTCAAGAAACAAACTGCTATGGTGTATCTTTAAGTAAGTAACCAACTTGTTGCCATAAAGGTGTTAAATACATTTTAATCGATTCAGTAAATCTAAACTTTTTTCTGAAGCACCTCCTTCTATGAATTGACATTTATTCCGCATATGGTATTGAAATTCTAAAGCGAAATTATTTTCTCATATATTTCGAGAAGAATTAAAATATGTTCCACAAAAGTTTATATTTATTTATTTTTTTTTAATAATCATCAACATCATTACATATGGAAGTGTGTGTGTAGCTTAATGAAATATTAGGTTTTCAAAACTAAACTTGGCAACGACAATAACCAACTTTAAAGCACAAGCAAGTTTCGTTTCTAAAGTGTGAATTCAAATGACAGCTTGTCATGTTGCCAACAACAATCTAAATCAGCGCAAACTATATTGAATCGTTCTCGCTTGCAAAATATTTAAATGAAGTTTTATAAACTTGTGAGATGAGAATAGTATAGCGGGAAGAAATTCGTACCTTTCGCTCTTAAATCCCATACACAACACACACAACCAAACAAAAATAATTTAATCACGTACGAACTATTTTTCCAAGTATTTACTGCATCTTCAATAATAATTGAACTAATTAAGTAAACAGTAGCTTCAAACTAAATATTTATTTACCGTCAATCGGCCATAGACACGTACATCTCCTTTCTGGGGTGAATGAGAGCTGCATTGTCCAGAAATTGGATTACGATTTCTGCTCTTCTGTAAGTATTCATACGATATTGTCTGCTAAGAGTGGCGATGGCTGAAGTAGTCTGCACGTTGAGTACAAAACGAAAACAGACCTGGGTTCAAGCCCAGTTTCAAATTAAAATAATAAAAAAAAAAATTCGTATGGCACACATATAGCAACAGTGACTAATTCAATATTAAATGATAAGTCAATTATTATTGTGTGTTCTTTAGTTCTGGTCGAAAAAAAATATATTTTTCACTTTCTTGGTGAAAGATAACAGGTCCATATCTGGTGGAAAAGAACATCAATATGTTTTAGTATTCTTTGTATTCTTTTCTGTAACAGTGTTTGAAAGTTCGAAAGAGATCCTACGTAAATAATATAATAAAGTATTAAAAATTGCAGGAATCATAGTGATAAAGAAAAAGCCAGACCCATCTTTAGAATGAAATTTGTACTTCTAGTAAAGAAGTTTTTCTCACGAACGTATTAACATTTTTATTAAATTTCAATTACATTAAAAATTCCCTATTCCCTTCTTGTACTCTTAATAACAAATTCATTTTGAAATAGAACAGCAACGTTTTTTATGATGCAAACAGCCAACTCAAGTAACAACATTTATGCCGAACTCAAAACTGCTTTTATGCATTCAAAAGGAAATAGAGATAACTAACCATACAAAAAAATCTACCCAACACAGCCAACCAAGCCTACACATATACAAAAAAATACAACACAGCAGGCATAACAGAAAACAGGAAACGGAAACAGCGCTTTTACATGCACACCGTCATATACACATTTCACATGCATTTACTTGTCATATAATTTTACACATATTTGGGTACGTGTTTATGGCGCGCCTATGTGTAAAAATAACAAAACCCAATGCAATTTTATCATTCATGTTAAAGTGTGTTTCAGGTTTTGCACAATTTACCATTTCACACTAAAAGCACAATAACTTTATCCGGTTTTTATTTTTGCCAGTTTGTTTGCGTTTCTTAGGCACACTTGACTATTGCAAAATATTGTAATAAAATTGCATAGTGCAGTCGATCACAAAGAGAGTTAGTTGAAATACGTAAGTACTCGTATATGGAAGTACCTCCGTAGCCTAGAGCAACACATTATCCTAACAATCTGAAAGTTACTGTTTGGACTCCCGCCTAAACCCTGGGTGTTTCTGCATGCATACAAGCTAAGAGCTTCGCAGAATTTGTGTTTGAAAAACAAACACATCATTAGTTTATTTTTAACTAAAGTATTAATTAAGCACTTCGTATTTAATTCTCTTTTAGTTCAATTTTCTTGAGTAAAAACAGCAATTTTTTATTCCAATCACAAAACTAAATGTGTTCATGTAGCAATTAAATAAATTTTTCTTAGACGGTCGCAGCTGTTTACTGGCGATTAACATTTTCTCAGTTCTCATTAATTAGAGCAATTGTGTTTTATTTCCGTATGATTCGAATAAAGTTTCATTGAGTTTAAAATTGATAAGGTGAGGGTGGCGTTGGTTGAAGTAGTCTGCACGTTGACTACAAAACGAAAAATTTCGTGGGTTCGACTGCAGTTTCGTAGACTAAATTATATATCTCGCATAATTTTCTTTGTATGAGTTGTTCTCAGAATGTTTCCGTGGCGCAGGCATAGTCACTGGTCACTGAACTGTACCGCCTTCAGTTAAGAGCAATCCACAGGCACATCAAAACGCCCTCCTTCGTCGGTATTGTGTAGCACGGGTGAAGTAAAATAATTACTAAAAAAAATGGCTACTAAAACGAATCTTCAAAAAATTTAATACGTCTTCTTGACATCAGAGGCACTGCAGCACTGTTATAAAGGAAAAAAAAAGAGTTGTTAAGATAGTGCAGGTTCACCTTCTTGCTTCTCGAACTATCCCTTTCGTCCAGTTCCAGCACAATGCATCTCCTGAGCGCCGGTTCATGATAAAAAACAAATATGAGGTGTTTTTTTTTTGTTATCATTTTTATATTAACAAAAGTAACAAACAGAAGAGGTGGTGTTACTTTTGTAAAGTAGGCTGAGTTTTAGCACTTCTGGTGTTGAGTAGATGTATTAATTGTTTTTAATTATTTCTGTAAATTCAGAACCCAATATGGCTCATGTTCTACTCAGTGATATCAATATAGGAAAAAAAAACCTGTCATACGTTATCCAATTTTCTTCGCCTGTGATCAGAAATATTTTGATTTTGTTCCGTTTAACAGTCAAGCACATTATGCATGTTAATGCATGTGGCACCCAAACATCGAGTTTCTTTGTGTATTCAGCTTTCTTTAAATGGTTTATAACTGTTTGGTGATAAATGTCTCGTTCCCTAGCTACGTTCATGCAGCTTATATGACGGCCTTACTGAATTTTTTCCATGATTTCATCGACAATTCGCTGCTCATTTTCTAGTTACGCCATCACACATTTTTCCAGCAGCCTGCGATGCATTTTTTACCTTGTTTAATATAGAAAACTTTTCACAGAATAATGTGATTTTAATAACGTCTTCCAACGAAATCAACCTTTAAATATCGCCTTTCGAACCAGCTTTAGTGTTCCCTGATGTAATCAATATTACCAGAGATATTACATTTTAGAGCTTTCCACCGGCAATTTGCAACCGAACTCTTTCATTTCGCGGCCCAAGATAAATAAATAAAAAAAAAACTGCAATATGATCATCGTATAAGTAGAGGGAAGCCAATGAAAAACATTGCTTATTGAAATATACAAATAATAAAAAAAAAACAATAACAATCATTACAGTACCGTTCTTTTTTTAAGAAGAGACATTTTGTTTATTATTTTACTTCGCCCTTTCTCAAATGCCGATTAAGGAGGACACAAAAGCACATGAGAGAAAATTTTGATGTCTGGAGGAGGGTTTGAACGTCAACAGCACCCCCAAATGCAGGAATTATACGAGTATAAAAATTACTAAAGTAAACTTGCCATCCCTGACACACATTCCCAAACAAACAAATGAAAACTATAGAAAAAACTGCGAAAGTTGCAATAAATGACAAATGAAATTTTACAAGTGTGAAATTGAAATCATATTCAATGGAGATTTCAAGGAGACTTGCCGTCAATAAATACAGTTTAAACAAATTTATTACCCCAATATAATGATTCCCTACTGTAACAAAGTGCAGCAAGTAGAGTATTTCTTACAATTTACTTTAAAGTACTTAAGTCTTGAGAAACATCATTAAATATTTTATTTTCTACAACATTCGTTGCACAAGCATTTATTTATTGACTTTTGTTGTTTTTTTTAATATATTTTTCTTCTTATATGTACTTGCGTCGCAAACCTATAAAAAGTTTTTCATTTAATGCAAAAATTATGTAAAAAGAAATAAAGAAACTGAAAAGAGGATAAAATATATGGTGCCATTATCGATTTATATTTCAATTTTAAAACATTAACTGGATACGGCAGTCTATTTACATATGTGTTTGTTTTCAAACAGAACCTCCATTTCCGGTTGGAAATATTGACACGTTTGGAAGACTGAGCGAATTCGCACACTTTCAACATTTTGCCTTACATTTCATTTCACTTCTTATGCACTTCTTTATATGAATTCATTTTTAATGCCTTCCTAAATGTTAACAAATTTATTACTTTTGAGCTCATAGAAAACACATTCAAGTCTGCCAATTAATTCTTATGACAACTGCGCAGTTGTAATTTAAGTTTTTTACTATGCGTTGTATTCATGATGAGTTATTTTATTAAATGTGGACACGTACTCGCCAATGACACCCCTACGCTAAAATCATGCGCTCTTCAGCTAATTTGAACTGGCTCATTTGCAATAACTATTTCTTTTGCATATCTTTTTTGCTGGGCGGTGTCTCTGAATATTCGCTCACTATCACACAGTGCAATTATAGTGAGTCCATGTGATCCTTGACAACGAGCAGGTGACCTCCAGCGACCACGTGGTCTGGGCTATTTCCAGTAGGTCTGTGCGAACATATGTCCTGCAGTAGCTAATTGGGACACCTACCGTGAGGTCAGTGTCCCCTTGGTGCAGTTGGGGTCTCCAGACATAGCCATACCGTATGCGACAGAGTTGCTACGTCAGAATGTCTTGCTATCTAACTGAGAGATTCCCGGCATTCACAGACCAATCTGGATACAGTGTCAGTACAGATCGCGATATTGTCAATTTTTACCGCGGAGTACCTCATCCAGGCCGCTGCCTTTCTTATGGAAAATATATCTTCTTACCGCCGTTGGCGGATACGCCAACCGCCTTAAGCCTGATAGCTGTGTCCATAGTCAACTGCCTGACCATGAGGTGGACTTTGAAGCACCCCTGACCATCAGAGCAGAGGTCCGTAGAATACTTTTAATGATCCTACCATAGGGGGACCTCTTCAGACACCATACGTCAGTATAGGCTTCACTTCGATTGCAATCAAATTGTCAAATATATAAGGAAAAATATACTTGAAGTGCAACGGGATCTTAACTCATTAACCCTTTAATATTTCATTATAGCAATTCATTCAACTTTGCGTATCTCATCAAGGATTAAATAAGCGTTTGTCGACAATTTTAACAAACAATTGTCAAATCTGAACCGTCCTTCAGACAGTTTTAATTAAATAACTAAAAGCCAAAGCAATTACGATCATAAAATTATAAAAGTTTTATTTTAATAAATATATTTAATATAAATAATGTATCTACTTATTTCATACTCGTTTCATGCTCGAACTTTTCCATTAAGGAAAACAATGAAAACACTAAATTTTTAAGCGGTGAATTTGAATTTCAATTTAGTTGGTTTTTTCGCAAATTGTCCTCGAAAACGAATAGAAAAATGAAGTGTTCTCATAATGTCGTTTGCGATTTCATATTGCGTGTCTGTTTTTTTTCGCCATTGTTTTTATTTTTGTTTTGCTGACAATGGAAAAGAAAATGAACAACTGATGTTTCGCAATGCAATAAAAGGTACCTTTTGTAGCAAACCCCAAATAGATTAAACCAGCCAACTGTTTCAAATGGTTTGCATAGAAAAACAAAAAAAACAGAAAGAAAGAAACAATAAAAGAAAGTGTTAGAGGGAATTTTATATAGTTTCTGTATTTACACTAACGTACACACATAAGAGGGTGGTGGTCTCATTGAAAAAAAAAAGTCCCGAAAAGTGTTTAGATAATTGTTATGGCTGAGTTATATGCATTTGTTTCCCTTTAGAATGGTTTGAAGATGAAAGCACGTTTAAGAGTTTTTTTCATTTTTTTTGTTATAGAATTAACTAATGATTTTATTTGTTTAAATTAAATATTTACTGAATTTTTTTTCTTGCATTCCCAAAAAGTATAATAATAAAGGATTTTGTATAGAAAATTGTTTTAGAAATCAATAAATTTTTCATGAATACGGCATTTATTTTGTATCCATTTAATTACGGAGGAAAAAATAAAAAACACTCATAGAGAGTATTTTAACTGATCAACTTGAATGTTATATGAAGGAGAACGCTCTAATATCGAAATATTAATCGGGTTTCAGAAAAAAACATTTTAGATAAATTGAAATGTGTTAGGGAGAAAAATAAAAGATTTGCTATATTTCTTGATTTTAAAAGGGCGTTAGAGACGAGTGACTGGGGTCTTCTTGTAAGGAAATTTCATGAATATGGTGTACAAGTTAGAGAATTGGAATGTTCTAAATCACACAAAGTGAATAATATTGAGTCAAATGCTATAGAAAATAACTTCGGGTTCCACGCTATTACGAATACTGTTATATATTATATAAATGATATCGGGGAAATATTAGAGAAGTGCGAAATAATGTTATATGCTGATGCTACGTTAATTTACTCATATACTACATATGCTACATATTTTAGTAGCGATATATTAAAAATATATATGTATAAAAAAGACCTTAAATTTTAACTGCCGTATTGATAAAAAATCATTGAATTAAAAAACGTTTAATAGAGAAATTTACGCAAAAAATTTAATTATTATACCTTTTATAAATCCAACTACGACTGTAAGAAACTAATTAATTATATAAATAATATTCTATTAAAATATGTATTACCATCTATATAAAATTTATGATACATAAAATCATATAATGATCAAATAGGTATTTATAAACAGATAAAGTTTTAAGAAATTATTTTAATCTTGTTGTTACTCTATTCTTTTTGTTTACTAAGTTTAGAGTGATTATGTTAATAAATTTGATGAATTGATAGGTAAGTATGTATTTAATAATATATTGTCTATTTATAAAATGAATTAAAACTTACCCAAAATCCTAATTTGGCAGTTGTAATAGTCCAATTTTCTCATTTTTCTTTTTGAGAACGTGACGAAGGCGAATTGATATCAAGTAAACTCAGTAGTACAACAACAACCATAAATCATTGTGTACTGTCAACAATTGACGAACAAATTAGTAAACAGTTACTGGTTTTCATTTTAATTTTTAATTATATTAGTAAATAAATTTAATTTTTATTTTATATATATATTAATTTTTAATATAAATCATGTAATTAAATATACACAATTATTTACCATACGTATGTATGGATGTAAGAAGTAAATATTTTATCCTATTTAGTTTTATTTTAAAAAAACGTTTTATTGTTAAATTTTACTGAATTTATTACGTACATATCATTAAAATCAAGACAAGAATGGCAACACAGTCAACAGGCAAAAATCATAGAACATAGAATCTCTCAACCACTTGCGCAACACCAAAACTGCAAGGCGCGAAAAAAGCAACTGTCTGCTGCGAAAGCGCAGCCAACATTAACTTCTCATTACTTTGCCCTTGAATATATATATGTACATACAGAATATATGAGAACACTTTTATTAACAATTGCAGCTTTATTTGATGATTTTCATTGAAGATAACACTTAAATATTATTCATTTTACTTTTCTTTACACTTTAATTATATTTTTATGAATATTGCACCACAATTTACATTGTTCTTTAATTGTTTTGGGGAGACCGTTCTTAATACGCGTGCACTCTTTAAACACCGGCGACTAAACTAACTGTTCTTACTCATTACAATGCAAATACAGAGAGCGGTGTTGCCGTTGTTATGCAAAACTTTTATAGTACTGGGGACAAGTGAATAATCAAAATAATATTTTGAGTGTTGCTTCTAATACACAAAAAATGATTTATACATATTTTGTATAGTAGAAATTTATTAATATGTAAAACTTTATGAAAAACCCTATAGGTATAAAATCCACAAACAATTTTTGCGAATACAAAATTACCATCTGTGTTGGATAATGTGGTTGTCGTTTCGGTATAAAAAATCTTTTTTTAGTAACAATTGTATATACTTAATACTAAAGGGTGGTTAAATTTCAAGGGCCGATGTTGATTTTGAATAAAACACAAACTATTTAGGAAATTATTGTAATTTTATTTTATTATGATATATTGGTATTACTCAATTCTGTATGGAACAAAATATCGGCCAAATGGGCGCCGCGACCACGGCAACAGTGGATGATCAATTTTCGAAGAAAATCATCTTCAGTGATGAGGCACATTTTCACCTCAGTGGATTCGTCAATAAACAGAATTGCCGCATTTGGGCGAATGAGAATCCAAGAGTGATTGTCGAAAAACCAATGCACCCACAAAGAGTGACTGTTTGGTGCGGTTTATGGGCTGGCGGCATCATCGGGCCGTATTTTTTCCAAAATGAGGCCGGTCAGGCAGTTACTGTGAATGGTGTTCGCTATCGTGAGATGATAACGAACTTTTTATGGCCCGAATTGGAAGATATGGATGTGGACGATATGTGGTTTCAGCAGGACTGTGCCACTTGCCACACAGCTAACGAAACAATGGCTCTTTTGCGCAACAAAATCAATGGCCGTGTTATCTCACGTAATTGCGATGTCAATTGGCCGGCAAGATCATGTGATTTGACACCGTTGGACTTTTTTCTTTGGGGTTATTTGAAAGAAAAGGTGTACGTCGATAAGCCAGCAACAATTCAAGAGCTAAAGGATGAGATAATTCGGCACATTAACGGCATAGAACCTCCATTATGCCTCAGGGTCATCGAAAATTTGGACCATCTGATGGAGGTGTGCCGCCGTGGTCGCGGCGCCCATTTGGCCGATATTTTGTTCCATACATAATTGAGTAATACCAATATATCATAATAAAATAAAATTACAATAATTTCCTAAATAGTTTGTGTTTTATTCAAAATCAACATCGGCCCTTGAAATTTAACCACCCTTTAGTTAGAAATAATAAAAACACGTATCAAATATACGTATATTATATATATATATATATATATATATATATATTCGATAAATAAATCAGAAAAATTTTTCCTGCCCATGCTACATATTTTAGTAGCGAAATATTAAAAATTTTTATTTATAAAAAAAGACCTTAAATTTTAACTGCCGTATTGATAAAAAAAAATCATTGAATTAAAAAACGTTTAATAGAGAAATTTACGCAGAAAATTAAATTATTATACCTTTTATAAATCCAACTACGACTGTAAGAAACTAATTAATTATATAAATAATATTCTATTAAAATATGTATTACCATCTATATAAAATTTATGATATATAATATCATATAATGATCAAATAGGTATTTATAAAAAGATAGTTTTAAGAAATTATTTTAATCTTGTTGTTACTTTATTCTTTTTGTTTGCTAAGTTTAAAGTGATTATGTTAATAAATTTAATGAATTGATAGGTACGTATGTATTTAATAATATATTATCTATTTCTAAAATGAAGTAAAACTTACCCAAAATCCTAATTTGGCAGTTGTAATAGTCCAATTTTCTCATTTTCCTTTTTGAGGACTTGACGAATGCGAATTGATACCAAGTAAACTCAATAGTACAACAACAACCATAAATCATTGTGTACTGTCAACAAATGACGAACATATTAGTACAGAGGTACTGGTTTTCATTTTAATTTTTAATTATATTAGTAAATAAAGTTAATTTTTATTTTAATAATTGTTTAATTTTTAATATAAATCATGTAATTAAATATACACAATTATTTACCATACGTATGTATGGATGTAAGAAGTAAATATTTTATCCTATTTAGTTTTATTTTAAAAAAACGTTTTATTGTTAAATTTTACTGAATTTATTACGTACATATCATTAAAATCAGACAAAAATGGCAACACAGTCAACAAGCAAAAATCATAGAAAATACAGTCTCTCAACCACATGCCCAACACCGAAACTGCAAGGCGCGAAAAAAACAACTGTCTGCTGCGAAAGCGCAGCCAACAATAATTTCTCATTACTTAGCCCTTACATATGTATATATATATATGTACATACAGAATATATGCACACACTTTTATTAACAATTGCAGCTTTATTTGATGATTTTCATTGAAGATAACACTTAAATATTATTCATTACACTTTTCTTTACATTTTCATTATATTTTTATGAATATTGCACCACAATTTACATTGTTCTTTAACTCTTTTAAGCAGACCGTACTAAATACGCGTGCACTCTTTAAACAACGCCGACTAAACTAACTGTTCTTGCTCAGAACAATGCAAATACAGACAGCAGGGTTGCCGTTGTTCTGCAAAACTTTTATAGTACTGGGGAAAAGTGTATAAGTGTATAGGTATAAAATCTGCAAACAATTTCTGCGAATACAAAATTACCATCAGTGTTGGATAATGTGGTTGTAGTATAAAAAATCTTTTTTTAGTAACAATTGTATATACTTAATACTAGTTAGAAATAATAAAAACACGTATCAAATATACGTATATTCAAAAAGTATTCAAAAATAAAGAACAAATGCAGGTATAGGAGAATATTATATTTAATTTTGTGATTTTTTTTCTTGCACCAGTGTACAGTGTTCGTAAGGAATTCATTGCACCGGAACTAGGAAATATGTTATGTGTAGGAAGAGAAGTAGTACTACTTGTGGACATTTGACTTAATATTCCCATCTTCTGAATAAACGGATGTCTCTGAGGCAATAAGTGTTGAAAATCGTTGCTGCTATAAATTGATTATTTCATGTGCGGTATGTCAGGTCCCGCCGTTATGCTGTCGGGCAGATTCGTGCTGTCTATTTGGGGATACAAGAAGTACGCTATCACTGTCACTGAAAATTCTTCGGAGTTTGCAAATTTTTGTAGAAAATTTTTATAAAGCGGTGTACATTCGTAAAGCACTCCATTTTTAATAATCGGAATAAACATATCTGATAGCTGCCTAATTCCAATGTTGCTACTTGCACAAAAAAAAGTACACTATATTTAAAAAGTACATTCTTACTGAAGCACCCTGCATATGATTATGATTGTCGTTTATCCAAGTTAAGAGGAATAAGCCGGTAAAGAGTAAAGAATTCAATAATATTTTAAAAAGAAGCAATACAGATATAAAACAATTTTGCTAGCCCGGATAGCAATTAGTTCGCTCCTGGGGGTACCAGTAGGATTTTAATTTTTATATTTCTTATTGCCATGTAAATGAACAGAATACAATAAAGTTAGGACCTTTATCTGTAGTAGTCAGTTCATAATTCTAAAATGTAATTTCTTATTAGCTACCGCAGTTAGCGAAGACATAGTCCTGGCCACTGAATAGTACCATTTTTAGAGTGTCGGTGTTTAGTAGTATCTTCGGCGAAGGAAAATAACTGATAAAAATGACTACGAAACATAGCTTCAACAATAAATATGCCTCATAGACATCAGAGGCGCTGCAACATTGCTTTAATCAAAAAACGTTTAAAAACAGAGTTGTATAATTAATGAAGTTTTCCCCAGTCTAATCATTTTACCATCTCTGTCACTTACCGTTTTCTAACAACCGTTTGTAACATCTAATTGTAAACAATCTTACTGAGTGTTACTTATCTATTAAAAAAATTTTACTTGTGTCCTTAAAAGAACGGAATATGTGGAACAACACCAATTGCAGTTAACTACTTGGCTTTTAGAAAACTTTACATTTTCTCGACGTTAATACTCTACAGGAAGTCTACATATTGTCCAATTTTTTTACATACAGGTACAATACGTGATTATCATATTCTCCTAATAATATATTTTTAAACTTATTTTATGGATTTAATTTTTATAACTTGCTAATACTTACTCTTATGTAAATCATTGTATTATATTTCTTTAAAATAACACTTAAAACATCATTTTCAATTTCAACTCTCCCCAGTACTAAATTGTTTTACTGAAGCATGGCAACCCCGCTGTCTGTATTGGCACTCTTGTTCAGCGTTACCGTTGAGACCCAAAACGGTCATTTTTATCCCTTTCTTATGGCCTTCAACTTTTATGGCCATTTCTTAAATTTACCATTTAGTATAATTTTTAACTCGTTGCGCTACGCGCGGCACATTATAGAAACAAAAATAGAAGATATTGATTTTGAAAGCACTTTGCATTTTAAGGATAAATTTAACATACATATATATTGGCCATAAAGGAGAGCTAGAAATTTATTTTATTTTTTTATTTATTAAGTTCAATTGTAATACAAATAGGCTATTGCCTAATTAACTTAGTATTACGTGAAATATACTTCCTCAGATGTGAGTAAAGATAATACACTCAAACATCACAACAAATGCCAAACAATCAATTTATATTAAATGGTACAAAGAAAGAAATGAAGGATAAAGAAGGCATGCCATTAGCGATTAGAGACGGTTGTCGAGAAATTCAATCAGTTTGCGTTTAAATGTCATTGGTGACATAGAGAAAAAGCGCAAGTTTTTAGGCAAAAAATTCCATATTCTAGCAGCTTGTACAAGAAAAGAATTCTCATAAGTAGCATTATTAATTCTTGAAATTATAATTTGTGGATTTCAAAGCGTTCATGAAAAATATACCATGCGTACAATACACACTGGTTTTTGAAATTTAATAATTCGGAAAAAGTAGATTAGGAGACGAAATTGCTGAGAAAATTTTTGGCGTGAGAAGAACGATGTGCAAAACAAATCTAATGATTTTGTGCACAATGTATTTGATTTTGTTTTTATTAGCAATTTTACAAACAGAGTAAACTTATAAACAATAATTTAATCGAGAAGAAGTGAGTGAGCAATAGAGCTCTTAACATATAAAGGGTAATGACACATTTAAGTGTTATAATCTTCGCAGCGTCATGCAAACTTTAGAGTACATGTGATCAATGTGCGATTGAAATGACAATTTATCATGAATTATAACCTCACTGCAATTCCTTTGGTTAACAATCCCAATAACAGAATCAAGGAATTCTCAAATCGTGGTCAACATGAGATATGCCGTGCCTTACTTGGTCCTACTTGGGTTGACCTGCAGACATTTGAGCTAAAAAAAAAACACAAATAGTATTATAGAAATTAGAACCCATATTTTAAATTTTTTCCAAAAATTATGTTATGAGTTTGTACCAAGTTTCGCTATTACAGATAAGAGATACAATTTTTCAAGATTCTTTGATTCAAAGAAAGATATTTATTATTTCGAAATTGTTTCTGAATTTAATGATATAATTAGTGAACCATAGGCTTTCATAAATTATTTTTTGCTATTAGAAAATAAGGTAAATGACAAAATTTATGAAGCAATAATTACAGTATCTCCTGTAAATTTATTTTGGTTTGAAATCGATCATATGTACAATAGATTTAAGTAAAATTTATATTCAAATTTATATAACTTTGTTGTATAAATATGTCACTACTTAAAAGTAAACTTTCTAATAGACTTGCGACTTCATGCAGAGGTGGGAGAATAAAGTCCAAGAGATGACTTCATTTAACAATATATATGAACCATTTCTATAAAATGTAGCTCTATATGGAGTATTTTAATTTTGAACAAATTTGTTTTTTGAAATAAAATGTAAAGTACAAATATTTCATATATATGCCTTTGTTAATTTTTGCTTTCTTTTATACTAAATATGAAATAAAGATTTAATTTGTTGTTTTGATAAACTTTACCCTATTTTCTTTCAAATACTCTTTTGAAAGACACTTTTTTCGTAAATGACCCTTTTTGGGCCCCTTTTTAAAATTTCTCAATGGTAACGCTGGTCATGTCTCAAGAGCACGAACAATTAGTTTAGTCAGCGGTGTTTAAAGAGTGCACGCGTATTAAGAACGGTCTCCCCAAAACAATTAAAGAACAATGTAAATTGTGGTGCAATATTCATAAAAATATAATTAAAGTGTGAATAAAAGTGAAATGAATAATATTTAAGTGTTATCTTCAATGAAAATCATCAAATAAACCTGCAATTGTTAATAAAACTGTGTGCATATATTCTATATGTACATATGTACATATATATATATATTCAAATGTAGGTCAAGGGCAAAGTAATGAGAAATTAATGTTGGCTGCGCTTTCGCAGCAGACAGTTGCTTTTTTCGCGCCTTGCAGTTTTGGTGTTGCGCAAGTGGTTGAGAGATTCTATGTTCTATGATTTTTGCCTGTTGACTGTGTTGCCATTCTTGTCTGATTTTAATGATATGTACGTAATAAATTCAGTAAAATTTAACAATAAAACTTTTTTTTTTTAATAAAACTAAATATGATAAAATATTTACTTCTTACATCCATACATACGTATGGTAAATAATTGTGTATATTTAATTACATGATTTATATTAAAAATTAAACAATTATTAAAATAAAAATTAACTTTATTTACTAATATAATTAAAAATTAAAATGAAAACCAGTACCTCTGTACTAATATGTTTGTCATTTGTTGACAGTACACAATGATTTATGGTTGTTGTTGTACTACTGAGTTTACTTGGTATCAATTCGCCTTCGTCACGTTCTCAAAAAGGAAAATGAGAAAATTGGACTATTACAACTGCCAAATTAGGATTTTGGGTAAGTTTTAATTCATTTTATAAATAGATAATATATTATTAAATACATACTTACCTATCAATTTATCAAATTTATTAACATAATCACTCTAAACTTAGTAAACAAAAAGAATAGAGGAACAACAAGATTAAAATAATTTCTTAAAACTTTATCTGTTTATAAATACCTATTTGATCATTATATGATTTTATATATCATACATTTTATATAGATGGTAATACATATTTTAATGGAATATTATTTATATAATTAATTAGTTTCTTACAGTCGTAGTTGGATTTATAAAAGGTATAATAATTTAATTTTCTACGTAAATTTCTCTATTAAACATTTTTTAATCCAATAATTTTTTATCAATACGGCAGTTAAAATTTAAGATCTCTTATACATACATATATATTTTCAATATTTCGCTAGTAAAATGTGTAGCATGGACAGGAAAAATTTTTCTGATTTAGTTATTGAATATATATTTCAAAAAGTAAAAAAAGGTATTTGAATGATTTTAATGATAAATGATTTTATTTGCTATAAAATATAGTATTTTATACTAACATAACCCTCACCTCCAGATTGATAAGACTAATTGCTCATGCATTAGACTACGGAGGCACCCTGATATAACAATAAAATTGATATAACAATAAAAGTAGTCAGGGTGTTGGCTCTGCAACCAGAAAGACCCAGGTTCGATTCCTAGTCGGGTCAAATCAGAAAAAAGTTTTTCTGAGTTTTCTGTGCTACAGCACCTTCCTTCGTCGGTATTTGAGCAATAAAACGTCGGCGAAGTAAAATAATAAATAAAATGGCTCCATTAGTTTAAAAATAATGCGTCAAAAAGAAACATCAGAGACGCCGCAACGTTGCTTTATAATTAACACGCAACTGCAGAGTTGTGCAAGAATTAAGCTCTATCTTCCTACCACTTTCACCACCAGTCTATTCTCTACCCTATCCCTCTCTCTAGTTCCATTATATATGCATTGCATATTTAGGGAATAGCACCTGAGCACTGGTCCAAGATAAAAAAAAATTTTTTATTCAGATGACTTACAATATCTATCGTAGCGCAACGGATTAATCTAGTATTGTATAAATCATATCATGTCATAACAGCAGAACATATTAAAGTGATTTTTTAGTCAGTTTTTTAAGAGAAGAAGGGTTTTTGAAGGTTTTGTCGAAGAGTCAGCTAAATTATAACAAAATTGCTTACCACTGTCGTCGCTACTTTGTTTTAGTTTTATTTGCTTCCTATTAAAATAAAATATTCTGTCACGCTTTGTGGCTAAAAACAAAAAAAAAATATGAAGTGAAGAGTGAAAACCGCTATTGTAGTTTACAATTTCTGTCTTCAGTATAATAATAACTATTTTTTAATATAATTATATTGTATCAAAATATGTACTTACCAGCTCAAAAAATCCTTTGATATGTAGAGTTTTTTTAGGTTAACTAGTTCCTAAAAAGTATAGATTTTAATACGCCACTTAAAACACATTGATGATGATGACCAAAAAACTGGATGGCAAAGAAAAACTTTCCGCTGTTGCTGCTGTCACAAGTTCGAGGTTAAAAATCAATTTTTTATAATATCACTTTTCGTGTTTTAACTTAAGAATTAAACTTCGAAAATACTTTTGAGTTTTTAGTAACAATATTTAATTTATTTAATAAAATTAAATATGCGGCAAAGTATTTATTTTATGTTGAGACTTTTTTCAATTATTTTATTTCAATGATATAAACAATTATTTATTATTTTACTATTTCAATATTGTTATACTTTATGTATTATTTTTTTTAAATTACTCTCAATGAATACATTGGCGATATGTTTCGTTTAAAATTTAATAATTTCTTTTTACCTGGAAATAAATACAAAAATGATCATTTCTGTTAAATATTTGTATTAAATATATGTACATATTGTTACCTTAATATAGAAACGTCCTAACTAATTGTTCTATATAAATTGGGTTTTTTTATATTTGTACATAGATAACACTTTAACACAAAATTGGTGTGTTCCAATATAGGATTTAATAATAAACTGATTACCAAAAATAAACCTGACTACAATACTTAAATTTTTATGAAAACTTCCCTGTTCCTGTAAAGTAAACTATTATGTAGGACCTTTCTATATATTAAAGTAGCGATACTCCTATGAAAAGTATAATTAAGAACAATAACAAAAAACAACAATTCACTTCATTTATTGACATAATTCGAAATTCTCCCAAGACTGTTAGATTGGTTTTGTCTTTAGTTTTGTGTAATTATGATAAAAGAGTATCATTGTGCAGCATTAAAAGAAACGTCCTTCAATGTAAGTATGAGGTAAATTCGTTCGAATACTGGCCACCATGGGTAGAATGACCCGAATACTTTAGAGCGAACCGAATAGAAGAAGTCAAGGAAGATACTGAAACTGAAAAGGTTAATACTCCGAAGACTTGTTGGTATAATAACGGGTCACACGGCGATGAGGTCAGATCCATGTCATGCGAGGACGACACACTGGAACACTAACTGTGTCAGTGGCCAGCGTTTAGTACGATTACAGACAGATTTTCCGAAGGACTTACATACCGGACCTGGAATGTCTGAAGTTACTTTTTGAAGTGAGGTGGTGGTACCCCAAATATTCGGTATAGCGCACAACATGCCTGTTTTGGACATAGGAGTAATAACGTATGGAATTGGGACGTTGCAGTTGCTCCCTCTTTTCAAACTAACCTATCCTAAAAGATTTGTCAAGTTATTATTGGATTGTGTCACTGCTTTCAAACACCTTTGAAAAATTTATTGACACTTTATACAGCCGTCGAATTATATACATTTCGAGGAACTTCATCTGTGTTACATCCGCATTCCATCTGCAGATGTCGCTGGAAGAGGTACAGTTTCCACAATTGTGGAAACTTCTAAAATTCAAACTTTTAATTCTAATTTCAAAGCTTTCAACATATTGAAATTAAAAATCTAAATTTCTGAAAATTCCAACCATTAAGAGTCCTAATTTCCGAGTGTCGACTGTATCACATTAAGAGCTAATATATTATTTTTCCCAGAGTTTCTTAAAAATAATGAAAGCCTACCTAAATGGAGGGAAAGCATGTTCCTTGCAGCAGGCACAAATTTGTTGAAAGTTCAATCGCTTCGTTCTTTGACAGTGTCACCAATTAGACGTCTAACTAATCGAGAAATGTGGTAACTGGAGAATACTGTCCCAAAGCTTCCTGCACTCTACTAATGCGTCAAATAGATTTTCACTACCTCACGTCTCTCTATCTCACGGTCTACACTATCCCTCTCTGTATAGAGTTGGACTGCAATGCATAGCATATGTAGTGGACTTTTCCAAAAAAAAAATGGTTCTCAAATTAACATTCCAAAAATTTGTGGGTTTTACGTTTTCTGGCGAATGTAAAAACGTTTTCATTTTCACTTTCATACGAATTTGATTTCTGTGATATACCTGATTATATATATTTTTAATTTTGATGAATTACTAATTGTCACTACACATTAATCATAACCAATAAGAATTTCAAAAAAAAATATCTGAATACGTCACTTTTAACATTTCTTAATACGTCGTTTAAACATATGTTTTGACACAAAAATAGATCAAATGACAAACATTTAAATCAAAATTTATCTTTCGTTTTTAGAATAAAATTATTCATAAACGATTTAAATTAACTGAGTTAAATTTTACAAACTGAATTGCGGTCGTTTAAATAGCTCTTGCACAAGTTAAGTCTGAAGCCTTTCACCCACATAAACAAAATAAATCAGGTTAATAAAATAAAGTTAAGATTTAATCCTTTTACTGCTTATCGAATATTCCATTTGATAATAGTGATGGCTTCGTTTGAATGTATGTATGTATGTATGTATGTACATTAGTGCAGGAGCAAAAGGCTCGCTCGTGCATGAAGACTTAATACTGATGGTGGTGTCACGTTTCTTAAAAGCAACATCACTTATGCAATTTTTCAAACGTAATCATTTCTCAATGTGCCATACATTACTATTCACTTAAAGTGCAATCCGTTTTTCCTTTTCCCTTCTAATGGCTTTATTTATTTTTTTGTTTAATATTGAGTTTCTTACTGCGGTTTATAGTTTTTATTTTATTGTACTAACTATATTCATGTAAACTAAGATAAAACACGAAAGCGTGTATGTATGTATGTATATTTTCTGCATAATTTGCCGTAAAGTTTTTGCTACTTTTAGTAATAAAATGTTTTCCTAGCACAATCGGTTGATAATAAAAGCCCTTGGAGCGTAGTTTATATAACTTGCATATGTATACACTGGCAAGCATAAATGATATTTAAAAAAAATTAAAGAAAAAAATTACAGTAATTTATATTGAATAAATAAAAAAGAATCATTTCATGTTATCGCTTTCCAATGTTACACTTCGTAAAATAAGGAATTTTGTGCGAATTTATTAAAATGCATTTTTATTCTGCAGAGTTAAGTTATTAACTGACCCTAAATGCCCACCCAAATTTCGTTTCACCTTTCTTATTGGAAATAATGAAAAAAATTCACAAATTGAAATCAATTTAAAAAAGTGTGCAAAAGTTTCTGTGACACCAAACGCAAACAAAAATTTCCCCTCATAATCTAATGTTTTTTAAACGAGCAATTCTTGTATATATAAATATATATTTATATATTAATATATATATATATATATATATATATATATGTTTTTGTAATTGGGTTCTCGAAAACAGCCATAACACAATATTCAATAATCTTATGCAGAAATTTTAATAAACTTTTTAATACATTAAAAAATATAGAGTGTAGAGCGAAAAAATGTGTTTTTATTTTTTTAACGAAGAAGATTGAAAATAATTGTTCTCCCATTTATATTAAAAACAACAAAAAAACATAAATTGTTTGTGTTTTCAATTTAAATGACCGGACGATTATTTTCACTCGTTTTCGTTAAACAAACAGTAAATGTTTTTAATTAAACTGAGTGACTTGTATGCAATCAGAAATTAAAAAAAATGTTTTTCAGTTTTATTTTAAATCAGCTATGTCTTTGTGGACAACACTGCTTTAAACGGATGCACTTCAAAATTATATTAACAGATAAATTTAAGAAAGAAAACAATTCGACGCGTACTAATCATTACGTTTAATTTTGTAATCATTTTTCTATTTAACGCGATTTTTGGGTCCCAGTTTCTTTTTTGTCATGTGACTGATGTATTGTTTTATGCGAAATAAAATATTACTGGTCCCAAAAGAACACTTCGTTCTTAGTTAGAGTCTCGTTTTACGCGAATTTGATTTACACGCAAGTTTTTTGGGCCCAATAAACGGCGTAAATAGAGGTTTACCTGTAGTTCCCAAAGAATGACTACTAATTTTTTTCACTGTACATCAATATGTGTAAATTGTTGATACATAATTAAATAATTCACCACACGTTTTTTGGGCCCAATAAACGGCGTAAATAGAGGTTTACCTGTAGTTTCCAAAGAATGACTACTAATTTTTTTCACTGTACATCAATATGTGTAAATTGTTGATACATAATTAAATAATTCACCACATTGACGTCGAAATCTAGCAACATTTGGTATCATTGGTAAAATAAATCAGTTTTACTCCAACCGTTACAAAATTTCAGTACTGAAAAGTATATTATTCGTGAGGATTTAAATTGAAGTTAATCATCATTTCATAATATTTCAGCTCTTCTTCAATACAACTTTACATGACAGCAAATAAAATGTAAGAACAGAATAATCAGCTGACTTGCAAATTTATTCCGAAAGAAATTTTTCCTTTTTTTGTCAGCATGAAAAACATTCAAAATTAACATGACATTTACAAAATACCAAAGAAAAAAACGGCGGCAACAACAAAAAAAATTAAAATGGTATGGTTGGAGTAAAGACAGTGTCCCAAATAACAACAACTAACTGCGTATGTAATATCTTGTTCAATATGATAGCAAATAATGTATATTTAATTTTTTATGTGTACAATAAGAATAAATGTAAAAAAATCTGCAATCTAAAGCACATATCAAATAAAAATTCTATAGATTATGATAATGAGACAAACGGTGGGTTGCATTTGTAAAATTCGAGTACGGAGTATGAAATTTATGTTTTTTTATGTATATGATATATCACAGCTAAGAAGATTTATAAAGCTTTTTGTTTGGGCCGAGCAATCGATTACTTCTGTTTTGAATTTAATATATACCTGCAGTTTTCCTAAACGTTATTTTTAACAGTTACAGAGTTACAGCGTCTCTGGTATACTTAAGGTATTCATTTTTTTAACTGAAGGAGAGTCCCGGTCGTAATGACTATCACACGGTGTTGATTCTGGAACAACTACAACATTACAACCAATTTAATGTTTCTTCCTCTATACAAATATACACAAATTTTGACAATTTTGAAAAAACAGTTCCTCAGTTGTGCTACCAACACCAGCTGGTAAGTCGTTACGCCATGGGGTATCCATTTTTTTTTAATTATTTTTTTCATTGCATACCGACAAAGGATGGTGCTGTGATGTATATTACGAAAGCATAGAAGAAAAAGGTTTTGATCACATAAAATTCTAGAATCAAAAAATTTTTCACATACCAAGTTTATGATGACATGATTTTTTTTTTTATTTTATGCTACCACAAATAATTTTTTTTATATTCACGATAATATTTCAAACACGTCTAATATTCTTGATATACTTAGATATGCCCGCTGCCTGCACTTCAACAATTCAATTTTATTTTGCATAAAACGGTTGTCTTCTCCAATGAAGAAAAAAACATGACAACAACAACAACGAATTCAGCTCATGTCTTCTCGCCACTCCCTTTTCGTATTGAAAGTCAAGTCTATAAAGTCGCCGTGAATGATTTTTACGTATAACACAAGCATAATTAATTAATACTAATATTTTTTTTATTTGTATTTTTACTTAAAAAAAAAATGAAAAAGTTTCTCTGTTTCATCTCAAGAAAATAAAAAATAAAACTTTTGTTAGGTTCTAATTTTTTAACCAATATTGGTTTAATTATTTTTTTACTATTTTTTAACAACAACAACATACATTCTGCGAAGTTCTTAGCTTATCTGCAGAAACAAGATAGCTGAATGGAACAATATGCTTTTTGAGGAAGACCTCCCCTCATTAGCCTTCTTGTATTTGATTCACAGTGTACGGTCATAAGTCGATGTAAATCTTTAGCTTCTTATATGTACGTATTATTTCTATGTAAATAGAATACGAGAATTATGTCGATGTATGGCATTACAATATATTGTAATGTAAGGAAGGGTAGTGCCCCGACAGCGGAACATCTCCACCCAGAGACCCACCGAGTCCTTTGTGAATCCCCTCTAACAAAGAGAAACAAGTAGAGAGAAGTAAGGACAAAGATAAGAATAGAAAAGAGAAGACGACGTTCGATCCTGTCCATAGTCAACTTTTCACAGTCAGCCTATCCTTAAATGAAGCCACTGATATCACTCAGGCGATATCCCCCAGCCCCATCAGGAATCTGCTGTCCAGCCAACTCAGCCTGTCGCGTTTCGGCTGTTTGTTATTTCACCTCTGATATAGCTTAAAATTCCCATTTATTTAAATTAAGGTTTAATAAGCTAGTTGTTCTAAGAAAAATTTGGTAAAGGTTCCTTGAAGATCTGCATTAGCAACAGTGAAATGTACATAGGAACTAGCTAACCCCTCTGAAAATAATTTATATGTATTTTCTTTTATTAAAAATATTTTTCTGAATAAGTTAAATATTTACCGAAAAGTAGTGCGTAAAATTATTATAAAAGATTTATTGAAGAGAATTGAATGAATAAAAATATGCCTAATGACACTTAAGAAATTTTAATTTCTTGAATAACATTAAGATATCTGAGCTAGTGTGTGATTTGGTAATAGTTTAACATTATAAATCACCTTAATAATTTTTTTCTTTTTAATTTATAAAACTTTACTATATATGTAGTGAAATATTTCATAAAAAAAATTAAGTTGGATTCATTTCAAAAATTTTTTGTTGGTAGACTGTTTCTAGAACTTGCATGCCCAAGTTTAATTTAAAACTGTCTTGCCGTTCTGCTTTTTATATTGAAACGAAAGAGAAAGAAAATATGAGAATGCTACTCACAGATGGAGAATTTAAATACCAGTAAAGAAATAAATAAGTGAAATGAGACATTGGCACAACAATGTTGTTTAATTTTTTAAATTTTAAATCTTTTTTGTAAACAAAATAACACATACATACATACATATACAATATATGCACTTAATTAGATATTATATACTAATCTCATATTTTCCTTGTAATTAAACGCTTTCTCCTTCACTTTAGCTGTGTAATTTTTAAACATTGTAGCCACTTGTTACGTTGACGCTTGTCACCATTTGTTTCTGTCGTCGCTTTTTTTCATATTGTTGTTTGTCTGCCTGCCTGCCTGCCTGCCTGCCTGCCTGCGTGTGTTATACTTCACTTCTTTGGTTTGTTCATATTAGCTTAAGAATATTGCTTGTTTATGTGTGAAACAATTGAACAGACATTTTTATGTTTTTTTTTTAAAATGATTAAATTCATGTGTAAATTGTACATATCGCTACCTCAGTATAGAAAAAAGAACTGCATCAAAAATATAGCGAGTACGAAATTTGTCCTTTTTCCTATAAAGTTAGAAAACTGTTAGTTACGGCCTTTCTATATTAATGTAACGATGTGTATACATATGCGTATATGTATTTATAATATTTACATTGCTAAAACTACGTTTCGGGTCAGTCATATAATACTACCCTGACATTAAAAGGTTCGTACTCCCTTTAAAATTTCTGCAATGATTTTGATCCTGTGTCGCCTACACATATTCAAATCTTGATTCATCGCTAAAAATAATTGAATCCCACTGCCTTTGAGTCCATAATTGTCTCTATTTCGCTCATAATAAACGTTTTGGTTTCTGCGGCTTTTGCCTTAACAATAATTTTTTAAATAACGATACGTGAAGGATTTTAACTTTCTTATTTTATTTACCTTGTAAAAACTATAATTTAACTTTTTCAAATATTTTCTTGTAGTTTCACGTCCTATAGGCCTTCCAATAGCTAGTGACCATTCTGCTGCTAAATTCCTAAATGTGTTGCGTCTGTTATGTTCGATTAAATTTTCTAATGACCGCAAATTGCGTGGCGTAACCTTAGATACTCTACCACATTTTGCAAAATTTGGCGAAATCGAATCATTTTTTTTATAAAATTGTACAATATGTTGTACAGTTGACTTGGCTAAATGTAGTTCTAATAAAATTTCCGAATAACTTTTGCCATTTTTAAAATTTTGGATGATAAGTTCTCGAACTTCGTTAGAAATAGCTTTACCGGGCGGCATCATAAATTTCAGAATTTTATTAAAAAAAATTTTTTTTTTATTTTTAAATTGAGTAATCTAAATACTTTAATGCAAAATATTTTCCACAAAACACTTGATTAAAAAAAAGTAACGGCAGTTAATGTAAAGTACGAACCTTTCTTGGTCGATTTTACAAAGTTGCATTTAAAATACTATTTAAAGACATGGCTGTATAAAAAACCACTTATTAAGTATTAAAATTTTAGTATTGCATTTCATCAGTCCAGCAGTTAACTACATAAAACAAAAAATTTTTTAAAAATTTTGATATGTTAAAATATTTACCAGAATATTGAAAATAGCATTGCAGAAATTTTAAAGGGAGTACGAACCTTTTACTGTCAGGGTAGTAGTTGTAAACAGACTTGAATCATATTAGTCAAAAAAATACAAAACGAAAAAAAAGTAGTTATTTAACTAGTATATAACTATATACAAATGAACCAGTTCGACTTCTACAACAACATAACGTTAAAATCGATAGTTCGATGTACATATGAAAAAAGGTCAGAGAGGCAACTCTGTCTGAGTTAATAAGCATCCTACCAGTTATTTTTTCCGCAGGGTGTGTATGTATTATATTTTTTTTTTGCGTCTGTATTTTTATGAAATCAAAAACATAAAAATGATACTTAAATGGTTTGTAAAGTGATTACTGATAATAGTTCACTTTTTTGTTGTTTGTATTTTTATATGAAGAAATATTATTCATACGCCTGATTGCACAGCAGCAATACATTTAAAATGAAAGTCCCAATAGCTTCAATATCTTCAATTGAATTATATTCCGTTTATTACGGAAGTGAAACTTATGGAAGGCACAATTTAAAAGAAAAATTACTCGGATAAGAAAGTTTAAATTATTTGCTTGTATTGGAAAATTATTTGTACAAAAACATGATGTACTTAACATATGATAATCCTAATCTACATTGGGTTTTGAAAATTAAAAAAAAAAATCACCTAGAAAATTTGCAAAAATGAATAAATTATTTGTTTGTAACGATAAATAAATGACTGCGATTTATTTTTAAAGGTTATTTCATGTAAATATTATGAACGTAGGTGATCCATCATCTCTAATTTAGGCTTAATTTTTCGAGCAATTACCGGCTCACTCTATATGAAGAAATGGCCGCAAACAACATACGTCACCGAACAGTGGTCATCAGGGTCTGATGAGTCACAGGAGGGCCGAATATAAGATGTTAAAGCGTTAAAGTTCTATAGAACAAGTGAGGCAGCACCGTGTTTGCGGGTAACAAGTGGTAAAGAAGAAGTTAGCGCAGTCGAATAGAAAAGTTGAAGTGGACAGTCGGAAAGTTGGTTTTGTGAATTATATTTAAAACTTAATATTCTGAATTATTGTTTTTCCATTCCGAATTTTCTTGAAAAAACCTGCGTATCTTATTTTCATTAACTATTATCAATAAATTAAAAATATTAAAATATATTTGAATAATAAACAAATTGTTTATGTTGTAAAAGTGCCTTAATTTTTTAGAAACCGCGATGTCGCAAAACTAGATCTGATGAAAAAAAATTTAATTGCATCTTAAATATATACATATATGTAGTAAATGCAGTCAGTCACTGCTAAAATTGCTGGCGAACGAAATTTACTGTAATTAATTTTTAATTTAATTTTTATTTTTCAAGCAATTTTAATATTTTATATTGTAAGCTAAACCACCCTACATATTTTCTTTTATTATATTAAGAAACTTATGTTTTGTTACAGAAGGTAGCAAGTTTAAGTAAATAAATTAAATGAAAATGAAAAATTCGATATTCATCGAATTTAAATAGTATGTCGTGTTTTATAGCTAGATTGTGTTGTGTTATTTTATACAGGTTTGGACTAAATGGAAAAGAGACGTGAAGAAAAAGGTGTCGAAGAATAAAGCAGAGTCCCGAGCAACTGTTGGACGACTGTTTTCTAAGTTTGAGCTTTCGAGCAAGAAAAATGGAAAAGTCTTCTCCTCATTTTTCCGCGCTCTTAATTTTTCATTAGTTTAAACAATAACTTTTAATGTTTTCAATACATTCACTGTATATATTCACAAAAAAACAAATTTACCCAAATGTAAAAAACAAATGTACATAAATAATACACCAATAAAACTTATTTCAGTTGTTTACTGTATTCCCACTTCCGATTTTATTTTCCATAATTTGTTTTAATTAAAAATACAAGTTTTAATAATATTTTCGTGGAAATACCATAATTAACAAAATTTGCAAACAAAATAATTGCACTAAAAAAAGCAGTAAGCAAATGAGAAAAAACATAAAACAGCTGATTCGAATATACGTTTTATTTGCAATCGAAAATAACAAAACCGACTGGTTTTCATGACAGCAAATGAAACCAAAATTGTTATGCAAATCCGAAAAGAAGCAAAACCGACTTGAATTCTATGACAGCCCCAAATATTCTAAGAAAATTCCCTTGCTCTTATATATGGATCAACTTTCTATGATTTATCGAATAAAATGACAACACCGGTCTCTTATATTTTAATTTCAGATGTTTTAAATACTCACTGTATTGATTTAGATAAATATTTCTGATGAAGTTAAAAAAATATTACCTTATTGTTAATTTTTCGCAGAACTAACGTATTTTTTCCAGATATTAAACAGTTTTCATCCTGTTTAAACGTAATACAAAAAGGCCTGGGAGTAAAGAAAACCTGGGAAAACTTTATTTTATTTTACATGACCTTTGACACTATTTCATTTTATGTTGCTAACATTGTTGTTTCTATTGCCTATTTTTCATGCCAAAAGGTACGATTTTAAATTAAACTTTCAAAAGTAAAGGAAAATGTAATGAAAGAGCATCAAAAGAAAAGCATATAAAATGTATATGGCTTGTTGAAGTCAACCAAGCTCCGTATACGAATGAGTGTATAAATACAATAATCATACGCACCGTTATTTTCGTATACCAAGAAATTTAAATGTGTTTCCTTAATATGTATATACATATGTATGTATGTATTCTTTTTCCGTTCTTTCCTTTTGCAGTGGAAAACAAATTTAATTACAGCAAAGATATGTTTGCTTATTAATTGTTAAAATTTATGTTTCCTTGCTTTTAATTAGAATTTCAACACCAGGAGATATGCTGTATTGTGCTAAGGCAAACATATAAATTGTACACATTCACACATATCCATACATCCATATGTATGTATGGATATATAATATAATAACCTTAATTAAATTCTTTAATCAACAAATATTCTTTGTTATTTTTTTGTGGCTTTATTTCAACTTTTCTTACTTTCATTTATAATTTATGTGGTATTTAATTTTTATATATTTTTTTAATTAGCTATTTTCGGTGCTTGTTAAATGAAGTTTTTTTTTAATAAATATTTTTTACTTTTATATTTTCTATAACATTTGCTGCATTATGCGCTTAAATTCACCTTGTGAACCGCACTCGTTTGTAGTGAGAAACACTCTGAGTTTTTGTGCAAAAATACTATACCAACTCACGCACACATACATATCCACTAATAAAATATATATATATATACAAAAAAGCCCATTATGTTGTCGCCCCATACTAGTTTTGTAGCTGCTGCTGTTGCTTTAACAAGGTTTTTCTGTGTTTCTTTTTTTATTTTTGTATTTTCAACACATTACAAAATTGTTGCTGTTATTATTACTGTTACTGCCGTTGCAGAATCATTGCCATGTGAGCACAGAAAACCAGAGAAATAGCAAAGTTGAGTAAGTGAGCACATATTTTATGCAATATTTCATCTTCACTCGATTCCTCTCACTGTGCCACTGTCGCTCTATATTATATATATATATATATATATATATATATATTCCTCTTTGAAAATGCAAGCTATTGACATGACCAGCAGGGCTGCCATTTTGGTAGATTTCTTCAGTATATTAAAAATTTGGTGGTTTGGTAGGTGGGTTAAATTTTTCTTAAGTTTTTGATATGAAATTGTTAATCTGAAATTTAATAATATGAAAGTATTATAATTTGTTAATAAAATATTCATCTTCAAATTACTAAAGGTTCTGGAAACACTGTTTTGAAATTTATTTATATATTAAAATTTAGACATTTGTTTTCATTTTAAATGTAAATTATTTGGAAGCAATTTTTTTAGATATTATGGGTTGGACTCGTCTTTAATATCATTAGCGTACGCGCATGTATGGATCAGAAAACTTTTTAAACTAACACTTTGTAAAGTCGAGAACACCTCCAGCTTTGCTTATAGTCAAAGTAATATGCGAAACAAAATTTATTTAGGATCCAGTAGAACTCTAAGAACGAGAAATGAATCACCCAACTCCAATTGATGACCTCTGAAAGAGATATTGGTCCCATTGTGAATACATGATTTGAAAAAACTTTCACTTGTTTTAGTGATACAGACCAGAGTCTCAGCCAGAAATCGAAGCTAGAACCTCGAACTGATAAACTAGCACACTACTCACTAGTCTAGCGGGGAAATTTTTTACATCGTTAGCATACATCAGTATATTGGTGAAGTCGATAACTTTGGGCAGATCGTTGATAAACATAACGAGTACCAAAATACCTGCATTTGGAAACACCGCATGAGACATTTATGTGCTTCGATATACTATTATTGAATCGTATTGCTTGGTTTCTGATCTCAACCTACCAGCTTTAAGTTACTGGTTACACCTAACAAATCCAATTTAGTAAGAAGAAGTTTATGATTAACTTTATGAAAGGCTTTACTAAAGACAGAGTTTCTTTTGAATAAATACACAGTTGATTAAAGTTGTTAAATGAAGAACATTTGTCGTTGTTGAACAGCATTTTTGAACTTTTTACTTAAAAATTTCTTTTTAGTTCAAAACAAGAAAATGTAAGCCTTGTTAATTTTTTTTATATCTTGGGACAGCACTCTGGAGATGACTCCTACACATGCGATGCATTGTGCTGAAACTAGAGGAAAAGTATTGTTAGACAAATGACAGGAGGTGAAGCTCCACCGTCTTACAACTCTGCTTTTGCACGTTCTTTACTTTATACCAGTATTTAAGCGCCTCTGATGTCAAAGAGACGTATTAAATTTGGAAGCTTTTAGTAGCCATTTTGAGTAATTATTTTACTTCGCCGCTGCTAAACAATACCGATGAGAGATGCCCTTACGATTTGCCTGTGGATTGCTATCATTTTCGTAAAATTTTGGTAGAATTTTCTTTTTACTTGTGGCAGCTCTAATGACCATATTCAATATAACAAACAGAGAGATGAATAAAAACAAATTACAAAATGTACGATAAAGAAAATTGATTTCAAAGATATTTAAATTGAATTGAAGAACTTACTACAGTAACAATATAATAAAGTTATTCAATAACTGTATATTCAAATTAAATACAGTAGGAGAATTGGAAGAGTTAGAATTTATTGAAGACCCCTTCGGTAAATATTTATGATATACATACATACATGCATAATGCAAAAATATACTTACATATATACATATTTACATACATATGTATGTATGTACGTAGATATTAGCGGATGCTTGTTTATTGTATCATTTTAATGTGCATCTAGTGCATCAAATCTAATCTTGTCGACAACATTAAAAATAAAAACTTTCTTTTCTTCGATCTGTAAAGGTATCAATTATCAGTTTCAGCCTATTTAAATTGAAGAAATGGTTAAGTACATTAACTGAAGTTTTGGCATACAATTGTATTCATTTAAAACAATGAAAAATATAAATATTTTCTTATTGTTGCTTTGGTTACAAATTTTGTTTCTAAGACATTTTGTTGGTTTTTTTTTTTTTTTTTTTTTTTATCTAGGACCAGCACTCAGGAGATGACTCCTACACATGCGAAGCATTGTGCTGGAACTATAGGAAAGGGATAGTAGGAGAAACGACAGGAGGTGAAGCTTAATTAATTATTTTTGCAGCTCTGCTTTCGCACGTTCTTTGTTTATACTCGTAGCAGTGCTGAAGCTTCGGTTCAGTAGCCATTTTTATTATTGATTTAATTCGCCGGTGCTACACAATACCGACGATGGAGGGCGTTCTGATGTGATTGTGGATTGCTATCAGCTGAAGCCGGTATTGTTCAGTGACCAGTGACTATGCCTTCGCCACTGAAACCTTGCGACAACAACTGACACACAAAGACACACTAATGCAACATCAGAAAAATGCGAGATGTTTATTTTTATTTTAAAATTTTTGGTCTGAAACTGGGGTTGAACCCAGGTCTGTTTTGGATTCGTAGTTAACGTGCAGACTACCATCCATTGTGCCATCGCCACCCTCAAATCTGCTCCGTTGCCTTTCTCTTCGATAAAAAAAATATCACCATGTAGTTAGTGGTTTGGAATTGTCCGCGATTTTTTAGTAAAACACTGTACACGTAGGTTAATTAAGCAAGATAAAAAAATCTAATTAAAAGGCGGTTCAGTTACTGTTTGTACATTTGTGGCATTGTTAAATCACGCTTCGAAAAAAATCTCAATAAAACTTTTTCTTTAATTATTCATCTTATGTAATGCCTCAACTAGAACAAATAAGCATAGAGATAACAATACATATGTACATATATTCCTATATTTTTAAAATTAATTTATTATCGTATTAACGTTCGAATACTCCACGAAGCCTAATTAGAAGTGATAAATAACATTATCTTAAATAACAAAAACTAAAAAATGTATGCAGCACTTTTTGCAATTAAAGCGATTTTCTTTTTGCCAACGTGGTCTTATTAGCACGTGATAGAATTTTTATAAAGGCGTGAAATACATGTCAGACACCACTACACAAATAGACTTTGACATCAATTGCAAATAAAGAAACACTCATATGGAAATATGTATGGATTTGTTCAACATACATACATATGCACATGTATGTAGTAAATATACATAATCAAGCAGCAAACAAAACCATACAAAAAAACTCTAACTCTCCTTTGGTTTTCATTAGTAATTGCAGTGCTCTTAGTTCTTTTCATAGCTTCTCTATATTCATTTCTTTTATATTGGAAGCTTCTTGTTCAAACAAAATGTTTTGTTTTTGTTCGTTTTGTTTTTGTGCAATTGCTTTTATTGTTAACATTTTATTTTTATTTTTTAACACTTTTTTTTGTATGCATGCACCGGTATCACTGACCTTCGGCAAATCTCTTTGTTCCTTTACAAAAATTTGTTATAGTTTATTCTCTGTGGAAATGAATTCTGTGTGTGTCTCTCTCTCTCTCTTTCTGTTGAGAATAAAATTGTTTCTAAACAGGGCTGCCACAAACAAAACCAAAATTTCTACCAAGTTCCTATCAAATTCTACCAAAATCTGCTAAAAACTACCAAAACTTACCGTATCAAGTTTTATTAGTGACAACATTTTATATCAACTGAATTTATTTTGGGAATATATATTTATATATATGATTTCAATTGTGCTTTTTTCCCTTAAAAACTATATGTGAAATTTATTATTATTGGATTTTATTTTGAAATAAAAATTGATCGAAGTGGTCTGCACGTTGACTACAAAACGAAATATTTCCTGGGTTAAACCCCAGTTTCAGACTCATAAAAACATCTCGCATTTTTTCCGAAGGTCCTCTGCGGAGGATATCGGCTGTGGCAATCCCTCATATTCTAAGCAACGATTATGACTTTCTGGCTAAGAGAGTTGGAATCTTCATTGATCTACTAATGCCCAACCATTTGGAGTTGAACTCGTAGTGGTTTAAGGCCTTGTGGCATTATTTTACAGAAGGTTTATTGTTACCATGATTTTAAACAGAAAAATTACTGACCATAAAGTGAAATTGAAATATTGTGTCACGTAAGTTTGCTTTCTTAGATCTTAAGGGCGTGAACAACGTCGTAATAAGTTCACTCGGTATTTAGACCACCATCGGGTGAGGTCCTCTGTGGAAGTAGCGACAAAAGTCTGGAACACAATCTGTGCTCAGGCTTCCGTTCGAGGGGTCTTTTAAAAGGACTTTTTGAAGTCTGCAGTGTTCCATCCAAGTAGCCATTTTGAACCTCCTCAGTTCCCTATAGCATTTAGTTAAGGCCGCCCTGTAGGGAGCCTAGTCTCAACGTATGGAACATCCATCCGTGACGACTCTCAACGGGCGGCTATCATTGTTGGAAGTTTTAAAATATTAATTGCTGTGCAACGATTTCATTTACTTTTAGCAAAGAACTTCAAATCGGATTTTCCAACCGCACAGCGTTGCCGATGCGTTTTTCTATTTACTTTGGCAAGAATATTTTTGACAGATAAACTACGCTTGCCGCTTGTGTTTAGGTGATTGGGTTAGTAATAAATTTGTCATTCACAGTTAACTGACATCTTTAATAGAGCATGCACAATAGAACTTCAACGTTGTTATGTTCCAATTGGAAAGACCCATATAAACAAAAATAAAAAATTTTATTTCTCCTATCATAAGATCGCCATTGTTGACGATATTTGTTGAAAATATATGTGTGTGTAGGACGCAAGGACATAAACCAACAAAACTCGATTTAATTAAAATGTTTTCTTTAGCTATGTTTTTATAATCTGTTTATATAACTTTAAAAGGTATAATTACTTTCATGGAGAAGGACAACGAGATAAACTGCCTGCACTGGGAAAGCAAATATTTTATTTTATTAAAGTGCACAGCACTAAGTTTATCGTCATCTCTTTGTTCAATTTTCATTGTGTATGTAATTATTGAGTTTTTGTATTACAAAGTCCTTCTTTTTTTTATTTTAATATTTTTTTTTTAATGAGAGAATTACAAGTTTTACAATAAACCAAAGAAAATTTTTTGCAACAAATACACGTGGATGATTTTTAGATTTAGATTTATAGAATAATCTTAACGGAAGACCCTTTATTTTTTTTTAATATGAATTTTAACTTCTAAAACTATATCAGCGTTTGTGGCATGTTGAAAAGCCATTTCAATATAAGCCGAAAGTGAAACAGCAATAACAGCAAATAAATAAGTAAAGATAATTAAAGTAGTGAAAGTGTATATACGAATAGAATTTACATCACTTGCCACAAATGTTATACATAATAAGAAAGCACCAAGAAACTCTTTTTTAAACAATTTATACATTTCATGGAAATACGAAAACAATATCTTCGTTCTACAAATACATAAATATCTTTAATCTAAAATAGTCTGCTAATATTACAATAATAATCAAAATTACAAAGAATCTAAATCAAATAAAGGAAGGAATTTAGCACATTCAATAATACAAATAAGCGAAATAAGTAAATTCTTAGAATTGTTGAGGCAATAATGTGTACTTGTTAAATAATATGGGAGAAGGAAAGTTATAAAAAGTGCTAAAGAAAAGATTTTTCTATACAATACCACCTGATTTGCTTTGAAAAATCCACATTAGGCCTAGTATTTTGTATGTGAAAGAAAATTTTTATTGTTATATTTAATTTTTATTGTCAATAATTTAAGTCAAATTTGGCCCTCATAAAAAACTGTTGATTAAGTAAGAACTGTCTCAGCTCTCCAGTGTTAGCCACAAAATAGAAATATTTTTCCCCAAGAACATCCCAAACAGCAACTTATAACGGGTGTTTTTTTTTACTGTATGAGAAAATAAATTAATCAACAGGAGCTAAAGCTTCCGTATCTTACAACACTGTTTTTGCTCGTTATTTGTTTTTATAGCAGTGTTGAAGCGTCTCTGATGTCAACGAGACGTATTAAATTATGAAGCTTCGATTTTAGTAGCCTTTTTTTAGTAATTATTTTACTTCGCCGGTGCTACACAATACCGACGAAGGAGAGCGTTCTGATGTGCCTGTGGGGATTGGATACAGCTGAAGCCGTTATTGTTCAGTGACCAGTGAATATGCCTTCGCCACTGAAACCTTGCGACAACAACTGACACAAAGTCACACACAAATGCACATCACAAAAAATGCGAAATATTTTTATGAGTCTGAAACTGGGGTTGAACCAAGGAAAATTTTTCGTTATGTAGTCAACGTGTTGATTTAATTTGGGCAGAGTACACGAGAACAAATCAAATTGTTTTGAATTGAAACCTATATCCTATAAATTATGTACACACAATAGAAAGCATATCCCATTTAGTGCTTTTTTATGAACGAGCAGTGCCTTTGATTGATTTAACATCTATTTAATTTTTCTAAACATTTCTTTTGATTAGTCAACTAAATGCCGCATATATGTATATAATCTAAAACATATAACAAAAAAAGATAAATAATCGTAATGAATTTTGACTAACGTTGAATAATTGAAAGAATAGTTACATAATTGTATTGAAAAATTTTATTTTTCATTTTGCCTTTGAAACACAATCATTGTCAACCACAGTGTTTACTAATTGTAAGAATGGTTTAGAAAAATTAAATGAATTTAAAAGCAAATAATAAAATGTTTGTTGTATAAGGAAAATGTTTGAAGAAGCTATTTGGTTTGTTTTGTTTGTATTTTTCAAATGTTTTTTGGGAGTTCTTGTATAAACATGTGAAATTTCTTAACTTTTTTCAAGAATTTGGTTAAAAGAGTACTGAAGATTTTGATATTAGCAGCATATGAAATGCCGCATATAGACCAACTAAATTATAGTAGATAAAATAATCTTTCTATATTTTCTTTATTTTTTTAAATAATCACTAAATTTTCAAACTGAAGGTCTTTTTCTAAAAATTAACAATATTTATTTTTAAATATTCCGTTACGTTTTCTGCAGAAGTTACAAAAAGGACTAGTGAAATATTGACAAACGTAGAGATTTTAAAACTTGTTTGGCGTCCTAATTTAAGGTTTGGCGAAATAGCGAATTTTTGCCGATTTGGAAAATAGATGGCGATTTTGCTGTCTATTTTTGATGACCCATGAATTTGATTTGAGAATCGTGAAATTCAACACGAAAAAATAATGATTTTATTCTGGTATTTTTATGAGAGTAATTTGAGGCATTCATATGTACTTCACAAAATTAGTTGAATAAATTTACTTTGTTTTTAATAAAAATTAAACAAAATAAATATCATGACAACTTTTTTATTTTTGGCGAATTTTAGCGATTCGAATAAAATTTATTTTTTTTTTTTAATTAAAAAAAAATATATATTTTATTGTCAAAAGCTGCAAAAGGCTTGGGCAAATTTTTGTCATTGAGTTGGGCGAAAATGGTGTAAATAAATCTGAAAACCATGGTTACAGTATGCACTATATTCTATTCACCATTTTAACCTCAAGCTGTTTAACAAACACACCACATTAATAAGTAATGGTTGTTGAATTTGCTAAATCAATAAGAGATTCTGTATTGAAATGGTACATATAACATAAATGTTCTTACAAGCAGAGTGGCGCAGTGGAAGCGTGCTGGGCCCATAACCCAGAGGTCCGAGGATCGAAACCTTGTTCTGCTATGAAATGATGGTTTCATTTCACTTTTTTAATTTTTCAATTTGTAAAATTTCAACATATTTTTTTTATTTTCATATATGCCAAAATAATTAATGGACCTTGATATGCTTCATTAAAATTAAAAAAAAAGAAACCATTTAAATTAAAGTTGCGGTTATATGTACACGCGTACCTAATACGTATTTGAAACTTCAATGAACACAAAGTATAAAAAAGAAAAACAATGGCCACAGTCTTATGTATTATTTTGTAAAACGCCAATTTTCTTTTCTTTTATAAAGTCTGTTAAACTTTTCTTTTATTTTTGTGGTAACACCACACTAATACAATTTATAGTCCCAATTTCTATTTTCTCATCTTTTCTTCGTTATATTTGTAGTTTTTTGTATTACATTTAAAGTTTTTGCTATATTTTTAAATTTATTCAGAGTGAAAAATTGCACGCCATAGACTTCTTCATTGCTGGAAAATATTATCTCTAGCATTTCTACTGCTTTGCGGACAGCATATTCTGTAAAATTCTTGTGACCCAATAAACTTTGATTTCTATACTCTGCCAGCAGCTCTCCACACATATTAATTTTCGTAATACGCAACACCGCCTCTAACATATGTAAATTATCTGGTATAAATATCCCAACCAAAATTGGTATTTTTATTGCCTTGGCGCGGCAATTTCTTATAAAATCAATTACTGCTTGTGGAGAAAAGCAAATTTGCGTTATTATAAAATCAGCACCGGCTTGAACCTGGTTGAAAAAATAAGCAACAACAAGTTAATTGATAATTAATGAAATAATAATTATTTTTTATACATACATACATATGTATGCATGTATGTACATATGTATGTATATTGTTATGTCTCTATTGGTTATGGTCTGTTAAATTTGGGGATTTTTTTTCTTTGATTCTTTATGAAGAGAAACAGACAAGAATTATGGTTAACTAATAAATAAACATTAACGAGTTAGAGTGGATTTTTTATTAGTTTATAAATTATTTACCTCTAACTACAGAATGGTGTAAAAGTCACCATGGGATTTAAAAATTTTTTAACTTTGCCGTTTAAAAATTTTTTTTTATTATTTTTTTTTTCTGATGGCACAAATAACAGCTGGAGAATAAATAATGAAGAGATTCACAACTGAACGAAGAACAAGAATAGTACAATTTTATTATTTAAGTCAGCGAACAATTATTTTAACGCAAATAGAACATCGTCGACAATTCAACGTCAGAATTTTGCACTCTGGAGCAATTATTCATTGCTAAGTTGATCGTCACCACCAACATGGCACCGTAAGAGATTTGCCTCGAACCGCTAGAACGTGTTTAATTCGCATTGCGGAAAATATCGAACGTGTAGAGCAAAATCTTCGAAAATGAAGATGGAACTATTGTAACCGTAAATGGAGAGCGGTATGGGTTTACGAATAAACAGTTTTTTACGTGCTGCTCTTGAAAACAGACCTGATAGTTGGTTGCAGTAGGACGGAGCCAGTGCCCGAGACAGAAGGCGACTTTTAAGTCCAATTTTTGAGAAGCGAATAATTTTCAGAAATTCGGCCAGAGCGTTAGATTTGTTATTACCCAACTAATATCTTTGGGGTTATGTGAAACAGCGAATATATTTGTAGCCCGAAATAATCTTGGCACTCAAAGCCAACATTGTAGCAGAAATTCGAGAGCTACAGCCACAAATCTTTAAAGACTTTCAAATTCAGCTGCTGTTAATAAAACAAAGGCATAATTTTAGGGAATTATTTTCTTATCAGACTATCAATAAGAACGTATTTTAGACGAGAACAAGAAGTTTAACAAAAATTTACACTGTTAAATTCAGCGTCCTCGTTTTAGCTTTACCAATTCGTGCTGATTTTACTTAAAAATATTTATTGTCATTTGGTGCTAAAAAATTCAATTAATTGTTGCAACTTAAATATATTCTCCCCTGTTCTGTAAACCGAGACGATTTAAAAACGATTGATTTCTCAAAACCGAATAAATGTCAATTTGGTGTTCTAAAAGTCACACGATTTCCAAGATTCGAACTTGCTATCGGATAAAATTTTTTAAACGTCAATACGTCAATAAAGCCACTGTAAATTTGTTCAAAATAATGTTTATTCTTATTTAAAAGTGATTTTTTAATGATATATCTAATGAATTTGGTGAAAATGTGCTTTTATTCATCCATCCACTTTATCTGCATACTTTAAAAAGAACATGTAGAAATATTGGAGTGTTTTTAAATTGATTATTTTGTACAGGGTGTCTGGTGGGAAATTTATATTTTTAAATACGATTATTTCAAAAAGTAATACACGGTGCGGAGGAAGGGTGGCGCCGTTGGAATTATCGATTGTGCAGATTTGTTAGTCACGATGTCGCAGTGGTCGAGTGAGCATCGCGCGTTCGCTGTGGAAGCATTTTTTAAGAGTAATGATTCTTACGTAATTGCTCATCGACAGTTTTGTTCAAAGTTTGTAAATTGTAAAAATTATGGACATATGATCTGGGAAGAAATTACGGCATTCGATTAGATTCGAAATTTAAAACAAAATTTTATTAAAATGTGTAGAAGTTTCGTTCGATATCGAATGCCGTAATTTAATGCCTGGTTTCTTAATGTTTTCCTCTGCAACTTTCCCAATTGTAATTCGGAAAAATGTATAATACATACATACATTCATATGTACATACAGATATTGTAATATGTATAGAAAATAATTATTTTACTGTTAAAGATACACATTTTCAAGTTCCTTTCATCCCAGAAGGGCTAAGAACTATTTTTAATTAAATTTATTTCATTTTACCTTTTTAAATAAATTATTCAAATCGTCTTCCTTTGATAAAGATTCTGGATGGCCTTCAGGATAACCGCCAACTCCAATTGTTATTGTATCTGGGCAGGAAGAAGAAGGCAAATACGATCTTAAATTATATAGACTTAATATATAATTATATAGAATTAAAAAATATAATCAATTTCTATGGACTGTAATTATTCGCACATACGTCTGTATGTGTACGTTTGTGTGTCAATAATGTACTACTTGGGTTAAATTGTTTACTATTAAGTTCTTATCAGTAAAAAAAAGCAAATATTTCCAACAAAAAATCATTATTTACCTCCTCTCAATTGACGTATATTTTGTACTAAGTCACCTGAATATTTATATGTCTGGTTTTCTTCATAAAAATCACCACGTATTGCCAAAACATTAGAGAAATTTAAATTTAAAAACTCTTGCAGTCTATTCGATTTTAACTGATAGCAGGAAAAGTGTGGCAGCACTATAGTATGCGGCTGTAATTTTCGCGCCAATTTGATGGCCTCAATTTCTGCCAAATTTTCTTTTTTCCAATACTCCGCACTCAACCATACAATGGAAGTAAATAGTGGCATAAGGGATCCGAATGAATTATAATCCAATATTTTTTTGGCATCTTGATTTCTAGCTAATATTTCTATGCCATAGAAGAATTCTTTATTTTGAACTTTTTCCTGAATTAAATCTTTGAGCTGCCTGTCAGATGAGTTTGCTGCTAATTCTTTATTAAATTTCAATTGAATATCGTATGTTAAACTAGATGTGGTAGGCAAGATGTGAGCACCAATAGCCGTTGTAGTTTCGCCGGTGTTCATTTTATTTAATTTGTTCTTTCTTTTTTTATTTTTGTTCCTGTATTTATGTGAGTGGTTTTTAAAATAAGCGCAAAACTTCTTTGGAATTAATTTTAGTTGTTGATAATCCCCGTGCACTTTTAATACTAAAGCTGCCATTTGTGTTGCTGCTGGTTATTTATCTGGAACGAAACATGTGGTTTTAAGAGAAGTCTGAACTTTTTACAAAAGCTTTTGAGTGTAAGGTTTTAAAAGAAAAAAAATAGCAGATCCGGCAGTAGAGTGACCATTTTCGTGTATTTGCAGTTACCTTTTGTGTAGAACTTTCTTACTTGCACACTATATGTGTGTCAAAATTACTGCATTATGATTCTGCATGCCCAATTTTACATTGTTAATTAGTTGCTGAGCATGCATAGTCATGATCAGCTATTTAATCATCTTTTTATTATTTATTTACTTTGTATTCATTTTAATATAAGTATGGATACAAAATCAGTACAAGTGGAAAAGCGAGTTCGAATTTAGAAGTTGTGAAAATTATTTCAATTGGAACCTATAAAATTAAATTCTTATTAAAGCTGAGCTGATCCTCCTTTGTGGGTATCCGGTATCACCGGCGAAGTAGGATAATAATTACTAAAAATGGCTACCAAAACGAAGCTTAATAATTTAGTACTTCTAGAGGCGAAATGAGCTGTTAAATTTTTTTAAATGTGGTCACACTGTCATGCAGGAAATAAATGTGTAATTCGTTTTAAAGCTTCTGTTTGTTTAGATTTAAATTATTCCTTAAGGGGGGAAAAACAATCCAGAATTATGGGGTTTACTATTTCTATGTACATTTCAATAAAAAATATTTGTCTCAAGTCTAAATCAATTCCGTATCAAATTAACAGAAAGACAAGCATTAACTTCTATCTCATGTACCCTTCCACTAAGTCTAAAATTACATGTGAGTTCTAAAACATACCCAAAAATTCGCGTTACATATTTCGACTAAAGCAACACAATATGTGCAGATTAGATAAAGTGTAGTCAACTTGAATGAAGGATTTGTATGGAAGTTGTTAAAAATTTTGGTTACTTTTGTTTTTATAGAAACTTTGAATTTTATTTATTTTAAGAATTTTGTTTCTGCTTGACGAAGACTTTACTGAAAACAATAAAATAACATTGAAAAGTGGGAGTTGTTATTTATTCAACAATCGAACAATAAAATCGACTTTGTCAATTCTTTAGGTTGTATTAAATCTGTGGCATGATTTAATTTGGGCAGTTATCTCCAAGAGTCAAATGTCAGCAGTAGATATGTACATATATAAAAAATACAAGTGGTTTTCTTTTATTTATAAATTCATTTATAAACACAAAAAAAAAAAAAAAAAAAAAAAAATAAAAAAAAAAAAAAAACATTAATAAATGTTAGTAAAAACAAATTATAATAGAAGTAGTGCAATTAACAAATTTATATGAAACGGAACTCAAAATTTTGAGTAATTTCCATACAAAATTTTTTTAGGCAAGCGCCTCAATTGTTTTGTTAAAATAAATACGAGTACGTAACGTGTAACGTGCGTCACAATAGGAAGTAAGTTATTTTACAATTCTCTTATAATCATATTTATTTTAGATATTATATTCTGTGTTCTCTATTATTCACTAAAAATTACGAGAACATACTTCAACTCTCAAAGTTAATTAAAATTTTTGCAGCGGGCGTCACAAAACTTGGTGATCTATTATTTTGCAACAAATGTGTTCTATACATTCGAATGTGCATTTAAATTCCACTAAACACTACCGGAATTCACGGTTCGTAGTAGAGACCTTTTAGATACTGTAACTTTAGCATTATAACAATAACGTACATTGATTTACTAAAGCTGCAAGATCTAAAAGTTTTACAATAATTACTACGAAGCGTGAATAGGGCCACTATGTATAAGTTAAAGGTATCCAAACAATTTTTATATTTTAAACCGCAAACACTAGTACTAATGTATTCCTGCCATTAGTGTAGCGTTCGTCACGCAGGATTTACCGATATGTAATCTGTACATGGCAAAGCTACTTAGAAGTTCTTTTGAAGCTTGTTGGTTGATACTCTTGGTTTATTGCATGAATTTGGAAAATAAATATGATAATGTACTTCCTTTGAAACTGATAGAAATGTTATTGTGTATAAACGCTATCTCTATCCAATACGCGTCATAATACCAAATAAAAAATCGTTCGATAAACTCTTTCGAACACGTTCGAAAATCGAACGGCGTTATGAGTTATATACATATGTGCACAATAAATCTATCTGTAGATTTGTAGTCGACTTTTGAAGTATGATGTGATACCTATATTTCTACCAAATTAAGCAAGATACAATTTTCACCTTTTTATATATAATATTTATTAATAGTATAATAATTTCATCGTTTTAACTTCACGAATACAATTTCATTTATTTGTTAATTTAATTTTTACTTTAATTTTGGCAATTATATGACTATTTCTAGAAACTACACGGGTATTTCGTTAGGCAATTTCCACTGGAAGCCGAAATTAACTCCCTGGTCAGAAACAGGTAGTTAGTTCTTGTTCATAGAAGACGAGTGAAAGTAATCGTTAGGCCTTTATATTGAAAACAAAAAACAATGAGTTTTTTTTATTGTTGCTTTCAATATAAATGGACGAACGAGTATTTTCATTCGTCTTCTATGAGCAGGCAGCAACTACCTGTTTCTGTAAAAAAAATAAAAAGTTTCGTTTGCGTTTTTATATTGAAACAACAATAAGAAAAACTCCAATTTGTTTTTGTTTTCAATTTAAAGTCCTTAGCGAAAATATTTATTTTATTTACAAAAACAATACCAATATAAAAAATTTGATTTTGTTTTCGATTTAAATTCTCGAATGGAAATTCCTTTTACTTTTATAGAAATAGTCAATAGATATTTTGAATGTTTTTGCATTGAATGTATAATTAATTATTCTTAATAATTCTTACATAATTTTAAAAACTTAAATTTTGGTTGTTTTTTTTTACATTTTAAAAAAGAGGCTGCCAACATAAACGTTCATCGTTGTTTAACTAATAATTACTGAAGAAACTGTTTGCAATTTCAAAATACAATAAAAATAAGTTATTTCAGGTAAATTTCACTAATTAAATTTTAAGGATTAAATAATTTTTGTAAGAGCACACAATAATTGTACCTTATTTTATATTTTTAAAAAATCTTAATGTTACAGAAATGTTCCTTTTAAAGTCTTTATATTAAAAAAAAAAAACAAGAGTTAAAGAATCTAAAATTATATTAAAGCCCTTTGCAGTTAAAAATGTATCAACTTCTAAACAATTTGTATGACAAGAACTTGAACAATGCGCTTTGGTGAAATAGATTTTTTTGTTATAAAATAGCGCCAGTCGTCAGAAAAACTAATCGTTTTATTTAATTTTTTTTTTTTAGTATTTATACATAGTATATTTTACAAATTTGTATTATATATTTTTTTCAAGTTTTTTATTACTTATAAATGAAATGCAAAGTAAAAATAATATTTCCCAAAAACCGCACAATTAAAAAAGAAACAAAAGTCGTTTACGATGAGTTTGTACAACTGTATGACATTCAATCCATACACTTCCGTGGGCTTAAAAAGGCCACATAACTTTACATTCCTTTCGAAAGACAAAAGTTAATAGTTTTGAAATTTATTTATTCGCAAAGATTTTGGTGCCCACAAAGTTTTAGAATAGTTGGCTGAATTGATTTAAAAGGCAGATGTATTCTCCAAGTATACGGTTAAAAAAAAGAGAATGACTTTTAAACTTTTTTAATTTTCTAGTTCCAGGATTCTGTAAAGGTATTTCGAAATTAATCCTTTCTGTTGCATAATTTTTTTGTTATATATATACGGATATATTGTTGTTCGCATGTAGAAAGGCCCTAACTAACAGAACTGTAACTTTACAGGAAAACATAGGAGAAACTGTTGGTATTAAAATGCAATTATCCAAATTTAAATGCTTTTAAAGCCCTCACTTTCGATAATATTGCATTAATAAGGTGATAAAGTGTATTCATTCCTGTGGAATCAATATAAATCACTAAAAAAAAAGTCGTGTTAGAAAAAAAATGCGAGTTAGGGCCTTTATACATGATACCTACGATATATGTACATATAAATATTAAATAAATTTTTTTTTTTTTATTAAAATATTTAACATTAAGGGCTGCTTTAAAACGAGTTTTGGATGTTTAAGTTTTACAACTAATATTTACTTAATATTAACTTAACAGTTTCTGTATTTTTTTTATTTATTTTTTGTATACATATACTATATAAAATTAATATAAATGGTTTTTCTTAATTATATTAATTAATTATTGATTTAACTATAAACTACTATCGCAGTCCGTTTGAGTATGTCATTTCTTTTTAATGCGTTGAACAATCCATTCCAAACCCTGATAAAGTCTGTAAAAACAAAAAAAAAATCAAGGTTACATTTGTTAATAATAATAAAATTGTATAAGTTAATAAAGATCTAATAAAATTAAAAAGAAAAACTAAACAAATAAATTGTGACACTTATTGCATTTTTTTTTCAACCAAAAGTGCATTGCATTTTGTGCTCAATTTTGCACTGCAAACCACGTGATTTGAAATCACGAACCGTTTTGAAAGCACGCCGACAATTTGAAGCTGTTCTGTAAATCACGCGATTTTACATTTTTCGGCGTGGTTTTAATTTTTCTAAAACACGAGCAAACAGCTGCTGTATTATATTTGTTTATATTTTTGCATTATGAATTAAAATATTAGAGGAAATAAAGAATATAAAAATGCCAGGAGCTACTTTATTGTCAATAATTGCTTTAAGAAAGCATCATTTAAAAAAGAGCGTGATATAAAACGACATTAGCACAACAAAATACCTGCATACATATGTATGTATGTGTGTATAATTGCGAAGTTGCCAGTGTTTTCATTAACGGCATTTACTTAAATTTTGCATTTACTTAGTTATACATTTGCACAAAAATTATTTAATTATTGACCATTACTAAATTTTTTGTACAACAATATATAACGTTTGTCTTAAATAAAGAACATGATGGTAAAATGTCTATATATTTACATGACTTCTAAAGACTGTATTACTTTGACAACCTCAGAAACATGTTCGAAAAAATTAACCAGCTGACTGCTAAAAAGAAAATGTTAACCACAACATTGCCAAACAAAGCAAAACAATTATTTACAATAGAAAACAGTGTTTTTACAAATTTGCTCATATTTAAGTTATTATATGTAGCAAACCCAATTTTATTACAAAAATAAATAGAAAACAAATCACATGAAATATATTATAGCATGTTTATTAAATTCTAAACGAAATACATAGAAAAAATACGCAAGTGATGTCAAATCGTCGGTCATTTAGCTGTTATGCAAAAAAAAAAAGAATAAAATGAATTTTCTTAGTATGATTAAACCAAAGATCCTCAATTTTAGTTCTTTCGTAAATATGTATGTCGTCAGTTACTGAAAACAAATTCAAAACCGTTAGTTTTTTATTCCCCTTACAAACAATTGTTGCTTTTTATTTGGTGGTATGCTGTCAGTTTTATAAATTTTTCGTAAAGTAGCTGATGCTGATTTTGAAGAACTCGAATATGTTGAAAGCGATGAAAACGAAGAAAACGATATTCCTTTAGAGATTGAAACAAAAATTGCACATATGGATGCTATAAAGCACTTTGAACAGTGTTAATACACTGGGGCGAACAGAATGATATTGATGTGTCAAAAAAAATTCTGCTTAGAGAACTTCAGGAAGAAGCCGTTCAATGCTCACTTAAAGTTTCGTTCAAGCAAATAAGTATTACAAATTATTTTAAATAATTTGTAAATGTACGCTTATAAAACTTCATTGTTACGAATTGAATTTTTTTTTTTTTTTGATAGCTATTAAATATTATTTGAAGCATGTAAATAATTTGATAATAAATAAAAATATATTTACTTCTACATCAAAATGATGTGCTCTTTTATTGATCAAAGTAAAGGAAAAAAAGAGTACCGCATTTAAGGCATCTTTTCGGTTTAACGAATCCCTCTGACAGTATATCGTTCATTAAACCGGGATACCACTGTAGTTCATTTCAAAAATGTTCACATTAAGCGGTATTCACATAATGCGGTGTCACGTTATCGTGAGTTTTTGGCGTTTACATTTTGTGGTAAAACCTGTGGTTTTATTCATTCCCGTACTTTTGCCCAATATTGTGTCTCGTATTGATCTAAACTATAGTTTACTCTCAGTTGACCGAAACATTCCTATTATATTGTTTACTTAAATGAAAATAAATAAATAAAACCTTAATACGTTTAATTAAATATTTAGAGATTTCTTTCAGTTACTGTAAATCTTTTGCCGAATAGATATTTTTGAAAGAGAGTGTGTGTTTTTATTATTAGTTGCCGGAATCGTTGAATGTACTTAATTTTAACAATAAAAATAACCATTTGTAAAATAAAAATTTTTTTGCAAACTTTGACCTCAATAAAAAAAAATTTTGCTACATGGGATCGATGGGGACTTTTCTCAATGTGTTTACAATTCAGGTAAACTTTCCGTTTTCTGGGAATTTTTGTTGCCCAAAAGCTTTCAAGACAAACACAATTATTTTTATTATCATTTTGAAAAAGCAATCGAATAGACTCACCCTTCGCCTGTCAACGCACAACAACCTTGTATGTGCCATTGGTGCTTTTTAATTGAGGTTAAATCCAATTGACGTGATATTTCAGCTGCTGACATAGAGCCTTTTAAGTCCTACGAAAAATTAAATATGCCAAGACATTAACATTATGAATGCAAAACAATGACAAACACAGAAATTGTAATTAAAATTTATTACTTACTAAAGTTGACAAACATTTATCAAGCCCACTTTACATATCGCTACCTTAATATAGAACAGCCTCAATCATTTTTGTTTTTAAATTGAATTGATTGTATATTTTGGGAAAAAAAAACTCTTTATAACAAAATTGGTTTTAAAACATTTTGGTGTCATCCAACTGAGAATCACTATTTCTAATTTTATTAGTCTCACTTCTATTTTCATTTTTGACCTTTATTAATTTTTTTTTTATTTATATTTATTTTGCACCATCGCTCAAAAATAAATATAATTAAAAAAACAAAAAAAAAATTTTAATTTTAATTTTAATTATATTATTAATTGACCTTTTTTTTATTATATTTTTGAAATATATTTATTAAGCTTGAGGTCTTTTTTTTTGTGTTATTTTATTATTATTATTTCCTATTATTCCTGATGATGTTAACAAGCTGTTAACGAAATATCGAATAATAAAACACAATAAAATAATAAAAAAAGACCTCAAGCTTAATAAATATATTTAAAAAAAAAAAAAAAATTTAATTTTATTTAAAGCGAGTCAAAATTTTTATTTTAACTTTTCAATACAATCGTTGTCAACAAAAAGCTGACTAATTGTAAAAAGGTTTAGAAAAATTAAATAGATGTAAATCGAATAATAAAATGATGGTTATATAAAGAAAATTATTGAAGAAGCTCTTTAGTATATTTCATGATTCTCAAAAATTTGGATATGGAATTTCTTAATTTTTTTCAAGAATTTGTCTAGTGAAAATTTTGGTATTAGCACGAAACGAAATGTACATATGTACATATAGACCAACTAAACATACACAAATAATTAGAAAGTTTAATTTAAAAAAATTCCTTAAAAAGTCCTGACTACAAAACTAAATTTTTATGAAAATTTTTCCATTCTTTCTAAAGTAAATCATTACACTGAAAAAAAATTTTTGACTAACGGTTTTGACTCAAACGGTTTCATTAAATGTTCATTATAATAATGAAAGTTTTCAATAATACATCTAATTACCTTAGATACATGAAATCTTGCAATCTCTGCTCTTCATAAGTTTTCCATTATATCAATGAATATATTTTCATAGTCTTTTATTATTTTTATTTTTAATAAATTTATGATCAAATTAGAAGCAAGCTGCATGATTTTTTCTACTTAAAGTATACGATATGCTAAAGTTATTTAAATTAGCAGTTATTTTGCTTAAAAATGATTTATATTTGTCATTTCATGATCTTTTAAAAATACAAATTAAAAAGTGTCATAATTGCAAAATTCATCAATAGAATGAAATATTCTTCTTATAAACAAATCAATTTACTTATTTTTGTCTGTTTGTATATTCGTTACTTCTCAAAATATTTTTTGGCAACTTTTATATAAACATGTGATATGTTTTAGCTATTTCAAGAAATTTGGTTGAAGTTGGCAGAATCATCAACGAAATGTACATATAGACTAGCATAACGATACAACATACATATATACGTACATAGTTAAATTAATTTATTATTTTATATGAAGAATATTTCATTTTCTTGATGAAATACTTTCGTTACGTTTATGACAACAATATTATTTCATATATGAAAGTTTTCATAAATTTTATTAATTAATTTCGTTTAAACTAAAGAATCAGTTTCATTACATTTATGAAACGCGCACTCAAATGATGTTCATAAATTTAATGAACGATTTTTGATTGATCCAATGAAGAGCATCTTTGGGTGACCTTTTTTTTAATGACAAATTACATTGTATTAATGTAAAAATGCATTGCATGAATGAGGAATTTTTTCAGTGTAGTTAAGGCCTTTCTATATTAAGGTAACGATATTATACTTTTAATGACAATGATAAATGAATTCATTGAATATTTGCAAAATAGCTAACAAACCTGTTTATTGGCATACACCAGCAGACTGGCTCTACTTAAATCTTCGTGCTGCAACATTCGATAAAGTTCTTCACGTGTCACAGCCAAACGTTCGCGATCTGTTGAATCGATAACCATTATAATAAACTGAAGAGAAAAAAAGTATTTAATAAATATTAATTGGTTAAATACAGACAAAATTAATTAATTAAATTAACGCACCTCTGTATTTGTATAATATGTACTCCATGCTGCTCGCAGGCTCTGTTGACCACCCAAATCCCAAACAAGAAAATGTATATTCCGCCAAACAACTTCCTCGACATTTGAACCAATTGTAGGTGATGTATGGACGACTTCATTCATAAGAAATTGATAAAGTATTGTGGTTTTGCCAGCATTGTCTAAGCCGACCATAACCAATTTGTGTTCTAAAAAAAAAAAAGAGAATCGTACAATATATTTGTATTACTTTTGAGCCGATACCCTACATAGTTACTGCACCTTTCTTTTTAAACATTAGGTTGAGTAATTAATTTATAAATCTAATAAGTGTAATAATAATAATCATAATTTGTATTACATTTGTTTTCCTCTGTTATTTGCACAATTTTGCAGCACATACAGTAGTAGGCATGAATATTTTACCATATTAAACGTAGACTTTTTATATCGTTCACTTTAAAAAGTGTAACGGGTATATACAGGGTGGGCCAAAAGTCACGCCTGTACTACCATGGGTTTATAAGGTGGGCCAGTGAAGGGTATCTAAGATTCGGCACAGCCGAATCTTTTGACAACGGTTTCAATGAAATTTATTATCACTTATGTGCTCAGTGGTTAATTGACTCTATCGTAACGAAATCAAAATAAAAATCTCAGTAAAACAAGCATAATTATACTGTCGAGCATTTTTTTATATAAAAAAAAGCCACAGGCACTAAATTCTTATCAATTGAAGGAAAGAATCTCGTACTAAGTGATAAGATAATTTTAAAAGTCGAATACAAAAATGTTACAATAAAACTTGTTTTAAAATGTAGTACATAATTTGAACAATCTATTTTATTAAGCTTTAAGGTTTTTTATTTCTTATTTTTATATAATCTCGATATTTCGTTAACCTTCGGTTAACATCTTCAGGAAATTTTTTTTTTAAATTTTTTTTTTTTAATGTAATTTTATTAATTTTTATTTTTAAAATTTTTTCTTTTTGAATGTAATTAAATTAAATTCAAAATTAGAATTAGTTGGAAAAAAAAAAAATAAAAATGTTGTTCCGGAGCAATGCATTGCATACGTAAGGGACATCCCGTGAGCACTGGGCCTAGACAAAAAAAAAATCGTTTATTGCGTCATATGGTACGAATTAAATTCTGCTCGAATACGTACCTACATAATACTACGTCATGGATATATTTTGTTATTGTGGTCAGAGATCAATGGACCTTATTTTACGGTAATTATATGGTATATTTAAGATTGTCATTTCTATTCGATTTCATTATACCATTTCAATAAAACAATAAGCTTTAATTATAAAACAAAAAGTTGTTAAATAAAGCAGAAAACAATTAATCAAAAATGAAAGTTGATCATGTAATAATGTCTGTAATTAAACAATGACTGTAAATGTGAATAGACACGATAGGGGATATATTTTTATTAACTACTTTTATAAATATATTTGAAAATTTAGATGTTGCATAGTCAATAAAAGCCCAGAAAAATATAAAAACTTTATTTGAGTGGCAAAGAACAAATAATTAGTCATATTCAAATTATCAATTTATTATAAATGAACAGATTAATTCTCAAGGAATTTATTTCCCACCGCAGACATTTAAATTTCTTCATTTATAAATCAAGATAAAGAAAAAAAGGAATTGTCAAAGGCAGTTGATCTTTTCTTTGCTATGTGTAGATCCTTTTTCTTTCTTTAGTTCTGTGAAAATACAATGAAGTTTTCTTTAATCAAGAGGTGTAATTTACAGTACTACAAGGTGTGCCAAAAGGAGTCATCCGATGTTGTTTGGCTCTCATTTTTTTTCTAAATGAAAAATTTTTTGATTATGTTTATCTGAACCTTTAGACTTTTATTGGTCAAGTCGAGAAGATGGTATCGGCCAAATGGGCGCCGTCACAATTGATTGCTATACGACAGATTCTCGCACTCGTGTCGAATGTTGTCCTTGAGGGCTTCCAAACACGGGACTCCAAAAAACCCCACAAAAAAAGTCTGGAACGGTTAAATCGGGCGATCTTGCGGGACAGTTCAAATCGCCAAAAAGAGAGATGAGGCGACCCGGGAACGCCGCCTTCAGAATATTGGTTGTGGCTCACGCAGTGTGTGCCGTTGCTCCAGTCTTAATTCGTTCAATTGCGGCAGAAAAAACTCGGTTAATATGGCCCTATAGCGCGCACCGTCCACTGTTGTCGTTTGACCAGCGGCGTCCTCGAAAAAAAAATGGCCTGATGCATCCTCCAGCGTGAACAGCGCACCATGCAGTGCTTTGAGCGGATGTAATAGCCCCTCGTGGATTTTCGGTGCCGCAGAAGCGATAGTGTTGCTTGTTCACGTACCCGCTGAGGTGGAAATGAGCCTAATCGCTCATTATGATTTTGGTCGAAAAATCGTCCACTTCGATTATTCCGTGTTCTTGGGGAGTGTATCGCTCCAAGGCTTGTTCACTTGTATCCTCCATCTGTCTATAACATAATTCTTGAAAGAATCGCAAACAAAAAAAATGTGATTGCAAAAGTATCCAAAAATTCCTACTAAGAAAAGTAAGAAAAGAGTTTAAAAAGTGATTTGAAATTATACAATTGAGGATTAAATTACTCGTATGATATAAAAGACTCCCCAGTGATTAAACTAAGATTAAAAAAATGCTAAAAAAATTAATCATCGTAAATGATTATCGTAGGTGATTCACTTGTAGGGTACAATTTTCTAACAAAGGTCGATCGAAAAATTAGCTCCTAAACGGTTATTTTTCCCATGTAACTCAGTGATAAAAGATTGGAACATGATACAAAATGCTAGCTGGAGATACCCGCATATATGTACACACATACATACATACATTGAAAAAACATTGACAGAGAATTTAAAATTATCGTATTACAAATCGTGTTTGTCATACATTTTTTATTAATGCAACACAAAAAATATTAATAAACCTGCAATTAAAGTAGTTCAAGCACTTTTAAATTGACGAACTAGTAAAAGAAATAAAAATAATTATGACTGTGAAGTACTGCGATTACGCTGAATGCACAAAATAAACCAAGAAATAAGTGAAGAGAAAGAATTTAATGTGGGCGCGCTGCATTGGTGACTCGTCTCAAAACCTTGATCATCTCACCTTACAATATCTAGTGCAATTCTGGAATCACGAAATGGAGTTAAGTTTTACGAAGACTTACAAATAACATTGAAATTTTCATTAATAAAAATGTTCAATGTGTTTTACGGTATTTGAATTCTAAATTAGAAAATTAAATACGACATTCATTGATTCAAATATGAACAATATCATGCGAATTGAGAAAATAAATATTTACATAATTCTTGAGCCATTCATATAACAAAAAATAATTGGTTAACATTTTATTAATGTACGGGCAAAAATTATTCTATTAAAAAAAAGAGATCGTCATACATATTTACACGTACTCTTTAAAGGCTCTTTCACACTATAATACAAGTCTTACGACTTTCATAATACTTTGTGAGAGAGAAATCTAATGAGATTTGGTGCGTACTGCCAAAAAATCTTTAGTAATATTTATTACATTTTGTTCTCTCACTATCACACTTGATATAAAATGAGAAGTATAAGTTGCAAGAACAAAGCCGGTTTAGAAGCAAATGCCTTTTTTGCTGTTTTGTTATTTTTTTTTGTTGCTTGCACAAAACTTTTAAAAAATGGTGAGAGTCATAGACTGTCCAATTCGCATACGTATTTTGGTCAGATTCATAACATATTGTTTTGACACTATTATACTTTCCCATTTTATTAAGTTTTTGACATGTCGTATTATTCAGTATTGCAATGTAAAAGGGCCTTAAATAGGGACCGCAATAATAAAAAAAAAATTTGCTTGAAAAATGTATGTACATTGTGGCGCAGAATGAACTATATGGTTGGTTTGAATTCTTTATAACTTTTTTAATTATTATTTTTTCTTTGTTTTTTTTTCAGCATTTTGTGAAGAAGACTTGGGGAATTAATTATGAATCATTACACAATCGAACAACGTACAAAAATAATTGAATTTAATTTTTCAAATCAACAGTATATTGTATTGACACAGCGTGCATATCGCACAATACATTAAAATTGTATAGTGGTTTTTCAACGCTTTAAAATTTGTTCGATTTTGTTGCCTTGTCTTATTTATCTATTATTTACATATGGAATGACGGTTTTGGTATTATCACAAAATGAAATGTACATATAACGAACATTATAAATTATAGTTTTGGATACTATTATAACATGCTGTCGAATTTTTTCTGGTGACTGGGGAGGTGAACGCAACTGATTTGGCACATTATAAAGCAGCCAGAGCTTCAAAATATCGGTTGTGTGTTTTGGATTGTTATCTTGTTGAAATGAATAAGAGTTCCCAAGATCTAAATTTATTGCACTCTGGCTTAAATTAGCCTTTCAAATATCTACATAAGTTTTCTTATCCATTATGGACTCAGATCACCCACACCATTAGCGGTCAAACACCCCAAACCATACCACCACCGCCATGTTTAATTGTTAGATTTATTTAGTGCCGTACCGGACTTTTTCCACATAAGCTGACGTCCTTTTATTCCGAAAATGCAGCACTTAATTTCATCTGAAAATATGACCCTTTCCCACAAATCTGGTGGTCTATTTATGAGCTCTTTAACAAAATTCTTTTTTGTCGGTTTTTTAATGAAATGTCCTCAGAAATATTTTTATTAAGCTGGTCCTTGCAGTCGCCGGCAACATTTATTTTAGAATCTCGCTGCATAGTATTGACTACAAACCTTTTTCTCTCTTGAAGTTACCTTTCTTTTCTTATTTTATCCATTAGATGAAGAAATAAATATTTTCGCAAATTAAGACCAAGTTTTTTACTCAGGGTAAATATGATAAAAAATGTATCAAGATTAACATTAAACAAATGTAAAAACCGACTTTTTTATAGACACCTAAATAGTGGTGTCAAACAATAGTTTTATGCAAAATTTATATTGTTACAAAAATTGCAAAAATATCTTCGAATAAATATAAATTTTGAATTTTCATGAGTTATTTTCAGTATATTTCCTATGTACGACGACTTTTTCTACTAAGTGTATGTATTTACATGAATTCATACATATGCAAATATTATAAAAACAAAAAAAAACCTGCTATGAAAGTAAAGAAAAAACTGGTCTTATAAAAAATCTGTCAAAGCGGATTAATAAACTTTTGGATATTTGCAAACAACCTTAAAACGACTACCTGGCTGTTTTTAGAAAACGAAAAAAAAAATTCGTTAGTTTATTTATATTGAAAATAACAATAAAATTCAAAAATATGTTTTTGTTTTCAATGTAAATACACAAACGAATTTTTTCTTTCGTTTTCTAAAAACAAGCCGCAAGTTGCTAATTGCTTATTAATATTTATTCAGTAGTGATAAAAAATTAAATAAATATATAGTTTTTGTATTAACATTATGTTGAGAATTAGATAACTACGTCATTTAAATATGTATGTAACATAAAATCTTACACTTATCATTATTACTTTACTAATTCTTTTTGATTTATTCAACGCGGCTCAGAATTAATTACAATTATTTGAATTAAATTGAATAAACTATGTATGTTTGTAGTATGGTTAAGCTAGTCTACTATATGTACATTTTATTGGTGTTTATAATTTGAGGGATTTTTTAATCATTTGAATTTTGAAATATGAAAAAAAAACACAGAAAATTTGCAAAAGTAAATGAAATGTTTATTTGGGTCCATAAATGAATGCCTGCCATTTAATTTTTAAAAATTATTTCATGTAAATTTTGTCCGCGGCTACGCCGTAAGTGATCCATTCGTGAGCTTCAAATTTTCAAAACTTTTTCCAACATTTCGGCCGGTATCTCACCAATGTCAGCTGTAATATTGTCTTCTAAGGGGTGGAATTATACGTGGGTTGTCGCTGTACAAGAGAGACATTACGTATGCCTACAAAAAAACTAGTCTAGTGTTGTCAAATGGCATTAATTTGGTGGCCAATGAACTGCTCCAAACCGTGAATCGATATTTGGTCACAGCATCCGAAAAATGGACGTAATTCACAAATCACACATCCACACAGCACGAATTTTGATAATAAAATTCAATGATTCGAAAGCGTTGTTCGTTTGTTAGCCTATTTATTGTAAAATGCATACTTTATTGTTGGTTACATAGTCCGTAGTCATGTGTATTGTCTCAATTCATGTTGCATTCGAGGTTTCAAAAACATCAAAATATTTTGATATTTCCTGGTTGCATTGATGTTGGTTGCATAGTGTGAAACGCTGTTTAGTGTTTTTTCTGATTGATATCAGTGTAAACAAGCAAGCTATAATGTTGTATTTTTTAACAGTGTTTCTGCAGCGATATTCAATTGAAAATTGATGTTCCGTTTATGGTTTAATTGTTGGTTTTAGTATTTGTGTCGAAATATGCAAAATTCATTCATTTATTCACGAATGACGAAATTGGAAGATCTACAATTTCAATATATTAATTATCAATGATAAACGTATTGCATGAACTTGTTGCATCGTCTATAGCCTGATTTGCTGAGTATTTTTGGCATTTCCAAATGTCACGTCTCTTTTTTTTTTAACCCTGAAAAAATTTACAGTGATAAACCAAATACGTAACAGAGCAATCATCCGATATAATTAAACTTATATTGGGGTATAATTATGCATGGTCTTTCAGATACAATATAGTCAGCCAATGTATTGACTAATTATAAAATGGTTTAGAAAAATTAATATATTTTATTCGAATAAAAAAAATTTAGAAAATAATTTTAGCACAGGGTACGAGGTTTTCTCTACCTTTCCCTTAATCAGCTGGCATCGCTATCACCATCCCTCTACTAGTAGTAGTAGGCAAGTGTCAGTTCTCTATATAAAAAAAAAATGTCTCCTTCGATTGCTAAAGGTTTGATCATTTGACAATTTGTTTACAAAATTTAATTACCATCAACTAAACGCAAGAAATTAAAAATAAATTGTGTTAACAACCTTTTTCCCTTCACTATGCAAAATTACTTTTCGTCTAAAATGAACGGAAAAGACGGATTCATTACAGAACAAGGTTGGATGCGTTTAATAAAACTCAAATAAAATTTAAGCAACGTAAGAGCGGCTGTTTTTTTTGTTTGCAGTCTAACGGCAGAAATTTGTAATACGAGTACGATGTGATGATGACGATGAATAAAGTTGGATGACATGATGGCGATGGCATGGTAATTAAAACCTGTCACAGCTGAATGTGTTTGCAAATATACTCGTAGCACCGTAGTAGTCTTACTCTGATTTATAAAGAACAGTACCAGCTTCTTCTAAGAGTGTGTGCGTGTATGTAAAGTAAAGTCAAAGTTTATCAATTATGAACTTAATTTTAAAAAAAATATGAAGAATGTGAAAAGAAAAATGGTGCGGCGGTAGACTAGTGATTAATATTATCAGTTTGGGGGTTGTGTGTTCGATTTTCACCATACACTCTGGTCCGCTTCAATACACGGAAACGAAATTAAAAAACAATTTTGATTATGTGTTATAGTTTTTCTTCATAAAATTAACTCGAAAGGGCGTATTTCTTTTCCATTCTCACGCGACATTCACTCATTATCGTGAGCTAGTTTCGTTTGAACTCAACAAAACGCGTCTAACCTTTTAATCTGTCAAAAACAAACTAAGTATGCTATGTACTTGAAACTGGGAACATATGTACCAACACAACAACAACAAAAAATCGATAATCGAATGTACGTTGCCCGCGAATTTTGAAAAGTCACCTTACTTTTTCAACACACCTCGTAAATGCGAAAAAAAAATCAATACTTGTTTATTGTCTTTCTTTCTTAACATAACAAATTTTTGATGACATACAAGTATTATTTTCGCAAAATAGGAACTGGTGTTAACACGTTGAACATTCAATTTATTATCACTACATTATTCATTTATAAAAAATTCAATGTTTTTATTATTTCGTATTTTCCTTCCGTAATTCAATTGAGATCAGACGTAAGCACATCATAAATGTCATAAAATATCAATCAGTAAGATACTGCAAGTGTTAAACTTCATTTTCTTGATTTAGCTTAAATGGCTTAAAATTAAAAAAAAACCATGAGTGGCTGAAAAAAAATTTAACATAAAATTCCAATTGTGTAGAAACAATTTTAAAGCATTAGCGCGCGATTTTATTGCGTTAGTTACACACATAAATACGTATTTTATATTATGCACTTTCGTAGACGGCAACCTTGACGTGGCTAAATTTGTCTTTTAACGTATTGAAAGTATCAATTTAAAAAAAAATGCTTAAAATGGTATTTAAACAAAATCGATTGGAATTTGGAAACGAACATGTTGCTGTTATGGCCAAGCAATTTTTTTTCATGTTGACTTAACCACCGGTAACGAAATACGTAATTCATGAATAGATCAAAACTATATTAAAAAAAAAAACATCTCATAAAAACTTTTTTAACTCTTTCTTTGTATTTTCTGGAGTTGAAATTCCTGTCCATTATTGACGTAAATAGAGCAACAATAACAAATTGTTTAAATAATTTTGCTGATTTTTCTTAAACTGGTTTCGGTGTGTGAGTACGAACTTCCCAGGCAGCATTTCGGTGATCATTTTTTTAAATCATCCAAATGAGACTTCTCACAATCACTTTCAATGAAAAAAAAGTTTATTTTTCACTTGATTGATGTCCGCGAAACTAATGCAAAAAGTATAAAAATGCTGTTAGAAAATAATCGGAGACGTGTTGAAACTTTCTTGAAATATGTGGTCCAACCATAATGCACGATGTTAATTGTGAGTCACACCTTAGTGTCAACTTAATTTGACATATATTTATTGCTTGACAAATTCATACATGGAGAGGTACACAATTGAGCGGCGCATATAGATTGTTGAAGCTTTTTACGAAAATGGGCTTTCAAATCAAAATGTATTTCTTGCACTTCGTGATTTTTTTTTGGTCAGCATAATCGACCAAATATGTCACGATATGTCAAGGAAATGTGAAAACAACTGTATATGCTCATCGTGTTCGTTCGGCGGAAAAGATAGCTGTTATTCGCGATAGTGTAGCAGAAGAGCCGTCAGCCTCGTGTTCAACGTGGTGTTTGCTTTCTCGAGATGATAAACGACTTCTTGTGGCCAGAAATTGAGGATATGGACCTCGGACGATTTGGCGCCACTTGCCTCACAGTCAACAAAACAATGGCTCTTTTTTGTGCCAGCAATTCAATGGCCGTTATTGGTCGTCACGATAATGTGATAGGAAATCTTTAAGTACGTTTTTTACAAAAATAGTTTATTGCTGCCTTAATATACAGGGTGGCCCAAAATAAACGAAAGAGCCATTGTGCTATATGGCCCTATTTGTTGGAACCATACTTGCTGATGGTTTTTCACGGCTGGCCTTAAATGGAAGTAATGGAAGCAGTGATACCGTGTTTATTTTAAAAAAATATGGGCCAATTATCCTTTCGAACGGAACACCGCACCAAGCGGGGCACTTAGGCGGGTGTAATTCTCGCTGTTGAACTACTCTTGAATTTTCTGCAGACTTTTTGCCTATTAACGAGCCCATTCAATTGGAAATGGGCTTCCTCGCTCATAATTAAATTATGAATAAAATCATGATTTTCTTCTGAAATAAAATTCAACGATTTTGGCACGTTGTGCAATTGTATAATGTTTATTTTAAATTCCATAAGTCTTCTTTAAAAAATATTGAAAAAAAAAACATTAAAAATTATTAAAATTTTTCTTAATACTTTTTTTAACCTTTTTTATTATTTGAACAATCTATTTTTTTTTAAGCTTTAAGGTTTTTTTTCTCTTTATATTTATTATTTCTATATATATTCTCGATATTTCGTTAACCTTCGGTTAACATCTTCAGAAAAATTTTTTTTTTTTTTTTTTAAATTATTATAAAAAAAGGTATAAGGAATTCGAACACTTTCGCTTCTTTTGGGGCGACCTGTAGAAGGGACCTGACTATTTTTTCGTTTTAAATCGGGGTTTTGTGTTCCCAACAGAGAATTTGATGAGAAAATAACTTAAAAAAACAATCACGACTACAATACTTTAATTTTTATGAACACTTTTCCTCTAAATTAAATTATTACTTAGGGCCTTTCCATATTAAGGTAACAATATGTAAGTATTTATGAGTAGAGTAAAAAGCGAAATTGACAAATACCAAAGTACCTATTTAGAAAACTATAAAGAATTAGACCAATATAAAAAAATTTTAAAAATATATTTTCTCACAACACGAACTTATTCGAAACAATTATCACATACTATTTCGCATTAAGAAATGTTTGCTTACGTTGAACAAAAATGTAATAATAAACGTGTCTTAACAATTTAAACCTCTTTTCTCTAGCATTGTTGTTCCAACACTATCACAATTGTCCCCTTTTGTTATAACCTTGTGAATGTTTTTGTTTCGATTATGAATAAAAAAGTTAACAGGTGTTTTTTTCTCGTCAATTAGACGAGCTTTTGCTAATTTATATGCTACGCAAAGATAAAATTCGTGAAAGAAAACAGATGATAGAAGTATCTTAGCAATTTCCTAAAATCTAACAAAGTTTATCAAAAATAATTTAGCTCTTAACAAAATACAGTTGAACCTCGATTATCTTCGATTGTCTTTCGGTTGCGCAAATCGAGATCGTACTATGATTTTATAAAAAAAAAAACGTGGCTTTTTGCAATTTAAACATTTACACTTATCATTCTGCAATGTTTTTTTTTAAACTCGCATAAGCGTAGGAAATAAATTTTGTTGTTGTGATATGGGAATGCAGTATGTAGCACATTCGCCAGATTTGCTACAGCAGCAATGTGTTTAAACCGGTAGTTTGCAACGAAGAGTGATTAAATTAAATAATTTAATTAAACAAATTAAATAATTTAATCACTCTTTGACTAAAAATATTCTTTTAAATAGGTAATATTTACATATTTATTTCATAACCGGTTTCGTAACCATGTACTGTATGTATGTATTTTTTATGTTCACCGATATTTTTTTCAGCTATAGAACCAATTTACACTTCAAGAGTTGATGTAATGTTAACATCGTCGGTAAAAAAGGATGATATAGAAAAAAATTATGTTATTTTTAAGCTTCTTTGACCACTTTTAAATTATAAAAATAGAGGTGATTTTTCATGTTTATTTTTTTTTTTAATACTCATTTCAAAGAATTTGTTTTTTATTAAAAAAAAAATTTTGTTTAATATTTGTAGTAATTTTTTTATATACATAAGTATAATTGAAAATTTTTTGATATGATAATAATATCAGTTTACTGTGTCTGTAGTTCACATTATACCGACAGATAAAAATAAAAATTGTATGCGTGTTCTTCTTAAGATTTTAATTGAAAGAATCATAACACAATTAACCCACATAGCTAGTCATATTAGAAGGAAATTATTTATATTTCCAACATACTACATATAATATGTATAAAAAAATATGTTTATTTATTATTACATGGCAAAAGATACATACATAAATGTGGGTCACACGCTACGATGTTAATCAGAATTCATCGCCATAGATTCAGAAATAAAGCATATTTAAAAGTTATTTTATTAAATTTTTTTTATTAAATATTACATCACAGCTTAGTTAAAACAAAAATTGAAAACAAATAAGAGATTAAATTTAATCATTACAGATTACTTAGCAACAACTTTTTTAGATAGTTTGAGCAAAATGTCACTGAACAATTTAACATTGCTAAGCATGCTTCCCAACAAACTCAAAGGCTTGATATCGTTTGAAAAACTTTTGGCTGGAACTTCTTTATCAGTAAAAAGTTCCCTATTATAAAACGTTTTTTCATACGTACACGACAAAGATGAACATTGTAGAACCCTTCTGTTAACATCGCAATGGCTCAGCTATTATCTTGAAAATAAATCAAGAAATTGTGAAGAAGAGAAGACGACGCACTATTCTTGTCACTTGACTTTAAAAACATTTTAGAAGATAACGCCAGTGTATCATCTAACAATCCTACGCCCGTGATAGATATGTACATACATAATCGTATGTACATATATTCCAGGAAAATTAAGAATATTTTGATGAAAGCGAAGACAGTTTTAACTCAACGAATGTGCCAATAGAACTTACCTCAAGCGGATATTTCATTGGTTGCATAACGCAATGAATATCTTGCATTAAATGTCGAATGGATATAATTAAACCATCCCGCATTTTAACACACCCATCAGAAACGTATGTATGTACATATGTATATCCATGCAAAAAACTATGAAAATGAAACAGATCAAATTATTGAATATTGCAATAATTTAAATTGTTTTACAGGCCCCTTGCAAAACATTCTATAAAAAGTCGTGTAATTCTCTTCGCTAATGCGAGTGTCAAGTCATCAAGAGTCGACTGTTGTTTAATCTCGAGCTTAAGCTTTCGTCTTTTTCTGTTTTTAGGCGATGTGTATGGCTTGAGCGATTAACTAACTTGGTTAACTTTGGAATTTACTCCTGTTATTAGCACCCTTGCTATTTAGGAGTGGTTCTGTCTTTTATTGCCCAAGTGAACCGTTAACGGTATTATTAAACATTGTTTTTGTCATCTTCATTTTGTTCTGGTTATATACTTTGGCTTGAGTTTTTCGTCACTTGTGATATTTTTTACCGTTGAATAAAGGTACAGTAATATACATGAAATAAAATTATTGAAAACTAAACCAAATAAAATTGTCTTTTATTATACAACGACTTTTCTGCCTTGGCACGCAAACAACTGTATATGCACTTATTTTGATTTGTTTTTATGTAACTCATCTCATTTTTAATGTTCAGTTACTGTGTGTTTACTTCTTGTCTCATTTCCAGACAATATGACTGCGCCTTTTACTAGGTGTATACTCATTCATTCGTACGTACATATTTTTATTGACCTTGCGTCTGCATAGAAATAAATGTATGACATTTCTTTATCTTTATTGAATTAGAATTTGAACAGGTTAATGACTCTTTTTTTTCCAACTCTTCTTTTCTATAGTAAATTCATCAGTTCTATTTTATTTTGTTATGTGTACTATTTATGCACATTTCTTTTGTAATGAATACAAATGATAAAATTAACGTCATAAATAGAGGGATGAATCATTCCTGCATTCGCAGAGTAGTGACGCATTTATTTAGATAAAAAGACAACAGGGAGTAGTTTAGAAATATATAGTAGGCATATCATTTGTATCATGTAGGAAGACCTTGCATAACTCGCATTTTTTTCGAAATTGACTTTTTTTTAGTGATTTCTATGCATTTCACTGAAATACGCTTTTCCACGAAAATTTAGTGCAAAAATCTCAACAACAACGCTTGTACAAGCATTTAAATTTTGATAATTGCATTGTAATAATAACATTTTTTCCCTGTCCTATAAAGTTACTGAAAACGCCAGAAGATTGTCGTTTTCATGCCGCTAGGGTATATTGAAGTGATTTGGTCTATTTTATTGAAATTGTACATTAAAGAGAAAAATAAAATGATACCTACTTTAAATTTGATATGTTTACTTTTTATATTAAAGAACATTTTTCATAATTAAATTAAAAATATGAAATCTAAAAATTTGCTTTGAATTTCTCAATTGTTTGTCTCAACAAATATCGCAAATATTTGATTGTAGCTTTTTTCAAGACAACATCGCAACCATTATTATGAGAAAACATATATTTTCTTTCTTCGAATACAAATTGTATCATAAGATACATCACCTAGCGCGGACAACTACATAATTGGATGAGTGGTAGCGAAGCGCACCGGATTAATCTAGTATAGAACAAATTTTAAAAGTATTCTTATTACATTAACTGAATTTATTTTGGGAATATTTATTTATACATATGATTCTAATTGTGCTTTTTCCCTTATAAACTATATGTGAAATTTATTATTACATACTTTATGATATTCTCATATAGTATGAAAAATATCATAAAGCATTTTATTACAAAAGTAATATAATAAATAATATAATATAATAAATAAATAATAATTGAGTTACTTTTTATGATATTTTTCATACTGTATGAGAATATCATAAAGTATGTAATAATAAATTTCACATATAGTTTATAAGGGAAAAAGCGCAATTAGAATCATATGTATTCTTATTACTTTAGTTTTTTTTTAATATAAGTCAATTTTCAAATTGAAAATTAATATTCTATGTCGAAAGCTTAGATATGTGGGAATCTACATCTGACCCAAGATTCTGGATCATATATACGATGAATGAATTTTTGCAACTAACTTAAATAGTAGAAAGCAACGGGATTGATTGGTGAAAAAATAAAAATTGCTTATTTTACTTTTTTCAAACCGGTGATATTAACAAAAGACAAAAACTTGACGGAATTTAGAAATAATTTCATTACTCAAAAACTATGTACATTGTGGGCACATGATTTTAAAATGTATTTTGTTTTATTCTCGCGCTTCATATTAGCTATGAATATATCCATCTAAGTCTATTATGACCAGTTCTTTCTACAAACTAATAAAACTCTGCAACCATTAAATATTTTTTATGGCAACTAAATGTTTCTTTTATTCTTCAGGTGGCTATGTCTTATATAGTAAAAAGATTATCAGCGGAATCTTCTTCATCCATAAAATCTAAGTAAGATGCGTTAAAATCTAATTTGCCTTTTAAATTTGAAGTTATGAAATAAATACATAGTACGTACAAAAATAAATGTCGTAAGCGTCTGTTTGAAAGTTTTGATGGAGCAAGAATGACGTAAGCCACAAATGCATGAAAATACTGGTTTTTTTTTGTAGCTTTGCAGCAAAGACACTAGTATTGTTCAAAAAGAAATAAAGTAAACAACGTAGGTATTACGAAATGTTTGATACTTACAGCTTTTACATTTTTCTACGACGATATGAACATACATACATACAAAAGTATAACATAACGAATAATTATTACTAGATCAAATTAGTGCGCTGCGCTGCCCTCAGAAATTCTTTAAGAAAAATTATATAAATTTTAATATAAATTTGTTAACACCTTTATTATGCACTCCCCATAAAAATTATTTTAATGCGTACATCTATATATATTAAGTTATGTATGTACATATGTATGGCTTCCGATTAATTCCGTTTTTATTTACTTAAAAAGACAGAAAAAACTCTATTTGATTCAAATAATTTTTCATTTGTTCTTACATACTTCTGTAAAAATATGTAAATCAAGGCAAAGGCAGATTCAGTTCAAGACGCTTTAGGTAACGGTATATTTGTTTTTGTTTTTACTTGTATCTAATAAGAAGTGTTTTGTTTGGGTAATAACTTTATAGTCATATTGATAAATATACTGCAAAAGTGCCAAAAATCTTTAAAACCATATATGACTTCTCAAAATCGTCGCAGTATTACGGACGTAAAGGGTATTACGAAAAACGTGTTTGTCTATTAATATAATAGATTCTTACCTTCATTACCAAACATGCTCCAAATTTTTGATATTAAGAGACCCATATTTAAAAAGTTTTATTAACTGTGCTTTTGTGATGCAATTGTGAATGGGAAAACTTTGTTGCAAGTGGACAATTCTTCGCTGCTCCAAAACGAGTTTTTCTTTTAGGTTTTTTTTTTTTATACAAATTGTTGTGTTGATTTTATTTAAATGGGTGAATTCGCGTCTATTTATTTACACAAGTTTTTCTTTGTTATTGCCAACTTCCGTGGAATGCAAGCAACAATCACTGTATGCAACAACAACTTAATAATACATAGAAACATATAAGAAAAGTTATGAGGATTTTATGCGAGAAACCGTATGAAAATAAAGAAAACAAAATTACGTAAATTCAGTTGGTAAATTAGTTATAAACAAATAAAAAATATAAATTTTATTTTGTGGGTAATTGGATTTTCAGGCAGTCGGGCAGCGAAGTGGTATTTTAACACATTTTCGCAATGCTATTTGCTATTTGTAGTTGTAGCAGAAAACTTTCACTTATTTAAGAAAAATTTTTAATCACACTTAATTAAAAGAAAGTGTTTGTATTTATTGAAAAACAACTAAATGGCAGTAATTTTAGTGCAATGGGATGAGATACATTTATTGTGAGGACTTATGATACTGTATCATAATATATACCCTTGCAATAAATTTCGCATCCTTTTTTAATTTACACACGTCCACTACTAGCACTTCACAACTCACGGAAATGACATACATACATATATTTTTTTAAGATTATCTTTACTTTAAATCACTTAAATTCCATATTCCGTACATTCATTTGACTTATTTATTTCAATAACTTAAACATTTTTTTTTCACTTTTTAATGCGTCGGTAGTTTTAAAAAAATTACAAAAACTTATAACATCGCCCAAAACAAAGCGAGATTTTCTGAAAATAGTCCACGCACTTAAATACTTCCAATAGTAATAAAAAAAAAGAAAAAATGACAAAATTTTTGACAGCAAAAAAATTATGGCAAATGCCAAGAGAAACAAGAAATACTATTGTGAATACTAGCCAGAGTTGCAAGACTTTGCTTAATTATACTTAATCTATATATTTCTTTTGAAAGAAGCGCTGCAGAGTTTGGCTGCATAAAAAACTCCAAACAACTTTTTTTTGGTTTTTTATAAAATATTTATTTATATTTAATTTGCAAGATGCATCTCATATGGTACCGTCTTGATTAAAAAGTAAATTTTTTCAAAATTGGACCGAAAACATAGTAGTAATTTTCTATTCCAGCTTTAAATGGAATGTCATACGGAAATGGCAACATTTTTAACAGCTGTAGTTACAATCACAGATGCCTATTGTTACAATCACTTCCATTTCTAGAAGGTATTTTATTTCAATCAAATAGTGCTACATTTCAATTATAAAGTTTTATTTAACAACAATTTTCATAAATGCGTAAACGTGAGTTGCAGTCGATACCACTGAAGCTAGGTGAACTTAAAGAATATGATGTTATAAAGGCTGAAAAAACTCTTAATAAAACTAAAGCTGTTGCGGCTGATGAAAATAGTTCGAACGCGCCCTCACCGATAGCTAATGTTGGCCCTAAGACGAAAGAAGAAATACAGAAACGTATTAATTCTACAATGTAATGGATAATTAACATATAAGGTTATAAGCATTTTAATACTCTAAAATATGTGTATTTATAATACATATGTATGTATACTTATATTTAAATTATAGAGCTGTAATACGTTCGTCATTGAGGGATTAAATAATGTGAATTTCAAGTTTTATTTAAAGGATATTTTTTGGATTGGAATAAAATAATATGAACAAGTAAGTTTAATTCTTGTTATTCATTAGAATATACCTGAAATCATATTATTGAACATTGATAGTAGAAAACAGTTTTCGGTGGTATTTTGTACATTGTAATTTTGTAATTTCAATAAATTTCCTTATTTCTGTTAGGCACTTAGATAGTATCAATATTCTTCTCCAACAGACTTGTGGTCATTTCCATTTTGGAAAGGTGCAAGTTTCGATTTATTTATTAAAAGCATTTGCACTTTATTGTTTTCATTTAAAGTGATATAATATGGCTTTATACCGCCTTTTAGTGACTGGAGAAAAGATCTCAGGTTCTAGTGGCCGTTACAACATAAGACTTAAATAATTTGGGATGAATGTGAAAAAACAAAGTTTTTAAATAACTATTTAGGTTGCATAGACGCATGACCCTATAAAAAAGTAAAATTAATCTATATTCCACATACCACTTAAAACGCTCCCCATGCGGAGATATATAAACCCCTTAGCGCTAAATGATCGTAAGCACCGGCGAAGTAAAATAATAATAAAATTGACTACTAATACGAAGCTTCAACACTGCTATAAACAGAGAACGTGCAAAAAGCAGAGCTGTAAAATAATTAATTACGTCATTTCTCTAACTATCCCTTTCTTATAGTTCCAGCACAATGCTTCGCATATGTAGGGCTCATCTCCTGAGTGCTGGTCCCAGATAAAAAACAAACTTCGACACCAAACCTTAACCTCTCTTAAATAGTTATCCAATATCTTTCAGTTAAAAGTTTAATTTACATTTACTGAAAATGTAGAACTTTTTTAAATGCCAATTTAAAATTGGTAGAAAACCCGCAGCATTTCGACGTCAATGTTTATATATTAGACCATTATGCCATATGGAATCAAACGCTTTTTCTATATACCGTACGTCTACGGTACCTTTTAATATTTGATATAAGCTTCACGATTCGTTCAAATTGATGTATAGTTGAATGCTGTTTTCGAAAACCAAACTGCTCATCTAGTATTATTTTATTATTCTCAGTGAATACCTTTAGCCTGTGCAAAAAAATTTTCTGAAAAACTTTATCAAGACAACTTAGCATGCTTATAGGGCGGTAGTTATTTGGTGCTCTTTCTTTGACTTTAGTATTGGCACTACTTTTGCTGTCTACAATTGTTTTGGAAAATACCCATTTCTTAAACTCAAGTTCAAAACTTTCGTATCACGTCGAAACCAAGAGCTTTGGTGTTTTACAACGTTTTAGTAAATATTATTTCTCTATTTCTTGTTATTTACTGTTCTACACAGCATTGTTTCGTCTTTCAACCATTCAAAATGTTTTCTAACTGGTTTGTCTTTTTTAGATGGCATATTTATTCTAATTTTCTATTGTAAAAGATTTCGAACTAGGTCGCAATTATATTTGCCTTTTCTATACTATTGTATACCTGCGCGACATCTACAGTGAAGTAGGTAAATGTGTTCCTTTTGCCTTTCATTGCATTAGTCAACCAGAAAATTTTGCATCCCAATGGCAACTTTCTTATGCCTGTTATTAGGTGTGTCGTGTGTGAATAAATCAAACCGGAAATGAAAACTTTTACCAAACCGGATGGTTTGGTTTGTTGCTTAGCACAGGCAAAATGTAAACAAAGAGTGAATAAAAATAGGGATATTCCATCATTGATTTCTCAGGCATTAGTACATCAATTTAAAAATAAAAAACTAATATGAGTAGGAATCAAATTTTATAATGTCAATAATTTATATTGATGATATATGCCAATTATTCAATGACCTTCTTAATCGCCTTTATATGCAGTTATCCGCTTATAATATGAAAACCGTTCTTCGTGCACGTATGGCACTGCGTTCGAAAGCTATTACAAATACGTGTCGATCGGCATGCATATCATTCCTGAGGAGACTGTACAAGAAAAGCTATAGCCCGGCAAACTTTTGGAAAAAAAAAACGGACTGCACATTGTTCTTGGGGACACTGTACGAGAAGAGCTATAGCCCAACAAACTTTTTAAAAATGGCGAAATACGTTAAAGCGTACTTTTTAAGTATTTCACTTATTGCGCACAAACGCGCACTTCCACCACGGCAAGAGCGGGGCACTGCCACGTGAGGTGCACCGCCGCCTACTCTTCCTCCACAGACCCACAGCTCCTGCAAAAATGCCGAGTATATCGGTATGACTTCCAATGAGACAATGACCCATGAGAACCGCGACAGTGCGATTGGTGGCTTACGATTCAAGGAAAGAAGACACTTAGTCCTCTTCTTATCCAGGTAGGACCAACAGAGTCTAGCAATACGGCACCCACGCAACTGGGCCTCCGCATACACCGACCGAAGGATACCCAGTTTTACCGAGGAAATCGGAACACCTATGTCCGTCAATAGTTCGGAAATTGTAAGCCGTGTGCCCGCTTTGGCCAAGCCATCAACGCAATTACCAACGATATCCCTGTGTCCCGGGAACCATATAAAAGTCACCCTGAATGATCCGAGATTGTCCTAAGAAAGCACCAGCATTCATGTGAAGTGACGGCCGCAAGCGACCTGATTACAGCCTGACTATCAGACTAAATCCGAAGATCTTCAGGAAAAAGCAGGCCATCTGGAAGGTGTGGGGTTCTAGGTTAGATGTCCAGCGGAAAATCTGGTCTGTTTTCCTACAACGGAAGCAGGTCTATGCTACTAGTTAGACTCGTTAAAAATTGTTACAGTACAAATTTAATTGCATTTGTATTTATACACAACTAAATAAAAAGTAAACATATACAATAATATTGTATAATGGATAGGACGCTTTATTTTGTAACAAATATTTACAATACGGTTTTGGAAATGTTATGACCATTTCAGCGAGATTGTGAATGTTGTTAAGCTTTGTCTAAACAGACTAAATTGGGATAGTTCTCCCGAGGACTATGAAGAGTAACGTTTGTTTTTTCTTTATTTCGAAAGAAATAAGGTTCGAATATTCCATCATATCGTTGAAATATTTCACTACGTGAAGAATAAATTTTGTTGTGGAGTCTGGAAATTTACTTTCGTAAGAAGTGTTTTCTTTTTAATTAGTTATCTAAAAGTTTTCATCCCATAAATAGTTCGTATTGATCTGATTTTTAAAATGTCTCTAGTACCAATTTAAAAAAAAATCATGCATATTGTATCATACTCCGATTTAGATAAAACTGGAGGGAAAACCGTCACTCATATGGCCCATTCCTTGCATTGCACGAAGTAAAAAAAAACCAACTACGAATGTTTGTATTTCCTTTATTTTTATTTTAATAACAATATTTTATATTAATGTACAATAATATAGATTAGTTAAACTCGTTGCTAACAAATCAAATTTATTTATACGAGTATTTATTAATATAGACACATATACAGGTATATTTATAATAATCTTGCTTTTAGGTACACTTCTTTTGTCAACTTAGTTTTCCAATATTTTATATACAGTATTCTTACCATTGCGAAATCGAAATCGGGTAGTTGTTGAGCCCAGTTCTTTAAAAACATATGATGTCCAATGCGTTACGTAATTTGGTGGGAATGTGATTTCTATGAAAATGAAATTATTGAAATGTTCAAAATGATTTTCATAAATTTATTTTCTTTTTTTTTGTAAATTATACATACTTTAAATCATTTTTTCCATTGAGAGTTTTCATTACAATGTATGCCAATAAAGCGCCTTGTGCCCATACCAAGGGAGTGGCTTTATGGAAAACACTTGGTTTTTGGTTGTAGGGTTTTTCGATGAAATTGTTACTTTCATGTTTAAAACTAAACTTCTGGTTTGAATCCTGTCTTGTGCGGAAAAGTCTGTTTTCCATTCGACTGTTGTGTTTGGCATATTGTTTACGATTGCGGACTAATTCACTCATATCCCGAGCAAGTGTGGCGGTATTGTGTTCGGTATAACGGTCATTATGTGGCTTCTTATCTTCATAACGCCCTAATCGTTCTGATCTGTTTCCATTTCGTTGTCGTATCATTTCACGCTCTCGTTGGAAATTGCCTTCATTTGAACGTTGTGTTTTGCGTGCATTATTTGTTTGTTGTCTATCTTCTCTCATAATATGATTACGTTCTCCACGATTGTCTGAATCGCGTAAAACATTACGGTCATCAAATAATACTTCGGCAGCTTCATGTCTATCACTTTCTACACGTTCCTCTTGCGGATTATTTTCATTAATAAATCGTGAATTTTTAACACGTTCAGTGAACTCAAATTGATCCTCTTGTTTGGTTTGTGAACGTCTGCTAATATCACGTTCTCTATTATTTTCTCTTTGGAGTTCACTATCTTCTAATGATCTTGAAGCTTTAAAACGTTGCTGACGGCTGCGATAATTGTCGTATTCCTGTGAAGAATGTCGAGCTATTTTCGTTCTACGAGAAGTTGATGGCTTTGCAGATCTGTGACGTTCTTCAATTTCTTTTTCATTTTTATCAGTGTGTTGTATTGAAATTTCTTCAACTATATATATGTATTTACGACCGAAATCTGGAAGTTGTTCATAAGCGCGTTGAGAATTGCGTGATTCTCTCACGAGCCTTTTGTCCTCGCTTAGAAGTATTGTATCATCAACCTGTCTTAAAACCTGATGATGTTCTCTCGCGTTATTTTCTAGTCTGTTTGTAATATCACGTTGAGCTACTCGTTCTCGGTTGTTTTCTACTCGTCGTTGCATTGGTTCAAGTTCTAAACGTCCGTCAATTTCTTCTTGAGTTTTATAATTATCATAACGCCTTAAAATCTTATCGCGGTGGACTATATTGTGTTGGGTTTCACGATCATCATACCATCTTGAAACTTCAATACGCTGTACTCTCTGCCTATCGTTCTCCGATCTTTGGCTCAAATGTCTACTTTCGCTATTGTCGGGTCTTGATATAGTATGCCGTTCAGGGTCATTAAGCCGCCTCATATTGTCAGAAGGTTCGATTTGGCGTTCTTCCGAACGTCTGGTAATATCACGCTCTTCGTTATATTCGTCACGTCTATTTTCTAATTCAGGTTCTTTTCGAAATTGTCGTTCGATTACACGTTGAGAAGGTCTATTGACTGCACGTTGAGCTTTATAAGAATCGAATCTTTCTAATGTACTGATGTCATAGTCTGATGGTCTGATTACATCTTGTTGGGTTTCATGGTCATCTTGTCGCCTGAAAATATCATGTACCTTTCGTTCACTGTTGACTCGACGCTCAACTGTTTCTTGCAGATTGCGGTCAGCACTTAAACGTGTGTTTTCACCGCGATTGTAGTCGCGACCATCAAATCGTTCTAAACTCTTATGGCGATTTAATTGCTCCTGGTTATTTTCGTTGTAACGTGCTATTGGTTCTCGTTCTATAAAACTTCCTTCATCTATGCGTTTGGAATCTCTAAGATCAGCCTTACTTCTGCTTATATAACGTCTTTCTATTTGCCTCAAATTTTCCGAATGTACTTCCTGGTTATTTTCTGAATTTATGCTGCTGCCGCGTTCGGATTTGTTTTCCTCTATGCGTCCCAAGCGTTTTCCATTGTTATTCGATTGAAGTTTCCTATTTGTGTTACTTCGACTATCTAAACGTTCTCGGAAAGCATCAGTTCGATCACTTAACTGCTTTGAGTTTTGCCATTGATCCTGGTTTACGTCTGAACTCCTGATAGCAATTTTATGATTGAGGTTTTTTAAAAGTTCACGACGCTCATCAACTCTATCGGCTAAATGTCTAGTAACATCACTTAGCGATTGCCGATTAACGTTTCTAGAGTTTTCGCTATTTATTTCTGCAGGAAATCGATGATTCTGATGGACGTTTTGATCTATATGGCGCTCAATATTCTCATTAATCTGTTTTCTATAATCGTCACGTAGAATTCGGTCTTGTTTTGATAGTCTTAATTCATCCCTTTCACTAAGTTCACTACGCGAACGACTATTCCATTCATTTAAATCGTTTGGGTCTTTATACCGGCGTTGAAAATATCGTTCATAACAATAATCACGTTCACATGAACGAAAAACTTCTTGTCCCAGACAAGATCCCAAAAAAAGGAGACAGACTGTCGTCTTCAACTCCCACGAAGCAAAAAACATTGTCACTTGAAAATTTATATATTTATTTTTTATTGGTATTTACCGATAAATGTTATTAATTTTATTCTTTAAGGCAGACTATATTTTATTTTATATTTTAATAAATTTTTTGCTGCGGTATTCGTAGTATTACTTTCGTTGGAAACCTCTGCGACGACTGTTGTTCCCAGATATTTTTGCAGTTGCTTATATACCAATTTTAAAATTGCTTTGACAAAAGAAGTTTGTAATTTCTTCCTTTTCATTGAATTAAAATCATCAATAAATAAATGATTGATTTAATTTGGTTTTATCGCACATGTGCACGAATGCACAGGACTTCAGTACTGAGAACAAAGTTATTTATGAATGAAATTCTGTGACGTCATTTCAGAGGATAAATAGAAGCATGAACAACAACGTAGTACACAAAACGTGCTCTCATCGACATCGTTTGTTTAAAATTTTAGAACACCATTCATAAACACATATTTATTTTTTATTTATCGTTTCTTAAACCTTGAATATTATTTATGACTAGCAATTTTTGTAATGTTAATCGGATTGGAATATCTGCAATATTCATTCAGCACCATGTCTTCACGAGTCATGGATTTGTTTGTACATGAATAATACTGGAAACGCAATTGAGTCGTACAACAGATTTCGTCTACCACAACGAATTCATCGGTAAAAGTTCGTTGCGTAAATTCGCAGTGTGGCGAACAATTACGACGAAAAAATTACACCTGCCAGCAGCGTTACCATTTTTCAAGTTTTCCCTTATTTTGCAAGGTTTTTAAAATACCAAAAATTTTCAAGTTTTTAGCTTCAAAAATAAGTTTTTTTTTTGAAATTCAGTTTTGTTTATTAATTTTTAATTTACCGTATACATGACAAAACTATTATTTAATGTTGCCATGTAATGTAAACGATCTTATAATTTTTCATTCCTTATTACTGCAACAGAGTTTAATGTGTCTATTCCCTGTTTAATACAACTGTGCTGTATGAATATATTATAGTTTTATTTTGCCCGTGTTTTTTTTTTCTAAAAAGTTTACTATTTCAAAAAAGCTAAGTCTAAAACTGGAAAATTTGTTATTTGCACAGACTCCCTATCTTCAATAAAGGCTATTTCCAACGTCTCCAATAATAACATTTATGCAGGGAAAAATTAGGGATGTTTTAATTGAGAAATATCCGGATATCCTACTTCTTTGGGTAGTTGGTAGTTGGTGGTTGGTTTGTTTATAAACAAAAAACCAATTTTCCTGAAGAAGCTACACAAAGGAGTAGCGAAATATTGAAATAAATATAAAATATATAAAAAGACCTTAGGCTTAAAATAATTAGTGTTATTGAAAATACAAAATTTTAACTTACACACAATTTTGAAAGAACAATCATATATGTATATAAAGAGATATTCCCGAAATAAATTCAGTTAATGTACAATACTACGGTGCACGGTGTTAGATTTTAATATTCATTTGTATATTAACTGAATTTATTTTGGGAATATCTCTTTATATAAGATTTTAATTTAAAAAAATGTGCTTTTTCCCTTAAAAAAATATACATATGTATGTCAAATATAAATAATATAAAAAAAAAAAAAAAATAAATAAAAATAATCATAAAGTATGTAATAATAAATTTGACATATATTTTTTTAAGGAAAAAGCACTATTTTAAAATTAGAATATTCATTTGTTTTATTTTTTAATTTTTCATTTGATTCCAAATATATTAGCATGCTGGCCGATGGCAAGCCCTACACTAGGCTGATTTTTGGTTTTGTGTTCAGTTGTTGAACAATAATTCTCTATTAATTAGTTGAATTCTGAACATAAAATCAATCTTTAATTTGTAGTCAGAAATTAGGAAAAATCCACTGATGAGCTAAGTAAGCATTAGCCAAATAGTACTATACTGATATGCTTTCCTCCATAGTTAATGAGTTTGCTTTTATAAAGAAAAAAATACTTTATGAGAATATCATAAAGGATGTAAGAATACATTTCACATATTTTTCGAAAAAAAACACAATTTTAAAATTAGAATTATTATATAAAAAGTAATATTTTTCTGCAGTTTTACCCACTTAAAGTACATACATGGAAAGAGTACCAAAAATATGTTCGCTTATTTTCAGCAGCATTTATATGCTTTGTAATATTTCTCCTATCTGGCTTAGTTTCTGAGATACAGTCGAACTTCTCTATAGCGAACTTCTCTATAACGAAATCTTCTCTATAAAAAATAAAATTCGTGAACACAGCATTTTTGTGAGTATTTTCATACATTTTGATCTCCCGTTAACGAACTTTCCTATAGCGAAGTTCTCTCTGTAACGTACAATTTTTTAAGACCTAAATAGAATTTTTCAAACTAAACAATCTCTCTATTGCGAAGTTTTTAGCAATCGATTTTTTTTTTGCATCAATTTAGTCACATATGTATGTATTAATAAAAAAAATTTTATGTGTTCATGTAAAAACAATTTTTTTGTTTTAATAAATATATTTTCTACATAAAAAAAATATAGTGAAAATTTTCTGCAGTTTCTCTATAACGAATTTTCTCTATAACGTAGAAATTTGACAGTCTCCAACTGCTACGTTATAGAGAAGTTCGACTTATTTTATCGATTTTACCCTTTTTTACCCCCTTAACGTTAGAATATCCAAAAATCCCTTTTTAGTGGATTTAAATATGGGAAGGGGAATCTACATAGCGAATATCAACCGATGATGGTGGCTGAGGCGTCACTTTGCCATCCGCCCAATTTAAAAAAATGTTTAGCAAAATTGTAGGTGCATGTGTGTTCTATGTGTTCTACGGTTCCAGAATTGAATTTCACTGGACAAAACCTAAATTTTTTACTGTCAAGCCGTTTAACAGTGCACATAAAATGTGGAATACACACCAAAAGTTGACAGTCATCGATAACGAAAGATAGAATAACAATTTGAAGTAGACAATGCAAAACAAAAACGTTTTAAATCGACGTTGACAGCTGCAATAAGAATGAACAGTTTATTTGACTTTAGCGGACTGTGACGCAGTTTCGGGGTCCTATATTTGAATAAATAGTACTTTTTTTTTGGCAGATATATATGTATGGATTTGCAAATAAATACTACGCATATATGCAGTATGTTTGTGAATGTTTTAATTGTCCTTGGCTTACTGTTTCCTTTGAAACTTAAGAAAACTTAGAAAATTTAAATTCCTAAAATTAAACGTTATCTGTTTCGTTGAATGATTTTCTTAAGTCTTATGAATTGTTTTTTTTTTTGTACAACATACATATAATATTAGCAATGACGTCAATTGGATACTAGAAAGTTATTTCATAAATTAATCTAGATTCTAGAATGTAATCAAAGGCAATATAAAATTCTTACAAATATACAAAATAAGCAAAAAATGATACGAAATCACAGTTGCACTTAATAATGGAAAATTAATAGAATTTGTGATAAATTCTATTGAAGCCATAAACTTACATTTACAAAGCAAAGTGTTCATTCGAGATAAAGGACTAAATAGTTTAAATTAAATAAAATTGATTGCATATTTTATCTAACACCACATAAGTCAAGACAATTTAAGGGCATTTAGGCGTGAAATACAAATTGTTGATTGGTATTGGAAGCAACATTAACGAGATAAATAGGAATACAGAATGATTGAAAATAGTATAAATAGAAGAGATTTGTTAAACACGTCAAACAGTATTAAACAGTAGTGGTAACTGTTAAGTTTGAAACGCTTATAAGTGGATACATTAAACAACTACATTAAATTCACGGTATAAAAAAAAAGACTAAAGCTGCTAGATGTAGTCAATCAAGGTACTATTACATATAATACAACTCTATATCTGCAGTGGTCATAATTAATAACAATTTTCTTATAGAAACATACAGCAATTAGTAGAGAATAGAAACATTTTCTAATTCATTAGGAATAAAAGGATTCTCTGTAGTTTAAGTGCAGTTCGTAGCGAACAGCAAAGTTTTCTATATACAAAAATAGTAATGAACAGTAAAAGTTACTGTATAGAAAATTTATAACGACCAAATAATTTTCTGTATATCGGGTATATTTTTGTTTTGCTGCATGAGAACTTAAAATGATAATACAGACAGAAATATTGTTGGAATGAAATTTTTTTATTATAATATGGTAGATAAGTTCATGGCATTTAATTTTTTAAATACAATTTCCAATTTTTTACTACTTTTTCAAGAAATCTGTCCATGTGGCGTCAATGGTGGCTTGAATATTGGCTTTTAATGCTTCAGTAGTTGCTGGTTTGTCTGCATAAACTAACGACTTAACATAGCTCCATAAAAAGTAAGCTAGAGGCTTTAAATCGCATGAACGATGGAGCCAGTGACCAGAATCACTTCGGGAAATAAAGTGTTCACCCAAATGAATTTGCAAGGAATCCATTGTTAAGCGCGCTGTACGGCCAGTTACGCCGTCTTGTTGCAACCAAATGTCGTTGATTTTTTTTTTATCTGGGACCAGCACTCAGGAGATGACTCCTACACATGCGAAGCATTGTGCTGGAACTATAGGAAAGAGATAGTAGGAGAAACGACAGGAGGTGAAGCTTAATTAATTATTTTGCAGCTCTGCTTTTTTGCACGTTCTTTGTTTATACTCGTAGCAGTGCTGAAGCTTCGGTTTTGTAGCCATTTTTTATTATTATTTTACTTAGCCGGTGCTACATAATACCGACGAAGGAGGGCATTCTGATGCGATTGTGGATTGCTATCAGCTGAAGCCGGTATTTCAGTATGCTTTCGCCACTGAAACCTTCCGACAACAACTGACACACAAAGACACACTAATGCACATCAGAAAAATGCGAGATGTTTATTTTTATTTTAAAATTTTAGTCTGAATCTGGGGTTGAACCCAGTTCTGTTTTTGGTTTTGTAGTCAACGTGCAGACTACCATCCATTGTGCCATCGCCACGCTTTTTGAAAAAAAAAACAGGTCAATAATTTGAGAACGACGGCGAATCGACATTTCGGCGTCTTCTTCACTACTTCACGCTACAGCAGCAATATTCTCTTCTTAGTCTTGTTTACGGTTTTGAATCGAGAAGACTAAAATTAGTGCGAAAACGATCAATAAGTGCACGAATTGCTTGCTCCCTAGGCCGGTTATGTTGACCGTAAAATGAACTATGAACTTTGCGAACAAAGTAAATTTCCACAATTTGGAAGCCATGTTGAATAGAAAACCGTTTGATATTCTCATAGTTATCGATATCGATAGTTCTCATGCGTCTAAAAAAAAACCGTATCTATATGTATATATAAATTTCTCGTGTCACGATGTTTGTCCGGGATAATTTCCGAAACTACTGGAGTGATTTGAATAAAATTTAGCACAGAGGCTATATTGATTTAAAAAATTGCCATTGGGAGATGCCTACGCCCATGCAAAATGAATATTTATTAGCTTATATCTCGAAAACGGCAACAGTAAGATTCTAAGAATTTCGTTTAGATTGCTTAAACGGCAATTTAAATCATCGGTCAAAAAGAAGGCGGAAGCAGACAAGTAGGCATGGTAAATATTGATTTTTTGTATATCTTAAGAACGGTTAAAGCTAAAGTTTTTAAATTTGCTCTGAATAACTGGTTAGCCAATTTCTTGGCACAAAGACTATATATTTGTTCAAAGATAAGACCACGACGAATGGTAGGGGCAACTCCGAGTTCCGAAACTAACGAATCGATTTTAATGAAGAACACACACAAGATATATACATATGTATGCGTTTTAAATAAAATTATTAGAACAGCTACAGCAACTTGTGGCCGGGTCAGCTGGTAGAATGTAAAATATAATTTAGTGTGCAAAGATCACAAAACTTTCTACAATAAATTAGTGTTAAAAGGCATCTGAAAAAACTTCGATGGCATTTTAGTCTTACGGTCCTTTTCACAATGTACGATTAAAACTTAACGTGAGCTTTAACGGCATGTTTTGAATGCCAAAGTTGCTGTTAAAGTGCACGCTAACTTTTAATCGGATATCGTGAAAAGGGCCGTTAGTGAAACAGAATTATTATTAAAATATAAAAAAAAACTTTAAATTAATAACACTAATTATTTTAAGCCTAAGGTCTTTTTATATATTTTATATTTATTTCAATATTTCGCTACTCCTTTGTGTAGCTTCTTCAGGAAAATTGGTTTTTGTTTTTTAAAACAAATAAAATATTAAAATTTAAAATAATTGATTTTTAAAAATAAATAAATTTTTAATTTTAAATATATTTATCTTTAAAATTATAATTTTTTTTTTTTAATATTTTTATTGAAAAAAAAAATATTTTTTTTTATATAAATTTTTTTTTTTTAAATATAAGATAATTTTTCTTTTTAAAACAAAAACCAATTTTCCTGAAGAAGCTACACAAAGGAGTAGCGAAATATTGAAATAAATATAAAATATATAAAAAGACCTTAGGCTTAAAATAATTAGTGTTATTAATTTAAAAAAAAGGTCAAAAAACTAGAAAAATTAAAAAACTTTAAATTTTGTCATCTCATTTCAGATATTTTATCTTCCTTTTTGGGGGAACAAAATCTATTGTTGTTTGTCCAATAAATAATTTAGCTCGAATTAAGGCCTACTCGTGTTACATCCCTCCATAAAATTATTAATGTCTATATAAAAAATTGTTCAAATATATTTTGTTATTAATTAAATTAAACCATGTTTATTTCATAAGATTTTGACACCCTACTAGACGAAAATGTGAATCACAATAATAAATAAATTATTAAATATTTATTGCATATTAAATATTTTATATACATATTTATATACACTATATAAGTATATAAAAAAAAGAAATTCAGTATGATTATAAAGATACTACTGCCGTATTCATAAAAAATTTTTTCGAATTATTGAACATATTATAAATCGAAAAAATATTTTAAGAATACTTCAGAAATATACATATACATATACACCTAACGCATTATAATTGTTACATATACATATAATACATACATATTTTATAAAATAATAATCATATTAAAGAAATCTTATAGAAGTCAAATATTAAAATTTATTGTTCTCTCTATTTGTTTATTCAAATACATACATATATAAAATTTATCACTACTATCACATGAAAATTATTAAAAAAAAAAAAAAAAAGATGTGAAATAAAGCAGAATTTTTGTGTCATGTTGCTGTTGTTTGGGATTCGAATTGTACTTTTTCAAACCGATTTATCCTTTGAAGTCTAATTTAAAATTTACCTTTGACAAACACTTATGGTTAAATTGTCATTTATAGTAATAAATATTAAGTGCTAATAAAGAAAAATTGTGTTACCTTTAGCAAAGTTAATTTAATTTATAATTCCAAAGCAGAAAGTGCCGCAAATCGATGTATAGGTGTTTTGAACAGGATGGGGATAGATGGTTTGGATTAGTGATACCTAAGACACTACCTAATATTGCTTCTGTCCTACAATATGCTTTAAAATATGAAACACTCTGACTGGTAATGTTTAAGTTAATATATGTATGCAAGTGTGGTATTTGATCATTGGGTCGACCTACAACCATGTGGCATATAAAAAGCAACGGCTATCGGCAAGTTATAATAATGGGCCTAAGAATTTTGAACAAAAGCTCTTACAACGTAACGACGGATGTAAGAAAGTCGTAAAATTTCACGAAATATTTTCTTATAAGCTTGCTTTTTATTATATCCAATTATTTTATATAAGAAATTTTTTTTTAAAGGTTTACATGTATATAAGAGAATTTTTCTTATAAGAGTTCATTCTTAACAACAACAGTACGTAAATCATTGGTGTTCAAAAATAAAATGAAGGTGGCTTGGTGAGAGAATTTGCCCAGCAAACATAATGGCAAACGTTTCAAATAAGAAAGTAAATGCCAGCTATATACAACTTATTAAATGAATGTAATTTAAATTTAAAAAAGATAAGAGCATCAGGGACCATAAATAGCACCTATGAATTTTAATAAATAATTTTAGAACACTTATTTGGGGGGGAAAAAAACAAAAATAAATTCATATAAAACATTTTTTTTTTGGGCTTAAATATTAGACTAAAAAGTTTAACCATCTGTCATTCCTCATTATAATTTTTAAAATCGCTTTGAAAATTTTAAATTAAACATTCCATGTTAATACTTGCATGGCAATTGCGAATTAGTAAACTATTTTTTAAATTCAACGAGGTCATTTTATTTCGCTGCTTGGAACAAACGTTTTTCATGTCTGAAAATATTTGTTCGCATAAGTAGTGGAAAAATACATTTTTTTGAGCTGAGGACAAATCGCAACATCTAAATTTTTCCAAAACTCTAGAGTTCTAATTTTATCGAAATCTTTTACCTCAAATCTAAGTATTATTAGCTCTGATTGAAACGTGTTCATTGCCCGCTTTTAATGTTTTGTAACATAAAAGGCATTGAATGTTTTGAAAAGCATCGTTTACCATAAAATACTTTTCACATTTCATTTCGTGAACTTTTATTATATTTTAATTTTGTTCGTATTCAACTCTAATTGAATCGCGTGTCTTTATTGTGCTTCGTCCAATAAGAAACAACAACAATGCTTAATAAATTTCTGAAAAAAATGACGTCGCTTGTTCAACGACGACTGAATGAAAGTTTTTAAAAGAGAATAACAACGTCTGTGTAAATTTTTCAACAAATGTTGTATGTGGCGAACATCACTGACGTAAATAACATTTTTTTATTTCATGGTGCAACGGTAGCAATTGGAGAGATAGATTATTCACGAATTCCTACGTATAAAAAGAACTTAAAAGCATAAAATTGCGCCTTTAAAAAAAAAAATCAGTATTGCCGTGTACAAAAATTTTCTTTAAAAGGAATGTTTTTCATGTGTATTTTCAGTTTTGATGCATGGCTGCCTGTTTCCCATATCAGTGTTTTTCTACAGGGTGCCAGAAAAGGAGCTACATATGGTTTAAATGGTTTAATTCTTTTTTTATTTATGCGATTATTATATATATTTTTTTTTAAATACAGTATATTATTGGATAATAATTTGCAATTAGCTTTGAAAAATACTTACATCATTACATGTCCATTTTCTCCTTTGCACTTTTTAGCATATTTTCCATAACTTTTCGCAAAATTTCGGGTGTAATGGCCATGATTTCATTTGGAATGTTTCATAATTAATTCCCCAAGCCTTCTGCACAAAATGCTTAAAAAAAACAGAGAAAAAATAATAATTAAAAAAGTTATAAAGAATTGAAACCAAATAGCTCCTTTTGTGCCACCCTGTATAAGCGTTTTTCATATATAGAGCTATTTTCCTATTTAATGATACTGAAATGGACATGCTGTTTTTGAAATACTTTCTTGTACCCAATCTTTTCTGGTTTTCCGTTATTTACTGTAAATAAATTATTATGCGTGTTACACTTTACTTCAAATGTCCAAATCAACATATGTACATAGATAATAATTTTTGAATTCGCCTATGACGTTGTCTTATTATCAAACTCATCGGAAAACAATTACAGTCGAACTTCTCTATAACGTACTAGCTGGGAACCGACGAATTTTGTAACTTATAAATAAAATTTGTGATAGAGAAGTCTGGCATCTTTAAACGTGTCCGTTGGGTTCCATGTAAATATTTGCTTTTTATTTCTATTAAGTGTTGCGGAGATCCAAATAAATTCATATGAATACATAAAATTATGCATTTAAGACATATTTTGAAAAAAGTAGTTGTTTTTTTTTTTGTTTTAGACTTTTAAATGTAACTTCACTAAGCCACCACTAAGCCACCACAAAGTCTTATCAATGTGTTGTAAAAGAATTAATATGAATTACAATTACAAGGTGAATTGAATATAGGTCAGTTCAGAGTTTACCTTCACCTTTTGGTAACTTTCTACAATTTAGCTGATTCTGACCACGTGGTAAATGAATCGAATAGTGGAATCGAATATTTTAGTTTTTATTCCGCATTTCCGATTGTGCTTTTTGACATCAAATCGACAGAATACGTTAACGACATATTAAACAAAAGCAACCTGTGCATTTTCTACTCAAAAAAAAAAGAAAAAATGCAATTAGAACTTGTTTGTATAAAATTTATATGAGAAGCACTAACAATTTTGAGTTTATTTTTTATATAAATTTTTGCAGAAAAGTACTATCTGTGTTTAAGAAACCTGTTTTTTTTCTGCACAATATATTTCAAAGGTTTAACACACACACACACATATATCGATATTAAATATATAATCCATACTTATCACATCTTTCATACGTATAACTTTATTAAAAGGAAAATGTTTTCTCTTCTTTAGCGCTCTGCAAATCATCCGGCCCATAAGACAACTCGCTACAATAAATTACCCAACAATAGACGCAAGAAAACACGTATAACCTCGTCAAGTACCCTCTTAGAAACCGATGCTGAGGCTAATAATGAAGAAGAAGAGGAAGACGACGAGGAAGAGGATGAAGAAGAAGATGTTGATTACGAAAGGCAAGTGCCGTCACAAATAAAAAAAATGATAGCTTAGTCGAAGAAGATGAATCTTATGGCCACAAAGATGAACTGGAATTGGATAATATCAATCGAAAGTTTAAAAAATCAAACCAGCATTCTCCAAAAGAAGCGGAAAACTTAAAAACTTTTATAAGAATACCATTGAAGAAAACCCACAGTCAGAATAAATCAGATACACAAAATACATAGAATTTTCCCAAACGCCAACTGACATACACTTGAACAATTAAGGTTTAATGTTATAAAAAAAAGCCTTATAAACAAACACTCAGCAAAATAACATTTTTTTAAGAAAATATTTGTAACTGTAAATTTTGTATAAAGAAAATTGTACCTTATTATATAAAACATTAAAAAAAAAACATTAACGAAATATTATAATTAATTAAAACAGAAGATTAGGAAAGAAATAAAATATATGGAATGAAAAATTTTTTTAAACTTTGTATTTAATAGACAGTTTTGTTTTTGGTGTAATATTGCAAGAATTTCAATTAGTTTTTAAATATTTTATACATTAAAAAATATATTTTGAGCGTAAAGTTTATAACCATAATGTGTATGATTGATTAACATATATTTTTAGCCAATTATAATATTCCTTTTTTTTTTAACAATAACATTGTCTATATTTTACTATTATATTATATTATTGATTTATTTTACTGTGTAGTTTAATTTGTTTATCTGTTAATTATTGATAACAAAATATCTTATTAAATTAAAAACATAAGAAAATTTTAAAACGAAATAATGAATAAAAAACGATTTTAAAATTATTGTAATCAACTTCAAAAAAATTAATGTTGTTTTTCATCTCAAAACCTTAAAAAATTCTTTTGCTTTAGTTAAACCAATATTTTTTGTGAAGCACCAGGTCAACAGAAGCTGGTAGCAAGCAAACTGATTCTGATTACAGATATTTTTACTGGCATACCCATCAATGCAACCGGCTAGGGCAAACCTAAATATGATATTTATGGCCAGAGGTTTGGTTCATTTGTTTGGTTTCAATTATTGGAAATGAAATTTTTGAAAAATTCTAGAAAGCAGAGCATATAGGGCTGAAATATACTTCCGATCGACCTTTCTGCGGCAATGGCACTCAATAAGCAACGTTTTTGGATTAAATTCATTCTTTCTTATGCATTTTATTGGACCAGAGGTCAAAGAAAGCCGTCTCCTGCGTATGGAATGACATTTGTGCCTCACAATTTAGAAAAATTGTAGAAAGCAGAGCATTATAGGCTGAAATATACTTCCGATTGACCTTTCTGCGCAATGGCACTCAATAAGCAACGTTTTTGGATTAAATTCATTCTTTCTTATGCATTTTATTGGACCAGAGGTCAAGGAATGCCGTCTCCTGCGCATGGAATGACATTTTTGCCTCAACGAGTAGCAAAAGAACGTTTCGGGGATGAAAAAAATTCGGGCGTTTTTTTTCTGTCGTCACGCCGCCCACCAATGCGTTTTTATATTGTCGTTTTGTTAATGTGGAAAATCAAGCCGCATATATATATTAAATACCTCTGGGTGGTGTGTGGTGGGTGGGTGGAGTGCTGTGTGTGCGCGTATGAGAAACTGTTATTAAATTTATAAGGGAGAGAGATAAGATAGAAGATGATAAAGAGAAACAAATATTGTAAATTAATTAGTCATATATTTACTTACTGAAAAATACCCGATGAAAAGTCTTCAACTGAGGGGGATTCGAACCACTGTCGCCGAGTTGCAAAGCCAACACACTAATCACTAGACCACCACACTTCTTATTGGTGTGTTGTAAAAGAGTTAATATCAATTACAATTACAAGGTGAATTGAAAATTTGAAAATAGGTGAGTCATCCCTTCGATATGCACTATGGTATGATTCAAATAAATAAAAAAGTTTATGGTATGATTCAAATAAATAAAAAAGTTTATGGTATGATTCAAATAAATAAAAAAAGTTTACCTTCACCTTTGTAAATCAACAATAATTTTACATGCAGTTTTTTTAATAAAAACAAATTAAAAAACGACGCATTAGGTTTCGAACATGCGTTACATTTATTGAAACAGCAAAATGTTACTGATGTAGAAGTTAGTAGACATATTGAAAAACAACGAAATTATTATTATATAGAAAGTCCTCATAAATACTTACTCAATATTTTTTTATAGTAATTAAAAAGCATTTACTTGAATTTTTTATATAATTACTTTATTATAAATTATAAATAAAGATATTTATGAATGTATGTATGTATTTTACTGGTACTGCAATCAGCTCATCAGAAGAAAATTTTAGAGTATCAAACCAAATAATTTCTTGAAGATTCAAGTTTTTGCGATTTAATAGATGTGTGCGGTAATGGATGCAAGGAATTAATTCTACACCAAAAAGAGAGAAATATTACATTTATAATTTTTAAAAAACACAAAAAAACCTAAGTTTGAAAGTTAGTAATAATTATTATTTTCATTATGAAAAATTTCTAAATCTTGAAAATAAAAACCGTTTTTTTTGTGAAACACCAGGTCAACAAAGCTGGTAGCAAGTAAATTTCGTGAAAAAGTTTTTTTTGGAAACGTTATAACTCGGTAACCGTTGGACCGATTTCAATAAAACTTTCCCAATATGATCGAGTGAAACTCAGGCTACACGAAAGACTATCTTTGGCCCGCCGGGTGGCACCCCATGTTAGTTAGAAATCGCTTTTAATAATACTTACCGTCATATCTCGGCACATAGTAGACATGGAAAATTGAAACAACTTGTAAAAGACGCAGGAAATCCCAAATTACAAAATGGCTAGATTTCCAAAATTATTCAAGCCTATTGCGAATAAAAATTCGTATCGTGAAGTTCATGCCGAATTTTATTCCCGTTATCATTCTCAGTGAATGTAGAAAAAAGAGAAGAATTCAAAAAAATTAATTATAAGAGGCAATCCAATTTAAGTTTTAGTACAGAAATAAAAACTCGTAAGTTTACAACAAGTGTTAAATTGATTTTTTTTTTCAAATATTCAAGGGCCAGTTAATAAAAAGTATTGCATGAACTTATTGTACCTGTACCTGAATGCAAGAATTAGCAAAAGTGTGAAAATTAAAAAAATAAGTAAAAGTACTAAAAAAAGTTTTTAATCCTTATTTTTTAATTTTATTTCTTTTAATAACAATTTATATATTATCTTTTCAGCTTAAAGTTTGTTTTTATTTTTCTATTTCGAAAAACATCTTCAGGAAATTTCTATTATTTTTTATAAAATTTTTCCTTTTTAAACGAAATAGAAAAATAAACAATACAAATAAACTCAAAGATAAAAGATAAAGACTTCAAAGATAATATATAAATTGTACTAAAAAAATTTAAACAAAATGCTTAGACTTGGAACTATGTATGTTGTGCTAGTAGTTTATTGGTCTGTTGGTTTGCATTTTAGTTTTTATTTATGTATTTTTCAACTATAATAGATTTTAATAAAAAAGAAAATATATTTATCAAAATATATAAATAAAGGACGAATTTACTTACATATTGAAAGCAATCTCCCAGCAAAAATCAAGTGAATAAATTAAAGGGCAAAGTGACAAAAATTATTCCCAAATTATTATAAGGAGAATGTTTTTATTTTAACATGAAAATATTCGGTTTTATTATATACTTTTTTTTAATTACAAAACGTCAATAAGATTATAGAAAGAATCGCAAACAACCAGAATATGATTGAAAATTATCCAAAAATTACTCCCAAGCAGTAAGAAAAGGGTTTAAAAAATGATTTGAAATATAATCAGAAATTGTACAATTAAGGATTATATTATGATATTAGAAAGACTCCCGAATGATTATAATAAAATAGCAAAAATTGATTATCCGGAACTCGAGGTGGTTTGGAAGCGATGAGACGGGGTGAGAACTGATCCCGGTCAGGCAACACAATGAGACCCGGGAGGACCCAAGTGAGCTGATTCCTTTGGGACTTAGGAAAACGTTAGGGAATAACGTTTGAAGGTAAGTTAGGTTAGGTTGAGCACGCTATTTTTCCAAATAATTTTCAGTCTTTTTTTCAAATAATTCTCAACCACAAATTTGTGGTGCCCCCTGGCAACTCAACTGAAGTGCGTGCGGTTGCAATCCATAATCGACCCATAAATTTAACAATTAAATAACATACATACTTACTTGTTCCATAAGATTTTTGCATCAAATTTCCCGTACAATTTCGCGAGCCTTATTAACAGTTTTTCAAATTATATTGTTTTTTTTTAACTATTGTAACTTTTAAAAAGTATTTTTATTCTTTTGTTTCTTTACAGATATATTTCTTAAACTAGGATTCTTATAAATACGAAATATATATTTTATTTTAAATAGAACTAAGAGTATATTGGAGCTTTTGTAGCTCACAAACAATGCAAATGAAATATTTTATTAGAGCAAACACATTTAAACCGAGATTAGAAATATATTCTATTTTAAAAACTATGACTGGATTTACACAAATTTGTTTTTTCATGCAATTTTTTGTGCAAAACAGTTTTCTTTGCTACAATAAAGAATTCGAAAGCAAAACATACACTGAGAAAAGCGCAACAGGAGTTTATGTCCCGACTATGCAACCGAACCTCATTTTAGTTGCTAAATATGTATGTATGTATGTTATTAGGGATAGCAACTGGCGACTGAATATTTAAAATTTCAATTGCTTGCTAGTGTTTGTGTGGCAACGCAACTGAACTTCGGTTGTCATCCACAATCGAATCATAAATATCATTTGTTTGGCCTTAATTCACTTTAATTTGCCAATAAAAATAATAAAAATAAAAATAAATAATAAAAAGCCAAACAATTATAAAAATATTTGTAACATTAAAACGAACGGTGGTTATTAAGGTGGGGGAGGGTGGAGAGAATTAAACGAATGGAACAGAAATTGTGAAATTGAAGAATTCAGAGGGTGAGGTGCCATTGAGAAAAACCACTCGCAAGGTAATAACAACAACAAGAACACCTAACAGAGTTTATTCAACATACACGAACAACAACATAACCCCACTTTTGGTTACATCCTAGACAATTAAGAACAGACAGAAAAGCAACACACAGGAGCACGCAAACGCCATTTCTTCCGGAACGCAGTTTGCTTTATCGACAAATAACGCTAGTTCATTTCACGTAAACAATTTCAATAAAAAAAGAATACGGATAGTTAATTTCATTTTTTGTGTGTGTAGTAAAGCAGTTCACCTTTAATTTCTTGATCACTTGTATACTTATATGGGGTTTTCTTGTTTGCCGCTTGACCACAGCAGAGGAAAGTAATATCGCCATCAAACAATTAGCAAACACGTTTCTCGGATAAAACATTCGAGAACGAATATTGCTAGTGAAACGAAACAGAACTCATAGAGTTCACCCGTCGCTCAGTTTGAGGCAGCAAATATTTCGTTCGATTATATATCAATAGCGAATTTCAAGCAATATCGAAAACGAACATTGTTAACGATATTCGCTAAAATTTGTTCATATCATGTTGATTTTTTTTTAAATTTTTCTGCTTTAAAAACATGCATGACCTCAGCAAGCGGGTATCGAACACGCAACCTACAGATTGATAGACTACGGCAGTACTTTCATAGAAATAAAAAATCGTTAATATTTGTTCTTTATATACCAGTCGCATTTTCAAAATTTTCGCCAATTTAGCGAATGTTTATTTCCGAGAAATCGTCGCTAATAATTCGTCTTTGCAAATGTTCATATTTTTTTTTTTTTTTTAATTTCCGACAATTTAGCGAATGTTTATTTTCGAGCAGTCACCACTAATATTTAGTTAGTTTTTGCGAATGCTCTCGTATTATAAAAAATTTTACGATAATTTAGCGAATATTTTTTGCATTATCAAAAATTATTCGCTTAAAAGCAAATCACAGAGCAGGCGGGTTTTCTGCTTCAAATAAACTGGTTTGTGAGTGGCTGTTGATTTATTTGTAAGTCGGGTTCAATTTGTGTTTTTCCAAATAATAAAATATTATGAATTTAATAAAAAAAAAATAATTACAAATTAACTGCCGTATTCATAAACATTTAATTAATAATATTCAATTGCATGTTGTAGGGCAATTTGTTTATCAAGTCTTCTATAAATATGAAGAGAACGAAACAAGATATGAATACGGCAGTAAGTCTTTTTGAAAATTTTTAAATTTTAAACATACTTATACTTACATATAATTTTTGGTATTTTATAGTATTTCTGTATCGAATACATATGTATCTAGTTTTTACGTTGTGATATTTCTCATATTAAATTGACACTAATTTAGAAACGTTAATTGTCTAAGAAGTAAAATAATAAATACTACTTGATTAAGAATATGTTAGCAATTTAATTATAATTATTTTTTAGATGTACAACTTTGTAAACGCCTCTTCTTTGGGAAATTAAAAATTTGCTAGTATTAAATTTTAAGTAGAACTCTGAACAGTCAGAGTTTTTAAATGAATAAAATATTTTATTTATCTATGAATACCTTTAACTAAATTCTTGAAAAAAGCTAAGAAAGTTCACATGTTTATACAAGAACTCCAAAAAAAATATTCGAACATTCAAAATATACAAACAAAACAAAAAAAAAAAAAAAAATTCTCAAATATTTTTTGGGAGTTTCTAGAAATTCTGTGAAATTTCTTAGCTTTAGCTACTGACGATTTTGGTATTAGCACCAAATGAAATGCCGCATATAGACCATCTATGAATTTTGATTAACGTTGAAGAATAGTTACATACTCGTTATAAAATATTTTATTTACTTTTTTTTGCTACTTGGTTTTCAGTATAAAAAAATAAATATGCCAAAAATGCTCAGCAAAGTTTGCCATTTCATCATGATTAGACTAAAACAAGACCAACGCTTGCCAATCATTGAATTTTATTATCAAAATTCGTGCTGTGTTTCTATCGAAAAATTGTCTTTAGCGACGAAGCTTATTTTAGGGTCAATGGGTACGTCAACAAAGTGAATTGCCGAATTTGCTGTGCAGACCAGTCAATGCACCCTAAAATATGTTTGCTGCTGTTTGTTTGTTTGGAGTTTGGCGAAAAATGTCGGTCTTACAGTAGTCGTAAAACAACTTTTCGACCAGCAATTGTCCCAAGATTTTGGGACGGTTACAGATGTGGGGAACCGAACTCATGCGAATTTCTCAAGAACACTTTTTGAAATTTTTTCTTCGGAGGTACCAATACCAACCGTGTGAACACACAATTTTTGTGTGGCAACATCGTCACAAAATGTATTGTCGGTGCATTGTACGCCAATAATATTGTCACAATTCTGACAATCGTGAGAACACCCTTCATTTCCATTGACACACAATTTACAGTCATTTGTTATTGTCGCATGTGCTTCATTTAGTGCACCGTACAATAACACCATTGGCACATGAATATTTCTGTTGGCAATGCTGCCCATAAATATTTAGATATAATGTTAAAATTCGGATCTGGCAACGTTTGCCATACAATAATCTGACAACCGTGTGAACACACAATTATTATTGGCAGAAAAATTTATTGTCGCAGAACTGTGTGCCAATGAAATTGTATGGTTTTCTTTCAACAGACAAATTACCAGATGGTAACAATTTTTCATTGTGAGTGCATTGCCACCATATTGCCGTATCCTACAATACTGTACAATCTGACAATCGTGTGAACATAGCTTTATTGGAATACCAAACAATACAAAAACAAAATATAGAGTGCCAGGAAATATGTTTTCAAAATTTTAAATTTGATTGCTATTTATTTTTATTTTATTTACTTATTTATTATTTATTTAAGTTTTGCAGAATTATTCATTATTTCCCGCTGAAATTGTTGGCGAAATTAGAAACAAGTTGTACGTCAATTATTATTAATATTTTTTCTTAACAAATTATGCCAGCAATAATTACAAGTCAAATGTAAACGAACATCAAAATTTAAGAAATTTTAACTCATTATTGGTGCAAGTATAGTTACATATAATACTAGATTTAAAATTCCTTAAGAGAACTGATTTTTTTTTTAAATTTGAAACACTCTTTGAATACATCCGTATGGATGCATTTACTATATTAATATTGCTGAACTACTGAGTTTTATTTTTATAATGTTTTTTTTTTTTTTTGGTTATTTGAACACAAAATCTAATTCTAATTTGTAAATCTTTAAATTAGCATTTGTTTTTTTTTTCTAAATTTCTATTTAATGTAATTTTCCCTTAAAACCTTTGGAAGGAAAATGAACGGTTTCGTTTCTGACTACAACTATCATATTATTATTATTATTATTTTACTTTATCTTAGATGACTTTTTGTTTCTCATTTAATTTTTCCGAATATTTAAAAATCATTTTTTTTAATTATGATTTCATTTTGAAATTCCTGAATTGAAATATTAGTGATTAAAATTTTTAAACACTGTTTAAAATTTATATTATTTCAATAAAATTCAGTCCATTTTGTATATATTATTTGTTAATATTATTTTTTTTTTCTTATTTACTTATTCTTAAGTTTCTATACAAAATGTAAATGTCATTATTAAAATTTTGTTTAAACTAAATTATCAATATCAGCAAATTTTGGATGTGTTTTTTTTTTGTAATAATTTATAAATTTGCTGGCAAAAAACCCAGCTTATTGTATTGATTCATTAAAGTAAAACTTTTATAATTTAATTTCACCAATTTTTTTGCGAATAATAGGGCAATAAAGGCGAATATTCTAAGTCATTATCAACTGTTTGTTAAAAAATTACATTACTTACATTGTATTTAAACGTCATAAAAGAATTCCTAAAGCAGAAGTTGGGAACAATTAACGTTGTGTCAGTTGTTGATTTTGCAATGAATTTCATTTATTATTGTTATCAGCCAACAGATCATCTAAAGCGCCATTTAGACGTCCTTTACTTAGAGCCTCAACCAACATGTGTAAACGTTCTTCGCGTTCAGTATGACGCCTTTCCAAAGATGAGACCTGCAATTAAAAGAAAATGTTTCATGATTGATACACAGAAAAATAAATTACTTTTTTATATTTAATTGCCACCTTTAATTAGAATGTATTTTTCAAGTAAAATTTTAATCAATTCAATTAAAGTTTTAATTAATTTTTGGGCTAAATACTTAAATAAATAAATAATTTATTTTTTTTTATGCTATGATTTACACGAGTAGTTAGCGTGTTGGCTCCGCTGGGTTCGATTCCCAGCCGGGTCAAATCAGAAAAAAGTTTTTTCTGAGTTTTCTGTGCTACAGCACCCTCCTTCGTCGGTATTTGAGCAATAAAACGTCGGCGAAATAAAATAATAAATAAAATGGCTCCATTAGCTTAAAAATAAGGCGTCAAAAAACATCAGAGACGCCGCAACTTTGCTTTATAATTTACATGCAAATGCAGAGTTGTGCAAGAATTAAGCTCTATCTTCCTACCACTTTCAACACCTGTCTATTTCTTTCCTATCCTTCTCTCTAGTTCCAGTGCAATGCATTGCATATGTAGGGGATAGCCCCTGAGCACTGGTCCAAGATAAAAAAAAAAAAAAAAAAAAAAAAAAATTATGGCTTTTTTATTTAAATGCTTATTTGATTGTTTTATTTCATGTACGCAACACTGTTTATACAAATAGAAATTAATAGTCAATAAGCAGCAATCCAATTGAATTCAAAGATTTTTTTTTTTTGGATATTAAAAACAGTTTAAAATTTTAAAACAGGCCAAAGTAATATGAGTACATATGTATTTTCGAGTTTATATCCAGTTAGTGATTATTAATTATTTAATTAAAAATTTAATTGAGAATTAATTAAATTAAGTCAACAATAAAAGTTTAATTGATCGTATTAAATTTTTTATAGTTGAAAATCTAATTAATTTTTTAATTGATATTACAACATTTTTCATTAAAATTCTGTGTGCTAAATCCCGAATTCCGGAATCGCGGGATTTTTCTAGATTTTTTATTGTCAACTTTTATGTAAAAATTTAGTAAAAATACAGAAAATTTATAATTTTAAATTCAGCAAACTAACGACTATTAATGTGTTATTAAAAAAAAAAACATAAAAACTTATTTGAAAAATATGTTAATAAAATAAAGTTTGTATGTATAATTATATAGCATTTACCCGTGGCTTCGCTCACGCCCATTTCTTCTTTCCCATCCTCAAAATATTTCAAACAATATCCAGAAAATTTATGGAAATCGATCGGCAGGTCTGCCGTGATGCTCTTAGCAACGAACATCGTTTAAGTTTTAATTATACAGATACTTGTATAGTTTCGGTGAGTAATATATTTCGCCAACGTCTTCTTCTGATCGAATTTTTTTTATGTATATCCTATGAGTTATTTTCCATTCAGATATATCCCTGTTTTAAATTTCATAAAAATCGTTCAGATAGCCATACGTCTCTTCATGGTACTATTTCTTAAAAAATGTATTACCTACGTGTGAGCAACACTTTGATCTATTTACCTACGTTTTAAATTTTATGCAAATCTGTTTGATATTCACAATACTAGCAATACTGTTGTGCACTTACTGACAAAATTTTTGTATATCTAGATACGGGATCCAATTTGTATGCAAAATTTCAAAAGAATCCGTTAAAAATAAAAAAAAAATTTCCTCGTATGGCAACCCTGATGGCCACTTCCCGCCCAAAAGGAGCGAAGGTATTTGAATTCCTTATACCTTTTTTATAATAATTTTTAATTTTTTTTTTCATTATTTTTTAAAGAAGACTTGGGAAATTGAAAATGGAACAGTACAGAATTGAAGAACGTGCCAAAATCGTTGAAGTTTATTTCATAAATTTCTTCATAATTGAATTATGAGCGACGAAGCTCATTTCCAATTGAATGAGTTCGTTAATAGGCAAAAAGGGCTACGGAAAATCCAAGAGTAGTTCAACAGCGAGAATGACACCCAATTAGATATACCGTTTGTGCGGTGTTTCGTTGGAAAGAATAATTGGCGCATATTTTTTTGAAAATGAACACGGTATCGCCGTTTCCATCACTGCCGTTAGATATCGGACAATGTTGGAAAATATTTTCATGTCAGCCGTGGAAAACCATCCGCAAGTATGGTTCCAACAGGATGGAGTCATAGAGCACACTGCGAGAGCCACAATGGCTCTTTGGACTCAAACCCCTTCTGCCATTTGGGTCACCCTGTATTAAGCCTTTTTAATCAAAGCTATTTTATTACACAACACATATGTATGCCTTCTGTCAGGATTTTTTAATACATAATATTTCTTTCGTTTATCTTTAAAAAAGAAATTTAATAAATAAAAATAAAATCTATACAAATCATTAAAAATGTATAAAGTGCATCATCAGATGGCAAACGATTATGCCATCAATGTTCATGCGAGTATTAATTTGTAAATTAAAAATGTAAAAATTTTACAATTATTGCATAACAGAAAACGGTCGTAGTCGTGTTAGTAGACGTTTCAAGCACATTGAAATGCCACAAGAAAAAAACATATAAAATTATACAAAGAAATAAATTATTTTAAATACTAGTAGAATCCCAGCAAACATTCGCCTATTATATCAAGTTAATAACGTTTCAAACTCTCTTTACAGTTTTATATAATTGTGCAATTGGAGGTTAACAAAATTTTACCGCGTTAGCGCGTTCACGCTGTAATAGAGTTCTAAAAGTATTGAATTATTTGGGTGTAGAGTGATTTAATTCGTGTTGATTTTAACCCAATTTTAATTAAATTCTTACTTTGGACAAATACACACACACACATACACACACATATGGACATTACGCGAAAAGAATAAAAATCGAATACCAATGAATGAAAACTAGATTTTCGAAAATAGACGTGAAATCAAAAACTTTCTGCAGCAGAAAGTTAAAAATCCTTTATTTTCTGTTGACCTCAAAGAATGTAGACATTTTGAGTATTTATTCGGGGAAAGCGTTTCAGCGTACACGTTTAATTACCTGACAGGGGTAATTGTAAGCACAAGACTAAATGCCTTAAAAGCCAATTAAAAAATCAAATCATTTTCCTAAACTATCAACATCGACATGACTAGATTTTCGGCAACGATTTAAATCGACGTTCTTATTTGATACTACTATTTCAAGAATCTTGATCTCATTTCTTATGACTCTGTCTGCATGGTTGTTTATTACAGCAGCGAGAGGGTACTTTGTGCAATTACACGTGAAGAATTCTGTGTCGATATCCTTTCGGGGTAAACATACACGGTGGGCCAAAAGTTATCACCCGGGCCATAAGTAATCACCCGATGTATTTTTGCTGTGTCAATTATTACGTTTTTTTTTAAGTTTGAAAATATAATGCTGCTACCAGACACCCTTTTAATATTCTTTAATTTTACGCTCTTATTTTTTATATAAAAATCTGTTATTTAATTCAATGCTTCGACGTTTCATTTGAGTGGCGTCTTCAGGAAATTAAATAAAATTAACAAACTTACACAAGTATGTATATATTTTAAAGCAAAAAAATAAATGAATAAAATTTAAATCTTTTTTTGTTTCTGTTTGTTGGCATGTGCCAATTGCGTATGTCAGTGGCATATTAAAAAATTTTTTATATCAACTAATGCAACTAGTTTTATTTATCATTTGTAAGTATTTAATACATTCGTACATACCTTGGCTTTTAAAGCGTAATAATCGACAGGCAGTTTGCGCCGTTTTTGCAAAGCAAATTGTTCATCACGTTCGTTGAGACGCTGTTGTAATATGCGCACGGTTTCATGGCATGTAGCGAGTTCACGTTCATGGGCAGTCTGCAAGGTTTTCAACTGTTTTTTTTTAAACAAATTAAGAGAAAATAATATTAAGTCAAGAGAAATATTTTCTTAAGAGTTACAATAATAATACAAAATGTATAGTATTTTTTTATTATAAAAAATAAACTACAGATAAGAGAATATTTTGACTTTTAATCGAAGATTCAGCTCAATCTGTGCAACAAGAAAATTAAATAATTTCTTTCAGGGTAGAACATCAATATATGGCTCGATTATTATTTGGAAGTGCTGAGAATTGAACTAAAAATCTATTGAAATTTATAATTCCTAGTTGTGCGTTTTAATAACCAAATTAACGTTGAGACTTTGGAATGTGGAATACATTCTTTGAAAGTTTATGTATTGACTGTTTTATGCAGCCCATCTCTTAAATCGGTGTTTTTTAGCTGTATGAGAACTTAAAATAATAATACGAGACAGAAATTACAAATTTCACAATTTGTAAGCGTTGTTCTGCCGTGACTTGACAGAAATGTCATTCTCAGCTGTCAAAACATTATTATCGATAGCTATAGTTCTCATGCACCTAAAAAAAACACCCAATAAACCAATATTATTGTATATGTTATTCATCATATTATTTAAATTTTGACTTACACTATGCAATAAGATGCGCAATAAAAATCATAAATATTTTGATTTTTGCCAATATATTGTGACATACACATTGACGATAATATTGTACCTAAAATACGAAAAAATTGCACAATTATATGTGAAATATGCCCCTTCAGTAATAATCTTGAGAATTTTATGCAAAATAATAATAATAATGCAAAATATATTACTTTTTGTAATAATTAATTTAATTTGAACTCATATTACACTAATTTAACACGTTCTTTTTAGGTTATGTTATATTTAACAACACACATGTATACAAAAAATTTGACGTTTGGACAAAAAGTGAATTGAAGAATTCGCCTTGGTATCAATACACCTTGATTACAATACTTCCATTTTAAGTGCCAAATGATATTTCTTTTAATTTTATCCTTAAAAAATCACACCACAATTAAGAATGAAATTTTCTAAACTGATACAAATAATTAACTGTATTTTTCTATATTTTAATTAAAAATTGTTATTTTTTTTCTAACATAGTACTTACATCTTGTAAGCGTTTCTCATGCAATGATTTATAATCAGCTTCCAAGAGTTTGTATTTATTTTGTGCCTCTTTTAAAGCTTGGGACTCGGTATTAGCTGGCATATGTTCAACGTTGTATTTCGAAAAACTGCTAGAAGCGGCAGTGTTGTGACTTCTTTCATATTTGAATGCTTAAAAAAGAAAAGAAAAAATTAATAAGAGAAGAGCGTATTAATCACACATACAGACATACATATGTCATTCATACATATGCATACTTATATGTATGTATATAAAACATGCTTTTTTAAACACAAAAACAAAAAAACAATTTAATATGCTAATTAATCATTTTGTATTTAATTTAAACAAGAAGTCAAGTTTTAAGTTCATTGAACGTTTTCTACGCTCATCAGTGTTTTTAAGTCTGCTTATTTGAAACCTAATCTATTTCGTATTTAAATAAATCTTACATAATATTTTTATCTTTTAAGATAAATTTAACACAATTTTTATATTTTCTGATTTTATTATTACAAAAAAAAAAATACACCTTTCTTTGTTGTCTTTATTAGTGATTTTAAATTCATATAAAACTTTCGCTTTCATTTCTTTTCTTCTTCTGATTTAATTTGAAGTTAAGAAGAGATTTGTATGCATAATATTAATTTTTATTATAAATTTAATAAACGTTACATGGTATCTTATAGGATTTAAATGACATAACACTTTCATATGCGTATGTACAGAAGTAAATTACGTAATTATGTAACCTTACGATATGGTCACAGTTGCCATACCTACATATATTATGTGATGACATAACTACTTATATGTAAGTAGTATAAGTTTAGAAAGATAAATCTCAATTAATAATGAAATGTAATTTTCAAACAAATAAGATGATGACGACATCATCTTATTAATTTCAAACATTTGCAGTTTATTGTTACGCTATAATGCCACTTTACAGCAATTTTAAAGATACCAATAGACTACAAATATTTTTTATATATAAAATGACTAGTATATCTGCAATAGTTTTCAAATTATTTGCACCGTATGAGCATAACATTGTTATATACAGTCAACAACATTGTTATATAAATTCGCACCCTTTTTATTCAAAAACCTCAACAATTCGAAAGAAACGGGTGGTCCCTGGGAAAAATTCTTTAATTCGTAAAAATTGTAATTGTTAAAAACTTATTATAATTCGTAAATAAATCCGAATCCAATGTTTCAAAAAAATAAAATTACAAAAGCAATGTTTTTTCAACAGTTTTTTTTTTAGCAATAACCAGACTTTTTTGTATCTTTAGAATAGTTTATTTGTACACGGTGGCGCGGAATGAGCTATATGGTTTGAATTCTTTATAACTTCTTTAATTATTATTTTTTTGTTGTTTGTTTTTTCAACATTTTGTGAAGAAGACTTGGGGAATTAATTATCAATAATTACACGATCGAACAAATAATTGAATTTTATTTTTCAAACCAACAGTCTATTGTGTTGAGATAGCGTGTACATCGTCGTCATTTTAATGTGCGCATTGCACCCACACCAGATTTAACAGCTTTTGACAGTTTCCTTTGGGGATATTTGAAAGAAAGAGTGCACGTAAACAAACCAAGAACCATACTCCAACTAAAAACCAACAACATATTCGAAATGAATCATGCCCATTACACCCGAAATTTTGCGAAAAGGAAAAAATGGAAATGGAAAATATGTTAAAGAGAGCACGTATGTGCGAAGCAGAAAATGGACAGCACTTACAGGATATCATTTTTCAAAGCTAATTGCAAAAAATTCCCCAATAATATACTGTATTTAAAACAAAAAAATTATAATAATCGCATAATTAAAAAAGTTATAAACCATTTAAACCATATAGCTCATTCTGCGCTACAAAAGTGGGTTCGATTAGATAAGTTAATGTGGGGTTGCGAAGCGCAACGGGTTAATCTAGTATTATATACAAATGGAAAACAACGCTATCTCTATCGAATACGCATCATAATACCAAATGAAAATTCGTTCGATAAACTCATTTGAAGACAGTCCAATATGCACATTTCAAGAGCGGCACACAAGAGTGCACCAAATGTGAATGTGCCGACCAGAGTTAGCCAATCCGAACACTGGTAAGAATAATGCATTTTTTTTTGTCAATATCGAATATGAAACATTACAAGTTATTACATAGCAAACTATTCAAAATGTCTTATTCGCACATTTGAAACAGCGAATCACGGAAAATCGTTCATTATCACTCAGATGCAAAGTGACGAACAAGATTTTTTGGTAATAAAAAAACAGCTATCTCAAAAATCGTATTACCATACCAGAGAGTATTGCAAACTGTATAAGAACAATTTAAAAACTTTCGCTTTTAGTGACGCGCTGATTATCAGTTCAAAATTTAATATGTATTTCGCTCTCCTGAAAAGTACCGATTCGCATATTCGGCAGTTTGACATGGTAGGCTCTTCCCATTTCTTTCTTGTTTTTTGGCTCAATTAAAAAGTGTGCGAATGTCGCGCCTGCCTACCAGGAATTGCCCATAAGTGTAGGTATTACAAATTTATGATTTTTAAAACTGAAAAAAATCGATTTATTTAATTAAGTAGCGATGCATATGTGAGTATATGAGCGACTATTAAGGAGTGGTAAGGCTTAACAGATTTATTGACTTTCTCTAAATAACGTGGAGGCACGTACATATTTAACAAATATAAATATACATAATAATAATAAAAGTAAAGTAAATAAAAATTTATAACAATGAATACGCGGAAATACGAATACATATGTATGTACATGTACATATGCAGTATCAGTAACAGTTTTGCTATTATAGAAAATCAAAATTTGTTTTATATTGCTTTTACCATTTTATTTTATTTCATTTTTTTAAATAAAAAACCAAAACAAACATTAATACCGAAGGTGTAGAAGGTATTGTTGTCGTTTACGAGTGTTTTTGTGTATTAACGAGTTTGTCATACTGGGACGAAGATAATCAATTGCTTATAAAAAGTAATTTAATTTTTTAAGTTTTTTTCTTTTCCTACAATTATGTCAAATGCATATTAAATTTTATTGCTACAATAAAGTTTATTTAATATGCTTTTAACTTGGTAAATTACAGGTACCAGTTTGTGAAGTTTGATAATCGTCTTTAATATTATGTAAGTAATTTAATTATATCAGGTTAAATAGTTCCATGATTTGTTTACATTTTTAGTGTCTAGTATAGACAGACATACACACATATTATATAACAGTTGTTTATTTTTGTCATAAAATTAATGGTATTTTTGAATCAAATTGATATACTTTAACCAAAAAAAACGGCAATAATTAAAGAAGAATTAAAAAAATTTTTCTCTTTAGGTTTAGGAAAGAACAAAAGAGAATTAAAAAAATATCTCAATACCAATTTCCAAAAAGTAAAAGCAGATTAATATATGTATTCCAATTACTTACCTTCCTTCTCCTTTTGTATTTTCCTCATTGTCTTCTTGCACTCGTCCAGCTCACGCGTCAAACGCTGCAAAGCTTTATTTTTTATAGCCAAATCTACGCGCATTCCTCGTATGGTTGCCAATAGATGTGCATCTTCTTTTGCATTGGCAGCCGCTTGTGCTGCCGAGAGAGATATCGTTGAATCTGATTGTGAAATTGGCAATTTTGAAGCAACGGCTGATGTTAAAGAACTAACTGCAGCCATGGGCTTACGTATACCACTCTGTTTGGAATTGGGTCTAGAATTATTGGGCGTAGAGTTGGCAGTGCTACTAGTACTGGAGCTAGCCGAATGTTGGCTAGACAATCCAATAGTATTAGTGGCGCTTTCTTTCGTAGCCGATGTTGTTTGTGTGCTAATCGTTTTACGATTGTGAGCATATCTAGTAGATTTCGGTTCAGCTGTAATAACTATAGGAGAAGGTGCAGGAGCTGGAGCTGGCGCCGGCATTAGATAGCGGGTCTCGGTTTGTGTGCAGTTGTTATAGAAACGTTCAGCTTTTTTAGACACAAAATAGTCCAGCGTACGTACTTGAGATTCAATTTTTTCATTTAGTTTTGTATTGATTTCTTGAAGGCTGAAGAAAGAGTAAATATTTAGATTTTTTTCATTTATTTATTATATATGTTTATTATGTTACCTTAAGACTTGTGTTTCTAAATCAGCAATATGTGTCTCATATTTGGCTTGAACCGAATTGAAACGTGCTTGTACATTGGCAAGTATTTGTTGTGCTTTTAAGTCTTGTTCTTTGGCATCAGATTCCAATTGTGCTATACGTTGTTCCAGTAACTTACGACTGCTGCGATCCGGATCACTGTGACCGCCACCTCCACTCTTGGAAGCAACTATATACATTTTTGAGAATTTTAAGAAATACGTTAATCTCCCGATTAAAGTAGAAAATTCACAATTATTCTTAAAAATATTTTTTATTTATTAAAATTTTATAATTTGGATTTTCTAAGCATAATTAACGGTCATGTCGATATTTAATTAAAGATAGCATGGAAATGTATTTCAACCAGAGTTGCGGGTTTCGGGTATGCGAATTTAACTATTACTCTATATTACCATTTATTAAGACCTAAAACTGGAATATAGTTTCTGCTATTCTATGCCAGTTATATGAACCACGTAAAAATGTGTTCGCAGTTAAGAACATCGTGGCTTATAGCCAGCCGCTTCTATCGTGTGCACATAGAATTCCCTTGGATGATTTACGCTGAACCATAAATAACAGAAGGGGACAACAAATTGAAATTATGTTCGCTATGTGGGGCCTATTTTTAAATGTGTTAAACTACAGTTCTGTTTCACCATTAAATTATATATTTTTGGCACTGAACTTTGAGTTGTATTGTTCGTATAAACTGATTCCGACTTTATTTTTTTATGTTCATCCGTATTTTTCTCACAATTTTAACCTACGTCTTTAACGATGTTGTAAATGAAAAATATTGCCTACTATAGTCATGGACTATTATGATGAGAATTGAAATATTGTAGATGGCTCTAAAATGTAATATCGCTTGTAATATTAATTACATCATGCAACACTATATATGTATAGCTTGTTTGAAAGATGACATTGCAATGTTCATTTTGTTAAAAGACATTATTAAAACCGCATTATTCTATGTCTATGTCTAAAAATGAGTAAAAATTCGGAACATTAACATAATATTTTGCTTTTCTACGAGTATTACACAGAAGGTAAGAATAGGTCGCAGAATGCTGAAAAAATTTCTGAAGTTTACGGGAACCATGCTGTAACTAGAAAAAGTGTGTTGTCCGTTTTCGATCTGATAATTTCTATGTTAAAGATACACCTCGCTCTGACCACTCACTGTCAATGACATTATGAAAAAAAAAAATTAGCAAAAGTTAATGAACCAAAACTGCAGTTGCGCTTCACTGTTTAACGGAACAAAAGCGAACCATTGCTGAAGCGAATGAGCGATGAAAAATTATTCAAGTATGACAAAAATGTGCAAAAAATAACATGGACGAGGCAAGGAAAGCTCTGCAAACGGTGGCAAAGCCAGGATTGATTACAAAAAAGGTAATGTTCTGTGTCTGGTAGAATTGGAAGGCAATTGTTCATTATGAGCTACAATCTGGTCAAACGATTGCTTTTAATCTCTACTGTCAACAATTAACGAGATTAAACTAAGGAAAGATAAACAGAAAAAGTGTTGCGTTCCATTCCAAAAACACCAGGCCACACACATCTTGATGACGCCGCAGAAACTGAAAAAGTTTGGCTGGGAAGTTTTGATGCATCCAGCATAAAGCACGGATCTTGCATCTTAATGGTTTACATTTTAATTTCGTAGAGCACTGTAAAAAGCACTTGGATCAGTTTTTCGCTCAGAAAACCCAAAAGTTAAACACAAATGGAATAATGGGTTTACCCCAATGGCAAAACGATATCCATCAAAACGGCACATATTTGGTTTAATAAAATTCGTTTCAAATAGGAACAAAAAATTTTTAATGTTTTTTCAAATTTGTCACCGAACTTTTTCGAACACCCATTATTTAGGATCTCTTTCACCAAAGATATTTAAACACACCTTAATTTAATTAAAGATATTTATTTAAAGTCTGTTTGAAAAATTTCCATTTTCACGAATTCAAATAATCAAACAGTAGAAAGTATGGCAACGTTTTGCTATTTCGCATTACAAATGGTTATTTTAAGAGATACAAAAATCGCATGTAATTCTCTTTGCCTCGTACTCGTATCAGTTATGAGCTTCGACCTATTGAAGAAATGATTATGTACATTAACAGACGTTTCCGCATACATATGGATGCATTTGAAACAATAAAAATTTAAGAATGACCAGAGGCTAGTGGCGAATCATTTCTCATTTTCTATTTATAGAAAATAATAATATAAAGCTAATAATTTACATCTACTGTCAACCACACACAATAAATAAAACACGAAAAACGCTCTGATGATGAAAGTGTAGCAACTTTCGAAAACAGCATGATATTCCGTTCCGGCTAGTGTCAATGTCAGTGTAATTTACAATTTTGTTCTTTTGATTTAGTTTGTTTCTTAGTATATAACTATCGCATGTAATTCTCATTGCCTGTAAAGGTATCAGCTTAAACTTATTGAAGAAAATATCAAAAAATTTTTGTTTTAATTTTTTATTTTGCAAAATCAATATTTAAATGGAGATTGCTTTCAGTATTAAAATACGAAATGAGTATCTGCTGACGAAATTGCCAAACGCCATTTAAATAAAATAGAACAGAGAGAAAAACTTTATTTTCAGTATTATTTAGGTATTAATAATCCATAATTTATCTAGTATTTCTGAAGTCTTCCATTGTTCTTATCTATTTTCTTCATTTTTTTTTTTTTTAATTATGAAATATCACCAGTTGTGCGAAAACTTTTTACGAAACTGAAATGTTGTGTGAATTTGAAGATATATTTTACAAGACGCGGAAATTAAATTTAATATTATAATTCGACATTTAATTGCAATCGATTGAAGAAGATGTAAAAAACTTACCAATTAAAGCTGACACAGAATCCGGATGTTTACGCATTAAAATCCTTTCCATTTCTCTACATTGCCTTTGTAAGTCTTGTATTGTTTTCACATCCCGCTCCTTGTGTTCCTGGGCACGTTTCTTTTCTGCTCTCGTCTCTTCCAAATCATTTTGTAGCATCTTTTGCAAACCCAACGCTTCGTCACGATCATGGCGAGCCGATTGTAATTCGGTTCTCAAAACATTCGCACATTCATTCAAATGTTGAACATCTAGTTTTAACACCTCTGATTCTTCCTGCAACTGTGTATTGCTTTCACGCAAATTACGATGCAATTGAGAGACCGTATCATGCTGTATGCGAAATGATTCTAAACGTTCTTCCGTGTCCTTGAGACGTTCTTGCAACTGTTCCATTTCCTGCTTAAGAGCATGCTCACGCGTTATTGAAAGCATGGAGTTGTGTGTATCAATGGGTGAAGAGAGCGTTGAGACAACATGTATTGGTGATGAATTGACTGATTTGTCGCAGTAAGTACGTGCTGTTGTGCCTATGCCAATTGATTTAACGATAGGTGAGGCAGGAAGTGGCATTTTTGCGGTCTGAGAGGGGGTAAAGGTGCTGATGGCAGAACTGCTCATGTGCGCTTGACTACTAATACCACTATCGGGTGTAGTTATCGAAGATCGGCGCCTAAAATAACTACCAGAATTACAACGTTCAGGCGTTGCGTTTGTTGCCAATCGTAACAGTGGACTTGCCAAAAGATTCGGTGATGAGACAGTTTGTTTTTGTTCAATTTGCTGTAACCGTTGTGGCGCCTGTTGTTTCGACCGTATTAAAGGTGAGGTATTTGAATTGTTTGCACCAACATCACAACTGGGACGTCTAACAAGTGTAAAGTCAGTTAATATATTTTGTGCATGTTGTTGATTTTGCTCCAAATTCGTACGTGTTGAAATTATTGATGACAGCGAACCGTATGTGGAATTCGTCAAAGTAATTGAATCGTTATCTAATGCCACTGTTAACATTTCATTTCTGCATTTATTTCTTCTTGCTGTTTCATCATCATCACCAATCACACATTCAGCATCGACATCATCTTCCTCATCGTTGTCATCCACAATTAATTCAATTGTTTCCATGCCTTCGGTTATTTCTTCAATCTGTAAAGAAGAAAATATACGCCATAAAAATATGAGATGCATTGCCATCATCGGAGTTTAAGTAAGAAAAACAATTTCGTACTAATAAATATTTGTCAATTTAAATGCACTTAAATGCCCCGCACATAATTTAAATGAAAGTGTACTTTTTGTAAGACATTTCCATTTTCACTCCTTTAAAAGTCTATTTATTCTTATTTATTGTTCGTTTCATTTACTTCATTACATTATTCAGTTCAACAATAAAAGTTAAATTTGTTATTCATTTGTAAAACTGTAAACAATTTGTGCTGTTTAAACTCTATGCACACAGCTTCTATTTAGTTTTCATTCGTAAATGTTTCTTTGGCGGCTGCTATCTTTTGTCTTCTTATCGATTGTTACAAGTGAATACAAGCACTTTCGCTTTCGTTATCATTCATGTTTATTTAAGGCATACAAATAATTTCGATGCGTGAGTATATTTGAGATTAAATTTAATTTTAATAAATTTCCAATTGGATTTAATGAGGTTGTACGTGCCTATAAAGCTAACGAGACCTAAAAACTGCCAAATGTCCACCTTAAATAACACAGTAATCAGATAGATCTGTGCAAGAAATAGTAATTGCCAGCAAATGCCGCAACAGCTTAATACTTTACTGAGTGTAGATTTCAATTACAAACCTAACTGAGGCGAGAATACGATACACGAATTGTAGAGAATGGCGGCCGGCGGACTATCAATTGTGACATGAGAAAGTGCTATTGTGTACTAGAAATGGAATGGGTTCATTAGCAAAAGCTGATAGCATTATGAGAAAGTAGAAATATTTTTCAATTTGACAATATGTGACAGCGCATAGAGAAAGAGACCTAGGGGTAAAAAAGCAATTTTCACTTTTTTTTTTTTTGATGTGGACAACATCTGAGCATCGAATGAAACCGATCCCATGCCCCAAAAGTGTTCCCTCCCAGAGATAAAAATTATTCAAGTATGACAAAAAATTGCGAAAAATATCATGGACGAGGCAAGGAAAGCTCCGCAAACGATGGCAAAGCCAGGATTGATTACAAAAAAGGTAATGTTCCGTGTCCGGTAGAATTGAAAGGCAATTGTTTATTATGAGCTACAATCTGGTCAAACGATTGCTTTTAATCTCTACTGTCACCAATTAACGAGATTAAACTAAGGAAAGATAAACAGAAAAAGTGTTGCGTTCCATTCCAAAAAAGCCAGCGCACACACATCTTGATGACGCCGCAGAAACTGAAAAAGTTTGGCTGGGAAGTTTTGATGCATCCAGCATAAAGCGCGGATCTTGCATCTTAATGGTTTACATTTTAATTTCGTAGAGCACTGTAAAAAGCACTTGGATCAGTTTTCCAACCCAAAAGTGTTCCCTCCCAGAGATATGCGCGTTTTATGAAAGTGATGGTACACCAAAGATACACATATTTAAATCTTTAAAATGGCTCTCCTGAACACTACCGGTTTTTACCCTTAGGTCCCTTTCTATTTTGCGCGTCACATATGCTTTTGCCAACTACAATTGAAAAATTTCATCAGGATGTTGAAAACATTTGTCCAATTCACAAGCTCGTACTAATATCGTATGCATCGTGTAATCATTTTATTATACAGTGTTGTATTTTGGTTGTTGTTAATTTTCATACAAATATTAAATATATAGTTGTATTTAGGCCAGGTCGTCGAATATAAAATTTTTTTTTGATTAATTTTATAAAAAATCCATAGACTACTGTCACATTGCTGCGTCATTTAGTTTGTGTTTGGCAGCCATTAAAAGCAGACAACCTCATGAATTTAAACTAAAATGGAAAAAAGTGAATTTCGTATGTTGATTAAGCAATATTTTTTCTGAGAAAAAAAAACCGGAAAAGACTTGATAAATACTATGGGAACTCTGCGCCATCAATTTCAATGGTAAACGCGAACGTGCAACAAAGATTACCTAGAGAAAGGTCGAACGATCGCCGGCAGATATTATTTAGAGCTTTTACACAGATTCGATATTGATTTAAAGCAAAAACCACCATATTTGGCAAAAAAACAGTGCTGTTCTATCAAGCCAATGCACGAGTGCACATGTGTGTAGTCAGTATGGCAAAAATCCATAAATTGTGCTACGAACTGCTACTCCATCCATCACATTCTCCAAATTTAACCCTCTGCGACTATTTTCATTTTCCAAACCTTAAATGGGTGCTATGATATGCTCATTTTAAGTGCCTTAATAAAAAATTTGGAAAAACGCTGGACTAAATATGTAAAAAGAAATAATATTGAAAAATAAAACGGTTATTTGCTGAAAAAATTTTAATTCCACGGAGTCACGGAGTTATCAAACAGCCCTTGTATATTAAAAGCTAATCCTGTTGAAAAGACGCTGATTGATGTCTGTTTTTGGGTAATTTTTTTGAACGCTTCTTTCTGAATTTCTCACAAGACCAGCGATTTTAAAATATCATTTTATTGTGCGATATTTTTACCATTCGTTATATCGAGTATAAAATTAATACATAATATTCGCTATATAAGGATGTTAATGTAAAAAATTATGACGTTAGTCATAACGTATTTTCGAGCGATTCGTTATACGGAGATTTGCATGTACATATTCACCCTTATCGTGATAGGCGTAGACGTATTTCGACTACTGGCGTATTTGTAGTCGCATGTGTTGTATATATTAGCGTTTTCGCCAACTACGATGCAATTTGTTAAATACGCTTCGTTTTCGAGACGAATACGCCAATCACGATAAGGGGGATTATAAATTAACGATACTACATATTTGCCTGTCCACAAGCACATAAACACATATCGCGTTTTTTTTATAAACGATAAACCATATGACAGAGCTTATTTCAATATGACAACCGTCAAGATCGTAAGAAATCGTTGGAATAACGTTTGTTTTAATGGATTTAAATGGCCAGAACAATTGCCGGATAAGAATCGAAAAGAGAATTTTTCGAGTCAGACACCGCAACTCCGACCAGAGTTAACGAATATTTTCAAATAATTTACTTTTTAAATATTTTTTAATCATACAGAAAGATAAAATAAAAATTTTAACCTGCTACAGTTCTGCTCGTCACTGTCAGTATGTATAGAAGCGGCTTTAACTATTTATTGCTTTTTCTTTCCCGCCGCACTGAACAATTGCCAATATTAAAATTTACCAATTATCGTACATAAGACACGATTAATGTGTTTGTTGTTGCTATTGCTTTCCAACAGAATGCGTAGTTGAATATTGCAGATTTACTATAAAAAGGAAAAAGTAGATGAAACATAAAATAAGAGCAATAACTGCGTACAATAATAAAGTAACAGCAACAACAGTTGATAGTTAATTATAATCTTTATCTGCTGCCGTCAACATTTATTTGATCGTTCTCAAACAACTTTGGTGAGTGTACGTAGGGGTTATTAGAAATTATTTCTTTAAATAAATACTTCTACAGGGTGATTTTTAACCGTTGGGCTTTTAAAATTAAAAACAAAAAAAAAAAAACAAAAAATTTGCAAAACCGGTCAATTAATGCCTGCCATTTACATTTTGAGAATTATTTCATGTGGTTCATTCGTGAGCTCCAATTTTGGCATACTTTTTCCAGAATTTTTTATTTATTTATTGTCTGCATTTCTCCAAGCATGTATATATAATATTAGTTTTACTATGAATTAAGAAAACTAATTATCAAGTTACTTAAATTTGGATTTAGTGTAAAATTAATAAATCTATATACAGTCAAACCGCGATAATTCGTACTCCTATAATTTGAATACGTCAACAATTCGATATAAACCAGAAAAACTCTTTAATTCGTAAAAATTGTAATTGTTGAAAATCTAAATTCAAAGTTTATAAAAAAAATTTAATTACAAAAGCAATGTTTTTTCAAAATTTTTTTTTAGAATTAACCGAAATTTTTTGTGTTTCTTTAGATTAGTTTATTTGCAGTTTTCCTGCAGTGTATGACGTAGCAATGCTAAGAAAACTGGCTCTGGGTGGTGTTCACGCCAAATTCGGCAATTGAGCCAAAAATAAGCTTCTTCGCTGAAGACAATTTTTCGATAGCAATAGTTTTGATAAAAAAAAAATACAATGATTTACAAGCGTTGTTCGTTTGGTAGTCTAACCATGGTGAAATGGAAGATATTACTGGTCATTTTCGGCATTGCGAACATTGAGCGAATTTTTTTTACTCTGAAAAACCAAATAGCCCTTTATAACGCCAAAGGGGCAAAATATTTTTCTCTATAAAGCAATAGAAGTACTTCATGAAAGACTATTATCGTATAGTTTAGACAGATAGGAATAATGAGAGCTTGGTTGGATTTGTTAAGAAACTTTACGAAATTGTCTAAATTAATTACAAACCTGTTTGTCCTACTATCGTTTGGTTATAATGCGTTCGCAGCTTTCTCTGCATAGCAAATATACGAAAAATTTTTAATAACTGAGTATAATTAAGCGTTCACGTCATAATGGCATGTCAGGTCAGTATTCAATTAGATTCTAACAGATTTTGTAAACACTTTTTCCAATCTAAGCGGTAATCGAAGCAGACCACCACTAAATCCCTTTTCGACCCCCTTCATATTATAATGATTGTCGTCGATCGAACAGTACACTCATTAAGCATTGAGTTCTGCACTAGACCTAGCATTTGCTCTGGACTCTATAGACCTCTGGTAGTCGAATAGTAATTCTCGACTTCAAACCTCATCACTGAGTTATAATGAAACATACCAGTCACTGCTAGAAATCGAACCTAGAACCCCGACACTGAGGGACTAGCACCTTCCCTTTTCCGATCGTGTTTCTTATTTATTTTGCTTTTAAAAGTAACTTTTATGCTCTTTTAATACCCGGAATATATTTTCTGCCCATTTAAAATCAAATTAATGCAATACAAAACTATTTTTCTTACTCATCAGTAAGCCTTCAAGCACATGTTTATAAAAACCCGCAAAAATTATTTGAGAATGAAATGGTTTTTTCCTGTTTGTATTTTAAAAACATAATAACATCCTACAGAAAGTATTTTTTTCAGTGTTGTCGAGTACTTAAGCAATCGAACAGCACTAAAATGGTTTGTTTTTTTTATTGTTTGTAGTCCATTTTCTACCTACCACTGTGCTTAAAATAGCAATCTTTGTTAATAAGCAGTCGCTATGGGATGAGCACTTCAAATGCAACAAGTAAGTATAAATGCAGAGTAATGCTGGTACATAAAAAAACTTGCAAATTTACATTACATTGGCAACAGGTCGGTGTTTTGTTCGACTTTACATAAATGCAATTCAAATAAAAAGCATATAAAACAATTTCTTACTTTTTTAAATTTAATGATCATGCAAAATAACAAAAAGAAAAGAGTTAGGAAAGAGAGAAAAAAAAGAGGACTGTTACCAGGCTTCATAACGATGCGCGAATTGAAATTAGGGATGGCAAACGGAAATCCCGAATCCCTAAATAATCTGGGATTTTTCGAGATTGTCAGGATTTTCAAAATCAGGAAAATTTTAAAATATTTCAAATATAAAATGTTTATTTTATTTATACAGGTTGTCTGGTAGCAGATTTATATTTTAAAATTTAAAAAAAAAACATAATAATTGACTCAAAGTTTTATTAAGAGCATTGAACGATAGAATAGAAATGCGGATTTAATTTTTTTAAAGAGTATGTCATCCAGTTCCTTTTTTAAAATTTCATGAATAATCGCTCTTGGAAGTCCCAGTCAGGCTGCTCTTTTCCGTATGGAAAATCGCGGATTTTCACGTAAACTGCTTTCAACCAGTTCAATGTTTTCGGGAATCCTTGAAGATTGACTGGGCCCTGGTCGTGGGGCATTCATAGCCGAAGCAGTTGCGCGGAATCTCTACACCCACGAATGAATTAAATTTACACTCGGTCCATCACTTATTCGCCGAATACCGAACTTTGAACAAAATTGTCAACGAGCAATTACGTAAGAATCATTACTCTTAAAAAATGTCTCCACAGCGAACGCGCGATGCTCACTCGACCACTGCGACAAATCCGCACAATCGATAATTACAACCCTCCCTCATCCACCGTTTATTACTTTTTGGGATAATCGTTTTTAAAAATATAAATTTCGCGCCAGACACCATGTATTAATAAAAATCAATCTTATAGAAACTATTGGTGATTTCCTTTCTGAACAAAAATGTTGCCCTTTCCCTGCATAACATTTTCTACAGTTTGCCCATACCTTTAAAAAGTGATACATTTTTTACTGCCACAATGGTACAAAATATTTGAGATTTAACATTAATGTATACTTAGCGTTTCACTGTTTCTACGGTTTTTAGCACCATTTTATCAATAAAAATCGTCAGCAACATTTATTTCTAATCACCTGCTATTACCTAGAACAAACTGCAAAAACTTTATATCAAAAATTTTTCAAAAAAGTTTACATTAAAATAAATAATAAATTAAACAGAATCTTCTTTTAACAAAAGTCTGACGGACTCTAGTCAAAGTGAAGAGTATATTGATTTTCATAATTCTTATTTGTATAAAAAAAGTACTTAACAAAGATGTAAAAAATGTTAGTATATCACCCCGACTTGAGAGTAGAGGGTCAAATATGTTGCATTTTTGCCAGTTATTTGTGCAATATATTTAGAAAGTAACGAAATAGCTTTTTTTTAATGTTACATATTTTTTAAAATGGAACAGAAATAGTAACGAAACGTAGCATATATGTAACACTTTTGTCAGAAAAGAAAACACCATATGATGGCTTTTTTTAACTGTAGAACATTTCAGTCAGCACTTTTATTGTCTTTTTTTAGCACAGTGTCTTATAAAGAAAAACCAATTTGTTTTATACATTTTATACAGAATTTGATTATTTTGGCACCATTTCCATCTTTGCTTATAAAAGCATTTTTTTTCAAATGGCATAAGGAGTGGTTTTAAAAAACAATCAAAATACATCTCACCAATTAAAATCCAACGTTTTCAAATCCATCGATAACACACCAAATACATTTGGAAATACATAAGTGAGTATTGTGTTTTTGTAAAAGCACAAACTTTACGTTCCAATAAATCAGCAAATGAAATAAAACAACTGGGAACAAATTTGGCAACACTGAAAAGCAATAAATATCTCAAGTGCAGCAAAAGTGGCAACCGACTAACCCACAGACCAAAAGAAGTAGCGATCATAAGCCGACCGTTAAAATGATAAAAAAAAAGAAGGAGAGAGGAAGTGAAAGAAGGATTTCCAGCATGGCGAAGGCTTATATTTTGGTTCTTCAACAGTCGTTTGTGTATTTCTTTATATTATGTATTTACAATTCAACAGTTAAACGAACATGGTAAGAGAGAATCCAAAGAGTCTTTTAACACTTAATGAAAGACCGAACTATTTGAACAAAAAATATTTACCTACGTACTCGTACAAGTAGATGCCGCCTTGTAGTCCTATCACTTTTCATTGAAAGTGACAGCAGCTTTCGGTATTTACATACATACAATTATATGTATGGATACATACATATATACATACATACATACATACATATATTATATATTTATTTAATTTTTTCTTCTTGTTAAATGCAAAATAAAAACTACGTTTTTAAATTTGTATTGTATTATTGTTTTTTTATGACAAGTTATTAGAAAAATGGAAAGTGGTTTGGTTTGGTAACTTAACATGTTTACTACCAAATTTCTTGCTGCCGTTGACTGTCTATTTGTTAGGTCTTTTTTTTTTGCTACATGCATATTGAAACGAGATAAGATGAGATGCGTTATTGAGACCGACAGCTGAATAAATTGTTTAATGATAGTCGAAGTGTAATTTCAATGAGCAACTATTTATGTTTAATCTAAACATTAAAATATTACAAAAATTCCTTTAAATAATTTAAAAGGAAATTTATGGCATTTTTCGAATTTGAGTTTTTAGTGATTCCTATTCATTTCACGCAAATACACCTTATAACGAAAATTTAGTGCAATGATCTGTTTGATATTCCCATTGGAATGCCACAGTTTGTGTTATGGTTTTTCCTTCTCCCGTAAAGTTACAATAAGTTAGTTAGAGCGTTAGGGAATTCGCGTTCTACAGTCACAAGGAAAAAAGATTATTTAAAAAGTGAAATCGGTTAAAATTGCCGTCTTCAGTTGCCGCACGATAATAAATATCATTTCTATCACATGTTTGCAATTAATTGGGGGCAAATAGCACAATACTATTGTGGGTTGGCGGCGCATGAGTCAATAAATTCCTAAATCACACGATTGGCATATAAAATAGACCAATAATTGGTGAATTACGATAATCGTGTGATCCTACCTTTTTTGGTTAAATTGTTTAGACAATACACAAACATACGATTTAACGAAAATTCGATATAACGAAGGGGTATATTTTCCCATTAGCAAACGTTTATTTTACGCGCCGTTTAAAGAATGTTATCTGGTATCTGTCATTCATAACCATAACAATATTCATTTCATATTATGAAATAAAAATTAAAAGGGGTTTTCGCTTTCTCGGGCATTATTTTTCACACAACACATGAGTTTTTTTTAAACGTGACTACCGCGTTGTACGAGAGTTGCATGTATTGAGATGAAAAATATTGATAATGTAATGCTGAACGACTCTAAATTAATATAAAACTTATTTGTTCGGTATAACGAATATCCCACTTTAACTGAAGCGTTTGACATTATATCATTCGTTACAACGGGAAACGACTGTAGTTTGGAGTCATCTTTTTTTTCTCCAAATTATGTTCAGGCATTAACAATCCCATTTCTTTAAATATTGAATCATTATTTAATGGAACTCTATTTTTTGTATTTCCTCAAGTGCCGATAAGTAAAAGTAGAGACAATTAGATTTAATTTCAGAAATATTTTTCTTCAAGGATTTTTTGATTAAGAGTACCCCACATTCGTGGCCGACAAAAATTTCCTTTTTAGCAAAAATTTTCTTTTCCATCATTATATGATAAAAAAAATACTTACATTTTGGCGTATGCAAAAAATCTGTTCGATTTTCTTTATGTTAGTATTTCAGTATCAAACCTACATGTAGGGATTTTCCCCTACTTTTGGCAACACTGGTCCTTGGTTAAAAATGTAAAATGTACGTTGCACAAAAAATTGTCTGTCTTTTAAAACACAATAGTATGTATCTGTATAATTCAAGCTTAAACGATGTTCGTTGCTAAGAGCATCACGGTAGAACTGCTGGATCGGTTTCCATAATTTTTTCTGGATATTGTTTGAAATATTTTGAGGTTGGGAAAGAAAAGTTGGACGTGAGCGAAGCCGCCGATAAATGCTAGTTTTCCTTAAAACCATGTCTATGGCTTTTACAATTTTTTTTTTTCATTTAACCACATATTTTTAAAATTTACTGATATTTCTTCCCCAAATCTCGAATTGTTTTTTTTTTGGATTTTTAGTTTGTAAATTGCATTTTAACTCTTTAAATTTAAATTGCAAACATAGAAATTTTTATGCATATTTTCTTATTATTTAAATTACAATTTAACATTTCTTCTTCGGGTGATTTATGCAAATTAGGCAATAAATTTTAAAAATTTAATAATTATAATAACAAAAATAGATATGCATGTACATACGTGAGACTACCACTAAAATCAATAGTTTTCTTCTCATCCATAAAAATATTAAAAAAAAAAAGGAAAAACGCATACTTGGAAAAAATACATAAAAAGTAGTCATTTAGAGAATGGCACTGTGTGAATTGTAGACACTCGTAATATATGAATGCAAAGCAAAACGTGTGCTGACAAATGAAAGTCAAATGAAAAATAATAATGAAATGTAAAAATTATTTGCATAAACTAGATTAAATAGTTCAAAACATAAATACGCGCATTTAAACACACTTACTATACGTACAAAATGCCAATTATACATGCATTTGTGTATGAAAATAAATGTGAAACTTAAGTTAGAAGCAATTTTGCAGAGATGGTAAGTAAATAGATAATACATGCAAGGAAATTGATTAACAGTATAACAATTTTAAACTGATCTTGAATATTTATTTATATACATATGTATATATTTATTCAGTCTTTTCGTCGCTGCTAATGCCATCTTATCAGTAGACCTTCAAGTAAGTTCTTGGAAAAGCTAACTTCAATAAACAGCAGCAATTTAGTGAGCAGAGTTTTTGCTATGAAACATCGTAAGATTTGTGTTACCTCTATTTCTGGAGTTGAATATTTTGTTATATCGTCCTTAGTCCTATTTTTTGTTGGATATTTCTTTTTTTTAATATTTTAATATGGTATGGTATATATGTATGTAATATTCCATGCGAAATTTTGTCAAGTAACCTCAAAATAACCTTTTCTAAACATGCCTTAAGTACGAGTACACATGTACAAGGTGGTCCAAAGGAAATCACCCTATTGGAAGATGCTCTTATTTTTGCAAATGGCGGCCAATGTCAAATCTGTTTTGACATTTGTGAACTAGACAGATGTAGAATACAAGTGAACAAGCGCGTAACCTATGCCCAAGCCATCCTCAATCTCGAGGACGAAGTGGACGATTTTTCGACATTTCGATAATGAGCGATGAGACTCATCTCCATCTCAGCGGGTACGTGAACAAGCAAAACTAAAGTATCTGGGGCACCGAAAACCCGCGAGTGATGCACGAGGAGCCATTACACCCGTTCAAAGTGCGCTGTTCATGCTGGAGGAGTCAGCGGGCCATTTTTTTTCGAGAACGCCGCTGGTCAAACGACAACAGTGGACGGTGCGCGCTATAGGGCCATGTTAACCGACTTTTTTCTGCCCCAATTAAACGAATTAGGACTGGAGGACATGTGGTTCCACAACCGATATTCTGAAGGCGGCGTTCCCGGGTCGCCTCATCTCTCGTTGTGGCGATTTGCACTGGCCCGCAAGATCGCCCGATTTAACCGTTCCAGGCTTTTTTTGTGGGGTTTTTTGAAGTCCCCTGTTTACGTGAACAAGCCCGAGACCCTGGAAACCCTCAGGGCCAACATTCGACACGAGTGCGAGAATCTCTCGCCCGAAGTTCTCGCCGAAGTGATGAAAAATGCCATAAAACGAGCCCATATAGCAATCATTTGTGACGGCGCCCATTTGGCCGATATCACCTTCTCGACTTGACCAATAAAATTCTAAAGGTTCAGATAAACATAATCAAAAAACAGAATTGTAGTTTTTCATTTGGAAAAATAATAAGACCCAAACAACATCGGATGACGTCTTTTGGCCCACCTTGTACTAATTTTAAACAAATTACAAATACAATTTTCCACGTCTGAATATCATTTTCGTATTAGATGTGGTTAAAACATGAATGGAATTTAAATGGTAAATATGCACACAAAATAATGGGTTAAAAACCGCAGATAACAATTACAAATACGAGATGAACATAAAAATAAAAAAAAATAAAAAAAAACAAAGAAATACTGTTCATTTTTAGCACTGAAATATTTCAGTATACTGAGTAACAAATAAGTTATAGTTTTTGCTAGACGAGTCTGTTTGTCAACGGTTTAATATTTTAAATTAATGATGTAGCACCACAAACGAAAAGAACTGTACACGTATGATATACAAAATTGACATGGTCGGTATTGTGTAGCATTATAGGTGAAGTAAAATAATTAATAAGATGGCTAAAAAAAACACAGATTCTAAATATGAATGTGTCTCGTTGACACCAGAAACGGCGCAACACTGCCATAAAAGAGAAAAAAACGCGTGTTAAATGGGTTGTGAAATAAAGCTAACTCAAAGTTGTGAACCTCCAAAAAAAACAAAACACATTTTCGTTTAAGAACTGTTTTCTTCTTTTCATAGCCAATAATTTATATGGAAAGTTTTTAAATTATACAATTTTGTTTGAAATATATTTTTTTGCTAATGTTTATATTTTGTTTTTATTAATTATGTTGTTTGTTGTTGAAATATGGCCAAACCAGCAATTGCTACATGTAAACCAAAAATTGTTTTTCTATAAACAATTTTCATCGTCATGTTCGTCCGGTAGAGCGAATTTAGTCGCTCGACCCAGTTGTGTTCTTAGCATTATATGTACATATTACTCCAAATACAAGTAAAAACAATAAAATTAAGCAAACAAATGTTAAATGGGTTAAAAAACATAGCCAGCATAAACAATTTTATGGCCAATTTGCAAATACAATTAAGAAAAAACACAAATACTAGCAAACAGTCATTTCTCTCTTTCGCTAGCGGCAAGTGCAATAAAATTAAGAGATCTTTTAACTTTGAAATTACGTTGCGATAGTAAAATAATAAAAAAAGAGAATGTACTCTTGAAAATGCGAACAGGTGGCAAAACAAATAAAAGTAACATAAAAATTTGTTGAAAACATAATGAGATTTTTTATATATAACAAAAGCGAGCAACCAAACATACCGAAAAGAGAACAACTTACAACTTTAAGAGTCACAGTGGCCGGGAATTTATGGCAAAAAAAAAAGATTGATCATGACTAGCTAACGATGATGGGCATGTGCCTGCATTTACATAAATAATTGCTCTTTTTTCTTCTTTCTTCTGCCAACAAAAGAAATACATACATACAAACATATGAAATTAACTAGCCGCAATGCTGACTTACGCCTTTCAAGCCATGAAACGTGTGCGAGTACAGGTATATTGTTGCTTTTAACCTGGAGCTATTGCTGCTGATGTTATTTAGCCGCTGTCTCTGTAGTTGTTGTTATTTTTCGGCGGGGGGTTTATGTAGAGTATTTTACAGCAATAAATAAATAAATAAATGAAATTAACAGCAACAACAGCAAATCATAGTCAAATTGAAATGAATTTTTCTCGAGCTGAAGTATAAAAGCGCACAACGAGCAATGGGACATGTCTCATTAGTGTGTAGTAACAAATCTCGCAAAGATGTTTGCCGGAAGGAGATGTTTTTTCTCACTCGAAAAATTACCGTGTTTTAATATCGCGTTTTTAACGTGTTGGTGGTTACTCGTTGTCGGTCATGTATCGTCAATGTCTTTAAATCGTCATGGACGAGTTAACCAACAACTAAATGATAAACAATTGCAATTAAGTGAATTTATGTTGCCGGAGGCAGAAAGTGAAATATTACAAAATGATATGGAATTAGTGCCAGCTAATGATGATAACAGTGATATGTATTTATTGGTGCCAGCCACTGTTGCCAGTAAAGAACAAAATTTCCAAACCGTAACGGATCTAAATGAAACAGTAAATTCCGATAATGTGGAAAGAAATTCCGATATGCTAATGCAAGAAAGTGAAGATGCACCAGTTGCCCAAATTTTAAAATTACCAGAGGATGATTTAGAAACAAAAATTCGTCAGGATTTGGTAACAAATAATGAATTAGATCAAGAATTTCAAATAGGCAATGACAATAATGAGCAAGTTTCAGAGAGTGTGCACAATATTATAGCTGAAGCTGGTCCAGAAATTCAAAATGAATTTGTCGAAAGTGAAGAAAATGCTAAAACAGAAGAATTAATTCAGGCCGAACAGCACAAACAACAAGTTATGTCGTCATCAAGTGATGAATTCTCTGAAGAACATAAATACATTGAAGTAGAAAATGCTCAAGATAGTGCTACAGAGCACATAAATTCTGAACAGGAGGAAATGATCGGTGTCGCAAAGGATGAAACTATCGAAGCAGCTACAACAGAAGTTTCACCAGAAACTGATAATTCGCAATTGGATTTGCAGTTAGAAAGTTCTGAAGTGGAACCATTTTTAGCTGAATTGTTTCCGCAATCTCAAGAAAAAACTAGTGATGAAAATGCAAGTGGAATTGAGAAAATTGAAACTGCAGAAAACACTCCCGAATTGGAGATGCTGCACGATAAGAAAGACAAAAATGAAAAGTTTGAAGAAATATTAGCAATGGATGAACATGTTAAGAGTGAAGAACCAGAAGTTGTAATTGATCCTGAGGAGGAGAAGATTAAAACAAGTATAGAAACACAAGTTGATGACGAAGCCAAAAACCAACAGGACATGCAAGCTGCTGATGAAATTTCATCGGAAACCCAGGACGTTGATAAAGATCAAGCTATTAAAAACCCGCAAGACCTCGATGATAGTCAAATTATTGCAGAGGAAATCAAACATGTAGATGAGGAAAGCTTAAATGTGGAGGATGAAACAAATGTTAAGGAACATCAAGATGAAGAAACTAAAGATAATGAAACTGAAGAAAATCATGTCTTAGACATTCAAGCGGAAAAAAATCCATCGGATGCTGAAACTCAAGTGCAATATATTTCATCTGCATCACAAACTCAAAGCGTTGACAGTGGGCAACCAGCTACAAACCCTGAAAATCCTGCAGAATCAACTATTGATGATAACAAATCTTCTACAGAAACTGAACCAGACTATGAAAGTCAATATTTGGAGTCCACACCCATTTCAACAGATAATAAATCGGACGAAACTAAGCAGGATGAACAAACCTCAGCACCTCAAACTCTTGAAGAATTTAATAAAATCGAAGAAGACAAAGCAACAGAAAATGATTCGAAAGTGCCTGAACCGAATAGAGAGAATGAAGTGCAATCAATATATGAAGAAGATCAGAAAAATGAGAAAGTACAATATTCAGAGCAGACACAGCAAGGTGAGGAAATTCAAGGTGGCGAAGAAATTCCTTATGTTGAGGACAAAGGCGAAAATAATGGACAAATCGAAACTGCGAAAGAAAATGAAGTTCAGTCTGCTACAGAAACTATACATGAAGATGCCGACTATTTTCAAAGTAATAAAGAAGTTGTCAAAGAAACAGAATCTAACGAAGATGAAAAATATGTCGAAGAAAGTCAAATAGCTGAAGATGTTCAATATGCTGACAAGTTTCAAATGACCGAAGATATTGAAAATATTAAAGATGTCCTGCAAGAAGAAGTGTTGCCTGTGCAAGAATTAGCAAATGCTGATCAAACTCTTCATAATAAAGAAAGTGAAGAAATCCAACCTACAGAAAATACTAATGAACTAACTCACATTATTTCAAACTCTCCAATAAATGAAGAATTTAATCCTCTAGATGAACCCAAATTTGGCGAAGAATCGCAAACAGTTGAAGAAGGCCAAATTAATGAAGATGTACAAACGTTGGATAATGTTCAATCAATTCACGATGTTAAAGTGGAAACCGAACCCTTTGAAGAAAACAAAGTTGACACTGAGAAAACTGACGCTATTGATGCGCCACCTTCAATTCATTCTCAGGAAATACAACAATCTGAAAACCAGGAATTCATTAGCGAACAGCAAGATTCAGAGTCAGATGAAATTATACCTCTAGAAAATGTAACCGTTAAAATCGAATATGAAATACCCAACGAGCAAGAGGAAGAAGCGAATCCAGACCAATCCGATGCGTTTAATAACGAAAACACTGCACAAAATGCAGTGGCTGAGACTGTCAAACCCTTGGAAGACAAGAACACCCACAATGCTGATACCAATGAAAGTGAAACACCCCTCAACGAAACCATATCCATGTTAACAACCATTGTGCAAGTACCCACTAACGAAGAACAGGCACTACAACAACAACATCAAGATCATAATGAAGAGCTGACACAACAGCCGCAACAAGAACATGAACAATCACAAGAACACCAACCTACATTCGTGGCAACCATAATTTCAACCAACAACATCAGCCAACAAATTAATGAAGAACAAATTTTTAATTCTAAATTAAGACGTTACGATGGTGCTCAAGTGTGGCGTATAGTGGTACAAAATGACAGAGAAAGAAAATTAGCGGATGAACTACAATTTAAATATGGTGAGTTAAAATTAAACAAAAAATTAAAAATACTAAAAATAACAGAAAACTTAATTAAAAAGTAACATCATTTAAATTATTATTAAAGGGGTGGCGATGGCTGAAGTAGTCTGCACGTTGACTACAAAACCAAAAATTTCCTGGGTTCAACCCCAGTTTCAGACTCATAAACACATATCGCATTTTTCTCTGATGTGCTTTAGTGTGTCTTTGTGTCAGTTGTTGTCGGAAGGTTTCAGTGGCGAAGGCATAGTCGCTGGTCACTGAACAGTGAACAGTGAACGGCTTCAGCTGTATCCAATCCACTGGCACATCCGAACGCCCTCCTTCGTCGGTATTGTGTAGCGCCAGCGAAGTAAAATAATTACTAAAAATGGCTACTAAAAACGAAGCTTCAAAATATAATACTCCTCCTTGACATCAGAAATGCTACAACACTGCTATGAAAACAAATCACGTGCAAAAAGCAGTATTGTAAATTAGTGAACCTTCACCTCCTGTCATTTCTCGTACTATACCTTTCCTCTAGTTCCGGCACAATGCACCGTGTATGTAGAGGTCATCTCCTGAGTGCAATAACAAAAAAAAAGTTTGATTCACGCAAGACTCTTCACACAGTTTAAGTTTTGCAGGCATTACCCAAACATTTTTCAGCTTCAACCGTCAATCGTCAACGGTTACTTTTTTTTTTCTATCTTGGAGCAGCACTCAGGGTATGACCCCTACACATGCGATGCATTGTGCTGGAACTAGGAAATTAGGTTATGGGAAGGAGGATAGTGGGAGTAGTTTTTATGGACATTTGATTTGAATTTTCCCACATCATAAGTGACAGGAAAGACCTCGGCAGGGAGCTTAAAACTTAATGTATCCCTTTGATATCAGCAATACTGCTATAAAAACGTGCAAAAGCAGAGTTTGCCTGTCCCCTCACCACATGTCAACTACCACCAATTTCCTTTATATAAACAAAAAAAGACATATAAATTTGTTAATTGCATTATAACTAAACAATGCCGCCTACTTCGCATCGCTTTATTGAGTGTAGCAATTTCATTTTGGATTTTAAATCATAATTGTTTCTTCCAATATAAAGTGGAAAATTGTCAGTCTGCACTGCACTGAACTGAATGCATTTAAATTGAGGCCATAACGGTTTTCTGTTTATTTGTTTGTGTCGTCATTGTTTTTTTTTATAAATTGTGAGAGATTTGAAAAGCATTTAATCTAAATGACTGTAAAATGCAACCACAGTTTCCATTTTCATAATGAGAAAACGTTGAAAAATACTTATAATATACAAACATATATAATCATAAACACTGCGAAAAAAAAACGTTGAGGTTTTTAGTCTACGATTATATACTATACATAGTTTTATTTTAATATGTATTTACTTGTAGGCTTTAGAGGTCAAGGCTAAGAGTCAATTTATACGTCAAATATAGCAGAAACAATGTGTCTTTTGCCCAAGAATACAATGTGAGTGTATTTTCTAAAGAGACTCATAAAAGTTAACCGGCATTTCCTCCTTGATAATGTAATTTTGTGCAAATCTTAAGGAACGAACTTCCAATTAGGAAAATTATTATAATATTTTAACAATGGAAGAGAATTAAAAATTTAAACATTTGAGTTTAGTAAAACTTGCAGTGTAGAAAGTGGTTGAAAGGCTTTTATTCTTCTAATTTTCGCTGAGGCAATTGTTCAAAAACTGTGTGGCATATGGGAGTACAGGTAGACCTCGTATAACACGTGCTTCTTTTAACACGAGCTCGATTAAATACAATTAATATTTTGTGAAATATTGCTGTTTAACTTGACAAATAACCTCACGGTTTCTTTTAACAGCTTTTCGTTTATATTCTTTTCTGAACACTGATTTTTACCTGCGGTCAAATTAAATAGAATTGCAACCACGTTTGGAAAATTAATAAATTGGTGAAGAATATATTTATATTGAAGATTTATTGTCTTGTATGTAGTAGGTTGTCAAACCGTGGATATATTTTTTTTTTTAATTTTATAGCTAATTTTAATTATATTATTAATTGACCTTCTTTTTTATATTTTTTGAAATATATTTATTAAGCTTGAGGACTTTTTTTTATTTTATTTTGTTTTATTATTCGATATTTCGTTAACAGCTTGTTAAATGTTCACTTCTACTAGATACTGGCAAACATCATTTACGAAGTAATATAGAAAGAAGGAAATAAGTCCTCAACGCAACAAATCTCTAGTAATAAAAATAAAATTTATTCAATTTAAATTAACTTCAATATATTATTTAATTATTTTATATTAAAAAATATAGGAATTAGTTCATTTCGGAGATTTCGGTAATTTTTCGTATTATTTTCATAAATTAATTATGAACTTAAACACAACTAAATTTGCATTAATTCTTTTGTAATAATTGTAGTTTAAATGAATATCACTAATTCTAAATATTCTCATTTAATATTTTCTGACTATGAGTTGCAAAAATATTGCTAGTCTATTAAAAAATGATCCGTTCTATCCATACTGGGCATTCGATATCGATTGAAAAGTCGCGATTCAAATTATTGTATATTTTTTATTTTGTTCGATATCTAGTGCCATAATTTGCCGCCATGGCGCAGTTACCACAGTAGACCGTTTGATATAGTACTGGCTTTAAGATGGGTTTAGTTTAGATGAATGGGCGATTTTGAATCGTCAGAAATAATATATTTGGGACTCGTGCCTACCACAATTACCACAACTAATGAACTGATGATTTATAGATAATTTTTAAGTTTTTTGAAAGCATTGAATGTTATAATATGCCGTCTGCAACGCTTTGGACCACCAGAGCAGCTGGAAAACCGATCCGTCAGTGTATATCGTAGTGTCGAAGTTGTTTCCAATATCACCCCTTTTCCGTGTCTCATAGCACTATGTAGTCCGACCCACATTCTCAGGTCTAGAGGTAGCCAGTCTAAAGGTCACGCATGTTCTTAAGACCATAACCACCATCGGCCACCTACTACCAGTCTTGCAGCCGCACTACGTACTGTGTTTTATATGTAAATTTATATAAAAAAATTTTAGTAAAATAAGAACTATACATACATATGTCTAAGAATGGCTTTTGGAAAATCGGGGAATGCAAAATTTCCTTTTGTCACTGTTTTTTATGCATAACACCTGATTTTGCTTTACACGATATTTTTGTAGAACTTAACACCCGTGTCAAAATAGTTCAACCTGTATTTCATATAATTTTCGACATTATTACTTTCTTAATAATTAATATCGAATTCTCTTTTTATTATGTTTACCTTACCTATTTTTATATACCAATATTATCAAATATTTATTGCGAAACAAAACCAAGAAATAACGATAGTTTAAATGGTCTTTATAGACATAAATAAGTCTTGAATTTTTGTACCATTAATAGTCGTTCAATTAAAGTATTCAAAAATTTTATGAAATTACACTGTTCTGCTTAACAAGTTACCGATGGAATTTCTTCATTTCATAAAAATTTTATTAACGCCTTAAAACAAAACTAGGTTAGTTATGTGTTCTAAAAACATACATAAACCCCCTTAACTGATACTTTTTTTTTTTTATTATTTAAGGGGTTTTTATAACTAACTTTGCAGGTTCTTTCTAATTGTATTTGTATCTAAATAACGAGTGCAACCTACTTTTTCATACTTTATAAATAGAAAATTTCAATAAAAGGCAAAAATAGTAGTGATTTAAATGGAATAGCAAACTTTAAACTTACACTAACTATTTCTTTAAATTGCACAGTGGAGCCAAATACTAAATAAATGCTAACAAATTTCTTCACTGAATTACTTTTACTTTACAAATAGACGTTCAATTCACAAGCTCGTATTAACTTCGTAGCCATTGTGTAGTCTTTGTATTCACAGGTCTGGGAATATTCCTTTTTTTTTTTGATTAATTTTACAAAAATATTTCCAATACGTTATAATACGGAGTTCAGACATGCTTTTTTATTGAGTCTATATTCAGTTTATTTGCACAATAATTTTAGTGTTCAGACATACAAAATTTAGATAACTGAAAAAGCATTTGACAGCTGGAAAACAAAATTGTCAACGTCGTTACCATTTGTAGATACAGTCGAACTTCTCTATAACGTAGCAGTTGGGGACCGTAAAATTTCTACGTTATAGAAAAAATTCGTTATAGAGAAACTGCAGAAAATTTTGACTACATTTTTTTTATGTAGAAAATATATTTATTAAAACAAAAAAAATTGTTTTTACATGAACACATTAAATTTTTTTTATTAATACATACTTATGTGACTAAATTGATGCAAAAAAATCGATTGCTAAAAACTTCGCAATAGATGGATTATTTTGTGTGAAAAATTCTATTTAGGTCTTAAAAAATTGTACGTTACAGAGAGAACTTCGCTATAGGGAAGTTCGTTATAGGGGGATCAAAATGTATGAAAATACTCACAAAAATGTTGTGTTCACAAATTTTTTTTGATATAGAGAAGATTGCGTTATAGAGAAGTTCGACTGTAATATTGCTTACTAAACACACTTGTGACAGTGTTCTATTTCAAGTTTTACTCAATATTTAGAACAATTTCGGACTTATTGCACAATAACTTGATTTTTTTTTAAGACAAGACAAACTCTACGAAACTTTTAAGCTTGTCGGTAGAAACACCCTAAGCGGGAATCGAATACGCACATCCATATTGATAAGACTACATGCACTAGACTACGGAGGCACCCGTATAAATATTCCATATTTTATATGGAATATTGAGCTCAATAGTGGCGTTTATTGCGTAAAAGACAATAAAGGTGCATGTCTAAACACCGTATAACTAATACCACACAGAAATCAAAATTTAACTCTTACTACTTAATATTAGTATAAGTCGTACTCGAAAAATCAAGTACACATATGTACTTAAAACAAGCCGAAAATGAGATTACTTGAAAGAGTTAAAATGAGTACAAAATTATTAAATCATGAAAAAAAATCATAAATTAAGTACGGAATTAAATTTTTTATTTTTGTAATTCTGGAGGATTTTTTAGGTTTTCCAAAACTTTGGTTCAAGGTCTCCTGATGAGTTGGTATAAGAAGCAACGTAATGTACATATAGACTAAAATAACCATACAACAAATTAATTTATTTTTGGGAATATCTTTTTATGTATTTCAAAATTATGCTTTTTCCCGAAAAAAAAAAATATATGAAATGGTTTATTACATACCTTATGATATTGTCGTAAAGTATTTTTCAAAAAATAAACTCAATAATTTAGGAGGAGAGCATATCCATTTAGTATACTATTTCGCTAATGCTTAGTTAGCTCATCAGTGGATTTTTCTTAATTTCTGACTACAAATCCAAAATTCAATTAATCAGCTGAATACCGAACTCAAAACAAAAATTCTACAAATAAAAACATTACAATCCATTAGTTTACATATTTCTATTTTTATATTCGCTAACATTTAGCGAAAACGAATACGATAGTCATGAAGTAGGCCTTTCGAATATGAATGATCTGACAGACTTTGGTTTTTGCAACTGACCACTAAGTTCAAATACATGTTTTCTTCTAAGGGTTGTCACATTCAGTACGTCTCTATCAAAGCAAAATACGAAAGTTTGTCAACTTTTAGCTTTTCGCATACGTTGAGTCACATTTCACCCAAAATTGGTTATATTTTTTAGTGTGGAAATGTGGATATTTTTTGCATCTTGATTAATTTTTCCACCTAAATAATAATAAATATCTACATGTTTTTGTAATTTACTTGTTAAGTTTTAAAATTAGGTTTTATATCGCGTTTATTGAGCACAACTGTTAACGTCCTTTTGTTTTATTAAAAAATCGTTTTTCTTGTAACAAAAAATTTAAGTCTGCTGTAGCAGATGCAAAAAAATGACACAGTATTTAAATTAAAAATAGGCAAGTAATTATTTGCTCGGTTTTGTTTGTTTTAAATTGAATTGTTGTATGTAAATAATTATATTTTTTCATTTGTTTTTGTTTTTAAGTTATGACTAGTGCAGCAGAAATTGCATATTTATTTTAATAAAGTAAAGCGTATTCTGTAATTTTTATTTTTTTTTATTTTTAACTTTCTAAGAAAATTTTGCTTGAAGAATTTTTTTGGTTATGGCAACGCTGGCTATGAGTTGATAACCGTCAACGAAGTACTCATTGTGGCAACCTCATCGGTTTGTAGGTTAATATCAGTTTAGAAAGGCCACGTATGATGTATGACGAATTATATATGTATGTGTTCCGGCCTTAAACGTTTTGCCTAACACAAGACGTAAAAAATATGCAATATCAATATTAAGAAAATTAATACGGCATCATTGGCAAATTTATTTTGCTTAAATTAAGCCTAAATATTTTTTAGCAGATATGTTCATGCCAATAATCGTTTAATCGTTTGAAAATACGAATGCAAATCAAAAAAAATCTTTGCAAAATATATTTTTTTTATTTTTGCGATTTTAATTTTACACGAAGTTTTTGCTACTTTTAATACCCTGGAGGAATTCCTAGACGATTGATGTTTCAACTTTCAAAGAATTTTAAATTATCAGACTTTATAACATTTATGTAGTATCAATCGGCAATCAATCAGTTCCACTGTTCCCAATAACAACTACAAATCATATAAATTTAAAGCCTCTCTATGCCAAACAGAAAACCAATTTACATTCAATGCGAAATACTTATACTTATTTATAATTGTCGATAAATCAGAAATACGGGATAAAAACCAACTTTTACTTTTTTGTTTTCTAAATAATATTAAAAAAAAAAAACCATTGAAACAGAAAACAAGCCAAAACACCTACATCCACCATTAGCCAGCCACTATATACGACTATTAAATAATTTCCCATAAACTGGCAATATTGAAACCACTTGATTTTTGTTTTTGCTTTTTATCACTTTTCTAGATGGACAATTATGGAAAGAGGTCAAACAAGAAGTTGACTACTTGTTGAAGCCACAAGTGTTGGCTGAGGCTGAGAAGTATGTCAGAGCAGCAAATTTATCGCGAATTGTACTCATTGAAAATTTACAAAAAGTCATTGAAGTAGAAAACCCACCCGCTGAAGAAATTGCACAATTGCAAAATAGAAAAGGTGAGTTTAGTTTTATTTTTTTTTGTTTAATATTTTATTTTTATATTTCTAAAAAGTAAAAAAAAACACAGGAAAAGTTCAGACAATTTATGTTAATGATTATAGCTTCTTTAACACCACAAATTGGAAAACATTTTCTGTAAACTTGAGTTACTTTTATTGAGTTTTCCTTTCTGTCATATGGTGTTGCAGGCAACACAAAGTAAAGTGTTTATTTATTTTTTCTTTCAATCGCGTGTGTAAACATAACTAAGAAATAAATTTCAAGAGCAAAAAACGAAGTAACAAAAAAAATGTTATGTTGGCAAAATGAAGTGAAGAAGTTTTTTTAACTACACTTTTGGTATAGGAGTGTTTAAAAAGCTTACAACAAACACCTTTTTCTAATGGTGCCTTCATTTCAATAAACAAACAAAAAATTAAGTCAATGGAAAGACATTGGCAAAGAAAATCTTAACAAATTTTATACAGTTTGTCAAATAGTTGTTTGCAAAATAAAACAAAAATTTTTCTGTGCATTGTGTTGGAACTACAGGAAAGGGATAGTAGGAGAAATGATAGCAAGAGAAGCTTCAAAATATTGCAACACTGCTTTTGCACGTTATTTGTTTTATAGCAGTGTTGTAGCGCCTCTGATGTTAAGGAGACGTATTAAATTTTGAAGCTTCGTTATTAGTAGTCTTTTTTAGTAATTATTTTACTTAGCCGGTGCTACACAATATCGATGAAGGAGGGCGTTCTGATGTGCCTGTGGATTGGATACAGCTGAAGCCGTTACTGTTCAGTGACCAGTGGCAATGCCTTCGCCACTAAAACTTCCCGAAAACAACTGACACAAAGTCACACAAATGCACATCAGGAAAAAATGCGAGATGTTTTTTATGAGTGTGAAACTGGGGTTGAACCCAGGAAATTTTCCGTTTTGTAGTCAACGTGCAGACTACTTCGACCATCGCTACCCCCCATTGATACCAATTTACAACAACTTTAATTTGTTTTGATTTTTCTTTCCCTCTATATACATAGATATTAATTTTCGAAAATTGAGCTTTTATGATATTTCGATATTTTGTGGCCCTGGTAGTAGAGTCTGGCTATTTTCGCAAAGATGTCATTAAGGATGTTTGTATGAATGAGTGTGTTTGGCAGCGTGTGTATGTATGTAAACATCTCACAACTTCGAAACGCATCAACGGAATGACACCCAATTTTTCACATTCGATATATATTGAGCTCACTTAGATCTTGTCAGATAATAAACCGTTCGGTTCAGCAAATTTTGAAAATCTTGCAAAAAAAAGAAGAAAAAATGTCGATTGCTGCCAATTCGACTAAAATCGGGTAATTCCTTCGATCGTTAACGTATAATTTCGAAAAAAAAAATACATATTTTACTAATAACAACAAAAATCTACCTCAAATCGAGTTTAGATAGTCACCGATTTTTATAGGTGTAGGTTAGGTTAGGTGAAGAGATACTCTCTGAAGGAGAAGGCTAGAGCTTAGGTTCATTGTGATACCACAAGAAACACCCAGGGTTTAGGCGGGAATCGAACCCGCACATTTGAATTGATAAAACTAACTCTCATGTACTAGGCTACGGATGTCGTAAATTTCTCCAAAATATGTAAAACGGTTTCAGAAATATCGATGTCGAAAATATTGGACAAAAGGACCTTTCAAGAAATTAACTAATTCGGCAAACAAAACAAAAAAACAAGATCAAAAATTGCCAAACTGTGCCTGCCAACAGGGACGGCGCTCTTATTCTGTGTTTGACAAAAAAATAGGTTCAAATTCATTTAAGATTAATAAATTTTATATGATCCTAATTTAAAAATTGTGCTTTTCCCCCCAAAAAAATATGTGAAATGTGTTATTACATACTTTATGATATTCTCATAATGTAATTTTTTTATATAAATTAATAAATTTTTTTTTATTAGTAAACGGTGCTGACTATTAAAGAAATTCTATATTCGAAATTCTTAGGAGAGATCGCCGTTTCGGAAAATCTTTAAGCCCGGACAAAAAATATTCAGTAACAAAAAGAAAATTTGTTATTAATTTTCTATGCAAAGTAAGAAAAGAAAAGAAAACTTAAAAAATAAAGTAAAAAGACCTTTATTCACAAACTTTTGCTATATCTTGCTCATACCCCAAACGTCATTGGATTCATCATTTTTTTCTGTGTTTTGCGCACGTGTTAATGCTTACAGCACACTGATAATCTTGCTTAATTTATATCACATTAAATTAAATTTACCGAATTTAAATAAAAAGTAACATTTATCATTGATTTTTGGAAGATAATGTTTTTTTCAACTGTAACAATTATTTTTGACACTTGCAAGGCAAAAGTGTTAATAAATAAAATAAAATAAAAAAGATTTTGTGCTGTGAACCACGCTAGTAAGAAACGCTTGCAAATGTAAAATGTGAAATAAATACTATAGAAACCCTTAATTTTTCCAAAAAGTTATTGACGAAAAAAATTTTCAAGGAAATAAATGCAATTTAAACATGCAACGTTACGCAAAGTTGTTTATAAAATTTTATACGTTGAAGTTTTGGAAAGTTCAGTTTTCAAATTTGGAGAAAAAACGATTCTTAATATTAATGTCTGCTTGTTTTTGCATAAAGTGGTTACTTTTTAATTTCCATGAAATTTGTATCGTACAAAAATTCCCCCTATTAAAATACCGTCTTAAGTATTTTTTTATTTATTTATTTAAAACATTAGGGATAATTATAAATTATAACCTCAACCAAGCAAAAAACAAATGAATGTGTTCACTATGAATTGATAAATTCATGATTTCTCACGCACTTCTTTAGCTGAATTAATTTTTAATGACATGTTAACAAGATTATCACTTTTGAATTTTGGACCACCCTGTACAACTCTGAAAATATTACTAAAATTCAAATGAAATAAACCCCTAAAGAAATTAATAAAATAACTCCCAAAAACAGTTCGCTGAAGAGAAAGGAAATAAGCCAAAAGAAAATTAATTTTTATTATACATACATATATTCGTTTCACTTTTTCCATATGTTTCATCACTATTGATCAAAAGCTCCAATACTCGTCCTTTGGTAATCTCTTCATTTTGTAGCATTTTCACAAACTTAAAGAAAGTTCCTTTGCAAGACCTTCCTTCGGCCGGGCTCAAGGATTCTCTTCTCTATGCTATAACGAACACCGGCAACATGAAATAAAGTTTCTTTGCATGACGACTCTATAATATAATGAACCCGGGCTTCGTTAACTAAGGCTGCTATGCATGACCGGCCTTCGGGCGGGCGCAAGCATTTTCTCCTCTATTGTATAACGACCACCGGCTTCGATAAATAAAGATTCTTTGTATGACCGCTCTTCTATGGGGGATGATTTCATTTAAGTTTTCTGGGCAATATTTCATTATTTTGGAGCGATATATCATAAAACTTATTGAGGAAATTTTTCATAACCCATGTTTGGGGCTTTATTTTATTTCACACTCTGGGGACTTATTTCCTGGGCCCTTGTTTCGCAGCGCAACTTTTTATAGTATATTTTGTTTTCTGTTTACTAATCAGGTCTTTAGTGTATTTTGATGGGCCACCTTCATTAAAATAGTCAGCCCATGTGTAAGGCTGAATGTCCATTTAATTTCTTGGCACAGAAATATTATGCTCACATGATTTACAGTTGTTACTGCTTTTAAAATTAACTACCGGGCACTTCCTTTTTACATTTTGTTTATTTAATTAATTTATATTAATTTTTGTTCACCACTTTTCACTTTTCCAACTTTTTACGACTCTTCTTTCTTTCTTTTAGTATACAAAACATTTCTGCCACTGTGACGTCAGCATTAACAGCTGACTATTGTAAACAATAAAAAACCTGAGGAATGCCTAATTTGTTTTTTGATCTTTCTTTTTATATGGGACTAGCACTCAGGATATAACCCCTACACATGCAACGCATTGTGCTGGAACTAGAAGAAAGGGATAGTAGGAGAAATGACAGGGGTTGAAGCTTCTTCATCTTACAACTCTGCTTTCTGCACGTTCTTTGTTTTTTTTTATAACAGTGTTGTAGCTCCTCTGATGCCTAAACGACGTATTAACGTATTTTTTAAGCTTCGTTTTTAGTAGCCGTTTTTTTAGGAATTATTTCACTACGCCGGTGCCACCCAATACCGACGAAGGAGGGCGTTCTGATGTGCATGTGGATTGGTTACAGCAGAAGCTGTTCAGTCACCAGTGACTATGCCTTCGCCACGGATACCTTCCGACAACAATTGACACAAATGCACATCAGCAAAATGTTATTTTATGAGTCTGAAACTGGGGTTGAGAACCCAGGAAAATTTTTGGTTTTGTAGTCAACGTGCAGACTACTTCAGCCATCGCCACCCTCAAGTGCTATGAAATCTTAATGTTAGTCTCTTTAAAAATAACCTTACCCAAGTTACCAGCTTTTCCTCTTGTTTCTCTTTGGCCACGACTGTAGTTAATTGGCTTACCTCTCTATATATTAATAATAAATAACTTTTATTTATTTACAAAATAAGCAGAGGTCGTAACTGATTAGCTTACATAGATTACAATGATGAATTTTTATTGAACTTGAACATAAATTGTATAAATTGCTTTCCAGACACACAGTAGAATTCGATTGAATTCATGAGAAATGGTGTCGCTGAAATGGGTTAACAATTATGAATTTAAGGGCTCAGACGTTATTGTTAGTGATATTAATAGTTTAACGACGTTACTATTCAACAACTCCTTTTTGTTTACATAAAAAAAAAAACGTTGCTACCTTAACATTTTGATACATACTGTATATGTATCGTCGTAGTATCCACACATTGGCTTTTTGAACATTCATAAAAGCACCCCACCTTGATTAGTACTCGTACAATGCAAACAATAGCAAGAAGCCTAATTGCGTAAATGTTTAAGCAATTCATAGTGCGTTCAATTTACAATGATTGCGTTTTATATGCGTTTGGTGTGAGCTTTTGATAACTACATTTTTATATCGGAAACAATATTTAATAGATGTGTAATGGGGTGTGAATTAAAGACAAATTGAGTTGAAATGTCGTTCCTTGTTTGATCAATACATGCAATTGCTTCCTATTTTTCCAACTATGAGATTTAATATTTCATTGGAAAAGAAAAATCGAATATGTTAACTACAATAGCAACAATTTTTAACGAAGTTTAGCCAGACTTAAGAACAACAATTGATTTTTATATATAAGATATTTTATAAACTTACGAAACACTTAATGTACTTCAAAATTATATGGCGATATGAAGATTTTCTAAAACTTTCTTCTTTTCTTCTAGGATATCGTTTGACTTGGAAGGCTTATCACCGTTTGGAGGATATTCATGGTTACTTTGATTATTTGGCTAAAACTTATCCTGATATATGTTCCGTTGAAATTATTGGTTATTCGATTGAAAAAAGGCCTTTGAAGATATTAAAGTAAGTTTTGGACCGTTTCATAATCTCAACATTATTAAAAAAAAATTTTAAATTTATTGTAAAATACTAAAGGATTTCAAATGGCAATGATAACAACACCGCTATATGGATAGATGGTGGCATGCATGCCCGAGAATGGATTAGCCCTGCTGTAGTGACTTACATAACCAATCAAATTGTTGAAGGTTGGGATGATTTGCCCGCTTACATGCGTCAAATCAATTGGTATGTTCATGCCGTAGCCAATCCTGATGGCTACGAATATTCACACACTACCGATCGTTTGTGGCGCAAAAATATGAGACCACATGGCCGTGCTTGTCCTGGTGTAGATTTGAATCGCAATTTCGGTTATAAATGGGGTGGCAAAGGTACATCGGCCAATCCTTGTGCGCAGACTTATAGAGGCAGCAAAGCTTTCTCAGAACCCGAAACGTTTTATATTTCAAAATTCATTAGCAATTTCCCAAGAGAAACATTTAAGGGTTCTCTATCGTTCCACAGTTATGGTCAATACATTTTATATCCCTGGGGCTATGACTATCATATGGCTAAAGATATGCCTGATTTGGATTTGGTGGCCAGACAAGCAGGAACGGTAAGATGACAGCAGAATTAAAAAAAAAATATATATCTTATTTCTGCTTTCTTTTCAACAGATCATAACCAAGAGTACAGGTGCTAAATTTACAGTGGGCTCCTCGGCCACTACTTTGTATCCCGCAGCCGGCGGTTCAGATGATTGGGCTAAGGGTATTGCTGGCATTAAATACGCTTATACCATTGAAATGGGTGACACTGGTCGTTATGGTTTCGTTTTACCCGCCGAATATATCGAACCTAATGGCAAGAATGGTTTGACTGTTGCACAAACTGTAGCAAGGGCCATTACCATGGGCAAAAATAGCCGTAGACGCAAATTGAAGGCTCATAAGAACAAACAAAATGCTTTGTAAAACGAAAAGCTAAAGTAACTGAAGTGCCAAGATTTATACAAAGTATAAATCTTATTATAGCGAAAAAGATATTTATTTTAAGTGTATTTATTAAAATAATTAGTTTAATTTATTTATTTATTTATTGAAACGAAAATAGAAAAGGAAAGAAATTATTTATTTATTCTAAAATTTTAATATTTATTTTGAAATCAAATTATTTATTTATTTATTGAAATTATTTATTTTCCATATACATACATAGTTTTTAAGCCTAAAAAACATAACCATTTTAAAACCAAGAAATACATTCTAAACAATAAAAAGATATAAGCGCTGTTTTTACACCCTCATAACTTTGCTCCATTTAATAATAAACTTGAAACTTGAAAAGGTATCCACATTTCCATATGTGAATTTTGAATTGCATATTACCAATATTATGGGGCCCAGCGAAAAGCACTAAAACTTTGCATTGTATTCTCAGATACATGGGAGAAATAATGGCAAAATAAAAGGCCGGTACCGCACCATCAAGATTTTGAAAATAAAAACAGCATTTTGATGCAGCATTAAACATTTTTTATAGTTGTTGTAATTCATTCGCTGAATGCGAACATGCAATTTATTTATTTTTCTTGAAGCTCTTTTTGCGATATTCGCAAAAAATACCTCTTTGGCGGTTTTTTGAGGTTTTTTTGTTTACATTTTTTTTCTTGGACCATCACTCAGGAGATGACCCCTACACATACGATGGATTGTGCTGGAACTATAGGAATGGGATAGTTATAGAAATGACAGAAGCTGAAGCTTCACTATCTTCCAAATTTGCGTTTGCACGTTCTTTGTTTTAAATGCAGTTGAATCCTGGCTCAGACTGGACTATCAAAACGCTGCGATCTTGGAGGACAATCGCGATAGAACATTTTACTTCGAAATTCCGACAAGAGACTAGACTGGTCTGGCGATAGGCAGGCTCCTGACAGGTCTATACCGACAGCTGCAGGATTCTGGACAGAGTAGGCTATCGTATATACATGAGGGGTCCTAAAATTAGGCTTTCTTATAACTGACCACTGCAGTATATTATTCGCAAAAACACGAGATTTCACAAAACTCCAAAGAAAAAATTGCACTGCGTTAGATCGGATGATCTTGGTGTGTAGTTGACAGCAGAATTTCTTGAGATGATTTGTTTCGGAAATCGTTGCTGCAATAAATTGATTCTTTCATGCGCGGTGTGGCAGGTGGTGCAGTCTTGCAGAAACCATATGTCGTCCAGATACATGTCGTCTAGTTGAGGCCATAACAACTCCATTATCATGTTGCTGTTACGAATGTCGTGTACAGTCAGTGCAATTTCGGACTCATCTTAAAAAAAATAAGGCCCAATCACGCTGCCTGACCAAAATCCATGACCATTTTCTGAGTCCCAATTTTGTGTATTCAGATGGAAATGTGCTTCATAGGATATGATTTTTTTTCGAAAAAATTTTATTATAAGTTTTCACAATTATAAGGCGTTTTTCTTTCGTAAAGCGCTCCATTTTTAGTAATCGGAATAAACACATGTGGCACCTGTCAAATTTCAGAGTTGCCACTGGCACAAAAAAAAAAGTTACTCAGACACCCTTTATAAAATAAGTGCTGTGTTAGCGAGCATTACAACATGAAATGACAAACTCTATTTATCGAATCAAATAATATTTCCGTATACTTCCGTATACGACAAGATTTGTCAACAAATTGCTTTGTTTCTAGTAAATTAATTTTATTTTTGTCTATAAAAGTTTATTAAAATTAAAATATGTAGTAAAATGCTTGCTTCGTAATGGGTTAACATAAAAGCTAAAAAAAATTGAAAAATTTTTATAACAATAAAATATACTAACATACTTTAAGGCTTAATAATAAATTTCTAAGCTTGCTGGTTTAAGTTCAAAAAAATCTTAACTGAATAAATAATTAAAAAAAAAAAATAATTTACAAGTTTTTACAACGTAAATGATTCCGAAGTGCACTGTAAAACTCTTTCTTTATGAAAAACTCTTAATTAAAAAAAAAAAACGTTATAACTCTATTCTCATGTTTGCGTTAAAATATTGAATTTAATAATTAATAATTTGACAACATGAAGGGATGATTAAATTAATAAAATTTTACAAAGGAAGGAGCAGTAGTCGTTCTCTGCGACATCTTGAGCTACAGCGACAATATTGTCAGCAGAAAAGCTGCTCCGTGCCTGTCCTGAAGTTAGCATCTCGTGTTGTGCCATACTCTTACAGGAGAGAATGTCAACGCCGTAGTGATTGCTCAGTTGGTGCTACACTACCGGAAAATCTACGTATACATGCACGCTGCGTGAACAGAACTGACTTTTAACAGCATTTACACAAAAATTATAGCATCTTCCGATAGGGCCAGCACAATGCATCGCATGTGTAGGGGTCATCCCCTGAGTGCTGGTCCAAGATAGAAAAAAAAAAAAAAAAGGGTGATGACTTTAACGCCACCTGGTATGTATTTCTCATCATTTCCGCTATTGTTTAGATATGACACCTTCAGCGTTAGCGCTAATCGGCAGGTTAGTGTCTAGTCTAGTGTAGTCTAGTTTTACTTTTTTTTTTTTTACTTTAGAATAAATTTACCATAAGTGTCCTTAGAATTCCCAGTAGCAGTAGCTCTGGTATTTTCTCCCAAATAAAAATATATGTAAATATAAAAATTACAGTAGCGAGCATAAAAATGCAGCAATTAGCTAAATAGTATTTGAACACTTCTGTTTCCATAAAATAGTAACCAATTCATATTACCTTTTGGCAGTTATTTTATACTCTCAATGAGTACAAAAAGTAATATTTTTTTATAGTTTCACAAAATAAAAAAAAAAAAACTTGAGTATTTGATAGTTAATAAACAATTTTTTTGTCTATTTGCAACATAAGTTTCCTCTATTGAAGTTTACACTGCGTGTTATAGTTGAAATGAATAAATTATTTTATGCTAAACGACCGGCCATAAAACACACGTTAATACAGCTAACAAAAATAAAAAGTTTTATTTTTGGTCGAATTGGTCAAGCGCAGAGTGTAATAAGGCATTGTGAAGCGACTAAAGAAAATATAATTTATTTTACTCCACACATATACCACGTATCTACACCAGCTATCAGGTACCTATAAAAGAAAAAAAAACTAATAATAATAATAAAACCCCAGTGAATTGGATACCGTTACTATTTATTAAACAGACACAATTGCAAAACATATAACCATGGGTGCTAATACATATATATGTATATGTATGTATGTAAATAAGGGTCGGTGCTCAAAGTTTTACCAACTACCAAAGGACTAATGGGAGTATGGCTATTTCTCAACATTTGCCAAGCGCAGTGCAACGTTGTTAGTCCTTTGTATTCACATATGAACGATATGTTTGGCTGTTCGATTATTGCACTTTACAATGACACTGTATAATTAGGAGGAGAAAATCTATAAATAGTCCCATTGCAAAAAATGATTGGAAAAGTTGAGGCTGGCTGGCATGATGCAACGTAAAATTGCAGTTCAGTTAGCAAAAGTTCGTGGATAATCTACAACTGCCTACGAAGAGCATAAATGTTAAAAGGGTTGTGAAGCCGAAAGTTTCTATAGGAAAAAGTTTCCATTTTCATTTCTTCACCAATTAATATCATATTTAGAGGCCAGAGTATGAATTTAAAAAAATATAAGAGACAGTTAAAGGCTTAACAATTGCTCTTTGTAAAAGACCGTCCATTAGCCATGGTGGAAAATTTTCGTAAAATTTAAAAAGGTTTTATGAAATGCTGGAAAAAAAGATATAAAAATTGCATCAGTTTTAATTGGTATTTCTTGGAGATTCGACTATAATATATATATGTAGATTAAATGACTTCTTGGTTCCGTCAAACATTTTCGCCGTTCAGCTGTATAGCAGCATAATGAAAGTCAGTATAGCATATTTTCTATTGCTCCTTAGGGAAGATGCAATAGGGCGTGGAATGTGCATATTTTCTGAAAGTGTGTTAAATGTGCAAAAATGGCCATGTAGAGAGAGCTACTATATTTAGTCCATTACGATAAAAAAGTAAAATTTAAGAAAAATAAGTAATATGTAGTGTTTTCTTAGAATTTTTTAAAAAAAAAAATAGTAATTAAATTTTTTTTATTTAAAAAAAGAATGATTTTTAAATTACGCTTTTTTAACAGTGCTGTGGAACATAACTAACAGCAGTGTAAGACGTATGTATTAAACTCACGAATTTATCTTAACACCCTCAATTTATTTTAACTATCCGTCCATTCGATTTCATTGAAAGAGAAAGTTCAAGATACTTTTTGCTGCTTTCGGCAAACTTGTGAACACAGATTTACATATGTATGTATATATGTATATATGCACGTACATAAGTAATTGTATGTCAGTTTATTTCTTTACCTTACATTTTTCTTAACTATTGTCATAAAAAATATATTGAAATTATAAACAATGCTTTTTCCAGTTTAAAGACATTTCTATAGTTTGCTTGAGCACATACATAAAAAATCATTTTGAATTTAAATATTTCTAAAATACTGTTGTTGCATAATATCTCTAATTTTTACAGAGAATTAAAAACAATAAAATTAACAAAACAATAATAACTAATTTTACTAATTTTTGAGAATGTAATTCCATGTCTATGTAATATTTCTGGGAATCCACTTATTTCATGGTACATCTGAAAATTCTTAACTGATTTCTAAAGAATTTTTTATTTGTTGTTGTTTTTTCTTAGTTTTTGCTCTTAAACTCCGCCCTCACTTATAAATGCTTGCGATGAAATTTCGTTGCAGCAAACTGGTACTCATCGTATACAGCACATGAAGCAATAGTGCATTTGAGAGACCATTTTTAGTGAGCAGCTAATGTGGTGTTGCGGGCCGATCAGCAGTCAACCCAAATCGTTTGATTGTTTTCTTTAACGTTATGTTGAGTCATAAGTTCGCGTCAATAAATCATAAACATTTTTGTGAATACGTTAATTAATGTTTTGTTGAATATTTATAAAATTGTCTTAGCGAGATTTTAAACTTAGGTGTTATGCAAGGAACACAATTGGGGCGAACGACGAATTTAGTCTAGTACAATGAACGCAACGCAACGCAAAATAAGGGTGATTAACAAAAAATTATTAAAAAGCATTTTTATGGCCAATAATTGGGTATATTTCATTTAAATGTTGTATGTTAAAGATTAAACAATTATTAAAATGAAAACTAACTTTATTTACCAATATATTTAAAAACTAAAAAGAAAATTGGTAACTCTGTACTAATTTGTTCGGCATTCGTCGGCGTTTGAAATACTAGAAATAAATCTATCCCAAGGATTGTCACGCAGAACGAATTTCGCTGACAACGGCGTTGTGTTAATTTTTATGTTTTTTTTTTCTGTTGACGAAAGTTCGCAACGAAAAATTCGTCGTTCGTCCCAATTGTGTTACCAACATTACTCTACTGCGAATGTATGTATATTGTGCACTTTCATATACAACAGTGTTAATTATAATTATAATATAAATCATTTAATGAAAAATAAATACTTATGCAATTGCAATTTTCCCTGGATATGTCATAAGATATAAACAACAATTATTGCATTACGATTGGGATAGTGAAATTCAAACGGCTTCAGCCATTCACTTATTTGCATAGAAGAAGTTAAACTTTAATACATTTTGAAATTATTTTTCCTTTATGTTAGGTCTTAGAAAATGACACGCTAGTTTTATAATTTGATTAATAAGAAGAAAGTTGTTTAAACTTAATAACATATAAGTGATAAATAAAAAAATGAGGACAAGACATAACTTAATTTAATAAATTTACTTAAATAATGTAAACAATTTCATTATTTTGGTATTTAAATTTTACATTTAAAAAGTCTTAGTTCGTTTTAATACAAATTTAAACTTTCTATTAATAAATACATATACATAACATATTTAATTATTAATAAGTATTTTTAATATAAAAAGTTAATTTATCTAGTTAGCGTCATCACGAAAAATATATAATTATTTTAAATAAAGCGAAATACTATTATATAAAAAAATATACACTATATGTATTTACATTGCAAATAAAACATATGATCAGTTTTTTTTATTATAAATACGCGAAAAAAAATGCACAGAAAAAAATTATTTTCGTTTTCAATAAGAAAAATCCCTGTATCCAATTATAGTTTTTTCAATATTCTTGTGATGAAAATTTTTGCAGAACTTACGAAAATTTTATTAAACTGTAAGAAAAATTCTATAATAAACTCAATATTAAATTTTATTTCTTATTGAAACTTGAAAAGCATTTGATAATAATATTTTTGAAATGTTTAATTCAGTGACTGTTTTCATTAAATATGCATACATACATATTTAATAAACTGTTTGTTAGGTAATTACTTTCTATTATAGTAATATTTTAAAGATTGTAGCATTGATAAACTTTTTGTTTAAGTTAATAAGAAATTTTATTGAAATTAATTTTTGTGGTTAACAAGACTTAACGAAAGAAAATTCACGTCTATGTTTTTTTGTGTGTGTAGAAAAAATTCAGACACCAAAACAAAATTCTACGTTTGATAACAACAGCTTCATGTTACCCCCAACAGCGTTGCCAACTGTGCAGTTTTATCTGTTTTGGCAGTTTTTTTTTGAAGTGCAAAAAAGTTTTCCAGTTTTTGTTCAAAAAATAATTTTTTTACAATTCTTTCAAGTTGTTACAGTTTTTGTCCTACGGAGTTATAAAAGTTGCTTTGCCTTTATTCTATTAATAAGTCGCAGGTTACAAGAACTTCCAATTCTGCAAAAACTCCAATTTAATTTAATTTATTTTATCGAAATGCAATTGATTTGTATTTTTAATACTTCATAAAATAAAAGTCTAATGTTTTATACATATGTATGTACAAATATATAAATAAGCAAACAAATTTTGTAGAACAAAAACACTTGAATATTAATTTTCTGGATGTTGTTCTTTATAACTTCCTGAGAAGTCGAAAATATTCAGTTATTGATATTTAGGAAGTGAAACAAAAGTAGTACCTAAGGAATGACTATTAATATTTTTCACTGCGTTTTTAAATAAAACTACAAACAACCTGTCAAACAATTCTGCAAATCGTTAGTCTTCACTAAAGCCTAATATTTTTTAATATTGTGTTTAAATAATTTAATTAGTTATCAATGCTGTTTGTTATACATATACATATGTATAACATAAATATCTGTAAGTCAGCTTTTTTTTTTTTCAAATAAGTTTTTTTCACTTTTTATACTTTTGGAATCAGAATGTTTTCCTCTATCGTTAAAAATTCTTTGAATAAATGGCTTTTGTTTTTTCAGTGTATGTATGTTATACTTTTTTTATACAGTATTACCACAAAAAGAAATGGAATTTTATATTTTTTTTAAACGTTTTATACATATGTATGTATATAAACTTCTTTAATACAGCTCATGAATTGTTATTTGTTTTTTGTTCAAATAAATTAGAAACAAAAATTTGAGCCTGTGTCAATGAAGTATGTGGAGAATTATGGGGACTTCTCGTATATATTTCTTAAACTCTGTCAGGTTAAATAGATGATATTGCTGACTTTACAATTACTTTTCTACGACGTGTTCCACTCAACTGGTATCGGCGGTTAATTGTCTTTTTTTCCGTTATTACAATAAAAAGTAATTGTCGCATTATTGTGATAAATTATCTACGACACAACTAAATATTCATTCAAAATAAATTAAAGTCCCGAGAAATTGAAAAATCAAGACCGCCTTCCCGGGAAAAGCAAAACTCTACTGTGCTGAATTTTTTTATGAATGGTTAAAAAGCATATATTGACAAGTGGGAGAGGAAATAATTATATAACAACAAAATTAAATAAATTAATGACAATTTTAGTACATTCACTACGTGTTTATCTCGCTGTTAAATTAATAAAAGTGACCCATATAATACTTTTTGTGTGTTTGAAGGCTGTTACAAAGCTGTTTCAATATGGATTAAAAAATGCATACAATTTTTTTATATAAATACTTACAAACATATGTACTCTTTTGAAAAATCTTTTCATTGCAATTGATTTTTTGATCTATGACACTCGTACAGTAATTTATCAAATATGTTCTCCAAAAAACACAACACAAATCAATTCTTCTAATACATTTATTATTTAATTGACCTCGTATTTAAAAGCTACATACTTTTCGACACAAAGTTTTTTTCTATACACAAAATCATCTGAGTGTAACAGTTGTTTTTCTTTTAGTAATTGAAATGTAGACTAACAGCTAATTTCATTTGACTGGCAATTGTCACAATACGCATTTGATGCGGCCACCGCCGCAGCTCCCATTCAATACTTATCAAATGCACAATCATACTCGTTCTCCTATTTATACTTAAAGGTTCAATTGACATTTAAAAAAAAACAATTGACACTGTTATGTATTGGTGGTACTAGCACTTGATTTGTATACAATAACTAATTTACTCCCCCAGTTTATAACATGTGCTCAGTGACATATAACATAGTCGTATGTTCACTTGAGAGTAAAATTTAAATCAAAGTGCGTTAAAAAATAGGCATGTAAATAAAGGCAAATACAAATTGCAATTTGCAATCTATAGGAGAGCTGAACAATAAATTATAAAAACAATAACTTAAACATTGCACGAGAGCAAACATTTGAGTAAGAAACAGTGTTGTCACTTGGGGATAGAAAATCATACCCGTCCGCCCGGATACTATTAAAGATATACCTACCAAAGTGGCAAAAATTTACTCTTGTTTCTGTCACTCTTATTTAGTGGAAAAATTACTATGTAGTATACCGAAATACGCGAAAACGCATTTTAATCAAATAAAATTAGAATCAAATCCAGTGATTATAATCAGATCCAGTTAGTGCAATCAAAATTAAATCACCAAACAATCAAAATCTTTATTCTCTTCAACTCAAATTTCTTCTTCTAAAAATAAAACTGACCAAAATAAAATTAAATGTGTCAACTTATGGATCATCGCTATTGCCACATTTAAGAAATACTATTTACGATGAATTTATTGATGTAAATGACGAAAAACCAGGGGTCTAATCACCGCATTCAATATCGAACAAAATGTTTTGAAATTTCCTAGTTTGGCATCATGGCATTCGATGTCGCATAAAATGTATCGTAATTTGAGATGATAGCATTCTACGTCACATCATTCGATCTGGGGTTTAATTATCGCATCCGATAACGATTAAACTCTTGAATATTTCGAAACGTTCGCAAATCATCTCATGCACCAGCTTCGAATTGTAATTTTTAGTGTTAGAAGAAGAAGAAGCTTGTAACTTGGCTGGTACACGATGAAGTTTTACTTCTCAAGTTTTAATACACCTACCACCTTTTTATTAATACATCCATGCTTTTCAAAATTGATGCGAATTTGCTTTAAAAATTTCTTTGCAATTGTGTGTTTCAAATTAGAGGCACGAAAGAGCTGACTTCTATTCTTTTCCACATTTTGGTTGTTGCTTTCTGATGATGACTTTTGGTAAATAAAATTGCTCCTAAATTGCTTAAAATTTGCCTGCAGCCTACGTCACAGACGTCAACATAAATAATTTTAAGCAAGCAGTTTATGATGAAACAGAACACGTCCATAACTTCAAGCAAAAACGACTCTCAGAGATAACAGGCCCATAATTGAAACGACAGCTGCAGCTTCACGAACTTCGCAAATCTTACTTTAAATAAAAGCTTTTGCACAATGGCAACTGTAAATTATATATGCTATCATGCTTTTGTACTTCTGCAATTAATTTTTCCACAATATCAGTAATTTTTTTTTTTAATTAACAAAATTATTACAATTACACTTTTGAATGTTTCTTTTAATTTTCTTTTGTTCTTATTTTTTTTGCCACAAAACTTCAAAAACTTATAAAATTTATTAAAAGTATGGTAATATTGTTGACAGCATTTGTGTTTTAAAATGAGAGCATAAGAAAAAGCGCTGTCAAAATAAAATATATTCTATTTCACGACCGTTTTCTTTGGCAAAATTTTATGTCAAATTGTATGGAAAACAAACGTCAGCCCCAGTTCTGTTTATACATTATGTATGAAAAATTTGATCATGTAACATTATGAGGGTGGCGATGGCACGATGGATGGTAGTCTGCACGTTGACTACACAACCAAAAAAATAGAGCTGGGTCCAACCCCAGTTTCAGACAAAAAAATTTTAAAATAAAAATAAACATCTCGCATTTTTCTGATGTGCATTAGTGTGTCTTTGTGTGTCAGTTGTTGTCGGAAGGTTTCAGTGGCGAAGGCATAGTCACTGGTCACTGAACAATACCGGCTTCAGCTGATAGCAATCCACAATCACATCAGAACGCCCTCCTTCGTCGGTATTGTGTAGCATCGGCGAAGTAAAATAATAATAAAAATGGCTACTAAACCAAAGCTTCAGCACTGCTACGAGTATAAAAAACAAAAAGAACGTGCGAAAGCAGAGCTGCAAAATAATTAATTAAGCTTCACCTCCTGTCGTTTCTCCTACTATCCCTTTCCTATAGTTCCAGCACAATGCTTCGCATGTGTAGGAGTCATCTCCTGAGTGCTGGTCCTAGATAAAAAAAAAAAAAAAAAAAAAATGGAAAGCTGTGGTGAAACAAAAAGAGAGGTTTCAAAAAAAACCGCTACTAATTTACAATAAAATTAGTTGAAGGTATACGGGGCAGATCATGATGGAATACTAAGGTGGCAGGACAGAAAAAAAATTTCAGCAAAAATTTTCACTCACAATATTTAAGAAGAAATAATAAAATTTTTTAAACAAAATACCGATTGCAAAAAAATTCCGCAAATTAAATTGCTTATAACTTTTTGTTAATAATAAAAAGTGTTAAATAAATACGTTTGTATAGAAAGAATTTTGTCATTTTATGTCGCAAACTTAAGCAGAGAAAAAAATCATCTGACGTACTGGTGCCAGCTGGTTGTCTTCTCGATGTTGGTACGTTTAAAATTTTAAGGATGACAATGCCGCTCATAATAAACACATATTACTTCGATCTCTTTGGATATTCTAACAGATTAATGAAAAATTATATTTTTTTAAGTTTAATGAGGTTTTTGTTTTAAGGTTTCTAGTAGCGTATTAATAGTTACATTAATAAAATTATTAGTAAACTTTGTTGAGCTTTTGTGCTGTAAATTTAAATTCCATAAATTGTTTTCAATTGTATCTTTAAAATAAAACTAGTTACAGCTGATTAAATAACTTTATTTTGTTTAACTACTTTTTGGTTTGTTGCTTGAACTAATTAATACAAATGATAAATAAATAATTATCAAAACATTTAACTGCAGCTAAACAGAATCGGGTTCATTTTGCTCCAATAGAAACAAAATTAAAAATGCTACAATGGTCACATTGGCGGTCATATACCATACAAAGAATTGCCGGGTATTTTGTATTCATACACTAATGAATACGGCGTTTCGTGAGCGTGTGTTGTAAAAAATTTTTTGATTTTTTGGCCTCTCGTTTTTATTTTAATTTCAATATAAAATTGACAACATTTCATTTCCGACACTTAGTCTCATAACTGAAGTGTCCGCGGAGCTCCGCGCTGAGTGAAGGAGCATTAGAAAATATTTTTCCACAAAAAAGTTAAAAATATATTTAAATTATTAAGTAATATAAACCGCAAATCAACCACCATAGAGCATGTAAAATAAACAAAAGTGAAAGAGTAAAAAACAAAATAAAAAGAAAGTCATTATCATCAGCGTGTTTGGTCATTGTAAAAGCGGACATCATATAAAAGCGCATGAGTACCTGAGTATTATTTAAAAGGTGTGTTTGTGAATGTGTATAAATAATGTAAACTTTATTTAAAAAAAATTATTTTAATCAAATGTTCCCGCTTATAAAATAATAAGATAGTAGCTATAAATTCCAAGAATTCAAAATAATTAAAAAAATGTTTTCCTACTATTTTATTTAAATGTTGTATGTAACAAATTGAATATAAATAAAATAAAATTCATTCCAAGTGAAAAACCAGTTATGTTCAGCAAAAGAAATTTTTAAGTGAAAGAGTTATTAAACACTCGAAAACAAGTTTTACATGTACTTTTTTAATTTAAAGTAACAAAAAGAAGCCTTCAATGTTGACGTTTGTTTTGTTTTTTCATGAAAATGGCCTGCACAAAAAATATTAATTATAATCTTGACTTTTCGTAACTTCAACTTAAAAGGCAATAATTGTAAGCAAAGGAATTGTAATAATACAAATTTGACACAAAGAGCGAATACAAATAAAAAAAATTTCAAAATTAAAAATCTTCGTTCATGGAAGTTAAAAAGAAAACAAAAAACTGCTTACATACATACATACATACATATATTGTGGGAAAATTTTTGGTTGTTCAACAAAAGAAAAGTGTTGAAATATTTTTATATTATTAAAAAATATCCAAAAGCCATTACAATTTAATTATAAATAAAATAAATTAAAAATTTAATATTTGCATGCATCATCCATTTTTATGATTAATATATGAGATATAATTCCTTAGGAACTACTTTTGAACTATTTCCGAAATATCAATAACTGTTTGCATATTTATAGATTTGTACAAACATATGACTTTATTATTTATTTAATCGTAAAACAAATGATGTAATAAAAAATTCTACTCAATTGCATTTCGATAAAATAAATTCAGTTAGAATTTTTGTAGAATCTTTTATATGTGATAAGATCCATATTAATAAATTCTGAACCTCAACGGAGAAAGGGTTAACAATCTGTATATTTTAAAAAAAAGAGTTGAAACCTTAGCTTAAATCGAGTTTAAAGAAAATCCCCAGAAAACTGGAAAATAAGAAAGAGAAAAATTATTTATCTATGCTTGTTATATGGTTTACATGGTCTATATGGGGCTAATACTAAAATCTTCAGTAGACCTTTAACCAAATTCTTGAAAAAAGCACATTTATACAAGAACTCCCAAAAAATATTTGAGAATTACGAAATATACAAACAAAACAACCCAAATAGCTTCTTTAAAAATGTTCCTCATACAACAAACATTTTATTATTTGATTGTAAATCTATTTAATTTTTCCAAGCCTTTCTTACAATTAGTCAACTAAATGCCGCATATAGACCAGCTAAACCGTATAACAAACATAGATAGATAAATAATCGTAATTTGCCTTTTATATAAAATCATTGCCAAAAAAAAGTGTTTTCAGTACAGGTGAGAACGAAATTAGTTTTGTACAACTTTTTAACTGTCTTTCCTTATTAAAATCGGATGGCAATGAAAAACCACTTGATAGTTATTTTCGTCCTTTCATTGAAATACTAACTAACATTTTTCGCCGCACACTTTCGTTTTGAATATTCAGAATATTTAGAATTTAATCGCACTATAGTTATTACAAATTAATGAAAATATTGTGATAATTTAACTGTGAACTTGAACACGACAGAAAATGTTCATTAATTTGCAATTATATAATTTTAATTAAAAATTTAATTATTACAAGACTTACATGTAAGCTCTTATTTAGTATATTAAAAAGTCGAATTATTTTAGTTTCTTCACTTGTTTTTAGCATATTGATATTGAACGTTAATAAGTGTTTTATCCTTAACAGAGGAATGCATTTTTTGAAATGGCACACTGAATTATGACGGGTTGTGCATAGCATTCATTTTTTTTCGTGTTATTATTTTAAAACATATGACTTTATTACTAATTTGTAAATATTCCAACAATGTTTATATTGTATGAGATTATTTTTTGGCACTGCGTCTCACGCCATCCGTACAAATTGGTACTTGGTGGAAAGCACACTTTATAGAAGTGAGATCTTTCCATCTTTGCCGGTTCAAACTCGAACTGTGTTTTGAAAGCTATGCACTTAAAGGAAAAGTGTAGTTGAGCCACTATTTTCTATATAAAGAATATTTAATGAATTAAAAATAAATTTAAAAATCGCTGGGTATTAACTTTTTCACATTCTTTATTCAGAATTATAGTACTTGAAAATATTTTGTAAGCCAGTGTTGTCAACACAATTGCTTCACGCATTTATCTCTTTAAAGCTCAAATGTTGAATATGGACGAACGTTTAAGGTTGAGGCAAAATGAAAGTTATCAAAGATGATAATGAATTTATAACACGTTTAAGCAGAATTTTTTATATTCTCTTTTTTTGTGCTTAAACATTGTGGTATTTGAACTTTTTCTGTATGGTTGATAAGTCATGTACTGTACTTTAAAGTGAAGAAATTTGTTCCGAACAATAAAAAATTTAATTTTTCTTCTTTTTTTTTTAACAAGACTAATAAATGATTTTGGTTGCTTATTAAATTTCGTTATACTATATACTTATGTACATACATACATGCATACATATGAGAAATACGAAACAAATTTTGAGAAATAAATTTGAGAAATTATCATTTATTTATGGGTTTGTTATTGTTTTTATTATTGCTAATGAATCTTTAATTTTGTTTCACTTCATATTATAATTAACGTTTTCTTTTTTTGTTTTTGTTTAATTTAATGAGTCATAGTAGTTTCCTTTGCAGTTCTTTATAATAACAGGGATTTGCCAGTTTTCAATTTCATGAGAAACTGAAGAAATTGAATAATTGTTGTTATTGTTATCAAAATTGTTGATAGAACTGTCCTGTTTACATAGCAAAACAAAACAAAATAAGAAAATATTGTATGTATTTTTCAGCAAGTTCAAATCCACGCATAATGCTGAGTGAATTCTTATTTTCAAAGAGATATTGCAACTTCTGAAAATATTTATAGAAAAATCAAACTCTCTGTGATATGAGTGCATACACATGCATATCACTACATTTTATATACCATATGTGCATACTATATATATTTCTTATCGAAAATCTTCTTGCATCGCTTAACTCCCTCGTATATGGGTCATTCCAAGTGAAATCAATGGAAAATAAAAAATTTTTTCTTGTCTGCATCCGATAAATTTGGTATACGTGTTACTATAGCTTAAAAAAAAACAACCACACACAGTGGGCAAAACACGAAAAACGCTGAAGATGAAGGTGTAGCTACCTTCGAAAACAGCATGTTGTTCCGTTCTGCTAGTGTTTGTCAGTGTAATTTACAATTTTGTCTTCGATTTCGTTTCTTTCTTAGTAACAATCACATGTAATTTTTGAGTGCTTGTACATATGTTATCGATCACTCGCCTATTTAAAATTGAAAAATTTTAACTAAGGCAGTGCATACATACGAGTACATATGTATGTAATTAAGAATTAAAAATGCAAATTTTTAGCTCGATAAAATCTTGTCATTTCATTTGTTGCCTAGAATGGAAAGTTGTGCACTGTTTTGAGAGCCAGAAAAGGTTTGAAATTGATATTTCAAAATTGAGGTCGAGTTTGAAACTTTCGGGTTCGAGGAATCCTTCGGTACAGGCTGAATCTCTCTCCAAAAGATTTCTTTTTCAATTCGTATTCATCAGCTATTATAAAATTATTAAATAAAATTATTTAATTATTAATAATGCAATATACTCGTATATATAACTGTTTACTTTACATTCCTTTGTCACCCAAAAATAACCTTTTACCAGTGATCCCATTGCAGTACCAAAACAAAACTTTCTGAATATGCTTTCTAAGGGTTATGAGCTCCAAGTTTAAAAAAATATGGGATAATACATCCCCTCTTATTTTACCCACTTTTTGTCACGACCCTTAAATTATGAGGGCACTTTTAATATTTTTGAAATAATTTTTATGGGAACAGCAATTTTATAGTACACATTAAGAGCTTTAAAACAATTGAAAATTGGACTCTGTATCTACAATAGAATTGAAGGTATTGAATTTTGGCATTGAAAAGTGTAGTGACTTAGGAATTTTAGTGAAAATTGTGGCCCCTATATTTTCGGTCCCTGTAGACCTGGCATGTCTCATACCAATTTTTCTGTTATGAAGATTGAAATCAATATATGTTTGTATTGCTGAATCTTGCTATTTATGTAGTTTAGTTTTGTTTAGTTTCTTTTGATTCATTTAAATAAAACACATTTAAATTTATTTCATATACAGGGTGGCGCAGAATGAGCTACATATATGGTTTAAATGGTTTATAACTTTTTTATTTATGCGATTATTATAATTATTTTTTTAAAAAATACTGGATATTATTGGGAAATTTTTTTGTAATTAGCTTCGAAAAATTATATCCTGTAAGTGATGTCCATTTTCTGCTTCGCACATACGTGCTCTTTTTAGCATATTTTCCATTTTTCCTTTACGCAAAATTTCTGGTGCAATGGCCATGATTTCATTTCGAATGTTGGTTTTTAGTTGGAGTATGGTTTTTGGTTTTTTAACTTACACTCTTTCTTTCAAATATCCCCAAAGAAAACTGTCAGGAGCTGTTAAATCTGGTGTGGGTGCAATGCGCACATTAAAATGACGACGATACGCACGCTGTGTCAACATAATAGGCTGTTGGTTGGAAAAATAAAATTCAATTATTTTTGTACGTTGTTCGATCGTGTATTGATTCATAATTAATTCCCCAAGTCTTCTTCACAAAATGCGAGTATATATTTCGAACCATTAGGTTCATGAAAATTTAATCAAAAGAAGCTAAACAAACCGAAAATATATTCCAAATTTTATTGAAATCGAAGGTAGATGAGAAAATTCATGATTGATTTGGCTTGGAATTACCCATATATGGAAATGTTAAATAGAAACCTGTAAAATACTATTTGTATGTATGACATGTAAAATGTGGGGAAATGAATTAATTAAAAATAATTTTAATATTCAACTAATTAATAGCAATTTAAATGCTTATATAATAATTTAAATAAACTTTGCATTTTATTTGCGATTTAAATAATTTATCAACAAAATTTTAGGTCAGGGTTAAACAAGAAAAGATAAAGCATGCCATTTTAGTAGATTTCAAATGAGCACAAAACAAAACAATAGCGAATTTATCATAACTGTAAATGATTTTCTACATAGAATTTTTTTTTTAATTATTTTTCAAAAATAAATTGCGGAAGTGGAATTTTTTTTATTTTTTGCGAAATATGTTTACTCTTAATTGCAATTTAGTGGAGCAATTTTAATTTGGGTTGTAAACGCTTTTTAAAACCGGTTAAAATTAAAATTAAAAATACCACCAGGTATAGAGAGATATATTTGCCAACATTGATTGATTATATCGAAAAAAAAAAAACAGAAGGATTCAAATTTTAATTTATTTTTCTTTCCACTAGCTTTATCGTATATAGGAAGGAATAAGGAATAAATAAAATTAGAAATCAAAAATAATATTAATATCTACGAATGCATCAGGGATGCCAACTTAGCGCTTTTCAGGGTAGATTTAGTCCGTTTAAAGTCACTCAAAATGTAAAAACAATTTTTGCCATCAAGCTAACAAAGGCGCAAATCTAGCAGTTTTCACAAATTAACCGCTTTTTTTATTTAATTATTTTTTGTTGCTCAATGCGGCTACATTTTTATTTTTCCAAACTTTTTGTGCCTTTATTCTACCAAAAACAACTTATGAATTAATAGAACAGTACTGAAAGAACTGAGAAGTTTTGATAGGAATTTAGTGCCATTAAATTATTAAAAAATAAAATGAGAAGCAAAATGTCACTCAATACATGCAACAGCTTAATAGGCATTCAGTATAGCCTAAAAAGAAATAATGTATGTTGTTTAAGCTATAAAATTTCTGACAAACTGTGCTCAAAAATTAATTAAAACAAAATATATAAGAACTCCAAATGTGATACGAGGATATACTGAAATGACCAAGAACAAGAAATCGAAAGTTTTTTTATGAACTACAAATTTTAAATATATTATTTACGTATACATCTGCATAAGTATACAATCATTTTACTGGATATTACGTTATAGCTATATTTTTTTTCAATTTAGCTTTTTTTCTAGGCGACGTGCAATAACTCCCATGTGAAATTAGTGCCAAGGAAAAAATTAAATAAGTCCCAAAAACGTTTCATACAAATGTGGGAGTTAATTCATGTTTTGGGTATACCTAATTTTTGGGAATTCTTTCGTTTTTTTTGCCTAGGATTTATTTCATAATGTAATTTTTCCCAAATGAAATAAGTCCCAAAAGAATTTCATACGGGAGTTATTTCATTTTATTTTGTTTTTAGGTCTTATTTCATTTGCTTTTGCACTTCTTTCATTTATTTGGGAATTATTTAATTTTCAATTATTTGTAATTTGTGAAAATTTTTTTTAAATCTAGTTTAGGGGCGCTTCGCCAAATGGGATTAAAATTATATAGAATGACAGAATCTTTTGTTAGCGAAGCTAGTGTTTATTATACTAAATAGAAAAGATACCCTTCGGCCCGCTATGCAGAACACCTTTCAATAGCGAAGCCAGCCAGTGTCGGTTATACCAAAGAGGACAAAATCCTAGATCTCCGCTATGAGGCCAGCTATGAGCATAACCTTTTGTCAGCGAAGCCTGTGTTCGTTATACCATAGAGGAGGAAATTATTGAACTCGGCCGAAGGCGGGCTATGCAGCGAACCTATTGTTAACTAGTGCACTTTGGTAACGTGGTGATTTAATTTCTTATTGGGCGTTCTTTCTTTCTTTTTGGGCTTTATTTCATTTCTGTTTGGCAGTTAGTTCATTAATTTCTTTCGAAGTTATTTCATAATAAAATAACTCCCAAAAAATGGGATTCATTTTATTTTCGGCTTGGGTACTATTTCATTTTCTTAGGGATTTACTTCATTTCTTCAGTATGGGACTGGCTTGATTTATTTTGGTATTTATTTCATTGAGAGCTATTGCAATTGGATTTATTTTACCTGGGAGTTATTTCACAGAGCCCTTTTTCTAGATTTGGACGCGTTTCGAGTCTCAAAAGTTGCTATCACTGGACTGTAATGACTTAAAAATAAAATACGATATAACAGTAAAACTTCGTTATCAGATATGTGCGACAGCTGATGGAAAATAAATTATACATTTATGTTCTGAAAATGGCATTACGTCAAAGTGATTTGAAATCACAAAAAATACGATTGTTTATTTATGTTTGTTGTTGATTAAGCTGAATTTCGTTGGTTCTAATACCAACTCATCAAAAGCTAAGAAATCTCACAAGTTGATATAAAAACTCTTAAAAAATGTTTGAGAATTCCTAATTCATTTTTAGAAGTTTTTACATGTTTATAATGTGAGATTTCTCAGCTTTTGATGAATTGACATTAGCAGCATCGAAATGTATGTATTGATCAGCTAAAGCACACAACAAACATAAATAAATTATCGAAATAGTTAAATCGCGTTGAATAAAAAAAAAGTATTTAATAACCACAAATAATATTTTCCATACGTATAATTTTGTGATTTTAAAACGTTCAGCTCAAATCAGTTGTTTGTTTTTTTGGGGAATATCACAAGGCGAACTTTATAATAAATTACGTTATGTGTTCTTTCTTAATTTTCTTGAACAATTAGTTGTTTTATTAAACAAGCATTTAAAAATTTAAAATAATTAGTATGAATTATTCTGAGAAATATATAAGTTTTATAACTATATGCACAGAAATGAATAGATGAATTTTACTGACGTCGTAACACAAGAAATTAACATTCCTCAGTTTCTGTCATTTTACTTAATTTGACTTTTTTTTAATAAAAGAAGAAGAATATAAACGTAGCGTTAACAAGGAGAATTTCATTGCGAAAATTCATAGTACATGCAAATTTCCTCCAAGTAAGAGATTTTTTGATACATACAGTGCGCGCGATATAATAGGAGCATATCAAAAATATGAACACTTTTTTCGTCCATTAGGTACGTTCGAGTTTTTACTGAACTTTACTAGATATTTTGTGTGAGTGCTGGTCCTAGATAAACAAACAAAAAATATTGATGATACAATGCAGGCCAAGACTGCTATTGTAACTGTTTTCCATTTCCATATCTAAATTAATTTGCCTTTAAAATTGGGTATAAGACACAATTATACTCTGGCACCATAGACTCTTCTTCAGAAAGAGAATGTACATACATATGTAACACATATAACCGAAAAACGTAATAGTATAGGTTTGCCTACTTCTGGTGTAGAAAATGAAGTGTAGAAGAGGTGTAGAAACAAAGTCTGTTTTACAAATCTCTGCTTGTACTGCTCAGTGTTTCTTTACAACACGAAAAAATAATAACAAAGTTCTGTCAACTGATTCTAGTAGAGAGAACTAAACGAAGATATATGTACTTGTGTCGGCGTTTTAAAAGTTTCCGACTGGAACTCGTTTTACAACCGTTTTAAATGTATTCAGAACATTACAAGGAACATTTTGTTAGTAATATATTAACCCTCGTTTATATTATAAAATCTGTTAAAAACTATGTGGTCAAGGTGTTTCATTCAAGAGTCCCAATTATATGGTGTTATAAAATTTCAGGAAGATCGGTCCAGCGGTTTGAGCTCTTATAAGGTACAAACAAACACACAAACAAACGAACAAACACACATTCAGCTTTATATATATATTTAGATACAAACTTATCTGTTTACTACGCAGCGATGACAATTTGAAACGGCGGTAAAACGAGTTCCAGACGTAAACTTTTAAAACGCCGATTCACGTGTATATATATTTTTAGTCCCATCTACCAGAATCTCAGTTGGTAGAACCTTGTTATTAAAAAAAAAAATCATTTTGTTGTACAGTGTTGTTACTTTCTTCAAATTAAGATGCATTTGTTTGTTTAAATCGTTTTGAGTATTATTTTTATTATTTGCCTTTTTTGCAGTTAAGTTATTCCATGCATAAATCTTAAATCAATTTTCGTACAAAAAAAATATATAAATTGAATGCTTCGGAAATTTATTATTTAAAAAAATTTTTAAGCGCAACTTTTCAGCTACAAAATCTTCAATCATTTAAAAAACTGAGAATAAACTTTATGCATTTACACTTAGTCACAAAACTCTACATACGATTTCGAAATTTCATTTAATCTGATAATTTTTGAAAATTCTGACTTGTAGTATTTAACAGGGCACTTTATATGGAACTTCTCTTTAAGAGAAATTTTTAAATGATTTTGAAAGACGCAATGGATATATTTCCCACGAAATAACAAAAAGATCTATTTTCTTCGATGCCTGAAAGGTTTAACGAACTTGAGGGTGGCGATGGCACGATGCACGTTGACTACAAAACCGAAAACAGACCTAAGTTCAACCCCAGTTTCAGACTAAAATTTTAAAATAAAAATAAACATCTTGCATTTTTCTGATGTGCATTAGTGTGTCTTTGTGTGTCAGTTGTTGTCGGAAGGTTTCAGTGGCGAAGGCATAGTCACTGGTCACTGAACAATACCGGCTTCAGCTGATAGCAATCCACAATCGCATCAGAACGCCCTCCTTCGTCGGTATTGTGTAGCACCGTCGAAGTAAAATAATAATAAAAATAGCTACTAAACCGAAGCTTCAGCACTGCTACGACTATGAAAACAAAGAACGTGCAAAAGCAGAGTGCAAAATAATTAATTAAGCTTCACTTCCTGTCGTTTCTCTTACTATCACTTTCCTATAGTTCCAGCACAATGTTTCGCATGTGTAGGAGTCATCTCCTGAGTGCTGGTCCCAGATAAAAAAAAAAAAAAAAAATTGATGCAAAAAAGGCCATACAATCCATTAAATATTTTCTAAATCACCCCAAAGTTTTTACAATGTATATCGTATGTAGACTTTTGTTTTTATGAAATTTTATTTTATTCATTCAATAATATTATTAAACAGCGTGAATTTTTATTTCTTTACTTTCTGTAAACTTCGTTAATCCTATGAAATAAAAAAAAATTCAACAACTTTTTTGTATTTCTCTTAAAAATTCTAATTTATTGAAGAAATTAAATCGTATGTAGAGTTTTGCGACTAAGTGTAAATTAGATAAAAATAAAAAAAACTAATCAAAATATGACTTCTAATGAGAAAAAGGTAAAATCAGTAATATAAAAAATACACATGAAAAAAACTAATATGACTGCAACTGAGTGAACAAATTTTATCATATTTTACAGCATTTCTTTCGAACGTGTCATTTATTACGTAAAGTAAACACCTTTATCAGCAATATTTTTCTAACACTTCTTTTCCATCAAGCTGAACAATTTTACAATTATTGCGATTCAAAGGCAAGTGAAAACTCTGCAACAAACTCATTTAATTCCGTATACTATAACATGACGAGAGGTAGAATATGTGATGTGATATTAGTGCTTGTGCACATACACCTTCTGCTAGCATTTATAGACTTTGCAACATCACTGGATATAGGCAGAACAATACCAGTAAAAGATAGAAGTATACAAACTGCAAATGATACGATACATGAATCGAAAATCAATGAATATGCTAGAAACCATACAGCACATGACAAGAGTGTGCAAGCAGAGGAGCAACCTGATGTTTTGGTAGTTACTGATATGCCAATTCGATACGATGAGGCGCAATTATGGCGTATATATAATATTTCGAGTAATATGCGTCGTCACATGGTGCCAATAGCTGATGCACTAGAAACTAAATATGGTAAGCAATGCGTAAGTCGGACTATATAATGGAGTCATAAGAGCCAAAGACCAAATTTTACATCCGAAAGTTTTTTCTTTCATTTTAAACACACGCAAACTGTAAATACGTCTAAGGGCACATTTCAGAGCTATGATATGCGAAAATCGATAATCACAACGCTTACAGCTTTTTGATGGTTATGGCTCCCATACACAATATACAATATACACATGAAAAATAGTTAAAACTGAAATCGTATTTTTCTCTCTTTCCTATTTAGGTGGCATCATTTGGAAAGAAAATTCGAAATTCTTAGATGTGTCTATTGATAGGCAAAATTTAAAAGCAGCTAGAAGTTATTTGCAATCACATAATCTTATCCCTGAGATTTTACACAATAATGTGCAAAATCTTATCGAAGAAACGGAGGGCGCAAATACGACACAAAGTAAAGGAGGTCAGAGAATAAGTAAGTTTGTACTTTTATCTAGCAAACGTTTATACATACACATATGTTTTGAAGTGGACTTAATCTTAAAAGCCAACAAGAAATTCCACAATATTATATTTCTGTTAAAGAATTGTTACTTTTCGGTTGGCAATAGCTTTAAACAGCTTTGGTGTGGCATTTTGGTATTTTAATAACTTTTGTTAATGTTAAAAACCAAAATACAAGATGTTTTTCAAATAAAGAAAACCAAATTAATTTAAATTCCAACAGAGAGATACCTATATTCAATGTCAGTGACACACAGACAGCGGCCGTGCTTTGTGTTTACTTATGGCGCAGGAGATGGCTCTGCAACCAGAAAAACACCGAGTTCGATACCCTGCCCGGTCAAGTCAAAAATTTTTTCCGAATTTTCTGTGCCACAGCATCTCCTTCGTCGGTATTTGAGCAATTAAACATCGGCGAAGTAAAATAAGAAATAAAATGGCTCCCCTTACCTTAAAAATAATCAGTTTTATCTTCCTATCGCTTTCACCACCCGTCCATTTACCCTCTCTCTCTATGAGGCAACTAGAGGAAAGGGATAGTTAGAGAAATGACAGGAGGTAAGGCTTCACTATCTTACATCTCTGTTTTTGTACGTTCTTTGTTTTTATAGCAGTGTCGAAGCGTCTCTGATGTCAAGGAGACGTATTAAATTTTGAAGTTTCGTTTTAGTAGTCATTTTAGTAATTTTTTTCGCCGTTGCTGCACAATACCGACGAAGGGGGCCGTTCTGATATGACTCTGGATTACTATCAGATGAAGCCGGTACAGTACAGTGACCAGTAACTATGCCTTCGCCACTGAAACCTTCCGACAACAACTGACACACAAAGACACACTAATGCGCATCAGAAAAAATGCAAGATGTTTTTATGATTTAGTCTCAAACTGGGGTCGAACCCAGTACTTTTTAGGTTTTGTAGTCAACGTGCAGACTTCTTTAGCCAGCGCTGAAGAATCGAGAAAAGTAAAATTAGTGCGAACAGGATCAATAAATGTTGACTGTAAAATGAACGAATAGCTCTAAGAACTTCGCGAAAAGATTTAATTTTTTATAAGCAAATTTCTACAATTTGTAAGCCTTGTTCTGCTGTAAAGCGATTCATGATAACTTGCCAAACCTTACCGAAGCTAAATGTCAACACAGTTTGACATTCTCTATAAAACAATTAAAATAAATTTAATTCTGTTTGGAAATTTGTTTGTTATCTTCTTTAGAAAGAGCTACTAGCGACAACAGCCTTCTCTGGAATGATTATCAAGACTTAGATGTAATTTACAATTTTATGCTGGCTATTCGTCGTAAATATCCAAAAATTTGTCGTTTATATAAGATTGGTACAACGGCTGAAGGTCGGGACTTGAAAGTTTTAAGGTGAGTTGATAAGAAATGAGTAAATAAAACGAATGTGTTTTCTTTTCTCTACGTTTTCGAAATGAATTCGAGTAAAATATTAAACAACAAAAAAAAAATTGCCCTACACATATTAAATTATATTATCTGAGTTAATTATATTTCACCTTTTAAATTAATTTTTAACATGCCAAGTGGCAAATAATAAAACAAATACAATAATTAAAAATTGTTTCAGCATGTTCATCGATTATTGCGATAGAGAAATTGTAACATTGAAATTTTAAAACTAAATTGTTGTCTTTTTCATATGAATTACACAAAGAAAAGTTGGGGGAAGAGAGATGGGAATGTAGTATTTTATCATTAATTAATGGTCGTTGTCTTCGAAACTTTAAAAAAGTGCGCGACTTTCAAACAAAACCTTCAATGTTTTCTTATCTGGAAAAGAGTGTTACATATTTTCTATGTAAAATCTATTTAATATTTTTGTTTAATTAAAAAGTGCGCCCGTAACCCTTTATTAGTAAACTTCGGTCTATTCGACCGGTCAATGGCAATATTAAAAATGGTCAGTAAGAGCAGTATCAAAATATTAACCAATGAACAACGCTTGCAAATCATTGAATTTTATTATCAAAATTCTTGTTGTGTGAGAAATGTGCTTCGTAATTTACGTCTACTTTATGGTCGTCATAATCGACCCAGCGAACAGGCTATTTCGCACCAGTTTCATTTCATTGGTCATTAATCCACCAACCTGTATCGGAAGAGTACGTACGGAGGGAAATATTGCTGCTGTATCGGCCAGTATTAATGAAGATCGCGATATGTGAATTCGTCGGCGATGCCGAGCGATGATTACCGTCTTTTTTTTTTGCCCAAAATGCAAGAATTAGACTTGGTTGAAATGTGGTTTTAACAAGACGGTGCCACATGTCACACGGTACACAATACCATAAACCTATTGAGAGGTGAGTTTGTGAGAAATTAATCTCTCGTTTTGCAGCAATCGATTTTCCGCCCAGACCTTGCGAGTTGACCGCAGTAGACTATTTTTTGTGGACATACCCAGCCACAATTTCAGCCGTGGAAGATACCATTACAGCTACCTTTGGTGAGATACCGGCTGAAATGCTTGAAAAAGTACTGGAGCTCACATATGAACCACCTAACCGTGGGCAAAATGTACATAAACAAATTTTTAGAAATTAATTACTGGACCCCAACATAAACAAGTCTCCTGGACCGGGTGGAATTCCAGCTCTAGTCTTGAAACAGTGTTCTTCGACGTTATCACGTCTTTTAGCAATCCTTGTCAGCACTCTGTACCATGCAGGCAAGTATCCATCGTGCTGGAAAGTTGCAAATGTAACGCCAATTCCCAAGAAAGAGGAGGCAAACAACCCTGAAAATGACCGCCCCTTCGCGTATGTTGTACAATATTCAAAGTGATGGAGATTATGCTAAATATCCATCTAGTGAAATATCTAGAGTCCAACAGTTAACTTATTTTCACGGGTGACCTTCCTGTCGGAAAAATGGCACCGATACATTCACCGTTTTGGTGAAAGTAAGGTGGTGCTCTAGAGTTGTCTAAAGCATTTGACAGAGTGCCGCATGGAACACTTTTGTCTAAACGTATTGCTTTTGGAGTCGGTGAAGATATCACCGATATCGATTTATATCTAGCTTTCTCAGCGATCGCGCTATAAGAGTTCTTATAGACGGTATCTCATCTCACGAGTTCAAGATTAATTCAGGGGTACCACAAGGTTCCATTTTTTCTCCTGCCCTATTTCCTATCTTTCTTAATAACCTTCTGTGTCAAACTTCCAACTCCACACTCTCCCTCTCTCTAGTCATTTGCAGGCGACAGCAGTATTTGCTGTTCATGCTCATTTGATCGTAGGCCGACTTCGACTATGATCGCAGCAAAAAGCAGGCAAAATATAATAAGAATAATACATGTATATATAATCAGGGTCGACTTCAATGCTCAAAAGACTTAATGCTGCATGCCTACGCATTGACCCACGCAAGTTCACGCTGGCTCATCTGTAATTATGGCCGCTTCATGTTCTTGGCATGAAAGCTCAGTGTGATGTTCGATGGACTGAACACATCTTTCAGGTCTCAAAAGAAGTATTCAGCTGCCTCGTATTTTTAAGACGGTGTAAGACATATTTCAGTCCATCTATTGATACCGATTACATCCGACCGAAGATGGAATACAACTCTCATGTATAGGCCGGTGCTTCGAAGACTATTTTGAATTTGATCCACCGTGTGCAGGAGAGGAAGAAAAAACTCAGAAACGCTAGGGTACCCAACTCTATTTACTCTCTTTAGCATGGTCGCAATGTGAGGTGTGTTTCGTGGTTCTATCGTTAATATAATGGGACGTGATCCAATGAATTCAGAGAATTTCTTTCCGAAACCCCTCATTCCTGCGCACAATATGTTCAGCATGAAACGCATCCAGAGAAAACTAATTTTTCGGCCGAACAGCGCGTATGTTGAATGAAGTGCTCGCAGAGGTGTTTTCTCTTACTTTCGACAAATCAAATGACCATAAATACTACTTCCTCTATACGCCTTCCCATAACATAATTTCTTAGTTCTAGCACAATGCATCGCATGTGTAGGTGTCAGTATCTCAGTGCTGATCCATGATAAAAAAAAAGTCAGGCATTAATTTATCGGCGAAAATAAATATTTCATTCACTTTGGCAAATTTTCTGTGTTTTTTTTTTTAAATTTTTCAAAAACCCAAGTCACCTAATATAATTTCACACTTGTATGATCTCAGTTCTCTACCTACATAAACTACATTAGATCGAATTGGCTAAAGATGAAGCATAATAAAGTCCAAACTGATCAAACTTATTTATATTTTTCTATTTTCAGAATTTCCGAAAATCCCCGTGAGTACAAAAAAATATGGATTGATGGTGGCATACATGCACGTGAATGGATTAGTCCCGCAACAGTGACTTTTATACTATATCAACTAATGTCGAAATGGGAAGAACAACCGGATTATATTAAGAAGAAAACTTGGTACATTATGCCTGTTATGAATCCCGATGGTTATGTTTATAGCCGTGAAGTAAACCGTTTGTGGCGTAAAAATCGTTCGCCTTCAAATGTACCCAATTGTTTTGGTGTCGATTTAAATCGTAACTTTGATATTAACTGGAGTGGTTATGGATCGTCGAATGATCCCTGCAGTAATACGTATCGTGGAAATTCGCCAGGTTCAGAATTAGAAACAGATGCTGTTGTCCGATTTTTAAGTAAACGGACATATAATCTGGAATCATATTTAACATACCACAGTTATGGACAAATGATGGTCTATCCATGGGCCTTTAAGGCTGTCAAAGTGAAGGATGCTCCTGCATTGCAACTTGTTGCAAATACTGCCGTCCAACGTATTGAAAGTGAGACTGGTTCTATTTATCGTGCCGCAGCTACGCATGAACTATTAAATATCGCTGGAGGTGGCTCAGATGATTGGGCTCGTGCAGCTTTAGGTACCAAATATGTCTACACAATTGAATTAAGAGATCAAGGTCATTATGGGTTTGCTCTACCACCGAAACAAATTTTACCAACTGGTATCGAGGGTTATATAATTGTCGACACGGTTGCCCAGGCCATTCAATAATCAATATTGAACGCGATATATGTACAGTTATTGGATATTAGAGTTTGTGAAATCTTTAATGTCGTTGTACTTTTTCTTAATTTTTTAATAAAAGGTGCGAATTTCAAATTGGTAATTAATTATTTAATTGATAGAAACATTTGGGTGAATGCTTTACCAAGAGAGAGTAGTGAAATAATGTACGAGAGTATTACAATTGGTGTACTTGAGATTAGAAAATACAGATTTTTTCTGTAAAATAAGGCGAATTCTTGACATGAAAAACAAAGTGTTTTTGTATTAAAAGAAATAACATGAAGTTATTAACCTTTCAAAGGGAATAAACTATAAATATCATATTATAATAAAGATATAAACTGCTGGCATATGAGTGAAGGCTTTATTGATAGTAAATAAATAATAAATCAATAAACATACTTGCGTACTTAAGTTTCAAGTTCAAACCAAAAAGTTTCACTTAAGTGAGAACAAAAGAATAAAGAAAATTGCACACGAGATAAATCAATGCGTGCCATGGGTTAATTTAACGGAAATTACTGCTGATAAACTTGAACTTTTCAAATTAAGTTGGCAACAGTTGTGTATGTTGACATCTAAAATTCTCATTTAATTCTCAGTTTAATTATTTATAAATAGAAGCGTTACGAACTTTAGTTTAATTTGGCTTTAATAATAATAAAAAAATATTGTTCGATATTAATATCCACATTACAATGATTGTAAAAATGTTTGGAAAAATTCAAAAGATTCAAAATCAACAAATACTTGTTCCGTATAAAGTGTGCCAAAGGCTACTTGGTTTTTTGTTTGTTTATATATTTAGCAATTCTCAAATGTTTTTGGGATGTTAAATGTCTTAGCTTTTTCAAGTATTTGGTTAAGGTCTACTGATTAGTTTTCATTAGTGCCAACAAAATGCTACATACAGCTTAGCTTAATAAACATAAATTTAATAACTATTTTCCAAGCCAAAGGAGTTTTTTATATAAAAAAATAAGGGAATCGGTTGAGCTTGCCATCTCTTAAATTCGAAGCAAATTTCTGAGGTTAATGGCTGATAAGATTTTAAACTTGATCGGCTAAGGAGATTCAAATTTATTGCGAAAGACCAATTGTTCGCAAATTTTATTTTCAAAATTTTGCGAAATTTACCGCACCGAATCGGTTCATTATCTCACAACATCTAAGCTCAATATCTTTCAAATGGGACGCATTTCGTTCCGAGCCGTTGACGTATTTTAAGTTATGAGATATTTACATACACAGACACACACCCAAGCGCACATACATACATACATGCATACTCACATCATCGCGAAAATTGTTAGATTCGATAATATGTACAAGCCGCCGCTACTTAAAAATAATATAAGAATAAAAAATTATTTAAAAATTTTTCTCATTTTTATAATTTACATTTAATTAAATTTTTAATAAGTAGGAAAGAAAAAAACAATATCTAATGGCGAGTGAACAAATTTTGTTTGTGTGACATATCATAAATTATCAGATGAATGAATTTTTTGAAATAGGACACTAAATTGTGACGGGTAGTTCACAGTAATCATATTTTTTCGTGTTATTATCTTAAAACATATGACTTCATGACTACCTTGGGAATACCCCAAATGTATTTTTAATGTTTTTTTTCCGTTACCACTTTAAAAATGTAGTGAACGCGGTAAATTTCACCAAAATTTATAAAACGGTTTCAGAGATATCGATGTGGAAAATTTACAAAAAAAAAAAAATATTCGATTCAAAATTTTTGATTTGATTTGGCCAGCCCTGAAAATCATAACTTAGTCATACATATATGAGTTTTGCAAAGAAATATTTAAATTGCCGCGAATGGTAGCCATTCAAATAATAACTTTACATTAGCGACAATTTGTATAAGAAATGTTTACGTTTACTATTGGCTGCTCAAGTTTATAGAAATAATTTAGGAATATTGACCTTAACTTAAACCACATAATTATTTGCTCAAATAAGTATGATAATAATTTTATATTCATTTTGTTTTCATCAATCACCACATACAGGTATTTGTGCTACGTAATCTGTTTTAATTGTACATTTTATGGTCACAATAAATAATTGATGCCACAAATTAGGTGTTGATACTGCAATGCAATACATAAAATATACAAACTTTCTCCTTAAATCATAAAAATGTTTAATAAACAATTACAAAACAAAGTTATTGGGTTTGAAAAACAAGATGAGAAACACCATTTCTCAAGAAAATATATTCGATCGAATTTGGATGGAAATAAATAAAATCTCAGAAATGCAAATATAGATGATTTGAAAATAGATGTATCAGTGTGAAGACTTAATAATTCGATAAATTTATGTCGAAATTTTTTTTACCGTGTTGTCTCTATGATAATAGGTGTGTTTTTTTTACTTTTGTGCTAAAGTTCGGTAAAATGATAATAAACTATAATTTATCTCAATAAGAGACAAAAATGTACAAAAGTAAAAAAAATAAAATTTACTACAAAATAGATCTGTTCCAGGTGCATAACAAAAGTATCAGAACTTTTGGGAATAAAAAGAACATTACTCTCTGAATGTGACAAAGTTGAGGATGGCGATGGCTGAAGTAGTCTGCACGTTGACTACAAAACCAAAAACAGACTTGCGTTCAAACCCAGCGAATAAGAAGAATATCCCTGAAGGAAGCCTGGAGTGAAGTGTCTCTTAGTCTTTGTCGCATAATTTAACGACATTATCGACAACACGTCTACACATTTTACTTTGCCGTTTGTAAGTGTAGAAACTTTTACAGCTCAAAAGTTATGCTTCTTTTTTTTTGGTTTTTTTTTCATTGTTTCGTTGGTTTTGTTTTGTTGAAAATAAATTAAATAAATAAATAAAGTTTTTTATTAAAAAAAAAGTCAGAAGAGTGAAATTAAAACATAATTATATTTCAAAACTATTTTAGCAATTATAATGATGAAAAATATTTTAGTGAAAGTTCAAACTTTAGAGATTTTGTGGAACCAGTTGACAACTCTGTGCAGTCTCTCGAAGTTTTTGACTTCTAGAAAATTGACTTTTCGTGAAAAATTAAACAAATTGTACATTGAAAGAGCTGTTTCCATAATTTATTTGGAAAAGCTGCTGACTATATTACAAGTGGAAGGCCTAAAGTTTTGTTTAGCTAAAATTACATGTATGTATGTAATTCTATTTATTTTCATATTATTGAATCTAATGCTATTTTCTTTTCAAATAAAAACTGAACTGCTTTTCTTGCCCGATTTTATACTATTTATTAAAAATATTTACAGTTTGTTGTGCTTGAATAGATATTCTTTTTGGAAATGGTGTTTCTCATCTCGTTTTTCAGGTAACAACAAAACTAATTGCAATTTTTTAACAATGATTTGTATGACTTAAGGAGAAAGTTCAACCGTTTTGTTAACTTTATTACAGTATTGACACTTAATTTGTAACATTAATGTTTTATATGGTCATCAGATATTATGCGCATTTATTTGTTCACACTGTTTGACTTTGGTGAGCAGTAAATTTCCAATACGTATTAAACTGTAATTGAGAAATATTTCACAAACGCACATATGCACATACATACGTAGATACGAGCCTGTTAGAAATGACTTATAAACAACAAAAACCTAAATTAATATAAAAATGACATTGTGCATTATAGGAAATAATTACATGGCTTAGGTTAAGGTCATTATTATTATAATAAAATATGACAAATTTGGATAAACTCAAACTAATGAGTTCAAAGAACCATTGTGTCTGCATCCTGTGGCAACCATACTTGCAGATGGTTTTCCACGGCTGGCATTAACAATTTTCCAACATTGTCCGATATCTAACACCAGTGATAAAATTTGTTAAATTATTATTTTTTATCATAAACAAATATATAAGTAAAATATGCAGTTTAAAAAAAAAAGTAATAAAAAAGTACTTAAAAAAAGAAGATTCCTATTTCATATTATATTTATTTTATAAAAAACAATAAACAGAATAACGACCTTTATTCAGCAATGCATACATATGTATGTATGTATGTACGTACATAATTATATATTTACAAATGTTTCGATTAATTTGAATAAATCAGCTGCAGATTTTAACCAGTTCTCTATTTTAGTCAGAGCTGAGACAGTGATTAATATTTGAATAGAGATCACAAAAAGTTACTCCTTCACAACAAATTTCAAGCGATATCAGAAATCCGTTTTTTGTGTATTTTATTTATTGTACATATGTATGTATGTATGTATGTAAAAGTTAAAAATAATAATTTATTAGGTTTTCTTTTAAAGCCGAGAAGCGGTCGGAATTTTATTTTTCACTCTGAAAATTTTGGCTTGGCGTGTAAATTTTATTTATTTAATTCACGAGTCGAGAGGAAAACTCCCACGTGAAAAATAAAACGGGCTACAATTGGATTCGCCCCCTAGCGAGTTTAATTCGAGCACCTCCAGATATATAAGCTTATACAGACTTCTGCAAAAACTCATAAATTGTAAAACGCTCAGTTCGTAATTGTTATAATAATCACAAACAACAGCATCCACCTACTGTTTATTTAATACACATCCCAAAAGTATGCTATTTAAATACTTTCAAACTTTTTGCCTTGTAGCCAGTGTTACCATACGAGAAGATTTATTTTCGAAGTTTTTTCTGAGATGTGAGATTAAAATTTTTTTAGCTTGAAAAATTTTTTTTTCAAATAGTGTATTTAGTACTTGGGTGAAAAATTTTTAATCGTTTTAATTGCAAATCGTTTCGATGCTTCCTTGAAAAGCCTGATCGTAATTACACGCACTATGTATGTATGAAGTAAATAATTTATGCGATTTAGTTTTATATTCAAAATAATGTATTATTGTTCTTAAAGAGATTTTTAAGAAAAAAAAATTTTTTTTGATGTTTTGAAATTTTTGGCAAAAATTGGCAACACTGCTTGTACATCAAGAAATAAGGGCAAAAGATGGATGCCGACTTGTGGGTCGATGAGATCAATAACCATTTTATAAACAGCCAATCTACTGATCTTAATACTGAACCTGACTTCTCTCAATTCGATCATCTAACTCGTGGCTTCTCGTTTGCTAATATCGCTGAAATTGGTCTACTTAATGCCTTATTTCGAATCAAATCTTCTACAGTCGGAGTTGATGGTATACCCATCAAATTGATTAAAATAGCTTTTCCTTATTTACACAGACAACTCTTATATTTTGTGAATAACATTTTCACATCTTAAAATTTTCCTGATGAATGGAAAACATCACGCATCATTCCCATACCTAAAAGTGGTTTACAAGTATTTTATGACCTTTTCCACGATTTATGTTTCTGTAGGCCCTATGCTTTTGCTCATGATGTACAAATGCTATGGTCCAGTGAGAAAAGTTGGCATCTTTTAAGAGAAAACTATCTCAATACCTTCATTAATGTGCTTACCACTGATTGATTGGGCTTTGTTTTACCTATACTATACTGTTTTGTTGTAATTTGTTTATAACCACTCTTTTATACTTGTAATATATGTTATATTGGCCTTGAGGCCACATGTATTACTGAATTTAATAAATAAATAAAATAATACTGCACAAAAAAATGAACGGTTTAAAATGAACTTACCGTATCAGTACCATCGTCAGTATCATCGTCATCCATTTGTTTAGTGGTTATATCGTTGCCAGTGGTATTGTTACTGGATGACGAAGACTTTACCGAAGCTGTAGTATTGGCTTGTAAATCCAGCGGGACACTTTCCTGCGATATGATGGATTCCGAAGGTAAATTATCAACAAAAGCATTGAAGGTATTATTGCTCCCAATTGACAAGGTATTTGTATGCGTAGGGGTTTCAGGAGTATAGAGTACAGTCTCAATTTCTTTACTGTTAACAGGAGGTACGTAGCCATTTATTAGCTTTTTTATAATATTGCGAGGTTTAATATTTTCAATACTTTTAGTGTACTTGGAATTCATTTGTATTGTTGACTGAGATTGGGTTTTTACTGCCACTACCGATTTTGAAGCATTCTTCTTTTGATTTTGTGCAAATCCGTCTTTAAAGTGATGATGCTCTAGCAGCAGTTCGGCTTCTCGCAGCAATTCATCCACACTACGAGTATCGGAGCTGTCAGCCAAACGGGATACTTCTTGAAAAATACTCTCAGCATCGATTTCATTCTCACAGCCATTGCTGGAGTCTCCTGATCCATCACATTTTTGTTCTTGGTTAAGAAATTCCATAATACTGCTGCTGGAAGTGAAATCATCAAAGTCAATAGTGCGTGTCGGTGTGTCCGAACCGGAATCCTTTCCACAACTTGTATGTTTGGGTGTGGTAAAATTTTCTTTATTTTCTTTTTCTTTAGAAAAGCTTTGCGTTGATGAAGCCATCATCATTTTGTTTTTTATATTTGTTGAAATTTGCTCCTGCTTTTGGAAGGGTTGTTGTTTTTGTATCAATTGTGCCTTTTGTGGCAATAAAACTTTAGACATTTTATTTACACTTAATTTCTGGCCTAACGCCTTTCATTTGTAAAATAACCGTAATCTTTTGTAATTAAATATCTGGTTTTTATATTATATTTACCATTAGCATCATCGGAAATAATTTAATTTTTATCACTTGAAAACACAAATATAACAACTTTGCATCAAAACGAAGACCTTTTATTTTAGAAATACTATTTTTTTTAACTCTAAATATTATATTTTATTTCCACTTATCATAAATTACCAAATTAGATTAATTAACACTTTTTAATTTGCTTTTATATGGACGGCTCCTTAAATATAATTACATTAATTAGAAGGGCATTTTAATTCCTAACTTTTGGCCGACACGAATGATATCAAAATGACGAATAATGTATCGTCAGGATATTACGAATATACAATATTCTCTAGTTACACAAATAGACACGCACAATAAGAAAATATATACAATTTTTTTTAGAGCCATATTCAATTTCAATTATTGTTTTCTGTTTTGCTTTTATATTTCGTGGTTACAACACAGGGTTGATACTTTGTAAATGGTTTTTGATAAGGGTAGTGTTACCACAGTGGTGCAATTAATACAAAAGAGCATTTTTGAAAAGTGCATCAGCCCAGAAAGAAAAAATTGCAAGCAGGAGAAAATGGTCTTCTGAACTATTTTTAATTTTGTTGAAAAGTAAAACTTACTTTGTCTAAGGTGTTTGCATTATTTTTTTTATAAAAAAATTTGTATAGTATGATCCTTCTAATGCGAACACTCGATAGTTCGGACAGTTCATAAATTTTTCCTCTATAGTGCAGACTATCGTTTTTTATTAATACCGACGAAGGAGGGCGTTCTGATGTGATTGTGGATTGCTATCAGCTGAAGCCGGTATTGTTCAGTGACCAGTGACTATGCCTTCGCCACTGAAACCTTCCGACAACAACTGACACACGAAGACACACTAATGCAACATCAGAAAAATGCGAGATGTTTATTTTTTATTTTAAAATTTTTGGTCTGAAACTGGGGTTGAACCCAGGTCTGTTTTTGGATTCGTAGTTAACGTGCAGACTACCATCCATCGTACCATCGCCACTCTGGTCGTTATTTTAACGTTAGACATAATACATATACTTTTGTATATGAAAAGGAACAAAAGAATACGCAAAACAAAGAAAGACGACAGAAATCGAAATATTTTTTTAAAGAACTTGAAAATAGAGAAGATAAATTACTTAGAAATTGGTGTACCCAATTAAAATTAAGTTCTTATTTCACGCAATAAATATTTTTAATCACTTTTACACCTCCCGGATAAAAAAAGGTATGCCACCCTGTATAAAATTAAAAAATAAAAAGAAAAAATTAAATAAAAAAGTAAGCGGAAGACTTTAGTTTCCGACTTATGGGCCTCCGAAGATCCATTATAAATTTGTGAATATAGAGTATGTTTTCCATCGAATATGGGTATCATTTTAAAACTGTTCAGAATATTTTTACAACTTTACTAAAATTTATTAGATATAATAGTGAATTAAAACCTTAAGGTCTGCAAAAAAGTCAGCTACGCGGAAAATATTGGCTTAAATCGGCAACGGCAACGCTTTGCAATTGGAAAACCCGATTTTGATAGTGCGTTTAAGAGGGAAATAAGTTGCAAATAAAGAAGGTGAAAGAAATAAACATAAAAAAATATTTGTTATTAGAAAATGGAGGTAAGTAAATCCTGCAAATTCTCCATATAACTCATTGTTTAAACTTTTTTTTATAAAATGCTTATTTAAAAATCGCAAACACCAATAAACTTTATTGTTAAAATAATCAGGGTTGTTATATTTATTTTTTTGATAACCCTGTTTTAATCGTTTAGACCTAGCTTGCCGATTTTATTTAGGTATGGCATTTCAGCGTAAATGCTAAACGGAAAAACGAATCGCTTGTCGTTCTTGTTTAGGTATAGCTGTTAGCGATATTTTTGTATGAGCCGCAGTAAGCCGCCGCCGCATATATCTGCTACTGCCGCTAAAAACTTTCTGTGCAGGTCTCTGTGAAGATATCACACACAGAGTACACTTAATTAAATACACTAATGACTTGGTGTATCCATAAATAAATTTCTTTTATTAAACTAAATCAAATTTCCAATCTGATAATATAACCATCAATATGTTGTACTTGGAGGATTATTTGGAAAGTAAGTAATAAAAGAAAATTAAACTTAAAATACATGACACAAGAATGTTACTCCTTCGAGATATTCATGGAAGAACGATTTTGCAAGAAAAAATTTCATGATGCAAGCAAAGGAACAAATCTAGTTTACCAACGCATCACCAATGGAAACAATTATCCTTATGTCCAGTTTAGTGAAGCAGCACTAAAAAAAAAAGTAGCCTATGTGATAGAAAATTGAAAAATAAAAAAGTTGGCGGCGCTTATATTTCCGGGTTATAGTCGTCTGAAATTTTTATATTTTAAGACGATTTTCTACTACATTTCTGAATGTATAAGGCCAATATTAATATCATTTGGAAGGCATTTAAAATAGCTTTCTACATATTTAAAATTAATTTAAAAAATCAATACTTTAAGTGGTAATACTATCATAGGCTATATTTTTTTCTTTTTGGAGCTGATTCACTAAACTGGAGTTGTTCTAATAATTACATAGGGTTATAGCAAATTGAAAATTAAGATGAAAATATCAAGTGACAATTTAATGCGGCAATATGGAAACCGGGCAAATTACCATCTTGACCATCAGCCTATAGGACAATCATCTTATTATTTGGTATAAGCAAAAGATTGGAAAAAATTCTAAAATTTGTGATGTAACAATTTGGCTTTAGAACTGGTCATAATACATTGACACCATTTAATTAGAATAAGAAACAAAATCAAAACTAAATTTATCGAAGGGAAGCCCACTGGAATGGTGATTTTGGATATTAAATGTGGTTTCGAGTCGGTATGTCATGATGGTCTCATTTATAAAATGATCCAACTCAATTTTCAAGTGGAGATCATAAAAATTGTTCAAAACTTTTTGATAGGCAGAACGTACAAAGTTTACATAGGTAGCGGGCTGCGGGCAGCGGAAGGATTTTGCCTATCATCAATTTTATATAATATATTTACATCGGATTTTCCTTCCTTGGTCGGTTGCTCTTCATCTACTCGTATATTTGCAGATGACACTACGATTCTCTGTCACGGAGTACTAGCTGACGAAATAGTATAGTATAGAGCCTTCGAAATGTATTGTTAAAGGTAGATAAATATTTCAGAATGTGGAATATTTTATATGGAAACTTCCCAGGTCCGTAACTTGAAAACTAAACGTTGGCGCCAACTTTATTACTTAATAGTTTCTTCTTTATATATAATATAAATATAATAGTTAATATAATATAATAATTTGTTATTTATTATAGTGATTGAGCACTTACCTCAAGAGTTGAGAGATCGTTTCACGGAAATGCGTGAATTGGATTTATCTGTTCAAAGTGAGTTATAGTAATTCTAAGATATTGATTTTCTTAATTATAATTCAACTGTATATTATATATTTTGCAGATAGCATGGATTCTTTGGAAAAAAAGACTAGGACATTTTTCATTCAATGTAAGCGCGGCGATTTACAAGAAGAAACTACTGAAACAGAATTTCAGAACCTGCGTAAGGAATATTACAAAGTTTTAGAAGATGCTGACGAAAAAGTAACAATTGCTGCACAAATACATGAATTAGTGGAGAGATATTTACGTCGTTTAGATAGCGAACTGTTTAAATTTAAATGTGAACTCGAAGCTGATAATAATGGTATTACCGAAATTTTGGAAAAACGTTCATTAGAAATGGATGGAGGCAGTAGTGCTGCAACAGCTCTGTTAAGTGTGGCTGGCCTAAATCAAAAAGAAAATCGCTTCTATGGAGGGCTTAGTGCAGCTGTGACACCATCAGTTAGTCACGCAGCCGTTATGGGAGGTGGCGCAGTAAGCATTGGAATAGGTGGTATAACGGTTCCAGCTACACCAACTGGAGCTACGAAAGATAATAGATACCGTACTCCCAAGCCAGAGAAGAGAAGAGATAGTACATCCACACTACAAAGTGCAGTTACAGAAAAGAGGGCAATTTTGAACAATAGTTTATCGTCAGGCACACCTCCCGTAGCTGTAGTTAGACCTATTACACCTGGTATGGGTGCTGTACTTACCCAGGGTGCAACTCCTGTAGGTACACCTTCAGCTGTGGCTTACAATCTGCAACAAATTGGTGGTTCTGCTTCAACGGCTATAGCTGCTGCAGCTTCCCAGGCTATAGTTGCCACTCAACAAATGCAGCAAGGTAGACGAACTGCTAGCCTGAAAGCTAGTTATGAAGCAATACATGGCTCTGGGGGCGGTCCTACTGAGTTCTGGATTAGCCGAGACTTAGCCAGTGCCGCTGCTGCATCTGCAGTAGGACTCACTGGTAATAGCTCGACGGAAAAAAACAAAAAGAAGTATGTGAAAAATATTCTAATACATATTTTAAAATTTATTAAATTATTTTCGTATGTGATAGGAAACTGAACACCAATCTGACGCATGTTGCATCCACAAATGTAATTCCTTCTTCTACGCCATTGGCATTGACCCTAGCGCCTTCGTCTTCTTCCTTAACTGTAGAGTCTGCTGAAATGCTAACTGCCAACACAACTAACTTCACTGTTCCTTCTTTAGTTGCCACTGGACATGTCACGGCCTCTGTAAATGCTGCTAGTTTAGCTTCCTCGAATAGAAATGCTTTAAATTCAGCGTCTTCAGCTAACACTGTATCTAGCTCATCAACATCCACAGCATTAACTCCGGGATCAAATATTACACTCAACGAAAATGGTATGGTCGTGGAACAGACTCCAGAAGGTGAATGGTCATATGATCCCAATGAACCACGATACTGTACTTGCAATCAAGTCAGTTATGGTGATATGGTGGCTTGCGACAACGATGCTTGTCCCTATGAATGGTTCCATTATCCTTGTGTGGGTATAACACAATCTCCAAAAGGAAAGTGGTATTGTCCAAAATGCACAGCTTCCATGCGTAGACGAGGTAATCGTAAAAATTAATGGAATTTTGAGAAAATTATGCATACAAATATAAAACGAGAATAAATGTTAAGCATAAGATACGACATATGTATGTATTAAAGTTTATTGAATATAAATATGTTTTCTATACAATAAAGAGCATCCACAAAATATTCAAATCATACAAAACGAAATTCCATTGTGTTTTCTTTTATTGTTTAATGGTGAAATTTATTTCTTAATAAGTTTGCAAAAATTTTTAAACTAACTTATCGGTTGATCTAATTTAAAATATACAAATTTCGTTAATTATCTTTATTGTGTATGTTGAGGTATATATTTTCGTTTCTTTGGAATAAAATCATATAAGTAAAGTTGATAATGTGCCATCGACAGGTGTTTTAAACACTCAACGTAAATTTCACTTAAGAAAAAATACACCAATATCACACAAATCGAACAAATTTATTGAATGTACTAACTTGCCCGATTTCATAACAAAAACTTAATTGGTATGTTTAACTTGAGACGTATAAACATCGTAACCTAAACTTATGATATTGTCATAAAATATACGATATTTCAGAGGTAACCAATAGAAGTTAACAAATTGCGCTACAGGCCATATCATCCATTCGGCCGCATACAACTTCCAGGCTTTCTCCTTCATTTCCTCCCATACTTCACTTTTACTTTTTCGTTCCAATATACCCAACGTGATGAAAAAGGCAGATATATAAACAGGAGAGCAAATTATTTGATCAAGAAAAATTTTTTTCATCACAGTACTTATTGTACGTCCTGGTAAGCGGGCATCCAAGAATTGATACCAGTAATGACATATAATGCCAACAGTCATACCGGATACAGCCATATGCGAGGTACGGGTTCCATCCCATTTTTCTATTTCTCCACAATATTTCTCATATTGCTGTTCCAATACGTCTCCAGCTGAACTAAGACTTAAGGAAATTGTCACATTTGTTACCAACAAGAACTTGTCACTGAAAGCTTTATGATGGAATTTCTTAATAACGCGCACAGTACTTGTTTTTGTTACAGTTTTCCAGACTGTACGGAGCAATATTAACATTTTATTGAAGAGCAGTAATATTCGCGGGGAAGACACTTACGATAGTCGAACAACTTTTGGTATGTAAATATTATTTGTATTTTTATTACAAAAATCAAAAGAAATTTGAGGGAAAATAATATTTCTATAAACGTAAATATTGTCACATGGTTGCCAAGTGGTCAAAACAAAACTAAGCTGTAATATTTTACAGAGATGCCAAATGTTGTGGTTTTTATTGGAATTTTATCATGGATGGGAGATAGTTTCTTGTACTACACTGCAGCTACACGTTGACTTTTAAATTCAAATTTTTTTACACATGCAGCTTCTCAAAATTCATGGGTATTGATAGCTGTGACGTATGCTGCATATAAGTTTTGAGCAATTTCATTTATCAAGATTGCTTCTCTCTTCACAAGAACATGTAGCAATTGTTTTCTTGACGATAATTTAAAACAAAAGTTGTCAAGGCAAATTCATTACCAAGTAAACTCATTAGCAAATTCGGACGTCAGCTGTTACAAGAATTTGTAACGAATTTTTTGAGCCGAACGTCAAAGTTTGTTTGCTTTTGTATAATTTATAATTTGTATAATGTAATAATTATAATAATATAAGACTATAATAATAATGATGCAATATATATTACTTTTTGAAATAATTAATTTAATTTGAACTCATATTACACTAAGTTAACACCTTCTTTTTAGTTTTTTTTTTTTTTGTAGTGTTATATTTATGGTATATTTAACAAAACACATGTATACAAAAAATTTGACGTTTGGACAAGAAGCGAAGCTTGGCCGAACGGCACGTATGTGGAATAGACTACACGCAGAGGTGTTTCCTGTCACTTTTAACGTGGAAAAGTTTAAATCAAATGTCAATAAACACTACTCATTCTATCCTCCTTCCCATAACCTAATTTCCTAGTTCCAACACAAAGCATCGCATGTGTAGAAGTCATCCCCAGAGTGCCGGTAAAAAAAAAATGCGATTTTTTATTTCTTTCTGGCAACTCTGTGCTAGAACAATAAATGTAAATAAACAGACGGGACAAGTTTTCCAATTTCGTCATCAACACAATATATAGTAGAGATACCTATAGTCTATGCAGTAAAGTATACATTTGAAAATGGAAATAGCTGATACTATAAAGTTCCGTGATATATGTTCTATGTTAAAAAGAGTTAAAGATTATGACAATAAGGACAAAAAAGTAAAAATTGTTAATCAGTATTATGATTCGTTTTGTAAACATCGAGAGAAATTCCGCGAGGAACACAAAATGAAACCAGAATTCACCGAAGTTTGTAGCAGTCTGTTTGTTCTTTAATTTATAGAATATATAAAGTCTTATATTTTAGGATGGCCGAAGTAGTTTTTATTGTATTTTAAGGTGCCTTATACCCAGTGCTGATATAGCACGACCTCCCTATGGCTTGCAAATACCAACTTTAGGAAAAGTTTATATAAAGATCCTACAGTTGAGTTCTGAATGTGAGTTAAACCTAATGCCAAGAAAATTATATTTTGACTCATGTTCTGCTTTTGCAGCTAGAGATGCTGAAATTTTGGAAGCTCGTAATTTTAATGGCTTCAGAGGAGATTATGCCGAAAGAGTGTATCGTATTTTGAAGCCCCGTTGCTCCCATGAACCCAGTAATTTGTCACTAAAGCAAGTTCACGATATGCTGGACACAATAGCAAATGAAAATCGTTCGCGTAAGGAAAATAAAAAAAAGTTATTTAACTGATTAAAATTATGAATCTATATGGTTTTAAATTGTGATCTAGATACTGAAAGAATTTTAGTTGAACTTGCCGAAATAGCTTCAGCTGATGAGCAGATGTGGTTTGTGCGTCTCCTGCTTAAATCGATGCATTTGGGTATAGGAGATCAGCGTATTTTTGGAATGTTACATCCTCAGGCAAAAGCATTCTTTCAAATATGTCCAAATCTTTTAAAACTATGTTGTTGTTTAGCCGACAATAAATTGAATTTGAGCGCAACGACTGCCTCAGAGATCAAAACATCACAAGCATTAGATTTGCCTGTGAACATACAACCGTTTCAATATATAAGACCGCAATTGTGTGAAGTATTTCCTGGAAAGATAGAAAATCTTATGGTTAGTGATGTTTTATACATGGAAAGAAAAATGGATGGCGAAAGATTTCAATTACACTTTCAAGATAATCAATTTAAATACTACTCCCGCAATGGTATTGATTATACGGAGGGTTTTGGGTCGTCTTATGACGACGATAATAAGTTGACTTCAAAACTGCAGCATCTTTTGCCAATTGGAATGATTTCGTTAATTTTAGATGGTGAAATGATGGTGTGGAACACGTATCACAATAAATTTCATGAAAAGAGTGAAAACACTGATGTCAAGCATTTGAATAATACACGTAACTGTCAGCCTTGCTTTGTGATTTACGATATTTTATATTGGAACGGTGAATCATTACTACAAATGCCCTACATACACAGAATTCATAAATTGAAAAATTTGTTTAAGGAACAATCGGGTGTATTACAATTGATGAAAAGTGAAAAAATAACTTCAGGTGAAGATTTTACGCAAAAATTTCAACAGGCATTGGACCAACATCAGGAAGGTGTAGTGTTAAAGCAACAGAAAGCATTATATTGCCCAGGACGTAGAAATGGTGGTGGCTGGTACAAGGTCAAGGCAGACGTAAGTTTTTTAAATTTATTGAAGAGCGCCGCAAGGTAACTTACACGATTTAAGAACATACAATACTAGTGATATTTTGCTGTTCTTTAGTGTAACCAGTTTTGCGACCGTAGCGTTATTTAAATATTTATAATTTTTCTTTTCAGTACATTGCAGGTCTTACAACTGAATTTGATCTTTTAGTCATGGGTGCGTTTTTCAATCGCACACGCACATTTGTTGAATCATTCCTTGTCGGCGTTCTCAAATATATTTCTCTGCAACAATTTGAAATTTATTCCATTGGCAAGGTCAGCAATTACACACAGAAACGTATCGCGCTAAATAACATTTTAAAACCTCATTGGCATGTGGTTTCGGATGAACCTCCACCCATTTGGTACCATTATAAAGAAACAAATGCTGAAGGCAGGCCAGATGCTTGGATAGAACCTAGAAACTCTGTTATTCTACAAATTAAAGCAACCGATTTGAACCCTTCGGGAGCATTTGCCTTGAGTATGGCTTTGCATTTTCCACGCATACAAGCGTGGCGTAATGATAAGTTATGGCATGAATGTATGTCTCTGGAAGAATATAAACAAATAAAGCAAAACTCCGGTAGTGGAGCTGTAAAAAAGATTGTAAAGCGAACAGTAAGCTTAGAAGATTTTACAGGAAATCGTGTAAAGCGACAAAGAATAACTATAGCTGAACGACGTAAACTACAAATGCAGGCATACGAAAAAAAGTTTGATCCCTCAACAGTAAGTCGGCTGCTAGAAATTGATTTACAATTATGCGATTATGCAATATCTTAAATTTATTTATTTGTAGGTGGAAAAGCTCTCTACACTTTTAGAAGAGTTCAGTGTTTGTATATTAAGCGCTTCATTGAATAAAGGTTATACTGCTGAATATTTGAAAACTTTAGTGGTGCAAAATGGTGGTACAGTGGTAGAAAATCCCTTACCCAACAATCCCACTTGCATAGTGGTTGCTGGTGATGAAACGTATCGTGTTAAATTGCTTTGTAAATCCCGTCAATATGACATTGTATCAATGAATTGGTTTTTGCGTATATGCGAGAAACAACAATTCAAGTTAAGGCCGCGCGATATGTTGGCCATGACACCCACCTTGAGTGAACGTTTCACTCTCTTCTATGATAAATGGGGTGATCACTATACCGAATTTGTATCGTCTAAAGAACTTAAACGTATTTGCGATCATATGCGAGATGATAATATACCCGATCTAAATGATGAACAGTTATTGGAATTGGAAAATTTAATTTATGAAAACCTTAACCGTAATTGGTTCCGTTCGAAATATGCCTATTTTTATGCTCTCGATCAGGAATCAGAAAAAGCAAAATTAAACTATCAATGGCATGGTGGCAATATTTTGGATGATAGGAATTTAAATGACGACAGTCTAGGCTACAGCAAAATATGTTATATGTTTATAAATCCATTGCAATTTGATAGAACGGTATTTTTGGCTTGGCTTAAAGAGCGCTTTAACGATAATTTATCACAACTGCAGATAATTAATATACAATGGATTTTGAATTCACATAAGGCTAGAATATTGCAGGATATCAAAGAATATACTTGGCATGATTTTTAATACACCTATAACTTGTTTAATAATTTTGTAAAAAAATTCGTTACTATTTTTTTTATCATCTATTGAATGTTACCATATTTAATTTTTATTTTGAACATTAAACAAATGAGTAAAAAAATTGTTTTATGTTGGATCCCACAGTTTATTTAATCTTAGTATAGTTGAATAAATTTTGTGAACAGTAAGTATACATTTTGAAAATATTATTTTGATAATGACCATTTCGTGATAAAATGCTATGTATGCATGCTCGCAAAAATCCATAAAATAAAATTTTAAAATTAATAATATAAATAAAAGCAGAGTATAAAAATTAGCCGAGAAGAAAATTTGAAATTTTTTCGATGATGATAACTATGTGGAACAATTTTCAGGGTTTGCTGCAGCTGCATATTTTAACATTTTCAAGCGATTGTGCTGATTTTGTAGGTTTGTGCTTTTTAACGCTTTCTCTTAGCATAAGTACCTTATGTTCGTTTACATTTATGGTAAAGTTCGGTAAAATGAGAGCAAGCTATAATTTATCTTAATAAGAGACCAAAATGTACAAAAGTAAGAAAACGCAAAAAACCATAAAATTTACCACAAAATAGTTCTGTTCCACGTGCATCGTTGGCAAAGGCTGTAAAATGTGGACAAAAATAAATCGAAAGAAAAGTAAAAGCCATTTGTTATTAAATAAAGTGATAAATATGCACAAATATATGTACTTACATTTTGAAATTTATTTAAAAAATCTTTTTTAAAAACTTTTGTCGTTTGCAAATTTTCTGATTAATTGCTTAGTATCATATATAAATAAAAAACAGCCTATAATTTAATTCTAGACCGAACTTACCCAAAGAAAAAGTTTGTGCAACTTTGTACAGAAATTTAAAAATTTTACTCTCTAATTTTATTTCAAAATTGTACAAAAATTGTTAATAATTGCTGGCACGCTAATGGGTAAATTTATAGTATTCCATATTACACGTAGTTCACTTGTGAATAAGCATTTCTCGCAATTGAACTGATCTGGATTCTGAATATATATAGTAAAATTCATGCGCAATATAACTTCGAATTTATATATAGTAGCGCTCTAAAAATATTATAACTGCTACCAGACACCCTGTACAATACCTATGAGTATTTTTAAATGCAAATCTATTTATGTTCTCAATTTCACTAAAATCGGTTCGAACGTTTCGGAGGGGCAGAAATTTCCCCCCTATCGCCCTCCTGGTTCTAGTTTTAAAAAATGTAATACCCTATAACCTTCCCGAAGTTGCACAGAATAATTGCACCAAATTTCATCGAGATTGGTTTACAAATGGCGAAGTTAAACTCGTTTATATTATAAAATCTGTTAAAAACCATGTGGAAGGAGTAGCATAATTAAAAGAGTAGGCGTAAAGGTGGGCGTGATTAAGAAAAAGTAGCTTATAATTCATTCAAGAGTCCCAATTATATGGTGTGAAAATTTCAGGAAGATCGGTCCAGCGATTTGTGCTCCTATAAGGTACAAACTCACAAACAAACACACTTTCAGCTTTATATAGTTGTAGATATAAAAACTTGCACTGAACAAATAATAGTTAATTTTATTTCATGAATTTTGGGTTTTCTTTAATTGAGATGTATAAGCCAAATTATTGAGTTTTTATGTGTGTGTGTATGCGTGTAGATTTGGATTTGTATATGCATGCGAGTAGATTATACGTACATGGTCATATAACTTGGCGTTTCCATTTTGTGGTAAATTTTTTGGTTCTTTGCGCTTTCTTACTTTTATACATTTTTGTCTCTTATTGAGATAAATTATAATTTACTCTCATTTTACCGAACTTTACCACAAAAGTAAAAAACACACAACTAAAAACGCCTTAAAATTTCTCTTCGGTGAGAATGGGCAATCGTGCAGGCAGTAAACTCCAGTGCTATCATCCTATGAGGATATGACATAATTTGCGACGATAACTCTTGTGAAAAACTAATATTTATAATATTATTTAGTAATTGATGTCAGACTCTCTCCCTTGCATTTCAATAATGCCCAAATTAAATACCATAGTGCATTCAATACCTCCTCTAGTGATAAGCGTAAGAAGTTATTAAACGGCACTGTTCATTACTGATTAGAAGTTATTAACTGCTTAAGACACATCCATACATTCATATTTACAAATGTCCATAGATATATATGTATATATGTATTGCTCTTATTGTCCACGTACACCATTGTCCCTTGTTGTACGTTGCTTTATCTAGCAAAAACATAAACAGAAACGTCTGTATTAACACACAAAAACATTCTCCTGTAATTTGAATTTAAATTTAAAAATAATTTATTAAAGTGTGTGTGCATGTGTGTGACTTAAAGATTTTTTTATAAAACGATGTAAAACAATTGTTGGGAATAGCAGTAGTGTTTTAGTGTTTGTAGTTGATATTGTTGGTAAATGTTGTTGCTTTTATTATTAGGAGGTGGGTAGTTGTTGCTTTTGCATCATGGTGTATTGTAAAACATGCTTGTTTTGTTGTTCTCATTTCTTTTTTCAAGTTGAAGTTCCTCTTTTGGAGAATTAAATGCAAACAAGCACAACAAAAGCTTTTGAATTTTAATTATCTTTTCTTTTCAAATATATGTATGTACAAGCAAATAGAGGGGAAAAAGCCGGAAGAAAAATTGTGGTACTCATACAGATTATACAGCACAATATTCCCAACATGAATATGGTGAAATAGCAAATAGTATTGATGCTTATTTTTTCCAAATGAATATGTACATATAATAGTGTTGTGATTAATAACAATAGGCAGAAAAACATTGTCAAACTTTACGCCTGGCCTTTATTTTAGGAGAAGTCAGGATTAGAAATATTCTGGTATGTACTTACAGTCTGGGAAAAAGCTGTAGTTGGTTGGTGTACGTGGCACTCAAGCAGATTCGCACTACATCACTAACTTGTCCGATTCCTATACCATGTATAGATCTATCGGTGGATCCATCGAGAATATGTACTAAATCCACACCGTTAAGTTGAGGTCACCTATACCCACATGCGACACCTCCAGTATATATTTGTCCAAAAATCGATGCCGGTCATGAGGAAAACCGTCTGGTCCTTATCCCGATACCGACAGCTGTGGCATAATGTGTTGTTAGGAAGATGCAGCCTACCCGCATGTCTGCCGATAATACAGTGGCCCTTCAATACTGCGACTATCCGTGACATGCTTCTCCGGTCCATATTCACTATCTGTTCTGTGTGTTTCCTGCTGCAACTTCCTTGCGACCTCACATGTGCTCATCCTATTCCACCTCTCCTCCGTCTTTCAAAGTTAGAGTTCCATGATCAGTGCCGACTGACTACCGTCGAGCATAGCGACCCTTCCCTGTTCATTTCCCTTACTCAGCATCTTACACGCTTACCTTAGGACCAGTATTTCTGTCTGAAAAACAGTTGCCGCCTCCGAAAGCTGGTGTGATTGGTGGACACCAAAGCCACCTGAGAAGATTCTTACAGCATTGTTGTCGTCAAAATAATTGTTCTCATATGAACGTGTGTATTTTATTTTGAAGTCATGAATTTGTATAACCTAGTGTCGTAAATACATATGTTTAATGCATATTTTTTTTTTTAATAATTTCATTAATTTTTAAAAATTTCATTTTTATAAATGCAAAATATTTTAATGTGTGTAGCTGCCGTCTTGAAAATAATATTGGGAACACAATTCGCTTTAACGCGAATTTACACAGCGAACTTTTACTGATGAATTCGTTGTGTTCCCACCATAATGCATTAGTTGAGTATACACTTATTTTGATAGATATATACAGTTTCCATATATCAATCCAACCTAAACTACGTCGCAAAGCGGAACATAATTTAGCGCTTAGATTTTACGCTGACATGAGTAACTTAAATTAGAGCCTTAACGTTGCACCAGAAACTCGCTCTCATTAATAAAAAACTCTATATAAAAAATAAGAAATAGAGATGAAGACGCTAAATTGACATGAAAATAGCAATTGCAAGGCGTTGACGCCGCGTTATTTCGGTTAGTTTCATACATTTTGTATGGGTTTGAAAAATTTCGCCAAAGCCTCTGATTTGTATGAAAAGTTCCACATTTCTTTCACATAGAACCCTTTTATGGAAGAGTATTCTGTAGTGCCTAATTTACTGACAACTGACAATCGACAGTAAAATAAAACGAACTCCAATTATTCAAAATTTATATCTGCATTTAAAATGCATGTGGAATTTTCATCAAAATGTGATGAAGATATGTACATATGTATGTAATACTATTTTTGTGTTTTATTCAATCCTATTTGAAGCAAGCAAAAATATACTTGCCTGCATTCATGTGTTGCACAAATAAATTTGGCAATTTTTGTTCTGGGTATACTCCTATATCGTCTATAACATGTTCGTTTTCTGCTCTTCTATCCAAATACAAAATAATTTTCATAAATATAATTATTGTTCTGTAAATATGAGAATTTTTGTGTTTTACTATGTATTTGCTGAAAATTATAAGGAATAAGATTATTTCAGTTTAATTTAAAATGGAAAATTGTTTAATAAACATAATTTTATGTAAATATGGGAAATTATGAATAATAATCTCAAATAAAATGTTTAATGAAATAAAATTAAATAACTACAGAATGATGATGCAGAGTCCCTGTGGGAAATTTTATGCCAATTGTTTTATATGGACATGTTGCGTGATCAGTGAAAAACATATTAATACAAAGAGTGTTGAACAGTGACTAGTGAAAACAGTAACTACCACGTAACTAGTGTCAAAAAGAGGGTGATGATGGATGAGTTGACTGCAAAACTCAATGTTCTGGGTTCGAGCCCAGTATTCGACTGTCGTAAAAATATTTTGACATTTTTCTGATGTGCATTTATTTTGCCTTTGTGTCAATTGTAGTCGGAAGGTTCCATAGTCATTGGTCACTGCACATTAACGGCTTCAGCTGATACTAATCAGCAAGTGACATCATAGTGCTCTTCTTCGTCGTTCTTGTGTAGCATCATCGGTGAAGTAAAATAATTAATAAAATGGCTACCAAACACCACTTCAAAATAGGAGGCGTATCCTTGACTACAACACTGCTATAAAAACTGGTCCCATTAAAACATAATAACATAACATTGAGATACATATGTACAAAGTGGGCAATCCGATCACAGATCACGCCCATCAATAATTGCTGACTTCCAATTGAAAATTGGAACTTATGAATAAAAATAAAAATTGGATATAATAAGGATCCTGATGAAAATAATTTAAAGCCTGATAAACTATGAAAACTCTGCATTTTTACACTCTCGCAAACGAAAAGTCAATAATTCTATGAAAAGTCATTTACACATCCTTTGTAAATTTGCACAAAAATTCTCACTCGTAAATTTTATTCAATTGTGTTTTTAATGTCGTCACTTTTTTCGAACAAATTCTAGTGTTAACATATCACTAATACCAAGTTCTAGTTAAAATAATTTGAGCAATTGAGTTTTTGCTCTTTCTTCAATTACCAATTCTAGGTAAAAATTTTAATTTTTCATATTTTATTTTATCTAATTTTATATTGACGTTTCTAACAAACTGACTGAAAGTTGTGCAACAGTTGTAAGGCGGTCTTCATGATACAAGTCTCGCATATGTGGCGCAAAAGGTAACTTTAAGCGTTTTCATAAGGACCCTTAATATTTTGTATCAATATATTTATATGTGAATATTACACACAAAAACTTTAACTGATAGCTTATTTATATTTTAATTAAAATTTTTACAAAATACATATATAATAGAAATTTACTTTAACAGATCTTTATAACTGTTAATAGTTATTTTTTTAACGCCACAAACATGAAGATCTTATAGCTGGTCTGTAGAAACACCCATGGTCTAGGCGAGATCAAACCCGTACCTCCATATTGATGAGACTAATGGCGTTTTCTTTTCTGACAAAACTGTTACATATATGCTACATTTCGTTACTGTTTCTGTTCCATTCTAAAAAATATGTAACATTAAAAAAAGCTATTTCGTTCCTTTCTAAATATGTTGCACAAATAACTGGCAAAATATGCAACATATTTGACCCTCTAATCTCAAGTCGGGGTGATATACTAAACTTTTTTACATCTTTGTGAAGTACTTTTTTATACAAATAAGAATTATGAAAATCAATATACTCTTCACTTTGACTAGAGACCGTCAGACTTTTGTTAGAAGAAGATTCTGTTTAATTTATTATTTATTTCAATGTAAACTTTTTTGATAAATTTTTGGTTTAAAGTTTTTGCAGTTTGTTCTAGGTAATAGCAGATGATTAGAAAACAATGTTGCTGACGATTTTTATTGATAAAATGGTGCTAAAAACCGTAGAAACAGTGAAACGCTAAGTATACATTAATATTAAATCTCAAATATTTTGTACCATTGTGGCAGTAAAAAATGTATCACTTTTTAAAGGTGTGGGCAAACTGTAGAAAATGTTATCCATCGAAAGGGCAACATATTTGTTCAGAAAAGAAATCACCATAATTCTCATGCATTAGGCTACGGATTTTAATTTTTATGAAACTAGCAACAATTTTGACATTTAAAGGATTTATTTCTTGGCTTTTTACAGCATGTTGAAATGACATTTAATCGACTGAGTATCTAGAATCTAGATGCACACACATAGAACACAAGGTACACAAGAACACATCTATTTAAACAACAAACACATGACTAACAAAGTCTGCTATTCCTATCCCTATCGCACATTTTTGGTTGACATCTCGGAAATGTTGTTAATATGTAAAAAGTTGAAAAAATTAAGAATAAAATAATTCATTTCTTATGAAAAGTATTTAAATTGACTCGGGGTACCAATGTATTTTCAAAATGAAAAAGTACTAAAATACTGAATTTACAATCCCTTAAATTATACCACTTCTATTTTAGAGTTCATCTTATCCTTGCCGCTTTGGTAAATTTCCAGTTCTTTAATATAGCTGGGTTATCCACAAAGTCTCATCATATATTCTTCATCTGCAGGAAATATTTAATACTGCATTTGATTGTCCATCTATTGTTTCCTGGAGCTTTTTTTCGAAGTCTTTTTTTTAAACAATATTTGTGTCTTTAGTTCTAATTAAATTGATTTTTCATGCATATAAAATTAAAATTTTCCCCATTTTGCAATTAAAATAGTTTAAATGATCGATTTTACACTATACATGCGAAGGGCTTAATTAAAAAAATGAAAAAATAAATAAAGAAGTGAAATTCTGAAATATTTCAATAATCAAAATGGTAGTAAATATGCTCCTGACATATGACATTTGCACACAGTATGCAGATGAATAGATAATTGATTTGTTTTTAAATCTTATTCTCTAGTTTTACTGATTTAGGTTTTTATTTTATAAAATAACAAAATCTATTTTAACCAAATATACTCTCAGTCAAGTTATTTATGTGGGTACCCTGCAGATAATATTAGACTACATGGTCCATTGTAGCAGAAATGGACTTTTAACAAACATGGTCCTATATAATGCTGTCATGGACCATGCCTTTGAAAAAAAAAAATTATAGTGTCTTTTTTTTCTGTTTGCACGGTTACTCCGTTGGAGTAAATCGAAGTCTCTGAGGTATGTAGCATGTCGTAGTTACATGGAGTAGTTTTTGTGTTGGTCCGATGTTCTACTAAGATGGGTGATATTGTCCACCTCTAGGATATATATTAACTAGTCGTGAATGAGATTGAGTGTGCCATACTCCAGATAATTGTATAGAGTAGGAAGTGAATCATTAGTTTTAGAGTCATGATAGCGTCAACGGGGGATAAACAGCTGCAAACGTGTCTGTTACTTAATGCTGTGTTAGCGAATATTATAATATTTTCCAGTTATTTTTTAGTTTCAGTTTTTAAAACATACTATTGTCATGCTTAATTAGCAAAGAAGTTGAATTTTTGTTCGTTTTTATAACCAAATATTGATACCTAAACCCGTATTTTTTTTTTTTAATTTAACCACTTTGTTATTTTGATTAGAAAAAACCTCTATGAATTTAATATTGATATACGGTAAGAAAAAATGTTCACCTTATAAGACGGTGGGTTTCTGCCATACATTTGGATCGTGGACTAGTCCTAATCCACTATGGACTATACTTTAAATACCTGTATGCATTTGTCACGTTAACTGCACGATAAAAGCAGATGTATGTATGTATGTGTATACGAGAGTACGTGTATTTATAAATTTTGTATTTGTTATTTCATATTTAGTGCTTTATATGTATATTTTGGAATTTTAATTACATATGTCGGATTAAATAAAGTAAATTGTAAATATGACCAATTTGAATGTTAAGTGGATGAATAAAGTATACACACACATACACACACACACACACACACTCACATACACAATTTCATGTTTATGGTCGCAGAAATAGTCAATATCTATTCCAGGAGAGGGCATATATTTTTTATTTTTTTTTTTTTTTTTTTATCTAGGACCAGCACTCAGGAGATGACTCCTACACATGCGAAGCATTGTGCTGGGAACTATAGGAAAGGGATAGTAGAAGAAACGACAGGAGGTGAAGCTTAATTAATTATTTTGCAGCTCTGCTTTCGCACGTTCTTTTGTTTTTATACTCGTAGCAGTGCTGAAGCTTCGCTTTAGTAGCTATTTTTATTATTATTTTACTTCGCCGGTGCTACACAATACCGACGAAGGAGGGCGTTCTGATGTGATTGTGGATTGCTATCAGCTGAAGCCGGTATTGTTCAGTGACCAGTGACTATGCCTTCGCCACTGAAACCTTCCGACAACAACTGACACACAAAAACACACTAATGCACATCAGAAAAATGCGAGATGTTTATTTTTATTTTAAAAATTATTTTGTCTGAAACTGGGGTTGAACCAGTTGGTTGTGTAGTCAACGTGCAGACTACCATCCATCGTGCCATCGCCACCCTCATATATTGTTTAATATATGTGCATATTCCGTTCCAACTCGATCCGATGCATGCCTTGCATACATAGAGGACTTCCCTGGCACTGGTTCATGTAGGAAATTCGTTTCAGATAATAAATTAAGATTTTTAAAATTTTTAATAACTACTTTACTTCGCCGGTGCTACACAATACCGACGAAGGAGGCCGCTCGCCACTGAAACCTTCCGACAACAACTAACACACACAAATGCACATCAGAAAAATGCAAAATGTTTTTATAATTTAGTGTGAAATTGCGGCCAACCCCAGGAATTTTTTTTGGTTTTGTACTTAACGTGCGGATGAATTCAGCCATCGTTGAATAATACACACTAGCTTCATTGGTTGTCTGCTGGAAACATACAGTGTGTAGGCAGGAATCAAACCCACAACCTCCATATTGAAAGTCTAATGTTCACGCACTAGGCTACGGAATTAGAAATTCTCTAAATTCAATTTACAAATTTTTGTTTTAAATTCATAATATTTCAATAATTTTTGGCAACAATTTCCGCATATCTATATAGAGTCGAACTTCTCTATAACGTAGCAGTTGGGGACCGTCAAATTTCTACGTTATAGAGAAAATTCGTTATTGAGAAACTGCAGAAAATTTGGACTACATTTTTTTTATGTAGAAAATATATTTATTAAGACAAAAAAATTGTTTTTACATGAACACATTAATTTTTTTTTTATTATGTGACTAAATTGATGCAAAAAAAATCGATTGCTAAAAACTTCACAATAGAGAGATTATTTAGTGTGAAAAATTCTATTTAGGTCTTAAAAAATTGTACGTTACAGAGAGAACTTCGCTATAGGGAATAGTAACTACTGACTGCCCGTGGAAAAAGAGATATTATTAGTAATTTCAAAAAATTTTTACACCCTGGCACCATAAGTTGCCCATTTCTGAGACCATTATAGCCACAAACGTTATTCAAACGTACGAGTATATTTTGAATGTTATAGAGTATTATGTTGTAATGTTTTGTGCTGCTCATATTTTAGCATGAATTAGTTTCAGTTAACAATGATTGATGTCAAAATGTTGACAATATTTACATACACACACACACACACACTCGCACACATACACAAATACCTTCAAATATATACATACATATATTTATGCATTTATAAAAGGTGCATACACATACACATACATATGTATGTAAACACTGCTGGTCTTTAGAATAAAGACATTATTATTGCCACAAACACACAAATTTTTTAAATTGAAATTTTCAAGAAATTTCTAGAATTATTAGTACGAAATTGGTAAAACAATTATTTCCATATAATAAAAAAAAAACTATATTGTTAAAACAAATGATATGTATGAATTTATGTACTCGTACATTCATAATCAGATAAATGCCGCTTTTATTTTATAGGGGGCCCTAAAACATCTTTTATTACAAACACTGCGCTATAACGTATTTTCTCGATTAATTAAAATTGCCCGTCTGGATTTGTTTCAGGTCCTAAGTCATAAATGACTTCCAAAACTTCATAATCTATTTTGATGATTTGGTTTCAAAATCGATAAAAAGAAATAATCATTTAATTTTTTTGTAAAATAATTTATTTTTTATCTTGGAGCAGCACTTAGGCGATGACTCCTACACATGCGATGCATTGTGCCGGAACTAGAGGAAAGGCATAGTTAGAGAAATAACACGAGGCGAAGCTTCACTAAGAACATCCGATGTCAAGGAGACGTATTAAATTTTTAAGCTTCATTTTTCCATTCATTTTTAATTTTAAGCTTCACTAAGTACCTCTGATGTCAAGGAGACGTATTAAATTTTTAAGCAAGGAGACGTATTAAATTTTTAAGCTTCCTTTTGGTATCCACTTTTAGTAATTATTTTACTTCTCCGGTGCTACACAATACCGACGAAGGAGGGCGTTTTGATGTGCCTGTGGAGAGTTTACAGCTGACGCCGTTACTGTTTAGTGGCCAGTGCTATGCATTCGCCAATTAAACCTCCGAGAACAATTGGCGCAATGAGACACTAATACACATCGGAAAAAAATGCGAGATGTTTTTATCATTTAGTCTGAACCTGGTGCCGAACCCAGAAAATTTTAGGTTTTGTACATTTGTCATTTAAATTTTGTTCAGTGGTTAAACACAATTGTATTAATATGTATGTTTGATAAACACCTTTAACAAGAACTTTTTCTGCATTGTGAATTTTATAAAAAATATTTTTTCAATATAAACAAAAACCAATTTTCCTGAAGAACCTTTAATTTTAATTATATGTAATGCATTACACTTGAACTAGACAGCGAGAGGTATTGTGCAGAGAATAAACAGGTGGTAGAAAAATAGAGCTTAATTCTTGCACAACCCTGCAGTTGCGCGTTATTTACAAAGCAACGTTTGGGCGTGTCTGATGTTAATTTTGGCCCATTTTTTTTTAGTAACGAGAAACTATTTTATTTATTAATTTACTTTGCCGACGTTTTATTGCTTTAATACCCACGAAGGAAGGTACTGTAGAAAACATTTTTGACCAGACTAGGGAATCGAGCCCAGGTCCTTCTGGTGGCAGAGTCAATGCACTAGCTATTCAATCGTCATCGTCTCCATTATTATTTCATAATTGCGATATTTGAAATATCCATTATATATTTTCTATTACTTTTTTTTTTTTTTTTATTTTATTTTATTTGGTTTCATTATTCAATATTTCGTTAACAGCTTGTTAACATCATCAGGAATAATAGGAAATTATATAATAAAAAAACAATTATAATTTCCCATTCTTCCCGATGATGTTAACAAGCTGTTAACGAAATATCGAATAATAAAAAAAAAATACTTCAAGCTTAATAAATATATTTCAAAAAATAGAATAAAAAATGTCAATTAATAATATAATTATTTTCTATTACTTGTATAACGAAAGTAATACTTTATTTATATATTACAAAAAATTAACAAATTGAAATCGTTATAATATTTTTTTACTAGAGGCCTTTGCTTCCTAAGTCTTACAATTCAACTGTCATAGTTGTTATTTTGCTTATACCACCTGTTATACACATGCTTATAGTTTAAATCGAAGAGTGCGAAAGGACGAAAATTAACATATTTACAGTATTTTAGAGATACATACTCTCATATTTATTTATGGACATAAGCCTCAACAGAAACATGTGTGTGTGTACATTGCCAAACAGGTGAATCTAATACAGATGCATAGTCATACAAAAACTAGTAAATTATAAAGATAACAATACAGAAGAGTTAAGGAAGTACAAGAGAAGAGGTCCGGATCTAAAGAACTTGTGAGAAAAAGCAATATACTCGTAATATATTTATGTGCTGATGGCGAGTAGTTGGCTTGTCAAGTCGAACAAGTTTTCTGTGCTACAGCAGCCTCCCTCCTTCGTCGGTATTTGGGTAACAAAACGAAGAAAATGAATAAATAAGTAAAATAATAAATATAATGACTCCCCTTAGTTTAAAACTACTGTGTCAAATATAACATCAGATAAGCCGCTACTTAGCTTTATCATTAACACGCAACTGCGGAATTAAGCTCTATCTTCCTATCACTTTTACCACCTGTCTATTTTCTATACTATCCATCTATCTAGTTCCAATGCAGTGCATTACATACAAAATTCCCCTGAGTACTGGTCCAAGAGATAAAATATATTTTTTTTTTATTGAAACAAGTTTGTTTGCTTCTCCTGTAAATGTAAATGTATTTTTAAAATGTTAGATTTGGCTTCTTACATTTTCTGTGACGATATATTGCCCGAAAGGTGTAAATCTCTTGTTTCTAAATCTGTTTATGAATTTGAAATCGGTTGATATTTAAGTAGTAAATTTTAATTGGAGTTTTATTCGACAATACCTACCAGAAAAATATTATCACATCCCTGGTATTTGTTTAAGGGTTTTCCCCTGAGCACTGATTTAGGATAAAAAAAATAAAAATTTTAGATAAGAATAATAACTAAAATTCTAATTACAAAATTGTGCTTTTCCCGATCAAATATATGAATTGTATTACAACATACTTTATGTGTGCACGGTGTTTGATTTTAATATTATTTTGTTTTCTTTTTTAATTTTTCATTTGCTTTACCAAATAAAACCACAAGAATAAAACTTCTTATTTGTATAAAAATATATTTATCAAAAATGTAAAACTCGTCAGTATCTTAGAGAGTCAAATATGTCGCATATTATGCCATTTATGAATACAACATATTTAGAAAGGTACGTGATCGCTTTTTAGATTGTTAGAATTTTTTTTTGCCCAGCATTTGATATAACCAAGTGTACCACTCGCTTTATTTATCATAAAAGTGATGTCTGAATTAAAGTTCAGTTTAAGGTGCAGCAATTTAATAGCATCCAAGATTCCTTAGAAAATGAAAAAGTGTAAGATTTCAAATTACAAAGAGTTTAATTGAAGCAAAGCGCGTGGTTTACTAAAGTAAATAACATAAACTAAAATCCATTCACACTATGAGTGTAAGGTATAGAGTGTAGAAAAGCCAAACTTCAAATTATATAACGTCGGCAACTGTGATAACATTTCTATATTGTATAGAGCAATCGATGCAAACTAAAATTAAATAAACGATTATTTTGTTTTTATTACATATTTTGCATAAAACAAAGCAAATTAAAATAATTAAAAGTAAAGCACATCGTCCACTAAAATAATTTCAAGGGTGGGAGGGGACCAAATTTCAGGTATTTCTATTTATTGAAGGTTTTTCAAGCGACCTGGAAACAATTTAAATTTCAGCGAAATTTCAAATAACAAGTTTCTATTTATCAAGAGTCGACTGTTAAAGCAGTAATTTTTCTGTATTAGTTACCCACTCTAGTTTGGAGGTCGATGCGCGAACGCCAAATATAAATAAATAAATTTTTATATTTGTTCTAATTGACCAAAGAAAGTAAGTGCGGCCTCGCACTGCATTTGCTGATATTGCTAGAAAATTTTTCACTTTATAAACTTTTAATAATGCTCTCGCATAAAAAACATACAATTGTGTGAGCCTATAGAGCACAAACTTCTACACTAAATGACACACACACACATGGCCATATATCCCTAAATACATACTGTAATAACATTGATTGAACTTCCATGAATGAAGATTTTAACTTAATTGGATTCATGTAAATTACTGCGGTAAAATGGTTATGGTCATGGATTTTAAACTTTAACATACTCGCAGCTAGACAAATACTTCTAATTCAAACAATCAAACAAGCTGTACGTCTTGAATTTATTAAAGAAATACATATATATGAAATACATATATGTATTTGTTAGACGCTAATGTTCAATAATTCTTGTTAAGAAATTAAAATAAAAAGTTATTTTAGAGAATAAACTTCTTTTCAAATAATAAGGTGGGGAACACACAACATATTAATTTGTTATAATTGGTTAACGCACCCTCGATAGACGCAACGCCTCGAAAGTTTTTTAATGAATAAATTAAAAACTACAAACATAAGTGTATATAATCCCAGCGAAAAAAGTGAATGCGTTCACTATGAATTGGTATTTTTATGACGTACGTTATGTAAAGTTATTTTTAATGCCATCTTAAATGTTAAAAACAATTAGCACTTTTGAAATCATGGAAAGCGCATTCAAGTCTGCCGATTAATTCATATGAACAACTGCGTAGGCATGCCTGCCACCAGTGTTGTTGCGTTGTCGCCAAAATAATTCGTTATTATTCTATTTTGACATATTGAATTCAGTAGCGTGCTGCTTTGAAAACATTTCATGCTTCAGAAAATTTTTGCTTCAACTATTAATTTATGTTTGTTGTTCGGTTAAGCATTTAGCATTCGTCGCTGTTAATGCCCACTCATCAGTTTTAAAAATAACAAATTTTACATGTTTATATGAAAATATCCAAAAAGTATTTACCAGAAAAAAACTTAAATTTCCTTAAAAACAATTGATTAAAACCCTTAAACATTACTGTATTTAATAATATTACTTAGCACTGTAGGTCTTTTTTATAAAAAAGTTTTATAAATTATTTATTATTTATCTTTCGATATTTCGCTAACCCTTGGTTAGCGTCTTTTATATCCATTGACAAAAAAAAAAAAAAAAAAAAAAATTTTTCTTTTCAAATAATATAAAATATTTTGATTTTATGTTTGTTAAAAAATTTTATTCGAAAAAAAAAATAATTTAATTTTCCTGAAGATGCTATCCAAGGGTTAGCGAAATATCGTAAAATATTTATTTTATAAAACTTTTTTATAAAAAAGACCTACAGTGCTAAGTAATATTATTGCATACAGTAAAAATAGAAGGTAAATAAAAAGAAGAATTAATACTCTTAAACATTTTTTTTTTATTTTACCGTGTCAAAAAATGATTAAAAAAGTAATGTTGCTATACAGGACAATCTTTGAATTCAACCAAAGTCCGTATTAATATGTAAATATATACATAGTTTTTGAAACGAATATCAGAACCAGGCAGACTGCAGACACTGCAATAAGTTTATGCAACACGTTTATTTTTCGTGTTGCTTATTTTGATATAAACACTGCAACCAACAAGTAGACAGCGCAACATCAATTCTGAATTGAATATCGCTGGAGAAACACGTTTAAAAAGCACAACTGCTTGGTTGCACTAAAATGCATCAGTAAAAATACTAAACAACGATTCACACTATGCAACCAGAAAATAAATAAATATTTCAATGTTTTTGAAAGCTCGACTACAGACTACAAACTGCAAACAACGAAACGTGACTGGTTGAATAAACATGTTGCTTCGTCTGTAGCCACAATTAAATCAATATACAGCGTCGTCTACTCGGTGCTTTTAGCACCGTTTTAGTGTTTTTTGAAAAATTTTAGAGGCAGCGCTCCGTGCTTTTATTGTTAATTTTTTATTACTTTTCTTTATTTTTGGTGCCACCAAGTATCGAAAAATGTTTGTACAGAAAAATTTCAACAGATTTTCACCTGAAAAAGTTTCGAAGAAGCTTGTAAGCTAAATAACATTGGCGGTGAAACAGAAATGAAGGCATCAGAAACTGTTACAAATTTATAATAACATTAGTTGAAGAGATACGGTGCAGATATGCTTCTAATTTTGAAATGTTACGAAAATAAATATTATAAAATGTTTTATCCCTTTTTAAAAATAATAATATTGTGCCATTAGCTACAGAATTAAAAATGAATGAACTTGTACCCTATAATAATTGTACGAGTATATTCGATTTTAAGATAATACAGGGTGGCGCAGACTGTCCTACATGGTTTGAATTCATTATAACTTTTTTAATTATTTTTTTTCTTTGTTTTTTTTTCAGCATTTTGTGAATTTGCGGAATAAATTATAAATCATTACACGCTCGAACACAGCACATACTGCAGGTGCCTCAATGGCCTTGTTAAGTGACATATTCGGCGAACGTATTATTTCGCGCAAAAGCGATTTTAACTGGCCTCCACGTTCACCAGATTTAACAGCTCCTGACAATTTTCTTTGGGTATATTTGAAAGAAAGAGTGTACGTTAACAAACCAAGAACCATACTCCAACTAAAAACCAACATTCGAAATGAAATCATGGCCATTACACCCGAAATTTTGCACATAAACTGCTTGCACCCTCTTTTTTTTTATTAATTATTACAGCAGCAGTTTTGGTGATGGGTATATACATACATATATGTATGTATGTATGTTCATCACTGCCAAATTTCACATTCTGACTTGTTATCTCTATTAATTCACTACAACTGGTATTTTTATGTTTGATTTATTTTCATATAAATAAAATACAGTGCCGAACACATTTTTTGAAACCATAAAAAATTCATATCTAAAATACTTTATGACTGATGACTTTCGTACAAACAGTTTTATGAACAACTACCAGTATTTTTTTTGTTTGCTCTGTTTTTGCTTGAAAAGCAGAGAATAGAAGGAACTAAACAGTCAGGATGTTCAGCGAATAAGAAAATGTTTCATAAAATCATATGAAAATCTTTAATAGGTACAAGGTGGGGCGAAATTAATCTTCCAATTTTGTTTTTGAATAACATTTTTACTGAATAAAAAAAATTATTTTTAGTGGTGGAAATCACTATTTGGACCTGTATAATTTTAGCCTCTGTTACGCCGATTTTATTTAAAATTTAAATTGGTTTTTACAACAATCGAACACTTCTAGTAAATGTAAATTAGCTTTAAAGTAAAAGTTTGAATGCTGTAAAAGCTGTTGTTTGGTAAGTCTTCCTTCTCATCTCTGAAGCCAGAAGGCCAAACTCTACTTTAGTCGGAAAACATTTTATTATGTCCATTGGCGTCTCTATTAATGAAAAAAAATGCTGCAACGCAGCTTTAACATTTTCTCTTAATAGTTAAATCGGGTATTTTGTGTCGATTAATCGGGCTAGTTTTAACTTTTTTTTTAATTATTTTGTTTATACTAATCCAATTACTGCCGTATTTATAAAAAGGTACCAGAAAGCAAGAACTGCTATTGTAAGTTCATCCCTTAAGAATAGAAACATCAGCAAAATCGATGTGGTGAAACAGCTCTTAACCTCAGAAAGAAATGTCAATTTGACAACAACCGGTTTCATAGATATCGTTGGAAAATTTCCAAAAAAAATTAATTATTTTTAATACTTCGAAATATTTTCGTCAAATCGAGTTTTGATATTCACCGACTTTAATAGACTTGAAAAATGTATCGGGTGCCGCAAATTTGACAAAAATGTGTAAATCGAAAGATATTTATGTCGAAAATTTTTTAAATTTTTTTTGTTTTGAACACATAAGAAGAGAATTAACTGCATGTGAACAATTTTTATACATCGATGTACCGATTAATTATAAAACTCTATTAGCTAATCGAACGGTTAACCTATAGAACAAGAAACCCGATTTTGGACTCAGATTTGCTGTCTGTTTGTCATAAAAAATTTTTGTAAAATAAAATTAAGTTTATCCCTTGGAAGGAATTAAATGTACAATTCTGAAAACTCATCAATATAAATAACAGAATTTTTTCATTTCTAAAATCGTAATACAATTGTGTAAGAGTGATATGTAGCGAGTTAAAATTCGGCCACTGGGACACCCTTGTCGTTCATGTAGAAATTATTCTTAATGAAGAGACTTAACTAATTACTTGGTGGTCATTTTCATTACCCCAACGTTGTAGCGCAGACAGTTAATTTTTTTCATTTCATTTATTTTTTTTTTTAGCCCGTAAAGTCATTACTGTCCTTACTGGCTAAAGTCGTTATACTCCTATCTGTAAAAATGAACGATGCTCAGTTATTTTTATTTCGTTATATATTCCATTCTTTATTTTTTGCAAACCCTGAGCATTTGGAAAGCTTTACATTTGTTCAATGCTCTTGAGCAATTAGTGTTTCATTTTGATAACGAGAATTAAGACTGTTCTCTGGCCGAAAAGCAATCATATTATATTGCTTTTATAAATATTTGGCTTGTTGGCAAATGTTTAGTTGGTTTTGCTGCTATTTAACGAGCAAAAGATGCTAATTTAAATTAAAAAATTAGTTATTAAATATTAAAAAAAATTGCTGTGAGACAATGCGCTAAAGTAGAAAAGATATGGATTAAAAATGTTTAAGTGTTCAAAAGAAAACTACCCAGTTTGAAATATTTGATAAGTTCGATTTGCGTAAAAGGGTTTTCAGCAAAGATGGGATCGTGAGTGGAACTCATGCCAGACAAAACGAAAATGTCACTATAATTTGTTATATTTTGAAAAATATACATATATATTGCCCTTCCATATACAGATCTATTTATATTTTAAATTTCATTAAAATCAGTAAGAAAGTTTCGGAGAGCATTATGCGTAGGTGTGACCGCATATCAAGAAAGCTGCTTCACTTGTTTAACTCCAGCTCATTCGTTGTTTCTTTATTTCTACACATATTTATTAAAAAAGCAAATTGGTTATTTTTATTGCAATAGTTTTGATTATACATTTTTATAAACCTTTTTTTTTTTTTTGTTTTGATTTTCTTGACATTTGTCTTTGTAGATAATTGGCATACTCAATATTTGTAATATTTTCGTACTTATTGATCAATAACTTAATTAATATTTTGTATATTGAGTTCAATAATGGCGTTTATTGTGTAAAACTTAGGGCCATTATTACAACTAAGCAATAAAGTTATTGATAGCTAAAATTAACTTTAGGTAAAATGAATGAATTAATATTTTTAAAAATATGGCAGTACCAGAGTAAATACCGACTACTTTAGACAAACAAAAAAAGGTACTGGCAACGACAAGGTTTTATTTTATTCTTTATTTAAAAATTAATTTGTATACATTTATACTTTTGATGTTGCCATATTTAAAGTGCATAAAATATGGCAGCTTCAAATGCTTTAGTCCACTTTAAAAGTTACAGGTAGGATGAATTTTCCGTTAGCTTATCGGTCACATTAAGTTAAACTCAACTTGTAATAACGTAAAACTAATTATTTGTCCGATAGCATCCCAACTTTAGCTATCGGCAAGTTATAATAATGGGCCTTAATAAAGGTTCATGTCTCAACAACTTATTAGTATCTTCTAGTGACTACTGTTGAATGACAACAGCACCTAGATTATTATCGGATGGCACCTGGGTACATGTCATCAACATGACAATGGGTCCCGACATGTCTGTCGATGGCAACCACAGCGACCACGATTCTAACCGATAATAACCGGTCACAACCTGGCACGAAGTGCATTTCGACCTGGATTTAGACTTGAAGGCCTAGCCGCATCAGTAACTAGCCTGACAACGCCGTAGGGTAGGCACGAAGTTCTGATCCACTTGACTCAAGTTGAGCCGAACGACAGCACTTCAGCCAATGAACTCATAAAAAGAAACAGCCGTTACCTGTAGCAGCAGATTTCTCTGTACTTCGCCGACGGTGCTGATGGCTGATTAGTTTTTGTATTGGCTCTGCTACCAGAAGATCCCGATCCCGATTCCGAATCCGGTCAAGTAAAAACGTTTTTTCTGAGTTTTCTGTGCTGGAATTACTCTTACATTTAATTACAAAATAGTATATAATGAAAACCAATAGGTTTTCAAATTAAACCAAAAATTTTTTACAGTGTATAGGCTTTGAAGCCAAGACATCATGCTGTAGAGTCACAACGGTAATTACTTGAACCAACCGCAGCAACTAACTACACCGTCAGCAACAATTCCAAATTGTTAAAATTGTTCTTTACGTGTACTCCCCTTCTTTGTATGTATAATAAAGTTTATTTACCCTTCTAAACTCACAAATTTATACAGAGTGAAAGAAAGAAAGAAAGAAAGAAAAATACCCCAACTAGTTTGCATCATTTTTATTTAGGTGAAGTTGGTAAATCCAATTCATATTATTTATTTATATATTTATATTTTGTTTCTAGTAATTTGTTTAAAAATGCATAAAGTTATCTTAAGGAAAACCGTATTGTATTATATTTCTTTTAATGCCTTATTTTAGATGTGGAAAATATGGATTTACTCGTACTTTTCCTTTAGAAATTTTATTACTGCGCTAGTTTTTTTCTTTCTCATTAATGGCATTAAAGACAATAAAAATGTTCATACAAATAGTGTTCTAAAGTATCTACAACTCATATATTTATGTGTGTAACTCAATAAAAAGATGGAAATGTGCATGGAAAATTAAAGAAGAAAAAGTAAAACATGTGTTGGAGTCACCAAAGTAGATCATTTGCTATTTGCCATACTTTATAACACTATATAAAGGAATTTTAAAAAAGAATATGCGAGTGTGTGTATAATAAAAAAGATACATTAAGGTTTTATTTTATGTGTAGAATAATAAAAAAAAAGCATACGAACATAATTTGCAAATTATGGGTATTCACTTAATCTGGGAGTTTTTGGGTCTAAATTACAAAATCCAACATCGATCGCCGTCTTAGATGGGAAAATCCTAAATAGTTATATATTGACACACATTAAATCAAAATCCGTCCACCCATTATTGAAAAGTTCTACAAAAAAAAAACAGTCGAATTTGGAACCTCCTTTAAAAATTTTATAAATCTAAATCAATCTTTATGAATACGTCAGTTAAAGTTTTCCTTTAAACAGTTCGTTTTAAAGCAAAAAAAAAAATTACACGCATTCTTATGGTCTTTATTTTAGTAGTTGATGATCCAGCAAACATTTCAAATTGATAATGACATGGGAAAAATATTTCATGATTTATAATGCATTTAGTACCACGCAATCAATGCCTTTTATGTTACTCGTATCAAGAAAAAATTAGTAAATTGCGAATTTGTTTAATTTTGGGTAAGTCAGAGTTTAGACGAGTAAACATTATGAACGGAATCATTTAGTTTGGCAGCATATTACGAGTGGGGAAGAGAGTTTCATTTTTGTGTTCAGCGATACGCTTTGTTCTTATTTTCAGCCATACCTAAACAAGAGCGGAACGTTACGCTGAAATGGCATACCTTAATAAAAGCGGCAACGCTATGTCAAAACGATAAAAGCAGGGTTATCAAAAAAATAAATATAACAACCCTGATTATTTTAACAATAAAGTTTATTAGTGTTTGCGATTTTTAAATAAGCATTTTATAGAAAAAATGTTAAACAACGAGTTATATGGACGATTTAGAGGATTTACTTACCTCCATTTTTAATAACAAATGTTTTTTTATTAATACTTGTTTATTTAACCTTTTTTATTATTTTAACAATCTATTTTATTAACCTTTAACCTACCGAAGGTTAACGAAATATCGAGATTATATAAAAATAATAATTAAAAAAAAAAAAAAAGAAAAAAAACCATAAAGCTTAATAAAATAGATTGTTCATATATTTTTTATGTTTATTTCTTTCACCTTCTTTATGTGCAACTTACTTCACTATTAAACGCACTGTCAAAATCGGATTTTCTAATTGCAAGGCGTTGCCGTTGCGTTGACGCCGCGTTATTTCGGTATGCTACATACAAATTGTATGGACATGAGAATTTTTGACAGTTAGAAAACGCTTTCCGCTCTTGTTTAGGTATGGCTGTTTCTTTGCTTACAAAAGTAACAATAACAATGGAATAATATTAACAATCATAATGGAATGTCGTCGGCAACATTTTCTACTGCTTGACCGCTAAAGAAAAAAGAAAAGGGAATTCCAGATGTTTTCTTCCAAATGTTTTCCTGTATAAAGTCCGACTAAATGATCGTTGAAAACTCGTAACTACGATATTTTTGAATCAATATTTGTTTAAGTACAAAGAAAAAATATTAGATAAGGAACTATGACGGCACAGCATATTTGAAAGAATTAACTTTCTGTTTCGGGGCTAGTTATCTCATCAATACAATGTTTTAAAAACTGGTAATAGCGCAGACTTTGTATGAGAAATAATTTAACAGACAGTTAGTGAATGTCCCTAATTATTTTCTTTTTATTATTTGACTTTCTTTGTATGTTTTCCTATTTGTTCTTGTTGATGCAGGCGAATATATCTTTTAATGGTATCGTAAATTTCTTTTAAGTGAAAAAAATTCTCTTTTTTAGCAACGATACAAATTTAAAATGAATCAACTGCAGGAGCGCTAAAAATCAGAAAATGCTCTTTAAAGGGCTACACCATAAATATTACATACTTATACAATACATTAATGTTCAGTTCCAAGAAAACGTGCATATTTTTTAATAGTTTTGAATTGCGGGAAGCCAAATTAAATAAAAAATTTTTAAGTATCTTCTAGTACAATGGCATATTGCTTTATTACATTGGCTAGTCCGAGAAGGCGACACGGAAATGGGAGATTCGAAAAAACTACTGTATCAGTTTTCATACGCCAAAATATTATGTTTTTTTTTTTTGGACCGGCACTCAGGGGATGAGCCCTACACATGCGTTGCATTGTACTGGAACTAGGAAATTAGGTTGTGGGAAGGAGTTTAGAGGGAGTAGTGTTTATTGACATTTGATTTAAATTTTCCCACGTTAAAAGTGACATGAAACACCTCTGCGGGAAGTCCATTCCATATACGTGCTGTTCGGCCAAAAAACGAATTATCTCTGTAATGCGTAGTGCGAGTCGCCGCCAAATCGACCACAAATGGGTGGCAAAATTTTACGTTCTGAATGAAAGTCACTTAAAAATACACGTTGTTTTGGAAAATGCCAATAATCCCCCTGTTCTGTAAACCGAGTCGATTTAAAAACCAGTGATTTCTCAAAATCGAATTTGGAATTCTAAAAATCACACAATTTCCAACATTCGAACTTGCTTTCGAATAAGATTTTTAAACGTCAAAACGTTTATAAAGCTATTGAAAATTTGTTCAAAATAATGTTTATTCTTATTTAAAAGTGATTATTTTTATGATATATCTAATGAATTTAGTGAAAATGTGCTTTTCTTCATCCATCTACTTTATTTGCATACATTAACAAGAACATGGAGAAATAGTGGAGTGTTTTTTAAATTGATTATTTTGTATTAAAATCTATTACAGGGCATATAATTTGGCTTAATTTAATAAAAGAAAGACTTCAAGTAAAAATTGGTAATTGTTTTTTTTTATGTTTCATCAGTTATCGATTTTAAACCGAGTAAAATTATGCGAATTCGGTTTACAGAACATACCCGAATGTCGTTTTATTTGCTAAAAAATTAAATCTTAAAATAGAACCCTTAAATACACATGTATTTGCATATTTATTAATGAAATTATAGTCTCGGTTTCCCCCCACTTAGACTCACTGTTTGACGTTCTTATTCTTATTTTCCATTGACAGTCGACTTTAGTTATCATTTCTTAAGTGTATGAAGTTGGTGGTTTCGCTTTATGCATGTCGCTAAAGAAAAGTATCCGCACAAAAAAAAAAAAGAAATGTTTACAGGATGTACTTACTATACGTAATGCAATATCAGAGGCAATAAAGAAAATATGAACAAATTATATACTTAATAACTTTTCTCAAAACTCAAGCAAGTAAATTTTTACGACATATGTATGTACATATGTACGTCTGGACGAGTATACATGTACATATGTACTATATTCAAGCAATAGTAGAACATACGAGCTAACGATTACCAGCTGAAAAGGTTTTTGAAATTTCATAAGCATAGGAGCAGATAGAATTTAAAAAATTAACTTCACTATGAGGCTTCAGATTTTTGTGTTGAGAAATTTGTTCTTGACCAACCGTTATCATGAGCCGAGCTCAGCATACCAATCAGAGGGGTAGATCTGTGGAGACCGCGCTTCATGTTGTAGGCGGTTACATAAAGTGCGGCCTGTATGTTGAAGGTTCCTTATTAAGAAGTCACTCGAGAACTATGAGGTCCAAGGTTATCTAGTGGAGTAAATAATTAATATGTTTAATAGCAGAATTATCTACTGGAGTTTAAGTAACGGACTTCTGTGTAGAAGGGTGCAAGGAGCACACCTCAGTTTGGAGTTCTCTGTTCTATTTTTTGGGTGTTAGTTGTGATCGTCGTACTAAGACGGTTTGAGCAGGAGTGTTGGAAGGAGGTGCCCTATGCTGATGACATAATATTTACTAGTTGGTGGAAAATTCCCTCCTCCATAAGTTATGTTATGCACAAAAAGCACTGGGCGACTTTGCTTCCTGGGCGGATGGGGAGCTACCCAGGATAAAACGGAGCTCGTTCACTTCACCAGAAGGTGAAAGCCGGAGCGCTTTAGGCTACACTAGGCGAAGTGTTTACCTGGATAGCAAGGTGAGGCACACTCAGGAGAGGCTTAGCAGGCCACTCAATGTGTAGTACGCATGCAGGGCTTCCATAGGCAGGAGCTGAGTTCTACGAACGACGTTGGTAAATTGGATTTACACGACGGTAGTCACGCCGGTGGTTGTTTAAGGTTGTTCGGAACTGCGGAGAATAGGTATGCAGAGGTGTGTCTCACTGGGTATCATGGGGACCAGGAGGAGCGCTTCTCCAGCGGCTCTGGCCCTCGTCCACCACTTGCTACCCTTAAAGGTATTAGTATTGAAGAAGCCGGCAAGGAACTGGACGTTGCTGGCCGGGTCTTTAACACCCATGGGTGTGCGGTAGAACGTATCAAATCGACTAACGATACAGCAAACATAAATACATACGTAAGTAAATTTATTATTTTATGTGAACAATATTTTATTGTATTGATGGAATACTTTCATTGCATTTATGACAACAATATTGCTTCATATATGAAAGTTTTCATCAATTATATGAATTAATTTCATTTGTGTTATACAACATTATTATATCATTTTATGTATGAAAATGTTTCGTTAAACTAAAGAAATGGAGTTATTACATTTATGAAAAACACACCCAAATGATATTCATAAATGTAATTTAACATTTTTCCTTCATCCAATGAAGCGTATCTTTTGCTGAGTTTTAACGACAAATTGCATTGTACATAATATGTGCAGAATGAGCTATATGGTTTGAATTTTCTATATCATTTTTAATTATTACTTTTTTCTTTGTTTTTTTCAGCATTTTGTGAAGAAGACTTGGGGAATTAATTATGAAGCATTCGAAATGAAATTATGGCCTTTACACCCGAAATTTAGCGAAAAGTTATGGAAAATATGCTAAAAAGAGCACGTATGTGCGAAGTAGAAAATGCACATCACTTATAGGATATCATTTTTCAAAGCTAATTGCAAAAAATTCCCCAATAATATACTGTATTTAAAAAAAAAATTATAATAATCGCATAAATAAAAAAGTTATAAACCATTTAAACCATTCCCATTCTGTATTAATGTACAAATTCTTTTTTTGATCGACAATTTTTTTTTTCAGTGTATATATTTTAATGTGTTTTTCTTATATAGAACTATTTTCCAATTGCATGATACTGAAAGAGACATGATGTTTTTTAAAAATTACACACTTTCTTATAAACCGATTGTTCAGATATGAAATGTTCTTATGTGTTCGTTATGTACTGTAGTTTTATTTTCATGTAATTTTTGGCTGTGTAGAAAAATTTCTATAAAGCAATAGAAAAAAAAATATTACTTTTCAAATGTTTTGCATGACAAGAAAAGCTACCCTCGTATATGAAGGTGTAAAGTTGAGAATATGCTTTAAAAAGTTGCGCATCGTAGTTGTTGTAAAGCTGTTAATTTTTCTTCTTATATTTTTTATCATGGTGTCGGTTTGCTTTTCTCTTAACCACTACAAACAAGAACTAAAACTAGTACTTGACACTTTTCCAAAATGCTGCATCTTCTTTTCCATATCATCTTCATGACTATATTTTGCAATATTTTCTACTTATTCTTATTTTGTAAAATTAGTGTGGGTGGCACTTTTGACTGAAGATGAAATTAAAAGTGTGTCTGGAAAGAGCTAAAAATTATACCACAATAATAAGCTTGAGTTGGCAACAGAGAAGGACGAAAAAACCAGCTATTTACTCTATATTCAAAGTGACTTTGCATACACAGTTTTTATATTCGCAGTTCTTTCTAGTATGTGTTTGTGCAAGTGTTGAAGTCCTTAAACAATATTAATATGTAGCAATTTTCTAGTGTCTACATAAAAACGTAACATACTATTATCTATCAAATATAAAGAGTTACTGAATTGAATATTTGAATGTTATTTTACGTGTGCAATTAGCTTGGCAAATATTTTTTTTTGTCTGACAGGCTCCACGCCACTCTGCAATTAAAATCAAGTTATTTATAATGAAAATATTATTAATTGCTGAACTTATCTAAATTTGAATTTCTATCAGTTTTTAGTTGATTTTGAAAAAAAAAATGTTCCCAATTGTATACGAATACGCAGCAGTTTGTTATAATATAAAATAAAATATGTTAAATTTTCTCTACATTATATGTACTCGTAGTATACATATATACATATATATGTACATATATACAATATACATACATATGTATATAAATATTGCTTTTCTTTTTTTGTTTTGATTTACCAATTGCTATTGACCACAATAATAAACAACAAATTTTGTAAAAACAATGAAATTTTGCTGCACATAAATGGTTTCATAAACAAATTATGCAAATTTATTTTTAGATTTTGATAAAACTTTGACTGGTAATATAAACACATACACATACATTTTGTATACAATTTTTAATTTGCAAATCGACAATAAACTCAAATATAAACGATAAATGTTGGCATAAAAAGTTCAAAAATAAAAATTATGAATTTATTAACCGTTTAAATGAAATGGTCATGAAATAATTTGTTGTAATTAAACATGAGAAGGGTGCAAGAGGACTACTTGGAGAGAACACTGCAGCAGGATTTCTGATCTTCCGGCTGCAGGTTAGACTTCAAAAGGTCTTATTAAAGCATCACTCGAAGGGCATATCTACCCATGAGAATGCCGGATGGTAGCTACACCCAGAATCCGAGTGAGACTAGTAAGTTGTTGCTGGAAACTAATTTTCCTGGGTGCTTGGTTTTTGGGGAGCGTGCTACCGACATTGATAGAATCGCCTATTTCTGTTGACAGAACGGTCCTGAAACTGGTAAACGGACTATTTAATGAAAAACGAGTACATTTGGTCCGGACAAATCTCCGGCACATCGTATATTTGATATGTTCTACATACTTTAAATAAATTTTCAGTTTCCAGACCAATTTTTTGAAAATAAATAGTTTTCTTAAAATTTTAATATTCCCTATAGAATGTTAGAAAAAAATGATTTTTTACTGACATATTAATTTTTGATCGTGGTAGACCTTTCTGTGGAAATGCCCATATAAGTCCCATAATTACAACATTGATAAAATAGATGAATTTTTAAAAGAACTATGTAACTGAGATCTCAGTTCAGTTCCACAAAATAAATTGTAATGATGACAACACAACATTTTATTTCAATTAGCACACTTTAATAAGATTTCCACTTAATAATTTAATATTTCACACTTTTGCTAGATTTGCTTTCAATAATTAAATGCTGACCAAAAAAAAAAGACAATTCTTTAGCAGCACACTTTTGCAAAATTTACTTCTGTGCAATAAGGAAAAATAAAAAATAATAAAACTCTTGACAATATAATTATTATAGAAAAATTGTAACATAAAAAAGAAACGATTAACTTTGTAAAAGTTTAGTTTTAGTTCTTCCATGAAATTAAACAGTTTGATTTTTCCACTGACAATAAAACAATAAATATTTAAAAAGAAATAAAATTTGTTTGTTTTATAATTTCAAAATAACAAGAAAACAAAATTTGCGTATAAGGACCAGATAGATAAATAATCGTAATGAATTTTGACTAACGTTGAATAATTGTAAGATTAGTTACATAATTATAATTTATTATTTATATTAGTCTCACTTCTATTTTTATTTTGACCTTTATTAAAATATTTTAATTATATTTATTTTTGAGCGATGGTCTTTTTTATGAAAAGTTTTTAACAATTATTTATTTTTCAATATTTCGCTACCAAATAGGTAGCATCGTCAGGAAATAATAATTTGTATTTTTTCATAAAAAAGACAATCGCTCAAAAATAAATATAATTAAAAAATTCATTATTTATATTTATTTAAAAAAAAATTTTCGATTTGCTGTAAAAAATATTCTTATTTTTGTTTAATACTAATGATTTTTGGATTCACATTCGCTTAGCTTTTTTTTTTTAGCTAGTTTTTAGCTTTTTCTTCAATTCAATTATTTGTATGGAGAATATTAACAGCCTGCCACAAAATATGAGGCAAAAGATATTGAATATATGTATGTACATCTAATATAATTTTCTAATATTATTTGGAAATTAAGCAAAACACTTCCGTTCATAAGTGTAAAATGCAATTTTTGTTGTTCTTTAGTGCATGCGGCAATTTCTATTTAAATACTCCTTTTATCCATTTATCTGTCAATTACTCAATATTTTTTTTTTAATATAGGCTTCGTAATTTGTAATTTTTAAATATTTAATAGAAATAATGTTGTAATTAAAACAGTTTTTCGAATATATTTATTTACAAATTTATCACATTTTATTCGACAGAGCATGTTTGTTTTTCTCATTATTTTTTTGCTGTTGGCAAAAATTAATGTAAATTTATATTAGATTTTTGTTAACAATTTCATTTAAATAGTTGCCAACATAATAAATATAATTAATAGCACGCAGTATTAGAGGTGAGTTAAATGAAAGGTGCTGTTATGCACTTTTTTTTTGGTTTTGTTGCAAGTGCGTATTTAAATACGCACAGTCCTACTACATATTAATTCTCTATTCGTGTAATGTAATAACATGCAAATAACTATAAGTCGACTGAAAAATGAGTTAAAAGTTTATTAACTTTTTGCAGTATGGAAAGAAATTCTTAAATTTTTATGACCAACAGAATTAATATTCTTGGCGCAGTGGTTTTAAATTAAAATTTTTAATCTACTCAGCAGTATCGAAGCTAATTCATTGTGCAAATTGGGCCAAAAGACGTCATCCGATGAAAGAAATGTATCCAGCCACAATTATACTGGCGATTGTAATAAAGTGCAGATATTCCATTCTTATTTCCCTAATGATCTCTACCCCCCTTCCAATAAATGTATTTCTAATAGAATAGAAATAGAACTTTAATAGAATTTTTTATGTCTAATAAACCGCTTTTATTTCATTGTCAAAATACAGTAGCTGGCTTGTTAAATTTTATGAATATTTTACTTCTATTTTGTTGGGAATTTACAAAATTTAAAATGAACAAGTTGTAAAAGTTATTTGTGTGTTCAAATTGCCATTAATATAATTTTCATGAGGGAGAACATTTTTCTTATGAAATATGAAGGAATACAGTTTAATTAGCGGTAATATCGGCGGATAATATCACGATTAAAATTTGCTAAAATAAAATAATTCTGCAACCTCACAGAAACAACTACTCTTTGTAGCAAAATGCAATATTATTTTCGATAAAATACCTTGTTAATTGCAATTGTTTGTTTGATTTAGAATTATGGATAAAATAAATACACGAGTTGCAGAAGATAAAAAATATTGAATATTTGGAGACACTTAAAAGGACCGCACGCAAACGCTTAAAAACCTCACAACGTGTGCAAACTGCCCATTTTTACACTCATGCCAATGATCTGTCAAAAATTGTATACCTTTAGAATTTTACTGGTCAAGTCGAGCAGATGATATCGGCCAAATGGGCGCCGTCACAATTGATTGCTATACAAGCTCGTTTTATGGCATTTTTCATCACTTCGGCGAGAACTTTAGGCGACAGATTCTCGCACTCGTATCGAATGTTGCCCTTGAGTGCTTCCAGGGTCTCGAGCTTGTTCACGTAAACACGGGACTTCAAAAAAACCCACAAAAAAAGTGTGGAACGGTTAAATCGGGCGATCTTGCGGCGCAGTGCAAATCGCCAATTTTTTTTTCGAATATTTAAGACTTTTGTGTTTTTGGAGCACAACAACAATTTCTTCAAAATTTCTTCTTTAAAATATTAAGACATTATGACAATATGTTGTAATAGCAGACATTGTGAGTCCCCCAAATGTATTAAAGCAACGCTCTTAATCAACAAAAACGTACTGCAATTGAATCACGAAAATTGGTGTAGCGTATACATTTTAATTTGAAGAAATTATTTTATTAAGTTAAACAAATATACGAATTTCATATTTAGGCCATTTAACAGCTCGAAATGCAAATCGTAACGTGTTTAATTGTAGATGTTACAGTGCATCCAGACACATGTGTAGTTTCGTGTACATAAATATTTGTTTATTTGCTTTGAATTTCATTTAAATATTATTGCTGTATTTATTTGTTAATTTATATTATTTAAATAGTGTTTTAGGTTTTTGGCTTTCTTTGTCGCTGTTATTGTATTTTTACATGTGTGTTTATGTGGTTTACCTTTAATGAGTTTGTATTACACGGCTGCTTGAAAAATTTACAAATAAAACGAATTTTCCAAAAACCAAAAATAAAATTGATAGAAAAATAAGGCAAAATTATAATCATTAACGAAAATAAATACGAATACATATTTGGTTGTTATTTTATGCTAGAAAACTCTACATCCAATCGTACATTCGAACACTATATCGTGCATGCATAAGAGCGCAAAGCTTGATAATATAAACAATTACATATTTTCTGTGCAAATAATATTGAAATAAATTTAAATTTAATATTAAAATTCATATTTTTGAATGCACATATGGAGCAAATGGCATACGCCATGAGCGTGCCTTCTTGGGCTTTCGCGTTTTTTAGAGACTTCAGTAGTTCTTCACGCAGTTATTATCCCAATAACAAACCCAATTTATGTGCGCTTGAAGTACTAAAATTTTTGAGGGATTTCTTTAAAAATCGTTTGAATAAATTTACTATTCGCATAGCAAATCAAACACATTAGTGTTAGTGTGTTGCCAAAAGTTATACAACATCTTCTAAGTCTCACATTAAAAATTTATTTCTAACAAAATTCCTGCAAAAAAAAGTGAATGCGTTCACTATGAATGATTTCTTAAGAACTTCTTTATCTAAATTATATTATTATATTATTATATTATTCATAACATCTTGAATCGACACGAAATTTTCAATTTTGAACTAATGGACTAATCGGACATATTAGGGGCTGCATTATAGGAACAGATTGGCTATGAGATCTTGACTATGACTTCTTCTCTTTTCTCTTCTTGTGTTTGTCTTTACTTATCTCTACTTCTTTTTCTTCACAATCGACCTTATGGGTCTCCGTGTGAGGGTGTTCCGGTATACCTCCGTACCTTGCAGCCCATTTCACCACTTCAAAATTCACACTTATGTGACTGCCAAAATTATGCCAACGAGGCTTAACTTGTTTACAAAGGTCTCATCTCTTATCACTTTCCTGTCGGTTGAAATTCAACTAATGGTTTTCTTTTGCAACCAAAAATGCATTGCATTTCTTTTTTAATGTTGCTGTATTTATTTGAAATATTTACAGTTTATTGTTTCGTTAGAAAGTCATTCAACTGCACTTTAACTGGGAACTATAACCTGGAAATATATTTAAGAAATAAAGTGAAAAGTGCGATACACTTTTTGAGAATCGAAATTGCTATAAGTTATAGGCAGATAAGTGCATACGGCTATGAAAACTTGGTTTTTTTTTATCAAGATTTTGAGGTTATTTGGAAAATTTTAAAAGCAGAATGTTGTTGTACTGGACAGAATAATGGTATCACATTGCATGCATTTCTGTCATACAGTGTAATCTAGCAAATCGAATACGCCCTCCACATTTCATTTACAGCGAGCGCTCTTTCAAAAAGAGTAAAGAATTATATTTTAATTGCATGTTTCATATCCGTTTAAAATTTATTTTAATTAATATTAATATTTACACTCAATTAGTTTTGCTTTTGGTAAACTTTTTAAAATACACATATAAAATTAATTTAATATGAATTATTTCAAAAATGATTGCTGTTGCTACAATAAAATTATTATGAATGATTGATTATAAAAAAATAACATCTGCCTGCCACACCGTCCTCTTTCAATGCTAAATGAAAAAAAAATAATAAAAAAAACATAATATAAAATAGATATATAAATAGAGGGTTATCCATATTTCGGTGTCAAAAGTGAAGTTAAATAGAACACGCATAAAGTGATGATTTCTATGAAACTTTTACTTCTTTATAATACTCATTATGTACAAAATACAATGTCATTGCAATGACCGCCTCTAGATTGGTTGCAGCTGCTGATCATGTTGAGGTAATTTACGACCACTTTTTCGCGTAATTTCGAGTGATATCTTGGCGATAACTTGACGAATGTTGCTTTTAAAATGCTCCATAGTTAGGGAATAATCCGCGTGGATACAGTCTTTGTTGAAACCACATATCGCCCAGTTTATAATCTTCAAATTACGCCATAATGAGCAGCCGTACGTTGGGCGATACATCAACCAACCTTCCCACCATATATTCCATTGTGTTATCACTAATAATACCATCTAAGTCCCTTCATTTCCAACAGAATTTAAAATGATATGATATTAAATGACCGATGCATTCATACTGACTGTAAAGGAAATGTATGAAAAATAGGTTCTTGGAAACCAAATTTTATTTTATTTTTATCTTAGACCAGGACTCAGGAGAAGACCCCTACACATGCGATGCATTGTGCTGGAACTATAGGAAAGGTATAGTAGGAGAAATGATAGGAGGTGAATCTTCACTATTTTACAACACTGCTTTTTGCACGTTATTTGTTTTTACCCAAACGTTTGATCTAATGGGATGAAAATCCTGTGTGACCATCGGGTTGAAATTGCATTGGCAATAGAAACTATTTTTTTTTTTTTTTGGATTAAGATTTGAACACATTTTGTAAATTTCATATTGAAAGATCCAAAATTAAAATAACATGAAAAAAAAAAAAAATAAAAAATTTGTTTTTACGGCAGTGTTGTGGCGTCAAAAAATTAAATTAAAATTTTGAAGCTTCGATTTTAGTAACCATTTTTAGTAATTATTTTACTTTGCCGGTGCTACACATTATCGACGAAGGAAGGCGTTCTGATGTGCCTGTGGATTGGATACAGCTGAACCCGTCATTGTTCAGTGACCAGTGACCAGTGACCAGTGACTATGCCTTCGCCACTGTAATCTTCCGATAACAACTGACACCAAGCCACAGAAATGCACAACAGAAAAAAGCGAGATGTTGTTTTTTTTTTTTTTTTTTTTATATAATTTCAGTCTGCACCTGGGGTTGAACCCAGGCCTGTTTTGGTTTTGTAGTCAACGTGCAGACTACTTTAGCCATCGTCACCCTTATTTTAGGTACTTTCCAATTGTTTAAAAGATAATCCACATTTTTTTGCTGAAATAAAAAGTTAATTCAACAGACTTTAACAACATTGTGTTTCTTTTTTGCAACAATTTGGTTTCGCTTATAAAAACGTCCTGTTCTGCTAAAAGTAAAAAAAAAAACATTCAAATGTACATTCTAGAGCTTATTCTGATATCTTTCTATCTATAATATCTTTAAATTAGCTATTTTTAAAATATAATTGCAGTCGAATACGACTTTAACGATTTCGATGATATTCTGAAGGGTTTTCCGGATGCCTCCGTATTCTAGTGCATGAGCATTAGTCTTATCAATATGGAGGTGCGGGTTCGATTCCCGATTAGACCCTGGGTGTTTCTACAGACAAGCTTAAAAGCTTCGTAGAGTTTGTATTGTCTTTTTTTAAAAAAAAAATAAAAAAGCTTGATACCTTCTACGGGAAAATTCGTTTTCTCTTAGTTTTAACCAGATCCCCCTACGAACAGTGAGTATGTAATTATGTATTTATTAAAAGATGACGCTGCACACAGTGACTAGCGAAAGCAGAAAAATATTTGGAAATAACAATAACATATGTATACTATCGCATGTTTGACTAATGTTTCATTATACAAAAGGGAACTCTTTTCGCGGGAAATTTCCATACGAGTAAAAAAGGCAAGAACTCCGATTAAGGCTCCATCTGCCAGGTAGTGAAAAGTAAATGTGTTGCATGATCTTTTTGGTGTATATAAATTCACTATGATTTCTTTTGGTCTTATTTCGGCTACAAAAATCCATATTCTCTCTATGTGGTTTTCTACAGAAAACTATTTTCTTATCTATTTTCTCTCATAATCGTTGTCATATTATTTGTAAGGATAATTTGTAAGTTGTTAATATATTTTCAAAATAAATCCTATTTAGTTTTTCTATTGAATTACATAATTAATTTGAATGCAATTATTTTTAATCAACCAAACATGTCAATTTATTAACCCAAGTATTCTAAGTTAATGTTAAGTTCTCGAAATTGTACATGGATTCCTTAAACCTTTGCAAAAATCATATTAAATATTTCCTAAAAGCATTTCGTTTTTCGAATAAATAATTTACACACATTTCTACTGCATACATTGATTAATTAATTAATGTATATGTTTGTTATTATGTTAGCATGTACTTTTGTTTTTTGGAATTTGGTTTATGAAGCTGTTAAAAATATACTCGAAGTCCAAAAGTGGTGAAATAACTGAAGTGTAGTGTCAGGTTAAACACTTTTGGTTTATAAGTTCTTATGAATGCACTTTTTGTTCATTTATTAAATATACTTCTATGCACATAACTAAATTATTAAATACACAAACACGTGAGGCAGATTTAAAAATAAATATATTGCTTAGTTTATAATGCCCATATACTCCTTTATATCAACAAATGAAAGTAAAGGGTGTTGCGAAAATAAATGTTTCTTATTATTTTTATAATGCACTATTTTTATAAGAGATTTTACTTTACCAAATTATATTTAAAAGAAAAACGCTGTTTAAGGTCTGTTGAAAGAGGTAATTGCCTCGCTAATGGCTTTCACTTGAATTTTGAATAAAGAAAACACTAGCGCTGAATTCACTTCAAGTTTATTAGCTAATGTTTCTTATATTAAAATTCCTATAAATTTATAATTACTGTTACAATTTCTTATAATTATAAATTAATTCACAAATTGCTTACTTTTTGGCATGAAAACCACTAGAACATTAAAATTATATAATAAGAAGGGAAATTCCACGCTAGTAGATACCTAAGAAATTTTTCCTGTCCTCTATAAAAATGGAGTTATTGTACATATGTACTTATGTAGAATTGCGGTAAAATTAACTTTTAGTATATAATAATTTGACATTAAATGTAATTTTCCAATATAAAACAGTGTAGTTCTTTAGCTGTTTTTGTCAGTGGCGGCAACAAGGTCTTTTAATACAAAGTTGTCGCAAGGGCGAATTTATTATTTTGCTTGCTAGTCGAACGTCAAATTTTTGTAAATGTATGTTTTGTTAAATATAACATAACCTAAAAAGAACGAGTTAAATTAGTTTAATATAAGTTGAATTTCAATTAATTACAGAAAAAAAGTTATTTATTTTACATTTTTATTATTATAATATTAAATTCTTAACTAGATTTGCACGAAATCTCGTAAATCCTGGATTTTGCAATCTAGCCGATTGAAGGAATAAATCCTATCAATGTGGAAAATAAAAACTGTGTTTCTTATAGATACATAATTTAAAAGAAATAAAAAAACTGCCTAATTTATGAGTCAAAACATAATAATTAAATAAAAAAATTTCGATTCTATTGTTACCAAATAAGGAAATTAGCTTTCTATTGACTATGGATTGCCAGCAGGCAATATCCCGATGATATATCGATAAACACTCTTATATATATATGTTTACATTTGTGCATATATTTCGTTTACCTTCTAACAATGCATTAATATTTCAAGGTTTCATTTGTTTTGTATTCAAAATTTTTCGATTTCCTCTGCTCTGAATGGATGCTATTTTTAAGGCACGTAATTGAAATCCTATTTTTCAGCCAAACAGTTGATAAAATAAATTATTTATTACTTATGTAACAACTGAATTTTGCTACGAACAATATGACTGATTTAACCAATTGATTGATTCAATTGTATTGGAGGAAAAAAGAGACAAAAATTAAATTTTTTATAATAGGATTATTTTGAACGGTTAAACATCTGCTTTACCGCGAATGCTATGAAATTATAGCAAAAATAATAATTCGAATTTGATCTGATATGGTTTGATATTTTATTAGTAACTCGTATGCCTAGTTCCCAAAAGTCTAAGTCTATGCTTGATTAGAATCTCTTCGGTTTCTATCGATTTCATTTATAACAAGTAAGAATATGGCGAATTTTAGATACTACTATCCCACCTTATATCCCTTATTCGGTTAAATTTCGTCCTAGTCGTTTGAAAGTACCGGATTTTTATATAATTTTTGGTTCCGGATTTATTACTAAATGTACGAAAGTTTCAAGTAAAAAAGCGAGGTGGTCGTGTTTCTTCAGCTCTAGCTGAACCGATTTGGCTAAATTTTAATAGCAACCCATTCAGGTCTACTGACCGGTTGACACAAAAAACGAAATCTGTGCGGAGTTTTGCTTGCCCTGACAGACGAACAAAGGGACATGGCTCTATTCATCACATTTCTGAAAATATATAAATTTGTTTTTCAGATATTTAATATTAAAGAAATTACACACGAAATAACAAACTTTTATACATATACCTCTCACACTTCAAATGAAATGCATAAAAAAGAAAGATTATATTGAGCGATTTAAATCGATAATAAAAATGGAAAAAATCAAAAGAAATGGAAAAACGTTTGTTTTGAAATTTCCAAATAATAAATGAAAATATTTTAAGATTTTCGTCTATTTTACAGACTTATTTTCATATTTCTTATTTGTAGTCAAACAGGCTGCTCACTATTGTCGTTGCCTGTATTTGTGCCTCATTATATCTGAGTATTTTCGTACCACTCGTTTTCCTCCTGCTAACAATTAAACATAAATAAGGTGACATTTGTTGATAACATTGGAAAAAAAAAATACTCGTATTAACAACAACAATAATTATGCCAACAATAGTTGTTCACCATTTGACTACAATAAAAACAACATGTGCTTTAAGTGCGTTTAAATGTGTCTATATATTTTGAGTAAGTGTGTATGTGTGCACAACATCAACTAGCGAATGGAGAAGCAGTAGGCAGATGGAGAAACTGTTAATGAAAAGAAAAAAAATAAATAATGTGTTTAAGGGCGTAAAAACAGTTAAGGATTATTAGGATCAAGTAGATTGTAAACACTTCATTTCTACATGTATTTGTTTGCATTTTTATTTATATTCATCCGCCATAGAAGCAGAAAAACGGTGCTTCTTGCACTGTTAAAGGTGTTAACAAATTTGTATGAACAAATGAAAGGAATTATATACAAATACATTTAAATTAAAGATATAAAATAATAGTTTTAATGAAATGGGTGGAAGTTTGCTTTGTAAAACGAATTACTGCATAGACTAAAATGGTTTTTTTTTTATATAAATTTATGTATGCGTACAGACTTAACAGATAATATCATTTAATATTTCTCTTGTTCATGCGAAATTTGCTTAGAAAATGTATTGGCTAATATTTGTATGCGACACAACACTTATAACTCATTGCTTCATGCCATCATATCTCATTTATTAATTTCGCATTTTCATTAAAAATAACATTCAGGAACATATATGCAATATTTCTGCTATAAGTGATTTAGCTGGCAACATAATCCAATATTATTTGTGATTTAACAATAGCAGAACAACAACAATTAAGTGATCATTTCGAACCTCAAATCAGGAACCTCAAATGCATGCACGAGTATGCATTCTCACAAAAATCGCTGTTCCCTTCTTCTCATGTGAGTGCAAAAACTTCTTCACAATCCCACAAACAGACGAAATATATATGTATGTAAATTTAGTTGAGTTTTCCTTTGCGTAATTAATACAACAATTTTTTGCGCATTTGCCTTTGCTTTTGTTTTCACCATTTTACTTAATTCTTCCTTAAAAAATTTACTTTTTTAAATTATTTAATTTGATCGTAGCTTTGAACACATATCGCACATTTACTTCAATAACGTCATAATCCAAAAAAAATTCACTTTATGAGTTAATAATGAAGAATAATTCTTCATACCGGCCTTTATTTTGTGTAAAAAATTCATGCTAACAGCTTCAGAATTCATATCGTGACTGAAAAATATTTTTCCATTTCCCCATTAAGAGTCATGTAAATTGAAATTTTAAAGCACGTTTGTAACAAAACTAGTTTTTTTTTTGAATTAAGACGTTGTTGAAGTAAGTGGGCGATATACTATGTATATCGTAGGTATGTTATTTTGCACTAAAAATGGATTTAAACTTGAAAAGAGCTTGACTTTAACTTTATTTTCACAAAATTTCAAGTGGTTTAATTTTAATTTTTTGACTGTTGATTGGGAGGATTGCTAAAAGAGGCCATTAAATTTTATTGCAAAACAAGACAATTTGAGGAAAATTTTCTATCATAAAAATTAAAAATACTATAATCTTTTTGTTATATAACAGGAACTCTTACCAATTCTTCTTATAAATTTAAGTCATTCTTTAGTTAATTTAGTTAATAAACATTTCCCCTAGCACAGAAAGCAAACAAACAAAACGCAAGATATAAAAATGTCACCATAACATAGCTTTAAAGTAGGGTCGAACCAATGTCAAAATTCGCCCAGTTAATAAGGCTGCTTCATATACATATTTTTAGGTACAGGAATGAAAGCGTTTTAAATTTATTCATTTAATGTGAAGCGTATGATTAATATAATAAATACGAAATTTCAATATTATTCATACGCAATAGAATTCAAGTTACATTTTGGTTTTTAAATTTATTAAATTTATATTTATTCTGTTAAAATTTGATTAAATTTATGAAATTGAAATTCAATTAATCATTAAAAATTAATATTAGAAACCTTCCACATATTTTTATACGGTTGATAACTCCGTGATTATTTGATTAAAAAATGTTTTTCGGCTGAAAGGAGTTTTAATTTTCAACATAACCACCTTTTCAAACACAACGTTTTGCCCAGATTTTTTGCAATTTTTTTATTCCTTCCAATTAATAGGTTTTCTCAAGGCCCTCAAAATACACCCTTGTTGCGGTTATGACCTCTTCATCTCTCACCACACATCAATTTCTTAAGATTTGGAAAAATAAAATAGTCGCAGGGGGTTAAACCTGGATAATATGCTGGATGGATAGCAGTTCGTAGCCCAATTTATGGATTTTTGCCAAACGTGTGCAGTTGTGCATTGTTTAGATAGAACAGCACTTTTTTTTTAGGTTCAGTAAGCGATCGAGCATCACCCGTACATAGACGAAAGGCATGATATTCCGTGAGAGATTGCAGGATAATTCGAGGCAGTCGATTTCGTGTCGATCACAAGAAATCGGCCTTTAGCAGACAACAACGTGCCGCATTTTGCGTCGTGACTTGGGGCTGGAACCAAGAGACCCAGGAACTGAAAGTAAACGACCATAGACAACGATGTGTGTTTGCTGAAAGGGCTCTGGGGCAGTTGGCGACTAATATTAATTTTCATAGAAAAATCATCTTTAGCGATGAAGTAAGTTTTTGGATGACTGGGTACGTAAATAAAGAAAATTGTCGAATTTGGGACGTTACCAATCCACATGAGTTCCAGAAGCGTCCAATGTATCGCAAAAAAGTCACAGTTTGGTGTGGATTTTGGGCTGATGGCGTCATCGGTTCATATTTCTTTGAGAACTACGTTCACCAGGCCAGGCTGTTAACAGCGAGCGCTATAAGTCGATGATTACCAACATCTTTTAGCCTCAATTGGATAATCTGGATTACAAACACATGTTATTTCACGTGAAAGTGAAACACTGAGGGCGTGCGATTTGGCACCGTTAAAATTTTTCTTATTCGGTTTTCATAAGTCGAAGGTGTATGCGAATAAGCCACAAACCACAGTGGCCCGCCCTTAAACCCAACATTAGCCATCGGACCAAATTACCCTGATTTATGCAACGAAGTTATAAAAAATTAAATGCGCTCCACCTAGAGGAACTGTGGCGGACATTTGAACGAAGTTATATTCCACACAAAATGGCATCAATAGGACGTTCAAACGAATAAAATATTTCGGTGATATCACACACATACACTTTGTTTTATTTAAATTTAAAGACAGGAGGCTCTCAATGAAAGACCCTTTATATGCGCACACAAAATCCTTCAGTTACATATATTTTTTTGTGAATTATTTACAAGTAAAGATTAGTTAAATGGAGAAACAATATTTTTAAGAATTTACGGAATTCACTTTGATCTTTCACTTTTGGCTTTCATAACATGTCCATCATTATTAAGAATAATATCTAAATTTCTGTCTATTATTTTTTTCCTTATTTCAAGTTTATAAATTTAAATTTTCAAAGTTTGAAAAGAAAAATATTTTCCGAACAGCACCAACGTTTTCTAAACAAATATTTATTTAATAAGGAATTTTTGCATCAAACAGCACAAACATATTCTTTAAAAAAGTTCAATTTATTTCTACTATCAATCAAAAGTTAATCTTTTCCCTTTGTATAATTCCCACAACAGAAATTTAAGAACGCTTTCCATTCCCTAACTCATCCACATAATTTCTAAAACAAAGAAATCATTGAGCAAACACAGAAGCGCACAAATTTCAAACAATTGAATGAACTTGAATATGCCTTATAAAATCTACAAACCCCGATTTTCTTATTAAATAAATTATCCCCTTTCCTACAGATTGTCTTTTAATGTAATTAATTTTTATAACTTAATAATGTGATAATGTGGTTTTACAACAGAGTGTTATAATAATTAAGGAACAAGTAAATACCTGAAATGTTAAGGAGTAGGAACGTTGTTACTTAGAAGAAGATAAGTGCTTTAAGTACAAAATGCATTTTACATTTGTTAAGCAGTGAAAAGTACCCCTAGCCTTCCCTCTGTCGCTCCTCTCGGGCTCAAGGAATAACTTTCACGTTTGAACTAAGTGAAATGTAACTTTCAATTACTTATTTTTCATTCAATTAGGTTTTTCAATTCTTGTGTTTTTTTTCTCATAAAATTTTTTAAATACCTTCAGCAAATTGAATTGTGGAAGGTTGAATGAAATATGCGGTAGTAAAGGGTGCATATAAAAGATTAGAAAAGTACTATGAGGAGTAGAATTTTGATAACTGTGAGGTGAATAAAGTTGTATCAGAGCTGAATGCATGGTTAATAAGTGGCAACGCTACGCCAGTTAATAATTTTTTGCTCTGGCAGTATTTAGTACGAGTGTTATCTACTTTAACACAAAGAAAAATTATTTTTCTTGTTCTCCTGATATTTTTTGCCATTGTGTTTTTCCATGTAAATTATATTTTGTTTTCTTTCGTGCAGTTCTTTATGCTTTCTATATTGAGAAATAAACATTTCGTAAAGATTAGCCCTCTAAAGTTCTCACAGAATCGCCATTGTTTCTCTCGCGGTGAAGGGCTGTAGCTCCTTCTTACTGGAACCATGTGTCAGAATTATTGACAACTACCCGACGTAAAAAATATTCTAACATGGCCTCGATATACCGCCCCGGAGACGGTTTATGATTCACCAGCAATATTTTGAAAGAAAAATGAACCGACAACTCTATCAGCTATAATTACACACCAATCCGTGCATCTGAAAGAGTGTAATTGTCGCTGATGCACTGCTCTAGGATTTGGGCACACCAAATTCGGCGGTTCCGTTTCTATTTAAATGAAAACGAATTGTACAATAAGCAAAATTTTTACCATTTTTGCACGTTCTTGCGTTGACATTATAAAATTTTGTGAAATTGTTTATTATCAGCGAAAAAATAATTTAAAAAACTGTGAAAATTAAAAAGTTATAAGCATTTCATATATGATTAGATAATGTTTTACTATACTGCACTGACTTTCGTCATACATTTTTCTAGATATCTCTGTATTTGGAGGGAATATTTAAAATTGCCTATTTTATACAAAAACTAATACCTACTACTTGTGGAAAGACAAAAGATAAAAAATATGCTTAAAAAAATCGAATTTAGAACCTCAATTTCTTAAGTCTATTTAAAATTCTGCAGCAGCGCCTTTGCCATAAAAGTAAAACCAAGAGGAAACGTGATTTACCCGCTAACGGTTGGTGGCAAAAAAAAAAGCATCTAAACTGCAGAACATGAATTTCTTAAATTATTTCTTCCATTATTGTATTATAACACGGTTGTACACATTGCGTGTACAAAGTAGTGCGAGCTAACGCACACCTATGTTTATTTTTTTTTTGTACTAATAATACCACTTGATTTAAGGGGTAGAATAGTTCTGTGTTTTTGGCAAAACAGCTGCTTTTCATCGTTTGTTATTGGTAATCTTGCGAACTTTTTTTTTTCTGCAATTTGCCCTGCAAACCGCCAGAAACCGCTAAGTTTTTTATTTAAATGTAAATACTTCTAAGAAAATCGTACATAAGAAAACAACCAAAAATTTCCGTTCATATCAAATTGTTTTTTCTTAAACTTTGAAGGGAACTATATTCCCTTCGTATGCGATGCATTGTAGCGGAACTAGTTGGAAATTGATATTGCAGAGCAGTGCTGGAGAAAAAAAAGTTAAATCGATTTTAAAACTAAATAGAAAAAGCTAAATCGGCCAAAAGAGCTGAAAAAGACTAACAATTTTTTATTTTATAATCAACATTTTTTTTTCTTAATATCAATCAAAATTCCATAAAATATGTTGAACAAAATTAAAAGAAAGGCACTCCACGTGCATGAACAAAAAAAGTAATAAAGCTAAAGATTTTTAAATGTATATAACATAAAAAGAAGACTTTTCTTTTGAGTTCAATTCAGTACTGGATCAAAAATATTACAACATATTTGTAATAAGTCATGATATAATAATTATTCTATGCTGTTAACTTATAAAAGTGACATTAGCTCGTTGATATTAAAGAGCTGCATGATCTAGCTTTATAGATGAGCATGCTCATGTGTCCATTATAAATTGCCTATGTTCGAACACAATGTAACTTACTGACCGTACGTTTGATTCAACTGCGATGTCAGTGAGCAAAAGTGAGCATGAACTCTGTTTGTTACTGATTGAATGTGTTCTTGTGATCATGAGCATGTCTCGTGTTGGTGATTATATGGTTATGTTCGAACAAAGGATTTTAAAAGTTATTGCATTTGAAATAAGTTTTGGATTTATAATCTATTTTTTACATTTCATTGTTGTATGTATATGCCGCCTACAAAACTATAAGGTACATTTGTATACTTATAGAAACTAGAAAATGACTGTAAGTAAATTTTAATAATTTTTATTCTTTTATTATTTATGTTTTTTTTGTAATTTAGGATTTTACAGAATTCAATTCATATTTTAGTTTGTTCTTGTATTAAAAAAGTGAAGAGAATTTGTTCGTTATGTTAATAAAAAAAACCTTATTTTCCCGTATTTTATTTGATTACCCGAACATGTCATCGTGTTTGTTTTTGCTCATAGTTATTATGGTTGTCTGCAACTGTGATCATGTTCATAAACATAATTGCTCGTTTATGTTCATGTTCAGCTCATGCTTTCTCGCAAGTGTTTATAGTTCATACATGTTTTGCTTTAATACAATGAACACAGTCGAGTATGATACAAAAAACAAGCCGATCATGTTCAAAGATGCTTTTTCTTTTGTTCATGCAGCTCTTTAGTTGATATATTTAAGTTTCTACTGTGAATGCAGATGAATTTTTTCATTTGTTTCGAAATGATTTTAAGGATTCAGCATAAAATTAGAAATAATTTTTTTTAGCCTTTTTGAGGCAAAATTATTAATACCAAAAAAGCCATGAAGCTAAAACGTAATTTTCGATGTTGAAAGACAAAAAAGGCTAAGCTGGTATCATTGTGGCAGAAAATAGCGGAGTGTTAAAGGAAGGACGGCTTAATTATTGTACAACTGATCGGCGTATTTTTGCGAATTTATAAACTAGACTCCCTTCGCTTCTAATATTATGTTGATGCATTATTATAATTTTCAAGATAAAGTAGAGCTGAACGGAAGCTAGAACTCACGATCTAAGTTCAGAGTATTTCTCTTCACAGGTAATGAAGTTGAAGGGCAGCACTTAATAAATTTTATACTTTTCAGCAATACAAATTGAATGACAATAAAAAATACTTTTAAAATTTAAATTGCTGATTAAGAAAATTTTATTCTCCAATGTGGAGCACAAATAAAATCCAAAAATAAATTCATCTCCAACAGATGCAGTGAAATAATTTCATGGAATGCAGCGCAACAGCGAATATGAAAAAAAATTCATGCAGCAACAAAAGTACGTGCAACTAATACAAAGTTTTTATTTACAAGAAATTTCACTTGTAAATACGTTGAAAATGCGAAAGTTGTTAAAGAATTATTAAATAAATAAAAAAAAGTGTTTGCACTTTGGAAAATAAAAATACAGATCTCTGAGAGCAATGCAGGTGGTGTTGTTTAGTGCACTAAAATTTTATACCTTTAATGAGGTAAGAAAGTTTGTAATACTGCAGCACTGCGTTGCCATAAATATTCATTAAGATTTTTGAGGATTTGTAAGGATTGCAAGATTATAAAAAAATCTGGGACAAATGGATTAATTATATTATAATACAAAAATGGATTATGTCGCAATGAATTTTCGTCCAAAAATTCTGCACAGTATATATGCGAATTTCGTCGTGGCTTTAATACTTATTTATTAATATAAAATTTCCTATTCACAATTTGATGCAGTTTTCTGTTTTTTTTTTCTCTACTCATTAAAAAAAACCTATCGCTTATGTCTTCCTCATCCTATAACGAACAGGAAATGGCCAACGATATTTAAATGGTAATTAGTTTCGTGCAAATATGATTGGCTTCTAAACTAAATTGAACTTGTTAATTTTCATTCATCAGTGGTTGGCCTAAGACACGCATTTTGATAATTGAATATTGAGCAGACAATTTTCACACTTTCTTCTCAAACACGATTAAGTCAAATGAAATTGTAAGTTGTATTCTAGTCACACAAACACATGCAGATTTGTAGCCACACTTAAAAATACCTTCAAACAATTTGTTCGTGTTGCCCAAGTTTATATCGCATGGTGATGAAGATAAAGTTTTCCTTAATTTATACATGAATGTTGAAATGCTTGTTGAGTATGAATGAAAAAAAAAAATGGAAAATAAAGACACTGATGATGAGCGCCAGTGTTTATTAATGCAACGTTCCTTTAGCTAATGACCTACAAAATAGTTGGAAAGTTAGTTTTTACGGTCGTGCTAAAAATATTTAAAAAATCGTAACGATAACGTGTCAAAGTGAAGAAGAAAATGAATTAATTGGCCATTTTTACGGGTAGCAAAAATAAGGAGATCTTAATATACACTCGTTCAAAAGAGTTTAAGTACAGTTATTACTGTACTTAAAGTAAATAATAATTTATACATTTATTGATTTTTTTTTATTTAAGTTTTATAATAAGATTAGTAGCTGTGTTTTCACTGCATTCGGCAATTTGTTTACTTGTTAAATTGGTAAAATTTCCCACATATTGACATCAGGATAAAACTTTAAATTATGCTAAATTAAATTTGAATCCAAAAAGTTTGATTTATTTGTATAATCAATAAATACAGGGTGGGCCAAAAGTCACCATGGAGTTTAAAAATTTAATAAATTTTCGTTTATAAATTTGTTTACTTTTTTTTTTGTTGTTCTATTGAATGTAATAAAGCGACCGAACGATATCGTGTGACGGCAGAATATTTGCAGTTTATTGTTCGGATATAAAATCTTTTGTACAGCATATTAAAAAATGAAGAGCAAATATTTTTAAGAAATAAAGTGAATAGTGCAGTGCACTTTTCGAGAATGGAAATCATCATTATTAGTGTTATCGATCTTATTCAGCAACTAATTTTTGATAAGACGAATATTAAAGCAGTTACAAAATGATCCGTATATACTTTGTAACGTGTACGGCAAATGTGCAAACAAAAAAAAACCGCGCTATTTCTATATTTATAAATTATCTGTAAGAAAATTTAAATATACCAACTAAAATCGGGTGAATAGTTTTAAAGCTACAGTGTGGCGCACCAATTGTACTACAAAAAGAATTTGAAATAATTTTTTTTATCAATATATTTCATTTATTTTTTTTATATCATATAGAAAATTTAATTTTATTTTATATTACGAATTGTTTTGAAAACGATAGACCGTAAATGAGCTCTTCCACGCATATGCGACATCTAATCAGAAAATTATTCACATCAGTGTGAAGGGTTGAAGTAGGGTTCGCCTCAGTTATTATTTAAATGGACTGCTTCAATTCAGTCAAATTCGTTGGTTTTGTCTTGTACAAATCTAGGTTGACATAACGCCATTAAAAAAGTCTGCTGCAGTCCGGTCAGGTGACCTTGGGGGCCAGCGGAAAGTGGAGTTTCTCGATATTACTTTGTTTGGATTTATTCGTTGAAGCTCCATCCTAACCGGTCTGGTTATGTGTGCAGTTGCTTCAAATGCTGTTGAAAGGGATACGTCTACGGTGAGGTTATGGGTAAAAAAAACTTCTTAAACATCTTTAAATAACATCTTCCATTGAATGTCACTGTTACACCGCTTTCTTCGAAGAAGTATGGCCCACAATGCTTAATTGATGAAACTGCGTACCACACAGAGACACTCTTTTCGCTTGGAGTATTAGATTCACTCTGGCGTGGGTCTCATTAGACATAAACAAGAGATTTATCAATTTGTTGCCTTCTTCTGGCATTTCAATCATTTTTTGGCAAAACTACTGGCGAATAGGAAAATCCAGAGGATTTAACTTACTTTGTACCGAAACAAGTTTAAGTCATTATGATTTATACGTCGTAATGACCGTCGCCTAATTCGAATTTTCGCTGATAAGTTTCGAGAGGAAACTCTAGGATTTGCTTTGAATTGACGATGATACGGCCGCGATAGTGTCTAGAACCCGAACATGGGAATATCGATAGTACGGTCTTCGGGTGATGCTTACAGATTCCCCAAACATGTTTACTATCCTCATTATATAGTCCATCTACTCGGGGGAGTGCCGCCAAAGTCCCGCCAAAAATTCCCTTTGTACGGAAATGACGGACTGCAAAGCATGATTCCGCTACACTATTCAAATCCTTTTTCGGTATCCCAAGCATAACTTTTAACACAATTGGTGCGCCACCCGGTATTATAAAATATATGAATGAAGCAGACTATATGTGAATAAATTTCTTATTTCACAGATACGCCACAGAAACTTAAATACTGATGCTGAAAAATATATCAGCCTTCTAAGGTTTTTTTTTTTTTGGTTGAAGAATAGTCTGATCTGACAAATAAATAAAGAAAGAGACAAATTTTTGAACAAACAAAAAATAAAGCATACAAATGCACAAACAAAATATTAATTGATATAATAAATTCTTAGGTTTGCAATACTATTTCTCAATCAAAGCCACTATGAGTTTTTGTACAAGTACTGGTGTGCCATAGCCAGAGCAGACTATCTTTCATTGGTAACTATCACTATAGTATTATATCACATTAACTATTTTTGAAACTGCTGGCATATTTGTACGTGACATACGCTGCTTAACCAAATGGCCATGAAAGGCAGTGATTTTAAGATTGTAACTTGGTTTTCGGAAGCCTATCTTTTTGTTTAGTTTTTTCTTTTTTTGTTAATACGCGTATTAATGTTACACGTAGACACCGGCAAAGTGCTAAAGAAAAGAAGTCACCGAGAACGTGCAAAAGTAAATGAAACTAAGTATTAAATTAAATCTCAAGAAAAGTAATATTAACAAGATATTGAATAAATGGTAAGCCTGAAAGTATACAACAGACAATGTACTTTATGTATGACAAGGATATGTTTACAACCTGCTAGGGCATGCTGACGCAAGCTTCTCTATTATACTTTAATAAGTTGATAATTTTAGCAACTCTCTTGTTAACTGGAATTAAGTAAAATAGCGCATCTAAGATTCCTTAAATGTAAATTTAATTGTTTTTCTATAATTTAGTATTCACAACGACCAGCTTATCACTATCTTAGAATATAAATTTCTCAGAACTTAGTGTGAAATTGTATGCAGCTAAATGTATTAGTGCAAAGTACTTAATAATTAATTATCACACCTTTCGTTTCGAAATTACAAAATAGAATTTAAGTTTCATAATGCCTGTGTCTTAGTGATGGTAATTAGAGACTTTAATAATTGTGAAAGATTGGAGTTTACTCACAATTAAGTGTAAATAATTAAACACTTGAAGCAAATATTAGACAAAAGTACAATTAATGTAGTTATTAGCTAATATGTTGGAATAAGAGAAAATAATTAACAAATTACAAATGACATTTCTTCAGTTTTCAATAAAAGGAAAAAATAATTTCTTTTTGAGTTGTGCTGAAAGCAACTGTCGACGTTATGGCGTATGCTAAAAGCATGGCAAGGAAACTTCTGCTGGATGGACCCATTCGTTCCGAACAAGATTTCGTTTAGACAACATATTTTTTATGTAGTTTGACATTTCTCATTTGAGAGAGTAGATACAATTTTTAACAAACAACTCTCAGCTTCAATTGGTTTAATTTTATTGAACTGCGTTGTCAATTGTTTAAATTTTTTTCATTCAGTTGTCCCATCATAAAATATTTGCACAGTCATTTGGAGTTTGTAAATTGAAATTTGAAAGCAAGTTTATTTTTCCATCCATTATTAACAGAAAATCTTTGAAAATAATTTAAAACGTGCAGTTTGGCTCCAGAAAACAAAATAAAACAAATTTGTCCAAACTTTAGAGAGACTTTGCCGCAGCATGAAGTGTACCAATGAAATAATGGGGCAGCATAGTGCACGTATATAAAAATTGTCAGTTTTAATTTTTTCTAAACCTTCACGTAGCAATTACGAATAAACCCGAATAAACGGCCCAATCGTTTTGAAGATTGAAGAATTCGAACAAACCATATATAGTTTGAAATTAATTCTAATATACTGAGTATCTTTTAGACTTTTTTAGCTATTTGATTTTCCAAGGTAAAAAAAAGATTCGTGAGTAGAGGCAATACTAAAAAATAAAAAAAATACTAAATACTAATAAAAAAATACTCAGTAAGGTTTTCCATTTCACCATGAAGAGACTAACAAAAGAATAACGCTTGCAAATCATTGCATTTCGTTACCAAAATTCTTGTTGTATGGAAAATGTGTTTTCTAAATTAAGTCTATTTTATGGTCGTCTTAATCGATGCACCGAACAGGCTATTCAAAGTTTTTTTGGGCAAATTTCGTACCAGTTCCTCTCTATTGGACATTAATCTATTTCTATTCACCAATTTTTTTCAGCACTGAAGCTCTTTTTCGGCTCAATGGCTGTGCAACATACATAATTGCCGAATGTGATGTGTAGAGTAGCCAGACACTGTTCAATAGTTGACAATGTACCGTTAAAATGTACTGTTTGGTATGCTGATTGGGCTGCAACCTTGCACCGTACGACTTCAAGAACGATGAAAATCGCAACGTTACAGTCAATGCAGCATGGTACCGTTCGGCGACTACTGAATTTTCTTCCCCAAAATGGAAGAATTGTACTAGACGATACCATGAACTTATTTATAAGGACAGTTTGATTAGCAATTAATCTTACATTTGGGAGCAGAGTCTAGACCGCCAAGATCATGCGATTTTACCCCACTAGAATATTTTATGTTCAGATACGATACGATTCTGTTGTGTACAGGTACGAGCCAGCTAAAATTCCAGACCTGTAAGACAAAGTTACAACTGGTGTCTGAGAACAATTTTAAAACACATTAGAAATGAATTTAAAAAAATTTGAGAAATGTAACTATTCTGACGATATTTTGTACTTTGAAGATGCATTTAAAATCTTTAAGAACAATCATAAATTGCAAATTTTCTAACTTAACTGGTTATTGTTAATGATATTCATTTCATATTCTATAGAAATATAAGTTTATATAAAAAAAATTTCTCAAAAAACAATCATTTTATGCTTCTCATCAGCCTAGTGCAGCCACCATTAATGGCCATAAAACCCAAATCATGTTGACCCGTAGATGAAAACATATCATTCGGCTGACGAGGGGATATCCGCAACGATTGACTGAAATCATAATAATAACAATAAAAAATAAAAAAAAAAGTAAACAAATAACCACAACAAATGATGCGAAAAACCTTCAACAACATTAAAAATATTTTTTATACACATTCAGCAGTGATAAACGAACACAATAATGATAAAAGTGCCCTCTTCGTTGCCTGCCTGGTAGCATGGTGGTTATACAGCAAAATCATTGATTCGGCCACTTGGTCTACGTCGGACTTATCGCAAATGAAGGGCTGAGTTGAAAATTATTTGCATGAATATGTATTTGTATTGGTTGCGGGAAAAAGGAAATTTCGCATTGTCTGGCAAGTAAAGTATTTCCAATTGTACACATTCTTTGCTTTAAAATTAATTTTTGAAAATTAGTAATATGCCAGTTGGCCGTTCTTTGACGCCTTCGTTTAGCTTAGATGAGGTACGGCACCGAAGTCGTAGCGAGCATTTGGCCGATATTTTATTTCATCACAATAAAAAATATTAAGATAATTCTCGGAAAACTTTTTGCTTTATTTACAATTAACAGCGTGCGTTTTGATTGGACCAGCCTTTAGTAATCAATAAGAAATCCATTTTTTATACAATTCAGAAGAAAACCTAATATAATCAAAAAGATTTTCTTTATGAATTGTTTTTTTTTGTGTTTTTCTTCTTCATAAAATTAAAACGATTTATCAAATGGAAATAATAACGAATGTCTTCGGAAAAATTTTCTCTTCTTTCGGCTGGGATGCCCCTTAGCCTAAAAACGTTACATAGAGATGGGTGGCGATGGCTGAAGTAGTTGACTACAAAACCAAATATTTCCTGTGTTCTACCCCAGTTGCAGACTCATAAAAACATCACGCATGTTTTCTGATGTGCATTATTGTGTTTCTTTGAGTGTCAGTTGTTGTCGGAATGTTTCAGTGGCGAAGGCATAGTCACTGGTCACTGAAATGTACCGACTTCAGCTGTAACCAATCCACAAGCACATAAGAACGCCCTCTATCATCGGTCTTGTGTAGCATCGGCGAAGTAAAACAATTATTAAAATTGGCTACTAAAACTAAGGTTCAAAAAATACGTGTCGTTGACATCAGAGGGTCTTCAATACTGCTATAAAACAAAGAACTTGCAAAAGCAGAGTGGAAAGATAGTGCAGTTTCACCTGCTGTCCCTTTTCTAACTATCCCTTTCCTCTAGTTCCAGCACAATGGATCGCATATACAGCGGTCATCTCCTGAATGCTGGTCCAAGATAAAAAAGCAAAAAACTATATAAATTTATATTTTCAAATCAATTGATATCGAGTGCACTGATAGAAATTTCTTTTTTTTATTTTGTAAATTTTGTAAATGCTTCTCTATATATGACACGAAATTAATAATTTTTGCTAGAGATGGATAATTAAAAAAAATTTCAGTGATCTGGACATTCAGTAAGAAACTTTTCATTTGTAAGATTTCCTGTGACTTTACTCTAATTTAACTGATTAATTGCAATTAAAAGTCGTTCATTTGTTTATAGAAATTCCTTGTTAACAGCACTTTAATTTATAAACAAATACATAATTCCAATCAGTCTCTGTTGGCTAGTGAACTTGAACACAATTTGTGAAAATATAACGAAACCTAGAGAATACAGGAAGGGCGAAAAATCCATTTATTGACGGGTATCATTAGAGTATTACAATGATAAAGTTTTCGTGTCGTTGAATTAGCTCTTAACAATGGATAGTTAAAATATGCAAGTTGCTTTGTCTAGTATCCGTATATTCTATATGTGTTTGTTTGTTTGTTTATTTTTAAATTGTTTTGCATTGGTTGCTTGTTTCCGGCCATTGTTTACGCGTGAAAAATGTGGCGGCGAAAAAGCACGTTTACAATGGCTTTCACAAAAAACGTTTAACTTATGCATACCATAGAAAAACATCCTCTATTGCAACAGGCAACAGATTTACAGAAAAAATATGTGTATATTATTATACGAGGACGTATGTATAAGACTATTATACATGTATGTAAAGTATATAGTACAACATACTTCTACATTTTTCAATTAAAAAGTGCGGAATTTACCAAAAGTAAAAGAGAGCAAATAAAGTATAAAATTCGGCAGGTGTAAAAGCAGTTGGTCTACAAGTTTTATTTATATATTTACTTATTAGGTCTCTGGACTATAAATCCTTATAGATGAACTGCCGTACGTATAAATTTTTTTTATTTATGAAAAGTTTAATAGACACAAAATGATACAAAAATTTAAACAATATCCGATGAGGAAAATGAAAACCCAAGTATAAAGTTTGACTTTGTTTTGCATCTAGATTTAGGGACGTATAGTCGCATTGTTGTCAAAGAGAAAAAATCGAAATTTATGGCTTTAGAGAAAAATTTTAGAAGATAAACTATTTTTTGTAGGGATTGTCATATTTCGATAGTGTTGTTTTGTAAAAGAATACATAAATCTTAAAGTATACTCTTAACATAGTATTAGTCTAGTCTTAGTCTAGACTTAATCTGGTCTCTGTCTTAATCTTTTTCTTAGACCTAGTTTTAGTTTTTGTTTTAGTCTTAGTCTTATTTTTATTTTTAGTCTTAGTCTTAGTTTACTCTTAGGCTAGTCTTAGTCTAGTATTAGTCTAGTCTTAGTCTAGTCTTAGTCTAGTTTTAGTCTAGTCTTAGTTTTAGTTACGGTCTTAGTATTAAGCTAGTCTTAGTCTAGTCTTAGTATAATCATAGTCTTAGTCTTAGTCTTAGTTTAGTCTTAGTCTAGTCTTAGTCTAGTCTTAGTCTCATTTTAGAGTAGTCGTAGTATTAGTTTTAGTTATGGTCTTAGTGTTAATGTAGTCTAAGTCTTCTGTATATCTAATTTTAGTCCTAACAGTTTGTCTTCGTTCACAATTAAATGAAGGGTTGCAACGTTATTGCTTCACTGTAACAGGTTCCCTGGCATCCCTCACAACCACTTGTCTCTTCGCAAAGGATATAAAAACGAGATTGTAACAACATTCATAAATAAATGTTGTAAGTAGGTATGTTGTTGTAGATGTAAGTAGAATTAGTTTTTCAGGTAACCGGGACGCAGAAAGAGCCACTATTGCACAAGTAAAAAAATTGTATGCAATTTAGTATAACAATAAAATGAAACAAAAAAAAAATGCAAAGAAACTTGAACTATCTACATTTAGAACCTCGAGTGCAAAAAATAAATAGACGACTAACAAATAGCAACTTTTCCATTTTAAAGTTTAAATAGACATTCTGCATGACGCCTGCTACCGCTCATTCTGCAGCTGGTTGTTACAAGTATTTCAGTTGCAACTATTATTATCAAATAGAAGTTTATGCTGCACTTGTACTTTAAGTAGTTTGTTCAACAGTCATTTAAATAGAAGCACGAGTATACAATTGTAAAGTTAATTAAGCATACACTTTAATTAAATATGAATAATGAGTAACAGATTGAATGGATGAAAAATATGTTGATTAAACTTTTGTTCATAAATAATTTTTGTCAAATATTATGTGGGAAAACTATATGACTAATTTGAGTTAGTTATAGATTATTCGAATTATAAATGTATTGAATAAATAAATATACAAATACATATGTATATTTTGATCCGAAAACTAAGATTCCGCCGGGAAGGTATATTTTTTTTTTTTGTTGCCATTTTGGTAAACATTAGTCTTGACAGTTCATATTTGGCAGTCGTGAAGTAGACACATGGCAAATTTATTATGGAAAAATATTCGATAAACCAACGTCTTTTAATCGTTAAAACTTTTTATCAAAATCAATCATCGATTACTGTGACGATCAGGAAGTAACGTGAAATTTTTGGGAGAAACAACGTGCCAACAAAACGCACTATTTATCGTGTTGTGAATGATTTCAAAGAAAGAGGGTCTGTAAGTGATAGGTCCAAGCATGGACCACAACTTACTGCAAGATCGGCTGAAACATTACTGCTGCTCAAGAAAGTGTTCAAAACAATCCATCAACCTCAATTCGACGCCATGCTCAGGAGCTTGGTCTTCAAAGAATAACTTTGGCCACAATTTTTAACGCCACAACTGCATGCTTTGGGCTTGATTAACATGTATCAACAAGACGGTGCCACATCGCATACAGCCAGGATTAGAATGGATTTACTGTATATGATTTTCGTTCACAGCGAATAATGTATCGTGTCCATTATGGTACTTCCGAACTCAATATTTGCTTCGAAATGAACGTGTGTTGTTGGATCATTACAGAGGGGCTTTAGACTATTTTTTTTTTGGGCTATGTTAAGGCTCATATCTATAAGGACAAGCCCGCAACGGTTGACGCAGTGGAACTGAATATTAAAGAATTTATTCGTGAGATACCGGCGATATGATGAAGGGAGTATGCTAAAACTGACACAGCGTATGAAATATTTAAGACGTAGCCCTGGCACAACATTTACATGAAATCATCTTTAAACATTGAATTGTATAGATCGTTCTATCGACTCAAAAGAAAATTTCATACATTTCCCTAAATTGTATATGTTTTTTTTTAATCAAATCCGAAAGCTTTTAAAAAATCAACTTATAGTTACTCTATCCACTCAATTGAACAATAATTTTACACCACGATGTTATCCAAAGATCAAATGCAGGCTCAGATTCATAGGAAGAAGAAAATTGCTACTTGTAAACCGAAAGTTGTTTCTGTGCCATTGAGCAACAATATGTAATCAAAATCAGCGAAAGTTGTATATAACATATAAAAAGTATTCGCGGTTTTTTTTTAGTGTTAAAAATTTAAACTCCTGTGTAAAAAATTATATTTTGTTGATTTTTTACTGCGAGTATAAGAAATAAAAAAAGTGATACGTAAACATGGAGAAAAATTTGCCAAGTAAATGACTTAATGCAGCAGCCTGGACTCATTGTTTCTTTTTGACGCAGCGTTAATATGACAATTTGCTTTAACAAGTCATGCGGAATTAATTTCTGTTTGTTGCGGAACGCGTCACATTGAAGAACCTTTATTAGATTTATTGTCTAAAATTTGTCGCCTTGGTTTTAGCGAAATAAATTTGCATTTGATGTACTTAAACGAAATATTACGTTTTAATAACGAATTTTAAAGCAATTCTCAATCCTAGTCAGACCATTTGAAATATTTGATTGAAAAATTATTTCTGCTCTTTTCCACTCTTTTATTTCTGTGCTACTGAATATCAATACATTGTTTCCCCCTCAGGATGTTAACAAATTTCTCGTAGTTACAAATATCCTTAATAAGTGCAAAATGTATGTTTTTTTGTGTCTGTTTTTGGATTAAGAAAAAGTATTTCAATTCTTACGAATTTATTTTTATTAAATGTATTATAGCACATCATGACACAAGACTGATGTGCACTTTAAACAATGTACTTGAAAAAAATTGATATTTTATTTTTGAAAAAGAAGATGATACTTTTTATGGACATCATTGAGAAATGAGTGGAGAAAAAGTAAAAAAAAAAATTATTGTGTCCCAGTTAAATAACAATCGTAGAAGTTTTGCTTCAAGTGTGGTTCAATATCTGTGGAAATATGTATAAAATACATATATTTTCTATTGTTAAATTAAATACACATTTTTTTGAAATACTGCAATTGTATTGAAATATTTTTATCAAATTTTGAGCAATTCTGTGAACTCCTTGCAAAAATATCCAGGATTTGTCAAGATGATATCAATTGTTACATTATATGGACAGATTGTATTCTAGATTAATGTGCGTACCCGCCAATGTGTTCCAACCCCACTATGGTCTCAACTACGGAGAAAAAACCAAATGTTCACTATCGCCCTTATCTTATGTGAAAATGCCTTCGCGGTCGATCAAGTCGTCTCCGTAAGCCATCTGCTTTCCTTAGTACTTATCGAAGCGTTTCCAGCTTGATTCACTGAATCAGACGCAGTGTTCTATATGTAAAAGAAAATTCGATTCGCATCAAACTCCTTTGAAGTACTTTCATTGCTTCCTTGAATGCATGGCAAACTGAATTTTATTAATTTTTAATTAAATTTACTTTAATATCTCGTCGGGAACCTACTGGGTGATAGCAAATTTTTTATTATTTTTTTTAATTATCCTTTTTTCTTATTTTCCAATTTTCTGGGATCCTTTTTGAAAATCGATTTAAGCTAAAGCTTTGACTCATCTTTAGAATATATAAATTGTTAATCCTATCGCCGTAGAACTGCAGAATTTATTAATATGGATCGTAAGCAGTGCAAAATGCTTCTTTTAGAAGTGATGAGCACGTCATTCTCTAAGAATAGCTGGTTAATAGCAATACGGAAGGCACTTTACAATCATGTGACATTAAACGTGTACAAATTGTTTGCAATGAAATAAGCTAACATTTCTTCTTTTTTGGGCATGCTGTCTATATATACACATTTTCACATGTATTTGTATGTACACATACATATGTATATTTGTGTACGTGCGTTTGATATGAGAATAGTCTTTAGAGGAAACACAAGGATATCAAAAGAACAGATATAAGGAAGACGACAGCAAATGCATTGGATTATGGGTGAATATGTATGGTATTGGGAACCAAAACTCTTATGTGTGTTTATGTGTAAGTGTGTGTATCTAAAGTGTATGAAATCTAAAGTGGATCTGTAGCCATTTTTCAAAACTGTAAGTGGCGGAAAAGTTGAAGAATTTCTGTAAATATAATTTAAAAGGATTCTATTGTGCACTTCGAGTACAAAATTAAAAAATACAAATACAAAGCAAGCGCTTTGCTGGAGTGTTTCATTATTTATGAAAAAATATTTCTTTGACAATATTAAAATTTCCACAAAAAAATATAGAAAAGGAATTGAATTAGCCTGCTTTAAGAAACAAAACATTCTTATGTTTTGAATAAAAAGAAAAAAAAAATGTACTAACAACAACAACCCGCAAATTTTTAATCATATTAAAGCAGTAGAGCGTTAATCATTTTAATTTTCATTTTCCTCTGTTGAGGCAACAAAAACTTTTTGGTTCATAAGCAAATTAAAAAAAGAGTTTTTTTCCACAGAATATTCTTTTTCAGTCGCTCTCGTCATATTTATTAATTAATTACTTATTTATGCATAAACAATACACTTCACTTACAGTTTGTTGTTTATGAAATGGATGTAAGAAATGCCCGATAGTTTGAACTTAATTATTATTTATTCGAAAGGCACAAGCTGTCTTGGGTTTACGCAAGAGAAAATATCGCAGTTATTTTTCGGTTTTTTTCTTCGCCCGGTGCTCAGGCTACGGCTGCATTAGATAGAGTAGAGAAGGGACAGGTTGTGAAGTATTAAGAAATAATGGATCTTAAGTCTGCCAATTCTGCAGTGCGCGTTATTGCGAAGTAGTAAAACAGAGTTGCATGCCGCATTTATCTTTTTTAAGCTGAAGGAGAACCATTTTATTTAATAATTTTATTATTCGCCAGTAGGATGCCCAACGGCGCACACATCGATCTAAAAGATATGAAAAATGACAATGAACAATTAACCACCCCCACGCTATCATCAGTGAGACCTTATCCGCAGACGATGCTCTGTTAAACACAACATTCATTGGTACACCTAAATGTTCCTCGAAAAAAGCGGCATGTTCAGCTAACAACTTCTCCGCCCTCCGACTGAAGTCGGGGAAATCCTTAATAGGAACAGATCTGATATCTCCCGGATCCAAGCGACGGCGTTTGCAAACACACAGTCTGGTCCTGTTCATCGCAACTCAATCACAGAAATTATGCTCTGTGGTTGCATTTTCCTCCAGATGGACCCGACACTCTGTCTTATCCAGGAGAGGTAACCTGTTGACATGATGCCTCAGGTAGAAGTGTCCCGACAGAAAACCCACTACCCTAACAAGGTCCGTATTTGGGAATCGATACAGCTCCTACACCTGAGAAAAAGGGCACCACCAAACGTATTCCCAATACGCGATCTTAAGAGAGTGCTCCCACCTGTCCACACTCTACTTGGCTTCTGTCCAGCCAATCCTACAGGACGACTTTGTGCCAATAAAGTTCGCTTTATTGTCAGCGATTTTGGATTGAGCCAGGATCAAGCAAAGCCAGGATCAAGCAAGTTGTTCGCCGTCCCAAGAAGATAACGAAAACACTCGACGAACAGCTGAATGTCTAATACATACTAAGCTAGCGACCCCAGTGCGGCCTGGCTATGCAAAAATATTATTATATGCGTGCCTCTGATGCCCCTCAGTAGGTTTATCCCAGCGCACACAGAAATTGCCTGAATTTCAGCCTGAAATACTCCCGGCCATATTCCCACAGGCACAGAAATTCCCTGCCCTACACTGTGTAAATATTTAAAAGTGTAAAAATCATGTGTGTCTAAGTTATTTTCGTAATAAATTTCTAACGCTTTGTAGTTAGAAAATATTGGGGACTTAAAAGAATTGTAAATTTGCAATCGAAAGTGAAAGCCGCTTTCGATTCTCAAGTTTATGAAGCCAATGTTCAATGTTGAAGTGTGCAGCTTCCCATATTTTCACAGCACTTCCTCAAAAAAGGAGCAGAAGGAGACTACTCTTCAACTCCTTTGTCAATGCTCTGAATTGTCTGATACTCGCAGGAGGAACTTCGGGTTCTATACAATATGAACTCGCATTGGCACACTTGAAGAGGTTGTTCTTAGCGGAATATATATAGTTTAGTGAATCAGTCTCGAATGATCCCAGGGTAGCACAAGAGAACCGAACTTACGAACCCAATACTCCCTGCTCTTAGAACCTAAACTAACGCTACTTTTCTCGAGTGTATAGAATTTTGTGCCTTTATTTTTTTGTTATATTAAACTTAAAATAAAACTAATTTTTCTTTGTTAAATGTATGTTTATGCATGCACTAACAGGCAGCTTAATACTACGAACATAAAAGAACAATTAATATGGAAAAGTGTATAAAACTTGCGTAAACTTTAATAAATGTCCAGCATGCGGATACGGATGTTTTATGTATGCTAAACAGCTCTGTGCTACAAGTAAAATCCTTTTTATTTTCTCCTTTATGCTCGTTCATTTCATTTATTAATTCTTTTTCTTTTTGTGATATACATCTTTATCTATATATATATTTTTTTTAAATTGTATAATGTAGGGTTGAACTTCGTCTTTGGGAACAAGGATCCTTTTCATACGAGTACCCTAGTAAACGTTTAATATGGTTTCTTTAAATGTTCTTTCATTACCGTTGCTGCCAGTTAGATTTGTTTTTCTCGTATACAGCTTTTAACATTGTTCGGTATTATATTGGGTGAACATATTAAAATTGTTACTGGATGATTGACAGAGTTAACGACAAATCGGATGTTTAATACCACAAAAGGATGTTTTTGTTAACATATTAAAAAAAACTTTTGGCTACCTCAAAGGTGCGATTAAAGATTATTATTTAAAAAATTTTCCGTGCATTCTTTTAAGTTTCGTTTCATACACGAGATAATTATATTACAACTTTTAATTTGAAGCCACAGCATTAAAAATTTGGCAGTGAAGATGCAAAATGGCAACTAGTTATATTACAAATTATTTACATATTTACTTGATAATAGAAAAAAAAATATTGAAATTGATATTCATAATAACATATAGATATGTACATCTACATAAACATACTCGCTCCTGTTCCCCTGATACCAGAGATAAGGAGATTCCATATGAGTTATACGGCTGTTAGAGTAAAGGTATCATCATCAAAGTATTCGTATGTATACCCGAGCAAGGTCGGCGGGATTGCTACACCCGTAAACATTAATTGGTAAATGTTTGATAGGAAGAGTATAATTACCCTCCGAATCAAAGGCTATCGTACCCTTCTAAAAGGGTGGCGATAGTCTGCACGTTGGGTAGAAAACCAAAAATTTCCTGCATTCAACTCCGGTTTCAGAATAAATCAAAAAACATCTCGAATTTTTTCCGATGTGCATTAGGGTGTCTTTGTGTCAGTTGTTTTCGTAAGGTTTCACTGGCGAAGGCATAGTCACTGGTCACAACCGGCTCCAGTTGTATAAATATTTTAATGCAGAGTTAAAGCTTTAGGTTAAATTGAGTTTCATCGGAATGAAATTTTTTGACATATTTAACAGTGTTTCCAATTTATTCAAAGGACGCTGAAAAAGACAACATCCAGCAAAGACCTATAAAATTTATTGAAAATGATTCACATTTGCACTATTTCTGGATTGTAATATTATAATCTTTGTAATGTGTGTTTTACAGAACTCCCTAGGTACGAAAAATTTTTTCAATGAGATTGGGAAATATGGGGAACAGAGAAGAGAAAGGGGAAAAAATTTGTTTTATATTCCAATTTGCTTTTATATAATATTAAAATGTTTGTGTGGTTTCGTTTTCAACACGAGAAAATGAATACAAATGTTGAGGAGCGTCAAGCTAACTACACATGTTGCTTAAATGTTTGTCGTAATTTTAACGAGAGACTGGTTTAATTAAACACTTTATTTAGATACTGTTCTTATATATTTTTTAATTTACATATAATATAATGGAGTACGGAACATCACATATTTATTTCAGGAAAGTTTAAATGTAAAATACTTATGTCACGGTAAGAAACAGAGGAGAAATAACAATGTATCTTTATCTCTGCATATTAGGGTTACCGAGTAGGTAGATTTTGCTAACAATGAATTCATGTTTCTAAGTTCATTTGTGTAGCTTCACAAAGGAGTAGCGAAATATCGAATCAGAATAAATATTAAATATATTAAAAAAGACCTCAAGCTTAAATAATTAGTGTTATTAATATAAAAAGAGTCAAAAAACTAGAAAAATTATATATATAAAATAATTACTAAATTTTACTAGTTTACATGCATAACTCACCTTAAATTTCACTAAAAAGGATTTTTAAATATTTTCATTTATTATAACGCCCGTACCGAAAACCGTTTTATTTATCAGAGATCTAAGTATATTGGAAGCTTCTCTATTCACCGTTTGCTCACAGCATCCACATGCAAAATAACATGTTTGTGGAGATTGAATGTTTTTTACATAAAAAAATACATATGTATGTATGTTTAAGTGAAAAACACAATGAAACTGAAAAATATACTGAAGTGAAACTTCTACTCTTCAAATAAATTAACTTCAGTTTTTTAAATAACCGAAGTAAAAAATTACAATACTTTTTTTTATTTCAAAATAAACGAAAAAATTTTTTTGTTTTCAAAATGATTTTGAAAACACAAAACAATAGAAATAAACAGAAAACCGAATAAATAAACTACAAAAATCACCCAGCAACAACTATATTTTCAAAACCCCTTTCAAAATGTAAAGCAAGACAATCATTCACACACACAAACACATGTTTTTGCATTGAGAAAAGCAGTAAGCAAGACAAAATAATGAAACCACCAAAAATTTGCAACAAATAAAAAACACATTTCAAAAAACAGATACAGTCGAACTTCTCTATAACGTAGCAGTTGGAGACCGTCAAATTTCTACGTTATAGAGAAACTGCAGAAAATATTGACTACATTTTTTTTTGTAAAAAATATATTTATTAAGAAAAAAAATTGTTTTTACATGAACACATTAATTTTTTTTTATTAATACATAATATGTATGTGACTAAATTGATGCAAAAAATCGATTGCTAAAAACTTCGCAATAGAGAGATTATTTTGTGTGAAAAATTCTATTTAGGTCTTAAAAAATTTTACGTTACAGAGAGAACTATAAGCTATAAGGAAGGTCGTTATAGGGAGATCAAAATGTATGAAAATACTCACAAAAATGTTGTGTTCACGAATTTTATTTGTTATAGAGAAGATTTCGTTATAGGGAAGTTCGCTATAGAGAAGTTCGATTGTACACATTTTTAGCATACATATGTATGTATATATATTTGTATTTTTATATACATATGTATGTACATATATAGAATATTTTTACATTTTATATTGAATTTTCTACACTTTTTATTTAACTTTTTTTTTTTCGATTTTTATCAAATATAATCGAATATTGATATTTTTCACTAACTTCAACAATTTTAGAAAGCTACAAATTACTACCACCAAATTAATATTCACTTCCAAATAAACAATAAACTCGAACGACCGAACTCAATGAAGACGCAGCGAGAACTAATTTGTCGCATAATAAGAGCAAAGTGCATCTTCTAAATTAGTATACAGACTTATTTAGAAGGATGGAAATTATTGGTTGACCCATTTTCTTATGCACATACAACCATACATGTTTAACTATTTAAAACGACGACGCCAACGGTTTAATAACTGCCCTCTCCCACCAAAAAGCGCAAAAGCAGGGATTTCTCTTTTAATAAATTAAAAAAAGAGACATGCAAAACTAAAAGCCGCACACTTACTGCAGCAGCGCGCTTAGCAGATTTCTCAACATCGCAAACACTCACACATCCACCCTCAAAGCCCAACATTTTTCAAGTTCAAATATTTCAAATGATATACCAAAGAAGAAACGATTTTGAAACACAGTCGTTGATGCCGGCAGCAAGTTTAAAAACTATGTTGTTGTCATAATCCTGAGGAAGTCGCATTTCGTCTGCAGTCACAAAAATAGTTTTAATATTTGATATTATAAACACATACTCAGTGATGTTAACTTATTATTATAAATTATATCTAGCAGTCAATAATTTTCGAGAAATTATTGCAGATGTCGATAATAATTTTGTAATGAAATTAAGCTTGCAGTCTATTACACTAATTCTCTTTAAATATGAGTTCATATTTAAAAGTCGTTTTTCATTTTCATCAACATATACTCATTCCGTCCTTCCGTTTTGCATCGTTTTTTGTAAATTTGGTTAAATCCGCTTTTCGTTAAAGGGGCCGTCCAATATGTGGCAATATTACCCAAAGAACACACACATTAATGATGTATTTGGAAATGATTCACACTCTAAGTCACACACTGTAGTCATTTCCTCAACACTTCAAAATGCCACATTGCCGTATGTGCAGCACTGGTATGGCAACCAACGTAACATGTAGAAGAATAAGACAGGAAAAACTTTTTAATCAGGAAAAGTTTATAATTTTTGCAAAATACGCAACTGGTATAGTGCCAGCAGATTTTTTATGCAACGAAAGCAACAGTTGTCTACGACCAGGGTTTATATTGCTTAATTTGGTTCTATTCAAAGCACTGGTCAAGAAATAGACAATAATAATTGATAGAACAAACAGGTCATTAGGTTATTTAAATAGAAAATAGAATTGTATTTACTAAATGTTGAAATTATTGACGCAATCGCAAATCAGAGCATATTTACTGAAAAACGGCAATTCGATGTGCGTCGTTTCTATTTGAGTCGTATTTACGCGGTCCCCATTAACAACGCAAATCGATGCTCTAGTGTATTCCCAAAATCTCCCTTTAATATTAAAAATTCGCGGAACAACAATTTTATATTCGATTCTGAACGGCTGATGGAACGTATTCGGGCGAAACACGAACGAAGATTATATTTAAAGCTATCCATGTTACCATTCTTAATTGCCCGAGTGAAGTGAATGGCCACGTAAAACAGTGATAAATGTGAAAAACTTATTTAGGAGCGCACATTGAGCTTATTTTAATTTAATTTAACTTATCTGTTAGTATTGTTTTATATTTGTGGATGTGTTTATTTCAGTTGTAACATATTTTTATCTCTAATTTTAAGTTATAATAATTTTTAGTTCCTTTTTTGTGATCTCAGAAAAATTTTAAATATAAACTAAGTTTTTGCAAAATATAAACAAATAAGATTCCTATGTGAATGAAAGTTAAACGCATGTTTTAAATAAGCTTCTTACGGTATATAAAAACCTATAATATTGATTAGTTGAATAATTTGATTGTAAACTAAAATTAGAGATCGTAAAACAAGACATCTTCGAGTCGTCAGTTATAACGTACGTAAAATATGGTTAGTTCTCCAGGGTTAAAAATTAATGACGGATTGACATATTTCATGTTCTGTATATTTGAAAACACTGTGAAATTTTCCAGTTGTGGGAAAAGCTGAAAATGTTGTGTAAAAGATCATTGTTCACGCAAGTCCAATGACATAATTACCATACAGCTAACATCACAGCACAGTACAGCTACTGCTTGTAAAAGAATAAAGAGACATCATGTGATTTAAGCTGCATACCCATGGTGAAGAGAACTGTTTACTCTCCATTTTTGTGCATATATCGTTTGCAGGCAGAGTGACCATTTTATCATTTATGTAACTGAATAAAAAGTTTTTGATTTAGCTGCAAATTTTCTTTTAGTATTTTTTAATTACATATTTATTTAGTTTGTTTTATACAATTTTTATTTAATTAGTAAACTGTATTAAAAAAAACATTTTTGTAATGGACTTCAAAGCCCATATTTTCTTCTCTAGCATTAAGTATTGCTAGAAAGCTATTCAAAATTTTGCACACATCAAGCTTTTTTTTTATCTGGGACCAGCTCTCATGAGATGACCCCTACACATGCGATGCACTGTGCTGGAACTAGAGGAAAGGGATAGTTAGAGAAATGACAGCAAGACTTAATAAAAAAAAAATATGGCCTTTGAACTGCATTATAAAAATGTTTTTTATATAGTTTATTATTTAGATAAAAATTTAAAAAAAAAATAAATATATATATATGTAGTATGTAATTGAAAAATACGAAAACAAAATTTGCTGCTAAATCAAAAAAGTTTTATTCAACTACAAAAATGGGAAAATGGTCACACTGCACGCTAACGAAAAATGCAGAGAAAAGGAAACATAAATATAACATAGAGACAGCGTTACCGTTGAGACCCTAAAGTGTAAATTTGACCGTTTTTTACGCCGTTGACTCTTTTATGGACCCTTTTTTACTTTTACCCTTTTGTATCATTTTCAACTATTTTATGTTACTTTTTGAACCTTTTCACAATTAACCTGCAAATAATATTGAACTACGTGGTCCATTTTATCTGAGTGGGCAGGGTGCAACATAATCCTGTGTAATGCAGCCGTTATATTTATACGACAAGTATTCGTTCTTTTTTCTTATTCACGATTACTCCGTCTCATTAAAATTATTCTCTGAAGTGATCCATAGATTGGTTACATGGAGTAGTTTTCAGCTTAGTATGATGAGTTATATGGTCCACCCCTAGGACATCCTAATGTTTAAATGAACAATGTTTTTTTCATACATTTGGGTTAGTTTTGGATTAATCCTAGTTCTCTGTGGACTACACTATAGATGGATTAGACACATTATTTGTAGGGTAGTAATTATGGTTTTATTTTAACAGTGATCGTAACTAATACAGAATATCGGGACACGTTATAGAAACAAAAATAGAAGATATAGATTTTGAAAGCGCTTTACATATTAGGAATAAATAAATAAAATGCAGGCAAACTAGAAATATGTGCAGAAAAAATATCAAAAAGCAGTGTTATAGAAATTAGTAATATTAATAATAACCCTTATTTTTAATTTTTAGCAAAAATTGTGTTACGAAATTATATCAAGGATCGATATTACAGATAAAAAGTTAAATGTTTTAAAATTCTTTGATCCTATAGGTATAAAGTCAAATGAAGATATTAAATATTTCGAAGTTTTTTCTGAATTAAATAAGCAGTTCTTTTATATGCATTTGAGCTATTAGAAACTTAAGGTAAATGACAAACACTTTATGAGATTACTTTGAAAGCGAACGAGAAGTGCTTTCGACATAGCAGATATTTTAAATTAAAAATAGTCTTTATTGAAAAGAAATTTAATGTACAAATAAATATTTTATATTTATGTATGTAAAATTAACAATGGTATTAATTTTCTGTTTTTTTTTATACTAGAAATGAAATAAAGCTTTAATTTTTTTGTTAAAAAAAATGTCTCCTTTTTTTTCAAATACCATTTTTGATACCATGGTTTTCATAACCCTTTTTGAAAATTGGCAACGCTGCATACAAATTCTATATTAATTGTACTCAAATGTGCACCTCAAATCACCTCCTATATATTTATTTCTTTTGTACAGTGATGTTAGCCGTAGAGTAATTATGTAACTGCAGTTAATGATGAGTAGAGAACAATCATTTACAAAACACTTTCAGCTATTGCCACAACTTGAAAACTTTAAAGTGTTTTAAAACATATGTACATAACGTGAAATACGTTAACCGGTCATTAATATTTAACACTAGTGTAGTGACCATATTTTACGAAGTCTTTAAATAGGAACAAGTTAAGCAATATAAACACTGGTAGACATCTGTTGCTTTCGGTGCAGGTTAAATCTGCTGGCTGTCAATAGCTGTGTATTTTTCAAAAATTATAAATTTTTCCTAATTAACGACTTTTTCGTGAGCTTGATACTGTTTATATATTTTTCACATATCGGATGTCCGGCTCCATATCATGTTGGTTGCCACAACAGTGCTGCACACACGGCAATGTGGCATTTTGAAGTGTTGAGGAAGTGACTACAACTACGACAACTCTCGAAGATAGTTCCTAGTTTTAGATTAGAGTGTGAATCATTTCAAAATACATCATTAATATGTGTGTTCTTTGGGAAATATTGCCACATATTGGACGGCCCCTTTAACGAAAAGCGGATTTAACCAAATTTACAAAAAACGATGCAAAACGGAAGGACGGAATGAGTATATGTTGATGAAAATGAAAAACGACTTTTAAATATGAACTCATATTTAAAGAGAATTAATATAATAGACTGCAAGCTTAATTTCATTACAAAATTATTATCGACATCTGCAATAATTTCTCGAAAATTATTGACTGCTAGATATAATTTATAATAATAAGTTAACATCACTGAGTATGTGTTTATAATATCAAATATTAAAACTATTTTTGTGACTGCAGACGAAATGCGACTTCCTCAGGATTATGACAACAACATAGTTTTTAAACTTGCTGCCGGCATCAACGACTGTGTTTCAAAATCGTTTCTTCTTTGGTAAATCATTTGAAATATTTGAACTTGAAAAATGTTGGTCTTTGAGGGTGGGTGTGTGAGTGTTTGCGATGTTGAGAAATCTGCTAGGCGCGCTGCTGCAGTAAGTGTGCGGCTTTTAGTTTTGCATGTCTCTTTTTTTAATTTATTAAAAGAGAAATCCCTGCTTTTGCGCTTTTTGGTGGGAGAGGGCAGTTATTAAACCGTTGGCGTCGTCGTTTTAAATAGTTAAACATGTATGGTTGTATGTGCATAAGAAAATGGGTCAACCAATAATTTTCATCCTTCTAAATAAGTCTGTATACTAATTTAGAAGATGCACTTTGCTCTTATTATGCGACAAATTAGTTCTCGCTGCGTCTTCATTGAGTTCGGTCGTTCGAGTTTATTGTTTATTTGGAAGTGAATATTAATTTGGTGGTAGTAATTTGTAGCTTTCTAAAATTGTTGAAGTTAGTGAAAAATATCAATATTCGATTATATTTGATAAAAATCGAAAAAAAAAGTTAAATAAATAGTGTAGAAAATTCAATATAAAATGTAAAAATATTCTATATATGTATATGAAAATACAAATATATATACATACATATGGATGCTAAAAGTGTGTACAATCGAACTTCTCTATAGCGAACTTCCCTCTAACGAAATCTTCTCTATAACAAATAAAATTCTTGAACACAACATTTTTGTGAGTATTTTCATACATTTTGATCTCCCTATAACGAACTTCCTTATAGCGAAGTTCTCTCTGTAACGTAAAATTTTTTAAGACCTAAATAGAATTTTTCACACAAAATAATCTCTCTATTGCGAAGTTTTTAGCAATCGATTTTTTGCATCAATTTAGTCACATATGTATGTATTAATAAAAAAAAATTAATGTGTTCATGTAAAAACAATTTTTGTTTACTTAATATATGTATATATTTTCTACAAAAAAAAATGTAGTAAAAATTTTCTGCAGTTTCTCTATAACGAATTTTCTCTATAACGTAGAAATTTGACGGTCCCCAAGTGCTACGTTATAGAGAAGTTCGACTGTATCTATTTTTTGAAATGTGTTTTTTATTTGTTGCAAATTTTTGGTGGTTTCATTATTTTGTCTTGCTTACTGCCCTTCTCAATGCAAAAACATGTGTTTGTGTGTGTGAATGATTGTCGTGCTTTACATTTTGAAGTAACAACAGCGGTGATCTATTTGATTTTAATTTTTAGGTGGTTTGCTTTGCAGTATACGTGTATGTCTGTATGTAGTTGTACATATAAATATATATGACTGTTCATTGTGTTCTAAATGAAATTTGCCAATAATTGAGATTATAAGCCGTGCTAGTGGCTGTCGCAATGATGAAGTTATCTCAACTTGATAATGACGACCGAAATGAAAGAATGAAGAAGAAAAATAAGTAGTGGAAATGAAGAGAAATAGGAAAATAAATTTGATGGGTTTGCTATTGGGGTTTGAAACTATAGTTTGTGCTTGGGTGATTTTTGTATTTTATTTATTCGGGTTTCTCTTTATTTCTATTGTTTTCTGATTTCAAAATCATTTTGGAAACAAAATTTTTTTGATTATTTTGAAAAAAAAAAATATTGTAATTTTTTACTTCGGTTATTTAAAAAACTGAAGTTAATTTATTTGAAGAGTAGAAGTTTCACTTCAGTATATTTTTCAGTTTCATTGTGTTTTTCACTTAAAAATACATAAGTATGTATTTTTTTATGTAAAAAACATTCAATATCCACACACATGTTATTTTGCATGTGGATGCTGTGAGCAAGCTTCCAATATATTTCTCTAATAAATAAAACGGTTTTCGGTGCGGGCGGTATAATAAATAAAAATAGTTAAAAATCAGTTTTAGTGAAATTTAAGGTGAGTTATGCATGTAAAAATCATAGTTTATAAATACTACATACATACATACATATGTATGTATTTATATAGCTATATATATATACATATACATATATAAGTTTTAAATTCCAGATTCTAAGCATATTGTACCTGCATGATAATTTGAAGGCCTTCCAGAACATCAAAGTACACAGGTGTGGTGAGTCGAAAAATTTTATTTACCCTAATTAATATATTCCTTTAGATATTTATTTCGATCGACCGATAAATGTATATATATAGTATAAGTATATATAAATGATATATATTTGTACAGCAATAGTGATCTTCCATTGTTTAAGTTTTTTTTTGTTGTTGTTGGTCTTTCATACTAGGAGTATTTCTCTCCAACTGAAATACTAATTTAGTAATGCCAATCCAAATCAATGCTGTTGGTGTATAGAAATTTATAGAAATATGTCTACTATATGTACATATGTATATACAATTATTACTTGTAATATTTAATCGTGGTTACACATTATTTTTTTCTTTGGCATTCGTTGTTCCAATTGCTTCTCTTGTTTTACGTTGCTAAGTTGTCTTTTTTTTTTTGGTGCAAAAGTGAAGAATTGCTACAATAGACGTGTTCGATCTTTTTATTTATATTGCGAATTTTGGTCAGTTGTAGTACACTTATTTTTTTTTAATAGTATTATAATTTTTGTAACTTCTTTAAGGAATATACCTTACTAAGAATACTTTGCTAAGAATAAAGTAATTATTTAGTTTTTTTTTCTCAGTATTTACTATTAAGTATATTTAGTATAATATAGTATATATATACAGAGACATATATAATTACATGTTTATTGGGCCTATATCTCCATATTTTTAGAAAGTTCAAAAAAATGTTGAAATGAATAAAAATGAGAGAATAAATCAAAGTTTGTTGTTTTCTAAGTTGATAATGAGTTAGGTGAACATTTATAAAGAAAATCGGTCCTAAACTGCAATATTGTGTCATTAGGACAAAGGTATTGGGAGGGTTAAGAGACTTGCCTATCTACAATACCCGATAGAGCACTCATATTATAGGTATATTGACTAAATATGTCTTTTGTGTTGTTAAAATAATATATATAATGTGACTATAATAGGGCTGTTTTTTTGTATTATAGTTACTTTAGTTCAATTGAGATTTTAGTTTGAGAAAGAAAACAAAATAGGGAGTCTAAAATAGAAAAATGGTCTGTACACAAATGCGATCTGTTACAAGAGAGGACCGAACCTACCCGACCGACTGCTAGCTAGCTACTTAATGGCTCCCCCAATCCTACTCTTGGCAAAATCAAACAATAACACTTGGTGAGTGAACATCACCACTGAATCTCACAAAGCCTTCTTTCTTTGTGAATGTATCAGCAGCTCAACAGTACCATTAGATCTTCTTCACTTTTTTTTTCCTAGGACTTTATTTATTTAAATGGGTTTATGGGAAGGAGGATAGAGGGAGTTGAATTTTCCAACGTCAAAAGTGACAGAAAAGACCACTGCGGGGTATGGTTGCCGAAAAATGAGTCCTCTCTGTAATACGTAGTGCGATTTGCTGCCAAATCGATCACAAATGGCTGCGCTCTTAATGATAAACGCGTTATGTGCAGGAATGAACGTAGGAACAATAGAAGTTTTCAACAAGACTGCATCATGTCATAATTCCTTTGAAATCCAATATTCTGAAACTTCTCATAACCCGACACTCATCGTCGCGATATTTTTGTGATGTTATGAGAGGTGTCCGCTTATAAGATGTACACATTTATTATTTGTGTTATAATGCAATGTCAGACTAGTTTATTGTGCTTGAAAAAATTTATTCAGATTAGACTACTTTAGTTTAGATCGGTTCAATTCGAGCCGTAAAGTTTCTCAAGGAATTTCAATGTGTTTGATGTGAGGGAAAATTGGTTTAATACTTCATCCTAATTTTTTATGGAATCAAGAACATATAATTTGCAGTTTTTCTTCATTTGATAATATATTTTACTTGTGTGGAATTTTCCGGCTGTAAAGCTGACAACAACTTTTTTTCCTTCCTTTACTGTGTACATTCGTGTTAACAGGGGAATCACAAATTTCAATGGCGTTACCACATATATGAATCAGAGTTGAACAAAGATAACTCTTGTGGGTGCGTTTATTTAAATAAAACTATTGTTGGTGAGTTTTTAAAAATTCGTCTCAGTTTCATCGATTCTGTTCGCTGATGAGAGGCTTTTTGAGCATACTTTTTTTTTAAATTTAATGTCCGCGTCCCATTATATCCTCATAGCAATGTATATATGTATATATATATAAAAGTAATTTTAGAGCCGAAAATATCAACTAAAAATATATCACACAGTTATTCGTTTCCTTCGGCCAGCAGCGTTCTCGAGTAGCTTAATTGGGTTCAAAATGGCTGCAACATAAATTGTTATTCACATATGCATATCGTTAGCGCAGCTACTTTTAAAGTTATAGAAATAGCATGGGTGAAAAATTTCCTTACACTCTGAAGGGCTTATCAAATTCGTTGCCATTCTCAACTTGAAGTATTAATAAAGTTAGTGAAATATAGTGAAAAAAGTTATATGGAAGAAAAACTACATTCCTAGTAAAGTAAGAAGCCAGTTTAAAAGCAAATAAAAAGAAGCTCTTCCAAGTAATTAAAAATAATGTTTGTTTTATTTAACAAAAAGATTTTAAATGAAAAACATTTCTTCTTTTCATTTTTCTATTCTCAGTTGAGAAAAAAAATCTTAAAAAAGCTTTAACAAATTGGTAAAGACGATTTTTTATTGCCTGTTAATTCTTCTTAAGATTCATTCCTTTGTGGGTTTTAACATTTTGCACAAATCCTTTAGCTACAGTAAGTTTTAATTTACTCTTGATTTGGTTTTAGTTTTAGCGGAAAAAGCTTGAGAAATTAGATGAGAAACTACACAGTATGGTTTGAATAAGATGATACGCATTAAAAAATATTATTTGATTCTGATTTGACATAAAAGTCACATACATATATTTTTGTTCACTGTGCCTTGGAATATCACACTTCAACCTCAAATATAGACTATGCAAACTTTTATCAAAAATCTCCAGCAGGCAAAAGTTCTTTACGATTACAATTTTATATGGGTGCCTCCGTAGTCTATTGCATGAACATTATCTTATCAATATCGAGGTGCGGTTTCGATTCCCGCTTAGACCCTGGGTGTTTCTACAGACAAGCTGTAAGAGCTTCGTAGAGTTTGTATTGTCTTAAAAAAAAAATAAATAAAAATTTAATTCAATCGTTTCGAGCCATAAAAATCCGTAAGCAAAAAGATTATCGATTTTGTATTGCTTCAGTGCGGCTGATAAAATCTGAGCATTGCCATCTGAACGTACTAGTGAATTTTGGTATTTTATTATTGGTAACAAAATATTCTCTGTCTAAAATAGAAAAATGGTCTGTACACAAATGCGATCTGTTACAAGAGAGGACCGAACCTACCCGACCGACTGCTAGCTAGCTACTTAATGGCTCCCCCAATCCTACTCTTGGCAAAATCAAACAATAACACTTGGTGAGTGAACATCACCACTGAATCTCACAAAGCCTTCTTTCTTTGTGAATGTATCAGCAGCTCAACAGTACCATTAGATCTTCTTCACTTTTTTTTTCCTAGGACTTTATTTATTTAAATGGGTTTATGGGAAGGAGGATAGAGGGAGTTGAATTTTCCAACGTCAAAAGTGACAGAAAAGACCACTGCGGGGTATGGTTGCCGAAAAATGAGTCCTCTCTGTAATACGTAGTGCGATTTGCTGCCAAATCGATCACAAATGGCTGCGCTCTTAATGATAAACGCGTTATGTGCAGGAATGAACGTAGGAACAATAGAAGTTTTCAACAAGACTGCATCATGTCATAATTCCTTTGAAATCCAATATTCTGAAACTTCTCATAACCCGACACTCATCGTCGCGATATTTTTGTGATGTTATGAGAGGTGTCCGCTTATAAGATGTACACATTTATTATTTGTGTTATAATGCAATGTCAGACTAGTTTATTGTGCTTGAAAAAATTTATTCAGATTAGACTACTTTAGTTTAGATCGGTTCAATTCGAGCCGTAAAGTTTCTCAAGGAATTTCAATGTGTTTGATGTGAGGGAAAATTGGTTTAATACTTCATCCTAATTTTTTATGGAATCAAGAACATATAATTTGCAGTTTTTCTTCATTTGATAATATATTTTACTTGTGTGGAATTTTCCGGCTGTAAAGCTGACAACAACTTTTTTTCCTTCCTTTACTGTGTACATTCGTGTTAACAGGGGAATCACAAATTTCAATGGCGTTACCACATATATGAATCAGAGTTGAACAAAGATAACTCTTGTGGGTGCGTTTATTTAAATAAAACTATTGTTGGTGAGTTTTTAAAAATTCGTCTCAGTTTCATCGATTCTGTTCGCTGATGAGAGGCTTTTTGAGCATACTTTTTTTTTAAATTTAATGTCCGCGTCCCATTATATCCTCATAGCAATGTATATATGTATATATATATAAAAGTAATTTTAGAGCCGAAAATATCAACTAAAAATATATCACACAGTTATTCGTTTCCTTCGGCCAGCAGCGTTCTCGAGTAGCTTAATTGGGTTCAAAATGGCTGCAACATAAATTGTTATTCACATATGCATATCGTTAGCGCAGCTACTTTTAAAGTTATAGAAATAGCATGGGTGAAAAATTTCCTTACACTCTGAAGGGCTTATCAAATTCGTTGCCATTCTCAACTTGAAGTATTAATAAAGTTAGTGAAATATAGTGAAAAAAGTTATATGGAAGAAAAACTACATTCCTAGTAAAGTAAGAAGCCAGTTTAAAAGCAAATAAAAAGAAGCTCTTCCAAGTAATTAAAAATAATGTTTGTTTTATTTAACAAAAAGATTTTAAATGAAAAACATTTCTTCTTTTCATTTTTCTATTCTCAGTTGAGAAAAAAAATCTTAAAAAAGCTTTAACAAATTGGTAAAGACGATTTTTTATTGCCTGTTAATTCTTCTTAAGATTCATTCCTTTGTGGGTTTTAACATTTTGCACAAATCCTTTAGCTACAGTAAGTTTTAATTTACTCTTGATTTGGTTTTAGTTTTAGCGGAAAAAGCTTGAGAAATTAGATGAGAAACTACACAGTATGGTTTGAATAAGATGATACGCATTAAAAAATATTATTTGATTCTGATTTGACATAAAAGTCACATACATATATTTTTGTTCACTGTGCCTTGGAATATCACACTTCAACCTCAAATATAGACTATGCAAACTTTTATCAAAAATCTCCAGCAGGCAAAAGTTCTTTACGATTACAATTTTATATGGGTGCCTCCGTAGTCTATTGCATGAACATTATCTTATCAATATCGAGGTGCGGTTTCGATTCCCGCTTAGACCCTGGGTGTTTCTACAGACAAGCTGTAAGAGCTTCGTAGAGTTTGTATTGTCTTAAAAAAAAAATAAATAAAAATTTAATTCAATCGTTTCGAGCCATAAAAATCCGTAAGCAAAAAGATTATCGATTTTGTATTGCTTCAGTGCGGCTGATAAAATCTGAGCATTGCCATCTGAACGTACTAGTGAATTTTGGTATTTTATTATTGGTAACAAAATATTCTCTGAGTAGGAACAGCACGCGTTTTTCGGTAGCACACGAATCCAAGATATATATTTAAAAACGTGGGACTTTGAAATTTTGATTCGAATTTTCCCATGTAAAAAGTGATAGGAAATAGCTTTGCAGCGAGTTAATATTAAAATATTTTAAATATAAAAAATGGTTACACGATGGTGCAACACCGCAGTAATTCAAAATTTGAATTTTTTGAGCTGCTTTTTCTATAGACACCTGATCTAAAGTATGAAATCTTGTTGGAAAGTCATAAACTAGCTTCATGGCTTCATTTTGTGCAATGCTGAATTTTTTTTTAATCCATAGATTATTGTTGGATTATATAAATGGCTATAAACTAAACTCTTTAATACCAGCATTTTTACTTTATTATTTAATTTACTGTTACGAATTTATTAAAAAATAATAAACAGTAATGATAGACGGTAACTTTGCTTTAATGCTAAAATGGCGAGGTGAAGATCATATTAACGCGTCTGTTTGAGAAAGTTTCACCAAGTGCACCATGGTATCTCACCCTATTCCCTGTAAATGACAATATTTAGATTTAAAGAATTCTTCCTCTGTCTAATTAAATCCATAATTTGCTGTATGTACGAGTATTCGTAAAATAAAAAAAAATTATCCAGAAATAAATCAGAAATCAACACATTCAGCAATTGTAAATATTAATAGTAATAGTAATAGTAATATTAATAAATCAGACAGTCGATATAAAATTGTAAAAAAATAGGACAAGGATTTTTGAACATCTTAACACATTCGTCTGTTGGCACGTTTATTTTAGATTTCTTATTACGGAAGTGAATTCCATTTTAATATTTTTTCTATCAATTAACACACTTTAGTGAATTTTTGACAAATAATAAGGTGGTAATAATTCCTAAACGACACAATTTTTAATTCAATGCAATTGGATATGTGCTAATTTTGTTTAGTTTTTTTTTTTTTTTTTCTTATCGACATCTAATTTTCACAGTAGTTTCAAATGACTATTAATTTGAAGATAATTAATTTAAGATATTAAGGACACTCATTTAAATGCTTTACATGTTCGTTAGTAAAATTGAAAACGCTGGTTTCATGAAGTTACATAAATAAATAAAAGTTATTCTTCTATAGGAATTAATACTGAAACTAAAAGTTTTAAACAAGTGGCAACGTTTCAAATTTTATTTGCAAATACTGGCGTTATTTACGACATGTTTTCGTCAGTTAAGCTATGTACACACGATTGTCAGATTTTACAATATTGTAGGATATGGGATTATGGTGGCAATAAACTTAGAATGAAAAATTTTCACCGAAGTGTAATTTGTCTTTTCAGACTATTGTAAGAAATTTTTACTATTTCATTGTCGCACAATAAATTTATCGTCCAACAAAAATTGCCTGTTCACACGGTTGTCAGATTATTGTATTGCAAAAGTTGCCAGATCCGATGTTAAAACACTCTTTACTTAGCCGTTATGCGAAGGTACTTACGTTAATCTTGAACAATAATCTGTATGTTTATAACAACAAAATGCTGCTTTTCTTGCTGTTTTAATTTTGTTGTAGAACTGATTAAAACTGTCTTGGTAAAAACCGTCAGCTTTGCTGCCAGGGGTATATCGTAGTCTTAGCCATATAAGAATAACGGTTTTCAAAGTTAAGTCAATTTGGTTTTGTTAATCCCGATAGTAAGTGGTTTTTTAAGATGATTTTGTTGAATTTATTTTATGCGTGTGTGAGGAAATTCATTTGCATAATTAGCTAACAACAAATATTAGCGTTTGCTATGAACAATTCTTATTGTCTTAGGCGTTTAACGACGCTCTTGAAGAATGGAAGTCTTTCTGCCGCCAGCAATCAGCGGTTTTCTATTCACGATATAATATGAGTGAGTTTTATTAAAAATTCAACTAATAGTAGATTTTTAACGCCATACATAATGGAAACTTTTTTATTTTGTTCGTTGTTGAAAGCATGTTGCATAATTATGCACGTTGCACAAAGTTATTGTTTATTCTATTAAATAAGCGAAATCTTGTGATTTTTAAAATCTATTATATTAATTATAAAGGGTGTCTCAGTAAGAATACATTTTTTAAATTTCGTGTAATTTCCTGTAAAAAATGTAAAATATGTAAAGTTCTGAAATTTGAAATTTAACAGTTGTCACATATGTTTATTCCGATTACTAAAAATGGAGCGTTTAACGAAAGAATACGTTGTAATTGTGATAAATTATTACAAAAATTTGGAAAGTTATGCCGCTCGCAAAATTTCGAAGAATTTGCAGTGAGAAGTGCATATAATGGGTCAACCATTCGTATGAGTGTTACTAAAATTTTTAGAAATTGGGTCGGGTAGGGACAGTAAGTCTCGTATACGTCAACGTACCGGTCGGTCTCTTGAAAACATGGCTGCTGTAAACTACTGTATCGCCGAAAGGGTGAAATTACAGTGAATTCAGTAGAGGAACATGAGAAGGGAGTTCTTGTGGCCTGAACTGGATGTTATGGCTCTGGATGACATGTGGTTTTCGCAAAACGGTGCCATGTGCTACATCGCAGGATTATCGATTTCTTGTAGCAACGATTACCACAACAAATTCTCTCAAAAAAATTCTTATTTCAACTGGCCGCTAAGAGCTGGCGATTTAACGCCGTGCGATTTATTTCTTTGCGGTTTTGTGAAATCTCGAGTTTATGCGAATAAACCAGAAAGAATTTCTATGCTAAAATCCGACAACCAACGCGTCATCTGTGAGATACAGCCATATCTCTGTAAAAAAGATATGGAAAACTTCATGAAAAGAATAAAAGTCTGTCATCAGAGCCATAGGGGCCATTTGAAGGATATTTCTCAGTTCCAACAAGTCTACTTTACAATCCAATACAAAAATCACACCTATCTCAAATGATACGTGTTTTTATTTTAAAAGGAAAAAGTTCATTCTTACTGCGATACCCTTTAGAAACTAACACAGTTTTATTACAAAGGTGAGAGAAAAAGTAGAAGAAAACGACACGAAAAAAGTTGGAATATGTTGTTATACAAGAGATGCACTTGGAGATCATGTACACTTGCGCTAATGCATTTTTGCTGGCAACTGTAAATTTAGAGAAAATGTGGCAATTATTTGTTTGATTTATTATCTTCAATCGACTTGAATACTTAAGATACATATTTTTTTTTTTTAAATGATAGCACAAAAGAAACCAAATTGCATATACAAGAGAGAATCTGCATAATTATTTCCCTGAACTTGTTTCAATAACGAGGAAATACATAGAAAGGCAAATAGACCATTTAAATAAATAAAAGATTGAATAAAAAAATTTTAAAAAGAATATATGAAATATATGCGAATACATTGAAATAGATATTTATATGCTAATTAGTTTAAACTGTAGACAAATGCAAAATCATGTGCTTAATTTGGAATTTTTTTGGAGAAAAAAAAACATTAACTGGTTGTTATGACACAATATCAAAACAAATGACAGATTCTTTTTAAACTCTTTGCGAATTTTGTTAGTGAATAGTGAATTTTTATTTCTTTGTTTCTATTTAACTTATAAATTATAATGTTATAAAATCAAGTCTTATCATGTTGATCTTATGTGCTAAATGAACGCATCGTTCATACAATTTATTTACTCGTACTTGTATAGATTTCGTAGTTATTTGCTTTAATTTTTCTACTTCTTGTGTTACCTTGTTTAATTTTAACCACAACCCATACAAACATATTTTTCTTTACCACCTGCATCTGCAATATTCTGCAATATTGAACTTAAATAATAGTGGGTTTGTTATTTAAATAACTTAAAAAACTAGCGAAATTTAGAAGACAAAGATACTAAAAAGGTGGCAAATATAGTTTACTGATCGGCATAATTTCATTGGAGATTTCATTATCGCTCATTGCTGGTTTCGAGCTGTCGTAATTGTAGCCGTCGTCTTTTGGTTTTGCTGTCACCTCTTTGGTGTTGCTGTAATCGTAGCCATTGCTATTGTTGTTTTCATGAATATCTCTTTTTGTTGTTGTAGAATAATTATCATTGCTATTTTCGGTGTTATAGTCATAACCACTTCTGGCAGTGGTCGCCTTGCTGGCGGAAACAGTAGTTTCAGAGGTAGCGCTATCATTATCAT